>OU785224.1:0-2550000 GCA_917051295.2 Erebia ligea
GTAATCCATGCTAGCTTATGATTCGCGCTTACTAGGAATTCCTTGTTTGAATCGCAATAATCTTAGTATGTGCTGCTGCTGCTGGCACTAGACTTGACATCCATTTGTTCCTCGTTAATATATTTAAAAAGTGTACTCAATCCGATTACAGGGCCTCGTAAGAGTCCCGTATCGTTATTTTTCGTCTCTACCTCCCCGTGCCGGGAGTGGGTAATTTGCGCGACTTGGTCCCATCTGCCCCGCTGGCTCTGCCCCGCTAACGGGGCAGTTGGGAAAAAAAGTGCCATCGGCCCCGCTAGCCTCGGCTTATTCGCTTAGCGGGGCAGATGAAACTTTTTAAGTGTCATTTGCCCCGCTACGCTTCCGTAAGAAACTTACGAAAAACTTATTTTTGTTTTTTTACCTATAAATGAAAAAGTTTGTATGTCATAATCAGCTTTTATTTTTTGAACAAAAATAATGTTTAGAAAAAGAGATTGGCAAAAAATCAACACTATAAACATTAAAAAACACAGTCAAAAATCAACATTACAAAACAAGGACATTATAAAGTATATATATTACTACTAAAAAACCGGCCAAGTGCGAGTCGGACTCGCGCACCGAGGGTTCCGTACAAAACTGTAGTAAGTTTTACGATTTATGACGTATTAAAAATAAAAATTACGTTTGTTGTATGGGAGCCCCCCTTTAATATTTACTTTATTGATATTTAATTATTTATTTTGAAAGGTAATATACAAGTTAGTATTCTGTGAAAATTTGAACCGTCTACCTGTTACCGTTTTTAATATTGAGCAAAAAAATACGAAAAAAACACGTTTATTGTATGGGGACCCCCCTTAATATATATATTTTTTTAATTTTTAGTATTTGTTGTTATATCGGCAACGGAAATACATCATTTGTGAAAATTTCAGCTTTCTAGCTATCACGGTTTATGAGATACAGCCTGGAGACAGACAGACAGACAGACAGACAGACAGACAGACAGACAGACAGACAGACAGACAGACAGACAGACAGACAGACATCGGAGTCTTAGTAATAGGGTCCCGTTTTTACCCTTTGGGTACGGAACCCTAAAAAATCAACACTTTAAAATAATTTCCTATGCAGCCACATTGATAAGTCTTTTTATATCACAGTTTAAAAAACAGTCAAAAATCAACATTACAAAACTAGAACATTAAGTATAAAGTATATAATATTTACTACTACTAAAAAAATCAACACTATAAAATAATTTCCTAAGCAGCTACATTGATAAGTCTTTTTATATCACAGTTTAAAAAACACAGTCAAAAATCAACATTACAAAACTAGAACATTAATTAGTATAAAGTATATAATATTTACTACTACTAAAAAAATCAACACTATAAAATAATTTCCTAAGCAGCTACATTGATAAGTCTTTTTATATCACAGTTTAAAAAACACAGTCAAAAATCAACATTACAAAACTAGAACTTTATAAAGTATATAATTACTACTGCTAAAAAAATCAACACTATAAAATAATTTCCTAAGCAGCTACATTGATGTCTTTTTATATATCACAGATTCTACCCAATATTGTTGAATAACTAAATGTACTGCGAAACGACGCGACGCCTTTTATGTTGAAGTTATATCGCAGAAAACTGAGAATGAGCCAAATTCAATGCGTACAAAGACGTCCATACTTTAGGATGACTTCATTTATGTAAAAACTTAGAAACTTTTGGATCTGGACTATCGTAATGTTTCTAGAAAATGTCCTACTGTTATATTTTCATCCAAAAGTTCCTTAGTTTTTAAATGAATGAAGTCATCCCAAAGTATTGACGTCTTTGTACGCATTGATTTGGGCTCATTCTCCATTCTTTGCGATATCACTTCAACATAAAAGGCGTCGTCTCGCAGTGTATTTAGTAATTCCACAATATTGGGTTGTTTTTTTTTTAAAACCTTGCTGACTTTACTGTGCCAAGCCTCTAATAAGTTTGTGGTCCGATGACGCTCTCCAAATACACACCAGATGGGTATGAATTCCTCGCGTATCCACTGGGTCAGCATATATTCGCGAAATTTTTTACTGTTTTTATCGTCAGGGGACTGAGCAGCTATGTAAAACCAACCTTTAACCCACCGTCCCGTCCATCTACACGTGCACTTCCTATTGGTTAAAATTATAGATAAGGAAGACACATTGTTCCTTTGTGTGTCCTGTTTGTCTTTGTTTCTACTTAAAGTTATGTTTTCAAATGTGTTTTGTTTTTTAATGTAACTAACAACTGTTCATAATATGATAAAATATATAAACTTTTCATTTATAGGTAAAAAACTAAAATAGGTTTTTCGTAAGTTTCTTACGGAAGCGTAGCGGGGCAAATGACACATAAAAAGTTTCATCTGCCCCGCTAAGCCAATACCCCGAGGCTAGCGGGGCCGATGGCACTTTTTTTCCCAACTGCCCCGTTAGCGGGGCAGCGCCAGCGGGGCAGATGGGACCAAGTCATTTGCGCGCCTGCTGCCTTCCTTGGATGTGGTAGCCGTTTCTCAGGCTCCCTCTCCGGAATCGAGCCCTGATTCCCCGTTACCCGTGACAATCATGGTAGTCGCAGAAACTGCCATCGAAAGTTGATAGGGCAGGCATTTGAAAGATGCGTCGCCGGTAGTCCTAGTATGGTCATTATATTATGTTTAACGCCCCTAAAAAATTGGGGGGAAACCCCCTCAAGTATGTAGACGCAATCCGACCAGGCCCAAAACCACATTAACGTGCTACAGGCTCCGTCCAAATTGGTGGAAAACATAAAACGTAGCAGACAGACACACTTTCGCATTTAAAATATCAGTATGGATATGGATTTCATTTATCTGAGTATACACCAAATATTATTATTGAAATAGTTAGTTAAGACTGCTAAGCTTTCCCGTTCCATCTTTTCAACCGATTTTGCTTAAATTTAGAATAGAGGTAAGTAGTTTATATCCCGGGAAAGGACACAGGCTACTTTTTATCCCGGAAAACTAGGGAGTTCCCGCGGGAATCCAAAAACCTTAAAACACGCGGACGAAGTCGCGGACATCATCTAGTAAATATTATAAATGCGAAAGTTTGGATGGATGTATGGATGGATGTTTGTTACTCAATCACGCTCCAACGGCTGAACGGATCTGGATGAAATTTGGCACAGAGATAGATTATGGTCTGGAATAGCACATAGGCTACTTTTTATCCCGGAAAATTAAAGAGTTCCCGCGGGAACCGAAAAACCTCAATCCACGCGGACGAAGTCGCGGGCGTCAGCTAGTACTCTATAGAGTACAGAGGCGCGCGAGTGGCGCCGCGCGCGGGAGAGCGACAGGTTTCGCAATAAAACATCACGTATACTATATCATAGTGTATTTATTATTAAACCTGTAGCTCATAACACATTCTCTATCAGAAGTATCAGAGCGCGCTCAACATGCGATGACCATTCACACTAGTGTCTACACCCTGCGCCGGCCGCGCCGCTCTGTAACTAACTAAAACCCACTAAAACCAATGTATTTCGGTCGCACGTAAGTGTAACCGAAATACTTATAATAACTTGAATAGGTAATAAGAAAAGTCATGACGTTCCTTCATACATGTTTGGTAAAATGATACAATTATAGCGACCAAATACTTCAAGTACCTAATATCGCTTGTGTCGCCCGGTACCCTTACCACAAAACTATAATTCATAGTTCATACCAATGTTGAACATAATCTTTGGCGTTAGCGTAAAATGTATCTTAACTGCCACGCTTTAAAGTTCAAGTTCATCCATACATCCACAGCCAGCATTGCAAGCGGAAAGGTTGGGAAACTAAAATCTGTGGTACCTACTAATAATTTTATATCAAAGGCATTTTAGATCCATTTTACTCTGACGCCAAAGTGTTTCGACACTAGTGTACGCTCGACGACGTCGATGCATCAAAATGTTGCGGCAAGCGTACCTACACTCAATTCACTGTAGCTTTACTCCTCGCCGCAGGTCGGCTGGCCGGAGTGTCCGCGTGTCCACACCAGCTCATTCTGCATTCAGCTCGCGCGCGAGGCCGGCCGGGGAACACCCGCGCTGCACACTCAGTGTGCTGCCACTCAAATACACACAGATATCATTTATTTAAATCGGTTCGGGCACTTTCGAGTGTTGCGAGACAGGCACGGCAATTTATTTTTATTTCAGTCCATAGAACATGTCTGAATTGCAGAATGAGCTCGTGTGTACACACGCACACTCGCGTCGGCAGCCCCCGGCGAGCCTACCGCTCGGCGCCGGCGGCGGCGGCGGCCGTGTCGGCGGGCGCGGCGGGCGCGGCGGCGGCGGCGGCGTCGGCGTCGAGCGCGGCGGCGAGCTCGTCCGCGTCGTCGTCGTCCTTGGCGTAGAGCGTGGGGTACTGCGCCATGCAGTCCTGCATCACGCTGAACTTCTCGTAGCAGTCGCCGCCCTTCGGCTCCGCCTCGCTGACAACAACGACACGCCGGTTACAACACATCCTATACGAACACGAATAAAGTACTTTCGATTCGATTCAGTAGGGCTCGCTCAGCTGCAAGAGAGCTCTACTTACGATCACGCGACACTCGATAAGGGGCAGAAAATGATGTAACCCTATCTCGTTCATTCACATGTAATGAATGAATATGCATTCCTCTCTCGTGCCACTGAAATGGGTAGTCTGAGTGTGCACCTGTAGTGGAAGCAGGAGAAGGCGTCGCGGAACTGCGGGCCGCAGGGGCCGGTGGCCATGCCGCCCAGGCACGGGCAGCCCCAGTTGATGGAGCCGTCGGGCAGGATGAGGCCGGGCGCGGGCTCGGGCGCGGGCAGGCTGACCGCGCTGGGCCGCGCCAGCTCCTCGGGCGAGGCCACCAGCAGCACGTGCTGCCCCGCCTCGCCCAGCCGCCACGAGGCGCGCGCGTCGCCCTCCGGAGCGCTCATGCTGCAACTGAACATACACCGCTATATCAGGCGAGCTTGCAGCCACGGGCCACCTCGTAATGGAAAACGAGCGAACGTAAAATTTATATAAGCGAATATAACTTTATATTAAAAATAAAATAAAATAAAAATAGCCTTTATTCTCCGATCAATAGTTCCTAACACTAAGTTCCTATGCTAATATTAATTAATTTTATGATATCTATTTAAATTAATTATGTAGATTAACTATATAATTAATTTAAATTAATAACACCAGCACTAATTTATATTTTGATCAGGGTGTCCTCCTTTGACATAGGCCTCCCCTAGAATTCGCCATTTTTCTCTGTCGAGTGCTAATCTACGCCATCCCTTCGGTAGGTCATCTTCCCATCTTCTTTGTGGCCGTCCTCTTGCTCTCTTCCCATCTCTGGAGTACCATGATATGACCTCTTTGGTCCATTTTTCTTTCGGAGATCTAGCCACATGTCCAATCCAGCGCCATTTAGTCACTTAATTTTCTTTGATACATCTGTCACGCCTGTTATTTTCCTAATTTTGGTCAGTCTCCATTTATCTAGCATTTTTTTGTGCAGCATGCTTCTCTCTATCCCCTGTCGGCATACCTTTAGTTTTTGAGTGTGAGTCTTCGTCAGGCCCCACGTTTGGCACCCGTTAGTAAGTATTGGTAGGATGCATGTGTTGAATACTTAACGTTTAATTGGCATTGGAGTGTTTTTGTTCTTCAATATTTCTTTCAGCGACCAGTAGCGAGCCCAGGTGTTATTTACTCGTCTTTGCAGTTCTTTGTCCATCTGCAAGTTTGGTGCAATTATTTGGCCTAAGTAGATGTAGTCATTCACATACCTACTCTATATCATGGTTCTTTACATTAATTTTTTGTTGATGTCTATTGGTCATAACCTTTGTTTTAATTGTATTTTTTTAGCATTGTCAGACCTGCTTTTTGGCTCTCTGTTGCTAATTGTTCAAGCATTTCTTGTAGGGTGACTGGGTCCTCGCTAAACAGTACCAGGACGTCTGCAAATCGCAGGTGTGACGGCCTACATCCATTAATGTTTATTCCCCACCCTTCCCAATCTAAATTTCTGTAGATTTCCTCTAACACAGCCAGGAAGAGCTTGGGAGACAGAGGATCCCCTTGTCTGACTCCTTTTTGAATTTTAAATTTCTCTCCAATTCTTTCTAGTTGTATTTTTGCAGTGCAGTTGCTGTATATATATTCTTTATAAGTCTAATATATTTCTTTTCTATTCCTTGATTGACCAAGGCTTTATATAAGTAGTTATGAGAAATGGAGTCAAATGCCTTATTATAGTCTACAAAAGAAATATAGTATGGTTTTCCATACTCATTATATTTTTCCATTACTTGTTTTACTACATGTATGTGATCTACTGTTGAGAAATCAGCCCTGAAACCTGCCTGTTCTCTTGGTTGTTCTGCGTCTAATTGTTTAGTGAGCCTGCCTAAGACAATTTTTGAAAAAAGTTTGTATAAATTTGTCATAAGACTGATCGGTCTATAGTTGTCTATTTTGTCTATATCACCCTTTTTGTGAATCAGTATTATGGTTGATTTTGTCCATTGTTCCGGAATGAATTCACTATCTAAGATTTCGTTGAATAACCTAGTTAGTGGTTTCAGTATTGCCTCCATTGACCCTTTTAGCAATTCATTGGTTATTCTATCTTCTCCTGGGGCTTTGTCGTATTTTTGTGTTAATATGGCTTGTCTTGTTTCGCTTTCTACTATGTAAGGGATTTCTTCTTCCTTGTAAGGGTTTTCGATTTCTAATGATAGTTCCGATGAACTGTAAAGGTTTTTGTAGAAGTTCGTAGTGATTTTGCTAATCGTTGTTCTTTTTGATGTTGTATATTCCTTGTTTTCTTTGTTCTTTCCCCTCATTTTCGGTATCCAAGACGAATGATCCTTAAGTTTCTTCAGTGCTCTTTTGATGCCTCCTGTTTTAGGGTTCCGTACCAAAATGGTAAAAATGGAACCCTTATGGTGCGTCTTTCTCCGTCCGTCTGTCCGTCCGTCCGTCTGTCACAGTCGATTATTTCAGTAACTATTAAAGCTATCGACATGAAATTTGGAATAGTTGTGTATAATAGAATTTTTTTAGAACGAACGAAAATTATTTTTAGTTTAATTAAAAAAGGGGGAAAATCGGGGGTTTGAAATTTCAAAGTATAATAACTATACTGAGTGGGATATCATATGAAAGGGCTATACTTCTACATTCTAAAATAGATTTTTATTTATTTTTATGCATAATAGTTTTTGATTTATCGGGCAAAATGTCGAAAAAAATACCGTCCCCCCCCCCCCCCCCCCCCCTTATCTCCGAAGTTTACAATTGAAAAATCTGAAATAATTATGGTCAATAGAAGCTTATGTATATTTTACAGGAAAAATAAAACCAACGCTCTGACTAGCATAGTTTTTTTTATATTAACAATAAACCTCTACAAACAAGTTAGTTTTGCGGTTCATTAAATTCATTAATCGTAAAGCTTACTACAGGTTTGTACGGAACCCTCGGTGCGCGAGTCCGACTCGCACTTGGCCGGTTTTATTTCTATTTCAGATCGAAGTCTGTTTAAACGTATTTCTTTCTTATGACCTCTTATACTTGATGTGATCTTTTTACTCAATGATTCAATCTTTTTTAGGGTTCCGTACCCAAAGGGTAAAAACGGGACCCTATTACTAGACTCCGATGTCTGTCTGTCTGTCTGTCTGTCTGTCTGTCTGTCTGTCTGTCTGTCTGTCTGTCTGTCTGTCTGTCTGTCTGTCTGTCTGTCTGTCTGTCTGTCTGTCTGTCTGTCTGTCTGTCTGTCTGTCTGTCTGTCTGTCTGTCTGTCTGTCTGTCTGTCTGTCTGTCTGTCTGTCTGTCTGTCTGTCTGTCTGTCTGTCTGTCTGTCTGTCTGTCTGTCTGTCTGTCTGTCTGTCTGTCTGTCTGTCTGTCTGTCTGTCTGTCTGTCTGTCTGTCTGTCTGTCTGTCTGTCTGTCTGTCTGTCTGTCTGTCTGTCTGTCTGTCTGTCTGTCTGTCTGTCTGTCTGTCTGTCTGTCTGTCTGTCTGTCTGTCTGTCTGTCTGTCTGTCTGTCTGTCTGTCTGTCTGTCTGTCTGTCTGTCTGTCTGTCTGTCTGTCTGTCTGTCTGTCTGTCTGTCTGTCTGTCTGTCTGTCTGTCTGTCTGTCTGTCTGTCTGTCTGTCTGTCTGTCTGTCTGTCTGTCTGTCTGTCTGTCTGTCTGTCTGTCTGTCTGTCTGTCTGTCTGTCTGTCTGTCTGTCTGTCTGTCTGTCTGTCTGTCTGTCTGTCTGTCTGTCTGTCTGTCTGTCTGTCTGTCTGTCTGTCTGTCTGTCTGTCTGTCTGTCTGTCTGTCTGTCTGTCTGTCTGTCTGTCTGTCTGTCTGTCTGTCTGTCTGTCTGTCTGTCTGTCTGTCTGTCTGTCTGTCTGTCTGTCTGTCTGTCTGTCTGTCTGTCTGTCTGTCTGTCTGTCTGTCTGTCTGTCTGTCTGTCTGTCTGTCTGTCTGTCTGTCTGTCTGTCTGTCTGTCTGTCTGTCTGTCTGTCTGTCTGTCTGTCTGTCTGTCTGTCTGTCTGTCTGTCTGTCTGTCTGTCTGTCTGTCTGTCTGTCTGTCTGTCTGTCTGTCTGTCTGTCTGTCTGTCTGTCTGTCTGTCTGTCTGTCTGTCTGTCTGTCTGTCTGTCTGTCTGTCTGTCTGTCTGTCTGTCTGTCTGTCTGTCTGTCTGTCTGTCTGTCTGTCTGTCTGTCTGTCTGTCTGTCTGTCTGTCTGTCTGTCTGTCTGTCTGTCTGTCTGTCTGTCTGTCTGTCTGTCTGTCTGTCTGTCTGTCTGTCTGTCTGTCTGTCTGTCTGTCTGTCTGTCTGTCTGTCTGTCTGTCTGTCTGTCTGTCTGTCTGTCTGTCTGTCTGTCTGTCTGTCTGTCTGTCTGTCTGTCTGTCTGTCTGTCTGTCTGTCTGTCTGTCTGTCTGTCTGTCTGTCTGTCTGTCTGTCTGTCTGTCTGTCTGTCTGTCTGTCTGTCTGTCTGTCTGTCTGTCTGTCTGTCTGTCTGTCTGTCTGTCTGTCTGTCTGTCTGTCTGTCTGTCTGTCTGTCTGTCTGTCTGTCTGTCTGTCTGTCTGTCTGTCTGTCTGTCTGTCTGTCTGTCTGTCTGTCTGTCTGTCTGTCTGTCTGTCTGTCTGTCTGTCTGTCTGTCTGTCTGTCTGTCTGTCTGTCTGTCTGTCTGTCTGTCTGTCTGTCTGTCTGTCTGTCTGTCTGTCTGTCTGTCTGTCTGTCTGTCTGTCTGTCTGTCTGTCTGTCTGTCTGTCTGTCTGTCTGTCTGTCTCCAGGCTGTATCTCATAAACCGTGATAGCTAGAAAGCTGAAATTTTCACAAATGATGTATTTCCGTTGCCGCTATAACAACAAATACTAAAAATTAAAAAAATATATATATTAAGGGGGGTCCCCATACAATAAACGTGTTTTTTTCGTATTTTTTTGCTCAATATTAAAAACGGTAACAGGTAGACGGTTCAAATTTTCACAGAATATTAACTTGTATATTACCTTTCAAAATAGGCAAAAATAGGCAAAAATTATATGAATTGTATGCAGAGCGACAGTATGATACTAGTGATGAGTTCAAGGAGCATGTTCAACTATTTTCCAGGAAGTTTAAAAGAGATTGCATTGTGGCTAAATCTAAACATATTCAAACTAAGATAAAAAATAGTTCCAACGTAATCAAAACTACTTGGAACATAGTGAATGAAGAAACAGGAAGAGCAACACCGAAAAATTTTGAATTTAAACTTAATGTCGGTAATACATCTGTAACTTCGGACTCCGAAGTTGCTTCAGTTTTTGAAGGCTTTTTTACGGATATTCCTGTTTCTACCACAGAATCGTTGAACTCCTCACCAAATGCAGCTCTTACTTTACTGGAGGATAACGTGCCTGAATGTAATAACGTTTTTAAATTCTGTCACGTTAACTGCTCTGACGTTATTAAAGCATTCAAATTAATTAACAATAAGAAAACAAATGATTTGTGGGGCATTTCCGTTAACGTTGTAAAATCATTGATTGATATCGTTGCACCCGAGTTAGCATTAATATTTAATAATTGTATTGATAGTGGCGAGTTTCCTGACTTAATGAAGCATAGCAAAATAATTCCTCTATTCAAATCAGGTAGTACCAGTGACCCCACTAACTTTAGACCTATATCTGTACTACCCACTTTCAGTAAAATATTTGAAAAATTAATACTAATTCAATTGCTTAAACATTTTGGTAACAATGACTTATTACATAGTAAACAGTTTGGATTTACACGCGGTCGCTCAACAATCGACGCTGGTGTTGAGTTAATTCAAAACATATTCGAAGCCTGGGAGGAGTCACGTGATGCACTTGGCGTTTTCTGTGATTTATCCAAGGCTTTTGATTGTGTTGATCACGAAACATTAGTCAGGAAATTGCACCATTATGGAATTAGGGGTGTAGCACTGGATATGATGAAATCCTACTTAAAAAACAGGATACAAAAGGTAGACGTCAATGGAAAGCGGTCTTCCGGATCGATTGTAAAAATGGGGGTTCCGCAAGGTTCAATTTTAGGGCCCTTTCTGTTCCTCATTTACATCAATGATCTTCCTAATCTCGCTAAGGATAATCATGGGATAGTATTGTTTGCTGATGATACATCACTTTTGTTTAAAATTAATCGTTACGAAGCAACTCCTGACGAAGTAAACAATTCTCTCACTAAAGTGGTACAGTGGTTTGAAGCGAATAACCTACTCCTTAATGGAAAAAAGACAAAGTGTATTAAATTTACATTACCTAATGTCAAACAGGTAAAAGCCACTGTACAACTTGATCATGAGGAATTAGATTTAGTGGATACCGCTGTTTTTCTCGGAATAACGTTGGATGCTAAACTCCAATGGGGCCCTCATATAGATGACTTGTCGAACAGACTCAGTTCTGCTGCATATGCGGTTAAAAAGATTCGCCAGTTGACAGACTTAGAAACTGCGAGATTAGTATATTTTGGTTACTTTCACAGCATTATGTCATATGGCATATTATTATGGGGTAATGCTGCTGATATTCATTCTGTTTTCGTGCTGCAGAAAAGGGCTGTTCGTGCCATTTACAACATGGGACCTAGAGAGTCCCTAAGAACTAAATTCAAAGAAGTTAAAATTATGACAGTCCACAACCAATACATATTTGAAAATTTAGTATATGTGCATAAAAACATGCATAAATTCAAGAAAAAAAGTGACTGTCATAATGTTAATACAAGAAATAAGAATAAAATTGTTGTGCCCTCTTCTAGACTTTGTAAAATTAGTAATTCATTTGTCGGTAGCAGTATACGTTTTTATAATAAACTCCCAGAAGACATATTGGAGATGTCTCTCAACAAGTTCAAAGTTTTTGTAAAACGGAAACTAATTGAAAAGTCATATTATAGTGTAAAGGATTATTTGAATGATAGGCAACCATGGGTATGAATTGTTCCAGCGGCTAATTATGTTATATTAAAAATATAATTTAGTAATTTACTATATTTGTGAGATGGTGATAATAAAAAAAAAAAAAAAAACCCGGCTGAGTTTGTTGTGGGCTCTTCTCAGATCAGGGCGCGTTTGGAACCCTCGTAGCTTTAGTCTTAAGATACCGTTGTTAATTATCACCATCAATTCTTATTCTTTATAAACATGACGTTCAGAAGGTGTACTTTGTAGGTACCAATTTTGAATAAAGATGATTTGATTTGATTTGATTTGATTTGAATAAATAATTAAATATCAATAAAGTAAATATTAAAGGGGGGCTCCCATACAACAAACGTAATTTTTATTTTTAATACGTCATAAATCGTAAAACTTACTACAGGTTTGTACGGAACCCTCGGTGCGCGAGTCCGACTCGCACTTGGCCGGTTTTTTTTAGGGTTCCGTACCCAAAGGGTAAAAACGGGACCCTATTACTAATAGACCGGGAGATGGTCGTAGGTGATAGTATCCCATTTTCTACTGCATGCCTTTTTAAGAGTTGATAACTAACCCTAAAATATGAAAGATAGAGGGGTTACTAGCCCTTGCGCGCTTGCACGTCATAAACAAAATGGCTTCTCTTTGTGACAGAATTTTAGTTTTTGCCGTGACATTATACTGCATGCCTTTGTAATATAACGTAGTTGGAACAAATTTAAGCTATAATAATTGATGGCATGCAATTCGCAACGGCCGACGGGGCTCAAACGGTTACGTAGAAATGTAAAAAAAAATAGAACATTTCCGTGTTTACAAATTGCATGCCGTTGTAAAAAAATACTTTTTTTATCTCAAATATACTCTACGAAAATTGGCATGCACCCCTCGTATGACCAAGGGTGGAAAATATTAGGAAAATGTTGTGAAAATTCAATACAGCTTTTCCGTGATTTCAAACTACTTCTAATAAAGATAAACATTAATTTAATGACCAAATAATTCTGAAATACAAATGGCATGCATGTTGCTCATGATCATTATATTATAAATAATAACAAAAGTTGCAAAAATTTAATAAACATTTCCGTGTTTTTTATTTGCATGCCGTTTTGTATTTCATAAAAACGTATTATTTTAAGTATATACCGAAAATGGCATGCGTATTAAATAATACCATCATATTTTAAATAATAATGAAAGTTGCAAAAAATTTAATAAACATTCCGTGTTTTTAATTTGCATGCCGTTTTGTATTTCATAAAAACATATTATTTTAAGTATATACCGAAAATGGCATGCGTATTAAATAACACCGTCATATTTTAAATAATAACAAAAGTTGCAAAAATTTAATAAAAATTTCCGTGTTTTTAATTTGCATGCCGTTTTGCATTTCATAAAAACATATTATCAAATAAATATTATAAATGCGAAAGTTTGGATGTATGGATGTATGTTTGTTACTCAATCACGCTCCAACGGATGAACGGATCTGGATGAAATTTGGCATAGATATAGATTATAGTCTGGAATAACACATAGGCTACTTTTTATCCCGGAAAATTAAGGAGTTCCCGCGGGAACCGAAGAACGGAACCGAAAAACCTCGATCCACGCGGACGAAGTCGCGAGCGTCAGCTAGTTTTAAGTATATATCGAAAATGGCATGCGTATTAAATAACACCATCGTATTTTTAATAATAATGAAAGTTTCATAAAATATGTGAACCATTTCCAGTGTGAAACAGAGATCAGAGATTTGGATTTTGGCGCTAACCCATCACCTACCTAGCCACGTTTCCGCGGGAACTCCTTAATATTCAGGGATAAAAGTAGCCTTTATGCTATTCTATATACTTAGCAGACTATAATCTATATCTGTGCCAAATTTCTTGCAGATCCGTTCAGCCGTGATTGAGTAACAAACATCCATCCATCCATCCATACATACATCCATCAAAACTTTCGCATTTATAATATAACTAGCTGATGCCCGCGACTTCGTCCGCGTGGATATACCAAGATTCATCGAAATAACTTGAGAAATGATGGACTTTTATACAAACTTTCAACCCCTATTTCACCCCTTTGGGGGTGGAATTTTGAAAAACTGTGAAACACGTATGTTTTCATTTTTAACCCGCAGCTCATATACCAAGTTTCATGGATATAACTTGAGAAATGAAGGACTTTCATATAAACTTTCAACCCCTATTTCACCCCTTCGGGGGTAAAATTTGCGAGAACTGTGAAACACGTATTTCTTCATTTTTAACCGGTAGCTTGTATACCAAGTTTCATCGATATACCTTGAGAAATGAAGGACTTTCATACAAACTTTCAACCCCTATTTCACCCCTTTGAGGGTAAAATTTTGAAAAACTGTGAAACATTTATTTCTTTATTTTTAACCGGTAGCTTGTATAGCAAGTTTAATCGATATCACTTGAGAAATGACGGACTTCCATACAAACTTTCACCCCCTATTTCACCCCCTTAGGGGTGGAATTTTGAAAAACTGTGACACACGTACTTCTTTATTTTTTACTGTAAGCCAAAATAAAAAGTTTCGTTGATATAACTTGGTAAACATCTTGAGAAACGAAGGACTTTCACACCAACTTTCATCCCTATTTCACCCTTTTGGGGGTCGAATTTTCAAAAATTGTGAAACACATATGTCTCCATTTTCAACTCGCAGCTCATATATCAAGTTTCATGGCTATAACTTGAGAAATTAAGGACTTTCATACAAACTTTCAACCCCTATTTCACCCCTTCGGGGGTAGAATTTCGGAATAAAAAGTATCCTATGTCCTACCTCGTAGTATGGGCTCAAATAGGCGCAAAAAAAAACAGGGAAATGTTCTTTATTTTTAATTTTCGTTAAAAAACCTTTTTTTAATTTTATTTTTGCACATTTTTTATGTCAGGCTTGTGTAATATGCATGCCATTTTTTTTATCAACTTAAAATAATGTTTTTTAATGAAATATTGAATGGCATGCAAAATAAAGTCACGGAAATTATATCAGCGTTTTTTGCAATTTTCGTCATGCATGCCACTAATTTACAACTTTCTGTTGTGCATGCCAAATTTGCTAACGTCAAGTAATTATAAAAACTAAGTATTGTTCAAATGGCATGCAGTTTTAAATCACGGAAAAGCTGTATTGAATTTTCACAACATTTTCCTAATATTTTCCACCCTTGGTCATACGAGGGGTGCATGCCAATTTTCGTAGAGTATATTTGAGATAAAAAAAGTATTTTTTTACAACGGCATGCAATTTGTAAACACGGAAATGTTCTATTTTTTTTTACATTTCTACGTAACCGTTTGAGCCCCGTCGGCCGTTGCGAATTGCATGCCATCAATTATTATAGTTTAAATTTGTTCCAACTACGTTATATTACAAAGGCATGCAGTATAATGTCACGGCAAAAACTAAAATTCTGTCACAAAGAGAAGCCATTTTGTTTATGACGTGCAAGCGCGCAAGGGCTAGTAACCCCTCTATCTTTCATATTTTAGGGTTAGTTATCAACTCTTAAAAAGGCATGCAGTAGAAAATGGGAGACTATCACCTACGACCATCTCCCGGTCTATAAGACTCCGCTGTCTGTCTGTCTGTCTGTCTGTCTGTCTCCAGGCTGTATCTCATAAACCGTGATAGCTAGAAAGCTGAAATTTTCACAAATGATGTATTTCCGTTGCCGCTATAACAACAAATACTAAAAATTAAAAAAATATATATATTAAGGGGGGTCCCCATACAATAAACGTGTTTTTTTCGTATTTTCTTGCTCAATATTAAAAACGGTAACAGGTAGACGGTTCAAATTTTCACAGAATATTAACTTGTATATTACCTTTCAAAATAAATAATTAAATATCAATAAAGTAAATATTAAAGGGGGGCTCCCATACAACAAACGTAATTTTTATTTTTAATACGTCATAAATCGTAAAACTTACTACAGGTTTGTACGGAACCCTCGGTGCGCGAGTCCGACTCGCACTTGGCCGGGTTTTTTTCTTTTTCCTGTCTACAAATAACTCCCTTCTTTCTTTTATCATAGTTCTTGCGTTTTGTCCTATTTTGTTTGACTTCCTCCTGTGCCTCAATTCAGTTTCTAAATTAGTCAGTATTTTTTCGAATTTGTTGTTCTTTTCTTGGATTTAATCTATATTTACAATTTTGTTTATTTGCTCTTTTACTTTATTAAGGACTAGATGATTCCCGCGACTTCGTCCGCGTGGATTAAGGTTTTTTTATTCCCGCGGGAACTCCTTAATTTTCCGGGATAAAAAGTACCCTATGTCCTTCCCCGGGATATAACCTACCTCTATACCAAATTTCAGCAAAATCGGTTGAAAAGATGGGCCGGGAAAGCGTAGCAGACAGACAGACAGACAGACAGACATACTTTCGCATTTATTGACCGAGCGAAGCGAAGGTCTCTGAGTCTACTTGAGTGAATTGGCACTTGTCCGTCCGTCCGTCCGTCTGTCAGAGCCTTATAACTTCTGAATTACTGAACGTAATTACTTCAAATTTAAATATAATATGTAAACCGATAGCCTCCCGCCGAATATGGCTTAAAAAATTATAAAAATCTTTATTTCAGGGGGGCTCTCATAGAAGCGAATGCGAAGTAAAATATTTTTTATAGCGTTACATAGGGTTGCGGTATATCATTTTAAAGATAATTAGGAATAGAGTCCAAAAATATTTTTTTTTAAATTTTTCCCCTAAAATTGACGAAATGGGGGGCTTTCAAATTGGCGATTTTCTAACGTCCAAAGTTGACCTCAGAACTCTCAATTTTCTGAAAGGCTGAGCCTGAAACTTGATAAATTATTTGAATTATATCCTGTACTTGAACAACAAATACTAAAATTAGATAAATATTATGAGGAAACGAAATTATTTAATTTTTAATGATGATGATATTTTTATCAGAACTTCACAATGATGTCAATAGATGGCGCTCTGTGATACCGCGAGGTCTCAGTTCGGGGCGAACCACTAGTAATATTAGTATGGATATGGATGTTTTCTGGAATTGGAGTCGCTATTTGATCTGATATGCTTTTTATGTGTTTCCTTGTTCTTTGTGTGTTTATGGTTCCTAAAGTAGCTCTAACCATTCTATGGTTTGTACTGAAATTTAGTTGGTTTACTACGCCTACATCATTAAAGTAGCCCGGGTGTTAGTTAATATGAAATCAATTTATTTTTGGCTTTACCATCAGGTGAGATCCATGTCCATTTCCTGTTTGTTCTTGTCTTATAATAGGTGTTCATTATCCTTAGATTGTATTCAAGAGCAAGGTTGACGAGTCTTTGTCCATTTTTATTTCGCCTGCCTTGGCTATAGAGTCCGATGATGTTTGTTTCTCCATCTTGTTGTCTACCTATTTGACTGTTGAAATCTCCCATCACAATTTTGTTTTTATTGGTTTCTTCAATAGTGTTTTGTAGTGTTGTATAGAATAAGTTCTTCTCGTCATCATTTGCTTGCTCTGTGGGCGCATATGCTTGTATTATAGACCATGGCTCTTTTCCATCTTGAATGATCAAGTCCAAAATGGTAATTCTTTTCGATTTACTTCCAAATTGTATAATGGACTCTTTTAGATTCTTATTTACGATAAATCCTACACCATGTAGCCCCTTGGTTTCTCCTTTGTAGTAGAATATGTAATCATTATGCTCTCTCACTTCTTCTCCTAGTCGTCATACTTCGCTTAATCCTACAACATCCCAGTTTATCCCTTCTAATGCATGTTGTAGTTCCATCAGTCTGTCATCTGTTCTGAGTGTCCTTGTATTTAGGGTTGCTATGAATAGCTTATTTTGATCTTTTCTTTTCGTTGGGTTTAGTAAATGTTTGGGTTTTAATGTTTTTCGTGTTTGCTGTTTGTCTTCTAGAGGGACGTCCCAAGGTGACCAGCCTGGTTGGGACCTTTCCTTGTTGTTGCGTCATTTTCCGTTTCTGACTTCAACTTTATTGTGCACGTCCGCCGCGCGCGCGCATCACAAGGCTACACAGTCAACGGGCAGCTACTCACGGGTGCTACGCGAGCGCCTGCAGGCTGGACGCCTCCGCGCGCACGCGCACGCCGCGCGCCCGCAGCGCCAGCGCCGCGCGCAACCGCCGCAGCCGCGCGCCGCGCACGCGCACCAGCACGCGCCCCGCACGCCCGCCGCGCGCGCGCAGCACGTCCGCGCCGCACGCGCCGCACTCGCCGAACAGCTGCTGCGTCGCCGTCTGCAGCACCTGCTGAGCCGCTAGCAGGGGGTCGCCCGTCGAGCTCCTGCATCCAAGCATTAGCATATCACTACCAGAATGTAAGCCTCAAGCTGCACTACATACAACACATTACCACCATGTCTAAACTTTATCTGCGAGCTCATGCCCTGACTGATGTACTTATGACAGCTGGAGTATATAGTGGAAGAGCTGTAGGAAACCTAGCCTGTACTGCTCAGGTACGTGCATCATAATGTTAGATTATCTTTGTACTAGAACCATCTAAACTGAAAATGAACACACCTCACTGAACATCATTTAAACACTACTTGACCAACAGATCAAGACGTAGGATTCATATCTCGGTAGCCAATGCATTTGTTTTCAGGTTAGACGATGCTACGCCTCTACGCTCTCAATTTCTCACACCTAGAACCAACCACCATTCAACCAATCATAATAAAATATGACTTAGAACTTTCACACTGAATACTCACTGTCTTGAGGAATGAGTGGCCGAGTTGCAACAACGCATATCAGTTAATTGTGAACGCTGAAGCAACGCTGGCCCAAGTCAATAACTGGATGGGTGACCAAATTTGGTGATTTTGTTTCCTCCGTGCCCCGGAGAGTATTTGTAAACTAACCTAGGTGTAGGCAGACTGTAACGTAGACCATTGCCTCGTAGGCTCAATAATTAAAAAATAAAATTAACGCATATAGCTGCCGCTTGTGGCGCTGCTCTCTCTCTCGTCTGCCATGTTCGCGTCGTGCATAAATGTCCTCGTATATTAATTATTAGAGTAATTAAACTGTGTTAGCTATTGGTCGGGACTTTTATTTCTATAGGTTATGGGCCGTCCCATATACCAAATTCAGGAAAATGTCGAATCCAATCAACAATATGCAAATCGAAAAGTTGTCCGGAAGGCAAAATTTCAGCACGTGGCAATTTGCAGTGAGGGCATATTTGGAGCACGAAGATCTCTGGCAATACGTGGATCCCCATTCAAAGGAAGTCGACGCCAAGAAAGACGTTAAAGCTAAGTCTAAAATCATTTTATTGGTAGAACCTATGAATTATGTTCACATAGAAAATGCAAAAACCGCTCGTGAAGCGTGGATTAACCTTCAAAGCGTGTTCGAGGACTCCGGGCTGTCTAGAAAAGTTGGCTTATTGAAAGATTTAATCAATACTTCCTTAGATAATTGTGCAAGCGTTGAAGAATATGTGAATAAAATCATGACAACCGCTCACAAATTAAGAAATATTTCATTCAAAGTGGACGATGAGTGGCTGGGAACGCTTATGTTAGCGGGTTTGCCAGATAATTATAAACCCATGATCATGGGGATAGAGAGCTCCGGTGTAAAAATTTCATCGGATTTTATCAAGACAAAACTTTTACAGGAGGTTAAAGTTTCTGAGTCTTCTGTGTTTTTCACAAGGAAAAGTATACAGAGTAACAATCAATTTAATAAAAATAAAAAGCCAAAAGGAAAAGGGCCTCGTTGCTACGCCTGCAATAATTATGGACATTTTAAAAATCAGTGCAAGTTAAAGAAACAGGACACTAATGACACCGTTTTTTCAGCAATTTTTTCAGCATATTCTTCCATAGATGAGAATGACTGGTACATTGACTCCGGTGCAACAATGCACATGTCAAGGCGCAAGGACTGGATGTATGATTTGCAACCACCTTCTATTCAGAAGATATTAGTAGCAAACAGTGATGCTGTCTCCGTGCAAACAATGGGTAAAGTAAATATTCAGACTATATGCAATGATGAGCATCTGATCCAGGTGAGAAATGTTTTATTTATTCCTGAACTTGCCGCTAACCTGTTATCAGTTAGCCAGTTGACGAAAAACGGCTGTAAGGTACAGTTTACTGCTGATGGCTGTAATATACGCAATCCTCAAAATAAAATTATAGCAACTGCATCGTTAGTGAATAATATGTACAAGCTTAATGTTGTAAGTGGCAGTGCATGTTCTACATTTGGTAAGGAGAGCCAAGCAGATATTCAGACATGGCACAGGAGAATGGGCCACCTAAACATGGCTGATGTAAAAAAATTAAAATTATGTGCTGAAGGAATAATTTTTACAAAGAAGGATCCAAATCCTATGTGTATACCTTGCTGTGAAGGAAAACAAACTAGACTTCCGTTTCCAAATTCAGGTTCTAAAGCGAGCACTTTATTGGAAATAGTGCATTCTGATTTATGTGGTCCGATGGAGAGCCCATCCATAGGTGGCGCTAAATACTTCATAACTTTTATAGATGATTACTCGCACAAAGTATTCCGGCATCAAACACCAAACTTCTACCCCGTACACCCCAGAACAGAATGGACTAGCGGAGCGGATGAACAGGACGCTGGTGGAGCGTGCTAAATGTATGCTGTTTGATGCAAATCTCCATAAGGGCTATTGGGCTGAAGCTGTGGCAACTGCGGCTTACATCTTGAATAGGTCACCATCCCGAGTTCTAGCTGAGGTAACACCCTATGAAAAATGGACTGGTAAGAAACCAAACATCTCACATTTTAAAATTTTCGGATCAAAAGCTATGGTTCACATTCCAAAGCAAAAGAGATTAAAATGGGATCGTAAATCAACGGAGCTGTTGTTCATAGGTTATTGTGAGAACACTAAAGGGTACAGACTCTATGACCCTAAAGCTAGAAAGACTATAGTTAGTAGAGATGTAATATTTATAGAAAACAATGAGACTGCAGTTACTCATACACAAGAATTGGTACCATTGCCACAGCATATTTCAATTCCTCTGAGATCCAATGTTGAAGCCTGCGACTCAAGCAGTGGATCTCAAGGGAGGGAAGAGGTCATTAATATTGACAGCCCACAAATTTCATCACCGCAAAGCACTTCATTTGATAGTTGTGACACATCTATAGATGTCAATGATGAAACATACCACCCTAGTATTAGTGAAGATTATGATAGTAATGAGATTTTAGAGAGAAACATTACCCTACGTCCGCGTCAGAGACATAATATTGATGGAAACAATTTCCTTTGTGTAACACAAATTTCAGATCCCGTGACTGTTGAGCAAGCTTTATCCAGTAGTGAAGCCCAACACTGGAAAAATGCAATGGATGAGGAGTACAAGTCCTTAATGGAAAATAATACATGGGAAATGATTACTCTACCACAGAATAAGCGTGCTATACCATGTAAGTGGGTCTTCAAAACAAAGACAAATGAGGAAGGAAAAATTGTTAAATATAAAGCTCGACTAGTCATAAAAGGCTGTTCACAGAGGAAAGGTATAGATTACAATGAAGTTTTTTCTCCGGTAGTACGTTTTCCATCTCTACGCTATTTATTTGCCATAGCAGCTAAGTATGATTTAGATATAATTTTAATAGATGCTGTGTCAGCATTTCTTCAGGGTGATATTGAAGAAGAAATCTACATGATTCAACCTCCTCTATATGAGAAAGATAAGAATGAGGTATGTCTATTACGAAAATCATTGTATGGTCTAAAACAGGCTAGTCGTCAATGGAATAAGAAGTTAAGTAATACATTGAAAGGTATGGGTCTCATGCAGTCTAAGCTAGATCCATGCATTTACCATAAAATTGTCGGGGTCAATGACATATTATTTATAGCCATATATGTGGATGATTTATTGATTTTTACAAATAACTTAAACTCAAAGAAGTTTATTAAAGAAGAGTTAAATAGTAAATTTAAAATGAAGGATCTTGGAGATGTAAGTTATTGCATTGGAATACATGTTGAGAGAGATAGACAGAAAGGGATAATTTATTTAGACCAGAAAAAGTATATTTTGGAAGTACTTAACAAATATGGTATGTCTGACTGTAAACCTGTCAAAACTCCAATTGACCCGAATACTAAGTTACATAAGAGTCAAGATGAAAGTAAAGTCCTACTTAATATACCATATCAAGAATTAGTAGGTTGCTTATTATATATTTCACAGATAACCAGACCGGATATAAGCTATGTAATAAATACCTTAAGTAAATATAATAACAAGCCTGAAATGCAGCACTGGGTTGCACTGAAACGTGTCATGAGGTATTTAAAAGGTACTCAAGATTATAGATTGAGTTTTAAGCAACATCATAATGAAAATATGATACATGGCTATTGTGACTCCGATTGGGCCAGCTCTGAAGATGACAGAAGGTCGTGCACCGGATACACTTTCTTGTTTCAGGGAGGAGCCATAAGCTGGAATTCTAAACGTCAGCCTACTGTGGCATTGTCAACAACAGAGGCAGAGTACATGTCACTGTCCTCATGTGTACAAGAAGCAAGAAGCAAGCGGTTAAAGCAATTTCAAGATGATATCTGGCCACAATTGAAGACGGAAGCCTTGGTGATATATAGTGATAACCAAAGTTGTATTAAACTTTCAGGGTCTGACTGCTATCATCCCCGTACCAAGCATATAGACGTGAGGCATCACTTCGTTCGGGACAAGGTGCTCGGAGGCTCAATCGACGTGCGATACGTGGGAACGGACTCGATGGTTGCAGACGCCCTCACTAAAGCTACATCGCAACAGAAACTTGTATTTTGTGCAAATAAAATGGGGTTGAGCCTAAGGGAGGATGTAGGCAGACTGTAACGTAGACCATTGCCTCGTAGGCTCAATAATTAAAAAATAAAATTAACGCATATAGCTGCCGCTTGTGGCGCTGCTCTCTCTCTCGTCTGCCATGTTCGCGTCGTGCATAAATGTCCTCGTATATTAATTATTAGAGTAATTAAACTGTGTTAGCTATTGGTCGGGACTTTTATTTCTATACTAGGTTAAATATTTTTGTCACTAACTTTTAAATTAGAACAGATGTGTTTTGTATGGATTAAATTTGCCTGAAATAAAGAGATTATTGTTATTATGATGCAATACCTACTTACAAGTCGATTTCCAAGTCTAAGTAAAAATACCGGGAGATCATTCCATTTGGCCCACGAAGTTACAAATACACAAATTCCACTACAATCAGATAAAAAAGCAGCGGTTCAAGTGCTAAGTTCTGATGAAGAATACTTTAAGCTTCAGCCACAGGCTTCAGCCTTCAGCAGGCCTATTCACTATCTCAGTGGCTATTAAAATTTAATGGACACCGGTTCTTCTGTTAGAATCTAAAGCTGTCAAAATCAAATTTTGTATTCTGTATCTCAGTTGACAAGAGGTTGATATTCTAAATGACGTCATTAGTGACTATTATGGGGTGATGGCCACGCATAGTGTTGGGATAGCCACTGGAAACGCATTTTGCCTTAAATTCTCCTATCGACAACTATAATTTCGTATTCGCTAAGCAGTATGACAGGGCATTGTTGACAACTTATTGAGACGAGTGCCTATAACTTTAGCAACTAGTAGAGAGCAGTGTTTATGAACATCAACAATAGTAACTATCATAAGATAAAGAAAATTTAAACTATTTCCAAAGAATTTAGGCTCACAGCAGTAATAGAAGTGTAATAGCGCGTCCATTTATATAATTATAGGTACAATAAACAACAGCCAAGCAAACGACAATGGCTCGCGCAATTTTAAATGTGCATATATTCAATGTACTCTGTGATGTGCATGCTGAAGAACTGCGTAAAGAGAAAGCTTTACGCATTCATAGGCATAGGCTGCGGGACTGTTACGATCCTATGGAGCTGCCAGAGAAAGAGTTCATTGCGAACTTTCGATTGAGCAAGGTTGGGTACCTGCAGGTTCAACTTTCGATTGAGCAAGGTTGGGTACCTGCAGGTTCTTGAAGAACTCGGGGATCATCTCCCAGAAGGACAGCTGTTCGCAATGAAATAAAAGTAAGTACTCATGTCTGCATAATATCTCTAAATTAAATGCCCGAGAGGTGCTCCAACAGTTCATAAAGTTCCCAGCTTCCCAAAGAGAAAGGGAAACCATCATGCAGGGGTAAGCTATATTTTTATAATAACATATTACATATTAAACAAATGTGAAAGTTTAGATGTTTGTTACTCTTTCAAAACGTAACAATTGAACTGATTTGGTTGAAATTTGGAATGGATAGCTTATAACCTGACTTAACATATATTTTATCCTGGAAAATTAAAGTTCCCATGGGAATCAAAAACCTTAATCCACGCAGATGAAGTTGCAGGTATCATCTAGTCAATAATAATTTGTAGAAGGTACTTACCTATCTTTTTATTGTACCTAATATGTATGCTATTCTTTCCAGCCAATCTACCTATTCAGATAGGTCGGCTTTGACTAGAAGGTTTTCACTGTATGAAATCCAAAGTTTCTGTTAGCTTTATCTGTTATATGTACTTTAATAATTGTTTTCAGCTTTATGGACAAGTTTGGATTCCCAGACATTTTAGGATGCATCGATGGCACCCACATAGCCATAGTGCAGCCTATTGAACACAAGGAGACATTCCTCAACAGGAAGTTTTACCTTTCCCTTAATGTATGTTAAAAAAAGCATGGTAATTAAAAGTGCAAATATTACTTTTATTTAAATAATCTTTCTTTTTATACTTAATAATAGTATTCTCTTTTCATTTCAGATTTGTGATGCAACCTTAAAAATTATTCACGTAGACGCATCATTTGGGGGTGCTTCTCATGACTCATTCCTATGGAGCCAAAGTGGAGTGCGAGGTGTTGTAGAAAGCCTGGCAAATAGTGAGCGCTGCTGGTTATTAGGTATACCTTACTACTTCATTTATGTTAGACCATTCCTTTTTTAAATTAAAAATTTATTAATGTGCTATTTCTAGTTTCTAGGTGATTCTGGGTATGCACAGCATCCATGGATGATGACTCCTATCCTAGGCGCTGCTGCTGGATCGCCAGAAGAATACTACACACAACTTCATTGTTGTGTCAGGAACACAGTGGAGCGATGCATTGGAGTACTGAAAGCACGTTGGTGGTGTTTGTTATATCCAGCAGCCCCAACAGAATGAACCAGTTTCTGCACTCGACTCCACTAGGGCAATGCTGGTGAGAAGATTATGGGATGCAAGACCACAAAGATAGGTGTGTATCCATAACTTAACAAACTGTATATTTTCACAGTAGTAGTCAACTAGTAGCAGTCGTTTAGTTAACATAGATACTGTTTCAGGTATGAAGAGCCACTATTGGAGTATCTCTATGAGATCAAATCAGAAATGAGGATATCCATTTAAGAACTAGAGTGTAGCAGTCTTCACCTATAATTATAGATGGTATTACTTGTACCGCACAAACGATTACAAGAAACGTGAATAAGAAGACATGGCTTGAATTGCACTTACGAAGTTTTCTGTGAATATACAACTTCCAACATTCATGGTTGGACCAGCAATCCCTGTGCATGGCCCGCAACGCAGTTGACAGAGTTTTTTATCATTTATATGATCTTCAATTGTATAGTAAATTTCTGTCTAATGTTGTAATTTCGTTGTAATTTATATACTATAATAATTAAAAAGAAGAGACCACGTCAGCTATAAAAGGTCGCTGATCATCATGTAGAAAATTGGAGGAGAAACAATAAAAAAGCAGTTAATTTAATAATCATTTAAAGTATTTATTAAACTGAAAGAAAACTATAAAGTCATTAAAATGATACTCAGTATTATAATAACTTAAGTGTGATAATATGCTTAGTTGCAGTCTTCTCTTACATTAAAATATAATTAATAAGTTTTACTTCGTTTTCCTATAACTCCTTTGTACTAATAATAATAAATTTAAACTAACTAGTAGCAGTTACAACAATATCATACTAATATTATAAATGCGAAAGTGTGTTTGTTTGTTGGTTTATTGGTTTGTCCTTCAATCACGCCGCAACGGATCGACGTGTTTATCCCGGAAAATTAAGGAGTTCCCACATGAATCAAAAAAACTTAAACCACGCGGACGAAGTCGCCGGCATCAGCTAGTAATTAATAAAAGAGGCACTTCTTGTGCATTAAAATATTAACGGAATATGATATTATATTAATGGAAGTCTTATTAGGAATTTCGGTTTCGTAATATTTGCGTAAGAGCGTCAGCATGCTGACCCTCGACCTCTAGACGTCTGACTTCGAGCTGGGACGCCTGGGCACATTTGCATCCTGACGAACTGAAATGAAAATTATGATAATTAGATAATAATCTTATATTTTACAGGATAAATAATTACAAATATTATGTACCTAGTTATTTTGTTGTTTAAAAATAATTTGATTTAAGAAATGCCAATCACACTTGGAGTTTTGTGGACTATGGCCTAAATCCTTTTGATTCTTAGAGGAAAAGTAACTCAATTGTGTAAATTTTCAGTAAATACACAATTAACTAATTTAGTTAAGTAATTCTCCTGTATTGATTGCACTAAAGGTCTACCTTTGGACTCTAGTGCAAGGGTAGACTTACTTACTTTACACACTTTGTAAAACAAAAGCTATGGCAGCTACAAACAAAAATAATAGTCAGACCCTTTTTGGGCATGGTGATTTTTCGCTCTACAGGGCCGATTTTTCGTTGTAATGCATTAAATACTTACTTTGCCTTAACCTATGTTTCAAGTGATTGTTTTGCAAATATAATATGAATAAACTCGGTTTCATAAAACTTTCTTTTTCTAATGCTCCTATATTCTATCCCTCTTATTCATAAACGTGCAATAGCGGTGGAATAGTTAAAATCTGTTTTGTCTTTTTCCTTCGAATGTCAAATTACTGTTGACAAACAAAGACAAAACAGATTATGGGTGCGTTCCGAAATACACTGAGAGCACTGGAAGTCCCCAGTAAAGAGCACTGCCAGTGCTCGCAGTGCTTATATCGGAACACACACTATAACTATTCCACCGCTATTGCAGGTTTATGAATAAGAGGGTATGCCTACACCTTGTCCTATATAGCTCTAACTAAAAGATGTGTATCTGACATAACACTTACTATTTTCTCTAGTTTGAGACACTAGGCTTTTGCTGCCTCTGCCTGGTCCAAATTGGGGTGGCTAGATCCACCAATATATTTTGGAGTTTCAGATAGTTCAGCTGTTGGTTCTGCCCCCAAATCTGTAGATGTGGAAGCAGTAGCCTGCAAAATAATAATTGAAATCTATTAACTATTTTTCAAATAAAATAACAATGAAACATTTAAAACAAAAAGGATTAATTTGCCAGACTTCTATCTAGAAAGTAGACCGGTACATATGTACATAATATTTTCAAATTGGAGGGTTCAAATATTTGTATGCTTATCTATACTAATATACAAAGCTGAAGAGTTTGTTTAATTGCTTGTTCGCGCTAATCTCATGAACTACTAGTCCGATTTGAAAAAATTCTTTCAGTGTTAGATAGCCCATTTATTTTCATAGCGACATCCCGATGGGTCTCTGCAAAATCAATTAAAATTTCTAGCTGCCTATCGGATACCCTACGTAAGGGACCCATCTAAAAAGAAAAAAGGCAATGACTTACCTGCCTACATCCGAATTGTATGCTGAAGAAGTCTTTCTTCAGCATGGAATTATGCCAACACTTGATAAACACTCACAAATCGCACGATTCTTTACTCAGTCTCATAGTTTTCATACCTACTTACTTTTGTACGCAGTAGGTACGACAAAACTTTCGTAATTCGTTTTTTTTTCTAATAAGTACCTAAAAACTTTTAATAAAACTGAGAATTGAGAAATAAATTATCGTTCAAACTTGAAAATAAAAACACAGAGAAAAACATAAACATCGCAAATCGTAATGTCTACCTTCCACAGAATAATGAACTCTAGTATTAGTCGTACAAATTAAAAAGTCTGACATTTGCTCCTACAACATTTCTCAGACGGGGTATGTTTAATTTGACCACATAAAGTCGATAAAATTAGCAGTGACCAATGTACTCTGTGGCAGTGACTATCAAGCAATTTGATAGCAATTTATAGCAGTTGACATTAAAATATTTTACTGAATACGAAACATGTGACGTAAGCAATAGCAACCATTAGACGAGTTACCAACAATAGAGTGTTGGTAACTGGTTGTCAAATATTTAGCGAATAGGCCTGCTGATCAAACTTTCAAAGATTCAGGGTGCGTTCCGAAATACACTGAGAGCACTGGAAGTCCCCAGTAAAGAGCACTGCCAGTGCTCGCACTTCGCAGTGCTTATAACGGAACACACACTCAGATTCAGAATTTGAGAATTGAGGTTATGTTGACACTTGACCCAGACTAGTAACTGACAACCTATTTTGACATTCGACTGACAGTGGCATTGACAATTGGAAAAATCTCTGTGACGATCACAGACATTTTATGTCTGTGGTGACCATCAAGACGTTAAAGCTTTATAGATTATGACGAATTTCTATGCTTGAAGATTTTTAGAAGTTTTTAAAAGTCAGGAGCATGGATGTTGTTTTGTAGTGTACTGTGTAGCAGTAAGTAAAGTAGTAATAAAGAAAACCTATTGAAGAACAGACGTGTCTCATTTTAATCCTATCAACGCACACCTCATGGCGACCCTCACCGGCGACCCTGCCAGTCGGTGCGCGTGCGCCGTGGCGCGCCGGCTGGGCAACAAGTTGGTCACCTCCAAGTGTGAGTGGGGTTTGGGTTAATAGGTACATCCGAAAAAGACGAAAAATTAAATATATTTAAACCAGAATTAAATTCGATAACCGATTACAAGTTAGGTACATTTGATAAGTCATACAGTTATTAAAAATACAGTCATACAGTAAAAAAATTTAACAGCAATCAACGGGACGACATAATAATTGCTAATAATTGTTATAAAATATGATAATCTAGAGACTAAGTAGGTACCTACCTACTTTATAAATTTGCACGTCAGCAATTGTTTGATTGCAAACATAAGTATATAAAATTAAGATTATATTATCTGTATAGCATTAAGATTTTACAACACTAAAAGTAAAATGTATTTTGACGATGGCAACATCGTCCTCTTCCATTACCGCTTGCCATTGAAGTGGTCGGGTCAATAACCCAATTATCAACTTAATTAAATTTTAAGACAGCTATTGTGTCACAAAGTTCAATAAACTTATTTCAAAAGACTTATGTGGTTTATATTCCCACAGCAATGACGAAACATGTTTGCTCTTTAATATTAGTTTGTCATCTTTTATTGTACAATGTTTCTTCCAAATAAACGATTGATTGATTGATTGATTAATATTTTTTTACAGGAACGCATACTAGTAAGTATAGCTTAAAACGTCTTTGAGGGATGATATCTGGTAAAAGGCCCATCCACATTCGTCAGTTTTTATACTGTTTACATAGGTACTGCGCATACTTTAACAAGAACCAGCACAAGAAGAAGAAGTACAAGAATCAGCTTTTCTAATTATCGTTCATTTTTGTTAACAATAAACCGTCTTTGAACGGCCATATCTAGCGAAAGGCCCATCCACATGCAGGCAGACTGTAACTTTAGTGATCAGTGGAGAGCTCTACATCCACCTAACACTGAATCAGCCTTTCTGGCGATGGTTACCAAAAGTGCAGTTATCTCCTATAATAAAAGAAAATATTATAAAACCGACAAATAACGATTGGAATAGTGAATAGTCCAGTACTTTTGGTTCCAAAAAAGTCTATAGACAATAACAAAAAATGGAGATTAACTACTTAATTAGTGTAGCAGTAAGTAAAGTAGTAATAAAGCGAACCTATTGAAGACATACGTGTCTCATTTTAATCCTATCAACGCACACCTCAATGTATAGATATCGGATAACTAACCGGGACGTGGGTACAGAGGGAGTCGATGGAAAAGAAACGATAACGATATCATTTAAGTAAGTTTATTTAATTCAAATGCATTTGGTATCATTTTATATTACAACATCGTCTTATAACGCTCTTCACAAAAGTTCTAATATTATACTCGCGGTATACCGACAGGCGTCACCGGCTACACCGGCTGTACCGGCGAGTACAGCATACGAGTGGGACGTGTCACGTGAGTACTGAGTACGTACTCGTACAAATACGTCTTACATAGGAATAAGTATTTAGAATATCTTGTTCGCATTGTTAACCGATATGAAGCGTAATCTAGTAAGTATCATACAAAGATTAGATATAAACATTTGTGATCAAATATATTTTAAAAATATTTACATCGAGCACTCTCGCTAGTTAGGCGTGCTAATACTGATAACTACTTGTATGAATGTTTCGTGTTCTCCCAGCGACGCACACACGCACACACACACACACACACACACACACACCCGACTGCACCAGCCGCAGCCTCATCGCGCCAGGCTTATCGTCGGTCAACGCAGAGTACACATAGACAAAAATAATTATCACACTTGTCCGCTTTCGTACACCAGTTATAGCTGTATTATTTAAAACCTGCCTCGATCATTGTTGTAATGGATTGAATTTATGATATTCTGCGTGCGACAGTTAATTTGTCATGGGCCATATTGTCATGCGAGTTGCGTGCGACTACTAGTGCGCGTCGCAAAACGCACACCATAATAGGTTTTTAATCAAGTATATATGTACTACAAAAGTGCAGCTTGATGAAAATTACACTTTTATGTACCTATATAATACTAGTGGTTCGCCCCGAACTGAGACCTCGCGGTATCACAGAGCGCCATCTATTGACATCATTGTGAAGTTCTGTTAAAAATATCATCATCATTAAAAATTAAATAATTTCGTTTCCTTATATTATTTATCTACTTTTAGTATTTGTTGTTCAAGTACAGGATATAATTCAAATAATTGATCAAGTTTCAGGCTTGAGAGTTCAGAAAATTGAGAGTTCTGAGGTCAACTTTGGACGTTAGAAAATCGCCACTTTGAAAGCCCCCCATTTCGTCAATTTTAGGGGAAAAATTAAAAAAAAAATATTTTTGGACTCTATTCCTAATTATCTTTAAAATGATATACCGCAACCCTATGTAACGCTATAAAAAATATTTTACTTCGCATTCGCTTCTATGAGAGCCCCCCTGAAATAAAGATTTTTATAACTTTTTAAGCCATATTCGGCGGGAGGCCATCGGTTTACATATTATATTTAAATTTGAAGTAATTACGTTCAGCAATTCAGAAGTTATAAGGCTCTGACAGACGGACGGACGGACGGACGGACGGACAAGTGCCAATTCACCCAAGTAGACTCAGAGACCTTCGCTTCGCTCGGTCAATCATATAATTTAAATCATGTAGTAAGTAGTTAGTAAGAAAATATTTTTAACACACATTGCTCCTAAAGTTGCTCATCCTTCATCACTATTTAAAACATAGTATTAACATTTTACACATACAAAAATATCACCGCACAGTTATAATAAGAAGTGCAGAAGAATTCTGTGCAGGTGTATTGTAAATAATATTCAACTGAAGGATTTGCCACTTCGAAAAATGGACCTCGATCCAAGACTTACTTAACATAGTAAATCATAAAAATTTAGCACCAAAATGCATGAAAATACAGTCATTCATTTAAAAACATTTTATACAAATTTAATTAAAAAATGGTATAAAAAGCATATTTAGTGCGAGTAGAATGTACGCCGTACGCGTCTTCGTTGTAGCAGATGGTTTACTTACATATGATTAAATTAAAATTAAATGTCAGGTTAGAATTTATTACATTTGAAAATTAGTAAAAATAGAGCTTTTAATCTATGGCACAAACTACTCGGCACGACGAACATGAAGTTAACTACTCGGTACTTTAGAAAATCTCGATAACAGATGGCAGTCTGAAAACAACAGTTCCGTGTGAAATATACCGATGGAAGATCCATTTACAATAAAGCGCAAAACACACAGGAAGCGGGCGCGGGTCGGGTGCGGGCCGGGTCGGGTGCGCGGCGGGTTGAATTCCTTGTATTTGTATGGACGACATCACACAGCGTCACCCGCCACGCGCCCGACCCGCGGCCGCGTTCTGTGTGATGCCGTCCGTATTAATACAAGGAATTCAACCCGCTGCGCACCCGACCCGGCCCGCGCCCGCTCCCTGTGTGTTTTAAGCTTAAGAGCTGCTCTCGAGCCGCGCTTCACTGTTACGAGTCGTTTTCGAGTCGTCAGCGGCGCTCAGCGCCACCGCATCGCAGAACGTTCCATGTCCGAGGAACGAAGCAGACGCACGTCTCGCGACGCGGCACGCGCGGCGGGCGACGGAGCATGCACCGATTCGTTCATTTCCTTCACCCTCGCTACACGCTCCTTACAAAATAGTAAACGTCAATAGGAAGGAGACCTCCGTACGCTACGTACAAAATGTAGTCAATGTCAGAAGTGTCGTCGTTCTCACAGCTCACACGTAGTGCGCGGGCGGCTCGTCGTCGCCGAGGCCGGCGCGCGCCCAGTCGCGCCGCTGCGGCTGCAGGGCTCCGCACAGCGACACGCCGAGGAAGTCGGCCAGGTTGCGCAGCGGGCCGCGCGAGAAGGGCGAGCGGCCGCCGCGCGGGAAGTGCCGGTAGCGCGCGCGGTTCAGCTGCTCGTTGGTGGTCATGCCGAGGCACACCACCAGGTACAGCTGGCACGCGGTCAGCACGCCCACCCACGCCAGGTGGAAAGCGGCGTTCAGCGACACCCACGCGAGCCACGGGCTGCACGCCGGCCACGCGGCCCACTCGCCGCCGCAGCGCGCCCGCAGCGCGCGCCACGCGCCCCACAGCATCCAGCCGCACATCAGCAGCAGGCTCCCCAGGAAGCCTACGAAGTAGCGGTGGTTGTCGGCGCCTGCCGGAAGTGCGAACGGAACGAGTTGGTGATTTCAAACGAATAATAAAATATCAAAGCTTGTAATAGTTTCTCTTACTACAAAGCTTAGTTGCAGACAGCGGCGGGGGACGGCACACTCACCGATGCAATTGGCGACCCAGGGGCAGTGGTGGTCGAACTTGGCGACGCAGCGGTTGCACACGGAGCAGTGCTTGGAGCGCAGCGGCCGCCGCAGCAGGCACGCCGAGCAGAAGCGCGCCGGCTCGAAGCCGCCGCCCTCCGCGCCCTCCGCCCCGCCCGCCCCGCCGCCGCGCTCCGACAGCTCGATGATAGTCTGCAGATAGAGGGGCGGCACCATCGCAATATATTTTATTTAACGTCAATAATAGAAGAATGAGACGTGAGAGACGACACCATCTCACAAATCATATTGTTCACGAACGAGGCATTTATAAGCGCAGCAAGAGAGCTTCAGCAACTTAACCATGTTCAAAAGGATGTGGCCGAATATTTGAAAACTATGATGCCGTGTAGAAACCGAAAAGGGGTATGGGTTTAATTAACTGCCATGCCTCTAACAGGTTAGCCCGCTACCATCTTAGACTGCATCATCACTTATCATCAGGTGAGATCGCAGTCAAGGGCTAACTTGTAGTGGATTAAAAAAAAAAAACTCATGGACAGAGTGGCATTTTATACCGCCTCACGCCCCTAATTTTGGAGGCCAATGGGAAGTAAGCGTGACGGCTACCAACTTACACTTAAAACGAGTGATAAGGCGGCGGTGGCGGCGGCACTCACGACGGGCGCCACGAACACGGCACACGTGACGTAGAGCCACAGCTACACTAGCACTCACCCGCAGCTTGTCGGCGCGCGTGGCGCGGATGACGCCGGGGTCGGAGCGCCACGAGCGCAGGAACGTGTACCACAGCGCGAGCGAGGCGAGCAGGAAGGCGGCGGTGGCGGCGGCGCTCACGACGGGCGCCACGAACACGGCCCACGTGATGTAGAACCACAGCTTGGTGGCCAGGTACACGCACAGCGGGAACAGGTTCTTGAGCTCGTCGTCCATCAGCGCGTTGGTGACGCAGTGCAGCGCGGCGTACAGCGCGCCCAGCAGCAGCGCCTTGAGCGCCAGCGCAGCGTCCGCCTCCAGCAGCAGCCCCGTCAGGTAGAACGCCACGAACGGCACCAGCACCACACACCACCAGCGGAACTTCTGCAATACCGGTACAGTATGCTGAATCTTTTCTTTATTCACATACTAATTTGGGGTGAATAAACTTTCGTTTATTCACCCCAAATTAGAATAGGAATAGGAATAGTAAGAATAGTAAATAGGAATTTAAACACATTATTCTAGCGAATAAATCAATTAATTTGAGAACTGTTCGGTTTTTTTTAGTACCAATTGAAAAATTTCGAGTGTTAGCAGTTATTTATTTTCGATTGTTTTTCCATCAATCAATTGTTATTCCTATCTCATCCAAAGAAAATAGGAGATGAACTATCCAACATATTCTTCCTCGAATATATCATAAACTTAAGAGCAACATATTCTCCTTCGATGATAATATTATAAACTAAAAGGGAGGATATTGAATGTTAGAATACCTCTTCAACAGTTCACTCACCCTGTCGTAGGCGACCCGGCGCAGCAGCCCGCGGCGCTCGTGGCGCGCGGCCTGCTCGCGCACGCGCTCCGCCACCTTGGCGCCGAGCCAGGGCGCGTCCACGTGCGCCTGCAGCATGGCCAGCGGCGTGGCGCCGCGCAGGTTGGGCGCGTCCAGGCTGGCGTTGCCGTACAGCACCAGCGTGGACACGGCCGTGCCGTTGCGCGCCAGCACGGCCCAGTGCAGCGCCGTGTTGCCGTGCGCGCGGTCGGCGGGCGCCGGCGACGCGCCCAGCGTGAGCAGCAGGCGCGCCGGGTCCACGGCCGCCACCTTCCAGCACGCCCACATGAGCGGCGTCATGCCGCCCGCGTCCGGCTCGTCGGGCGAGCCGCCGCGCGCCACCAGGTACGCCACCACGGCCGTGTGGCCGAACTGCGCCGCCAGGTGCAGGCTGGCGCAGCCCTCCGCGTCGCGCAGCGCCGCGTCCGCGCCCGCGCGCAGCAGCAGCACGGCCGCCTCCAGGTGACCCTGGCGCGCCGCCCACTGCAGCGGCGTGGCCTGCAGCTCGCCGCCGCGCGCGTCCACCGCCGCGCCGCGCTCCAGCAGGAACGCGATGATCTCCCGCCTGCCGGCCACAGCACCGACACGCGTCACGCGCCTTTCGCAAAGCTAATACACGCACACTAAAGCCGAGTAATATTGGTAGGAAAATACAAAACCAAGGAGTTCCCGACAGCTTGAAAACTTGACGAGGCCGTGGATTGCTATTTCGGCTGAGACTTGTATAGTACTTTTCTCTAATTTGCGAGGAAACTACAAACATGATTTTGAAGAAAGCTTTTCTATTCTATATTGCCGATAGCACCTTGCCTTAAGTGACGCTAAAATGTCGCGGTTACATATGGAAATGTCATTCCCAATTCGAGCAGTAAGAAAAGAAACCAATTTACATTTTTTTTAAATAACTAGCTGATGCCCGCGACTTCGTCCGCGTGGTTTAAGTATTTTTGATTCCCGCGGGAACTCCTTAATTTTCTGGAATATAAAGTAGTCTATGTCACTCTCCAGGTCCTCAACTATACCCATACCAAAAATCACGTCGATCCGTTGCTCCGTTGCGGTGTGATTGAAGGACAAACCAACAAACAAACACACTTTCGCATTTATAATATTAGTATGATGAAGCGACTTCCAAACTAGTAGCAGAAAAGGTTTTCTTCCTCTCATATAAAATAGAGATAAGCTGTGGCCGTCCTGCTCACCTGCTACTTTGAAACACCTCAATACAAAATGGGACCCGACACAACTGTTCTGTGATAGCCATTGACATTCTGCCAGAAGTAGCATGTTAAGAGTGAATTGACATCCAAAAAATGTTCCGTTACTTAACTACAACTAAGTAATTCAGAGTGTGCACAGAGGCCTTTTAAAGTAAACTATACAAGAAAGTAAATCAAATCAGATGTTCTTATTCAAATAAACTTTTACAAGTGCTTTTGAAGTGAATCTACTGCTGGTTCGGAATGCCATTCCTACTGAGAAGAACCAGCAAGAAACTGGGTAAACTCAGTAAAGACAAACATATTTCAATTTCAATTGTTTATTCATTATTAAGTACCTACAGCGTGATGCCTGTGCATGGTTAAGGTTTTTTTATTCCTAAACAAACTCCAAGTGTATAACTAAGGAGTAAAAGCAATTCTACTCCACTCTACAGCCAAATAAACATCTTGTACAAGATGGCTGGTTTTACTCCCTCATTGAGCAGACAAGTGTTCACTTGAATGTGTTCAACTGGCTGACAAAGTATTGTTGTAATGTATTGTTGTGAATTGTGATCAGACACTGAACCTGTTGTTGATGGCGGCCCAGTGCAGCAGCGTGACGGTCTCGCCGTCGGGCTGGTTGACGTCCCAGCCCGCCTCCACCAGCTCCTTGACGCGCTCGAAGGCGCCATACTGCGTCGCCTTGACGATGTCGAAGCCGCTGTAGTCGCGCTCCGGCGGCGGCGGCGGCGGCTCGCGCGGCGCCGCCTCGCCCTCGCGCTGCGCCGCGCCGCACTGGCCCGCGGCCGCCGCGCCGCACGAGCCCTCGTACATGCTGCGCTGCCTCGGCTGACGGCTCACCCGCCGACGCCCGCGCGAACCCTCGACATTGTCAGCGGCTCAGCGGCGCCAGCCAGCGATCGACGCACTCCGATAACGTCACTCCAACTCCAATCAATGCTATTCAATGCTATTAATGAGTCTTCTTATGTTTTCTAAAGATAAGTAGTGCTGCGAAAATTGGATATCAGTATCACAGGCAGATCTCTAATCTTGAGTCTTGACTCTTGACCACCAGAGTTTTAATAATAATAATAAATTATGATTAAATAATTTGACCACTGACTTCTCGCTGTTCTCGACTTTCGATCAACATCATTCCCTAATCCCTTTTACATTTCACAAAATATCACAGTTGTTCCTCTTCACATTGGACTTGTGAGTTGTGAGATGTCAAACTAGTGACCTAGTCCTAAGTCTATGGTACGCTATCTCAGATCCATAACCTTATCTGTTATTGATCTGAGTACGCTATGGTAGTACCATAGAACTCCAACTACAAAGCCAACTACAGACTACATACCCTGGTTACACTTCTGGGCTCAGATATAGGTCTTTCTGACCTTCTGGGCAAATTATATTTTTTATATTGCATTTATATATTTTAAAGAATAGCTGATGCCCGCGACTTCGTCCGCAAGGATTCAGGTTTTTTTGATCCTATGAGAACTTTTTCGTTTTCTGGGATAAAAAGTAGCCCTATCTCTGTGCCAAAGATTGACATTATATTCATTGATTTAAATGCGTTCGTAATGGATCTTAGCACAGATTACAGATTTAGTATCTATGATAGATCTTAGTCTGTGCTGTGGTAGTAGTGTAGGTCTGTGGCAGAGTCCATAGAAATAGTATGTATTACAACCACAACCACCGACCAGAAACAAAAGCTTACAACTAGAAGGATCACTTAGCGCCATGGATGTAATAAGTACTTACGGTAGGTACGTAAGTACTTATTACATCCATGCTTAGCGCACGAAACGCGAGCCGAAAGAGAGCTAATATTTCTCGCGTTGTCTCTTTCTTACCGCTACACTGGCATGACACCATAATTATTATTAATTGCACGAGACAATAGTGAACACGAGAGTGAACGAGACGCGCGAAGAAAAAGTGAGTCCTTGTCGAGACCGAAATTCTTTATGAGTGAAAGGTAATCTAAATTGAACTTTATTATTTAAGGAAAAAGGTGTGAATTTGTTTAACAAAAACACATAGTGATCCTTCTAGTTGTATGAATATACATACTATTTCTATGGCAGAGTCTCATTCCTTGTAGGGAGCTTGTAGGTGTACAAAGAGTCGAGTCCAGCAGGGCGATCGGCTAAAAATGACAGCTACATTGTAACGATCGCAATCACCTCTGATTGGTTACCACTCTTCGACTACCATTGGTCAAAATCCATTGACGCAGCAAGAATACCATAAATTCAAACAATCACAACAATTGATACTGTAACAATGATTGATGCAGGTTTTAACTTTTACGTGATCGCTCTGCAGTTCTACCAACTAACTGCCAACTGGTCCGTGCTACCAACTTATTAATAAGTTCAATTTTCTATAAAAATGTATTTATTTTTGAGTTGTACTATCTTTAAACTCTAGCAATTTTAAATTTAACATTAATGCTAATAAATTAAATATTGTAATTCGAATACAGCGTTGCTGTATTGAGACAATCTCTCAATTTCTGATGTAGATAAAGTTGCGCAATATGGCGAGTCCGACTCAGCTGCTCTCCTAAAGATTTTGTTTCGGTGTTTGACACGCTCTAGTTAGCAGTATTAAAAAGTGAACAGTTATCATATGTCAGTTTGAAACATTGTTAATGGTGATGGGACAGATAGTGGTTTTGTGTGGCTGAATAGCACCAAACAGTGCCGCGGCCGAGGCGTTCACCGTGCAGTATTCCGTTTTCGTTCACTCGGGAGCCACAGAACAATCCGCCAAGCTGGAGCGACTCCCGGAGTACCTGCGGGACACTGTCGACTGGTTCATGGGGTGAGTTGGTTCCCCTGTGCTCTGCCCTCCACAGATCGCCCAGCGAACTGCGCCTGATTCACCAACTTTAAACCTCTGCTCATTGTTCCTAAATTGCTAAAGCAGTATGCCAGATTGAAATAATTGTTGCTAGGCAAGTTGGCACTATGCTATTCTTTTGCGTGCCTGTTTTAATATAACTTTACTACCTATGCTCTTTGTTTGACTAATATTATTAGTACTTACCACAATAAATTTGTTTTGATGGCAAACCAAATGTATCTTTATTATGGGCATTTGAAAATAAATTTTGGGTGACTAAAACTGTACCTTTAACAAACAAAGCCCTCTATTTGTCCTTCACATAATCAAATGGGAAACTATAATAAGCAATACCTACCTAAGTACATAGGTAATAGACTAGATTCTTTAGGTGACATGAGATGGATTAGGGATGGTTATAATTTCACCAGTAAGTAAATAAATGCTTACAAATTATTTTGCAAAATTCACTTTGTCTCAAATATAAGAGGAAAAGGCTGGATTGGCAAGGCTAGGTGATTCTGAACCTTCAGTAGGGTTATAAAACCAAAACCAAAATAAATAAAAACTAATGCTAAAAAATAAATATCCACATTAAAAATATATATAGGCTAGTGCTTGGAAGGTTCCAACAGTTTTCTGCCCGGCTTTGGATATTAGTGGACCATGTGCTAACAAGTTAACATGCTTTCCCACACTCACCTGGCAACATTTTTTGGGAGTTGGGACCAAAATAAGGACTGTAAACTGGCCCCCCTGGCGACAAAGCATCTATACTTAATATTATAAATGTGATAGTTTGGATGGATGGGAAATTTGGCACAGAGATAGATTATAGTCTAGAATAACAATAGATTATAGGCTACTTTTTATCCCTGACAATTAGGGAGGTCCCACGGGAACCAAAAAACCTCAATCCATGAGAACAAAGTCACAGGCATCAGCTAATCTTCTATATATATATATATATATATTATATATCCACCACTCCTTCACTCGCTGACTGACTGACTAATCACAATATCTCAGGAACTATAACCTAAAGCATACAGACTTGAAATTTGGAAGGTAGGTAGATAGGTAGATCCTCCTATGGTGTAGACATCACCTAAGAAACAGTTTTGAGAAAATTCACCAGTAAGGGGTTGAAATCGGGGTTGGATGTTTGTATGAAAATTGAAAGTCCTTACTTAGTTATTTTGTGCAAAGGCACACCTGACGGGAACTGCTGCCCTCCCTGGACTTGAGACCAGTTCTACCTCCTTCACATTTAAATAATAGTTATTTACTTAGTTATTTTGTGCAAAGGCACACCTAACGGGAACTGCTGCCCTCCCTGGACTTGAGACCAGTTCTACCTCCTTCACATTTAAATAATAGTTATTTACTTAGTTATTTTGTGCAAAGGCACACCTAACGGGAACTGCTGCCCTCCCTGGACTTGAGACCAGTTCTACCTCCTTCACATTTAAATAATAGTTATTTACTTAGTTATTTTGTGCAAAGGCACACCTAACGGGAACTGCTGCCCTCCCTGGACTTGAGACCAGTTCTACCTCCTTCACATTTAAATAATAGTTATTTACTTAGTTATTTTGTGCAAAGGCACACCTAACGGGAACTGCTGCCCTCCCTGGACTTGAGACCAGTTCTACCTCCTTCACATTTAAATAATAGTTATTTACTTAGTTATTTTGTGCAAAGGCACACCTGACGGGAACAGCTGCCCTCCCTGGACTTGAGACCAGTTCTACCTCCTTCACATTTAAATAATAGTTATTTACTTAGTTATTTTGTGCAAAGGCACACCTAACGGGAACTGCTGCCCTCCCTGGACTTGAGACCAGTTCTACCTCCTTCACATTTAAATAATAGTTATTTACTTAGTTATTTTGTGCAAAGGCACACCTAACGGGAACTGCTGCCCTCCCTGGACTTGAGACCAGTTCTACCTCCTTCACATTTAAATAATAGTTATTTACTTAGTTATTTTGTGCAAAGGCACACCTAACGGGAACTGCTGCCCTCCCTGGACTTGAGACCAGTTCTACCTCCTTCACATTTAAATAATAGTTATTTACTTAGTTATTTTGTGCAAAGGCACACCTGACGGGAACAGCTGCCCTCCCTGGACTTGAGACCAGTTCTACCTCCTTCACATTTAAATAATAGTTATTTACTTAGTTATTTTGTGCAAAGGCACACCTGACGGGAACAGCTGCCCTCCCTGGACTTGAGACCAGTTCTACCTCCTTCACATTTAAATAATAGTTATTTACTTAGTTATTTTGTGCAAAGGCACACCTAACGGGAACTGCTGCCCTCCCTGGACTTGAGACCAGTTCTACCTCCTTCACATTTAAATAATAGTTATTTACTTAGTTATTTTGTGCAAAGGCACACCTAACGGGAACTGCTGCCCTCCCTGGACTTGAGACCAGTTCTACCTCCTTCACATTTAAATAATAGTTATTTACTTAGTTATTTTGTGCAAAGGCACACCTGACGGGAACAGCTGCCCTCCCTGGACTTGAGACCAGTTCTACCTCCTTCACATTTAAATAATAGTTATTTACTTAGTTATTTTGTGCAAAGGCACACCTAACGGGAACTGCTGCCCTCCCTGGACTTGAGACCAGTTCTACCTCCTTCACATTTAAATAATAGTTATTTACTTAGTTATTTTGTGCAAAGGCACACCTAACGGGAACTGCTGCCCTCCCTGGACTTGAGACCAGTTCTACCTCCTTCACATTTAAATAATAGTTATTTACTTAGTTATTTTGTGCAAAGGCACACCTAACGGGAACTGCTGCCCTCCCTGGACTTGAGACCAGTTCTACCTCCTTCACATTTAAATAATAGTTATTTACTTAGTTATTTTGTGCAAAGGCACACCTAACGGGAACTGCTGCCCTCCCTGGACTTGAGACCAGTTCTACCTCCTTCACATTTAAATAATAGTTATTTACTTAGTTATTTTGTGCAAAGGCACACCTGACGGGAACAGCTGCCCTCCCTGGACTTGAGACCAGTTCTACCTCCTTCACATTTAAATAATAGTTATTTACTTAGTTATTTTGTGCAAAGGCACACCTAACGGGAACTGCTGCCCTCCCTGGACTTGAGACCAGTTCTACCTCCTTCACATTTAAATAATAGTTATTTACTTAGTTATTTTGTGCAAAGGCACACCTAACGGGAACTGCTGCCCTCCCTGGACTTGAGACCAGTTCTACCTCCTTCACATTTAAATAATAGTTATTTACTTAGTTATTTTGTGCAAAGGCACACCTAACGGGAACTGCTGCCCTCCCTGGACTTGAGACCAGTTCTACCTCCTTCACATTTAAATAATAGTTATTTACTTAGTTATTTTGTGCAAAGGCACACCTAACGGGAACTGCTGCCCTCCCTGGACTTGAGACCAGTTCTACCTCCTTCACATTTAAATAATAGTTATTTACTTAGTTATTTTGTGCAAAGGCACACCTAACGGGAACTGCTGCCCTCCCTGGACTTGAGACCAGTTCTACCTCCTTCACATTTAAATAATAGTTATTTACTTAGTTATTTTGTGCAAAGGCACACCTGACGGGAACAGCTGCCCTCCCTGGACTTGAGACCAGTTCTACCTCCTTCACATTTAAATAATAGTTATTTACTTAGTTATTTTGTGCAAAGGCACACCTGACGGGAACAGCTGCCCTCCCTGGACTTGAGACCAGTTCTACCTCCTTCACATTTAAATAATAGTTATTTACTTAGTTATTTTGTGCAAAGGCACACCTAACGGGAACTGCTGCCCTCCCTGGACTTGAGACCAGTTCTACCTCCTTCACATTTAAATAATAGTTATTTACTTAGTTATTTTGTGCAAAGGCACACCTAACGGGAACTGCTGCCCTCCCTGGACTTGAGACCAGTTCTACCTCCTTCACATTTAAATAATAGTTATTTACTTAGTTATTTTGTGCAAAGGCACACCTGACGGGAACAGCTGCCCTCCCTGGACTTGAGACCAGTTCTACCTCCTTCACATTTAAATAATAGTTATTTACTTAGTTATTTTGTGCAAAGGCACACCTGACGGGAACAGCTGCCCTCCCTGGACTTGAGACCAGTTCTACCTCCTTCACATTTAAATAATAGTTATTTACTTAGTTATTTTGTGCAAAGGCACACCTGACGGGAACAGCTGCCCTCCCTGGACTTGAGACCAGTTCTACCTCCTTCACATTTAAATAATAGTTATTTACTTAGTTATTTTGTGCAAAGGCACACCTAACGGGAACTGCTGCCCTCCCTGGACTTGAGACCAGTTCTACCTCCTTCACATTTAAATAATAGTTATTTACTTAGTTATTTTGTGCAAAGGCACACCTAACGGGAACTGCTGCCCTCCCTGGACTTGAGACCAGTTCTACCTCCTTCACATTTAAATATTAGTTATTTACTTAGTTATTTTGTGCAAAGGCACACCTAACGGGAACTGCTGCCCTCCCTGGACTTGAGACCAGTTCTACCTCCTTCACATTTAAATAATAGTTATTTACTTAGTTATTTTGTGCAAAGGCACACCTAACGGGAACTGCTGCCCTCCCTGGACTTGAGACCAGTTCTACCTCCTTCACATTTAAATAATAGTTATTTACTTAGTTATTTTGTGCAAAGGCACACCTAACGGGAACTGCTGCCCTCCCTGGACTTGAGACCAGTTCTACCTCCTTCACATTTAAATAATAGTTATTTACTTAGTTATTTTGTGCAAAGGCACACCTAACGGGAACTGCTGCCCTCCCTGGACTTGAGACCAGTTCTACCTCCTTCACATTTTTTCAAAATTCAAAAGTTTTTTATTCTAATAGACTTTTTACAAGTGCTTTTTAGATGATGAACTAGTTATGCAATTAAATATAAGTATATTTTAATTGCTTATAAAACATGTATTAATTTTTATCTTGCTAGGTATGACAATTAAATATAATTGCTTATAAAACATGTATTAATTTTTATCTTGCTAGGTATGACAATTAAATATAATTGCTTATAAAACATGTATTAATTTTTATCTTGCTAGGTATGACAATTAAATATAATTGCTTATAAAACATGTATTAATTTTTATCTTGCTAGGTATGACAATTAAATATAATTGCTTATAAAACATGTATTAATTTTTATCTTGCTAGGTATGACAATTAAATATAATTGCTTATAAAACATGTATTAATTTTTATCTTGCTAGGTATGACAATTAAATATAATTGCTTATAAAACATGTATTAATTTTTATCTTGCTAGGTATGACAATTAAATATAATTGCTTATAAAACATGTATTAATTTTTATCTTGCTAGGTATGACAATTAAATATCTTCTTCTTCTTGCCCTTGTCCCACGCTATGTGGGGTCGGCACAACATGTTTTCCTCTTCCACTCACTTCTGTTATTCGTCAACCTATCATTCACCCCTTTTATACGCATATCAAATAAATATTATAAATGCGAAAGTTTGGATGGATGGATGTATGGATGTATGTTTGTTACTCAATCACGCTCCAACGGATGAACGGATCTGGATGAAATTTGGCACAGAGATAGATTATAGTCTGGAATAGCACATATGCTACTTTTTATCCCGGAAAATTAATGAGTTCCCGCGGGAACCGAAAAACCTCAATCCACGCGGACGAAGTCGCGGGCATCAGCTAGTCTATCATATGACAATTAAATATAATTGTCATCAGCTAGTCTATCATATGACAATTAAATATAATTGCTTATAAAACATGTATTAATTTTTATCTTGCTAGGTATGACAATTCCTTTTGAAATCCAACATGTTATACTTATAAACATGTAAAAAAAATGTTTACTTTACCAATTTGCAAGAATCTAGAATTTACTTCAGTGTGTCTTAGTATTTCAGCTTTTAGGAGTCTGGCCCGCTAAGACAACCTAAATTTTGTAAATGGCACTTTAGAAAATGGAGTTTGAGAACCCTGGACTAGAGCTTGGTGTTTCTGTTCTATTGTGTTGTGTATCCTATCCTGTTCACTAGAGCTTGGTGTTTCTGTTCTATTGTGTTGTGTATCCTATCCTGTTCACTAGAGCTTGGTGTTTCTGTTCTATTGTGTGTATCCTATCCTGTTCACTAGAGCTTGGTGTTTCTGTTCTATTGTGTGTATCCTATCCTGTTCACTAGAGCTTGGTGTTTCTGTTCTATTGTGTGTATCCTATCCTGTTCACTCAGGTGATAGTTGTTCTGTGTGATGGCCACAGACATGGCTGGCTGTGATTTATAACTACATACTTTGACTTGTTACTGTCTTGTTTTTATTAAAACTTCCAAAAAGGAGGATGTTCCCAATTCGTATTTTTTTTTTAAACTACTTACTAGAAATCTGTATACCTGATAACTTTTAACTCCCGACTAAATGTAGTAAAACAGATTATAATGTAACTTAAAATGAAATAAATATTATAAGTAGTGTTAAGTAAATTGAATAACAATTTGCATAGTAAGTAACCACTAACCAGTGTCTAGTAGAATGTGCGTGAAAGGCAACTCTACTTTAAAACTTATTTTTGTAGTCACAACTCTGAACATAATTTAAAAATAAAATAAATAAAAAATATCTTTATTAAAGTGTGCTGTATTTGTGTAAACATCAGTCGATTTCTTCTTTCATATAATGATGTTCCTACAGACTGCTATCCCGCTAGTGTTTTTGTATTCTTGGTATAGCAGACAGCTCCTGTACTTTATTCAAATGGCCATTAGCGTATTTGTTGCTGTGCAGTACAAAAAAAATAAATAAACAACTTAGTTCCTAGTTCTTGTAGCTCTCTGAGTGATTTCTGAGTCCAGACATTGTCGATCTATAGCCAGCCAGCAGGGCTAGCATAGGCTGGAGATAAAAATTTTATCCCCCGTTTGACATTTCACGGGGATTCGGGGGACTATTTATCCACCGTTATTTAGCCTTTTTATTTATTTATTTAGGAATACAATTTTTATCCTTTCCTCGGGGAGAAAATTGTCTCGGCCCATGCTAGGGGGGCAGCACTGCTTTGATAAAAATATATTAAAGTACTCAATTATCATCTAGGATTCGAATAATTTACTTAATCGAGTTAAGTAAACGCTGAAAACGGTCTCTCCTCACCAAAGGGGTTGTTTCATCTTGGGCCAGGTACTTGTACAGTATTCCAAAAAATAGTATAAAATCATAGAAAACAAAATAAAATATGCTTTTTGGCAGTTTTACAGTGAATAAGAGGTACAAAAATAAAATGTTTATTATGGTACATTTGTATAATAGCAACTCTCGCAGCGCATCCATCCATCAATCTGACTGCTGTTGGATATTTTATGGTTAATTCACATTTCCCAGGTAAGTAATTTTATGTCAAATGTCATCATGACACGTGTAATATACGTCAATGTCAAAATGGACGCATGTTGTTGCGCTTTTATTTTGCAAAATAATTTCGCATTGTACCTCGTAAATTGAAAAAAAATGTTACTATTTTATGACCCCGAACATTTTGAAATACCGTACAAATACCTGGCCCAGGCTCCATATAAATTTGAAACAACCCCTTTAATATTCGACGGTGGCGACAACCCTCGAACGTCGGAATGGCAACCCTAGTTGATAAGGCCGGCGCGGGGCGGGGCGCGGCGGCGCGGCGGCGCACGCGTCAGTCTGCGCGCCGTCCCCGCGCGGCATGAGCGGCTCGGAGAGCAGCCCGAGGCGCTGGCCCGCGGCCATGCGGCGGCGGCCCGCGCCCGCGCCCGCGCCGCACGTGCGCTACCGCAGCGTGCCGCCCACGCCCGCGCCGCTCGCCGTGCTGCCGCTCGACATCGACGACACCGTCTCGTGCTTCTGCAGGTGCTCGCCGCTCGCGTCTCGGATACGTTAAACATAGTTCGCAATGCGGCCACGCAGATACCTCTCTTTTGTTATATAGTACGACTACGAACGTGTATAAGAAGTAGCAATAAGAAAGTAAGAAAAAGCAGTCGTGGATGTGGCGCGTGACTCTGGCGCGTAGTCGCCCGGCGGTGGGGTGTCGCAATCCACTCGACTCCTTATCGCTAACGCGTTATCAGCCGCACCTGACGTGACGTCACGCAGCACGCTGCGTCGACTCTCCGCCGCCGAACCAATAGTTTTAACTAAATATTATTAGATACGGTGAGCTCTCGTCGGAACTACGACTTACGAGTACCTACCGCTATTACCGGTTACTGCATTTATAGTAATTAAATTAACTGCCGTTGCAATGTTCACGTGCTCGTGTCCGCCGCGTGACGCTGGCGGCTGGTCGCTGACGGCGTGCAGGCGGCGCGGCGCGAGTGCCCACTGCCCCGGCCCCCGTTGCCACTTGCCCACCGGCCGGTGGCTTCAATGCCGGTACACTTAAAACGAATCGATTGGTTGAGTGATTGGCTCCACTTGACTCCGCCGAACGAGCGGTCGCGTTACGTAGCCGCTCCCCGGCCGCCCCGGCCGCCCCGGCCGCCCCCCGTCCGCCCCGTCCGCCCCGGCCGCCCCGGCCGCCCCGGCCGGCTGCTGTGCGACCCCGCGGCACATGAAACCATCGCTGATTGCACACAATCTCTTCAACTTAAATGACAGCTCTAAAGTGTAGCGCTATCCTTTTCACTATGATATGGCTAGTAATCATACTAATATTATAAATGCGAAAGTGTGTTTGTTTGTTGGTTTGTCCTTCAATCACCCCGCAACGGAGCAACGGATCGACTTTTTGGCATGGGTATAGTTGAGGACCTGGGGAGTGACATAAGCTACTTTTTATCCCGAAAAATTAAAGAGTTCCCGCGGGAATCAAAAAATACTTAAACCAAGCAGACGAAGTCGCGGGCATCAGCTATTACAAATAATATATATTAAATGTTTCATTTTAGTGCACTCAATTTAGAGATGAACTATGTACGAGTACTACAGAATTGGCCACATCAACATGCGTATAAATTATAATACCTATACATAGGCCTCTGAGAATCTGTGCACTTTCAATTTCATCTTCGTCATTCTGATACCTATTATCCTGAGATATTATAATGAGAAGATGATACTAGAAGACATTATACACTATGTGTAATGTCTGTGTTGTGTGTAAACTTTCAATGGCTTCTTATCTTGTTTATTAGAACTCAGTAGGCAGTAGGCACTAGGCAGGAACAAATAGAGCCGGTCACGATACCATTCTCGCTCACAATCTGTGCTCACAACAGAGCTCAGAGCTCAGAGCTCAGAGAGCACAAATTACCTCAATTACAGAATGTGGTTAACAGAGAGGGACATAACTATTTTTTATTCGTCGTCGTGCAACCGGTTTTTATAAGGTTAGTCATTTTAACAGCGAAACAAGCTTGTTACCAAATAGTTACTACACGTGCCGCCATGCGAGTTAGCGTTCCGGTACGATGTCGATCCCGATAACTGCGATACCCCTTACGTGTACGATACCGCTACTTCCTGACTGTAGGTATCATCGTTTGCCACCACTTGTGAGATCGCAGTCAAATGTCAATACTTATCAATGATCGCAGTCAAGGAATAACGGAGTGCAGTGCGCAGCAGAGTTTTGCCGTTAGCTTTCTGATGTGGTTTCATAGCTCGGAGCTCGGACTAGACTCTAGACCTAGACCTGGAGTAACGACTAGTTAGCGAGTGGCGAGTCTCTAGTTTGACTTTATACGACTCTTGTGTGGTTCGCCCCGAACTGAGACCTCGCGGTATCAATCGCGGAAGTTGTGTTATAAATATTGAAGCTCATTAAAAATTAAATAATTTCGTTTCCTTATAATATTTATCTAATTTTAGTATGTATTTGTTGTTCAAGTTCAGGATATAATTCAAATAATTGATAAGTTTCAGGCTCAGCCTTTCAGAAAATTGAGAGTTCTGAGGTCAACTTTGGACGTTAGAAAATCGCCACTTTGAAAGCCCCCCATTTCGTCAATTCTAGGGGAAAAATTAAAAAAAATATATTTTTGGACTCTATTCCTAATTATCTTTAAAATGATATACCGCAACCCTATGTAACGCTATAAAAAATATTTTACTTCGCATTCACTTCTATGAGAGCCCCCCTGAAATAAAGATTTTTATAACTTTTTAAGCCATATTCGGCAGGAGGCCATAGGTTTACATATTATATTTAAATTTGAAGTAATTACGTTCAGTAATTCAGAAGTTATAAGGCTCTGACAGACGGACGGACGGACAAGTGCCAATTCACTCAAGTAGACTCACGGCCGAAATTAATATGTTAATAATCAATCTATCTGTAATCTGTCGATTTGGTACCAAGCAACGTTATTATTAGTCCAGAGTTGTATTGTACTTTTCTTCAAAAAACAACGTTGCTTAGCAACTTATCGACAGATTACAGAGAGATTGATTATTAATTTCGGCCGTTAGAGACCTTCGCTTCGCTCGGTCAATTAAGTTACTTTGATAGCTTACTTTTATAATAATTTATAATAATAACTAACGGTCTCCCGCGACTTCGTCCGCATATTATTTCTTGAAGAAAGAAAGATAATTATTATTTAAAACTACATAATAACCTAAATATGCCAATTTTCAAGTCTCTCAAAACAATAGAACTTTCATGTAACCTTCTAACCCCATTTCACCTTCACCGCGCCGGTGCAAACGGTACATGGCAGTTGCATTTGCACCATCGGTGGTGCAGATCAATGGTGCAAACGTAAAATCGCGATTTCACCCCCCTTTTTCACAAAACCGTTTCTTATCTGATGCCTACGCCATACAAGAAACCTAGCTTCCAAATGCCAAGTTTTTATGCTTTATATACATCGACCTGAGATATCGTGATTAGTCAGTGAGTCAGTCAGTGGTACATATTTCGCTTTTATATATTTAGAAGAAGAAGATAAGTACCAAAGTGTGTTTCAAGTAGTAGGCCTTCTTCTCGGGCTCTATTGATGTATGTATGTGGTGGCCCTGCTGCAGATATAGGTATAAAGTACCTAACACATAAGCTGCTAGTTCGAGATGGTATAGACTATAGCGAGTACGGAGTACCTATAGCTGACGTCACAGCCACAGAGCCGTGTCGTAGCGGAAAAACACTGCGCTGATTGATTCATTACACGAATTTTACACCAGCCGTTTGCCGCTGCCTCTCACCATTGTTCACTTTGACATTCTATATTTTATTTTTTTAATATTATGCACCTACACTTATTCAGCTCGATTCAGCTTTTGTCCATACAAAACTGGTATTTCTTAAGGAGATGCATGCAATAAAGCTGAATAGAGCTAAATAAGTGTAATAATAAGAAATCGTTTGTCGTCAAAGCAAAAGATCCTGAGGCACTGGTCGCGACTCGCGACTCGCGATTGAATCGCCGCACCTCATCGGGAGCTAGCAGCTAACGATTCCGATCCTGCTTCTGCGATAAATACGAAAGTGTATTTGTTCGATGGCTTTTGCCGCGGGTCGCGACTCGCAACCGAGAAACGGATTAACGTGATTTTTGCATAATGATACCTATGTATATGTAGCAAAAGGCTCGCACTAATAAGTGTTAACTCGTTATGATTGTCTGTTGTTGCAGGTGAGTCGCACGCTCGCTCGCCGCAGCCCGTAAGTTCGCCCTTGTCCCCCTCAGCGCCTCACCGCCTCACCACCGCGCCGCACCATCCCCCAGGCCCCCAGGCCCCCAGGCCCCCAGGCCCCCACAACACTGCACGCCACGACCGGCTGTAACACTTTATTACTTAGCTCATTTGCGACACAGCTCTTAACCTTATTAATTTTTCATTATTTTATGGAGCCCAAGACTACCAAGATAATTTTTTACATTGATAAAGATTAAAAAACGTACATCTTGGCAAAAAAAAAGAAATGGAGACCTTTTCATCCGACCATAAACTGAAAACCAGATTAAACGTAAGTAGTAAGTACAAGGAAACGAACATTCTATTCAGTTGGCAAAATTAAAAACCCTATTTGTTGTTCTGCGTGTCGGTTCACACGCGACCATAGAGCTGTTATCTGTGGATGTATCCTGTAGGCCGACCATCGCCTCCCATCACCCGCGGGGCCATGCGGCACGCTCCCCAGTCCCCCAGTCCCCAGTCCCACCGACCGCGCAGTCATAGTGGACGCCCGGTTCTCGCTCTCGTGCACTCCGCTCCATTGCCCTCATATGATAACGCTGACTCTTTTACGGAGCTGTCAGCTGACGTCACAACTATGTTAATGCAAGAAACCCGGGAACATCCGCGAGGCGTCATCATTCATAGGAACGGCATTGCAAGCATTGTTATTGAATCCTAAGAAAACCAAGTGCTTAGAGTTTGTTCTACCTAATCACTACCTAATGTAAAGAATATTGATAAAACTATAATGATAAATGGAGAAACACTAACAATGGAGAACTCCACAGTTTTTTTGGGGGTGACCTTGGATAATAAGCTTCAATGGGGCGCTCATATAGAGACACTAGCACGAAAACTTAGCTCGGCTGCTTTTGCTATAAGGAAATTAGACAGTTTACCGATATTGAAACGGCTTACATCAGCTGTGCGGCTGGGCTTGTCTTCTTTGCTTACTTCCACAGTGTTATGTCGTACGGCATTTTATTGTGGGGCAGAGCAGCTGATATCCAATCAATTTTTATATTGCAGAAAAGAGCCGTTTTCGTGAAAAATTTAAAGAGATTGGTGTTCTTACGGTGCCTTCACAATACATAATATACAATAATATAGTTATTGTTAGGCATAACACTAATCTTTATAAGCAAATCACTCACAATCGATATACTAGAAATCGTCTTATGTCGTATCGTGTGCGCAAGGTGCAGAAATCTTTTGTGGGGTCGAGTGTACGCTTTTATAATATGGCTCCCAAAGAGTTTCTGGATTTGCCATTACATAGGTTTAAAGACTGTGTTAAACAGCATTTGTTAAGTCGAGGGTATTATTACACTATCGATGATTTTATTAATAACAAAGTTGCATGCAAGCAACCGGCCTCGCATCCAGCGACCCACAAGTCGGTGTAATATTTGTAACTTATGTGTTGTATTGTCTACTTATTGTAACCTTTTCTTTTTTGAGAAAAGAGCAACTGCTGAGTTTCTTGCCGGCTCTTCTCAATATAATCAGTTTTCCGAACGCGGTGGTAGAGTCTTAACGTTTCTAAAGTGACACAAGTCGTCCTACGTGAAATATATAAATCATTTCATTTAATTTGATTGCGCTCAGCGAGGCGGGCGGCGGGCGGCGGGCGAGCGCCGCGTCTCGCTTTCTGCGCCCTCGCTGCGTCCGCGCGACGCGACGACGCGCAGCGGCACTGCGTCTTGGCGACTGACAATCGGCTCTAGCGCCGCTGTCCTCGCGACTTGTAGTTTAGTGGCACGTACTGTGTACAGAAGCGGCCGGCCTACCGAACGAGTTATCGAGGTCTTCTAAAATCAATGTTTCGGATCTGTAGTTTCCGATTATAGGCGGTAGGAGCGATGACGCACGAGCGTCGGTCACTCGTATCCTTGACATCCGTGTAGGCGTTCGCACCTACGAGGCAGCTTTACCCGCACTCCGCAGTGAACTGCCGGTCCCCTCGGCGAAGCTCCTCGCGGATGCTCGGCTCGGCCGACCCGCGACCCCTCTGAATGCACAGAATGTTCGCCCATCGACTGGGATGTCCGCTCTCGATCAGGTACCGAGCTCGTGCCGCGATATCGTGGCATAAGTATTGTTCGATTAGAACAGGGGTGGGCGCGTGTCGAGGTTTTTTCAATGTTTTCAAAAGATATAAGCCCCCAGTCGTAATCTTCGACCCTCCATTAGTGTTTATTTATTATTATTTTATTGTTTCTCACTCGTACAAAGATTATCTGAGTAGGCACTCTGGTGGCGGTAATGCTTTATGCGATACCACGAGTATGTGTATTGGGAATATTCTCTGTTCTGTGTATCTTGTAAAGTTTATGCTTTTGACTAATAACTATGTTATCAGCTGCAAATAATTGAGTGCAATATGGTCGACACAGTGTCTGGTCGTGTGCGGTGCGCGTGCGGCGGGCGCGCTCGCTCACGCGCTCTGTTGCTTGTTGCAGGTGAGCGCGGCGCGGGCGCATGCCGCATGCCGCATGCCGCATGCCTCGGTCATGCTGGACTGCCTCTGGTAAGACTCGCCTCACGCGGCACGCCTCGCGCCGACCGTCGCGGCGGGCAGTTGTTTACTTACAGCGCGACGAGTGTGATGTCGGTGAAACGACACACTTTGTTCAGCATTATTTTATGGCTAAGGACGCGTTATCAATATATTATGAAAATATCCTCGTCGCGGTTCCTGTGTGGCGCGGAAACTCGGACAAAAACTGTTTTTCATCCAGACTAGTTGAATGACATGGTAGTTAAAATTGTAATAAATTCAATCATACATATTATTCTAAAATGGTTTCAAAACGTATGTAATGAATCTCATATACTTACCATTACGTTTAAAATCTAGATCCGTTGAAGTGCTCTCTCACTAAGTTTCAAAAATACTGCACTCGAAAGGTTCCCGCCCCCTCCAGTCCCGCGCCGCGCCCGCCGTATGATCAGCTGATCGCGCAATGCGCCAGCCGCCACCCGACAGCGATATGTAATAATATAATTTTAAAACATATTTACGAATTCAATAGTTCTGTCGCGAATTGGAATAATATAATGAATGCAAGTGAATCGTTACAATAATATGTTTAAGTATGCGGATTTTCAAAGTTACGTCGCGTCGTCGATTGAATCGGGATCGGAGTGAGTGAGTGAGTGTGAGTGTCGAGTCACCGAGTGGAGTGAGGAGAGGGGTCAGTACGCGCTGCGATGCCCGCGCGGCCGGACGTGCACTGCGCAGCTTGGCATGCGCCGCCATGCTCCGCCCCGCCGTGGCGCCGCCGCCGCTCGCGCGCCTGTCGCTGCTCGACTCCTGCCACCGCAAGATCAGGCTCATGAGCGGTGCTCCCGTCGCGTTCTTAGGTGGCTTGGTTGCGTGAGTGCATTTGTTTTGCGAAGCATAATAATTCTCATAAACCATAACTATTCGCTCGGTGATCGTATCGGCTACTAATGGGAAGGGAAAAAAATAATAACACCTGTCACTAAGCTAAATCGACGTTTCCCAATAGAGAAACTCAGTCCTACATAAAATGTATTACTCGTTCGACAGTGAAGCAGTGAACGTATGAGTTGCGTGGCGCTGCGCAATTTCTCTAACGGTAAAAACCAAGTAGGTACCTACTACCTAGGCATGCGGCAACATTCAGAACGTTTAACAAAGTACGCGCGCCGCCTCGCCCTGTGCCCGCGCCGCGCCGCGCCGCGCCGGTAGCACTGCACTGCTCTCTTATCGGTGACCAGAACTCGCATGTTAAAAAACATATTCGCGGTTCATCATACTAATATTATAAATGCGAAAGTGTGTTTATTTGTTGGTTTGTCCTTCAATTACGCCGCAACGGACCAACGGATCTACGTGATTTTTGGCATGGGTATAGTTGAGGACCTGGAGAGTGACTTAAGCTACTTTTTATCACGGAAAATTAAGAAGTTCCCGTGCGAATAAAAAAAACTTAAACCACGCGGACAAAGTCGCGGGCATCAGCTAGTTCATAATAAAATAAATGGCAGTACAGGTACTCTCTGACGATGTTCGCACTTCGCACGTTCTGAATGTTACCGCATCGCGGTATATAACTTCAATATAAGGTTGTACTTGTAACAAACAAATTCATGTTATCAGCGTACCTACTCGTTCCGGATCACGGCTGCGAAGTGCGAACTAAAACAAAATTACGAAACGTACTATTTTGATCGCGGTTATGGGTACTTATATTAATAGTTGGTACAATATATTTTAGTGAATCTTACAAAAATGCCTTGCCGTGGCACACCGCACAAGAAAGACAGATTTCTTAGCACCAAAATATTAAGTAGGTAAGGCCCTCTCGCACCAAACTGACTGAACTGATTATTTCATTTTATGCTGTTTTTTTTTTTTTTTTTTAAATAACCCGGGTTCCAAGACATATTTACCGACCTAACAAAGACGTTAGACGACGACGGACAAGTGAACCTAAATATAAACACCTTATTTTATTACGAATACGGTTTAAAATTATGTACATACTACATACCTATTGGCTATTACCTATATGATAAATTATTTCAATTAGGTACCTATTTAAATTAATCCTTAAATTGACACATTTCGAGCATATGTATTTTATTAACCGACTTCAAAAAAGGTTCAAAGGTTCAAAGAAGGTTCTCAATTCGACTGTATGTTGTTTTTTAGGGTTCCGTACCCAAAGGGTAAAAACGGGACCCTATTACTAAGACTCCGCTGTCTGTCTGTCTCTCTGTCTGTCTCCAGGCTGTATCTCATAAACCGTGATAGCTAGAAAGCTGAAATTTTCACAAATGATGTATTTCCGTTGCCGCTATAACAACAAATACTAAAAATTAAAAAAATATATATATTAAGGGGGGTCCCCATACAATAAACGTGTTTTTAGGGTTCCGTACCCAAAGGGTAAAAACGGGACCCTATTACTAAGACTCCGCTGTCTGTCTGTCTGTCTGTCTGTCTGTCTGTCTGTCTGTCTGTCTGTCTGTCTGTCTGTCTGTCTCCAGGCTGTATCTTATAAACCGTGATAGCTAGAAAGCTGAAATTTTCACAAATGATGTATTTCCGTTGCCGCTATAACAACAAATACTAAAAATTAAAAAAATATATATATTAGGGGGGGTCCCCATACAATAAACGTGTTTTTTTCGTATTTTATTGCTCATTATTAAAAACGGTAACAGGTAGACGGTTCAAATTTTCACAGAATATTAACTTGTATATTACCTTTCAAAATAAATAATTAAATATCAATAAAGTAAATATTAAAGGGGGGGAGCCCATACAACAAACGTAATTTTTATTTTTAATACGTCATAAATCGTAAAACTTACTACAGGTTTGTACGGAACCCTCGGTGCGCGAGTCCGACTCGCACTTGGCCGGTTTTTTTTCGTATTTTTTTGCTCAATATTAAAAACGGTAACAGGTAGACGGTTCAAATTTTCACAGAATATTAACTTGTATATTACCTTTCAAAATAAATAATTAAATATCAATAAAGTAAATATTAAAGGGGGGCTGCCATACAACAAACGTAATTTTTATTTTTAATACGTCATAAATCGTAAAACTTACTACAGGTTTGTACGGAACCCTCGGTGCGCGAGTCCGACTCGCACTTGGCCGGTTTTTTTTTGTATGTATGTATGTTTGTTACGCAATTGAATGACGAAACATGTTCTTTAATTGAAAAAAAAAAATGAAAAATGTTTATTTACCAAAAACAACTATGACAATTTTTCCTTATGTCCTATGGTACCCACACTTAGGTAATCCTGTATCGTGGGTAATGGGTATGTCGCATTAAACAAAGAAAGTTTCACAGAACGTACGTTTGTTGAACGTTAGTTTGTCATCTTAATATTGTACAATGTTTCTTGCAAACAAACGATTGATTGATTGATCATTACGCCAAAAATTATAAATCAATTTTGGTGATTCTTTTTTTGTTTAGTAGATCATACTTCAGAGGTGGTCCGTGGTCCCATATAACATTTATTTAAATTGATTTTTGGCTTTTTGAGAAAATCAACAAAATATATAATACCCAGATAATGGTGCTGATTCTGTATTTAAACACAATCTCTAAACTAAACTAAAATGGCAGCTTTAAATCTATTTCCGTCCCTTTCCGCAGGGAGTATTATGAAAGGGTTAGCAATATTTGTAATGCTCTAATTTTAGTTTAGTTTAGAGATTGTGCACTACTTACAGAATCGGCCACATTGTTTTTTACTTTTTAGTTTAAGTTGGTACCTACTTATAGGTAAGGTATAGCTGTTATGAAGTCGGTTTTTGTTTTAGATAAAAGCGAATAATTATTTAATTTTAAGTAGGGCTAAGTACTTACGTGAACTCGCTGTGTCCAGGGGGTCTACTCTCTTTATCTCAAACAAAACTTCGCAAACGAACGTAATTAGTCTGTTATTAGACCCACGCAAAATCGTTTAATCCAATCGGTCACGAAAATTGTCTATGGATCCGTACTTCGTCTGCGTGTACGAAAACGAAATAGAGAGGAGCATAGAGATAATATTATGTAGGAGAGGATTTCGTTCGTTTGTTTGCAAAGTTTCGTTTTAGAGAAAGAGAGTAGACCCCCAGTTGTCCACCAATCGCTACCGGTAGATCTAATCTAAGTGGATTCTGTCCCCTTATCAGTAGGGATAGGTGTAGGGTTGTTATGCCGGTTCGCCGGCCTCCTTCGGTTTTCGGCCTTTACGCGTACTCGATGCCGTAAAATTGCGAGAATATCGTTTAGAAATAGGTACTATTTCCAAATGAAATCTTAATTCAGACATTTGAAAATATTTGCTTTGTATCTGACAGCAATTTTGGTCGGGTAACATCTTCGAGTGATTTTAGTGAATTTATTTAGTTCGACGGGGGGTATCGAAGGTAACGCAACCTGCGGAAATTAGAAAAAAAATAGTGCCGCGCGTTTCACTCCATGGCAAGAGTTTTGTTGTTTTTCTGAATGAATGATGTTAATAGGCATGTAATACCCTTCCAAAATAACATATTAACATACTTCTAATATGATTAAGTGAATATTTTGTACAAAACAACAATAATGTTGGGGGCCGCGATCTAACATTAATTTTTTTTCAAACCTTTGTTTTTCGGCTTAGGGGCCGATATGTAGCGTATAAAGTCTTCCACGCTTTTGTCTCTTTTATTCAATTGGTGAAATGATATATGTCACGACTCTTTCTTTTATTATTGTACCTGGTGTGAAAACCCTCGCCATTAGTTTTCGGCCGTCAATTTATTAGAATAAAGATTAATAGAAGACCATTTTGGAGGTGGCCGAAAACCACAACATAGAAGAAACAGTACCTACTTCAGTTTTCGGCATAACTTAAAATTGTATGGAAAGCATGTAAAAATTGAATATCAGTAATAGTTTTCGGCCATAAAATTTTAAAGTCAAAAATAATTTTGAGTTAACGATAACTAAGTAACATTACATAAGTATCTATGTTATTAATTTTTAATAATAAGGCCAGGAAGCTAAGAATAAACAAGGCCAGAGCACGAGTAACAGAAGAATCGATCAGACTCTGGTTCCGGGAACTTATAGTTTTTGACCGAGTCAAACATTATTTATTTATTTATTTATTTATAAGTATGTACAATTGTCCAAGATTGGTATTTCAAAAATAACATAAAAATAGGAACGTATTTGATAGGTTTTAACAGGTGTTGTAATTAGTGAGTAACAAAGGTTCCAAGTTTTTAGGGTTCCGTACCCAAAGGGTAAAAACGGGACCCTATTACTAAGACTCCGCTGTCTGTCTGTCTGTCTGTCTGTCTGTCTGTCTGTCTGTCTGTCTGTCTGTCTGTCTGTCTGTCTGTCTGTCTGTCTGTCTGTCTCCAGGCTGTATCTCATAAACCGTGATAGCTAGAAAGCTGAAATTTTCACAAATGATGTATTTCCGTTGCCGCTATAACAACAAATACTAAAAATTAAAAAAATATATATATTAAGGGGGTCCCCATACAATAAACGTGTTTTTTTCGTATTTTTTTGCTCAATATTAAAAACGGTAACAGGTAGACGGTTCAAATTTTCACAGAATATTAACTTGTATATTACCTTTCAAAATAAATAATTAAATATCAATAAAGTAAATATTAAAGGGGGGCTCCCATACAACAAACGTAATTTTTTGATATTAACAATAAACCTCTACAAACAAAGTTAGTTTTGCGGTTCATTTCGTCTTGTTTTTAATACGTCATAAATCGTAAAATTTACTACAGGTTTGTACGGGACCCTCGGTGCGCGAGTCCGACTCGCACTTGGCCGGTTTTTTTTATTAATATAACTTTCTTGAATTATGTTGATTAGGACTTTTAATAACATTTGGATACATAATAAAACAATGATTAACTTACAAAAAGCGTTTTAATGTAATTTTAAACTTATAATTTCATTTTAAATCCATCACAATCCAGTGGCCGAAAAAGGAATACCCCATGGCCGAAAACTGAAATTTGAGGCCGAAAACTGAAGTTTTCGGATTCCGGATTTAATAAAAAATAAAAATAACTAATAGCCTCAAGCGCAACACAGTTTCTAAAAAAGAAACTCCAGTATATGGGCTTTCATCTAACATAATGAGCATAGCAATATTAAGGTTGTAACATTTTTTTCTGATGTCCTGATTCCTGAAGCTGATGGGAGCACTAAAAGGCCGAAATCCGGCACATCGACCCTACCAGGCGGAATAGAGCACCAGTTACAATAAGTGCATAATAATTATTTAATTAATTTTATTTTATTTTATTTTATTTGGTCTATCAACAGAATTACATGTTAAAACTATGTATATAAAATGATAAATGTCTTAGGCACTAGGTACACACGCAATTCAACTTAAAGGTAGATACATCATGCAAATTAGAAGTCGTACATTAATTATTACATTATTTTATTACGAGTATGTGCAACTGTAGTAGTTTTATTGTACTTAACTAAGGTGTTTTTAATGTTTGTTTTGAGCCGGGCGACGTAAAAAGACCAAACATGAATGATGAACTACCTGTCCTCACTACACTGGGTGTCTCTGTCTGGCTCTGCGGTAGTATACGGGCATGCCGTATGCCGCATGCGGTAGTACGGGCATGCCGTATGCCGCATGCGGTAGTACGGGCATGCCGTATGCCGCATGCAGCAGTCGCACGAGGAACCGGTTCCGCTCGAGCACGCCACTCGTTCTTGTTGACACACATGTTTCATTAGCAATGCGTTATGCCGAATGCGATCTCATTGGGTACAATGGGATCGCATTACTTTTGGTTACCTACTGGTAACTACTAATCGGAATGCCAGAAACTGTAGCCCTAATCCCTATTAATTATTAAAGCTGGAAGTAGATTATTTAACGTTTTTAAATATTGGCAACGCGGAGGCCATACACAACTCAGTCAGGAAAACAATTTTATTTTAAAAAAATTTCACCTGCCCAATTTTTTTGTTCTCGCCATTTTGCACCCTCGGCTTTTACTATCTATCAACGTGTCCTCCCAACTCGTCCATTTTTATCTGTCATAGAAAAGATTGTATGTTGTATACTTTTGTTATGTCATCTTTCTATCTTCAATATCGCTATCCCTCTCTCGCTTCCTTCTTTTCCTTTAGGTCTATATCGAGTTGGTCAAACGGTCATTTTTTGTATGTCATTTTGACTGTCGTTGGCGTGAAGTCTTCTAAAGTGAATTCTTCTTTCCATTCTTCTTTGACAAGTTGTAAACTTCAGAAGGCTTTTCTGCGAAAGGGGGCCAAAGCTACCGAGGCTGATAGCTGCAAGTTGCAACTCCGGTGTGGGAGACGTCAGACGGGGAGAATGCGAAGGAAATGTCTTCCTGTTCTTGTTCTCCGTGCGTCTGTATTTTGAGCTTGGACTCGTTCATTGTACAACTTACAACTCGTATTTCCTTACTCCTCTCGGCTAGCTGTCGAAGCGTAGGTTGTCGATTTGAACGGTTGTTCGATTTGTCGTTCCCCAAATCATGCCAGTCAAACAAAAGTTTTATATGTTTACAACAACCACAGGAGTTGTATTGCAGAGAACAGTTTTGGAGTGAGACATTGCACCCTATATATTTTATTATAAGAAACTCTTGATTTTGGTTTATGGTAATAGGTACCTATGACTTGTTTCCTATAACGCGCACTGTACTGGGCCTGTTTAGTCGTTGCGCTAATGTTTATTTGGACAATGTTCTCGCGAATTGCTTTCTTGCGATGTCTCTCATGGTCGTGTGAACGGGCTCACGGCTGTGACGACGCAATCGGCCCCCCCTCGCCCCCCCCTCGCCCCGCAGCTTACCAAACAATATTGTTTCGCCATGGCCGCCGTTCACAAATTTAATTACCTAGACCTTTGTATTTGTATCACCGTGCCGTGCGCGATCCGGGCCGAGTACCGAGTACCCGACCCATATCCGGCAGCTGCTGCGATGTCGCACAGTCCCTATGGAATTTCTGGTTCATAGTTATTGTATATTTTGTGGACCAGAACATAGACCGCGTTTCCGAAACACTACATTTAGTAATTTATGGACTTGAATGAATAGATTATTTAGTACCCGTATAATCCGCTTTCCGTATAACCGGTCGGCACTATGGACACTTATCGTCATAATGAACGGGAAAATTTCGCCAGCTGTTATAATTTACCTGTAAATGCAATTTAATACCTACCTATTTATTGACCCTTCGTATAGCTTCACACTAAGTTTAAAGTAGCGGTGATAGCCTAGCTACTTAGCTTACTTAGTGTTAGATGCCCCCCTCACCTCACCTCACCTCACCTCACCGCGCCTCTTAATGTTTGGGAGTAAAGTGCCTACTGCCTTATTAGCAATTGACGCAAGGAAACTTGAAATCCATTGATTGATCTTCGAAATCGTCAAACTATTGATACTAGTTATGTAAGTATATAAATAGCGGTGGTTTCACATAAGCAGTATTGTTCGCTAAATAGGCAACTGATTAGCGTGATTAGGTTTCGCAAACAAACGGGAGGAGTTCATTACGAGTCCAATTAACGTGGCCTCGAGCAGTCGAGCGGGCCGCGGCGCGCGCGCATCGGGCGGCGCGCCGGCGGGCGGGCAGTCGCGCGCCGGCCCGCGCCTCCATGTGTCTCCGCGTAGTTATAAACTACATGTAAGTCGACTGCCGCCATCCTCAATCCGAAGGCAATCAAATATGGTATTCGGTTAGGTGGTTTACCCATATTTAAGTAACGTTCCCGACCGTTGTGCATGCAGCTACTGTGTTAGCATTACTGGAATTATTATTGTTTTTCGTAGTTAACTACTCGAATTTTAAATAAGCAGCGTCCTCGTGGCAGGCCTCTTTCAGTCCGTCGTTTGTCCGAGTCACAGGTATTTTGTGTATAGCAGTTCTGGTTGTACAGTGGTGTTGGTGTATCGCCCGTGCCTAGTTCGCGCAGAGACGCGGGGTGCGGGGGGGCCCGGCGCGGGCGTGGCGCGCCGCGCGAGGCATCAGGCAGGCCACGGGTCACGGGTCGGCGCGCATCGGGCTCACGACTCACGAGCCGGCGCGGCGGCGAGCTGCGCAACTCGTTGTCTATCACAGCGGCACGCCATCCGAGAGTCTCCTCCACGAGCGCGCTCCGCTGCTGCGCAGTGCTGGCCCGCTGGGCGCAGCGAAGCTGAGGTCTCCCGAGTCTACTTGGGTGAATCGACACTTGTCCGTTTGTCTCAGCCCTATAACTTCTGCATTCTTCTGAACATAATTACTTCAAACTCACAAATGATAATATGTAAATTGATAGCCTAAAGCCGAAAAATACATAAAATGTTATAAAAGTCCTTATTTGGGGGGGCGCTCATAGAAGCAAATGGGAGGTAAACTTTTTTCTTAGCTTTTCCTAGGCTTGTGGGGTATCCTCGAATAGCTGCTTTCAACCTGAGTTCAATAATAATTTTATTTAATTTGTTCTACAAAAATTGATGATTTGGGGGGCTACCAAAGTTGCTTTTCGTAAACCAACTTTGTCCCGGGTGTTAGGTATCTCAAAAACGATATTTACGTTTTACAAGTTTACATCGAAGGCTATAACTTATGTTTAACTAGCTGATGCCCGCAACTTCGTCCGCGTGGATTGAGGTTTTTCGGTTCCCGCGGGAACTGTTTAATTTTCCGTGATAAAAAGTAGCCTATGTGTTATTCCAGACTATAATCTATCTCTGTGCCAAATTTCATCCAGATCCGTTCAGCCGTTGGGGCGTGATTGAGTAACAAACATGCATACATCCATACATCCATACATCCATCCAAACTTTCGCATTTATAATATTTATTTGATTTCAGGCATAGGATATTATGTATCGATCGATATGATCGTTGATCGCTAAAATACTAATACTTATAAGTCAATCATCAAACTGAAATGAAATTAACACAGTTGTTCCTAGAACAAATATTTTTGTTTACAATTGAGTTCATAGATGGCGATTGGCGCAACATCGGCAATTTTAAATTATTGTGGCTCTGTTTCGGGGAGAATAAATTTAATCAAATCTTAAAGATCTTAAAATTTAACAAAACGTGAAAAAATTGATTCTATTATATTGTACGTCTATTGTCTATTGGTAGGTCTGTTATCTCATAGGATGCGAGGTCTTAGCTAATTATGCGGCATAGTGGCTGTATTCTATGTTTCCGCATTATTTGACATTATATGACGTCCAAAAGCCAAAGTAGCGAACCCAGCTGTCAGCAGCCGCATCGGTATAGTGTGCGAGGGCGAGGGCGAGGCGGCGCGCCTGACGTCACGGCGCCGAGGCCTCCGCGCGCCCGTCTGTCGCAGCAACAGCGGCGGGGCCTCCCAAGTTCCAAGTTCCAACCTTATCGATACAATCAAATCTCAGCGGGGTAAATATTCTTTTTAGTTCCATGTACTTACTTGCATTTTTTTACATAATTGTTTATTTGGGGCGCAATCTTTCTAGTAATTTGGTTTTGAGGCAGTTGAATAATAGGGATGATGTATCAAAAATAAATTATTTCTAACTTCCTAAATTTTAGGTTTTCCAAAAGACCTAAAAACTACACTAACTAAACATCCTCGGTTTTAAGTTTGATAACCATTTTAAAATTTAGATTAAAGAAAAAAAGTGCGTTGTTTGATGACGTCACAAGCACAACTCGCAACTGTACATTTCATACAACTTCCATACTAGAAGTTCGTTTTCAAGTTAGATAAAGAGTTGCTAATTTGATTGAGTTGTCATCATCCCTGTTGACCCAAATAGGTAAATAATAATTACGCGTACCCTTTCCGACTTCCGAGGTTCCAACTCGCATTGGGCCAATAACTGTTTGTAACTAGGAGTAGCGTGCCTCGCGTGCCTACTGCCTACATACATACATACATACACATTGTAGGTTCATTGTAGGTAAGGAAGGACAATTTGTGGTGACCGGTTACAACCTCCCAATTCAGCTCACCTGAGCCATTGGGACTGTGGCGATGTCGATTATGGATAGATATTTTAGACGCCAAGTACCTACAAAGTACAGACATATTAGTCGGTACCTACTTCCAGGTCGCGACTCCTTAGGCTCGATACATAACAAATCAGAATAGTTACTGTCTAGTGTCTACTGCCCAACCTTAGCCTCCATTCTTCTAGATTATGTACTTAGTTCATTTCTACTTTTCCATAACAGTAGTGATAGTAGGTAATGAGTAATGACCTACCAAGTTACCAACCATCCTTCCTAACCTTCGTCTTCAATAGTGTTGCGCCGCTCCGTAGCAGCCGCCAGTCTACTAATAATATCAGGGTACCAATCATGTAAGAATGTCCGATCAAAACGTTAAAGTTCGTCGTCAAAGTTTATAAACCATAACGGCATTAAATTAGAGCTCAATTTCGTGTATCCATTCTTATACGTTCGAGTATCGTTCATACCTAAACGTATAAGAATGGGCAGACGAAATTGAGCTCTAATTCAATGCAGTTATGGTTTATTTTACTTTGACAAAAATCTTAAACGTTTGATGAACAATTCTTACGTAATAGGGGGGCAGGTCCAGAATCAATGGATGAACGAACAACATGAAAGGCTTTACACAATCGCATCACTTGACCCGTCCGGCCAGCGCGCTCGTTTGGCCTTCAATATCGCTACTTACTTACTTACTTCATAAGACCGCAGTCGTTTCTGTTCTCTGTACCTACTGTTTATGTAAATTATAGTGAACAATAAGAGTAAAACCTTTTTGTGGTTCAATACACCCTTATAGTTTCGTATATAGTTTTAAAATTGAATAAACCAGTATTTTGAAAGACAAATCTATTGATGCAATAATCATCAAAATCGCGTATATCGTTGGTCTTCGCGCGAGCTGCGAGCCCGGAGCCGCTGCCGACAGGCGAGGAGCGGGCTGGCGCCGGCGGCGGCCGCTGCGCCGCGCATTCTGCCATTACAATATCTTCGCTGATAGCTATAATATTTTATAAACGTTTTATAAAATACGAATGAACAGATACGTGTCTTGTCTTTAAGGATCAATTGCATATGGCGTCATTAAAAATTGCATTAGAGATAACGACGTACCTATTACCAATACAGCCGAGGAATATTTAGCAAGAAAGCTTAATTAATTAATTTAGTCTCAATTTTTTTAATTAAAAGAATGTGCCTATATTGAGACTAATAAAGTCATTACTCATTACTAGTTATTTGATTCATTACTAACCTTACAATGTACCGTTCTGATGGTTGCCATTAAAATATATACAATATTTGACAACCCTGTGTACAATATGACGAGATTTCTTTGTTTCCAGGGAAACATAATATGTAGATTTTTAGCTGTATTATTTATTTATTTATTTATTTACTCGTACTCATTAGGACTTATACGAGTATGTGCGTTCAAAATACAAAATTTTAATTGCCGCTGCGATTAGTGTAAACAGGTTCTCAATCTGAAAGTGTTAAGTATTAAGTAAGGTTATTACGCTGCATCGTATTTATTTGACCGCGCGAAGCAAAGGTCTCTGAGTCTACTCGAGTGAATTGGCACTTGTCCGTCCGTCCGTCCGTCTGTCAGAGCCTTATAACTTCTGAATTACTGAACGTACCTAATTACTTCAAATTTAAATATAATATGTAAACCTATGGCCTCCTGCCGCATATGGCTTAAAAAGTTATAAAAATCTTTATTTCAGGGGGGCTCTCATAGAAGCGAATGCGAAGTAAAATATTTTTATAGCGTTACATAGAGTTTACAGTATATCATTTTAAAGATAATTAGGAATAGAGTCCAAAAATACTTTTTATTTAATTTTTCCCCTAAAATTGACGAATTAATGGGGGGCTTTCAAAGTGGAGATTTTCTAACGTCCAAAGTTGACCTCAGAACTCCCAATTTTCTGAAAGGCCGAGCCTGAAACTTGATCAATTATTTGAATTATATCCTGTACTTGAACAACAAATACTAAAATTAGATAAATATTATAAGGAAACGAAATTATTAAATTTTAATGATGATGATATTTTTAACAGAACTTCACAATGATGTCAATAGATGGCGTTCGTGATACCGTCTCAGTTCGGGGCGAACCACTAGTTATTAGTGCTCAAATCAATCACAGAACCATATTATACCTCTATGCACAAAACATACAAAAGTAGAACACTCAAATACCTACCTATCTAACCTGACAATGGTGTATCGTGGACTCGTGTCACTCGTGTCGTGCTCGTGGGTGATAAGCGCGCGCGCAGTTTGCAGTAGAGCGGGGCGGGGCGCGGGGCGGGCGAGGCGCGAGCTCCCCGCCGCGCCGCGCAGCCGTCAGTCGCGATAACAATGTGCCACGCGGTGGTCCTCGGTGTGCTATTTTCGCTTCCATCTTATCTTTACTCGGCTGTTCCGTTCAGGTGAGCCTATCAGCCTAGGACACTGAGTGACATAACCTTCACGGGAAACGCTGTATGTATACGGTTGCTACTTGCTACGTTAGGTATTCGATTTATGTAGATGGATATGTTCACCTCGAGAAACGTGTATTTAGACATGGATATTGGGTACGCTACGTTACGGTATAAATAATTATTATTATTATGACTCCAACGTCGCGTCGCAGCCGTAGAAAAATTTGTCGATACTCAATATCTGGGGTGTTTCTGACCGAGATCGCTGATCGACGCGTGAATCAGCAGTACGCCTATGCATTTGCGATTGCGGTCACGACTCCCGGCCCACGGGTCAGCCGCTGCTCGGTAGTCGCCAGTCGGTCGGTTTCCGCGTACTTATTCACCCGTGACGGCCTTTGTAATTATTGTGACGTTTCGCGATAGCCGGATAGCGCCGAGTGCCCGGGAGTCGGAACATATTAGGCTCTTCCTGATGTGGAAGTTGCCGTGTGAGTGTGACCACTTTATACACACATATTTTTTGCATTATTTTGAAGACTTAATACCTACTTATGTAATTATTATTTCGCATATTAAATAACTCATTCAGCTTATAAAATATGGTAAAATAATGAGTTGTAGTTTTGTTGTTTGTTTTGTTTGGCCTTGCCTTCGATTGATTTTTTTCCAGCTGGAGAACCGTAACGTGATATGCTTCGGGTGGGAAACTATTTTCTGAAATGTACGGGTTTATTGTGGTATCTGGTATTATTAATTATGTCGCTATTTCTTCGATTGATCGAATCATCTTTGATGAAAAATACAACCGATTAATGAGTAATAATAGTTAAGATATGAGGCTGCCTAAAGCATCGTTAATGTGGATTAGGTTTTACAAATCCCTTGGCAACTTTATTCCAGGGTGAGCTTTTCGTAGTAGAATCCACATTCTGAACTAGTGGGATAGTCAGAAAAAAATAGGTCTACAAGGGCGCGACTCGTGAGTCGTGACGGTGGAGTCGCATCCTTACTGCATACGAAATCTTTCTCAGGGCAGTGATCTGAAACTTATCGTAATTTTATAAAAGTAACATAATTATAATAGTGATTCAGTCCTGGGTACCAATCATGTAAGAATGTCCGATCAAAACGTTAAAGTTCGTCGTCAAAGTTTATAAACCATAACGGCATTAAATTAGAGCTCAATTTCGTGTATCCATTCTTAAACGCTCGAGTATCGTTCATACCTAAACGTATAAGAATGGGCAGACGAAATTGAGCTCTAATTCAATACAGTTATGGTTTATTTTACTTTGACAAAAATCTTAAACGTTTGATGAACAATTCTTACGTAATAGGCCCCCAGATATATCTACTTAAATAAGGTTTCTAATAATATATTTGTGATTAGATGACACCGTCAATCAAACATAATTCAGTTTCTCTGTAAGAAAAGATTTATTGTGTTCATTTTACTTGTACACAAATGAAATAAAAGTTTTAATTAACAAAACCTCTCATACCTGTAAGAAAAGAAACGACATTTAATGTTATTAAACACACTGTGCAATTAATTTTATCAATGCTACTTATTTTACAAATTGTTTTCACACGAAAATCACGAGACGCTTTTTAGGTTAAGTCTGTCTTTTTTATAGAGTATAGACCTCTGGTGCGGCTCGGTGACATTTGTTGCGCGGGAGAATTTGAATTAAAGAAAATTATAGTTTTCTTTACATATCTATAAATTGAATTTAAATATCCATAACATAGTTCTAAATTCTAATGTAATTACAGAATATGACTTTGTAGTCTTACATATAAGAACATCGCTGGCTAGAGTTTTACGAACAGAAAGACGGGCCAAATTAAGTACATGACTCGTGCTAATCATATCATACTAAGTATGATGTGATAACCAACAAACAAACACTTTCGCATTTAAGTATAAACGAGCAACAATTTGTCCTGCAATCACTCAGCAGAGCTGGTATAGTTTAGGACCTGGAGATCGACATGGGCTACTTTTTACACCCGGAAAATTGTAGAGCTCTAATTCTGCGCGTATAAAGTGGCGGGCATCATCAGCCTGTCCTGTGTACACGGTGTTGTGTTGATACGTCGTGTGTTGGCGGGCAGGAAGGCGCGGCGCAAGGAGCGCGAGGGCGAGGCGGCGGGCGACCCCAAGCTGTACCTGCAGGAGGCGCTGCTGGAGCGCAAGCTGCCCGAGCTGGACATGCGCCAGCTGGTGGAGCTGCCGCACGGGCTCGACTACAACGAGTGGCTCGCGTCGCACGGTACGTGTCACACCGGCGGCGGGCGGTGCGGTGCGAGCGGCGCACTGACCGCGCTCTGTGTGTTGCAGCGCTGGCGCTGTTCGAGCACGTGAACCTGCTGTACGGCGCGGTGTCGGAGTTCTGCTCGGCGCGCGCGCCCGCCTGCGCGGACATGTCGGGGCCGGGCGGCCGCAGCTACGCGTGGTACGACGAGCGCGGCAAGAAGTCGCGCGTCGCCGCGCCGCAGTACGTCGACTACGTCATGACCTACACGCAGAAGACCGTCAACGACGAGACCATATTCCCGACCAAATACGGTTAGTGCCAATCGTTCGCCTTTATGTAGAGTACAGTACGCGCGCGAATTGAATGCACGTGCCGCAGCAACGTGCGGTGAGAACCGTCGTCCGCAGGTTCCCAAGAACGAAAGCGATGTCCTAGACATCTCTCACAAGTTTAATAAATATCAGGATTACTCGGGACCCGGGACCCGACAGCATTCAATTCGCGCGCGTACTGCACGTACCTACCGAAGTAACACAAGTACACTCCATACTGCAACCGCTGACCGCTCGCGCACATTAGTTAGACTCTGGATATGCATCAATATCATTGTTACACTCTCAATTTTGTGAATGAATTTTGGCCCATAGTGGAAGAGTGCTAAATGCTAATCGTGTAACAATCCCAATCAGAGTGATTGCGATCATTACCCTGTAGCTGTCATTTGTACACAATCCTGCGGCAATCGGCTCAAAATGACAGCTACAGTGTAACGATCGCAATCACCTCTGATTGGTTTAACACTCTTCCACTGTTGGACAAAATCCATTGACGCAGCAAGAATACCATAAATTCAGCCAATCACAACAATTGATAGTGTAACAATGATTGATGCAGGAATTACACAATCGCCCTACTGACAATGTACAATCCCGCTACATTATCTGGCCGGTGACAGCGTCGCTATTAGTTAAGAAAAATAAAATTTTAAAAAAGGTATATAAAACTCAGTTCCAATTTTGGCCACCGGGTCAGCTAAGTTTGCGGGACTGTGTCACTGTACACTGTAGCAGGGAATTCACTCTTTTGACATAATTATTTTGTCTTTTAGTAGTTTTCTTGACATACTCATTTATTTTGGGGCAAGTAATTCCTTTCATTAAAATCGGTTGAATAGTTGGGCCGTGAAAGCGTAGCAGACAGACAGACAGACAGACACACTTTCGCATTTATAATATCAGTATGGATTGGTGCCTAGTACTACACAGTAAACTTTTTGAACGTCTGTTTTACAAAGAATAAGACGTGATGGTGATAATAATAAACGCCAATATCATAGAAGTAAATCAACGAGGGTTCCAAACGGGCCCTGGTCTGAGAAGAGCCAACAATAAACTCAGCTGGTGTTATTTTTTTATTATCGCCATCTCACAAAACATCTCAATTTAAATAGATCTATAATTGCTTATGCCAGTTTTTAGGGTTCCGTAGCCAAATTTGGCAAAAACGGAACCCTTATAGATTCGTCATGTCTGTCTGTCTGTCTATCTATCTATCTATCTATCTATCTATCTATCTGTCTGTCTGTCTGTCTGTCTGTCTGTCTGTCTGTCTGTCTGTCTGTCTGTCTGTCTGTCTGTCTGTCTGTCTGTCTGTCTGTCTGTCTGTCTGTCTGTCTGTCTGTCTGTCTGTCTGTCTGTCTGTCTGTCTGTCTGTCTGTCTGTCTGTCTGTCTGTCTGTCTGTCTGTCTGTCTGTCTGTCTGTCTGTCTGTCTGTCTGTCTGTCTGTCTGTCTGTCTGTCTGTCTGTCTGTCTGTCTGTCTGTCTGTCTGTCTGTCTGTCTGTCTGTCTGTCTGTCTGTCTGTCTGTCTGTCTGTCTGTCTTTCTGTCTGTCTGTCTGTCTGTCTGTCTGTCTGTCTGTCTGTCTGTCTGTCTGTCTGTCTGTCTGTCTGTCTGTCTGTCTGTCTGTCTGTCTGTCTGTCTGTCTGTCTGTCTGTCTGTCTGTCTGTCTGTCTGTCTGTCTGTCTGTCTGTCTGTCTGTGTGTCCGTCCGTATGTCACAGCCACTTTTTTCCGAAACTATAAGAACTATACTGTTGAAACTTGGTAAGTAGATGTATTCTGTGAACCGCATTAAGATTTTCACACAAAACTAGAAAAAAAACAATAAATTTTGGGGGTCCCCATACTTAGAACTGAAACTCATAAAATTTTTTTTCATCAAACCCATACGTGTGGGGTATCTATGGATAGGTCTTCAAAAATAATATTGAGGTTTCTAATATCATTTTTTTCTAAACTGAATAGTTTGCACGAGAGACACTTCCCCCCCCCCCCCCCCCCCCCCCCCCCTTACAAAATAAGAGAATGATAAAAATAAAAAAAATATATGATGTACATTATCATGCAAACTTCCACCGAAAATTGGTTTGAACGAGATCTAGTAAGTAGTTTTTTTTTAATAATTTAAAACTTACTACAGGTTTGTACGGAACCCTCGGTGCGCGAGTCCGACTCGCACTTGGCCGGTTTTTATTATTTAAAACTAATAACCATAATGCTGATTTTCACGTCTATACTTCAAAATCATAGAACTGTTTACATAAAAACATAAAACCAACCCCTATTTCACCCCTTTTGGGGTGCATTTTCATAAAATTGCTTATACAGGTTTAATATACTAGTGGTTCGCCCCGAACGGAGACCTCGCGGTATCCATAAACTTGTACAGAGCGCCATCTATTGACATCATTGTGAAGTTCTGTTAAAAATACTGAAGCTCATTAAAAATTAAATAATTTAGTTTCCTTATAATATTTATCTAATTTTAGTATTTGTTGTTCATGTACAGGATATAATTCAAATAACTGATCAAGTTTCTGGCTCAGCCTTTCAGAAAATTGAGAGTTCTGAGGTCAACTTTGGACGTTAGAAAATCTCCAATTTGAAAGCCCCCCATTTCGTTAATTTTAGGGGAAAAATTAATTATCTTTAAAATGATATACCGCAACCCTATGTAACGCAAAAAAAAAATATTTTACTTCCCATTCGCTTCTATGAGAGCCCCCCTGAAATAAAGATTTTTAGAACTTTTTAAGCAATATTCGGCGGGAGGCCATCGGTTTACATATTATTATATTTAAATTTGAAGTAATTACGTTCAGTAATTCAGAAGTTATTGACCGAGCGAAGCGAAGGTCTCTGAGTATACTTGAGTGAATTGGCACTCGTCCGTCCGTCCATCCGTCCGTCCGTCCGTCTGTCAGACGGACTTATAACTTCTGAATTACTGAACGTAATTACTTCAAATTTAAATGTACCGAAAAGATAATTAGGAATAGAGTCCAAAAATATTTTTTTTTTAAATTTTTCCCCTAAAATTGACGAAATGGGGGGCTTTCAAAGTGGCGATTTTCTAACGTCCAAAGTTGACCTCAGAACTCTCAATTTTCGGAAAGGCTGAGCCTGAAACTTATCAATTATTTGAATTATATCCTGTACTTGAACAACAAATACTAAAATTAGATAAATATTATAAGGAAACGAAATTATTTAATTTTTAATGAGCTTCATTATTTTTAACAGAACTTCACAATGATGTCAATAGATGGCGCTCTGTACAAGTTTATGGATACCGCGAGGTCTCAGTTCGGCGCGAACCACTATTATAAATGCGAAAGTGTTTGTTGGTGGTTGCAGCGAACGAGTTCCCGGCGCACTTCGGCACGGTGGTGCGGCGCGTGGTGCGGCTGCTGTTCCACGTGGTGGCGCACCTGTACGCGGCGCACTTCCGCGAGCTGGCGCTGCTGCGGCTGCACGCGCACCTGCACCTCACGTTCGCGCACCTCACCGCGCTCGACCGCCGCTACGCGCTGCTCGACCACAAGGAGACGGAGGTGCTGCGCGACCTGGAGGTGGCGCTGCGGCTGGCGGAGCCGGCGCCGGACGCCGCGCCCGCGCCCGTCGTCACGCAGCCGCTGGCGTCCGCGTGACGCACTTGCGCTGCTGCGGCTGCACGCGCACCTGCACCTCACGGCGCCCGCGCCCGTCGTCACGCAGCCGCTGGCGTCCGCGTGACGCACTTGCGCTGCTGCGGCTGCACGCGCACCTGCACCTCACGGCGCCCGCGGCCGTCGTCACGCAGCCGCTGGCGTCCGCGTGACGCACTTGCGCTGCTGCGGCTGCACGCGCACCTGCACCTTACGGCGCCCGCGGCCGTCGTCACGCAGCCGCTGGCGTCCGCGTGACGCACTTGCGCTGCTGCGGCTGCACGCGCACCTGCACCTCACGGCGCCCGCGCCCGTCGTCACGCAGCCGCTGGCGTCCGCGTGACGCACTTGCGCTGCTGCGGCTGCACGCGCACCTGCACCTCACGGCGCCCGCGCCCGTCGTCACGCAGCCGCTGGCGTCCGCGTGACACGACACCCGCGCCCGCATTGTTGACTCTATTGTAAATATTTCCATCTGTTAAGTAGTTTTAGGTGATTATGATTAGTTTATACATTTGTGATTGCTTTGGTTGTAAATAAAAGTGATATTTGTTTAAATAATAAACTGAAAGCTTTATGACTAGTTTCATTGTGCTCCCGTCCACATCACGAAACCCTATTGTTCTAGAATAGGAATAATTATTATTATTCAGAAGCAATAGATACTGATCGATCTCCTTCATGTTTTCTCCATGTATCACACTGAAACAAAGAGTATAATCACTGAAACTTCAGAACAGACAGATACATGTAACACTGTATTGTTTTTTTTTTCCATCGTGTCATCCGCAATCCGCATACAGTGGACAGTATGATCACTATGACTCCTTGGGAATCCAAATTTAAAAAAATCCACAGTGACTCAATATTGGACCATCACAATGGGGACTATCGTTTCTTTGCTCACCAGTTGGCGCCACTGTTGACTAAGGCCCAGAGGTATAGCTGTCAAAGGCGACTTTATAAGATCGGCGCCGAAACAAAGTTTTAAATCTTGATTCTCATTAAGTTTATTAATTTATAACAGCTATCATCATATCGAGTAGCAATGCCGCAATGTTGTGCAATTCCGTTTTGTTCGGAAAAAAGGAGGACACATGTTTCCAAAAGATAAAACTGTTCTAAAACAGTGGCTAGTTGCGATTCGCAGGAATTCGCAGGATTCTGAGGAATTATATAGTTAGGCACTAAATAAATAAAATAAAAAAGAAATTAATTACTTATTAAACTTTTATTTATCCTTCCTTTTCCCTTTAAAACACACTGCTATACAAATAAATACTTATTAAACATTGTAAATCCATACAATGGATATGATACTGAAAGATGGTTGATTTGTTAGTTGAAACTACTAAACAATGGTAACTAGATATTAGATTAAGTTATAAAACTTCTGAAATAAGCTTATCATTTCTATTTACATAAATTCTCTTTTCATCTTTATTTGTCCAAACAAAAAAATCACAATACTTTCTTTTAGTACCTAACAAGTTTTTGAATTTGAAAATAGTAGGGGCTACTTTCTTTCAAGCAATATTCATTATTGATCATTTCTATGTGCTTATACTTAATTATCCACACTGATAAACTCATCTTTTATAGAGAAAGGACATTTCTCTTCCAATACTGTTAGTTCTCCAATTAATCCTTCTGGAGAAACCTGAAATGAAACATCTAATATTAATAAAGAGAAATATTATTAAATTCTAGTCATCTCACACATAGTACCTAATCTGATCCCAAGATAGGTTGTGTTCTCGTTAGAGATACTGTGGGTACATAACCAGATACATATATAGTACCAGAGGGCAGAGACCTAGAGCAGACATCGATGTTCATCAATATCATATAGTAAAAGTGTGTCCTTGATGAGCATGAAACCCATTTAACCTTTCATGCAGAAGTCATATTAGGTAAATATACATAATATATTAGGTAAATATATGTAAAAAGAAAAAAACATAGCTGTTACCTCGGCAAACAAGCATACTTCTGGAAAAAATAAGTTTGTAATACAGTAAACAAACTAACCTCTGAATTAGCAGCTCTTTGAGGCCGCTTATTTTTGCGCCTCTTTTTCTTTTTCTGCTTTCAAAGCGTTCACATTCATCGCCAAATAATCCATATTTGCGATAATTTCACGAAGGAGATCACTTTTCAACAGGTAAAATATAGAAATTAAAATAATTTGTCCCGAAGCCCGCCAAAACCAATGAAAAGTGAATGTTATTGGACCTCCCGCGACACTAGCGCCTCTAGTGGCAAATTCACACGCGATAGTCCCCATTTATCCCATTGAGACGAGTGAGTCACACTCAAAAAGCCTTTGATTATATACCTACTTAATTAATCAAAGCAAGAAGCACTCGAAGACCCAAACAGCACACTAGGTGTTATTTATGTATTGACACTTGCTTTACTAGTTCGGCGCCTTATAAAAAGTACTCTGTGGCGCCAGTTCACAGAAATCAGAATACAATACTCACAGGGAGCGCCAGTTGCCATTGTGATTTGTGGCTTAGAGGCCATAGAATAAAAGATCTTTGATTACTATATACTTATTCAAAGTAAAAGATATTATGTTAAATACCCAATGAAATTGGTTATCAAGACAGCGTGCGAGAAGCGAAAAATCCCTTACGGCCTTTCGGCAATACAATTTATTATATATTTATACCTACCTATCGATAGAAAAAGAAAGATACCGCGATTGTCTAAAAATGCCAGCTAGCTAACAGTGTAACGATCGCAATCACCTCTGATTGGTTAACATTCTTCCACTATTGGCCAAAATCCATTGGCGCAGCCGTAATACCAAAAATTCAGCCAATTAAAAAAATTAATAAGACTGTAACGTAGACTGAGTAAGATATATAGACGCCGCCATATCTCCTTTTTACTCCCACGTGAAAGAGATGCAGTGTTGGGATGTTACACAAGATAGAATGAGCAAAAAATATATGTTTTTTTCTCTCCCTTACTGCGTGTCACGGGTTTTGTGCCTATTGCATACTATTGTGCCAGACGTTTGTATGACGTTTGGGAGGTGTTTCATAGCGGAGGTGTTTCAGGAGCAGAGACTAGTAACCAGAGACAGTAGACAGCTTAGATCAGGTCAATGAATAAAGAAATCTTAGTCATTGGATTAGGTGAGACCATGGATGTAATAAGTACTTACCTGTGGTACTTACGTACAAACAGGATTGCGCACTAAGACGCTAAAATCGAGCCCGTGTGAAATAGCGCTAAACAGGACTGCGTCCTCTTCTTTTAGAGTGACAACACGTTTTAGTGTTGTAAGACATTTGACGGTATAGGCGAGTTGGAGAGGATGAATTTTTTGTGACAACTGACTAAGAAACTTTCCAGGAATTTGTATGGGCAATATTATAGGTAAAAACTCGATTTTACATAAAAATAAAAGGCAGAAGAAAAGTTTGTAGATTTTAATTGTATCTCTATTTTCCGGTCTACTTGTTTGTTTGGTATAAAATCAGTTATAGGTATTAACAGTGATTTCCTAAAGAGCTGCAGACTTGAAATTTTAAACATAGATTGTAAGACGTAAGTGAATGACAATGCAATATTAATGCAATGCATTAACAAACAAACTACAATACAATATAAACAGTATAATAAAACAAACAAACATAAAACATTAATTTTAAATACAAGAAAGCGTTCTATCTCTTAGTTTGTATGGTTGTTTGTTTGTTCCTGGTTAAGAAGTTTAATTTCTTTTTGAGTGCATAATATGACTCTGTAGCAAAATCTTCTGCCTTGAAATGTAATCCGCAAACTACCGAATATTTGGTAACATATCCAGGAACAGCATTAATCCATTTTTGCTTAATCTCTTCATTTTTGGGAACTCTATAGAAAAACATAAAAAACACTTCCATTAAACAAACAAATAATGGTTACCTTACTGCCTAACAATAGCCGTACAATAATTTAATACTTACTTATGAAAAGATATAGGTACCACATCCAAGATATTATGATTCACTCTTACATGCTTTTACACAACATGTTAGCACCATTTTTATACTGTTATTGTAATTAAACTTAAAAAACTGTTATTTGTAATTAAATAAACAATGAATTAGAAATTTTTGACCTCTATCAGAACTCTTGATATAGATAATATTTTTTTATGCTTGCAATACGTCAGAGACGGTCAGACAGAGACGCATTCCTATTTCAGAGCCTCTCGCTGGGCTCGTTTTCCCGTTTAGCAATATTGTATTAGAAATTAGACTTTAAGTCTGAGCGATAGAAGTTATTTTTGCAGGGAATTAAATGTTAAGTGCACAATCCTGTTTGTACGTAAGTACTTATTACATCCATGGGTGAGACCTAATCTAAGGTAGACAGAGGAGATTGTGAGGGTCTTTGTTAGAGGGTACACCGTACCTACTCGTAGTAGGTAGTCTAGGTACCGTAAAACGTAGCAACTTGACCATATTTTTTTACAAAAATCTGGATATTTTTTTATCTATCAGCTGTAACTAAATATAACTTATTGTATCTGTTTATTATACATTTGGCTAACGTATTGTCCATTTGTCGTTTTCTAATATCTAATAATTACAATTGTGGAGAGTTAAAAAGTGTGTGGGTAAAATTAACAATTTTTTGGCAAGATTACCTACGCGGAATTTTTCATATAAATTATATAAAATCTAATATGTAAGGTAAAGATAACATAAGTAAAGATGTCTTTTTTATAATGAAAAGATTAATAGTAAGAAAGAAGTACAGGAATAGGGCAATACTGATATCAGGTAAAGTTGCCAAGAGATTCAGACAAATTACATACAAATATTTTTGAGCTCACAGGGTTATCAAAAAAATAAAGGCGGGGGAACATTTCATTTAATAAGTAGGATAGGCATATTGAATTTTTAAGAAAACACTTTTTACTTTCTTATGGTTTAAATAAAGTTCTGGTAGCCAAAAAAATACACTTACTTTTATTTTCACGTAATAAATTAAATTAGGCAGAAACTAAAAATTTAAAAATGGCACATATTTTGTAAAAAAAATAGCGAATTATATAAAAAAAAAACATCTTTTATGTATTAAGAAAAATATATTAGAGGCTCAGTGAACATCAGTAAATAAATGCTACCTAATTTATAAGATTATTAACTCATTAGAGTTCGATATTCGAGAGATAATACAATATTGTGGTTCGTTTAGCATCTAAAATAACAAAAACGATATAGTAAAAATAAATTCGATAAAATATCAAAAAACGTCACAAGTCGCGGGCGTCAGCTAGTATGGTAATATTGCAGAAAATGCAAATAATATTGAAAACAAACACAACGGGCAATCAAGCAATTAACCTTCATACCTACCTTTGTACTTTTTGGCAACCCTAGTTATAGGTAAAGTTGCTATGAAGCAGTCAGTGGTAACTTTACCTAACCTCAAGTGACATTACCCATCCACATATTTCAACAAAATGAGGAAATAACACTAGTTTATAATTATAGCTGTAATCTTAAGCGTTTTTTACATACAATATTAAAATTTAACTCACCTGTTTAGTGCAATTTCTCAAAATAATTCTGCACACGTTTCCATAGCAACGCACTTTGGAACGCTATATTGGCATAACTATCGATGTTACCAGTCAGAAAAAAATCAAAAATGTTACCTTAAACTCCAAAAAAAAAATACTACCATTAAAAGGAAGCTTGTATAAGAATAGGTTTTAAAATAACTGACTTACGGCCGAAATTAATAATCAATCTATCTGTAATCTGTCGATTTGTTACCAAGCAACGTTGTTATTTGTCCAGAGTTGTATTGTACTCGTGGACTTAATATACAATAATATATTATATATTAAGTCCATGATTGTACTTTTCTTCAAAAAACAACGTTGCTTAGCAACTTATCGACAGATTACAGATAAATTGATTATTAATTTCGGCCGTTAGAGTCAATTACCTACGGTATGGTAAAGTTAACAAAGGTCCTGTAAAGTTGCCACATCTGACGGTACCTACTTACTACTTGTCTGTGAAACATGCTCTACTTATTATGGTGAAACACATGGACGTATTGTGAAACATCAGCTGTGTGTCGGACAGACACCAGAGACAAGTACCTCCAGTACCAGGGGGTCTACTCTCTTTCTCTCAAAGGAATCTTCGCAAACTAACGTAATTAGTCGGAATATTAGACCCCATCACCCCACACAAAATCGTTCAATCCAATCGGTCCTATATCGGTCACGAAAATTTTCTATGGATCCGTACTTCGTCTGCGTACATACGAAAACGAAATAGAGAGGAGCATAGAGATAATATTATGTAGGAGAGGAGTTAAAGGATATATATTATCGTTATGTACGAAATTTCGTTCGTTTGTTTGCGAAGTTTCGTTTAGAGAAAGAGAGTAGACCCCCAGAGTAGGATACCTCCCACAGACTTAAGAAAATTCAAGGAAAATTCTGTGAAACCTCAGAATGCCTCAGAATAAGAATGGGTGTGTTCCGATGTACACTGCGAGCACTGTTCAGTGCTCTTACTGTGGAGAAATTAGTTCCGACTGACAGTAAACTGCCGCAGTATCTTAGGGAAATATTATGTACATGGACGTATGAAATATATGACGTCATAAATCGTTGCCATTTTTGTACAGTGAGCACTGGCGTTTACGAGGTAAAGTGCTCTCAGTGCTGACTGCGTTCCGTTTTAAGCAATAACCAGTAAACCTAACTATAAAGGAACGCCTTCGCAGTATACTAAATTGACGTCACACCTTACAGAGTTTACCGAGTTTCTTGCTGGCTCTTCTCGGTAGGAATGGCATTCCGAACCAGCGGTAGATTCATATTATAACGATTCAAAAGCGCTTGTAAAAGCTTATTTGAATAAAAAACATTTTGAATTTTGAATTTTTTTGACAGTGCTCGCAGTGTATTTCGGAACATACCCCAAGTCTCGGTAAAATCCAACTCTGTGTAAAATCCAGAGGTAGCCCCTCAGATTAACAACCTTTGGAGGGTACACCAAATCCACAACAAATAATAAAAATCCGTAGACAGAGAAACTAAAGTTCAAAGCAGGCACTAGTTATAGTGATCTGTGCTGTGGACTATAATCGCTCAAAAGATCCGCTAGGAGTTTAAGTGTTCTGTGATCAGTGAACACTGGATATTCTGATCTGTGCACTGGATTCTGGAATACCTTGGTAAGCCCGTTAAGGTTATATATATAATGTACTCTGTGGTTATATTATGTACATAATCTATCACAGAGTACACTAAATATTGTAATCTATGTAGGTAAGTACCTACCTACCTCAAGTTTCAAAATTAAAATTCAATTAAGAACTCAACTATCATGTTTCGTTTGCCATTTGGAGAAAGAGTTGATCCCTTGGAGGAAAAACGACAAGCAAGAGAAAATACTATAAATAGTATGATAACATTCTGTGTTTTGTGTGCGGCTATTAGAATAGGTTAGTATTTCAGTATTACTACTTTATTATTAAATCCTCCATAGAAGATCTCTCGTGTACCTACTTGGAGCAAATATCAGATACACATTAATTCATCTCTGCTAGTTGTTATTGTGTAATGTGTATTATTGAGGCTATTAGTTTGACAAGAAAACTCGAAAGGCAGGCTGCTTACCCAATTTTTATCTACACTTAATGCGCATTTTTATTTCAATCAATATATTATTTTTTTAGGGTTCCGTAGTCAACAAGGAACCCTTAGGGCCTTTGCAGTGCAACGACGGCGAAAGTCGGTGTGTCATTGGAGCATTTAAGTTTAATGTCAGGTGGTTTTAATAAAATGCATAGAACTTCCGCATATTGTGACGGGCAACTACGGAACCCTTCTCTACGCGTGGCCCGACACGCACTTGGCTAATGTTTTGGAACCCATGTTCGTTATTAACTTTTCACTCTTAAATAATTTTCCAGTAGGAGTTGGTCTCCAATCTCCATGCAGTCAAGGCTATTCAAAAGCTTATGGCTAATAAAGCTTATGGCTAGCTCTGTATGCTATTCTTAAAAATATATGTTTTAATTAAGGTTGGTTGTTAAATATTGATCTTTGTACCTTCGTTTTGTTTGGCTTTTTATTTTGTAATTTAGAGTTGTTTTCTGCATGTAATGTAATGTTGTGGCACTTGTAGCTGTCAGCTGTTACAAGTAGAATGCCAGGTAAGTTGGTAATACATGCCACATTCTAATTACACGAGTTTGCAGAATAACAATACACCAGACAACATTGAGTAATACAATAAAACAGGATGAATAGTCTGCAGTCCCCGGCACTGAGCCTAGTTACTTGAAATATTAGTGTTCCGTTTTACATCCAATGTAGGTACCTATTACACATACATTTACACAAAACTCAGCAATCTATGGTTTTTTTTTCTGGGTCTTATCATGCGATCAGTCGGTGGACTATGAGCAGATTTGTTCAGCAATGAATACACTTTTCAGCAATCTATGTAGATAATATTTTTTTAATACACAAGGCAGTTCCTACTTAACCTTTAATATAGGATTGTTCAAAGACGGTCAACAAATTCCTGAAAGCCAGCAAAAGACTGGTAGTGGTAATCATACATCATCATATAAGGAAAAACACTTGTCCATGATGGCACCTGATGGGAGGTTATGATGAAGGTCTATGTGCACCTCCAGCTAAACTAAAGTGCGCTATATTTATGTCATGAAAGGAATTTATTTACATTATTATAATCAAATAATCATTCACATTTTCCCTATGAGAGGTAATGCCACTAGGTTTTGTTTATTACAATTCAATTATTACCAAGATTGCAGGTATGGTTAAAACTTAAAATGTACCTATTTATAGTCATTACAAGCGATCCAACATACAATAATTGATACCTTAACTGTTGGTATGCAAAGTACTGGATAGCAAACAAGGACTCTGCCCCATTGGTGTATTGGTGTCCCCAGGCCCAGGGTTAATACACAAACAAGGACTCTGCCCCATTGGTGTATTGGTGTCCCCAGGCCCAGGGTTAATACACAAACAAGGACTCTGCCCCATTGGTGTATTGGTGTCCCCAGGCCCAGGGTTAATACACAAACAAGGACTCTGCCCCATTGGTGTATTGGTGTCCCCAGGCCCAGGGTTAATACACAAACAAGGACTCTGCCCCATTGGTGTATTGGTGTCCCCAGGCCCAGGGTTAATACACAAACAAGGACTCTGCCCCATTGGTGTATTGGTGTCCCCAGGCCCAGGGTTAATACACAAACAAGGACTCTGCCCCATTGGTGTATTGGTGTCCCCAGGCCCAGGGTTAATACACAAACAAGGACTCTGCCCCATTGGTGTATTGGTGTCCCCAGGCCCAGGGTTAATACACAAACAAGGACTCTGCCCCATTGGTGTATTGGTGTCCCCAGGCCCAGGGTTAATACACAAACAAGGACTCTGCCCCATTGGTGTATTGGTGTCCCCAGGCCCAGGGTTAATACACAAACAAGGACTCTGCCCCATTGGTGTATTGGTGTCCCCAGGCCCAGGGTTAATACACAAACAAGGACTCTGCCCCATTGGTGTATTGGTGTCCCCAGGCCCAGGGTTAATACACAAACAAGGACTCTGCCCCATTGGTGTATTGGTGTCCCCAGGCCCAGGGTTAATACACAAACAAGGACTCTGCCCCATTGGTGTATTGGTGTCCCCAGGCCCAGGGTTAATACACAAACAAGGACTCTGCCCCATTGGTGTATTGGTGTCCCCAGGCCCAGGGTTAATACACAAACAAGGACTCTGCCCCATTGGTGTATTGGTGTCCCCAGGCCCAGGGTTAATACACAAACAAGGACTCTGCCCCATTGGTGTATTGGTGTCCCCAGGCCCAGGGTTAATACACAAACAAGGACTCTGCCCCATTGGTGTATTGGTGTCCCCAGGCCCAGGGTTAATACACAAACAAGGACTCTGCCCCATTGGTGTATTGGTGTCCCCAGGCCCAGGGTTAATACACAAACAAGGACTCTGCCCCATTGGTGTATTGGTGTCCCCAGGCCCAGGGTTAATACACAAACAAGGACTCTGCCCCATTGGTGTATTGGTGTCCCCAGGCCCAGGGTTAATACACAAACAAGGACTCTGCCCCATTGGTGTATTGGTGTCCCCAGGCCCAGGGTTAATACACAAACAAGGACTCTGCCCCATTGGTGTATTGGTGTCCCCAGGCCCAGGGTTAATACACAAACAAGGACTCTGCCCCATTGGTGTATTGGTGTCCCCAGGCCCAGGGTTAATACACAAACAAGGACTCTGCCCCATTGGTGTATTGGTGTCCCCAGGCCCAGGGTTAATACACAAACAAGGACTCTGCCCCATTGGTGTATTGGTGTCCCCAGGCCCAGGGTTAATACACAAACAAGGACTCTGCCCCATTGGTGTATTGGTGTCCCCAGGCCCAGGGTTAATACACAAACAAGGACTCTGCCCCATTGGTGTATTGGTGTCCCCAGGCCCAGGGTTAATACACAAACAAGGACTCTGCCCCATTGGTGTATTGGTGTCCCCAGGCCCAGGGTTAATACACAAACAAGGACTCTGCCCCATTGGTGTATTGGTGTCCCCAGGCCCAGGGTTAATACACAAACAAGGACTCTGCCCCATTGGTGTATTGGTGTCCCCAGGCCCAGGGTTAATACACAAACAAGGACTCTGCCCCATTGGTGTATTGGTGTCCCCAGGCCCAGGGTTAATACACAAACAAGGACTCTGCCCCATTGGTGTATTGGTGTCCCCAGGCCCAGGGTTAATACACAAACAAGGACTCTGCCCCATTGGTGTATTGGTGTCCCCAGGCCCAGGGTTAATACACAAACAAGGACTCTGCCCCATTGGTGTATTGGTGTCCCCAGGCCCAGGGTTAATACACAAACAAGGACTCTGCCCCATTGGTGTATTGGTGTCCCCAGGCCCAGGGTTAATACACAAACAAGGACTCTGCCCCATTGGTGTATTGGTGTCCCCAGGCCCAGGGTTAATACACAAACAAGGACTCTGCCCCATTGGTGTATTGGTGTCCCCAGGCCCAGGGTTAATACACAAACAAGGACTCTGCCCCATTGGTGTATTGGTGTCCCCAGGCCCAGGGTTAATACACAAACAAGGACTCTGCCCCATTGGTGTATTGGTGTCCCCAGGCCCAGGGTTAATACACAAACAAGGACTCTGCCCCATTGGTGTATTGGTGTCCCCAGGCCCAGGGTTAATACACAAACAAGGACTCTGCCCCATTGGTGTATTGGTGTCCCCAGGCCCAGGGTTAATACACAAACAAGGACTCTGCCCCATTGGTGTATTGGTGTCCCCAGGCCCAGGGTTAATACACAAACAAGGACTCTGCCCCATTGGTGTATTGGTGTCCCCAGGCCCAGGGTTAATACACAAACAAGGACTCTGCCCCATTGGTGTATTGGTGTCCCCAGGCCCAGGGTTAATACACAAACAAGGACTCTGCCCCATTGGTGTATTGGTGTCCCCAGGCCCAGGGTTAATACACAAACAAGGACTCTGCCCCATTGGTGTATTGGTGTCCCCAGGCCCAGGGTTAATACACAAACAAGGACTCTGCCCCATTGGTGTATTGGTGTCCCCAGGCCCAGGGTTAATACACAAACAAGGACTCTGCCCCATTGGTGTATTGGTGTCCCCAGGCCCAGGGTTAATACACAAACAAGGACTCTGCCCCATTGGTGTATTGGTGTCCCCAGGCCCAGGGTTAATACACAAACAAGGACTCTGCCCCATTGGTGTATTGGTGTCCCCAGGCCCAGGGTTAATACACAAACAAGGACTCTGCCCCATTGGTGTATTGGTGTCCCCAGGCCCAGGGTTAATACACAAACAAGGACTCTGCCCCATTGGTGTATTGGTGTCCCCAGGCCCAGGGTTAATACACAAACAAGGACTCTGCCCCATTGGTGTATTGGTGTCCCCAGGCCCAGGGTTAATACACAAACAAGGACTCTGCCCCATTGGTGTATTGGTGTCCCCAGGCCCAGGGTTAATACACAAACAAGGACTCTGCCCCATTGGTGTATTGGTGTCCCCAGGCCCAGGGTTAATACACAAACAAGGACTCTGCCCCATTGGTGTATTGGTGTCCCCAGGCCCAGGGTTAATACACAAACAAGGACTCTGCCCCATTGGTGTATTGGTGTCCCCAGGCCCAGGGTTAATACACAAACAAGGACTCTGCCCCATTGGTGTATTGGTGTCCCCAGGCCCAGGGTTAATACACAAACAAGGACTCTGCCCCATTGGTGTATTGGTGTCCCCAGGCCCAGGGTTAATACACAAACAAGGACTCTGCCCCATTGGTGTATTGGTGTCCCCAGGCCCAGGGTTAATACACAAACAAGGACTCTGCCCCATTGGTGTATTGGTGTCCCCAGGCCCAGGGTTAATACACAAACAAGGACTCTGCCCCATTGGTGTATTGGTGTCCCCAGGCCCAGGGTTAATACACAAACAAGGACTCTGCCCCATTGGTGTATTGGTGTCCCCAGGCCCAGGGTTAATACACAAACAAGGACTCTGCCCCATTGGTGTATTGGTGTCCCCAGGCCCAGGGTTAATACACAAACAAGGACTCTGCCCCATTGGTGTATTGGTGTCCCCAGGCCCAGGGTTAATACACAAACAAGGACTCTGCCCCATTGGTGTATTGGTGTCCCCAGGCCCAGGGTTAATACACAAACAAGGACTCTGCCCCATTGGTGTATTGGTGTCCCCAGGCCCAGGGTTAATACACAAACAAGGACTCTGCCCCATTGGTGTATTGGTGTCCCCAGGCCCAGGGTTAATACACAAACAAGGACTCTGCCCCATTGGTGTATTGGTGTCCCCAGGCCCAGGGTTAATACACAAACAAGGACTCTGCCCCATTGGTGTATTGGTGTCCCCAGGCCCAGGGTTAATACACAAACAAGGACTCTGCCCCATTGGTGTATTGGTGTCCCCAGGCCCAGGGTTAATACACAAACAAGGACTCTGCCCCATTGGTGTATTGGTGTCCCCAGGCCCAGGGTTAATACACAAACAAGGACTCTGCCCCATTGGTGTATTGGTGTCCCCAGGCCCAGGGTTAATACACAAACAAGGACTCTGCCCCATTGGTGTATTGGTGTCCCCAGGCCCAGGGTTAATACACAAACAAGGACTCTGCCCCATTGGTGTATTGGTGTCCCCAGGCCCAGGGTTAATACACAAACAAGGACTCTGCCCCATTGGTGTATTGGTGTCCCCAGGCCCAGGGTTAATACACAAACAAGGACTCTGCCCCATTGGTGTATTGGTGTCCCCAGGCCCAGGGTTAATACACAAACAAGGACTCTGCCCCATTGGTGTATTGGTGTCCCCAGGCCCAGGGTTAATACACAAACAAGGACTCTGCCCCATTGGTGTATTGGTGTCCCCAGGCCCAGGGTTAATACACAAACAAGGACTCTGCCCCATTGGTGTATTGGTGTCCCCAGGCCCAGGGTTAATACACAAACAAGGACTCTGCCCCATTGGTGTATTGGTGTCCCCAGGCCCAGGGTTAATACACAAACAAGGACTCTGCCCCATTGGTGTATTGGTGTCCCCAGGCCCAGGGTTAATACACAAACAAGGACTCTGCCCCATTGGTGTATTGGTGTCCCCAGGCCCAGGGTTAATACACAAACAAGGACTCTGCCCCATTGGTGTATTGGTGTCCCCAGGCCCAGGGTTAATACACAAACAAGGACTCTGCCCCATTGGTGTATTGGTGTCCCCAGGCCCAGGGTTAATACACAAACAAGGACTCTGCCCCATTGGTGTATTGGTGTCCCCAGGCCCAGGGTTAATACACAAACAAGGACTCTGCCCCATTGGTGTATTGGTGTCCCCAGGCCCAGGGTTAATACACAAACAAGGACTCTGCCCCATTGGTGTATTGGTGTCCCCAGGCCCAGGGTTAATACACAAACAAGGACTCTGCCCCATTGGTGTATTGGTGTCCCCAGGCCCAGGGTTAATACACAAACAAGGACTCTGCCCCATTGGTGTATTGGTGTCCCCAGGCCCAGGGTTAATACACAAACAAGGACTCTGCCCCATTGGTGTATTGGTGTCCCCAGGCCCAGGGTTAATACACAAACAAGGACTCTGCCCCATTGGTGTATTGGTGTCCCCAGGCCCAGGGTTAATACACAAACAAGGACTCTGCCCCATTGGTGTATTGGTGTCCCCAGGCCCAGGGTTAATACACAAACAAGGACTCTGCCCCATTGGTGTATTGGTGTCCCCAGGCCCAGGGTTAATACACAAACAAGGACTCTGCCCCATTGGTGTATTGGTGTCCCCAGGCCCAGGGTTAATACACAAACAAGGACTCTGCCCCATTGGTGTATTGGTGTCCCCAGGCCCAGGGTTAATACACAAACAAGGACTCTGCCCCATTGGTGTATTGGTGTCCCCAGGCCCAGGGTTAATACACAAACAAGGACTCTGCCCCATTGGTGTATTGGTGTCCCCAGGCCCAGGGTTAATACACAAACAAGGACTCTGCCCCATTGGTGTATTGGTGTCCCCAGGCCCAGGGTTAATACACAAACAAGGACTCTGCCCCATTGGTGTATTGGTGTCCCCAGGCCCAGGGTTAATACACAAACAAGGACTCTGCCCCATTGGTGTATTGGTGTCCCCAGGCCCAGGGTTAATACACAAACAAGGACTCTGCCCCATTGGTGTATTGGTGTCCCCAGGCCCAGGGTTAATACACAAACAAGGACTCTGCCCCATTGGTGTATTGGTGTCCCCAGGCCCAGGGTTAATACACAAAATAATCAATAAATATTTTTATTTCAGCTCCATTGATCATCGAGCACAGTGGGTTTTAAGTAATTCTGAAGAATATGGTCCGCATGAAACTAGGTGTAAAATTAGATTAACCCAATATGTAATAAATTATTTCAAGAGTTATTTTATTGTTTCTTTGACATGTAACTTATTAACCCCATAGACATAGAGACATAGACAGTGCCTTCAAACTTGTTTACCTACAGATTATCAGATGTTAGCCGGCAACGCATTGGCGGTTCCTCTGATGCTGCAAGTGTTCACGGGCGGCGGTAATCACTAATCATCAGGTGGCTCGCCTGCTCGTTTGCTGGCTATGTCCATATTATATTATAAATGCGAAAGTGTGTCTGTCTGTCTCCTACGCTTTCACGTCCCATCTTTTCAACCAATTTTGATGAAGTATAGAGATAGTTTGCATCCCGGGGAAGGACAGGCTCCTTTTTATCCCAGAAAATTAAGGAGTTCTGCGGGAATACAAAAAACTTAATCCACGCGAAGTTCTGGGAATCATCTAGTATATACCTATATAAAAAAGATTTTTCTGATTACAGTAAAAGCTCCGTATTCGCGCTTCCTTCATTCGCGTTTTCACTATTCGCGGATTAAAAAATTGCGACCCAATTCCTATATTTCTTTATTCGCGGATCTAATCGGTACATCAGTAAATACTTACATATTAATAAAAACCGGCCAAGTGCGAGTCGGACTCGCGCACCGAGGGTTCCGTACAAACCTGTAGTAAGTTTTACGATTTATGACGTATTAAAAATAAAAATTTATTTTGAAAGGTAATATACAAGTTAATATTCTGTGAAAATTTGAACCGTCTACCTGTTACCGTTTTTAATATTGAGCAAAAAAATACAAAAAAAACCGGCCAAGTGCGAGTCGGACTCGCGCACCGAGGGTTCCGTACAAACCTGTAGTAAGTTTTAAATTATTAAAAAAAAACTACTTACTAGATCTCGTTCGAACCAATTTTCAGTGGAAGTTTGCATGATAATGTACATCATATATTTTTTTTAGTTTTATCATTCTCTTATTTTAGAAGTTACGGGGGGGGGGGGACACACATTTTACCACTTTGGAAGTGTCTCTCGTGCAAGCTATTCAGTTTAGAAAAAAATGATATTAGAAACCTCAATATCATTTTTGAAGACCTATCCATAGATACCCCACACGTATGGGTTTGATGAAAAAAAATTTTTTGAGTTTCAGTTCTAAGTATGGGGACCCCCAAAATTTATTGTTTTTTTTCTAGTTTTGTGTGAAAATCTTAATGCGGTTCACAGAATACATCTACTTACCAAGTTTCAACAGTATAGTTCTTATAGTTTCGGAAAAAAGTGGCTGTGACATACGGACGGACACACAGACAGACATGACGAATCTATAAGGGTTCCGTTTTTGCCAAATTTGGCTACGGAACCCTAAAAACACGTTTATTGTATGGGGACCCCTTCTTAATATATGTATATATTTTTTTAATTTTTAGAATTTGTTGTTATAGCGGCAACGGAAATACATAATTTGTGAAAATTTCAGCTTTCTAGCTATCACGGTTTATGAGATACAGCCTGGAGACAGACAGACAGACAGACAGACAGACAGACAGCGGAGTCTTAGTAATAGGGTCCCATTTTTACCCTTTGGGTACGGAACCCTAAAAAGGACTAATAGGTATCCAACCCAATATCCTTTGTAAACGCGTCCTCAAATGGACTAATAAAAAAGTAAAATACATAGACCTTATTACAACTATGCCTAAGTTGCTAATGCCACTGCTGAATATCAGTCTGAATTGAATAGGCTTTTAAAAACTGCCAAGCAAGATATTACAAAATTCTTTAAACCATTGCCTGAAGATAATAATCAATATGGTCTAAAACTTCAATTAAATTGATTTTTTTAATATACTTACTTTATTGTTATTTTTTTTGTCACCTAGGAACGTATCGCCTTTAATCAAATAAATATTATAATTAATGCGAAAGTTTAGATGGATGTGTAGGTATGGATGTTTGTTACTCAATCACGCCCGAACGGCTGAACGGATCTGGATGAAATTTGACACAGAGATAGATTATGGTCTGGAATAACACATAGGCTTTTTATCCCCGAAAACTAAGGAGTTCCCGCGGGAACCAAAAAACCTCAATCCACGCGGACGAAGTCGCGGGCATCAGCTAGTCCCATATAAATTACCATTCTATATTCACGGTTTCTGTATTCGCGGCATATTTACGGAACATATCCCCAGCGAATAAAGAGCTTTTACTGTATACTAAAGACAATTTTTTTTTAATCCTCTACAAGTTAGCCCTTGTCTGCGATATCACCTGATGGTAATTGATGATGCAGTCTAAGATGGTAGCGGGCTAACCTGTTAGGGGCATGGCAGTTGTATTAAACCCATACCCCTATTCGGTTTCTACACGGCATCGTACGGGAACGCTAAATCGCTTGGCGGCACGTCTTTGCCGGTAGGGTGGTAACTAGCCACGGCCGTAGCCTCCCTCCAGGCCAGAACAGTGAAAATTCAGAAATTATAAATTCTCAAATTGACCGTACCGGGGATCGAACCCGGGACTTCCGCACGTTAAGACAACTGCGCCACGGAGGTCGTACAATAAATAAATATAAATACTATTCACTTGTCGTTGTCAGTACTCAGTAGGTATACTGGCGAGTGGCGGACTCGGAGGCGCAGATCTCCGAATGAGGAGGGTTGGGCTATTTTAGGATATCCAACAGGTGACAATACAATAACAGGAAATATATAACTAGTTCATTATTGTAAACCCACTTAGAGGTTGCCACGTCTTACAATATACATAGTACTAGTGGTTCGCCCCGAACTGACACCTCGCGGTATCCATATAAACTTGTACAGAACGCCATCTATTGACATCATTGTGAAGTTCTGTTAAAAATACTGAAGCTCATTAAAAATTAAATAATTTCGTTTCCTTAAAATATTTATCTAATTTTAGTATTTGTTGTTCATGTACAGGATATAATTCAAATAATTGATAAGTTTCAGGCTCAGCCTTTCAGAAAATTGAGAGTTCTGAGGTCAACTTTGGACGTTAGAAAATCGCCACTTTGAAAGCCCCCCATTTCGTCAATTTTAGGGGAAAAATTAAAAAAAAAATATTTTTTTAAAATGATATACTTAGGTACCGCAACTATAAATATTTTACTTCGCATTCGCTTCTATGAGAGCCTCCCTCAAATAGAGATTTTTATAACTTTTTAAGCCATATTCGGCGGGAGGCCATCGGTTTAACTACATAATTGGGCTGATTCTGTAGTGCACAATCTCTAAACTAAACTAAAATTAGAGCATTACAAATATTGCTATCCCTTTCATAATACTCCCTACGGAAAGGGACAGAACTAGATTTAAAGCTGCCATTTTAGTTTAGTTATGAGATTGTGCACTACAGAATCAGCCCCATTGTATTTAAATGTGAAGTAATTACGTTCAGTAATTCAGAAGTTATAAGGCTCTGACAGACGGACGGACGGACGGACGGACAAGTGCAAATTCACTCAAGTAGACTCAGAGACCTTCGCTTCGCTAGCTTGCATTCTCCACCATGCTGGCCGAGTGTGACTTGGCAGATTTCACACAACTTTGAGAATGGCATGCAGCTTTCCTCACAATGTCTTTCCTTCATGTGATATTAATTTGCTTAAAACGCACACATGAGTAGGTACTTAACTGTTGAAAAGTTAGAGGCCCTCCTAGGAAGCCGAAGTTTTAACCAAATAAGTAGCTATCACGTCACCCTTTACGTGTTACCACTTACCATGTGTTACGTCATTGTTGGTGTTGGCGTGCCCGTTCTTCTTCTTGGCTTTGCAGGGCTCTGTGGCGAAACCCGGTATCACTTTGACCGTTGCCGATCTATCGTGATCGCCACTATCTAAAGTTCCCGACCAATACTACTTGCTGCTAGGAACAGCAACAACTTCTTGGCCGGGATATTCTTTGCCTCCTCCGGTTCCACTAGGTGCTTCCCAAGGAAGAGGCTACGTTATGCATTAAAGCGGGGCAGTTGCAGATAATGTGTACCTAAAGGCGTTTCTACATCCTCACAGCAGAGCCTGCACACATCTGTGTCAGGTTGAACATGTGTCTGTTCAGCCCGCAGACTCAGAGCCCCGTCAGTGCCCGCGCTAATATGCACAAGTTTTTCCTGCTAAGCGCTAGTGCCGCTGAGGCGGCCTTCTTGTTGAAGGATTTGTTGCGATTGGCGTGCGGCGTGCGGCGTGCGGCGTGCGGCGTGCGGCGTGCGGCGTGCGGCGTGCGGCGTGCGGCGTGCCCGTCACTAACTTACCAGTACAGCAGTACTGAGAAGACAAGTAATACCTTGTCCGGGAGTGAATCGTCCCGCGCGAGAAGCTAATTACGAAGCCAATCACTGTTCTCTATTACTACCGAGAGCGCCGAGCACCGACAGGTCGCAGGCCCAACAGCAAGATACGTTTTGACTGAGAAGACAGATCCATGTCATGAACACAATGGATCAACAATCCATGTCACTATAAAATGACCATCCCATGTTACTACGGGCCTGTCGGGAGTACGGGAACTGGGAACAACGGACAAGGAAACACCCAAACTACGGTATTGTTATCAAAACTGAAGATATAAATCTTTACTACATAATCCAACGAGTACCGAGTTGTAGAGTACGCTACTTCGCTTACTGTATCGGTAGGAAGCGGTTCGTGAAGGCAGCAGGTAGGTAGGTATTGCAGACGGGGGACTGGACGTAGGTAGGTAGGTATTGCAGACGGGGGACTGGACGTAGGTAGGTAGGTATTGCAGACGGGGGACTGGACGTAGGTAGGTAGGTATTGCAGACGGGGGACTGGACGTAGGTAGGTAGGTATTGCAGACGGGGGACTGGACGTAGGTAGGTAGGTATTGCAGACGGGGGACTGGACGTAGGTAGGTAGGTATTGCAGACGGGGGACTGGACGTAGGTAGGTAGGTATTGCAGACGGGGGACTGGACGTAGGTAGGTAGGTATTGCAGACGGGGGACTGGACGTAGGTAGGTAGGTATTGCAGACGGGGGACTGGACGTAGGTAGGTAGGTATTGCAGACGGGGGACTGGACGTAGGTAGGTAGGTATTGCAGACGGGGGACTGGACGTAGGTAGGTAGGTATTGCAGACGGGGGACTGGACGTAGGTAGGTAGGTATTGCAGACGGGGGACTGGACGTAGGTAGGTAGGTATTGCAGACGGGGGACTGGACGTAGGTAGGTAGGTATTGCAGACGGGGGACTGGACGTAGGTAGGTAGGTATTGCAGACGGGGGACTGGACGTAGGTAGGTAGGTATTGCAGACGGGGGACTGGACGTAGGTAGGTAGGTATTGCAGACGGGGGACTGGACGTAGGTAGGTAGGTATTGCAGACGGGGGACTGGACGTAGATAGGTAGGTATTGCAGACGGGGGACTGGACGTAGGTAGGTAGGTATTGCAGACGGGGGACTGGACGTAGGTAGGTAGGTATTGCAGACGGGGGACTGGACGTAGGTAGGTAGGGATTGCAGACGGGGGACTGGACGTAGGTAGGTAGGTATTGCAGACGGGGGACTGGACGTAGATAGGTAGGTATTGCAGACGGGGGACTGGACGTAGGTAGGTAGGTATTGCAGACGCGGGACTGGACGTAGGTAGGTAGGTATTGCAGACGGGGGACTGGACGTAGGTAGGTAGGTATTGCAGACGGGGGACTGGACGTAGGTAGGTAGGTATTGCAGACGGGGGACTGGACGTAGGTAGGTAGGTATTGCAGACGGGGGACTGGACGTAGGTAGGTAGGTATTGCAGACGGGGGACTGGACGTAGGTAGGTAGGTATTGCAGACGGGGGACTGGACGTAGGTAGGTAGGTATTGCAGACGGGGGACTGGACGTAGGTAGGTAGGTATTGCAGACGGGGGACTGGACGTAGGTAGGTAGGTATTGCAGACGGGGGACTGGACGTAGGTAGGTAGGTATTGCAGACGGGGGACTGGACGTAGGTAGGTAGGTATTGCAGACGGGGGACTGGACGTAGGTAGGTAGGTATTGCAGACGGGGGACTGGACGTAGATAGGTAGGTATTGCAGACGGGGGACTGGACGTAGGTAGGTAGGTATTGCAGACGCGGGACTGGACGTAGGTAGGTAGGTATTGCAGACGGGGGACTGGACGTAGGTAGGTAGGTATTGCAGACGCGGGACTGGACGTAGGTAGGTAGGTATTGCAGACGGGGGACTGGACGTAGGTAGGTAGGTATTGCAGACGGGGGACTGGACGTAGGTAGGTAGGTATTGCAGACGGGGGACTGGACGTAGGTAGGTAGGTATTGCAGACGGGGGACTGGACGTAGGTAGGTAGGTATTGCAGACGGGGGACTGGACGTAGGTAGGTAGGTATTGCAGACGGGGGACTGGACGTAGGTAGGTAGGTATTGCAGACGGGGGACTGGACGTAGGTAGGTAGGTATTGCAGACGGGGGACTGGACGTAGGTAGGTAGGTATTGCAGACGGGGGACTGGACGTAGGTAGGTAGGTATTGCAGACGGGGGACTGGACGTAGGTAGGTAGGTATTGCAGACGGGGGACTGGACGTAGGTAGGTAGGAATTGCAGACGGGGGACTGGACGTAGGTAGGTAGGTATTGCATACGGGGGACTGGACTTAGGTAGGTAGGTATTGCAGACGGGGGACTGGACTTAGGTAGGTAGGTATTGCAGACGGGGGACTGGACGTAGGTAGGTAGGTATTGCAGACGGGGGACTGGACGTAGGTAGGTAGGTATTGCAGACGGGGGACTGGACGTAGGTAGGTAGGTATTGCAGACGGGGGACTGGACGTAGGTAGGTAGGTATTGCAGACGGGGGACTGGACGTAGGTAGGTAGGTATTGCAGACGGGGGACTGGACGTAGGTAGGTAGGTATTGCAGACGGGGGACTGGACGTAGGTAGGTAGGTATTGCAGACGGGGGACTGGACGTAGGTAGGTAGGTATTGCAGACGGGGGACTGGACGTAGGTAGGTAGGTATTGCAGACGGGGGACTGAACGTAGGTAGGTAGGTATTGCAGACGGGGGACTGGACGTAGGTAGGTAGGTAGGTATTGCAGACGGGGGACTGGACGTAGGTAGGTAGGTAGGTAGGTATTGCAGACGGGGTACTGGACGTAGGTAGGTAGGTATTGCAGACGGGGGACTGGACGTAGGTAGGTAGGTATTGCAGACGGGGGACTGGACGTAGGTAGGTAGGTATTGCAGACGGGGGACTGGACGTAGGTAGGTAGGTAGGTATTGCAGACGGGGGACTGGACGTAGGTAGGTAGGTATTGCAGACGGGGGACTGGACGTAGGTAGGTAGGTATTGCAGACGGGGGACTGGACGTAGGTAGGTAGGTAGGTATTGCAGACGGGGGACGCAGACAAAGCTACAAATCAAACGCGCATCATATTATGTAATAAATTACACTGAAGTTTATTCTCATCTTGAATACATATTGACCAATGTTACTTATTTTAAGTTTGCATCACTTCACAACTTTATATTATTACAAATCACTCAATCAACATTCATTTCTCGTCTGAGGAAACTTTTTTTGTAGTTTTCTGTTTATTTCGTTATAAAACCCTAAAATCTGATAATACAGTGAAATTGAAGCATTCTTAGTTTATCCACTACATCCATTTAGTATTGTAAATAAACAAACGATCACGATCATAATTATTATAGAATTGATTTAACTTCTCGATAGACATATTTTACAATTTCAACTAAATCACGCTCCCTGCGGGCGGCGGCGGCGAGTGAAGTCGGGGGCAACCATACGATCGACGAACACTATACATTGTATACATTTGTAAAAGTATCAAAATCGAGTAAAAGGTCTACAAAAATTATCTCGAGATACTAACATTCGTTTACGTAGTTTAGTTAAACCTAAAATTGACCTATTTAGCGCCGGATGCGGCGGCGGGCGGCGCGCGGGCGGCGCGCGGGCGGCGAGCGGGCGGCGCGCGGGCGTCGCGCGGGCGGCGCGCGGGGTCGGGCGCTAAAGGGTAACGAGGGGAGCTATTTAAACTATTTGGCTTAATTATATTTATATGAGATGAGCGCAAATAAAAGCGGTGCAGTGTCGGGCGGGCGCGGCGCGGGCGCGGCGTCGGCGTGGCGCGGGCGCGCTAGTCCTCCGCCTCCTCGTCCTCCGACTCCTGCTGCTGCAGCCACGTCAGCCACGTGTTGACCTGCGACACGACACGTCCATGTACACACACACACACACACACATACACACATAACGATAACATGCGTTATGATAAGAATAGTACCAGACAGTAAATCAACATTCATCATTCGTGCTTTCTGTCAGAAAAGGCAAGTCGATTTTTTAAAATAAATATCAGTGAAAATAAAACATGTGCCAAGTGCGAGTCACACGAAGGGTATCATCGTACAAGATTTGAAATTTTAAAAATAATGTTTAACAATTGATTTTTCATGTAATTTTACAATTAAAAACTGGTTTTACTGAAATGTAAATTTAAACGCCAGTGACGTCATTATATCGCTTTAGTAACGCCACCGCATGGTGAAATGATAAAACACTCATGTTTTACGTTGTCAAAATCAAAAAAATTGTCATTGCATAATACAGGATAAGTATCTTTTGAAAATCAATTAAATATTGACGTAAAAAAATCTGGCTGAGAAAAATAAAATATTTATGAAAATTAATAATATTTCGAAAGTTTAGAAAAATGGCATTTAATGATATAAAAGTAAATACCTACTTCTGTTGCTTGAAAACGCTTATTTTGTAAGGTTATGTTTGACTATTTTGCTATGACACATGGTGATCCGATTATAGAAAATACAAAAGTATAGTATGACTAGATGTTTCGCGCGACTTTGTCCGCGTGAATTAAGATTTTTTGATTCCCGCGGGAACTCTTTAATTTTCCGGGATAAAAGCCTATGTCCTTCCCCGGGATACAATCTACCCCTGTACCAAATTTCATCAAAATCGGTTGAGTAGATGGGCCGTGAAAGCGTAGCAGACAGACACGCTTTCGCATTTATAATATTAGTATGGATTGCGGTTGCGACAGGCTCACGGCCTCAACGGATATAATGACGTCACGACCAATCTTTTTTTTCATTCAAAAATTGAACTATTTTTTATTAAAAATTACTAAAAAAATGGAATTGTTAATAAAAAAGTATTTAAATATAGGTACTTTAAATGTATTATTCTTTCATTTGTAAATAAATTTGTGGCAAAAAAATAAATTAATGCAACTTCTCTATTCATGATATCTTTCTTACGCTTAATATTAATATAATCGAAACAGTTGAATTTCAACCGGCACTAATTATTGTCCGTAGCGTCTGTCCGTTATATTTTACGGCCATCTGTTCAGGCGATTTTGACACACAGGCAGAGGGACCGGTAGTGTCGTAGGGAAGAACACGAGTTCGAGAAACGGCCCCCAGTCTCACCTGGAAGAGCGCCTCGCCCTTGCCGGGGTAGGCGTCGGTGACGTCCTCGCGCCAGCGCAGGAACGCGTCCTCCTCGCACACCTCCAGGTTGTAGAGGTACATGAACCAGCGCAGCAGCAGCCCCTTGGGGTAGCGCAGCTGGTGCGCCAGCAGCTGCGCCGCGTACACCGCCGCCAGCTGCAGGTCGGCGCGCCCCTCCAGCAGCGCGCGCAGCAGCGGCGCGTACTCCTCCGCCAGCGCGCGCTCGCGCTCCGGCGCGCCGGCCGCCGCGCGCCGCACGTGCTGCAGCACCAGCAGCACGGCGCCCGCCACGAAGCCGCGCTCGCCGCGCACCGCCGCGTCCACGTTGCCGCGGATCCAGCGGTACAGCGCGCCCGGCGCCGGGTCCGCCGCCAGCTGCCGCGCCAGCGCCGCGCGCACGCGCAGCTGCGGCGCCAGCGCGCCCAGCCCGCGCGCCTCCAGCGCCTCCAGCGCCGCCGCCGCGCCCGCCTCGCGCTCCGCCACGTGCGCGCACACGTCCAGCCCGCCGCGCGCCGCCAGCGCCGCCAGCCGCGCCTCGCCCGCCTGCCGCCGCAGCGCCACCAGCGCGTCCAGCAGCAGCCCGCCGTGCGCGCCGCCCTCGCACCACGCGCCCAGCTCGCCCAGCGCCAGCAGCCCGCGCCGCGCGCACGCGCCCAGCAGCGCCGGCAGCCGCGGGTGCGCGCCGCGCGCCGCCAGCAGCGCGCGCAGCGCCTCCGCCGCCGCCGCGCGCCGCACGCCGCGCACCACGCGCGCCGCCGCGTCCGCCAGCGCGTCCTCCCCCCCCCTCCCCCTCCCCCTCCGGCAGCTCGGCGGCCAGCGCGTGCTCCAGCACGGCGGCCACGACGCGCCGCAGCAGCTTGTCGGGCAGCTGCAGCGAGCGCAGGCGCCGCAGCGCGGGCTCGTCGTCGGGCTCGGCCTCCGCGTCGGGCTCCGCGTCGGGCTCCGCGTCGGGCTCGGGCGCCGGCGCGCCGCGCGCCGCTATGGCGGTCACCGCCTCGATGGCCAGGCGGCACGCCTCCTCCTTGTTCAGAGCCTGGAATCGCAGAATTCACAAATTATTATTCGAATCCAGACACAGCCTTAGTTTGCTATTTCCAGTCAACTCAATATAAGGCTGTCCAATTAATTGTACAACCAGCACTCTACTTAGTCAATATTTGTCTCCTTCGGTTTGCAATAGATATCATCTCTTTTGAAAACTTGGATAACCTAGCATATATCAATAACTATTGAATTTTACAAAAGAATTACAATAACAAATTTTTTAGCCATTAAAAAAGATATAGAATAGAAACATGTAAATAGAATCACTCTGTGGTGATATGCCTCAACAAGAATTGAGCATTTGTATTGTAACCTTGTCCTTCTTGTCTTTCTTGTCCTTCTTGTCGGGCGCCGGCTTGATGGTGATGGCGGGCTCCTTGTGCAGCGGCTGCTTGGCGGGCAGCGCGGGCAGCGCGGACAGCGCGGGCAGCGCGGGCGGCGCGAGCGGCGGCGGCGCGGCGGCGGCGCGCGACAGCCGGTTGGCGGTGAACAGCAGCGCGTTGGACGGCGGCCGCATCTGCACGTCCTGCAGGCCGGTGCTGGGCGGCGCGCGCGCGCCCTTGCGCGGCGGCGGCGGCGTCGGCTTGTGGCGCGGGAAGTAGCCGGGCGCCGAGCGCTGGCGGAAGTCGCGCGGCGCGAAGCCGTTGCCGAACAGCTTGTCGTGCTGCTGCGGCTGCTGCAGCGCCAGGCCGGCCAGCACGTCGTCCAGCGGGCGCGCGCGCAGGCCGCCGCGGAACAGCGCGTCGGCGCCGCGCTCGCGCCGCGGCTCGTCGTCGGCGCGCAGCTGGTGCATGGGCACGGGCGGGTCGGCGGCGGCGGCGGCGCGCGGCACCCAGCCGGCGCGGCGCAGCTCCACCACGTCGCGCAGCATGAAGCGCAGGCGCGGCGCCAGCTCGGGCGCGCCGCTCAGCGTCTCGATGCGGCGGAAGTACTGGTCCATGAGGCCGCGGCCGCGCTCCGAGTCCAGCACGCGGCCCACGGTGCGCACCAGCTGCGCCAGGCACTCCAGGTCCTCGTGGTGCTCGGCGGCGGCGCGGCGCGCCAGCAGCTGCTGGATGCAGCGGTGCAGGATGGACTCGGCCAGGATCTCCAGCTTGCCCAGCTCGCCGATGAACTTGATGTTGCCGAGCATCTTGCACTTGGCCAGGTGGCGGCGCTCCTCGTCCTCGGGCGCCAGCGCGCGCTCGCCGAACGCGGCGAAGGCCTGCGCGCGGTTCTCGAACTCGGCGCGGCAGCGGTTCAGCAGCAGCAGCTTGAAGGTGCAGGGCTGGCCGGGCGGCTCGAAGTTGGGCGCCTCCTCGCTGAGCCGCTTGCACAGCTGCGCGTACATGGACGAGTACTTGGGCTCGTCCAGCGCCTTCTCGAAGATGAGCAGGATGACGCCGCGCAGCGCGCGCTCCGAGTCCAGCTGCAGCGCCAGCAGGTCGTCGCTCAGCTTGCGGAACTTCTCGGGCGTGAGCTTGTTGAGGATGCCGCGCACCTTGCGGTGGATGGTGTCGTGCGCCGCGTCGGCGTCGGCGTCGGCGTGCCGCAGCGAGGAGGGCGGGACCCAGCGCCGCCGCGGGGGGACGGGCGTCCGCCCCGCGGCGCGCGGCACGGGCCCGGGGCTCCGCGCGCTGTCCGTCTTGTGGCCGGGGTGCGTCGCCGCGCCAGCGACACTGCTATGCTGCAGCCGACCGCGCGCGTCTCTGCCGACAGACATTTACTTTGTTATGCGAGCTTACTGTGGAGTTCACGTCGATCGGATCTCGGCTCTCCGCTACCTGAACTTATAATAAATTGGATATAAAATTATAATACACATTTTCAATTGGAAACCTTATTATCGAAATACAGAGACCAAATTTTTTTTTGTTTTATCTGTCAGTTGCATCATCACAGTGAAACGACTGGACGGATTTAAATACAACTTGGCATATATTATGTACTTAATATAAAGGAGACGGAGGCATGTTTCATGAATAGGTAAAGAATAATAAAGGATTTTTATATTCGGTAAAACAATAGAATTCCTTCAGTATAGGAAACTAGCTGATGCCCGCGACTTCGTATGCGTTTTTAAGTTTTTTGATTCCCGCGGGAACTCCTTAACTTTCCGCGATAAAAAGTAGCCTATGTCACTCTCCAGGTCCTAAACTATACCCATGCCAAAAATCACGTCAATCCGTTGCTCCGTTGCGGCGTGATTGAAGGACAAACCAACAAACAAACACACATTCGCATTCATATTATTATAGGAAATAGGAAATTTAAGTTTTGACCGATACCTATTGACAGTTATTTAATTGCATTATAAACATTTACTTAAAATTCTACTTCAATGATTAGAAAGTTAATGCTGGTAGGTTGGTCCCATGTCAATTTGGTAAAGATCATATGTCGAGTAGGTCGGAGATTAAGGGCGGCCGTATCATTTGATGGCTATTTTAGAAGCTTGATTCTTTTACAGCTCCAAGGGATCGTAGACAAAAAAATTTGATATTTATTTCAACTCGATACCTCCACGCGTTCCCGAGAAAAAGGTAGCTGATAGACATAAGCAGGCAGATGAGGCAGACGGACAACGAAGTGATCCTATAAGGGTTCCTATGTCCCTCTCGAGGTACGGAACCCTAAAAATAAGGTAAATAGAGCACGGAGGTGACTCGAATGCCGCGGCAGCAGCGGTCGGGCTCGAGCCACTCGACTCGTATCCCATAATTATCCACCCACCTACAACATCGCTCACAATAATGACTAGATAGATAGAGACGTGCGCGATAACGTGACGCGATCATCACAAAACATAGCGTTGAATGCATTAGCAATTAGCGCGACGGCTGTATGCAACATGTCTCGACTCTCGTCCCACAGTCAAACGGAGAGCCCTACGCGCCTAGGCCCGCGCGCATCGCAAACAAACGCCCTCCGGAGAGACCAGCGGGAGTACCTATCACAAGTGAAACAAGAAATCAGTTTCAATAGAAAGTCAGAAGTACGGCCCTACGTCAGAGATCCCGCCCCTCGGGCGACGCGCGACGCGCAGCGGGCAACGGGGCAGACGGAGTCGCCGACCCGCGCACGGCGCATCCCCCGGCCGCGGTCGCCGACCCGCACTCGCACACACCTGCTCCACAAACACACGCTATCCATACGATCCAAGATAATTATTCCGATTTTGTCTTACGAATATCGAAATTGAACAAAATGTCTGGTCGATTCGTATTTTCATAGCATATTGACCTCTACCTGCAGCACGTTGACGTTGAGCCGCAAAGATCGATACAGAGCTGCCGATGTGCAACGAGTAACGACGCTCCGGATTATCGCCGGCCGCTGCTACGAGTAATGCTTACAATCACTAGAATGTACATAGCGATTACCAGTGTTCAGAAGTGGAGTTCTTGAACGCATCGGGTATCTTATTTTATAGTGGTACATTATACTAAGTATAATATAATATCCCAATCGAGTACAGACTACAGTGAGCATACGTCGTTCGGTCGAGCGGGCGGCGGGGTCGCTGACCGCGCCCGCGTACCTAACCTAGCCAAGGTCGAGAGCTACGTGTGACGGTGGCCGGTGCGCCGACCGCTCGTCACTCACAACTCGCACTGCCCACCGGTGGCGTTGTTCTTTCAGCTTTTTAACGTTTTTTGACACGATTGGCAAATTTAGTGCCGATTGTGACGACAACAAAACATGAACAGTGCATTTCGCTAAATGTCAACAATAGGCTACAGAATCGCCCCGCGCTATAACTGCAGCCCATACTGCATACAGTCACGCTCCTCGGTATACGATTCTTGATCTACCGCACGCACGCATCGGCATCGCGCTACGATTTGGCAACTAGTATATAAGTGCATGCGTAGTAAATATATAGTGATGTGGACATAAACCTGCGACGTTTAAGGCACTGGTCGCACTGGGCCGGAGCGGTGCGTCTTCACTCTTAACGATTACCGAGACGAATATAAATATACGGCCTTAGGGGGTTCGTTAGATGGTACAACCGTGAGTTTCTGTTCCGAGTAACAGGTAGCACAGGGAACTCATAATATTCACTTTTAAGTGTTAATTATATTTTCACGTTCAACCCGCCGCGCCGCGCCGGCCGCGGCGATTACTACGACCCGCCCCGGCTTCGCACGGACAGGTTTTTTTTTTAACTGGGACAGTATGGGAAACTCCGAAAGCATAGGAGATACGGGGAAACGTCTTAGGACCCATTTGGTATTTCTATGCGAAAGCAATTTCGCCGTAACATTCTAATATTAAAGCTTCCTCCAATTTAAAACAAAAATATTTTATGTGAGTATAGGACTCTCACTCGCCTGTCGTATTATAATATAGACAAATAAGAACTTTTTTTGAGGTTGCAATCAATCATTGTTGCAATAAATAAATAAATAAATAAAAATTGCCAAAACCACAGGCCAAAACTGATTACAAAGTAGATAGTTAAGGACGTATTTGCAAATCCCTTAAAATACATACAATTGTCGGTACATTTTGTGACTAAGTCGGATAAAATAAAATGGAACTAAAAATTACTACATATAGATTGATCCCTTATCTCCAATTTTTGGAAATGACTTTGTTAAAAATCTTCATTTAAAGTACTATAAAAATGATTTTCCGACACCTCTTCCCACAAAATTGACGATTTAGGGGCAACTATCGGTACATTTTTTTCCGTATATATGCCGATTTTTTGTCATTAAAAAATACCATCTGTTAGGAGATATGTTCAACTAAAAAGGAAAGAAAAATATTAAAAATAGTAGATATAGTATAAAAAATAAAATAAAAATCGCTTGTATTTTTTTCGCATATTTTGCTTTCAAACGTAAATCTTATGTCTTAACATAGTGAAAATAAGGGCTATTTTGATTTTGCTCGGTCACTGGTTTGATTTCGTTTCAAAACTCAAATATCAATTTAGTTAGTCAATCATTTATAAAAAAAACAAAATATACCGAAGTATCGAAATAAGTTGATTCACGCAGCTTGTAAGTACATGTGTGTGCGTGTGAACGATGCGAGTGTAGTAGTGCGATTTTATACCTATTTGTTTTGCAAATGCGTCCTTAAGTAAGTAGTGATCATTGAGTTCTTATTTAGAAAGCCTATACTCGTGCAATACTCGTGAAGCACTTGGCAGTGCACAGTGCACAGTGCAGTCCTCGGCATATCACATGCATCCTTCGTTCACAACAGGCATAGGCAGTAGGCACGGCCTCGGGGCAGAGACCAGAGTGTATAATGCTTTAGATAGATGGGTAAAGGGAAACGCGGAGGAGACTCGAAGGGCGCGCTATTAAATAGTTCGCTCGTAATCAAATGACGCTGCGCCTCCGCCGACCGCCGACCGCCGACCGCTCCAACACACGGCCGGTGTGCGTTGCGCGTAACTGGTTACTTATTGTTGTTTGTCTCACGTTAGTCGCGTCTTGCGATCACTTTATCATTCATCAACAAATCAGCTACATTTTTAGTTTCTACAATTATTGGCGATTTGCGTAATTTGTTCTTGTTTGTTGCGTAATCAATAGTTACTAATATGAATGCGGAAAAGTGTCTGTCCGTTACGCTTTCACGGCCTCTGATCAACCGGTTAGGACAAAATTTGGTGCAGAGATAGGTTGGACCCCGATGATGGGCGCGGGCTACCTACTTGATATCCTGGAAAAATCAAAGGTTTCCCACGAGATTCATCAAAAACCTAAATAAACGCAGACAAAGTCGCAGTCATCTTCGTCTTAAAATAAATTGCTTATATCTGAATAGTCTTCAATGATCCACCAGTGTGAGACCATTTTAAACTTATACTAAACAACTCCACTCGGTGGGTTAATGGGTCGTGAGTGGATACAGTTTACTTGTTGATTTTACCTTCGTACAAAATTTATTCGAAAGTCGATCAAACAACAAATATACTATACATATACTATAGTATATTATATGTATAGTTAGCGGTAACGAGGAGTTTGGCGGGCGGGGCAGGGGGCAGGCGGCAGGTGGGGCGCGGATCCATATAATCGCATAGCAATAAAAGCGCAATAGGCAGCAGCGGGCGCGGCGGCGGGCGCGGGGGCGCGCGACCCAGTTGCGCGGCCGCGGCGCCGCTACCATTGACCCAGATCCGCGCCGGCCGCCGCCAGCGTCGCCTGCAGCCAGCACACACAACACCGCATTCCCATTGCACCTCAATGTAACGATACGCTTCACGGCTTGCGCTCGTGAGCGTGACTTCCTTGGATACATCCTATCCCAAAAATCATTGCTCTCTGGACTGAAAATATCCCGTGTCCAGCCAGGGAGCGTGCTTACTCTGAGCAAAATATTTAATTTTAAGTAATTTATAACAACATTTGAAATAATTATTATTTTAGTATGCAATTAGCATGGTATCATGGACATTTATTTAAATTGATTAATGTGCAGGTTAATCTATAATCTTTTTATGCAATAAGGCTTTAAGAGTTTATGACTCGTCCTTTTCAAATGCAACACTTCCCGCATGCTCCGGCAACAGCCAGCTATACAGTTAGGGGCGAGCACCATTCTACATCTATGGCTGAAGTTCAGGAGTTGTCAAGCTGAGCCTGTCAGCAGTCTGCACTTGTATAGGGTAGTAATTATTACTTATACTACTACCTAATAAGCTAAAAAGCTTAGTAAGATCAATCCATACTGTGAGTGTGTCAGTCTGTCTGTATATCAAACCTATTGCTTCAAGAGTTGCACCAATCTTGTTGAGCTTAGGCATAAAGTCTTCTAGAGAAACTAGCGACAGGGCGGACATCTTCAAAAACGTTGATTGGTAAAATAAGGCAATAGTTATGCATATCAAATAACATTTAAGATTTGTGGATAATATAGCTCTCTTTAGTGAATCTGCCACAGCCTTGGAAAAATTCAGGGTTTAGATGCAGAAAGTTAAAAAGTAGGTCTACACATGAACACCCCCAGAACTAAAATCATGATAAACAGCCACAAGAGAACAATAGAAATAGAAGGAAAGTCAATAGAATACTAATGTACTTATTACTTGTAGGAAAACTGGTATCTTTTGAAGCAGACATTCACGAAAATGAAGTTGACAGATGAATTAACATTAGGTTGAAGAAATACTCGGTGCAAAAATCCTAAAAGGAAACTACTTACCTACAACTTAAAAATGAAAAAGATAATAGATTCTTGCATTCTCCCTAGCTTACCTTAAGTATGCAAGCCAAACAACACAGGCTGAACTAACAGAAACTGAAAGAGTTAAGAACAAAATCTTGTCCTGCCATTACACTATGGAAATAAGTATATTGAAGCTGAGAAGAATTTAGAAAATAGGAAACATAGGTATTCCAAAGAAATCCTAGTTAACAGACGCTCTTCAGTACGCTCTTGAACAAAATTGGAAATGGGCAGGACATATTATAGCAAGGTACACACGGACAAAAGCTGGACCTATTTAATATCAAAATGGCAAGGCCCAGTAGACAAAAGGAGAGTGGGAAGACAGAGGAAAACCTGGACTGATTACATCATTGATATAGCAGGAAAAAATTGGATGAGTATTGCTACCAATCGACATAAATGGAAAAGCTTTTGCCCACATCAAAACAAATCAAACTATTTCATAAACAAAGTATAGAAATCAGAAATAAAAAGTTGAAATTATGTGAGAAATAAAGCTATACTTAATAATAACATTCTACCTGCACCAACACCTGCTCCCGACCCCTCCCTAGACTTATCACTCAATAATCTCAAACTAATATACTTGAGCTTATTGGTAAACTGCTTGACTTTGAAGGTGGGTTCTAGTAAAATACTAATGAAAATTCAGAAATTATAAATTCCTGAATTGACTTGGAGTTGTCAAAAGTCTATATTACAGAAAGGAGCTGTGCTCAGTTACAGCTCTCTAGATGCAAAGGTTTGTAACAGTGTGCCGGGTGCTGATGGTTCTTGTTGTGTGAAAGTTACTTGACTTTACATTGACTATCACCTATCACATACTGGCTTAGCTCAGAGTTGCAAAGCTCGCAGGGTCACATTAGTGCAGCCAACATTAAAAACAAATTATTAACCAGCCAAAACAAATTATTTTTGAACCAAGTTAACAACAAACAACAACAACAATTAAACTAAACCAATTCAAAGCATCCCACAGGAGTGTATCACCTATAGTTGAGCCAGTTGGCCTTCAGGACAGAGTTTTCATTCAACCGAAGTTATGCTGTCTGTCATAACTCAACAAAACAACTTTTTGTGAGCAGCTAAGTAGTTGGTAACTTTCTCAAGTGAATCTAATATTTTAAGACTCTATTTATACAGAGAACCTTAAATAAGTTGTGCCTGAGGCATCGCAAAGCGTTCCGAGCCGGTTCTCAGAGTACCAAAACCGTACCCGAAGGCATCGAGCGGCAGGCGGCAGCTAGCGCCACTCGCGAGTACCACTTCCTTGTCTCCAACGGTGACAGGAGGTTATAAAGTACTATCTCCCTTCAAATACTCAGTTCTGCAAATGTCATTTTATAGGTTGCATGATGAAGTCGAGCGCTTCGAATTGTTAATGCAGATTCATACACGTTCTAGAATAACAGGAACTTGTAAAATGGCTCACAAAGGTGACGCATCGACACGACTCGATCGAATATTCTTGGCGGATCCAGAGCATTCCCGGAACGAGTGCTCGGACTTAGAGACAAACACGGTCTCAGGCCGTCAGCTAAACCACTATATACACTTTAGTAAACAAAAATGCACAAACTTACGAGGCGATGAAAATCTATTGTGGAAAGCACACGCACCGCAACGCGACAAGCGAGCTCGTTAGAACGCACACAACTGTCAATTTTTATGACTTTAGTCTTTACGCTTTCACACAAGTGCACAAACTACAAAGCATTGCACCATAGATGTAGAGCATAAACCATTGCACAAGCTACAAACACAGAATACCACATACATTGAATATCTGTGATTGAATATACGGGTCTTTGATTATGTAGGTATATAACATGAACCTAGTATACAGAGTGGCCCAAATAGTGACGTCCAAAGAAAAAATTTAGATTCCTCGTACCTAGACCTATCAGAAAATACCCCATGTATGTTCAGCGATTTTTGGTAGTTTAGGAGTTATAATTTTTTTAAGTTTTTTCTTAAGATTTCTGAGGCAGTGAGTGTTAAATTTTTTTTCTTTTTATTTAGTGCTTTTTTCCGAACTTTTTTTTCGTGAACATACTTGCTATGAAGTGTGCTACTATGCATAAAATAATTAACATCATAAAAAGAAAAAAAATTTAACACTTACTGCCTCAGAAATCTCAAGAAAAAACTTAAAAAAATTATAACTCCATAACTACCAAAAATCGCTGAACATACATGGGGTATTTTCTGATAGGTTTAGGTACGAGGAATCTAAATTTTTTCTTTGGACGTCACTATTTGGGCCACCCTTTATAATAATTTATACTACGTGTATACTAGGTCCATGGTATATATATTTAAGACAAAAACCGGCCAAGTGCGAGTTGGACTCGCGCACCGAGGGTTCCGTACAAACCTGTAGTAAGTTTAAATTATTAAAAAAAAACTACTTACTAGATCTAGTTCAAACCAATTTTCGGTGGAAGTTTGCATGATAATGTACATCATATATTTTTTTTAGTTTTATCATTCTCTTATTTTAGAAGTTACAGGGGGGGGGACACACATTTTACCACTTTGGAAGTGTCTCTCGTGCAAACTATTCAGTTTAGAAAAAAATGATATTAGAAACCTCAATATCATTTTTGAAGACCTATCCATAGATCCACACGTATGGGTTTGATGAAAAAAAATTTTTTGAGTTTCAGTTCTAAGTATGGGGACCCCCAAAATTTATTGTTTTTTTTCTAGTTTTGTGTGAAAATCTTAATGCGGTTCACAGAATACATCTACTTACCAAGTTTCAACAGTATAGTTCTTATAGTTTCGGAAAAAAGTGGCTGTGACATACGGACGGACACACAGACAGACAGACAGACAGACATGACGAATCTATAAGGGTTCCGTTTTTGCCAAATTTGGCTACGGAACCCTAAAAAGGTCCTAGGGTATTAGTTTAGCTACAAAATGGCGAAAATATTTTGACGGGTAATAAATTATTGTGTAGATGGTCCGTTTAGATTTGGAATTGCAGAAAAACGGGTATTTCCGTATATAAAAAGTGGTGTAGCTTCTATGATTATTAATCGATCGTCATGGTAATGGTGTTACAAGATGCGGATGCAGGCGAGAAGTGCATTCGACTTCGAGTTGGAATTTTGAAAATCGGTCAATAAATTTTTGAAATAAAGAGATTTTTACATTTTTATTTTTTTAAGAATCAACAACAGTGTTATGCATTCGTATGTTATAATTGGACTTTTAATGTAATGTAAGTAGTTGTGTAATTTTAGGGAAGTAAATCTCAATAAAAATTTCTTATTATACAACTTGTAATGGGCTAGCTTTTGGGCTAGGTAATTAAAATAATTTTTTCATCAAATTTTTGAATTTATTTTCAATGCTCCGATTCTTGCGGGGACTGCAAAATCTGTGAATTTTTAAGCCATTGTATAGCTTCTATCGCGGGCCTTGAGCGTGGAGACTGAATCCAGAAATTCCGTAACGAAAATAACCTAACACCCCCCACTCCGACCGGCTCCGATTCGATGAATATCTGACTCGATGATGCTTTCAGCTTTCTATATACTTATCTCATTTTTGGTATGTGTGTGGATTGGTTCCTTTTTGCATAAGTAGGTCCAATTATAATTACATAAGTTGATAAAAAATGCTATGCAATAGCTTTACCGCGGCAGTCTCCGAGTGCCACACGTCTTTTTATTTTTTGTTTGACCATCCGACAGTTTAGGTCAGACAATCCTGTGTCATTTTTGTTATTCGGCCTTAAACGAAATCGGAATTGGACAAAGTGCTGTAGCTGTGTTCGTAGCTTACGGAAAAAGTGGCTTAACATATAGACAATGGTGTATTGCTGTGTGTTAGACTGCAAAAGCCGAATTGAACATAGATACGAAAACTTAACTTTTCATACGTAAGTTTACAATTTTTGAATTTTGATCTTATTTTTACCTGATTGTTACAGAATAAAACAGGTTATATTTGTAAACACTCGCATAAATGCTACAAAGTATAGAAATACTTATTATAAGTATTTAGCATTAAGACTATCGCTATCGCATACTGTATGTACGCTGACGCCATGTCTATATCTCTTATTCTGTCTACGGGTGTGGGTGAAAGTTACTAATTCACAGAGCAAAAAGTGTGATGAGTACTAAAACTTTTCGACAGATTTGATTGGTGTATCTCTTTCTCTAAAGTTCTCTGCCTACGGTGGGGCCACAGAGTTATAAAGAGGGGTGGGGCAAGGACTTCCTACCTCTATGGTATTTTGAATTACTTTTATTATAAAAATGATGCCCGCGACGGGAGTACCTATTTAATCAAAGCCCGCGACTAAGCGTACTAAACAGACAGACCTACAAAATCAAAGAGACAGACAAACAAACAAAGATTTTATTTATTTGTTTAAACAGACAGATAAGTACATTTTCGCGTTTATAATATTAGTATGGATATGGATTTATTCGTTTTCCAATTCAAATAAATAAAATTCGTAGAAACTCAAGATAGTGACGGCAACTGGCTATGCTGACGGAAAAAGAAAAACGACCTCCATTTAAAATGCCATTTATAGAAACGTACGAACTACGTAGCTACGGCTGGGGCGGCTGGGCCACTGGGGCCACTGGGGGCACTGGGGCCACTGGGGCCACTGGGGCTCGGGAGACGTACCGAACGAAGCGAACGCGACGCGTGTTGGCACAGTGGATGCTCGGGAAATAAAACAAGATTGTAAAAATAATGTAAAGTTTAATAATATGATTCAAGTAGACACCGTTAAAGCAGCCGCATTTAGAATGCCAATGTTTTCCAATTTTTAATTGGGAATACCTTGTATCTCGCTCGTAAAACTTTCGCTTACTTCTATTTACACGTAGGGTTAACATTTCAATAAGTAAGTATATAAAATATCAATCGATTCATTTCGAACGTTCGATTAAAAAATGTAAGTATAAAAGTTTTAGTAAGTACACTTTGAGATTCAATAATTATGTCATCACTTAAAAATAATAAAAATCTATAAAAATACAAGTACATCTGCCGATGAATACGACGGCGCACGGCTGGCGAAGCGCACTGACGCGGACGGAGCCACGCCATTGTCGACTCTGCGCACCTATAAAGTATAAACTATATCGAAATTACTGCGCGCTACCTTTCGCCTCGAGTCGCTTCGATGCTCTCGGACTCCAGGATTGTGTCAATTGATTTTTGATTTTATTTCAACGTCAGCGGTCGATTATGAGTCGGCAGTGGAAAATGCTCCTCCGTCCGCTGCGCTTCACCAGATGTGCGCCGGCTCTAATGATTACGGTCCGATTGGTCCACTTCTCAATGTACATTTTTACAAAATATAACAATAGCTACAGGGCCGGGCCGGCGAGGCCGCCAGGCGCGACGGAAGCCCACAGGCAGACGGAGCAGTTACGATCATTCACAAATGAATAGAAGGGCTACGTCGGAGAGCGCGTACCTAGGGGCTAGGGAATGTCGCTACTCGTTCACTTCACTACATCAACCATAGTCCTGCAGAAGGATTCCAGCCAGTCCTCGGGCCGGCTTCAATTCGTTTTCGCAACGAGGCTCGCATCACACGCTCACAATAATTATATACAAAATAGCTAGATCGCTGCAACTGAGCGATTCGTTGCGGCCGCCGCGCCGCGCCGCATGACACTAGTGAATATAGTTTGAAACTCAACATCGATAGAGATATTGAACGTTCTGCGCGCGCTTTGTTATCCGCAAGTAAAAATAATAAATTGTAGCGAAACAATTATTAGCTACCTACGAGTACGTACTCGTACGCTCAGTACGAAGTGACTACTGTTTGCCGAAGGTTCTTGACTCAGAACTCAAAACTATTTTGACAGAACATCTGAAAAATTGGAACCGATAAAATTCAGCATGTACCTAACTATATACAAAGTTGAATATAATTCTGAACCTTTTTGGTTTGTTTAAATAATGCGAGTGCGCAGATTGAAGCTGCCATTAATTAGTCGGACTGTAGGTGTTGAGGCGCGCTCGCGGAAACGCCGGGTTATCCTTTTAACCCAGAGTTAGCTGCTACTTTGACAGAATTCGTACAAAACTTTTAATTTTTTCCTGGGTTAAACGTAACTCGGCGTTTCTGCAAGCGGGCCTTACAGGTATAAAATAAAATGTCTATATTTAACTCTACAGAATAGAATAGTGCACTATGCCAGCCGCTTATATTATCTAAACTAGGCCTAGGATTTGTGTTCAGACGAATTTGGAGCATTTTCACATTTCGGCTTCGTGCGTTGTGACGGAGGCGCGAGGCGCGAGGCGCGAGGCAGGGCGCGGGGCGCGAGGCAGGGCGCCTCACATGCCCGACTCCACGATGCCCTCGTCGTCTGCAACAGAGCGGCGCGTCAGTACAGCGTCGACGCCCGATGCGTTCATAAGCAGTTGCACGAAACAAAACTTAATGTCTACGAATGGAATATTTGTTATTTAAGTGAGCGCCAGAATCCTAATAAGTATTATTAATTTGGAGGTGAAGACCACGCGAAAACAAAAAAAAAACAATTTCTTAACGCGCATGCTCTTCTCTCGCTCGGTCGGCGTGCAGCAGGAGTCGGAGCTGACGTTAATATAGAGAGAGGAAAAGTGTCATTAGTGATGCGTTAACGTGGAGCGACAGTCGAGCGAGCGGCCATGCCTGCCACGGTCGGGTGACGGTCGCTGAGCGCCGCCGGGGGCGCGCCGCCGCCGCCGCCGCCCCGCGCCGCCGCCGCCGCCCGGCGCCGCCAGGCCGCGGCCGCTACTGGACCGCTACTGCTCCAGAGAGGGGACAGAGATCACAGGGGCCAGGCTCGCAGCGGACTATTCGTAGGGAGTCGGAACGCGTCGGGGGCCAGCCCGGGGCCGGCTCGTGTGACCGCCAGCTCGGTGGGGCCACGGGAGGCGGTGGACGATAACGAATATACAATATGCTTAATAGTGTAGGACACTTTCAATAAGTACGTTTAAAACGCAAGATTGTAGTGCTGTCCCCGCGCCGGGCGCCGGGACGGTAGTGCTGTCCCCGCGCCGGGCGCCGGGACGGTAGTGCTGTCCCAGCGCCGGGCGCCGGGACGCGCGGTTGCAACGATAGGGATGATGACAACATAATCAAATCAGCAACTCTCTATCAAACTCAAAAACGCTCTTCTAGTATGGAAGTTGTATGAAATTCACAGTTGTGACGTCATCAAATTTCAACGCACTTTTTTTCTTTAATCTATATTTTAAAATGGTTACTAAACTTGAAACTAACCGAAGATGTGAATTTTAGGTGTTTTGGAAGACCCTCTATTTAATAATCAGTTAGAAATAATTTCTTTTTGATATAGACATCATCCCTATATCACGCGCGCCACGGAATTTCATATTTTTCAATTCGTAATCGAAATGACATAGATTTTTATATCCAAGATGGCCGTCGTATTTTTTTAAAGATATTCTATGCGAGTGTTATTTTGATTTTTGAGGCTACTTGAGAGGCTGAAGGACATTGTCTAAATTCGCCTAAGAATCTACAATAATTCTCAATTTATTTTATACCTTCAATTTTAATTACTAGAATCTAACTAACACTTCTAAATAATAGTAATGAAAAAAATGGGCATTTAATTATTGATTTCCTGAATTTTCCGTTCCTCGAATAATATCTCAAATCACCGCTCGAGCGCTGGAAACGTAAAGTAAGAGTCAGTTTAAAGCGCTTAGTGCTACACGAGAAGAATAATATTGAAAATGGCTGTCTTAACAATACAAGCAGGAAACAAATATATTTTGTCTTAGTGTGCGAGTGAGAGATAAAACGCCATCGTTTCCAATATCGACTTAGTCGAATGTATAGTGTAGTCGACTGTGCCTTGTTTACTTTGTACACTGGTGTGGTTGCTATTCTTGAAAATAAAAAATGTAATTTGATTTAGCTTAAAGCTGGGCTCCGTATTCAAAACGGCCATCATCACCATATATTACACCACCGAGGGGCTAATTGAATAATCATCAATAATTAATAAGAGTTGACAAAGATACGCAGGTGTATCTTTGTCAACTCTTTCCTCCGCTGACACAGCTGACATCATGCCGACATATTATTGGTAATAAATAAATTCTCTGAAGTGTCCTATTTTATTATTATTTTATATACTTTCATTAGTATTAATGTGTTATTTAGAATGCGATAATGTATGTTTTATGACTGTTGGTTCTTAGGCGACCTTTGTATGGGCGCTGGTTAATGTCCTTTTATCCAAAACGTCCGTCGTATTTCTTGGAGATAAATTTTAAATCGTGTAAGAAATTGTGAGCTATCGGATCGAGTATCCACTACGTACTTCGATGCCACAAAACGTCTCTTTAAAACAATACAGCGGCCCCCTCGGAGTTGAGAAGCAGCAGCAGAGAGGCGTGTCAGTGTTACCTTCGTAGGCGGCGTTGTGGTGGTGGTTGGGCGGCTGCGGCGGCGGCGGCGCGAGGTCGGCGCCCTCGAGCGCGGCCACCACGCACTGGTGGATGCAGATGTACTGCTGCTCCGTCTGCACCATCCACACGCGCTCGCGCCGCATCGCGTGCACCATGCCGAAGATGTCCAGCGTGTCGGCGCGCGCCGCCAGCTGCTGCAGCGCGCGGTCCAGCGTGATGAACGTGCCCGAGCGGCCCACGCCCGCGCTGCAGTGCACCACCACGGGGCGCGCGTCCGGCGCGGGCGGGCAGCGCTCGCGGAACGCGCGCACGAAGCGCGCCAGCGCGGTGGGCGGCGAGGGCACGCCGAAGTCGGGCCACGTGGTGAAGTGGAAGTGCTGCACGACGCGCTGCTCGGCGGCGCGGCACACGGCCAGCTCGGTGACGGTCCAGTCGGGGTAGCGGCTCTCGTTGAGCGCGGTGACGGCGATGTCCCCGTAGTAGACGGGGCGCGTGTCGTAGGGCCAGTAGCGGTCGCACTTCTCGCGGCCCTTCTCCACGCAGCGCGTCAGCATGACGACGGCGCGGCTGCCCGACTCCCAGCACATGCGCCAGAAGTCGTCGCGCGTGCAGTGCAGCGGGCCCTGCGTCACGATGAACTCGCGCGGCGACGAGTGGCCGGGCACGTAGTTCGCGTTGATGTAGTCGCTGCCCTCCTCGTCGTCCACGGGCTGCAGCTTGTAGCGCGAGTGGTCGTACGGCAGGATGTTGGTGAAGCGGTTCTTGGGCCGGTTGACGGGCAGGTCGGCGGCGGCGCACGGCTGCTCGCGCCCCACGTGCTTCAGCTCGTCGAACTCCTCGCTGAAGCGGAAGTCCGAGTCGGCCGACATCAGCCGGTAGTGCTCCACGAAGTCGGCCACGCGCACCGGGCGGCTGGCGGCGGGCGCGGCGGCGGCGGCGGGCCGGCGGCGCCGCCGCAGCAGCAGCGCGCCCGCCGCCGCCGCCGCCGCCAGCGCGCCCGCCACCGCGCCGCCCGCGATCCAGCCCGTGTGGTCCGCCTCTGCGCACGAGAACACACGCGTCACGACCGGGGACTGGGGAGCAGGTTCACCCGATGTAGTGAACACACGAAAATTAATTTATTCAAAGCATACTGCTAAACTTCTACTCGGGAAGCCTGCGGGTCAATTATGCAAAATAGATTGTGGACACACGGAGAGTTCAATACAACAATGAGTTCAGGATGCTGTCGGGCGCCGCAGTTCAGCGTCAGTATGTTTGCGACTGAGCGAACTGATGACTTCTATGTTGTGATGCGGAAGATCATCGTCACCGCTGACGAGGCTGCTGCCAAGTACCAATCGCACCCTGAACACCAGCGCTTGTAAATCCACACACGAATAGTGACAAAACCAGTAGAGGTGGCTGAAATATTTGCCAATCAACTCGAGAATACTTATAATATGCACGTGTAGGCCACCTGGGGTTTTACCAAAAGTGAACACTCGGATAATTCAGACGTCATTAGAAAATATTGTGTCTATACCAGATAAGGTTCTGAAGGCAATCAAAACTTTCGATGAATGGACAGCCAGTGGTCCTGATAATATTCCTGCTATTTTGCTCCAAAAATGCAGTGCCATAATTAATCAAGCAACTGTACTTATGCATCTTTCTTTTACAACAGGAAAACTCCCTTCAGACTGGAAAGAAACAGTGGTGATACCTATTTTCAAAAAAGGTAACAAGCTAAATGCTGAAAACTACAGACCGATCAGCTTAACAAGTATTTTGTGTAAAGCTATGGAGAAAATCATAGCTGACAGCCTGAGGGAATTCATTATAAAAGATAACATAATAATTTGAGAACAACACGGTTTCACTCCAATGCGCTCAACAGTTACTAACCTTCTCACGTGTCTTAGAGAGGGGATATTAAATTGGAACAAACGTCAATCAACTGATATTATCTATCTTGACTATGAGAAAGCATTCCATGGGGTCCCAATCCGTCGACTACTTCATAAACTAGAACACCTTGGCATACGTGGTAAACTGCTTGATCTGGATCTTTCTAAATGATCGAAAACTCCATGTGTGGGGGCGATGAGTTATCAAGTACCCGTCCGATACGTATAGTGGTGTGCCGCAAGGCTCCGTACTGGGACCAATATTGTTGTTGTTGTTGTTGACCCGTCTTTTACTTCGTTGTTTTTTCGTATTTCGCATAGGCAGGTTTACAGGCAGACGTGCACTGGCCACTGGCCACTGGCCACTGACCTGTGTAGACGACGGCGTACGCGGTGTCGGTGTACTTGTCGTGCGCGGTGAAGGCGCGCAGCTTCACGTAGTAGCGCGAGCCCGGCTTGAGCGGGCCGTTGCAGTAGCGCGCGCCGCCCGCCTCGCAGCGCTCCGAGCCCAGCGTGAACTCCTCCTCGGTGTCGGAGGGCGCGCGGAAGGGCAGGTAGGGCTCGGACGCCTGGTAGGGCGGCCACACGGGCAGGCGCTGCACGTCGCGCCACGCCGGCAGCGCCAGCGGCGCCTCGCGCGGCTCCTCCGCCACCACCAGCGTGTACGCGGTCACGTTCCCGTTGGCGGGCGAGAAGTCGTCCGCGCGGAAGCGCACCGTCACCGTGCTGGCGCTGCGGCGCACGGCGGCGGGCAGCGCGCGCGGGCGCGGCGGCGCGGCGATGGCGGTGCGCGCGCGCCACTCGGCCGCCGCGCCCGCGCCCGCGCCCGACCACGCCGCCAGCCGGAACACGTACGCCTCGCCCGCCGTCAGCCCTGCCGACCCCACACACACACATACACATGACCATTGCAGAGATTACATTACATTATTAGAGGTTTTAATTAAGCATTCCATATATTTTTGCAGGATATGTAATGTTGATAATGCTTTTATGCAGATGAAACATACTTTTTATTTTAATTTTAATAATAGATAAATACGCCTAAAATCCGTGAAGTTACCTATTACGAAAAATGGTAAGTACCATATAGTGGTATGGTGATTGGTGGTATGGTAACTTCACGGATCTGTTAACCGCTCGAGTTATTTATCAAAATATAGGTAATTTTATAACAAACGCGATGGTATAGCATTGCCTAAACCTAATTGTATAAATCTGTCAAAAAAATAATTAAAATTAATTAATTTAAAAATAGCCTGGTCAAAATTTTGATAGGTAAGCTATTTTAGGCGTATTTGTCTATTATTAAAATAAAAATAAAAAGTATGTTTCATCTGGTTATCAGACCGGTGAAGGTCATGGTATATCCGGCTCTCGGACCATTAATCTTAATACTTTGTTGAATGTATCTGCATATTCTGGCAAGATAAAACTGATTATGATTACATCATAATTGAATAGTTGTGAACATTTAGCGTTTCGGTACGATGCCGTGTAGAGTTAGGGGTATGGGTTTAATATAACTGCCATGCCCCTAACAGGTTAGCCCGCTACCATCTTAGACTGCATCGTCACTTACCATCAGGTAAGATCGCAGTCAAAGGCTAACTTGTAGTGGAATAAAAAAAACTCTGGCATAGGGGGGGGCCCCATACAAGTGTAAAATGTTCATTGATATTAATTCATAACTAGCATACTAACATATACAACTAACATATTTTTAAAGTAATTGTCGTCATCATTGCAACCGATTACCGGCCCATAGTCATTACAAGAAATTAGAAGTGAACCCTAACGCTACACGCGTCGCGTCTGAAGGGTTACGAGTTAAATGAATAAGTTACGCGATAGAAAGAGAAATATAGAGATAGACTGGGGCTGATTCTGTATAACACTATTTCTATGTGCATGATAAACTAAATTGGCAACTTTAAATCTAGTTCTGTCTCTTTCCGTAGGGAATATTATGAAAGGGTTAGCAATATTTGTAATGCTCTAATTTAAGTTTAGTTTAGAGATTGTGCACTACAGAATCGAGCCCCATTGTCGTAGGTATTTAATGATTTTCACTGGATGCCCCCGTGACGCGTGTCGCGTGTCGCGTGTCGCGTGTCGCTCACCGGTGACGCGGCCCTCGCGCGCCTCGGGCGGGAACTCCACGGTGCGCGCGTCCGCCGGCCGCTCCGCCGGGAAGTACTCCAGCGTGAACCGCTGCAGCACGCCGTGCGCGTCGCGCGCCGGCAGCTCCCACGCGAACGCCAGCTCCGTGGGCTTGGCGTCGCGCGGCTGGAAGCGCGAGGGCGCGGCGGGCGGCGCCTGCAGCGTGCGCACGGCCGCCGAGCGCGCCGCCGAGCGCGTCAGGATGCTGGCCGGCGTGCCCGCGCGCACCTCCACGCTGAACGTGTACTCCGTGTAGGGGCGCAGGCCGTCCACGGTGAGCGCGAGCGCGGGCGTGGCGCGCGCCTCCAGCGTGTCCGCCGCCGCCAGCCACTGCACCTCGAAGTCCGTGTAGTCGCCGGGCGGGCGCGGCCACGCCAGCGCCACGGCGCGCGCGCCCGCCGCCGCGGCGCTCAGCGCGGCCACGGGGCGCGGGAACAGGCGCGCCTGCCGCTGCACCGGGTGCGAGCTCACGTTGCGCGACACCGTCCACATGGTGAGGTTGTACAGCCGGCCCGGCACCAGCGCCGCGAACTCCACCTGCTGCTCGGCGGCGGCGGCGGCGCGCGTCTGCTCGCGCGCCGCCTCGCCGCCGCCCTCCAGCCGGAAGCGGTACGCGTCGAAGCGCGTCGCCGACTGCGGCGTGCGCGTGTACAGCACCTGCGGACGGCGCGCACGCGTCAGTACGGGGTGCACGCACGCTGTGCACGCTGCGCACGCCGCGCACGCGACACTCACCCGGATGGCCGGCAGCGTGTCGTTGCGCTCGGGGTCGTCCGACTCGTTCACGATCGTCATCTCCGACTGGATCAGCGGCCCTGCGGACACGCGACTTGTGCATTTATATAATTAACGAAACGATGCGGGCTAAATTTATTTAATAAAGGAACTGAGGGACACCAATATCGGATGCCATATTGATTGTTGTTCGTGTGAACTGTGAACAGCCTGAGCGACGCCGATGACACAGTGCTCGTCCGCCCGTCTAGCCGAGGCCGAATGCCCCGGGCTGAAGTACAACACGTTGATAAAACAGGGATAATAGTTGTTAAGTCGGGAGGTCGGCGGTCCCCGCCCCCCTCCCCCCGCGGTACGTACTGGTGCGCGTGCGCATGGTGAACAGCTCGCTGGACAGGTTGTAGGAGTGCGCGGCGATGCTGAGCGCGTAGCCGCGCCCCGGCCGCAGCGCGCCCAGCACCACGCGCGCGCCGCGCCCCTCCGCCGCCGGCACGTCGCGCTGCTGCTCCGCCTCCTCCCCCTCCGCCTGCTGCTCCCCCTCCGCCTCCCCCTCCCCCTCCGGCTCGTGCGGCCACCAGCGCACGCGGTACCACTCCACGCGGCCGGCGGGGCGCGGCCACTCCAGCGTCACGTTGCGCGTGTCCGCCAGCTGCGCCACGTTGGACACGGGGTTGGGCCCTGCGCAGAGAGCCTTTACAGTGACACACAAACAAGACTTCGACGGATGACGAAATTCCTTGCTTTTCGCCTCAACAATTCTCCTTGAATTATGCATTACAATACCGAAAACTCAAAAAGTAAGTTAGTTTCTAATATTGTGTTATTCTCCCTAAAGTGCATATTTCAAACTAGGGCCATCATTATCAACGGAAGAATAGTGTCATTCTCTCAACTGGATGTGCATATAGTTGGTAAATGGATGGATGTGCAGGCTAGATACACGTGTCTCATCGTAACTCGGTTCCGGCGCGCACAGTAGAGGCTCTCCTACCACCACTACCAGAAAATGAGCAGGCGAAAGAGGTGTCACATCCTCGGCATGATCGCCCAGTTGACACAGAGGGCCGGAACCCAGGCAGGCTACAATTTGGTACAACTCGTAGTGATTTTCTCAAATGTTAGAGTCGAGTTTCCGACAACTCGGGCAATTTTAACTGACTAAACAAAGGTGAAATCACTTACTGTCTCTAGTAAATCTACTTGTTTTCATACAGATGAAAAGACAGATTGTACTTTTGAAGTGAAAACTTCTTTAGCCGCGTTGAGCACTTTTTGGTAGGGGTTAAACTTGTGGATTCGCGGGACCGACATGCTCGCGAACAGCGACATGCTTGTTACGAAGGTCTTAAATATAAATATCCTACATTCGTAACTAAACTTTAATGCCTTAGTGTCAAGATTTGTATTTTAATTAAAATAATTAAAAAATATTCGTTTTCACTTCTATCGGCAGTCCCTATGACTGCCATTTTTTTTTTAAATTTCGTAACCCATTGTTTCTACCTCGAATTCGTTGCTCCAATCTGGATCGGATCCGCATAGTCAACTCCAGTGTATTTAAAGTCGTCCAGGATTGACCCGGACCTCAGGTAAATGTCTTGCGTCGAATGCAAGTTACAAATTGGCGAGCGCGAGAGAGAAATCTTTACCGATAGCGTCAAACCAATAACGTGAAATAAAACAATTGATCAGCATCGCATCGCATATGCTCAACAGCCACCTCATGTGTTACGTGAGACGAGAGACGAGAGACGAGAGACGAGACAATCGGATGTTAATATCGCGGCGCCACTTTAGAACGTTGCTACGAGTATCTCCAGCTTGTGGCGAGCCAGACATTTTTTGACATTTTTTCTAACGATGAAAACAGGTATAGTATGATCCAGTTTGAAACGCGTACACTCTATGGAGAATCCCACTTTTATTCTTATTTATGGTTAAATTGTGTAGTGATTAATTTGTTTTAGTTATGGTCGGAAACAAGTCTATGGTCACTTTAAGGCTCCTCCTGAAAACTAGCGCTGCAGCTTGCTGCGGCTTCATGCTGAGTGAGGAGCCTTATTTGTTCACGAATGATTGTAATCCATACTAATATTATAAATGCGAAAGTCAGTTTGTTTGTTGGTTTGTTGGTTTGTTGGTTTGTTGGTTTGTTGGTTTGTCCTTCAATCACGCTTCAACGGCGCAACGGATCGACGTGATTTTTTGCATGGTTATATTTGAGGACCTGGAGAGTGACATAGGCTACTTTTTATCCCGGAAAAACAAACAGTTCCTGTGGGATAGCATGCTCTTTTTTTCGCATTTTTCGTCAATTAGGCGGCAACGGCGCAACGGATCGACGTGATTTTTTGCATCGGTATATTTGAGGACCCGAAGAGTGACATAGGCTACTTTTTATCCCGGAAAAATTAACAGTTCCTGTGGGATATAATGCTCTTTTTCTCGAATTTGTTTTTCAATCACGCTTTAACGGCGCAACGGATCGAAGTGATTTTTTGCAAGGGTATATTTGAGGACCTGGAGAGTGACATAGGCTACTTTTTATCCCGGAAAAACAAACAGTTCCTGTGGGATAGCATGCTCTTTTTTTTCGCATTTTTCGTCAATCAGGCGGCAACGGCGCAACGGATCGACGTGATTTTTTGCATCGGTATATTTGAGGACCCCTAGAGTGACAAAGGCCACTTTTTATCCCGGAAAAACGTACAGTTCCTGTGGGATATAATGCTCTTTTTCTCGCATTTGTTCTTTAATTAGGCGGCAACGGAGTTACAGATTGACGTGATTTTTTGCACAGGTATAGTTGAATAGCTGGAAAGTGATTGTAACTTTTTATCCCGTAACCAACAATTCCTGTGGGATAGTATGCTCTTTTTCTCGCATTTGTTTCACCGTTCCCACGTTCAGGTTAGCCCACGTTCAGGTTATCATAACCGTCCGGTTAGCCGACGTTCAGGTTAGCCGACGTTCAGATACACCGTCGTTTAAGTTAGCCGACGTTCAAGTTATCCGACGTCCAAGTTAGCCCACGTTCAGGTTATCCCACGTTCAGGTTAGCCCACGTTCAGGTTAGCCCACGTTCAGGTTAGCCCACGTTCAGGTTAGCCGACGTTCAGATACGCCGTCGTTTAAATTAGCCGACGTTCAAGTTATCCGACGTCCAAGTTAGCCCACGTTCAGGTTAGCCCACGTTCAGGTTAGCCGTCGTTCAGATTTATTTTAGGACCAGGAAAGTAACATGTGCTACCTTAGTAACATCCTATAATCCTAATATCCTAATATATTTTATAAATGCGAAAGTGTTCTTGGAAGTTGTTCTCATTAAAGTAAAAAACAAAGGCATTAACCCTTTAGTTCGCAGGTGAAAAAAAATCAAAAATTTTCTTTTTTTGCTTTTTGGGGGGTAAATAGTAAGTATAAGAATGACTAAAAAATAGAAAAAAATCAGAGTGCAGTGTTCAGAGTGAAGAGGTCAGAGTACAGAGTGCAGAGTGCAGAGGTCAGAGTGCAGAGTTCAGAGTTCAGAGTTTAGACTTCAGAGTTCAGAGGTCAGAGTGCAGAGGTCAGAGTTCAGAGTGCAGAGTGCAGAGTTCAGAGTGCAGAGTTCAGAGTGCAGAGTTCAGAGTGCAGAGGTCAGAGTTCAAAGTTCAGCGTTCAGAGGTCAGAGTGCAGAGGTCAGAGGTCAGAGTGCAGAGGTCAGAGTTCAGAGTTCAAAGTTCAGAGTTCAGGGTGCAGAGTTCAGAGGTCAGAGTGCAGATGTCAGAGTGCAGAGTTCAGAGTTCAGAGTGCAGAATTCAGAGTTCAGAGTGCAGAGTTCAGACTTCAGAGTGCAGAATGCAGAGTTCAGAGTACAGAGTTCAGAGTGCAGAGGTCAGAGTTCAGAGTGCAGAGTGTGGAGTGCAGAGGTCAGAGTACAGAGTTCAGAGTTTAGACTTCAGAGTTCAGAAGTCAGAGTGCAGAGGTCAGAGTTCAGAGTGCAGAGTTCAGAGTGCAGAGTTCAGAGTTCAGAGTTCAGAGTGCAGAGTTCAGAGTTCAGAGTTCAGAGGTCAGAGTTCAGAGGTCAGAGTGCAGAGGTCAGAGTTCAGAGTTCAAAGTTCAGCGTTCAGAGGTCAGAGTGCAGAGGTCAGAGTTCAGAGGTCAGAGTTCAGAGTGCAGAGTTCAAAGTTCAAAGTTCAGAGTTCAGAGTGCAGAGTTCAGAGGTCAGAGTGCAGAGTTCAGAGTGCAGAGTTCAGAGTGCAGAATTCAGAGTTCAGAGTGCACAGTTCAGAGTGCATAGTTCAGAGTGCAGAGTGCAGAGGTCAGAGTTCAGAGTGCAGAGTTCAGAGTTCAGAGTGCAGAGTTCAGAGTGCATAGTTCAGAGTGCAGAGTTCAGAGTGCAGAGTTCAGAGTGCAGAGTTCAGAGTGCAGAGTTCAGAGTGCAGAGTTCAGAGTGCAGAGTTCAGAGTGCAGAGTTCAGAGTGCAAAGTTCAGTGTTCAGAGCGCCGAGTGAAATGTCTTCAACGGCGCAACGGATCGACGTGATTTTTTGCATGGGTATATTTGAGAACCTGGAGAGTGACATAGGCTACTTTTGCCACTCGATGAAATACGTCAATTCTGAACGTCTCAGTATTCTTCTCCATGGCGCCCTCTTGCATGCTAAATTGCTTGCAGTTTTTCTCCACTAAAATATCAAGATCTGAGTTCTTGGAAATTGTTCTCATTAAAGTAAAAAACAATTACCATTTTCAAGAAAATAATAAACCAAGTATTCTCAACAAAAACTCAGTTATTGTTCCCCTGAGCCACGCGAAGCGAAGCCGCGGGTAATAGCTAGTAGGTAATAGTTACTTCTGTAAGCAGATATTGCGAATTGTTTTCGTGGACAAATAAATCATTTATCTATGTATATTGTATAAGTATTGTATGTTGTCGTGAGAGCAGGGTGGGGGCGGGAGGGACGGGCGCGACTCACGGACGGTGTGCTCGGCGCTGAGCGGCTGGCCGCTGTCGACGCTGTCGCCGGCCGCGTCCTCGCTCAGCGTGTCCAGCTGGATGGTGTACCGCTCGCCGTGCGTCATGTTGGTGATCTGCAACGAGGGCGGGCGTCAGTGCGTGTGGCGGGCGGCGGGCGGCCCCGCACCGACACTGTGACGCACTCACCTCCGCGCGCGCGGCGCCCGGCGGCAGCGGGTCGAGGCGGCGCGCGGGCGCGGCGGCGGGCCCGTAGCGCACGGCGTACGCGCCCACCAGCCCGTCGCGCGGCCCGCGCCACGCCACCACCACCGAGTTGGACGTGGCGCGCTCCACAGACATCGACTGCGCCGGCAGCGGACCTGCACACGTACGGTTTATTTATTTAATACTAGATGATGCCCGCGACTTCGTCGCCGATGAAAAGCCGAAAAGTAGCCGATGTCCTTCCCCGGGATATAATCTACCTCTGTACCAAATTTCAGCAAAATCGGTAGAAAAGATGGGCCGGGAAAGCGTAGCAGACAGACAGACCAGTGGCGATTCCTGGTGGTCAATCTTGGGTTTGCGCTAGCTGATAGTTAGGTATTTTCTCAATAAAACACATTTACCCCATATATCACTGATTAGGGGTTACATAGGTTTAATATATCCCTAACAGGGTTTGCCCGCCATCTTAGAGTAGGTACTTACATCATCACCCACCACCTGGTGACAAGGCGTAACTTGTACTTACTAGAATAAAGAATACTATTTTATTTATCTTACACTAGCATATTCCCGCGACTTCGTCCGCGTGGAATATTTTTTTAAAATTCCCACGGGACCTCCCTAATTATTCGGGTTAATCTCGGTTCTCGTACCAAGCCTATGACAGTCACAAATAATGTGGCTTTCTGTTGGTACCAGAATTTTCAAAATCGGTTAAGTATATTATCCAGAGATTACCCCCCTACAACCTCACAAACTTTACCTCTTTATAATATTAGTATAGTGCGCGTTACATTATTACTATGATATCTTCTAAGATATTCATCTGAATTAAATGGTGTGAGGGCGAATTTGATCTATATTAAATACTTGAGATGAACAACCATTTTATTTTGATAAGGATTAATACTATGTTGGTAAAAACACCTTCGCGAGTAAAGCATTTTAGACCAAATTTGAAAATCATAATGACGGTTGTTGTGAGACGACCCTATAAGATAGCTATATGCTGTCGCGGACTTTTTTTTAGAACTTTTTTAGAGGAACAATTCCACCATACATTGTTTTCGTGTAACTTTTACCATTTACGCAGCGCACGCCACGGAAGCTCTCAGATGAAACAATTTTCTCCGACTTCACTCACATTATTGCAATATTCATAGGGATCTTTAATGTTTTTCGAAATAAAATACAGCCTATGTTACTCGCCGATAATGTAGCTTTCTATAGGTGAAAGAATTTTTTAAATCGGTTGAGTGGTTTTTGAGTTTCGAAAATAATACTACACGGCACATGCGCAACTCATAGTGCACGCCTTCGGCCCGTAGTGAGCGGGAGTAAGCGGGCCGACGAAGTTCGAAGATTCGCGCAGTACGAGCCACGTGGCGATGCGGCGCACGTCACAACTCACAACTCACAATCAAGGTGCGAGGTGGTCATGGAGCGTGCGTGATTTAAAATAATTATCGATTAACGCAATCATTTAATTGATAAACTTATGTTTTGTGAATTAATGATTAAACGAACTTACCTGTAAGTGAAGTTCGATCATAATTATACGAGTATTCGTCCGAAGAGATTAGCAAGATATACTTGTAGTACCGTGTACGTACGGCCACTTTCACACGTTAGTTGAGGTAACTGAAAATAAAAACAAACGCTCCCTCCTAGCGGCCGATAGCTGGCCACTATATTTAGGCCCCACTCCTGCACAACTAGTCATTTAGTTCGGAGCTTGACCTTTTGTTTTTTTTTTTTTTTTGTTTTTGTTTTACACTTTCATAAACACATATATATTACAAATTTAACCTTGAATTTGAAATGTGACCTTTTCATGACACTGGGGTAACCCGTGGGAGGGTGGGATGCTAATCTCTTCGGACGAATACTCGTATAATTATGATCGAACTTCACTTACAGGTAAGTTCGTTTAATCATTAATTACACTTCGTATTCGTCCTCCGAGATTAGCAAGATATACTTGTAGATATTGAGAGACTTGTCATGAAAACAGGTCTTACTCGTAGTTATTATGCGAAAAACGCACTTTAACCATCAGGTATATCATATTTAATACATAATAATGATTATGTTCTTATTTAATGAACAATCTTATTTATTTTGATAGATATTTACGAGGTACTGTATAACTTTGTTTTTTATAATGCTCGATTTTATTATTACAGGATCATAGTATTTGTAAGAAATGAGTCAACTCAACAATCTGAATTTTCGATAAGGAAAATTATAATTTCAAAAGTATTCGAGCAACTACTTAGTGTCGTGTACTTTGGGCAAAAACAAGGACCAGTCTGTGGATATGCCAAGTGACTGTAACTAAAATATTCTTGTGGATATGGCGGGCTCTTGAGGCCGCGCTGTATTGAGGAACAGTGCCGTAAATAGCCTTTTCTGCGCCCTGTGCGAGCTTCTATAACTGCGCCCTTGTTTTTTTTAGATATTATAGGTACCCTAGCTAGAGCAATGCTATGTATAGCCCTACTTTATTTCATTCAGGGTAATAAAATAAAGCACAAGGACCTTGGTGTTGGTGGACCAATTATCTAATACTAGCTGATGCCCGCGACTTCGTCCGCGTGGAAAAAGTTTTTTAAAATTCCCACGGAAACTCTCAAAATTTTACGAGGTAAAAAGTATCCTATGTCACTCTCCAGGTCCTCAACTATACCCATGCCAAAAATCACGTCGATCCGTTGCTCTGTTGCGACGTGACTGAAGGACAAACTTTCGCATTTTTAAATAGGTAGGTAGATATTAGTATGATTTTGAAAAAAAAACGATATTTTAGAAGATGTGGGCAAAAAAGCAGACGAGCTATTTAAGTGGACACTTCGCCTATTAAACCACCCACTGTGTCTCACTCACTAAAACTCAAACGCAAGTTCACAAGTGCTAATGCCATCCTGATGCTTAAAATTTAATTTTTGGGCCACTTTGGTCTTCATACTTCTATATAATAAAATAACACCCTGCAAAGTTTCAGTAAACTGTAAATTAATTTAATTTTACAGTTCGCGCGCGAGTTGAATGCAGAGCAAATGTATGTGTTACCATACATTTGCTCTGCATTCAACTCGTGCGCGAACTACTTATAAGTAGTTGGTATGGTAGAATTTTGAATAAGGAAGGTAACCTAACATAACTTGCGTTTATGTATGAATTGGTGAAAAAACGTTTATTCGAAAATATTTGCAAAGATTATTCACAACTACACAATACACAAATGAATGAGTTCAGATACCTAGTAACTTTTAGATTTATTTAAGCAAGCCATAAACTTTTTTAAAGATGAGCGCGATGTTTTGTCTAATTTAACAGACGTTTTTGAGGATACATACATATGTACGTAGTACGTACTATGTGTTGGAATCGACACTAGGGCGTAGCGGGAACTTATCAGGAGCCGAAAAAATAATAATCCTGTGACCTATCTGGTCTGGCCATTCTTGCGCCCCCCAGAGTCTACGCCCTGTGCCTGGGCACCGGTGGCACCGCCCTATTTACGGCACTGTTGAGGAACAGATAAGTCCGATATTGTGTCGAAGGTGTTTAATTTTGTCAAGATAACTATTGAGTTACACTTACGATAATGTAAAAATTGTATTATATACGGAAAAAACCTGTTCAGAAAGTTTTAATTAAAAATTAAAAATTTTGATTGACGAGAAATTTCGAAGGAAAGTTCTATGTTATATATTATTATTATTACAATTTTGAAAAACTTTTGCATTCTATGTAATGTTCTTGAAGCTCATAAAATTATTTAATGCTTCAAAAGTTCTTTTATAGTTGAAATTTCATCAGATCATTGATTGAGAAAAACAAAACACAAAAAAAAAATTAATGCATTCCAAGGATCTCAAGTGATGTTACATTTTAGCATAGAAAGTCAGTATGAATTTGAAAAAAAAATTTAGAAAATCTATTTATAGTACCTATGTTCAATTTTTTCAATGAAACTGCATATTATACTTAGAGATCACTTATCTCTAATATTATGAGATCTACAACTATTGGTAAAGTTGTGATAAATTTCAACAACTCAAATTCAATTGAATTAATGCTTGCTGAAGACATCCATGGAAGAGATGTATAGTATTGATTGCCGAATTGAAATAACTTAATTGATCAACCATCGTGTTGTTTAAATGAATTTATAGAAGGACAGAAATAAAACTGACTGAAAGGTATTCATCATTTCTATAGATGAGAGTGGGAAATCTCATATCAATAAGGACTACTGGCGAGCAGCCAGCAGTAGTTCCAACCAGGGTATGTGAGGTGTAATTTGCGGCTGCAGGAACGAGAGAGAAAGAAAAAAAAAAACAATTAAATAAATAAAAATATATATATACTTATGTATATATATAACCACGTCAGATGGTTCAAAGACCAGTGGACCAGTGGGTTCGAAGACAAATTACAGCAAGTAAACCATTAAATATGCGATATGATGGTAGGCTATAAAGGAACAAAAATTATGAACTTTACTTGTGTTTTCTTGATAATACCGAAGAGTGGAAACCCAAGAGATTGAAACCCATGAAAGCATTAATGACGTACGCATCGGAGTCATTCTTACACGAAATATATTAATTTTTATAATTGGTATAACATTGGGACGCAAAAAGGAGAATTTTCGAGTTATTTAGACAGTTCCCACTAAATACCTTTGAACGGATTCGTCTTGATTCTCTAATAGCTTTAGTATCGTGACTAGAGCGTTTATATGTAATACAAACATCTTTGTAATCGCATCTATTCAATATATATCTCGTGGGCTCATCTCAAGAGGGGAAATACCTACCAGCCATGCAGGTTATGAAACCAACTGCAATGGTATTGGCGATCTTGAAAAGATTTTGAAAAAATGTGTAAGTATTCAACAAATACTTGAAACCGAAGAAAGCTGGCAGAATTTCCAACTGGTTAATGTGAAATGCCTCATTTCGTAGGGTGCTAGCAGTTTCCTCACCACAAGCGGCCCCCAACCCCGCAGTTGAGAATCCTATGACCAATTTTGTTTACAGAATTAAGCCGCTCAAAATCTGAAGGACAACAGGATATAGATGCGTTGTTTCTTAATTACCATTTTTTAAATTTAAAACATTTACACCTTCTAAAACTTGGTTGTTTTAGCCGGCCACGATGAAGTAATAAGGCCAACTAATGTAGCAAAGTTCAAAAAAAAATATTATTATGTATATAAGAATAAATTACGTATTCAAAAAAAAAAAGTTGCAGGAGCTCGGTGGCAACTTATTGTTTCTTTTCATTGAAATATTATGTTATAGAGACGTTCGTTTTGTGATTTCTTTTTAAAAAGAGAATCAATCATCATCGAACAATAATTATAGGTAGTGTCGGAACTCCTTATACGGAAGTTATTTGCTTGTTTTAAAATTAATTATAAAATAAAACTGTTAAGTTGCCAAACTGTAAAGATTATTAAAGAATTATTATGATTAACAGGAGTAACATTAATTTCTTAGCCTCGAGGAAATTTTTAGATAGGTTCCACGAGCGAAAAAATACAAAAAATATTGCAGTTTGGTTTAAATAAACCAAATAACTGTGGAACGTATATTTGGAAAACTATTTTCAAACAAAAGCGCAATTAATTTAGTTGCCTTTCTGGTCTGCATGTATTAGGACCGAAAACTAAGCATATTTTTGATTGGTTGTGGTCATATAGCAGTTCTCACTAATACAATTATTGTTCTAAATTCTTCAAATAAAGAAAAAATATTGAAATGTATTTCATTGTTTTATATTAAAGTAAATAGTATGTTCTTGCCGTATGACTCGGAAAAAGAGTACTGCAGTCAAAAATGAATGTACTGCAGGTTCACTTTGTGATATAGCTCCTATAGCTAAGGGACCATCGACTGCCTTTTGAATGAATTTCGAGGCAAAACAAGAAACACTTAAAATAGGAATACTATAGGAAAAAACAACTAACCACTGTAGGGTCATCGGTTATGGATGACCACTGCTTTTTTAAAAATTTTGCTAATTTTTTAAAAAAAATTACCAGTGTTCCTAATCTCGGACAACGATGGCTGCGATGAGAAGTCCTTAGCCGAAATGCTCGCATAACAGGTCTGTTGATTTAAAACTTCCTTTGCGGTTTGGGCTTGAGGCTGTTTCGACTCTGCGCTCTATTTAATTATCGCCTTAGCATCTTTGTAAGTTTCTGAAAGATTCTTGCTAAATAATAAGAATTAGTTTTAATATGCAATAACTAATCCTGAGGACAATTAAACGTCTTGTTAAAGAATCGCTGTATGTCGTAATTAAAGCGTCGTGCGTCCATTAATAGATGCTGTATCCGACGATCCGTATCGTTTTATAAAGCTCTGCTGTAGTAGCTATGCTCAAAACATCATAACAAAAAACTCGAAGGCGTCTTGCTGTCGGGATTCGGCAGTGAAGGCGGGACTTGCGCCTGCGTCATCATGACTTCTCCCAGGGCAGGTAAGATCGTTGGTCTTCATGACATAAGTCATTCATTATTGTTCATTAGAACGCAGTCCCAATAGTGAAGCATATTATAGCAACATGAATGCTTGGATAAGTTTTCGCACCTGATCGAAGATGCTTTGAGATTCAAGCACGTGCGCGCGCACTTTCGTCGTATGAAAAAAGGTGTGCCAATAAAGTGCGTAAAGGGACGCACTTCTCAAAAAATAGATTTTGCAATAGTTAGTTCAAACAATCAACGCAATACAGGCATAATTTCATAGGCATGAAATCGTGTACGAAAAAAAACACTTCAAAATTGAACAACGCCTGAGAGCCCCCGCTCATGACCCATTGCCAGTCCATTACTTTGTAGGCATGAGATTGCGCGCAAAAATATACTTCAAAATTGAGCAATGCCTGAGGGCTTTCGCCCACGGTTCATTGCAAGTCTATTACTTTGTAGGCATGAGATTGCACGCGAAAACGTACTCCAAATTGAAACGTACTTCAAATTTGAGAAATGCCTGAGGGCTTTCGCCCACGACTCATTGCAAGTCTATTACTTTGAAGGCATGAGATTGCACGCGAAAACGTACTCCAAATTGAAACGTACTTCAATTTGAGCAATGCCTGAGGTCCCCCGCCTACGACTCATTGTAAGTCTATCATTTTGTAGGCATGAGATTGCACGCGAAAACGTACTCCGACTTATTGTAAGTCTATTAGGCATGAGTTTGCACGCGAAAACGTACTTCAAATTGAGCAATGCCTGAGGGCTTTCGCCCATGACTTATTGTAAGTCTATTATTTTGTAGGCATGAGATTGCACGCGAAAACGTACTTCCAATTTGAGCAATGCCTGGGGGGCCTCGCCTACGACTTATTGTAAGTCTATTATTTTTGTAGGCAAGGTAGCCATAGGCAATCCGATTTGCTAAGATTTCATAATATCCACGTCTAGACAGGTAGATTTTAACAGACTTTCTTGCTGATTCTTTTCTGTAGGAATGTTATTCCGAACCAGTGAAAGATTCCACTCGACAACTCAAAAAGGACTTGTAAAAGTCTATTTGAGTAAGAAACATTAATTGAATTTCGGTTTGAGTTTAGGTATATATCTGAAAAAAAAAAAAAATCCTATGCGCAAACACACATTATTAGAAAGTTGGCTGACGAGCAATGTTGCGACTCGACGGTGGCAGTGTTGACGATTGCAGTGACTCCAAAGAACTCGATGACAAGCAGTGTAGAAGACTTCAAAAACAAAAGCTCGATGACAAAACAGTGTAGAAGACTCCAAAAAACTCGATGACAAACTTATTCGGTGATAACGTTTACGTGATCGGTTTAATTTCAAATTTCCGAAATCACTTTTACGTTTTTATCACAAAAATAAATAATAAAAATATTAATTTTTAATTTAATAATTTAAAAATAAAAATAAAAACTCACCGAATTTGCGGACGTGCGAAGTGGCTGAGCACGAAAACACGAATGACTAGTTGTGCAGGAGTGGGGCCTAAATATAGTGGCCAGCTATCGGCCGCTAGGAGAGAGCGTTTGTTTTTATTTTCAGTTACCTCAACTAACGTGTGAAAGTGGCCGTACGTACACGGTACTACAAGTATATCTTGCTAATCTCGGAGGACGAATACGAAGTGTAATGGTACCTATTTCATGTTATAAAATATTAGTATATTACCTACTTATATAGATCTAGTATAATTGGTAAGTAACTTATTCATAATTATTGGTATTGCGGCGCAAGCTGCGCAATCTTAGAGGAATCGCCACTGAGACAGACAGACAGACAGACAGACAGACAGACAGACAGACAGACAGGCAGACAGAAACACTTTCGCATTTATAATATTAGTATGGAATATGGAATTAGTATGGATGTTCCTCACATAGAATAATTAACCTCTAGAATCAAGGCCAGCCTGTAACGGAAAGGGATAGGTAATAACTATGAAACACCTCCCAAACGTCATAATTTGTCTGGCACAATAGTTTGCAAGAGGCACAAAACCCATGACACGCAAAAAAGGATAGAAAAAAACATATTTTTTTCTCATTCTATCTTGACAGGTGTAACTGGGATGTTACACCTGTCAAGATAGAATGAGTGAATGAATGAATGATACACTGCATCTCTTTTATGTGGAAGTGAAAAGGAGATATGGCTTGGTCTATATACCTCTCTCTGTCTACGGCTCCTTGATTTTTCCTCCGACATGGCGATCGGAGACTGTTGTTACCTAATAGGTCGGTACTATGAATGGTTTTTTTTTTCTTGCCTTTCTTTTTACTCTAAATGAATAGGCGCTGCTACACATTAGTGCAGTGCACCATAGACAGGACAGAACAAGACTATTAAGATTATTAGGAGTTAATCACTTAAGTACCTATATGTAATTTTTTTTTTTTTGTATTGGTTTTTTTTTGTGAAAAGTGTGATAGGAAGCACACATACGTTGATTTCATGCTCAGCCCTCGTTTAAACATACAGTATTCGTTTGAGACATTCTATCCTTATCATAGAATATAGATCGATAAAGTATAGCATCAATTGATTCAATAAAAATTCTGACTATAATATAATTTTTACCTTTACAGCTGGTTCGATTACCGGCTCGAGTTTCTCACGAAAAAACTCGAATGTGGCTGGTTCTTATTTTTAAATATAAAATGTGTCCTTTCAGTGAAAGGACAATGATCATCGATGTATGGAATCCTGTACCATGTTGCATCAAAATCAAACTTTGTTTTTTATCTAGTACATTTATCGCATTAACTCCTGCAATTATCACTTTTGAGAATAAAACCCAAGTTCTGCAGTAATTTTAGAATATCAAGGATAACCTAAAAACTATTTTTTAATCGTTTCTCAGTACTACCGTGGTCAAATAACACACTGCCGTAAGCCGTTATATTTTAAGCCCTCTAGTTTTTTTTATTTAAGTACTTATTGTAACTACTGAAAGAGCCTCGATAATACAAACAATATGCACTTCTCAACAATTACGTATGACGTTTTATTCAATTTCAGTTTCACGGTTTTCATCACAATTCACAAGACGGACGTCAGAACTACCTGTATGAACGAACTGTCAACTGTCAAGTGTCATAGACAATGATCGGTTAAGGACGTGATATCGATCTACGATCGAAAAATGTTAAGAAATCGATTCGAACAATCGATACGATACGCTAAACTCAATAGACACGAATCATTATTTGTGGTTACTATTACACGGAATCCGACCTAAATCAAACCTACTAATATAATATGTACTTACCTATCTATGCTATAAAAATAAGGAAAAATAAACCAAGACCAGTTAGTCGATTTTATCGAAAATCGATTCTATTGAGTTCGAGATTCGAGATAGTATTTCGGGCAGTTTGGCGTCACTAAAGGAAGCATTTTAGAATGTTTACGGAAATATGAAAGTAACTTTTTTTAGTTAAACTTAAAAGTTGGGTACGAAAATCAAATCCCTGATGCAAGAGGCTATAAAAAAATATGGGAATATTTACAATAATGATTTGGTTTTGATGCACGAGACATTTTGGTACCATTTTTGGTCATCCTCCTTTGATAGCTTCAATAATAAATGTACTTATCCTCGATGTCGCTACTTTAGACATAATAAAGGAAGTTCTACGAGCTCTGGGGAGCTGCCGCTGGACCTGTTCCGGGGGTGTGAGGGGGGAGGGGGGGAGGGGGCGCACTCACGGACGGGCTTGAGCACGGTGTGCAGGTCGCTGCGCAGGCCGTGGCTGACGGCGGCCAGCTGGATCTCGTACACGGCGCCCGGCACCAGGTCCTGCAGCGTGGCGTTGGTGTGCGGCGTGTCGAGCGCGCGCCACGCCTCCGCGGGCTGCGCGCGCCGCCGGTAGCGCAGCTCGTAGCGCTCCTGGCGCGAGTTCACGTCCGAGCTCCACGCCAGGCGCAGCGCGCGCTGCTGCGGCTCGGCGGCGCGCAGCGCGGGCGCCAGCGGCCGCGTGGCCACGGCGCACAGCGACTCGTTGGCGGGCACGCCGCGCGACACGGCCGCCACGCCCACGGTGTAGTTGCGGCCCGGCAGCAGCGCCTCCAGCGTCACGGCGGTGAGCGGCGTGCTGAGCGAGCTGCTGTCGTCGCGCGACGGGCCCGTCTCGTGGTACGACACCTGCAAGCCGAGCGCGCGTCACTGCACCGTCCCCGCCGCCGCCGCCGCCCCCGCCCCCGCCCGCGGCGACCTACCCTGTACTCGTCCTGCGTGCTGCCGTCGGCCGGCCGCCACCGCAGCGCCACGCCGCCGCCGCCCTCCGCGCCCGCCGCGCCCTCCACCAGCTGCGCCTGCAGCTCGCGGACCGGCAGCGGCTCTGCGAACACGACGCGCTCCCCGTCAGAGTCAGAGTCAGGCAGACACGCAAGAGCGTAACCCAATAGGAGCGTTTCATGTCATCTCAACTCTGGGTGAACAGCATCCGTCTGTTTCAGACCATCGTGATAGACAAAATTGAAGGTAAAGAAGAAGAGAATCGTTGCTCAGGAACATCCGGGAATGGACCGGGTGAGCCAATATAGACATCGAGTGGCGAGCGTTGAGCGATGACTATTGAGAGACAACCTCCAGTAGTGGTGAAGATCATGAAATAGGTAAAAGTAAAATTCAATAAGTTATGAACCATTAGAACACTTTTTGACCTACAAGCATGAAGCGACTCTACTGGGCGCGTTTATCGCACACGCCTGAGGGGCGTGGTGTGTGTGTGCGGTGTGTGTGTGTGCGCGCGGCGGTGCACTCACTGAGCGTGACGTCGGCGGCGGCCGGCCACGAGGTGACCTTGCCGGACATGGTCTTGACGGTGACGGCGTAGTGCGCGCCCGGCTCCAGCGCGTCGAAGTCGCAGTGCGGCGGCTCGTCGCGCGCGCGCAGCTGCGGCGGCAGGCGGCGCGCGCCCGGCCCGCCCGCCGCCGCCGCCGCCACCGACACCTGGTACTTCTCGAACTCGCTGGGCTCGGCGGGCGGCAGCCAGGCCACGCGGAAGGCGCGCTCGCTGCGGCGCGGCACGGTCACGTTGCGCGGCCGCAGCGGCACCGTGCGGTACTGCGCCGTGGTGGGCGCCGACAGCTGCGCGTCCGACACCGTCTGCACGCTGATGTTGTACGCGCGCCCCGGCACCAGCCCCTTGAACGCCGCCTGCGCGGGCCCCGGCGGCTCGCCCTCCTTCTCCACGTACAGCTCCGAGTCGCGCGCGTCCCGCGGCTCGATCGACACCTGCATTGCATCAATTCATTTCATTTATTTATTTCTGAATACAGTAGGTACAAAAGGTGCTACAATTATTATAAAAGTGTCTTGTATATCAATGTGTAGATAAGTAACCGCAGACCTGAACATCGCTGGAGCGCGGCAAATCCATGCCCTTTTATCATTTACATAATCTTCAATAGTAATAAACTTTTTTCAGGAGCATACTTTTAATGGATTTCTTAAAGTTGTGTAAAGGCAAGTTTAACATAGGTTGTGGAATTTTGTAATAGAATAGGATGCTCATTTCCCCGAACGACCTTCAGACTTTCTTGAGGCGGACCGATGGAGTCACGAGCATAATGCGGCCTCAAGTTTGCCTATCGTGCAGATCGCATATTTTTTGTAATCATGAACGTAAAACGATGGTTGTATGGGGCCAGTGTGCGTGTGTGTGCGTGCGCGTGTGACCCACCTTGTAGTGCGTGTAGGCGCCGGGCGGGTAGGGCGGCTGCCACAGCACCAGCAGCGTGGTCTCGTTGCGGAACCACACGATGAACTTGCCCGGCGTGTTGGGCTCTGCGGGACACCGCACCGGTCACGTGACGCTCGCCCCGACCCCCCGACCCCCGGCCCGCCGCCGCGCGTCAACCCGAGTAGCTCCTCTATGCTAAACTAAGTACACCGTATGCCCCGCCGACGCGACGGGCGCGACCTATAGCCACCCCGCTAACCCGCTGTCGTACGTGATGAGCGACAGACGCGACAGCGCCACTCGACGTAACGCGACGCGACAGTATACACAGAAGCTGGCCTGTCACGCGGCACGTGTTGTCGCGTGCACAAGTTGTCATTCTCCATGGAGTCGCGTCGCGATGCTTCTGTCGCTCCCCGGACAACGGGTAACTACTCACGATATTGCTAGCGCGCGAGTGAAACCGGCAGATCGCGCAGATCCGCGCTTTTCAACATGTGAACAGTTTATTGCACGTAGAAGCAGGTTCGCGACATAGAGGATAGCTCAGGTTAACGTCGGGGGCGTGTTCGCGAGTACGTCCAATTTGATTTAAAAAACTGTACCATGCACATATTACTGAAGGACTCGGGGGGTCGCTTGCAACGTGGAGAGCCGTACAAGGTTCGTTTCATTCATTTGAAATAAGAAATCTAAATAACACATTATACAGACTATTCAACCAAAAAAAAACTAATAGGCGGATATAATATATTGTGTACCTAGGGATGAAACAAGACGATTTCAGGCGAGGGTGAAGTTGCCAGCCTGAGCGAAGCGAGGGCTGACATCACCCGGAGTCTGAAATCGTGTTTCATCCCGCGTCACACATTATATTTTTCATATACTTAGGTTCGCTTCGGTTGTTAATCCGCATTAAAAGTTTTATTAAAATGGTATTTCTGTCAGTTTAGTTGATGGTTAAAACGACAATTATAAAGAATTTAAATGAACAAACGAAAGGAGGGCTGCAACGTCATTTAGCGGGCAGAACATCATCGTTTTCTCCTCGAGTGCAGAAAACGATCGGTTTCTGCCCGCTGGATGACGTATTCGTCTGAAATTGACTAGTTTCAGGAGACTCAACAGGCATTGAAACTCGCACTTTCTATGCAGGTTATATTAAAACATATTTTCTCTATTAACTTGGCATGCAGTTGATCTTTTACTGAACTTTAAAAGTTCAGTTCAGGCAGTTCTTGAAGTAATGCCATCGTTGGAAAACGTTGGCAGCACAGACTCGTCAATTTGGTATACCTATAGGTATACGTGTAGCACTTGTGTACAAACATAAATAATTCGGCTGCAATGTGTATGTCAAATAATATTTAAGTATAATTGAAGATTTCCATTGAAATAAGTACATATGTACGTATAATATGCAACGACTTGCGCGGTCTGGATAGACATACATAGGTACTTACTAACTACACATAAGCAGACGACATTCAAAACGTAAAATAAATGAAGCTGTTATATACGAATGATGGTTCTAACTAAACAGAATATGACACATGAACGGTAAGCGAGAGGCGTGGGCGCTGAACACAATAAAAGACTAATAGATTATTTGCTTTCACAATTGCAATATAGCGAGGTACTGTGGCCAATTCTGTATAACACAATCTTTAAACTAAAATGACAGCTCTAAATATATCGCTGTCCTTTTCACAGCACTGACTGCGGAATGGTACAGCACTAGATTTAGCTGCATTTCCCATAGGAAGCATCACGAAAGGGATAGCGATACATTAAAGACGTTTTGATTTAGTTCAGAGATTGTTAACGACGGAAGCAGGAATTTAGTGATGTGAACCGAATCCAGTGTCTGGCACAAGGCAAGGCCAGTTTGCTTCGCAATAATTTAGGCCAGACTAGGAGTGAATAACGTAAATAATAAATAGTGTGTAGACAACGCCTACGATGTCAGTGTACCTACTGCAGCCACGTTGCCTGTGGACTTATTCGATCCGGTCACATCTGCCCCCCCAATTGTGTCTGTGGACTTATTCGATCCGGTCACATCTGCCCCCCCCAATTGTGTCTGTGGACTTATTCGATCCGGTCACATCTGCCCCCCCAATTGTGTAAAGACATCGTAATCGTAATCGTTTGTCAGACGGATAATTCGAACTGTTTTGTTTTTGGGAGTTCTCAGATGCACTGCTGCCTGCACGTCAAAAAGCATGCGTGAACTGCTGGAACAGTTCGAGTAATGCGTTCTAAGCTGTCAAATGATTATAATTTGCTTAAATAATTGGCCATCTGGTATATTTTCAAATCGTATGTTCAATGAAACTTCGAAATAAATTTTTAATTTTTAAACCCATATCACAGCTTAGATTTCAGTTTTCCTTTTTGATTTCAAATTATTATGTTTCGAATCGAGCAAGCGAATAGGAGCGGCTTAAAATTTATTTGCATAATAAAAACTTAGCAGAGGGTATTTCAAGATTGAAAAACCATATCGAACGATTTTTTTTTTTTTTAAAGTTAGGTGTATTAGTATTTCATGCGCGTAATAATAGGTACATAATTGGATGCATTAACACCGGGTACAGGCGGAACGGATTCGCAAGCCACATTACATGCGCCAGCGGCAAACAACAAGTTGTACACAAAGTCATGCAACCGAGTCCTGCAAGCTGCAATCGGCGATCTATTGTAGCCGTTCATGGTTTGAGAAGCGTGAAGTATGAAACTAGTGAAGAAAGAAAAATGCGTAATGTTATCGGTACCATCGGTCGCGCTGTCGTGCGACTGTCGCGCCGCGCCCGCGCCGCCGCGCCTGGCGCGCTGTCGGGAGGGGACTCGTTAGTATTGCGCCCACGGTTTAGTCGTTTGTTATTCGTCTGCGGATCATGACTTCGTGAGTCCGGGGTTCGGATCCTGATTCAGGCTAAAAAGTTACTGACAAGAAATTGTCAGTAGCAGCCGATAATGCATAAGGCGATGTGCACGCAAAGTGGACAGTCCTGCGCCTGATCTCTTTCCGCTCGTGTAGGATTTGCGTCTCATCGGACGGGATACATAGAGAGTGCACATTATTATTAAGTTAGTAGAAATACTAGTGATTTGCATGCGTGTTTATTATGTGTTAGGTATAAATCGAACGCACTTTACCCCAATACTGCATACATATCTCAATCAGGACGACGTAACCGATCTTTCAAAAGGTACTGAAAAAATTCGCCCAATAAAAATGCAAATGTCATAATCGGTATCGCATTTTCAGAGCCCATTCTAAAGTAGGTATACACTTGTTCGCTTGGCTTGTTTGATTTACGAGTCCTAACCGCATACTATGCTAGAAGTAAGGAGGAAGATATTAAGTTATTATTATAGTAAGGAAGGGCACAGCGTTTGAAGCAGTTAATATCCCACAGCGGTCAGCACCAATCCAGGCCGAGTGACGAATGCGTAGACAAATCCAAATGCGTAATTTGTTATTCAAATGTTCCATGCGTAAAATATTCTGTGTTACCTTATTAGGTTTGTTTTGTGACTATCAAATAAATATAATTTACTAGCTGATGCCCGCGACTTCGTCCGCGTGAATCGAGGTTTTTCGGTTACCGCGGGAACTCTTTAATTTTCCGGGATAAAAAGTAGCCTATGTGTTATTCCAGACTATAATCTATCTCTGTACCAAATTTCATCCAGATCCGTTCAGCCGTTGGGGCGTGATTGAGTAACAAACATCCATACATCCATACATCCATCCAAACTTTCGCATTTATAATATTTGATATATAAATAATTTATGGTTTCCCGCAATGCCCGCGTGGAATTTCTAACGTGGAATCGTGAGTAACTACGAGTATGTATTAACATAGTTATTAGTTTCCCTTTACAAAAAGCAGCCCAAGTCCATCTCTACACTCCAAGCGCCATGGGAAGTTACTATACCATCATGATACCATCGCTTAAAGTAGTATAACTTTTAAATTACAGTTTTACGTCACGTACAACGTCAACGTCCCTAAAATAAGGGTTATAATTATTCTAAAACACGAACGTCAACAATATTAAAACAAAACGGATTTAAGCGATGGTAGTATGCCTCCTGTCCTGAACTTTAGTTCATTAGGCGTGAAATGATAACAGACAGATGGACACACTTTCACAGTAATAATATTATTAATATTGAGCATTTTGACGACCTCCGTGGCGCAGTGTTGAGCGCTGTTGCCTTAACGTGCGGAGGTTGCGGGTTCGATCCCCGGCAGGGTTTGGAAATTTATGATTTCTGAATTTCCCTGGTCTGGCCTGGTGGGGGGCTTCGGCCGTGGCTAGTTACCACTCTACCGGCAAAAACGTGCCGCCAAGCGATTTAGCGTTCCGGTACGATGCCGTGTAGAAACCGAATAGGGGTATGGGTTTAATATAACTGCCATGCCCCTAACAGGTTAGCCCGCTACCATCTTAGACTGCATCATCACTTACCATCAGGTGAGATCGCAGTCAAGGGCTAACTTGTAGTGGAAAAAAAAATAATAGCGGATAGGTATATGTGGGTGCGCGCGAGCTATTGTCGCATTCATTACAACAAAGTGAATCTGTCACGGCTTTCATTTCAATGTCAGTGTTAGACACGGTCGGCGCGTCAGGCGGGCGCTGGTCGCGCACACTGCCTACGTTAAAGCCACATTGTTTCATTATTGTTCACTTTCGTGTTTTTGAATTACATGGTCTATTGTATAATCTTTATTTTAGGAACGTCAAGGACGTGACACCAAATTGTCATTATGAATAATATTATTTATTATTTATTAGTATTGCATTTAGCGTTGGCAGTATGTCCCCTGAACACAGGCAGCACCGGTAGGGTCTCCGATACGTTGCCAGCTTTTTAGATTCCCCTAAACCGTAATGATTTAGCAAGCGTGATTGCAGCCACGTGCTAGTCTAGAAATTAAAAAAAGCCCCTTAGTACGAAAGTTGATTTAATTTTTAATCACAGAATATACCATTAAAAGTCCTAGTATAGTGCGCGCCCGGCTTTACTGCGGCGGCCTCGCGCGATGAGTGGTGACGTCACCTCTCGCTTGCACCTCGCTCGGAAAACTCAAATAGCGCAACAAACCGACCCAAACAAACGTACGGCCGTGCACCACAACCTTCAACTTTGTTGAGAATATGAAACTTTATGGTGGTAAATTCTTACGACTTACGAGTATCATAAGTGGCACAAGTTGTCCTACGAGTAAATGAAATAAATCATTTTCATTTTCATTTTATATCCGCATATAAAAAAGAAACTATTAACTAACTGACTCACAGAATATTACATTTCGACGCCGGCCTCTTACATTTGACAACCCGCTCGATATATTAGCAAAAAAAAATACAAATCTATATACTTATAATGAAACTGTAACAGGTCCAATAATTCTGTACATTGAAGATATTTTGAAAATTTTTTTTGGAGGGCACTCATTATTCGATACTGAAGCCAAATCTATAATTTTTTTCATTTTTGTCTGTCTGTCTGTCTGTATCTTGGCCGCGCATCACGCCGAAACTACTGAATGAATTCAAACGAAACTTGGCACGATTTGAGCCCATACTACGAGGTAGGACATAGGATACTTTTTATCCCGAAATTCTACCCCCGAAGGGGTGAAATAGGGGTTGAGAGTTTGTATGAAAATCCTTAATTTTTCAAGTTATAGCCATGAAACTTGATATATGCGCTGAGGGTTGAAAATGAAAACATATGTTATACAGTTTTTTAAAATTCCACCCCCGAAGGGGTTAAATAGGGGTTGAGAGTTTGTATGAAAGTCCTTAATTTATCAAGTTATAGCCATGAAACTTGATATATGAGCTGCGGGTTGAAAATAAAAATATATGTTTTTCAAAATTCCACCCCCGAAGGGGTGAAATCGGGGTTGAGAGTTTGTACCGTGGGATAGTAATATAGGCTACTTTTTATCCTGGAAAATTAACTGAAAAACTTACTCCACGCGGACGAAGTCGCGGGCATCAGCTATAAAGAATATACATACATACATACATACATACATAGGCTACTTTTTATCCCGGAAAATTAAGGAGTTCCCGCGGGAATCGAAATAACTTAGTCCACGCGGACGAAGTCGCGGGCATCAGCTAGTACATACATAAACTGCTAAGATCATGAAGGAAGGATTCCTTTTGGCTTTGCCGCTGTCGGGCAGAAACAGAAATTCTACGCAAAGACACGCGCAACAGCTTATAGTAACAAAGAAATAGTGTACCTACTGAAAGCTGCGGGTGTGATCCGATGCCGAAACCGATTTGTATGCAGGCCGTGATATTTGATACCGCATAGAGCATATTGTGTCCGAACTCCGAGCTACGAGGCTCGGTGAAGGTGATCCTCGTGATCTCTACGCATTAGCTGCGCGTTGCGCGTTGCGCGTTGCGACGCCGCGCGCGCCGCTAACATCTTAGTACTTGTCCTAATGACACTGACTCATTTGATTATTATTTACTTCTATTGTTTATACCGATTACCGATTGACAATCAATCGTTAACCTAATGTGGTACCTTAAGAGAGCTTTCATTTTTAGCACATTCCTTTACGAGCCATGGTAACATTGTTTACTATGATTCCAGTATGAGTACAAGTACGATGTTGTACAGTAAAGTAGACAAGTTACTTCTTAACAGGAAAATACTCAATCCAAACCCTGAGCCAACAAATTATTATAACACTAAGTTTTGTACTAAACAGGTACGTGTTCATTTCGAACTAAGAATAGGGATGAATTTCCGTCATATTGTAACGTCGTAGCTGAAAATATAGTTATTTGGATTCCATAATAAATTTCTATAGATTACTCCATAATAAATTTCATAGCGCAAAAAGTCGGGCATTTCGTGAAATGGTGGCGTTTCATGAAATAGTCTGAAAATATTACTGTTCAACGCTTGTCGATTTACACATTAATGTGTAATTGTGTAGAGTATCCATATCAATGGAGATGTAAAATGGATCAGCTGTACCTGGAGTCGCTTCATTCAGGACCTCCTTCGCGAGCTTTTGGCTTCGTGCTTCACAAAAACACTTTAGGGTATGGGCAAAAAAGACTACATGAAGTCGGGGTGTGCTGATCCGGGCACGGGATCGGTCTATGATAAGTATTGCTATCATTTACCAATTACAAATCGCATAAAAACACGTAACTGACGCGCTATCAGCGCCAGGACAGTCGGATAACAATACCATGTAATTGTGATTATGCAATGTTTGACCATATCATGAAATAGTCATGTATTTAGATATTTTTATCTCACAACGGTTTCCATTCATTGATATGGTCAAACTATAAGTATATATCATTATAAGTAACAACAACAATAATTAGGTTCGGCGCAAACGGGCCACCGACCACAGCCACCGGTGGCTAGCGACAACCGACAAGCAGTTAGTTTATTTTTCATACTTTTTGTATAGACTCGCCGCATACGCGTGACCGGTGGTATTATATTATAGGAGATAACTGCACTTTTGGTAACTATCGCCAGAAAGGCTGAGGGTGTAGAGCTCTCCACTGATGACAAAAGTGAAAGTCTGTCCGCATGCGGATGGGCCTATATATCTCTTAGTCTATTACAGTAGTTAGTACTCAGTAGCGCGACAGCCACCAGGGGCTGTGGTCACTGGCCCGTTTGCGCCAAGCCTTATTAGTGTTGTACATATTTCATGAAATGCTACCATTGCCCGAAATGCTCGACTACTTTATGAAATAATCGAATGTCCGATCGGGCCCAGTCGTGTGTGGTGACTGGTGTAGCGCGCGACTCACTGGTGGTGAAGTTGAAGGAGGCGTAGGCGGCGCTCTCCTTGTCGTGCAGCAGCGTGAACGCGTGCAGCTGGTAGGTGGCGCCGGGCGACAGGTCGCGCAGCACGTGCGACCAGTTGCCCGCGCCCTCCAGCGTCACGTTGCGCGCGCCGCCCTCCGCGCGCTCCGTCAGCGGGATCACCTGCGCACGCCGCGTCACACCGTCTTACAACTTATACATGATTGGTGCTACGCGTTACACGACTCATACTTATGTTTTTTTATTCAAATAGACTTTTACAAGTGCTTTTGAATCGTCGAGTGAATCTACCACTGGTTCAGAATGGCGTCCCTACCGAGACGAACCAGCGAGAAACTCAATGGTTCTTGTTACACATATTACGAGTTACAAACAATATTATGCATAACTAGCTGATGCCCGCGACTTCGTCCGCGTGGATTGAGGTTTTTCGGTACCCGGGAACTCCTTAATTTTCCGGGATAAAAAGTAGCCAATGTGCTATTCCAGACTATAATCTATCTCTGTGCCAAATTTCATCCAGATCCGTTCAACCGTTGGAGCGTGATTGAGTAACAAACATCCATACATCCATACAAACTTTCGCATTTATAATATTTATATTTGATATGACCCTCTTTCGTATTACGATACGCAACTTATTCACGATATCTCTTAGTAGAGGTGCGTAATACCTCAGTGGTTTCACTGAGGATTAAACGGGAATACAGTTTAGCAGGACAAGTGTAGGTTATAGGCACCTTGAAGCGGAAGCCGGTGTAGTCGCCGTGCGCGGGCGGCGCCCACGAGATGGTGGCCTGCTTGTTGCGGCCCAGCGTCACCGTCAGGTTGGTCGGCGGCTCCGGCGCTGCGCCGACACACACACAGCTTATATCTTATTTCGTACTCAATTAAATGATGTATTGAACACAGTATTATGGAAAGTTGTATCAGTTACTTACTTGAACTTTACTAAATAAATAAATAAAACTAAAAGAACGACAAACAAGAAAGCGTACAAACAAATACTCAGTTTAATGGAGTCTCAATGGAGTAGTAGAGCGGTACCTGTGATGATGGTCTGGTTCCAGGTGAGCAGGTCGGCGAAGGTGTCGTTGGAGTAGTACAGCATGAAGTGGTACTTGGTGCCGGGCAGGCCCTGGAAGTTAATGGTGGAGGCGCGCGCCGGCACCGTGAAGTTGGGCGCGGGCGAGCCCTGCGGCGGCCGGTAGTCCAGCCGGTAGTGCGCGCCCTCCGCCCCGTCCGCGCCGCCCTCCGCCCCGCCCCAGCCCGGGATCTCGATCACGAGGTCCGCGCACAGGCCCGCCCCGCACAGCGCCTGCCGGCACGAAGACACACTCAATGTTAACAGCTGATACCACAATATAGTTACATGCAGATTGGACCTGCAGAGTACAGACATTCATTGTTGTAGTTAGCATTTGGGGCTGCCACAGAAATTATAATTTGAAAATTATGATATTTTAATGCTCAATATTTTACTTATTTATTTTATATTATTACATTTGTAAGTGATTTCTTTTGAATTTTGAAAACATGAGTATTTTTTTGAGTTTTTATAGGATGCTAACAAGACTGTGTTGGTCCATGCAGGAGACATTCTCCCATCAATGGACATCTATTGGTTGAATCCGTGTTGAAGACAGTCAACATCTAGCATAACAAGAAACACACAACCGATTTTTTATCATTATTAAAAGGAAAGAGCAAATCTATTAATGCTGTTAAGGTTTGCAGCATGGATACATTTGAGGAGTCAGTTCACATCGGCTCAAAGTGCTCAGCCAATACATTCTATACAAATATACAGGGGGCCACTACGTGTACATGATATGTTTTGTTGCACATATCCATTTGATAGGACAATCATTGAGACATGACGTTATACTTCGATAGTTTGATATTGTGCAGGTTAGTTTGAGATTTTAGGATAGATTTATAAAATTATGACTAAGTAATTGCTTAATAATATTATTATCATTATATTAAGTAAATTACTTAAAGTAAATAATTCTTTATTAGATTATTAGTTACCTCACATAACAACTGAATACTGAGAAACTTGATACTTACTAGGTTTGTTATCTATATTGTACATTAGTATTAATTTCTGTACTTTAAGTTATGTTATAGGTATGTGGTATACCTATAACATAACTTAAAGTACAGAACCTAATCAGCCAAACTACTAGTTAACATATTTTATAGAATTTTTTTTTAAATTTTATTGTGAGATAGGCTTGCGCTTGACAACAATCATGCTTAGTGCAAAGCAACAACAACACTTTCACTTGATTGTCTTTTTATTTATTTTTATTTATTTTTAAATAATTTTGAATATTAATTATTTTTAAATTTTTAAAATAAATAATATTCAAAATTATAAATTTTTTGTCTCAAATTTAATGTTACTGTTCTGTTTTATATTGTCATTCTTTGTCATAATTATTGTGACTATGGGTTGTAATTATTGCCTGAAATAAAAGTTATTTATTTATTTCATATTTAAAGCAATGATGTCTAGGTTGGAGCCCACTTGCCTAGAAGATACTTACCGCTTACTTATTTTAGTGTAACAAGAGTTTTTATATAACTAAATAAATTTGTATTACTGCTTTCATAATACGTAATTCATAATTTCCTTTCACGGAAAGGGGCAGCACTAGATTTGGAGCTGTCATTTTAGTTTAGTTTAGAGATTGCAAAGTAAGTAAGTACTTACTTATTTTAAAACAGTACAGTAACATATAGGTATTTATTATTATTTGAAAGTTTCCCTACATTAGAAGGACTTTTATAAATTTTAAATACAATTACTAACTTGGGTGATTTAGCCCAAAATAATTTCTGGTTTGTAAATTGTAGGGAATAAGATTAAATCGCAATTAACAAATGTTAACTATAAACATTTCTAGTAAATAGTTTGCCATTCATATTAAAGTGTTAGAGCAGGTTTTAGCAGAAACGAGCAAACAGGTTGCTGTGTTGACGCCGCGCCGTCAGCCGCGGCTCAGGTCCGATCTGCCAGCTGTTCTAGCAAAACAAAGAAGCGTTGCTCACGAGAAACACGGCGAGCGCGACCGCCAGGGCCGGGGCGGCCGTGGCGCGCGCGTGTCCAGCCTTCTCTTGCACAATCGACCTCTTCCACATCATTGAAGGCGACTCCCCGATTTCACATGACACTTTCTCTTCCAAATCAACGTCTGTTTCATTCTGTGGGAGCATGACTGATTCACTGCGTCACGTAGGATCGTCATATCAACGCGTTATACCACATTAGAACTGATTGAACACTAAAAATACAATAACATTTACAAAAAGTAGGTAACAAAACAGTAACAAAATACGTGAGCAAAATTGACACTCGTTTTGCATTTGACACGTTTGACACTTCACACCATAGATAAGTATTGTTGCTTCACACTCTTTGATATTTTGACAGTTGACTTTTGATTCTGACAGTTGGACCCATTTGGACAACAGCCGAGCGATCGCGTAACTTCTGCATCAATCATTGATACATCGCAATCACCTCTGATTGGTTAACACTCTTCCACTATTGGACATAATCCATTGACGCAGCAAGAATGCCATAAATTCAGCCAATTACAACAATTGATACTGTAACAATGATTGATGCAGAAGTTACGCGATCGCTCGGCTGTGGTGCAGCTGTGTGCAGCTCCTCTTATTTATTCTCATTGGTGGTCTGTCACTTTTGTTTCTGGTCGGTGGTCTGGGTCTGTCATATCAGATTTTACCGGTAGCGCGGTTCAAGCGCGGTTTATTGTTTGTGTTGAAAATTTTGATTTTGTTAAATATTTGCAATCACAGTAGAAAAAAGCGTAATGGTGCAAAACGATAGCGACTCCTGGTCACCAGATGACACGCTTAGAGTTCTAATAGCTTCGGACATACATTTGGGCCACCTTGAAAATGACGATGTGCGTGGTGAGGACAGCTTCATTGCTTTCGAAGAAGTTCTTTCTCTGGCCGTTCAGTACGATGTCGACTTGGTCCTTTTGGGAGGGGACCTCTTCGATCACGCGAAGCCTTCTCCGAGCTGCATGTTCAAATGCACACAGATCATTCGAAAGTACTGCTTCGGAGACAAGCCGATCAACATAGAGGTGCTGTCGGATCAGTTTGAAAACTTTTCTCGAGCTGTTAATTACGAAGACCCGAATCTGAACGTTTCATATCCCATACTGTCGATACACGGCAACCACGACGATCCAGTCGGCCAGGATGGCGTCAGCTCCCTGGACATCCTGTCCATAACCGGTCTCGTGAACTACTTCGGCAGATGGACCGACTACACGCACGTGCGCATCTCGCCCGTGCTCATACGCAAGGGCGAAACCAAGCTCTCGCTCTACGGCCTGAGCCACATAAAGGATCAGAGGCTCGCAAGGTTATTTGTCGAAAAGAAAGTAGAAATGGATCTCGTGGAAGACGGTAACGACTGGTTCAACGTTCTAGCGCTCCATCAGAACAGAGCTGACAGAGGCCACAATAATTTCATTCCGGAAAACGTGCTGCCCACATTTTTGGACCTTGTTGTATGGGGCCACGAACACGACAGCCAAGTTTTCGCTACTAAAGATATCAAGAGAGAGAATGAAAGCTTTTTTGTGATTCAACCTGGAAGCACCGTGGCCACGTCTCTGGCGGCCGGCGAGGCCCTGCCCAAGCACTGCGCCCTGCTGCAGCTGCACCGCAAGGACTACATCGTGACGCCCCTGCCCCTCAAGACCGTGCGCCCGTTCATATTCAAAACTGTGGTGCTCTCCGAGGAGAACCTGGGCGATGAAGACGTCAATGAAAAAGAGAAGGTCCAAAACTTCCTGAAGGAAAAGGTCAACGAAGCCATCGGGGAGGCGGAATCTCTCCGCAGCGGCAATCCCAAACAACCGCTGCTGCCGCTCATCCGCCTGAGCGTTTTCTTCGAACACGAAGGCCAAGACTTCAATCGAGTCCGGTTCTGTCAGAACTTCAACGGTCTCGTCGCCAACCCCAAAGACATTCTCATCATGAAAAGGGAAAAGAAACTGCGCGAGCGGAGAGAGCGCGCGGAGGAGGACGGCGACGACGTGGACATCGGCGCGGCGGCCGTGGAGGCGGCCGACGTGGAGGCGCTGCTGCGCGCCTACTACGCGGCGCTGCCCCCGGAGCGCCGCCTCAGCGTGCTGTCCGTGCGCGCCGTCACCGAGGCCGTGCGCGACTTCACGCTCAAGCGCGACGACGACGTGTTCCGCCGCGCGCTCGACGCGCACCGCGCGCGCGCCGTGCAGGCGCTGCTGCAGTCCAGCGCCGAGAGCGAGGCCGACGTGGACGAGCAGCTGCGCCAGTGCAAGCAGGCGCTGGACGCGGCCGACGAGGAGGGGCTGCGCTCGCTCATCTCGCAGGCGGCGGAGGCTGCCGAGCGAGGCAAGAAGGCGGCCGCCAAGCAGGACTCCATCGTGCTGTCGAGCGACGAGGAGCAGGCGCCGGCGCGCGGGCGCGGGCGCGGGGCACGCGGCGCGCGGGGGCGGGGCCGCGGGCGCGGCGCGGCCAAGGCCAGGGCGTCGCCGCCGCCCGCGTCGCCGCCGGTGGAGCGCCGCAGCACGCCGCGCCGCTCCGCCGCGCAGAAGACCACGTCGTGGCTGCAGAGCCTCAACACGGAGCGCGCCACGCGCCGCCGCCGCGACTCCTCCGACATCGAAATATCGGACGATTGAATTTTCAAAAGTATCCCTAAATTCCATGTCTATAACGTACGTTATTTGTAGATCTCTATTGTAAGAGATCTATTGAGATTGGATATTAAGTTTAACATAAGAATTTACAAATACGTATTCATACTATGAATAGGAGTATATTTTCGATATTGTCATTATGTTACTTGTAAAGAATCACAAGGGTCGATCGCACCGTTGGTTGCTTTGCATTGAGCTGCAAAAGTAAAGGGTCCTCTTTACTTTTGAACAAAATTCGACTTAAAGAATTGCATCGCTCGCTACCTATTTAGTTGTCTTCAATGTAAACCAAAACCATCAATGGTGCGATCATCCCCAAACTCAAGTGCCCCTCTACGTAACGAATCTGTTAATCATTTTATGTATGATTCTATAAAAATGACTGTCCAAGCATAGGCGTTTATGAAAAATATAATATACAATTTCTATTAAAACTAAATTATTTCATTTTTAAATAATATTAATATGCATTAACTAATAATATTAAACTTTAAAACTAAAGTCAAGTTAGCAAGCTAGTGTTAACTTGCGATAGTAATATGACAGTTTCTAATAGAGGAACACAATATTACAGAGTTTCGTGGCATTGAATGATCGATAAATCTGATACTTTTACTGCACGCAGGACAGTGCACTGGGGCTCGGATCTCTGTTAGCTAAATAGGGATGATGCTTAAAAAACCGGCCAAGTGCGAGTCGGACTCGCGCACCGAGGGTTCCGTACAAACCTGTAGTAAGTTTTACGATTTATGACGTATTAAAAACAAGACGAAATGAACCGCAAAACTAACTTTGTTTGTAGAGGTTTATTGTTAATATCAAAAAATTACGTTTGTTGTATGGGAGCCCCCCTTTAATATTTACTTTATTGATATTTAATTATTTATTTTGAAAGGTAATATACAAGTTAATATTCTGTGAAAATTTGAACCGTCTACCTGTTACCGTTTTTAATATTGAGCAAAAAAATACGAAAAAAACACGTTTATTGTATGGGGACCCCCCTTAATATATATATTTTTTTAATTTTTAGTATTTGTTGTTATAGCGGCAACGGAAATACATCATTTGTGAAAATTTCAGCTTTCTAGCTATCACGGTTTATGAGATACAGCCTGGAGACAGACAGACAGACAGACAGACAGACAGACAGACAGACAGACAGACAGCGGAGTCTTAGTAATAGGGTCCCGTTTTTACCCTTGGGTACGGAACCCTAAAAAACACGTTTATTGTATGGGGACCCCCCTTAATATATATATTTTTTTAATTTTTAGTATTTGTTGTTATAGCGGCAACGGAAATACATCATTTGTGAAAATTTCAGCTTTCTAGCTATCACGTTTTATGAGATACAGCCTGGAGACAGACAGACAGACAGACAGACAGCGGAGTCTTAGTAATAGGGTCCCGTTTTTACCCTTTGGGTACGGAACCCTAAAAAACACGTTTATTGTATGGGGACCCCCCTTAATATATATATTTTTTTAATTTTTAGTATTTGTTGTTATAGCGGCAACGGAAATACATCATTTGTGAAAATTTCAGCTTTCTAGCTATCACGTTTTATGAGATACAGCCTGGAGACAGACAGACAGACAGACAGACAGCGGAGTCTTAGTAATAGGGTCCCGTTTTTACCCTTTGGGTACGGAACCCTAAAAAGGCCTATATCAAAAATAAATTATTTGTGATTTTTTTTATCCACTACAAGTTAGCCCTTGACTGCGATCTCACCTGATGGTAAGTGATGATGCAGTCTTAAGATGGTAGCGGGCTAACTTCGGTTTCTACACGGCATCGTACCGGAACGCTAAATCGCTTGGCGGCACGTCTTTGCCGGTAGGGTGGTAACTAGCCACGGCTGAAGCCTCCCACCAGGCCAGACCGGGGAAAATTCAGAAATTATAAATTCCCAACAATTTGGGAATTTATAATTTCTGAATTCCGGGTTCGATCCCCGGCAGGGTCGATACCCTGCCGGGGATCGAACCCGGCACCTCCGCACGTTAATACAACAGAGCTACACACTGCGCCACGGAGATCGATTATTAAATAGAGGGTCTTCCAAAAGACCGAAAATTCACATCCTCGGTTAGTATTAAGTTTGATAACCATTTTAAAATATAAATTTAAGAAAAAAAGTGCATTGAAATTTGATGACGTCACAACTGTGAATTTCATACAACTTCCATGCTAGAAGTGCGTTTTGAAGTTTGATAAAGAGTTGCTGATTTGAATGTGTTGTCATCATCCCTATTGTATTTGATCAATCTGGTAAGTGATACCAAAGTACAAGACTTAACCGAGTGCTCGCCGTCGCCGAATGCTTCCAAGGTACAGACTGTGTCACTAACTCTCTGACGATCGGCGCTCTCGGTGAGTGCGCTTTCTTAGAAAGCCAAGCTAGCTCTTTACGCGACACGAGCCTTATCAACAGACCGTCGCGTGCGCCGTCAGCCGTCAGCCGTGTCGGCTGTCCCGCTCGTCGCTCGTGACATGATCACATCGCCGGACGGAGCGGGCGTCAACCGTTTCCATGGTGTAGGTAAATTCAAATTCAAGACTTTTTACAAGTGCTTATGAATAGTCAAATGAATCTACCACTGGTTCGAAATGCCGTCCCTACCGAGAAGAAACCAGCAAGAAACTCGGTGGTTGCTTTTTTGAAATTAAAAAAAAAAAAGTAACCGAGGATTGCTGTCCTGAGCATTGCTGGAGCGAGTCAAACCCATGCACTTTTATCATTTATGTAATCTTCGACAGTACTTATAATATGCTTGGGTAAGTTCATAAACGTCGGCCCTTTCCCTGACGTACCTGAATTCTGTGTAGTCGAAGAGCTGCAGTAGTGCCAGGAGTCAGGACCAGGCATGAGTCTTATCCAAATTCAATAGTTTTATTCAAGTATACTTAGACATTAGTGCTTTGAATCTACCAGGTTCGGAATGACGTTCCTACCGAGAAGAAACAGCAAGAATCTTAGTGGTTGCTCTTTATATCTTTTGGAGCGGTGAAAAAAGGATTCGAGTAAATAAAAAATATGTATCTAGTTTGTCAGGTATTTATTATATCATAAACAAATAATAATAAATACAGAGAACATACTGTAATTAAAATTATAGTTAGTCTACGCCGCCATTTAAGGCGATTTTTCGGTTTACACAGAGCACAGGGCCCGCGCCCACGTCAGACTTTGTAGACTGATCCGTCTGTGGTGGGCAGCGCCCTGACGGTAAAGACGAATCGGAACTGTTTATGATAAACGCGACGGTAAGATAGTAAAGGCGTGTCCAAACAAGTGCAGCGTTTGCACGACGTGACGCGACTCTGCCGCGCTCCGCCGAGGGTGGCCGACGACTCGGAGTATTATCACAGAATAGGTAATAGTCGTAACAGAAAAGTTACTCCGCGAACACCTTTTAACAATCAGCGACTCAGGTTACGTCGTAATAAAACCCAATTCAGCTCGCACAGCGCTGCGAGTGAAAATAATTAAATACCTACCTCTATATATCTCTTTCTATCGCGTAACTCTTATCCCTTCAGACGCGGCGCGCGTAGCCTTAGGGTTGACTTCTACACTCTTGTAATCACTATGGGTCGGTAATCGGTTGCAATGATGACGACAATTACTTTAAAAATAGATAAAAGAGATATTATTATTAATAAATTTTGTAGAAACCGAATAAGGGTATGGATTTAATATAACTGCCATGCTCCTAACAGGTTAGTTAGCCCGCTACCATCTTAGACTGCATCATCACTTACCATCAGGTGAGATTGCAGTCAAGGGATAACTCGTAGTGGACAAAAAAAAGTCTCACGAGGCTCTCCTCAGAATGAGAGAAGGAAATCAGGAAATAGATTTTAGTTCACCGTAAGTGATAGGTACATACCTATTAATTAATAAGTTGGAGGCGCGTTCCCGGGATCGAACCCCAGACTTGAGGCTGAAGTCTATCCATTAGGGCTAGGCTATCACTATAATATTGGATACTACCTATGGTTTATATTTACTATAAAATTAAAACTACCCATATTATGCATTAATATTATTCATGTTAGTTTTGTTTAGAACTCTAAGTACTAAGTAGGTATAGTACATTCAATATTAGCTGGCGTCTTTCCACTTGAACCTAAACAATAGGGGTAATAAACCAAACACTCATAGAGTCCATTCATTTTTAAAGAAGCCGTTTCGGCCTTATCTATTTTGTTGCAAACCAACCAGTGTTGATACTTTTGAATAATCATAGAATAATTTAAAAAAATTACGTACTTACAGGTATGTTACATAAATAATATTTATTCTAAAGTAATAAATCGAAACATGTGGTTTTTAAATTAGATATGACGACTCACTGATTTCTTCTGATTCCGAATTATTTTCCATGGTTTCATTGTCCGATGAGTCGCTTTATTATTATAAAGTAAGTGCATGGTGTTTTTAAAAATCCTTGTTCAATTTTCTTACAGTGATTGTAAGAATTCTTCCACAGAATCGGATCCGAAATATTAATAATGAAAGGAAGTTAACATAGGGAAAGTATCAAAAACGTTTGAAACACCGTTTGAACGCCGCACGTGTTTTGCAATATAAAGAATTCACCCGCCACGACTTAATCCTATTGTTATTGCTAATGACGGTCTCAAGTGGAAAGACGCCAGCTAATATTGAATGTACTATACCTACCTACATATAATATGTAGATAAGCAAACAATACACATTTTACCTTTCAAGGTCCTTAGGAAGTGCAAAGAGCGATAAATTAGGTCTTAATAATTAGAGTTAAAAACGACTTTATGCGATACAATATCGTTTACTGATCTTTCTATGTTTATCCATAACGAGAACTCGAGTAAAAGTCAAACGCATAACTACGGTCCGCGCGCAACACTCGACCGATACGAGTGCCGTCGGCCGTCCACGCAGCAGTAGTTAAATATCTCACGTCACGCGACGAGCGAGCCATCAGCCCGGCCTGGTATCACATGCGCGGCAGGCGTGCAAACACTACAACACTATTCCTGCTTCAGCGTGGATCTGTTATAAAGCTAGCGTAAAGCTGTTCGCACATGTCGAACAGTGCTCAATGCACACTGCGACAGGTGGCGTCGTCGACACGTTGAATCCGTCGACACGTTTTACTATAATCATATTATGTACCATGTGTATACCGTTATACGCCGCGGTCACGATAACGTTCAATGCGTCGCAACAATCTGCCACAATCGGTTGACGTCATCGTCAGCCGCATGAATGATTACCTAGGCGCGAACGCTCAGGTGAAAGTAGGTACTGATGACGTCATTAGCATTTGTACTGTGTATCGAACAATGGTTTCTGAACGCACTGCATCGGCGACGACTGACGTGCCCTCGGCGCCGTCTAGTGGGCGGCGGCGGCGGCGGCGGCGGCGGCGGCGGGCGGCGGCGCGGGCAGCGTGCGGCGCAGGTAGCGCAGCGCGGCGGCGGCGGCGGCGCGCGGCGAGAGCGCGCCGAACGCGAGCGGCGGCGCCGTGGGCACCAGCTTCACCACCGACACGGCCGGGCCTGCGCGCGGTCACCACGAGCGTTACACGAATACAAATACAGTGGTCGGGTGTGTGTGGGCGTGGAGGTCGAGCATGCGCCAAGCGGGAAGGCGCGGCTGCAGCAACATGTGCGGTATGTGCGTGCGGGCTTACCCAGCGCGAGGCTCTCGACGCGCAGGCCCAGCTCGCCGCACACGCGCCGCAGCGCCTCCTCCGGCTCCTCGGGCTCCGCCTCGAGCTGCAGCGCCTCGAGGCCGCGGCCGCAAGCCTCCTCCCCTGCGTCGTACGAGCCCCATGTCAGTCCCTTCGCTTCCGGAGCTCCGGCCGCCAAATGCAGTCGACGCTTCACGGCCGCGGCGTGGCCACGGACAGAAGCATCGACTGCATTCAGTTGGTGGCTGCATTTCATTGTACGAGTATGACACGCATCAGAATAAAAAAGTCTTGTACGGTGTGTCATTTTGGCAGTGAAAATAACCTTTTTAGTAGACTAAAAAACACTCAACCCAAAAAGCACCCCAACAAGCAAGTGCAAGCTTTTGGGTCAAACTTTTCTCCGCCTCCAAAAAATATGAACGAGGTATCATTCGATTCGAAATAGCATGAAAATCATTTTCGAACAAAATTCAATACCTGCTTGCAAAAATTAACAATTAACTGAAAAAAATAATGGGGTTTGGTTTCTTGCAAATATCTCAAAAACTATTTGATATTTTTCAAATTTGAAAAAAGATTCAAAAAGAGAAAAAAAAGTTCTAGCTCCTGGAACTGTAGGATCAATATTTATAATTTCCCAGAGAGTTGAAAATACTGCTAAAAACGGGGACTTGGCTCGCGTAAGCTTTGCCCACGTTTATCGCGATTTTGCTATTAATTATGCATTACTTAATTATAGTACATTACTGCAGTGGCATTTTGAAATGTATTTGACAAAATGAGTTTTAAATACAAAGTTCTGTCTAGGTACCTAATACTTAGTTTTAATTTCCGCGCATTATTTGAGAAAAGTACTATACAAGCCTTGGCCACAACTAGGCATTGTTCGCCTCGGCCCACATACGTAAGTCAAATACGAATACGAAGCCAAAATAACACCCCATTCAATAATATTATGAAATTAATTGTAGCAGAAGATACAATATTATGTTAAATAGATGTGTGGGTGGTAACTGGTGTGATGTCCGCCTGTCTGCTGGCATTTCATTGATTGTCAGCGTTACCACTTACCACCAAATGGTACTCTCAGTGATATCGCTGACACTAATTGTTATTTGTTTCAGCAGAAGCGTCGGACACACGACTAGCGACGGCGACGCGATTAGTCGGAGAGCTGGCGACGAATTTCGGGAAGGTCCTTTTGGCAAGCTGAAATTGTGAAAAATATAATTTCGTCAATTGGCGAATCCAGTCCTGCCAGTCTGGTATAGCGTTTGCGGTTATTTCGCTACTGCGCAGCATATAACACTTGCAAAAATCTACCAAAACCAATCACAGAGCGAGGAGCTGGGCCCTTATCGGCCGCCGCCATGCCTCGATCAGTTATCTTTGTCGCACCTATGGCTGCGCGTAAGACTTTTTTGTAGTACTCATTTGAAAAATTTATTCACGTCTGGGAATTGTTTAAAACCGCAAAATTTGTCTGGCGATTTGCAGACCGTATTATTGAAATCTCAATAAATACGTGATTAGAATTTCAGATTGCCAAAATTATATTTTTTGGGAATTTTAATAAAATATTTTTGAAGAGGTCTGGTACTTACTACTTTATAACCAACAAAAACGTCTGGGTTTTCAGTACTTACTAAATTAAAAGATAAAAAAAATCAAGTTGCCAAACAGTTATTTTTTTTGTTTTTTTTTGCAAATGTTATATGCTGCGCAGTAGCGCAATAACCACAAACGCTCTACCAGACTGGCAGGACTGGATTCGTCAATTGACGAAATTATATTTTTTCACAATTTCAGCTTGCCAAAAGGACCTTACCGAAATTCGTCGCCAGCTCTCGGACCACGCCGCCTCGCTGTCGCCGTCGCTAGTTCCGCGTCCTACACTAGCGCCTGTATTGGCTGGTTGATAAAGGCTGGTTGATAAAAAAAAGTACAATAAAATAATGATGACTATTCATCTGTGGTATCGCTAACAAATACTTTTTATCAACAACACCCCCGCTTAGTGGTGTTGTTGACAATGGACGATGTACTTTATGAATAAACCGAAATATTTGGCCACGGACAGTCAAATATGATGGTATCATAAGACGGATACAGATGTGTGTCAGTGTGTGTGTGCGTGTGGGTGTGGGTGTGTACGTGGTGGCTCGAGGCTGACACTCGTTCGGAAGGGAGCATATCATGCAGATTATAAAAAATATGGAACGGTGACTAGCGAGCGAGCGAACGATATCAATGATCGGGCTCCTTTCGACAAAACCGTGAAGTTTCCAAGTGAACAAATGTGAAAATGGATCAGTGGCAAGCCTCCAGTTCCGCGCCCGCCGCCCTCGGGCGCGCTCGACGTGCGACTGCTGTTTGACAATAAGTACCCTCGAGGTTGCGGCGACTCCGTACGCGGTAAATATACACGCTTTTTGGTTCCCCTACAACACGTTCGGTGTATACTTGCTACGTGCGGTCAGCGCTATCCGATTTGTCGGCTGGTAAAAGATTTCATACACATTGAAGGATCGTGACGATTGGCAACAGCAGAACAATCGCAGACAGCTGTCACACATTGTCTCGCATTTGCCGAGGGCGGAGGGCGGAGGGCGGAGGGCTCACGTATTATTTGACAGATTAAAGTGAGATGTGTTAGTTTGCGCACTTGAAAACAAACACCAAGGTTGAATGAATATTACAACATGCGCTACACGGCATGCAACTAATGTTTCAGCACTGGAAATGCGGACCGGCCACTAAACTACTTCACATAATTTTCATTTATTATTGTACTCTCACGGGGCCAAACCCACACTTTAAGCTTGAGCGAGGACATAGGTCCAACACGCAGACGCTTTACGAGAGATATAATCTACATCAAGATAACGATACGGCAACTGAATAATATTATTGTACATCAAGAAGTTGCACTGAAAAATGGTCCCCGGAAGGTGGTAGCTGCAGAACTGTTGCTAGGGATGGATACTGAATAATGGAGTTATTTGTAGAGGTGATTTGATAATTTGGATATGGGGTGATATAATGGTGATTAATTTTGCACAAACACTTGTGGGAAGCCTTCAAAGGAAGTGTTCGGCTACCGCAAGCTTCTGCAGGCCGGAGAGCCGATACACTTAAAAAGTCGGGTCATTCAAGATTGGGTAAAGTGGGCGGCAACATGCCGGACAGCAGATCCTACCCACGTTGTGGGTTGGGTAAAATGAAAACTGGTCAAAATATATGAAATCTGTGTAATAAAAACTTTTAGCTTCCTTGATAAGTGAATGGGACTAATGGAGTTCTCAAAAAATTATGTGGTTGACGCCACCAGCGAACACTTCCAGTGCCAGGGCCCGGGGGACGGGGGACGGGGGACGGGGCCCGAACGAGCGTCAGTCTCGCTCACCGAGGTGTGCGCGCAGACCGTGCTGGTACTGCGCCACGCGCTGGCCCAGGTCCACGCGCCACGCCGGCTCGCCGGCCGCCGCCGCCGCGCCGCCGCCGCCGCCGCCGCCGCCCGCCTCCAGCCGCGCCAGCGCCGCCTCCGCGCGCGCGCGCCCCATCGCCTTCTCCTGCGCGCGCTGCAGCGCCTCCTCCTGCGGCACAGACACAGACACAGCGTCAGCCGGTGCGCGCGGTCGGCGAGCGCGCGCGCACCGGCACTCACCTCCACGAAGTCCTTGGTGAGCCTGGCGAGGTTCTCGCGCAGGTAGGTGTAGAGCTGCTCGGCGGCGAGCTGGCGCGCCTGCTTCTTGGTGGTGGCGGTGGCGACGCGGCAGTGCAGGCCGAGCGCGGCGCGCACCGTGAAGTGGCGCAGGTGCGGCGGGCCCGTGTCGCCCACCAGCTCGTACGTGGCCTCGCCCAGCCGGTACTCGTCGCACAGCTCGCGCAGCACCGCCACGTAGCTGCGCGTGTCCAGCGCGCCCGCCCCGCCCGCCCCGCCCGCGCCCGCCGCGCCCGCCGCGCCCGCCTCCTGTCACACCAGCGCGATACTGACTACCACTCACAGAATGACATACATATGATTTGTGTAAGGCATTTGACTGAATTGAACACAAGACTCGTTAAGACGGTAAGTCAAATTGAGCCACTATGAAAATGTCCTGTTAGACCAGGGTCGATAATTTTTAAAACCAAAAAAAATAATAGTAGGATGAAACCCATTAGAAAAGGAGGGGAATATTATAAAAATGAAAGGAAAAATAATTTACGGGCGATCTGAGGTCGGGAAGGGGATGGGGGGGGGGGGGGGGGGGGGGGGGGGGGGGGGGGGGGGGCATAAATATTAATTTTATTAACTTATTTGTTTGTTAATTATAGTAGTATATTTTGATTTGCAATTTTTTTTTTATCAATTTAACATGTAATCTAACGTTTTTCGAGTAATTAAAGTGTAAATTTTAATAAATAGCTCAAAATGATTTATAATAATTAAAAAAAAAAATTCGAATTCGAGTTTTCGATTTTCGATTTTTGCATTTTCTGAGAAGATTTACTATAGTAACATATATATTTTTTTTCACCATCGGAAAGTAGAGATTTCAACGAACAGAAAACATACCAACTTTTTGAAAAAAGCTGATATTTTGACGGGTGAATTTTCGATTGAAAATTAGGGTGCTTTTTCGATATTAATTCAAAATAAGGTGAATAAATAAATATTTTTACTCAAATAAATTACAGCGTATTTGGGACATAAAAAGGTAAGTTTTCACCAAATTTCGTTAAAAAAAAAAATGTTTGTAAAAGATAAAAATAAAAAATCAAAAACTTGGTTTTTTGAATTTTTCACATAAATTTTGAGGTTATGTGAAAAAAGTGTAAATACAAAAGTTTTAGATCTTTTTATTACCTACAACTTTGCCATTTGACTTTTTTCGATAGGACTTTTAGTTTTGCCGGAAAACGAGAAAACCCGTTTTTAGGGTTCCGTACCAAAATGGTAAAAATGGAACCCTTATGGTGCGACTTTCTCCGTCTGTCTGTCTGTCTGTCTGTCTGTCTGTCCGTCCGTCACACTCGATTATTTCAGTAACTACCGAAGCTATCGACATGAAATTTGGAATAGTTGTGTATATTAGTGGCCCAAAGACACTGGAATTAAAAAAAATTGGAAATTATTTTTGTTCTTATTTAAAAAGGGGGGAAAATCGGAGGGTTGAAATTTAAAAGTGAGATAACTGTACTGTGTGGGGTATCATATGAAAGGGTTTACTTTGTACATTCTAAAACAGATTTTTAATTATTTTTAGTCATGATAGTTTTTGATTTATCGGGGAAAAAGTCAAAAAAAATACCGTTCCCCCCCCCCCTTATCTCCGGAGTTTACCAATCGAAAAATCTGAAATAATTATGGTCAATAGGAATTTATGTATATTTTACAGGAAAACTATAGCCAATGCTCTAACTAGCATAGTTTTTTTGATATTAACAGAAAACCTCTACAAACAAAGTTAGTTTTGCGGTTCATTAAATTCATTAATCGTAAAACTTGCTACAGGTTTGTACGGAACCCTCGGTGCGCGAGTCCGACTCGCACTTTGCCGGTTTTTTTTACCCTTAAAACCCCCCCCATCCCCTTCCCGACCTCAGATCGCCCGTAAATTATTTTTCCTTTCATTTTTATAATATTCCCCTCCTTTTCTAATGGTTTCATCCTACTATTATTTTTTTTCACTTTTTATTATTTTTAAAGGCTTCTACCTGGTCTATGTGTGAATTTTTGAGCTTTTTTTTCTCAGTAATCATATTCTAACAGTTTGTGTAAGTAATGTGAAACCAACCAGATAAGCATCACTAATTTTCCCTCAAGGCTTTATTCTAGACCCCTTTGTATTCTTAGTATATAATACAAATGATTTAATATGAAATTATGAAATGATTTATTTCATGTAGGACAACTTGTCCCACTTGTGATAAGTCGTCAGAATCTACCACCGGTTCGGAAAGCTGATTCTACTGAGAAGAACCGGCAAGAAACTCAGCAGTTGCTCTTTTCAAAAACAGAAAAATGTAACAATTTGTATATAATATAAAATGCATACGCTACGTAACAAGTAGGTATTACACTGACTTGTGGGTTGCTGGATGCGAAGCCGGTTGCTTCCATGCAACTTTGTCATCGAGAAAATCATCTATACTATAATACCAAATACCCTCGACTTAACAGATGCTGTTTAACACAGTCTTTAAACCTATGTAATGGCAACTCCAGAAACTCTTTTGGTACCATGTTATAAAAGCGTATACTCGACCCCACAAAGGACTTCTGCACCTTGCGCACACGATATGACGCTGTTACAAGTTTATGGCGGTTTCTAGTACATCTTTTTTTTTTCTATATACTTAAATATATGATACATATTAGGTATGTCTATTAATGTACCTATCTATTTTTCGAGATTTGTAACATTTTGACATTTAAGTATTATGTATTTGACATTTATAATATTTATTTTACATAGACTTGCTTTCGTTCATTAAGATTTCAGATTTTTTATTATTTTTAAAATATTGATTTCATGAATTTTTTCCAGTAGTAAATAATTATCTGTTAATATAATATTGTGATGTTTATTGAAATTTTGGACGCCATTATTTGGCAGATTGTAATATACAGGACCATGTTTATGTAACATCTTTATGTAACTTACAATCATGCAATAAATGAAATGAAATGAAATTGATTGTGACTATCACTTATATTTGCTTATAAAGATAGTTTAGTTTAGTTTTAGTAGTTTAGTTTTTCCTGACAAAGACTATATTATTGTAAATGTATTGTGAAGGCACCGTAAGTATACCAATCTCTTTAAATTTTTCACGAAGTGATTCGCGTGATCCGAGTTTACAAATAGAATGGATGGCTCTTTTCTGTAATATAAAAATTGTTTGGATATCAGCTGCTCTGCCCCACAATAAAATGCCATACGACATGACACTGTGGAAGTAGGCAAAGTAGACAAGCCTAGCCGTTTCAGATACTAGTAATATCACTACGTATAGTTACCAGACTGCCTCGTTGGTCTAGTGGTTAGCAAGTTCGACTGCGGCCGACGAGGTCCCGGGAACGAGTCCCGGGTCGGGCCATAATTAAGTGTTGGGTTTTTCTGACTAGAAATTCTCACTCTCAGTACTAGCCCGGAGTTAGGAAGTTGGTGGTGTTTCACCCCCGTGCCTCGGAGAGCACGTTAAGCCGTCGGTTCCGGTTATTATCACTAACATGATAATAGTCGTTAAAGCCCGCCAACTCGCATTGGAGCAGCGTGGTGGGTCTAAGCTCTAATTCCCTCTCTCCTATGAGAGTGGAGGCCTGAGCTGAGTGGTGGTGGTGGGTGGATAGTTACCAGTGCGGGGTCGTCGCTGGGCTCGGGCGGCTCGGGCGGCGCGGTGGCGTAGGGCGGCGGCACGGGCAGGCCGCGCGCCCGCAGCGCCTGCAGCATGCGCCGCGCCGCCTCCTGCTTGGCCTCCTTCTTGGAGCGCGCGGCGCCGGTCACGACCACGCCCTGCGCCACGCAGCGGTACTCGAACGTGGCCTGGTGCTGCGGCCCCGACTGCAACCACAGTGTCGCCCTGGTCAAATGCTGACACACATTCACCCATCCTTCTCCAACTTGAGTTGAAACATGTTACGGTAATTGTTGAAAGTTTCTGAGCTACATCAGCTTATGTAACACAACATCAGAATCAAATTGAATAAAAGATTTCAACTAGGAATTTCAAAAGGAGAATCTGACTGACTCACTCTAGAAATTAGATTATCTGTAAAAAGTAGTAAAATCTCACTGTGGTGTTTAGGAACACCCCAGCTAATAAAGGGTAGTTCATCTCACACAATAAAGAGCAAAGTCCTGACGGACTCACTCACTCACTGGCTGGCTCATCAAAGTAAAGGCCGTTTATAATGTACACAAGGATTATGGTCATAACTATTTCTTGAAATTCCCATGCGAGCCATTTTGCAGGTGATTACTTACTAGTCTAGTATACAATAATGTTATAACAGTGTGATCGAAATAATACCACCCATGTCCATTTGAGTGCTTGACATATTGTACCATGTGGGCTACACATGTATATTTATTTATATTATTATATTATATTAAATCACACAACACAAATACAACACTATCTCATATATATTTAAACATTCACACTATATAAGATTATAATATATACTTACAATTTATATAGTATACAGTTTACGTACATAAATAATTATCATCATTTCACACATTAAAATCATAATAAAAATTCAACAAACAGACAACACAATTAATTCACTAACGGAGCCGGGCGATATGCGTAGTATGTCATCATATTAGCTAACGATGCACCGACGCGAGTTTAGCATTCCTGCCGCACGCTGTCGGCTATACGAAAACTGTCGCTACGGTCGCGCCATTTCCTACCATTCTACCAACTTGCTTTAGCTTAAGCATCAGCTGATCGCCATTGATTGTTGTGCTACGTTTATCTTAAATTTTGTGTGTGAAACCGTGTACGTTGCTCCTGTGTCGTTTAACTGTGTCCTGTGTAAAAATAAAGACTATTTGTGGATTCTGATACATTCGTAGTAAGTTATTTCTTCCCTGTTTTACCTTCTACGTGTAATAGAAAGGAGGACTCGACAATAGCAAAAACCCAACACGAGACCCTTCATACCATATAGGGTGTTTAATATTTTGGGACATCTATTCCCATCACCTCAAGAAGCTTCCACCGTTAGTCAAATATAAGTGAAACTGTCAGCACCTGTGATATGCATTCATACTCGGGCACCTGATTCATCTTGATCATCATCTCCTGCAGCACCGTCACCGCTGTTTTCATCATTGTGCTTGGGACTACTGAAACAATCATTTATGCATTAAGTAATGCTCTTATGATGTCTAAATACCCAAGAGGAATAAAAATCAAAATGATTTTTTACAAACAGATGGCACTCTTACTAAGTTACATTTCCTCTTAGATTAGGTATAGCTCAGTACGCAAATTATACAGTGTATACTCATCCTTACTCTGGTCTGATGGTATTTAGGGATTTACGGTCTTATAATATTATAATACCTGACTTTCTATTATCTTAAAAATAGGCTCAGCTTTAGAATACTGTCGGTTGAGTTGGACGTTAATTTTTTTTTTACAGAAAGACCTTGATGTGGTTAGCCTTCCACTAAAATATTTTACTCCGAATTCTAATACTTTTCGAGAAATATTTTTTTGAAAATTCGCAATTCTTCACCACTTTTCAATATTTCGTACGACATTTGCCATAGATTACAGACTCATTGACGTTTAGTTGGCGTGATAGAGATTCGTTTTACGTAAACTAGTACCTAAAGTACCTAATCTGTCATTAAAGTCCCTTTTTTTTGACGTTTTCGAATAAAACACAGATAGTGTACCAAAAACGGAACGCGCCAAAATTTTTTGCGCTAAATTGACAAATGACATTATTGAATTCAAATTTCAAATCTTCCACCCAGAAATGCCTTGCTGACAGCATAGCGGTGGTACTTTTTCCTCCTCCGCTCCCACTATCAAGAGCGAGCGAAGCGAGCTCGGGACTTGGGGGCACTCCGATTCGGATAGGTTAGGTTAAGAAGGTCTTACAGACCCCGCCATCCTCTTCTGTGGTTATTTACTTTGTTTATGTCCCAGAAAAAGGAGCCCCGCGAAGCGGGGCTCCGTCGACCGGCCTTGGAGGGGGTGAGAGGGAGAGGGTGAAGTCTAACTCCCCCTCCCCCTCTAAAGTACTTTTTCCTTTGGAGGGGGGGTTCACCCCCTCCCTTCCTACCCCTCCTCCATAAATGAGGTGGGTTGGCATTTGAAATACGGATCTGGAATTTGGACTTGATAAGGGTTGATTTTTATAGGGGTAGGTTACCCCTTTCAATCGACACCCCCCCCATCCCGCGGAGATGCGTGGTTTTTTTTTTACACGTGTTTGAAGTTACGTGTAACGGAACGTTATTGTGTTTGAAGTTACCAACAATCAACCAACAAGGTGCACCTATAGGTAATTAGGTTAAGGTTATTTTCCTTTTTTGACCACCCAGAAATAGGAGCCCCGCGAAGCGGGGCTCCGTCGACATGCTCTTAGAGGGGAAGAGGGTGACGGCTAAGGAGTTTTCCTAGGTCCCCCACTTTTTCTTAGGCTATAGTCGTAAATTCTTATATAAAGTTAACACAACATCAAAAAATCCAACCAACAAGGTGCACCTATAGGTAATTAGGTTAAGGTTATTTTCCTTTTTTGACCACCCAGAAATAGGAGCCCCGCGAAGCGGGGCTCCGTCGACATGCTCTTAGAGGGGAAGAGGGTGACGGCTAAGGAGTTTTCCTAGGTCCCCCACTTTTTCTTAGGCTATAGTCGTAAATTCTTATATAAAGTTAACACAACATCAAAAAATAAAAAAAAATAATAAAAAAAAAATTATAGGTTTCCGCGCCGCGGGGGATGGTGGGGAGGGTTCCTACCCTCCCCCCTCACCCCCCCCCCCCTCCACCCCCACCCCATACATCCAGATGCGTATTTCAAATGCAACCCCAATGAGGTTCATGATATCAAAAAAATATACAAAAACATAACCTCAAAATGAGATTTTTAAAAATTCATAGAAAAAAAACGGTGCATTACCTTGTAATGGGAGTAGTGTCGGGGGGTAGGGGGCACCCCCCTCCTCCCCCAAACCCCCCCCACCCCCCTCCTCCTGCCAAACGATACTAAATTTTACCCAATTTGAGAACCTAACCTCAAAATTTTAAAAAATTAATATCTCGGAAACTACTAAAATTCGGAACGTCTTACTTGGAGGGGGGGTATATCCCCTCCCCCCCCTCCCCCTCCCCGCTCCCCCTCCCCCTCCGTCACCGACAGTATACTAAAGCCCAACCGAAATCTGGCAGCCGGTATTGAGGAATCGCGGCACGCTCACCTGAACTAACTGTTGACTGTTGTTAACGGTGTGACACTAATTCAATGATGCAAGTAATGTTTAGACCTTTATTTACACAATAGGTAATAAAAATCAACTTCTGCTTCCAAGACAGTTGCTTTTTCCAAGATAGAGAAGTTTTATGGTTATGGTTTATGGTTCCAACATAGAGGACACCGCACCACAGAGTTCACCGCACCGACCAGAAACAAAAGACGTACTCTGTATGTGTTTCGTTATAAGCACTGCGAGCACTGGCAGTGCTCTTTACTGGGGACTTCCAGTGCTCTCAGTGTATTTCGGAACGCACCCTCTGTGAAAAGACGTTATGGGTTCCTCATTCATTACCTACATCACTCATTGGTTCCAAGCCAAAGATTTTTTATAATAACAAGATTGTGCACTTAACATTTAATTCCCTGCAAAAATAACTTCTATTGCTTAGATTTAAAGTCTAATTTCTAATACAATATTGCTAAACGGGAAAACGAGCCCAGCGAGAGGCTCTGAAATAGGAATGCGTCTCTGTCTGACGTATTGCAACGACGTATTGACGTATTGACGTAGGCAGTAAGGTAACCATAATTTGTTTGTTTAATGGAAGTGTTATTTATGTTTTTCTATAGAGTTCCCAAAAATGAAGAGATTAAGCAAAAATGGATTAATGCTGTTCCTGTGGCGAAACGTCCCATATTATGTGTACTCATGTGGGGTCAATGGACGAGTCGTCAAGTGTATATAACTGTGAATAATTGCTTATGCACTCACATGAATCCTGAATGTCTAGCTGCTTGTAGAGTATCATCGATCTGATCTGATCCGTCTATCTGCTTCGCTTTAGTATATCTGTTAGACTGGTCTCATACCTCCTAATTGACCCGTGCTTTCTGTAACCCAAAAGTTGAACCGGGCAGACGTTGTCGACGTGACAACGTCCGCCCGGCCAGCCCTATTCATACCCCCGCTGCCAGCGTTACAGTGTTGGCAACGGAGGTGGTGCGGTTTAACCTATCATTAAACTTTGGTATTACGCGGCGCAAAGTCTCCAGCCAGGTAGACGTAACCCTCAGCGATCCTGGGACCCACGCCGCGCGATTTTGCGGCATGGCGTCCCACACCGGGGCAGGGCTACGTCTTAGCATATCTGCTATTTAATTCCATGAGAGTCACGTCTCAGGCCGGGTAGACGCAACCCTCAGCTCACTGCTGTCGTTTAATGTTTATTGGGACCCACGCCGCGCAATTTTGCGGCATGGCGTCCCATGCCGGGGCAGGGTTGCGTCTCAGCATATCTGCTGTCTTTAGTGCTTTATGAGACCCCCGCCGCACCCATCATCATTTCTATCTAACAAACGCGTGGCCACGAGTTTAAACTCGTGGCCACGCGTTTGTACTATTGTGTACTCTATAGGAAGCAATTGCTTCCTATAGAGTACACAATAGTACCCTCAAGCAAACTACATTTAATTGATTATCTAGTAATTTCATTAGACACGTAATACAGTTTATCCACATGTAATAATTAGTGAATAGTCAATAATTGGCGTAAATAACTATATATCAAGCACTCACCAATGGGTTTAGCACGTGAAGCAAAGAGGCAGCGTTCCAAGATGTTCACCGGCGGCAGTGGTTGGGAAAATGGCCGCCTGATGTTATACAAGAATATTATTCGCATAAAGACCATAGACTAGGTATACTTGTGTCTTTGAAACAGACACAGATTTAAATTTTTACGGCTCTAGACTCTAATCATTTTGACCATTGAATATTTGACAAGTATAATAATTAAGAGTACATCTAATAATGTATTTAGTATTATATTTGTAGTTTATTTTACCTTCTTTCGCGATCGAACGTCGCGACAGTTCCTGGATATGTTACCAAATATACGGTAGTTTGCGGATTACATTTCAAGGCAGAAGATTTTGCTACAGAGTCATATGCACTCAAAAAGGCAACTTCTTAACCAGGAACAAACAAACAACCATACAAACTAAGAGATAGAACGCTTTCTTGTATTTAAAATTAATGCTTTATGTTTGTTTGTTTTATTATACTGTTTATATTGTATTGTAGTTTGTTTGTTAATCCATTGCATTAATATTGCATTGTCATTCACTTACGTCTTACAATCTATGTTTAAAATTTCAAGTCTGCAGCTCTTTAGGAAATTACTTTTAATATAACTGATTTTATACCAAACAAACAAGTAGACCGGAAAATAGAGATAAAATTAAAATCTACAAACTTTTCTTCTGCCTTTTATTTTTATGTAAAATCGAGTTTTTACCTATAATATTGCCCGCTTGTTATGGGGACAGATACCGTCAAATGTCACAACACTAAAACGTGTTGTCACTCTAAAAGAAGAGGACGCAGTCCTGTTTAGCGCCATTTCGCACGAGCTCGATTTTAGCGTCTTAGTGCGCAATCCTGTTTGTACGTAAGTACTTATTACATCCATGTTCCAAGCACGTTTTGACATTTGACATTTACGTATTTACCACAGAAATTTATAGAGTTATATAATACTAGATGATGCCCGCGACCTCGTCCACGTGGATTAGAATTTTTTGATTCCCGCGGGAACTCTTTAATTTTCCGGGATAAAAAGTAGCCTATGTCCTTTCCCGGGATACAACCTACCCCTGTACCAAATTTCATCAAAATCGGTTGAACGGATATATGCCGTGAAAGCGTACCAGACAGACAGACAGACACACTTTCAACCAGTGATAATATTAGTATGGATGTCTGTGTTATTTACTTGTCTCTGAGGTAAACATAGAGGATGTAAATCCTACATCAATCATTGTTACAGTCTCAATTATTTTGATTGGCTGAATTTATGGTATTTTTGCTGCGTCAATGGATTTTGGCCAATAGTGGAACCTTAGGTGGAGGTTATGATAACCTTTGATTAAAAGTTTTAAGCATGTTTTATGGCACTATGGTACATAGTATACCATAGTCCATAACTCCATAGGTATCATGTCTGTGGTATCTTCACGGTTCACTGGTTCACGGATGAACTTGAAATAGTCACAGACGAAAGGCGGTTCATTGTTACCAAAAATGAACAATAACTAGAAAAGCTGATTCTTATACAGTATTAAAGTAGAAGTACCTACATAAACAGTATATATAAAAACTGACGCATGTGGATGGGTCTTTAATAGATATCACCTTTCAAAGACGTTATAAGCTATACTTACTATGCGTTCCTGTAAAAAAAATATTAGCAATTATTATGTCGTCCCGTTGATTGCTGTTAATTTTTTTTAATAGCAATCAACTTTTCTGTTGACCTCTAATAAAAGAGGAACAATAATTTCACCATGTTTTATTAGGTAGGTACCTATATTATCTCAAAGCTTTCAGTCGCCTTGATTTTTTTCCGACATCTTCTACTATCATCGTCATATTTCAACCAACTTACACAAAATATTAATGAATTAGGCCCGCTTGCAGAGACGCCGGGTTATCGTTTTAACCCAGAGTTAGCTGCTACTTTGACAGAATTCGTATAATATTTCTGTCAAAATTCCAAATTTATTCCTGGGTTAACGTAACCCAGACACTTAAACGTTCCTCTTGAATCACTCCGTCCATTGGTGAAAACCGTATGAAAATCGGTTCGGTAGTTTTGAGTTCTCCGCAGAGTGCAGACAGACAGACAGACGCGGCAGGGGGACTTTGTTTTCTATTATGTAGTGACTAGTGATTACCCGAGGGCCGAAATCCTATTATTTATAAATTCGAATGTGAGTGTGTCACGCTTTCACTGCCCATCTTTTCAACAGATCTTGATTTGCGGGATTACCTACCTTGTTGAGATTTCTCGAGTCCCGAGAAACAAAATAAGTCGAGAAATCAGAAACACTATTTATAACGTACTACTACTACTACTTAGGTAGTACTTACTCGTAAGTAGGTAGCTAAAGTAGTAAGAAAATGAGAAAAACATCGATTGTTTCAAATATTTTAACCGCGTTAAGGCAGGCAACTGTCGGTACAAGTATTATTGTCTGCGGTGTGGGGTGCGGCGCCCGGGCCCGCGCGGGGCCCGCTTGGGGCGCACGAGCTCTATGAACTCGAAGAGCGCGAGCAACAGCAGGTAGATGAAGGCGAGCCACGCGGAGCCGTGCAGCAGCTCGCGCGTGAGTCTCTCGCCGGGCAGCGTGCGGCGGCGCGCCATCAGCGCGGCGGCGCGGCGCGGCGCAGCAGCCGACGCCCGTGGTACAGCAGCGCGTGCACCAGCAGGATGCAGCAGTACACGACGAGCGTGTGCAGCACGGCGCACGCCGCCGCGCCGCCCGCGTCCCGAGCGCCCGCGCCCGCACCGCGCGCTCGCCGCCTGCCCATCAGGTGGGGTATGGGTGGGGTGACTCCTTGCTCTCAACCATAGGCTTAAGCGAAAAAATTCTATGTCTATGCTCTCAACATTGATTCACATTGACTGAAGATGACAGATTGACAGACAACTGGAAGTTAAAGTGACCATAAACTCAGGAGACAGGAAGTGACAAATGACATGAAAAAATACATATAAGAAAACCACAAACGAGAAACTATATTATGTAACAAGTACTAATCCACAGTACTTTATTAATCAAATTAATATGTGATGAGAGATGGCCGTAATGGCACAGCTTACTACTAAGTTAACTATTTTAGGGTTTCCTACCCAAAGGATACCAACGAGACACTAATTACTAAGCCTCCGCTGTCCGTCCGTCTGTGTATAGGCGCCGGACCGGCAGCACGTGTAAACAATCGAAAATCGTATGTAGTTATGAGCCGCAAAAAAGTAAAAACATCAAAGCCAAGGGTCATTAATTATATTATAGGAGATAGCTGCACTTTTGGTAACCATCGCCAGAAAAGCTGATTCAGTGTTAGGTGGATGTAGAGCTCTCCACTGATCACAAAAGTTGCAGTCTGCCTGCATTTGGATGGCCCTTTCGCTAAATATGGCCGTTCAAAGACGGTTTATTGTTACCAAAAATGAACGATAATTAGAAAAGCTGATTCTTGTACAGTATTAAAGTATGCGCAGTACCTATGTAAACAGCGTAAAAACTGACGCATGTGGATGGGACTTTTTCTAGATATCAGCTTTCAAAGACGTTATAAGCTATACTTACTATGTGTTCCTGTAAAAAAATATTAGCAATAATTTTGTCGTCGTTGATCGCTATTAAAAATGTTTAACAGCAATCAACGGGACAACATAATAATTGCTAGATTATTGGCCTAGATTTGGTGCCAAGTTTCATGAAAATTGAATAGGTGCCTATCCAATGACCCAATCTCGGTTTTAACAAGAACAAAACTGGCATCGGAATAACGGATGGGGAACGTCGCAACGCAATGTGCGGAACCTGCGGTTTCACGTCGCGGACTGTACCTAGAGACGGCATGACTGCATGAGATGAGAGCATAGAGCAAGATTAAAATAATGAAATTAGTTATGTAGGAACAAACCATGACTTTATTAAATTAAGTTAATTTCCCGTGGGAAGTATTAAACGACGATGAAAGTTAAAATTAACAACCTTATAGTAAATCATAACGGGAGGCGAGCGTGACCCGCTCACAAGTACCTACCTATATTTTTTTTTTATCCACTACAAGTTAGCCCTTGACTGCGATCTCGCCTGATGGTAAGTGATGATGCAGTCTAAAACGGTAGCGGGCTAACCTATTAGGGGCATGACAGTTATACTTATTAAACCCATACCCCTATTCGGTTTCTACGCGCCATCGTACCGGAACGTTAAATCGCTTGGCGGCACGTCTTTGCCGGTAGGGTGGTAACTAGCCACGGCCGAAGCCTCCCACCAGGCCAGACCAGGGAAAATTCAGAAATTATAAATTCCCAAATTGACCCTGCAGGAGATCGAACCCGGGACCTCTGCACGTTAAGACAACAGCGCTACACACTGCGCCACGGAGGTCGTCAAATAAATTTTATAGCTATTTAACGGAGTCTTACAAAAAGTCATCTCAGGCTGGAGACTTATTTTTTTTTTTAATTTATTTATTTATAGGACAGCCAACAGGTTACAACTAACAATACATTAACAATAAAAATACAGTAGAAAACAGAGTTTAAATATGCATTGTAAACCCACTTAGAGGTTGCCACAGCTTGCAATGTTAAGTTACACTATAGTTAGTCCGGAAAAAAACGAAATTAAAGACGAACGGTAAGAATAATAATAATTAACGAACAAAAAAAGACTAAAATTAACTGTGATGAGATCCAGCAAGCTGAGGCAAACAGCTAGACTGGATCTAGTGCCTTTACAAAATAAACGAAATTGAAGATCAAAGACATACATATCTTAATCTAAACTTTAAACTAATATACTTAAAGTAGGCAGAAAAATTAATCTATGTAACATTAATCAAGTAAATTCATTGCTATATTGAGATCTAAAATGATCCAGTAACTTCTTACGAAACTTATGAAAGTTATCACCAACTATATCAATGTCTATAACCTTACGTCTTATGTAACACCATAAGTAATCAAGTAAATTCATTGCTATATTGAGATCTAAAATGATCCAGTAACTTCTTACGAAACTTATGAAAGTTATCACCAACTATATCAATGTCTATAACCTTACGTCTTATGTAACACCATAAGTAATCAAGTAAATTCATTGCTATATTGAGATCTAAAATGATCCAGTAACTTCTTACGAAAGTTAGGAAAGTTATCACCAACTATTGCTATTGTAAGAAGTTAACATCCTATTTATAGGTGCAGAGTTCCCCAAATTAGTTTTAGAAAAACCAGATTTGAAAGGTAAGTAGTTCCTGACTCGACTGTACGGCCTAGGTATCCTAACCGAAATTTTAGATAGTAGATTTGACGATTAGACTGATAAGAGACTTGAGAGTGTCCGACGATTTTTTGCTCATTATGTACCTAGATTCCCTATTATCAGAAGACTGCAATTTTCAACGGACGCTGAAAATTGAAATTAATGTTTATATGCGTGTATATACATAAAGAACTTGTTCCTATAAAACTTTATTTTTAATCAATATAATATCCGAAGAACATTAAAAAATTGCATGTGGGTAAAGTAGTGGAGCTTGGTGACCTTTTTAGGGTTCCGTACCAAAATGGTAAAATGGAACCCTTATGGTGCGATTTATTTTCAGAAAAGTACCTGTACCTGTAGGTACTTAGTGTGACATTGCTTGTACTACTTAGTATAACTTTTTCTTGTCTCTTTACGTATCTATGTGTAGGTATATATAAGGTACTTAAAACTAAATAAGTCATGGATGAAAGTGATACGCCCAGCAATGTTTATGAATTCGGGCAAGTAATAATCAATTTAGGAGTTGTACCTAGTTCAGTTGAATTGGGCTGTATATCGATAGTCGATACTATACGTAGGATGTAGGCTTGACCTAACTACCTAATTACCTTTAATAGATAGATACTTACCCAAATTTCGTGCGTAGGTAGGTATTTCACGGAATCTCCTGGGATCGCTACCGGCCACCAAATGTCAAGGGCCAGAATAGGTACATAACTGATGGAGTCATTATCATAAATTCATAATAACTAGTGGTTCGCCCCGAACTGAGACCTCGCGGTATCACAGAGCGCCATCTATTGACATCATTGTGAAGTTTTGTTAAAAATATCATCATCATTAAATCTTAAATAATTTCGTTTCCTTAATATTTATCTAATTTTAGTATTTGTTGTTCAAGTACAGGTTGTCATAATTCAAATAATTGATCAAGTTTCAGGCTTGAGAGTTCAGAAAATTGAGAGTTCTGAGGTCAACTTTGGACGTTAGAAAATCGCCACTTTAAAAGCCCCCCATTTCGTCAATTTTAGGGGAAAAATCAAAAAATATATATTTTTGGACTCTATTCCTAATAATTATCTTTAAAATGATATACCGGGGTCAATTTCAACAAAGGCGTTTTTTTGTTTCATTTCGGTGAACTTTCGTATTATCAAGTTTTCTCAAATTTAAACAGTAGTTTATTGTACTTCTTGATATTCTTCATGCTCTTATTTAATGCCATCAAAATATACCTTAATAAACTAATGAAAAATCGTGTTTAAATTTGTGATGCCACTGAAATGAAAAATTCGTTCACCGATATGAAATAACTAGCCACCGAAATGAAAAAACCTATCCACCGAAATTAAAATTCACCGAAAACGCATATAAACATTCTTTCTTTTCTTCTCTGCTCACATAATCTTCTTCTTTCCTTTCTTTCATCTGCAGTCAATGCTAGCCTCGGCATTCTAAAATAATATGTCAATTATAGTTGGTAGATCGCGTTTCAACTTTGCATTCACCTGGTACTTTAAAATAAATAAATCGGATTATATTTAATCAAATCTCGTTATAGTCGGTTGAAATCATATGCGAAAGTGTGTTTGTTAGTTGGTTTATTGGTTTGTTAGTTTGTTGGTTTGTCCAACAAAAGAACAAGCAGAATTCAGATGCAATTACTCCACAACTGATCATATACATTGAAAAATGCAATGAATATAACAAAGAATACCTAGGCTTTGTCGACTATAACAAAGCCTTTGACTCAATAAAACACTACCACCTATGGCAGGCACTCGAAGAACAGGGAGTATCAACTAAGTTCATTAGATTAATAAAAGAGATAAATAGAAAATGTTCAGCACGAGTCAGACTAGAGAAAGAAGGAGAAGATTTACAAATAAAAAAGGGAGTCAGACAGGGAGACCCTCTATCCCCTAAACTGTTCTCAGCCATTTTAGAGAAGGTTTTTCAAAATCTAGATTGGGATAACTATGGACTTAATAATATAAATGGGAAAAAATTAAACCATCTCAGGTTTGCAGATGACCTTATTCTAATATGCAACAATCCTAACACACTAGAAATAATATTACAACAACTGGAAAAAGAGAGTGCTGTGGTAGGTCTAACTATGAATACAGAGAAAACTAAATTGATGACAAATGGAGACCAAATTACTATAAAAGTTAATAACAAACCAATAGAATATGCTGAAGATTATGTGTATCTGGGACAAGTTATCCACACAATCAGATGACTAAAGAAGTTAACCAAAGAATAATTAACGCATGGAAACGATACTGGTCTTTAAAGGAAATTATGAAAAGTAAAGAACTTCCAGTAAATGCAAAGCAAAAAGTATTTGATACTTGCATATTACCGTGTATAACTTACGGATGCCAAACTTGGTCACTTACGAAAGCGAACACACAGAAACTAGAAACTTGTCAACATAATACGGAGAGAAGTATGATAAACATAAAAAAGAAAGACAGAATAAACCTAAAAACTATTAGAAAGTGAAAGATGTAACAGAGCATATAAGAAGGCTAAAGTGGCGTTGGACTGGACACATGATTTTTTTTTTATTGCAAGATAGGCTTGCGCTTGACGACAATCCCGCTTAATACAAAGCAATGATGAGGTCTAGGTTGAAGCGCGCCCACCTAGAAGATGCCTATTCACTCTTGCCTTGAAGGTACTTAAGTTATACGTGGCAGGGAATACATGTGCTGGAAGGGCATTCCACATCCTAGCGGTTTTGTTTTTTGGCAGCTGTTTTGGCCTTTAACTCGATGCATTTCCCGAAATGGAGATTGGATGAGATTTCAATACCCAAGAGCTCAATATGATCACTGATCGGGACGGATATACTTTGGAAAGTTGGAGCCAAGGTGAAGGGGCTCTTTTTCGCGGTGAATAAATACGCCTGTGTTTTGGTGGCATTAAACTTGACTAAATTGGCATCACCCCAATCGGAGACCTCCTCAAGAGTCAAGCTAACGCGATTCACCAACGCCTCTCTTTGCTCAAGTATCTCAGTAGCACTGGCTCTAGAACTGGACGTGTATCTCTCCGTAACAGTACTGTCATCAGCGTACCCAAAGATACCGGGTTTGAGGAGATCGTTGATGTGCAGCAGGAAAAGTGTTGCGGAGAGAACAGACCCTTGAGGGACACCGGCATTAATAGCCATTAGGTCAGATGAGCTGCCGTCAACGACAACCCGAAATGACCTTTCCCTCAGAAAGTCAGATATCCAGTTACAGAAACCAGTAGGTATCCCGTACCTTGGGAGCTTACTGAGAAGACTGCCGTTCCAGACCCGGTCAAGTGCCTCGCCGTGTTTCTCAATGGCTTCACCCCAAGTGTGCGTGGCATACACCAGAAGATCTCCTGTAGACCGATTTTTCCGAAAACCGTACTGCCGGTCCGACAGAAGAAGATGATGAGAGACAGTGGTGGAAAATGAACTAAGGAAGTAACCGAGTGGTATCCGAGGGATGGGAAAAGGTGTAAAGGAAGGCAAAGGAAATGATGGGAAGATGATTTAAGAGTGGTGGCTGGTGCTACATGGCGCCGAACAACACAGGAGAGGAAGATCTGGAAGGCTCTGGAGGAGGCCTATGTCGCAGGACAAGCTGATGTTCAGAAATAATTTTTTTTAAAAATAAAACAACATAACATTGTGAAATATTTATTCAGCAATAAAGGCTATGATTATGATTATGGTTTGTCCTTCAATCACGCTGCAACGGAGAAACGGATCGACAATAAATCGCACAAAAGTACAGGTCATGGAAACACATTAGCAAAATGTATTCAAAGATTGTGAAATATTCACCTCCTAGCTTGAATTTTCACCGAAATGAAATAATAATCAACCGAAATGATAAAAACATTCACCGAAATGAAACAATTATACACCGAAATGATAAAAACCCACCGAAATGAAAATTTTTATCATTTCGGTGAGTATTTTGTCATTTCGGTGGTCAGTTTAGGCCACCGAATCAACCGAAATGAAAACACCGAAATTAAAATCAAGGAAAAGAATTAACATTACGAGAAAACTATTTGATAAAATAGTAATAATACTATTTGAGAAAACTATATTGTTAAAAATTATTATTTAAAATTCACTGTTACGCAACTCATTTGTTCACTATTCTTGTGTTTTTTCAAATCTCCCTTAATATCACCGACCAGAAACACTTAATATGATAATAATTTTTTGATCGGTGTTGTTTAGCATTGTAATAGCTAGGTACGAAAAACAAGACACAGACTGTCAGACAATGACCATGGTCTGTGGACAGCAGTTGACAATGACATTATTATTTTTTAAACGTAAAGCATCACCACAGACTTTACACAGATACGTTTAGTCCCGTAGACAGAGATGTGTGATTAGTCAGGTGTAGCCATTGAGGTACGAAGTTAGTACCGTTTAATCCACAGGTCTAATCAAGGATACGCACTTATTAGATAATAATTTTTATTTTTGTTTTAATTTTTAATTTTATTATATGTAAGTGAATGTCCGTGACGTCTTGACCCTTGGGCCCTCCTGAAAATCAGCGTTGCAGTATGATAGGTAGGTATATACCTATCTCTCATGCTGTGGCACGGGCTGAGGAGGTGGCCCATTGGCCACACGTACATACCTAGTATAAGTTTAATTGGTGTAAACAAAATTATATTGTAATAATTGTACTTAGTGTTGGTCAATAAACTTTTATTTATTTATTTATTTATTATTTTATTTATTATAGGATGTAAGGAATACTACACAAATAAAAGTAGTACCATTAGCCCATTCATGAATACTTAAATAAATTTACTAGCTTATTGCAAGACAAGTTATACCTATACACGGAAATGAAAAGAAATGTGTTCCATGTCACCGATATGACATACTTATGTGTTTGGCGGGAACACGCAGGCAAGCGGCGCACGTCCTCCCACGATCAACATATAGAGGCCACAGTTGCGAAAGTTTTAAGCGCACGCGTGGGGAGCTAGAGTGGTTTTAAGCAAAAATATACCTGATAAACTTTTTGTCACCGAAATTAAAGAACTTTCAGTGACACATTCATTTTTACTATCCTGCTATTAAACTGGGTAGATATTATTAAAAAAATACTTTGGGATTATACTATCACTATTCATGAATAAAATATAGGTACCTAGCCATAAACCTCAGTAACCAATATTTTTTGTTTTATGAGGAAAATTACACAGAAACATGTTGCAGTGACAGCCACTGAAATGAAAAATTCGGAGCTTTACCATTTTTTTTTTAAACTGTAATCCTAATCCAGAAATATTTACAGCCTCGTACATAGGTAACTACCTCTTCTACCTAGAAAAAAATATTAGAACTGTATAGTAACGTTCTGCACTACCGATTTCATCCATGCCGCATAAATTTTGCTGTTGGGAAATTCACCCACCGCAACCCTATGTAACGCTATAAAAAATATTTTACTTCGCATTCGCTTCTATGAGAGCCCCCCTGAAATAAAGATTTTTATAACTTTTTAAGCCATATTCGGCGAGAGAGTCATCGGTTTACATATTATATTTAAATTTGAAGTAATTACGTTCAGCAATTCAGAAGTTATAAGGCTCTGACAGACGGACGGACGGACGGACGGACGGACAAGTGCCAATTCACCCAAGTAGACTCAGATACCTTCCCTTCGCTCGGTCAATTATTGCTCATCAGCTAAAATTACCGTATTTTTGTAAATGGGTAGGTACTAGGTAGGTATGTTGGAAAATAGTTTTGTGTTTTCTTATTATTTTCTTTGTCGATATTCTGATCATCTGTAAGGACTTTAGGTAGGTATATAATACTAGCTGATGCCCGCGACTTCGTCCGCGTGGATTGAGGATTTTCGGTTCCCGCGGGAACTCTTTAATTTTCCGGGATAAAAAGTAGCCTATATGCTATTCCAGACTATAATCTATCTCTGTGCCAAATTTCATCCAGATCCGTTCAGCCGTTGGAGCGTGATTGAGTAACAAACATCCATACATCCACACTGCACACATCCATACATCTATACCTACATCCATCCAAACTTTCGCATTTATAATATTCATTTGATATGACATGACTGTATGAATATCGATGCAAATTGGAAGATTGTTCAATAGATGCCTTCTGGACCTTCATCTGGGTCATCAGCCCTGATAGATATATATATACGAAGTCGCGGGCATCAGCTAGTAGTATAATATCTTGTTGGTTGGCGTGGCAGAAGCCGGTAGGTACACGCCACACTATATCTACGCGAGGTATAACTATGGAACCTATGGTAAAGTCGCGAACTTTGCAATGCTAGGTCCGCCGCCGTTCCCCCAAGTCTAACAGGTTAGAAGTATGTCACTGATTGCAGTCAAGGACCAACTTTTAGTGGAATGAAAAGCTTGTAGGTACTAGGTAGTGTCGTTGACGACCTCCGTGGCGCAGTTGAGCGCTTTGTCCCGTGCGGTGGTCCCGGGTTCGATCCCCGGCAGGGTCACTTTGGGAATTTATAATTTCTGAATTTTCCGGTCTGGCCTGGTGGGAGGCTTCGGCTGTGGCTAGTTTCGCAAACTTTCGCATTTATAATATTTATTTGATTGATTGATTTAAATCATTATTTTCAGTAAGTAGGTAAGTACCTTTGATTCTGGGAATCGAAACAATTATGTAATGCAGTTGCAATCAGTTGTAAATGGTATGGTGTAATATGGCTCGCGTTTGATATAATACCCAATTTGGGCGATCGCAGGGGCTGCGGCGTGGCGGCGCGGCGCGGCGCTGCACGGCGCGGCGCGGCGCGGCGGCGGCCCGCTGACCTACATCGCGCTAATCGCATCACGTGAAAAAGCTCGCGTGCGGCGGTCGTTGCCCCGCGGCCCTTCAACCCTGCCTGACTTCCTGCCGGGCCGTTCTCCTTGCTTACCTCCTCTGTTTTTTTTATATCCACTACGAGTTAGCCCTTAACTTCAAACTCACCTGATGGTAAGTGATGATGCAGTCTAAGATGGTAGCGGGCTAACCTGTTAGTTATATTAAACCTATACCCCTAATCGGTTTGACCAAATTGACCCTGCCGGGGATCGAACCCGGGCCCTCCGCATGTTAAGACAACAGCGCTGCACACTGCGCCACGGAGGTCGTCAAGAAGAAGTGCTGGTGGTGATGGGACGAGCGAGCTGCTACACGTCCACTCCAATCGTGGCCGTATTGATCTTGTGTGTCGAGTCTGCCGCTGACAATGAAACACCGGCGCATGACCTACATTAGCATCTAGATTCTAGACGCTGACGTTCGCCCTCCGGAGTGAAATGATTTATTTATTTCACGTAGGACAACTTGCGACACTATGAGAAGTCAAGACTCTACCACCGGTTCGGAAAATTGTTCTACTGAGAGGAGCCGGCAGTTGCTCTTTTCATAAAAAGAAAAATGTTACAAAATGTAAATAACACAATAATATATGTATACGTCACGTAGGTTCCAAGTATTTATATAATGACTTGTGGGATGCTGCATGCGAAACCGGCTGCTTCCATGCTACTTTGTCATTAAGAAAATCATCTATCTTATTATATGTTCTGTGTATAGTATAATAACCTCGACTCTACAAAACTCGTCTGCAAAATTATACAATGACAAGTGCAATGACAACACAGATGTAGTAAATGACAAATCCAGAAACTCTTTTGGAGGCATGTTATAAAGCGTACTCTCGACCCCACAAATACAACATACCTGCCCTGAATCTGGAAACCGATTGCATCGCCACCTACCGGGTCCAATTGTGGATATAAACCATCCTGGGATCCACTCAAACGCACACAAAAAAATTCCATCAAAATCGGTCAAGCCGTTTCTGAGGCCATTCATTTTTATTAAATTGAGATGATTGAAACTGCGACAGTAGTACATTATGAATATTTGACTCTATATTAATTATATTCTACACACATATTATCATGGACAGCAAAATAATGACGATGATAGATACTTACAATGTTTAATCATGTCAGCGAGAGAGAACTATACAATGTAAATCGAAAAAGTGCCTCTGAATGACGGCCGCCGCGCTAATTAGCAATACGTCTCAGCTAGTGGGGAATTCACAATGCATGGAATAACTGGTTCCTGAATTAAAAAAAACTGTATAAGGCAGGAAATCCGATTAAAAATTCACGGCCCCATTAAAAGTTTAAACGACCTGTCGGACGCGACGACCGATACAGGCAACTCGAACTTCAGATGCAGCGTCGTGTTTTAAACTTAGCACTTAGCAGCTTAATAATTATTATATTTACTTACCTAAGCCACGATAAAGTTCAGATGACCGTCCATCAAAGATATTACAGCTTAATATGATGTTCAGCAATTCTCGATTTATGGCTTTTAGGTGTGCCAACTGGGCACATAAATTATATAGAGCACATAATTCAGAATGGGTATAGAACTGCTTCCAATGTGAGCTTTCCGCCACGCTGATGTCTAGTGAAACATCAGCACGTGCATTATGAAAATGAAAATGAAAAAATGAAAATGAAAATGATTTATTTCATGTAGGACCACTAGTGTCACTTATGATAAGTCGTAAGAATCTACCACCGGTTCGGAAAGATGATTCTACTGAGAAGAACCGGCAAGAAATTCAGCAGTTGCTCTTTTCAACACTATAGACTATGGTAAAACAAACATTGCTTGTTTGGATGCTTGTTCGGAAGACGATAGCTGTACGGCAAGGTATGGTCACAGTATTGGTCTGTGGTATGATTCCCAATAACTGTTTTCGTATCGTTAAGTCTGCAGCGTCATGCCGCCCTTCCTTAACGATTTTTATAATTATTCAGTGATGAACGCCATTTCGTCGTATAAAAATTAATATAGTTTATACATAGATTGCTCAAAAGCCAATTCATCGTATATAAATATAGATTGCTCAAGAGATTTAAAAACCCTTTGTTTTTTCAGAAACATGACACGCCACTCGGTACCTACTTGCAAAAACAATAATTTGCAAGTTAACAAAACCACAAATTGCCTCCAACATCGCATGAGTACATACTGTGGTGTGTAGTGAGCTGTTCTCGAAACACATAAAAGCGAGCTTCTGATTCATGCGAGTTAAATGTCTCTATAGTGTTGTGTTTGTGTAGGCAGATGTGTGCAGCACATTATAATACAACAATTGGCATAAGCTGCGACTAATTTGTATTCGATGTGAGCCTTGGCAGCCATCTCCCGTGTAGCGCTCGGCATGCGATGCGATGCCACGCGGCATCGTAGCGCTCGGCATGCGATGCGATGCCACGCGGCATCGTAGCGCTCGGCATGCGATGCGATGCCACGCGGCATCGTAGCGCTCGGCATGCGATGCGATGCCACGCGGCATCGCGCTCGCCAGGATGAGGCGCCTGGAGCCTGGAGCCTGGAGGGGACCAGTCACGGCTGAACTGCACAGCAACAACCGCTTCAATATGACCTACACATTACAGTACCGGTTGCCAAAATCACAATTTTGTAAACCGGGAACTCCCTCTCCCCCGTGCTTACTGAGCAGCAGATAAAGTGTCGTGCTCTCTGACTGGCACACAAGCTACTAAACGTTGGTACTCTAGTATCACATCGACACTATGGGTGTCTGCGCTGAGTGCGAGTGGCTGTCGGCTGAGAGACTCTACAGCTCAACCCTCACAAGCCTGCAGGGTTGTTTCAGAGGCTGGCTGCTGCTGACATGACGGTCTCTACGTTACTTTGCATGCCATCCCTGGTGACTCAGGCCGAGGACGAAACTTACGACTTGTACGAGTAAGTATCCATACTTCCATACTATCCATACTAATATTATAAATGCGAAAGTGTGTATGTCTGTCCGTCTGTCTGTCTTTTTTTTTAATTTCATGTTTCGCACTCAAATTATCCTCTGACAAGGTGTCAGAGACCTTTTTGCTGTGAGTTTTGCTCTGAAGGAAGGTGCCAACTCACGATGGTCGTGAAGTAGCTGTGTGTGTGTGTGCTTTTTTTTTTCCTGTGATAGGTATACTTATGTGTACATGATTGTGAGTGACCCTATCTCCAGCAGCCAATGTTCTGTGCCATGTGTTCTGTGTAACATAGCGTAACTATTTATTCATTTCATACAGTGGGTCGACGCTCACATAAATGTCAGACCTGACCACCATCATACCATGACAGTTTTAGCAGTCCTAGATGTACGGTACTGCATAAAATAGAAAGAAAGAAAGAAAGAAAAACAATTTATTCGACAATGGTGTCACAGACAAAACATAGTATACAATTAATGTAACAATTTCGTCTGTGACACCACCCGGAATGGGTGTACAGCTCAGCATTAAGCTCCGCTTTGTATGCCAATAAATTGCATACAAAGCAAAGCGCTGGTTTTCAGCCGTGACCCGGGTGACGTCACAGTAACAAAAATTTAATCACAACAAAAGTAAAGCTTATAAATAGTCATAAACAAGCAGCAAGTTCCCTTATATATGCATTATTTTAATCATATTCACTGAGCGAATATACATAGATATATGTATATATAAGTAATATATTTAATTATAAAATATTTAAAACTACAATAATATAATAATAATAAGTAAATAATATGAAAACAAGAAAAATATATCAAGAAATTTACACATAGAATACATTACAAACAAATACAATATCAAATTAATGATATATTGGCCGCAATATTCTCAAACTCTATTTGCTTAAGTAACATAAATTTCTTTAACTTATTAACAAAAGTGATTTTACTCTGGGAATCACGTATCGGGGGAGGAATATTATTCCAGCATCGGGTTGCGGCATATTTAAAGCTACCCTTAAAAGCAGCAGTGCGGTGGTGTGGGACACTCAGAATCTTTCGCACGCCTCTAAAATGTTCCCTACCCTCGTACATCCTCCCTAGCTTTTCATATATGTAAGGTGGCTTACCATTTTTAAACACACCGAATAATAAGCTATCGAGGTGCAGCTTCCTCCTTGACCTCATTTTTAGTAAGCCATGTTTGTTTAAAAATGGTGTTACATGCATTCGTGGAGGAATGCTAAAACAAAAACGGGCACATGCATTCTGGACACGCTGGATAATTTTGCACGTTCTGGCCAGAAGACGAGGCCCATAAACTATATCAGCATAATTGAGCTTCGATAGTACCAGACTCTCAACCAGACGAGTACGCACTTCTTGGCTTAAATACTTACGAACCTTATATAAAATTTTTAACCGGTAAAAGCAATTGCGTACCACCAAAGCTACATGTTTTTCAAAACGCAAATCTGAGTCTATAAGTAATCCTAAGTTCCGAATTTCAAAAACACGCTCTAAATTAATACCATTCAAACTTACGCAAGCCGAATCAAAATTGATCTTATTTAATTGCGCCCTAGATCCAAAAAACATGAGTTTTGATTTGCATGGGTTGAGGACCAATGAGTTACTATCTGCCCAATCTGCAATACGCTGAAGATCCTCATTAACCCTCTGAACAGCCATATGATATTGGCTGGGTTCAAAAGAGAAGTATACCTGCAAATCATCCGCGTATATATGAAATTTAGAGGTCTTTATATTATTAATTAAATCAGCACTATACAGAATGAATAAGATAGGCCCCAAAATTGAACCTTGAGGGACACCTCTAGAGACATCAACAACAGAGGAACAACATCTCTTTCCATCACCCTGAATAACTTCGACATATTGCTTTCGACTGCTCAAATAACTATTAAACCAGTGAACAGTATTAATGTCAAAACCATAGTATGATAACTTGGATAGCAGCAGTGCTATATTTATACTATCAAATGCACGCGAAAAGTCTAATAACACCAGTAAAGTACACATTCCTTTGTCTTGGGCCGTCAGTATACTGTCTGTTACATCCAAAAGCGCAGTAACAGTTCCTCTTCCAGCTCTAAAACCCGACTGCATTTCTGGTAACAAATTATTCTGCTCCAAGTATTTAGAGATCTGAAAGTAAACTACTTTTTCCAAAATTTTCGATGCACAAGGCAGTATACTGATAGGACGTAGGTCTTTTACCTTTACAGGATTATCAGTCTTAGGAATTGGACGAACAACTGCTACTTTCCAAGCATCAGGAAATGTTGACGTTTCTATAGACTTATTAACGATTGAAGTTATGACAGCAAGACTTTGAGGGAGGGTCATTAGCAGCATGTCGAGTGTTATCTCATCAGTCCCTTCTGCATTAGTATGTAGATTTTTAATTATTTTAAATATCTCTACCTCACTAGTCATACTTAGTGTGAACTTAGCAGGTAAAGATCTACCAAATTCATAAAAAGTAAGCTGCGAGATCGAGACCTCATTCTTGCCGGGGATATCTAAAAAATGCTTATTAATCTCCTCTGGGTGACAAAGATGGAAATACATTAGAGTCATAGAATTTTGTATTATAAAAATTCTGCTAGTTTCATTCGTTACGCCCCTGTCACCCCGCAGCTTTGCTTTGTCTAGATGCCTTCGTTGAACGACTGGTAGGAAAGAACGTATCTTCTTAGACTGTGTCTGTGACATTCGTTTGGGCCGTTGATATTCACCATAGACTATACATTTTTATTACCCATTTACTATATATGTACCTATAAATTGATAACGCCAGCAATTATTAAAAAAAAATTACTTTAATCCCTAGACCCTAAATGCTAACTTCCGCCTACGCTAAGCTATAATGACATCTTTTTAGAGCATGAGAGGTGAAAATAGTAGATTAGTAGCCAAGGGCTGTAAGGCATCAATTGCAGCCCGAGATATTTAGGCGCACGAGCGCAGGGAGGGCGCCTATAGTTCGAGGGTGCAATTGATGCTTACACCCGAGCTAACTACTCTGCTTTACATCTCGATTGTGAGGTAAAGTAGGTCCTTATTACCCCCAAATGGAGCTTGTAGGTGACCAATTAGCGCTCTAGGGTAATAATGTAGCTAGAAAAGCCCTAGGGCGGTAAGTAATTAAAAAAAGTATGATGGTTAGATGTACGCGAACTTTTTGAAAGAGTGAAGAGTTTTTTTTTTAATTACTTTCCGCCCTAGGGCTTTTCTAGCTACATTATTACCCTAGAGCGCTAATTGGTCACCTACAAGCTCCATTTGGGGGTAATAAGGACCTACTTTACCTCACAATCGAGATGTAAAGCAGAGTAGTTAGCTCGGGTGTAAGCATCAATTGCACCCTCGAACTATAGGCGCCCTCCCTGCGCTCGTGCGCCTAAATATCTCGGGCTGCAATTGATGCCTTACAGCCCTTGGCTACTAATCTACTATTACTTCGCATTCGCTTCTATGAGAGCCCCCCTGAAATAAAGATTTTTATAACTTTTTAAGCCATATTCGGCGGGAGGCCATAGGTTTACATATTATATTTAAATTTGAAGTAATTATACGTTCAGTAATCAGAAGTTATAAGGCTCTGACAGACGGACGGACGAACAGACAAGTGCCAATTCACTCAAGTAGACTCAGAGACCTTCGCTTCGCTCGGTCAAATATTTGTTATGCATGCAGTGCCCTTCTTCTTTTTTTGTTTTGGTCCAAATCGCAGCACTACAGTTTTTTTTTTTTGCTTTGTTAGTATTTTATGGTAAGTATCTATCGTTTATTTATACAGAAGCGTAGGCAACCATTTTGCAGTGCTGCCATTTGATTGACCAGCGGCTTTTGTTATTTTTTCACAGCATCTTATGAATTTTTTCCTACATTTCTCATTGGTAAGAAGAGTTCTTAAATTGCTTCCCGTAATATCTAATTCTGTTTCTGCCGCTATATCTTGTCTTAGTGATCCAAAACGTGGGCATGCCGTAATGACGTGCACCACGTCTTCGACCACGCCAGGCTCACATATGCACCAGGGTCCCGTCTGTCTGTCTGTCTGTCTGCTACGCTTTTACGGCCCATCTGCTCAACCGATTTTCATGAAACTTGGTACAGGGGTAGATTGTATCCCGGGGAAGGACATAGGCTATTATCCCGGAAAATTAAAGAGTTCCCGCGGGAATCAAAAAATCTTAATCCACGCGGATGAAGTCGCGGGAATCATCTAGTAGTCTTATAAAGGCTTAAATTAGGTACATTTCAATTACAGATGTTCCGCAATGGCTCCGATCAAGAAGTTCAGACTGATAGTGCTATGTAACTAACTAGGTAATATAGTTTTATAGCGAGGCGCGGCTCGGCCGCTAATACACGGTTTATTGTATCGCCGTCAATTTATCCGCTGTCCACGTCTCGATGTCTCGCATTACACGTTATTGCAGGCACGGGGAGGATGCAGTTATTAGCGGAGTCATTAAATCTGGGAATAATGCTGGCGGTACTTCAAGCTGTCTGAGTAACGCAAACCAGTCGTTTGCTTGGAAGTCGTGCTGTTCGCCTGGAGGGGGGTCGGGGTGGGGGGAGGAGCGATTTGAGTCAGCTGGTCGTTTCCTGAAGCCATTGTTCAGTTTGTAATTTGTTTTCAGCGCCCGGTACGGCCACGGCGCGGCGCGGCGTGCCATTTGAATAGGTTCAATTCGCCGGTTTTGTGTTTCCTATTGCTTTTTGTTATCGTCTCTACCAGGTCCCCATACAATATGAAATAGCGAATTTCGTCACATTTGTCTCTAGACTCAGTCTAAAAGAATTCTAGGTGTAACCGCAGTAACTCCAAGAAACTAACAAGTTAATAAACAATGTTAATTAACTTGTTAGTTAATTTGTTAAAAAATGTTGTAAGTAAAAAAATGTTAATTTAACATTTTCAGTCAAAATAAATGAGTTCATTAAGCAGACCCAGTTTAGCTTTAATAATAACTAGCTGATGCCCGCGACTTCGTCCGCGTGGATTGAGGTTTTTCGGTTCCCGCGGGAACTCTTTAATTTTCCGGGATAAAAAGTAGCCTATGTGCTATTCTAGACTATAATCTATCTCTGTGCCAAATTTCATCCAGATCCGTTCATCCGTTGGAGCGTGATTGAGTAACAAACATACATCCATACATCCAAACTTTCGCATTTATAATATTTATTTGATTTACAATGAGTTCCAGCTGCAGCTGCTCCGCGGCCTCGGACCACGACATCGATAACAACATGATGAACATAATGTAGCTACTATCCATACTTATTATGCGAAAGTGTGTCTGTCTGTTTGCTACGCTTTAACGGCCCATCTTTTCAATCAATTTTGATGTTTGGTACAGAGTTGTATCACGGGGCTACATATAGGCTATCGAGTTCCCGCGGGAATAAAAAAAACTGAATCCACACGCATCAAGCTCGAATTTGCGGGTCTTATCTAATACGATTATATCGTCTGTATTGTCGTCAACTTTATCTACTCTCTCTCTCTCAAACGAAACTTCGCAAACGAACGAACGAAATTTCGATAACTCCTCTCCTACATAATATTATCTCTATGCTCCTCTCTATTTCGTTATCGTACACGCAGACGAAGTACGGATCCATATACAATTTTCGTAACCGATTGGATTGAACGATTTTGTGTGGGTCTAATAACCGACTAATTACGTTCGTTTGCGAAGTTTCGTTTTAGAGAAAGAGAGTAGACCCCCAGTAGACCCCCAGCTATCTAAACGATTGTAGGTAACGAATTTTGAAACAGAGATGCCACATGGCAGGAAAATTAATTAAAAACCCAAATGAAGCCGCGGGATCATTTTTTTACCTACTACAAGTTATCCCTTCACTGAAATCTCAACTTGTGGTAAGTGATGATGCAGTTTAAGATGGTAGCGGGCTAACATGTTAGGGGTAGGTAAAGGTATAGCAGTTATATTAAACTTATCTAATCGGTTTCTACATGACATCGTACCGGAACGTTAAATGGCTTTATCGGTACCGATGCCTTCCAGAGGTCAGACAAAATCCAGAAAATATGAATTTTCAAATTGTTCCCGCTGGGAATCGAAACCGGGGCCTCGCGTTATAGGATAACAGCGCCCACCACGACGCCAGGGAGATCCACAAAATCTACTTAGTACCTACCTAGCAGGTGCATACTGCATATAGTAGGTACCTGGCTGGTACCTACCTACTTAGTACTTAAAAATAAAAGTTGAAACCGAACTTCCTACCTGAGTAAGAGTTGATAGACCCTACATAGGTATAAACAGGTCACAGTGCCACGAGCGATGAGAATGTTTTTCGTCCGCAGAGGCTTAGAGCTAAGATTTAAAGTTACTTTCCTGTAACTTTCCGGCCGGAGTTAGCAAGTCATTTGTTGAAATACCTAAACCTCTTACAAACAAACTTCCGCCATTCTTTGTATTAAAATCAAAATGGTGTCGCCTCTCAAAGCGCGCTCAACGTTAAACTGTATTTTAATTAAAAAATGATAGTATCAGCGCTCGTCCCTCGCAGCCGGTGCTCGAGCTGAGGAGCCCGTCAGATAACAAAGTGGCAGGAATAATAACACGAACGAACACTTATTTTTAATACCATTTGGGGTTTTATTATACAAAATTAACGAAATCCTTACATTTTCCACCACTACCACCACTACAGCCCATTAACGTCCCACTGCTGGGCGCAGGCCTCCACTCTCATAGGAGAGAAGGAATTAGAGCTTAGACCCACCACGCTGCTCCAATGCGGGTTGGCGGGCTTTAACGACTATTATCATGTTAGTGATAATAACCGGGGCCGACGGCTTAACGTGCTCTCCGAGGCACGGGGAGTGAAACACCGCCAACTTCCTAACTCCGGGCTAGTTACTGATACTTGTTATGGCCCGACCCGGGACTCGAACCCGGGACCTCGTCGCCCGCAGTCGAACATGCCAACCATTAAGACCAACGAGGCATTCTACATTTTCCAGAAGAGAAAATAACGATTCTTTTTCTTTTGAATCCGAGCAATTTGTTGTTTTACGAACGGATTTTCACCTCAAAGCTAGCTTTTGCTTATGTTATTGATGAAGGCTGTTAAAGCGGTTTACTATGTTTTAGTTAACGAATGGGCCAGGGGCCAGAGGCCAGGGGCCAGGGGCCAGGGGCCAGGGCGGGCGGCGGGCGTGGGGCGGGAGGCGGGCGTCTTCGGTCGAATATCGCATGTCATCCGTGCATTAATCGCGCGATCATCAAAACATCTTTATGGTTCCCATTCGAACGAGTATTCGATCGATTTTTAACCGCTTCGTTGTGCCACAGTGTAGGCAGACCAGAAGCCAGTGAGCAGTGAAATTACAATGATAATTAAATATTAGCTTAACGTAGAATTCGTTAAGCGCTATATGGAAACATCTGTTAATTAGTGTGGAATGGACGGGCCATTGAATAAAAATAAGTACAGGTCGATGGGATATTAATTAACGTCGTGATATGCCATCTCCATACCAGAGCGGGTGGCGGCAATAGTACATTACTGCCCAGGCCAGAAATTAAGCAATTCTCGGCTGAGTAATATTAAAAAGGCGAGGCGAAGCCGAGGATTTTGAGGAGTGAATTGCTAAACGATTCCATGAATTGCTATTTTGGCCGAGACTTGTATATATTACTTTTCTCTAATTTGCTAGGCAACAATAAACTGAATTTGTTAAGAAAGCTTTTCTACATTATTGTCGATAGATGCCTGGCGTTGACTCTCCTGAACTCACGCTCAAAGCTTGTGTTGTATGGGAAATGATCTGATTTCCTATTTGAGTATCAGACACCTGAATGGAGCGGAGCCTATTTGCGTATTGTTTTTACGAAATAATGAATTAATTTCCCAGCAAGTACTTAGGAGAAAAGCAAAAAAAGTGTTAATTGATAGCTAGTTAATTCCTATTCGGATGAGTAGACTATGGCACATAAAAACAAGAAGGCCTAAAGTATTGCTCTATCGCCTCTATTAACTGCAGTTCACTTTGTCGTTAGAGAAATCGAAATGCAGTAAAATTTGATTTTTAGACCCTTCGACGCCTATAGGAGGCAAAATATTTAAAGGTTTGTTTTGTTTAGTGAGTTACAAAGAAAATTACAATTAATATTCCTATGTTTTAAAGTACCTATACAATGGACACAGGGACGGGTCAGTGAAAAATATCGATAAAGTCTGAGTCGAGTAATATTTCGAAGTAAGGTAGGGTAATAAGAAACTCAGTAAAAACTTATTTAAGTTTATAAACTCTTACTACAAACTCCCATGAGGACTCTATAATTTTACGAGATAAAAGTAGATGCCATTCTCCAGTTCTTTGACGATATTTTATCTATCCAAAAAATTATTCGAATTATACTCCGTTGAGGCGTGATTGAAAGTTAAACAATTAAACAAACACACTTATGCATTTAAGTATAATAACTACTAGGATGTTTAGTTTTATGGAAGAAACAATAAATGTATTCAAAAGCGCAAGCTGCAGAGGCTCTCAATTGTGCCAATTCTGTATAACACAATCTCTAGACTAATCAAACTAGGGAATCAAAAAATCTTAATCCACGCGGACGAAGTCGCGGGCATCATATTATAGTTAAAAATATTGCTAAACCTTTCTTAATACTCCCTGCGGACAGGAACAGCACTAGATTTAAGGCTGTCATTTTAGTTTATAGTTTAGAGATTGTGTCATTCAGAATTGGTCACATTGACTCGATTTATACTCGTACTTACGACAACGATGACGAAAACCAAACCGTAACGCATTAATTCGTAGTAGGGGTTAAAGAGGAAAGACTGCAAAATTCAGATGGCAACGGTAAGAGAATCGACAACAGTTGTTGCGCCGCCCGCCCTAGGGGCGCGGGGGGCGGCGTGGCCGGGGCGGCCGGGGCGGCCGGGGCGGGCGGCGCGGCAGTGCGCGGCGTGCGCGGCTCCCGACGAGTCGCCCGCCCAGCGCGCCGCGCGCCCCCACGTGCTCCCGCGGACTGCACCCGACCACCACCACCACGACCTACGTACCTTCCCTGTGCTCTCCCTCGCCGTGCTGGCTCCGCACCCGCGCTCCGCCGCCGCCGCCGCCGCCGCGTCGGCGAAACTTTCCGTCCGACAGATCAGCGTAGGATATAAGCTCTGTGTTTTTACTGCTCGGGTAACAGGGCGAGCCATAATAATTTCAATAATGGTACCTATATTGCATGTTTTACGTTGGATTGCCGGCCGTTGATGTGAGATTCGATGCTAGCTCGTTACTGAAACAGTGAAACCTAATGCATTTCCTTAACTCATTATAATATTCCTTTAAGTCCGCTGTAAAAGTTCGCTGCACTGATTCGTTTAACCTTTCCCGAGCTTTTCTCTTCGCTGTTGACAAGGAATGCATAAAGAATGTACTTACAGATATTTGAGTGTTCGGTAGTGTTTACATGAACGGCGAGTGGCGAGCGGCGCCTGGTGGCTGGTGTACAGTGTTGCGTGCTTCGCAAGGCGCGAATCTGTAAACAGAAACACAGAGCACACTTAGGCAGACAAATAAAGCAGACTTTATTGCTCTCTGTGAGACTGTGTAATTGACGTCCTGTTACGTCTTAATTTGTCGTTCTTAAACTTTTGATCTCAGAATAGGTATTTGGTTATTCAGTTCTTTCGAATTTTGTGATAAAAAATGTTATCTTTATCTTTCATCTGACTAATAATTGTCCTGACAACCTGTGCTAAGTACCTAGTCATAAATAAAAAAATCCCAAGTAGTCTAGTCAACAAGTGCTTTTTGGGTCAAACTTTTTTCTCCGCCTCCGAAAAATATGAACGAGGTACCTATCATTCGATTCGGAATAGCGTGTAGATCATTTTCGAACAAAATTCAAGACCCGCAATCAATCATTGAAAAAAAAAATTTTTTTTTTCAATGATTGATCTAGCTTTTTAATTTTTAACCTGAGTACATAAAATTGTTGATAAAAAATTGAAAATAACCTTTTTAGGGTTCCGTACCCAAAGGGTAAAAACGGGACCCTATTACTAAGACTCCGCTGTCTGTCTGTCTCCAGGCTGTATCTCATAAACCGTGATAGCTAGAAAGCTGAAATTTTCACAAATGATGTATTTCCGTTGCCGCTATAACAACAAATACTAAAAATTAAAAAAATATATATATTAAGGGGGGTCCCCATACAATAAACGTGTTTTTTTCGTATTTTTTTGCTCAATATTAAAAACGGTAACAGGTAGACGGTTCAAATTTTCACAGAATATTAACTTGTATATTACCTTTCAAAATAAATAATTAAATATCAATAAAGTAAATATTAAAGGGGGGCTCCCATACAACAAACGTAATTTTTTGATATTAACAATAAACCTCTACAAACAAAGTTAGTTTTGCGGTTCATTTCGTCTTGTTTTTAATACGTCATAAATCGTAAAACTTACTACAGGTTTGTACGGAACTCTCGGTGCGCGAGTCCGACTCGCACTTGGCCGGTTTTTTTAATTTTTCCAACGGGTATCTCTTCTGAGGCCTTTCCAAAATAGCTCCAAAAAAGGAAAAAAATGTCAGATTTGTTATTTAACAATTATCGCACTTGCAATGTTCAAGTTCAAGTAAGAAAAAAGTAATTAATGGAAAAATCGCGATAAAATTTTTTTGACCGCGGATTATTGATCATTCACCTATCCAGTAGATACTTGAATTTTTTCAATTCTTAATTTTCATATTTAATAGATTTAAATAATATTTATTCAGTTAAGGTGGGCGAGACTGGCGCAAGCTAGAGTCCCAGTTTTTAGCCGTATTTCCAACCCTCTGGGAAATTATAAATATTGGTCCTACAGTTCCGGGAGCTAAAACTTTTTTTTGGGAAATTTTCTTCTCTTTTTGAATCTTTTTTCAAATTTAAAAAATATCAAATAGTTTTTGAGATATTTGCAAGAAACCAAACTATTTTTTTTTTAATTAATTGTGAATAAGTTTTGCAATTTTTGCAAGCGGGTCTTGAATTTTGTTCGAACATGCTCTACACGCTATTCCGAATCGAAGGATACCTCGTTCATATTTTTCGGAGGCGGAGAAAAAAGTTTGACCCAAAAAGCACTTCTTGACTAAAGTACCTACCTACTTAACTTGAATTCTAAATCATTTAGAATCAAAAAATATAAGTTAACTACTTTTAACTTAAAAGTAAAGGTAATTTGTTGTAAGTGGTGCTTAGTAACATTCGAGTGCAAACACAATCAGACGCCGAGCAGTCGGCAGCCGGCAGTCGGCAGTCGGCAGTCGGCAGGTGGAGCGGCAACAGCGATCCATCATTTTTAGGTGCGTACTAAAAATAAACTCGCAATCGGCCGTGCAGCATCGCAGATGGTTCGCGGAAAATTAAAATGTATCTTTTTAGGAAACGTCGAACGTTGTGTATATATATGTCGAATAACGGTTTACGACGTCGTAAATAAATCGCTCGGATCGCAGGAGTTCCGCGGCCGGCGGCAGACTCGCGCGCCGCCCGCCCCATCCGCCCCGCCCGCCCCCGCCACGCTGGAGGCGCTGCGCCGCCACTCGCGGCAGATCGCCGCGCGCCGCGACCGCCGCGTGCAGGTACGCCGCGCCGCCGCCGCCGCCGCCGCGCCTCCCCACTCGGCGGACGCTACAGCCTTCCCTTGTGTTGTTACAGTTCACGGAGCGGGTGCGAGATGGCGCTCGCGGCGACGGCGCCGGTGAGTGATCCGGCCTCCGCGCTACACGTGCGAGCCGCGGGTGCGCCGCTCGTGAGCTGACCGGTCGTGTTCTGTGCAGAGAGCGGCGGCTCGGAGATGTCCGGCGGCAGCGGCGGCGGCGGCGGCGGCGGCGGCGGCTGCGAGCGCGGCGAGCGCGTGCGGCGGCCGTCCACCTGCCGCGTGGAGATGGGCGCGCTGCTGGCGCCGGAGCCGCGCCCGCTCGACAACAAAGTCAAGGTATGCGCTTCCACTGCACTTCCGCACTCATTACGCGTCGAGGTCGAGGGTGCGGGAGCGGCGAGGTGCGCGGACGTGGCGAGTGAGCGCTTGTTTCTCACTCGCGTCCCGCCTACGATTGATGCACGTTCCCGGGCATTCATTAATTTGATGTCGAAGATCTAAATATTTCCACGGGCGAAATCTTAATTATCTACGTACGAATGTACCTACATACATCGCGATCGCAGCAGTGCATCTCTATTGAGATCTAAAGATAGCTCTGAAATTGTTAATAAAAAAATTCTTTCCAAAAAACCGACTTCCAAAGCCACTGTAAAGTAAAAAATAATTTTGATTTCTACACACTATGTTGAAGTCGGGCGAGTATAACAAAGATAGGCAAAGTTGACGCGTCGGGCTCGTCCGACTTCAACATAGTGTGTAGAAATCAAAATTATTTTTTACTTTACAGTGGCTTTGGAAGTCGGTTTTTTGGAAAGAATTTTTATTTTTAACTTTTTAGTGTACTCTAAATCCGCACGGCTTAGGAGTGCAATACCCTGCAGCATCAGAGTTGAGGAGTTGGGACTTGGGTTTAAGTATGAAGTCGTTGCTTGACACCTACAATATGAATTCAACATAAAAAATCCTAAATCGCTATTTTTCGGGAGTTCTGTACCCTGAAGCATCAGGGTTGAGGAGTTGGGACTCAGAGTTGAATCGTATACACGTGACTTGATACCTACTATATGAATTTACCATCGAAATTTCCTAACTCCCTAGTTTTGAGGATTTCATGTAGTATGGTACACCTACAGCATCAGGATTGAGGATTTGGAGTCAGAATTTTTTATGGGACCACCTCGGGAGCTTCCTCTAACCAATGAAAAAAAAATTTTTCAAATCGGTTAAGAAACCACGGAGATATGCACCGACATACATTAAAAAAAAAAAAAAAAAAAAAAAAAAACATACGCGCCGAATTGAGAACCTCCTCCTTTTTTGGAAGTCGGTTAAAAAGTAAACAATGCTATGTACCTACTGCGTACTGCTAGAACTGTACCTACTACGTTGTACGTATTAGGTAGTCGTCGTTGCACTGTGTTGTTCAGCGCGTCAGCTGGCACTGACAGCTGTCAGCGGATGGACGGCGTAGGAGGAGAGCTGTCGTGTCCTCGCTCGACCCCAATTTGCATAATGAGGCACGAGCGGAGGCGGCCCCCGAAGCCTCCGCCACCCGCGCGCGGCGGCGGTGGCGGCGGCGGCGGCGGCGGCGGCGGCGGCGGCCGGCGAGCGAGCGGGCGGGACACTTGGCCGCTAGCAGCTGACCTACTTCACTTTATCGCTCATCGCGATGGCCGCATGATAACGTTTGTTAAAGAAACGACCGCTGGAGTGACAGCGTTTAACGATTAGGAAGCGGCCATTTCTTTTGACATAGTTTTTTGCAAATAATAATATTCAACCTAACGTTATTTTTTTTTAGAAGTAGCGTGAATGTTTGTTTTTGTAATCAAAATAACAACAATGTAGACCAGGTAACCTACCGCGTGCTGAGATAGCTAGTAATCAAGACAAGATATGTATACACAAATTGCTTCCACAAATGAGTAAAATATCTCAAAAGAATTTTTCCTTAACATTATTTTTCTGTCCTATACTTATATCTAATCGGTCTTTCCTACAAAGGTCGTAAGGCAGAAGCCCATTTCCACGTCCAAATATTGCAATGTTCTCACATTACAGAGGCCAGTCTCATCAATAAACATCTCTATTCAAGTTCTTGACATATTACGAGTAGATCCCCGACTGTGGCCCTCGAAGGACGTCCATTAAAGTAAAACTAATTTTTCGTTTATACAGACATATTAATAAATAGGAGTTTTCATGGAAGTTTCAGTTAATATTCCACATGGATAAAAAATGTGTTTTGTGGAAAACTTAAATACTACTTACTTATTCGGTGAGCCCGTTTTCACCAACAAACGTTAGGGACGACTAAAGTCCATGAGGTTACAGAATTAATGTTCGTGACAACTATCTTGTTGGGCTTATAAGTGTTCGTTCAAACTTTACGGATTGGGTAAAAATGGGCAAGTGACATAAAGGCTACGTGGCTAGTTACCACCCTACCGGCAAAGACGTGCCGCCAAGCGATTTAGCGTTCCGGTACGATGCCGTGTAGAAACCGAATAGGGGTATGGGTTTAATATAACTACCATGCCCCTAACAGGTTAGCCCGCTACCGTCTTAGACTGCATCATCACTTACCATCAGGTGAGATCGCAGTCAAGGGCTAACTTGTTGAGGTTAAAAAAAAAAAACCGGCCAAGTGCGAGTCGGACTCGCGCACCGAGGGTTCCGTACAAACCTGTAGTAAGTTTTAAATTATTAAAAAAAATTGCTTAAATATTACGTTTGTTGTATGGGAGCCCCCCTTTAATATTTACATTATTGATATTTAATTATTTATTTTGAAAGGTAATATACAAGTTATTATTCTGTGAAAATTTGAACCGTCTACCTGTTACCGTTTTTAATATTGAGCAAAAAAATACGAAAAAAACACGTTTATTGTATGGGGACCCCCCTTAATATATATATTTTTTTAATTTTTAGAACGGAAATACATCATTTGTGAAAATTTCAGCTTTCTAGCTATCACGGTTTATGAGATACAGCCTGGAGACAGACAGACAGACAGACAGACAGACAGACAGACAGACAGACAGACAGACAGACAGCGGAGTCTTAGTAATAGGGTCCCGTTTTTAGGGTTCCGTACCCAAAGGGTAAAAACGGGACCCTATTACTAAGACTCCGCTGTCTGTCTGTCTGTCTGTCTGTCTGTCTATCTGTCTGTCTGTCTGTCTGTCTGTCTGTCTGTCTGTCTGTCTGTCTCCAGGCTGTATCTCATAAACCGTGATAGCTAGAAAGCTGAAATTTTCACAAATGATGTATTTCCGTTGCCGCTTTAACAACAAATACTAAAAATTAAAAAAATATATATATTAAGGGGGGTCCCCATACAATAAACGTGTTTTTTTCGTATTTTTTTGCTCAATATTAAAAACGGTAACAGGTAGACGGTTCAAATTTTCACAGAATATTAACTTGTATATTACCTTTCAAAATAAATAATTAAATATCAATAAAGTAAATATTAAAGGGGGGCTCCCATACAACAAACGTAATTTTTATTTTTAATACGTCATAAATCGTAAAACTTACTACAGGTTTGTACGGAACCCTCGGTGCACGAGTCCGACTCGCACTTGGCCGGTTTTTACCCTTTGGGTACGGAACCCTAAAAAGAAGGAACTGGTGTCGGAGTTCAAGATCTCGGCGTCCGACTGCAGCAGGTAGTCGACTTGTAGGAGTAAAGCGATGTGTGGTGTGTGTGTGTGTGTGTGTGCAGCGCCACAGCATCCACGGCATGACGGAGGAGGAGAACGTGGTGCGGCCGCACCAGGAGATGGCGGTGCTGTCGCTGGACGAGAAGAAGTACCTGCTGGGCGTGGAGCGCGGCGACGTGGCGGGCACGAGGCGCGTGCTGGCGCGCGCGCGCGACTGCGGCCACATCAACGTGGACTGCGTGGACCCGCTGGGCCGCAGCGCGCTGCTCATGGCCATCGACAACGAGAACCTCGAGATGGTGGAGCTGCTGCTGGAGTTCGGCGTGGAGACGCGCGACGCGCTGCTGCACGCCATCTCCGAGGAGTTCGTCGAGGCCGTGGAGGCGCTGCTCGACCACGAGGAGCGCACCCGGAAGCAGGGCGAGCCGCACGTGAGCCGCCTCCCTACCTACCTACCTACCTACCTACCTACCTACCTACCTACAGCCTACTACTAACATATACGAGTGTATACCTACTAGCGATCCGCCCCGCCTTCGCACGGGTAGCACTAATAATCTACTAGCTGATGCCCGCGACTTCGTCCGCGTGGTTTAAGTTTTTTTGGATTCCCGCGGGAACTCCTTCATTTTCCGGGATAAAAAGTAGCCTATGTGTTATTCCAGACTATAATCTATCTGTGTGCCAAATTTCATCCAGATCCGTTCAGCCGTTCGGGCGTGATTGAGTAACAAACATCCATCCATACATCCATACATCCATCCAAACTTTCGCATTTATAATATTTATTTGACTAGCTGATGCCCGCGACTTCGTCCGCGTGGATTGAGGTTTTTCGGTTCCCGCGGGAACTCTTTAATTTTCCGGGATAAAAAGTATCCTATGTGCTATTCCAGACTATAATCTATCTCTGTGCCAAATTTCATCCAGATCCGTTCAGCCGTTGGAGCGTGATTGAGTAACAAACATCCATCCATACATCCATACATCCATCCAAACTTTCGCATTTATAATTTTTAATTGATTGATAGACAATCCATACTAATCCATACTTCCATACTAATATTATAAATGCGAAAGTGTGTCTGTCTGTCTGTCCGTCTGTCTGTCTGTCTGTCTGTCTGTCTGCTACGCTTTCACGGCCCATCTGATGAACCTGACCGATTTTGATGAAATTTGGTACAGGGGTAGGTTGTATCCCGGAGAAGGACATAGGCTACTTTGTATCCCGGAAAATTAAAGAGTTCCCGCGGGAATCAAAAAACCTAAACCACGCGTACGAAGTCGCGGGAATCATCTAGTACCTATAGCTATAAAAATGGTTATTGTGAGTCAACCTTAATAGATAGATCATGTACGGTCTATGCTATCGCGGACTTTTTGTTAGAACTTTTTGAGAGGAACAATTCCACCATACATTGCTTTCGTGTAACTTTAACTATTTACGCAGCTTTCTATAGGTGAAAGAATTTTTAAAATCAGTTGAGTAGTTTTAAAGTTTATCCATTGCAAACAAACAAATCTTTCCTCTTTTTATTATTAGTTTAGATTTAGATATATAAATATGTACCTGGCCACCGATCAGCCTGCGCGGGAGGTACGCAACGTGAAGAAAGGCGAACACGTGAGATTCATATATAAATGTATTTTGTGATTCTCGCCACTTCTTCAGCAGTAACTAGTTTAGATTTTGAAATGGAACCTTTTCTAATGGAATTTTTTAAAGATAAAAAGTTATATTCCCTTCGTCAAAATCTAAACAGACAAAATCCTATCAAAGCAGCAGGCGTTACATTGCAACAGACCGTGACAGCCGTCCGCTCTCCCGCTTAGATAAACATGCAGGAAAATAGCAAGCAATTTTATACGCATCGCCAGCGCATTCACACAAACCTTTCAAAACGCTGTCACCTATACGAGTATGTTTCATTCCTACACCGGAGCAACCTCAAGATATTATGTTGAATTTCCACTAGTAACGGACAGACAGACAGACAAAGGGATCCCTAAAAACAGTCACTTTCGTAAATTATAATAAGTATTTACTTACCTAATTTATTGAATAGGGATTGTATAGTGTACGGGCACATGAACTAACTCTTAGTATTGAAGATTCTAGATTAGCGGCAAAATAATAGGTACGCATTATTAATCACCAAGCGACTTTTGAAATTCTATCAAGCGTGAAGTTGATAAGCACAAAAGCTTTGAAACCCCATTTCATTGGCTCGGCCATTTATCTCCATTCAAATTGAAAGTAATTGTACCTACATATTTCAAGGTGTAATAAAAACTTTGGCACCCCATCTCGGTCAACCAAATTTAATTCCTGCAAAAATAAAATGTAATAAAGTGTTACAGATAAAGTCTAGGTAACTAGGTATAATAAGTGCATGATTGAACTCTATAAAATTCCGCAGTCATTTCTAGTGGTAATGTGACGAAGTACTTAGTCGACGACGGTAGCGGGCTAACTTGATAGTGATGCAGCAGCATTTTTGACTCGTATTGGAGGTAAATCAATTGGCAGAGGTAGCTGCGTACCTACTACGTGTATTTCGGTAAGGTTTGTTACCTTACACGGCCGAAACCTCTCACTGGAGAAATCCCGAGATTATTTATAATTTTTGTATCAAATAGTCCGTGCAAGGAGTTGCAGGTCGGGATGTTTCGTGAACGTGTTTGGTCGCAGAGCTGGGAGGCGCTGCCGCCGGAGACGGCGACGTTCACGTCGGACATCACGCCGCTGATCCTGGCGGCGCACCGCGACAGCTACGAGATCATCAAGCTGCTGCTGGACCGCGGCGCCGAGCTGCCGATGCCGCACGACGTGCGCTGCGGCTGCGACGAGTGCGTGCGCTCGCGCCGCGAGGACTCGCTGCGGCACTCGCGCTCGCGCATCAACGCGTACCGCGCGCTCGCCTCGCCCTCGCTCATCGCGCTCTCCTCCAAGGACCCCATCCTCACGGCGTTCGAGCTGTCGTGGGAGCTGCGCCGGCTGTCGGCGCTGGAGCACGAGTTCAAGACGGAGTACCAGGAGCTGCGCGTGCAGTGCCAGGAGTTCGCGACCGCGCTGCTCGACCACACGCGCACCTCGCACGAGCTGCAGGTGCTGCTCAACCACGAGAAGGGCTCGCCGGCGCCGCTCGCCGAGCCCGGCGCGCCCGAGCGCATGCGCCTCTCGCGCCTCAAGCTCGCCATCAAGCTGCGACAGAAGAAGGTGAACACAAGCACGACTATCTATGGTATAGGTTTGTTGTTCAGATCAGATCACGTGGATCCTGCTTTCTATAGAAAGATTGCAGGTTCAAAACTTGATCCTTTGAAAGATTTCTGTGTACTTATGTTGTGCCAAGAATTTGATATAACAGAAATTGATGGGCATAATAGTAATCACTTAGTAGATTTGGCGTAGGTAGAGGATGCAGTGGCAACAATTGCCTGAACTGTTGCACGGTTGCAGTTCGTGGCGCACCCGAACGTGCAGCAGCTGCTGGCGTCCATCTGGTACGAGAGCGTGCCGGGCTTCCGGCGCAAGAACATGCTGCTGCAGGCGGCGGAGATGGTGCGCATCGGCGCCATGTTCCCGCTCTACTCGCTAGCCTACATCGCGGCGCCGCACTCCACGGCCGGCCGCACGCTGCGCAAGCCCTTCATCAAGTTCCTGTGCCATTCCGCCAGCTACTTCATGTTTCTCTGTGAGTGTTACACTGTGGCCACCCCGTCGCTTCCGGCGCAAGAACATGATGCTGCAGACATACCCTTGATTCAGAATCAGAATCAGAAATTATTATTTATTGCATTATACACATAATATTACAAAGGTGGTACAAAATGTTGTGGTGGATGTGACGGATTTCATAACTTAGCTGGCATGGATTATGGTTTTGTCACCTTATTTGGGTGCAGTTCTGCTGATCCTGGCGTCGCAGCGCATCGAGACGGCGGCGAGTGGGCTGTTCTGGGGCGCGCCGCACACCACGCCGCTGTCGCGCCGCGGCGCCCCGCCCTCGCTCGTCGAGTGGCTCATCCTGGCTTGGGTTAGCGGTGAGTGCCGCAATTATCCGCACTATAATTGTATAATACCTTATATAGTTAAGAAATTGGCGATATATTGTGGCCAATGTTTGAGCCTTTTCATGAACCATGTCGTTACATGATTACTGAATTTAAGCAAGTTTTGACGATGATTAGCCATTGTTGCAGCCATTCTCTTCAGTAGCCGAAGGCTTATGCAAATGAATTTTCCGTACAGGAATGAAATGATCACATATTATTTTCAATATTTTCAAAGCTGAGGAATGGGAATTGGAACAACTTCTAGATCTCAAAAGAAATTATCTTCAAACGACCAGTGGTCCCCGAGCATCACACCCGCTGGAAGGACTATCATCTTACGTACAGATTTATCGGAATGAGCTGATATCCCAAATTCATGGCCTCAACTGCCGCTAATTTCCAATCAGCCCGAAGGTGGGATCGCAGTAAAAGGGTGACTTGTTTATAGTGGACCAACCACAGAACATTTTGTGATCCCAACCTGTTCGAAATGTATATCGAAAGGAGCTGATTGCGTATTCCGCAGGTTTGATTTGGAGTGAGGTGAAGCAGCTGTGGGACATGGGGCTGCGCGAGTACGTGAACGACATGTGGAACGTCATCGACTTCGTCACCAACTCGCTGTACGTCGCCACCGTCGCGCTGCGGATCGTGTCGCACTTTCAGGTACCTACCTATTTCTGATGCCCTACTTTCTTTACTTTGTACTTTGTAGAGAACAGTTTTGTTTTCAACGCCGACGGTACTAATATGCCGTGAAGTTATTTTCCTGTCTTTAGGTGACTGTCGGGCGTCCGCCCGTATTAATAAGCTGACATCAACTAAGAACAGGTTCTCAAGTATAAGTCAATGTATGCTAAAGACCGGTTCTGAGCATAGATTGACCGATACTTGAGTGTGTTCTTACTGATGGTTGGTTTATTAATACGGGCCCAGTCAGCTCTCGGTAGGAATGGATTCCTAACCAGTGGTAGATTCATTCGACGATTCGAAAGCACTTGTAAAAGTTTATTTGAATAAAAACCATTTGAATTATACCCTCAACGTACGTTTCACTCCGACACCGGAGCATCTTCAGGAGATGTTGACTCTACAATGCACGATTTGAAATCGTGCATTGTAGAGTCAACGTCATTGTAGTCATTGTAGTCATTGTAGTTGTAGTTGAGTTGGGTATTTTGGAAGATTTATGTGGTGTGGAGAATATCGCGGGCTGCAAGTTCAAGATACGCACTGTACCACATAGATTTACGAGTACCATCTGTGGCGGATTATATAGCGAATTAAATTTCAAGTTTTTTCAAGCCCATGTTTCGTCAAATTATATTTGAACCCGTTCCACCAGGCTGCATCATTCTGTAGGATCCTAACCCTATACCCTGCTCTGAAACCTATGTGTACGGTGAACTTTGCACACGTAAACCTCGAACCAAAAACTGTAGTTCCATTTTATCCGGTTTCAATGCATGGCAGAATGGCTATAAAAGAGGAAAAATATTGAAGGTCCGACGGGAGATGACACTGGGTCTGCAGTGGAACCAGCCGCGCGAGAAGTGGGACGCGTGGGACCCCATGCTGCTGTCCGAGGGCCTGTTCTCTGCCGCCAACATCTTCAGCAGCCTCAAGCTGGTCTACATCTTCAGCGTCAACCCGCACCTCGGGCCCTTACAAGTGTCCCTCAGCCGGATGGTGCTAGATATTCTAAAGTTCTTCGTATTGGACATACTAGTAATATTTGCTTTCTCTTGTGGTGAGTAAAACACTAAGAAACTGTCTAAGAAAATAAGTAACAACAACCGACAAATGATAATGACAATGTTTCAAAACGTTACAAAACCTAAAACACTATGTTCTCGTAATATGGACACAGTAACTCGAGCATGACCTATGACTACGTAAGGGTATTTTTGAGGGTTGAATATGAATGGGGATTGTTTAGAGTGTATTTGATTCACAGGCCTTAACCAGTTGTTGTGGTATTACGCTGACATGGAGAAGAAGAAATGCCACATCAGCTCATCGCTGACTCCAGCCAATGGCACGCTCCTCGATCCCGACGCTTGCGTTGTATGGCGCCGGTTCGCGAAGTAAGTGTTACTACTTTTGACTCTTCTTTCTATTCATCACCATGAATACAAAAAAATAACAAAGTACCGAAATTCCTCAAAATCGGCTGAAAAGATGGACCGTGAAAGGGTAGCAGACAGACAGACACACTTTCGCATTTATAATTATTAATTTCGCAAGTGTCTAAAACGCAAAATGTTTTCCAGTTTGTTCGAGACAATGCAGACGCTGTTCTGGGCCGCGTTCGGGCTGGTGGACCTGGACTCGTTCGAGCTGGAGGGCATCAAGATCTTCACGCGCTTCTGGGGCATGCTGATGTTCGGCACGTACGCCGTCATCAACGTCATCGTGCTGCTCAACCTGCTCATCGCCATGATGAACCACTCCTACCAGCTCATCTCGGTTAGTGTTGCACCGATTGCACAGCGTTGTTTGCTTTGTAGGACCATTCAGCTAAGCGCCTATACTGGTGGCTTTGTTTAACTGCTTGCTATCCAAGCTATATAGCTTCAGACTTACCTACTTTTAGAAAAAAATTACGACGCATATATGTATACCACGAAGATGCACGAGTAGATACCACGTAGTAACGTTTGTGTTCTCTTCTCTGAATAAACCATTAAAAGTGTCATCGATAAATTTCGAAAAAAATTTCAAGTAGTTACTTGTCGCAAGTAGATAAGGTTTTCTTGTAGTAACTAGCCTCAGTCAAATTCTCCCTGTAAGATCAGCCCTCAAGCCCCAGCTAATTCAAATGTAGAATCTTCCAAATGGGTCCAACGACATGCACTGAACACTGTTATAATTTGTGTGTTACAGGAGCGCGCAGACGTGGAGTGGAAGTTCGCGCGCAGCAAGCTGTGGATCAGCTACTTCGAGGAGGGCGGCACGGCGCCGCCGCCCTTCAACGTGGTGCCCTCGCCCAAGTCCACGCTGTACGCGTGGAGCTGGCTGCAGCGCCGCCTGTGCGGCCAGACGCGCGCCAAGCGCGAGCACATGCGCACCATACGGGTATGGCCACCGAGTGTAAACTTAACTAGTAAACCGGGTTGGTTGTATGGTCTGTGGGTATAGCTATGTTGTAGCATTGGTTCCACAAAACCGTACAGCTCGTTCACTCAAACAGAATCTTAAGCAGCTGAAAATCTTGAAAAGAGAAGATAATATCAAGCTTCATTGGTTAACATTCTTATATTGGTTAACATTCTTATATTCTGGACTGGGTCCTTCTGACTTTTTAGTTTTGTCTGGTAAGGTGTTAAAATTTTCAATTATTCTTCCAGAGAAAAGCAAAACAGGCGAACGAGCGAGACTTTAGGTATCAGGTGAGTTGCACTTACCTACTGAGTTGTTATTGGCCCTTGTGCGGCAGTTTTATTGAACGGCACTGAGGCAGCGTTGTGTGCGCAGGCCATCATGCGCAACCTGGTGCGGCGCTACGTGACGGTGCAGCAGCGGCGCGCCGAGTGCGGCGGCGTCACCGAGGACGACGTAAACGAGATCAAGCAGGACGTGTCCGCCTTCCGCTGCGAGCTGGTGGAGATCCTGCGCAACTCCGGCATGAACACCTCCACCGCCAACGCCGGTGCGCCAGGTGACCGCATGCCTCTCTGTACGCCCTGCCCTCTTCACAGCATACTATACTTGTTACAATTTGTGCCCTCTGTAAAGTAACTAAGCTTTCGTGAAAATGTTTAGATTTCATAAAAAAATGAAAGTGGTGTTGACTGCTTACGGGACGATCGACCACTCGAATTGATGTTCGATAGATCGCTTCATTTTGTCACTCTGTGTGGGGTCGCACCGCGAGCAAAAAGTCGAGCTAACGTCCAGGGTCGTCAGGCGGCGGCGGCGGCAAGAAGAACCGTCAGAAGGAGCGGCGGCTGATGAAGGGGTTCAACATCGCGCCGGGCGGCTCGCTGCCGCCGGTGGACGAGTTCTTCGCGTCGCTGCAGCACTCGCACGAGGCGCACGGCGCGCACCACGCGTCGCTGTCGGCGCTGCTGGGCTCGCGGCTGCGCGCCAGCCAGTCCAGCCTGTCGGACGGCGCGCCCGGCGCCGTGCGGCGCGGCAAGCCGCACAAGCGCCGCTGGGGCACCATCATCGAGGCGGCGCGCGCGGCGCGCGTCTCGCGCCTCATCGGCCGCTCGCGCTCCGAGGACTCCGTGTGCGACCACGCGCCGCCCTCGCCGAGGTATCCAATATTATTATTTTTATTTATTTATTTATTATTTATTTGATGCCTTTTAAAAAAAACTAAAATTACACCACAATTTTACAGACCAAAGCACTAGACCAAAAACAGAGGCTGGCGTTTGTAATTTGCAGCCCAAATAGACCGAAGTCTGCGTTAGGGCTGACAAAATGATGGCTTACATTTAAATATACCTGTATGAGTAAGAATGACGAAAAAAAAAAAAAAAAAAATTTTTAATAAATCCATATAAATATTATAAATGCGAAAGTTTGGATGGATGGATGTATGTATGTATGGATGTATGTTTGTTACTCAATCACGCTCCAACGGATGAACGGATCTGGATGAAATTTGGCACAGAGATAGATTATAGTCTGGAATAGCACATAGGCTACTTTTTATCCCGGAAAATTAAGAAGTTCCCGCGGGAATCAAAAAAACCTCAACCACGCGGACGAAGTCGCGGGCATCAGCTAGTAGGTTTATATTTTAGATTTTAATATAACTCATATAAGGTTTCTAGTTTTAATTATCTATTTTATTAAATACATTTAATTTTTTTTTTTTTTTTTTTTAATAAATACATAATATACCTACATAATATACTTATTATAAATATAATACACAACTTGCAATGAGTTTAAGTTCAATATAAAGTTTTTTTTATAAAGTTTTTTATAAAGTTCAATGTAAAGTTTTTATATCCATCCACCTTGTATCGATAGCCTTAGCTTCCTTTTTAATATTATTCCAATTTTTTACTATACTGTACGCAACGAATGGACTCGTGAGCATCGTAAAGAAACAAATGTCGTCCTTATATCTCACTTGGTCTAGACTCCAGATGGAGTGCTACCTACTTAGACCAATAAGATAATGTTACTAGTATTACAATCGCTGCGATCTGACCCCGACAGGCAGTTGGTAAACAGTAGGTAAACACTAAACTTCGATGGTTGATGATGATGATGATGATGAGGGTTGGTGGTGATGGGTTTAACCAGCGATTTGTAAAGAGTGAAAACAAGCTTCTGGAACAGGCCTCGCTGGAAAAGGCTGTACGGGATGTACCTAGCTGACGTGTCCGGTCGCCTGTTGCAGCGGCAGCGAGCGCTCGGACTCGGGCAGCGACTCGCAGCGCAGCGCGGAGCGCGCGGCGCACGGCGCGCGCGGCGGCCCTCTGCACCCGCTGGCGGCGCTGGCGGCGCTCAAGCGCAAGCGCAAGAAGTTCTCCGACTCGCGGCGCGCGGCTGCGGGCGCGCGCGCGGCGGGCGCGGCCGAGGCGCTGCAGCGCGCCAGCTCGGTGCCCGCGCGCGCGCCGCCCCCGCCGCCGCCGCGCGCGCGCGCGCCGCCCGCCGTCTCGCCCTCCACCACCGCCGAGAGCGTGGCCGGCCGCGGCGGCAGCCGGGAGCCGCTGCTCGCCAGCCTCGAGGACGACGCCCTCAAGGTTCTTATACACATTCTTATGTTGTGTTGAATATTTAAACGTAACCGAGTCATTTTTCGAAAGGAACCTAACGAACTTTAAGCATATCTTAATATTTGTAAAAAAACGCTAATACGAAAACCAAAAGCTGAATTATGTTTTGTCGCTTTGAAGTATCTACCTAGTACCTACCTACCTATTTTATAAATGTGTTATTGTAGGAGGCGTGCGGGCAGTGCGGGTGCGAGAGCGGCGCGGAGGCGGGCGGCGGCGGCGAGGCGGAGGAGGCGCGGGCGGCGAGCGAGGCGCGCGAGGCGGACACGTGCTCGCGCTGCGCGGCGCTGGCGCGGCTGGCGGGCGTCACGCCGCTGGCGGGCCACGCGCCGCACCAATCCGCCGGCTGGCTGTAGCGCGCCCGTCCGCCCCGCTGCCGATTTGTCCGAGGCCTTAGCGAGAGTTTGCTGGTATAAGCCAGAAATCGCCTTCTGTCTTGTATACTTCTAAATTCTATTACTTATTTAGAAAATGATAATGGAGTTTGTCCGAATTGAATGAATGTAGGTATGATCGAAGTAGAAAGGCCTACCTGTGTAAGAAAATGAGTTTACCTACATAAGTGTGAGTTATCTGTGTATGAGTAAATCGTTAAGCGCAGAAGAATTATTTTCTCTGCTACTTGACTTCTATCAATATCGTTACAGATTATCTCCATTAGATTTATATCTACTATAGTTACCTATGTTACTTACAAAGTACGAACAACCATACCATGTGACGGCCGGTACTTACCACAGAACTACATCTGTGGCCGGTACCATACGGTATCCTAGTACCTACTCGTATCACGTAGGTATGTATGTATAGGTACGTAGCGTTAAGTACCTAGAATCTAGATATTTCCTATTAGAGCAAGATCCCGCGACGATATTCAGACCTTCGTTATTTTATTAAAGCTGAAAGGTTTTCTATGAAGTTTGGCTCGCGGTTGCTTTGGAAGGTAGAATAGGTGGCACCTCAAAATCGTTAAAGTATTAAACTCCGTTTTTTTCTATTTTTCTTTGAAATAATATTAGAAAAACGTTGTCCATTGTCAGACACTTAGTACCTACGATTGCAACCCCCTGTCAGACACCCTGTTGATATAATTTAAGAGTGTCTGACAGGGGGTTAGGAGCTTCATAGTCGGGGATCATTATTTTATACCTCTAATATAGACATAGAGAAAAACTTTCAGCTTTAATAAAATAACGATGGTCTAATCGTCGCCGGATCTTGGACCATTGTTATAGCAAATTTAAATGAATGGACATATTTATCGAACACCAACTAGTTAAGTAGATGCAATTATCTAGTCGTAAGTGTATTTTATGATAGGTATTATAATGTACTTACCTACTTAGATACTAAATAGGTACGTAAAAATTAAAATATATGTAATAGAATGATGAAATTATTATAGTTAATTAGGTACATAGAGAATATATCTACGAAATAATGTGTTCCAGAATGTTTTCCAGATATAAGTTGTTCGATCGCACACGAAATAGAATATTTTAAATTGTGGACGAGGAACCCTCAATAGGCAGATCTACTTTATAGAGAATTTCTCAGAGGAAATGAACAATCAAATAAATATTATAAATGCGAAAGTTTGGATGTATGGATGTATGTTTGTTACTCAATCACGCTCCAACGGATGAACGGATCTGGATGAAATTTGGCACAGAGATAGATTATAGTCTGGAATAGCACATAGGCTACTTTTTATCCCGGAAAACTAAAGAGTTCCCGCGGGAACCGAAAAACCTCAATCCACGCGGACGAAGTCGCGGGCATCAGCTAGTAATTCCATAAATTCTGTAGTAATAATATAGCATCATAGAGTAAATTACCGTAGTTCCTCTGAATTTTAACCTGACTATAGATATACCTATCTGTCCATCCTATTTATATGACAAACAACCGACGTACACGAAACACTTAGGTAAAAGTAGGTATTATACAGTAATAATATAAGTAGGTACTTTAAACTAATGTACGAGGCAGCTAGGTATACTAACTACTAAAGGAGGTCTGAAAATTTTGGGTTCCTGGTCCGTTAGGGGTAAGGTTGAACAAGAGGAAACAGGGATTTTATGTGAAATATGTTGTCCAATTTACTGATTATACTAATAGCCGTTCCCGACACTCCCCGTTTACAAGTCATACGACAGACCGACACGCAAATGAATTCATATAAATAAGAGTTTATTTACAGCTTTTCGGAGTGTGAACAACGACATATTTTAAGTCTTTTTCTAGAGTAGCCAGAGTGGTACCTACCTAACTGGTGACAGTGGCGTCGCAACTCGTATCAGACATCGGTGTATTAGGGTACCTATAGAGTATAGAGCATCTAGAGTTCGAGTATCGCCAGTTTACCGAGCGCCTGCACATATCGATACCTCCTAAGTATAATGAGTCAACTGACATTATAGTTATTTTATAGGAGAGTGATTTGAAGGTAAATCGTTTAAATTTTAATGAAATAAAATTAATTCGAAATAAAGTAAATGTTTTTTTTAATAAAAATTGTAAGCTCTTCCTTTGGTATAAAATGATTTTGCTGATTTTTGTTTTTAAATGACATTTTATGTATATGACTGGGTATACGCCGGCGGGACTCAATAGTGAAATGGTTTAACTACCAGTTATATTCATGTACGTTGTCCATCAAAATCCATCGTTTACACCAAAATCACATGAAATATGATTGTCATTTTATTAATATAATTTTACTTTTGATTGTTTTCGGGATTTTCTGTCTCACTTAATAATAAAATGTTGAAATTATATCACTTGACTCATTATACTAGGAAAGTACTTAGCAATGTTAACATTTGAAACCTCAACGTATACTGGACCAATGTAATTTACCGAGGTTTTTTATTAGTATTTTTTTTGTAATACCTTACGATATTATGTGGGATTAATAAAAGCTAGGAAGAAGAACAAGAATCATAAACCAAAAACAACTCATTTTGAAGAATCACAATGTATTTTTCGCCATAATTAAGTAGGAATATCTTTTTATTAATGTTAAAAATCTTTACTAAAAGCTACAACGTAAACAAATCACTATTAAAAAAAATATCAATGTTTCATCATTAAAGTTTCATAAAAAACAACAATTAACAATCAATCAAAATAAAAACTAAAACAGGTACTTCTTTAGTAGGTCAATAAAAATAATAAGAACTAAAAATGGTAACTTAGGATAAACAATAATAAAAATTATAGAAATTAATAACAGTCTAGGCATTTCTAATGCTCAAAAAATAGAAGGTTTAACAAATTAGAAATCAGTCAGAATCGCTGTCGTTAGCTGCATTAGAGTTCGTTGAAATCAAATTATTAAAAAATAAATGATACTCCTTAGGAATTACAAGTGTCTTACAAAGATCCATCAAGTCTTTGTGCTTATTTTGGTCAATAGGAATGGGTGTCTGATAAGCTAAAGAAATATTATCTATATCAATATTTAACTCTCTTCGATTTCGTGTAGCTTTAGGTTTCTTTACACAATCTATCCACTTGTAAGCATCATCTTGGTAACTCGTTTTATAAAACAGCCTAAATGGATATTCCGCTTTAACTAGTACTTCCGTTACTTTATTCCAAGGCATTTTTGATCCATCGTTGGTAGTTGTCCAGTTGTTTATAAATTTTAGCTTTGATTTAAAGTCTTTAATTAAATCCTGAGACACTTCAGTAACTTTGTATGGCTTTTCATCGGATTTGGCAAATCTAAAAGCTGTATACCATTGATCAGGCGTATAAAGCATCTTATCTTTCGTCTGTCTTTCAATTAAAGCGTGCATACTGTCGCCTTCATTTTGAGTGTGACCCACTACTAGAAAGCGATGACTAATATCTATAACAAACTTCGAACTAGCTAACATATACATTAAGAATACAATTCTGTTTCTGTTTTGGCCTCCACAGTTGTCTGACCAGAACCGGTAATCTTTGACACCATTACCCACCGTATCCTCTATAAACTTGAAAACACAGCTGGAAATTTCATTAGCGCCTCTCTTTGCTGTCTGTTGATGCCATGAAAAACAATAACCCTGACGAGATCCCAGATTGAATATTGTGAAATTATACAAAGAAAGTTTCCGTTTATAATAAAAAGTACTAACATTCCCGTGAGGTACATTAAGGCACTTTTGAAGATCAAATGCTGCTGTAAGGATTTCATTATTTTGTAATGCTGATTCTTTATCTTGTGTTTTCATTTTCCTAGCTTTCTCTTTTTCTTTTAAATGCTCTTCATGCTTCTCTTTATCTGTCTGTGTAACTTCCTTGTTATTTTCATAAATGTGGCATTGTTCACAAACATCTTTTTTGGGTTTATGAAAACCGATATTGATATTTTTATTAATGATATCTCGGTATTGTCGCACCGTAGTCGCTTTTGAAGAGTATTTATTAGAATCAAACCATTCGTTATATAACTTGAACATTTTTGGGAAGGATAAAGAGGCCTCAAGATATTTTTTACTTGATTTTTGGCGAGTGTAGTGTGATTCTACAGGGGAAAATGCTTCAACGTGATCTATAACACTACGAACGATATCTTCATTGATAATCTTTGGATGATTAACATGTCTACCACGCTGATCTGTTTCAATAAATCCATTTCCTTTATCGGACTTTTCTAAAGCTGTATAAACAAAATTAAAACTGATAGAAAGGGTTCTCAAGAACATGGTCTTGCAAACCGGTATTTTTGTAGTTTCAATATTATCTCCTTGACTGCTAGGAAGATAATAAGAAATAGTATGAAGACGTTTTGAATTTTCTTTATCCACAGTAATTCTTTTTTTTTCAGCTCTTACAGCATACCTTGCCAAAAAATCCCATTGTCTTGAGTGGTCTCCAATACTCCAAAACATATCAAAAATTCTTTGCCGAATATCTTCTGTTAATTTCTCACTGCATTTTTTCCGACAAGTTACGGGGCAAGAAGCTTTCATATTTCTCTTACCATGCACTCTTCCGTTTCTACTGACATATTCCAAACCTCTATTAACATTATATTTCCGCTCTTGATCTTTCCATTTTTTCTGAAAACGTTCTCTTAGCCTTCCTTTATCTTTTTTAGCTGTGGAAATCCGCTTACGAAGACGTTTGTCATTATTGCACGGTGAGTATGTGATATCATTAATGTCAGATGCAGGGGTGGCGACCGCAGGACTGTCAAATAACTCGAAATTAACAGGTGATGGGGCAAAAGAATTATACGGCGACGGTACTGGAGTGATATCAGAATCATTTTCAATAATAAAGTTACTCTGGATTGGCGAATTGCCCGGTGTGTTTTCTATTACTGATGGCGATCGATCTCCGTTTTGAGTTCTATTAATATGATCTCCATCCCAAACCGACGAGCAAGGAATATCATCCGGGAATAATATGGAAGCGTTAGAAGGAATATTTTGCAATACATCCTTGCTGTCATTCAAATCAACATTATCAAGTATTGAAAGCTCCTCTTCCGTAAAATTTGCACCAGGTGGCAATGGAGACCCTAAAACAAACAAAAAATGAAATTAAAAACGTAAGAAATCATATTTTTGTATTAAACATTACAATAATAATTAATACATTATTTATTTAATTAATAAAAACAAATATAATAACACAATTAACACAAAACTATAAAAAAATTAACTAGTACATTATTATAGCCAGATGAGTCAAGTGTCTTCTTTTTATAGATTGTTCGCCGTATACTGGTGTAACTGTAGTTGTATCAGTATACGGCGTACTAAGCGACGTGAACATGAATTATTAAAGACAAAAATAACAAAATCATACTTATACACATAAATAAAGATAACTTACCCTCTTCATCCCTTGTTTGAATCATATCATCGATTCCTGTGTTATTGTTTATTGTACAAATGGTATTATTCACATTTTCATTGAGTAAATTTAAAATTTTTCGCGCCCTGTTTGACTGCATTCTGTTACTAATATTAATTTAACATGTACAACTATTATCAGACATACATCCACGATATAATTATATACGAATAATAGTAACTTTACGAAACAGAATTATTACCTAAAATTGCGTGCGCACTCGCCGCCATTCATCGTATACTGAGCCGCAATATACTTGTATCGATGCGTCCCCCCTCACGCCCCGCGTACACTGGTACGATGTTATTTAGATCAGTTTACAATGTACGATTTTAACTGATGTTGAAATTGATTTAGTATACGTGAAATTATCTCGGTAATTATTGTTTTTTTTTATTTTTTTTTAACACAAATGTTAAGATCACGATTTATCATGTACGTTTATATAAAAATATAAAAATACCTAAATTTGTTACTTGACTCAGTATACTTAGGAGGTATCGATATTATTATAGCGCAGATGCGTTTTGTTAGCAAGCTAAAGTGCTTATTGAATTAAAGTAGACACATTAGTACACCATAAGAGTAAAGATATACTGACTATTATTCTGAGATATATTATAGCGTACTTTGACTTGGCTCAGACTTTACTCAGAGTTAAAACGAGATGGACTTATGTGAGTAACATAAATCTGTCTCGTTTTAACCATTTCTTTAAGTCTAAGCAAAGTCAAAGTTCGCTGTTACATAGATCTCACACTTAGAGTTAGAGACGTGTGACGTGTATCTACTGTGATGAAGCGTATATTGCTTAGTAATTTGCAATTAATAGGCGTAGGTATACCAAGTGAACGCATTCAGTGTACCTGCATTTTGTCCAAGTCTTCATTACTGCGATGCTTCTGCCGCACTGGCCAGGCGGGAAGCGGGCTAAATTAGTACGTAGGTAGATAATCCGAAATGTTTTATGCAATGGTTACAAAATATGATCTACCTACTTAGAGAAGCATCTAACACCTTTTACCTATCTAAGGCGTTGGCCAGGCGACTGGTAGGTATTACCTGCCTATATCATACTGAATGGTGCGAATACGGGACTTATCATAAGCAATAAAATCTATCTCGTAGTTTCACCAATGAAATAGCTTAGGAATGTACCTGATAAGAATAGGTTCTTTCATTGAGTTCTTCCAGTAAAAGAAACGCGAATTGAATCTTAATACGAGTACCTCCCTGACGCAGTGTTGAGCGCTGTTGTCTTAACGCGCGGAGGTCCCGGGTTCGATCCCCGGCAGGGTCAATTTGGGAATTTATAATTTCTGAATTTTCCCTGGTCTGGCTTGGAGGCTTCGGCTGTAACTAGTAACCACCCTACCGGCAATTTAGCGTTCCGGTACGATGCCGTGTAGAAACCGAATAGAGATATGGGTTTAATATAACTGCCATGCCCCTAACAGGTTAGCCCGCTACCATCTTAGACTGCATCGTCACTTATCATCAGGTGAGCTCGCAGTCAAGAGCTGACTTGTAGTGGATAAAAAAAAACACTAATAAGCCTGGGTCAACACTGGGTCTTGTAGACGCCGCGCCGCGCCGCGCCGGCCGCTTCCACTCCTACGCAATGTATCAGCTTTATTGCATAAATTGTAATACGAGGAATATTACAATTTCTGAGAGCCTTGCCGTATGTATAACGCGTTGTGTTTAACCAAGAATTTCCATTGCGTTGATAGGTTTCGCATGATCATGCATGCTTTCATCTGATCATGCAGGCATGTTTAGTGAAAATTGTGGATCTCTGTCTCTGTCCGTATTCCGTAAGTAGATATGTATCGGACAAAGCTAGGCGATCCAAGTATAGGTGTCCGTGCACGACCAAACAACGTGCGCGACCGGTGTAAGCGTCGCGTGGAAGTAATCGAGACCTCATTGGGCCGTTCCAACTTCCACCTCTCTTGAACGCTTACCAAATTAAGTGATATATCATAGTAAATAACTCCTTAGGTATTAATTGTTAAAATGGCGCATTGTTGTTTAGCATCCAGCCTCGTTACTCGATCAATGCACAGCGTCGCGTCAGTAGAGCCAGCACGAGCCATGATTGTAGTGTATCTAGTTATACTTTGATGGTAAAAGACGACGCAAGCGCAGACTCACACCTATTTATTAATTTACGATGATAACTAATTATTGTTAGCATAATATGTTCTTCCGATTAGGTACGTTATAATAATAAATAGTTAATTAGGAACCGGGAACCTTTACGAAGTAGGCAAGTACCTTGTACCGATGCTCTTCACATTTCAAACCCAGAGTAGGTATTCGTTATAACTAGTCGGGCATACGCCGACAGAAACCGTATTTAAATGAGGCACGTTCTGGATTATTTCATTTGTCACTCCAATCGCTGGCTCGAGGACATTAGATGGATACTGCGCACAATGGCAAGCCGAATTGCTATTAGAATAATAATTGTATGTTTATGGAATAGTGTCGTGTTATCGATTATCGCTATCGAGTAGGTATCACCGGAGGCCTTCAGCGTTTAGTTAGTTGGTTGGTTGGTTGCGGCGCGATCGGCACATAATCGATTTATATTTTGTAAAGGGTTGTTGTTTATTTATACATTATATTTGTATATAACGGTGCGAAGTTTATAATAAAATAAGCACTATACTTGCTGCAGTTTTATTTTTAACTTAATGAATATGCATATTGGGGCCAATTCTGTTTAGCACGATCTCTAAACTTATATGACAGCTCTTTTTATATTGCTATCCCTTTCATAATACTCTCTTCGGAAAGGGGCAGTAGTACTTAGGTATACCTTATAGGTTTAGAGCTGCTTTGTGCTAAACATAATTGGCTCTATTGCCTACCCTATAGGAGCCTAGAGACCGCTTCACTAAGTGGATTCTCAATTTTCGGTGTCTTTAAGAGAAACGCCACGTCTATTGAATATTTAGTGACCACTAGCTGATGCCCGCAACTTCGTCTGCGTGGACTGAGGTTTTTCAGTACCCGCGCGAACTCTTTAGTTATTCTATGTTATTCCAGACTAAGTATACCTACTCAATCTCTGTGCCAAATTTCATCCAGATCCGTTCAGCCGTTCCGGCGTGATTGAGTAACAAACATCCATCCATCCAAACTTTCGCATTTATAATATTAGTAGGTGTATATAATATTATAGGATCGTTGAGTAATGATCCAAATCACTTTAAGTAGGTGTCCAAAACTGCAGAATTAGCCCTAAAGTGTCGAAGGGTAGGTAGTTACCTATGACAAAATAATTAAAACCACACAACTAAAATTCTAAAGATATATATTACATTTCTTTATTTTAATCACAATGGAATTCAGAGCCTACTTAGCTGTACAAATTATTATCATTATTCAATTCCGAAATCCGAAATATTTCCGTTGGTTCCGCTAACAACTCTTTCACAGATTGTGCGGGGCTCGGCATGGGATTCCTCCCCAACCAAATGCTTAGGTAACTATAGGATGATCGTCATATTATGACATATCTCCTCCTTACTTCTCTCACAATTTCGTAATGTCACCCTTGCCTATAACATAATTATATCACTGAGAATCACGCAACATTTGCGACGCAATTAGTAATATATTTTTCTCACCTCCGGGCGGAAAGCGTCAATTTTCCTCCCGCTGCGCTAAACGAAAATGCCGCTTTCCGCCTCCGTCGAGGAGAAAAATAGTATACACACCACGGGCAGTAAATAAGAAAGCCTCAGATCACATGTTTATTGACCTCGGCTTCGCCTCGGACAACAATTACATGTGATCTGAGACATTTCTTATTTTACTGCCCTAGATGTGTAATGTACTATTTCATTCCACCATCTCGGAAAGAGTATTTTTACTCTTCGATATCTGAATGCAAAAGCCGTTATTATCGGTGATGTCGGGGAGGCGTTGCGCGTGTTGCGAGCGCGAGCTCTAGTGGCAGCGATGCGAGGCGCGTGTTGGTGGCGGCGGGCCGCGGGGTCGGCTACAGCTGCGCGAGGTCGAGCGGCGTGTAGTCTTGCGCGGCGGGCGCGCGCACGGCCAGCAGCACGCGGCCGGCGCGCTCGCGCAGCAGCACGCTGGAGCCGCGCGCCACGGCGCCGCGCTCCGCCGCCAGCGCGATCTGGTTCACCACGCGCCGCTCCACCTCGTGCTTGATGGAGCGCGCGCCGTAGTGCACGTCGTACCTGCGCACGCACACACGACACCCTCGCATTACTATAATATGTTCAACTAGCTGATGCCCGCGACTTCGTCCGCGTGGATCGAGGTTTTTCGGTTCCCGCGGGAACTCCTTAATTTTCCAGGACAAAAAGTAGCCTATGTGCTATTCCAGACTATAATCTCTGTGCCAAATTTCATCGAGATCCGTTCAGCCGTTGGGGCGTGATTGAGTAACAAACATCCATTATAATATTTATTTGATATTTGATCTGACCGGACATACATAGCTATATAATAAGGATTGCTTTCTTACCTTCTTACGCAACCATTAAAACCGGAGTCATAGTTTTTTGCGTAACCAATGGCGGATCAAAAGTTGGGTTACATAATGGATGTATCCCTACATTGTTCAGTTGAATCTGTGAAGGGTATGGTTTGGACTCACCCGTCAGCCAGCGCGCCCAGCACGCCGCCCTCCCAGCGCAGCTCGACGCTGTGGCGCGCGCGCGCCTTGTCCGCCCACGCGCGCAGCTCCAGCTGCACCAGCGTGAGCAGCTCCTGGCGCGAGAACGGCAGGAAGTACACGATCTCGTTGATGCGGCCGAGGAACTCGTCGCGCCCGAAGTGCCGCTTCAGGATGGGCCGCACCACCGTGTCCTTGAACTTGCGCGACACCTGCAGCGCCTCCTCCGCGCCCGCGGCCGGCGCGGCGCCTTCGTCGTCCGGCTGCGACTTCATCACCGACTCGGATTTCTCGTCAAACAGCTCTGGAATTTTGTTCGACACCCCGGTTAAAATGCATAAAGGATCCATGTCCTACGACTAGGATGTTTAACTGGTTGCATGTCGAATATGTAAGCGCTTAGCATTTTATTGGCAACAGTGTGATGGGAACCATCTTCTTAAAGAAAAACTGTTGTTCAGAAAGCATAAAATAGTCTCCAATTGGTGGTTGGGATAAGGTGAAGAATGATGAGTTAACTACTGCACATTAAGCCATTTATTTGCTAGTGGACAAATCACCTGATATGTCTCTACGATTTTCTGGCACCCAACCTCTCGGTGCTCGGTTTGTCCACACTACTCAGTTTTCGAGATGTTAAGAGATTTTGCCTATCTTCCTGTTGCCCTGTCGCCCACGTCGACACGTACAATTCTGTCAGGCGCAAAGCTAGCGTGTCCAATCGAATCGGGTGTAAAAATTTTAAAAAAGGGTGTTCAATGTATCGAGCGGAGCGCTCACCGGTGGGTCTGTCGCTGGCGCGCGCGCGGGACGCGGCCTGCGCGTCGGCCTCGCGCCGCAGCTGCAGCCCGTACTGCGCGATCTCGTCGGCCGCCAGGTTCGACGTCATCACGAAGATGGCGTTCTTGCACTCGATCAGCTTGCCCTTGCCGTCCGTCAGCCGACCCTGGAGCACGGGACCCATGATTGACCGAGCGAAGCGGAGCTGTCCGAGTCTACGAGGGTAAATCGGCACTTGTCCGTCCGTCCGTCCGTTTGTCACAGCCCTATTACTTCTGCTTTAATGAATATACCTAATTACTTCAAATTTGATATTGTTTGATGTAAATTGATGGCCTAAAACAGAAAAATACATAAAAAAATTGCGAGGTCTCAGTTCAGGGCGAACCACTAGTAATATGTGCAGAATAACAAGTGCTAAGTGCAACGAGCGTACCTCATCGAAAAGTTGCAGCAGCACCGTGAGCACATCGGGATGCGCCTTGTCGACCTCGTCGAACAGCACCACCGCGTCCGCGCGCCGCGCCAGCGCCCGCGTCAGCTGCCCGCCCTCCTCGTGGCCCACGTAGCCGGGCGGCGCGCCGATCAGCTTGGCCACCTCGTGCTTCTCCTGGTACTCGGACATGTCGAGGCGGATGAAGGCGGCGGGGTCGTCGCGGTGCATGTACCGCGCCAGCTGCTTCGCCAGCTCCGTCTTGCCGATGCCCGAGCTGCCCAGGAACAGGAACACGAGCGGGTGCTCCTCGTCCGCCCAGCCGTTCTCCTTGCGCCGCACCGCCGCCGCCACCGTCTCTATGGCGGCGGTCTGCCCCACGATGAACTGCTTGAGGCGCTGCTCGAGCGGGAACCGGCGGCGCTCCTCCGCGGCCGCCGCGGCCGCCGCCTCCTCCCACTTGGCGACGTGCTCGAGGATCACGTCCCGAGTGGTGGAGGGGTCCCGGGCGTAGTGCAGGGCGCGGCGGCCGGCGTGGTCGCGCGAGGTCGGGTCGGCGCCCGCCTCGAGCAACGCCTCGGCGGAGGCGGTCGAGTCCGCCAGGGCTGCGTAGTGGAGAGCCGTCCAGCCCAGGAACGACGCCCGAGCGTTCATAGAGCTGCAGAATTCATCCTCCCGCCTCTGCAACACCTCTAACGGATGCAGGCCGGTGGTGGCCGCGGTCGCCGACGCCCCGGCGTAGTGCTCGGGCAGGTCCGGCCGGGCTCCGAGCCGCAGCAGCTCGTGCACTGCGGCGGGCTGGTCGTTGGCGGCGGCCACCATGAGCGCGGTCCAGCCCAGGGCGTGTCGTCGGTTCGCCGGCCCGCCCTCCCCCGCGTCGCCCGAGCTCTTTCCGTCGCGAGGCACTGCTTCTATCTGTCTGAACATAATGTACCTATTTAACATGGAGGGCCGGGAGTTAACACCTTCCGATCTAAGACTGCGACATCATCAGTAATATAGATACTTCAGCTCATCCCGGCGCGCGGTGCTCTGTAGGCGTGTGCTCGTCGCACGCGACAGTCGTCGGGATCCGGCGAGCAGCACATCCGAACAGCACAAATCAAAACTGAACACAAGCACACGTAGCGCCGCGCGCCAACATCAGTTGAAGTAGGTATCTAATTCTGTACTTCATATAAAAAAACTGATTGTAACATCCAAATACACAATCATCAGTTCCTTTGTTCTAGGGACGAAATACCAAAATATATCTTTAAAAAGCTATGATCGAGGACTGGGTTTCCAAATTAAATACTTACTTCTTTAACTCTTGTACATTTCCAATTTTTGCTGCTTTGAAGAACTTTTTTTCTGTATAAAGAAATATTATTTAAGTTTACTAAGTAATACATAGTTAATTCTGCTTTTAAGATGTTAATCATATTATTAAGGTAGTTCTAGATGATGGTCACAACTTTGTCCTTGTGGATTAGGGTTTTTTGATTCCTGCAGAAACTCTAAAGATTCAAGATTCAAGTCATAAGCTATCTGAATTACAAAAGGCCAAATCGGTTTAGTCATTGTGGCATGAAGGAGTAACAAACATCTAAACATACATAAATTACAAAATATTATCATATTTTTAATAGTAGCAGCGAAGGATCTCTTCATGGAATAAAACCCATTATAAACTGGATATGGATGCTGAGTTGGCTTAGGACTGTTCACATCTCTTGGAAGTCAAAGGTGGCTTTGCAGATCCTATCATGTTTTGTAGCATTTTGGTCTTGATTATATTTGACAATTGTTCACCAGAGATTCTCCATCAGTCAAGTCCATTTATCAAAAGTCAGAAATGATTGATGGTGCAGAAAGTTATCCTGATTATATTTGCCTTGCAAACATCTGCAATCCTTGCATGAGCCTACTCTAATATTCTGCCAGTGAAATCAGTCACAGTGGCCAAGTCAAACTGACAGTAATTAAGAGATGCATTACTATGAGCTGTATGCCTAATTCATTTCAAGAAAACACTAATGCCCGTTTTCACCACCAATGCCTAAATTTTAGGAACACCTTAAACAAATGGGTGATAGTTGTCACATACAATAACTGTAACCCAACAGGCTCAGGTGTTGCCTAAAATTCAGACATTTTTGTAAAGACAGGCCTTAGCTTCGGAGAAGTAAACTCACGAATACTCATTGCTTAGTTCATACATATGAATGAATGCAGAATTCTTCCTACGGCCCTATTCTCAAACTCAGTGGCTCTCAAAAGATGCAAGCCGCTGACATAATATTTCTTATCCATAGACTATGAAATAAAAATAACATTTTCACAGCAAACCTTCAAAGGATTGCTAAAGGATTGATTCAAAGGATTGGAGGAAAGGACTTCTTGACGACCTCCCTGGCGCAGCGTAGAGTGCCGTTGTCTAAACATGGGAGGTCCCAGGTTCCAACGCAGGCAGAGTCAATTTGAGAATTTATAATTTCTGAATTTTCTCTGGTCTGGCTGGTGGGAGGCTTCGGCCGTGGCTAGTAACCACCCTACCGGCAAAGACGTGCCGCCAAGCGATTTAGCGTTCCGGTACCGATTAGGGGTATAATTGCCACACCCCTAACAGGTTAGCCCGCTATCATCTTAGACTGCGTCATCACTTGCCATCAGGTGAGTTCGCAGTCAAGCGCTAGCTTGTAGCTGATAAATATTTTTGTGAAATATTAGATTTTTTGATGAAGCTGCTGAGTTAGATAGCAGGGGGGCTGACCCCATCTAATGACGTCGGTCTCGTACACAAAACTGCAGTGAATCAATGCACGCACCGTTATACACATAGTCAGCAGCGATGAGCGCTACACCCAGCGCAGCGGTGCCCAGCACGCGGCGCGCCCGGTTCGCGGGCGGGGCTCTGCTGCGGGCCGCGGCGCCCGAGCAACAGCGTCTCACAGGCACCGCCGCCAGCCGGGCCGACCGCCCCTCGACGAGCAACCGCCATCCTCCACGCACTGATGAAATCATTACTCCTCAGATTGCAATGCTTAACTTTGCCGTTTGGGTACAATTATTGACGATAAGCAGCGAAGATATGCCCCCATAATTCATTGTACTAGTTTTTAGTATACATTTTAGTTTGATTTCCCATTTTTTACAGATTTTTTGATATTTTTAGTGATAATTGGATAATTTTGATTGATTCATGATTGACATTTCACATTTGACCATAGATAATACCTATATATACCAGCATTTGACGATGACGAATAGTCCGTGCGTTCCGTTATAGACTGAGAGCTCTGTTCAGTGCTCTTTACTGTGAAGAAATTCGTTCCGTTATGACTGACAGTAAACTGCCGCAGTATCCTAGGGAAATATATGACGTCATTAATCGACGCCATTTTTGTACTGTGAGCACTGGCGTTTTCGAGGTAAGGTGCTCTCAGTGTTTGTCTCAGTGCTGACTGCGTTCCGTTTTAAGCAGTACCCAGTATACCTAACTATAAAGGAACGGCTTCGCAGTGTACTGAATTGACGTCACACCTTACAGTGCTCGCAGTGTATTTCGGAACACACCCTTTGTGTTTGGCAAGGTTTCTACAATAATTTTGATTTTGTACTTTGTCTGCGTTTGACACTTGTTTGACAGCGATGAGGCGTGAGAAAAAAATAAAATACACCGACAATCACCAAAAAGAAAGATGTTTTAAAATAAAACAAACAGTTTATACTGCCCGTGCTCTACGATAAAGTTCATTTAGAGTTGACAGAAAACATTATTTTTATAGCAATTCACTCGGTGTGATCAAAGAGGGACCCTAAACGTACATATTTTGTTGATAGTCGCAGCGGCTTATGTGTTGAACTGTAGACATATGAGGTGTTGGTGTTTGCGGGGCTCGTATCACGAGGAAGTCATCGGAGATGGCCCTGGGGGGCTCCGCGCTGCTGCAGCACGCTACCATGCTGGACCAGCTGCTGGAGGAGATCAACTTCCAGCGCACGAAGGAAATGCGCCAGTTGATGAAAGATGGTCAGTTGATTTGTTGTTTTATGGGGTCCCCTATTCCTATTTAACTAGGATTTAAACGTTTAAACATATTATTGGAACTGTGATTCTCTAGGATGTAAGTTATCTCTGTCAAGATTAGTTCTGTGGTTGAGTCATGAAAAATACCACTAGAGACAGACAAACAGACAGATTCACTTTGGTATCATTCAGAAATAATTAAAGATTCACTGATTTGACACAGATATTTCCTTAATAATCTTGGTTGTCAGTTGTTGCCATTCAAATAAGACTATCTGTTACTCCTACTGTAAGATATTGTGGGTGTTCCGATATAAGCACTGCGAGTACTGTCAGTGCTTTTTACTGGGGACTTACATTGCTCGCAGTGTATTTCGGAACACACCCATTATAGCAAAATATGCCAAACAAGCAAATGTCTTGTGAGTTTCATTGTGGTGTAGTCTCACATTCTGCAAACCATCCTAGGCTGATTCATCATAAGGTGAGTGAGAACTTATTTGCTCCCTACTTCTTTCCCTTGCCCTCATCCCATTTATATCATACTAGCTGATGCCCGCGACTTTGTACGCATTCAAAATTCAAATGGTAATTGAGGATTTTGGTTCCCGCGGGAATTCTTCAATTTTTCGGGATAAAAAGTAGCCTATATGCTATTCCAGACTATAATCTATCTCTGTGCCAAATTTCATCCAGATCCGTTCAGCCGTTCCGGGGTGATTGAGTAACAAATATCCATACATCCAAAGTTTCGCATTTATAATATTTATTTGATTATTATTTGATTGTACTGTAATACTAAATTGCTACTGGTAGCAGGTAGCAGAGCTTTACTGGTACAGGTGGTAGGTGGTAGGCCATAGCCAGCCTTCCACTAGACCAAAGTCAATTTAGAAATTATAAATTCTGTAATTGAGCAGTGGACCTGCCATTCAAGACTACATACAGACAGACATATGGCAGCACTCACCTCTGTACTAAGGAAACTTTCGGTAGTTACTCATTAACCACATGGATACCAAGTACCATAAAAACAAGTACTTGGCCCCAGTGGTGTCACTGTTAAATGTTGAGCTGCGTGTGGCCCCTTCCAATGGTTTACACACAGGTGTAGGGTCTGATCTCCTGTCTGGCAGGTGTCTGTTCAGTAATAAAGGCTGTCATTGGTTTGCATGTATTCAAGCTTTAATATTACTTTATTGATAAGTAAAATTGCTATTTGACAAAACTGAAAATTAGGTAGGTACTCTGATTCTTTATGGTGAGTAAATGTTATACTCATAATTTGGTGCTGACGTTATATAGCAAAATTTTGGCATTTTAAACCTTTAAGCAGAACTCTAAAGTCAGAAAGTTATAATAAAGTCTTATTATAACTTTCTAAAACCATACTAATATTATAAAATGCGAAAGTATGTGTGTCTGTCTGATATGCTTTCACGGCCCACTGGTTCAACAGATTTATACAAAATTTTGCACCCCAGAGGATTTGTATTGATTACAATTTGTTGCATTGGCAGGGATTTGTAAGGAAAATATGGAAACAGTAAACTGTTATAAAAGACATTTATTTTTATTTTGATTTACAACAGCAATGGTATAAACCATTATTTTAATCCATGCAGTCATTGAACCAAATACTTTCAGGGGCCCATACATACACCGTGTTGAGGAGAAGGCTTATGATCTTAATTTTTGTTATAACTAAGTATTGTAAATTTATTGTGATTGCTCATTTGTATGCAATAGATATTCAAATTTGCATAGGATTTCATTAAAAGAATTTTCTGAAATTCATAAAATTTGCTATCAGCTTAGCTACAACGGTATAGGTACTTAAGTACTTACTAATACATAACTAGTTTCTGTGTTTCAAATGTGGAAACCGTCCCCACATTTGATATGTAAAACTTATATTTAAATTGAGATTTCTGTAATTCTTGTACTTACTTGATTTTTGTATTTTTTAGGTATTTTATTTGCTTTAAAAAAATAACAGAAATACATGTCAAGACAAAAGGATTCTATGGCAGAGAACCCCTTTGCTGTGCAAATTATCTATTTGGCTGGTTTACAAACTAGGAATAACACTTATATGTATAACTGTATACAAAATAGGAATTTATTTGCTGTTCCGGAATGTTGTATGAAACAATGACAATCTTCCAACTACCAGGCGCGGCAGTTGACAAAGTGTGATGAAATACTAGATTAACCTAAGTAAAAGACAGGAATCAGAAGTTAGGAAACTATGAATTTTGTCCCTTTGGTCCGCTATTATAAGAACCTCATAACCAGAAATTAACCAAGGACCCAAACTTGCTAAACCATGCAATGTTACGAAGAAAAGACTTAAAATAAATTAAGGAAGCTTTAACTTTTTACGGCTGATGTTTCATAAGAGCATTAGCTTCAACATAACTATATCCAGAAGGTTGCAATTCACTTTAAGTAAGTAAAAAGTAGCTAAGAATGACTATGAGCTAATCTCAATTGTATAATATTATTTCATAATAATTTGACTATTTCCCTCATAAACAATATATATATTACTCATTACATAATAAATATAACCATTTTTGAAAAACAACTCATGCAATATTATAATGAATTCATTATGTTCAATAGTTGATTGGGCCTGTTTTTGGCCTGTACAAATATAAAGCAACAGATTCACGTTAACAAAACGTGTTTATTTACAAAACAGTGCAATGTTTTCCCTTCACAGAGCCACACAACACGGCAAATAACATTATAAACTAAGTTAAATACCACTTAACTGATAGTTAACAGCACCTTTAGAGCTGAGATGAGGGTTACAGAGTGTACTCTGATTTTATTCAGACTTTACTTAGAGTTTAAACAAGACACATTTATGTCTAGCTGATGAAATGTATCCAAATAACGCTCTGTAAATCACAGCCTAAATACATCAAAAGGTGTAAGAAAAGAAGAATTTACATAGTATTGCTCACCTTAGATAAAAAAGATTCAACAAGCCAACCTGTGAAAATGAATTGCACATCTGATGTCAAAGCAGCTGAGAGTGGCTTGTAAGGCTTATCACCTGAGTAGCAAATTTTAGGCTGAAATCTATAGTCGTTCTTTGAATTTGCTCATACTTAAGACACAATTATTAAAACGAGACAGATGTATGTCATAAATAAGTCTGCCTCGCTTTAACTCTTAGTAAAGTCTAAATACGCTCTTTATAATAATTATTATGTTGTAGCAAAAAATAATAAAATTTCTTAAGATTATTTCATTTTATTAATATTTTGGACTGAGAAAATGCTGAGAAGCTACAATGGTGATAAACCTTAATTGAGTAAAAATAAAACATAAGTGGTACACAAGCTTAATATCACATATAAAGGATTTGATCTTTAATAATATATCCGGACTTCTTAAACAAACCTTAGAATAACTACTTATAGAAGGTATGTTTCCAAACAACGCCTTCTCAAAACGTAAGCTACAAATTCGCTATGTGTGCTGTGTTTACTTGCCTCGTAAACGCAAACATAATGTTGCAAGTTTAAATGTTTTCCCCCTAATAGTTGGGTAAGTAATTGGTTAGTTTGTTTGTAGCATTGTAGCTTCTAAAACTAAAGTTAACCAGCTTTTTTTCGTACTGCGCGAGCGTCGTACGATGCCATTTATGGCACCAATTAAACGGCTTACATTTCGCGAGTGTACTAGGTTTCTATAGGTAGTTATTCTAAGCAATTAACCTTTTAAAATATAATACATTAAAGCAGTAGGTAATTATACTAAAGGAGAGCTAGTTATAATTAGACATAATTTGTTTGCATTTACTAAGCGTTTCCTGTCGGTACTATAGTGACACCTATCTAAAGTACATCTACAACATAGGAAGGGACTTTCCTTTTTGTGCTGCAGGTAGCTAGGGTTGGATGCAATTTGCGAATGTATTGGTTTTACATGTATGTCTTATAGACATTGTACTCAGTGGCGTGCATAAGTTTTGAAGCTAGGGTAGGCATTAGTTAGTCAGAATACCTATTTACTAGCTGTTTGCAGTGCAGTGCTTTTATGCCTCTATGAACTGCACGCCACTGATTATTTGTACTTAGGCATATAGTACAAGTAGGGCTAATTCTGTTAATTGTTCTGTTAATTAAGTGCAGACCAATTAAAACTTAAATCCATAAGGCTGAGATCTATAGAGCATATTTAGGTATTCCTCAGTTTAAAGGAGACGGATTTATGTCAGAAATTACTCTCGATTTAACTATGTCCATAGTCTGAGCATACCCAGACCCAGTTCTAATGTTCCTTATAGATCTCGTCCCTAGGTGTCGTCCTATTTTGTAGCCTGAAATGTCAACCATGTAATCTTTAAAAATAATAATTTAGACAAGAATATAAAGCACCAGAAGCTTCACTGTTAAATCAAGATAATCAAGTAATCAAATGTCTAATGTATTTCGTTTGTAAAACATGCATTGGTATTGCTCATATTGGTTGAATCCGCACATCTTGTAACGCACACCTTCAAAGTTTAGTTGAGCTGAGGTGGCCGAGGCGCAGCGTCCCTTTTGATAACAACTTAAATTTAGCTTTATTAGTTTGACATACGGTTGAAATTCAGTTGAAATCATTTAAATTAAAAGACGTACTTAGGAGACTTAAATGGTACGCACATCGTGGCAGGCCGCGCCGTTTTGAAGCTCCGCTTAGGCCAAAGTAGATAAATCTAAGTTTGAATTTGCCTCACCTCTGTAGATGTGCGCTGGAACCCCTACTACGGGACATCAAATAGAGTCCTAGAAATTTCTGATACGTGGGCCTGTGTTGCTGGAATCGTTCCTACTACGGGGACATAAATTAATCATCCTAGTAATAATAATGTGCTCCCGACCGAGTGTCGGCCACGGCGGTCGATCTCGAAGCAGTTTAGAGTCCTAGCGGTCCTAGAGGTGTAATACTGGTGCGTGTGTTGCAGACTCGGGCTTCGTGGTGCTGCAGGGGACCACGTACTGGACGGACCTGTTCGTGCGCCACTTCCTGTTCCAGGAGGAGCGCTCCATCGACTGCGACGACCTGCTGTTCTTCGTGCGCAAGCGACACGTCAAGGGCACCTCGCGGTACCTGCCCAAGTATGAGGTACGCCGTACGACCCTGCCCTAGTATGAGTTACGACCCCGCCCAAGTATGAGGTACGACCCTGCCCTAGTATGAGTTACGACCCTGTCCAAGTATGAGGTACGACCCTGCCCAAGTATGAGGTACGACCCTGCCCAAGTATGAGGTACAACCCTGCCCCGGTTGTTCCGCGCGCTGAGACACACATTTGCCCGTTTTCACCAAAAATGGGGCCAATAGGGATGATGACTACTCAATGAAATCAGCAACTCTTTGTCTAACTTAATATAAAAACGCGCTTCTAGTATGGAAGTTTGTATGATTTAGATATTTGTGACGTCATCAAATTTCAACACACTTTTTATCTTTAATCTGTAGTTTAAAATGGTTATCAAACTTAAAACAAACGAATTTTAAGCCCTCTATTTAATAAAATCCGTAAGAAATAATTGATTTTTGACACGTATTTCTTTATTTTAAACCAGAAGCTCAATTTGAATTTTATATATATAGATTTTGGATGCTAGCTTCGAAATAGTGCCTAGTTTGCCTATTATTATTATTTGAAGGAAACTTTTCGTAGTGTACAGCACAATTAGCCCTATAGATACGAACAGGCCTGCTCGTTAGTTCCACGTACTAAATAATGTATAATTTTAACCATCACAGAAAAAATGATTTTAGTCTTATTTTCAGGCAAATTAAAAATTATTAGTTTAAAGTCAAAATATAAAAAAAATTTAAATTGTTCACATTGAATCTCATTTTATGTCCTTGATCTACTTGTATATTTTACGATTAAGGGACGATTTGAGGGAAGGTACCTACTATTGTACGACAAGTACATGCGTAAAATATCTACCAAAAAGTTTTGGAAATGAATAGATGAGAACAGGGCGATAGATATCAGTTTCCAAAACCAAATGGTTCCAATTTTCAAAGAATTTTTGCGATTAGATGCACACAAAAATTAAATATACATGAATATGTAAAAAAGAATGTACATACTCGTACTTAACTTACATAAAATTTTCTGGCAGAGATCGCTACTAAGCGTTAAGGCCGCTTTTTTGTATTCTACTAAATTTTTTTCTGTGTATTTGTGTTTCCTTTATTTTTCTGTGTTGTGGTGTACAAATAAAGAGTATTAATAATAATAATAAAATTGTTATCAAGTAGGCAGATATTGTTATCGAGCTATCATTATTTTTGTGGCGCTATGATTGTCTCTTATCATGAGCTAATACCAGATGGAACGTAAATATTGTAATGTTTGTCCTATTTAGAACAATATGAGCAGAAAATAGTTCTAAGTTAGGTGAGTAAAGTTAAGTAAGTCATATTAGGCTTTAGCAAGTAGTTTATTTTTCAGCGGCTGCTTAGGTACTTTATAAACATTGAATTAATTTAAAACCCACAACCACCTACAGAGAGGACCACTAAGTACTAGCATATAATAGGTTAACATACTCGTAGGTTCTCACATCGGCCTACACCGTTGTCCGTTACAGTGCTAATAAGCAGTATCGGTAGTTCTGGAACATTAGTTTAATTTTATGATTTACATAAATAGATTCAACTTTATAAAAATACTGTTTTGCCATCGGTTATTTTGTGCACTAGAAGGCAATGGTTCCGAATATGCTATAATTCAAACAGTAGCTAGTATCGACCGGGCCACAGAATATAATATACCTAATAGTACTGTACTAGTGCCGATGGGACCAAGTCCCCTCTTCGGCGCTGCTAGTTTGGAACACGGGTAACAGGCGGAGCTACGAGTACGAGCTTAGCACCATTTGGATTATAGATTACTACAGTTAGAACGACTTTTGGAAATACAAAAAGTTTGCATCGAATAACAGTTGTGTACTTTATTTTAAACGATATAAAAATATTATTTCTTACAATAGTCCCTACTCGTATTACATATTACAGTCTCACGCACTGCACTCGCGGCACCCACGCGTGGACGTTCACAGTTCACACACCGCATATCACTAATCACAGTTTATTTTGTAATAAATATTATCATCTTCGTTCGATAGACTCGAGATTGTTCAATAATAACCACTTACAAAATATACAATTTACAAAACATAATTTGTTACAACAGTTCATTGTTCACTAAATCGCAGCGCAGGGTCGATCGGTCGCTCACGGTAGCGCGTCTGTTGCAGACGGACGTGGAGGTGTTCCGCAAGGACTCCAAGAAGCTGCCGATCGGCGACCCGGAGATCGACTGGGAGGAGACGGTGTACCTGAACCTGGTGGTGCACCAGTTCGACTACACGCTGACGCTGGCCGTGTGCACGCGCACCAGCCCCAAGGAGCTGCAGGTGCTGCGGCGGCACTCGCAGCAGGTGCGCCACGCCCGCCCCTAGCTCAGCCGGCTGAACAGCTTGCTGCGCGGCCACGGCAGCGGCCAGTCGTAGCGGCGCGGCACCGGCCCGCGCACGTTGCGCTCCAGGTACGCGGCGCCGCGCGCCCACCACTCGCGCTGCAGCATGGAGGCGCCGGGCCGCGCGCCCGCGCCCGCGCCCAGCAGCGCGTGGTACGTCCAGAACAGGCGCGTCGTGATGTAGTACGCGACCAGCACGTCCACCGTGTAGTGGCCGTGCGCGAGCAGCACGAGCGCCACGCCGAGCGCGCCCGCGCCCCACAGCGCCCAGTGCAGCGGCCACAGCTTGCGCGGCGAGTACTCCGCCACCAGCAGGTAGCTCAGCACCAGCACCATCGTGTGCCCCGAGTAGATGTAGTCGCCGCAGTACGTGTGCTTGCCGTTGATGGACAGCCCGAAGCCCGAGATGAGGTAGAACATGCGGCGCACGATCAGCAGCGGCGTGGTGCCGTCGCTCTTGGGGCTGCAGTAGTAGGTGGTGCTGGACACGGGCAGCACGGTCACGTACATGGTCACCGAGCGGTACAGGTACAGCAGCCCGATGATGAAGAACGCGCGCCGCGCCACGATGAAGCGGTGCTTGTGGAACACCACCACCAGCATGGCGGTGGTCGTGGACGCCATGATGAGGTACTCGGAGACGGCGAGCCCCCAGTCGCGCGCCGCCACGTTGTCGAGCACGGCGTCCGGCAGCGGCGCGGTGGTGTTGCGGTCGGGCAGCCGCTCGTGCACCAGCGACAGCGACATCATGTTGATGCACACGCACAGGAACAGGAACACGAACGCGACGATCGTCTTCCACACCTCCTTGGGGAAGCGCTCCTCGCGCGCGCCGCCCGCCGGGATCTCCACGACGAAGTCGGCGGCGCGCGGCGCGTGCTCCGGCTCGTCCGAGTCGTCGGCGGCGGGCGGCGGCTTGGCGGGGCGCGCGAGCAGCGGCTGGCGCTGCAGCAGCTCGGCGGCGGACGGCATGGCGCGGCGGCGCGACGCGTTGTTGTTCAGGTCATTGCGCGCCAGGCGCGCCGAGAAGTCGATGCCGCGGATGTCCTCGCGCGCCGTCGAGCTCACGATGTCGGCATGGCAGGCGGCCGGCGGCGGCGGCGGCGGCGGCTGCTCGGCCGCGGCGGGCGGCTTGGCGCGCGGCTCGGCGGCCAGGTACGCGCGCACCGACTGCAGCAGCGGCTCCGCGATGTGGATCTGCTTGGGTGGCGGCGGCTCCAGCGGGGGGGAGCGGCCCGAGATCGTCATCCAATCACCATTGGCTTGGATCCCGCCTGCAAGTACAGAAAACGTTTCTTCAAATTTTCGTTCGACCACTGCACCGGGAGGAACCGTCGCTCCTCCCGTAAATTATTTACGATGACGCGGGGATCATCTATTATTATTGTATTCTTTATTGCACACGAGACATAGAAACATAAATACAAAAAAAAAAGAAGATTAATCTTAGTGAAGCGTGCAAAGGCGGTCTTATCGCTAAAGCGATCTCTACCAGACATCCTTTGGTGATCGGAAAGGCGAAAACAAGGGTTGTGTGGCAATCAATTTAGTTTTCTATCTATAGTAAGTGGTTACGACGCGACGCGACGGTGCGGGGATTATCTGTATTATCATAATTTTGTAAGTGAATCTACGACTAGTACTTTATATTGTTTGTGCGCCGTTAACGCAATAACCGGACGCAAATCCGGTTTCGAAGTCACTCAGGCCCGAGAGTTGGGGTTTATAGTTGTTTACGAGACTCGACCGGTTTGCCATTCATTGTACCACATTGACACGCTATGCGCTGCTATTTAGCTATACCAATAAGTGTTTTTTTCTTTCTACTAACTTTATTTGAACAACAGTTTAAGGTACCTACATAAATGCGTATTTCTGAATGTTTTCCCTGTGTGCGCTCACTGCGAGCGCGTACGGAGCGTTGTAACTGATAATAATTCTAGACGCTTCATCGTAAACAAACGAACGAACGACACGACCAGACTCGGTTCAAAGACCGTGGCCACGAGCTGGCGGGGCGCGGAGGCCGCTCTCTTTGTGGAATTTGATAATTACTGCAAGACGCGCGGCGGGCCGGCCCTATAGCACGGCGCGCGGCCCCCGAGATGCACTCGCCGAATAGACAAATATAGATCGCCCGCAACGACAGATTTCACCGCGACGCGGCCGCCCATCCGGCGCGGCGCACGAATCGTTTAGAAAGTGCACGTCGTCGGTCGCGTGGAAGGTATCGGGACTCACTCGATCAATGGGCGAGCTGTCATTCCTTGTCATCGATTGCGGGCCGGCTGGCGTCCTCTGCGCCCGGCGGAGAGCCGGAGCGACTGGCGGCCGCGGGGAAACGAGGTCGCGCCCGAGCTGGCCCGACTGACATGCGTGGAAGCGATCACTGCTCACTCGCACTGGCACACTGCGCGTCGGCCCGCGGCCTCGGTCGCGATCACAATTTTAATTTATTTGTCGAGCTGCGCGACGCGCGGCAAGCGAGCTCGGGAAGGGGCGGCCGCGTACTGGAAACGATGTGGCCGGGAACTGGTCGGCCACGGCGCGAGACAGAGACGGCGCGCGGCGTCGGGGCCCTTCGCGCGCGCTCGGCTCGATGCAAACGATTACGGCAGCTGACGTCAGGCTGCACCCCGCGCCCCGCCCCGCCCCGCGGCGCCTCCCGCCCCCACCATCCCCCACAACAGTCACTGTCACAAACAAACACGCGACTACTCCGCACACTAAACGTATCCATCGTACATAATAATATTATTCCGTTAATTTGAGCTTTGAATTTGAACTTAATCAGAGATCAATCTTAATAAATTCATATAAAGAGGGGCTTATTATAATGGATAATATGCTGATGTAATGGTAATAAAATATCGCGAAATCTCAGACAAAAAATTAGAAGTTCGTTGTCTACGTTACTTGAAACTTGAAATAAAATTGACTAGCTAGTAGATACCTAGGTGTCTGCTTTGTTTTATCCTGTTTCTTAGTTATTTTCCAAATAGTTTTCATTACGTAACAGTTGTTTACTTGGGAGCAAATGTGTAGGTCTTCTCAATTAGGTTTAGTTACTTTAGCTTACAGTAACAATTCAATAATTTGGAATGTTCAACTTATTTCCTAATACATAATTACAAATTACAATAGTATCAGAATATTGAGATTGGATTAGAATGTATTACTTAGTGTATGTAGGTACCTATATAGTTATAGCTGGTGGTTGTCGTGCACTTTCAAAGTCATCATTATCACCAGTAACCAAGCTCTGGTCCACAGTTGAGCGCAGGCCCCTCTTTCCCACTGGGCACTCTGGGCAAGTGCCCAGGGCCCCGCGATCGATGGGGGCCCCCTGGTTACTGCCAGATCACCAACCGATACATAACCGATATTCATTGATAACTTATATTACGTTCAAAACATATCTCAGTAGTCTGTTAATCGGATTTTAAATGATTGATCTTGAAGTTTTTAAAAATAACCGTTTAAAATAACAGTTGAATCAATCTAGAATATTGCTTATCTACTCTTTATGCATGTTTCAACAAAATAGAAGACTATTTTGCAAATAAAGATTTTATTTATTATTTATTTATTTATTTTGTTAAAACAGGCATGTGCCTTTACATAGGGGCTCCATTATCCTAATGTGCCCACTGCCCACTGCTCAGGGCCTCCAATAGGTTAAAGACGGCTCTGGTTGAGCGCGATTCTTATCCCTGAATCAATTTCAATGGAGACTTGACCAATGATGAAATCATGTTTACTAAAAATATACTAACATTGTTGTCTTCAACTATTTGCTATTTTGTTATTACTTATTAGCCATCGCGCTCATAACATCATACGGTTGGTTGTGTAGTTCGTGCATATCGTGCATATAGCAGATTAATGTACAACATTAAGAGATAAGGTAGGTTTTCTGTATAAATATAACTACACGATGGCTGCGAAAAGTAGCCTATGTCCTTTCCCGGTATATAACCTACCCGTGTACCAAATTTCATCAAAATCGTAGCAGACAGACACACACTTTCGCATTTTATAATATTACTATGGATATCTATTACTTTGTAATACCGCCTACATTTATCTATAACTGATGTAGGTATGTACTATGTAGCCTTTGTGAATACAAATGAACGGAAATTGTATGAATGCGGGCACTTAATAGGATAAATAATAATTAAACAGTGGACATTGTCGGTGACTGTACCAGTGGAGGCGGAATCGCGTTCCCTTAGTATAGTCGCCGGATATAAATTATTATTAATCATCTACTTAATTCCCTTTAAGATCTTTATTGACTCTATACTTTGATGATGTACTTACTTACTTTTTATTCATAACCGTAATCATTTATTTTTTTACATTCATCATCATTGACACTTTGGTAGACCCACAATTTGTATGCATTTTTTTTTGAGTAGTGTTCAAGTACGAATCTATACTTATAATAAAACTGTAACATGTCCAATTCTGTACATTGAAGATATTTTGAAATTTTTTTTTGGAGGGCACTCATTATTCGATACTGAAGCCAAATCTGTAATTTTTTTCATTTTTGTCTGTCTGTCTGTCTGTCTGTCTGTCTGTCTGTCTGTCTGTCTGTCTGTCTGTATCTTGGCCGCGCATCACGCCGAAACTACTGAATGGATTCAAACGAAACTTGGCACGATTTGAGCCCATACTACGAGGTAGGACATAGGATACTTTTTATCCCGAAATTCTACACCTGAAGGGGTGAAATAGGGGTTGAAAGTTTGTATGAAAGTCCTTAATTTCTCAAGTTATAGCCATGAAACTTGATATATGAGCTGCGGGTTGAAAATGGAGACATACGTGTTTCACAGTTTTTGAAAATTCGACCCCCAAAAGGGTGAAATAGGGGATACAAGTTGGTATGAAAGTCCTTCGTTTCTCAAGATGTTTTACAAGTTATATCAACGAAACTTTTTATTTTGGCTTACGGTAAAAAATAAAGAAGTATGCGTGTCACAGTTTTTCAAAATTGTCCCCCTAAGGGGGTGAAATAGAGGGTGAAAGTTTGTATGAAATTCCGTCATTTCTCAAGTTATATCGATTAAACTTGGTATACAAGCTACCGGTTGAAAATGAAGAAATAAAGTGTTTCACAGTTTTTGTAAATTTTACCCCCGAAGGGGTGAAATAGGGGTTGAAAGTTTGTATGAAAGTCCTTCATTTCTCAAGTTATATCCATGAAACTTGATATATGAGCTGCGGGTTAAAAATGAAAACATACGTGTTTCACAGTTTTTCAAAATTCTACCCCCAAAGGGGTGAAATAGGGGTTGAAAGTTTGTATAAAAGTCGGTCATTTCTCAAGTAATTTCGATGAAACTTGGTATATCCACGCGGACGAAGTCGCGGGCATCAGCTAGTAAATAAATATAAATGAATGTCAAATTTGTGCGCACGCGCACTGTACAGAGCATGGAATAATTACTAATATGTATAAGTAACGGATAAGGCTGGAATGTTGACAAAGATAATATTCATTACAGTGAGATAAAACTGAACAAATTGCTATTTATACGCAAAAAGATATCCTACGATTTGAAAAAAATGAGCAAGTGTTTTGCAACTATATCAATACTAGCTGATGCCCGCGAATTCGTCCGCGTGGTATAAGTTTTTTTGAACACCTTAAAAAGTATCCTATGTCACCACTATGTGTCCAGGTCCTCAACTATACCCATACCAAAAATTACATCAATCCGTTGCTCCGTTGCGACGTGATTTAAGGACAAACCAACAAACTAACAAACAAACACACTTTCGCATTTATAATATTAGTATGACTATGATTGGTAGTTGACAGGTAAGTCCGCCTAGAAAAAGTTCACAATTTTTCTAACTTTTTTTTGGTACAAAACTTTCATTTCCGGTTACATGAAATATCTGTTCCTTTTTGCTTGAATGCAATTTCACTTGAACGTACAAAACTGCTCATTTATTGCGTAATTTTACTACTGGTAGTAAGTTTTTTATGGCGTATAAAAATCATTGACCGAATATTTTATTTCTCTATTAAAGGCTTGAAGTAAAGCGAAAGTCTGAAAATGCGTTAAGCGGGCGTGCACTGTTCACGGTTTGAGTTTCAGTGTATTAGAGCTCTTGGGTCTTTAACTATTCATCAAGATAATGGGACAAAATACACCGGCAGTACCGACACAAAACTAAATTGTCAGGGAATCTATCTACTGTGAAAAGGATGGCAATCCATTCAGAGGTGTCGTTTTATTTTAGACTAGCGGACGCTCGCGACTTTGTTCGCGCGGCACAAGTTTTTAATTCCCACAGGCACTCATTAATTTTCCGGGACAAAAAGAAGTCTATTTCACTTTTCAGGTCCTCATCTATACCCATGCAAAAAATCACGTTAATCCGTTGCTCTGTTGCGGCGTGATTGAAGGACAAACTCTCTTTACCCATGCAAAAAATCACATCGATCCGTTGCTCTGTTGCGGCGTGAATGAAGGACAAACTCTCTATTTAACGTCCTTGCAGGTGATAGAAATTACAAAAATTGTGAAACTTCATAATTTTAAAACGGAAACCCAAATACCAAGTTTCATGCCTATAGCTTGAAAAACGATGGAATTTCATACAAACTTTCAACCCCTAATTTACCCCTTTGTGGGTGGAACTTTTAAAAATTGTGACACACGTGCTTCTTTATTTTTTACCGAAAGCCAAGATATCAAGTTTCATAGATATAACTTGTAAAATATAAAGGACTTTCATACAAACTTTCATTCCCTATTTCAGCCCTTTGGGGGTAGAATTTTTAAAAATGGCGAAACACGTATCTCTTTATTTTACCGGTAGCCCAAAATAAATATCAAGCTTCATGGCTATAACTTAAAAAACTACGGGCTGTCATACAAACTTTCAACCCCTATTTTACCCGTTTGGGGGTAGAATTTCGAAAAATCCTTTATTAGTTACCTACTCTTCACAAAGAACACACCCTCTAAATTTCATGTCTCTAGGACCAGCGGCTTAGGCTGTGCGTTGATATATAAGTCAGTCAGTCAGTCAGGACTTTGAATTTTATATGTATAGATTAGAATTTAGAATTAACAAGCATGTGCAAGCAAGTTTTATTTTAATTGAATGTATGGAGTATTTTCAACAATCTGACAATCGTATCTCGTAGCGCCGGCGTTGCCGACGCCCCCGCGTTCTCGCTCCTACACAAACAGCGTCGCATCCACCAAGGCCCGGCCCCGAGGTCAACGTTGCGAAAACGAAAAGCAAATGACGTCGACACGTGCTAAACCCCCCGATACATGCGGGTAGGTACTAAGTAGGTAGTAGATACCCGGGTAACATGTTCAGGTGATAAACTGATACCACGCGGTCAAGGTTGCCAGACTTGGCAGCTGGCACGGAAACACCACAGTTTTCGCACAACTTAACATTTATGGGGCGAACATATTTGTTTCATTTAATAGAACAAAATAGTTATATAAACCTGTGTGGTCTCACAACTCACAACTCTCTCTGCGTCGTATTCCTCATTGCTGAAGGTCGTGACCCCATTCCATTAATCACGTAATTAAAGGGATTTTCTTGGGAAAATAATGCGGTGGTTTGCGGTGGCTCCGTATACGACTCGACAGAGTATTATTTCAACTCTTAAATTTGATGTACTCGTAGGTACTTGAACAGTTGGTGAGTCCGTCTTTAATATTAGGTATGGAATTTATGTAATGTTTTCTTTTGTTTGTTTGGTTTTTTGTTTTGTACGATGGGGCTGACATGTCCAAAAGGACAAAAGCCTCCAAAAAAAATAAGGATTAAAAAAAAACTTAAATTACTGACGATTGTAATCAGATGTTAGTGACAATAACCGGGACCGACGGCTTAACGTGATCTCCGAGGCACGGAGGAAACGAAATGGCCAAATTCGGACTGTTAAATTCGGTCATCCAGTTACATCCATCGACTTGGGTCAACGTTGCTTTACAATTGCTATCGACTGATATTCGTTGTCGCACTAGGCCACTCGTCCCTCAACTCGCAACTAAGCTACACTATTTGATTATTTATCGTTCTTATTTTTGCTACCATTTTTTATTTCTATTGGTTTTGTAAATTCTCATCAAGGCTGAAATCCACTGCGGTGCTACTAGTGATATTGATATTTGATGTTGCGATCATATCAATCGTATTAATTGGCTTGTTGTCTTCATCATTGTCAGCCAACCGGTTTGCATGAAAATAATATTCCTAATTCTGATTCATTGAACTCAATGTCCAAGTTTAGTCATGGAAGTACGAACTCGTGGCAAGACAAAGTACAGAAAAACGAATTCAAACCTCGTGATATTTATTGGGTTGCTTTAAGAGTTGTATAAGTGTTGGGTGTCGAGTTGGCACGTGCGGATGCAGCGTCAACGGCAGACGGCGTGGCTGGATCCATGGGAGCTGGTGCACGCGTCCAATTGGTTTCAAATACCCTCCTTTTATGAAGTCGAATACAACGGGGAGTTGGTATAAATTGGATTCAATTTATTGGATTAACTTGTCGGCTGCAGCTGACTTGAGTGGACTAGAAAATTGAATCGGTTCTGTGTTTGCTTTGCAGAAGAATGCTCTACAGGGCGCTTAGATTTTTCTATTAATTCTTTGTGTACTATCTGACCTTCGCTACGTTTCGCAGGGGTGGGCGTCTCCAACCCGATCGTTATTCGTTTGTTTGTTTGAACACTTGAATATAATTCCAATTTCCAATCCATAAGAAGGTAATTTAAAAATTGTCGGATTTTCATGCAAACTTTCGTTATACCTATTTAATCCCCTCAGGGCTGAAAACCTTTAATCTTTTTAGCAACCTTATCTAATATAACCCCATTCTTTCAACCCACAATAATTTCAAGTTTGCAATCCCATTCCCAGCGTTAGGCCTACTATTACCTATTCTGTGGTTAGGCTTTGCGTTGATAGAACAGACATACGGAAGTATTTTTATGTGTTAAAATAATTGTAACAATTAGTTTTGTTGGAGTTTATTGTTCTTTGTTATGCTCTTTAATGGGTTTAGTTTTATGTCTGTCAATAATGATTTGCTCGTTGATAACGTATCATAAAATTTAATTGCAGATATTAAATAGTGTAGTTATTTAAATAGTAGATTGTATTATAAGGGAGCAAAATAATATTTTTACGGCGAGGGCGCTTTTTTTGAATCCAGAACGAAGTGAGGGATTCTAGAGTAGAATCCTGAGCGTAGCGAGGGATTCTTTAGTAGAATCCTGAACGTAGCGAGGGATTCAAAGTACGTCGCCCGAGCCAAAAATATATTTGCGCCCGAATGATACACTCTACTTTTCATCACCCTGTATGAGAAAATTTGGTTCCCGCAGGAACTCTTTAATTTCCCGGGATAAAAAGCATATGTGCTAATTCCAGACTATGATCTTTTTTTTTTTTTTTAAATCTATCTCTGTGCCAAATTTTATCCAGATCCGTTCAGCCGTTCGGGCGCAATTAAGTAACACACATCCATACCACCATACATCCATCCAAACTTTCGCCTTTATAATAATATTTATTTACTTAATTATAATTTTTTTTTTTTTTTAAATATAGGTATATATCCATACAGCCCTTTCGTTACTTAAAATTCAGAAATTATAAATTCCTAAATTGACCCTGCCGGGGATCGAACCCTGGACCTCCGTACGTTAAGACAGCAGCGCTCAACACTGCGCCACGGAGGTCGTCAATTTGCGTTGGCGCTGAACACTAAGATGTTCCAAATTCAATAAGTGCGCGGCAAAGATAATTGCGGCGCACTTACGAGTATAAAGAGGATTAAAAACTCATTACTGCCCGCTAAAAGTTTCTTATAGAAAACCTATTTTCATCCCATGTATTCGAAAAGGACGACTTGGTTCGCCTTTATGTGCGCCCAAAGGTGGTGTTTTCTATAAGAAACTTTTAGCGGGCAGTAATGAGTTTTTAATCCTCTTTATACTCGTAAGTGCGCCGCAATTATCTTTGCCGCGCACTTATTGAATTTGGAACATCTTAGTGTTCAGCGCCAACGCAAATTGACGACCTCCGTGGCGCAGTGTTGAGCGCTGCTGTCTTAACGTGCGGAGGTCCAGGGTTCGATCCCCGGCAGGGTCAATTTAGGAATTTATAATTTCTGAATTTAAACTAACGAAAGGGCTATATGGATATACATATTTAAAAAAAAAAAAAAAAAAAAAAAAAAAAAAAGAAAAAAAAAAAAAAAATTATAATTAAATAAATATTATTATAAAGGCGAAAGTTTGGATGGATGTGTGGATGTATGGTGGTATGGATGTGTGTTACTCAATTACGCCCGAACGGCTGAACGGATCTGGATACAATTTGGCACAGAGATAGAATTAAAAAAAAAAAAAGATTATACATAGTCTGGAAATAGCACATATGCTTTTTATCCCGGGAAATTAAAGAGTTCCCGCGGGAACCAAATTTTCTCATACAGGGTGATGAAAAGTAGAGTGTATCATTCGGGCGCAAATATATTTTTGGCTCGGGCGACGTACTTTGAATCCCTCGCTACGTTCAGGATTCTACTAAAGAATCCCTCGCTACGCTCAGGATTCTACTCTAGAATCCCTCACTTCGTTCTGGATTCAAAAAAGCGCCCTCGCCGTAAAAATATTATTTTGCTCCCTTATAATACAATCTACTATTGTTATCATGTTTACAATTAACATTGGTTCTTTGCAGTGAATGCGCCCAATTCTCAACTTCCAGCACCAACCTTTATAGGAGATCTCCTATCTCCAAGAATTTAATTTAAATATTACTAGTTCCTGATAAAATATTATTCATAAAGTTTGGCCTAAATGATTAATTTCTACCGTCTCTTTTTTTTCTTTTTTTTCAAAGTAACATTTAAAAAAAAGAGGTGGATTGAATGTGAAAATAATAAAGTAGCTGCATTGTCGATGAGTAGGAGTAAATGATGGAGCAATCAGTGGTCGATTGGTCAATTGTGTGGAGTGGCGAGGGCGCCAGCTGCTGGGATCTATTCATTGTTCAACAGTATCTATACGAGTACCTACAAGCCTCGTGCATTGTATCAAACTGTCTATTTTCTCACCGATTTAAAACCAATAGCCTGTTGGGTTGCGGTTCTATTGAAGCTGTTACGAGCAGATCTGAGTGGAATAGTTTATGAGTGCCAGTTTGCATATCGAGGAATGACGTGATACAATTATCTCTCAGCAAAGTTATTGGTCTATTGAATATTCCTACGCATGTTGTCTTACCTCTGCTCATCCCCTGCCCCTGCCTTGCCCCTTAATCTATTCTATTACATACATTTTATAAATGCGAAAGTTATGATGGATGGATGGATGTATTTTACTCAATCACTCCAGAACGGCTGAACAGATCTGGATGAAATTTGGCATAGATATAGGTTATAGTTTGGAATAACACAATGGTACTTTTTATCCCGGAGAATTAAATAGTTCCCGCGGGAACCAAAAAACCTCAATCCACGCGGATGAAGTCGCGGGCATCAGCTAGTAATTAATAGATTAGTTTATATGCTAGGCTAGGAATTAGGATGCAGATTTTTTGTTTTATCAGTTTCCATATTTCGCTTAAAACCGGGTCGTCCGGCATTCTTGCTTCTCCAGCAATTTCACATTGTACCTACCTACATAATATTTACTAACACTCCTCCCATATCGGGATATTATTATATCCCGGTATGGGAGGAGTGTTAATGTTTTTTTTTTGTATCCTCTAATGGTGAAAGTTGGAACATACTCAGTTAATTATTATCAACATGAGGCATTTAACTTTTAGATACGATAAATTACACAATGCATCATAATGCAAATTTTTTGCACTTCTCAAATTCTCGACGCAGTTTTAGCATCGTTTGATGATACCCGGAGTCTCGGTGTAAACATAATTTTGTTCGGTTGTAAATGTATCAAAATGCAAGCTATTACTGCTCTTATTACCAAGGTGGTTGGGTTCAAATTTCAAAGTAAGATATCGTGTAATCTCAGTTGCACTGGTGTGTATATTGTTACAAGGTTCTGCGATTCGCTAATTAGCTTATTTCTATTTCTCACAATAAGCTACTTATACAAATACCTATTCTTAAAAGCCGAGCTTTATATATTATTTCCAGCAGTTTGATGCAGGTGTCTGTTTCATCCAGCAGAGTTTTTTTTATCCACTACAAGTTAGCCCTTGACTGCGATATCACCTGATAGTAAGTGATGATGCAGTCTAAGATGGTAGCGGGCTAACATGTTAGGGGCATGGCAGTTATATTAAACGCATACCCCTATTCGGTTTCTACGCGGCATCGTACCGGAACGCTAAATCGCTTGGCGGCACGTCTTTGCCGGTGGTGGTTCGTTACAATTTTGTGTTTTGAAAAATGTAGTCTTCTTACAATCATCATCGATTTACCTATCTCACAAAACAAAAGTAATCTAAATATGTTTGAAGATTTTTGCATTTTCAGTTTAAAAAAATAATTGGTTTTTTCTTAAAGTATCCAACTTTCCGTTCAGAAAATCTGAACACAGACAGAACAACAAAAGAAGCTAGATCAATTGATTCATTACAGTAATACATCAAGAAGTGTCCTCAAATCAAGATTCTGTATCTAGCTATTCAGATAATCATGATTCTGGCACATTAACGACACATATGTCGCATTTTTCTTAAGCCTTATTCAGAGCCTTAAAATTAAACGTTGGAAATAACTAAGCGATGCGAGTCAGAATACAAAGCAAATCTCTTGGTCAAGGTCAAATGGCATCTCATTGTGTAACGAGCGACGAGCGCGGACCGCCCTTTCAACGCCATTGTGATGCTTAGCTGCCCCTAGAGATGCTGTTAATAACTCCTCCAGTTCCTACATTATGTTCTCAGACGTGCCAACAGGTCCGCTGTCCACTAAGCTAGTTAATCATCCTCTTAAATTTATTTTATGTCGTCTTGAGTGTCCTCAGTCTTCACCATGTTCTGTCCCTTGCCTTTTCTTGTATGTGTGTATTAGGGCTTCCAATACCGGGATCCCGGTATTGGCCAATACCGGGATCCCGGACTTTTTTCACCGGTTTTCAATACCGGTATTGAAATGTCTAATACCGGGATACCGGTATTGGTGACACTATAAACGAAACAGTGACTATTGCATATATTTCTTGGTAGATGCCACAGTGTTTTATTCGGCTAAGTTTAAAACTTGTATCTTAAGCATATTAGCTCAAAAAGAACGCTTTTATTGCTTAAAACCAGTGAAGAAAAGTCGTTTTTGTTCACTCAGAGGGAAAACTTAGTGTTTGAATTTAGATCCCTGTGGCTTGGCATTTCTATTTCTCTCAAAACGTTCAGAAATCTGATTTAGAAAGTCTAATGCATATTTTATTATGATATAATATTATTTTCTTTTAAATTTAATAACTATTGGATTTTAGATTAATTTGTGTTTTGACAAAATTATCGTTTTCTTCGACTTCGATCGACTTCTTACAAAAATATCGTTTATTACTCATTTAGTAGTTTCTCAACAGGTGGGCCTAAAAATTAATATGAGCAAGATAAAGATCATTTCTAATGCACACGTTCAGCCCCAACACAGGTTGGGGCTGAACGTGTGCATTAGAAATACACTATACACATTAGAAGTACGTAGTTGAGAATTCTGCACTCGAAATTGTTGATGAGTATATACCTAGGACATACAGTCCAGTTAGGTAGGTCCAATTTCGAGAAAGAGGTCAACCGCCGAATCCAACTCGGCTGGGCAGGGTTCCGGAAACTTCGCGACATCTTCTCGTCCAAAATTCCTCAGTGCCTGAAGACGAAAGTTTTCGAACAGTGCGTGATGTCAGTGATGACTTACGGCTCCGAAAAATGGTCGCTAACTTTGGGCCTGATAAGAAGGCTCAGGTTCACTCAGCGGGCAATGGAGAGAGCTATGCTTGGAGTATACCTGCGTGATCAAATCATAAATGAGGAGATCCGTAGGCGAACCAGAGTAACCGACATAGCTCGAAGAGTCCAAGCTTTAAGTGGCACTAGGTGGACGGACGATCTCAAGCGTGTAGCTGGGAGCTGCTGGAAACAAGGGGCACAAGACCGTGCTCTGTGGCGATCTATGCAGGAGACCTACGTCCAGGATGTCTATAGGTTGCGACGACGACGACGATAGTAGTTTAAATTACAATCTTCGACACTAATTATTTAAAATTCCCTGCCATATTTATTTAATTTTGTGTGTACGTTGAAAAAGTGCGTCACAAATATACTTTATATTAAAAGTTCAAAATTTAATGGAGGTTAAAAATATTTTTTTTCGTAAGAATTCATCCAAAAATAGTTCTATTTTAAAAATCATATAGTTAATATTCTGATTGATATGAATAAGAAATTGATTATAATATGATAATAATATAAGTATTACATAATAAGATTGTATTTAAAATGATGTGATGGAGTTTCAGAACATTACGTGGTCCGTAATTTTCACCTTATACATACATGAAACAAACGATAGTTTCGTAAGATAATAAGTCAACGCGTAAATAACTATCTCAATACTCAAAATACAAATAAATCTAAAAATCAATACTTGGTGATTTTTTTTATAGAAAATACAATTTCATAAAATATTGCATGATATAAAATAGAGTGAAGGAATTACTTAACGGCTTTTCTTCACTGAATTTATGCAGAAAAGGCACTTTTTTGAGTTAATTTGGTGAAAAATTTTTTTTATGAAAAAACTGTTTTTTATGGTGCCGTTTGCTTCAGAAAAGACTAATTTTAAGTAAAAAAACATCTACCACATTTTAAATTTTTTCCAATACCGGGATCCCGGGATCCCGGTATTGAAAAAAATCATTCCGGTATTAATACCGGTATTGAGAAAAACCGGTATTCGAAAGCCCTAGTGTGTATGTCACTTTATAGCACACTTCATACCATATTCTTGATCTGATGCATATTTAACATAATATTATCTTGTCTGGTTTTCCAATTTTAAAATATTTTGGTTCCTATAAATACCTATAATTAGTAAAAAGTTTCGCAGTTGATGATTCGCTCAAAAATTGCCCACCAATTACGAGCTTTCAGTCGTGGGAAAAAGTTGGCTGCTGGTCTTAAGTTGGAGTTGTAAGTTGGCTTGTCTGAAGATGCTGTTTGTCTCATTTTGCTGATGTCACATGTCATACTTGAATATATGGATATAGGAATGTGTTGCCGTGAACTACTTCGACGCCCTAGATATCATTATAGCTTTTTGCAGTGGTTCGAGGAGACAATGTAAGGTCAGTGGGATATCGAGCGGGTGGGAGATTCAACAGGACCTATAATATATAGACTGCGTGTATTGTCTCTTTGTATATGAACTGCTGACTTGTATAACCACTAACCATGCGGCACGATTCCCTACAACAATGGATAAATAGGGCGCTCGAAAATTATTCTCAACGCCTTTTATTCATTTACTCGCGGCTTCGTCTTGGGCCCAGAAATTTAACGGGATTAACCTTTCCGGGGATTAAACCGGGGGTTTCATTGGCTTTAAACTGGATGTTGGGCTTACTGGGGCAACTGCGTATCCTATTATGGAGTCATCAATGTCTCTCAAGCCCGACTTCACCATCAATGCCTTAATTTTAGAAAACACCGATGATAATAAGTTTTAGTAGTAGGCAGGTTTTACTTAAATTAATTGTTACCTGATGGGCTCAGCTGTTAGCTGTTCCCTAACATTTAGGCATTGTTGGTGAAAACAGTTCAGATTTACTCGTATATACTCAAAATCGTCTTCGTTTGTTAATTTCACTTCTAATTCAAATGCTTTGCTTTTCTTATAAGCCATTGATTTGTAGGTATACTTAAAAAGTGATTATTATATGCAGCTATGTATCACGAATTAATTGCGCAAGCCGCAGCTCTTCCTGAATCCCATACATCCGAAACCAATTTAGAAATAACAATGAGTAAAGCCGAGTATTTCCGCGTAGTGCGGTTACTACAATAGCTGCATATAAATTCATTTGTTATTCCACCGCGGTGGAAACGGTTATATTGCCTGCATATTATTTTATGTTCCTTGAAAATTACAAGCCAATATATATTGTATCTATTATAACCTGATTATAACGGTTTTGGTTAGCGTTATTTAACTTCATATGTTACTTTGTTTTTGTTGTATTCGCTAATTAATATAAACTTAATAGAATCCCAAAAGGCACTTTTCAACGTAGTAACAGGGCTAACTTGTAGTGGATAAAAAAAAAAGCAGTTGAAAATCTCTACAACGGATTTTTTCGATGTAATCAGCTCGAATTAATAGCTCTGGTGTTTTATTGTGACATCACGTTCGTAGTCAGACGCGAACGCCGACGACGCGACGCGACGTCTAAATATCAGAGTTGACATTGTTTTCTTACTCTGCGAATATGCCAAGCAGCGTGAGAAGTGCGATTTACGATATTCTCACGTTGACAAAAATTTAATACTTCCTTCATAAAATTTAGTGTAACCGTGGGACAGTGGTCACATTCTACAAAATGCATCCCTATTACCGTGAATAGGTATAACTTGGATGGGGGCATTTTGTACCTGGCATAGCTGTGAACAAGCGAGGGCTCGGGTCTTCTTGAGATGTAAGACGCCGCCATTGCTTTTTGATGCCTTTTTGAACAAAATTGAATACGTAACTTCATAATTTTCTAGACCCTGGAGGCCCCGCCCGTAGCTTGATTATTGACTGCTAATCTTTAATATTGGCAACGATAGCTATCATTGTAGCAATATTTCAAACGCCCACGCCGGATTTTCCATACATTGTGCAAACTGTAAAAGCAGAACAACCGTATACATAATATAATATACACCATTATCTAGGTGAGGATTTACTTTAATGACGTAATCGTTTCGCTTTCTCGCACTTCACATTTCGTAGATTAATGTAAGGAAAATATAGTTTCGCACTTTTAACCGGTTTTTATTTTTGAGTCTGTTCAATGCCCTAGATTGATGAGGAGTGTGGTGTGGTGACTGGTACCTAGGACTTAGCTAATTATATTTAGCTTTAAGTACCTACATTATCTACAATCTACATCATTATCATAGATTAATTATAATACAAGTAATTATTATCTTTCTTTTTATTAAAACCTTACTAACTTTCAAAAAATATTTTATTCGGCTGATGAACTCGATTTAATCGGTTTAAGATTTTGAACTCGTCAACTCTTGTAACTTAGTTGTCCAGGTCTCCCACAAAAGGTGTGAGCTGTGGTGTGAGCCATAATAATATTATACCTCTATGGTGTGAGCAAAATTAGAAATGGGATGAGCACTTTAATCTCTAGATGTTGTGTTGCCATGGTCTCAATGAATCAGAACTAGTCTAGAACTACCCGATTATAATATAACTAGCTGATGCCCGCGACTTCGTCCGCGTGGATCGAGGTTTTTCGTTTCTCGCGGGAACTCCTTAATTTTCCGGGATAAAAAGTAGCCTATGTGTTATTCCAGACTATAATCTATCTCTGTGCCAAATTTCATCCAGATCCGTTCAGCCGTTGGGGCGTGATTGAGTAGCAAACATCCATCCATACATCCATACATCCATCCAAACTTTCGCATTTATAATATTTATTTGATAAGTAGTTGCCTGACTTCGTAGCTTCAATTATTGTAAGATACCGTAATTAATTATATTATCACCATCACGTCCCTACTAGTTGTTTAATTCAATGATTTACTGACGTTCAAAAAGTGTACCTACAATGCTCCCAGAGCGTGAACTGTGGTTGCTATACCCACTTTGAATACGTGATTTTTGACTTTGACTTTATTTCCATCGTGAATGTTTTGTTTTTGTCAAAGGTGGCGATGTCGTTGACTCGTTGGATTTGTTGGCAAAGATTTGCACCAATGTCAGTTATGGCCGCGCGCCATTTGAGTCGAGAATTAATGAAGACAATTATTGCGGAGTTAAGTTAAACAAAAATGAATATTAAACTTTCAATGATAAAGTCTAACTTGTTTTAACCGTGAAGTTTTAAATGAACCCATTGTGAAAAGTCATGCTTGTGTTCATATTTACTATGCATACCTATGCAACCATAAGATTAAACCATACTAAATGTTATCGCGTTCTGCTCCTTTCAAGAAAGCCTTAATGTCGGCTACAGATATGACTGAGTGGTATGACTCCCCACTCTCCGTTGTTAGCAATCATGCAAATCCAATTGATAATCATCAAACCGCTGCGTTTGCCTGCACTCACATACGAGTACGTACCTATTCGTGTGACGCAGAATACATACGTTTTGAATGTACACATTGTATTCAATAATCTTATAGATTAATCTTCTATGGTCATGCTAAGTAACCCTAAATGCACAATTGCTACTTCGGCATGTGCCCCTTGATTTTTGTCTGAAGAATCTAAGGGTAAGAATGTAAGACCTCGGCTCAGGATGACGTTGGGAAGGGTGGGAGGTCGGTTGGAGCTCTGAGGCTCGGACTGCAGGATGGCATCTACCCAGATGAGACATTCATTCATTGATCCTTTTAGATCTAGTCTTATATTATAATTAATAATCTAGATTAATATTATAAATGCGAAAGTGTGTTTGTTTGTTGGTTTTTCCTTCAATCACGCCGCAACGGAGCAACGGATCGACGTGATTTTTGGCATGGGTATAGTTGAGGACCTGGAGAGTGACATAGGCTATTTTCCCGGAAAATTAGGGAGTTCCCGCGGGAATCAAGAAACTTAAACCACGCGGACGAAGTCGAGTTTTAAATCTACTCTAGTTCTACATTGACAGATCTTCAGAGTAGGTACAGATCAATGAAGTGAGGCAAGTGGGCAAGTCTTCGGTGCGAATAATCTAAGGTTGTATTTGTGTCAGGTGTACGCGTCCCCGAGCCGGCGCAAGATGGACACGAAGGGCGAGGGCGAGGAGATGACCTACCCCCACATCTGCTTCATGGTCGACAACTTTGACGAGGTAACCACTTGAACTAGGTACATACAGCTACTACAAGCGTTAGGTGAATTTAGGTTTATTAAAAATCCCTGAGACACTTTTCCCATGTCCGTGTCTACGATGAGACAAATAAAACTACCTCTCTGTCAAATTTCGTAAAGATCAATATTCAGTACATACTGTATGTTTATGGAATTCGTGAGCAAGTGCAGTACTAAAGCAATACCGCGTAAAACCTTTCGATATACCTATTAAGACTAGTTATAAATTATAATAATGCCTTTTAAGTTTACCAGGAGTCCTGCGTAGATTTCATCACAATCGGTTAAACGCGAACATTCGAAGTGCGGGAGAAGATTTTATCTATTGTAAAATAAAATAAAGATGTACTTATACATGAATAATATTATCATTTGTTATCATCAGATATATCTTACGAACTCTAAAAATAACGGAAGGCTATAAATAAAGGTCAGATACAGAAGGTACTAATATTCTGATTATTTGTGATATACGGATTCTGCAATGGATCAATCATAATGGTTTACCGTCAACTTTAAAGTGTGCATACAAATGTGGGACGCGAACGCACCGGACGGACGGTGGGGCGGCCATAATCCATAACGGTTGTTGTAGTGGCCGACAAAACGGAAACAATTACACGGCGACAGATTTCGCGTACTGCTGTGCTAGCCCGTTTTATTTATTGCATGGAAGCAGGCAAAATAAATGCAAAAGCACTTTTAAAAGTTTATTTGAATAAAATAAAATATAGTAGTTTGAAAGTGGTAGGTATCTAAAATAATATTTTATTATGTGGATTTTTTACCCAGATACTTAGTAGGTATATTTGGAAGCATAACAGTTATACCTAAATCATTAATAACTATTTTCTGATTGCTTTTATTTACTTAATATGTTTACTCACTAATGTTATGTCATTATGAATGTTTTTTTAATGATAAAATATGTTTTACTTTAAGCGAAATCATTTTTAAATCACTATTTAATCCCTACTTCTTGATCCATGCAGTTCTATAGTAGCTTATATATTTACAAGATATAATATAGATTTAGTGTAGATAGATATAGTAGTGGACAGTAGAATATTGGGCTGTGGATTTTTGTGGGTTGACTTAATTTTGATAATCAATCGAATAGTAGCTATATTCAGATTTGATGGAATGATTTCTCATAAAAAAAATCAGAATCATCTTCCTATGGACGAGAAAAGACGGGAAAAGGGTCGTAGTTATGTAGAAGTAGAACGTGAGCAACCTATAGTTGGACCAATAAAAAATTAAATACTCATTGCTGAATGCTATTTTCCAGTGGCAACTGTACAAATTACAATATGGCCGCCACGTGTCAAGTGAGAGTGATCTAATGATTACTATCAAGTATCATTGAAAGTACGCTGCCTGTACCGATACAATGGCCATTGAACAAAAACTTATTGAAAGTCTTCCAGTAGTCTACGATATTGAGGTTTTGTTTTTTGTGCTGCCTCCGTTGACGGAATCCTCTTGAGTTAGTTGATTTGTAGATATTATCACCTTTTGTCATTTTACTAGCTGTTGTCGGCTCGCATTCACCTGTTATGCCAAGTTTTCTGCTGATTGTTCTCGGAAGGAATGGCCTTCCGAACCAATGCTTTTGAATTGTCAAGAGAATCTACCATTGGTTCGTTGGTAGATTCTTGCAAAAGTTTATTTGAATTGGATTTATGCTTTAGTGGCCCGATTTTGATCAAAGATGAAGCAGCATTTAATTTTAAATATAGGTACTCTTTTGGATTGCGTAGTTACATCGATTTTATAATAGTAGAGATATTCTTAATATAGAATGGTCGTGGTCATTAATGAATGTTTAAGCAATCAATTTATATCGTAGTTATTTTTTGTCACGTTAACATGCTGATACTGTCAGTCCGCGGAAGTTCAATTAACCACGCAATGCGGTCAACTATTTCGGGCCATACTATTTGTGGGAGTACGAGCTACATTGCTGAACTCGCTGTGTGGTATGTACTATGTATGTATAATGTATATCTTTAGGTACTTCTAGAAAAAGTCGACTTTTCACCAAGCCGATTGCACTGATTCCACTACAGCCCATTAACGCCCCACTGCTGGGCACAGACCTCAACTCTCATGGGAGAGAGGGAATTAGAGCTTAGACCCACCACGCTGCTCCAATGCGGGTTGGCGGGCTTTAACGACTATTATCATGTTAGTAATAATAACCGGGACAGACGGCTTAACGTGCTCTCCGAGGTACGGGGGTGAAACACCGCCAACTTCCTAACTCCGGGCTAGTAGGTACCTACTGAGAATTTCTAGACAGAAAAACCCAATACTTAATTATGGCCCGACCCGGGACTCGAACCCGGGACCTCGTCGGCCGCAGTCGAACATGCCAACCATTAGAGTCTAGACCAACGAGGCAGATTTTATATAGTAGTAGGTACACCTTAAATGCGCAAAGAAAGGACCAGGAATGGTTTTGACTAAATGAGAACTACCCCGGATTTTATTTCCATTAAACTAATTTCCACCGTAAGTTGATGTACATAAAGCTGAGTTTAAAGTTGTGGTAAAAAAGGCTGCAGCTCGGCTCGACTCACAAAAGGTACGCTTCCGAGTTCCGACGTTAATTTGGTTTCAGCTATATTTTTTTTTTTTTTTTTTTTTATTCATTATAGGCTTACGCTTGACCACATACTCTTAACATTTCCTAAACCAGATTCCATTACGTGTCCTCGCTAACGGCTCTAATTACTTGCCTCGTCCGGACAGCGCGGCAGGTCAAATAGAAGCTTCTACACTCTACAGGTTTAATTACATTAGAATAGTTCTACTTGAATGTTAACGATTTTCTGTGAACTGTGAAGCCTTATTGCTACAAAATTAAGAACGCCTTATAATTACGCTCGTTTCTTTTAATTTTTGTATTCATTTGAAGTATGTACTGACTATTGATGAACCTATATTTTTGCTATTTCTATGGGATATGTCTTTGCATCAATCTTGTGTCCTATGGTAAAATCCTTGGCGGTTATGGCAGCGATGTAATCACCCATATTTTTATAGTTTCCTCTTATTTCTTATATGTGCTTTCCTAGTAGTTAAAGATAAGGGCTGGTTTCATATGGATTTGAACTTCCTTATAAGACTTCCTTCCTCGAGTGTTAGCGATTATCATTTAGCGGCGACCGTATCGTACCTACCTACTTGCTTGAGTTTTGTATGGAATGGCAGGGTGTTTCGCGTTATAAAGGCAAGTAATATTATAAGTAAGTTAAAATCTGACGTCATATTTAAAACGTACTTCCTTGTCTACGAGATCTGTTTAAATTGTCCATTTACCTAGCAGTGAACAGTGTTTAGCTAAAGTATAAACTGTTATCTGTGGAGGTGGACGAGCTTGACCGAGATCCGAGCTCCGAGCTCCAGCGTCGCCGCTCCTGTTCTAAGCTTGTATTCATGCTTAACATAATATTTACAACTGTTTCTAACTTCTGAAATATTATTCATACAAGTTCTCAGTTTAGTAAAATCAACCAGGTTATATAATCTGTTACTAGACTGGGTCCATTAAGAGAATTAAAGCGCTTTTGGCATAATTCCAGTAGCAGTCCAGCGCTGGATTTGGATCACTATAGTGGAGTGTCGCTGGAGTGGAACACACTATCACACTGCTAACACATTTTGGAAAACGTTTTGTTTTGTACAAGCTTTTATTTAATTTAAATTAACAATATAAATTAACGTTACACTAAATTCAATATTTCGGAGAATAGAAGCTTGTATTTTTATGATTAAAGACTTATTTCGAAGCGAATCGAAGCACCGAGTTTCTTGCTGGCTCTTCTCGGTAGGAATGGCATTCCGAACCAGCGGTAGATTCATATTATAACGATTCAAAAGCGCTTGTAAAAGCTTATTTGAATAAAAAACATTTGAAAAACATTTGAATTTGAATCCTCAGCTTCACTCATAAACTGAATATTATTTCTTGGCGTCTACGTTATAGATGGTTATAGAGAGCATCCTGCATCATGCAAATATCAAGTGTCTAGAGCCATCGCTGTTGTTGTGTGTTGATATAAAATATCAGTCATGATCAGCGCTGTATTTGCCACATTGATAGTTTCTGGCTTCGGTAATGGCGTTGTTTTTGTACGGAATGTGATAATGGGCGACGTAGCCTCTGGGCTGGGTGCGCGTGCACCCGCAGCGCGCCGGCCGGCCGCGCCCTTGACGCTTTTTTTCCGGTTTCAACTCGTAAACCCGCTGTTGTTCAAACCTGTTTATAGTTTTGAAATCCCCGTTTATTTTATAACCTTCTTCTAAAAATGTTCAAAGTTCCAAATATGAAAATGTTTTAGGTAAACTTTTTCTTTAATCTTCATTTTTTTGATTAGAAATTTATTCATGTTTCTTGTTGAGTTCTATTTTGATTTGTGTCCAATTTAAGAAACATGTAGGAGCTTCCCACGTATCCGTCCCCAAAAAAGGCCAATTCCAAGTTAATGTAGGTATTTCGTTATCTTTTAGTACTTATTCTATTTTTTTTTATGCTAAGGCTCGTATGTTGCTGTTTCGGCGAAACAATTATAATACCTATTATAGACCTACATGCGTGTGGTGATGGATAGGGTTTTAAGATGCAAACTAACAATATGTAATACACAGACTCGACCATTTATTAAGGAAGAAACACAATAACATATAAGATATATTAAATTAATTGCAATGTAACAATATAACAACAACTAGATCCATAACCACTCGCGACCAAGGTATAAAGATAGGTCTACTTTCTGTAACACTTGCTACTCAAGGCAAATCTGAGTATCGAATGGTTAAAGACTTTGAAGTTGCTATAATGTAAATTCCAAAGCAGTATTGTGACGTCACACCATTAATGGCGGAAAACCACGCGTATAGACAACTTTGCCGCGCCACAGGTTCAGCGCCATCTGTAGTCAGCAAGCGGCACTAACATCGAGCGGCGCTGTAGTCGAGTGGCGCTCACATTCGGCCATCTGACCACGCGTGCGTCCCGAACGCGTTCATGTCTGGTGTATTTGCTGAGAACAAAACACGAAATGTTACAATTTCTGTTTACCATCCGTTCATCCCAAATGTGTACAATGAATTCGGGACAAACGGTTAACTTGTGACAACGCAAATGTAAGATTCACAATATGGATTAAACCACTTGAGATCTAAAGACCAGTAAAGGTCGTCAAACATGTTAATGATTGAAACCATATTGAAATCTTATGTTCGAAAGCAAATATATTAGACAAATGAAACAAGTTAAGGCGCAGATACTTTACTATGAAACTTAATATTTATCGCTCACACTCGGCCTTTTGTTTTGCTCACCGTCCAACGCATGATAAAATTGTATTCATGATTCAATAACTAATGTCAATTCCTTTCGCTTCATTCTCGACTTGCATATGTGACAAATGCGCAATACGTGCAAGATGAATCGCCGGCATAATCCACTTACACTTTGTACTTGTGTATCATGGTTTCTATAACAAGTGATGTACACATACAGTATCACTAGTTTTGTACACCATGTACCCTGTATCGTTAACAAGCGGTTGTAATTTGTAAACTCTCATCTCCGCTTAGGGTAAGTACTACTCATCCCTCACATTGCAACCGATACGCAAAGCGAAAGTATCAACTCGTAAAGTAAATTTTATCAAATGTACCGTATATTGTGCAAAGTGGATTTCCTACATACCACGTGACCTTATGGTACATGCAAACATCATTAAACCATTTGATACAAATTGCTAAGTAACTTTGTAGTGTAAATCTAGTAATGTACATAGCCACAGTTAATTGTCAAGTAAAGTGGGCTTACGACATACCACATGGTACGCGAAAAGCTGTACACAGTTTACAGATTGATTCCAAAAATGCTACGAACGTTTTAGCCACAATATTTTGTGTATATTTATCGTAATATTTCATTTCTCAAAAGTCCAGTATAATAATTTAGACAGTTAAAATTTCATGTGTAAATTCAATTGCCAAGTTTTAAATTAAAATGTTTCAAAATGCGTTAAGCGTTAATAACCGTAACGAGATATTATTGTAAAATGAATAATCGTAACGTTATATTACTGTAACAACTGATTTTTCAATATTCAAATTGAAAATGTCTAAAAATTTTCGTAAAACGGAAGTAACATTCCAAATTGTATATTCAATTCGTTAAATGTAAAGAATCAAAATTGTTCGTGGACCGGAAGTAACGTTCCAAAGTGTAAGTATATTCAATTCGTTAAATGTAAAGAATCAAATTTGTTCATAAACCGGAAGTAACATTACGAATGAAAATTCAATAAATGTAAACTAAATTAGAGTTAACTGATGACCTTTAATGTTAATGTAATTATTTGTTCAGTATTGATTCAGTTCGGATATGCTGAATCATCGTTAAGTGTAATTTTAATTTGTGAAAAATTAATTTCATTTCAAAAGTAATATTTTAACCCACAACTAATATAATCCGTAAATTATTATGTACCTTCGTTACTCACCGTTTATATATTTTAGAATTGTAGGTAGTCCGAAAAAAATATTATTCGCACGTGGCTTGTTAATACAATGTAGAAGAATCGATTCAAGTATCAACACGATTCGTAATTAATGGAAACTCAGTTCGAAAAATGATATTTTTAAGTTATAAAACTAATTTCAATTTAAAAAAAAACATTGTAGGTACAATTTGAAATAAATTCGTAACTATTTAGTGTTACTTCTCGGAATTGAAAATAAAATATATTTATTCATGGAAGCCGCTATGTAAACTTGAGCTTGTCTTTAACGTCACTTTGAAATCAAAAGCAATTCTTTTAAGATAACTTTTAGCACAGTAAACAGATAAAACTTTTAGCTTGAATAAGTACCGCTCGGCATCTCTGACAATTAACACACTAAGAAACCATATACTTTCCCTATGGTTCTAGTTAATTACGTAATAAGATGTAAAAGTAAAGGTAAAAAAAAAAAAATTAACCGAATTCTATCAAAGGAAATTTTTACTCATCGAGTGTTAACTACATTATCGTTGTAATACTCGTTATCTCATCGAGTGTTAACAAGCACATACGTAAACTACCTACTTTCAAAAGAAAAAAAAAAAAATTACAGCTAAGAGGCAGTGCAATGCGTTTACCTCTGTTATATTAATGTCGTTAACCCACATTTGTAATTTGTAAAGAAATGTTCAAAAACTTACAGTTTATCCTTTGATTACCAAACCAATTATGGGCGTCTTCTTCTTGAGCACTTCTGATATTATAGACCTACATGCGTGTGGTGATGGATAGGGTTTTAAGATGCAAACTAACAATATGTAATACACAGACTCGACCATTTATTAAGGAAGAAACACAATAACATATAAGATATATTAAATTAATTGCAATGTAACAATATAACAACAACTAGATCCATAACCACTCGCGACCAAGGTATAAAGATAGGTCTACTTTCTGTAACACTTGCTACTCAAGGCAAATCTGAGTATCGAATGGTTAAAGACTTTGAAGTTGCTATAATGTAAATTCCAAAGCAGTATTGTGACGTCACACCATTAATGGCGGAAAACCACGCGTATAGACAACTTTGCCGCGCCACAGGTTCAGCGCCATCTGTAGTCAGCAAGCGGCACTAACATCGAGCGGCGCTGTAGTCGAGTGGCGCTCACATACCTATTATAACGATTATATATTAGAAAAACTGCCAAATTATCAACAACAAAATAGACTTTTTAAATTATACCATTCCTGTCCGCACTCGAGTCCACAAATTACTAGTAGGTGTACCTACATGATTGGCATTATAAGCAATTGATAATATGGATTATGTCCAATCACTTTTTATATTATTTGTTGCTAGCTAAAGTCTATTTTTGCTCGTGTTTAGTAGTGCGTAGATTGTTTCAGGCCTGTGCATTTTAGTGTACCTATTTATCCGGCAATGTCTCATACTTGTGTGGAGCTTTATTGTTTCTATTATCACTAGTCATTAGTATTCATTTACATTCATGCTCCATTCGTTTTGTCATTATTCGGTCCCATTTGGTAATCTTTACTGTTTAATTAGCAGTAATTATTTAAAAGAAACCAGTCTATTAAGCTTTAAGATCTATTTAAAAGATTTTTTTCTTTAAATCATTAGGTTATTGGTATATGAGAATAACGTACAAAATAAGCAGAACAACAAAGAAAAGTTCGACATTACAGTGGTCTTAATTGAAATGCATAGAAGCAATGACTATACTTATTTATTTATTTATAATAATTGGTTGAATATTAGTAGAATAATGTTCAAAATACAGTCAACACCGTGTCGAGTTGGGCTGCAGTGAAGGGAACCAATCACCAAGCTGATTGTCTACTCTAACTGATACGATATCATCACGTGTCGGTCCATGTATGCATTGTCTGACGGCTGTCAATATAAATCCCTAATTAATGAACGGTCTCCTTTTCTTCTATCAACAAACGTACACTTTAAACAATTTCGCTTTTATCATCATCAGTTATTGACATTCGGAAGAAAAGGACAAATCATAGTATGATAACCAAATGCGCTAGGGGTCAAAACTTTTTTTTGAAGATCCTGAGTGAAGATTTAGGATAGGTATATCTGTAACTAGATGATGAACTGAACGGCAAATAGATGATTTCAGCGTATGCGTCATTTCCCAGTTGTGTTGCGTAAGAGAAGTGGTATTTTGCTTCGGTCTACTCGATGCCCCATTAATAGTTAATACGCATTATATACTAATAATACTTTATTAGCATGATTCACTAACTATTTATTATTATCAATGCGCTGTGAATTGACGTAGTTTATGTTTTCGCGCTAATGATCACTAACATGAGTTAAACGTTTACGTGACCTTGTAAATTACCGGATAGGCTTTATTTTTTTTCTTTTATAACATAACCTAATTTCACTGAAGGACTCCAATCTTGAGGTTTTTCTTTTGACGTATTATTTTCAGCTAGTTCCACATAACTCTTCCAAATGAATGCATCAAATTCACGAATGACAAAATGTACCTACGACAAATTGTTAGAGCAGTGCACTTTGTGAAAGCACCGTTTACTTTTTAGGTCTGTCAATGTAGGTTTATTGGGTACTTATTTACCCCTGAATTAGGACCATTGTTTTTAAATGTGGTGTTCTGTCTCGTAATTTATTGCCGAGGTTAAAATGTTAGTAGTCACAAATGGGCAGTAAGTATGGCTGGCCCAGTTATACGGGCGGGTTGTTTGGAGAGCCTCCAGCGCCCTAATTAAGCACTTGCGTGCAATCCCGCTAATGAAAAATATTTCAAAACCTCAGCGCGGCTGAACAACAACAGATAGAAACAAAATGTTTCTATATTTTACAAAAATATCTTTAGAAACTCTTGATGATATTAAATTGACATTCGTGAAAGACAATAGTTATTTGTTATACAAGAGTGAAAAGTTGTTTTTTAACCGCGTGCTCAATTTTGATGACCGAGCAAGCGAAGGATTCTAAAATTGAATCACGAGCGGAGCGAGTGATTCAAAAATTAGAATCCTGAGCGTCAGCGAGGGAATCAAAAGAGCACGAGGTGAAAAATCTTTTCACTCGAGTGCAACACGTAACTTTTCATCCCACCTCAGCGAGGAAATGACTAAATGCAAAAAAAATCACAAGGTAACTTTTCATCCCACCTCAGCGAGGAAATGACTAAATGCAAAAAAATCACAAGATTAAATTCAATTCTGTTAATTTCTTCGTCACTAGAATCACTCATTTTAGGTTTTTCACTTATTTTCAATTTTCTTGTTTTTAATCGGTTTTAATTTTAAACAATATGACGTGAAAGAAAATGGTGCGCGCAAAGCAAATTAAAAAAGTACACCAAGAAGGTTACGAGTGTGAGTTTTTAACAGATTAAAAACGATTGTATGGAAATTCGGCACCATAGAGGTACAAGTAAATAGGTTTTAATGATGTTTTGAATTCACAAACTTCATAGACGAGTGATATTTACTAACGTGCACACGATGTTCTAAATTCAATTTACTTTATCCTCTAGAGGATAATAACGGCTTTTACCATCAGATATCGAAGAATAAAAATACTCTTTCCGAGATGGTGGGATGAAAAATAATTATACATATTAGAATTATTGCGTCTGCCATCGACTTGTTTGTAAATTGTAAGGTTAACGTTTACTTTGTCATTGCATGATTGGATAGGTCATTTTCATGTTGGTTTTCGTGTAATTGTGTAAGTGCTAATAGGATCAGTAATCAGTATGTACGAATATAATAGTTCCCATTGATTTACTCTACATAAATTATTTCATTTGACTATTAATAGTATATTGTGATACAAGGGTGGAAAGTAGGTTATTGCAAACGAGCTGTCATTAATAAGCCCGAGCCGAAGGTGAGGGATTTTAATGTCACGAGTTTGCAATAACCTTCACACCCGTGTATCACACGACGTTTTTCAATACAGTTGTGGGAAATAGTAATAAACAAATCAAAGAATTACAAGTTTATTTCAACATACATACATACATAGTAATTAATTCTGAAAATTGAGATAGTTTTTAACATGGAATAACTTGACCACAATGTAGATGGTTTATATTTTCCACTCAATTCATGAAAATAAGCTAACAAAACATTTTCTGAGAATGACTTAGTCTTTTTATGTTTTTTCCATGAAATAAAATTATTGTAAGCCGTCATATATATCTTTTTCGAGATTTTGGGGGCAAAATTCCATATTGCGCAGTTTTCGCCTCAGATAAAATATCTGGTGGAGTTAATTCCATTTCATCATTAGTACTAGAACTCATATTAGCAAAAATATAATCAATTTATCACATAAAAAATAAAAAATTTCAGCAAATGGCGCGTATTTACACCTGGACATATATTTTTTTTTTCAACGAAACTAGGCTACGGGTTCGTACCTACGCGTATACAGCCTATTCGATTTTTGTCAAATGTTGAAAATAATTAAATTAAAACTGGTAATTAAATATAATCAACAACCATTTAAAAGAATTTTGGAAATTCAATGCTAAAACGTACGGATTCATTCATTTTTCCTCGTAAAAAGCCTATCCGATTATATTCTATGTATGAAAACTCCTTGCTACTAAACTTTTTTAATTGACTTGGAAAATTTAAAACTAAACTACAAAAGTAAGTGTCGAGCTTGTAAAAGTAAGTCACGACCGTGTAAAAGTAAGATGCCTATGCGAAAGATTCAATTTTCGAATCATAACTATAGCCTCTGAAAGTGCGCCATGTTTGACAACTGTATTGAAAAATACTATTTATTACATACAGTTTCATTATTATAATCGTTAGCATTTGAATAAGAGAACCTATAACTGGCAACATGACTGTGTAGTAAGAATTTATATTTCTTTTGTTATTCATAAAATTATAACTCTTAAAACGATAATTTTCTTTATCTAAACTTTTAAGTTTTTTTTGATTTTATTTTGATTTAATTTTGAATTCTTTTTGTCGTTGGATACCCAATTCAATAACTGTCGTCTACTTGTTTAATATTCCTAATCACTTTTGAAGACTTCTCGTGTTGTTCTAATCTTGCATTACGCGCTCGGCTTAGCAATAGAGATGATGCCTATATCAAAAATGAATTATTTCTAACTGATTATTAAATAGAGGATCTTCCAAAAGAACTAAAATTCACTTCCTCAGTTAGTTTTAAGTTTGATAACCATTTTAAAATATAGATTAAAGAAAAAAAGTGCGTTGAAATTTGATGACGTCACAACTGTGAATTTCATACAACTTCCATAATAGAAGTGCGTTTTTAAGTTTGATAAAGAGTTGCTGATTTGATTGAGTTGTCATCATCCCTATTAGCATAGCAGTTAGCACACCTGCAGTGTCAACTCGCTCGAATGTAGATGAACCTCGGTCGTGATAAAGTCAGGCCAGCTCTACTCCAAGGCCAAGTGGTTATCACGCGGCCTCTGTCTCGGCTCCTAATTCTGAATATGCTTCGTCTTGAATAAGATCGTTTGTGCTGAAACTAAATTACACAGTAGGTAGTTACGGGTGGGTGGCGGCTATTTTAGCGACGTTTGATTATGATGATGTGAGTTTTTATTTTATTGTAGTCTCGGATATTTTACGAGTATGCTTTAGCACATATTTGCTTTGTAAAATACTTTTAGGATATAGTTCTATTTACAATAATATGCTTGATGTTACTTTACTGTTATTTATTTTTTAATTGTCATTAAATACAAAATACTCATGCACCTCGGTATGCTTGTTCTTGTACCTTGTTATTATTTTCTCTGCCAGTTGATATGTTAAGGCTACGTCAGTTAAACTATCCTTGTCCTTGCGCGCTTTTATCTTTTAATCGTCCTATTTTTACAATTCCTCTTACAATAGGTATACGTAGACCGGCTAATAGCTATCCATGTTCATAAATTATTTATTTATACATCGCCTTGTGCTCCGCTTTCCAAACCAACAGCCGTCGAGTATTGGTCTTTCTGCTTTATGTTTTGTTAAGATAGGTATAGTGCATTCAATATTAACTGGCGTCTTTCCACTTGAACCTAAACAATAGGGGTAATAAACCAAACACTCATAGAGCCCATTCATTTTTAAAGAAGCCGTTTCGGCCTTATCTATTTTGTTGCAAACCAACCAGTGTTGATACTTTTAAATAATCATAGAATAATTAAAAAAAAATACGTACTTACAGGTATGTTAAATAAAATATAATTAAAAAAGTTATTTATTTATTCTAAAGTAATAAATCAAAACATGTGGTTTTCCGAGGGGAAGTAATTGGTCCATTTGAAATAATTCGCTGTATCGTTCGCACTGATACTTTTGTCAAGCGGGAAGTTTCTTTCAGAGCATCTCACTAATAACTGCAATTAAATTAAAATAAACATTCAAGAGAATTATTTGTGCATCACGACTTAGATGCTTGTTGAACACATTCGGATTATCGTCTTTATTATTTTCACATGGCACAGTGGAAGGTGATTTCACCCAAGGACGAAACATATCGAAAGACGTAATATTTCCACTGAACTAATCTCTTCAAAGTTTAAAAAACAACTGAGTGGTATTTCTATTTATTCATTCAAATTCAAATGTTTTTTCAAAAGGAAGTTAATATAGGGAAAGTATCAAAAACGTTTGAAACACCGTTTGAACGCCGCACGCGTTTTGCAATACAAAGAATTCACCCGCCACAACTTAATCCTATTGTTATTGCTAATGACGGTCTCAAGTGGAAAGACGCCAGCTAATATTGAATGTACTATAGGTACATTTACAAGTACCATGAGTTCACAAGTCAATTACAAGTTTCATGATTACGTAGAATGAGATATAACAAAGGCCTCAGTTGCCTGCCTGTTGCCAGGTAACGGCTGGTTCACATTATTCAAGTAGCAGTGCAGTCTAAAATCCAGCTTTGGACGGACAGCGAACGGGACGCTGCGCCTGGCGGGGGTGTGAGGGCGATACATGTCTGACGTTTTTTTTTTATCCACTACAAGTTAGCCCTTGACTGCGATCTCACCTAATGGTAAGTGATGATGTAAAGTAAGGCCAATATAAGCGTAGACAAAATGTAAACAAACAAACGAGAGGTCGTTCGCCTAATGAAGGGGTAAACAACACTTTGGTCTTCTGTAAAAAATATTATATTATCAGATGTACCTATGTAAGTATTGAAGTTCCGTCAAGGGCTACGTTTACGTATTAATATGTTTGAAGATGAAGCCCGGAATTAAACAAAGAAAATAAACAAATGAAGTAATAATTAATTTTTTTTCACAAATTCTTAAGGTTCACATAGCAATTGTGTAATTATTTGCAACATTAATTGATCCTTGATTACTGAACTACTAAGTACATAATATACATATTTACATACGTTAGTACTAATATAGTACTATTATGCATATAACAAGTTTTTTTTTGTTTATATTTTTATACGACTGCCTGAAAAAAGGAGTATATTGTTTTCAGGGTTCATGTATGTATGCATGTATGTAAGTATGTATGTATGTGAGTTTGTATATTCCACCAAAACTTCCATAGTTCAATATAATATATATAAAATGTGCAGTCATATTTTTTAATCTTTTAAAATAATTCACTTGTTACTCTGAAACTTCCGATTCTGAAAAGTCTTCAGATTCAGAAGTTTCAGAGTCTGTAACATTTATAATAAAACTATCTGTCACATCATCGATAGTGAAATCAATTTTATAAAATTTTTCTTCTATTTTTATTGTATGCTCTATACATTTTTGCCATCGAAGAGGCGTTACCCTATCGATGGCTTCTTTTAATAATCGTTTCACATTTTCGACAACAACAAACAACAAACTATTGTTTGTTTGTTGTTTGTAATTCATAGTGGAAGTTATTACTTCCACTATGAATAACGATTTAAAATACAGTACATCCAGCGAGCGCGTTCCGAAATGGAATGAGTGAACGGCAAATGGCGGACCGACGCGTAAAATGTTACTTACCGCTATGTTTCGCCGGTGAGACGTCACGACTTTTATTATGAAATCCACTGTCGACCACGTAAGCGCGTCGCGCGTAAGTCTATCACTATGCGCGAAAGAGACAGTTATAGTTGTGGCGTAGTTAGTTGTTTTCGTGAGGGTTTCATAGTGAAGGTACGTCAATGAACTTTTGTCCACGCTTATATTGGCCTTACTTTAGTCTAAGTTGGTAGCGGGCTAACCTGTTAGGGGCATGGCAGTTATATTAAACCCATACCCCTATTCGGTTTCTACACGGCATCGTACCGGAACGCTAAATCGCTTGGCGGCACGTCTTTGCCGGTAGGGTGGTAACTAGCCACGGCCGAAGCCTCCCACCAGGCCAGACCAGGGAAAATTCAGAAATTATATATTCCCAAATTGACCCTGCCGGGGATCGAACCCGGGACCTTCGCACGTTAAGACAACAGCGCTACACACTGCGCCACGGAGGCCGTCAAACGTGACGTAACGTGAGATAATCTACGCTGTATCGCTACTTGAATATGGATCTTCTTCTTTTGGCCTGTGCTAGGGCCTCGAGTTTTTGCTTTGCAGGCCGATTTAGGTAACTTGTGCTTTTTATCCTATAGTAGGTAGCGTCATGAATTCAGGACCGACCCGGTCCAATGCCATCACAAATCACAATGGTATGTCGACGCCATTTATTTCAATCCAACATTGTAATAAATTCACTAGCTCCAGCAGCTGGACTGCTACGAGTATGAACCAGCCATAGGAACAAGACGTCATCTATGTCATGGCTCACGGCTGACGATTTATCTTTATTTCTCACGACAATCTCTTATTTTTTGTTCAAACCCTACTTTAAGGTGAATTGTCTGCTGCAAGGTTTATTTTTTTTATATATTAGAACGCAACTGCTTAAAAACGAAAACAATTATTTACTGTGAAATAAACTTGAAAGTTTTCTAAAAATCCCGTTGCACACTTTTGATTTTCCACGAGGATAATCGAAAGTTTAATGGTACCGACTACCGAGCAAAATACTTTAAGTATATATAGTACATTCATTTTTATTTGGATTTTCAAAAGTAGCTGTAGCTTACATATACCTAGTCATTAGTTTTTGCATGTTACTCAAAAAATAAATAACAAGTGTAATAGTTTATTGAGATTCTAGCTTGAGGCTTCACCTTAACATGGTATAAGGCATTTACCTTGAAAACGTTCATTAGGTATCATTAGGTAAGTGTTATCGCCTGAAGGTTACACCGAAGTTAACACTTTATCCTTTTTTGTTTATTCAAGGAAAACTTCGTATTTACCTGCTTACTTATTTCAATTATCCAAGCCAATGTAAATGCCTGTCTCTTTGCAATACCTAAAGTGTCTCTGTAGTGCATATTGTAGTCTTGTTTTATTACGTACGGAGCATGGATAAAATGATTTAGGTGCAATGCTCATGAACGGGAGACTGTTCCCATCATCGGTTCCAGATAGTTCCGGTTGCGAAATGCTGGCTTACTGGGCGGCGAATATCGCAAGCTGCGAGTGCAAGATACACTGTACGGTGTACCACATAGATTTGTCTACTGTGGCGGATTATAGCGAATTAAACTTCTAGTTCCTTCATTAAATATTTAAGTGTAAAGTCGATAGCTATTTTCAAGCAATCATGAACTATGTTGCAATTAAATAAACTGTTTCTTAAAGCAGGTATTTCGACGCCATCCAATAAAACTTAACCAATTCTTAGTTTCGTAATGTATTGTTAATTCTTTGTCGAGTCACGGTACTACATAAGGTAATACCTGATGTAAAATAACTTTATATAAAGCATTTTCGCAATAAAACATACTGCTTTAATAAACTAATTTAGACCCTCTTTGGGGTCACTCCTCGTCCGCCTCGGTAGTCGGTAACGATGCTATTTGCCTAAAAGTTCCGGTTTCGTGAATCAAAAAAATACGAAAATTCTTATGAAATTGAGAAAGGAAAAGTTTTCCTTTACGAAAGTAAAAGCTTTTGAAAGAAAAAATCTGCACTGTAGGTACATACACAGTCAAAAGACTTTGTTTATTTACAATAATATTTTAATGCAAATAGGATATCGTGGAAAATTTCCGTTATCAACGATTGTAAACTCGAAACAACCACAAGCGATGTGTGACTCAGTTAAGCTAGTGGTTCGCCCCGAACTGAGACCTCGCGGTATCCATAAACTTACAGAGCGCCATCTTTGTGAAGTTCTGTTAAAAATAGTGAAGCTCATTAAAAATTAAATAATTTCGTTTCCTTAGAATATTTATCTAATTTTAGTATTTGTTGTTCAAGTACAGGATATAATTCAAATAAGTGATCAAGTTTCAGGCTCAGCCTTTTCTTTTTAAGCACAAACGAATAAACTTGTACAGAGCGCCATCTATTGACACCATTGTGAAGTTTGTTAAAAATAATGAAGCTCTTTAAAAATTAAATAATTTCGTTTCCTTATAATATTTATCTAATTTTAGTATTTGTTGTTCAAGTACAGGATATAATTCAAATAATTAATCAAGTTTCAGGCTCAGCCTTTCAGAAAATTGGGAGTTCTGAGGTCATCTTTGGACGTCAGAAAATCTCCACTTTGAAAGCCCCCCATTTCGTCAATTTTAGGGGAAAAATTAAAAAAAAATATTTTTGGACTCTGTTCCTCATTATCTTTAAAATGATATACAGCAACCCTATGTAACGCTATAAAAAATATTTTACTCCGCATTCGCTTCTATGAGAGCCCCCCTGAAATAAAGATTTTTATAACTTTTTTAGCCATATTCGGCGGGAGGCCATTGGTTTACATATTATATTTAAATTTGAAGTAATTACATTCAGTAATTCAGAAGTTATAAGGCTCTGACAGACGGACAGACGGACGGACGGGCGGACGGACGGACGGACGGACGGACGGACAAGTGCCAATTCACTCAAGTAGACTCAGAGACCTTCGCTTCGCTCGGTCAATAAATAGTGGCAAATCTACTGCTTCCTGGAATACGGCACGTGTGACTCACGAGTGACGTCGGATTCGCACGGGTGCTTTCATTCCAACACTGATTGAATACGGACCGAGGGAATGACGTAACATCTTATCAGTTATCATTGTTGAGAAATGAGGAACAGTTAACGTTAGAGATAGGTCACTTGCGATCATCGTAAACGTTATTAACGGTAGGTATTGGTCCCCCATTTTCTTTCTGTTTCGTTTGTATTTGTCTGTTGAGTTAGTTACGGTCCTTTCGTATTTTTTTTTGCCAATAATCGACGATTGAATCAATGCAGACAATCAGAATTGTTTATGGTCATTATTATTGCATTCGATTGAAGGCCCGAGGGGGGTGAGCATGGGAGGCACGGGAGGTGATAATATCCGATAGCGATTGGTATTCTAGCGTAGTCTTGTAGCCGATAGTGGAAGGGCGGCAGCCAATCTGAATTGACTGAGACTATTATAATGTAGGTAGCCGTCAAATTTTGGTGTTATGGCCACAGAAATACTGTTCTTGCAACAATTCCAATAGGACATAAGTTATTGTCTTGAAATTGTTTTTTTTTTTATTAAAATCCAAATCCCAGTTAAAAAATGCTGTGACTAAGATTCAATAAGAATTTGTCAAAAAATATTATTAGTACGATAAAAGAGAGCTGTGTTACTCATGTTGTGACTTGTGTGCAATGACTGTATCATCAATTAATTATAATTTATCTGTATTTTCAAATAACTCTATGATAAGGATCTTATCTATTGAATAATACTTTAAAAAATCATTAGCGTTGGTGTACTTGCTATCGCTTATCAGCGAGGCTGATTCTATAAATAAAATTGATACGTTCACTTGTCTGCTGACTGCTGGTCGATTGCTCCAACAGTGATTGCAAAATAGGTATATGCAGCATCAATTATTGCTACAATCTCAATTGATAGATACGATTTTCTCCATTTATAGTATTTTTCCAATGGCAAAAGTGTTTTAGCCAATCATAGATATAAACAAGCTGGAGCTGTAATTTTACTGTAATCGCTCTAAAATTATCAAGTCAGTGACAACCACGAAGCCATAGATAAAGTGGAGTCGGAACTCCTATACCTTTACGTATACTTGCGTTGACGACAAACACATAATCGTCGGAAATATTGATCTTAATTTGTTTTCTTAGCTGCAGTGGTAGATATCGTTATCATCAAAAATGTGGTAGGTACTTAACATGGTGGATGGTATCGAGGTATCGAGGTATCGAGCCTTGTGGAGAAAGAATCCCGATAACAGATGGCGTTATCGCCGTATCGCTTATAGCGGAACAGATTGGCCGCTTGTGTGATAATTGATAAGGCTCCGATAACGTGCCAGCCTTCGACCTGCGACAGACGATTGTAGGATTTAAACATTGTACATTTCTTAAATACTGGTCTGAAAGTAGTGCTGTCCTTATCATAGCATTCCCAACAGGGAAATCTTAAAGTGGTTCAAAAGAAAATATTATTGTTTTTGGACCACTTTAAAGAGTTTCAGGATTTGGGAAAGCAGTGCCATCCTTTTCATAGCATTCTTTACAAAAAAAAAATCTTAAAACGCAGTTCACAAAATTTTATCACACCGTTTGGACCTCTTTTAGAAGAGATCCAAACGGTCTTTTAGAAGAGGAGATTGCAGGATTAGATTGGCCGATTTTGAAGTAGGTTTTGTGAATTTGTCCTACAAGTTAAATACATGACAAGAGTTCTAATATCTCAAAGTTCATATCAAGGATATTGTTATCGCATTGCTATTAATAGTTTTTATCCTCTATCCTCTAAATTATTGATTTAAGGTAAAATATTCCAGCGGGTACAATAAATAACACTTTAGTTTGGCATTAATTACGGATACGCCAGTCAAATAATAATTTTCAAATTCACTTTGTTTACCATTTAGCATAACGCAGGTGTATGTTCAATTAAAAATAATGGTCTGTTAGTTGCAATGATAAATAGTGGTATTTATCTTACATATGTATGGCCGTGAATTATTTGTTGTTAAAATATCTGCAGAGAGTGACGGGACGACAGTTAATTTTAACGAAAGATTTGTTCCCCGAGCTCGAAAGTCCAAACTACAGGGCTAGGACGAAACTTTTGCAGTTATAATACAGTTATAATCAAGTATGACTATCGTAATAACTCTGATTGGCTGACAATTGTCATCATCTCTCTTTTGGTTGAAATGCACATTGACGATGAAAACTGAAGCTGATATAAAGAAAGAAAGAAAGAAAAAATCTTTATTTGAGCACTCCTGAAATTTAAAAATAAACTTAAACTAAAACACTTAGGTACATGCGATATCAACTCTGTATTGTACAGCAGTGCAACAAACAGGTAAGCCACTCAGCTCGTGTTGGGACTCCGGGTCTCTCAGATATGAAGTCACTATAATGGCGCACATCTGAGGTACCAGGTGCCCCAACGCTGATTTTCAGTGGCCGCCTTTTAGCGAACGTCACTGGCATAGAAGTATATAATATAAACTATTAAAAGGCAGAATAATAAAGGTGGAAAAAGAAAGTAGTAAATATTGTATAGATATCATCATTCAGTGTGTGTGTAATGGCGCACTATCCCTGTGCAGGTATTCTGCGACATCGTGGTCCGGGACGGTGAGATGGTGTGCGTGGAGCTGGTGGCGCGCGGCCGCGGCGGCGCGGCGCAGGCGGTCATCTTCCTCGGCTCCATACGATACGATGCCCTCACGAGAGTCTACGACGCGAGGGTGAGCGAACCTCTTTGGGTTTTATGACCTCTTTGACGATCTCCGTGGCGCAGTGTTGAGCGCTGTTGCCTTAACGTGCGGAGGTCCCGGGTTCGATCCCCGGCAGGGTTTGGCAATTTATAATTTCTGAATTTTCCCTGGTCTGGCCTGGTGGGAGGCTTCAGCCGTGGCTAGTTACCCCCCTACCGGTAAAGACGTGGCGTCAAGCGATTTAACGTTCCGGTACGATGCCGTGTAGAAACCGAATAGGGGTTTGGGTTTAATATAACTGCCATGCCCCTAACAGGTTAGCCCGCTACCATCTTAGACTGCATCATCACTTACCATCAGGTGAGATCGCTGTCAAGGGCTAACTTGTAGTGCATAAAAAAATGACAGCCTGGTACCTTGTAACACCTGTGTTGAAGTGGGGGCGCAAGTTGGTGTTTCTAGGTCCACAGTTCGTAAAACGCGCTTGGTGATGGTGAGTGAGGAGCTTTTTAAGTTTTCTGTCAGCCTAGTACTAACATAATACAATATAATATATGCTTGTGTGGAACTGGTAGCGCTATACGCAATACGAAGCCAGGAATAATGAATCTTGTTGATTTAATAAGAATATGTGAACTTACTTGGTGACTCTGATCATACCGACCTTTATCAAATGCTGTGGTAATTAGCTATGCGAGAGAGATAGTAATTATGCGTGATAGCATCGTATATTCCAGTTACTAGGATTACCGTGTTAGGTGCTGCTAATCCACAGTAAAAACCACATTCCGTGTGGTCATAGAACATGCATCTTTGATGATTCAAAAGTGGTTGTAAAGTCTAAGCAGTGACTGTAAGTCGACCTCTATAACGTTTTATGAATGCTAGGTTTACGCAGAAGTTGCGAGATGGTCGCAAAAGATTATCGCTACTATAGTCACACTTAAAACTAAATTGTTTCAATCAATCCGTCGTCCAAAGTCGTCAATCAAGTATCGCGAAGGTCGTATAGTAATTAAGTTGCAAATTAAAAAAAACTGCTAATTAACTACCTCGTGCTTAACCAATCGTGACGTATTTGGGGGCTAAAATTAGAACCATTCGCAAACATGTAATGTTTGTGGTGTTTGCGGGTTTCAATAATTTATGTCTATTGATTTGGTATTTATGTATTTGGTTATTATTTTACTTTGTGTGCACCTCTAAGAAATAGTTTATATTAATTAAACTATTTTGGCGTTTTTAACAGACCTTTAAGAAGGAGATCCTCAATTCAGTGCGAATTTTTTTAACGGTTTATTTTTACGCTGAATGTCGGTAAGATTTTGGCATATCTTCCACATAGATAAAAGGATACACTGATTCACAGACATAATATACCGCTGGGTCTAGAAACTTGACATGTTTCATGTAGGTTACATATCTCTATTACGTTCCCCACACTAAGGCATAATATTGAGAAATTTGACCTGATCATGAAATAGTTTCGTAGGAATAAAATAGCAAAATGAATGAAAGGCATAGATTACAATTCCCAATAATTCGACATGAACGCTGCCGACTGTCGAATTACAATTCAGCCAACGACGTCAGGGTGTGACGTCATTCGCCCACGCGGCGAGGATCGCCCGGAATGTGGCCCTGGCCAGGACGCAGAGCGGGATCGGTTGGATTTCGATTTCAGTACGAAGTGAACTAATGTTTAGTGTCAGTGGGTCAGCAGTCAGCACTGGCCGCGCGTGACGTCAGCTGACCACGCCACGGCTAACGCTCGATAGGCTCCGATAGAATTACGTTTATTCCAAGAACCTTTTTATCGGGTCGAGTATATTTTACTTCAATTTTGTACTTGATGCTTTCTTTTCGATACCTTTAGGTGGAACCAGTTTCCCCCGGCTGTAGGTATTCCCCCATTGACTAAGATAGGTATGTGACTAGGTATTCAAGGGACAGATAAACAGGTTCCTCTTAAAGCTGGCAAGAGATTCCCTGGTTGATGGTTCTCGAAAATCTCACTGTAAATAAAACAGGCACAGATTTTCATTGTTTGTTGAAAGCTCTTTAAAGAAGAAACACGTGATCAGTGAAATATTTATACTTTATAGTCACTCAGGAATATCAAATCAAGGCTATAGAGTCAACAGACCGTAGAGAGAGTTCCTGGAAATACTACTCAGGTAGAACACTAAAATGTGTTAAAAATTCACCAAGGCAAGGCAAGGCAAGGCTAAGAAGTGAGAAGTCAGTCTTTGTCACTAGGCAATAACTGTGAAATGGGAGGGCGGCGAAAGTGTGTAGTGTCGTGACGTCACGACTATCACCCACGCGCGTGTATTAGCAGAAGGTGTGACGAAATGGAGTTAGAGCAATTCACTCCGATCTTTCTAAGTTTAGCTGGGTTAACGGTTACATCGTGAATTCGTGGCCTGTAAATAATTTCACATTGAAATCTCAGCTCCACATACCCATAAAAATCTATTTTGATTGAAGTAAGGAAAGTAAGTAAGTATTCTACATTCCACAAGTGATATAATGCCCTTTGTTTTTTTTTTTTAAATAAAATCCACGTTGGCGTCCGTCTGTTTATAAAGTACTAGCTGATGCCCGCGACTTCGTCGGTGTGGAATAAGTTTTTTCGATTCCCACGGGAACTCCTTAATTTTCCGGGATAAAAAGTAGCATATGTCACTCTCCCGGAGTCTCCAGGTCCTCAGCTATACCCATGCCAAAAATCACGTTGATCTGTTACTCCGTTGCGGCGTGATTGAAGGACAAACCAATAAACCAACAAACAAACACACTTTCGCATTTATAATATTAGTATGAAGTATGATAACATACAAAGTCATAAAATAATTAAACTAGAACCTATGTTTAGCTTTTGTCTCCAGTGTCATTTCTATACTGTGCCATGTCTGTAAGATCTCGGGATTGGGCTTCCGGCGCTGTTTGGGAGGTATGTAGGGGTGCGATATCAACAAGTCGCCGCGCCGCCGCTCCGCCGCGCCGCGCCGGCCGGCAGCCACGGGACGGAGCTACTAATGACTGGGCTGCCGAGGTCGCGGATAGGGCGCCGTCATCCAGTTTTGATGTCTTTGCAAAGTGGTTAGGTTATATTCTTCGCTGAGATAACATTTGCTGTTATAGTTGATAAATATGCATAGGTATAGGCTTCAGCTTGGCTTTATTATCGGTGTCGTCAGCGATTTTAAATTTTTGCTAAGATATGTCCATGTAAAGTGTAAACTGACTTATTGAAAAGAGTGCGCGTTATTATAGATTAGACAATCTCTATCGGTAAGCGCATTGTGGGATTAACGCTAGCCCGCTGGACCGATGACCGAATCGAAGGAAGACGGAGGACGGTTTGGTGACGCGCCCGACTTGGCCTATTTCAGCAGTGCACGCGTACGAGCTGATTGGATTGAAGGCTTTTCTATGGCGGTCACTCATTGCTCGATAGTTTCTGCGACAGTCTATTCCGTCAACCATGACCCATGAGTGATAAATGATGCAGCAAAATTATCTAAACCTGCTATTAAGGCGTCATTAGAATTCTCAATTCTCACTAGGCGATAGTTTACCCGTCAGTACAAGCGGCAGCGAAGCCGTCTGATTTATTCCTAAAAACAGGGTGAGCACTGAGCTTACAACAATGTAATAAATCACTGTTTGTAGTTCAGATGTAGGGCGATACGCCCTAAAAGCATATATAATTTCCACTTCTAGGTCAATCGAATTCTCTGAAACACTGAAAAGAGGTGACATAATCTATCTATATATATATAAATCTCGTGTCACAATGTTTGTCCTCAATGGACTTCTAAACCACTTAACCGATTATAATAAAATTCGCACACCATGTGCAGTTCGATCTAACTTGAGAGATAGGATAGTTTATATTATATAGATTAGGATTATTAGTGCTACCCGTGCGAAGCCGGGGCGGATCGCTAGTTAACTATAAATAATGGCATGGTCTCATGTTAGAGGTCGACAACCGTAACAGATGTCTTCGGGGCAATCTGGGGTAAACCAACCTTGTCCTGATTTGCAGACTATATTTTTGTGGTTAGTTTTGATTGCCGACAGCTCCACTCTACTTAATTAATTTCTGCTCTTTCATAACTTTGAAATGGTAATTAAAAGTATGTTCAGATGGGATTAAGTTTTCGTCGTAGGCAACCGCGGTATTTCTGACACTTCTGTTGACCTCAGAAGGTTTCAGCTAAGGTTTCAGAAAGGTTTTTAAATCTATTTAACTGAAATCTAAATCGTAAATCATTATTAAATCATATCCCCAGAAGAAATTAAACGAAACGAAATGAAATGAAAATATTTAATTAGTTTAACTGTAAACAAAGTAACAAGAAATTTCTACGATCTGCCTGGTTGCATGTATTAATTCTGTATTTTCTCTGGTTTGGTCTGGTGCGGGAAAGACATGCCAAAAAGCGATAGCGTTCGATGCCGCGTAGAACCAAAGAGGGGTACCTACCATACCCCTAAAAGTTACTCGACACAACCTTTGACTGCATCGTCGCTTGGAAGTGAGATCGCAGCCATTATACTCGTATAAGTCAATGATCGCAGGCAAGGGGCCACTTATAGTGGAGTTAAAAACACAGAAAAGGACCTCGTAAATAGATAGCGTTACTATCGCTAGGAAGGCTGATTCAGTATTTGTTGGGTGTAGGGCCCTCTTTTGGTGAGAATGGTGGCGGTCAAAAATAATCATACAAATATTAAAAATGCAAAAGTGTGTTTGTTTGTTGGTTTGTCCTTCAATCACGCCGCAACGGAGCAATGCAACGGATCGACGTGATTTTTGGTATGGGTATAGTTGAGAACCTGGAGAGTGACATAGGCTACTTTTTATCCCGGAAAATCAAGGCGTTTCCGCGGGAATTAAAAAAAAAACCACGCGAACGAAGTCGCGGGCATCAGCTAGTCTTTTATAATATTATTACCACCGTATCGGCAGTACAGGTGGGCACACAATCAGTATGTATAATGTTATGGTGAGGGCTCGCGTCAGACGGCACGCGCGCGGCGCCAGGTGTTGCGCACGTTAGGCTGAGGTGGACCGTGGAGCAGCTACAGTCTTACAGAGTACAGTCGGCTGCGTGCTACTATCGTTTACTACGCCTGTCGACACTAAGCCCATTGTGTCCGAGCGTTCAAAACACACGCGTGTTGTGATATCCACTATATGTTGAACGTTTATCTCATCCCGTCGAGTCGAGTGGCCATTTTGTTGTTTTTGCAGATATTTTGCGATGGCCGCTTTGACACAGCGTTTGTGTCCAATATGAATCAAAAATACGCATCGCATTGAGAAGAATCGCCTTTTTGAGTTTCTTTAAAATAATTACCCACGCCATCAGCTTAGAGTATACTAGACTAGTTGGTGCCCGCGACTTCGTCCGAGTAGGTTAAGGTTTTTTGATTCCCGCGGGAACTCCTTAATTTCCAGGCATAAAAGTAGCCTATGTCTTTCCCGGGTTGCAACCTACCACTGTACTAAATTCTATCAAAATCACTTGAAAAGAGTGGTCAGGAAAGCGTAACAGATAGATAGACACGCTTTAGCATTTATGTTTTTCAATGTAGATCTTCTCCAAACTGTTTTTTTTTTTGGCCAAAATAGTCCTCTCGTGGGTTCCAAGTAGCTCTTTTATTAAGGTATCTATTTCATGAGATGTAATCAAACCCTTGAACTCAAAGAATAGGTATCTTATGGTGTTATGATAAAACTATGGTGAGTCTAATGGCAAGCCATGTTTTTGCGTGCCCCATGTTCACACGACGTTGTTATTGTAAGGCTTTGTGTCGAGTCTAGACGCAGATTCCATTCGCACTAGCTTCTATCGTGTTGATACTATCACAACACCTAGTTGCGGGTCGTTCACCTCGTTGGACACACGCCTAGAATCTGCATGTGTAAACTACTTATTCTATTTATTATAGACTAGCTGATCAAAAAAACTTAAACCACGCGGACGGAGTCGCGGGCATCAGCTAGTTTATTATAATATTTGTATGATACCGATTGGTGAGGTGCATACCACTTTTGTAAGATGCTAGGAGTGGATATTTGAAGCCATTTATGGATAGGTTGTACTGTCAAGAAGGTACAAAACAAGTTTGTGAAGGGTCTATAAGTTCATTTGGGTGAGTTGGGTTACGTCATAATAGATCTAGGTATAACTTATTATAGACCTACATGCGTGTGGTGATGGATAGGGTTTTAAGATGCAAACTAACAATATGTAATACACAGACTCGACCATTTATTAAGGAAGAAACACAATAACATATAAGATATATTAAATTAATTGAAATGTAACAATATAACAACAACTAGATCCATAACCACTCGCGACCAAGGTATAAAGATAGGTCTACTTTCTGTAACACTTGCTACTCAAGGCAAATCTGAGTATCGAATGGTTAAAGACTTTGAAGTTGCTATAATGTAAATTCCAAAGCAGTATTGTGACGTCACGCCATTAATGGCGGAAAACCACGCGTATAGACAACTTTGCCGCGCCACAGGTTCAGCGCCATCTGTAGTCAGCAAGCGGCACTAACATCGAGCGGCGCTGTCGTCAAGTGGCGCTCACATTCGGCCATCTGACCACGCGTGCGTCCCGAACGCGTTCATGTCTGGTGTATTTGCTGAGAACAAAAAACGAAATGTTACAATTTCTGTTTACCATCCGTTCATCCCAAATGTGTACAATGAATTCGGGACAAACGGTTAACTTGTGACAACGCAAATGTAAGAGTCACAATATGGATTAAACCACTTGAGATCTAAAGACCAGTAAAGGTCGTCAAACATGTTAATGATTGAAACCATATTGAAATCTTATGTTCGAAAGCAAATACATTAGACAAATGAAACAAAACAAGTTAAGGCGCAGATACTTTACTATGAAACTTAATATTTATCACTCACACTCGGCCTTTTGTTTTGCTCACCGTCCAACGCATGATAAAATTGTATTCATGATTCGATAACTAATGTCAATCCCTTTCGCTTCATTCTCGACTTGCATATGTGACATATGCGCAATACGTGCAAGATGAATCGCCGGCATAATCCACTTACACGTTGTACTTGTGTATCATGGTTTCTATAACAAGTGATGTACACATACAGTATCACTAGTTTTGTACACCATGTACCCTGTATCGTTAACAAGCGGTTGTAATTTGTAAACTCTCATCTCCGCTTAGGGTAAGTACTACTCATCCCTCACATTGCAACCGATACGCAAAGCGAAAGTATCAACTCGTAAAGTAAATTTTATCAAATGTACCGTATATTGTGCAAAGTGGATTTCCTACATACCACGTGACCTTATGGTACATGCAAACATCATTAAACCATTTGATACAAATTGCTAAGTAACATTGGTGTCTGCTCGTAAAGTAAATTTTATCAAATGTACCGTATATTGTGCAAAGTGGATTTCCTACATACCACGTGACCTTATGGTACATGCCAACATCATTAAACCATTTGATACAAATTACTAAGTAACTTTGTAGTGTAATAGTAGTTTATGCAACTGTCATATAATGAAGGGCATTAAAACACGAGTGTGAGTTTATGAAACGAGCGCAGCGAGTTTCATAATAGTAACGAGTGTTTTAATACCCGTGTTATATGCAGTTGCATACACTACTTTATCTTCACTAATGCAATTTATCAAACAACAAGAGTAAAAGCTGACAATAGTTTATCGCGTACGTGTATTGTCACAGTGAACTTGCCGCCATTAAAATCTAACCAATGAGAGCGCAGCTGCGCGCGCAGGGCCAATCAGGAGCGAGCGCGCGCTGTTCGTTTTTTATTTAATTGGCACAAGATCTTACCAAAGAGTTTTGTGTATGTAAGTTTAGTAGTTTCGACGAAGTTTTCACGTATAACCCAACTGTTTTCAAAAGCCAGCCTAATATCAAAATTTTTGAGGATTTTGACATAAGGCTCGCCAGGTTAATTGGTCGCGTTTTATTGATGTTATAATGAGATTTTACGATATCGATGTGGATATTATACCATCATGTGAAATTGCTTAAATTGAGTGTTTTGTTATCTGCGCTATAACAGTAGTAATTATAAGTCAAGTATTGGAAACATAAGTAGAATGTTATAACATTAGTGTAGATAAATCTAGTAATGTACATAGCCACAGTTAATTGTCAAGTAAAGTGGGTTTACGACATACCACATGGTACGCGAAAAGCTGTACACAGTTTACAGTTTGATTCCAAAAATGCTACGAACGTTTTAGCCACAATATTTTGTGTATATTTATCGTAATATTTCATTTCTCAAAAGTCCAGTATAATAATTTAGACAGTTAAAATTTCATGTGTAAATTCAATTGCCAAGTTTTAAATTAAAATGTTTCAAAATGCGTTAAGCGTTAATAACTGTAACGAGATATTATTGTAAAATGAATAATCGTAACGTTATATTACTGTAAAAACTGATTTTTCAATATTCAAATTGAAAATGTCTAAAAATTTTCGTAAAACGGAAGTAACATTCCAAATTGTATATTCAATTCGTTAAATGTAAAGAATCAAAATTGTTCGTGAACCGGAAGTAACATTCCAAATTGTAAGTATATTCAATTCGTTAAATGTAAAGAATCAAATTTGTTCATAAACCGGAAGTAACATTCCGAATGAAAATTCAATAAATGTAAACTAAATTAGAGTTAACTGATGACCTTTAATGTTAATGTAATTATTTGTTCAGTATTGATTCAGTTCGGATATGCTGAATCATCGTTAAGTGTAATTTTAATTTGTGAAAAATTAATTTCATTTCAAAAGTAATATTTTAACCCACAACTAATATAATCCGTAAATTATTATGTACCTTCGTTACTCACCGTTTATATATTTTAGAATTGTAGGTAGTCCGAAAAAAATATTATTCGCACGTGGATTGTTAATACAATGTAGAAGAATCGATTCAAGTATCAACACGATTCGTAATTAATGGAAACTCAGTTCGAAAAATGATATTTTTAAGTTATAAAACTAATTTCAATTTTTAAAAAAACATTGTAGGTACAATTTGAAATAAATTCGTAACTATTTAGTGTTACTTCTCGGAATTGAAAATAAAATATATTTATTCATGGAAGCCGCTATGTAAACTTGAGCTTGTCTTTAACGTCACTTTGAAATCAAAAGCAATTCTTTTATGATAACTTTTAGCACAGTAAACAGATAAAACTTTTAGCTTGAATAAGTACCGCTCGGCATCTCTGACAATTAACACACTAAGAAACCATATACTTTCCCTATGGTTCTAGTTAATTACGTAATAAGATGTAAAAGTGAAGGTAATAATAAAAAATAAATTAACCGAACTCTATCAAAGGAAATTTTTACTCATCGAGCGTTAACTACATTATCGTTGTATTAATACTCGTTATCTCATCGAGCGTTAACAAGCACATACGTAAACTACCTACTTTCAAAAGAAAAAAAAATACAGCTAAGAGGCAGTGCAATGCGTTTACCTCTGTTATATTAATGTCGTTAACCCACATTTGTAATTTGTAAAGAAATGTTCAAAAACTTACAGTTTATCCTTTGATTACCAAACCAATTATGGGCGTCTTCTTCTTGAGCACTTCTGATATTATAGACCTACATGCGTGTGGTGATGGATAGGGTTTTAAGATGCAAACTAACAATATGTAATACACAGACTCGACCATTTATTAAGGAAGAAACACAATAACATATAAGATATATTAAATTAATTGAAATGTAACAATATAACAACAACTAGATCCATAACCACTCGCGACCAAGGTATAAAGATAGGTCTACTTTCTGTAACACTTGCTACTCAAGGCAAATCTGAGTATCGAATGGTTAAAGACTTTGAAGTTGCTATAATGTAAATTCCAAAGCAGTATTGTGACGTCACGCCATTAATGGCGGAAAACCACGCGTATAGACAACTTTGCCGCGCCACAGGTTCAGCGCCATCTGTAGTCAGCAAGCGGCACTAACATCGAGCGGCGCTGTCGTCAAGTGGCGCTCACAAACTTGAACAGGTAAACACTACAACTGTATACCCACAGATTGTAAGCACGATTATTACTTTTAGTAATTAGGCGTTGCTGGAGGAGCTGGTGAAATTACCAACCAGTAAGACTTTGTATTTCAATCTCAAATGTTCAAATCTGAATATAGCGCATATAAAAAGAGAAAGGATACATGATACCTTTTGTGAAATTAACATTTCAGTACAGTCGGTCATTCTTATTTGACCCGGTGGCTAAAATTGGAACTAATTTTTATGCCTGCTAAGTTTTCTTTATATTTTATTTCTCATATCTACGAGTACTAGCGACGCTGTCACCAGCAGATAAGTGGGACTGCAACATAACTGTATTCACAAATAAATAAATTTGATTTGATTTGATTTGCTATCACTTTCATCATTAGGAAAAAAAAAGAAACTGATAGAATCAGTTGCGACTTGCGAGTGACGCCTGGTAGTCAGGAAGCAAGTGACTTGCATGTTTCAGACATGACTTGCAGTTTCAACACTGCAAGGCGAATACGTCTACTTTGAAATATTGTAGCGCGTATTTTGTACGTACAGAACGTGGGCGGACTGAAGTCCGAAAGGTCAAAGGTTCAGCGCCACCTGTTGCATTATTTTCGTAAGTACCTACTCCTAGCATAATATTATGCTTTGGGAGAAAATGTTTGATTTTGCATTTTGTAATGTTCAAGCATATTCAAAAATCTTATGAGTGGGAGATCCTGGATTTGATTATATTATTGTACTAGCTGACTCGCCGAGCCCCCCGGCTTCGCCCGCTTACTTTAGTGGCTTAGTCCTTAGTCCTTACATACTACAGTAGGTATGTACCTAATTATTAGCGACATTCACCATAGTTGTTTAACCCATTGAGGAGGTCTTCACTAAATCACAGGGAACTAACCTGAACGAATTGACAAAATCGGAGAGCCTGGTAGGAGATTTTCTTCCCTTTCGATTGCGACAACGTTAACTACGATTTATATTGTGGTGTGTGTGTGTGTGTGTGTGTCAATTAGCGCTTAACAAGTGGCGCTCTATCAATTCCATATAAATAGTAAGATACTGTTGTCGCGATCGAATAGATAAAAAACCTCTCACTCGGCCGGCTGCTGTTCATATTTGACAGGCTTATTGACTAAAATCCATAGGTAAAATCTAAACTATAGATATGCATGTATGGGAAATGATAAAAGGGGTAAATACGGCAATATAAATCGCCATATCCCTTTTATTTAGCATTATATATCACTTTCGACTAGTCAAGGGCTAACTCGTATCCGGATAAAAAATTGTATGATATTTTGCAAAATATAGCCATTAATCAAATTGAAACTGAGGCGCAATCTGCAAGAAAATGCAGGCCCAATGAGCTTTGATACAATTAGCCTACTTGGCATTCTGCCTGCGGAGCTCTCTGATACATCCATCATTGTTAATGTGACAGACGACAGCATATTTGTTATGCAGCGTTCCTATCAGTTCTTTGTTTTGGATTTGAGATAACTTTCTAAGATAAATAACCTCATACATTATCTGAACTGAGAGCTCAATAAAGGGGGCAAAATTTTTAACTGCATTGATTATTTAGTGTTTGAATAAACAAATCTGGTTCAACCGTTGTAGGATGAACGGTTATATACATCTAGCGGTATTCTCAGAAAACTGCGATAACGCGAGGCAGGCTAATAGATGATTTATAGCTTTCAGTATTATATCTATAATGTGTCAAAGATACGATCGCTGTCGCCTATCTACATACAAGTCCCACAAAGTTATCCGACCCGGTGATAGCGGCGCTAGTTTATATACAACTACACACAACTAGGTACAAGCAGCAACAGGGTCTTCTTCGTTTGGCCAAAACGGGGGTGCGGGCCGCCTACACCCGGCCAGGGGTGTGGCGCGGAGAAATACACTTCTCCGGTGTCGTCTTGGCTTAAGGCCTCGTGGTCTTGGCTGGGTATGGTTGGGTGTTGGGCCCCCGCGCTATGAGCGATAAGCGCGGGAGTGTTGTCTAGTCTGGTAAGAATCGCGTCGTCCTCGTGGTCAACATCGTCACCGCTGAGTAAACACACAACTGAACAGTCATAAAAATGTGTTCCAATTTTGGCCACCGGGCAGATAAAGTTTGTGGGACTATAGACTACACAGTGGTAACTGCCACACTGCCAAGCCGCCAACGGTGTAATAGTACATTATATCGCGAGACCGGGAAGTACGCGTTTTCTGGTCGAGTGTTGTTAGACGGCCGCGAGACTGAAATGCTCTCCCGGTCGAGGTGTGTATAGTGCTTTTCTAAAAAATGAAACAAGTGACTTTTTTTTTAATATATTATATTATGTAATTAAAAGAAAGTAAATAAAAAAGCAACCTACTTAAGAATTTTTTTTTTTGCGCTGTGAGTGCTGAACGCGTAATACGGTAGAGTTCCAAATTTAAACTATTTTTAGGCCAAAGAATTTTATAACAAGTTACAAGATATTCAGGAAGAAAGATTCCAAATTCAAACTTATGATATGTAATGAAAATACATACATTCTTTACTGGCCTAGGCCGGGAAGTTTAACTTTCGAACTCATTTACAGGGTATGAAATGTGCACATTTCATATCATTTTTTAGAAAAACAGAGTTGTGTAGCTTGAGGCCATGATGAATATATGTGTGTTGGTTGTTCGCAGCAATCGTCGCTGTCGACGAAGGTGGCGCAGCGGATGTCGTTCGGGCTGCTGGGGCGCGCGTCGGCCGCGGCGCGCTGTGAGTTCGTGCGCATGAAGGGGCCCGGCGGGAAGGGGCACGCAGAGGTAATGTTGCTTTACAATAGGTACATGTTCTCGTCGTCGTCATTGTCGTAGACTTGTGGCGGTCTTCGCAGTCCGCACATAAGACAATAGATGGCACTACTGGTACCACCAAGAACACAAGAGTCTGCATCGCGATCCCGTTTTCTCTACGCTATATACAAAGACGGTTCCAATGGTTATGTTTTACGATCGTTTTATATTTGAGTAATTATATTTTGCCCGAAACTGAGCCACAATAATTTTAATTGCCGATGGCGCCATCTATGAACACAATCGTAAAGATTGGCCAAAGAAAAAAAATTCTAGGAAAAACTGTCATTTAATTTAGGTTTGATAATTGACTGATATTAGTAATTTAGCGTTCAACTACAGGATATGCCTGAAATTATACGTTAAGTTACATATTTTGATGTAAAGTCGTTCTGAGATAACACCCGTGATTAAAATAGTCTACAAAAACCGGCCAAGTGCGAGTCGGACTCGCGCACCGAGGGTTCCGTACAGGTTTGTACAGAACCCTCGGTGCGCGAGTTATAAATTATTAAGTTAAGTTTTAAATTATTAAAAAAAAACTCGCTGGAAGTTTGCATGGTAATGTACACTATATATTTTTTTTACTTTTATCATTGTCTTATTTTAGAAGTTACAGGGGGGGGGACACATTTTACCACTTTAGAAGTGTCTCTCGCGCAAACTATTCAGTTTAGAAAAAAATGATATTAGAAACCTCAATATCATTTTTGAAGACCTATCCATAGATACCCCACACGTATGGGTTTGATGAAAAAAATTTTTTTGAGTTTCAGTTCTAAGTATGGGGACCCCCAAAATTTTTTTTTTTTTCTATTTTTGTGTGAAAATCTTAATGCGGTTCACAGAATACATCTACTTACCAAGTTTCAACAGTATAGTTCTTATAGTTTCGGAAAAAAGTGGCTGTGACATACGGACGGACAGACAGACAGACAGACAGACAGACAGACAGACAGACAGACAGACAGACATGACGAATCTATAAGGGTTCCGTTTTTGCCAATTTTGGCTACGGAACCCTAAAAAAAGGACGGGCAAGTGCCGATTCATCTAATAGACTCAGCTAGGAGGCCTTCGCTCGGTCAATAAATTCAGCCAATTACAAAAATTAGGATTGTAGCAAAGATTGATGCAGCTTTTTGAATCGGGTAACTGGTCGTGGTGCCCAATGATGTGGCCTGAGAAGGAACGGGTCCGCCTTATGAATGCGTACGTCCATAATACGTTGAAGTCAGGAGAGCGTGTTCTGTATTGCAGGTGGCGGTGTCCCGGCCGCGGTCCTCGGGCGTGCACACGCCGTGCTCGGAGCCCGGGCTGTCGGCCGCCGAGCTGTGGGACAGCGACTGGGACGAGGACCCCGACGAGCTGTTCCTCTACAGGCACCAGGTGACTGGCGCAGTTCATACCCACTGTCCGGAGCGTAAAGCCCGGTCATACACGGACAGCTTGAAGCAGTCAGGATGGACTGCTTCAATTCATTTATTTAAAACATGTAGGACATACAGGTGTCTCTTATGTTACGCCATGTTTTGACTCTACCACCGGTTCGGAAAGGAGATTCTGCTGAGAAGAGCCGGCAAGAAACTCAGCAGTTGTTCTTTTTTTTTTTAAACAATATATATATTACATTACGTAGGTAAGTAAGTATGTAAATTAAATACCATAGTGTTTGTTATTATACTGTCCTGCTGCGACTGCATAGTGAACTACAGTCTTCTACGTACACACATACATGGAACCGCTCGAGCAGTTGCGACTGTCTGTTGATCACTGTCTAACTGCTCGAGCAGTCCGTGTATGGCCGGCCTAAGTGTGTGCTCCACCGAGGCAATAGGAAGATCTTCCCCCGAGCCGGTGTTATGCTCGGGGATCCCAGCTGGGCCAACTGTTGTGGATTGAAAGGTCTACGTTTAGTTCAATTCCGAAAGAACTTTGTAATCATGATTTAGGCGGCGGCACGTGATTATACTAATGTTAGTACTTTGTTTGGGCTGCGGCGTTTTTACGTCGTGGATCTAACAGCGCCATCTATTATCGATACATGTAGGTGTGTGTGTCCCTACTCTACACCCACACGATATTTCGATTAGATCGTTACGATGAGGATTGTTAAAGTAATATAAGCTCAGGAATATGGAAATTCTTGCATCCGCTGATTTTAACAGTAATTTTGTATGTAGGAAATGCTAAATAGCTAAATGGCAAAAGAACTACAGAATCCCAGGGTTGATGTTTTCTTCTCTCGGTATCAACGTGTACCACGAGGCGGCATCTTTAGCCAACTGTCTCGTGCCAACCAATATCGTTCGATACATTCCGTGCCCCACGTGCGTTATAGACAATGTTATTGTAATTTACTGTAAGAATAATCAATATACAATGTGACACAATATGTAAATATATGACACTTTATATAGAAAGTGAGCCCTTATTACATGTGTTGTGATTGATCCATTGTGATCTGTTACAGGCAGAGTTTACTTTACGAATGACCGTTTTTCACCAACTAAATTTTGGCGATCTTGGTGATCTGCGGTACATAGTTTATTGGTAAACATAATTATATCGCGTGCGGTTTGTACAGTAATTACTGTGACAGTCTGAGGTCAATAGCGTGCGCTGCGAAATTAACTTTACAAATATAACTGTGATTGCAGACAGACACGTGGGAGCTTCACTATGAATCTTTGATGCAATCGATGCGATAATCGCAATTTTCTTTTTGGAAGACAATCGCGAATTATTGATTGACTCCATAATATTTTCTCTATCCGCGCATCAAAATCTTTTCTCAGTGGAGGTCGAGAAAACTTAGGTGTAAATAAGGATGTTGTCTATATCAAAAATAAATTATTTCTAACTGATTATTAAATAGAGGGTCTTCCAAAAGACCTAAAATTCACATCCTCGGTTAGTTTTAAGTTTGATAAACATTTTAAAATATAGATTAAAGAAAAAAAGTGCGTTGAAATTTGATGACGTCACAACTGTGAATTTCATACAACTTCCATACTAGAAGCGCGTTTTTAAGTTTGATAAAAGAGCTGCTGATTTGATTGAGTTGTCATCATCCCTATTCAATGTTGAAATGTGTAAGTGAGTGAGCGGTTCGGTTCCAGCGGCGGCTGAGCGACCCCAGCGCGAACATCGCGACGTTCGTGCGCGGCGGCTGGCGCGCGCGCGACAAGGAGCGCGACAAGAGTCGCTCCGAGAACGAGGGGCTCGACTCGCTGTCCGACGGGTACGCGGAGGTGGAGGCCGGCGACCTGCGCGACGGTGAGTGCGCCGCAAGACGCTCCACACTGCCTTTCTTCTCGTTCATTCATTCACCTTAATTAATAATACTTCCTTTTTTTATCAATTACGGTTGTCTGTAAAGTCGGTTTACGGACGATAGTTTTACGTGATAACTAGAAGTTCTCTCTAAGCTCGCGTGGCGGCGTTCCAGTAGCAGAACTATTCGAACTGCTAGCTCTGACGTCACGCGAGAAGAGAGATAAAGGGTGCGTTCCGAAATACACTGAGAGCACTGGAAGTCCCCAGTAAAGAGCACTGCCAGTGCTCGCAGTGCTTATAACGGAACACACACAAAATGTGTCACAAGCCAACGCTCGGTAGTCTAGTCAATGGGGCAGTCGGTTGTATGGAGACCCCCACATTGAATCCTCAGTCGATGAAACTTGGCAGGGTTTTAGTATTGGATGATCCAAAACTTACACAAAAATATCCACCAAAAAAAAAACCAGAAGTTAGGTTTTTATACCTAAAAGTACAAATAGCTTAATATTTTGAACTGAATAATATCTCGCTCCATTTTTTTTTTACCAAACTAATTAATAGCCTTATTATGAGGTACTCGATAAAAATCCAAAACATTATTTAAACGGACCTATTTTTTTTAAAGTGGTTTCCTTTTTTTGTCCGTAATTTCGGCAAAAAAATTGCTCATTCAATTTTTTATTTTCACATGTCCTTAAAATGCTGTTTAGCATAACGTATTAAAAAATCCAACAAAATATTTATACCAAAATCAATTTATCTCACTTCAAATTAAAATTATTTATAACTCGGTATGGAAAACTTCTCATACCTATTTCTTTTCTTTATTATAGTAAGTAGGCAAATTTACACTCAAAACCTAAATATCCAACAAAATATCCATGCAAAACACCGAATTAAACCGAACGTATGAAAACTAAACTGCGCTTACGCGATAATGTATCTTAATCCTTCTTCTATTGGGTATAGTTTAGCGTGCGCGAGCGAAGCGTTGAAATCACAATCTTATCATCATAATCATATTATTACTCCAGTGTCCATACTACGGGTGGATATGGTTGTCGTCACTCGTTAGCACTTACTGTCTTCTACAATGCAATAATAGCAGGCACTGGGCAGCACATCAGGTTTTACATTAGGGCTACGATATTTTCGCACTGCCGGCCGCCCCTATTTCTATGGCGCGTTAATTAATTTCCATGATATCTTCTAAGATATTCATCTGAATCAAATGGTGTAGGTAAAGGGCGAATTTGGTCTATAATAAATACTTGAGATGACTAACCATTTTATTTTGATATGGATTAATACAATGTCAGGAAAAAACACCTTCGAAAGAATCAGTTGAGTAGTTTTTGAGTTTATCCATAACAAACAAACAAACAAACAAACAAACAAACAAACAAACAAATCTTTCCTCTTTATAATATTAGTTTAGATAAGCAATATAGCATTACAGAAGATAAATTCAACATTAATAAAAACCACTAACTGTAACGACTTACCTTCAAGGTATATTTCCATAGTTTAATTAAGGGCCCATAAAAAATCTTATTTTTGAGCTTTGTTTGAATAAATATTTATTTCTGGTTATCCTTAACACAGATCTAAAAAATCTAGCTAGGATAGCCAGTTCTTGATCTTGCAACATTTTATCTAGGTACATTTTTTGATGTAAGCACAATAATATTGTAAATCTTCAAATAGTTCCAAGATCAATTATAATGTATCGATAGTAACATAATGATTGAAAATAAACGATTTATTTATTTATTATTATTATTATTATTATTTAATTGATTTCTTCTCATTACTTCTAGGATTTGAGAAAATGTACTAATTATATTATGTTTAAGTTGGTATTTTGCACGCCAGAAATTGGCAAACTGCATAAAGCCTTATTACTGTAAACATATTTAGACTTTTATTGTAATTTGTAAGTATATATATATAATTATACAACGTGTTTATGAGCAATTCCTATAACTCTAGGGTTAGATTCCTTATCGAAAAGTAATCAAAAATGGCTAAGGAACATGTGTTCTAAAATGGATATTTTCGGAGAAAATAATTTTTCTTTTTTAAATAGATCCAAAATTGTTTCCCATATGCCGCATCCTTGTTTTTGCGACGTTGCCAAACTTAAATCATTGAATAATATCCTACGGTGTAACTAGTGATGTGCCAGTAGAAGCTATCTTGTCGGCATCGATAAAGTCTTGCCGCAAACGATAAAACATAAATTTTCCTCAGATTTATCTTTTACAGTTTACAGTTTGGCGATATTGAAAATCTACTACCTGATAATAAAAAGACTACACCGCTATTCATAAAAGGTAGGTATTATACCTAAGTAAAAAATGCTGACTCGAAATTAAATACGATTTAAATTCACTCAAGCTTAAATACCGGCGTATTTACCATACTCGAAATTAAAAACATACACACAAGTCAATAGTAGGTACAATTCCGTCAATTTTTTTGACTGCGCAAACGTAGGTCAGCAAGTTCCTACCTAATTAATATTTCGCTTTTATGTTTTGTAATACTACTAAACTTACTTAACTACTTTTCGTTTAATCCCTTGTTTGGTATTCGAACCGGAACCCAAGCTCGTAGACAAATTCTATTCCTAACCGTAGTCCCTAAAGTTCATAACTGGGTAATTATTAATTATAGTAGTATTGGGTATCTCGATATTGTTAAAAATAGCAAAGGCGCACCGCAATCCCTTAGTAAAAATGTTGCGACGTTGTCGCTTTTTACATAAAGGTGTGTATAACATAAATAGTCGGAAATATTTGAATTACTTTGTATGAAAACTGTGTTTTTTTTTTTTTAAATATTAAAAAATATTTCTTATGCAGTTCGATTCCTATAAGTGGTCTGCTCAATACCTCGAAGTTATAGGAATTGCTTATAAACACGTTGTATATAATAAATGAATTGTACGCCATACGCCAATTTAACTCACTGGGCTGCTGGGCATATTCAAAAATGCAGTTAAGAACCATTATCTTGCAAACTAAAGGCAACAAAAATTATTCTTTAAGCTGAGTCGAAATAAATATATTATAATACTTTTCAAAATTAACACATACCTAATAAAATATACAATAAATTAGTTTAGATATCGATAGTAACATTTCTTGCCATGTAAATAATAACTAAGCATGATAAATCAAGTATGGTAACAATAACTATACATTGAGAAATTAAAAGAAGTCAGTAATATACTTAATTTTTATTATGTTTTAAATTTAACTTATAATAATTTCGCTTCCATGTAAAGAAAATGTAAAAGTAACGCAATCCAAAATATGGCCCTTACGTTTATCAAATAAATATTAGAATCACCAGAAATATGCAGCAAAATGGAAGTTATCCTCAACATGGCACTTCGGAAATTATCCTCAAAATGGCGGCACTGTTCATGCTTGGTCTACTTGCCGGCAGTCTTCTTGAACATTAGATGACGTTGTAGTAATTTGACGTGACGGTGACGTTAGTGGGCGTAATTTTGCGCATTGTAAATTCAACCGTCGCGTCCCGCACTTAGGATCTAAAATTCGCTTGTGCGAAATCAAGGTAATTTGCTCAAGAAGTTTAGTGTGAAAGCCAGCAAAGCTCTTGTTGCACAAAATACAAAATTCTTCCATAACGATACCGCGTTTCAACAACTAAAGAAGTTGAACGCGTTTCAAGAACTGTTAGTGAAGATTTTATTTGAAGTAGAATAAACAAAGACGTGATGTGACACACATATTTTTAAATACGTTCATTCTAAATATGAATATTACGAATACAAATTAACAAGGAGTTTCTATGTCTTCCTAATACACCCCCGTAATTTGTATTCACATCTTATTCTCATATCAATAGGTACAGTATTCCTAACACATGTAGAACACAATATTACAAAAGTCCTAAATTTATCCATACTAAATGCGAAAGTATGTTTGTTTGTTGGTTGGTTGGTTTATCCTTCAATCACGCTTCAACGGTGCAACGGATCGACGTGATCTACCTTTTTGTTCCAAGAAAGTTAACAGTTCCTGTGGGATCTCATGCTGATTTTTACGTATTTTGGATTCAATCATACGGCAACGAAATAACAATTCGACGTGATTTTTTAGGACCAGGAAAGTAACATGGGCTACCTTTGTCCTGGAAAAACTAATAGTACCCGCAGGATAACATGACGTCACTTATCACGTATTTGTCCTTCAATCGTGCCACCCAAAAGCTACTCATTAACGTGATTTTTGCATGGATAGAACTGAAGATTTGGTAATTAATATGGGCTTCATTTAATCCCAGAAAATGTATGGTTCCTGTTGGAGAGCTAGCTATTTTTCACGCATTTGGCGCATTCACGCGTTCAACTACGCGGTTTGTCAGTTACAGTTTTTGCGCTGATATAGTTGCGAAAAAAAGTAAAATAGGTTACTTTTCGTCGCAATGATTAAATAGATCCCGCAGCATCTTATTAAATAAGATTGAAATAGATCGCGTAACATATTATTTTATGGGATCTTTGCCAAAAAAAACAAAAAAAACTGCTTCAAGTAGACAACCATCACTTTTTACCATTGAAAATGGTTATCAGATGCAAATCGCCTGAGACGTATTTTTGGCCATAGCTCCGAGGATTTTAGGAGGATCGAGATGGGAATAGTACCAAGAGTTGAGGAATTTATCGAGACATATTGTGTGAATGTTTGAATTTTGAAAATCGGCTTGTAACTTTTTTTGGAATTATTTCGAAATTGTAAATATTTCAGAAAAAAACCGACTTAAGAAAAAAATAAAAAAAGGTCCCAGGGTATTAGTTTAGCTACAAAATGGCGAAAAAATTCTGAAAATCGGTTAATAATTGTGACCTGTAGGTGGTCCCTTTAGATTTGGAGTTGTAGAAAAACGGTTATTTTCGTATATAAAAAGTGAAGTAGCTTCTATCATTATTGACCCATCGTAATGGTAGTGGTGTTTAAAGATGCGGATGCAGGCGAGAAGTGCATTCGAGTTGGAATTTTTAAAATCAGATAATTCATTTTTGAAAAATTTTGAAGAGATTTACGTATTCATTTTCAATGCTCCGATTCTTGCGGGGACTGCGAAATCTGTGATTTTTTATAGCTATTAAATCAGGCACTTGCCTGTAAAAACCCATATTATACTTGCTCTAAATCTTCTTTTCTTTAGTTTTTTTCGGAGATGGTAAAGAATTTTAATTTTCTTTAATTTTGTAGTTGATTAAAATAACCATAGATGCAGATAAGTAATTTAAATTGTAGTGTAGTAAATGCTATAATTTGATTTTTTCGCTTTGTGGCCAACATCGCTTTATTGCCATCTCTATTCTGGTACACTAATGAGAAAAAAAAATATCTTTCTCACTTTCTTTGCATCGTTTTGAGGCAAAGAATAACAGCTCCAAACAGACGATTACAAATGAAAATCTCGTTTACACTACAAAACTTCTTTTAAACATACAAAACTTCTTATTATATTCGGTAACGCGGTGCGTCTAGAGTTGTCTTCTATATATATAATGCACTGTATGTCCCGGGAAAGAGATGGCAAAAAAGCAATGTTGGCCGCAACGGGAGAAAATTATCATATTATATTTTATTTAATAAACTAGGTAAGTACTTAAAGTTACTAAAATTTAACTTTCACATAAGTAATATTATGTAATTTTTTGTTATCTACTTAATTTTAAAAAAGTACAGAAGAATTCTTAACAGGTTTACCAATATTTTTTTTTGGAAAATAGTTAAGTAAGTATATCGAAAAAAATTGTAGCCAATTCGTCTCCGTGGATTAAGTTTTTTACTTAACTCCTTAATTTTCCAAAATTACCTTCCCGGAATACAACCTATCTCTGTACCAAATTTTATCAAAATTGGTTGAAAAGATGGACCGTTAAAGCGTAGAAGACAGACAGACAGAAACACTTTCGATTTCATAATATTAGTATGTATAATAGTTTTCAAATAAAAAGCTTTCAAAGATCGCAAAAAAATTGTATGACCCCTTAAACAACCAAATGCGAGAATACCCTTGGATACAGTGCGAAGACACACCAATTTCAAAGACCATTTTGTGTTGGGACGTTAAAATTGTTACTTTACGGCTAGGGAAATACAATCGAGAACACAATGTAATTCCATAATCATCACTGTGAGGCTAGAAACATTATATTTTAAAGCAGTTTTCGTTGCACAAACCAGTTTTAGAGCAATCAGTTACTTTAACGCTCAGGCAATACGGTTCAGAACGCATTGATCGTCATACTGATTGTCATTTGCAAAAGCTTTTGATTGAAAATTGAACTGTCGTATCAACGAAATACGGTCGGTTATCGAGTACAGGCTCGCGTCGCCGTAGGCATATTATCTCGGTCTCAGGACGTCACCACGCTCCTGCTTTCCCTGATTAATTAAATACAAAATATTTCTTTAGAAAATGATTTTAGTTTTTAATGCGTTTGATTTTATTATATTTGATATTTTCATAGTTGATAGGAAAAAAAATATTGTAATCGTATCAATAAAAAAAATTGACGGAGAAATATTTCACTACGAATAAAAAGGTAACTTTTGAAAAAAATATAGACTGATAGTATATTTGTTGGATTTTAAATTTTTAGGTATTAAACGGCAATAAAAGGACATTCCAGTGAAAAGTTTCAATGAGCAAATTTTCCGATGCAAGTAACATTAAAAAAACATATTTTTTCAAAATTTGATTGTTTCATCTTCGAGTATTTGTTGGATATTTCTTATTTAGTTTCCATACCTTTACATGAATGTTTCAAGTGAAGAAAGTTTTGACGGATCATTTTTGCGGACCAAGATATTAGACATAAAAGAGTTTAGGTAAAAATACCTAACTTCTGGTAAAATTTTTTGTTGGATATTTATAAAATACCTTTACGTTATGATACTTTATCATACTGTAAAGTTTCGTCGTCTGAGGAATTACTGTTGGGGTCCACTAGCTTCCTTTCCTAGACTACGGGCCGATCGTGCCTCTCCATCGCTTGTTCCGCGCTCTCACTTGCACGCTCAGGCTCAGGCGGAACGTGACACTTTTTCGTGCGTGCAGCCGGTGTTCATCGATTTATAAGACGTTATCACGTCAAAAATGTTTCATGATCATCATCTGACATAATTTTTCTATACTAATATTATAAATGCGAAAGTTTGGATGGATGGATGGATGTTTGTTACTCAATCACGCCAGAACGGCTGAACGATAGATTAGAATATATAATTAATACGTGTTACATGACATATTTAGTTAATACTCATGGAGGAATGTGCAGTGCTCAGACAAGCCGTGAACCGCTAACGAGCACGAAGAAACCAAAAAATATATGTTACATTTTACTTCTGATATTTAAAAAAAAAATCGTATCGGGCTGAAATTTGACACAGAGTTAGATTAGTCTGGCATATAGGCTACTTTTTATCCCGGAAAATTAAGGAGTTCCCGCGGGAATCAAAAGACCTCAACTCACGCGGACGAAGATGCGAGCATCAGCTAGTTCTTTTAACTATAAATATATCACCGGTTGCAACTCACTAGTTTTGTCTGAAAATGCCCGACTAGAAGAACCGTTTATATATTTGTAGATGAATATCGCTTACGATAGTTTCAAAGTTAAAATTTCTATTAGTTTGTTTACTTTGTTGCTCCTAGTTATTAGTTGTTTTTCGGGTTCGATCGATTGAAATGGTTATCTCTTGGTTATCTCTAAAGCAGATATCGCAATATTGAAGTTATTATCGATTTAACTTGCTTAATAAATTGTTTACTGGAAAGCACAAGCCAAAGCTCATATCCTAGTTATTGTGAATGGTTTAGTAGTTTGTTGTCGTTTTAGTTTAATTATTGGAAATTGACTGCGTTTTAGAATTTGTATTTTAGGACTAGATGACTTTGTCCGCGTACCTCATCTTTCTCCTTAATTTTCCAAGATTAAATGTATGCCTATATGTATGCCTATGTCCTTCCCCGGGATGTAACCTATCTCTATATAAAATTTCATTAAAATCGGTTGAAAAGATGGGCCGTTAAAGAGTAGCAGACAGTCAGACAGACACAATTTCGGATTTATAATATTAGTACCTATAGATTACTTAAAATATTTTGCTATTTTATTCGCGGAACGTGTTAGCAAAATATTATCCTTGTACAACAATTTAGTTACTTGTTGTTTGTATTACAACTATGTATTTTTATGTGGGTTGGTATTTTGCTTTTCCTATCACCATTCAAGCATTTTCCTCATCACAACTACGAAGTAACAAACATCCTTTACGTGTTGTACCTATATATAATTACATATTGCACCTCGTGGCATTAGGCCTTTTGCGCATTATAAGAAAATTTCTTGTCTTAAAGAAAATTTGTGTCTTATGATAAATGTCTTATAAGAAATTCAGTCGCAATGGTTGTTGTATACATATTACAAGAGACTTTTTCTTGTGTCGGATCAGACACTCGCATGCCAAATATAAGACATTCCTCATAAGACACGCGACATTTTCTTATAATGCGCAATAGGTTCAAACGTGCCCAACGCTCACAGGCTCACCGTGAACGCTTTCCGCTTGATCGGTGTCGCTTCGCAAATCACTGCGATGTATTGTCGTAGGCTTGTGGCACGCAGGGGGCGGAAGCGAACGCGCAAGCGGTTTCACGAGTATGAAAACTAGAACCTCGATTATTCGTTCATCTGTAAAAATCGAGTTGCAAATGGATTGCGTCATGTTATTATGTCTTTTTTTGTTGATAAAAAGTGAGTGAATTGAGAATTTCAAAGCATACTAATTCCAAGTTTCGATTTACCACCCTGCAGCTGCACCAGTCGAATATGTAAATGCTACATTAAATAATATTAAAATAGGACTTTTTGATGTGCAATTCAAACGGGTTAGAATATTTTTGTATGATGCCAGGCCCACCTACCGTTCTGTCATTTAAATTTTTTTGGTTTTATGCGTGGCAGCTATTTCTAGAAGAAAATAAAAATGGCGGAACGGTTGGTGGGCCAAAATGTTCAAACCCCTTTATAATGTCCTTTTTGTGTACTTTCACGTCATTGTTGGTTTCATAATATACCAAACGGCAGCACAAAGTTTTATATAGCTTAGTTAATGACAGCAATTCATCCGAATTATCGAGGTTTTACTTTATAGCATAGTTGGAATTCCTAACAGCTGTACTTTGAAAAAACTACTATGACGGTCTTATGAAAATAACTGCAGTAGGTATATACAAGTATAAGCTTGTGAATTTCAAGTGATATAATATATAAGGAATGCTTGCTTGCGTTTGCGTCTCTGCTCCTGTTGCACTAGGCCCGGCCGCCCGAGGAAGCCCGCCCGACCGCACGCCCGACACGACACGTACTAACGTCCATTACACTTACCTACCGTATTATAGTTGTGTGTGACCATGGCTAGATGACATTGTGTGTTTTGAAGGAACTTCTCACACATTCACACAAAATCCCAAAAAAATAGGTGTTTTAAAAGATAAGTTTAACCTGATTTAAATAATTATGAAATTCGATTTTTAGTAGTATTTTTTTTTTGAAAATTTTGTTTTTTGAGAAAGAGCCAAATATAATGTTCAGATATAGTTCCTCAATGGCGATCGAATGCTAATAGTAGTCGTAACGAATAGTTACACCTATCCATCTGTGCATGGAATAAGTAATTAAAAAAATTACAAACTAACGAGATTGATAATAGCTAACGGACACAAGCAAAACAATCACAAATTCTGTGCCATGTTAAAGAGTCCGATTGTGCGCGCTCCACATTAAACGTAACGCGTCTAGTTAGCTCACACGAACGTTACAGCTAATAGCTCTCGATAGCATACTATGTTAGTTCCCGATACGTGGTCCGGTCGGCGTGAGCAGTGTGGTGTGTTGTAGGGCGGCGGCGGGCTCCCTCGGTGCGGTGGCGCGGCTGCTGCGCGGCGAGTGCGCGGCGCGACGCCGACATGCGCGACGTGTACCGGCGCGCGCCGCCCGACCTGTCGCCCGGCTGCCTGCGCACCGTGTCGCCGCGCCGCCGCGCCGCGCGCTCCGCCGCGCAGCCGCCGCCGCTGCGCGCGCCGCCCGACCCCGAGTGCGAGCTGGCGTGCGACGCGTGCTGCCTGGACGCCGCCGCCGCCGCCGCGCCCGCGCCCGCCGCCGCCGTGCTCACCGAGCGCGGCGCCGCGCCCGCCGTGCGCGGAGAGGAGGAGCTGCCCTGCGACACGGGCGGGGGCGGGGAGGCGCCGCGCGCGGGCGCGTGGAGCGGCGGCGCGCGCGCGTACGTGACGCTGCCGCGGCGGCGCGGCGTGGCGGCGGCGCTGTTCCGCGCGGCCGCGCTGCCGCCGCGCCGCACCACGCCCGACGGCACCGACATCTACTACTGGTGCGACCTGCCGCGCCGCAAGCGCACCGGTAAGGGGACACGCGCCACCTTCCCACTTGTTCGAGGCGGAGCGAAGGGAGTCCGTGACTATCGTACAGACGATCTCTCTTTACTTACTTATGAATATTTCAACATGTATCTGATAGACAGTAGCACACTGAGCAGTATGATTTGTTCGCAGAGCTGGACGACGGCGCGTACAACCCGCTGTGGGCGATGCGCGGCTTCACGCAGACGTTCCACCTGTGGAAGGAGGGGCGACGCGCGCAGTCGGCGCCGCTCAACGCGTTCCTCACGTACGTCACGCTGCCCTGGTGGAGCATCGCCAAGGGTACGTGCACACTCACACAACCCACGAGTACTGCCGCCATCTGACGGCTTCATCGGGAGGATGTGGCACTACATCAGCGAGCTGTCTGTCTCAGCTCGCTGAAGCATCACGGGTCATTCAATTTATTTTTATATTTTATTTTGTATCTTTTTGTCCTTAATTTATTTTTCCACTGGCTCATAGTAAAATTTAACATTATATTGCAAGCTGTGGCTACCTCTAAATGGGTTTACAATAATGTATATTACTCTATTATCTAGTTATATTTTTCCTTTCTAATTTCTTAGTACATAAGATAATTATAAGCCTATGTTAAAGAAAAATTACTTATTATTCAAATAGCTTGGCTAGATTGTAATTATATTGAGCACCCTTCATTGGTAATCAATAATAGAAAAAAAAACTGTTAATGTATAGCAGCCTGTTGGATGTCCTATAAAAAATAAAATTAAGATGCTTGACTGTCGCCTGTGAACAGAGTGGGCTCGCTCTGTTTTCTCAGCTTTTTCAGTAACGTTACGTTTTTAGTAACGGAACGTTACAAATTATAATATATCTTGTCGAACGTCATGCTGTGACAGACGTCAGAGTGACACTATCTCTCACTAACTTGGTATTGTAAGACACAGACGTGAAAAGGTATAATAATTATTAAATATTAAGAAAGTATTAAAATAAAGACTCCACCGAAGGCCAAAGCATCTTTTTTTGATTTTATTACAAGGTTCGCCGTGAAGGGATTCGTCCGGACGTGTCGCGCGGGGTCGGGGCCCCGGGGGCTCGCACGCGCAGATAACCTCCCCCTCGAGTTCTGATCGCGGAGACCCGAATGGGAGGTTATTTTCAGTCGTGCGAGTCCAACACGCCTGCCAGCGGGCACCAGTCCGTAATGCTGGCCACACGGGATCAAGTTTACATCATTTTATTTAATTAAATCTGATATTTAAATGCTGTAATTTTAATGAATTGAATGCAACGTATTTGTTTTATGTTATAATTTTAATTTTAATACAAATGTAATTATTAAGATAAGGTAGTTTAATGTAGCATATTTTAATTATTGTAAACTAGCTGATGCCCGCGACTCCGTCCGCGTGGTTTAAAATTTTGATTCCCGCGGGAACTCCTTAATTTTCCGGGATAAAAAGTAGCCTATGTCACTCTCCAGGTCCTCAACTATACCCATGCCAAAAATCACGTCGATCAGTTGCTCCGTTGCGGCGTGATTGAAGGACAAACCAACAAACCAATAAACCAAAAAACAAGCACACTTTCGCATTTATAATATTAGTATGATATGATATGATTATTGTATTTATTTAATTTGTGTACTTGCTTTGCCCTATCAGGGGATGAATGAAAATGAAAATTGAACGTCAACTTATGTTCCTAACTATAAGCTTTCTATATTTTTATTACTTTAACTTAACTGTAACTTAATGGTATATTTTATTATTTACTTTTTCAACCCATGGGAGCTGTTTCTGTCATAAGTAAATTATATCTGTGAAAACTTGTAATAGGCGTTATACTTCTTTATATTTATCTATCAACTATTGTGTATGCAGCTATAAGTTTTCCGTACAAAATAAAATAAGTATAAATGAGTATCAATGAACTGCTTCCAGATATCCTGGACCACCGGGAGGAGCCTATCCTGACGTTCTGAGGCCCGCGGCGCATCGTCACATACCCACCCTCAAGACACTTGGACTCTTTACGAACATTCCTGATGTACTGCCATTCATCGAGTATAATATTATGCTATCATATAAACTGCATTGAAAGTGCTTGTTTCAATGCCTGGTGAGACACCCGAAACTAGTCAATTTCAGACGAATACGTCATTCAGCGGGTAGGAAATCATCGTTTTATTTTCTACCCGCTGAATGACGTAGCAGCCCTCCTGTCAATCCTGTCAGAGTATCTTTTGTTTATTTCAAACCTAATTGTCATTGTAACCATCAACTAAACTGACAGATATCGGCTGTGTTCCGAAATACACTGCGAGCACTGTAAGGTGTGACGTGACTTTAGTACACTGCGAATCCGTTCCTTTATAGTTAGGTATACTGGGTACTGCTTAAAACGGAACGCTGTCAGCACTGAGACAAACACTGAGAGCACCTTACCTCGAAAACGCCAGTGCTCACAGTACAAAGATGGCGTCGATTAATGACGTCATATATTTCCCTAGGATACTGCAGCAGTTTACTGTCAGTTATAACGGAACGAATTTCTCCACAGTAAAGAGCACTGAACAGTGCTCGCAGTCTATAACGGAACACAGCCATCGTATTTGTAAACAACAACCTAGCAACTAAATTCAATAAGAAATACAATTTTAATAAAACTCGCACTTTTAATGCGGATTATAGAAAAAATATAGTGTGTGACGCGGGATGGAACACGATTTGAGACTTCGGGTGATGCCAGCCCTCGCTTCGCTCAGGCAAGAACTTCACTCTCGTCTCAAATCGTCTAGTTTCACCTCTAGGCACACAATGGGGCTGATTCTGTAGTGCACAATCTCTAAACTAAACTAAAATTAGAGCATTACAAATATTGCTAACCCTTTCATAATACTCCCTGCGGAAAGGGACAGAACTAGATTTAAAGCTGACATTTTAGTTTAGTTTAGAGATTGTGTTATACAGAATCAGCCCCAATATACTATTAAATTTAAGTCATTGTGAAAGATCTCGTGTAGGTAGAAGTACATTGTGGATGATTTAGTTGTACACAATTTTCAAACTAAACTTAATTGACATCAACTCAACTCATATTTTTTTATTCAAATAAACTTATTACAAGTAGTTTTGAATCGTCGAGTGAATCTACCACTGCACTGGTTCGGAATGCCATTCCTACCGAGAAGAATCAGCAAGAAAGTCGGTGGGTGGTGGTTGAATGTCCGGTGGTGGTTGACCGGCCTGAATGTCGTACTGTCCCTCAAGCAGCATTATGTAAGGTAGCAATGTTTGTGTAAATTCTGTCATTTTAAGTTTTGTTTGGAGACTGGATAACAGAACTAAACACAATGAGGCCAATGTACATCATCTTTGAACTAAAATGACAGCTCTATTTATATTGCTATCCCGTTCATAATACTCCCTGCGGAATGGGCCAGCACTAAATTTAGAGCTGTCATCTTAGTTTAGTATAGAGATTACGTTAAACAGAATTGGTCTCTATAACCATATAATTAAGTCATTTATTTAATTCACTAACTTATTTTTATGTAAACGCGGACTGATAGTCGTTACTTTAACATGTGTGGTATTTTTACTAACAGTCAACACGTGAGGCCTAAAATTTTATATAATACTAGCAGATGCGTCAAATAAGTTTTTTCTAACTCCCTAATTTTTTTGGGTTAATATATATACCCTATGAGGCTATGACACTCGCAAATAATGTGGCTTCCTATTGGTACCAGAATTTTCAAAATCGGTTCAGTAGATCCAGAGATTACCCCCTACAACCTCACAAACTCACAAACTTTACCTCTATAATATTAGTATAGATAACAGGCAGAAAAATATCAAACCGAGAGTCTAAAAAAACATACGCGCCGTATTGAGAACCTCTTCCTTTTTTGGAAGTCTGTTAAAAATAACTTCAAAACAAACAATAAAATGTATAATAAATAGAATTTTACCGCGCAATGAAAATAAGGTAGAACATAATATTATATTTATTACCGTATTACGTGAATGAGAAATATGCAATAGTTTGTAAAGCCGCTCAGTTTCTCATTGACAAATTATTATTTATTAGTTATTATTTATACTACAAACCACAATATAATGTAATAAACGGGTACATACCACGATAAATATGACGATTTAATTTGTCGATATTTCGGCCCAGTTGCATGGTCTGTTTATTACATTATACTAGCTGATGCTCGCGACTTCGTCCGCGTGGTTTAAGTTTTTTTGATTCCCGCGGGAACTCCCTAATTTTCCGGAATAAAAAGGCCTATGTCACTCTCCAGGTCCTCAACTACACCCATGCAAAAAATCACGTCAATCCGTTGCTCTGTTGCAGCGTGATTAAAGGACAAACCAACCAACAAACCACCAAACAAACACACTTTCGCATTTATAATATTAGTATGATAATATTATATTGTTAAACCACAACATGTCTTATGTATAAGAAATACATAATTATACTTACGTAGGTTTTCGTAAATAAAGGTCAGAGGACGCGGTTCATGTCGATATTATGTTTGTGTGAAATATTATTTTTTTATTGTGCTTTTAGTTTTAATTACAACCAAAATCACTGTGAATTCTCGTGATACTTATGAATTCTATGCCTCAGTTGCACGAAACGAATTAAAAAATTTGAGTAGTAGTTAAACTAATTTAATCGCAAGAATTGTGTGAAGTCTTGTGATTAAATTAGTTTAATCGAGACTTAAATTTTTTAAATTATTTCGTGCAACTCGGCGTAAGTGTGCATCGGTGACGTATCACACGTTTAAATAATTACTATTATTTAATAATTTATTTTAAATGGTTATTATTTTAGATCATAATTAAATGAATGATCTTATTTTATAATTGAAAATGTAACATAATATTTTAATCTAGTCACTGAAAGTAAAATATGTTGTTCATTTGTTACGTGAAATGATTCAAAGTTGGTAGAGGTGTTCTAATCTAAAACTGAACGCGCCTCACTCGTTTGTGTCATGTATGCATTGGCCGGTCGTGGAATTTGGTCGGTGACTGAACAATCAATGCTCATGTCTAATTTGTACTTTGAGTATCAGTGTAAACATATTGGAGGTACGTTCATTTTAAGATTAGATGCCTTCTGCGTTATTGTGAAATGTGTGTGTTCCATTATTGAACATTGTACTCCGTTGTACCTAAGTTTCTATGAAATAAGCGAACAGTCACAAACGATATTGCCTTATATGTAATTGATAAAATTGAACGACAAACTAAAGTTAAGGGCGGCCGCACACGGGCCGCACGAAGCTGACACGACTGTCCGCTGTATGGACCACAAACTTGACTATCCGAACTCTGAAGTCCTTGCCGCAGTGGGAAGAGCTCCGGGTTTATGAGCGGGAGGTACCGGGTTTGATTCTCGGCTCTATTTAGAAATCTAAATTACCCAAATTGTCTCTGCGAGATCCTAATCTCTAAATTAACTCTGGTCTGGTGGATGGCTTCGGCTTTGACTAATTTCCGTCCTACCGCCAAAGACGTTTTAGGTCAGGCGAGGACGCCAAGCGATCCAGCATTCCGATCTGATGCCGCGACTGACTGTGGTTGGTAACGCTACTAGGTATGCCCGCAAACATCTTAGACTGCATCATCAGTTACTACCACAATGATACCTGGTGGTAATGATACCTGGTGGTGGTGGTGGGCATACTTGTAGTAGAATAAAAAAAATCCTTTCATGAGCGCGCATCAGTCGACTGCTCGAGCAGTTGACAACGACTGCTCGAGCGGAGCGTGTGCGTTGTTCCCTGATCAGCTGTGCGTGTGCGTGTGCGTGTGCTATATGTGTTGTGTACGAGTGTTGCGGTACGTAAGCCGGATCTAGTCACTGGAGGACTGTGCGATTTATTGTAATATTTATATGATGTGATGAATTAAATATGTAATACTCGAATTATGATCAGTTTCATTTTATTTAAAGGTCGCCTTAACTTGAATGTAAACGTCTGTATGGCGCTTGTCACGAATGTAGTGGTAGTCCCGTAGATGTGGCGCTAGTAGACGCATGTTTATGCAATTTTTGTATGAAAAATGTATTGGTTCCACTAACTGCCCCTACTTCTTAAAATTTAACTCAAATCTTTTTAAACTCGAACTCAAATATTTTTTATTCAAGACAAGTGCTTTTGAATTGTAGAGTGAATCTACCACTGATTCGGAATGTTACTCCTACCGAGAAGAACCACCAAGAAACTCGGTTACACGGACTCATTGACTTACCAATACCTTAGACGCACCATCGAAACGCAAAAAACGGCACGGTCAAATTGTGCACAAATAGATATTGTGAATAATTTTCGCCTCAGACGCGCATGAGTAGACTAGGCGACAAAATGTCGTATGCGTCGAATTGTTATTACAAAATTGAACCCTAAATATAAAGCTATACGGTTGGTTTTTGTTAACCGTTTGGTGTCTCTTTGTCTATATTATCTTTCTGTGTTTGTATAAGCGATTGTGGACGCTTTTTGAGTATTAATTTGTAGGTAATGTTGTATCCTTAGTTGGTAAATCGATGCACGAACTGTACAATGACGTAAACGTTTAGTGGGTGCGTTCATTTTAGGGACTTGGGGAAGTAACCACCTGTGTTTAGGAGATCTTGAACGAATAGCAAACGTTAATAACGGCAAAGCCCTCGGGTCGCGCAGGCGCAGACAGAGACCTACAGTTCGCGCGCGAGTTGAATGCAGAGTATGGGTCACCATACATTCGCTCTGCATTCAACTCGTGCGCGCACTATATATTCCCAGCAATAATAATGCGAGTGACGTCGGAAATTGCGTCGGCAGCATCGGGAGCTGCGTTTTAATCCAATATCGTAAGAAGAAGACACCACCTGCAGCTGACATCACGAATCTCTGCGGGTCAGTTATAACGCGCCCACCGCCATCACTACAGCCCATTACCGTCCCACTAGTGGGCACGAGAGAGAATTAGAGCTTAGACCCACCACGCTGCTCCAATGCGGGTTGGTGGGCTTTAACGACTATTATCATGTTAGATAATAACCGGGACCGACGGCTTAACGTGCTCACTGCTCTCCGAGGCACGGGGGTGAAACACCGCCAACTTCCTAACTCCGGGCTAGTACTGAGAATTTCTAGTCAGAAAAACCCAATACTCAATTATGGCCCGACCCGGGACTCGAACCCGGGACCTCGTCGGCCGCAGTCGAACATGCCAACCACTAGACCAACGAGGCAGTTATAACGGCGCGTGCTCATGTAATAAGTCAAACGGAGTGAATTAAGTATAATCATTTGATCTCCTTTGCTAATTTATTGGTAAATCTGTTATAACTTTCAGCGTGTGAGTCGGAACGATTTACGCGCCGCGCCGTTTGATTTCGAACGGTTTATTCATTGGCGCGCGTGATATTGACATGTGATACATATTAAATTTTCTGATCCGTCGCGTCTTCGCTTGCTTGATATATTATGTAATTGCTATGTTAGTTGAGCTGTACCTGAGTGAACCGTCTGCATACACCAAGGTTGATAAACCGTGCTCTGTGGCGAGCCCTCGTGCTCTGGGCTGGCTGCTGCAACCAAAGGCGGGCCGTACTGGTGCTGTTATACCTGAAACAAACAATTGTATTTTTAGTTTTTATCCAGGATAGAGCGATAAAAGCGCAGCTTTAGTTTGGGGTAGGAGGTTGAGAGGTTTTCTTATCCACTACAAGCTAGCCCTTGACTGCGATCTCACCTGATGGTAAGTGATGATGCAGTCTAAGATGGTAGCGGGCTAACCTGTTAGGGGCCTGGCAGTTATATTAAACCCATACCCCTATTCGGTTTCTACACGGCATCGTACCGGAACGCTAAATCGCTTGGCGGCACGTCTTTGCAGGTAGGGTCTATTAGCATGGCATATCTAGCTGGTAAATGGTCTCAGGGCGTGCAGTAAGCTATGTTTATTTTTCACTTGTTGCAAACAATAATAGTATATGTAGTTACACAAATCGCATATTACAAGTCACGTCATGACACCAGATTGCGGAGCCGAGTAAACTAAAGGCAGACTAGTCAACAATTAGCTAATAAAGCGCGATGCAGTAGCCAAGAGCCGAAAACGAGCATATCCTGTGTTCCACAGGCAGTAGGCGGCGCGCGGCGTGCGGCGTGCGGCCGGCCGGCCACGCCACGCTGATGAGCGGGGACCCTGGCCGCACCGCTTCAGTGGACAAGTCCCGTCAAAGTCCATCACTCACTCCATATTGCTTACTCATGGTTTCCTTTCCTTTGCTTAGAATTTGTGTGATAGGCCCGCGTTATCAAGCCGACATCAGCTAAGAACAGGTTCTCAAGAATAGTTCTTCAGCATAGATGGACTGATACTTGAAAACGCGTTCTTAAGCTGATGGCGGTTTACTGAATATGGGCGGTAGGATATATTTCACCTACCATATAAAGCTTTCTTTGTGTTTCCTACTCATTCTTACTTCCCCGTTGAGGCTGACCGCTTCGCATTTCAACGCAATTCATTTCTAGAATTTATTTCATCATTTCACCTGCATTTTGAAGAAAACCTGTTGAGGTTAGCTGCCTCAGGCAAGGGACAAATGCTGTGGAAAAATTTCTATTCGGCCTATCTTGTCATCTAATATTAGGCACGTAGGTAGGTATTAATGTTATATCGAGGCGCGCGTATTTCTTCCTTGCTTTCTATTCATGATTTGGATAACATGGCATAGTAATGGAATTTAAGTAAATAGGTACTTAGATAAACCACTATAGCGCATTAAGGTCCCACTGCTGGGCACAGGCCTTCACTCTCATAGGAGAGAGAGAATTAGAGCTTAGACCCACCACGCTGCTCCAATGTGGGTTGGCGGGCTTTAACGACTATTTCATGTTAGTGATAATAACCGGGACCGACGGCTTAACGTGCTCTCCGAGACACGGGGGTGAAACACCGCCAACTTCCTAACTCCGGGCTAGTACTGAAAATTTCTAATTCGAAAAACCCAACACTTAGTTATGGCCCGACCCGGGACTCGAATCCGGGACCTCGTCAGCCGCAGTCGAACATGATAACCACTAGGCCAACGAGGCAAGTTGCATAAAAGCTCTATAAAATAAAAGACGAAGATCTGCAAGGATGCAGTCCGTCCTGATTCCCGCCGGCCCGCGCGCCGCGGTGCCCCTACCGCGAGAGGCGTGCGCTGCCGGAAGCGGCCAGTTGTCGGGAGAGCCGCTGTCTTCGCCTCGTTACTGCGCGCCACTGCCCACTCCACTCTCCAGCCGCTAAGGTGAGTGCTGTCTTTACGACGACTCTTACGCCTACGTATTTCCTTTTAGATAGGTATTTGAGACACTTTTTATTACGCCTGCAGAGCAAAAATATTTTAAATTTAATAATACATAAATAAGTAAAAAGGTATTGCTGAATGAGTATAATTTTTTTCTAAATATTAACATAGACATAGATTACGGATTTGACCCCGAAGACAAGTTAAAAGTGCTCCAATTTAAATCAAAATATTTCTCCACTAACTAGACCCCGAGATAAGTAAGCTCTGCTTGACGCAATTTTCACGCAAGCTATAGATAGTAGATACCTCTAAGAACTGTAGGTTTTTAAGTAACTGGACGCAATCACCAATAATAATAATATGGTGTAGTATTGCGTCACCTGTCCCAGTTATGTAGTACATAGGGCACTCGATGCCCAACCCTAGATAACAGCACTCAGCAGCGTTGACTTGCAATCGCTCACGTCAGCGAGTTACCTACAGCGAGCCCTAGGAACGCCGACGCTGAGCTTAGGGTTTCCAGGATTGGCTATAAACATATGCTCTACTTAAATGTAGGCAGTAAAGAAAAGCTGTAAGACAAATAGAAAGGTTCGCGAGTTCGTAAGATGACTTTGGGCCTGAGGCGACAATGCACCATCTAGAATGTTCATTATTGTGTTTAACTAGCTAAATATTTCCGAAAAGCGCCACCCCCGGACGATCTCAGCTAGGCTAGCCACAGTGAGCACAAGAGTGGAGTCCACAGGACACGATCTCGTGGTGAAGATCCTGCAAGGTCAGCAGTGGACGTCTATCGGTGGACGATGCCTTTACTCAGCGCGAAACAGTCCTGTGATGGACTGCCACTGTAGTGATAGTTCAGTAATTTGATTATTACATTTTCAGCGGAAGCTAAGGGTGTTTATCAGAAAACGATTTGTAATGAGCACAGTTTCTGGATAATTCAGATATGGCCCCAATCTCTGTCGCTAGTAGTCGGTGGGCGCGGGCGTCGCTGGCCACATGACTTCTGACCCCTTATCAGCCGCCGCCGCTATCTCGCAAGTGCCGCGCACTCCGCATCCCGGCGCGACGCAGACGCCTCACGAAACTCACGAAAATTATTGGTAAGTTTGCACAATTATAATATTGAAACGAAAAATTGAAAAAAAAAATATGTCAAAAGTACCTAAGTCTCATTCAGCTGGAGTGATGGCGCGAGTTAGATTAATCAGTTTGTCGGCTCATGAAACTCATAGATTTGAGTGCTTGCGTCTTTCATTACCTAAGTAGGTACTTATTCTTTGAAAATAAACCGCATTTTTCTGGAACTCTATAATTCTCTCCTCCAGAAGACCATCACGGCAACTGTATTAATTTGTCAAGTAACCATTGCTTAGTTACCAGTAGTTTGATACCAAGAACTGTGGATATTTTTCCTAGGTTTTTAATTAATTATTTATGTTTATTGATTTTGTTTATCATTTTTGTCAGGGCGAAGTGCAGAGATGTGGTGGGTGTGGTGTTTGACGCTGGCGGCGTCAACGCTGGGCTGCGAACTGATCCCGGGAGAAGATGCTCCACCTAAATCTCCGGGAGACAACTTCTACCGCATCCTGATCAACGGGGAAGTGGAGAGATATGCACCCGATCAGCGTTATGTTGGTAAGTAGCAAGCAACAACCTGATGTGCCCTAGTTCTTGTGTGCCTAATTACTGAATGAGCAGATCCTTAGGTAAGGTAAGAAGATTATGAAGCTTACAGATCAGAACAATATGAGGTTCAAGTGCGAGTTGACAGGCTATCTAATTAAACCAACCTAAGTACATATCCTGGAATTTCTCTAGAAATGAAAGTTCACTCAGGCCCGTCCGTACCTATAAACAAATTAAGATTATGCCGACATCAAACTAAGAATAGTAGGTATTCTTAAAATACGTACCTACGTAAAATACCCACGTATGGGTCATACTACTACTTACTACTTAAGACCGATACTTGAGAACTTGTTCTTAGCGGATGCCCGGGTATTAATACATGCCTTATAGTTACGACGCTCTCCTTTTGAGGGTTACTAACACAACCTCACTAACTTAGATATAATCGGAGAGTCTTTTCGTGAGTAAGTAGATAATTTGACAAAATCCCTATAAAGATAATCTCAACCACTAAAGAGTTAAAACATTGCACACTAATGAAAACTTACAATACTAATTGCAAAACAGTGAACAGATAACCATTACAAAGTCGCGGAAATTGCGAAGTTAACCGGAAAAGTTAACAAAGTAGCCGTTTGTTTGAATTCATCTCACGAACACGAATTAGCGTCACTCAGTCCCATCATAACGAGGCGCGTGCTCCGAGCATTACGCTTGTTACTAGGTATAATGTATAACTATACAACAGATAATGAACCGAATAACTTGGTGATTTGTTAACAAAACGCGAATGCTTAAATTTAACTGCTTACATAAGTGTCAATATTTCTTCTACGGTCGTGACCCGAACATTTATTTACTCATCGACTGCTTCCAAAGAAGAAAGAAATAATGATCGTCGCAACTTTTCATTAAATGCGAGTTTTCTATCTATCTATAAACATATTACACAAATGTAGAAGAAAAAAAAAATAGAGCAACTGCTGAGTTTCTTGCCGGCTCTTCTCAGCAGAATCTTTTTTCCGAACCGGTGATAGAGTCGAAACATGACGTAACATAAGAGGCTTCTGTATATATGTCCTACATATTTTAAATAAATTAATTGAACTGAAATGACTCCAGATATATACAGCATTCTGTCGTAATGGCCTTTTTTCGGGTTTTGAATATAAGCAGTGTTACCGACATCGGCAATCGACATGACGTTGTCCTTCATGTCATTGTATTATTTTCTACCCGATGTGCAATCCAGAAGAGTACATAATACAAAAATATTTTATTTCTTCTAGTGACCCTAGTCGGCTCCAGAACCCACTCTGTCGTCCAGCAGTTCACCAGGTTCCAACTGAAACTGGATCCCTTGGACCCGTCGGCTCCCAGGAGTCCTCACAAGCAGGGCCAGTTCCAGCTCTTCGCCGACACCCTCACCAAGTTCGACGAGGAATGCACCAACTCTGTGATAGAAGCCGATGACCTGCCCAAGACCGAGGTGCAGGTCATGTGGAAGGCTCCCCCGGCCGGTTCCGGCTGTGTGGTGCTCAAGTAAGTACCCTGATTGCGATGTGCTCGCGTGGCATTCGATTTGCAATAATTAATTTGCATCAAATTTCTAAATTGGATCATGTTTACTCCGAGGCATAAGCCATAGAAGAGCTGTTAGAGGCATGGTGGGGGCATCACGACTCATTAGACTGGATTGAGTGAATAGTTGCAGATAAGTGTATAATGCAGAGCCTAGGCTTATGTAAGCTTATGTATGTCACCATACATAAGCTCTGCATTCATCTCGCGTGCGAACTATACTTACAATAAGTATAATGGGTAAATATTCATTAGTACTAGTTACTATCACTATCTAGTATTTTCCTCATCGCGTAGGAAAGTAAAAATACTGAGCCCATTAATTGTACTTAATGCATTTAATATATTTCCAGGGCGATGGTGTACGAGAATGAGAGCAGATGGTTCGCGCAGGACGGCCAGCTGACCAAACGTATCTGTGAGGACACGTCCTTGTCGGTGTCCGAGTGCTGCGCGTGTGACGATGCTAAATACAAGGTAAGTATTACTTACCTACAAAACCACAGAAACTTACAAGTTTAACAAATTGATCAGACATAATACCTAGCTGTAATTATATCGAGTATAGATAAATACAGGCAGACACTTTGCGTGATTCTGGCACTAGACGTGGAGCTTCTCTACAACCGGCATCCGAGCCACTTAAGAACATTTTTATTTAGAAACAATTACCTACTTACCAATTTTTTTTTACATAGGTAGGTAGGTATGATGATCCTGCGGAAGTATTAACTGTGTAAATGTTTTACTAATTATGTTTGATGAAATTGTTACACGAAAATGTTACTTTCCAGAGAACAGAAAAATTTGAGAATAAGTACCTACTTTAGAATCATGCGGACAATATTATGCGTATCTAAAGCTAATTTATCGATTTCCGTGAAAGCAGAGCTTATTATGACAATTCCATTTTGCAGCTAGTGTTCGAGGGCCTGTGGTCGCCGCAGACGCACCCTAAGAACTTCCCCGTGCAGGCGCTGTGGCTCACTCACTTCTCCGACGTGATCGGCGCCACTCACCCCAAGAACTTCTCCTTCTGGGGCGAGGGGCAGATCGCTACGGACGGTTTCAGGTCGGTTCACATTTTGAAAGTGAAATATGTACCTGCCTAGAAGTTGGAAATACCTACATTATCTGAAATCTGAAATACTTGTTTTGATGTGCGAATGTTGTGCATGCATCGTTATCGAGGAGAGGGGTAGATTTTTGTAGACTCAATCTACGATTCTTGGGCATTGTACCTACTTCGCTAACGAGCGTATAGGCTCTTTTATTTATTACAAGTTCAGCTGAAAACTCTAGCGAAATATAAAAGTTCCTATGGTAGTAAGGGTTCCGTATCACCACAAAAGTTTAGTAAATAACAAGAAAGATGTCATAACAACACGTAATCAGCTGTGAAATAACTGGCTGACATGTGGCGCTAAACTGGTAGCGCCTGACAAACAGTTCGACACCCTTTATGTACCTACAGAACCCTGATTAACGATTTTCGGATTTTTTCCTATACTTGTGCTGTACGCCCTTGCGTCTTGCCAAATTTTATGATTCTAGGTCAACGGAAAGTACCCTATAGGTTTTGATTTATTGGCGAGTGTCAAAATATATGCGGTATAAGCGGCCGTATCTATCTTTTTTTTTTTTAATTTATTTTGTACCAAAAAGTTGTACAATATGTACTTAGAAAAACAGAAATATAGTGGACAACGAAACACTTATCTCTATAAAGAGATCTCTACCAGTGGCCCTTGGCAGTGAGAAAGTTTGTGAAGGAAGAATGGGTACAACAAGATAACTTCAAGGTATCTTTTGATTGCGTTGACCCAGAAGCTTGATCTTTTTCCTCTTGAGGTGGATGAAAAACTATGATGGATAAAGTGCTAAATGACCGCAACATGTTCGTGTGCAGATCCCTGGCGGAGTGGGGCTCCGTGGGCCTGCTGGAGCGCGAGCTGCGGCAGGCGGGGCGGGTGCTGCGCTCCATCGTGAAGGCGGCGGGCCTGTGGCACCCGCGCCTCAACCAAAACACCAGCGCCGCCTTCACCGTCGACCGCAAGAGGCACTACCTCTCGCTCGCCTCCATGTTCGGTACGTGACGGGACAATACATAATACTCTATTTATTCAAAACATGTAGGACGTACAGTTTTTTTTTTATCCACTACAAGTTAGCCCTTGACTGCGATCTCACCTGATGGTAAGTGATGATGCAGTCTAAGATGGTAGCGGGCTAACCTGTTAGGGGCATGGCAGTTATATTAAACCCATACCCCTATTCGGTTTCTACACGGCATCGTACCGGAACGCTAAATCGGTCTTTGTCGGTAGGGTGGTAACTAGCCATGACCGAAGCCTCCCACCAGGCAAAGACAGTGTGCGTAGCATGCGCACAACGAGATTATCTCGCGACGAGAGAGAAAGATGTTGTCGTTGCCGGCAAATTTTTCATTTACCCTAACATGCACAAAATTCGGTATATTACAAGAAAAAAAAAGTCGACATGTAACGGTTCGTAGAGAAAAATACCCTAGATAAGTGTAAGGTTTATTATTTCGATAGTGGTCAATTTGACTTATTTCACAACTCTTTATTCAATATGAGCTGGGTGTATATTGAAAATATTATTAAGTTAAGTAATACTGTTTGTCAATTTACCTCATGGAACAAGAAGTGTAACTACGTCGATATACCTAATTTAATTACCTTATGTTAAACCTTAGTCAATATCCGTTTGTTGACGTATATTGACATACGGAGGTGGGAGTGTTAAAAACTTTTATAAAACGAGAATGTTTTGGATCTCATGATTCATTCGATTGACGACAGTAGTCGTATTCAGAGGTTAAGCAATGTTGCTACTTGCTGTAATATTTAATGAAGTGTTAGATTTGTGATAAGGAAGTGATGCATATATTGATTTCGCGCAAGTTTCGAGTTTTATTCCACGGAAATATTCGTCTGAGCCATTAGCTCAGAAGTGGGATACGGGGAAGATAGTGCAGTTATCATCTCGTTGAAGGACTACGCCCAAAGGGAAAAAAAGGTGATGTACATATTTTTGTTCAAATTTATTTATTTTATATATAAATATATAATAATATAGGGTATAAGTGAAGCTCATCAGGGAAACACATCACGTGTTTATAAATTGTAATACAAATTCGTATATATATATATATTTTTTTTCTTTCTTCCGAGTCGAATTTATCACAGGTGATAAAGTTCTGGTAATGACAAGATATTAATAAACGACCTGAAAGTTACTTTTTTACATTTGTGGTTTCATGCCTGTAAATTATGTTTAATTAAAGGAAAACTGAATCGTGAGGTATAGGCACTACCTCGATAAAGCGTAGAGTAACGTTAATTTTTTTTTTTTATTTCAAATTTATTCATTGTTTTTAAAGAAAGGTGAAAGTACCCTTAAACCTTGTCGACTTGTCTGGGGGCCGCTCTAAAAACTAGTACATGGATATAAGTATTTTAAGGACGTAATTCGGGTATAAAGTACCAGTAACACAGCAACGAACAAATAAGTAAAAGTGGGCGAAACAAGTGAATAAAAAGTAATTCAAAGATGAACGAGCAACATCATAATGTCATCATATAATATAGTAAATTGAAATTGTGGGGTAGTTTGCGGAGTCCCGGCGCCATGCGTTTGAACTTTGGGGATTCGAGATACGGGATAGTTGGATTTGGATATTAAGGAACGTGTACTTTTGTATTATATTTATTTTTCAGCTGGGTATCGAGGCAGCGCCCGGTTTGATGCAGTCAGTCGAGGCATTGAAGTGAATCCACTGAGGAGCCGCGTGAAAGGCTGAAATGGAGGTTAACAAGGACGTAGTTGGTGCTGAAGGGTTTGCTAATGCAGGTTGGGTTACAAGTGGTACAGCTTTGTGAGTTATAAAAAAAATGGTTGATGGTTGATTGGTCTACAGGGGCTGATACTTGCCGTAAGTACTTTTTTGTTTCCTTTTTATTATTATTCGAAGATTTTGTTTTGGTTAGACTTTAGTTGACTGGCAAATCGCGTGAGGCCCGGTCGACCAGTGGAGGTGGTCTGAGCCGTCGTGTCGTGCTGTATTGGTGGGAAGGCTTGACGCCGAACAATGTTGTAATGGCGGAATTTATTCATTAATTAGACAATTTTTACATAAAATGTGGTACCTAGGTTTGGCAAGGCTTTCGTTTTCTTTCAAACAAAATTAAAACTGATTTTTGTAGGTCATAACCGTTAGGATTATAACTAAGGATTTGAGTTAGGTATTTCATTTTCCCAAGTGTTTGGTTTTCTTGTTTGGTTAAGCCAAAAATCTAAAATAGTAACCAGAGGTATTTCTTTTGGATAGAGCTTGCTTTCAGTAATTCTGGTGAAATGAAATGATCGCAAAATCCTAGTGGTAGACGAAAAAAGAAAGGTAGTTAAGACCTGTGATTTAGACAATTCATAACATTGATAACCTGCGGTCACAATGTGTGACATTCTCTCTCTAAATCGCAATTGCGGGTTGTCTTATTATTGTTGAGACGATTAATCGCGACTATTATCGCAAAGGGGACTATGAAGAGTTTTGTTATTTCCATAATATTAATATGATTTCATTTTTTTGGTTTCAAGTTTGTTGTGTTGGCTTTAGGACTTTACGTTTGTTTCTGTAGTCTACGGTTCTACGTCCTTGAATAATAATTAACTTTGGCCGTTTAAGGGAAATCATTTGGTGAGCCCCAATCTTTACTTTGGGAATTGGATGTTGTTTTTGACCCCTAGGTATAGTTGTGAGTGCAATGTTGAAAATACGCGTTGAAAAGAGGACCTCTTTTGGAAGTTCTTTTGAAACAAATAACGAATAATAAAACTTTGTATTTTTGAATAAATTTATAGTCATAAAAGGGGTGGCGATATACTTACAAATGATGTTGTGACCTCGTTCCACATGATACGTTTCAGAAATTAGTTACAATTCGGTTTATTATCTCAAGTCGAGTAACTGGAGGTGTGTTCGTGACGAAATAATGCTTTTCGAAACTTGGAGTATTTAACGAGGTATTTTTACAAAGCGTCAAACCGTTGACATTGTGGCAATTTTTGAGTGTAGTCTTAAACTCTTTACCTGATAGTGGTGGTGATATAGTGATTTCGAAAGGGTCGAGCCGTCGGCTTAGTTTTTATTTACATGTACGAGACCGCGAATTACTGTTTCGGCCGAGAGTTGTATTGCGTTTTTGGAAAGCTTTTATTGATTTATTGATTTATTAAATAATATCCTCGGTACGCTTACAGGAATGCCAAAACGCATACCGAGTCAGGAATTACAAATTTGATAAAATTTATTAAAACTAATATTGAATACATCTAGTTGTTGGTGCTTTGGTGGTTGGTTAGTGTTGTGGTAGTTGTTGGTTGGTTGTTTGTATGTTTTGTTCGTTAGATAGGAAATGGTTAAAGCGTCCCTACTTGAGTATCGGAGGTCTGAAAAGGGTTGATGTACGTATTTAATTTATTTATATACTTATGCCATCTTTGAGCAAGTGGGAGAAGCCGATGTACGGGAGGAGATGATGATGATGAGAGAAATAAAAATCTTTTACACACATTGCAGAACAATTGTTTTTAATGAAAAAAAATGATTTATTTCAATATTTTTGAATACTATTATTGCTCGGTTTCTGGTACCTCTTGGAGGTGAAGCTAGGCGGTTTTGGATGGCTGATTGGGTCTCCGTTGTGTTTTACTCTGATCGAGTTTCTTTTCTCATTTAAAATTTGGAAAAATATATACGATAGATACCTGGTTGAATTTCGATTTTGTTGTTGTAAATGAAACAATGGCGGACTTCCAAACGAAAGTTGTTTTCTCCTCGCGTCTACTGACGAAAGGATGTTCAAAATATTAAGGATGAATTATTAGTATAGTATCAGTTTTGTCTTAAATATTCCAGTTCGAAGTTTTTGAGGTTGATGTCTTTGACACCAAGACGGTCGGACAGTGGTCAGTAGTTAGAATATTTGCTAAATTTACATGACAAATAAATGTCTTAAGGTCGGTTTATCAGTGTTCTATATTTGGTATATTTGGCGGGTTTACCTGACAAATAAATGTCTTCTGCATAGGTGTGGGAAACCTTGTGGATTCTTTTCTAATGAGTTTACGTTATTACGAGTCACCGGGTTTACGTTGGAGGGACGTATCGTGACTCCTGATCTCTGAAATTATTGTTTGGCACAAAACATAAAGAGTCAAGGTGAAGGGAAAAAAGGTCCACTTAAGACATTATCGATCGATTCACTATCTATGGGTCGGGATTCAGGGAGGTAGATATAATCTTTCAATTGATCAAATGAGTTGTCAATAAATAGTGGTTTTGTCTCTAGACTTGGGCCATACGTATTACGTTTATTGTTAAATAATTGGTGTTTGGATCGTAATGTGATTTGGTGGTCGCGACAGCGGTTAGGCACGGGAATTAATGTATTGGATCCAGGTCTTTTGCATTGCAGCATATCACTTCCGTGGGTTTGAATGAGAGTATAAAAATATTGAGCGGGGGATTAACAGGAAACTATATTTTTATCTAAATCTGTAGTTGTTGCATTTGTGGTCCACGCCGATGTTCTTTACTGGAACGAACGGAGTGAGGACAGGTCTCATTAGGACCGTGCCTAAACAAACAGGATTTAAAGGCAATAATTTGAACTTGTGTATATTTTAATTTTATTTGTTGTTACGAGTCCTTAGCTTAATTTATTTGGGATACTTATTTTCGATGGGAAAGGAACTTTGTTTCTACTGGATTAAAACTTAACGGAAATATAATAAATAGGAATAATCCAATTTTTAATATATACGCAATTCAAAAAAATTCAAAAGTGAGCAAAAGTTAAGCAGTTATCATTATGTGATAGGTTAATACAGGTACAAATGACTTGGACGTTGGTAATGAGTTATGTGGTATCACATATTAAGCAGTACTTGAAAGTTTCAGGGAAAGAAGCAATGGATGACGATGAGTTGACCCCAGGTGAGAAAGAGTCTGACTTGGGGAGAGAGGATCTGACTAGAGGAGGCAAACACGAGGTGAGAGAAGGTTTGAGTCAAGGAGGGAAACCCTAGGTGAAGAGGGTCTATTGGAAGGTTAAATCCTAGGTGGAAAGGATCTAATCTAAGGAAGGTTACCCTAGGTGGAGAGGGTCTAATGAAAGATTAAATCCTAGGTGGAAAGGGTCTAATCTAAGGAAGGTAAAATCCTAGGTGGAAAGGATCTTATCTATGGAAGGTTCACTGGGTGGAAGGTCTTGCCTAAGGAGGGTTAATAAGGAAGGTTGAAGCGCTGGATAAACGGTATAAACGGAAGGAGGGAATCCAAAGATGGAGGAGGTGTGTGGCAATGAATCCGAAATGCGTGCGTGGTAAGTTTTCCCTTTGTTCTTTAGGTTAGGATCCGGAATAAAAGGAGTGAAATATGGTGTTGTGAGTCTTCTAACTTAAGGCAAAGTGCTTTACTGGAAGATTCATGTGTCGCAGTCGGAGTTCACGTTATTAACTTAAATTTAGTCTTTAAGTAATATGGATTAATTTATATCTTTTATGTTTTAGGGTTATTGATATATGCTATGTTTTTGTGTTATTGATATATGTATTATGTTTTTGGATTATTTATATATGTATTATATTTTTGGGTTATTGTTTATTGATTATGAGGGGACTTATTATATTAAGCCAGTGTAAGATAACACCGTGACAGATGACTATGAAAATTAAAGGTGAAGGGTGTTGCGTCCAGGGAACTCTACATAAAGAGCCTTATGAATAGAAAGTCCGAAGTAAAGGAGTGATTTTCAATGCTAGCACGCGACGTGGGCAATTGATTTGAACCCGCAATTAAAGAGTAAAACGAGGTCATACTAATGGGTTCATTAGGGCGGTGTGTCCAATCCAAGGTAGAAATGACGCATACTAGAGGACTAAGATTATTAATCGTATCGTAAATGCGCACTCGCATAGCTTCCTTCTGGGAGCGAATGCGACAAACGAATAATGTCATTCTTGGGGTCAAGCAGCATAATATACTCAAGCACTGGCGCTCTGTCCACCGAGACGCGGATAAGAAATGGGAAGTAGTTTTGGGAAATGGCTTGGGCTATTTTTTTGATTTTTATTTTTGATTTTTATTCTTATTTGTTTTTTCATTCATTATATTTTATACTATTGTAACATTGGATTTTTATCTCAAATAAAGAGTTTATAATTATTATTATTAAGAGGGATTAGGTTAAGCCTCAAAACGCGAGGGGACTCGCTTAAGATAGGATGGCCGAGCTGTAAGGTTTATTATTTCGATAGTGGTCAATTTGACTTATTTCACAACTCTTTATTCAATATGAGCTGGGTGTATATTGAAAATATTATTAAGTTAAGTAATACTGTTTGTCAATTTACCTCATGGAACAAGAAGCCCGAAGAAGAAGGATATACCTAATTTAATTACCTTATGTTAAACCTTAGTCAATATCCGTTTGTTGACGTATATTGACGTACGGAGGTGGGAGTGTTAAAAACTTTTATAAAACGAGAATGTTTTGGATCTCATGATTCATTCGATTGACGACAGTAGTCGTATTCAGAGGTTAAGCAATGTTGCTACTTGCTGTAATATTTAATGAAGTGTTAGATTTGTGATAAGGAAGTGATGCATATATTGATTTCGCGCAAGTTTCGAGTTTTATTCCACGGAAATATTCGTCTGAGCCATTATAAGAAATATTACTTTTATCTCTACTTTTGACGTAACCAGACAAGCAACCATGTTAGCTTCGGTAGACAAATAGAGATAACGGGTAGACATAATTTAACACACACACACACACAACGGTGTCTCTTATGCTACGTCATGTTTTGACTCTACCACCGGCTTGTAGCAGGTTCTACTGAGAAGAGCGGGCAAGAAACTCAGCAGTTGTTCTTTTGTTTCTCAACCACTCATAAGTTAAGCAAGCTGTAAAGCTGGTTACACATACATACATGTAGGTAGCTGATGTTTTACCTAAGTTATGTATCTACAGTCTGTCAAAATCTGACCCGGTAACAGCGTCGCTAGTTTGTATGAAAAATAAAAATAAAATTCCAATTTTGGCCAGATAAGTTTGACCGTTTGACGGACTATATTTTGGGCTATGAACTTCATAGCTTCATATTATGAAGTGAGATGTAACATTTTGTTTCGTAGGCTTTAAGAGTAGTATGTTATTCGCCGGTTCTGCCCCACTCGCCTGCCCTCCCCCACCCACACGTCCCCCCGCTGCCGTTTGCGTACTGCTAGCCGCTAAAAAAAAAAAAAAAAGGTTTAGCCCCCCATTTGAATCGTTTGCGCGCACTCTCGTACTCGTGTCTAGCATAGTTTCGGAGATAGCTTTTTGCAGCGGTGCTCGTTGTTCGTTAATGACATGGGTAATTAGATAACGAACTCGGACGCTACGCTTAATCACCTGTCCATTCACAATGGCCTCGAAGTAACTCCAACTTGCTGATCCATACTGATATTATAAATGCGAAAGTGTGTCTGTCTGTCTGACTGTCTGTCTGCTACGCTTTCCCGGCCCATCTGTTTAACCGATTTTGCTGAAATTTGGTATAGAGGTAGGTTATATCCCGGGGAAGGACATACGCTACTTTTTATCCCGGAAAAGTAAAGAGTTCCCGCGGGAATAAAACAATCTTAATCCACGCGGACGGAGTCGCGGGAATCATCCAGTGACTAATATGCAAGGTTCAATGAAAGGAAACATTCTTTTACGGTTTTATTTCATACTAGCGATCCGCCCGGCTTCGCGCGGGCAGCCTGACTGACTGACTGACTGACTGACTTATATATCAACGCATAGCCTAAACCGCTGGGGTTAGAAATACGTGTTTCACAGTTTTTGAAAATTCTACCCCCCAAGGGTTGAAATAGGGGGTGAAAGTCCTTCATTTCTCAAGATATTTGTCAAGTTATATCAACGAAACTTGGTATTTTGGCTTTCAGTAATAATTAAAGAAGAATGTATGGCACAGTTTTTCAAAATTTAACCCCCAAACGGGAATAATAGGGGTTGAAAATTGATACGTAAGTCCTTCATTTCTCAAGTTATAGCCATGAAACTTAGCATTTGGGCTTCTGGTTAAATATAAAGAAGTACGTGCTACACCATTTTTGAAAATTCGATCCCCAAGGACGTTAAATAGAGAGTTTGTCCTTCAATCACGCCGCAAAAGAGCAACGGATCACGTGATTTTTTGCATGAGTATAGTTGAGGACCTGGAGAGTGACATAGACTACTTTTAAAACCGGAAAACTAAGGAGTGCCTGTGGGGAAAAAACTTAAACCACACGGACGAAGTCGCGGGCTTAGTGAGCTAATCACTGACTCACTGACTAATCCCGATATCTCAGGAACTATAAAACATACAGACTTGAAATTTGGAAGGTAGGTTCCTTCTATAGTGTACACGTCAGCAAAGAAACGGTTTTGAGAAAATTCACCACTAAGGGGTTGAAATGGGGGTTGGAAGTTTGTATGAAAGTCCTTTGTTTTTGAAGTTAGACACATGAAAATTGGCATTTAAGTTATTAGTTTGAAATAATAAAAATCTGTATAAGCAATTTTTCGAAAATCTACCCCAAAGAGGGTGAAATGTTGGTTGGAAGTTTGTATGAAATTTCTATGTTTTTGAAGTTAGAGACTTGCAAATCGGGATTTAGGTTATAAGTTTTAAGTAATAATAAACACCTGCATAAGCTATATAAAGCCTCTTTAGATAGACTTTTTGCAACAGGAAAATTTCATAATCTCATAGGAAATCAAAAATTGTACGCGGACGAAGTCGCGGGCGACCTCTAGTAGTCTATACCTATTGTGGGCAGGTTTTACATTTCAATATTACATTGTAAGAGTACGCCCTTTCCTCACCACAGCCGCCAGCCCTCAGATTATTATATTCCATTTTCCCTTACACGTTACATTATTTCTATGATATCTCATAAGATATTCATCTAAATTAAATGATGTAAAGGACAATTTTTATCTTAATTAGATACTTGAGATGAATAACATATTTATTTTGATAAGGATTCATACTATGTCGGTAAAAACACCTTCGCAAGTAAAGCATTGGTTTAGACCAAATTTGAAAATCACAGAAATGGTTATTGTGAGTCAACATTAAAAGATAGATACATGCTGTCGCGGACTTTTTTTTTAGAACTTTTTGAGAGGAACAATTTCCCTATACATTGTTCTCGTGTAACTTTAACTATTTACGCAGCGCACGCCACGTAAGCTCTCAAAAGAGACGATTTTTTCAGACTTGGTTCACATTATTGCAATTCTCGTAAGGATCTCTAATTTTTTTTTTTAAATAAAATATAGCCTATGTTACTCGCTGATAATGTAGCTGTCTATAGGTGAAAGATTTTTTAAAATCGGTTGAATAGTTTTTGAGTTTATCCATTACAAACAAACAAATCTTTCCTCTTTATAATATTAGTTTATATTTATTTCTCTTTAAATAGTTTTTTAAATAATCTATCCACTAACATATCATTCTCTAGCGTGTTATTATTGAATACATTTAAAAAATCCTGAGTGCTATAACCCAAATACATGTAATACAAATAGGTAATACAATATTGACCACATACTAAAGTGAAGTCGTTTTGTATTCTTCTCGTACTGTACCGCCACCTCCTGGAATTTCTTTTCAGAAACTGTCAATGATATTTAGTCGGTGCTCGCCCATATGAATCAAAATACTGACCAAGAATCAAAATGCTTATTATATAACTCGGGGTTGAAACATAAATTGGTAATCGGTTCGCAGCATATGCATTGTGTTCAATACTTGGATGGATTTTGCTTAGATACGACTTTATCTCTAAGGTATTCATGTTACCTACGTGACAGATACAGATATCTTAACGCTGCAATGGATCATACATGAATGTGGATATAGAATGTACTTTACCTTATAACTTAATATAAAAATAAAAGATATATTCATTTTACAAGTGTTTTATTACATATAAATCTTATAATTTAAAAAAAATACAAGTTTTGACTTAACCTATTTGCAATATAGTGTTACTTAACTGATATTGTCAACTGTTACATTACGATTTCTATCAATTTCAATGACATTATCAAACTCTGCATGAACTATACAGTTGATAGCCTTTTGCATATTGTTCCCTAGATATTCCGTTCCCTTCATTAAAAAAATGGATTCCCGTTCCTGAGAAATATGTATGATAGGCTGAACTGAAAGTATTAAATTACTGAATGATGGTTGCAAAGCTTTTGAAGGTATTTGTTGACCATCAATATACAAACTAAATGTATTCATCTGATAATTTTCAAAGTTGAATGGATTTTTTGTAAGAGTTCCATTAAATGCTGCATTACTAACAAATCCGACAATACATCTTTTAGGAACTTGACCAAGAAAAATATTATCGAGTGTTTTACCCTGAAGGAATTGTTAAAACTTTAACTTCCGCTCGAGTTATTGGATATTTTGCAGTAGCAGATGCTAAAACTTTTTGATGTGCAAGCAATACAGTTGGATTTATCCGCGCGCGCCGAACTATAAGTCACATCGACGGTTACAAACAGCATTTCGTAAAAACGTTCCTTGAATGATTAATTAATTGCTCTTTGTTAAGCTACTCGCTGCTGTATTGGAGTGCATGGAAACTTCTTATGCGTTATAAATACAATTTATTATTTTTCAAATATTGACCGTGATAGTGACCGTGACCATACTACTAATTTTTCTAAAATTGAGAAATTAGAAAACCACCAACAAAATGATTGCAGTCATGTTATTACAGAATTACCAAACAATGAACTTACTAAAATATTCTTGTATTGAATTACCACATTCTTTACAGAAACTACTTTTGAAACTTCGTATCTCTCATGGGTACAATTTATTCTCTTTCAAATGTTGACTTCAATAAACTACTCAGCAACAATCATCCTCTGCTGTATTACTATTCAATTAATAAAAAAAAATCACAACTTCTGTAACCTCTAAACTTTATATTATATTGTCCACAAACTGAAGTATAAAAATTTTGTATCCTTCTTCTATTGAAATACCACATTATTTACAGAAACTGCTTTTGAAACTTCGTATCTCTCATGGCTACAATTTACTTACTTTTAAATGTTGACTTAAATAAACTACTCAACAACATATCATTCTCTACTGTATTACTATTAAATGAATCAAAAAATCACAACTTCTGTAACCTCTAAACATAAAATACATTATACTATATTGTCCACAAACTGAAGTGTAATAATTTTGTATCATTCTTCTATTGAGATACCACATTCTTATCTGAAACTGCTTATGAAACTTTGTATCTATCAAATCAATTTGTCTCTTTCAAATGTTGACTTCAATAAACTTCTCAACAGCAATCATTCTCTACTGTATTACTATTCAATTAATAAAAAAATCACAACTTCTGTAACCTCTAAACATTATACTATATTGTCCACAAACTGAAGTGTAATAATTTTGAATCCTTCTTCTATTAAAATACCACATTCTTATCAGAAACTGACAAACTCGTTTGACTTTCAAACATCAAATTATATTGTTTTCCGTGGAAACGATCTAAATATTTTCCTGAATTCAATATGTGATACTTTTACAAATAAAATTAGTTCTTTTGAGACAAAATATTGTGGTTGGAGCTTAACAACATAAAATTCTTATTAAATTTCGTGATAGTACTCACCATACTACTACATTTTTCTAAAATTGAGAAATAAGAAAACCACCAACAAAATGATTGCATTCATGTTATTACAGAATTACCAAAACAATGAACTCACTAAAAAAATTTGTTCAGGCCGCCATCAAACGATAAAATAAAATTTGATAAGTTTAATAAAAAGTTGAGAATACCATTTGTAATATATGCCGATTTCGAAGCCTTTTTAAAACCAATAAATTCATGTTCAAATGATTCTAAACCTTTTACTGAGAATATTCAGAAACATGAAGTATATAATTTCGGATATTATATTAAATGTTCATATGATAGCCTTTCAAAATATGAAACGTACACCGGTCCGGATTGTACTAAAGTATTTATGGAACGACTCCATAAAGGCATGAAACTAATATGATTTACAGAAACTGCTTTTGAAACTTCGTATCTCTCATGGCTACAATTTACTTTCTTTTAAATGTTGACTTAAATAAACTACTCAACAACAATCATTCTCTACTGTATTACTATTAAATTAATCAAAACGTTGTTCATTCATTGAATTTTATGGAAGGTGAAATCGAAGTATTAGGTTCACTAATGTTTCATAAAAAACGTTTAACAAATGATCATTTCACAAAAAACGTTTCAAAAACTATTCAGGTGACAAACAACATATTTCAAAAAATATCATTTTACTTATAAAAAGTCATTTGGCAAATACTCAATTCACAAATATTTTACATTGCAAATTTGTTGAATGTTAAAATTATCATTTACAAAGGTATTATTTCAACAAGTTAAAACTTGTAAAAAAAAAAAAGTATTGTCAAAAAAAATAATTATATATATATAAATTATTTTATATTTTTTTTTTTAATTTTTTTTTACACGTTTTAATTTGTTGAATTAATACATTTGTAAATGATAATTTAACATTCAACAAATTTGCAACGTAAAACCTTATTTTGTGAATTGAGTATTTGTCAATTTTTTGAAAACGAAATATATCTTTCCTTATTTTGAGGTAATACTTCGGGTATCCTATCTATCATTTCCTACAAAACAAATAACAAATTTTCATTTCACAACCAACGTTTGGCAAAATTATGAATCAAAAATTCATCTTTAAACAAATAATTGGTTCTATAATTATTTTTTTTGACAATACTTTTTTTTTTTTACAAGTTTTAACTTGTTGAAATAATACCTTTGTAAATGATAATTTTAACATTCAACAAATTTGCAATGTAAAATATTTGTGAATTGAGTATTTGCCAAATGACTTTTTATAAGTAAAATGATATTTTTTGAAATATGTTGTTTGTCACCTGAATAGTTTTTGAAACGTTTTTTGTGAAATGATCATTTGTTAAACGTTTTTTATGAAACATTAGTGAACCTAATACTTTGATTTCACCTTCCATAAAATTCAATGAATGAACAACGTTTTGATTAATTTAATAGTAATACAGTAGAGAATGATTGTTGTTGAGTAGTTTATTTAAGTCAACATTTAAAAGAAAGTAAATTGTAGCCATGAGAGATACGAAGTTTCAAAAGCAGTTTCTGTAAATCATATTAGTTTCATGCCTTTATGGAGTCGTTCCATAAATACTTTAGTACAATCCGGACCGGTGTACGTTTCATATTTTGAAAGGCTATCATATGAACATTTAATATAATATCCGAAATTATATACTTCATGTTTCTGAATATTCTCAGTAAAAGGTTTAGAATCATTTGAACATGAATTTATTGGTTTTAAAAAGGCTTCGAAATCGGCATATATTACAAATGGTATTCTCAACTTTTTATTAAACTTATCAAATTTTATTTTATCGTTTGATGGCGGCCTGAACAAATTTTTTTAGTGAGTTCATTGTTTTGGTAATTCTGTAATAACATGAATGCAATCATTTTGTTGGTGGTTTTCTTATTTCTCAATTTTAGAAAAATGTAGTAGTATGGTGAGTACTATCACGAAATTTAATAAGAATTTTATGTTGTTAAGCTCCAACCACAATATTTTGTCTCAAAAGAACTAATTTTATTTGTAAAAGTATCACATATTGAATTCAGGAAAATATTTAGATCGTTTCCACGGAAAACAATATAATTTGATGTTTGAAAGTCAAACGAGTTTGTCAGTTTCTGATAAGAATGTGGTATTTTAATAGAAGAAGGATTCAAAATTATTACACTTCAGTTTGTGGACAATATAGTATAATGTTTAGAGGTTACAGAAGTTGTGATTTTTTTATTAATTGAATAGTAATACAGTAGAGAATGATTGCTGTTGAGAAGTTTATTGAAGTCAACATTTGAAAGAGACAAATTGATTTGATAGATACAAAGTTTCATAAGCAGTTTCAGATAAGAATGTGGTATCTCAATAGAAGAATGATACAAAATTATTACACTTCAGTTTGTGGACAATATAGTATAATGTATTTTATGTTTAGAGGTTACAGAAGTTGTGATTTTTTGATTCATTTAATAGTAATACAGTAGAGAATGATATGTTGTTGAGTAGTTTATTTAAGTCAACATTTAAAAGTAAGTAAATTGTAGCCATGAGAGATACGAAGTTTCAAAAGCAGTTTCTGTAAATAATGTGGTATTTCAATAGAAGAAGGATACAAAATTTTTATACTTCAGTTTGTGGACAATATAATATAAAGTTTAGAGGTTACAGAAGTTGTGATTTTTTTTTATTAATTGAATAGTAATACAGCAGAGGATGATTGTTGCTGAGTAGTTTATTGAAGTCAACATTTGAAAGAGAATAAATTGTACCCATGAGAGATACGAAGTTTCAAAAGTAGTTTCTGTAAAGAATGTGGTAATTCAATACAAGAATATTTTAGTAAGTTCATTGTTTGGTAATTCTGTAATAACATGACTGCAATCATTTTGTTGGTGGTTTTCTAATTTCTCAATTTTAGAAAAATTAGTAGTATGGTCACGGTCACTATCACGGTCAATATTTGAAAAATAATAAATTGTATTTATAACGCATAAGAAGTTTCCATGCACTCCAATACAGCAGCGAGTAGCTTAACAAAGAGCAATTAATTAATCATTCAAGGAACGTTTTTACGAAATGCTGTTTGTAACCGTCGATGTGACTTATAGTTCGGCGCGCGCGGATAAATCCAACTGTATTGCTTGCACATCAAAAAGTTTTAGCATCTGCTACTGCAAAATATCCAATAACTCGAGCGGAAGTTAAAGTTTTAACAATTCCTTCAGGGTAAAACACTCGATAATATTTTTCTTGGTCAAGTTCCTAAAAGATGTATTGTCGGATTTGTTAGTAATGCAGCATTTAATGGAACTCTTACAAAAAATCCATTCAACTTTGAAAATTATCAGATGAATACATTTAGTTTGTATATTGATGGTCAACAAATACCTTCAAAAGCTTTGCAACCATCATTCAGTAATTTAATACTTTCAGTTCAGCCTATCATACATATTTCTCAGGAACGGGAATCCATTTTTTTAATGAAGGGAACGGAATATCTAGGGAACAATATGCAAAAGGCTATCAACTGTATAGTTCATGCAGAGTTTGATAATGTCATTGAAATTGATAGAAATCGTAATGTAACAGTTGACAATATCAGTTAAGTAACACTATATTGCAAATAGGTTAAGTCAAAACTTGTATTTTTTTAAAATTATAAGATTTATATGTAATAAAACACTTGTAAAATGAATATATCTTTTATTTTTATATTAAGTTATAAGGTAAAGTACATTCTATATCCACATTCATGTATGATCCATTGCAGCGTTAAGATATCTGTATCTGTCACGTAGGTAACATGAATACCTTAGAGATAAAGTCGTATCTAAGCAAAATCCATCCAAGTATTGAACACAATGCATATGCTGCGAACCGATTACCAATTTATGTTTCAACCCCGAGTTATATAATAAGCATTTTGATTCTTGGTCAGTATTTTGATTCATATGGGCGAGCACCGACTAAATATCATTGACAGTTTCTGAAAAGAAATTCCAGGAGGTGGCGGTACAGTACGAGAAGAATACAAAACGACTTCACTTTAGTATGTGGTCAATATTGTATTACCTATTTGTATTACATGTATTTGGGTTATAGCACTCAGGATTTTTTAAATGTATTCAATAATAACACGCTAGAGAATGATATGTTAGTGGATAGATTATTTAAAAAACTATTTAAAGAGAAATAAATATAAACTAATATTATAAAGAGGAAAGATTTGTTTGTTTGTAATGGATAAACTCAAAAACTATTCAACCGATTTTAAAAAATCTTTCACCTATAGACAGCTACATTATCAGCGAGTAACATAGGCTATATTTTATTTAAAAAAAAAAATTAGAGATCCTTACGAGAATTGCAATAATGTGAACCAAGTCTGAAAAAATCGTCTCTTTTGAGAGCTTACGTGGCGTGCGCTGCGTAAATAGTTAAAGTTACACGAGAACAATGTATAGGGAAATTGTTCCTCTCAAAAAGTTCTAAAAAAAAAGTCCGCGACAGCATGTATCTATCTTTTAATGTTGACTCACAATAACCATTTCTGTGATTTTCAAATTTGGTCTAAACCAATGCTTTACTTGCGAAGGTGTTTTTACCGACATAGTATGAATCCTTATCAAAATAAATATGTTATTCATCTCAAGTATCTAATTAAGATAAAAATTGTCCTTTACATCATTTAATTTAGATGAATATCTTATGAGATATCATAGAAATAATGTAACGTGTAAGGGAAAATGGAATATAATAATCTGAGGGCTGGCGGCTGTGGTGAGGAAAGGGCGTACTCTTACAATGTAATATTGAAATGTAAAACCTGCCCACAATAGGTATAGACTACTAGAGGTCGCCCGCGACTTCGTCCGCGTACAATTTTTGATTTCCTATGAGATTATGAAATTTTCCTGTTGCAAAAAGTCTATCTAAAGAGGCTTTATATAGCTTATGCAGGTGTTTATTATTACTTAAAACTTATAACCTAAATCCCGATTTGCAAGTCTCTAACTTCAAAAACATAGAAATTTCATACAAACTTCCAACCAACATTTCACCCTCTTTGGGGTAGATTTTCGAAAAATTGCTTATACAGATTTTTATTATTTCAAACTAATAACTTAAATGCCAATTTTCATGTGTCTAACTTCAAAAACAAAGGACTTTCATACAAACTTCCAACCCCCATTTCAACCCCTTAGTGGTGAATTTTCTCAAAACCGTTTCTTTGCTGACGTGTACACTATAGAAGGAACCTACCTTCCAAATTTCAAGTCTGTATGTTTTATAGTTCCTGAGATATCGGGATTAGTCAGTGAGTCAGTGATTAGCTCACTAAGCCCGCGACTTCGTCCGTGTGGTTTAAGTTTTTTCCCCACAGGCACTCCTTAGTTTTCCGGTTTTAAAAGTAGTCTATGTCACTCTCCAGGTCCTCAACTATACTCATGCAAAAAATCACGTGATCCGTTGCTCTTTTGCGGCGTGATTGAAGGACAAACTCTCTATTTAACGTCCTTGGGGATCGAATTTTCAAAAATGGTGTAGCACGTACTTCTTTATATTTAACCAGAAGCCCAAATGCTAAGTTTCATGGCTATAACTTGAGAAATGAAGGACTTACGTATCAATTTTCAACCCCTATTATTCCCGTTTGGGGGTTAAATTTTGAAAAACTGTGCCATACATTCTTCTTTAATTATTACTGAAAGCCAAAATACCAAGTTTCGTTGATATAACTTGACAAATATCTTGAGAAATGAAGGACTTTCACCCCCTATTTCAACCCTTGGGGGGTAGAATTTTCAAAAACTGTGAAACACGTATTTCTAACCCCAGCGGTTTAGGCTATGCGTTGATATATAAGTCAGTCAGTCAGTCAGTCAGTCAGGCTGCCCGCGCGAAGCCGGGCGGATCGCTAGTATGAAATAAAACCGTAAAAGAATGTTTCCTTTCATTGAACCTTGCATATTAGTCACTGGATGATTCCCGCGACTCCGTCCGCGTGGATTAAGATTGTTTTATTCCCGCGGGAACTCTTTACTTTTCCGGGATAAAAAGTAGCGTATGTCCTTCCCCGGGATATAACCTACCTCTATACCAAATTTCAGCAAAATCGGTTAAACAGATGGGCCGGGAAAGCGTAGCAGACAGACAGTCAGACAGACAGACACACTTTCGCATTTATAATATCAGTATGGATCAGCAAGTTGGAGTTACTTCGAGGCCATTGTGAATGGACAGGTGATTAAGCGTAGCGTCCGAGTTCGTTATCTAATTACCCATGTCATTAACGAACAACGAGCACCGCTGCAAAAAGCTATCTCCGAAACTATGCTAGACACGAGTACGAGAGTGCGCGCAAACGATTCAAATGGGGGGCTAAACCTTTTTTTTTTTTTTTTTTTTTTTAGCGGCTAGCAGTACGCAAACGGCAGCGGGGGGACGTGTGGGTGGGGGAGGGCAGGCGAGTGGGGCAGAACCGGCGAATAACATACTACTTTTAAGTAAGAGCAGTACAACTCGAGCGCAAACACAAACTTGCTATTATTGCGCAGATGTAATGATGCAGGAGGCTTAAATTATACGGAGAGGCGGACACATAGCATTCATAATAATTACTTGTGAATGTTAAATATTCTTCCCTTATCGATACTAATATTATAAAGAGGTAAAGTTTGTGAGGTTGTAGGGGGTAATCTCTGGATCTACTGAACCGATATTGAAAATTCTGGTACCAATAGGAAGCCACATTATTTGTGAGTGTCATACGCTATATATTAACTTGAAAAAGTAGGGAGTTCCCGTGGGAATTTAAAAAACTTATTTCACGCGGACGAAGTCGCGGGCATCTGCTTAGTGCATTATAAGATGAACTGCACCAATCAAAAGTTACAAAAGCTTGGCAAAACTATGACACAAATACAAGACGACCACTATTTGATGATATCTCATACAACAATTTGGTACCCCCAGGGCCGTCCCCCGACTGGGTGGTGGGTGTGAGCGGGCTGAACCTGTGCAACAAGGACTGCACGTGGGCCGAGAGCAAGGTCATCGACCTGTTCCCCTACGACGCCGGCACCGACGACGGCATCTCATACATGGTGAGTGCTGCGCTGCACTAACAACTACACATCTCATATACATACACTAGCTGATGCCCGCGACTTGGTCCAAGTGCTTTAAGTTTTTTTTATTCCTGCGGGAACTCTTTTAATTTTCCGGGATAAAAAGTAGCCTATGTCACTCTGGTCCTCAATTATACCCATGCCTAAAATCACGTCGATCCGTTGCTCCGTTGCGGCGTGATTGAAGGACAAACCAACAAACCAACAAGCCAACAAACAAACACACTTTCGCATTTATAATATTTATACATACATTAACTCAACTCATTAATTGACAAGCAGAATATTTTCCGTCTTTAAATACTTAATCAACAATCAATAAATCATTTATTTTGAGTAGTTACAGTTACAGCAAAAAAACACTTTAGGAAGAGAGAAACTCCTCCATTAATCAAAAGCTTCGCCTGGCTTGTTGACCGTAACAAATAACAATCAACAATCAATCAATGAATGAATCAGTTCGAAGATAAAAAGCATGCTTATTGTATGCACCACCCCGTGCATACACGAGTGACTGAGGCATGGTACAGCTTCCTGCTGTCAGCTGCCCCAAAAAACTTCAAGAGTCATTTTTAGTCCACATTGTTTTTATTCCTTGACTATTCTTATCTTATCTTATTTCTTATCTCATCTTATCTTATCATATTTCTTATATTATTGCTTATCTTTAGTATTGTACCCTTTCCGCTTTCTTTTTGGATGTGTCCTTTGCCCTAAGGTGGCCTGGAAGAGATCGCTATATAAGCGATAAGGCCGCCTGTTGTGCCATGTCCATTAGATTATTAAAGTATATTTTACTTTTACTTTTAAACTATTCTAATTTTAGACCTCGACTGCAATCTCATCAGGTGGTAAGAGATGATGCAGTCTTAGATGGTAGCAGGCTCGTCCCACACATAAGACCACAGCGCTTACTACTGCGCCAATACCGTAATCAAACTGGAGTTTCATAATTTTAGTCGCCCAACGCTGAAACAACGCCCCGCGAGAAGATGTACCGCATCACGACCATGTACCCTGAGGACCCTCGCGCGCCCTTCTACAACCCCGACCAAGCCGAGATGAACCCCATGGCGCGCCTCTACCTCACCCGGGACAAGCTCGTGCCGCGCTCCTGCGACGAGGAGGTGCTGCAGAGCCTGGTGGCCGAGGAGGCTGAGAACACTGAGTCCACCAACAGGCGTGAGTAGATACTTGTCCTCATTCGATCACTTACGTTACATTTACCACAAGTAAACTACCATTTTTTACAAGCTTGTAAGAATTTCGGGTCACGCATCAAAGACTTGATTGGAAAGATCAAGGATAAATGATATATTTATTTCACGAGAGACAACTTGTGTCACTTACGATAAGTCAAGATTCTACCACCGGTTCAGAAAGCTGTTCTACTGAGTAGAGATTCTGATTGTGCCCGCAGCGGAGTGCGCGGTGTCGGAGTGGGGCGCGTGGTCGGCGTGCTCGGTGTCGTGCGGCAAGGGGCTGCGCATGCGCACGCGCGCCTACCGCATGCCGCAGAAAGCGCAGATGTTCGCCTGCGACCGCCAGCTCGTCTCCAAGGAGATGTGCGTCGCCGCCGTCGCCGAGTGCGAGTGAGTACAATATACCATACGTATTTACAGTTCCCATTATGGTCTGCGCAGGCGAGAGACCTTCCGCGGAGGATAAAAGTTCCTCATCTTTTAATTAGGGTTTCCCTCGTAGTTTTACTGAGTGCATTATGCGATGCAGTTGAGTGATCTGTTTTGTCGGACAACAAGACATTCAAGACAGAGCTTCAGGTAGCAGTTTACCATGTTTAAGTAATACACTTCAAGAAAGAAAGAAAGAAACTCACTAGCTTTGTCAGAAAATGCCCGACTAGATTCCAACCCGTCCGGGGCCCTTGATCATGCGCCTGTTCGCGCGTTATGACATCTGATCAATGACTAACGATTGAGGATGATCATGATGAAACTAGTCAGGATATATTTAAAGTTACAATGAATATCACTCACGATAGTTTAAACGTTAAAACGAACGGGAGAACTTATCGCCATTATGTATATCTTTTGTCAACTTACCCCAGAGGGGACAGCGCAAACGAGGCGGACTCTGATCTGGACGCGGCGCCCGTGGAGGACGTGTCCGGTATCTGCCAGACGGCGGAGTGGGGCGCGTGGAGCGAGTGCTCCGTGACGTGCGGCGTGGGCGTCAGCACGCGCCGGAGACACTTCCTCAACCAGATGGGGCTCAAGAAGTGCCCGCTCGTGCACATCGGTAACACTTTACGCTAATCGTTCAATACTTGCTTATGGCCGCGACCACGTCCGCGTGCTCCAATTTATATTCCCCGCGGTAGCTTCTTGTGTTTCAGTGTAACAGTATAACAGTGTCTCTTTCAGACTGAGCCCAACAATATGTTCCGTGTCGCAGAGGAGAACCGCAAGTGCATGCAGCCGCAGTGCTCGGAGGCGGAGTCGCAGGCGGACATCTCGGACCCCGCGTGCCCCACCACCGAGTGGGCCGCGTGGTCGCCGTGCTCCGCGTCGTGCGGCCGCGGCGTGCGCTTCCGCACGCGCCTGCTGCTCGTGCCCGCCGACATGCAGCAAGACTGCTCCGCCAGAGTCGAGCTCATGCAGCAGCGCGCCTGCAAGGAGAAGGACGACTGCACCGTCGACATGCCCACCGCTAAACGTGAGTACACATCGCTGCAGAGAGCCTGCTGCTCGTGCCCGCCGACATGCAGCACGACTGCTCCGCCAGAGTCCAGCTCATGCAGCAGCGCGCCTGCAAGGAGAAGGACGACTGCACCGTCGACCATGCCCACCGCTAAACGTTGAATACAACACAACTCGGATCTAGACCGATAAGTAAGCTGTATATCCTTATACTCTATAGAATAGGCGGCCTAATAATTAACGAAATTGTCTGTGAATACTTTCTTGATGATAAACCGTACCTACCTATGGCTATCGCCGAACATGTATATAAAAATACTTATTGTTATAGCGAATATGTCGCATATACATATACATAGGTATTTCTATTATATATATGATATTGTTTCCAGTGGCGGTGTTGGAACCGTTCCGGCTCATTTTGCACAAGGTTGCCGGCAAAGGACAAACGATAAAAATTGTTTCCATAAATGCCGCCACTCAAGGTGTTGTGATACGTACTTGCCTAAATTATATTATAATAATTATGTGTACGAACATGACAGGCACACTTTCGTGGTTCATTATTATTGATAACTTGAAACGTGTCATGGTTTTATCCAAGTAAAGATAATTGCACTTGGGTATTAACAACAGCTTTTTAGGAAGGAGAGATGAGATCTGGAATTCCCATTCCACCTATTCCACTACAGCCTATTAACGTCCCACTGCTGGGCACAGGCCTCCACTCTCATAGGAGAGCAGGAGTTAGAACTTGGACCCACCACGTATGTGAGTTTGTATATTCCACCATAAGTTCTAAACGCCTAAACGGATTTTGATGAATAAGGTATCGGTAGAATCCTTAGCTTATTCCGGGTGACATAGGCTAGTAAAATTTAAAAAAAAATTGATAGGGTGACCATGGTCCCGCATCAAAGATTAAAGTTGATTTTTTTTTTCCAAAAATGAGATTAACTACTCGTATATTGCATTATCATCATGAAAATGATGAGTAGATTCCAAAAATATAAGACCAATTTCAATATCCAGTGATTCACAAAAAATATCATTTAACTAGGTATGGCAGTCGTATTTTTAGGGTTCCGTACCCAAAGGGTAAAAACGGGACCCTATTACTAAGACTCCGCTGTCTGTCTGTCTGTCTGTCTGTCTGTCTGTCTGTCTATCTCCAGGCTGTATCTCATAAACCGTGATAGCTAGAAAGCTGAAATTTTCACAAATGATGTATTTCCGTTGCCGCTATAACAACAAATACTAAAAATTAAAAAAATATATATATTAAGGGGGGTCCCCATACAATAAACGTGTTTTTTTCGTATTTTTTTGCTCAATATAAAAACGGTAACAGGTAGACGGTTCAAATTTGCACAGAATATTAACTTGTATATTACCTTTCAAAATAAATAATTAAATATCAATAAAGTAAATATTAAAGGGGGGCTCCCATACAACAAACGTAACTTTTATTTTTAATACGTCATAAATCGTAAAACTTACTACAGGTTTGTACGGAACCCTCGGTGCGCGAGTCCGACTCGCACTTGGCCGGTTTTTTTAATTCTTTGAGTTATATTCACTTGTTTGTTATTCAGATTGAGACGCATCTGAATCACCGAACGGAATAACAAATCTCTGTTGTTTTTCGTTCTAGTGGTCCAGTGCTCATGTCGGTCGCACACTATTTTACGCACTGAGTAGGTATTATAGGTACTTAGGTACCTAATGTTACAAACACTACCTAATCTACTATTATTAGAACGTTAACTCAGTGCTCACGATTGTGGGTTGAGTATAGCAGCTTTCAGTGTGCTTAGCATGCGCACGAGATTATCTCGCGACGAGAGAGAGAGATGTTGTCGTTGCCGGCAAATGTTTCATTTACCCTAGCATGCACAAAATAACAAGGTAATTAACAAGAGTAAGGTATATTACAAGAAAACAATAGTCGACATGTAAAGGTTCGTAGAGAAAAATACCACAGATAAGAATTAATATGACTTTTAAGATTTTTACTTTTGACGTAACGAGACCAGTAACCATGTTAGCTAACCACGGTAGACAAATAGAGATAACGGGTAGACATAATTTTACTCGTAGTGCGCATGCTAGCCATACAGGTCGTCGTTTTAATCGAAAGACGTCCACGGCTGGACTGCTGTCTCCTGCACGGATCGCCAGTCGCCACAGAACACGGTCTTGTGCCGCTTGCTCCCGCCACTAGCTTGAGATAAATAACTCTTGATGAAAGTCGTCGTCTTTGAATCCCAAAGTTGGTCAGGCCATCTTGATTATAAGTTTATCGCCTTCAGCCTAGTCTCTTAACCTAACGTATTCTGTACTAGCTGTCGCCTGCGGCTTCTCTCGCGTGATTTAATTCCCGTGGGAACCCGCCAATTTTCCGGGATAAAAAAGTAGCCTATGTCACTCTCTAGCTAGGTCCTCAATTAGATAAACATATTCAAAAATTGCGTCGATCTGCTGCTCTGTTGCGGCGCGATTGCAGGACAAACCAACAAACAAACCTAAGAAATTGTGTGTGTCTGTGATTATAATGAAGATGAATGTTTAGGGATTACTAGGTATTCCTAGTAATCCCTAAACAGTCACAGGTATTTTATTAAACACCGTTCGTTACGTGAGTCGTGGAACCGGGATGACAGTTGATTCAATTCCCGACAAACCTTTATTTTTCTGCATACCTAAATCACAATATGTGTGTGTGCAGGTATCTGCATGGAGGCTCCGGAGCAGGGCCCGTGCCGCGGCGTGTACCAGCGCTGGGCGTTCGCGGCCGCCAAGGGCATGTGCGTGCCGTTCAACTACGGCGGCTGTCGCGGCAACCAGAACAACTTCATCTCGCAGGAGGACTGCCTCGCCACGTGCAGCGTCGTGCTCGGTGAGTGGCCGCAACGATAGGACGATCGTGTTCCGAGCGGGCGTTGTGCTCGCTGCTCGCCCACCACTGGTCAGACCATTGATCTTTGGAAGTCGTATATATATATTTTTTTATCCACTACAAGTTAGCCCTTGACTGCAATCTCACCTGATGGTAAGTGATGATGCAGTCCAAGATGGTAGCGGGCTAACCTGTTAGGGGCATGGCAGTTATATTAAACCCAAACCCCTATTCGGTTTCTACACGGCATCGTACCGGAAGGCTAAATCGCTTGGCGGCACGTCCTTGCCGATAGGGTGGCAACTAGCCACGGCCCAAGGGCCAAGCCTCCCACCAAGCCAGACCAGGGAAAACTCAGATCAGAAATTATAAATTCCTAAATTGTCCCTGCCGCTATATAGCGTAATTCAGACAAAACTCATACTCTTCGTGTTTGTACTATTAAATCCAAACACGGTTTATCCATTTTAATACTTTAATTCAGCAATTATTTACACAGACACACGTCACTCGCGTTATGCCATCGTCATCACTCCTCGAGAGCAGTGTTGCCAACCTAGATTAATCAGGCAATGATACCATGTACGAATCGTTTTTAAGTTTCCCTCTAACAGTTCGGTCATCCTGACCCATAACTTCGTCCCGAAGTTGACATAATTCGAACACTTAATTAAAATCACGATGATTGCTGATGCTACTCTGCCATTTGTAGTATTAACGCTGGCCTTTAACGCCTGACACTCCAATGTTAAAGCACTGGCATTATAAACCTTACCAAGTACAGTTTACAGACAACAAGACTATGTTTTAGGTTAAAAGAGCATCAGTCTCCATCGTCTTTTCGCGTTACAAAACATCACCTATTAGTAAATATGGATTTATCGCCCATAACACAGCTCATCCTAATATTATTCTAGATAAGTTGACTCTGGTGAATTTAACGACAATTATTAATCTTTAGGTAATAATCAGTGAAATGGTAGAAACTAACTCTGTCTGGTCTCTAACATCATACACTTGCTTACTCTTAACCCAAAGTTTCAATTGTATAAGTAATTCGTAACAATTTCGACATTCTCACGGAGATGAGAACACAATCATTTGATTGAATGATAAATAAGATTCTTAGTCTACTAGTGTACACCTATAATTAGTTTTCCTATGAGTATACTCATGTTCACTTTGTTACTTTCCAGAATGGTTATTATTACTCACTTGTTACAGTTAATTATACTTTCCTCTTTACACATGGCATAAATGACAAATACCTTCTCTGTAAGCCTTAGCCAGGCTAGCTTATGTTACAATTCACCCCCAGAACTTCATCTGACAATCGGTTACAAAACTCAATAAAACCCGGAGACGTCGACCGACGACGACCACGTTCTCTATAATTAGCCATTTTGTATACTTTGCACATGCTCCATCTTTCGAGCAAATCTCTACGTTCCTAATTTCATTTGAAATGTTGAAGTTTCAAAAGCACCTTAACCCCACCGGAAGATTAGGTTAACCTTATACCGTGGCCCTGCATTGTATTGTTCGTTTTTAACTTAACACAACAGGCAACTCAACTGCGCGATAATGCCTTCATCAGCTCTTGCCAAATTTCAACGTTTCGTAAAACCGAACTCAAATGTTGATACTATTCAATCCAACATACTTTGGCATCTGCTTGGCAACTAATATCATTTTGATTTGTGCAGTCGTGATAGTGTGGTGAAAATGTATATTATCAATATAATATAATATCATAATATAAATATAATATAATGCTAATAAAAATATAAATGTGTAATAGTGTACCTAGTTGGTTATTCAATATTTTGGTAATTTACTTTTCACTGTTCCTCCTCAATCTAATCATGGTATTCATATCACTTTTATGAATGAATATCCCAAGGAACATCATAGAGCGAGTCTCTTTACAAGATAAGTAAATCTCTTTACACGATATTTTTTTTTACATCGCTCAACCTGCATAGAAATATTGCTACTCTCACATGAATCTTAGTGAACTCCAAATGGCATCAAAACATAACACCGATATAAATCGCGTCCCGTAACTTGACCCAAAATGGCGGTCGTCTGCGCAGGTACATCGTACTACAGAACTATGGTATGGAACGTATGGTAACGTGCGGCCCGTCGCGGCGCACCTCATAACGCACATCATTTGACACCCGAAATGTGTTACTGTGCATAGCTCAACTTACGCGGCGGTTATATTACTTGTTTGCCACTCAGTTCCTCGCTTTTTTTTTTTACAGACCTATTAAGCCTTTATGTCACCTAACCGTGACACTCACTGAACATCATCATCATTGCGCTTTCGCCTGAAAGCGGCTGAAAAGCAGAAAACAGCTGTTTTGCTACTTAAATATTATCATGCCCCCAACGGCGAGTAATAGATTACCTGTACTAATCTGGCTAGCCCCGCGGGCAATTTACCTAAGCTTTGCTGTATTTTGCAACTCTCGCTACCGACAATCGAAACGTAGCAGCCCCGCAGGCTAGACTTTTCCAGTCTACTGGCATCATGGCCCCTGTTTTTCCACACCAGCGATATATTCAAAATGTAGTAAAATATAAGAGGTACGGAATTAACTTACATGAGCGGTGAGCCCCACGGGCAAGAAACAACCACATGAGTTATGCGGTCAGCGTACATGAGCTCCACTGGTAACTTATTAGTGATTCGCCATCTGCTCATCAGAATCCGCTAGGCTTTACATCCCAGCCCCGAGGGCGCTAATGTCCACACTTGAAAGTATAAGCCCCGAAGGCGAGGTGTGTCGGCCCCGAAGGCAAGGTTCATCGGCCCCGAAGGCAAGGTTCATCGGCCCCGAAGGCAAGGTATGTCGGCCCCGAAGGCAAGGTTCGTTAGCCCCGAAGGCAAGTGCATTGGCCCCGAAGGCAAGTGCGTTGGCCCCGAAGGCAAATGCGTAGGCCCCGAAGGCAAGTGCGTAGGCCCCGAAGGCAAGTACGTAGGCCCTGAAGGCAAGTCCATTGGCCCCGAAGGCAAGTACGTAGGCCCCGAAGGCAAGTACGTCGGCCCCGAAGGCAAATACGTAGGCCCCGAAGGCAAGTACGTAGGCCCCGAAGGCAAGTACGTAGGCCCCGAAGGCAAGTACGTCGGCCCCGAAGGCAAATACGTAGGCCCCGAAGGCAAGTACGTAGGCCCCGAAGGCAAGTCCATTGGCCCCGAAGGCAAGTACGTAGGCCCCGAAGGCAAGTACGTCGGCCCCGAAGGCAAGTACGTAGGCCCCGAAGGCAAGTACGTAGGCCCCGAAGGCAAGTACTGTGGCCCCAAAGGCAATTGCGCTGGCCCCGAAGGCAAATGCGTAGGCCCCGAAGGCAAGTGCGTAGGCCCCGAAGGCAAGTGCGTAGGCCCCGAAGGCAAGTACGTAGGCCCCGAAGGCAAGTACTTAGGCCCCGAAGGCAGGTACTTAGGCCCCGAAGGCAAGGTGCGACAACCACAACGGCTAACTGCCCTTTACTGAAAAATAATTTAAATTATACTGAAGGCACTCTGTGTGAAGTAGCCCCGCAGGCATGTGCTGTAACACATAATATAACTCCTCAGGCATGTTCTATCAGCTGTGTGCCCAGCAAGCTGATCCGTTACGCAGTAGGCATACGCTATACGTACTGCAGCCCCTTAAGGTATGCGCTCTGTCGCCCCGGAGGCGTGTGCTATAATTTGCGTTGGAGCCCCTTAAGACATGTGTTCTGTAGCCCCTTTAGGCATGTTTTGAAACTTACCAGTAGCCCCGCAGGCATATGCATGAATTGGCACTGAAACCCCTCAGGCGTGTCTTACCACTGAGCCATAGGCCCCTGTTAGGCATTTCCCTGAAACTAATCTGCAACCCTGCAAGTCAATGTATTAGTTTGTACTGAAGCCCCTAAGGCATGTTACATTTACTGTTCTGTACTCTGTACTGTTCTGCCGTGCAGCCCTGCGCCAATATGCGTTAATTTGTATGAAAGCCCCTTAGGCATGTGACATATACAGTAAGTGTACCCCACTTTAGGTATTTAGCTAAAACTGATCTGCTGTGCAGCCCTGCTGGTGCATGCATCAATTTTTTTTTCTGAAGCCCCTCAGGCATGTGACATTTACAATAAGTGTACTTCACCTTTAGGTATTTTCCCGAAGCTGACCCATGGCCCCGCAGGCATATTTATTTCTATTTTGTTTTTACCTCAACAAATATCAAACCAAAATATCACAAATGAGTCACTCCCAAAATACCGTTATGTTCTCATATTATACACCCTGTTCATCTCCACCATATGAATTATTTGCAATATTATCATTACCGGTCCACCAGTACCATTCCACCAGTACCATTCCACCCCGACATCCTCTTTATTTTTTTTTTATTTTTTTTTTCTCCAGAGTAACATTTCTATATTCAACAGCCGGGCTTTAACTCCCAAATTCATAAGAAACAATTTTACTCTTCTCAGACCAGGGCGCGTTTGGAACCCTCGTAACTTTAATTTTAAGATACCTATGTTAATCATCACCACCACGTCTTATACTTTGTATACTTGACGTTCATTAAGTGTACTGTGTAAATACCAACTTTGAATAAATATATTATGACTTTGACTCTTTAACTATAAAAGTTAAATCTTAAACTTTGCATCATTCTTGTAACTCCTTGCACCACATAAGATGACTGTATATAAATCTCCTTGCACTAAAAGGTGCCATTGCCTTTTACAAACTTGCCAATCTCCTTTATTTTCCCTCTAAACAAAAATTATAATTTTCCTTTTTTTTTTTTCAAAAATGTGGCATCCTCCTTTATTTTTTTGCCACTTATCCTTTTTGACTTTAGAGTCATCATCCATTACAATTAAATTTGAATTTACCAAAATTACCACTTAGTTCTTTTTGCATTTATTTGCTAACATGACTGCAAGATATGCAACCCGGACTCGGTCCATATGTTATATAGACATCATTCCATACCATTGTTATTAAGGTGCAGGTTATGCAACCACTATAACATAATATGCCACTAGCTTTTGGTCTTGGCCAGAGAACATTGCGAAGACCACACTAAAACTCAAGAATTAATTTATTAATTACACCTGTAAAATTAAAAAATATTATTATCTTGGCAAAACCTCGGCTATCTTAACAGACATTAGCCCGTACACAGCACCATAACCATGGTACCCCAGGTGTGAGTACAATCACTGATGTGATATCTCTCTTTTCCTTCAGTCTCTCCGCATAATGAGAAATCATATGCTCTATCAGGCAATAAAGCACACCGCTCCAAACAGCCACTGTGCAATACTTGAGACAGACAACACACTTATTATTAAATACCAACTTCAGTTGAACCGGGTCTCAAAACCTGTCATATCACCATCATAATTCACACCCAAATCCGCTAACCCATTCTTCATCCAGGCAGATTTGATATTATTTCAATTCACATTTTCCGAACAAAGGTACCTATCTATGCCACCCAATCTTTATATATAATGTACTTACTCAATTATATACTTTAGCCCTTCAAACATGTATAGATCTGATATTATTTATACTAAACGGCTAAACTGTAACTTACTTATTATTTTATTTTTTATTTTATTTATTTTTATTTTTGTATTTCGGTATACCAACGGCGAGTACACAAAGCTTAAATAAAAAATAGTACATAAGGTCTTTAACCCGTGTGGCACGCCACTTACAAGTATACACAGCTATTAAAAATAAGATATTACAAAAAAGAAACAACCGATCACAAGTATGAGTAACTACTACATGATAAAACTACATGATAAAAATAATATAAATCAAAGGAACAATGTACCTATTACTACTAATATTGTAAATAAATTAATCTACTAATTTTATAAATACAACATAACTCAAAACTACTTAACTAACTAAAATTACGAGCTAAGACTGGCCGATTTGTCCTTCAGAGCAGAGACAGCCGACGCTATAACTTTTATAAAGGTATTTGGACCCTGACAAAAAATATCGACGTCATCTTGTACACAGGCAAGCTCGTTGTAAACATGAACAAGACGGTTTATTGCAGCATTTCTACCCAAGTTTGTTTTGCTTAAATTAACACGAAATGTTTTCCTACAAGCTGATCTTCTTGACTTCTTTGGAGCAGTGAAGGTAAGAGTTTGTAGTAGGTCAGGAGCGTCAACTTTACCGTTTATTAGTTTATGCAGGAAAGACATGTCAGTAATACAGCGGCGATCGCTGAGGGAAAGCATGTGGAAGTGCTCAAGCCTAGCCTCGTACCTGGAGCGATAAGGACAAGTGCGATCACGGTAGGCCAAATATTTTGAAAAACTTCGCTGTACCCTTTCGACCCTGGCAACATGGACTTTATACATTGGGTTCCAAATTGAGGACGCGTACTCGAGCTGGCTGCGTACCATAGTATTGAAAAGTAACTTCATCGTACTAATGTTATTGAAAGTTTTACACTGTCGCTTTATAAAGCCGCACGACTTGGATGCTTTTTTAACTATGCTATCCACATGCTCCCTAAAGCTAAGTTTAGAGTCAATTAGGACACCAAGGTCTTTTATGAGATTAACCTCTTCTAAAAATATGTTCTGGCCAAGAGTATAGGACGACGGGATGATATGCTTATTCCTGGTAAACTTTATATGGAGGCATTTGGAGGCATTAAGGAGCATGTTATTGTTGTGACACCAATTCATTAAAGCATGTAAATCCGCTTGAAGTTTCGAAGCATCATCAAGTGACCGTATTTCCATGTAAATTTTCAAGTCGTCTGCGAAAAGGGAGAATTTACAATACCTGAAGATGTTAGTGATATCGTTAATAAAGATTAAAAATAGAATTGGGCCCAGGTGGGAACCCTGGGGCACACCGGACGTTGGTTTAACTATATCAGACTCATAACCTGCGACTACTACCCTTAATATCCGGTCACTAAGGTATGACTTGAACCATCTCCACAATGTTCCATGTACGCCATAATGTTTTAGTTTTCTTAAAAGTACATTATGGTCCACTTTATCGAATGCGCTACTAAAATCGGTATATAATGCATCAACCTGGACTCGTGAGTCAACAGACTTCGAAATATCAGAAACGAACGACATTAAATTAGAGACTGTTGATTTATTTTTACGGAAACCGTGTTGAGCATTGGACAATAAGCTTTTAGTATGCCAATTAATAATAGGACAGATAATAGATTCAAATAATTTGGCAAAGGCAGATAATATAGAGACCGGACGATAGTTTCTGACGTCTGATTTATCACCTTTCTTATGGATAGGAACCACATTAGCGGATTTCCACAAGCTGGGAAATTCGCCTGCAGCTAGAGATCTGTTGAAAATTAATTTTAACGGGAAAGTTAAAGCGGAAGCCGACCTTTTTATAAACATGGGTGGGATTCCATCCGGTCCTGCTCCTTTGCAGGGATTAATAGATTTAATGGATTTCAGTATATCTCTTTCTACGACCGTAACGGAGCTTATACTATTGAACCAGCAGTTTCCTTGGACAGAGTCAGGACGGGCTCGAGAGGTGGAATCGTCACTGCTCTCAGTGAAGACGGATGAAAAGTGACAGCCAAACAAGTTTGCTACTTCCTTACCACTGTTTGCACTTATATCTAATAACTTCATTTCAGAGGGAATGTTAGATCGACCACCTTGTTGTGCTTTCATATAAGACCAAAATTTCTTAGGATTCTTAGATATGGAGAGTTCCGCGTTTCTTTTATAAGAAGAGTAACATTTATTTATCAGGTTTTCTGCACGCTCACTCAATATGTCATATTCCAATTTATCCCGAGGATTGTTGTATAACTTAAACCTTCTCCTAATTTTCTCTTTTTCATTTAAAACTTTTATTAGGGCGCGCGAGTACCAGATTGGATAATTATTTATTAGTCTCTTCCTTAATGGAATGAGTGAACTAATTACCTTATCTAATTCACAGTAAAATAATCTGACCATCTCATCAACATTTTCGCATGTTTCAAACAATTCCATCCACTCGACCTTCTTCAAACTATCATTAATTGCAGAATAATCGGCTTGTATAAAGTTGCGAGTACAATATTCTTGGGGTTTTAACATCGTCGTGGAGTGAAATTCACAATCTATTTCAAGAGGCGGATGATGATCGTCAATTTTGCTCAGTTTGTCAATGCTTTGTGTGACAATCGGACCAGTGAAATTACTAAATACAAGATCAAGAACTTTGTTATTTTTATTTCTAATATTATTTAATTGCATTAAGTTGCTACATGACATAAAATCTACTAAGAGGTAACCAAGATTACAATGATAATTATTTGGTTCATAGTGTCGATAAGTATCATCAATATTGGGAGACCATTCAATAAAACTCAGATTAAAGTCACCGAGCACCAGTGTATCAGCTTTGGTGTTGTCCATTGCGTTATTTACACTATTAATAAAGTTCATTAAGTAGTTACCAGATACTGGAGGCTGAACATAAACGGCGCAGATGTTTAATGACCTAAGTTTGTTTCCGTCCTTGACCTTTAGGGAAACCCACACATCTTCACATGAGCTATTCCATTTGTGCAAGCTAATTGAATCGTGAGACTTTAACACCGCAATCATAACTCCACCAGCTTCTTGACCAGCAAGGGAGGTATCGCCACGATCTCTGCGATAGATTGTATAATTTGAGTTAAATATTTCAGAATCTCTTATACAGTCATTTAACCAGGTCTCAGTTAGGACTATAACATCATATAGATTGCAAAGACAGGCCCGGTTAATGTCGTCTAATTTAGTTCGCATGCCGCGAACATTCTGATAGTAAATTCTAAACATAAATCTGAAATGTACGGTCTAATATCAGTAGTTTTACAATAGATTAGGATATAGATTTAAGTGACTCCTTATCCCTTATTTGTTTTGCAGGTGATGTGTCGTTTTTGCGGATGAAGATTCGACCATTCCTTATCCAATTGTATCTGTAGCCTTTGTCGCGAGCTATTTTCCTAGTTTCAGCGTGAAGCGCCTTGAAGTATGGTGACAGGTGCTCAGACACGTAGACTGGGGATTTAGTGGCGCCGTAGCCAAGGTGCTTGGAGTTAAGTTTATCGCTCGGGTTATTTTTGTTAAATTTAGCAACTGCTGCTAAAATGCTGTCCCGGGTCTTCGTATTAGGCAGCTTAACGATAACCGAACGCGGCCTGTCTGTCGAAGGGTCCAGTTTGCGGACCCGGGTGCACGAGAGTATCATGTTCTCCTGAATTGGGTGGGATATTATATTCCCCATTTGCTGGAGCATATTCACCAAATTTTCGGACTTATTTTCAGGAATCCCGTTAATCTCCAAGTTATTTTCTCTGGAGTGCTGCTCTAAAATACAAAGGCGAGTATTGAGATCATTTACCGTGACTTTTAACACCTCGTTCGCTTTAATCAGTTTCGCATTCTCGTCTTTTAGCAATGTAAAACTCTTCTTAATGTCGTCGAGTTCATTAGATACGTAATTAATAGATTGCTGAATGTCACTTAACAGCGCCAGATCCTTCTTTATAGGTTTTAATTCTTTGGATAGGACATCGAGAATTATTGACCCCAGAGTTGAGCTGATGATCTTGTTGACAGATTCTGATATATAGGCATCTAAGTCTGGTCGCTCTTCTGTGCAAGTGGGCTTACTAGTTGGTCTTATAGGTGTGTCGCTATTGTCGCCGCCAGAACGAAGTCGCGCTTGACAAGTAGGGCATTTCCATGTAGTTTTTGTTGTCCTATTTAACTTCTTGTACTGTGAGTCTGAAAGCCCACAACATGACAAATCGTAGTACTTTTCGCATAGGTAACATCTCATGGATCTTCTGTCTGATGCGATATCGTTTAGGCAGCCGGCGCATTTTTTCGTATCACACTCCTCGTCAGACATAGCAAAAATTAAAACGATACGAACAATTCCCAGACACAAGAAGTCGTGCGAGAACGGAGCGCGTAGAAATCACGTAGCGCTCGTAGTCTGCGACGCTCCGCCTCCTCGTAGCGGCACAATGCAGTGCTACGGGCGACCGGCGCGGGCGACGCGGCTCAACCAGTTCTGCAAAACCGGTTCTGCGCACTGATAACTTGCGTGTCACCACACGGTAACTGAATAGATGATTCGTGAAGCGAGGTTTATTACTTTAAAATTTCGACTTTAATACTACGTGTTCACCAACTCACTAACGATTTAGATCACACCACAGAAAAAAGTGATTCTTCCACTATTATAAGAACCTAACACACGGTGAGAGAAACAATTTATGCATATATAATTGAAAAATGCAATACGGAGCAAAGCAATACGTTGTTGACCGGTCGGCGCGCGTGCGCGAAGTTTAACTGGGTATCCGTTCACTCTACAAATGCAATTTTCACTTGTAAGGACCTTTAATGGGTTATACTTGCTTTAATGGAATGTATAATATTACAGTTACTTTTGACCTCTGTTCATTTACTCAAACAATATTAGGTATATATGATTCACATAACTCTCAGAATAAATTGAATATTCACTATCAATTTAGGTACAAGATTATCAATTAAACTAATTCCCAACTAAATAAATTAGTAAATACCTCTTCAATAAGTTACATAATACTTATACCATGTTATGTAGTCGACCAACTACCATACCAACCTATTATAGCTTTGACTTAACTCTTTAAATATCTCATAGGTAGATCATGTTATGAACTACCTACCAGTGTAATTCACTATGATCTTTCACATAAAACTTAGATACTTAAGTACTTAATGTAAGCAAGCACAACCTGCAAGTACTTACTTATCTCCCTCTGTAGGTATGATCTATCTATTTATTATACTAGTTATCTTTAGACCTTTAGCCCGCCAACCCGCATTGGATCAGAGTGGTGGGTCTAAGCTCTAATTCCCTCTCTCCTATGAAAGTGGAGGCCTGTGCCCAACAGCGGGACGTTAATGGGCTGTAGTCATAATGGTAGATACCTTTATAACCTTTAATCATTTCTTTCAAATAAATATTTTAATAAACTCACCGTTTCCATGTACCCTACACACAGTACCACTAGGTAGGTCTCTCTCCAGGCACTTTACATGCTGAATGGAATTGATATACTTAGTAGTAAAACCTCATACCTCATTGACCTTTGGTAATTTGTATGCAAGTACTTGATAAGTACTAACTATTCCATTGATACCTCTTTTTGAGTTTTCCATGCCAACTTTCCAATGCAATTCCGATTGCCAACCCACGTAGGTATTTATGTACTTACGATCATTTCACAATACGAGTTGTAGCACTCATTTATCCTTCTTGTATTTTATAGTTCAACCTTCCGTCATGACAACAATTAATAATTCTTTTCTTTTTTTTTTGCTTCACGTATTACGTCACGGTCATGGCGTCATAACATCTTGAATTACAATTTGTACCATTTTCAGGATAGGTCCGGATAAACAATTAATTAGCACGTGAAATACATTATCCCTCTTCTGAGATATTAAATCCAAACACGGTTTATCCATTTTAATACTTTAATTCAGCAATTATTTACACAGACACACGTCACTCGCGTTATGCCATCGTCATCACTCCTCGAGAGCAGTGTTGCCAACCTAGATTAATCAGGCAATGATACCATGTACGAATCGTTTTTAAGTTTCCCTCTAACAGTACACGAAGTATAATATAGTATATTATATAGTATAGTAAAATATATATTATATTCAGCTGTTTTGAATTATGTAGTGAGTAAATTTGTACGTTTTAGTCAAGGTAGAAAATATTACAGTCCCTATTCTTCAATAATTCGGAATATTCGTAATATCCGGAGTATCCGAATAAAAGGTATGGTGATATTCGAAATATCCACACAGTAAAAATTGCTGAATATTACAAGCCCTAATCATGAGCAACCACGCAAGCTGTGCGTGATGCGCGCGATTGTCGGAATGCTCTACCTAGCTGTTAACTCTAAAGGCATTTTATTTAAATGAAGCAGCAGCGGCTGAGGGCGACCGCGACAACCCTAATTGCCTTAATAATGACGTGCAGTGACCTTCACAATGCTTTTCCTATAGGTACTTGAAATACTTACTTTTACTCAACTAATGGAAATTCCACGAAAGTAGCGTTGGCTTATTGATAGCGCAATCATCAATGGTTATCATTTTCATCGCGTACCCGGTGTCACGCATTAAACAAGCGGGTTTTGAAGGAAGAAGTTTTCGCAAGACTGTCAAATAGAACAAGAGCCCGTGAACACCAGACCTTCGTTATTTTCTATTCGCAGTGCATGCTCCCAACACATGTAAGAACGATGGACAATCATCATGTTCAGGGCCTCCAGCTAGCGATGGTTGCTGGTCATAGAATTCTTAATAGGAAGTAGGTACTTAGTTAGTTAACTACCTGTTAAGAATTCTATGAAAAAGTTTTAACCACGATAAGCTTCCTATCTCTCTTCTCTTTAAGCTCCATAGCTTTATAAAAGATTTTAGTTAACCTCCAATTCGCCGCATGAATTCTTTATTTGCCGCGTACAGATTAGAGTGAGGGTTAAAACATTGCCAAATTCAACTCGGTTACTCTCGTGAGATCTTCGAATACGTTTCTTGACCATAATTCTCTTTGTAAAATAAACCATGTTTTATGTAGACCGCTCGAGGAGTGGTGATGTCACGTCATGATATCACCATTCAAATCTCGATCAACCGCGTCATTGCTACATACACGCACTCCACTGGGCTTGCGTGTAATACAGTACCTACTGGATTTGTTCAATCCTAATGAACGTGATGCCCGCGATTTCGTCTGCGTGGATTGTGGTTTTTCTAGTTCCCGCGGGAACTCTTTAATTTTCCGGGATAAAAAGTTGCCTAAGTATGTGTTATTCCAGACTATAATCTATCTCTGTGCCAAATTTCATGCAGATCCGTTCAGCCGTTCTGGCGTGATTGAGTAACAAATATCCATCCATCCATCCGTCCATCCAAACTTTCGCATTTATAATATTATAGTATAGTATAGATATAGAAGTATTTAATTTAAGATAATGAATTACTTTGTGGATAATTGAATTTCATCCAAATTATGTCATTGGTATTATGTAGGTATTATTGTACAACCTAGTTTAGGACTTACAGTCAGTAAGCAAAAAAGCTTAGTTAGAGGATCGAAATGGGCATTGAAGTGTTACAGGCTGAAGGCTCCACTAAGAACAGTGGTGGATCACAGTGAACTCCCAGTGATCCACTGGTGGAGCCAGACGGTGGATCCTAAAGAAGTTGAAGTGTTATAGGATCCACCCAGACCATTGGTGGATCCTAGTGGATACCAGAGTCCTATTCGATCCACTGGTGGATCCAAAAAGTGGATCCTAGTGGATTGAGGGGCCCTGACGGGGCCTATGAGCATGAGCGTAAAATATGTGATTATTTCACATATTTTACGCTCATGCTCATAGGCCCCGTGAAATGGAGGGTGAAATAAATGAAATGAAATATACATATAGTATATGAATGTTGTTAGGGGGCGGTGCGCCGCGCGGCGTGGTCCCCGCGCCGGCGCAGCAGCTCGCGCCGGCCGTCAGCTCCAACTACCCTGGCCTCAGCATCAGCTCCATTGAGCCCGCGCCGCCCGCTACCAATGGTAACATCTTTTTTTTTAATTCACTGCAAGTTACCCCTTGACTGCGATCTCACCTGGTGGTAAGCGATGATGCAGAATAAGATAGTACCTAGCGGGCTAACTTGTTATGTATATAATATCCTGTAGTCGAACAACAAAATATACTAAAAAAGAAAAATATTATAAGTAAAGAAACGAAATTAGGTACTTACTCAGGGACATATTTTTTTTAAGAGAGATCTATTTATATTTTTCCTAAACTTCACTATACCTAATGTTCATAGATGGCGCCGTCATCTACTTCTACAATAAGAACTCCAAATAATTATGTCATTCAAATAAAAAAACTATTATTATGTTCATGTAGGTAGTTATTTTTGCATAATACTTATAATATGTTTAGTATATTCCATAACCACTAGCGCTATTTTACGTAGAACCCTTTGATTATATGTATTATACATAGTAGAACCGTAGTAGGTACTTTAGTGCCTGAAGGTGGTTATTGAATACGTCTTCGAACTTAAAGGGCGCGCCGCGCGAGGTCTCAGTTCGGGGCGAAGGCGAACCACTAGTTTCTTAGGAGAACCACTGTACCTACACAAATTATAAGAATGTAAGATTTTCTAAGGTCAATACAAATCCAGATATCATTAACTGATTGATATCTAGTTAAATGAGTAAAATTATTGGTTTGCGTATTTTTAATGGTACGATCTACCGATGGGAGGGGGCCGGGGGCGGGGGTGTTAGACTTGTTCAAACATCTCCCAGGTTGTTGTGTCTTCTCGACAAGCCGAAGTCTGTCGGGGTACGGGCCTAGAGGTTGGGCCTCCTTGCCCGGTCTCTTCCAGGGCTAACTTAATTTTTTAATGTTTCAACGTAGCGATAGGGGGCGCCGACTGCCAGCTGAGCGGCTGGGGCGAGTGGAGCCGCTGCAGCGCCACCTGCGGCGTCGGCTACCAGGAGCGCAGCCGCACTGTGCTGGTTAGTGCTTAGCCTTATCTTATCGCTGGGAACAGGAAGCTTTATCCGCTTTTACCATTGAAAATGGTTAGGTATCAGATGCAAATCGCCTGAGACGTACTTTTGGCCATAGCTGCGAGGATTTTGGGAGCATCGAGCTGGGAATAGTACCAAGAGTTGAGGAATTTATCGAGACACGTGTGAGCGTTTGAATTTTGAAAATCAGCTGGTAACTTTTTTTGGAATTTTGAAATTTTGTTATTTACTAATTTACTAAATTGTAAATATTTCAGGAAAAAAGTAAAGAAAGGGTCCGGGTATTAAGTAGTTAAAAAAACGTCTTAGGCGATTTGCATCTGATAACCATTTTCAATGGTAAAAACCTTATCCCGTGCGAACGAAGTCGCGGGAATCATCTAGTAAGATTATAAATTGTAGGTGGTTCTGGACTCTGGTTTATAAATGATGGGAGCGCTTGAGCCCTTCCGTCTGGCCTGTGGCGTCACGTTTTCTACATGCTCTATAAAAACTATTTTTGGATCGTTGCGTAATAGGTATCAGACAAACGGAGTCGATGAAAAGAGAAAAGTACCTACCTACTTATCTACCTAGTAATCTAACTGCTTTTCTGTTATAATAAACGCGTAGATTTGTCGATAAACCAAAGTAATCTAAATTACTTATAGCAATAAATAAAAATTGTGTAGGTTATTTTGACAATAATATATTTTCTACAAGTACCTAAGTAATACTTAGGTATATTATGTCCTTTTCATGTCAACCCCGGAACATATCAAAAGGTCACAACTCACAGCATTACCACACGAGTATATGCATTACGACTAAATTGATATAATGGTTTGTAAGTTAACGTTTGTACGTGTATGTTTGCGCAGGCGCAGCCGGGGCCGGGCGGCGCGCCTTGTCCAGTGCGCCTCAGCCGCAGGCGCCGCTGCTGGAGGGCCTGCTAACATCCCCGTCCCTTGCAATACAAGTCGTTTTATGCCAAAGCGATGCCAAAGATGTTAAAACGTTCCTTTAGAACTTTAAAGTTACCTACTTATAACAAAAACAGGCTTCTACTTAAAAGACGTCTATTAATGTTAAGGAACCTAAGGAACCTAAGCTAAGAAATAAATAATAGATGAATTAAATTTAAATGTGTTTTTATTAAATCTAAGTATTCTCAATTTTCAAGTAGGTAATAAACTTTGTTAAGCTCTATGTACCTAGCTATTATCAACCTAAGGAGTTTTCCCTAATTATTATTTGAATCCCCATCCCCACAACAAACTCAGCCGAGTTTTTTTAAATTACTTAATTATTCCTGGTGGGAGGCTTCGGCCGTGGCTAGTTACCACTTACCACCCTACCGGCAAAGACATGCCGCCAAGCGATTGCGTTCCTTTACTTGTTCGTGCTTTACTTACTATGCCTCGTTGGTCTAGTGGTTAGCACGTTCGACTGCGGCCGACGAGGTCCCGGGTTCGAGTCCCGGGTCGGGCCATAATTAAGTGTTGGGTTTTTCTGACTAGAAATTCTCAGTAGTAGCCCGGAGTTAGGAAGTTGGTGGTGTTTCACCCCCGTGCTTCGGAGAGCACGTCAAGCCGTCGCGTCGGTCCCGGTTATTATCACTAACATGATAATAGTCGTTAAAGCCCGCCAACCCGCATTGGAGCAGCGTGGTAGGTCTAAACTCTAAGCTCTAATTCCCTCTCTCTTAAGAGAGTGGAGGCCTGTGCCCAGCAGTGGGACGTTAATGGGCTGTTATAGTGGTGGTGGTGGTGGCTTTACTATGTTCTCCATAAATAATTCGAGTAGGTAAATAGTAAATACCTATTAAGATAACGATTTGCTTAGACAATTGGGCCTCTGATTTTAGATCGCGTGTCGCTGTACCCATATAAACCTAACGCGACGGCTAAATCCCATACAACTGGATAGATCGGTAGGTATTAGGTTTTGATTATGTATTAGGTAAGTATACAACCGTTACCGCGTAGTAATATACATATATTATACATAATACAACCGCTTACAAGGCTTCTTTGCCAATTTACCTACCTCAGCTTCTTATAAGGGCAATAATATTGCACCGACCTCAATCTGCTAACGTATAACTAGTTTGATAGCTATTTAGCGATCGAAGTAATTTATTGTATCTACCTAAGTAACTAAGTAATTTTATTTTTTGTGTTTGTTTATTTAATTCATAAAACCTTGGATGAAACAAACACCATAAAACCTTAAAGAACTTTTAACTTGAAGTTTTCGGTCTTTCCGGCCGAATTTTGGTGGGAGGAAAAGTCGGTCGAGTCCTATGTCGGTAAAAAATACTAAGCATTCAATAAAAAATCGGACTTTCCAATTATCTTTTGAAAATACACGTAGTTACCTACCTACATAGATTACAAAAAGAACCAAAACCAAATTGGCACCTAAGTAATGCAAATAATACTTATGTATCTACTACCTACCTACTACCTAATGTACCTAGGTACCTAATTAGATATCGTTACTATCCGGTAATTTTCCGGAACTTCCTGCGATTTGTTATGAAAACTGATGCAATCGATAAAAATAAAAATAAGTGGAATAACAATAAATAATAATGGCCCATTTATTGTTATTCCAATTTCCAATGCAATGTTTTGTACACAAATGATACCTACCTACTTTAGTACCTAAAAAAAAAAAACTAAAACCCCCTCGGTGGCCCTCCTACGCGCGAATAATATAAATTTGTGTTAATTTATTTATTACGTGTCGGGAAGCTCCGAGATCTCAAATGAACGCAATCGGAGCCTCCCTTGCGCGACGCCACTTGGGCTCGTCCCTAACGCGATCCTTTGCGGTCACTTGCCTTTATGTACGGCTGCTTGTGCTGCAACACACGGTTGACTTCCCATGGCCCTGAAGATGGTGTAGTGAACGACTGGAGCCCCACTCCAGATCGGTCATGGGCCTGAAGTCCCTTCGCCTGGGACCTACTTTAGTACCTACTACATCTGTGTACCTACTTAATATTAAAATTCACGATAACAAACAGGTAAGTAGGTAGGTAATAATACTCATAAACTATCGCGAGAGCAGCTTTTCCGCAGGAAATCATTAGGTTTTTATTTAATCGTATGGCGTTTCGTTCATAGGTATACCTATTTGTACCTACTAAGCGTTTTTGTTCGTCGTATAGTCGTCGTCATTAGGTAGGTAGTAGGTACCAAGTACCAACCACGCGTGCTATACATCGTATTTGAATTAATGTGAAGGTCAAAAGGAAGTCGGCATTCAAAAAGAAAACTAAATTTTCACGGCCGACGGTCAAGATAACGGCCTCTCACTGACGGTCTCCTCAACGCGACGCCCAGCACAAAGCCTTGGAGCCTAGAGAGACCTAGAGAGCTGAAATTTTGCAAAGAGATTCCTTTTAAGTACCTATGGACAAGGAATCAGGTTTTTCGAAATTTCTACGGAAACGAAGACGGGGGCAGTAGAATCTAGGGTCTAGATTCTAGACTCTAGAGTCTAGACTTAGAGTCTAGACCTTTAATACTTTAGGGCAAATGGGCCGATGGGTACCGTTAATTGGTACCAACCAGTACCTATAACGTTTTTGAATGACAATAAATATATAAATTAAACCTTGAAGCATCTTGATCAAGATATATTGCAATGGTTTTAAGCTTTTTAATATTTCCCTGTTCCGTGTTCAATAAATAATAACCCGACCAAGGTAAGAGTGAAAAAAACACTGCAAATACAAAAGGATCGCATCCAAGATCGAACGCCGACTATTTTTGACGACCTCCGTGGCGCAGCGTGTAACGCTGTTGTCTTAACATGCGGAGGTTCCGGGTTCGATCCCCGGCAGGGTCAATTTGGGAATTTATAGTTTCTGAATTTTCCCTGGTCTGGCCTGGTGGGAGGCTTCGGCCGTGGCTAGTTACCACCCTACCGGCAAAGACGTGCCGCCAAGCGATTTAGCGTTCCGGTACGATGCCGTGTAGAAACCGAATAGGGGTATGGGTTTAATATAACTGCCATGCCCCTAACAGGTTAGCCCGCTACCATCTTAGACTGCATCATCACTTACCATCAGGTGAGATCGCAGTCAAGGGCTAGCTTGTATTGGATATAAAAAAAAAAAAAAAACAACACGCCGACAATGGCCGAAGCTGGCCGACAAGGCCGTCGCTCATCTGACAATAGAACAATAATGAACACATCTTTTCCTCATGGATAGATCGACATTGACAAACGTAGTGTAACACAGCTGTTTTTCATTTTAAAGAATTCGAGCTATTCCGGATTTTCAATAACATACTTAAGTAGAATAGGTAATTACACTATTCATTTTATTTAATGACAATTTAGCTTCATATTTCCTTTTGATACTATGATAAGTAGGTTAAATCCCGGAAAATACATATTTTTAAAATAAAAAAATATGTAACCCACATGTGTGTGTATTTGTTCATATAAAATTTAGTTAATTAGTGGTGCTCCACATGTGCCACAAAATTTATATGGCTTAAGGTAGGTAGCTATGCTGAAACATAATGATTTAACTACCTACATAAATGTCATTCTAGAATACTCGTCAATCGCTCGATTGAACATTGTGGTAAGGATGGAGATTTCCCTCAGGCTGCAGAACACGTACCTACGTAAATGATTATCCATGATTCTTATTCTAGGAATTACCTACAGTACAGATAAACTGTTTGAAAAATGTTAATAAAAAGTTCTGGCAATAATTTTATTATTATGAACCATAAAGTAATTTTAAACATACGTTTAACGACTTCCTCGTAGTAATATATTTCTTAGCATTTTTTAAAAGCAAGTCTAAATTATTATTTTACTTGAGAATAAACAATAATAGTAAAATTTGATGCTAAATGTAGCGATATAATAATATACCTAACCACGGCTGACACGATGATTACGACGATGATAGGCGATAGCCGATAGATCATCATCCATCTTCGCCACTTCAATCCATAGACTGTACAAACTTTTGAGATATTTTTATAGAACTCTCGGACATCCGTTTTTTTAACGATTTTCTCTACACCGTTACAGCATGTGATAGATACCTACTTTTTAAGATAAAATGAACATAACTCCGAAATGTTCTAAAGGCCCGGGGGTCGAACCTGCGATCACGGACGCGGACGGTCGATTCAACCACCGTAGGTCATCACCATGATATGATAGGATCTAGGTAGGAATCTAGGCAGTTCATTATTCTACTATGATACCAGTCTGAATGCATAGATTGCGTTTCCTCTTACAATCGAGACTCGTAGTATGAGTAGATACCGCCTATTGATAGGCGTAGGATAGGTAAGTTGGGTAAGTATAAATCCTTATATGCTTATATAAGGATTATATTTACCTTTTAAAATGTAAACATTATTGTGGTCGTCCGGTAAATAATTAATTAATGTTCATAATAGGTACCGATACATAAAAGTGTATTATTTTCAATTGTTATCTAGGTAGTCATTTCCGGTCAGGTGTAGAGTGGAGTAGGTAATTGATGGTTTCTCCTACCTCAATCAATGTCAATAATTTAACCACAGAACTATAGTGTGACGTCTGCAATTTATATATTATTCAGACCGCGATGGTGGCTTCCATGAATTCCTAAAACTCTAAAGAAATATATACTGTTAGGAGAATTAGCTTCACTTCATGTAGGCAGTGGCGCCACCGGGCATACGTCTATAAAACGCGCTAGCTCTAATATCGAGTAGTCATTCTTTTATCGCCTTTTGAGCTGTAAACATCGTTATTGTGTCAGTTGATAGTCTCAATGAGTCATACTTGTGTTTTTGTGTCTAAATTGATGTTTAGATTAATGTGTGATCCTTTTTAGTTATTTTATGTCTGATATGTTGAAATTCTTTAGTAGAATACATCCTGGTTTGTTATTTGCTTTTACTTTTTATTTTACTCCACTTCTGCTACCTAAAAATACATATTACTAAATTTCGTCCGCGTGGTTTAAGTTTTTTGATTCCCGCAAGGAACTCCTTAATTTTCCGGGATAAAAAGCCTATGTCACTCTCCGGACCTCAACTATACCCATGCCTAAAAATCACGTCGATTAGTTGCTCCGTTGCGGCGTGATTGAAGGACAAACCAACAAACCAACAAACAAACACACTTTCGCATTTATAATATTTTTTATATAATATTATATTCGGAATCCATTGCTGAGCTCCATTCCACAGCTGCACATAAAGCAGACTCCCTATTCCGTGCAGCTGCAGATCGTCAGAGTGACAGAATCAATTTATTAAACTAAACACACTGAAAATTGTTTCTTATAAAAATAAATAAAATAAAGCTCTTAGATATATCTAATTTTTAGATCGTGAATAAATCTGGACCAATAATACTTACTGTCTACTCCTTGACTAATAGGTATAATATAATTAATTAAAACGCGTTGAAGTCTTTTGTAAAACTAAGCTCTACATTATAGTAAGTTACTGTTTATTTACTGCTTATGTTACCTAATCGATTAGGTAGAACTTTCAACTTATTTAATTCAAACTATGTATACTTATTACTATAAACTTATCTGAGGATAGCCAGATAATCCAGATAGGTAAATAATGGAAAGTCAGATGCGCTACTAGAAAAGGCGTACTGCAAGTACTGCTGGGGGACTCAATTTGTGGACTAGGTACATAATATTATATACTTAGTAGGTACACTGAAAAAAATAGCACGAGACTTTTTACTGTTTTGGCACAGTAAAATTTAATTCGGTTAAAAAAAACTGTTTTTAAGAGCGTACATACCCTGAGCCTCTTTTGAAGTTTAGGTATTTATCTCGGGTTTAGGTATATAAAATCCTTTGTCTCGGATAGTCCTTTGTTTGAGCGAGTGAACAGAAGGCGTCGGGTGCAAAGTAGTTTGACAAACCGTTTTGATCCTAATCCCATTTTCAAACGGGCAATTATTTTTTCAATATTTAAAAGAAATGTTTTTAATTCGCTTAACATACGTTTCATATAAAACTTTTTTAAATATAGGTGTATTCATATAAAGAGAAGGTTGCATGATTGTAAGTATAGATGTTTTTAAGTAGGTACATCCATACTAACATTATCTTTGTTTGCTTATTTTCTGTTAGTTACTTATAAGACACATTTTGTACAAAAATAAACAAAATAGTAAAATAAAATATTAGTATTATTTTGATTTTTACTTAACATTATTTACAATGTAAAATTATTAGAATTTATATAGTAAATGCTACTATCCATTCTAATATTTTAAATGCGAAAGTGTGTCTGTCTGTCTGTCTGTCTGTCTGCCTGTCTGCTACGCTTTCCCGGCCCTTCTTTTCAACCAATTTTGCTGAAATTTGGTATAGAGGTAGGTTATATCCCGGGGAAGGACATAGGACTTTTTATCCCGGAAAATTAAGGAGTTCCCGCGGGAGTCAAAAAACTCAAATCCACGCGGCCGAAGTCGCGGGAATCAGCTAGTATTTATATACATATCACTACGCCAGGTCTTAGTTTTTACCATGCATCGATTGACCGTAACCGTTCAATCATATTAGCGTTAAAGTAAAATGAATCTTAATAGTATTGATTTAGAGCTCAAATTCGTGTTTGCATTCACACTGCTCCAAATGGAAACGTTTCGAAATTAAAATCGGTTGGAATTTGTGACTTTAAATCAAGCACCTTTGGGCACATTTTACCCTGACTCCAATGTGATCGAACGCTCGATTACGATCAACCGAATTTTCAATGTAAAAACAAACTAAAAACGGGTGTCTCTTATTGGCACTGATCTCCATTTACGGGGATCTACTATTTCAGGCAAAATACATTTGTAATAAAAACTTATTAGTTTTTGTTCCATATTTTTTTTCCAAAATTGATCGTCCTTTATAATCTTTTCAATTTTCAAATTAAATTTTTTCCGGTTCAAACCGCAAGAAGACAAATTTTGATTTTGATTTTGATTTTGAACCTTTTTGATTCCTTGCCTTCGCTAATTGTTCACTACGTAAAAATTTCTTTTTTTTTAGAAAATCGGAGTTTTAGAACCCATTTCTGAAAAAAAATAACTTATTTTAATTCGCACGCAATGAATCCTAAAGACAAAACAGTGCAATAAAACTGATAAGCACGTGCAGATGCAGGTGTTTCACCAACATAGGTTTTTGTTTATCATGGTAGGTACCTAACAATAGACTCGCGGGTCAATAGCGATACAATAATAAAAAAGGTCCGGTTCGGAAAATATAAAACACAATCATCAAGTGCCGCTCTGTAAACGATAATCAAAAGGTAATAAAACTATGTAATCCTGCAGGTGTTGCGGTAGTGTAGTCAGCTTACCAAAATAACAATAGAAATTTACTGCGTGGTAGTACTAAAATACAGCTTAGCTACCAATTTTTCAAATAACTTTTTGCCGTGCTAATGAGTGTATGGTTATTTGTAAGAAATTAATAATTTCCCCTGACAGTAAAATAAAAACGCGATGCCAAAAAGCGCATAAAAATACCATGAAAACCTAATTCAACTTTTTTCGTGATTGACTGACCGACAACGCACAGCCAAAATCGATGAACCTAAATATTTGATTCATTGAGTAGTCTAGGTGTGAACTGAGGAAGTAGGAAAAGGCTGATAGGCTTTATCAAATGTGCAACATAAATAAGTTATAGAAATACTGATTCACATCAGACAATGCCTTTTCAAATTCCAAACCAGGCAATAAATTGCAAGTATTGCACTAATGTAGGGTTTTGTTTATTATAATAACAATAGCGATCACGGGTCAATAGTGATACAATAACAAAAAGAAAAGTCTGGTCGACAACCATACTCGTAAAAAACAATAATCTAATGACGCTCTGTAAACGAAATACACTTGTAAAAGGCAAAAAATACATAATTACAGTTGCGCTAGTATGTATATTCGGTTTACCAAAATAACAATAGAATTTACTACGCGGGGTACAATAAAGTACAAGCTGCACTTTACATAACTTTTTGTTGACGTGATGAGTGCATTGTTTGGAATAAGTAACTTTGCCTGACAGTAAAATAAAACACGCAATGCCAATAAAGCGCGAAATGAGGTCATTTGGCTATAATCCCATATTGGATTTGCCGTGACGTCATACTATGGTCTTATAATATCTCAGTACTCAAAATATGTAGGTTTGCAATAAAGAGGGAACCAACAAAGAAAAACACATATACATACATGATTGCTAACGACCAAGCCTTCCCCAAGTCGGGCAAAGAAAGGTTCAGTTCAAAACATAAAACAAAACCTATTCATCAAAAAGGTCCGTAAGCGTGGTAAATAATAATAACTACCCAATTGTTTGCATAGCTACCTGCTTTTGCTATCGTGACGACTGTATTTTCATGGCCATAAATAATATCTATTCAAGTGTAAAAACAAGCAAACATGCGAGCCAAACAAATAAAATTCTAATTTCTAATTTATTGTAAGTGCACAGTAAATTTGACTATTCGAAAGCTCATTGCATAAGTTTACTAACGTCCAATCGTGTGTCTCGATACGAGTCGCTTCACTAGGTGACTCCCGCAACTTCATCTGCGTGATTCATGATTTTTAAATATCTCATGGGCATTCTTATTTTCCGGGATAAAATACCTATGTTTGTCTCCAAGAAAGTAGCTATCTCTGTACCGAATTTCGGGAAAAATTGGTAGATAAACCTTGCATGTAGACAGCTGACAGACCGACAAAGTAACACACTCGCATGTTTAATATTAGTAAGGATTACAAATTCAAAATTTATATAAACTTATTTATTTAATAAATATAACACAATATCTAATCGCGGGCAGTATCATTCAGAAGCAATTCAAGCCGGAGGTAAACGATCCAAAGGGATACAATAACCAAATCATAATGCAAATCACACCAATAAAATGCCAAGTCCTCATAAGGATAGAGAATTTCACAACCAAACACAAGATACCGCGCTAATCAAATAAATATTATAAATGCGAAAGTTTGGATGGATGGATGTATGTATGGATGTATGTTTGTTACTCAATCACGCTCCAACGGATGAACGGATCTGGATGAAATTTGGCACAGAGATAGATTATAGTCTGGAATAGCACATAGGCTACTTTTTATCCCGGAAAATTAAAGAGTTCCCGCGGGAACCGAAAAACCTCAATCCACGCGGACGAAGTCGCGGGCATCAGCTAGTATGCCATGAAAGACAATAAACACGTAACTTTTTTTTTGAAGTGCTGGTTCATTTTTGCGCAAAGGATCAGCCTGGCTGTCCAGCGCAGAAATGCAGCCAGCATTCTCGCCACCATTCCACGCGAGCATGGCATTATTAGGTTAGGCTAGCTAGGTTTATTGTTTCTATTGTATTGTTTTCAATAAATTTTACCAACGAGTGATTATCATTAATTCAGTACATGACATCGCATTAATATTTATAAGGGACGGAGTTGCCAGTCTAGGTAGAGATTGTTGGTCAGCCTTTAAATAATAGTTAATTTAACCACAAGCTTTATAAGGCAAGTTTAGTAAAGTAAATTATTTTATAACTGTCTGAAACACACGACCTTGTCTGAATTGAATATTCAAATTCTTATTTACGAGTAAATAATTGAGTAATATAACTATAAATATCATACACGTTTAATATAAAGTATAATATACAAATAAACTGTTTAAAACAAAATAATTTTCAACCATCAATAAGAAAAAGCAGCCAGTATTAAAAATGCCTACTATTGAGAAGTGACAATCACACTACAATCTCAGGTATATGCTACGTATATCCTTTTGAGTTGCGGAGACAAAAGGCGTTACGTCCACCCTCTGAGAAGCCTCGGCTACGACTAGTTTTCCTAGTGCTTGATCACGCAGTTTTGTAGTGTGTTACAAACTTATTTTTGGATGTAAATTATTGTTAATTATATATATTTTTTTGCTTAATATAATTGAAAATATGTCTTTCTTTTAGGAGTACTAATTTATTTTTACAAATTAAGCCAAATAACCTCTTAAAATGACGGTTATATGTGTCCTTAATTTCGTCAAATTAAATCTTCTTTGTTTTGAATTTTTATAATACAAAGGATAGCAAATTAATAATTTTTATCTTCAACTATAGTAGTTCAGGACCTTATACTCAATAAAAGTATCTCTTTGTGTGACCACAACGAGTAAATTTGGATGTTCGCTAACGTCAAACTTTACACAAAAATCAAGATTAAATAACAGCTTCTTGGTATTTTCGTAATAAGGAACAATCTATTAATTAATTTCAAAATGTTGTCAGTCATTATAGTAGATCAGAGAATTCCCTACAATTTGGTATGAATAAGTTTTGGTTTAATGCAGGGAGTAACAAAATATCAGGGGGCAAAAAAGCTAAATATAAGGGTCTACCCTTGCAGCTCAAGCTCAGCTCGAATGTATAGTCTTAACCGACTTCTTTGTAAAAGTAATTGATTACTGACAGTTCGTCGAAATAGGCAAAAAACATTAAGAAGCTAATCAGTTGTTTCAATTGTTTGTACATTATAATGTTTAACTGAAGCAAACGGTTCTTTTTAAGTATTGCCGTTTTCAGAGCTTTACTGATATTGTAGCAGTTATTTTTACTGCTTCAGAACAGTTTTTTTTAGAATATAGTTAGTAGCTAAACAGCTATTTTAAATGTTTGAACTTTAAAGTTTACTGAAACAAACAGTTCATACCAAGTATTACTTTCTTATTTACTGTCTTACAAACAGTAAGAATAGTCAACCGGTAAAATCTAGGTACTGTTATAACTCAACTGTTTTTTTTTCGGATACTTGAACTTGTTTGGACAATAGGCTCCATTTTTACTGGCCAAAGCAATGTATATTACCGAAAAAACAATTAGTTTTACTAATTTTTTTTTTCAGTGTAAGTACATTCCACACATGACACAACTATTTTCTTAAGGTATATTTTTATATCTAACCAATAATAGTTATTTGTTATACAAGAGTGAAAAGTTGTTTTTTAACCGCGTGCTCAATTTTGATGACCGAGCAAGCGAAGGATTCAAAAATTAGAATCCTGAGCGTCAGCGAGGGAATCAAAACAGCACGAGGTGAAAAATCTTTTCACTCGAGTGCAACACGTAACTTTTCATCCCACCTCAGCGAGGAAATGACTAAATGCAAAAAAAAACACAAGATTAAATTCAATTCTGTTAATTTCTTCGTCACTAGAATCACTCATTTTAGGTTTTTCACTTATTTTCAATTTTCTTGTTTTAATTCGGTTTTAATTTTAAACAATATGACGAAATTAAAAAAGTACACCAAGAAGGTTACGAGTGTGAGTTTTTAACAAATTAAAAACGATTGTATGGAAATTCGGCACCATAGAGGTACAAGTAAATAGGTTTTAATGATGTTTTGAATTCACAAACTTCATAGACGAGTGATATTTACTAACGTGCACACGTTGTTCTAAATTCAATTTACTTTATCCTCTAGGACTCCTAGAGGATAATAACGGCTTTTACCATCAGATATCGAAGAATAAAAATACTCTTTCCGAGATGGTGGGATGAAAAATTATTTATTTCTAATATACGTCCGTCCATTACATTACCACAGGTACCGTGGCTCGACCACATCATTAACCTTGACAGCTATATTTAGGCCCGCACAATAATGATGTCCCCACGCCCTAATCTACTAAACTTTCGCACTTGACCTATACCCGCCGAGCCCAACCGGCCACTGGTGACGTCAGCGTCTGGACTTTATGACGTCATGGGCGCTGCGGGCCAACTCGTACGATCACGTGTGATGTCATACCGATGATGACATTTGGCAGTTACAATTCCCAATTATATTTTTTTTCTTTTCCTATTGTATTGTAAACTCATAAGTCCATTATCTATTAATATCCATACTTCCATACTATCCATACTAATATTATTCCATACTAATTATAAATGCGAAAGTGTGTCTGTCTGTCTGTCCGTCTGTCTGTCTGTCTGTATGTCTGTCTGCTACGCTTTCACGGCCCATCTGTTCCACCGATTTTGATGAGATTTGGTACAGGTATAGGTTGTATCCCGGGGAAGGACATATGCTACTTTTTATCCCGGAAAATTAAGGAATTCCTGCGGGAATCGAAAAAACTTAGTCCAAGCGGACGAAGTCGTGGGTATCATCTAGTTAGGTATAAATGTACAAGTGTGTCTGTCTGTCGGTGGCTAAGTAACTGATTTTAGAATTATGTAGATGTAGATATAATATGTGCAAATTTTCTCGACCGAGCCGTTTTTTTTGCCGACACTTTCAAATTTTGGTACAGAGATAAGATCGAACCGGAAACGAAAGGAGGAAAATCAAATAATAATCCCCGATAAAAAAAAATCTAAATCAACATTTATTCATTTTTATATTCGAAATCACCGACGGGCTTATTCAATTAAGTATATAGATAGATAGATAGATGAATACTTTATTGCACACATAAAAGAATACAAAGTAAAGTTTACTAAAAGTTTTCAAGTAGGTATTGTAACAGGTAATTGTAGCAAATGAGTGAATCGACAAGGTCGCTCGACCCGTCGACCTCCGTTCATTCAATCATTTTGTAATTGTACATTACCTAACCAACGATTCTATCTGTCTATTACTCACACCAAATACCAGAAAATTATTAAATGAATTGGTATGTCCTTCGCCTTTGGACGTTGCTATGGTATGGTTTGAAATATCTTGAATATCGTCAAATTAACCTTCCACATCTTCCATTTAACGTTCGACCTTTGATACGTTTTCTTAGTATTCGGTTTCTGAGCTGTACATTTTCCAAGGTGGTAGATTCTTACGACTTATTATAAGTGGCACAAGTTGTCCTACATAAAATAAATAAATCATTTCATTTCATTTCATTTCATCATCATTTCCAACATACATAGCCTTATTTTGTTTATTAGCTCCTTCTTATTGTAAGCTCAACGGAAGATTAAGGGTCCAAAGGTAGGTAAAGGTAGGTACTTACTACTTAGGTATGTAGTCCGGTCCCAATCCGATAAGCCCACAAAGAACTTGGCTTGTATTGTTTGTCTATTTATTGGGTAAAACTATTTAATCATACTAATATAATAAAATAATGCGAAAGTGTGTTTGTTTGTTGGTTTGTCCTTCAATCACGCCGCAACGGAGCAACGAATCGACGTGATTTTTGGCATGGGTATAGTTGAGGACCTGGAGAGTGACATAGGCTACTTTTTATCCCGGAAAATTAAGGAGTTCCCGCGGGAATCAAAAAACTTAAACCACGCGGACGAAGTCGCGGGCATCAGCTAGTTCAGAATATTACAAAGATTGAGTTCAACGCAGAAAAACCTTAAACAAGGTTTACTACCACAAAAACTTTGAAAAACAGATAATTTTATTAAATAAGTAGGTACATACTACCTAGACCTACGTACTTTAAAAAATTACAACCACAAAGATTTCGTAAAAGCAATTAATGAAATTCGATAGCGCAGTCGAGTTGCTCGCAGTCGCAAGTCGTGTAACAACTAACATGGCGGGCAGTGCATTTCCAATCCGGTAATTTTAGGTCAAGGTTACACAAACTCACCTTCCTACACTGGAGCTCGTGTTGGTTTCTTTTTGCAATAACTATAACTACCTACTTGCAATATTACCGATTGTAATGTAGAGTAGATGAACTTTACAAATCATTGCCGGCACACTGCTTACTGAGCACAGATCTCTTCTCATCTTTTAAAATCAAAAAAGCATAAATAATTAAGTACCTACTTAGGTATAAGTTTCTTACAGGGAACGATGGGGCTGACTTTCTTTATGTAAAGAAAAGTCCCCAAATAAACCAGAGTACAAAAAAAATAGTCTCTTCTCAGGACAAGGACCTCCGTGGCGCAGTGTTGAGCGCTGTGCGGAGGTCCCGGGTTCGATCCCGGCAGGGTCAATTTGGGAATTTATACTTTCTGAATTTTCCCTGGTCTGGCCTGGTGGGAGGCTTCGGCCGCGTCTAGTTACCACCCTACCAGCATAGACGTGCCGCCAAGCGATTTAGCGTTCCGGTACGATACCGTGTAGAAACCGAATCAGAAAAACCCAAAATATTCAAAATACTTATGGGAGTAGGTATGTCACGCTAATCACATGTAACAATCGCATACCTGTGGTCTATTACTGATTTCAGGCCATCGACGGAAATACGTGTTATTCAGATTCATATGAATTACATAATTCATCGTTGTTAACAAGTAGGTAAGGCTCAGTTGTTACTTGTTACTGTTGTTACCTACCCCTCAGAATGAGGTTTTGGCTTCCCACGCTGGTCAAGTGTATTGGCATACCTACTACCTACATTTCAGTTTTCAAAACATGGCCTCTCAGGCAAGCCTCTCAGGCAATTAGGTTTTCTCACGATGTTTTCCTTCACCGTTAAAGCTACTTAACTCCGAAAAGTTATCCTCACCTCACACATCTCGCACCTCGATCGCCCGGGCGGGAGTCTCTAGCTACAAGGCTAAGGAGCATTTCCAGGGCTAGGCCATACAACAATCGTAAAGTTGCCTGTTGTATATGTGTATAGGCATGTCAGAGCAGTCAGACGCGACCCGCTCACTGCTCACACCAGCTACACGATTCTCACGGTCAATTTTCCATATTCAGGGTCTAGACAGACGGACTGTTAAGTGCTGCACACCGACTGCATAATTGCAGTTTTATTGCAGTTATTGTGCGGTTGGCATAACTGCAGCGAAACTGCAAACATACTGCGCCGTCCGCTTGCAGTCGGTGTGTAGTTCTAATGAAAATGAGCAAGCTGCTGTGCAGTTCAAATTCAGTTCTATGCCAACTGCAGAAAAACTTAAACTAACTTAAACTTCGTTGCGTGCAGTCCTAATGCAGTGTCGTCTGTCTAGACTCTTAGGAGTAGGTACTCTTAGTAAGAGTAGTTCAGCTGGTGTGCGGCGCGGCGCGGCGGGCCGACCTTGCCCTGGAAACGCGCCGCAACGCAACAGCCGGGGCGACTCGGCCGACTCTGTGTGCACATGGTGTGTAGTGTGTACACACAGACTCCTACACAGCCGTGCACTTTACGCGCATATAAGTTACAACCACTATACAACGTATAATTCGACCTGTTTAAGGAGGTCACTTGCACGTCAAAACGCAATGTACCTACTCCTTAAAGAGTTCGAGTTATACGTTATGCATTAGCCGTCAAATGAATACGATTGAGACAATTAAGGCCTCTGTATAAACTGCAGTGGGTACATTGGATTAGTAGGATTGTGGCGATAATATGACATACTAGCCGATACTCGCGACTTGTCCTCATCCGCGTGGATTGAGGTTTCTTGGATCCCGCGGGAACTCATTAATTTTCCGGGATAAAAAGTAGCCTATGTGTTGTTCCAGACTATAATCTATCTCTGTGCCAAATTTCATCCAGCTCCGTTCAGCCTTTCTGGCATGATAGAGATTCATCCATCCATAGATATTTGTAGAACCCATACAGTCTATATACCTATCGCTATATTCATCAAGTTCAAGACTGAGCAAGTCGCGGACAACAGACGCTAGCATACACAAATAAATCTTTTAAAACACCGGGGAAGCAAATTATCTACTAATAGGTTATTAAATCAAGATAGGAACACTTACAGTACATAAATCAGCGCATCAAAGACGGCTGGAGTACAAAGAGATCGCCAACCTTGGCGTTCCCGCGTCATCGTGTAAAAATAAAAGGTCTTCGCCCCTAGGACTGCGCCCCCTGCCCGCTCGCAGATGGCGGGACCGACGACCTGAGGCCTGAAAGCGCCTGACTCAGCAACATTCAACACTACGTCGGAACTGGGAACATTAGTGAGATCTACTAAGCTATTCTAGTATTCTACAGTTGACCTGAAAGGTTCAAAGAAAGAAAGAACTGCCTCGTTGTTCTAGTGGTTAGCATGTTCGACTGCGGCCGACGAGGTCCCGGGTTCGAGTCCCGGGTCGGGCCATAATTAAGAATTGGGGTTTTCTGACTAGAAATCCTTAGTACTAGCCCGGAGTTAGGAAGTTGACGGTGTTTCACCCCCGTTATACGTTCACGTTAGACCGTCGGTCTCGGTTATTGTCATCGTCTAACATGATGATCGTCAAAGCTCACCAACCCGCCTTGGAGCAGCGTGGTGGGTCTAATCTCTAATTCCCTCTCTACTAGTAGGGCGTTAATGGGCTGTAGAAGTGTCTCAAAGAATGACGTAAAAAGACGTGCGTGCTCCATATTAGGTATACCCACAAGTTATTGACGCGAACTTTTCGTGTGGACGTTTTGTCTGTCCTGCAGTCCGTGTAGGTTCCTTGTGTTATCGCTGTTGCCTGTTAGCGGTCTGCCGAGCGATCGCGTAACTTCTGCATCAATCATTGATACATCGCAATCACCTCTGATTGGTTAACACTCTTCCACTATTGGACATAATCCATTGACGCAGCAAGAATGCCATAAATTCAGCCAATTACAACAATTGATACTGTAACAATGATTGATGCAGAAGTTATGCGATCGCTCGGGTCGATCGCGTAACTTCTGCATCAATCATTGATACATCGCAATCACCTCTGATTGGTTAACACTCTTCCACTATTGGACATAATCCATTGACGCAGCAAGAATGCCATAAATTCAGCCAATTACAACAATTGATACTGTAACAATGATTGATGCAGAAGTTATGCGATCGCTCGGGTCGATCGCGTAACTTCTGCATCAATCATTGATACATCGCAATCACCTCTGATTGGTTAACACTCTTCCACTATTGGACATAATCCATTGACGCAGCAAGAATGCCATAAATTCAGCCAATTACAACAATTGATACTGTAACAATGATTGATGCAGAAGTTATGCGATCGCTCGGGTCGATCGCGTAACTTCTGCATCAATCATTGATACATCGCAATCACCTCTGATTGGTTAACACTCTTCCACTATTGGACATAATCCATTGACGCAGCAAGAATGCCATAAATTCAGCCAATTACAACAATTGATACTGTAACAATGATTGATGCAGAAGTTATGCGATCGCTCGGGTCGATCGCGTAACTTCTGCATCAATCATTGATACATCGCAATCACCTCTGATTGGTTAACACTCTTCCACTATTGGACATAATCCATTGACGCAGCAAGAATGCCATAAATTCAGCCAATTACAACAATTGATACTGTAACAATGATTGATGCAGAAGTTATGCGATCGCTCGGGTCGATCGCGTAACTTCTGCATCAATCATTGATACATCGCAATCACCTCTGATTGGTTAACACTCTTCCACTATTGGACATAATCCATTGACGCAGCAAGAATGCCATAAATTCAGCCAATTACAACAATTGATACTGTAACAATGATTGATGCAGAAGTTATGCGATCGCTCGGGTCGATCGCGTAACTTCTGCATCAATCATTGATACATCGCAATCACCTCTGATTGGTTAACACTCTTCCACTATTGGACATAATCCATTGACGCAGCAAGAATGCCATAAATTCAGCCAATTACAACAATTGATACTGTAACAATGATTGATGCAGAAGTTATGCGATCGCTCGGGTCGATCGCGTAACTTCTGCATCAATCATTGATACATCGCAATCACCTCTGATTGGTTAACACTCTTCCACTATTGGACATAATCCATTGACGCAGCAAGAATGCCATAAATTCAGCCAATTACAACAATTGATACTGTAACAATGATTGATGCAGAAGTTATGCGATCGCTCGGGTCGATCGCGTAACTTCTGCATCAATCATTGATACATCGCAATCACCTCTGATTGGTTAACACTCTTCCACTATTGGACATAATCCATTGACGCAGCAAGAATGCCATAAATTCAGCCAATTACAACAATTGATACTGTAACAATGATTGATGCAGATCATTGATACATCGCAATCACCTCTGATTGGTTAACACTCTTCCACTATTGGACATAATCCATTGACGCAGCAAGAATGCCATAAATTCAGCCAATTACAACAATTGATACTGTAACAATGATTGATGCAGAAGTTATGCGATCGCTCGGGTCGATCGCGTAACTTCTGCATCAATCATTGATACATCGCAATCACCTCTGATTGGTTAACACTCTTCCACTATTGGACATAATCCATTGACGCAGCAAGAATGCCATAAATTCAGCCAATTACAACAATTGATACTGTAACAATGATTGATGCAGAAGTTATGCGATCGCTCGGGTCGATCGCGTAACTTCTGCATCAATCATTGATACATCGCAATCACCTCTGATTGGTTAACACTCTTCCACTATTGGACATAATCCATTGACGCAGCAAGAATGCCATAAATTCAGCCAATTACAACAATTGATACTGTAACAATGATTGATGCAGAAGTTATGCGATCGCTCGGGTCGATCGCGTAACTTCTGCATCAATCATTGATACATCGCAATCACCTCTGATTGGTTAACACTCTTCCACTATTGGACATAATCCATTGACGCAGCAAGAATGCCATAAATTCAGCCAATTACAACAATTGATACTGTAACAATGATTGATGCAGAAGTTACGCGATCGCTCGGCTGGTCTACACAGTAAAATTTTTTTTCCGATCCGGTAGTAGAGCACAAAATTCTATGGGTTCTTGAGTTAGGAGCCACAAAGTTACCATTATGTTACTTGGGTAGGTAAGTATATGAAATATAAATGAATTTGAGTTTAGTGAAAATCGATCGCCGAATATCGATTGTCAACTTGTGGGATAATCAGCAGCAGCGGATAACTTTCAAAGGTTTTATAACTGTTTTCTGTACCTATTAAACGGAAGATTACGTCAATTTAAGTAATTAGTGATATAAATCAACGAAATAAAAGCTGTGTAGCTGGTGAGACTGTAATGACATAATGCTCGGCTTTCGTGGACAGAGCTGATATTTCACGCTGAATTAATACCTCCTGACGTCAAGCCGGGGTGCGGTGCCGAGTGCCGACAGCTGCCGTCACACAGCGGTCGCGGTCAAACGGCATGTGAATAGGTATAGGTATTATTTTTATCCACTACAAGTTACCGCTTGACTGCGATCTCACTTACCACCAGGTGACGTCGCAGTCGGGGCTAAATAGTAGTGGAATTAGGAATAAAAAAACATATTTCTTTTACTCTGTGGTTGTACGGTCCACAGTCCAACCGTACAATTTGCTCCATCAGCTAGTTTTCATTACACATTCAAACTAACAATAAATCAGTGCGCAAATCATCACCGCGACCAGCATGCGTGCCACTCATTTAAATCATTAGCATTTATCATTTATTATAGATAGATAGATAAATAGATAAACTCTTTAATGCACAAGCTTAGAACAAGGACAATAAACAGAAAGATTAAAAGATACAACAGAAGGGTGCAATGGCGGTCTTATTGCTAAAGCAATCTCTTCCAGATAACCAAATTATAATTTACTAGCTGATGCCCGCGACTTCGTCTGCGTGGTTTAAGTTTTTTTGATTCCCACGAGAACTCCTTAATTTTCCGGGATAAAAAGTAGCCTATATGTCACTCTCCAGGTCCTCAACTATACCCATGCCAAAAATCACGTCGATCAGTTGCTCCGTTGTGGCGTGATTGAAGGACAAACCAACAAACAAACACACTTTCGCAATTATAATATTAGTATGATATTTTATTATTATAATTTAGTATCAATCAATAAATTATATACCAATCACATTGATGTAGAATTTTAGTACCTTTCTATTTCAATGACCAATCATTTATATCATTCAAATGGTCCTAGACAGAACAGCACTTAAGATGTGATCCACCGATGTAACATGGAACCGACACACATCACTTCCACGTCTGAACGCGCGCCATTTAAGTGACAGAAATATTTACAACTACCCACACCTTTTGAAAGAAAAACTTACATAAAGATTAAACAGAGCTTTTAAAAACCATAAAACACTTCTAAATAATACATTCCGTTGAAAAGTAAGTCGTGGATTTGATTTACCTATACAAAAATTACTAGCTGATGCTCGCGACTTCGTCCGCGTGGATTGAGGTTTTTCGGTTCCGCGGGAACTAACTTTCCGGGATAAAAAGTAGCCTATGTGCTATTCCAGACTATAATCTATCTCTGTGCCAATTTTCATCCAGATCCGTTCAGCCGTTGGAGCGTGATTGAGTAACAAACATCCATACATCCATACATCCATCCATCCAAACTTTCGCATTTATAATATTTATTTGATTCGAACTGTTTAGGTATCTTCCTATACGTAGCGATCTTATTTTCTTTTAACCCATATATCACAGAATACTGCAGAACTATTATATGCTGCTATAGGAATGAAAATAAGAATTGTGCACTAAGTAATTATTAATGACCTGAAAACATATTTTGTACTAATTAGTTTGACGAACGAACGTTTTTCAGGAACGTGCCTCGGAAAATCTAAACAATTATGTACCTATATTTGTACGTAAACGATGGAGTGAGCGTGACTTGTTTGAAATCAATATTAAATACTCTTTGCATGTTAGTAAATAATAACTGTAAGTATATATTTTACAAGCTTTTGCCCGCGACTTCGTCCGCGTGGTACAAACTTCCATCCGCTATTTCACCCCTTTGGGAGTGGAAATTTAAAAAACCGTGAACTTTTATGTCGAATTTGACCCCCTTCGGGGTGGGATCTCTATATTTATTTAATTAAAAACATGTAGGACATACAGGTGTTTCTTATGTTACGTCATGTTTTGACTCTACCACCGGTCCGGAAAGAAGATTCTGCTGAGAAGAGCCGGCAAGAAACTCAGCAGTTGCTGAGGTATACAATATATCTCTAGGGTGCACAAGGATGATTCTCTAGAATTTCTTCGTTTAGCCGTTTGGGCTGTGGGTAGTCTGTAAGATCAAAGGTACGAAATGCGCAATTAAGTCTGTCTGTAACTCTGTTACCTTTGGGCCCTGTTCTACCGATATTTTAACGAAATTTGAGTCGAATGTGGTCCTGGGGACGAACATAGGCCAAGGCAATATCCCAAAAAAAAACCATGAGATATACCCTAATCTTACCGTGTTAACAACGAGTTTCATCGATAAGGTGTATAATATTATAGCAGAGATGAATCGTACAAGGTACATAATGGGGCTGATTCTGTAGTGCACAATCTCTAAACTAAACTAAAATGGCAGCTTTAAATCAAGTTCTGTCCCTTTCCGTCGGGAGTATTATGAAAGGGTTAGCAATATTTGTAATGCTCTAATTTTAGTTTAGTTTAGAGATTGTGCACTACAGAATCAGCCCCATTATCTAATCTCTGATACTGAGCTATATAATGTAAACTCCACGACTCTACGGCGAGGTGTAGGGATCACGCGCCGGCGCGGCTCTACCTACTTCCTCTTATATTTTAACGCATGGAAATGGAATGCACTCGGATAAAACAACAATCACTGCAATGGCTGTGGGAATTTGGCGTTCACTCAATAAAACTGTAACACTGCTTGAGATCTGCATCAGACACAAACTGTGTGAAACATCTGGGCTTCATCATGTTGTATTTTCAAATTATTTCTTTAGTACCTACTTGTAGTACTGTACTAGAAAAGTGCAGTATGTACCCTGTATTTTTGTATCTCCTAGGTACTTACACAATAAAATCATTCATACTATCCTAATTAATATTAAACAACCAATTAAATATACTAGCTGATGCCCGCGACTTCGTCCGCGTGGTTTACGTTTGTTCGATTCCCGCGGGAACTCTTTAATTTTCCGGCCTTATGTCACTTTCCAGGACCTCAACTATCTCCATGCCAAAAATCACGTCGATCCGTTGCTCCGTTGCGGCGTGATTGAAGGACAAACCAACGAACCAATAAACCAACAAACAAACACACTTTCACATTTATAATATTAGTATGACGATATGTGCTTTAGTATTCTTTTAAAATTTCTGATGAATAGTAATTTAAATAGTTATTTTAATGGGAGGAACCTACAGTTACCTACATTAAAATAAATTAATCAAATTAAAGTTAGAAAACATTCATTTCATATCTATACAAAAAAAACTTATAATATTACTAGATGTTGCCCGCGGCTTCGTCCGCGTTGATTAAGTTTTTTCAATTCCCGCGGGAACTCCTTAATTTTCCGGGATAAAAAGCCTATGTCCTTCCCCGGGATACAACTTATCCCTGTACCAAATTTCATCAAAATCGGTTGAACGGGTGGGCGGTGAAAGCGTAGCAGGATGGATGGATATGGATTATGTTCCACATTCATTGTAAATAAAAATTTCGTTGCGTCGAAACTAAAAATCGAACTAAACACTTATGATGGTGAATAGGTTCATAACAGTCTATCAAATCAAATAACGTAGTATAAATTTGTTATATATCATTTCTATCAATTACCTACAGTCTCGACTTAACAATTCAGTCAGAACAATTAACAATGTGTCAACTAACTACACTAATTATACAAGATCCTTGGAACTTTTAATCACTTGTTGTCACGACACTCGTTATCATCATACCTACTAATATTATAAATGCGAAAGTGTGTTAATTTGTCCTTCAATCACGCTGCAATAGAGCAACGGAGTGACTTGATTTTTTGCATGAGTAGAGTTGATGGAGAGTGTCATAGGCTAGTTTTTATCCCAGAAAATTAAGGACTTCCCGTGGGAAATAAAAATAACTAATGCAGAAAGAGCCAAGAGGCGCAAGTATGAAATTATATAAAATAATTTCATTTTTGTGCCTTTTGGTGTTGAAACCCTGGGGTCGTGGGGCGAAGATGCTAGATCATTTTTTAAGGATCTATCTTATCGTCTCACAGAGTCCACAAGTGACCGGAGGGCTGGCAGTTACCTCGGCCAACATACGAGTATAAGTTTGGCTATTCAGCGAGGTAACGCAGCCAGCGTTCTGGGCACATTGCCTCATTACAGCGGCACAGATGATATTTTTAATGTTTAGTATTTAGTTTTTAGTTTTTAATTTAGTTTTTAATAGTTTTAATTTCATATTTTTGTTAGTACTAATTATTACAAAAAACTTGTGGAATAAGTTTTTTTTATTTCCCGCAGACGAAGTCGCGGGCATCAGCTAGTGATGTTATAATAGCTGAAGCTGATGTGTAATTTCACACGTAATAGCTAGACTATTACTTATTCTATGGTAATAGAGGCATACCTATCTACATACCTACTGCAAGTCATCGCTTGCGTGCCTTATAATTAGGGACTTAGGGAGAGGCCTAGGTAATAGCTGTCATTTCGGACACCTGAGCTGAAATGATACTCAATTATTCACAATATGTTTCGCAATTTCAAATTAAACCATTAAGGTTTAGTACTTGCTGATTGTTATCTAATTTTTGATGATAATCCGGCTATCACACCATCATTACTATCATACCACGTTATGTAACATGTAGCGTTAGATCAAAGGTTGGTTATTATTAGACTAGCAGTGGTTGAACTGAAGACATAATAATATATTCTAAGTTATTGATGAAAGTCAGTCAAAGTCGAGCCGTTGGACTTTTCTGTCCTACACGCGTACCGACTACATAATTTAAAGAAGCCAGATAAAGTATTTTTTAGAGAATATTAGACAGTAACTGAGTAACACTATATGTACACACGTTAACGGTTAAAAATAACTTACTTAAAATATCCGGTTTTCCCCGCATGTTCCATCTACGCACATCTGAAGCTTGTCCATGTAGATTGTAGATTGTAGAGCAATATACTTCAGTGATATTATCTAGTACTTGACACCTTCTCCTTCCATTCTTAGGTTCCGTACCGCAAAAGCTCATATAACCTACCTTTCCCGCCCACATTTGGGCTACTAGGTATACCATCGCATAAAGTCAATGCTACAATATTATTTCAAAATGACAGTTTTGTCTGATATCCCTAAAATAAGGATTATAATTCTAAAACAAAAACTTTAACAATATTAAAACAATACGGATTTTAGCGATGGTAGTATGGCACTTAACCATTACGACTTGCCCTAGTAAAGCTTAAATAGTGAGATTTGAAAAGACCTCAAATTCCTAATCTTTTTGTAGGTACCTATTCAACCTTCCTAAAACCACAACAAAGAACCAATTTTTCTTTACAAGTTTATTTTTAAATCCTGTTAGGTAACCTACTAATAAAGATATTGTTGAGGGCGCTAGTCAGCTAGTCAGGAAATGTCTCTATTTCGGGCTAACTGGCCAGGGCGGGCGGTAGGGCGGGCGGCAGGGCGCGGCGGTCATCCGGACGGTGGCGCGCCTTGCCGGTAGCTGGGCCAAGGGTACAAGCCCTGACGTTATCATTTACATACCGTTTCAATTAGTATCGTATTACACGAGTAACCTTCATAAATCAATCAAAATATTTAATCTCTGGTATACTGTGCACTTTTTGAGCTTCAATAAGTTTACAGTGTAAATAATATAAAATCGGAGATGGGTATCGCCGTAAAAATATGTACCATAACATACGTGAATACACACGTTGTCAATAAGTAACATTCAAGACACGTAACAAACGTAAGTTTCATAAAGGTCTGTTTAACATGTTTAAGTCAACGGGCACTATTTTATTTATTTATTTATTTATTTGATGGATCTCGACGTCATTGAGCTACGTGTACATAACATGCTCATTGAATATTTTGTTTTAGGTATAAAAACCTTCCAGAAGAGTTTCATTAAGTTTATTTCAGTAATATTGATTAATGAATCTAAACAGCAAAAGATTTAAAAGCTATTTGTTTTCAGAATATGTCCTCTTAAACGAAACGGATTATCAATGTAATACCTACAGTTTGTATCTATACATGTGACTTATATAAATTAGCACTAATGTAATTACCTATAGGTACCTACACGGCACATTTTTTTTCAAACATGGGAAAACCCCACGAATCTATCTTATAACTAGAATTTCAAAGAAAACCTTGCTCAAATTGCAAACGGAACTTTTGTATAAAATTTTATCTTTCGAAGTCGAAGGGCAACGATGAGGTTGACAGTGAATGAGTAGGTAAGTCAGGATTTTTATTTTTACTATTCGAGACTATTTATCATAGGTAAATGAAACTAATATGAATACAGCCTAGTTTCACGAATGTTATGTAACACATCTTTAACATTGATAACACACGGTAACTATCGTGAATTAAAAACACGCCCAACAAAACCTTAAAATTGTTTCATTTGGAAATTATGATTGCTAGCGCCGATAGAAATACATAATCGTTATAAAAATTAGTGAATCTAAGTGCAAAATATACGACGAATAACATATTCTTATATTTACCTCGATAGTTTCTCTTTAAACTAACTAAAAATTCTCACGACAAACTCACAACCAAAACGTATCCACTGAGGACAGAGGGAAGATGTCCGCATATTTGTTTAATAATGTTGTCCATACTGCGCCAAAGAATTGCTTTACGCAAAAAATACTCAGCGATGCCGTTCTTTTATCAGTTGTTGCTCAAATTGGTAACACACTTAAAAATAACATTCGGGAACCAAAAAAAGGGACATAACTTTGCGAACATGTATTTTGTTAAAATAACATAATATTCTTATGACTAGTAAAGAAAACGAAAGATACGCAATTGTAATTTATGTAAAGATACTCAACTTCATAAAAATTTGACTATTTTGATTATATCTTATCATAAAAGGGACATAAAAGGGATTGGAGACATATAAAATTTATTAGATAATTTAAAAATGTGTTGAATGTTTCATCGAATATAAATATTGTTACTTCAAGCTTGTGTAGTAATTATTTTTATTTCCATACATTTGTTAATCTTCATTACGATAATTAAATTTAATTTTGCATTAGACAATAAGTTTTAACGGAAAAATAGAAAATCAGTAGGCGACAGAAAAAATTAACGTAAAGTACATTTTTTTACGGCGATACCCAGATCGCAAATTAGAAACGCGTAGAGATTTTCGTAGACTCGTAGAGCTACACTTTATCCTAAACAAACACGTGACCTGGGGGTATTTGCTGAATAAATTATCTTCAGTATTATTGCTTGCGTGTGTTCATCAAATATAATAAATATTATCTATAAATGCGAAAGTTTGGATAGATGTATGGATGTGTGGGATGTATAGACGTATGGATGTTTGTTGCTCAATCACGCTCCAACGGCTGAACGGATCTGGATGAAATTTGGCACAGAGATAGATTATAGTCTGGAATAGCACATAGGCTACTTTTTATCCCGGAAAATTAAAGAGTTCCCGCGGGAACCGAAAAACCTCAATCCACGCGGACGAAGTCACGGGCATCAGCTAGTTGCATCATATGCTATGAATTTATTCGGAAAATCCATATTTCAAAATAGATGTTCCAGTATTTACCAAGTGCGAAAAGATCAAAGTACTTTCAAATCATGTAACAGGAAATCCTAAGAATACCTCAGTTCTAAATTCCTAAATACATAATAATATGTCCTACCTATGGGTAAGTTTAATAATACGAGTACATCACGTTTTAATTTTCATGTTCTAAGATATACTCGTACTCAGTGATATATTCTGACGTCAGAAAACGACGACTTCAATGTCATAGAAAATCAGGGCTTTGAGTGAGGTACGACGCCCAATCCATACTAATATTATAAATGCAAAAGTGTGTCTGTCTGTCTGTCTGTCTGCTACGCTTTCACGGCCCATCTATTCAACCGATTTTTTCATGAAATTTAGTATACTACACGGTAGTAGTTTACGGTAGGTTACATCCTGGGGAAGGACATAGGCTACTTTTTATACCGGAAAATTAAGGAGTTCCCGGTAAAAAAAAAAACGTAATTAACGCGGACGAACTCGCGGGCATCATCTGGTTGTATATAAATTAGTAGACATTAGTAGACAGCACGAAATGTTCATATGATATGAAATGAGTTCGAACCTTGAGCCTGCGCGTCTTGTGGAAAAAAATTACGGTTAATGTTATGGTAAATTTACGTGGTATTATGACCTAGACAATGTAGACAATGCTAGAAAATGCCCATGAATTCATCAGTGAGGGTCGAAGGAACTTTAACGGTATAATATTATGTAGCCTATGTTCTACTTCTAGGCATGTGTTAAATCAGGTTATAAGCTATCTTCATTCCAAACTTGACTTACAAACCACATTTATAGTAATAGGATAATTCCTACCTTCTTTCTTACCTCTTCTTCATTCATTCGGGCATTTTCTTACCTTACTTAATAGTAAGGTTATCTAACGGTTGGTTAGTCAGTGGATTGGTTCGTCAGTCAACCTTAATTTTATCCTCTCCACTGTTCCAGATTTGTTTCACTTACCTGAAACCATAACACCGTAGGCATAAGGTATAAATATCTATGGTATTTGTTGAAATTGCGTGTGGAGCGTTAATGAGTTGCTATGATCATGATTTAATCTAATTAACACAGCAGCGCGCGTCGGCGCCATGTTTACAAACGGTTAAATGCGCACACGCCTACAATCCTACACACCGACCTTCATCTGATATGGCATGCGTCTTCATTATTTGTGCTCTATTTTCAAAATGTTACACTGTGCAGGGCTAGCATGGGCCGGAGATAAAAATTTTATCTCTTGTCAATGGATAAAATATCCATTGACAAGAGATAAAATTAACTTGTCCACTTCTCAGAGCACGACAATAGGGGAGAGGAGAAGTTTACCCCCGTTTGACATTTCACGGGGACTCGGGGGACTATTCATTATCCACCGTTAATTAGCGTTTTTATTTATTTATTTAGGAATAAAATATTTATCCCTTCCTCGGGGAGAAAATTGTCTCGGCCCATGCTAGGGGGGCTGGTAAATGTTAAAATGGTACACTGTAATAAAAGTAAACGAAATAAGTTCATTACGTTCAACGAAATAAGGTAGAATTAATTTTTTTTTATCCACTACAAGATAGCCCTTGACTGCGATCTCACCTGATGGTAAGTGATGATGCAGTGTAAGATGGTAGCGGGCTAACCTGTTAGGGGCATGGCAGTTATGGTTATATTCAACCCATACCCCTATTCGGTTTCCAGTTTCCACACGGCATCGTAACGGAACGCTAAATCGCTTGGCGGCACGTCTTTGCCGGTAGGGTGGTAACTAGCCACGGCCGAAGCCTCCCACCAGGCAAAAATAAGGCAGGCAGAATTAAGTACTTATTTTAAATTGGAAAAGGAATTTTCCCGCAGGAGAAAAGCTTACGTAGAGATGCAATACGTGTAAGCGTTAAGTATGTTCGAAGGAAAGGTAAAATTAATGACACTAGCTGTTTTCCTAAATGACATATAGTACGGTTTGTCTATAATTTAAAAAACGCCAAGTGCGTGTCGAGCCACGTGCAGTGTAGGGTTCCGTAGTTGCCCGTCACAATTAACGGGCGTCTATTATTATTAAAGAAAATAATGTCATATTAATACGTGTAGTTATTAATAAATATTATCACAAACATTATAAAGTCGTTAAAGCCTGCCAACCCGCATTGGAGCAGCGTAGTGGGACGTTATTGGGCTGTAGTGGTGGTGGTGGTGGTGGATATGGAAGCGTTCGTCGTCGCCGTCTCAACCTAAGTATAGACGTCCACAGCTGGACGAAGGTCTCCTGCATGGTTGAAGCGGTCAATAAATAAATAATATATGAGTAACGTATGGACGGATCGTGCGTTGAGTGGCGACTGGCGAGGCCTGTCAGCGCCACATATTGTGTGAACTGTGAACCATTTCCACCGCGACCCTGTCCCATTGTGCTCTGACATTGACCGCGCAGGAATTCACTATTTTGACTACTTACTAGGTATGTTTTAAAAATTAAAACTGCCTTTTTGTTTAGTAGTTAGCATGTTCGACTGCAGATGACGAGGTTCTGGTTTCGATTCCCGAAGTAGATTATGTTGGAAAATAAAATATTTGCTTGTTATAGTTCTCGTGAATTTTATAATATTACTTTTTTTTACATACTTATATGTAGGTATATTGGCTTGGGTATCAGACTTGCTTGCAAGTGGTGATGCAGCCTAAGGTGGAGCGCGCTTGCCTAGAAGATGTCTATTCACTCTTGATTTGATTTACTTAATTACCGGAAACTTTTTGATCGCCCCTCGCAGTAGGTAGGTACCTACTTACCTACATACCTACGTTTTCGCAAACAACAATTAAAGAATGAGTCGTATGCAGATTAAAGCAATAAAACTGTTTACGTTAACGATGTTATTAAACAAGCGATTCGCGCAAAACATCCATCCAACATCAATCAGTATGGCAAAATAACTCACCGGGAAATAGAATTCTTGCATACAGATACCTAATATTAGATTCATGCCTCCTCACGCGAGCTCAGTTTAGTACCTTACATATAATAAACCGTTTAAAAATATTATTTTCTAAGGTCGAGGGAATAGGTTAGAGACCCACCTAGGTAGGTAGATTTCACGATTTCACGTGTCTGTTCTTCTATGAAGGCTGTCATATCTCATCGCTATTTTAATGTCCTATCTTCCGTGCTCTTCCCTTTGTTTGGAAAGTGGTCACGGCCCGAGGGCGGTCAGCGGTCTCGAGTCTCGACGCGGAGAGTGAAAGCATTCGCATACCTATTAAAGGCGTGCCACATACTAACTCGGTTATGACATATTACGAAACTATTTACAGTGAATGGGACGCCTTAAGGGTGTATTTCCGCAAATCCGTTAAAATATATTAGAACTAGAGGATGCTCGCGACTTCGTTCGCGTGGCATAATTTTTTTTTAATTCCCACAGGCACTCCTTAATTTTCCGGGATAAATCCTATATATATCACTCTCCAGGTCCTCAACTATACCCATGCAAAAAATCACGTTGATCCGTTGCGGCGTGATTGAAGGACAAACTCTCTATTTAACGTCCTTGGGGATAAAATTTTCAAAAACTGTGAAACACGTATTTTTTTATTTTAAACCAGAAGCCCAAATACCAACTTTCATGGTTATAACTTGAAAAATGAAGGACTTTCATACAAACTTTCAACCCCTATTTAACGCCTTTGGGGGTAGAATTTTCAAAAACTGTGAAACACGTATTTCTTTATTTTAAACCAGAAGCTCAAATACCAAGTTTCATGGATATAACTTGAGAAATGACGGACTTTCATACAAACTTTCACCCCCTATTTCACCCCCTTAGGGGTGGAGTTTTGAAAAATCCTTCGTTAGTGAGCGCCTACGTCACAAAAGGAACCTACTGTCAAAATTTCAAGTTTCTAACCCCAGCGGTTTAGGCTGTGCGTTGATATATAAGTCAGTCAGTCAGGACTTTGAATTTTATATATATAGATGATGATTAGAACAGATAGAAAATACTTCAAGACTTGGTGGAGTGACGTCACTTCACCAAGTCTTGAAGTATTTTTAATATTTTTCTTTCCAAAAATTGGAGGTGAACATATCTCTTAACAGATGGCATTTTTTAAAGACAAAAAATCGGTATACATACAGCAAAAAATGTACCGAAAGTCGCGATGTTATGTGCGAAGAGGTGTCGGAAAATCATTTTTATAGTAGGTTTAAGTAAAGATTTTTAACAATGTCATCTCCAAAAATTGAAGATAAAGGATCAATCTATGTGTAGTAATTTTTAGTTCCATTTTATTTTGTCCGACTTAGTCACAAAATGTACCGACAGTTCTAATCATCATTCTAATATATTTTAACGGATTTGCGGAAATACGTATATCATCGCCCGCAGTTCAGTGACCGATACACATTCAAAGTGTCAAATTCAAAACAAATGGGGACTTCCCGTTACGTACGTGCTATAATTAGATAATTATGTGCTACGAGATGCTACGACTAGGTATAACAATTATTATTATAGAGGACGGACAGAAGTCTGCAAAAAAAAAACAATTACTTATTTCACTTAAGTATATCCGTATCGATAAGGTTGTCTGGAAGAGATCGCTACTTTTAGCGATAAGACCGCCTTATTGTACCTACGTTTTAAGTTTTCATATTTGTTATCTGTTTCGTTTATGTTTTTGTGGTGTACAATAAAGAATATACAATACAATACAATACAATATATTTATTTTTTTGAATTTATAATTTCCTAAATCAGTTAAACCAATTTACCTAGACCCTGGGGCAAGAAGATTTTATTCCTACTTGAAATTAAATACTACAGTATTACGGGTTGTAGATGGTGTTATAAGAATACGTTCTTAAAACGCTAAGCGTTCTAAGTAGGTACGCTTAGCGAGTGGGCGTCATTCCAGCACTTTGGGATTATTTACACATAAGGTACCTACAGCTTGAGCCAATTTTTCACACTCAAATTTTATTAATTCTAAAATCGATTTTTGTTCTCAAAAGTATTTATTCTATCTCTTTTTTTATACACTACAAGTTAGCCCTTGACTGCGATCTCACCTGATGGTAAGTGATGAAGCAGTCTAAGATGGCTCTAGTGGATAAGTTAATTTGATCTCTTTTCAGTGGATAAAATCGAGGATAATTTTTTTATCTGCGGCCCATGCTAGCCCAGCTGATGGTAAGTGATGATGCAGTCTAAGATAGTAGCGGGCTATCCCGTTAGGGGCATGGCAGTTATAAACCCATACCCCGAATCGGTTCCTACACGCCATCGTACCGGAACGCTAAATCGCTTGGCGGCACGTCTTTGCCGGTAGGGTGGTAACTACCGGCCCACCAGACCAGACCAGGGAAAATTCAGAAATTATAAATTCCCAAATCGACCCGGCCGTTGATCGAACCCGGGACCTCCGCACGTTAAGACACAGCGCTCGACACTTTAAAAAAAATAAATATATACATAATATATATAGTGAGCAAACAAGCAGGCGGGTCACCTCATGGTAAGTGATTACCGCCGCCCATGAACATTTGCAGTACCAGAGGAGCCGCCAATGCGTTGCTGGCTTTTGGGAAATTTGTTTATCCGCCCTTTGAAGAGCCTCATATTATAATCATTAGGGAACACAGAAGATGGAAGCTGGGGGTCTACTCTCTTTCTCTAAAACGAAACTTCGCAAACAAACGAACGAAATTTCGTTAACTCCTCTCCTACATAATATTATCTTTATGCTCCTCTCTATTTCGTTTTCGTACACGCAGACGAAGTACGGATCCATAGAAAATTTTCGTGACCGATTGGATTGAACGATTTTGAGTGGGTCTAATAACAGACTAATTACGTTCGTTTGCGAAGTTTCGTTTGAGAGAAAGAGAGTAGACCCCCTGGTTCCACAATTTGCAGGTACGTGGCAGAAATGACCTGGAATAACGGGAGGTGGGTGACCACCTGCGCCAGTGAGGTCGTTTTTTAAATGTATTCAAAGTAATATAATATGTAGAAACGTATATCTCGTGAAATGCTCTCGTCACCGGCCGTGGTCTGCTGTCTGGCGTCTGCTGGCGATTGGGGTCAATGTTGTTTGAGCGAAAACAAACAAACAAACCGTAATACAGTCGCCGACACTCGCGAGAGTGGCGCGTACTGATGAGCTAATACATCAAATATTGCGTTGCGATTATTAATTATTATGTAGACAAATAAATCTTCAAATATATGTACATATGTATGTACCTATATACCGTCCATCAGTATGATCATTATGATGATGATCAGCGGATCAGTATGATGATTTTTTGCCTGGTGGGAGGCCGAAGGCTGAGTTTATCCGGTTATTATGTATATTTAAAATGTCTAGCCTGGTCGCTAGTATACTACCTGTTAATGGTGTTCCAGTTCGTATCCCCTTTGTTTCCGATGCATTGGAGGCCTGGTCGACCCTCAACCCGGGCGTGCCCACGCCTCAGGCTTCACAGGTCCAGCACCAGTGGGACAACATTTCCTCAGAGGTCACATTAAAACATCTTGTAGACCATGCAGCGGGTGCTGATCTGGCAAGGCTATAAGGGCCGTGTCGAAGTCGGAGTCTGGTGCGTGGTTATATGCTTTACCATCTCCGAACCTGGGCACTCTCCTCGACAGCGATTCTCTTCGTGTGGCAGTGGCTTTCCGATTGGGCTGCAATGTTTGCGAACCCCATCGATGCATCTGCGGTTCCTTGGTGGAAGCCAACGGTCATCATGCTTTGAGTTGCTGTCGTTGCTCAGGTAGGTTCCCACGTCATCACGCCCTGAACGATATCGTCCGTAGAGCACTCATTTCGGCTAACGTGCCCTGCACGATCGAACCACCTGGCTTGTGCCGCACGGACGGTAAACGTCCAGATGGTTTAACTCTTGTCCTTTGGCAAAAAGGGAAATGCCTGTTGTGGGACGCGACTTGCGCCTGTACTTTGGCACCAAGCCATCTTAGCCGTACGTCACGGTTAGCTGGTGCCGCTGCAGAATCCGCTGCCGCGAGGAAGAAGGCCAAGTATGCGCCACTCTTGGGCCAATATTTATTTGTCCCACTGGCGGTGGAGACGATGGGATGCTGGGGTGGGGAAGCAAAAAATTTTATAAAAGAGATCGGGCGTCGTCTGAGGGAAAGGGGCTGCGACCCACGTTCTGGTTCCTACCTGGTTCAAAGGTTATCCATCGCCATTCAGCGTGGCAATGCTGCAAGCTTGATGGGTACCTTTGGCCCAGGGGCAACCAGGGGTGGTCTTTTTGATTAGGGGTTTATTTTTATTTTTATTTTATTGTTAGTAGGTATTATATAAGGATTTGTTTTAAATTTATTTTATAGTTAGTTTAATATTTAGTTTTTAGCATTTTAATATTGTATTAAGTATTAATCTCATTAAATGATTATTATTTTTAGTATTTAAAATGTCTTGAATACTGAAGAAACATAGGTAGGTACATTTTAGGAGCTTAGTGGCTAGTGTTGGTGGCCACTCATAAATTGATGCAGAATTTTTAATATATATATAGCTGCTCGTGCTGACTGACATATTGATCACCTCTCCTGTAAAATTTTGTATGAAAACTTTTTTTTTCACTCATCGTTTCGTATAGAAGACAAAAATTCATGGGGAGGAAAAATACGAAGAGAGCTGATGATTGAGGATTTCGAAGACGGATGAAGAGCACCGGCCAGGGTATCGAAGATAGGTGGGGGGTGCTCGACCAAATGTCACTCGAAACTTCATCCAATTGACAGTGAGCTGAAAAAAAATTCAAAATGTCGGATTTAAGATGGCCGCCATACAAATTTCGACGGTGTCTATCTCGGAGAGTATAAAAGATGGAAGAGTGGTTTCTTGGCAAAAGATGATCGGGACGTGAGGGTGTACTTGATGAACAGGAAAAAAATTCAAGATGGCGGAATTTATTTTTCCATAGAAAAGGGTATTGAAGATAGGTGGGGGGTGCTCGACCAAATGTCACTCGAAACTTCATCCAATGGGGGCTATCGCGTATGAATTTGCCGCTAGGGGCGCTGGTGTCGCGTGAGGGCCAATATCATTCACTTTTCACTGGTTTTGGCGGGTTTCGTGACATAAATTATAATTTCTTTAATTTACCTGTTGAAAAGTGATCTCCTTCGTGAAATTATCGCAAATATGGATTATTTGGCGATGAATGTGAACGCTTTGAAAGCGGAATTAAGAAAAAGAGGCGCAAAAATAGGCGGCCTCAAAGAGCAGCTAATTCAGAGGTTAGTTTGTTTACTGTTTCCAAACTTATTTTTTGCCAAAAGTATGCTTGTTTGCGAGGTAACAGCTGTGTTTTTTCTTTTTACATATATTTACCTAATATAGGTATTATATATTATATTTACTTACTAAGACTTCTGCATGAAAGGTTATGGGTTTCATGCACATCAAGGACACACTTACTACATGATATTGAAATATACCTATGTCTCTGGTTATGTACCCACAGTAGGTATCACTAACGAGAACACACCTATCTTGGGATCAGATTACTATGTGTGAGATGACCAGAATTTAATAATAGTAGGAATTTCTCTTGATTAATATTAGATGTTTCATTTCAGGTTTCTCCAGAAGGATTAATTGGAGAACTAACTAACAGTATTGGAAGTGAAATGTACTTTCTCTATAAAAGATGAGTTTATCAGTGTGATAATTATTATAAGTACATAAAAATGATCAATAATGAATACTTATTGTTTGAAAGAAAGTAGCCCCTACTATCATACATACATGATACCTGCTATTGCTAGAAAATTTTCCAGCTTAATCTAGTATCTACCATTGTTTAGTAGTTTCAACTAACAACTCAACCATCTTTCAGTATCATATCCATTGTATGGATTTAAGTACAATGTTTAATATTTTTTTGTATAGCAGTGTGTTTTAAAGGGAAAGGGAAGGATAAATATAAGTTTAATAAGTAATTAATTTATTTTATTTTATTTATTAAGTGCCTATATAATTAATTCCTCAGAATCCTGCGAATTCCTGCGAAACGCCACTAGCCACTGTTTTAGAACAGTTTTATCTTTTGGAAACATGTGTTCTCCTTTTTTTCCGAACAAAACGGAACTGCACAACATTGCGGAACTAGCTACTCGATATGATGATAGTTATAAATATTAATAAACATAATGAGATTCAAGATTTAAAACTTTGTTTCGGCGCCGATCTTATAAAGTCGCCTTTGACAGCTATACCTCTGACCTTAGTCAACAGTGGCGCCAACTGGTGAGCAAAGAAACGATAGTCCCCATTGAAAGTGAGCTGAAAACATTTTCAAAATGGCGGATTTAAGATGGCCGCCATACAAATTTCGTCGGTGTCTATCACGGAGAGTATAAAATATGGAAGAGTGGTTTCTTGGCAAAAGATGATCGGGACATGAAGGTCTACTTGATGAACAGGAAAAAAATTCAAGATGGCGGAATTTATTTTTCCATAGAAATGAAGAGGCTACAAGTGGACGGTTCCTTTTAAAAATTTATTTTTATGGAAGAATTCTCATTTTGACGAATGGTTCGGAGAAAAAAATATGGAGAGAGATGATGATCGAAGGTTCGGATGATGGGTGAGGAGCACGGTCAGGGTATTAAAGATAGACTGTACCTACTTAGGGGCTGCTTGAACAAAAAGGGAGGGGCGGAAGGTTGGTGGTCTTTGTTTTATGTTTTTCCTGAGAATTTTCTTTTACGTCGGACGCTTGGCGTGCTGGCGCTTCCACTGTGCTCACTAGCATAGCAGTGTGTTGTTCAGATCAAAACACGTAGACAGTAAACCAGCTGCCCGATTATGTAAGAATTGTCGATCAAATCGTAAAAGTTCGGCGTCAAAGTAAAATAAACCATAACAGCATTGAATTAGAGCTCAATTTCGTGTTTCGAAATTGAGCTATAATTTAATGCTGTTATGGTTTATTTTACTTTGACGCCGAACTTTGACGATTTGATCGGCCATTCTTACATAATCGGGGGGCAGGATAGTAGGACAGCGAGTAAGTAGACAGTGGTCCACGACGGTACACTACGCGGTCCGCTGCAGCGGGCCGCGCAACCACGCGCCATACTAGTAGTATATATAGCTCTTTTGACCCTGCGCCACGGCCAGTTAACCTGCAAACTGCAATATTACATAACCTCACATGAAACTGAAAGTCGTGCAAGTTTGAAATGTTAAACGCAAATCTGACGTGGTTGGCACCAGTAACCCGCCAACGCGACCCCGCCTTGACACCGTGACCCCGCGGGTCGGGGCACCCCGCACCTGCCCCACACGGCAATTAAGCACTTCGCGAATTCCACCTATAGGGTGACCGGCGATTGTAGGTCAATGTAACCCAGCCTTGACACTAAATCAATATGAACCTAGCTATAGCTTATTCAGTAGCCTCATTGTGTAAAACCTGCATCAATCATTGTTACAGTCTCGATCGTTGTGATTGGCTGAATTTATGGCACCTAACTATTCTTGCTGCGTCAATGGTTTGCCAACAGTGGAAGAATGTTTATTGTTTACCAATCAGAGGTAATGGCGATCGGTACAGCTTGCGGTAGCTCTATCACTTTTACGTAATAAGGCCACTGATTTTCGGGTGAGGCATTTCGGGTGACAAAATCACAAAACTTTCCTGAAAACGATGGATTTTCCTGAAGGGATGTCCATTCTCCATGGTCTTTGTCCGCTTGGGTTTAGCGGCTCCCGTGCCGGTTCTCTTTATGTCGTTAGTCCATCTAAATGTCTAATGCTATAATGCTAGCGTAGATTAGGTACTTTGACTATGCTTAGACCTATAGAATCATCTATCAACCTGTTTGATTCCACTGCTGGAAGGTCCTTTGAAAGATTGGCCTTCCCATGTTTTTCTGACTTCCCGCCACCCATTTGAGGTCGTCGTAACGGCAGGCCTGGCTCACTTGTCACGTGACCTGAGATATTTAACTACTGCTGCGTGGACGCTCGACGGCACTCGTATCAGTCGAGTGTTGCGCGCGGACCGTAGTTATACGTTTGACTTTTACTCAAGTTCTCGTTATGGATAAACAAAGAAAGATCAGTAAACGATCTCGTATCACATTAGGTCGTTTAAACTCTAATTATTAAGACCTAACTTATCGCTCTTTGCACTTCCTAAGGACCCTGAAAGGTAAGTTTGTATTATTTGCCTATCTAGGTACATAGTACATACGTACCTACTTAGAGTTCTAAACAAAACTAATATTAATACATAATGTGGGTAGTTTTATTTTTATATCCACACAAGATACAGTTTTAAACAAAAGTAAATATAAACCATAGGTAGTATCCAATATTATAGTGATAGCCTAATGGGTAGACTTCAGCCTCCAAGTCTGGGGTTCGATCCTGGGAACGCACCTCCAACTTAATCAATTAAAATATATCATTTACGGTGAACAAAAATCGTGTGTAAAGCTGAAAACATGCCTGAAGTTCTATAATCATTATAAAAAACTCTAATATGTCTGCCAACAAGAAATTGGCCAGTGTGGAGGAATATATGGCTTAAACCCTTCTCATTCTGAGAAGAGCCTCGTGAGTCGTGCTTAGTAGTGGGACTAGTGCTAGTGGGCCGCCGATGAGTCGATGATGATTAATCCATAATGTGGGTATATTATTTTGTCTCGTAAACTCTGGCATGGGCCCCCTTCCACCCCATATAAGTGTAAAATATTCATTGATATTTCACTACTTGTGGAATATATAACGACTTTTTTTTATCCACTACAAGTTAGCCCTTGACTGCAATCTCACCTGATGGTAAGTGATGATGCAGTGTAAGATGGTAGCGGGCTAACCAGTTAGGGGCATGGCAGCATGTTAAACCCATATCCCTATTTGGTTTCTACAAAATCTATGAATAATAATAACATATCTTTTATCTATTTTTAAAGTAATTGTCGTCATCATGGCAACCGATTACCGACCCATAGTAATGATACCGATAGTAAGAATTTAGAAGTAGTCAACCCTAAGGCTACACGCGCCGCGTCTGAAGGGATAAGAGTTACGCGATAGAAAGAGATATATAGAGGTAGGTATTTAATTATTTTCACTCGCAGCGCTGTGCGAGCTGAATTGCACTTTATTACGACGTAACCTGAGTCGCTGATGGTTAAAAGGTCTTCGCGGAGTAACTCTTCTGTTACTACTATTACCTATTCTGTGGTAACGGGCTGGAAGTCGTCCCACGAACACTGCCCTTGCCTTTACGATCTAGACGCGGTCTCCACTCCAGAACGCGTCTGGGCACTTCTTCGATTTCATGTCATTATCGACCGGTGTAAAAATTTTTTTTTTTTTTTGAGTTATTGTTTTTTTAAGTTGACCTTGACAAAGGGGTACCTTCATTTATCACAGTGATGAGGAAGGCCTCTCACCAGGATCTAATTCTCTTGGAGATATAAGGTGTTTGGTAATTATTGTGGTCATGGTAATGAAAAATTGTGACATGGTAATGAGGTCCGGGATATGGTGATTAGAATATGCATATGGTAATTTGGTAATGATAATGGCGATGAGTAATATGCATAAAACATAAGTGTTTGTGTTATAAAAATCTATAAGAAAATGTGGAAAAATACAGAAATAAAACTGAAAGAACAATTATATTATCTTAATATCTAAAAAAAGTATAAATGAGTCGATCGCAATTCGCAAAATTCAAAAGTCAGTCACGAGGACAACATAAATAGATTCAGTAATCTTCTTCTCAAATATATAGTTAGCTAGAGTAAACGTCTAAGTATATTATGAATATTATCAAAATAACTCTATATTCACAAAATCTTTTTAAAATTGTGAAAGAAATTTAATTACTTGTACGAAATTTAATAAGCAAAAGTCAGTCTTGTCCACGAGATCAATAAATTCAGTAGACTTCTTATTAAATAGATAGTAAGCGTAAAGTAAGCGTCTATTAGAATATTATCAAAATAACTCTTTGTACACAAAATCTTTTTAAAACGGCATGTCAAACATACTCATACAAAATTTGACAAAAAAAATCAGTCTCGTTAACGTGATCAATATATTAAGTAATCTTCTTAACAAACCTACTTAGATTTACCGCGTAATCATCGTCGTAAGCGTCTAAGTATACTTTAAATACATAGTATCAAAAGAAGCTCACTGCGCTCAAAGTTATTTAAAAAACATGCTTTAGTTACCAACATAATGTTAAAAAAATTATTAGCATAATTCAGTCTCATTGAAAAATCATTTTAACATAGATCGCTTCAACAATAAAAATAAGACTAAAAATAGCCTAAGCCTCCCACCACGGTGTTACCACCCTACAGACAAAGACGTGTCGCCAAGCGATTTAGCGTTCCGGCACGATGCCGTGTAGAAACCAAATAGGGGTATGGGTTTAATATAACTGCCATGCCCCTAACAGGTTACCCCGTTACCATCTTAGACTGCATCATCACTTACCATCAGGTGAGATCGCAGTCGCGAGGATATCGCACGATATCTTTTGAGGCGGCTACGGTTTTGGCTCGAACTCCACCCTTAGAAATACTGGCGGAACTGGACGCAAGGGTGTACAACCAGACCTGCGCAGTATGCCAGCGCGTGGATGGATCAGACATCGTGACGTTGCGTTGGCAAGCGCACCGACAGGCACTAGTGAATTGGCGTAAGCGCTAGGAAGAGGAAAGGAATGCACGCCAACGCACTGTCGGGGCCATCCGGCCAAACTTTGAGGCCTGGCTGGAAAGGGACTATGGCAACGTAACCTTTAGGCTGACACAGGTGCTTACCAGCCACGGCTGTTTCGGTGAGTACCTGTGTCAGATCGGTCGAGAAGTGACACCTCGGTGTCACCACTGTGACAATGATCTGGATTCCGCACAGCACACACTCGAGGAGTGCCCTGCCTGGGAACCTGAGTGTCGTGTATTGGTCAGCCACGTGGGAAGAGACCTGTCGCCGCCAGCCGTTATAGCAGCAATGCTGGCGGAGAATGAAACATGGAGAGCAGTGGTCTCCTTCTGTGACCTTGTCATGTCCAAGAAGGAGGCCGCTGAGCAAGACCGAGACCGAACCGATCCCGCTCGGAGACGGAGGCATCAGGGTGGCACTGATCAACGCCCTAGTCCAGCAGTCCAATAGTCCCGGATGAAGGGACCTTGGGGTTGCGAGGGGCTGGAATGGGGGCTCCGGCCGCTCTTCATCCATCTATGTGACGTGCACAAGTGACGTAACCAATGGAGCACGAGCCCATTATGCGTAGCGCAAGAGAAGCTCCGGCGCATGTTCTATTTAGAGTTCTCGGAGCTACTCATTACACGCAGAGGGTGGCCACCCCGGAGATTGGGTATCTCAATGGAGATTTCCCCTCCGTCAACAAAAAAAAAAAGGTGAGATCGCAGTCAAGGGCTAACTTGTAGTGGTAAAAAAAAAGTCGATCTCGTTGACGAAATCAACCGATTCAGCAAAGTTCTCATAAAATTAATAGTTGTTTATAGTAGGTATAAGTATATAATAAATACTATTAAAATAATACTCTGAACTGAAACTCTCTTACACACACAACTTAAAATAACATGCTTCACAGTGACATGATCATATAAAAATTTAAAAACAAACGCCAGTCTTCTTGACCACTTAAAAGATAGAACAACAAAGTTTTTGAAAAATTAAGTAAACTAGTATCTCAGTGTTGTTGCACCAAAATGACCAAAATGACTATGAACTAATTTTAAAAAATAACAGATTTCAGTGAAGGAATAAAGACACAAAGCGCTTCGGACGTGTGGATGGAACGTCTACGACATAGGGGTGGAAACTCGCATGGCACCTTGGGGCACGGTGGTAGAAAGGTGAAGTGAGCACACTCTCCGAAATATATCCTATAAAATACCGGTACGCCGGCTACATTACGGCGGTGATCCAGAGTTTGAAGTTTCGCCAGAAGAGGTGAATCTTCGCCAATCAACCTCCTAGCTCGATGATCTACGGCATCAAGAGCCACCAGCTGATACTTAGCAGAGCCATCATAAAGGTGACTGCAGTACTCCATGCACGACCGAACTTGGGCTTGATATAGGGTAACCAGTTGGCGTGGCGTGAAGTACTGCTTGACCTTGTTAAGTATACCAAGTTTTTTGGTGGCTGTCTTGGCTTTCGCTCCCGAAGTTGATCTTAGCCATGATGTGGAGGCCTAGGATATTGGCAATCAGCAGACGGCAAGGGTATATCTTGAAAAGTGGGAGTCAAGATGAAAGGACTCCGCGTTTTGCTGTGAGCAAACATGCCTGTGTTTTGGTTGCGTTAAACTCCACCAAATTGGCAACAGCCCAATTTGAAACGAATTTCAGGGTAGAGTTCAACCGCTGAACCATCGCCTGTCTGAGTTCATTGGTACCTGAACTACTTGCGCGTGAACTGGATATGTATCTCTCCATTATAGTGATGTCGTCTATGTACCCAAGGATACCGGGTTGCAACAGATCATTGATGTGCAACAGTAATAGTGTAGCGGAGAGAACAGACCCATGAGGAACACCGGCAATAATAGCCATAAGATCTGACACGCAGCCATCAATGACTGCTCTGAAGGATATTTCACTCAAGAAATCAGATATCCAGTCACACAAGCTCGGCGGGAGACCGAATGCTGGAAGCTTGCAAAGAAGCGTGAACCCGGTCGAAAGCCTTAGAGATATCGAGAGATATAGCAAGCGCCTCTCCATGTTTCTCTATGGCTTCACCCCAAATATGGGTGGCGTACACGAGTAGATCACCGGCAGACCGTTTTTTACGAAACCCGTATTGGCGGTCTGAAAGTAGATCATTAGACTCTAGGTACGCCAAGAGCTTCGTATTTAAGATGCGCCCCATACTCTTACAGAGTAGTAAGGTAGTATTAAACTTAAATCTGTCATCAGTTTCTACGCTACATCGTACCGGAACGCTAAATCACATGGCACGGTACGTCTTCGCCGGTATAGTGGTGGGTGGTAACCAGCCTCGGCCAATGCTTACCGCCAGATCAGACCGGAGACCATTTTAAAGATTATAAAATGCCAAAATTGCCCCTGTCGGGAATCGAACCCAAGAACTCCTGTTTTTGAGACCGCAGCACTCACCACAGGAGCGCCAGGGAGGTCGTCAAAACCTAGAAGTTCCCACACATTCAAGCACTAATCTAATTACCTAGCCAATGCCTAATTACCATGTACGTAAAATGGTCATGGTAATAACGGTAATTAGAATCATGGTAATTAGGATTGGTTAGTATTTAAATTTTTACTTGATAAGTAAGCATAGTATTTTTTTAAAATGTGCTTTGTTAGAAAGTAAAACATACTTAAAATATAAAAAAAATACAAATATGTAAAGGTGATAACTACTTACGGTATAGTGAGAGTTCTATGAATGAGGGTTTAAAGTTAACAAAATGAAATTTACGTTGGAGAATGCGACATATTTTCGTAACCCAACGACGAAGACACGAATTGCTCAAGGCTACTGAATTTGTTCGTACAACGCGACGACGATGCGGATTTTATGGATATGTGGGTAGTTACGTTAGTGTTTGTATAAGTTCACATGAATGATTAAAAAGTCGTGGGACAGACTTTAGTCACTAGTAAAAAAATAATTCAAAGACGTAGTCTCACGCTGCTGTTGTTATTTAAAACATTAATAATTCATTATTGAAATATATTTTTTTGAGAATTTTTAATCCAGTATATACTTTAAATAAATAGGTTTGTTATCTGCGACATGAGCAGTGGGACAGTCATGGAGGTTAGAAATTGGAGGTTTAAAATTTTTTTTTAGATGGATCTCACCTCTTTTACGTTCTTTTTCTTGATGGAGGGTGTAGAGGACACTGTCTAGTGTCTACAAAAAAAATTACATAAGCCAGAGTTAGTTTTAACCTACGTTCTCCAGCTTAGGACATGCTTTTTACCACATTTCGAAGAAGCATCCGTCTGCCCCAGCGGCTATCGGTTCTAGGACAGAAACGGGCCCGCGCCTGCCCACTGCCACTTCAGTTTACTAATTCTCTGGGCTATGACATAACTTAGAGGAGATTCTTAAAAATATAAATGCTATTAAATTTTATCTTTGATTTGACATTTCGATTCTAGGCTACCTTGATCTCTGGAAAACAAGTCGTTTCCACGGAATTCCTCGTTCCTGGTGGGAGGCTTCGGCCGTGGCTAGTTACCACCCTACAGGCAAAGACGTGCCGCCAAGCAATTTAGCGTTCCGATACGATGCCGTGTAGAAACCGAATAGGGGTGGGTTTAATATAACTGCCATATGCCCCAAACAGGTTAGCCCGCTACCATCTTAGATTGCATCATCACTTACCATCAGATGAGATCGCAGTCAAGGGCTAACTTGTAGTGGATAAAAAAAAAATTAGACAAACTTAAATCAATCACGTAGGTAAACAAAGCCATAGCTCGTCATCAAATCAAAGAAAATTTAAATCTTTAAATTAGATAAGTAATTACAACAGGTTAGGTAAATAACACTGATGAAACTCTTCGGTGAGTTCGTACATGCCTGCGTACATACCTACCTAGGTATTTCTTTGAATTACCTTATCTACCATACACACATACCTAGGTATGTGAACGATATGCGGGTAATGGGCACACATCGGCGCAGGTAACAACATGGTACCTACAGGATGTGAACCTGTTATCTAGTTGCTGCATGACATACAAGGTAAGCTATTTTCTACAACGAGTTTGCGCGATGCCATTCAAGCTAGTCTTTTAAATGAAGGCTATAAACAAGAACGAGAATATCTACGCGTAGGTTTTTACTAATTCACCGAATGAAATCTGCTTGCAACGCTCAATTTTGATGACGAAAGGCTGTGTCTGTAGGAAAAGCCACGAAAAACGTTATCGCCCTGACTCCCTATTCTCTAACTGAGTGGCTTAGATCAGCCATCAATGAAAATAACATTTCATCAATTCAATCAATGGATAAAATATAAAAAGTCGGCTTTCATGTTTTGATAGCCACTGAGTTAGAGATAGGGCTGCTGGTTGTTCTTGTCACTTGGCAGATCTAATAATAATTAATCACCCATTTTCGCGCCATTAAGTAGTTAGGTACTTAGGTATTTTTCCCGCGACTTCCAAGTTCTACCTAATAATGTCGTAATTTTTTTTAAGTATTTATTATATTACTAGCTAATGCCCGCGACTTCGTCCTCGTGAATTGAGGTTTTTGGTTCCTCCGGGAACTCTTTAATTTTCCGGTATAAAAAGTAGCCTATGTACCTATACTAATCTATTCAGATCCGTTCAGCCGTTGGGGCGTGATTGAGTAACAAACGTCCATCCATCCTTACATCCATCCATCCAAACTTTCGCATTTATTAATATAAATATAGTATATAGATTATCGTTAATTGTTTTAAGTATTACCTATGATATTATATCATTATACCTATTTTGTGGTATACTTAACGAGTTACGATTCATTAATTCGCATACGAGCAACAACATTCCAGCGTCAACAATAGAATGTTTGCGTGTTGAAGATCGTTAATTGTATTATGAAGCCGTTAACTGTTCCTATTACGTAGATACTAGATACCTAGGTAGGTACCTAGATATCTAAATATATAAAAGGCAAAGGTGACTGACTGACTGACTGACTGATTGACTGACTGACTGACTGACTGATCTATCAACGCACAGCTCTAACCACTGGTCGGATCGGGCTGAAATTTTGCACTCACATAGCTATTATAACGTAGGCATCCGCTAAGAAAGGATTTTTGAAAATTCCACCCCTAAGAGGGTGAAATAGGGGTTGAAAGTTTGTATAAAAGTTCATCGTTTATCAAGTTGTTTTTCAAGTTATATCCATGAAAGCTTGATTTTGGGCTTTCTATTAAAAATAAATAAATACGTGTTTCACAAATTTTAGAAATTCCACCCCCAAAGGCATCACATAGGGGATGAAAATTTGTAAGAAAATTTCTGATTTTAAAGTTATTTTTTAAGTAATATCCATGAAACTTGGCATTTTGGCTTTCATCTAAATATATATAAAAGGCAAAGGTGACTTATTTAAATTGAACTTAACGTGAGCGAAGCCGCGGGCAAAAGCTAGTACCTAATAAACTATCAGTAAACAAATAAAATTGATAATCTATTACTGGATAGCTGTGTGTAACGCAGATAATACAAATGTTTACCTTTTACTCGTAAAGTAGGTACACAATATAAATGTCATTTATATTGCTTTGATTAATTACAAACTAGGTATAACATCATTAGGTAGTTAGGTACCAAAGTATAACTTGTACCTATAGGTACCTATGGCGTAAAACCAAAATTTTGGGAGAATCTTTTTAGGTCGCATAATTTGTAATCGTAAGTAGGTAATATTTGGTTCGAAAAATAACTCCTTATCCAGAGAGTTTTCATGAAATTAAAATATAATTAGTTATAGCTATTTATATTTTTATACTAGCTGATGCCCGCGACTCCGTCCACGTGGATTGAGGTTTTTCGGTTCCCGCGGGAAACTTTTTAATTTTTCTGGACAAAAATACACCGTGCCAGTAGCATGCAAGTAGGACGTATCCAGATTCCAGATATCTGCCAATTTCAATTTCCACAAACCAATAAAATAACGTTCGTTTATTAAATCTTCGCGAAAAATGGAAATAAAGAAAAACCGTTGATGAAACAGGTTTTTTAAGATCGCCGACTCTCCACAACTTGATTTATGTACCTACTAAGATGTGACAATTTAATCAGAGCTCTGTAGGTTCGAGAAATAATACAAGTCATGTGTCAAACGTAGACAGTAAATTGATGAATATATTGAACATAACTTTTTAAAAATACACCTAGATTTATAAAAAAAGACTGTCCACTAACCTTTTCCATTGAGCTGAGTCTTCAGCCGGGCCAGCTCTCGCGACCGGCTCCTGCTCCGGCGGTGCGCGGCTAACCTCCTCGGGGAGCGCGCCATCGCACCCTCATGAGCATCACCACATCCCATTCAGTTCACAGTTCACACCCACTTGCACTGATGCACACCGACACCACACATCCGTGATCCGCCACAAACACCGAGGTAAAGCCAGTTCCAATTGTATAAACTTTAGATCCAAAAAAGTCGTCAGATAGAGCTAAGAGCTGTTAAAACTAAAGCGGATATTTTTTCAAATAAGTTTGTTACAGATTTTGTGAAAATAGTACACTTAAGGACTTCTCACAGAGGTCGGTAAAACTGGTGAGTAACTTTGTACCTTTATAATTATTGATCTATTTTTTATTTAGAGAAAACGTTTAGAACGCGTGAAGAAAGCTCGGGAATTTCTCGATTAAGAAGCACTCTACATTGACTGAGAAAACTAACCATACAAAAACTTCTGAACCGAAGTGTTCGATAGAGTTCTCAAAACTTCAAAAAAAATTCTTATATTTTAGGAGATACCAGATAGGCGCCAAAAATTCTCTTCGATATGGGACTCGGAACATTCACCGGGAAAACACCACAATCTTACTTTACCGAGTTTAGTTTCAAAACTTCAGAAATCGTGTTGGATTTCGCGGAAAATTCGTTCGTAAATGTAACAGATCGCAAGGCACGCACGTCGTCTGCCGCTGCTAAGGCACTGCGGAGCACTGGCTAGTGGCGGGCAGTGCTAGCACTGGCGCGGCCGTGGATTGTGGAGGCGCGTCGCCAAGGCTGACCGCCGCACCTTGCCTTACCTCACTGATAACTTGATAACGTGATAACGAAGCTACCAACTTGGTATAGGCACAGAATACATAAACACATACAGGTAGTGTAGGTAAAAGGTTTCGCGCGGCAACCTGCAATCTTATCAGCGACAAATATTATGTAGGTAGATTAGTCCGCGTGGATTTTTTTAAATCCCCGCTGGAACTCCTTAATTTTCCGGGCTAAAAAACCTATGCTGGGTAACACATATCCTTCCCCGGGATGTAACCTACCTCTATACCAAATTTCCTCAATATCGGTTGAAAAGATGGGATAACGTTAAAGCGTAGCAGACAGACAGACAGACAGACACATTTTGGCATTTATAATATTAGTATGGAGGATACTTACATAAATGTCGTGTAAAACGTTATATTAAATCATACTCTGGTGCAGAGTAATGGCTGTTGCTTTATAATCCGGAAGGTCCCGAGTTCGGCTTCTGGTGGGAATTTCATTTTATTAATAATGACCTATTTTCCAAGACAGTGCGAGCATTCTAAACTGTGTCATTTTCATTCGGTGAGATCGCAGTTAAAAGCGCTACCTCGTCAGTTGTCGTGGGTAATAATAGCACGTGACTAAAGTTGGTGTAGCACGAAAGCCTTCGATCATTTTTGGCAGTGACCTTCTAGCATGACGGGATTTTTAGGTATTGATGAAGTACTGCTGATTCCATTAGAGGCGTGTAGGTATATTTTGCACCGATTTCCAAAATCGGAGGAGGTCACGGATCTATTGATTTGGGCAAGTAGGCTACATACAACCTCATAAAGTCCGAAAAAACGATAGGATTAATATTAAAGTTATTGAGATTGTTTTAGGTAGGTACTAGGACCATGAATAGAATGAAAATATTTTCGACGAAATTGAACTAGGTAGGTACCTATTTTTCAAATGGTTTAAAATTAATTTCATCATTTATCATATTTTGATTTTCATCAAAATTAGTGCAGTAATTGCCTAGATATATAGATAGCTAACTAGGTTTTAGTTAATATCCACAAATCGCGTCTCTACTCTCTACTAAACTTCGATGCTTTCGATTTCAATCTTGGATTTGTAAGTAGACAGGTAAGAAAGTAGGTAGATATTATGAGTGTAGTAGGTAGGTAGGTACCTACTGTAACCGATTTGCTCACCTTCTGTGTCTGATTGAGATCGTGCAAATCTAATTTTAACACTGAATCGAAAACTCACAACAAATTTGAAAAATCGTTCCACTGAACTGGTTTTTTATCGATCTAACTCTAAGGAATGCGTCTCCAATGTGTTTACCTACACTCCTTACCTATGTTGTACCTATCTTAATACATAATATAAAGTCGTTTGTCCTGACTGACTGACTGGTCTATCGACACACAGCCTATACCGCGGGGTTAGAGACTTAAAATTTTGACAGCAAGTTTCTTTTGTGACGTAGGCACTAAATCCACGTGTCACGTGAACAAAGTCTCACGAAAGCTTTTGAACACTTATTAGCGTCGGTAGGTATAATTATTGGTCCTCCGAACCGGATCGTTGAATCTTGTTGAATTTATGGAAGTGCAAAAATATGTAACTTTGAACTTGTGTAGCTAATAGGTACTTACCTATATCTATAGAGCGCAATGTGGCTAATTAGTGCGTTATTAATGAATCTAATTGATTTAACATCCGCCGCTGGAAGTTTTGCTCGATGCTGTTGATTTTGGTGAATCAAAGTTTTTGTTAATGTCTGAGATCATACTGCGACGATTGTTGCATCACTGGAGGTACCTACATCCGCTCTACCTACTCGATACTTTTGACGACCTCTGTAGCACAGTGTTGAGCGCTGTTGTCTTAACGTGCAGAGTTCCCGGGTTCGATCCCCGGCAGGGTCAATTTGGGAATTTATAATTTCTGAACTTTCCCTGGTCTGACCTGGTGGGAGGCTTCGGCCGTGGCTAGTTACCACCCTACCGGCAAAGACGTGCCGCCAAGCAATAAATTAGCGTTCCGGTACGATGCCGTGTAGAAACCGAATAGGGGTAAGTATGGATTTAATATAACTGCCATGCCCCTAATAAATTAGCCCTTTACCATCTTAGACTGCATCATCATCATCACTTACCATCAGGTGAGATCGCAGGCAAGGGCTAACTTGTAGTGAAATACCTATATAAAAAAAATTAACCCCCCTAAAAATACTTAGGTTTTTATTAGGTGTGTAAGCTCCGCTTAGATATTATAGCTTCGTGTCTCTGCCGCAGCGGTATGCGTTGTAGTGTCACAAACTATCCCGGGTTGTTGACAAGTCGGGTTTTTTTCATAATGGACTGATTTGAATAGACACCAACCATTTTAATGGTGCGTTCCCAGTGGTTCTCATCACCCAAACCATAGTTAATAGAATCAGCCTCGATGGTATAGTGGTTAGCATGGTCGACTGCGGCCGATGAAGTCCTGGGTTCGAGTCCCGGGTCGGCCCATAATTAAGTATTGCGTTTTTCGGACTACAAATTCTCAGTCAGCTCGGAGTTAGGAAGTTGACGGTGTGACGGTGCCTCGGAGAGCACGTTAAGCATTCGGTCCCGGTTAATTACCACTAACATGATAACAGTCGAATTGGAGCAGCGTGGTGGGTCTAAGCTCTAATTCCCTCTCTCCTTCGAGAGCCTGTGCCCAGCAGTGAGACGTTAATGTTCTGTAGTGGTGGTTGGTATGCGTGCCATTTTCTTGAATCCACGTTAGTTGACCGAAAGCATGCACACTAGCACGCTCCGCGTTACTGTACGGTATTTAGTAAGTATTTACTCTATAATTACTACATTGCGATCAAATAGTTAGGTACCTACTTATGAAATGAAACAAAATGTAAAGAACGAGAACAAATCATATATTTTCTGTTACATTCACATCTTTGCTTACAATACAAGAGGGCGGGCTCGGAACACGGCGACTGGCAACTACTCGTAGAACTGAGACAACCCAGCACGTTCAGCTATCGAGTTTTATCCCTCATATCGAGACTGTGGTCCATTTGGTCCCACGTGGCTAGATATTAAGCGTTAGGTGTTAGGACCACGAGTAAAACCACTATATACGAAAAGCAATACATAAACTTCATCACTTAATCACACCTATCTTTCAGTTCAACGATGTTAACTTCATCTAACAACCTCCCACATAAAAAAAAAACTAGAATTATTTATCTTCTTTTGTGGTCGAGATCTAAAGTATTTTTAAACGTTTCTGATACCTACGACATTTCTGTTTTCTGTAACGTATACTTAAGTCGCAATAGATCATCATTGTGGCCAATTCTGTATCACAATCTCTAAACTAAACTAAAATGACAGCATTAATAATATTGCTAACCCTTTCTTAATACTCCGTAAGGAAAGGGACATAGTTAACTAGATTTAAAGCTGTCATTTTAGTTTAGTTCAGAGATTGTGTAATATTGGCCACAATGTTTTCCGTTTTCGTCAAGCGCAAGTCTAGCCTCCAATAAAAAGTTTCAAAGGTAAGGTTGGTCAACGCTTGCCGATGGCGTTAGGTGGCGGAAGACAGGCTTCTGACGCCGGCGGCCGTTACTGAATCAGTGAAATACATACCTACAAGTAGTTATGCTTCACTATATTTTGCATGGACTTGGGTCTATTTTTCACCCATATATATTGGATTTAGCGAATGTTACCATATCACCTGTCACTTTCACACTTGTCTAAATAGAATGATCCAATAGGCAGTATATTACATAATACAACAGATTACAATCATACAACGATCCACCCAATACTTTTTCCATCCATACAATCTTTTCATGACAATTTACTTGACAGTCCTTACCGTATATTCTGTTTTCTATTCTCTAATTACGTTTAGAGATTGTAACAGTTCTGACAAACCTAACTAAACAAGTAAATCAATAGATATCGTCTATCCTGACAATTCCTTACTCTTGAAGTTGGAAGCATCAGCAGACTTGGAACCGGGAGTTCACAGAATGCTGTGCAACGAAGTTCTTTAAGAATCGGGGTCAGATAAAAAATAAGTGAAGCTAAATAAAACTGTTCGGTAAAGATGTCGCTTTTGTTCCAGCTATTCATTCCCCGTGTTCCGAGAGTCACCCGAATAATCTTAGCTAAGTTAACAGTTAACAATAATAAACTGTTAGAGGTATATTATGTGATAAATATCAGTAACACATCATACAAAAATCCGCTAGCGGTCGACACTTTGTAAAGACTCTGAAAGATTCACTTTGCAAGTTATACAGATATCACAATTAGCCTGAGGCTCGAGGCCGTTCGGTTTGTGAGTGCGGCAGCGGCGCGGTATCGGTAAGATTTTTTTAAATAGGTATATAGGCTAGCGCTTGGCTGCAATCAGACCTGTTTGCGAGTGGTGATGCAGTCTAAGATGGAGCGCGCTTGCCTAGATGCCTATTTACTCTTGATTTGAAGGTACCTATATTAAAAGAGGAGGGGAAAACGGAAGCCGGAAGGGCTTTCCTTAGCAAAAGCACTTCTTGAGAAAATGAGGGTATCAGTGATGTAAAAGTTTTACTATGGAACCCATCCTCATTGCGGTATCGTTTCGGTAACCGAGCGTAGAGATACCGTGTCGCTGCCACAGTGACAAATCAAAAATGGCACAAGTTTTCAAGTAATAAAACACGTTTGTTTAATTGGCATTAATCTTTGTATGCGTAAAATCGTGTCGTGTGGCCTCACATACACAATTCTACTCGATGTCAATTAGCGACTCGTTTTTTTACTTCACAACTTGCACTCAAGACCAGTAAACACATTGGCCGCGATTTTGGACTGAGATTCCGTTAAAATTATTTTTGAAATTAACAGCGTATTAAGTTTTATTGGCGTCTCCTTCTTTATCCATAATAAAGAAAAGGGACAGCACGTGTTAGAATAGTTTAAAAAAGTGTGGAATACAGTCCAAACGCGCGTCCATTTCATAATAAAATACACTTAGTTTCAGTGATAGTTCGAAGAAAAAGTAAAGTAAATTTTGAAAATGTACAAAATTTGGGACAATGATTTCAGCCCCGAAGATACATGAAGAGAGTTTCTCGTCTGTAAATAAGTACAAAAACTTTACGTATAAAATATTATTACTTGTTTCAAATTTTAATAAATATGTACGTGAAATCAGGGCCTGATAAATAGACTTATGCTGAGATCTACAGAGCGAACTTTGCCTTTGCTTAGACTTAAGACATGGTTAAAACGAGACAGATTTATGTTACTCACATAAGTCTATCTCGTTTTAACTCTAAGTTAAGTCTGAGCCAAGTCAATGTTCGCTCTATAGATCTCAGCATAAGATACGCACTCGATTGAGAACGTTCTCCTTTTTAAAATTGAGTATTTTTACTCAACTTCCCTAATTCAATTTTCCATTTTTGATTTTAAAGAACTTCGTCAGTGGGGCTGATTCTGTAGTGCACAATCTCTAAACTAAAATGACAGCATTAAAAATATTGCTAACCCTTTCATAATACTTCCTGCGGAAAGGGACAGAACTAGATTTAAAGCTGTCATTTTAGTTTAGTTTAAGAGATTGCACACTACATAATCAGCACTAGTGACAGAAGCTTTAACTTTAACTATTCTTTTTAACTGATGCCACAAAGAGGAGGCAAGTCACTCTCTTAACGTAAATGAGGCTTTATAAGCTATACAATAAAGAGTACCTAGTTCTAATGGGACTAACACGTCCTGATGATTGCTAACGACTGAACTGGTGCCGATGATTACAATATTGAAGTACAAATTCGTGCTCTCATATTCTCTGAATGACTGTCAGCAGCTTGGGCTCTACACAAAATATTGTACAAAGATTTTCTAGACACTTAACGGTAACAATAAAATAGTTCTTTACATTATCAGCTTAATAGTACGAAGTCATATTTCTGGCTCGAAACTTTTGCATTGCGATAGCTTAATTCTGTCGATTGGCTGAACTGGTTACCTCAACATTGAGCTCGAAGAAGCGACATCAGTTATGAACACGTTTTTAAGTATCGGTCTTAAGATGTCAAGGTGCTGAGTTCTGTATGACTCATAACTGTTTCTGACGTCGGTTTACGGGCCTCAGAACAAAAGTGTATAGAGTCCCAAATATATATAAAGTCTCAAATTGCTGTCAACATCATCACTGATTCAGGGTCAATTATTTTAAACAATTATTCTTCTTTTGAAAGCGAATTAGGCGCTGTAAAATATACCACATAAAATGTTTGACGAGGCAAGTTATATTTCGCATTAGCTGTTCATCATTATAGCATTCGCTCGACCAATCAAGTGAATGTTATAAATCTCTATATATATAAAAATCAATTGCTGTTCGTTTGTCTCGCTAAAACTCGAGAACGGCTTGACCTGATGGAATTTTTTGAGTGTGTTTGTGTGGGTCCCAGGATGGTTTATATTCACAATTGGACCCAATAGGGGGCGCTGCAATCGGGTTGTAGCTTCTAGGCAGGACAACGTCTGCCGGGCCCACTAGTCTAATAATATATTAGATGTGTACACTGTACATAATGCTGCTTTAAGGGTTATAATACAAGTTTACATTAGTACAACTGCAAAGTGAGTATCAACTCAGCCAATAACAATGATTGCGACGGTCGCATTGCAAAAGTCACAAGTTTATTGCTAAGTTAAATTTATTTTACAAGGAAATTCATATGTCGTATTTATCTCAAATTACTTTAGTGAGTCTATTTTATTAGGTTATCAAAATTTCTTTATTGACACTATCATGTAGGTAAGTATTATGGGGAGTAAAAATGGTAACAGTAATTTAAATTAGTGTTTCAGTGTTGTAAAGCTTTAAAGCTTGGTTTAATTTAAAGCCTTAACAAAAATTTGCATTTTTTGGTAACAAATTGTATAAGGTTAACAAGGAATTCAACAAATAGTATACAGATGAACACGTAACTACTAACTAAAATTCTATAACATCATCTCTCCTCTTTTTATTGTCAAGATAAGAGATGTCAATACCAAAGTAGGCATAGAAATAGGAATCGCAATTCATAACGGTACCTTAAGTAAAAGAAGCCACTACTTAACATCGAATAAAGCCAGAAACACACTTGTAACACGCCACATGTTATTATGTTGTCAAATATTTTACTTCCCTTAGCTGACGGTTTACTAAAGGACAACCGACACTTTCAAAAGCGAGCTCTTACCAAAACAGATGTGAGCTGTCGATTAACAATTTTACTTAATTTTTTGGTATTTCATTCACTTTTCTTTTGATTGAATTCAACTGTTAGGTTAATAATTATAAGAGGTATCCTGCATCGCAGAAAAGGGGTAACAGTTGTAATGGAATTTAAAAAAACAAGTTTCTAATACTTGGGATCATAAAAAAAAGTTTCGTGTAAAGACGTGTGGTGGCATACGTCAAATGTGCCTAGCGTTACATTATATATCCCTACAACATTAGCTATTGACATAATCGCGAAAAGCTTAACGTAATATTAAAGGCCCCGCACAACTATAATACATCGAGCATACTTATTGTTACATTCGGTCTTACCACCAATATATAACAAGAATTCAATTAAAATTGTACTTGAATTATAATTCACTAGATAATGCCCGCGACTTCGTCCGCGTGGATAAAAGTTTTTTGATTCCCGCAGGAACTCCTGAATTTTCCGGGATAAATAGTAGCCTATACGTCCTTCTCCGGGATTCAACCTACCTCTGGTACCAAATTTCATCAAAATCGGTTGAAAAGATGGGCCAGGAAAGCGTAGTAAACAGATAGATAGACAGACAGACAAACACACTTTCGCATTTAAAATATTATTATGGATTAGGGATTCTTGTTCAACATTGATAGAGAACATTAATTTTATTAATAAACTTGTTCAAGAATCATTTAAATAATTTCAAAATGCGCAAATTATATTGCTTCGCAAAAATATCTCGCTTAAATACCTACATTAATAATTGTTTTTGAACATATTGTGTAAGCTAAGCTTAAATATTACTTATTAGGCTACAGATTTGTTAAAAAAGAAAACTATCTAACTTATATAGGTACTTATGCCTGTTTAGTAGTAATTCAGGTTAACAAATAAAAAAGTTTAAATTCGAAAACAAAGACACGGAATATAATAATTGTATTAAAAATTGTTAATAATACTTAGCGATCTTTGGCCAAATAAGTACTTTTGATTACAAATTTTTTGGTCGTTTCAAATTGATGCAAATAATGAAAATAAAAAACTTCAAGCCATAATATTAAAATTAAATAAATAAAATTCACAGTAGCTGTGTTATCACATGATTTGTTGATTTAATTAAAATAATGTCAAAGCTTAAATCAATTTTTTTTTAAATTATTGAAAAAATAATTAAAAAACGAATTAAATAAATACTTAACTATTTATCACCCGACATTGAATAATGTTAAACAATATTCATTTAAAAATGTGGATTACATTGATTTCAAACTAATATTTTCTACATGAGAATTTAGGTCACCGCCCACTACTTTTAACTGAGTAGGTACCTATGATTAAAGTATTGAGATAACTACCTCAATTATTACCTTTTTTTGTTAACAGGTAATTCAACCATCTGCCGGTTGCATTTTACACCATTGGTTGCCTGGAAGAGATCGCTATGTAGCGATAGAGCCGCCAAATTGTATAATTACTTTGTTGTTTTGCAGCTTACTAAATTTAATTTAATTTTTCTTTGTGGTGCACAATATACCCTAAAGTACCTTGTAGTAGTGAGCGATTTAAAAAAATAGCCACGATTATAAATAGCTCTCTACTGAATAAAAAGAGTAAATTATACACATATACATAAAGCCTGCCTCTATAATTTAAAGACGTTTAAATGTTTCATAAAATTCACTGATTCCATAAAATGTGACCAAAATATTTTTTTTATTCTATTTATAAATAGGTTCAAGGTAATCTTTAGGTCTCGTACTTGAAAGTTCTTAAAAATACTCTACGAAAGTAGATACTCAATTGGTTCGTTGACATAAATAATTTAATCAAACATGGCTGCCTACAAATTGTAACGCATCGTATAGATACTTCAACTCATCATAGCGCGTGTGTGTGTGTACTTGTAAACTAAATGTGCGGCTTTGATTTGTGTTGCTCGGACAAAGAAACACAAATCGCACTGCTAACACAAAACTCGGACAACTCAAAAATCGTGAAATTCTGTTATCCTTATATTATAATGCCTCGTGACTATATGCAACTAACCAACAAAACACCTACAGTAAAATGTTTTTTAAATAGCTCGTTAGATGGCGCTGACTCTCTTTTGTTGAATGAATGCATGTCAACCCCTCCCCTCTTGACGAGGGGTGCACGTGTCTAAAGCAATCTCTGACAGAAAACTTTTGGTCAAAGTGGGCATATTATGTAGGTAGGTATATAATATCTCTATCTCCATATTATTATCTATCTATATAATATATAAAAATCCAGACCAGGGAAAATTCAGAATTTATAAATTCCTCCATAAGACCTCCGCACGTTAAGACAACATCGCTCAACACTGCGCCACGGAGGTCGTCGTGATTTCCCAACTAGGTCACATGTCTCTCATATTCTATATGTACACAAAATTTGATCTGGTTTACTTTCAGCCCACCAAAACCAAGAAGAATCAGGTACAGGACGGAAACTCTTCTCCAGTTAAAATGAAGAAAAATGCCTCAAAGAGATCACCAGTCAAAGAGATCTACAAATAGCAAAGCGAAATCTTACAGAACATAGATGTTGAAAAACCTCAACCTGGTCCCAGCAATGTATTGACCTTCAAATAAACAACATAAAGCTTCTCTTTCAGAAGTATTTGACCGGACTCAGAGTGGTCCATCTAAAAATGATAAACTTGACAAAGGCCCTCGAATAATTGAGAGAGATTTCGACGATAGTGTTGACATTCAAAATGGAAAGAAAGTAAATGTGACTTATACCATTTTATGTGGCACATCATCCCAGCAGCCAACCAAGCCAGACGATCCTATGCATAGCAATGACAGTTTTGAACAAAAAGATGCCGGGCACATCCTCTCCAAAAGGCCCAGACACGCCATATTTTTCAATACAGACTGATATCTCGCGAATTACTAACTCGTCTTTTATCCCACAATGCCTCTTAATGGAAATAAAAATGTTGCCCAAAATAAATAATGAAACAATTACCTTCGACGAGTCTAAGAACAATAAACTAAGCTCTGACACTTAGGTACACAAAAGATTCCCCCGATACACCGGGCGATTGTCGCGGTGATAAAAATGGCTCGGAGTTCCAGCACTTACCTTCCTCCTTAGCAAGAGAGTCCTCCTACCCGGAAATGTCGATGTGTCGCAAAACACTTTTTAAGGAACAGCAACATTTTACGGAATTCACCGAGAGGAATATGCCCGAACATGACCCCTGGCACAGCGATCTACGTGCAGTCCCCAAAACGAGTGCACGTGTCAAAATAAAATAATACACGGTTATTTCAAGTTGTTTGAGCTTTGTTGGATTTTTTTTTTTTTTGCCGGGGGGGGGGGAATCTTCCTATGTGGGATGTGTGTGTACCCACTAAAACCCCCCCCGATGACCATCCTCAGCGCATGATGAAAGACTCTGGGAACTCTTAAGAACTTACGCCGGAGCCTTCCTTGCACGTCGCTGGGCTCATCCCTGGGCCAACTGAACCCACCCTCATACCTACTCTTATCAACAGCTGGAGCCACGGCCAGCTGCCGTCTTCCAGGGGTCGCATGATATTAGGAGGAGCCGAAAGAGCCCCAACTCTGCCCACTCGTGACCCTGGAGTTCCAGTAGACAGGATTTATTAACGCGATGGCTCAGGGCGTTGATCACTGCCACCCTGATGTGTCCGTCTCCGAGCAGGGTCAGTGCGCTCGCGAACTCGCTCGGCGGTCTCCTTTTGGATCATTACTTTTTCACAAAAGGAGACCACTGCCCTCCATGAGTCTTCCTCCGCTAGCATTGCTGCTATAACTGCAGGCGGTGAAAGGTCTCTCCCTATTTCGCGAAGGTAAGGGGGCACATTGTGATACACTAAACTTCTAAAGCTTCCTTTATAGTCGCCCAAGGTAGAGAATTAAAGGCGTTAACAATATCCAGGTTCACCGCCAAAGCCACTCCACCCCTACTAACAGCTCGTTCCGAAAAAGCGCGGACTTGGAGGATTGCATCCACTGTCGATCGGCCTTTCCGGAATCCGAACTGGTTTTCCGAAAGATCCGGGCCCACACGTGACAGGTGTTCATTTAGGCGGGCGGCAATAATCCGTTCGAACATCTTGCCTACCTCGTCCAATAAACATACAGGACGATAGGCTGACGGAGAATCGATAGGGAGGCCTTCCTTTCTCAGAAGAACTAAACTCGCTTCTTTCCAGCCAGTCGGGAAACGCTTGAACGAAGACAACTATTGAACAGCCGCCTTAGCCTGTTACCTAGAAACTCCAAAGCGAGTACCCATGCACGACCAGGGATCCCGTCCGGGCCAGGTGCGGTATTACGAGCTGCCAGACACTTAATTGCTCGTGTAAACTCCTCGGTTGTTACTTCTTGTTCTCTAGACCAGATTATGTGATCCTGTAACACCGCAGCGTTCGAGGTGCTAGTTTGAGATCTAGGAAAGAGTGTGTCTACTACTCTATTCGTCAAATCTGGGTCCATGGTTTCCGTCAGTGGGGGGACCCATGGCCTAAGCTTGCCTAGTACGATTTTATACGGGCGCCCCAAGGGTCCCTTTCAGCCCTTCGAGGAGTTCTTTCCAGCATTGCGCCTTCGCATTCGCTATTGCGGCCTGAAGTGCTTTTGTAGCGGTCCGGTAAGCGGCGTAGGCTATGGCGATTGTTCCAGTTGTTGAACGCCGTCTTCGCCTGGCCCTCGTATATTGGCGTCTGGACCTGAGACATGTCCTGCGTAATTGCGCAATGTCTTCAGACCACCAATACCTATACTGCTTTTTTTTTGTCCGACTGGCTCGTGGCATCGATATGTCACATATTAAAGTCATGGTGCCCCGGAACCAAGCAGCCTCTCCTTCCGGATCTGGCAGAAATTCTTCACTTTGTTCAGGCCATGCCGCGACGCAGGAAGCTGCCACTAAAAGGTCTCGGTTGAGGCGCTTTAGAGAACAACGTCGCGCAGGGGTGCTACTTTGTACCTCGGAAATAGCTGACGGTCTCGGTGTCACAGTGAAGACAATATGACGATGATCTGAGAGTGTTACCACTTCCTCTGCGACTTCCTCTGCTATGCAGAGGCAGTCGCCCATGTGAGATCCACGATCGACTCCCCCTGCCACCGCACACATGTGCTAGTGGAACCCTGAAGAGCCGCAGGTCAAGCTCTGCCACCCTGATTTTACTATCATGTTTTAATTATTTCTAAGATTATTCCAATCGCTACATTTTAACATTTCGAGACTGATTTGTGATTTATCCTTTAAAATGTATTGTGATTTACTGTGATTTGTGTTGTTAGCCTTTATACTAAAATGTATGTACACTATTACTTAGTGTAATAGTTTTGTTTTTTTGAGTCGCTTGGTAATTACTCAAGATTTTACGTAGAAACTTTTAATAAGGTGTAAACTGTAAAGGATAAGATATATTCGTCTTCTGAAAAATGACCTTTTTTGAGTTGTCCGAGTTTTGTGTTAGCAGTGCGAAATCATGCGGTGCTATTTGTGCGTGTGCGTGTAAAAGCTGCATTTTTAGACGCACACGCTCAAAGCACCGCACGGCAAGATGTATGTTGAAGTATCTATACGACGCTCTACAATTTGCAAGCACCTGACTAGTTGTCAACAGAAGTGGAAATGTGTTCTGCGGACCAATCAAAATACGTATAGTTAAATTGCGTGGTAATCATACTAATATTATAATAATTGCGAAAGTGTGTTTGTTTATTGGTTTGTCCTTCAATCACGCCGCAACAGAGCAACGGATCGACATGATTTTTGGCATGGGCATAGTTGAGGACCAGGAGAGTGATTTATGCTACTTTTTATCCCGGAAAATTAAGGAGTTCCCGAGGGAAACAAAAAAACTTAAAACACGCGGACGGAGTCGCGGGCATCAGCGAGTCTTCTAATAATATGATTGGTCTGTTGAGCACATCTCCGCTCTATACCGCTCCAGTGGGACATGTAGCCTAAGAGTTATATAATTATCTGATTGATAAAATTTGTTCATATCAACGACTTTGCTACGAGTGTGATAATAAGAGTAGTAGGTGCGTTAGAAAAGGGTAGGGTTGTACGTCGAGCGCGGCGTGTGTCCACTGCTGCCCCACGGTTCGCGTCCGTGTCCATGGGCTCAGCAGATCGTGAACATCTCGCCCGGCCGCGCGTCAGCTCAGGAGCGCGGCCGCGGCTGGCTCGTGTCGTACGCGCGGATGACGTCCGCCTGCGACACGCTCGCGCCCTCCTCTTGAGAGAATGCGAAGCCATCTATACCACATAACAATCAATTATTGATTAAATCATTCCAATTACTACTTATTCAAAATCCAATATGCGAGCCATAGCCATTGTAAACTTCTTACTATACCGAGTAAGCGTCTTTTTTTTCAAATTCACACGTCAGCTCGCAAGAGCCGCGAACGTTCGCGAGCCATGCACGATACGATTATTTTGACGTGAGGTTACAGCGCGCATACGAGAATTCGGTTAAATGTGGACACTAGAAACGCTATTGCCGTTTGTGTTAACTAAGTTTTACCTGAGAGTAAGCAAATTGGGCTGCATATTGACCTTAGATAGGATGAAAAGAAAAATTTAACAATGTTTTATTAGTTTTATTTTTTCCAGGAAAAATTATATGAAATGGTTAAGTATGTAAAGGGGACACAATTTTTTTTTGATATAAATTATTGGTCCAAGTTGGAGATATTAACTGAAAACAATAGTTATTTGTTATACAAGAGTGAAAAGTTGTTTTTTAACCGCGTGCTCAATTTTGATGACCGAGCAAGCGAAGGATTCTAAAATTGAAATTCAAAAATTAGAATCCTGAGCGTCAGCGAGGGAATCAAAAGAGCACGAGGTGAAAAATCTTTTCACTCGAGTGCAACACGTAACTTTTCATCCCACCTCAGCGAGGAAATGACTAAATGCAAAAAAAACACAAGATTAAATTAAATTCTGTTAATTTCTTCGTCACTATAGAATCACTCATTTTAGGTTTTTCACTTATTTTCAATTTTCTTGTTTTTAATCGGTTTTAATTTTAAACAATATGACGTGAAAGAAAATGGTGCGCGCAAAGCAAATTAAAAAAGTACACCAAGAAGGTTACGAGTGTGAGTTTTTAACAAATTAAAAACGATTGTATGGAAATTCGGCACCATAGAGGTACAAGTAAATAGGTTTTAATGATGTTTTGAATTCACAAACTTCATAGACGAGTGATATTTACTAACGTGCACACGATGTTCTAAATTCAATTTACTTTATCCTCTAGAGGATAATAACGGCTTTTACCATCAGATATCGAAGAATAAAAATACTCTTTCCGAGATGGTGGGATGAAAAATTCTTTTATTGTTTCTTAGATTATTTAGCAGACGGGACCAAGTCGATAAATAGTGTTCTCTTACTGTGCAAAACACACACATGTGTACTACGAATACAGAAGCTTTCAATATTAAAATATAGCGATAATAATAAGATACCTCGATAATCCAGTTTGGCAGTTTCGCTTTGGGAATAAAAAGTGAGTATTACAGTCTCCACAGAACCGCGCGATGTCAGACACAGGCCAGGGTATTGGTAAACGAAGTAATATAAGGCTTTGCTAAACATGCTTAGGCTTTAGATAACAATGTCCTGGCAAGCCCACAAACTAGCTGCTCGAAATCGAAATTATGCTTAGCTTTCATGCCAGTTTCTAGAAACGGTATCGAAAACGCCAGGAAGTTTAAAAATTTCCCCACTTTTTCTCGGCTTTCCATAAAAGTCTAAACGACTTGCGATCTCTTGTTATTCTAACTAAAGCGTGCAAGCCACTAGTAGAACTTCGAAACACATGCTAGTTCGGCCTTGCCAGTATCTAGCAGAAAACTTCTATCCTACCAGAGATGTGCAAAAATACGTAGCGAAGGATGTGTGCGAAGTATAACAACAGTAGTTTCACTTCATACTTCTGCTCATATACCTATGTTCTCTTTCTTTGAACATGACGTGTAAATGCCGGAATGAAAACATATACTCCTTATGCCATCAACACCCAGCATTTAAGGAAATAGCTCCGGTACTGTAGCGATCGGTTAAACATATTTTACATAAGAAAGAAGGCAGCGCTGCACGAGTAACCTTTTTGTTGTGACCTGCCAGGAAGTACCTACAAAATATTAGCTGTAGTGAAAGTACCCTTTCGAAAGGGACCCTTGGAAACATTTCAAGATAGTAGCCAAAGACGGCAGGGCATACTAATATTCTAGACCAATGTTCCACAGTAATTAACAGGAGTTCATCATCATCATCATAACCTTCTTTGGTGCTATGAATTAGTTTAAGCCCATCCTATTGGTGAGTTGTACACATCCTTCGCTTCCGAATCCTCACACATCCTTAGTGGAAAGGCAGACTAAAACGTACCATCGCGGTATTTCTGAGTACGTTTAGCCATCCTATTGGTAAATCTACATATCCTTTACTAACGCATCTTCGCACAAATCCTTAATGAAAAAGCTGAAACGTGCCAATCGCGATATTTCAGACCAGGTTCAGTGTCTGTCACTGCTCGGTTCTGTGGGGGGCTCCGGTGTGACTACGCTTTGGCGTGGCGGTGCGGTGTGACACTTACGTGACAGCTCCAGCTCCGTGGTGGCGCGTGCAGCGGAGCGGCGCCCGAACACGCTGCGAACGTTCTGCAGCAGGCGCGCCGTCTCCGTGAGGCTGCCACAGCCAGGCACAACCGAATGTTACCCAATCAGAATGCAGAGCAGGGAACGACCCGAATCGCGACCACATCCCTTCAGTATGGACCTCATACTAACTTTTGGAGAGGAAATCTCTTGAAAACCTCTCTGCCTTATCCCTTACAGCATCATTATTACATTCTAATTTTCTATTTATGTCGACAGTGGGCCCGATTCAATTGTTCCCACTAGAATAAAAGCCTTTATCACAATGTCCTTTCCGGAAATGGATAGCATTTCAAGTCCTATCTATTTGTTTTAGAGACTGATTCCAAACGTAAAAGCATTTTGTTTCAATACAAAAAATGTTTGTGGAGCTGGATGCCACAGATTCGTTTTATCAAGAGATTTCCCGAAATGACGTAGGTATAGCATTATAATGTAAAACACTCATCGACAGAGACGATCAATATAATAAAGAACAAATTAAAAATAATACTTTTAACGGTACTTAATACAAGTATAGATACCTACGTAAAAAGCAGTTTCTAGATAGGTACTTTCTAGGTAATTTTTGACCGTCAAATGTGCCATATTATGTTGAGTTAACACGAGTAGGTATTCTGTGTCACGGAATATGTATTGTAACGTTTAAATAATCGTGACGGGCGGTGAGTATTTGTCTGTAACATGAAGTAAAGCGTGGCGAAAACTTGCAGCGTGAATCAAGCCGACTGGCAGTGGGGGAGACCAGCGTTTTCCAAAAACGGCACATATAGCCTTACCGAGCAGTGCCACGTCTCTATTTATGTAAGTTAAATTACGGAAATGACATTTTCCTTAGGGATCTCTCGTAATATCCATTCAATTAGATTGTTCACAATTGACTTGCAGAAAATTACTAAGTTTGACAGGCAAACATAAATATTTATATTATAGCGTCCACACCAGCGAAAATCGTGTTATGCGTCGTATTCAGCGAAAATTATTATCGAGACGATGCACAAATTTTCACAATATTGAACATTCGAGAATTTGTGCTTCGACTAGATAACGTAACAGCAAAAGTATATAAAAAAGTCAATGATTCTCTTAAATTGTTATAGATTTAGAATTAATCATAGTTACTTTATGCATGTAGCGTGTAACGATAGGGCTGACATATACCTATGTCACCTAACTAGAACTTCAAAAACTAGATTAAAAAAAAAAGATTTCTCTGATGCGGCTTTAAATAGGAGTCACTACTGGAAAATACGGGCTACGGTTTTTGGGAGACGCTGGCCTGCAGTGTAACCCGTCGACTTAGATGGGCGACAGAAGTGAAGCCACAGAAAATGACGTTACGTCTACGTTGTCGCGTAGTCTACGTCACGTCACGTCACGTCTGTCATTTTGTATGGCGTCGCTCGTGTCGCTCAGCTGGGACAACTGGTGAGGTAGTGCATGCGATGAGTTGCGATGCGGGCAGGCTCGGGCGCATGCGAAGCCATGCCGTACTTACACTGGGCCAGCCGGGCCACGGCGTGCCGCGCGTCCGCCGCGCTACAACAACCAAACAGTTAGCACCCGCACCTCGACCCCGCGCCGACCCGACCCGACCCGATCCGATCCCTTACCCGACCCGACCCCGTTACACACATCACATGCTGTCCTTCTGTGATGTCGGAGAACATTCTCACCCATTTTGTTTTTACCAAACGGATAGGAAACATGACGTTCAGAAGGTGTACTTTGTAGGTACCTATTTTGAATAAATATGTTTTGAGTTTGAAACCATAAAAATATTTTTAAACTGAAGCTAAATATCACCTAAGTACATGATTTTTTTTAAATTTCGGATAATTTAAATACCAATTTGCCTTGACCAACACAAAATACAATTTTAATAAAAAAGTATTCCAAAGATAAAATGGCTTTTTCTTAAATGGATTAGCGATGCCTGTTATTATTTGCAAATGTTCTATATGTATACAAGAGTAGCTCCACTAAAATATGGATTACAAAGTAGGGCACTATTAGTACGACCGGGAGTCGTTTAAGTTTTATTAGATTCCAAATTGAGGCCAAAAATGGCTGATCCTCTTTTGATCAAACGGCCAACAGAATGTTTTCCGACACAGGTTATAATAATAAATTTAGAATATCACATAGTTCATAGTACAATATAGAGACAATCCATTGAAATTCAACACTTTATTCAATACAAATAGTTCTTACAAACAATGTAAATAGCCCTCTCTTACTATGCATACATTCACTAGAAATTTTTAATTATTAAAATGGGTTTTATATGTAAATAATTGGAAATCAACCTTACCTTTATTTATGCTTAGTGTATAAAAGTAGATTTTCAGTAAAAGCACGGAACGAAGTTTTTTTAAATCTAGTTTAACGAAGTATTATTGTAATAATTAAGTGTCATATTTAGCTGATTCTTTATTATAACTTGATAGACGATAAATATCAGGAGAGGCTGAATTTATAGACAATGGATACGTATGAACTAGATCATAAGCTCGCTAATAGTAATATTTGTTTAATTCGATAGACAAAACGCAGAAGATTCAATTCAAACTAATACGAATGAAAGTTTCGTGCGAAAACTACATATCACATTATGAATCGTACAGTGTTTCTACTGAAAAAACCACGTATACACAGCCATTTATTGAGAAAAAAAATTTTGTATGACATTTTAAAGTTTATAATATCTCTAAAAAGAAGAAAATAAAGGTATTTACCTTTTCATGAGGGAATCTTACGTCAAAAAACTAAGTAAGGTAAAGAAAAATATACAAATCTACAATTAGCTAAATCAAAGAGTTATAATGACTAACATACAATGAAATTGTACTGTGCGTTGGGAACATAACAGTGCAAAAATAAACACCTAATTAATATACATTCAAAAGAAGCAAAATGAAAAAGGGAAGGTTGTATTTACATATAACACGGTTTGATAAAATACATTTTCAATCATTGTTGATTATATACAATTTGGAAGAGCGTTTAGTTATAATTAAATTGAGTCAACAATAAAAACTATTATAAATTATAGGTCTAAGAAAAAATATCGACCAAGAAAATGTATTAGTATTTTTAAATATTACCTACCTACTTACTTACAATTTGTATAAAAATAAATTGATACTATTTAAGTATGTATTACTAATAAGTATTTCTTTGTTTTAGAAATATGAAATAACAGCAGAAGATTTAAAAAATATTAATTTAGATACGCATTTCTAGCTAAACCTTTTTTTGCCTTTAAACCAACTCTTGAAAATAGCAAAAACGTAGGAGATTCACAATGCCAAGTCTAAAACTTAGTACCTTCAAATGGATTTATAATAAATTTGGAGTCTCCCAAGGTAGTATAGTGAGGCCCTACTTATTCCAAAATGCTATTTCCCATACCCACTCGATATCGGTAGATATTTTTACTAATAGTACATTATCACTACACTTTGTGATTATAGTAAAAACACTCAACAAGTACAAATTCAACAGTACAAAACAGGAACGAATAGAATCACTAGCGTACTATGAAATAAGTACAAGGTCTACAACCTAGTACCAAACTATGATAAAATCATTGCAAATCGCAGACATGTTGGCTAAAATACATTTTCAGCTAGAGTAGATTAAATTCGGCTAGTAACAATAATTGCGACAATCACAATGCAATAACAATCAAAGGTTTGGTGCTAGGGTGCAAATGATGGTACAAAATCTACGGTAGCAAATCACAGTGAGCTATGTTACAGCCTTTTAGAGACGGAATGTCATTTCGATAGAACTGAACTTAAAGCTATTCGAATGCTATTAAATTTTGTACTCTATATGGAATTCTGATAATTATCAGTTGTAATATTAGTATGATGTCAATTTTCCATTCATTTTTCTATCATCTTATATTAAAATAAAATAATTATATTCAGAACTTTTATGTTCATATTCCCTATATATAGATAATCACAATTTAACGAAATTTAACTACTTATAATACCAGAAGAAAATCTAGAAACAAATGAGTTTAAATGCCTTTAACTTTTGGTCGTTTTATTCCTAAATCAAAATGTCTAGTTGTAAAAAACATAATGTCAATTTTAAATATTCTTAAGTAAAAGGATTAAGTAGCCTTGATAAGTCAAACACACCAACGCAAGCTACTGCCACAGTCTATGAAAATACAGTTGGGTAACGTAGTACTAGAGCAGAATAAAACACGTTGAAAATTGATCCAAGAAACTATAAGTTCGTCCTATTGAAAATTTTGAAAACGGTCAACATTCTAATAATTCTAAATAACAATACAATGGGGCTGATTCTGTAGTGCACAAATTCTAAATTAAACTAAAATGAATTATTGCTAACTCTTTCCTAATAGTTTTTCCTAACATTTTAGTTTAGTTTAGAGATTGTGTTATACAGAATTGGCCACATTGCCTTGATCAAAGTGATTACTCAACTGTATGATCGTTAAACTGTGTTACCGATTAGCAAAAAAAAGTAAAACGTTTACCACATAAAAGCCGTCATTCCTCGCAAATAACACTTCAGGTAAGCCCAACTTGAAAAAACACTGTTTACATTAGTCCTAGTACCACAACAGCCGTATTGTTTCATTATTGTGGACTTTCGTGTTAAAGAATTATAATCCTTATTTAAAGAACGTCAAGGTACATGACATCAAAATAACATTTTGAGTAATATTGCTTAAGTATTGCTTTTTTTTTTTCCTCTCCTCTTTTAATATAGGTACCTTCAAATCAAGAGTGAATAGGCATTTTCTAGGCAAGCGCGTTCCACCTTAGGCTGCATCACCATTCACCACTTGCAAGCAAGTCTGATTGCAGCCAAGCGCTGGACTATATATTTAAAAAAAAATTAAGCGCAGTACGGCTCCTGAGTATGGACTGCAAGCAGCCTGCAAAATTGCAGTTAATTTACGGTCACTCTACAGTGACACAGCTGGATTATGTTTATGATTTATTGATTAAGGATTCATTGTATTAATTACCTACTTCTTAAATTTGCACGTCAGCAATGACGAAACATGTTTGTATTATATTTAGTTTGTACAATGTTTCTTGCTAAAAATTCTCAGTACTAGCCCGGAGTTAGGAAGTTGGCGGTGTGTCACCCCCGTGCCTCGGAGAGCACGTTAAGCCGTCGGTCCCGGTTATTATCATAACTAACACGATAATAGTCGTTAAAGTCGCCAACCCGCATTGGAGCAGCGTGGCGTCTAAGCCCTAATTTCTTCTCTCCTATGAGAGTTGAGGCCTGTGCCCAGCAGTGGGAAGTTAATGGGCTGTAGTGGTGGTGGGTTTCTTGCAACTATACGATTGATTGATTGACTGCAGTCCGCAACTGCGTGCGCAGTCAGCAAATGAAATGCAGTTATGTGAACTCCAACAAAACTGTAACCAACTACAATTCTGATGTCTGCTTGTAGCCTAAACGCAGTCCGTCCGCCTAAGCCCTAGACCCTTAGTTATATAACTATTAATATAATATAATCTATATCTCTAGCGAGTATAACAAATTGCTATCAAAATATCACGAAGCCCAATACCGCCGCTATGTATCATAGCCAGCGCGATGGAAGGCATGTTCGAATACTACTAGAATACTATCAGGAACATACAAACGTTTGTTTTGTATGAGATAAGCCTACTTTGTATGAGATACTCGCAGAACAGAGAGTGCAGTCGTGTTCAAGTCGATTCATGTTTTTTGGATTTCGGTTTCTCTCAAAAATGCATTAGATTTTATAGTACTTAGGCTTATCAAATAAACAATTTAGCTAATAAGTATACTGTATTTTATATTTATAGCGTATTTTGTTATAATTATACGACATTTCGTATTTCGATCGATGAGTGTAAGGCCTCGATAAAGACTTTGAACTCAGAATAATATGGTTAAACCGTTCTAGCTACATATAATAAGGCAATGAGGCCAATTCTGTATAACACAATCTCTAAACTAAACTAAAATGACAGCATAAAATATAATGCTAACCCTTTCATAACACTCCCTGTGAAAAGAGACAAAACTACTTAGATTTGCAGCTGTCATTTTAGTTTTGTCTAGAATGGCCACAACCAGACTGCACTCTCTCTAATGCATTTATCGATTTGACCGTGAAATCGATAACGGTATTAAAACGAGATATGTATGTGTGAGCCGGCGTGTCCCGCGCGGCGTGTCAGACGACGTGCGAGCGGTGCGGGCGCGGCCTCCTGGCGGGCTCGTGTCCGCCATTTTGTGTACGTCCGCCATTTTGCGCACGTCCGCCATTTTGCGCACGTCCGCCATTTTGCATCGCGTGCAGCGCGTGCGTGGGGCTCGGCTCGTCCTCGGGCGCGACGCGGCGCCGCCACACGCCCGCGCCGCCGCCGCGCCACGCGCGCGCCCGTCTGCGCCGCCACAACCACAACCAACGTCAAACCAACCACCGGCTGCCGGCCGCCGGCGCCGGACTACCGGGGACAAGCGGCCCCGGGCTGAGATAACGACCGACACACTGCGATCCCTCTACAGTTCAATCATGGATTCGGGCGATATTTTCCACGGAACCATCGAATTACGTCTACAGATTAAAAACGAATAACTATGGAACTATCTAACTATCTCAATAGGCGGTACCAACTTGTGTTTTCCACGTACCCAAATTAGCGAACTTTACTTATATTCTGAATTGTTCGTCATTTTATTAATTGTTCTAATAATATAATACATAAATAGTTTTCTATTTTTCTAAGTTACGTATTTTAAGTTTTCAATAAGGCTACAAATACTAAACAATAAACATGTACTATTTATAACATTTCAACTACTCAAATAAACGAGACTCATTAATCTCAAAATGAATAGATACTTATTGTATAGACGGTCAGCAAAATAAATTAATACCTACTAGAAAAAATTAAAAATAATGCTGTATAGTTAAACTCTAAGGGCAAAATTACAGAGAAAATGCGGTAAAGTTATCTCAGCGCGGGGCGCGGGGCGGCACGGTGCAGGGGGGGGGGGAGGGGGTATGTGCAAGCAAAACAAACAAAACTCAACTCATAGTACATATTACACTTGCTATACAGTAACACGGACCGATATGCGTGCACACTACACACTCATACTTTGAAACCGTCCGTCGGTTTATAAACTTACAAGGCATTAAGTAAAGTCTGAGCCAAGTCAAAGTATGCTCTATATAGATCTCAACATCAGAGATAGAAAAAAAAGGTGTTTGTCACTCCGACCTATACGACTATACGAATTTCAATAAAATAATATATGTAAAAAGCATCATAATATATTATAAACCCACGGACTATATTGAGAGAGTGCTACTTATATTTTTTTTTTCAAATTTATACTATCTATGTGATATATTATTTACATAAGGTAATACATTATTTTATATGTATTTAATAGATAATTCGGCTAATATACTTGTGCAAATATAATGAAAATGTGAATATTTGAAATATGCTTGAATATATATATAATACAAAATATACAATTAAATTAACGTGTATAATATGATTAATGATTATGAGAATGTGTAATTGTTTTATATTTGGATTTTTTCAATCAACAAAGTATGATGATTTATATACCTACAGCCAATGTTAGACGTCATATTATTTAGTCAATATGATCTAGCATTTCTCAATTGTTACTTATTAATATCTTGTATATTTGTTTCTATAATAAATTCATAAGAGTTTAGATTTTCTTGAAACACACTTTGCAATAAATCTTCATATCAAAATTTAAGATAATATAAAAATATAAAATCAGATGTTGAATAATGTCCAGTATATTATTTATATATTTTTGCATGATATCTATTTAATAAGTATATACTTATGCGTTAATCACATATCCAACTCAAACTAAACACTTTGCCACGATCGCAAACGTACAGTCACACACAAATACAACCATTATAATATCACAGTTAAAATCGCAAGTAAAAGTATGAGAAACAACAATGTATTGGTCATATTATTGTGTCAATTATTGCTTAGTTTAACAGTTCAATTATACTTGTGCTAAATTATCTGGCCTAGAGGTAATGGTATCCTTTACACCAGGGATTCCCTGTATTTTGGGCAAGAGACCTCTTTTCCAAAATGAACTGAGACCTCAGACCCCCTTAGCCAAATTACTTTAAAAATCCTATCTCTAGATTTTTTCCTATTGGTACAAAATACTTACCAATTTAAAAACTTTGCGGTTGGTTGAGTAAACTTGACATAATTTTGTCATCAACATTAAAAAAAAATAGTTTGTCTATTTATTTATTTTTAATTTAAAAAATCATTTAATAATCATAAATATCAAGTGTAATTAATAATTATTACACAAATTACGTAAAAATACAATAAGTAGGTAATTATTTTTGAAAAAAAAAGACATTAAAATAGGGGTCGATTTTTAGACCTCGTCGACCTCGACCCCCAAAATCAGTTTTCGTTTATGTCGACCCCTGGGAAACCGATATCGACCCAGGGGTCGATATCGGTTTCCCCAGGGGGACCACTTTGGGAATCCCTGCTTTACACAATGCGGTTAGCAGAAAAGGATGGCATTATTTTAGTGAACTTCTAATTTATAGATCTGTAAGGAAAATAAAAAGAAAATAAAAGAAAGAACAATACATTGTGGTTTCTTTACTATATGTTAGCACACTGATGCCACCAGCCATTATACTTGAAACTATTTGCAACAAATGATTGAGTTTTTTTAACGGTTAATCATTCTGTATCAAGCAGACTTCAATCAGTTTTACGACATAAACTTTTTAACGCTAACTGAAAAGTTAATTGTATATTTATTGAAATATTTCGAAATCCATCCAACGTGTAAATGCAAATGACTAAGTGGCATACAGTGTAGTGATGTGACGGTGATGATGATGTGATGTGATGGTGATGATGATGTAATGTGATAATGATGATGCGTGATGACGGTGATATGTCAGCGTCAGTACTCACGAGTGTCGCGGCTGTGCGAGCAGTGCGGCGGGGTCACGTTTCTTTATCTCGCTCTCTCGCACCGCCTCCGTCATCGTTTTGAAGGCCGAGTTATGTATGCTGAAATCAGAACGACCGAGATGCATATATATGTATTTGTTGTGGGCTCTTCTCAGACCAGGGCGCGTTTGGAACCCTCGTAGCTTTAGTCTTAAGATACCGTAGTTAATTATCAACATCAAGTCTTATTCTTTGTAAACATGACGTTCAGTAGGTGTACTTTGTAGGTACCTATTTTGAATAAAGATGTTTGATTTGATTTGTGTTTTGTTACATAGAAAAGGGCAAGTGTTGATTAGCTGCTCTTTTAGTAGTATGTGCTTTACGAACAGAACTGTAAGTACAACATTTAGTCTACAAGAAATGAAATTAGTTTCTCATTCAAATGTTCACTGGCTTTGCGAGAACATCTTGCATTTTTACTTTAATTTTTGGTTTTCATCACTTGACAATAAAATCTCTCTTTACTACTGAGTTTCTATAGTTTACGACAATACATCGAAATTTGTCAAAAGATTCCAAGATTTCTATTAAAAATTCTAAGGTAATTAAATACAGGTTGTTTCTATACTATTGCATCATACTCAAATACAATTTACGTACAGAATGTTCTGTACCTAATACTAGTGACACTACGATCAAACACAGATTTTCAGTATATTCTAACTACCAAAAATCAGCTGCGATTGTCGACCTTATCCAATTCGAATAAGGCTGTTATATGTATCACACGCGGCGGCGTACAAATGCTAAACGCTAACAAATTACATGTATCCAAAATACTGTAAAAATGAATGTGTTACTCAAAATTATGGAAATTTTTACACACAAGTAGGTACTACAAAAATATGGAAGGTTTACTCAAAAAGTAGGCAGTAAGCATTAACTTGAACTGTAGGGATGTTCCTAGAGGGCAGTGTATACATGCAGAGCGCGGGCTTTGTCTGCGGCGGCCCGTCTTCCGGACACCTCTTGCGGCCATCTTTCAGTCCGAATGTTCGAGCTATACTATTACAAACCCGTTAAATACCTATTTATATTTTAACTTATTTATTCTTAGAAACCATTAGGGGTATTAATTCAAGTATTTACATAGCGGCAATGGTCATCTTAATGAGTTAAGGGATGATGATGATGAACTAAAATGGGCTAAATTGGGTAAAAGAGCCATTGTTAGAGGTAAGCCGTGCTACCATCGCATGTAGGGAGACTATTAGTAACGGTTATGTCCATTTATAGTTCATATTACAGGCGTGCATTGCGGGATTTATCGGTTGGAGAGCAAATGCCTAGAAAAGGCCTATTCACTCTTGTCATTAAGGTAATTAGTTTAGATATACCTGGCAGGAAATACGGTATGGTTCATGTCTTCATGAAAATGATGGAAGAGATTCAGACGATGAAGATTTTTTTGTGATACTACAAGTTAGCCCTCGACTGCGATCTCATCTGGAGGTCAGTGATGATGCAGTCTAAGACGGTAGCGGAATAGCCTGTTAGGGGTACAGCAGTTATATTTAAAAAAAATATTAAATGAAGATAGTTATGATGACACCAGGTCACTGGCTAATGATAATCATGTAAGAGATGGAGACAATGACGGTGGGGGTGATGAAGATCGTATTGATGACACCGGATAAATGGCTTATGATAATGATAGAAGACTTGACGATGATGATAATGAGGGTAATGACGAAGACGGTAATGATGACACCGGAGCTTTGGTTAATGATAATGATGTTAGAGATGGTGATGGAGATCACAATGATGACGATGATGGCACTCACACGGTGACGACGAGATCCGGCAGCAGCGCGGCGGCGGGCACCAGCAGCAAACCGAACCAGAACACCAGCGATGAAAACACCATGCGGTCCATGCCGCGCATCACCGCGCCGATCATTATCACCGGGTATAGGTTACTGCCGACCAATATACAATTTAATGTAACGCTAGATAGATGCTTGGAATACAATATTTAGAATATAAGTATTATCTTTAAATTCAAAATTGGAATCATAGCAATCAGAATCTCCAAAAAAATTTTGTCAGATAGTTGCCTGATGATGAAAAGTCATTATTTGAGTTAAAAGTATCACCTGAAATCCTTAACAAAACATAAAACCATATTCCAATCTGCTAAAGTTATATTAGATGCACGATAACATTCAAACAATTTTGATTTCATAAAGTTTCATAAGATTAAATGGTCGAAAAATTCTCCCTCGCGCAACACCAATTTTCAAGGAATATTGTTATTTTTGATATTTAGGTTTATCTCAGGTTGAAATAAGGCTGACGCCGTTTAGACCAGATGATATTGGTCTACATCGAATTTTGCGTCACACTTTTCTGTAATCAACACTATCGAAAGCTTTTGCAAAATCATCAAACGTTTAAATCATCAAATGCAAAAATAACTTGTTAAGTTTCTGGAATGATATTAAAGGCTGTAGTCACAAAGCTTATTCCTATATTACGTGTGCAATAAAGGTCACGCAGAGCACTGACCTGTAGACGAGGATGAAGAGAAACCACAGCGCTATGGAGCCCCAGATGGACACGTGCGTGACCCACGTCCACGAGTGCGTCGCCAGCCCGGCCTTCAGGCATACTGTCGCTACCACGAACTGCAACACCATATTATAAACATATGCATAACAAGGCCAACTGTGTAGACAAAAAACAGAGGTCAGGATATACTTTTTTTTTAATTCTCTTAAGCCCTCTGATATTTATCTTTCGGGGTCCCTTTATGTCTTGATCAACTGAACTAAACCAAATTAAAAATAAGGAAGCTGGCAGGGAACAGTATGCTAGAAGCCACTCACGGTGTACACGAAGTTGCCGAGCACGAGGTAGCCGCCGTCCTTGCCGTGCGGCCACAGCACGTGGTGCTGCGTCAGCAGCACGGGCAGCCAGAACAGCAGCATGGAGTGCAGCAGCGCGTTCACCGCCCACACCCAGAACACGCGCACGTTGAACAGCAGACCCTGCTGCGACGGGATGTACAGCACTGGGTGCTGACAGGAAACAGTATGTTACAGTGGGCGAATACACAACTTCTACTACCAATAATTCATATATTTCATAGAAGCAGGCGTTTCTTTGCAGAATTCCATGACAATGAAGGAACTAGAAGTTTAATTCGCTATAATCCGCCAAAACAGACAAATTTATGTGGTACACTCTGTACCACTGTGTAACTTGCAAATGTAGCTTGCTATATTCACCGCCCAGTAAGCCAGCAATTTGCAGCGGCACAACACCACACAAATACATAAATCAATTTACAAAATAGCATCTAGAATTACTCGATAAATGATTTAACAACAAAACTCACCCTCAGCATAATGTCAGGTGAACAGATCTTGTCGAACAGCCCAATAGCGAACGGCGGCAAAGCGGTGAAGATCACGTTGTAGAAGCCTATCGTCCACCTCTCGAACAGAATCTGACCGGACCTGACGGAAAACACACACGTCAAAGATCAATATAGAAAAAACTGTTTGAGCATTTTCAAAAGCATTGTGAGATTTTAGATCTAACAATATCATCCATTAGATATTCATCATCTCTCATCCATCATCATCAGATGTTCTTGTAGGATTAGAGGATGATTTGCTGAAGCTGAAGAGTTACAAGCTGCAGTGAACTCACCAAGCGGAGTATATCGCGAACCAGAGCTCGATGACGTAGAGGCAGATGTTCTTGTAGAAGGAGTAGAGGATGAGTTTGCTGATGCGGGAGTAGTTCCACGCGCCGTGCACCAGCAGAAGCCGCACGAGGAACCGGAACTGATACAAAAATACATTGTTTTTAGCTGATCCACTTACCAGACGAGTGGCATTGGGATCTGAATTGCAAAGAGCGAAACAAAACAAGGTATAGGATATGGGAGCTAAGCTGCGCAGCGCATATTGTTGCCCATATGAGTGCGCGAGTGACCAGCTTCGCTATGTCAACGCAAATGGGTGTCATTTTAAGTTTTTCCGCCACTGATTACGAAAAATATTCATTTTCAAATTCAATGGCGTCGACATTATTGAAACAATGTGTTTGGAAGTAATTTGAAAGAGTTTTCGAGGTGCTGATATGTTTCCCATTAAAATTTAAAAACGGGTAAGTATACCGTTTTTAAATCTGAGGTATCGGACTAAGGTTTGTGATGAAATCTGAAGTTTAACTTCTTTCAATGCGTGTGTCAGCGCAAAATAATTTTAAGACCTAATTGGACCACATTCTTGCAAATAAATTATTCTATTCTATTCACGTGTGCATACCAGAAACACAATAAATATGTTATTTTTTTTAAACTATACTCTTTGCATAATATTTACCTGTGCTATACTATAGTCAGAAGCGCAGACCGCCTGCAAGCCTTCCACGCCAGAGATGCCAATGCCCACTGAAGCGCGTTGGATCATCGCCACGTCGTTGGCTCCGTCGCCGATGGCCAACGTCACCGCGCCCGTCGCTCGAGATACCATTTCCACCACCTACAAAAACAAACTGTTGTTTAACCCACTTCTCAGGACAACGAAGGTTGATACATTTAACTGCATGTACTGTTCTACAATAAGGGGGCTATGCTCGGAGTATCCTTACATAACCAAATCATAATAATGAAGAGATCTGTAGGAAAACCAGAGTAAAGTACGTTACAAACGTACAGTTCTAACTGTCAGTTCAGTTTTGCAACTGTGCAGTTTTGTTCGACCGAATTGAACAGGTAAACTTGACGTTTGTAGCGTTCTTAAGTGCAATAACTCGAAGAGTAGCTAAGCTTAAATAACAATGGGTAATGATAATAGCTCAAAGAAATGATGGGGGGGTTGGGTTCCCAAGGCACTGCAATGGCGGCCTCACTCCGGAAAGAGCACTGTTAGACGACCCCCTACTAGGTAGACCGACACTTTCAAGGGAAAAAGCGGTACAAGACAGTGTCCTTTGGAGGTCCATGCGGAAAATTTTCATCCGGCAGTGGACGTCAACAGGTTGAAAAGATGAGTTTCAAAGCTAGAGAAAAAATTCAATTTCCGAAATTCAACCTCAACCTCAAGGTCAACAGAACCACTAACCTCAGCCTTCTGTATAGGGGACACCCGGCAGCACACGACGACCTTGCACGACACGCAAAGGTCGAGGAAGTCCTTCTTGAGGTCGCAGCCCATCGCGTACTTGAGCGTCTGTCCGTCGATCACGAGCGCCACTTCGTTCTCCTTGCGGAGGTTCTCACCGAAGTCAGCCAAGTGACGGGATAAGCTCTCTCGGGTGCCCTGAAAACGTTTTAAATGATTCAAAATTATTAGCCCTAGCTGAAAAACGAGTCAAAGAAGTCAGGAGCTCGCTACAATATGCTTTCGATTTGATTTTGGTACTTTTCCAATTCCAAGAGATCTTTCCAAAGCATTTGACAGCATTGATCATAAAAACAATTCAGCATCCACACGTGGATGTTAGCCTCGAGCAGCGCCGCTATCGCCTCGTCCTAAACAACACGTTGTACACTCACGTCCAAACTGTCCTCGTTGAGCAGCAGCAGCGGCATGGCGGCGTGCAGCAGCCTGGCGGAGTGCGCCACGTTGATGGCGGTCTCCTGCTTGTCGCCCGTCAGCACCCACACGTGGATGTTGGCCTTGAGAAGCGCCGCTATCGCCTCGGGAACACCGTCCTAACGGAACATAAGTCATAAATATTTATTCAATTTAGGTAGATACACTACACTTATTGACGTCCAGTTACATAAAAATATGATGGTGATAATCTGTTACGGTATCTTAAAACTAAAGCTACGAAGGTTCCAAACGCGCCCTGGTCTGAGAAGAGCCCACAACAAACTCAGCTGGGTTTTTTTTTTCATTATCACCATCTCACAAATCATCAGAGTCATTAGAGCAAATTATTGCCAAGCTTCCTTGTCATTTAAGTAATCTTTCACATGGTAATAGGATTTTTCAATGAGTGTACGTTTTACATTAACTTTGAACTTATTCAGAGACACCTTCAACATGTCTTCTGGGAGCTTATTGTAGAAGCGGACACTGTTTCCAACAAATGAATTGCTAGTTTTACATATTCAGATAGGGTTCTTCTTGTGTTAGTCACAACTCTTACAAGACTTTACATTCTTGCATTGTCGAGTCAACATCTTCTGAAGATGCTCTAGTGTTGGAGTTTGTTGAAAATAATTTGGAAGATTTGTGTGGTGGGGTGTTTTGCCGGTGCGAATTGCTGGCTTACTGGGTGGTGAATATGACAAGCTACACTTGCAAGCTACTCACCATACCATATAAATTTGTCTGTTTTGGTGGATTATAGCAAATTAAACTTCTATTTCTTTTATTATCATGGGCTTAGCTGTAAAGTTACGCCTGCTTTTATCCAATAATAAAGTTTTAGTTTTTTAGGGACCTCCGGTTGTGTCTCCCTTTACCTGTGGTTGCAGTGTTTTTATAGAACTAATCTTTATGTTATAGTCACCTGCAGTTTGTCCTCGATGGCGGTCGCGCCGAGCAGCCTCAGGTTGTTCTCAATGAGAAGTGCGGCTTCTTCAATCTTCTGCTCGCGATCCTGTATCGCTATACTCGCTTTGTGGTATGTGTTGGACCAGTCCTGGAAACGAACCAGACAGTTTCGGATATCATTAACATTTGTTAAAGTGACAATTACCAAAAATATTGAATGAGGTTTTCTACAACTATCCTATCTAGTTGCCACATTTGCTACCTACTGAAAATGTTAAAGAATCTATGATGCCTAATCTAAAAACATAACGACCGTCTGACATAGATGGGTGCATGCAATTATGAACCTTAAGGTGGTAAACATGTTCTGACCGCAACCAGTCGCGACTGTACACACCTGGTAAACTTGTTCAGGTATATCGGCCACGGCGAACACCAGCGTCCTCAGGCCCTCCGTGGCGAAGTGCTCGAGGTGCGCGAGCGTGGCCTCCGCGTAGGGCGCCGCGCGCGGCCCGCCCGCCAGCCGCGGGTAGATCACGGAGTCCGCGCCCTTGCAGTACAGCTTGATTTCCCCTGCACAATGAGACGTTATAATCTTAATCTAAATATATAAAAGGAAAAGGTGACTGACTGACTGACTGATCTATCAACGCACAGCTCAAACCACTGGACAGATTGGGCTGAAATTTAGCAAACAGATAGCTGCTACAACGTAGATATTCGCTAAGAAAGGATTTTTGAAAATTCAGCCCTTAAGGGGTAAAATAGGGGTTTGAAATTTGTGTAGTCCACGCGGACGAAGTCGCGGGCATAAGCTAGTAAGTTATAAGACCGAGGCCCAAATGCGCCGCGCGAAGCCAGCCCGTCAGCCGCGGGTAGATTACCAACTCTGTACCCTTGCAATACAGCTTCATAGAGATGATGACAACTCAATGAAATCAGTAACTCTTAGAAGAGTGTGGGCGCATACTGACCAGTGGGCGCGCGCACGATGACCGACATCCGCTTGCGCGCGGACGTGAACGCGAGCACGTGCAGCACGGTGTAGGTGAGCGTGGCGCCGCGCGCGCGCACGCTCACCGCCTGCGGGGTGCGCGTGTTGAACACCCAGCCCCACGCCGCCGCGCCCGCCACCAGCGCGCGCTCATCTGTCGGCACGGATCGTGTATTATAGAATTTTTTTTTAGAATTGGTTTGTCCTTCAATCACGACGCAACAGAGCAACGGATCTACTTGATTTTTTGCAGGGGTATAGTTGAGGACCTGGAGAGTGACATAGGCAGTGGCGTGCATAAGTTTTGAAGCTAGGGTAGGCATAAGTTAGTCAGAATACCTATTTACTGGCTGTTTTAATGAAAAATGAGCATTTACCATTTGGGTAACCAGTGCTTTTATGCCTGTAGGAACGGCACGCCATTGGACATAGGCTACTTTTTATCCCGGAAAATTAAAGTTTCCGCGAGAACCGAAAAACCTCAATCCACGCGGGCGAAGTCGCAGGCATCAGTTAGTTTCTACATAAGACTTAATAAAAGTTTTTCTATGCATAGTAAAGTGTTACCCGGAGAAGCGGCATGGTAATTGATCCTCCCGTCTATGACCTCCGGTATGACGGTGTGACAGACGGCCAGCATGGTGAGGAACTCCGCTATGACGGCGGCGCTGGGGTGGTTGTTGTCTAGGTTCTGGTACAGGAGCGTGTCTTCTAACCTCTCGTTGGGGCCGGGTTTATTGTATATTACCTGAAACCAAAAAAAAATTGGTTGTCTGTAAAGTCGGTTTACGGACGATAGTTTTACGTGATAACTAGAAGTTCTCGAAGAAGCTCGCGTGGCGGCGTTCCAGTAGCAGAACTATTCGAACTGCTAGCTCTGACGTTACGCGAGAAGAGAGATAAATGTGTCACAAGCCAACGCTGGGGCCGATCGTGCCTCTCTATCGCTTGTTCCGCGCTCTCACTTGCACGCTCAGGCTCAGGTGGAACGTGACGCTTTTTCGCGCGTGCAGCCGGTGTTCATCAATTTAGAAGACGTTATCACGTCAAAAAAATGAAAATTCTTGAAACATGATATGGTGACCGGTGAAAAAAAATCACAAAAACAAACGCTTATACCGTTGAAAAACTTGAACGCCTTAACTTTTGTACTCCGACCTTGACACTTACAAATACACATTTCAACCTTGGTTTTCAGTGTTTTACGGGACAATCAATCAGTAAAAGTTTAGAAAGCAGTAATCTCCACAATGTTTTGATCACATTTTCAATAAGAATGCGATCACTTTAACTGTTCAAGCTCAAAGCGAGGTATAATCTCTTTTAAGCTCATATTTACTTACACACGAAGTTAATCAGACACCTTTTACATTGAGTACGAGCTTGCGTGAGTGTGGGAGTGTACATTTTCATATACATATTTTTTTGCGAATTCTTTTCCTGTACCTGTGTGAAGCTAAATAAGTCATTATTAATAATTTTTTAGAGAGTGTGAATGTGTGAGTGAGAGTGTGTGTGAGTATAGATCACCTCGGCGATGGAATTTTTTAGAGAGAGTGTGAATGAGTGTGAGTGAGAGTGTGTGTGTGAGTATTGATCACCTCGGCGCGGCGATGGAATTTTTTAGAGGGAGTGGAATGAGTGTGAGTTAGAGTGTGTGTGTGTGTGTGAGTATAGATCACCTCGGCGATGGAATTTTTTAGAGAGAGTGTGAATGAGTGTGACTTAGAGTGTGTGTGTGAGTATTGATCACCTCGGCGATGGAATTTTTAGAGAGAGTGTGAATGAGTGTGAGTGAGAGTGTGTGTGTGAGTATTGATCACCACGGCGCGGCGATGGAATTTTTTAGAGAGAGTGTGAATGAGTGTGACTGAGAGTGTGTGTGTGAGTATAGATCACCTCGGCGATGGAATTTTTTAGAGAAAGTGTGAATGAGTGTGAGTGAGAGTGTGTGTGTGAGTAGGGGTCACCTCGGCAATGGAGCACTTGCGGAACTCCATCACGTTGCATGTGAGCGTGCCGGTCTTATCGCTGAACACGTAGCGCACCATCCCAAGCTCCTCATTCAGGTTGGAGGTTCGCGCCAGAGCGGGCGTGTCTGTCTCCGGGTGATACATCTCACTGTCCATCGCTATGAACTTTGCCTGAAAACACCACATGGTGTTACTAGCTGGACGATATTTCACACAATAGAATGCAGGGGAGATTTTTAAACACAACTACAACCTAATTGATTGATGATGGTAAAACACTGATACTCACTTGGAAAAATCGGACAATTTCAGCCGTAACTTGTAAGGATATAGGTATAAGATTGTTGTATAATATTAAAAACGTCAAAAAGTTGAATCCAAAATTTGCGTTCTGCGCTTCTGAAAACAAAAATATTTCATAATTATTATCATATTTGCCATAATATCTATATATTGCACGAACAAAAACGTCATAGAAAACTTCGCGTAATTCGTCCGTAGACTGATCTTCTTCGCGACATCGTCCTGCTAACCCGTTGCCCTAGGTGAGCGACACAAGCGTCGACACGCGATGCGATGCGATACAAGCCATAGAAAACTACAGACGTATGCGCGACATCTGTCATTTTCCATGGCGTTCTGTCGCTCACATAGGTCAACGGGTGAGGGACCTCGGCTCGTTAAAGATGAGAGAAAAGCAGAAGGATGAATGGCAGAAGGATAGGAGGGTACACTCACCAGTGAGGCCGATATACCAGTCGGTGTACTTCCGCTGCTGGATCCACAGCTCGTTGAAGATGCCGCTCAGCAGCGACAGCACCAGCAGAATGATGAACAGCATCAAGATCTGGGTGTTCGTCTGCTTGTCGATCGACGACCTCTTCAGCGGAGCTGCGAAATCAACAAGCACGAATGAGGACAATTCGAACCGCAAGGATATGGAACGCCCTTCTGGCTTCCGTTTTCCCCTCCTCTTTTTATATAGGTACCTTCAAATCAAGAGTGAATAGGCATCTGCTAGGCAAGCGCGCTCCATCTTTTAAGCTGCATCACCATCATATATACTACTAGCTGATGCACGCGACTTCGTCCGCGTGGTTTAAGTTTTTTAGATTCCCGCGGGAACTCCTTAATTTTCCGGGATAAAAAGTAGCCTATGTCACTCAACAGGTCTTCAACTATACCCATGCCAAAAATCACGTCGATCCGTAGCTCCGTTGCGGCATGATTGGAGGACAAACCAACAAACAAACACACTTTCGCATTTATAATATTAGTATGATAGCGCCGCTGTCACCGGGTCAGATAAGTTTTTTTTTTTTAATTATCGAAAAAAAATCGATACAGCTTTGGTGGGTAGCACTACGAAAAACCACGTAGGTTTAAAACCAGGTGTGTGGGACTGTATGTATTGGCGGTCACCTTTGGTGGAGTTCTTCATGAGCTTGGTCTCGTGGCCGGTGTACACCACCAGCGCCACCACCCACGCCGTGTTGCGCAGCATCGCGCCGCGCAGCAGCATCTGCTCCAGCCCCAGCGGGATCGTTCTGCGGCAAGCATCCAACAAACATTTGCAGGACATGACTATGCCGCGTCCTAGCAAGGACTTGGGGACTGTCCCGTGACTATCCGACAAAAATAGGGCGGCGAGTGCGCGGCAGCAACCGAACTCTGCTGCGTTCTAGCGAGGACTTGAGGACTACCCCCGAATATTATGTGCTGTGAGAGGTTGCTTCTTGCCAAATTTCATGATTCCAAGTGAACGGGGAGTATTCTATAGGTTTTGATATATTGGCGAGTGGAAGTAATATGCGGCATAAACGGCCGTATATGATTGCGTTGACTTAGAAGCTTGATTTTTTACAGCTCCTAAGGACCATAGACCTAAGTATTTAATATTAATTTCAACTTGATAATGGAGGTGGACAGACAGATGGACAATGGAGTGATCCTATAAGGGCTCCTTTTATCATCTTGAGGTACGGAAAAAAGTAAGCGAAATAATCCAAATAAGTTGGCTAAGCATCATTACCCATAACTGACCCATTACCAACACTCACTTGGTATGTATTAGTTTATTTCAGCATGCCATTAAACTCATAGATATGTCTGTTATCACCCATAACTAACCCATTACAAACACTCACTAGGTATTCGTTTATTTCAGCATGCCATTGAACTCATAGAGATGTCTATCATCACCCATAACTAACCCATTACAAACACTCACTAGGTATTGGTTTATTTCAGCATGCCATTGAACTCATAGAGATGTCTATCATCACCCATAACTAACCCATTCCAAGCACTCACTTGGTGTTGGTCTCTTTCAGCATGCCGTTGAACTCATACAGATGCCTGTTGGGCGGCTCGCACTGCACCGTAGCCCTGAACTCGGCCAACGCCGCGTCGTTGTCCAACGGCGCGGTGTCGGGGTTGGCTTGCCGGATCTTCAGGTTCGTCTCCCCGTCTAGGTTGGACGTCTCGATGAACGATATGCCTTGGGGCTCGCTGCAGATATGAAATGAAATGATTTATTTATTTCACGTAGGACAACTTGTGCCACTTATGAAAATACTAGTAAGTAGTATACTCAAAGAATAAATTATTATGTTGAGTACTTTTTCTGGGAGGCTAAAATACGAATGTATTCGACCAAAGTTGAACAAATCTGGGCTCATTTTATTTCGAGCACCATATTCAAAAGATGTTTATTCTACCTGCACTGTACACTTTTTGAACTTCAATAAAATATGAGAATAAGATGTGATGGTGATAGAGGGTTCAAAAGGTGCCCTGGGTCTGAGAAGAGCTCACAGAAAACTCAGCATAACCTGCAGCTTCTTCCAGGCAGCGGATGCTGAGCCAGCTCCCGCCGCGAAGCACTTCTACTTTGCGCCGGTTCGTCTAGTACTGTATATGACACGGCACACACCTAGAGGCCAGCAGCACGAGGTCGGCGGGGAAGAACTGGTTGTTGAGCACCTTGCAGATGTCGCCCACCTGCAGCTTCTCCCAGCGGATGCTGAGCCAGCGCCCGTCGCGAAGCACTTCCACTTTGCGCCGGTTCGTCTCATCGTCCGCCCGGTGCCGTTTCTACAACCAAATCCATTAAGCATATCAGCCAATCAGCACAGTCTATTGTGTAGAAGCGGATCCGGACCCGTCTCTTCGGTCACTTCCCTGCCACCAAAAATACTGAATCGAACATTTGTACTTCATCCTCACTTCTACCAAATTTCATGATTCTAGTTCAACGGAAAGTAACCTATAGGTTTTGATTTATTGGCGAGAGTCAAATTATGCAAAATATGCGGCATAATCTTCGTATCTTTTGATTGCGTTGACTTAGAAGCCTGATTTTTTTACAGCTCCAAGGGACGGTGGACTTAAACTTATTTGATATTAATTTCAACTTGATATCTCCACGAGATCGCAAGTAAAAGGCGATTGACAGACCGACAGACAGACGGACAAAGAAGTGATCCTTTAAGGGTTTATGTCTACCTCTTGAGGTACGAGACCTTTAAAACGGGTCCATTTTTATTTAATTCCTGAAGACAAGCACTCACAAAGTCCTCGACGATTTCCTTGATGGCGCTGACGGTGAGGATGAGCACGAGCGGCGTGAGCGTGGTCCAGCGGCCCGTGGGCGACACGTCGGGGATCTGCTGCAGCAGCGCGATCAGCAGGAAGAAGCAGTTCGAGTAGCGCCGGAACTGCTCGAACAGGAATAGCGGCACGAACGACGGCAGGCTGCGGGCGAACGTAACACCGCCGTTATTATCTCAACCTATCGCCGGCTCACTTCTGAGCACTGGTAACCTCTACAGTGAGATGGATTTAAGCTATTGTTCATTTCTCAACACGCTAACATTAATACAAGGAAAATAAATTTTAATGCTTTCTCGCTCTCCTCGAAAAGGCAGAAATGATTCTACCCCGAGATGCCCTGAGGATTTAGATTTAAAGACATGCATCAGCCATTTACTGTACTAACTCAAAAACCAAAGAAGACCCCTTGAGACTTGGGTGCAGATGTCATATCCATAAAATAATTGTATGTCTCCGCAATAAATGGATATTGCCTACAGGACAAGGATTGGCGCATCTGAGCCTCATTTGTTTTTAAAATACTCTGAATGTTAAAGACAAAGTGGACTTCAAAAGTTTGAAGCTTTCTTTAGCATGGCGCAGTGAAGTAGAGAGTGGTGATAACTGATAGCCTAGTGGTAACGACCTCGGAATCCTATCCCAGGGGTCCGGAGTTCGATTCCCGAACATGCGTCGGTGATCGAACTCCGACGCAGACGCATGTTCTGGGACGCACGCATGCAAGACGCAATTTTCAGAATTCGGGGTTATGACGAGCGTTTTAATTTGACAGTGAAGGAAAATATCGTGAGAAAACCTGCATGCCTGAGAGTTCCCCATGATGTTCTCAAGATGTGTGAAGTTTGTCAATCTAAACTTGGTTTCATGTCGTGGAATATGGCCTAAACCCTTCTCATTCTGAAAGGGATCGCGCGCACTAGAAGTCCAAGTCCAAGACCATTGGTGCGTCCAGCTAGACGAATATAAGCGAAAGATATAGACTGCAGGCTGCATTTTCGGTGGTTAGCGGGGCAGCAGCGGATCCGTGGTTGCGATATACTCAAAACATACGTGATACGATTATATGTACATTTTGTATGAAATGTTTTCAGTGGCGAGCGGAAATCACGGCGTGAGGGGCGAGTGTCATTAGCGGATCGCGACATCGCATACAAGTTAGCGTTTATCGCTCGTGTTGAGTATTGACATGGGCCACCGAAAAACCAACTGGGGAACACTGCGTATTTTATGCCGCTTACGCTCACTGCTGGCCACCGAAAATGCAGTTTTAAGCGACCAAGTGGACGATACAATTCATAGAAAGTCTGGTCTAATGCGGCTCTTGTACAGCGCGAGATCTCAAAGAGAAACTCAGCAATGGGCGATGAAGTGATCATGATGTATTATCAAGTTTTGGAAGCGGAACAGTACTGAAAATGTTCGTTGCAAAAATCATTGTTCCATTTTTGAATATGTAGAGCAGGGTACGTAAACAAATGCAAGTGTGTCATAACAGGGAACCAATTGACATTGCTCCGAGAGTCGAGACTCAACGAAACGAAACGAGCACGTACGGACTCATACTCATAACACAGTCGTATCTACATCGTATGATAGGCCTGTGACATCAAATAAAACCCCTGGCGCTGCGCCAAGCGGCTGCGAAATGCGAACACCACTCGTAAACAATGGCAGTTCACGAAACGTCCGAGCGAGCTTTTACATACAACTTTCGATTTGGCACAGATCCTACGCGGCATTACACTGTGGTCAATTGTCATGTTAAATGACGGGCATTAGTATTCCATGCGTTGGTAATGACAATGGACGCGTCTAAATATATTAAAGAAAAAGGTGACTGACTGACTGACTGATCTTTTAACAGCTCAAAGTTTTGGACGGTTCGGGCTGAAATTTGGCATACAGACAGCTTTTATGATGTACCTAGGCATTCGCTAAGAAAGGGTTTTTGAAAATACAACTCCTAAGGAGATGATCAGATGAAATAGGCGTTTGAAAGTATGAAAATCGAACTAGGTATATGCGTACGAAAGAAATACGCGTTATTTGTTTTTCAGGTTACGGTGGAGGACTACAATAATATTATGTTTTGTCACGACGAGGAATTTTTCACTAAAACTACTTAAAAATGTGTTACGAATTTTCCCACATCAGATCCCGCTTCTCAGTAAAATTATAAAAGCTTGTCGTAGGATACATATATACATGTATACTTAAGTACCTACTCAAAAACCGATTTCCTTTCCGATCCCCTGAAAAGCGTTCAAGTAGAAGCCTAATGGCCTTTTTAAGCTCTCAGGAAGGAATCGGACTTTCTTCTTGCATCCTGGGCTCTGACATAAAGATACTTTTCACTCCGGGAGATTAAAGAGTTCCCGGATTTTAAAAACCTATAACCACGGGTCGCGGGCATCTTAACTTGTTAAGCACAAATATTATTGTAACCTACTATGTACCTAGTTTCAAATATAATAATTTACCCCGTTACTAAATGATGCTCGCGTACTCCAAGGCTATTATCATAGAAACTCAAATATAACAGCCTAGCACTAGTTTTAATACTGATCTAGTTTTAACCGTCAGCCTACATTCACCAAAAGTGGCAACATATGGCACACGTAAACAATGGAGCGTCCGCCATCGCAGAACATTCGGATTACAGGCGTTTTTGATATTCGGGCAGGTTGCCAGACGGCTGCTGAAATACCGTTTAAACAGTACCGGCAGTTAGACGCACTCGCCGATTTAACTTTCACTCAAGGTTAGAGCTTTTGAATACAGTATTTATTTTGGTAATTTATACAAGTCTATAAATGTTTGTCTGTCTGTCTGGCTGGCTGCTACGCTTTAACGGTCCATCTCTTCAAACGATTTTTTTAATTGCGAGATAGGCGTGCACTTGACGACAATCATGCTTAATACAAAGCAACTATAAGGTTTAGGTTGGAGCGCGCAGGCCTAGAATATACCCATCATATTCACTCTTCCCTTAAAGGTACACTGAGAAAAATTTCCTTGTTTACCTTCCGATTTTTACCTTCTAAAACCGATTCCTTCCAAAATTGGGTCTTTTCCTTCCACCGATTACCTTCTCAATCGGGGAACTGCCAAATTCCTACCGATATTTAGAAGGTAATGAATTTTAACCGTCTAATACGGAAGAACTTAAAGGAAGGAAATTTGTTGGAAGGAATTAACCAAGAAGGAATTTCCTACCAGCTAAATATTCCTACTAAATAAGGATGGATTAAAATAATTCCTCCTAAATTTATCCTTCCAAATTAGATGTTAATGTCCTTCTGAATTCAAATCCAAGGTTTTCGGAAGGAAAACGCAGCTAACCTTCTGATATTGAAGGATATTTACCCTCTTAACTAGTGGGAAATAAATTGACATTACTATTCCATCAAAAAAGAAAGGATTAGAAAGGCTCGCTGGAAGGAACTACCATTCAAATTAGATGGATCACATTTGGAGGGAATAACACAAGGAATATCCTTCTAAATTAGATGATAATATCCTTCTAAATCAATTATAATTTTTCGGTAGGAACAGTGTAAGAAGGAAAACGCAGCTAACCTCCCGATATTGAAGGATATTTACCCTCTTAACTAGTGGGAAATAAAGTGACATTACTATTCCATCAAAAACGAAAGGATTAGAAAGACTCGCTGGAAGGAATTACCATCCAAAATGAAAATGAAAATGAAAATGAAAATGAAAATGATTTATTTCATGTAGGACCACTGGTGTCACTTATGATAAGTCGTAAGAATCTACCACCGGTTCGGAAAGCTGATTCTACTGAGAAGAACCGGCAAGAAACTCAGCAGTTGCTCTTTTCAAAATCAGAAAAATGTAACAATTTGTATATACATACTTAATATAAAATGCATACGCTACGTTACAAGTAGGTATTACACTGACTTGTGGGTTGCTGGATGCGAAGCCGGTTGCTTCCATGCAACTTTGTCATCGAGAAAATCATCTATACTATAATACCCTCGACATAACAGATGCTGTTTAACACAGTCTTTAAATTTATGTAATGGCAACTCCAGAAACTCTTTTGGTACCATGTTATAAAAGCGTATACTCGACCCCACAAAGGATTTCTGCACCTTGCGCACGCGATATGACGCTGTTACAAGCTTATGGCGGCCAAATTAGATGGATCACACTTGGAGGGAATAACACAAAAAACATCTTTCTAAAGAGGATTATATCTCTCCAAACAAATTGGAATATTTCGGTATCGGAAGGAAAACGAATATTAATCTTCCTAAGTTTTAAACAGAAATTGTAACCCGACCCTACCACTAGATGTCGCTACGCATATATTGGCTCGCGGTATAGGGTGGCGCCGGTCAAACACATATATATCGCCAAGTCCGCTTGTATCGGTATTCCATACCTGCATCGTGGCAAATGGTGCTTCTACCTAGTTGGGACATTCATTGAAAGCACATAGCAGAACATAAATCATAGGTGGTATACGGACCCCTGCTTCCACCCTTGCTGGGACAGGGCGTTTTGAAAGCCTAAAATTTATAATATACGACTACATCGCTAAATTAGAAGGAAAATTTTGAAATTACCTTCCTATTATATCCGATTACCTTCGGTATTTACTTTCTAGATTGGGGGGATTACTGAGATTCGCAGAAGGTAAATACTTCTAAATTGGAAGGATAATGCTAAAATTAACCCCATTACCCTTCCAAAATTTACCGTCGTTTATTTTCCTTCCAAAAATTACCTTCCCTTTTGACTCAGTAGGAATTTCCGACCGAAATTTGGAAGGTACGTATTACCCACCAAAATAGAATGCATTGTTTGGGAGGAAAATTTGGACGGTAATAATATCCTTCCAAGTTGAAAGGTAAATTTCCTACTGAGTCAAAAGGGACGGAAATACCTTCCGTATTTCGGAAGGTCTTTTTTCTCAGTGTACTTAAGTTGTACGTGGTAGGGGATAGGTACAAGGTTGGAACGCTGGAAAGGTATTCCACATCCTGGCACATTCATTCACATTTTGATGAAATTTGGTATAGAGATGGGTTACGTCCCGGGGAAGGACGTAGGCTTATCCCGGAAAATTAAAGAGTTAGTAAAATAACTTAATCAACACGGACGAAGTCGCGGGCATTATCTAGTAGGTACTCGATAAAAGTTAAAGGATAGGTTTTGTAAGGATAGTTAGGTCATAAATTCGAGAGTTAGGGAGGCAGGACCAATGCGCGAGTACACTTGCCATTTTTGGTCTAAATCCATACCGTATGTATGCCATATAGGTACCATATCCATCTATCAAATCATCTATCATTTTTAGTTTTTACGTAATATTAATGATAACTATAATATGTACCTATTATTGTGATTTAAATTTATATTGACTTTTTCTAGATAATGTTGTTATGTGTATTACATAACTAGCTGATGCCCGCGACTTCGTCCGCGTGGATTGAGGTTTTTCGATTCCCGCGGGAACTCTTTAATTTTCCGGGATAAAAAGTAGCCTATGTGCTATTCCAGACTATAATCTATCTATGTGCCAAATTTCATCCAGATCCGTTTAGCCATTGGAGCGTGATTGAGTAACAAACATGCATACATCCATCCAAACTTTCGCATTTATAATATTTATTTGATTAGGGTTGTAACTTGGACCCTGTTTTGAATTGCTTGTATTTTGTCGATGTGTTAGTGGCAACCTGTTTTGTGTACCTTTTTAATAAAATAAAAATATAAATAAAAATAGGACAGGCTGTAGGATAGTAGAAAGTATAATGTCAAAATATAGTTTAGAATGTTCTGGGCTAGTTCAATAGAAGTTGTGAACAGGTAAAACGAGAACTTCCATAATTAGTGTTACCGCCAAGGCTATCGGCCGACGCTAACAATAATTATTTAAATTCAAACAATTAATCTGGGCCCCAATCATGTAAGAATTGTCGATCAAACGTTAAAGATTTTCGTCAAAGTAAAATAAACCATAATTGCATTGAATTAGAGCTCAATTTCGTCTGCCCATTCTGTCATGGTTTATTTTACTTTGACGAAAATCTTTAACGTTTGATCGACAATTCTTACGTAATCGGGGGGCTGATTACAGAGTCGCCCAATTCGGAATTCCGGCCAGGGGGGTTACCAGTTACCACCATCGCTTATACTCGTAGCAGTAGATATTATACTTAGTTTTTAAAATCACAGTTTTATGTGGCATACCTTGACGTCCCTAAAATAAGGAGTACCTTGGAGTACCTATACTCGTAATTGGGTATTTGACAACTAGTCAAATCGGCAACTTTTTTCAAACGTCAAAACTTATTTTAGTATGGGATTTATATGAAACTAGATGATGCCCGCGACTTCGTCCGCGTGGATTAAGTTTTTTTAATTTCCGGGGAACTTCTTAATTTTCCTTCCCCGGGATGTAACTTACCGGTATAGCAAATTTCATCAAAATCGGTTGAATAGATGGGCCGTGAAAGCGTAGCAGACAGACAGACACACTTTCGCATTTATAATATTAGTATGGATATTGAATAGTGACGTCATCAAATCAATAGTTTAAAATAGTTATTCAACATAAAACTAACAGGGGACGTGGCTATTACAAATACAACCTCTATTTAATTTAAGTGGAGATCCTCTATTTAATAATTATTAAAAAATAATATTTTATTTGAATAGTTGTCAAAATACCCATTTCTATAAATCAGGAGCGTCAGCAATATTAAAACAATACGGCTTCCTGATCGATGGTAGTATTCCCCCAGGATAGACTACACAATCATCTGGCGGCATTTCACAGGGGTCACGCCGCACGGTCGCGCCAGTGACGTCACACGGGGGCAGGGGGACTGAATAGGAGTAGGTCGGACAGGCTTGATTAAATTTTACTCCCGATAATGCTTACTTATTCACTTAGTTGAAAAATTCCAATACACCCACGGTATATTAATTAACCCACAAGTAAAGTAAAGATTAAAAAAAAAAAAAGTGACGTGAAATTTGATGACGTCACAACTCACAACTATGTATTTCATACAAACTGCCATAACAGAAGCGGGTATTTATGTTTGACTAGCTGATGCCCGCGACTTCGTCCGCGTGTTTTAAGTTTTTTTGTTATTCCCGCGGGAACTCCTTAATTTTCCGGGATTCCTTAATTAGCCTATGTCACTCTCCAGTTCCTCAGCTCTCGTATATCCATGCCTTTCACGTCGATCGGTTGCTCCGTTGCGGCGTGATTGAAGGACAAACCAACAAATCCACAAACAAACACATTTTCGTATTTATAATATTAGTATGAAGTATGATGATAAAGAGTTACTGATTTGATTGACTTGTCATCATCCCTATTAAATATCACTTGCTATAACGATGAAGGAACTTAGGAAGTATCGCACTTGTTGTAACAAGTGCGATACTTCCTAAGTTCAAGCAAGATTATTTGTGCTAAAACGAATCCGTGCTAATTGCCTGCAGTTTGTTTCCGCAGATTTGAAATTACTGAGTCATAAAATTTTCAACTCAAGGTTTCAGACTCTTGTCATTTAGGATTAAAAATAAAAACTCTCAGTACTAAAATTGGGGCTTGTCAGGAGAATCGCGAAACGCCATACCTATTTACCAAGATGTAGAGTTTGAAGAGACAAGGCTTAGGTATAAGTAGAGTTTTTTATAACTATAAATGTATATAGTTAAATAACATTAAAATGTGGTAAGGCCAAGAGCACTTAAAAGCTATACTGTATATATTTGGACTTGGGACTGGCCCCGTGGGCTATGATGCGCAGCACAAATCGGAGCTCAACTAGGGGCTTGGCTCTATGCTCTACTTACTAGAGATCTCAATTAGCATTATGATTTGAACTTGTGAGTCTTGACAACAAATTTTACATGGAATGTTTTTGGTGGGAATGGTTTTATTTTAAGCAGCTGTTCCAGCGCTGTTATTAAAATACATAGTCTTGCCATAAATATTGTTACAAGGAAAACATCTTTTTTCTATTACCTGTCTAAGGTACTTAATATATAAAAAAAAAGATTTTTTATTACATTTATTATTGCAGTGTGTGTTTGTTTATAAACATTAATTTAAATTAACATTTTAAAAATATGAAACTCATTCAAAATCTCCATTAGCCTTTATTCAATCCTTTAAACCTTGTGGCTATTTATCGATTGAAACACGCACTTTCTCCATGGAAAAATTCGCCACGCCAACGTTTTTAAATGCTTTAGGGCCTAAACCTACCTAATACCTAGTACCTAATAGGGCCAACCTTTAACCTATTGTATTTAAAACATGTTTCTGCAAATAAACGACATTGAAATTAAATTGAAATTAGGGCTTCCAAATAATCATGGCGTTTATTTCACTCTATTTTAATATCACAAGAATATTTACCAAAATTGGCGCAATATTGAGAAACACATTGAATATTCATATGAGAATGGTAGGTTCCAAATTCAAATGTAACATTATTGATTTTTTTTAATTGTAACAGTATTTATGGCCAGACTGTGTAGCAGGTCGCAGGTGCACAGGTGACTACCTGTACTTGGCGGTGGATATCCGGTTGTTGACGAACTTCTGCGGCTGCGGCCGGTTGACGAAGATGACGCGGTTCTGCTGCTCGTCCGCCGCGCCGTCCGTGATGCCCGACGTCGTCGCCTCGTCCTCGTCTGTCAAAACAATACACACCACTGTTTACACGTCGTCTCTCTCTCTCTTATCAACCCATTGTCGGCTCACTATGTTTTGCTTTTTTAAATACATTAATAATTTTAAGAACAAGGAACCTTCAAAAATGGCAAAAATGGCTCATTTTTCGCACCATCATCCGACATCCCGCAAATAAATTTAACAAATATAATCAAAAAAATAAAAACATACCGACATAGCCTGAGTCCTTCATAAATTTAATTAATTCAATGAAAAAAAAATTAAAATCGGATCAGTTTTGGAGAATGGAACAGAAAAATACGAGAGTAAGAATTCGACTGTTTTTCATAGGTAGGTATTATCGGTCAAAGCTGCAGCTGTTGTCACTAACGGGTGTTATGGATTTCTATTCAAGGAGCAGCGCGATGGCAATATAATTGTTCAATACCTATTCTCAAATTTTCCCGTTGATGCCATATCCTCTTAAGCGATGATAGTAAGTAGTAACCCCCTGAGCACGAGTCTCCTCTCGGAATGAGAAGGGTTTGGGCACACTCCTTGGCCAAGTGCGGATTTTTGACGACCGCCGTGGCGCAGTGTGTAGCGCTGTTGTCTTAACGTGCGGAGGTCCCGGGTTCGTTCCCCGGCAGGGAATTTATAATTTTTCTGAATTTTCCCTGGTCTGGCCTGGTGGGAGGCTTCGGCCGTGGCTAGTTACCACCCTGCCGGCAAAGACGTGCCGTCAAGCGATTTAGCGTTCCGGTACGATGCCGTGTAGAAACCGAATAGGGGTATGGGTTTAATATAACTGCCATGCCTCTAACAGGTTAGCCCGCAACCATCTTAGACTGCATCATCACTTACCATCAGGTGAGATCGCAGTCAAGGGCTAACTTGTAGTGGATAAAAAAAAAAAAAAAAAAGGATTAAAAGACTCCACACACCTTCGAGAACATTATGAAAACCTCTTGGGCGTGCAGAATTCCTCACGATGTTTCCGTTTGAAGAAGTAAATATTTAATTTCGCAAAACGCACAACTTCTAAAAGTTCGAGGTGCGTGGCCGGGGATCGAAACCGCGACCCTGTATCTGAGGTCGGGTATCTTAACCACTAGGCTGTTATCGCTACACTATACACTAACCACTGGAAAGCAGTTGGATATCGCTTGGTTAAACGGCGAAGGAGAACATCGTGAGGACACTCGCTCTTCTAATGTGAGATCGCTTTCAAAGCTAAGTGGTAGGAGTCACGAACACGATATTTCATAAGTGGCACAAGGTGTCCTACGTGAAAATAAATCATTTCATTTCCTTTCTAATAAGAGTGTGTCCCACAATCGCTAAACTAAAATGACAGCTCTAAATCTAGTGCTGCCCCTTTCCGCAGGGAGTATTATGACAGGAATAGCAATATAAATAAAGCTGTCATTTTAGTATAGTTTATCTGAGATGGGGCCAATGCTGTTCTGTTCGAACCGACATCAGCTAGGAGCAGGTGCTCAGGTATCGGTCTTCTAAGACATAAATTGACCGATACTTGAGAACGTGCTCTTGGCTTTATGTCGGTTTATTAAGTAGGTAGTTAACTTACGGGCCTCAGTAAGTTGAAATGTAAGTATAATAAATCAGTTTGGGATTTAGGAAATTAACAGTTGCAAGCTTTTTTTTTATCAACTACAGATTAGCCCTTGACTAGGCGATCACACCTGATGGTAAGTGATGATCTAGATGGTAGCGGGCTAACCTGTTAGGGGTATATGGCAGTTATATTAAACCCATACCCCTAATCGGTTTCTACAACGCTAAATCGCTTGGCGGCACGTCTTTGCCGGTAGTGTGGTAACTAGCCACGGCCGAGGCCTCCCACCAGGCCAGACCAGAGCAAATTCAGAAATTATAAATTCCCAAATTGACTCTGCAGGGGATCGAACCCGGAACTTCCGCACGTTAAGACAAAAGCGCTTAACACTGCTTTATCGATGTCACGTAAGTAAGTGTTAAGTTACAAATTAAGTAGAGTATTGTATTGTATTGTATATTCTTTATTGTACTGTAGACGCCTTCTCCAATAAAACGACAAATACTGATTATTCAAATATAATTACTGAAATTCACTCTATCACACTTTATTTTCTTTTTCCAAACTTTTACCACAAAATAGGAAATATGCCTTTACTATCAGAAAACTCCTTTTACCAACATGTCCGCTAGACCATCTCCACCGAATGAATCAACCTCCCGAGTGTACCCACATTCGCGTCGCGTTTTTTTCTAATTTTATTTTAAAATACCCTCGAAAAAAATAATAAAAACCTCATTAAAATAATCGAACCTTACAGTACACCACAAAAACATAAACGAAACAGATAACAAATATGAAAACTTAAAACGTAGGTACAATAAGTCGGTCTTATCGCTAAGTAGCGATCTCTTCCAGACAACCTTATGTATGTACATGCCTTCTACCATCATACTGAGTATGATGGTAGAAGGCGAGGAAGGACCAGTTGAAAAACTGATGCAAGCAAATTGTTACTTACCTACCTAGAAAAACTAACGGTAAGCTATTGTCAGGTCTAGTGTTACGCTCTGATTCCTACTTTAATTTGGAAGTATATTCAATACAGGCTGCAGTCCGTGCCTGAATTTGTATACAATTATTTGACCGAGCTAAGCGAGGTCTAATGCTGAGATCAGAGCGAACTTTCACAGTTGACTTTGCTTAGACTTAACTACTTAGACATGGTAAAAACTAGACAGATTTATGTTACTCACGTCCATCTCGTTTTAACTCTAAGTAAAGTCTGAGCCAAGTCAAAGTACGCTCTAAAAAACTTTATTTCAGGGGGGCTCTCACAGAAGCGAATGCATATTACTTATAATATTATAATGAAATGCCAGTATGAAATATGAGCCATCTGGTCACAATTGCCGTCAATTGTAAACGATGGTTCACATTCAAATTCAGAAAATAGTTTAACTATGATATCGTTTTATCGATACTAGGTGTAGTACCTTACCTAATCATGATACCGATGATAAAGCAACTTTTCCTAGTAGGTTTAGTTTAACGTACCTAGTTACCTAGTGATATCTAATCGCCAATGTGTGGAAATAATTTATGAAATAACTAGGTATAGGTAAGTACTAAGTACCTACTTCCTATCTTCAAGCTCAAGTGCTTTTATTTTTTAATCTGAATGCAACGCAATTTTAAGTAGGTACTCGTACCTATGTACAGTGCGACCGAAAATGTTTGCAGATGCATTTCCGTTTCCGCGAATAATCTGGAGAAGGTTATTTATTTCTGGCTTCTTTGAGGGCTCTTACACGTTACTGACGTTACTTTAAGAACGTTTTAGGTGAAACTCGTATACCTACCTACCTAGGAGGTATGTCAGAAGCTAGTTGTACTTGTTTTTAGAGTTCCGTAGACGACAATTGTTGAGCGCTGTTGTCTTAACGTGGGAGGTGCTGGGTTCGATTCCCGGCCGGGTCCATTTGGGAATTTAATAAAATTTCTGAATTTTCTCTTGTCTGGTCTGTGGGAGGCTTCGGCCGTGGCTAGTTACCACCCAACCGGCAAATACGTACCGCCAAGTGATTTAGCGTTCCGGTATGATGCCGTGTAGAAACCGACTAGGGGTATGGGTTTAATAATAACTGCCATACCCCTAACAGGTTAGCCCGCTACCATCTTAGACTGCATCATCACTTGCCATCAGGTGAGATGGCAGTCAAGGGATAACTTGTAGTGGCATAAAAAATAAAAAAATAATAGTTTCGCCATAACATACAGCATAAGTACATACAGACCTGTCTAGGCTTGTGTTTGACGACAATCAAGTTTTTATGGAAAGCAATGAATGAACAGCCATGGCCCATGGGTCTATTCGATCTGGATTGAAGCGGATTTGCTTAAAGATGCCAATAATCAGCTTTTCACTCGTGCCTCGAAGCATCGAAGTTACTTTGAAGGTACGTACTAGCTACTTAATTAAGTTACGTTGCAGGAAATAGTTAAGTATGGATGCCGGAAAAGCATTTAGAAGTTCGTATCAGAATCATTGTGCAGGAACGTTTCATCTGCATTTAAAAGTCTTCAAGTTTTAAAAGTCAGTTTCAAAGCTGGTCTCCTGGGTCGGAATCGGATAAATATTGCAGGCCTTGGAAGTCTGGGAGATAGTTAGAGGCGCATGAATGCATAGCAATGGTAGATTCTAGGTCTAGAGACTAAGATGACCTAAGCCTAAGCCTTTGGGTCATAGTCAGCCATTTCAATATAATATCTAGGTAGTGTAGTTAGTTACTCAACCACTAAATACCTACCTATGCGATATGCGACATGCGATATGCGATCTGCACGATAGGCAAACTAGAGGCCGTAATAGGCTCGTGACTCCATCGCTCCGCCTCAAAAAAGTCAGAAAGTCATTCGTAGGAATGAGCATTCTTTTCTATAACAAAATACCACAACCTATTTTAAACTTGCCTATACACAAGTTTTAGAAATCCATTAAAAGTATGCTCCTGAAAAAAGCTTATTATACTATTGAAGATTATGTAAATGATAGAGGAGCTTGGATTTGATCGCTCCAACAATGCTAAGGACAGCGGTTACTTATGTACACATTGATATATTATGTAGATAATAATGATAAATTGTAAATGAATTATATCTAAAAAGAGCAACCACCGAGTTTCTTGCTGGTTCTTCTCGGTAGGAATGGCATTCCGAACCAGTGGTAGATTCCCTTGACGATTCAAAAGTACTTGTAAAAGTTTATTTGAATAAAAAACATTTGAATTTTGAATTTTGAAACCTAGTCAATCAAACAAAATTGGCAGTCATAGGGACAGAAGTGAAAACGAAATACTTATTGTACTTAAATAATAAATTAAAAAAAAATTTAATAAATATAAACCTGAATGTAGTATTATTATAGTATTCTATAGTATTCTATATTTAAAAGACCTTTTGTCTTCGTAACAACGCGAGCATGGGGCAGCGAGGTGTCGGTGTCGGTGACGCGAATCCACAAGTTTACCCCCTACCAAAAAGTGCTCTATAGAATATGGCTATCGAAATATCTAATACCTATCCAAGTTAGGTATGGCAGGTAGGTAGTAAGTAATTTGAAAACAAAGTAAGTTGTCACGTTTAAAAATAATAAATGATGTAAACTATGACTCCCACTTATTGATTGGACAAAACAATATGTTTCGAGAAAATAACTAATAACATATTGGACGTCTAACAAAAAAGGATTGGACCTGTTTAGCGGTGGCTAATTTAAACTTCCTATATTAATGCCTCGTAAAAGATCTTATAGTTCAGATTCACTGAGCGGGCCTTAGTTGGAGAGGATGTTTTGTGTGCTACAATTTAGCCCTCGACTAGGTACAATCCCACCTGGTGGTGATAACATGATGCAGTCTAAGATAGTATCGGGCCTTGGTACGCGGCAAAGTAACTACCTATAGTACGCGCGCGAGTTGAATGCAGTCGGGGCCTGAGGTGACACATAACTAAGCTCTGCATTCAACTCACGCTCGAACTTTAGGTACTTGGCTGCACCAACTAGCTATTATAGCTCAACTCTACGTAGTTCTGATATGATTATCAAAAACTAGTTGATGCCCGCGACTTCGCTAATCGCTTATGTGTAGAGTGGCAACAAGCCGCTGTTCGCTGACATCCCACTACGAGTTTAGACGGACGGTGTTTTGTGGCGACCCTTGCAAAAAAGATAGAAGATGTTGACTTCTGATCATAGTGATGACGAGGAAGATCTCTTGCTTAGGTACAAGACGACAGAATCACCTGTAAGAACTTCTAGTACATCTCAAAGAAGTAACTCTACTAATGTAGGTACTAGATTTCTTATCAATAGCCATAGACTTAGTTATTATATTGTACTGCGTAATAAAATAGGAAGTTGGAGGTGTTTCACCCCCGTGCCTCGGAGAGCACGTTAAAAGCTGTCCTGCACCCGATCTCCCTCCGGTCGTGTCGGATTTTCCGTACCATCGGGCTATGAGAGTAAAGGAACAGAGAGTGCACGTGTGTATGCGCATTGCGCACACACGGCACTATAGTATCTCCTGCGCAGATGGCTAATCTCTCCGGAGATAGGCCGCCATGGCCGAAATTCGGTCCGGAGGACATTATATTATACTGCGTATATCAATAGTCCAAGTTGACGAGACACATCTTAATCTTAAGAGCCTCTTATTATGCGCGAAAGATGGTCCCCAGGGGGTTTTCGGGAAGAAATCTCACATGCCTAACCGGATCTCTCCCCCGAGAAATTGGAAAAAGATCAAAAGATTTCCCTCATAAAAAACAAAAACTAGAAGGTGTTTAACAACCGTTCAAGGCTACACGCCCTTGCCCTTGCACGCAAGTTATAGTACACGTACTTAACTGCGCGTCGCAACCTGGAAACACGAAGGCTAAACGTAAGCCGATGTCAAGGGTGATCCGCGCCGTGCGCCCAGCCTTTTACGGTAACTGGATATTCACACCATTTTGATGATGTGTGAGTCAGTAAATTATGCATGTCCAACCTATAATTATAGAGCTAAGGACAATTGTTATTTACACTAGCTTTTGACTGCAGCTTTGCTCACAATAAGTTCAATTTTCAAACAAATTCCCAATTATCCCAATTCCCATAGGGATAGAAAGTAATCTCTTACTGTCACACTCAAGAGTCTAAAAAATTCCTTTGATTTCAATAACAAATCTATACAGTTAAGGAGTTCAAACTCAAACTCAAACCATCTTTATTCAAAATAGGTACCTACAAAGTATACCTTCTGAACGTCATGTTTACAAAGAATAAGACTTGATGGTGATAATTAACTATGGTATCTTAAGACTAAAGCTACGAGGGTTCCAAACGCGCCCTGGTCTGAGAAGAGCCCACAACAAACTCAAGTAAAAGTTCCTTAAGTAATGACTGAGTGTGGCAGTAAGAGATTACTTTAGGGGGGGTTTACTTTTAAGACCCTAAAGAAAACTTATGCCAAAAATCAGCTTTAAGTACAGTTTTTATTTTAAGGAATTCAGATAATATTCTGTCAGTGAATATATGTAGATATAATATACAAGATCATGACCGCGACTTCGTCCACATGGATTAATTTTTTTTTATTCCCGCGGGAACTCCTTAACTTTCCGGGATATGAAACTATGTCTATAGGTACCAAATTTCATCAAAATCGGTTGAACAGACACACTTTTGCATTTATAATATTAGTATGGAATATGGATGTATAATAACAAATGTGTGATGCGACTCATATAAAATGTATGGAAAACTTGCGTCCGGAACGGCTTTTTATTGCCATTCGGAATTCCGAAACGGAAATATATTCGAACGGAAAGCTACTGTGCGTGTGTGATAGACCCATAGATTTTATATGGATTTGCTGCGTTCGAAATCCCGAATCTGAATTCCAAATGTATTTGGCGGGCCTAACTCAGTTCTATATTTCGTCTATATACTAATAAATTTAAAGTACCTAATGAGCTGACCTTGCTGATAATAATAAAATAATGCTAGTTAAATAAGTACGTACTTAAACGAGAATTAGTCACTCACTTAAATCATAAAAAATGTACTGTGTGTCAAGTTTTAAAGATTCAAGATTCAAGATTCAATTCATTTATGCAATGCAGGTACACTGTGGGTACACTTATTGATGTTAAATATTACTTACTTATAAAACATGATGGTGATAATCAGTTACGGTATCTTAAAACTAAAGCTATGAGGGTTCCAAACGCGCCCTGGTCTAAGAAGAGCCCACAACAAACTCAGCCGGGGGTTTTTTTTATTATCACTATCTCATAAATCATCTTCCTTTACATGGTAATAAGATTTTTCAATGAGTTTATGTTTTACATTAACTTTGAACTTGTTCAGAGACATCATCAACATGTCTTCTGGGAGCTTATTGTGGAAGCGGAGTGAAATGTACATTGAGAATATTTTGGAAGATTTATGTGGTGTGGTGAAAATTGCAAGCTGCAAGTGCAAGATACACTGTACCACATAGATTTGCCTACTGTTGCGGATTATCCATACTTCCATACTAATATTATAAATGCGAAAGTGTGTCTGTCTGTCTGTCTGTCTGTCTGCTACGTTTTCCCGGCCCATCTTTTCAACCGATTTTGCTGAAATTTGGTATAGAGGTAGGTTATATCCCGGGGAAGGACATAGGCTACTTTTTATCCCGGAAAATTAAGAAGTTCCCGCGGGAATGAAAAAACCTTAATCCACGCGGACGAAGTCGCGGGCATCATCTAGTAGCAAAATAAATTTCTAGTTCCTTCATTGGGCTTTTTTTTTGTTAAAGTCAAGTGTCTAATGTTCTGTGTAATTGTTCTGTCTAGTCAAAATGGGTATTTTAGAATATATGAAAAAATTCACAGAAGTAAGTAAGTTAAACTTACTTAGTGTATACTTAATATAACAAAGTAGAACCAACTACGGAACCCTATAATGCGTGTGGCCTGAGAGACCCGTTTTCTATCTACATTGGTACTTTATTTGCTTACAGTACATAGATACTGTTTTATAGTAACAGACCTATGGAATGACAGGAAATAAACATTTCTTTCCTTAAAGCTGTAGGTATACTGTAGTTAAGTACCTATGGAAAGACAGTGGTAGAAAATATATAGTGGTTCTAGCTGTGACAGTAGGTTCAATAGCAGCATTCCATACATTTATATATCAACAATACGGATTGATTGGAATCCTCTCTACTCCTATATAATAACGAGATATCTGGGCTCGGCCGATTTCTTCATCTACCTACATTCTATATCATCTGGTTTACGTTCGGTACTCACGCTGGTTCATCTTGAGCACCATGGCTCTGTAGAAGCGCGAGAAAGGGGCCATCACGTTATGGTTGCTGAATAGCCCCGACACATACTCCCGGAAAGCCATACCGCACCGCTCTGCACTACACTATGCACATAAACACTACACCAAACCACAGTCACCACTGTTTACATACTAAACTTAATAAAACACTAAATTTGACACACATTATCACCGGAAAATATATAGTTTGCCGAAGGGAACCACGACAACATCGACCGAAACATTCGACATTTTAACTCGCGCTATCTAAAAAATATCTGCCCAGTTAACAGTCAATTAGAGCATTTTAATTGGAATTAGAAACACAAATATTTAAGCACTCAACTCATGGAATTACGTGTTGACTGTTGACATGACATTACAAACAGCCGCTACGTGATCTATCGATCTTTCTTGCACTGTCAGTGTGCCAGTGCCACCCACAACAAACGACCAGCCGAGCGATCGCGTAACTTCTGCATCAATCATTGATACATCGCAATCACCTCTGATTGGTTAACACTCTTCCACTATTGGACTCTTCCATTGACGCAGCAAGAATGCCATAAATTCAGCCAATTACAACAATTGATACTGTAACAATGATTGATGCAGAAGTTACGCGATCGCTCGGCAGAAACAGAATCGCCTTGAATAGAGCGGCGTGTTTGAAATATATCGATACCTACTAGCTGTCAAAACTCAAACGACCAATATTTTTGTTAAGTATTTTTGCATATTCATTAATTACAATCACCAGTAATAACAAACCAATCGACTTCGAGTACCCGATAAGGGCTATTTTAAATTTTTTAATGAATCAGTACATAAGGAACTAAGTACCTAACTTTGAATAGGAGATGCAGCTGTAAAACCTCAACAAAATATTAACAAAATATAATCAAGACGATAAATAGAATTCCTTCGGTAAGTTTATTTTTCTACATCAAATGGAGAGAAAATGAATGTTACAGTAGGTAATGTATCAATGATTAGTTCTTTATAGTTTGGACCTAATTTAAATCGTAATACTAGAATAGAATAGAATAGAATAGAATATGCTTTATTTGCTGATCCAACACATAGTACCTAAACATAGAATACGTCTTACAAAAAGTTCTTAAAATCTAACTTAACTTAATTATCGTATAAAATGTGTCGTGCCAACAAAAGGGTCCTAACTCAGCTTAATGTTGTGGGTACAAAATGTAACTACAACGCTGTTATTCTGTTAGGGCCAAACGAGGGAAGTTCAGGTGACTGCAATACTTTAAAGTTATACATACGAATAAATATATAAAAATAATAATAAGATAATTAAAAATAACAGACAAAAAAAAAAGCACTTGTACAATCTAAATGATTAATCAGCTTAAAGTTTACCAAATTATAAAATAGAAAATAAACCTACCCGTGAACAAAACAAATTAGGTATTGAGAATAATATAACTCACACAATCTACAATTTAATTTAATGCCACAATCTAGTTTTCAGAATTTTGAGTGTCGTGTAAATATGCACGATATAATTTATTAAAAGAAAATTTAGAACTAACTTCGCGAAAAGGTGGCGGTATGTCGTTCCAGCATTTCGTGGCAAGATATTTATAACTACCACGAAATGCTGCAGACCTATAGCGTGGCATCGAAAGCGAGGGCGATACTAGGATTCTTAAACTGGCAAAAGTATTGAAAAATAATTTTGAGTTTACCTTTTATCGATATCCATTTGCTTGAAATCACTAGACCTAATACACCAACGCCTGGTGGACATTACACGCACTAAAATGACATAAGAAATGGTAATGTTGCAAGAACGTTGAAACGTTCTTATATTGCCATTAGTGATAATTATTTTAACGTTGTTCAAGAATAGAATCTTCTTTAATAGAATACAATATAGACCGTAAGCACGTAAACTGTACCTACCTACTTCTTGATCAAACTTTTCGTTATTTTCTTTCGATGACGAGCGATTACAAGAGCACATTAGGTATTATGGCGCGACGCTTCGCACTGATCCACAGAAAGAGTAGGTATTTAAACATAACGACCTCGAGAGAGATTAGCCATCTGCGCGGGATACATAATTGACCGAGCGAAGCGAAGGTCTCTGAGTCTACTTGGGTGAATTGGCACTTGTCCGTCCGTCCGCCCGTCCGTCCGTCCGTCTGTCAGAGCCTTATAACTTCTGAATTGCTGAACGCAATTACTTCAAATTTAAATATAATATGTAAACCGATGGCCTCCCGCCGAATATGGCTTAAAAAGTTATAAAAATCTTTATCTACACTAATGTTATAACATTCTACTTATGTTTCCAATACTTGACTTATAATTACTACTGTTATAGCGCAGATAACAAAACACTCAATTTAAGCAATTCCACATGATGGTATAATATCCACATCGATATCGTAAAATCTCATTATAACATCAATAAAACGCGACCAATTAACCTGGCGAGCCTTATGTCAAAATCCTCATACAAGTTGTATAAAATTTTGATATTAGGCTGGCTTTTAAAAACAGTTGGGTTATACGTGAAAACTTCGTCGAAACTACTAAACTTACATACACAAAACTCTTTGGTAAGATCTTGTGCCAATTAAATAAAAAACGAACAGCGCGCGCTCGCTCCTGATTGGCCCTGCGCGCGCAGCTGCGCTCTCATTGGTTACATTTTAATGGCGGCAAGTTCACTGTGACAATACACGTATATACATAAACTATTGTCAGCTTTTACTCTTGTTGTTTGATAAATTGCATTAGTGAAGATAAAGTAGTGTATGCAACTGCATATAACACGGGTATTAAAACACGAGTGTGAGTTTATGAAACGAGCGCAGCGAGTTTCATAAACTCACACTCGTGTTTTAATACCCTTCATTATATGACAGTTGCATAAACTACTATTATTTCAGGGGGGCTCTCATAGAAGCGAATGCGAAGAAAAATATTTTTTATAGCGATACATAGGGTTGCGGTACATATCATTTTAAAGATAATTAGGAATAGAGTCCAAAATTTTTTTTTTTTTAAAGTTCCCCTAAAATTGACAAAATGGGGGGCTTTCAAAGTGGCGATTTTCTAATGTCCAAAGTTGACCTCAGAACTCTCAATTTTCTGAAAGGCTGAGCCTGAAACTTATCAATTACTTGAATAATTATATCCTGTACATGAACAACAAATACTAAAATTAGCACTTTCTATTCCCTCACTCCCGAACGGAAAATCCGACACGACGGAGATAAATCATGAGCTTTACGAGATCTATCTACCGACAATTTCTTGTCAGAAAACCCCAATTTTACTTGAAGGCCCGACCCGGGAATCGAACTTAGGGCCTAGTCGTCTGCAGTTGAACATGCTAACCACTAGAGTAGACCACCGAGGCATTTTTTTATTTTATTTACTACAAGTTAGCCCTTGACTGCGATATCACCTGATGGTAAGTGACGATGCAGTCTAAGATGGTAGCGGGCTAACCTGTTAGGGGCATGGTAGTTATTTTAAACCCAAACCCCTTATTCGGTTTTTACACGGCATCGTACCGGAACGCTAAATCGCTTATGGCGGCACGTCTTTGCCGGTAGGGTGGTAACTAGCCACGGCTGAAGCCTCCCACCAGGCCAGACCAGAGAAAATTGAGAAATTATAAATTCCCAAACTGACCCTGCCGGGGATCGAACCCGGGACCTCCGCACGTTAAGACAACAGCGCTACACACTGCGCCACGGAGGTCGCCAAAATTTGTTTTAGTCAGGCCAATTATAAAGTAGGGAGCTGAAAGGGGTCTACACACTACATTATGGGGTAATGCTGCTGATATTAATTCTGTTTTTGTGCTGCAGAAGAGGGCTGTTCGAGCCATATATTTAATATGGCACCAAGAGAGTCACTAAGAGATACATTTAAAAAAATCAATATTAAATGACAGTGCACAACCAATTTAAATTTGAAAATTTAGTTTATTAACTACGTGTTTATACACATTGATAAATTCAAGAAGAAAAGTGATTGTCATAATGTCGATGTCAATACTAGAAATAAAAATAAACTTGTAATGCCTGCTACTAGGCTTAGTAAAACTACTCGTAGCAATTCATTTGTTGGAAACAGTGTCCGCTTCTAGAATAATCTCCCTAAGATGATTTGTGAGAAGGTGATAATGAAAAAAAAACCCAACTGAGTTTGTTGTGGGCTCTTCTCAGACTAGGGCGCGTTTGGAACCCTCGTTGCTAAATTGAATAAATATTTATGACTTATGACTTATGACTGCGTCAACTCTTGCAATGTATCCGCTCCAGTAACCTACTGGTCGTGGCATAATGATGCTCCAGGCAGCCGGTCACAAACGCGATACCTAATTAGTTTATTAATTAGTGTTTACTGCGCAGCCGCCGCCGTGACCTAGGGCTTACTGAGTTCACAGAGAGCGGCGGGTTCCATTTTCTACTGAGTACTAGTACGAGTACCTACTAGGTACTAGGTACATAGATAGATCATAGTAATATTATAATTGTTTGTTGGTTTGTCCTTCAATCACGCTGCAACGGATCGACGTGATTTTTTGCATGGGTATAGTTGAGGACCTGGAGAGTAACATTTCCCCGGAAAATCGAGGAGCTCCCGTGGGAATTCAATAAAACTTTTTCCACGCGGACGAAGTTGCGGGCATCAGTTAGTAGATAGATAAATTATTTATTGCCAACCGACACACCCCTAACAGGTTAGCCCCCTACCATCTTAGGCTGCATCATGAGTTGAGATCGCAGTCAAGGGCTAACTTGTAGTGGAATTTAAAAAAAAAGTTCAAAATAGAGAACATCTCTATTTCATGGTCCAAATCCTTAGTTAGTCCTTTTTTGTGTGGTTTTAAACGAACTCCGGCGCCGTATCTTGCAAGTGGGAGGTTTAGGGTTCGATCACCGGCAGGGTCAATTTGGGAATTTATAATTTCTGTAGTATCTCTCGCAGTATTCTGTTCGTCCATGCGAAAAATTACTTCAATCCGTTGCTCTATTCAACAAACATACACACTTTCCCATTTATAAAATTAGTTTAGTGATGTGTTCTGCATAGAGGAATCCGGTTTTAAATGCAGTTACGATAGGTGAGTAGTGGGTACTAAATAATGATTCACGAATAATCCATACTAATTTTATAAATGCGAAAGTGCGTCTGTCTGCTACGCTTTCCCGGCCCATCTTTTCAACCGATTTTGATGAAATTACGCTTGGACATAAGATCACTCGCTTAGTCCTCTACCAACTCACGAAAGTCCAGTTGAAATTGGCCAAGCCATTTCTAAGATATATGCCGACATACAGCCGACAGCGTAGCCGATAGACAGTAGAATTCTACTTACCTACTCAGTGAGATTGCATTTTCCACATCGCTGATCTTCCTATCGTAGCTGATATCAAATCTTTAAATACCTATGTGGTCTTACTGACATGACGTGTGGGTCGGACAAACAATCAGACGGGCAATTTAAAAATGCATAGAATAAATCAAGATCTTGATTTATTTCCTATAGGTAGGTGATCAATGGTGGAGGTGAGCTATGTATTTAAGGTTGTGGTTCTAAAATTTGCACGTCAGCATTGACGAAACATGTGTGGACTGCTTTTGGACTGTCATCATAAATTGTACAATGTTTCAAGCAAATAGACGATTGATTGATTGATTGATTGAATTACTTTAGTAAAGAAAATCTTGACTGGTTAGACGTCTCTGTTGGCAATGAAACGAACCACAGCACAGTTCGACAGGCAAGAAACTCAACGCCACTTTAGCTGGCTCTACACAGCTCTACGAGGGACGAGTGGCATTGCACATAATTGTGACAAAGCATATCAGTTTATTACGATTGTTAAGCAACGTTGACCTAAGTCGGTAACTGGATGGGTGATCTAATTTGGAGGTTCTTGCCTTTGCGTTTCCTCCGTGCCTCGGAGAGCACGAGCCGTCGGTCCTGGTTATTATCACTAACATCTGATAATAATCGTTACAAAAAACCTAAGAGTTTAATCCTCTTAGACGAATCGTATGCGGAAGGACGTGGGAATCCACGCGCGTTATTATCCCAAGAAAACTCCTACCATTATTTGATTAATGGTAGGAGTAATGGAGGTAATTAATGAGGTCACCACCCTCCCTAATGAGGAATACGACACAGCTCTACACTTTTTTGGGTGATGACAAAAATGCCGAAGCAATCCGCTACTCACCAAAATAGTCAAAGCGCTCAAAGCCGTCATCGATGAGCGATCGCAGAGACACCCACATGGCTGCCAGCTCTTCACCCAGTCCACACGTTCACCCACTTCACCCACGCACCCATCACGACACCCACTTTACAGCACGGTAAAGTAGTAGTCGATCACGTGGGCCACATAGAACATGAGGCAAGTGGCGATGTACATCATGATCAGGATTTGCACCAACATGACGACTCGCCTGCCGCTGCGGACTGACTGCGGCTAGCGAAGCCCTAGCAAGGTGAATGTCGAATGCCTAAATCTTATTGTATTATTACGCAAAGGGAGAAGGAGGTTACACTAAAGGCTTTTTGTTTTGCGACTTTTTGTCTTTTGGTATTATTTGGTGGCGAAGTTTTTTTTTTATCCACTACAAGTTAGCATTTGACCGCGATCTCACCTGAAGGTAAGCGATGATGCAGTCTAAGATGATAGCGGGCTAACCTGTTAGGGTCATGGCAACTTAAACCCATACCCCTATACGGTTTCTACACCGCATCGTACCGGAACGCTAAATCGCTTGGCGGCACGTCTTTGTCGGTAGGGTGGTAACTAGCCACGGTGTGGCGCTGTGCCGGTGCGAATTGCTGGGTGGTGGGTATTCGCGTGCTATTGGTGAGGGACACGCACTGTACCACATAGATTTGTCTACTGTGGCGGATTTAATAGCGAATTAAACTTCTCGTTCATTCATTGTACTTACCTAATTAATGCAATAGCGAATTTCTGTCGCGATATTTGTCGCGCGGCATGTCGCTAGTTTGTACCAGGTGGTTTGCGAATTGTGACGGAGTTGCCTAATAGACACGTTAAAGGTAGGTACGACACTACTAAGGAATCATATAATACATCTCGACTTAAAAAACATCTTGTTAAATTGATTACGGCTGAAGGTTTCTTAAGAAACCGTTATTTTTCTCGAACTTTGTCCATAATGTTTAGTTTTAGTCGTTAATTGTGGCAAACTTCAATAACTCTGAATACGCTAATAAAAATTATTAAGTAACACTCTTAAATAAAATTCGAAAGAAAACTAGATAAACACTCTTAGATTGCCACACTCATTTAGTCATTCATTCTTAGATTAATACACTCAAAAAGGTCACATCAGTCATCACAAACAGCTCTCGTTTTAATTACCGAAGTACACGATTAATAATTGGCCCATATCACTGATACTGGTGCTTAAATAATGCTCACATAAGGCATACCCGGCTTTTCTTGTATTTTGTACAATAGGAATACCTATAGGTACATTTCGATTAAGAAGACCATTTGCTAGACACCTTGACCAGCAACATTTTTTTTGTAGGATTTTAGTTTTATATAGGCATTTATTACAACGTATAGTAGCGTCAAAAGACTTATAAACTACAGTTGGCTACTTACTATTTCTCTGTTCATCCAGCACGGTAGTAGCAGGTACGATGCCATCGATGGTGTCAGCGCTGGACACCTGGTGCAGCGGCAGCTCCACCGCGCCCGGAGCGCCCCCCGGCCACGCCATCGTATCACCGACCCACCACGTGCATTATCACCACCACTTTCATTCAGAACCAACTACTTAAATGTACGAGGAACCCCAATCTTACACTGCGATCAAATTAAGGAAAACTCTCTTGTATGCCACATTTTCGTATAATATTAGAAACACTCTTTTAGATTTGAAACACTCATTTTCCCTAGGCCACTCTTTCCGTCTGATATGCACTTTGAACACAGAATTTTAGCACCGTTTTAGTCTTTTGTTGATTGAAGAACCTAATTACAAGCTTACAGAGTTTGTTTAGGTTGACCCTGGATAGGTAATTGAAAAGACCTGTGATATTTTTAAGCTGATTATTTATTCAAAAGATAGATAAAAAATCTTAATTATGATAAATCGCGTCAATAGTTTCCTACTATCAGGCATACCACGGGACCAAGTAAGTAGGTAGGAATGTAATGGAGATATTATAAATGGTGTTAACATCTACGTCATGTTTTATCTACCAATTTCTTGAAAGTTAAGTAGGTAAGTAAATCATTTTAATTTAGTACCAGATAAAGATTAAGTTTAAAATTCAAAAGACTGCGGTAAAACTTTTAATGTGTTTAAAACTGTCGACGTGATATATAAAGCCCACAAAGAGGTCCTACAAAGCATTAAGCTTCTCAAGCACACTCTTGTCTATCTACTTTTATTCGTAGACTGCAAGTAGATAACTCTATAAGCAGCTAATTCCGCAGTTTGAAAGAAGAAAGTAGGTATAGTTTACGTTGAAATAAGTCATTCAGAGAATGGAATCCGATGCCATTTCAATACAACGACAGACCAAAGACGATTTCCCACTCTGCGATTAACCATGCTTTGTAGTTTGTACCTACACTGGAATGTCAGTCATTGCAGGTCCCACTATAAAATAATAAACCTAAGTAGACCGTACATAATATTTTCTCAAATAGAATTAATTTTCTTATTTTGTTGTTCTTGTAGGTTTACCTGATTATCTATAGAGTTAAACTACTTACCTATTTTATTATTAGATTGAAAAACTCATATTTTCTTAGACAGCGTAAGTACTGTAGGTATTATAATTTAATATTCAGAGTCATCTTGGAAAAAATGAGAAAAAAAAGCTTTGAGTACTATTTGAACTTAGCGTGTATAACTTAAATAAGTAAGTATTTTACATCAAACATACCTACTACTTATATATTCCTGCAATAAAATAAGTAAGTAAGCAAATTATAAAATTAAAGTAATAGTAGATTTTTTAATTAAATGACTCTATCCCACAGATAACGGAAATCCGTTATCTGTGCTCTATCCTCTCTAGGTAGATATAGGTATTATCTATTCGACGTATTATTGAAACTAACGAACTATACACTTGTAAAATATCATTAGGAAAGTGCATTTACTGAGTTATAGCTTCAAACATCATATTCCCTTATAACTTATTGATTTTTCCTATCCAAGCGATTAGACTGTAAAACGGATGTATATACCACCTTAAAAAACCGGTCAAGTGCGAGTCAGACTCGCGCACAAAGGGTTCCGTACCACCACACAATATAAATTCTTTTAGTAATAATTAATAACAAGAAAGATGTCATGTCATAATAACACGTAATCAGCTGTGAAATAACTGGCTTACAATATAGTAGCGCTAAAATGATAGCGCCTGACAAACAATTTAACACCCTACGAGTACAGAATCCTAATTATCGATTTTCGGATTTTTTTCCTATACTTGCGCTGTAAGATTATTGCCAAAGGACATTGCCCTGTCCTCATACAAAGTTCGCCTAAAAACCAACCGTCAAACCACATTGAATACTGGGTTCAAAATAATACCCTTTTAATACTTGAGAGCAGATTGAAACAACGGACACTTCTGAGAATTTATTTATTACCAAATATATTTTCAATTTTGAGGTTATTTCGACTCAATCAGCTTGAAAAATAAATATCATCTTTATCCAATTGTAATAGAGCTGTAAACAGTATGTAGAAAAGACAAGTTTCGTCGTAGTTCACCTAAAACGTTACAGATGGCGTTACAAATATTAATTTATTGTACTTTCAATAGATGGCGTTGCGATATTCAGACTGCTAGCGCACTCAGCGCTTCAAGCTGCTTTTATCTTATTTCTTTAGTTACAGAACCAGCGCTCAAGCGGTGGTAATGTTTATTATTTTAACATGTAAGTTATTGATCTGTGGATAATAATCGAGAGGCGGAAAAGTATGGTAGTCAATTTAATACCCATTTATTTATTTTTAATTAATTTGAAGTGTCCGTTGAATTCTAATATTTGGAATAAAGGTTAAAAAATAAGCTAAGAATTACTGTATATTTCAAACGTATGTTGATTCTTAGGCGAATTTGGACAATGTCCTTTCATGCTTATTGCCAAATTTCATGATTCTCAACCGGAAGAACACCATAGGTTTTGATTTATTGGCGAGTGTCAAAATATGTAAAATATGATGCTTAAACGGCCGAACCTTTTGACTGCGTTGACTTGGAAGCATGTTAGAAGCTTGATTTTTTTACAGCTCCAAGGGACCGTAGACCTGAGTATTCTTCGAGACTTTGAGATCTTGCCGGCTCTTCTCAGCAGAAACTGCCTTCCAAACCGGTGGTAGAGTCAAAACATGACGTACCTAACATAAGAGACACCTGTATGGCCTACATGTTTTAAATAAATAAATTGAAATTGAATTGAAATATTTGATATTAATTTCAACTTGATAGGAGCCACGCGTTCCCGAGAAAAAGGTGGTTGAAATACAGACAGACAACGAAGGGTTCCTTTTTTCCTCTTGAGGTACGGAACCCTAATATTTAGGTAGATACTAAACAAAGTGCTTTATCTATTAATATATCTAATTAATTACACAAAGCATAGTTATCAACTGTAACAGTGTGAAGAAATTCAGCCAGATAAGTTAAATAGCACAAGTACCTAATGTAACTCAAGTAGGTGTAGACCGTACAACCTTTGCAAGAGTTTGTACTACGAGTAGGTGTTCACACTTCGTGGCCAAGTTAGTTAGACAACCACTTGAAGGTGGAAACCTATTCCATATCAAGTAAACTTTGGTCCGTTAGTGTTGTTGGACAGAACCAAGTTAAATTGTCTAAACTCTAAGAGTACCTAAACTAATTAAGTAGTAACGGACATATCACATAATCACTTTATCTATTAACGATATTTAGTAGTATTTTCTGACTACCTCGTTGGTCTAGTGGTTAGCAAGTTCGACTGCGGTCGATGAGGTCCCGGGTTCGAGTCCCGGGTCGAGTCACAACTAACAACAAGTATTGGGTTTTTCTGACAAGAAATTCTCAGTACTAGCCCGGAGTTAGGAAGTTTGTGGTGTTTCACCCCCGTGCCTCGGAGAGCACGTTAAGCCGTCGATCCTGCGCCTGATCTTTCTCCGGTCGTATCGGATTTTCCGTAGCGGTAGCGTGGTGGTAACTCGCCACGGCCGAAGCCGTACAGTCGGTTAGACGTAACCCGGCGTGTCTGCACTTCCAACCTACTTGTTGCAGACACAAGCTTTGCGCTTTTTATTGGATGGAATAGAGGAATTAATGCCATTTTTTTAAATTTTATAAAATCACAATCACATACAGCTTCAGTGGCTATCAGCAATTCAATGCACATCTCACAATACCTACATCTAGCTTTAAAACTCAGTAGGATAAATTGTGATACTGGAGTCCGCTTTGTTTCAATTAAACCTAACTGAATAATGGATTTTGTTTGCAATTTACGTGTTGTGAGAATTTATAAAAAGAAAAAAAAGACATTATTTTGTATTGTTCAAGAATAGTATTCTAATTCCGAGAAGAGACTGGTAAAAGTTGCACGGGGTGTTCCCCTAATTTAAACTTATGACAGCAGAAAAAATAACCAAAATAATCCTACGGATAAAGTTCAAGTTATCGCGTTCAAGCTACAGATAACATAAACATTTCCGGTTTCCCGTCCACGGTTATCTTAATCCCGTAACACACAATACGTGGGGGAAATTGTTCGACGGGGCATTACTATTCACTACGTACAGTAAGTACTATTATATATTCTGTCACATCACACTGATCACGCGCGTAATCGTGTACGATTTGTTGTACAAGGCTTGCATGATGCGGACGGCATGCGAGTTCAGGAGACCGGGTAGCGCACATTATGTAGGTTCGCAGAAACAACCTGATTTTCAGTTTACACTAAACACTATAGAAAATCAAAGCCTAAACGTAAACTACCATGAACTCGTCATGAAATAGGTCATTAAAAGGCTCAAGGGCCCCGGACGGGTTCGAAACTAGTCGGGCATTTTCCGACAAAGCACGTGTGTATCCGGTATATATTATGTATATTTACTGTATGAATATCACTCACGATAGTTTTAACGTTAAAATAGTTTAAACGTTAAAACAAATAAGTCGGCCAACGTCATCAAGGCGCTGTTATCAACTAAAGCATTAGATGTTCCCGCGTATGATAACGCTGCGACATTGCCTAGCCATCGTGCATCGATAAGATTGCGTCTTGCCCCAAAACAAACACCGCATGCCCCGCCAGAGGGGAAATAGCACTATGTATGCCTTGGCCAAATAGAAATGTACAACGAATATCATCATGGCGGCTTTTCAAACGGAAATTCTATAATATTAATTTTATGTGTTATCACTGACTAGTTAGTAGTTACTCGGCCCGGTTTTGATCTGGTGGAATTTACAAAAAAAGCCTACACACACAATGTCAAGTTTCAAGACAGTAGGTAATTACTCGTAATAGTGGTAAACCATTTCGTGCATTGATCTATAATATTAACAGTCATTGAGTAATTTTTGACGACTTCTGTCGCTGCACTGCGACCCTTTCCTAGTCTCATACACGTTTCGGTTGATTACACGATATAATTTATTTATTTATTTATTTATTACAAAATACAAATTAAAACTAAACTTAAATATAGAAAGGACGTGTACAAGGGCATCTTATCGCTACAAATAATAATAAAATATAATATTATGTTTAAATAAAATTACATAATTAAAGTTTAAATAATAATATTTTCCTTGGCTTAATAATAAATAAATTTCTATTTCAGAATCTGCTAATGAAGCCCTTTCGTATGATACTCTCCTAATTATGATGATCTATTAACCCCACGAAAAATTTTGAACCTCTCCTGTTTCGGTCCCTTTTGCAATATATTTTTTAACTTAATAACTAAGAATAATTTGAATTCTTTCACTTGCTTTAACATTGACAGGATTAATCAGTTATAATTGTTTCAAATCCATAAAACTACTCCAAGTCTTCCGTGTTCAAATGGATAACATTATAGAAGCTTCAATAAACATATATTGTGTGCCAGGCCGACGTAGAGCACCCCTTATAATGAACGGTGTGTTGAAGAACACAGCGTGTTCTGTTAAGTGATCTGGAAGTTTCTAGTCGAACGGGGTATATGACTAGACAAAGATGTCTAGAAGCGAAAAATGGGTGCGGAAAGGTGTGCCTGCGACCTGTGACCTCTTGGCCTGCGACGGATGACGTCATGTAGACATAATATATATACCAGAGGCCCAATTATTGTCTAAGCGAATCGTAATCATTTGACAGATTAAAACGTATTATTCGAACTGTTTATGGAGACATGCTTTTTAACGTCTAGGCATCTATGAACTCCATAAACAGGTCAAATTATCCGTTTTACAAACGATTTCGATTTCCTTACACAATCGGGGGGCAGATTACCTACAGCACGCCTTTTATGTTGTGACCAAGATGTGGGAAAATCAGGGACTTTACCAAAACCATACCTACTCATACTTTAGTAGCATCAGCTATGTAGACATTTTTGGGTACAAATGACTAACTAAATGAGTAATAAGCTAATGGTTTTAACATTGATTTTCGTATCAATTAAATAAACATTATGTACGTGAATCCTAATAATTAACGATGAAGGTAATAATTATTTATTGATTGACGAATGACGTTAAAATGACGAATAGTGGTTAGTACCAACGAGTTACCTACCAAGTACCAACGAGACAATATACTTAACGATTATTACGTCTTCTTTAATAGACTTATTTATGGAAGATCATAACGAACTACGCAGAACATTAGCGCGTCAGCCTGCGGGGCCATTGTATGTCGCGGCCATTACGACCGTGACAAAAGAAAAATAATTTATTTCGCGACACAATACAGCTATTGGGGTAGGCTTGGCCGCGCTTATTACTATGAGCTTCTGCAGATTTCATTTAGGTAGGTATATATAGGGCTACATAATGTTATATTACACCTCGTGGGTGGCCATAAAAAAAGAGATGGAGCCTAGAAGATGCCTAGAAGATGCCTATTCACTCTGGATTTGAACACAAAATGAGAAGGCCTTAGCGATGTCAAGTCTGGATTGGCAGACTTTACACACCTCTATGAACTATGCAGGAGACCTTCGTCCAGCAGTGGACGTCTATAGGTTGAGACGACGACGACGACGACCTTTAAGGAAAATTATCTGACCTGTATGATTTCCTCACGATATTTTCGTTCACTTTGTAAGCAAGTGATATTTGGTATCTATTATCTACCTAACTACGAAAAACTAAACCCCTGGACCCCCAGAAGAAGGCTATAAAGACTACTAGGCTAGTCATCTATTCAATTTAGGACTTCAGAGACTTTTGAAGTGAAAACTTCTTAAGCGGCGTTGAGCACTTTTTGGTAGGGGGTAAACTTGTGGATTCGCGTTACCGTCACCATATCGGTGTAACGAAGACAAAAGGTTTTAAATATAAATATAGGTACTACATTCGTAATTAAACTTTAATACTTTTTTGTTTTTTTTAAACTTTAAAAAAAAAAATTAATATTCGTTTTCACTTCTATCGACAGTCCCTATGACTGCCAATTTTTTTTTGGAGAAAATTTTGGCTGGGACTGTAGTACCTAGAACCACCCTATCGGCGATGGCATGCCGCAAAGCAGTATACGTCCTGCAGAGTCATATTATGCCGTATGGATTAAATATTCCCTTTTCCGCCTTGGGCACACCGTCACACGTCCCTACTCCCTAACTCCCTATACAGTGGAGGCGAGGCATAAACTACGGCTTACCAGTGCGATGGCAGTCCAGCGCTAACTTGTAATCAGGTTTTTATACCCAGGTTCAACGTTAAAAGCTTTCCATATAGCTTCAACATAAAATATGAACGCTTTTACACAAGTTGTTTCAGTTTGATGATCTTTTCGCCGCAAACTTGTGAATCGCGACTCCGACGAAGGAACTAGAAGTTTAATATTGTACTTCTAGTACAACTTTTACCTTCATTATCATGGACTTCCGCAAAGTAACGCCTGCTTCATCCAATAATCGCGACTCTAACCAGTAGGTAGGTTTTTGGGGAACTGGGAATTTTAGAATTTCTTTTGGAAGACCCTTTAATTAATAATATCAGTACTTACCTAGATATTACTTTTGACATCGACCATCATCCTTATTGTAGAAACTGAAATAAAGCTCATGCAAAAGATACATCAACGTCATTGACTTACCTACACTAAAAATTTAAAAAAAAAATTTTTTTAATTTTTTTTTCAAATTTTTTTTTTCAAATAAACTTTGTTTTTAGCATTTAGTAAATATATTATTTTCTAAAAATTGTATTAGTTCCAAAGATTAACTATTACCATATTATATCAAAAAAGCCAACAGCACAGATGCAAAATAATACAGCCAATAACTTCAGTATCCGGTTAAAGAACTGAAGAATAAACTTTTACAAGTGCTTTTGAATCATCAAGTGAATCTACCACTGGTTCGGAATAACATTCCTACCGAGAAGAACCAGCAAGAAACTTGGTAACTCGGTTAGAGGTTACTTACGGAATCTGTATTTTTAATGTTTTTTTTTATGTATGTGCAATTCAAATGTAATATTGTAGCCCGCTAAGACGTATTGGGAAACTGTAATGTCTTATCGGGTATTTCCTATCAATAAATATAAATATAAATATAAATAAATATAAAATTCAAAGTCCTGACTGACTGACTGACTTATATATCAACGCACAGCCTAAACCGCTGGTCCTAGAGACATGAAATTTGGAGGGTGTGTTCTTTGTGAAGAGTAGGTATCCACTTAGAAAGGATTTTTCAAAATTCCACCCCCAAAGGGGTAAAATAGGGGTTGAAAGTTTGTATGAAAGTCGTTTGTAGGAAAGTCCGTAATTTTTCAAGCTGTAGCCATGAAACTTGGTGTTTGGGATTTCGGTTTGAAATGAAAAAATACGTGATTCACCGTTTTTGAAAATTCTTTCCCAAAGGACGTCAAATAGAGAGTTTGTCCTTCGATCACGCCGAAATAGAGCAACAGATCAACGTGATTTTTTGCATGGGTATAGTTGAGGACCTGGAGAGTGACATTTAAGCGTCTTTTTATCCCGGAAAATTAAGGAGTGCCTGTGGGAATTACAAACTTATGCCACGCGAACGATTTACAAAGATTTTTGATTCCAACATAAACTTTCAGAAGTGCTTTTGAATCAAGCGAATCTACTATAAGCATTTGAATATACTTTTACCAAAGTTTTATTTACCAATAGTTTGTTTACATATTTCATCTGTACATAAGGGTTGATTCAAAAGGCTTGCTCGCGTATTCCTTTTGGTCGATCCGTTCATCATTTATTCATTTCATACATGAGTGACACTCCCCTTTGAATACTATACTTAATGCTCGGGTTCGTGCTAACCTCTACTGAACATCGATGTTTACTTTCTTGTTCATAATCGAATTTAAGTTTGTTGTGACTGAGTCATTATCAAATAAATATTATAAATGCGAAAGTTTGGATGGATGTTTGTTACTCAATCTGCACGCTCCAACGGGTGAACGGATCTGGATGAAATTTGGCACAGAGATAGATTATAGTCTGGAATAGCACATAGGCTACTTTTTATCCCGGAAAATTAAAGAGTTCCCGCGGGAATCGAAAAACCTTAATCCACGCGGACGAAGTCGCGGGCATCAGCTAGTAAATAATAATTACCTATTAACGTTCTCAGAACCGAATTTCAGCCATAGCAGCTAAACTATACGGACAAATTCACTAAGCTAAATTATTGACACGTTTTTAATCTAGTGTTATGTATACCACCAACACCACCACTACAGCCCATTAACGTCCCACTGCTGGGCACAGACCTCCACTCTCATAGGAGGAACTGCAGCTTCGTTGATTTATAGTGGTTAGCATGTTCAACTGCGGCCGAGGAGGTCCCGGGTCGGGCCATAATTAAGTGATGGGGTTTTCTGACTAGAAATTCTCAGTACTAGCCCGGAGTTAGGAAGTTGACGGTGTTTCACCCCCGTGCCTCGGAGAACACGTTAACCCGTCGGTCCCGGTTATTATCACTAACATGATAATAGTCGTTAAAGCCCGCCGACCCGCATTGGAGCAGCGTGGTGGGTCTATGCTCTAATTACCTCTCTCCTATGAGAGTGGTGGATACAGTTTGGACTCTATTCCTAATTATCTTTAAAATGATATACCGCAACCCTATGTAACGCTATAAAAAATATTTTACTTCGCATTCGCTTAGTTCTATGAGAGCCCCCCTGAAATAAAGATTTTTATAACTTTTTAAGCCATATTCGGCGGGAGGCCATCGGTTTACAGACTATATTTAAATTTGAAGTAATTACATTCAGTAATTCAGAAGTTATAAGGCTCTGACAGACGGACGGACGGACGGACGGACGGACGGACGGACGGACAAGTGCAAACTCACTCAAGTAGACTCAGAGACCTTCGCTTCGCTCTGTCAATAATGTAACTAACTAGTGGTTCGCCCCGAACTGAGACCTCGCGGTTTCACAGAGCGCCATCTATTGACATCAGTGTGAAGTTCTGTTAAAAATATCATCATCATTAAAAATTAAATAATTTCGTTTCCTTATAATATTTATCTAATTTTAGTATTTGTTGTTCAAGTACAGGATATAATTCAAATAATTGATCAAGTTTCAGGCTTGAGAGTTCAGAAAATTGAGAGTTCTGAGGTCAACTTTGGACGTTAGAAAATCGCTACTTTGAAAGCCTCCCATTTCGTCAATTTTAGGGGAAAAATTCAAAAAAAAATATTTTTGGACTCTATTCTTAATTATCTTTAAAATGATATACTGCAACCCTATGTAACGCTATAAAAAATATTTTACTTCGCATTCGCTTCTATGAGGGCCCCCCTGAAATAAAGATTTTTAAAACTTTTTAAGCCATATTCGGCGGGAGGCCATCGATTTACAGAAGTAATTACGTTCAGCAATTCAGAAGTTATAAGGCTCTGACAGACGGACGGACGGACGGACGGACGGACAAGTGCCAATTCACCCAAGTAGACTCAGAGACCTTCGCTTCGCTCGGTCAATTAGTATCTTTTTCCGCAAGGGAAGATTATGAAAGGGATCAGGAATAGAAGTATTTATATTATTTAGACCTGTTTTTTAAGTTTACTTATGAGATTGTGTGCAAACAATAATTATTGTTTGTAGTGCAAAAATGTGTGCGCAAAATCATGTATTCCCTCACTCGCATAATTCCATTAAACGGCCACTACACCGGAACACATTTTTTTTTTTTTTATCCACTACAAGTTAGCCCTTGACTGCGATCTCACCTGATGGTAAGTGATGATGCAGTCTAAGATGGTAGCGGGCTAACCTGTTAGGGGCATGGCAGTAATATTAAACCCATACCCCTATTCGGTTTCTACACGGCATCGTACCGGAACGCTAAATCGCTTAGCGGCACGTCTTTGCCGGTAGGGTGGTAACTAGCCACGGCCGAAGCCTCCCACCAGGCCAGACCAGGGAAATTCGGAAATTATAAATTTCCAAACCCTGCCGGGGATCGAACCCGGGACCTCCGCACGTTAAGGCAACAGCGCTCAACACTGCGCCACGGAGGTCGTCGAAATAAAATGATAGTAACGTCGGCCGGAGAGAAATCGTGCGAGACCTACACTGGGGTATACATATAACACCCCCTGCTGCCCTCGCATGACAAAACGCGGCAACCCGGGTTAGGTCTCGTTGAAATACAAATCCTACACACGTAGGCGAGCCTTCAGTATCACCGCGAATTTTTATTTACCGTGGTGTTGAGTAGAGGCAGCTTATATAGGTGAAAGTTGGGTACGAAATAAGAGTGGAAGAAGACGCTAAAATCCGTGCGGTCGCAGATGTGAATTCCACCATGTCTTACCCAGCTCTGCAGTCTAGATGAAGCCTAGCATTATAAAAGAAACAGTTCGAGCAAATAATCCTCGCCTTACTTTTTAGTTACGACTTTTATTTCATTAAGTAGTTTCCTAAGTGCCTATAACACTTGACAGAGTTAGCTGGATGTAATCGCTGGAACATTCCAGAGCGCAGCCAAGAATACGGACATTAAAACTAGTTGACTGCGGCTTGCGCACATACTTCCTACTGTATCACGTTAGTAAACCTGCTACTTAGGTGATACTTGGAGTACTTAGACGGCCGTAAAAGCTCGTAAAAGTGTGCTTAGAAATTTAATTCACCACTTTATGTTTTGGAAATAATGTAGGTACCTAGTTAAGTATATCCTTAATGCTATAAACGAGATAGAGGCTCTGTCTGTTACCTATCATACTAATAGGTATTATTAATGCGAAAGTGTGTTTGTTTGTTGGTGTGTTGGTTTGTCTCTTCAATCACGCCTCAACGGAGCAACGGATCAAGATCACGGATCTACGTGATCTTGATCTACGTGACGTGGCATGGGTATAGTTGAGGTCTGAGGACCTGGAGAGTGACATATGCTAATTATGGAGTTCCCGTGGGAACCAAAAAACCTCGATCCTTGCGGACGAAGTCTACCATAAAAAAGCATTAGTTTAACCTATAAAGTTCCATCGTTTAGTTATTACAATAAATGCAAGTGGGTATATATGCCTGTAAGCTTGGCCATGCATGCAATGCAAGCTTTTATAGTATTGTACCGAATACTATAGTAGGTATAATAGCTTGTCAATCACGGATTAGTAAGTTTAGAAATTCTCAGTAGGTACTATCCCGGAGTAAAGAAGTTGACGGTGTTTCACCCCCTCTGGCTCGGAGAGCACGTTAAGCCGTCGGTCCTGCGCCTGATACCTCTCCGGTCGTGTCGGATTTTCCGTCCCATCGGGCTATAAGAGTAAAGGAACAGAGAGTGCACCTGTGTATGCGCACACACTTGTTCACTATAATATCTCCCACGCAGATGGCTAATACATATTTATGGAGAATGGAGACAGGCCGCCGAAGGCGAAATTCGGTCGGGAGGACAATATTAGTAAGTAGGCTTTTTATATTATTTCGCTAGTCATTATAGTTCCCACGGATACTGAACGATCCAAATGGATCCCCAAGATATCTAAGGATTTTTACCACAAAATCGCAAATCTAAGCGAACAAAATACCAACTAAGCATAAGATAAGAGTGATACTTAGTATGAAATTAATTTTCTTAATACCTACTTATAAACAACTTTTAATGAAGGAGTTGGAATACGGCCGCAGAAACCGCAAAACCTGCAAACTGGTTTTTATTAAAATTAACTTTGTAGAGTGCTTATTAGGTACCTCGTCAAGTTAATTGAAAATCCAAGTTCCAAGTAATATTATAGCCATCGTCCTCCTACTATAATATAGTCTGCTACGATAGAGATGAGCTTTATTTTCAACGTCTAATCTAAAACAAGATGAAGATGACAATTTTCTAGATATTCCCATAATTATTGGTCGAATTGCAGGTCGAATTACTGATGAGATTTCAGATTAAGTGATCAGACGTTAATGAAGTTGGAACGAAAGCTCTTCTCTATTGGAACTGACTTTATACTCCGTTTCTAGGACAGCGTGTTACGGGGTTTCGTGGATAGTCATCAAGTAGGATTAGGTACTAAATGGTGTGTCCGCGTGGGTTTTTATTAGGTGTTTAAAAACCCGGCGGAACGCTTTCTCTTTCCGGAATAAAATATGCCTATGTCACTCTCCAGCTCCTCAACTGTATTCATATCAAATCACGTCCATCGGATGTACTGTTGCGTCGTTGATCGACAAACAAACACACTAGTACAACACTTACCTAGTTACTAACTACTAACAATTAATGAATATTAATGTTCTATTTAATTTGAAAAGGACTTGTCCAAGATTGGGCCTTGAACATGAACCAAGATGATTTTAATACACGTGAATAGAGAGCCTAAAATATGGCTTTTAGAATTATTTACACATTTTTAAAGGACCCCAATTTGGAGAAAAATATATTTTTATTTTGTGGCTTTTTTAGATCTTTGTCTGAATTTTATCAACAGTAAAAAAAAACTTGATTTTTTTTGTCACTTATGTCATTGGGTGATTGTCAAATGTCACTGTCAGTTTTGTTTATCTTAGTTTATTGGTGATTTATTGTTGTATAATAATTATTTTACGAATGTCTCAAATACTCAATTATTATTTATTAATCTTATATTGTTGTATGTACTACCTATGTAGTGGAAAATGGGTAGTTTATCGAAATGGATTATTAATAATCACAATTAATGCGCATTACCCAAGTTTTAGTGTTGCCATCCATCGAAAAATATTTTCTACAAACGATATTTTTCATAATTAATTTTTAAAAAAACGGGGTTTTCTAAAATTATTATTTAAATGGCGTTTAATGTTATATTTTTTTCTCTTTCACGTGATGGCAGTTTGGTTCTGGTTCATTGACATTCAGAATAAAAAACCACCCTCCATACTGAACTGGGACATGTCCTTTATACGGTAAAAAGAGACCTACAGGTAGGTCACAAAATATTCAACAACTCAAATCCTTACAAAGTTTATTGAAAACTTGAAAATAACCGAGTTTAATAGAGCAACTCTTCGTCAGTTTTCCCACCACGCGCGAAAAACGGATAATTAGGTAGGTGTACACACGCCACTTATCAGGCGCTAAGAACAGAAATATTGGTCATTCCAAAGAAACATTTATCGGTTTTTAACATTATTTTTAAAAGTCACTAAACATGAGATGACATCTTTTTGTCTCTGTGGATATGTAAAGCTCCTACTTCAACACGTTTCTGCTCATTTCTATAACAAACCGAACTCTCGTCTCTATAATAAAATGCATATCCTCCCAATGTTACTCGTAATCATCATCGTTCTAATTTGCAATGCCTGGTGGCTCTCCCTAATTTGGGTCGACAGCCGTGGCCGTATTTCTCTCTAATGCTGCTCTATTATTTCGGCACTGAAATGAAACTTAAGACTACCGTATCTAGTACGTACTCTAGTTTTGAGTTATTATATCATACAATTAACGATATTTTCGTAATTTAATTTAATACAATATAGGTTAACTTTGTCAGAGTGACTGAATATACCTAGTTCGCGAGGATAAATAATGCCACATTGCCCGGACATTATCAATAATGCCTACTGATTAGTAACATTGTTATAATTCGAGTAAAACATTAAAAACTTTCGGTAATAAGAAAGAAATAAGTATCTTGGTGGTAAGTAAGTACCTATAAAAAATAGTAATGAAATCACGAATACCCCACATCTCGCGTTAATTGAAGGCGTCAGGGCTCCCGTCATCGTAAAATAAACGCACGAAAATAACTACAATGAGCATATTTCGCTCGTTTTACTACCACTATAAAATTTTGCTACTAACGCATTGATACCAACTAAAGCATTGATATTAAAAACAAAAGATATATCTGCGCAGTTTCTCTTATAAAATAAAGATAAAGAGGTAAAGTTTGTGAGTTTGTAGGGGGTAATCTGTGGATCTACTGAACCGATTTTGAAAATTCTGGTACATTGGTACACAAATAACAAATAATGTGGCTTTCTATTGAGAAAGCCACATTATTTGTGAGTGTCACAGGCTATATATTAACCCGAAAAATTAGGGAGTTCCCGTGCGAATTTAAAAAACTTTTTTCAAGCGGACGAAGTCGCGGGCGGTAATATAGACTGGCTAAGCTAACTCTGCAGCAGTAAGAAAATGGTAGAATTTGAAAATCTGTTGATGGAAACACAGACTGTAATGCGAAAAAACGCATTTGATACTTGTTTTTAGGGTTCCGTACCCAAAGGGTAAAAACGGGACCCTATTACTAAGACTCCGCTGTCTGTCTGTCTGTCTGTCTGTCTGTCTGTCTGTCTGTCTGTCTGTCTGTCTGTCTGTCTGTCTGTCTGTCTGTCTGTCTGTCTGTCTGTCTGTCTCCAGGCTGTATCTCATAAACCGTGATAGCTAGAAAGCTGAAATTTTCACAAATGATGTATTTCCGTTGCCGCTATAACAACAAATACTAAAAATTAAAAAAATATATATATTAAGGGGGGTCCCCATACAATAAACGTGTTTTTTTCGTATTTTTTTGCTCAATATTAAAAACAGTAACAGGTAGACGGTTCAAATTTTCACAGAATAATAACTTGTATATTACCTTTCAAAATAAATAATTAAATATCAATAAAGTAAATATTAAAGGGGGGCTCCCATACAACAAACGTAATTTTTATTTTTAATACGTCATAAATCGTAAAACTTACTACAGGTATGTACGGAACCCTCGGTGCGCGAGTCCGACTCGCACTTGGCCGGTTTTTTGTTTTTAATCTGCTTTCCTGGGAGTGTGGTAATTGGTCGTTTTAGTACATTTCAAAGTGAAACTGTAAATATAGGGCACAGGTTTGACAGCGTAATAAGGTAGAGATCGAATAATAAGATACGATCTCCGTATTTATATATTAAATTTATATAAATTTTGTATAGTATTATATTCGCCGTGAATTCATCTCCGTGGATTTTGGCTTACACTCACGCAGAAACCGTATGTTTTGTTCAGGGGATGAGTCAAAAAAGGTAACAGACAAACAGTTACTTTCGAATTTAATATTAGTGTTAATCTACTGACGCTAAAGAATAACAACAAATTATAACTTGATCAGTGGAGATCTTTTGAACTTATTTTTAGGGTTCCGTAGCCAAATTTGGCAAAAACGGAACCCTTATAGATTCGTCATGTCTGTCTGTCTGTCTGTCTGTCTGTCTGTCCGTCCGTATGTCACAGCCACTTTTTTCCGAAACTATAAGAACTATACTGTTGAAACTTGGTAAGTAGATGTATTCTGTGAACCGCATTAAGATTTTCACACAAAAATAGAAAAAAAACAATAAATTTTGGGGGTCCCCATACTTAGAACTGAAACTCAAAAATTTTTTTTTCATCAAACCCATACGTGTGGGGTGTCTATAGATAGGTCTTCAAAAATGATATTGAGGTTTCTAATATCATTTTTTTCTAAACTGAATAGTTTGCGCGAGAGACACTTCCAAAGTGGTAAAATGTGTCCCCCCCCCCCCCCCCCCCCCCCCGTAACTTCTAAAATAAGAGAATGATAAAACTAAAAAAAATATATGATGTACATTATACCATGCAAACTTCCACCGAAAATTGGTTTGAACGAGATCTAGTTAGTAGTTTTTTTTTAATAATTTAAAACTTACTACAGGTTTGTACGGAACCCTCGGTGCGCGAGTCCGACTCGCACTTGGCCGGTTTTATTTACTTTACAGTGGCTTTGGAAGTCGGTTTTTTGGAAAGAATTTTTATTTTTAACTTTTTAGTGTACTTTAAATCCGCAGCATCAGAGTTGAGGAGTTGGGACTTGGGTTTAAGTATGAAGTCGTTGCTTGACACCTACAATATGAATTCAACATAAAAAATCCTAAATCGCTATTTTTCTGGAGTTCTGTACCCTGAAGCATCAGAGTTGAATCGTATACACGTGACTTGATACCTACTATATGAATTCACCATCGAAATTTCCTAACTCCCTAGTTTTGAGGATTTCATGTAGTATGGTACACCTACAGCATCAGGATTGAGGATTTGGAGTCAGAATTTTTTATGGGACCACCTCGGATGCTTCCTCTAACCAATGAAAAAAAAATTTTCAAATCGGTTAAGAAACCACGGAGATATGCACCGACATACATTAAAAAAACAAAAAAAAAAAAAAAAAACAAAAAAAAAACATACGCGCCGAATTGAGAACCTCCTCCTTTTTTGGAAGTCGGTTAAAAATTAATCCCTATTTCCCTTGGTCACGACATCACGCGTGAACGGCTGGACCAATTTCGCTAATTCTTTTTTTGTTGTGTTTGTTATTGTAAGGAGAAGGTTCTTATGAACAAAATGTTTGAAAAATTGTACGGATAAGTAAAAAAATTAGGTTAAAAAAACTCCATATACAAAATAAGAGTTTTTAAAAGTATATAAGACAGTAGAGAGATCTTCAAATACTCGTATATTGTCAGACTGACGGTCATTTATTCAGTTTCATATATTATATACATCTATACTGGGAAAAAAACCAGTTCCCACGGGACTCCATAAGACCTAAAATCCACGCGGACGAAGTCGCGGGCATCAGCTAGTGTAATATAATTAAATACCTTAATTACTACCGAAACTGTGTTTTCACGGCCCAGCTGCTCTTGAACGATTTTGACAGATATATAGATTGCATCTCGTGGACCTACTTTTTAACTCGGAAAATTATTGCGTTCCTATGTAATTTTTAAAAACCTAAACCTAGTTTATTTTCAACTAGCAGATGCCCGCGACTTCATCCGCGTGGTTTAAGTTTTTTTTTATTCCCGCGGGAACTCCTTAATTTTCCGGGATAAAAAGTAGCCTATGTCACTCTCCAAGTCCTCAACTATACTCATGCGACAAATCACGTCAATCCGTTGCTCCATTGCGGCGTGATTGAAGGACAAACCAACAAACAAACACACTTTCGCATTTATAATATTAGTATGATTTATAACATAATATAGTTTATTTTCAGTAGTAGTTAGAAGTAAAAGTTTGTATAACCTTACCGTGTTCAGTGCCCACTTAGCATACTCTTGCATCTAAGAGAGTTGTGAATAATGTATACAGCTCTGTACCTACAGCCGGTGAATTTAAATAATCGCAGCAGCTGCTATCCTTCAGGTAATTCAGGTAATGACTGAAGCTATGCCGTAGTTTATTTTATTCTGAACAAGTTGCGCTTTGATTGATTTATCTGTCAATATACTCGTAGTAAAGTGTAAAATCTTGGACTGTATATCTAATCATATTATGGTGATAATTAATAAAAAAAACCGGCTGAGTTTGTTGTGGGCTCTCCTCAGACCAGTGTGCTTAGCATGCGCACAACGAGATTATCTCGCGACGAGAGAGAGCAGATGTTGTCGTTGACGGCAAATTTTTCATTTACCATATACCTATTACAAGAAAAAAATAGTTGACATGTAAAGGTTAGTAGAGAAAAATACCACAGATAAGAAATAAGTATTCCTTTTATCTCTACTTTTGACGTAATGAGACAAGTGACCATGTTAGCTTCGGTAGACAAAAATAGAGATAACGGGTAGACATAATTTTACTCGTAGTGCGCATGCTAGCCATACAGGGCGCCTTTGGAACCCTCGTATAGTCGTATACCGTAATTGATTACAACCATTATGTTTTTTTTTAATGTTTCGGACGTCAATAAGCGTACAGTGTGCCTAAATTTGATTAAATAAATATTTAATTTAATTTATAGAAGGTACAGTCACCTGTGGTACAGTCTCAAATCCATGTCAATATTATATTTATTTATGCGAAAGTATGTCTGTCTGTGATATTACATGACCACATAATATTATGTTCAGCCGATTTTGAAGTAATTTGGTACAGAGATAGGTTGCATACCGGGGATGCACATATGGCTAGTTTGTATCCCGGAAAATCAAAGAGTTCCCACGGGATTTTTCAAAATCCTCAATCCACGCGAGTGAAGTTGCGGGTATCATCTGGTAGGTACTTAGACCCTATCCTAAAAGTTTCCAGCTCGTCTTTGCAATAAAGCTAAGTACCTAAATGAGGTTATTGAGTTATCTACTTACAATGAAACGGGATCGAGCGAGAAAATCTAAATACCAAAACAGACTGGCGGAAAAGCTATGATTTGATAAGAAAATTGAAGCAAATCAGAAAGAAAGTTTTTACATGAAATTTAATAAGCAGGTAGGTACTTAGGTATTGAGTGCACTTAACTATCAGTACTGTATTTTTTCCCACGTAATTTCACATTGCATTAAGTTCTTAAAGAAAAATTGCATGAATTTCCAACGAATGTCGGATATATAAATCTTTGAAACGGATATAATTATGTAGCTTTTACGGATATATAATTATTTTTGGCCTGGTGGGAGGCTTCGGTCGTGGCTAGTTACCACCCTACTGGCAAAGACGTGCCACCAATCGATTTAGCGTTCCGGTACGATGCCGTGTAGAAACCGAATAGGGGTATGGGTTTAATATAACTGCCATGCCCCTAATAGGTTAGCCCGGTAGGTACCATCTTAGACTGCATCATCACTTACCATCAGGTGAGATCGCAGTCGAGGGCTAACTTGAAGTGGATAAAAATAAAAACTTATTAAGTAACATTTAACTGTGTAATATGTAGACAAAGCAAGACAAAGTAACGTAGATTTTTTAATCTAAGTACCTAAGCAAGTAAACTTAACAAGTAAAGTAAAGTACCTAACATGAATAAACATTTACGTAAATATTATACACGATTTAGTTAACCATACCATTTTACATATTTAGAACATCGGCAAACATTACACAAGTCTACAACAAGTTTTCAAAGTTTAAGCTTTCTTTTCAGGCGTTTTGAGTTGTACTTTTTAGATGTTGGAAATCGAAAAGCGAACACCTTTTTTACGAGTATACAAGTACTTTTAAGTTGTGGAAGTCTACTCGCGTCGTTTGTGACGTTTCTTTTAAGTTTTTAGTTGGTTCACAAGGTATTTCAAGACGTGATTGTTCGCGAGCTTTGTTATATCGAGGTGGGGAAGGACGTGGTCGCCCCGCGCGTCGCCGGCTCGCACTGGGCGGGAAATCGGAAAGCTCACACACTCCGAGCTTCGCGTAATATTACCACAGAGTAGGTAATACTACAGCTGATATTAACGTGCAAATTATCTGCGACTATGGCATGTCACATTATTTGGTAATGCAATGTCTGAAGACTGATTAGGTGCCGACGTTTGTTCGTTACTTATGCCTTGCTAGCTGATGCCCGCGACTTGAGGTTTTTGGTTCACGCTGGATCTCTTTAATTTTCCAGGTTAAAACGTAGCCTATGTACTATTCCAGACTATAATCTGTCTCTGTGCCAAATTTCATCCAGGTCCGTTCAGCCGTTCTGGCGTGATTGAGTAACAAACATCCATCCATCCATCCAAACGCATTTATAATATTAGTATAGAATATAGATGTAGCATTTCCTTACGTGCCCGGTTTTTAGAGCTTCGTAGAAAAATCAAAAACCCTTTTCATTTATTTCAGTCCGCATTCTAAAAATCAATTATAACAGTAAAGTTGTAAAAGACGCTGATAAAATAAACTTCTTCGAATATTAAAATTATTTCATCACAAATTAATTATAGAAAAATTTTACATTGAAAAAACTAGAAATTTAATTATAATCCGCCACAGAAGGTAAATCTATGTGGTACAGTGCGTATCTTGAACTTGCAGTCCGCGATATTCTCCACACCACATAAATCTTCCAAAATACCCTCAACGTACGTTTCACTCCGACACCGGAGCATCTTCAGGAGATGTTGACTCTACAATGCACGATTGTGAAAAATAAAATATTCACGATACAATGCACGATTGTGATTTCTAACATTTAAAATTTTTTTAAAAAATATTTCAGCGAGAGCCGAAAAAAGCTGCCTGTGTTGAATTCCTTATTTCTCTCTGGTTAATCTAGCTGCCATGCCTCTAACAGGTTAGCCCGCTACCATCTTAGACTGCATCATCACTTACCATCAGGTGAGATCGCAGTCAAGGGCTATCTTGTGGATTAATAAAATTTTTAAAAAAAACCCTCGACGCCCGTGGTGATGGCAAGGACATACTTCGTCCTAAACGGCAAATAGGGGCGCGCACTCGAGGGAATCACCTTGCCATGAACTTTGTCAGTTGTCACGGCTTTCTTATAGGAAAACTTTTAATACAGTCGAAGTATCCAAGTTTGCCCACAATAAGGGATACACTTTTATGATGCTAGCGGATGCCCGCGACTTCGTTCGCGTGTAATAAGTTTTTAAATTCCCACGGGAACTCCCTAATTTTTCGGATTAATATATGTATTATAGCCTATGACACTCACAAATAATGTGGATTTCTATTGGTACCAGAATTTTCAAAATCGGTTTAGTAGATCCAGAGATCGTAAGACAAGTTTGTAAGACAACCTTATACAAACTTTACCTCTTTATAATATTAGTGTACCTACTATAGATTAGTAATAGTATAGATTATGATAAGTGATTACGTACGAGTAACGGTTTTAATAATTAATAACGGGATTTATATCCCGATAAATTCTGGACTTCCGGAATCAAAATACGGGCGGACAACATCTAGCTAGGTATACTATAGGTAGTAGTAAATAGTAATATGAAATACTTATGTTTATCATTCATCGTTGAATATGAACACGAGTATTATCGATAATGAATTGATCGGGGCACGTCAGCCTGTAATCTGATCTGACACCCCGGGTTGGCGGTCTGCTTGCGAACCGTTCACATTGATGTCGGTGCTTTATTGTGACAGGACACCGTATCGGGTGAAATATTGACAGACCGTGCGGTAAGCAAGGGGATGATTTAACAAATTTTGTTAAATCGTTAAAAGGTTTTTTTTTGTTAATTTGTAGACCAGTGATGCATCATATCCTCTTATTTTTTTATACAAATAAACTTATTACAAGTGAATCGTCGAGTGAATTTACCACTGGTTCGGAATGACATTCCCACCGAGAAGAACCAGCAAGAAAATCGGTGATTGCTCTTTTTAAAAATTTCATTTACAATTACATCAATTTATAGATAAGTACTTATGTAACTGTCCTATCATAACGTGTCATAACCATTGAATTATATGTACAAGTACTTATTACATACCTAATACCTCAATGGTCATAACGCATGTCCTTAGCATTGCTGAAGCGAGTCAAATCCATCTTTTATCATTTACATAATCTTCCACAGTCTACTATAGGTGGTGGGGAAAACGGAAAAGCAATTCGCTTCGCATACGTCCGAGAAATTTCGACAAAGGTAGGTAGGTGATATGTACAATGGCTGCAGACCCTGGCGATCTAGTAAAGGGAGGGAGGAACAAAAAATTCCTGGGCGATATATATTCTGTAGAACGTACCTACAATAGACCTCAAACTGGAAGTCTGAGTGCGGAAACCTACCCAGTAGGAAGAAAGATGTTCTGAACAATAGGTACGTGGTACCGATTACTGATAGGTCAGGCCCAGGCGTCTTTGCGCCGATGTTTCAGGCTTTGAAGCTTAGAGAATCGGCCCCAATCATGTAAGAATGGCCGATCAAACGTTATAGATTTTCGTCAAAGTAAAATAAACCATAAGTGCATTGAATTAGAGCTCAATTTCGTCTGCCCATTCTTATACGTTTAGGTATGTACGATACCCTAAACGTATAAGAATAGGCGTATCTACGTGTAGGAAAACTATTGAGACTTATGGACTATGGGGCGAAAATAAGTACCAAACGAAGTATATAATTATCAGATCTTTTCCCAAGCTCTTAAATGGATTGGGAATGAAGCTCTAAATTTAACTTAATCAAGAAGTCATCAACTCGTGTGTGCTCAGACTCTCAGAGCAAACCTAGCGCAGTGAAACAAACGCCACGCGCGCCGCTCTGCAAACTGATTTAGCTACCACAAAGGAATGTAATCAACATGATTGCAGTTAACATCATACTATACCTAAAGCTTAGTCGTCGCCGGAATTTAGTGCATTCAATATTCGTTTCCGGAATAGGAATAGACACGTTTTTGAAATATACGAAGAAAAATTGGATTTAATGTAGTTATGTACACGTTAGGCCGCTACCATCTTAGACTGCATCACATCTTACCACCAGGTGATAGGTAAGTATCACAGTGAAGGGCTAACTAGTAGAAAAATAAAAAAGATTAGGGCAGAAGTTTGGAGGTTTTTAAATATTGTAGAGCTATTATAAGTATATTATGAAAATAAATCGGGGAGAAAACTGTTTTTTCTATTTTTTTTTTAAAACAATACAATAGAAATTAAAGCTAGCTAGCCTAACCTAATTAAGGACTATTAACTATTAACCTAAACCTTTGTAAGTTCGTTTAATCACTAATTATCGCTTATTTTCCTCGCAGGTGTAGTATAAAGCACTATGTATCACTCGGGAAAAAGTACGATTCCTACCTCGCGTGTATTGCGGCCCTTCGGCTACGCCTCGGGCCTCAAACTACACCCTCGTTAGTAATCGGTCACTTTCTCCCCTCGGTGAACAATGTACTATTTCCGTTGCTTCGAAACTGTATTGACCTGGTAACGAATTTAAGTTTAGTGGCGTCATCGTTCAAATTAGCAGATCACGTTTATTACATCGACGATCACGTTAAATCGGCTCGCTTTGTCGTAAAATAATGTCACGTGGCGTAACACTTTCATTTACACACGTTTCGAGCAGCGACATATTATATTGTATAGTTCGCACACGAGTTGAATGCAATGCAGAGCAAATGTATGTGTCACCATACATTTGCTTTACGGAAGAGGCACAGTAGTAGAGGGACGAGTGGCCTAGATGTGACAATGCATATCAGTCGATTGCGGTGACCCCAGTGAGTAAATGAATGGGTGACCAAATTTGGAGGTTCTGCCTTTTAATTTCCTCCGTGCCTCGGGAGCACGTTAAGCCGTCGGTCGGTTAATATCACTTTCATCTGATAATAATCGTTACAAAAACCAAAGGGTTCCAATACTCATCGTCGATTCGTATGCTCAGGGACGTGGGAACTGGGAACCCACCGCATTATCATCCCAAAAAAACTCCTACCATTATATGATTAATGAAAATGAGTCACGACAATACAAAGTTACCTCATTAAAATCAAATAAGAAAAATTCGTATTCATGGAGCGTGAGTTGCGACCCTTTGAGGGACTCTAGGGATTAAAAATATATAATTAGTTGAGACGTTAATATACCGCAACGTATTAATCTCTTAAAATTTAATAAAAAAATTAAATACTAAAATGATCTTTAAGACGCTGAATTTATAACAAAAGGAAAGACTATTTTAACGTTTAAACTATCGTGAGTGATATTCATTATAACTATACATAATATCCGGATAAACTCACGTGTTCTGTCGGAAAAATGCCCGACTAGTTTCGAACCCGTTCGGGGCCCTTATTCATGAGCCTGTTCGCGCGACGCGGCCGCTACTCGGCCCCGAACGGGTTCGAAACTAGTCGGGCATTTTTCCGACAGAACACGTGAGTTTATCCGGATATTATGTATAGTTAAAAGGAAAGACGTGTGTCAATATTTTAGATTTCATCCTATTAATTCCTAACTCTTCACACTTTGTAAAATAGTAAAAAAAAAAATTATATTCGCAGTGAGATCGCAGTCTAGCAATGTAAAGATAGTGGTAGATTCATTCGACTATTCATATTAAGCATTTGTAAAAATACTATTTGAATAAAAAACTTATGAATTTGAATTTAAATGGCTTAGCCTAATCGCCTTAAGTTTTAGTAGGTACACAAAATCGGCAATTTATTCAGCTTTTCGTGACACAATAAAAGATGGAGTACCTAATTCGTGGAAGCAACTAAGTCGATAAAAATAGAATAATTTTGGGAAAATAAATTATTCAATTTTCCAATCACTTCAAAGCTCCGGGCATAATAAGTATTCTGAAAAGCAAAATGAGTAGGAAGTTGGTAGATAATCAAATAAACAATAAACATCGATCCTTTGCAAGGCAAGCTTTGACGGAAATAAATTGCTCATCCGTATTATAGGTAGATTATATCATAATATAATACAACAGGTTATTAGGTACAACATATTGTACCTAAGCTGTTCGGGAAGTGGCTGGATGAGGAAGGCTGGGGACCGGGTGTGGTGGCGTTCTTTGGGAAAGGCCTATGTTCAGCAGTGGACGTCCGCAGGCTGGGATGACGATGATGATGATGATGATGATATTGTACCTATAATATATATTGACATAATCAAATCAAATCGTACAGAACAACCGACACAATACGATAGTAGGTACATATAATTTTTTCAGGGAACTTCCTGAATATTAATGAAAAGCGAGAGGTAAAAAGAAGTTTTGGTTCAGAGTGATTAAACTTTTGACTGAGAAATAGGTATGGTCTAGGTTTGACCGAATAAGACTTCTATGTTTCTTACCTAGGTTCCACAGAACATACTTAGTTTATATATAAAAATGTTTATATATAAAAAATAAATATTTTCTCACCTCCGGGCGGAAAGCGTCAATTTTCCTCCCGCTGCGCTAAACGAAAATGCCGCTTTCCGCCTCCGTCGAGGAGAAAAATAGTATACACACCACGGGCAGTAAATAAGAAAGCCTCAGATCACATGTTTATTGAACTCGGCTTCGCCTCGGACAACAATTACATGTGATCTGAGACATTTCTTATTTTACTGCCCTAGATGTGTAATATACTATTCTCATTTGCCTTTAGACCCTAGGGAATCAACAGGGTCAACTGAGTCAGGATCTGAAGAAAAGGTCACGTATCAATCACCAGTAGGTACATGCACCTAGAGCGGTCCTTAGGCATATACATTTGAGGAAACGGCGTACAAATATTCGGTTTGACTTTGATTAGGATTAAGGTTAATAGGAGTGAGGTAGAATAAGGATGGATGTGTAATGTAGGGTAAGCTCACATTACACTTCGTATTCGTCCTCCGAGATTAGCATGATATTCTTGTAGTACCGTGTACGTACGGCCACTTTCACACGTTAGTTGAGGTAACTGAAAATAAAAACAAACGCTCCCTCCTAGCGGCCGATAGCTGGCCACTATATATAGGCCCCACTCCTGCACAACTAGTCATTCGTGTTTTCGTGCTCAGCCACTTCGCACGTCCGCAAATTCGGTGAGTTTTTATTTTTATTTTTAAATTATTAAATTAAAAATTAATATTTTTATTATTTATTTTTGTGATAAAAACGTAAAAGTGATTTCGGAAATTTGAAATTAAACCGATCACGTAAACGTTATCACCGAATAAGTTTGTCATCGAGTTTTTTGGAGTCTTCTACACTGTTTTGTCATCGAGCTTTTGTTTTTGAAGTCTTCTACACTGCTTGTCATCGAGTTCTTTGGAGTCGCTGCAATCGCCAACACTGCCACCGTCGAGTCGCAACATTGCTCGTCAGCCAACTTTCTAATAATGTGTGTTTGCGCATAGGATTTTTTTTTTCAGAAATATAGCTAAACTCAAACCGAAATTCAATTAATGTTTCTTACTCAAATAGACTTTTACAAGTCTTTTTTGAGTTGTCGAGTGGAATCTTTCACTGGTTCGGAATAACATTCCTACAGAAAAGAATCAGCAAGAAAGTCTGTTAAAATCTACCTGTCTAGACGTGGATATTATGAAATCTTAGCAAATCGGATTGCCTATGGCTACCTATTGAAGTGTGTTTTCGCATGCAATCTCTTGCCTACAAAAATAATAGACTTACAATAAGTCGTAGGCGAGGCCCCCCAGGCATTGCTCAAATTGGAAGTACGTTTTCGCGTGCAATCTCATGCCTACAAAATAATAGACTTACAATAAGTCGTGGGCGAAAGCCCTCAGGCATTGCTCAATTTGAAGTACGTTTTCGCGTGCAAACTCATGCCTAATAGACTTACAATAAGTCGGAGTACGTTTTCGCGTGCAATCTCATGCCTACAAAATGATAGACTTACAATGAGTCGTAGGCGGGGGCCCTCAGGCATTGCTCAAATTGAAGTACGTTTCAATTTGGAGTACGTTTTCGCGTGCAATCTCATGCCTTCAAAGTAATAGACTTGCAATGAGTCGTGGGCGAAAGCCCTCAGGCATTTCTCAAATTTGAAGTACGTTTCAATTTGGAGTACGTTTTCGCGTGCAATCTCATGCCTACAAAGTACAAAGTAATAGACTTGCAATGAGTCGTGGGCGAAAGCCCTCAGGCATTGCTCAATTTTGAAGTATATTTTTGCGTGCAATCTCATGCCTACAAAGTAATGGACTGGCAATGGGTCATGAGCGGGGGCTCTCAGGCGTTGTTCAATTTTGAAGTGTTTTTTTTCGTACACGATTTCATGCCTATGAAATTATGCCTGTATTGCGTTGATTGTTTGAACTAACTATTGCTAAATCTATTTTTTGAGAAGTGCGTCCTTTTACGCACTTTATTGGCACACCTTTTTTCATACGACGAAAGTGCGCACGCACGTGCTTGAATCTCAAAGCATCTTCGATCAGGTGCGAAAACTTATCCAAGCATTCATGTTGCTATAATATGCTTCACTATTGGGACTGCGTTCTAATGAACAATAATGAATGACTAATGTCATGAAGACCAACGATCTTACCTGCCCTGGGAGAAGTCATGATGACGCAGGCGCAAGTCCCGCCTTCACTCCCGAATCCTGACAGCAAGACGCCTTCGAGTTTTTTGTTATGATGTTTTGAGCATAGCTACTATAGCAGAGCTTTATAAAACGATACGGATCGTCGGATACAGCATCTATTAATGGACGCACGACGCTTTAATTACGACATACAGCGATTACAACAAGACGTTTAATTGTCCTCAGGATTAGTTATTGCATATTAAAACTAATTCTTATTATTTAGCAAGAATCTTTCAGAAACTTACAAAGATGCTAAGGCGATAATTAAATAGAGCGCAGAGTCGAAACAGCCTCAAGCCCAAACCGCAAAGGAAGTTTTAAATCAACAGACCTGTTTATGCGAGCATTTCGGCTAAGGACTTCTCATCGCAGCCATCGTTGTCCGAGATTAGGTACACTGGTAATTTTTTTTAAAAAAAATTGGCAAATTTTTTAAAAAAGCAGTGGTCATCCATAACCGATGACCCTACAGTGGTTAGTTGTGTTTTCCTATAGTATTCCTATTTTAAGTGTTTCTTGTTTTGCCTCGAAATTCATTCAAAAGGCAGTCGATGGTCCCTTAGCTATAGGAGCTATATCACAAAGTGAACCTGCAGTACATTAATTTTTGACTGCAGTACTCTTTTTCCGAGTCATACGGCAAGAACATACTATTTACTTTAATATAAAACAATGAAATACATTTCAATATTTTTTCTTTATTTGAAGAATTTAGAACAATAATTGTATTAGTGAGAACTGCTATATGACCACAACCAATCAAAAATATGCTTAGTTTTCGGTCCTAATACATGCAGACCAGAAAGGCAACTAAATTAATTGCGCTTTTGTTTGAAAATAGTTTTCCAAATATACGTTCCACAGTTATTTGGTTTATTTAAACCAAACTGCAATATTTTTTGTATTTTTTCGCTCGTGGAACCTATCTAAAAATTTCCTCGAGGCTAAGAAATTAATGTTACTCCTGTTAATCATAATAATTCTTTAATAATCTTTACAGTTTGGCAACTTAACAGTTTTATTTTATAATTAATTTTAAAACAAGTAAATAACTTCCGTATAAGGAGTTCCGACACTACCTATAATTATTGTTCGATGATGATTGATTCTCTTTTTAAAAAGAAACCACAAAACGAACGTCTCTATAACATAATATTTCAATGAAAAGAAACAATAAGTTGCCACCGAGCTCCTGCAACTTTTTTTTTTGAATACGTAATTTATTCTTATATACATAATAATATTTTTTTTTGAACTTTGCTACATTAGTTGGCCTTATTACTTCATCGTGGCCGGCTAAAACAACCAAGTTTTAGAAGGTGTAAATGTTTTAAATTTAAAAAATGGTAATTAAGAAACAACGCATCTATATCCTGTTGTCCTTCAGATTTTGAGCGGCTTAATTCTGTAAACAAAATTGGTCATAGGATTCTCAACTGCGGGGTTGGGGGCCGCTTGTGGTGAGGAAACTGCTAGCACCCTACGAAATGAGGCATTTCACATTAACCAGTTGGAAATTCTGCCAGCTTACTTCGGTTTCAAGTATTTGTTGAATACTTACACATTTTTTCAAAATCTTTTCAAGATCGCCAATACCATTGCAGTTGGTTTCATAACCTGCATGGCTGGTAGGTATTTCCCCTCTTGAGATGAGCCCACGAGATATATATTGAATAGATGCGATTACAAAGATGTTTGTATTACATATAAACGCTCTAGTCACGATACTAAAGCTATTAGAGAATCAAGACGAATCCGTTCAAAGGTATTTAGTGGGAACTGTCTAAATAACTCGAAAATTCTCCTTTTTGCGTCCCAATGTTATACCAATTATAAAAATTAATATATTTCGTGTAAGAATGACTCCGATGCGTACGTCATTAATGCTTTCATGGGTTTCAATCTCTTGGGTTTCCACTCTTCGGTATTATCAAGAAAACACAAGTAAAGTTCATAATTTTTGTTCCTTTATAGCCTACCATCATATCGCATATTTAATGGTTTACTTGCTGTAATTTGTCTTCGGACCCACTGGTCCACTGGTCTTTGAACCATCTGACGTGGTTATATATATACATAAGTATATATATATTTTTATTTATTTAATTATTTTTTTTTTTTCTTTCTCTCTCGTTCCTGCAGCCGCAAATTACACCTCACATACCCTGGTTGGAACTACTGCTGGCTGCTCGCCAGTAGTCCTTATTGATATGAGATTTCCCACTCTCATCTATAGAAATGATGAATACCTTTCAGTCAGTTTTATTTCTGTCCTTCTATAAATTCATTTAAACAACACGATGGTTGATCAATTAAGTTATTTCAATTCGGCAATCAATACTATACATCTCTTCCATGGATGTCTTCAGCAAGCATTAATTCAATTGAATTTGAGTTGTTGAAATTTATCACAACTTTACCAATAGTTGTAGATCTCATAATATTAGAGATAAGTGATCTCTAAGTATAATATGCAGTTTCATTGAAAAAATTGAACATAGGTACTATAAATAGATTTTCTAAATTTTTTTTTCAAATTCATACTGACTTTCTATGCTAAAATGTAACATCACTTGAGATCCTTGAAATGCATTAATATTTTTTTTTTTGTTTTTTCTCAATCAATGATCTGATGAAATTTCAACTATAAAAGAACTTTTGAAGCATTAAATAATTTTATGAGCTTCAAGAACATTACATAGAATGCAAAAGTTTTTCAAAATTGTAATAATAATAATATATAACATAGAACTTTCCTTCGAAATTTCTCGTCAATCAAAATTTTTAATTTTTAATTAAAACTTTTGATTGAAAAACTTTCTGAACAGGTTTTTTCCGTATATAATACAATTTTTACATTATCGTAAGTGTAACTCAATAGTTATCTTGACAAAATTAAACACCTTCGACACAATATCGGACTTATCTGTTCCTCAATACAGCGCGGCCTCAAGAGCCCGCCATATCCACAAGAATATTTTAGTTACAGTCACTTGGCATATCCACAGACTGGTCCTTGTTTTTGCCCAAAGTACACGACACTAAGTAGTTGCTCGAATACTTTTGAAATTATAATTTTCCTTATCGAAAATTCAGATTGTTGAGTTGACTCATTTCTTACAAATACTATGATCCTGTAATAATAAAATCGAGCATTATAAAAAACAAAGTTATACAGTACCTCGTAAATATCTATCAAAATAAATAAGATTGTTCATTAAATAAGAACATAATCATTATTATGTATTAAATATGATATACCTGATGGTTAAAGTGCGTTTTTCGCATAATAACTACGAGTAAGACCTGTTTTCATGACAAGTCTCTCAATATCTACAAGAATATCATGCTAATCTCGGAGGACGAATACGAAGTGTAATTAATGATTAAACGAACTTACCTGTAAGTGAAGTTCGATCATAATTATACGAGTATTCGTCCGAAGAGATTAGCATCCCACCCTCCCACGGGTTACCCCAGTGTCATGAAAAGGTCACATTTCAAATTCAAGGTTAAATTTGTAATATATATGTGTTTATGAAAGTGTAAAACAAAAACAAAAAAAAAAAAAAAAAAAAGGTCAAGCTCCGAACTAAATGACTAGTTGTGCAGGAGTGGGGCCTATATATAGTGGCCAGCTATCGGCCGCTAGGAGGGAGCGTTTGTTTTTATTTTCAGTTACCTCAACTAACGTGTGAAAGTGGCCGTACGTACACGGTACTACAAGAATATCATGCTAATCTCTTCGGACGAATACTCGTATAATTATGATCGAACTTCACTTACAGGTAAGTTCGTTTAATCATTAATTATAGACGTGAGGGTAGGTTATGATATAATGTGTTTTTTGTCAACCTGACGTGAAGGTGTCAACTATCATTACTTATAAATTACTAGCTGATGCCCGCGACTTCGTCAGCGTGGTTTAAGTTTATTTGATTCCCGCGGGAACTCCTTAATGTTTCGGGATAAAAACTAGCCTAGGTCCTCTACTATACCCATGTTAAAAATCACGTCGATCCGTTGCTCCGTTGCGCCGTGATTGAAGGATAAACCAACAAACAAACACACTTTCGCATTTATAATATTAGTATGATTTTCTACGAGCGGTTTATCTCGGACGTCAATATATAATTTTATAATTATAATTAAATTTGACCTGGTGGGAGGCTTCGGCTGTGGCTAGTTACCGCCCTACCGGTAAAGACGTGCCGCCAAGCGATTTAGCGTTCCGGTACGATGCCGTGTAGAAACCAAATAGGGGTATGGGTTTAATATAACTGCCAATGCCCCTATCAGGTTAGCCCGCTACCATCTTAGACTGCATCATCACTTACCATCAGGTGAGATCGCAGTCAAGGGCTTGTAGTGGATAAAAAAAATAAAAAAATAGGGGCCAGGTAAGATCGTAGTCAAACGCTGACTTGTAGTGGATTTAAAAAATTATAGCGCGTCGCGTCGTTCAAAATATTATAAGACCGGATCAGAGAAAATTCGGAAATAATAAAACAAATTGGCCTTGCAGGGGATCGGAACTAGGACCTCCCAGACACTTGGCGCTTACCAACGCGCCAGGAAGGTCACAAAAATTCCCTTAGGGCGTTTAAAAACATAAATCGTCGTTTTTTTTTTGCGGATTGTATGAAATTTTAGGCCTGCCCCCCGATTGTGTAAGGAAATAATCGTTTGTCAAACGGATAATTCTGTTCATGGAGTTCATAGATGCCTGCCCCTCAAAATGCATGTATGAACTCCTAATAATTGACCGAGCAAAGCGAAGGTCTCTGAGTCTACTTGAGTGAATTGGCACTTGTCCGTCCGTCTGTCCGTCCGTCTGTCAGAGCCTTATAGCTTCTGAATTACTGAACGTAATTACTTCAAATTTAAATACAATATGTAAACCGATGGCCTCCCGCCGAATATGGCTTAAAAGTTATAAAAATCTTTATTTCAGGGGGGCTCTCATAGAAGAGAATGCGAAGTAAAATATTTTTCGTACCACTTGCTCAAAAAAGTGACATTCTATGCCACAAAAAGCGAACATAACAATAGTCATTTTTAATCTGTTAAAAACAGGGAAAGAAAATTGTACTGAATTTCATTCGTCCTCTAGGGGGAGAATGTGATTTAAATTTGGAATACCGAAATTTATAGTGAACTACATCTGTGTTTAGGTACACCATTGAGTTTGTATATAAAGCATTATACATCGTTTTGAAAAAGGAATACGCATTTATTATGCAGTTATGATTATTAAATAAAATGACGAAAACCGACGAGGCCGTATGAGCTTGATGCCTTTGCTTTTCCGACAAAAAAATATTAGTCTAGGAATTTGCCGCGTTTTTGTTTTCTTCAAATACATAAACGTTATTTGTAACTCTCTCTATCAATAATTGGACCAATGTTTCGAATGTTAACTTTTACTTTTAATTTGCTTTTGACTTTTTACTTTTTGACGGCCTCCGTGGCGCAGTGTGTAGCGCTGTTGTCTTAACGTGCGGAGGTCCCGGGTTCGATCCCCGGCAGGGTCAATTTGGGAATTTATAATTTCTGAATTTTCCCTGGTCTGGCCTGGTGGGAGGCTTCGGCCGTGGCTAGTTACCACCCTACCGGCAAAAACGTGCGTTCCGGTGCGATGCCGTGTAGAAACCGAATAGGGGGATGGGTTTAATATAACTGCCATGCCCCTAACAGGTTAGCCCGCTACCATCTTAGACTGCATCATCACTTACCATCAGGTGAGATCGCAGTCAAGGGCTAACTTGTAGTGGATAAAAATAAAAATTGTCATTATTTTTAATAAATGCTTATCTCATATTATTATTGTGTTAATTTTTTCGCAAATGGTACGAAAAGTAGAGTATTTTCCTCGGTGATAAAGCTGTCTTAGTCTTGGGTGAACTTAAATCCCTCGCTACACTCAGGACTCGTCTTAAATCCCTCGCTTCGCTCGTGATTTAAGTTTTTAACACCCTCGCTACGCTCGGGAGTAAACCTCGAGTCCTTCGTTACGCTCGCGATTTAAATCGTCACCCGCGACAGAAGACACTGCTTTATCCCCTTGGTTAATAATCTACTATTTTATAGCTTTACATAGAGTTGCGGTATATCATTTTAAAGATAATTAGGAATAGAGTCCAAAAATATTTTTTTTTTTAATTTTTCCCCTAAAATTGACAAAATGGGGGGCTTTCAAAGTGGAGATTTTCTAACGTCCAAAGTTGACCTGAGAACTCTCAATTTTCTGAAAGGCTGAGCCTGAAACTTGATCAAATATTTGAATTATATCCTGTACTTGAACAACAAATACTAAAATTAGATAAATATTATAAGGAAACGAAATTATTTAATTTTTAATGATGATGATATTTTTAACAGAACTTCACAATGATGTCAATAGATGGCGCTCTGTGATACCGCGAGGTCTCGTTTTTAGCTGTCAAATGATTACCATTAACTTAGACAATGTTCAGTCAGCTCTGAATGCGATGAGTCCCGATCCAACCGAGCCTAATTCATTAAATATCGAGATTACCTAAATCGTACAGTAATAGATGTACAGCTACAGGGCAAACGCGAGGTCAAAGGCTAACGACGCGGAGCACGCACCACCAAATCCCAGAATAGAAATACATTGATTAAAGCGGCGTATTGGGCAGTTATTTACCCTTTTAGCCGGTGTCGGGGTTAGCCCGCGGCTAGCTGTCTCTTGCCGGATATGGAGCCGCGCCCACATCCGGCCGGGCCCCTGTGAACTACGCCATCATAATATGTCCGGTCCATCTAATGTGATTTATATTCGTTCGCCGAATTAACCACTTTCACGTAACATAGGTTTTGACCGTGGTTTTGACGACCTCCCGGGCGCAGAGGTGAGCTCTGTGGTCTTATAGTGAGAGGTCCCGGGTTCGATTCTATAAAAAAGTGCTTTTTTTTTATCCACTACAAGTTAGCCCTTGACTGCGATCTCACTTGAGGGTAAATGAAGATGCAATCTAAGATGGTAGCGGGTTAACCTGTTAGGAGCATGGCAGTTATATTAAACCCATACCCCTAATCGGTTTCTACACATCGTACCGGAAAGCTAAATCGCTTGGCGGTACGTCTTTGCCGGTAGGGTGGTAGCTAGCCACGGCCGAAGCCTCCCACCAGACCAAACCAGAGAAAATTCAGAAATTCTAAATTCCCAAATTGAGCCTGCCGGGAATCGAACCCGGGACTTCCCATAAGACAACAGCGCTCAACACTGCGTTAAGAAGAATTTTCGTCAAGAAGATCAACCGTAGAAATTCATAAAGGGACCCTCGTTGCAGGCGACCGAAAAAGCAACCATCCTTCCTTCCTTTTCAGAAAGGTACTTTAATATAGAAGACTCAATTATTCAATAGCATGAATTAGCTTCACACGCTGCAGTGTGCTTCGGTTTTGTTTTTCCAATTTTCCGTGAATCCTCGGGATTTTGTGAAAATCCTTTCATATCGGATGCCTCCATCGCATGCAAATTAACTGTCTCGAGTCGAGCTTTATAGCTGTATAGCTTTGTTATCTCAACACTATCAATGTAGGTAGATTGTGCATCGCACAGTATCTATTGGCATTTTATTTTCAGGGTTAAAGAAAAAGACAAGTCTAGCCTATGTCCTACCCCGGGACGTAACCTACCTGAATACCAAATTTCATCAAAATCGGTTGAAAAGATAGGCCGTTATAGGGTAGCAGACAGACAGACAAACTTTCGCAATGGGGGCTATCGCGTATGAATTTGCCGCTAGGGGCGCTGGTGTCGGGTGAGGGCCAATATCATTCACTTTTCACTGGTTTTGGCGGGTTTCGTGACATAAATTATAATTTCTTTAATTTACCTGTTGAAAAGTGATCTCCTTCGTGAAATTATCGCAAATATGGATTATTTGGCGATGAATGTGAACGCTTTGAAAGCGGAATTAAGAAAAAGAGGCGCAAAAATAGGCGGCCTCAAAGAGCAGCTAATTCAGAGGTTAGTTTGTTTACTGTTTCCAAACTTATTTTTTGCCAAAAGTATGCTTGTTTGCGAGGTAACAGCTGTGTTTTTTCTTTTTACATATATTTACCTAATATAGGTATTATATATTATATTTACTTACTAAGACTTCTGCATGAAAGGTTAAGGGTTTCATGCACATCAAGGACACACTTTTACTACATGATATTGAAATATACCTATGTCTCTGGTTATGTACCCACAGTAGGTATCACTAACGAGAACACACCTATCTTGGGATCAGATTACTATGTGTGAGATGACCAGAATTTAATAATAGTAGGTATTTCTCTTGATTAATATTAGATGTTTCATTTCAGGTTTCTCCAGAAGGATTAATTGGAGAACTAACTAACAGTATTGGAAGTGAAATGTACTTTCTCTATAAAAGATGAGTTTATCAGTGTGATAATTATTATAAGTACATAAAAACGATCAATAATGAATACTTATTGTTTGAAAGAAAGTAGCCCCTACTATCATACATACATGATACCTGCTATTGCTAGAAAATTTTCCAGCTTAATCTAGTATCTACCATTGTTTAGTAGTTTCAACTAACAACTCAACCATCTTTCAGTATCATATCCATTGTATGGATTTAAGTACAATGATTAATATTTTTTTGTATAGCAGTGTGTTTTAAAGGGAAAGGGAAGGATAAATATAAGTTTAATAAGTAATTAATTTATTTTTATTTTATTTATTAAGTGCCTATATAATTAATTCCTCAGAATCCTGCGAATTCCTGCGAAACGCCACTAGCCACTGTTTTAGAACAGTTTTATCTTTTGGAAACATGTGTTCTCCTTTTTTTCCGAACAAAACGGAACTGCACAACATTGCGGAACTAGCTACTCGATATGATGATAGTTATAAATATTAATAAACATAATGAGATTCAAGATTTAAAACTTTGTTTCGGCGCCGATCTTATAAAGTCGCCTTTGACAGCTATACCTCTGACCTTAGTCAACAGTGGCGCCAACTGGTGAGCAAAGAAACGATAGTCCCCATTGGGTATTTGACAACTATTCAAATAAATTTTTTTATTTAGTGATTATTATTTATTATGTAGAGGATCTTCCAAAAGTCGTAATATCCACGCCACGTCCCCTGATAGTTTTATTTTGAATATAACCATTTTAATAAACACTCGATTAAAGTAAATACATACTGCTGTCAGTATGTGCTGTATATGTATGTATGTGTATGTATGTGTATGTATGTGTATGTTAAGGATTCCTTGGACAGCCAAGCGCACAAACGCGTCTATCCTGTCACAGCTAGGGGTAAAAACGCGACCTCCATATGTACCAACGCCTGCTCTCTTACTTCGGTCACATCATGCGACGTGGGAACGACAGCTTGGAAAAGCTTATAGTGACGGGCAACACCGAGGGCAAAAGATCGAGAGGCCGCTCACCAACCAGATGGTCAGACCAGCTGAGGGACTCCAAGTGCAAATTTCACACCATTGCAAGACTGGCCTCCGATAGATTCCGATGGAAAAATTTAATCCGCGCAAGGTTGCAAAATCCCCAGGACCACGATCTTCAGCAATGAAGGAACGACTGCAGAGAGAGAGAGATGTGTATGTGCTGTCATAGTAGGTACAGGTTCCCTAGCGCAGCAGTAATAAAAGCTTTGTTTTAATGATGTTTTGACTGAAAAAAGTGTGTCGAACTTTAATGACGTCACATTTCAGAATTTCATATAAATCCCAAACTTAGGACGCGTTTTGACGTTTGAAAAAAAGTTGCTGATTTGACTTTTTGTCAAATACCCAATTATAATATTAAAATGGATTAGTATGGATATGGATGTCGACGTTGTCAAGTGTTTCAGCAGTTTATTAACTATTTCTATCTTTGCGGCGTGATCGTGGCCTTCCAAGCGAAGGTAAAGATGTATAAAAGTTGCACTAATGCTTATGTATTCCACTGACAGCGGCTGTTCCCTGAAATGCCAGTAAATACCAAGGCTGGGCCGGTGCGGGGACCGACATTTTAACACGTGCAAAGGCCAAAATAACGATTAGCTTCTGTTTATTTTTAAACCAAACTAGCTTACCAACTGAGCACCTCTCTGGTGGAAAGGCATCCTATAGAGGGCTGTTTTTTTAATTCCACCACACGTTAGCCCTTAACTGCGATCTCACCTGATGGTAAATGATATGCAGTCTAAGATGGTAGCGGGCTAACCTGTTAGAGGTATGGCAGTTACGTTAAACCCATACCCTTAGTCGGTTTCTACGCGGCATAGACCCAGGAACGCTAAATCGCTTGGCGGTACGTCCTTGCCGGTAGGGTGGTAAGTGGTAACTAGCCATGGCCGAAGCATCCCACCAGGCAAAAAAAAAAGCATAAAGATTCATAAAGCAGTCGGTAATGACTCTATTATTTATACTTTAGTTCAAAGTTCTTCAAAGTTATAAGGTCACAATGGAGCGCTGCAGTTCGTCGTGGATTTTTAACTTTTTTTAAATTTATTACTTGTTACCATAGGTGGTAATTTCTTGCGACTTATCATAAGTAGCACAATTTGTCCTGCGTGAAATAAATCATTTCATTTTCATTTTTCATTTTCCATGATACCGTTAGTAGATACGGTAAAGAATTACAGTTAATTACGTGTAATCAGACCACCGCGCCGCGCCGCGCCCGCCTCGCGTGACCCTGATGTTACACGGACACCGGACTTGTGCACACGTAGGGGTATCACACAACGTCGCGTCGATTGGACTTTTTTTTTAATCCACTACAAGTTAGCCCTTGACTGCGATCTCACCTGATGGTAAGTGATGATGCAGTCTAAGATGGTAGCGGGCTAACCTGTTAGGGGCATGGCAGTTATATTAAACCCATACCCCTATTCGGTTTCTACGCGGCATCGTACCGGAACGCTAAATCGCTTAGCGGCACGTCTTTGCCGGAAGGGTGGTAACTAGCCACGGCCGAAGCCTCCCACCAGGCCAGACCAGGGAAAATTCAGAAATTATAAATTCCCAAATTGACCCTGCCGCACCCGACCACATGTTAGTCCCAAGCACTCGGTGGTTATAAAGGAAACAACACGAGTACTTGAACTGTAGTTTATTAGTTGCGATAAATTTAGTATTTTCACAAAAGTATAAGGTTTACTACCTAAATCACGTGACGCGACTCGCGAGGACCTCCAAAAGGTATTTCGGCGATACTTTTTCCTTCCTTTTCTTTCCTTTTTGCTTCCGTTTTTCCCTCAGCCTGTAATATTGATATCTTCAAATCAAGAATGAATATGCATCTTCTAGGCAAGCAAGCGCACTCCACAACAATACAATACTTACAATTTTTCTGTTTAAAGTTTCTCATTATACCTACATATTTTTATAATTCCGTGATTTTTGTCCGGAATTCTTAGTTTGTATCTGTCAACCCTATGTGTCTGTGGATAGTAAAGATTTATATTGCTCGTTATGAGGTAGGTAATGCCTGTCCACAACCTTGGCAGGTGGGGTTGGGTTCGAGGAAAACCAATGAGTTGAAATCTAAAGACAATCCTTTCAACAACCATTGGAAAGCTAACTTTTTTTACAGACGTTATATTTTACTCGTAACTTTAAGGCTTCATTTAAATTATATGTTGCTATTTAACTTCAACCCTTAGGAGTATACAATATAGGAAAGATTAAAATTTTAGGTTAGAGCAATAACTATTACATAATCTGTTTTGGTTGCCAAATAAATAAATAAACTATACTATAATTTCCTTCAATATACTTATGTAGGTACAAGTGTGTGACCCTTGACTGTGGTTTCGGTGGTAAGTGATGATTGCATTCTAAGATGGAAGTTGGCTAACCTGGAAGGAGTGTGACAGTCATTATTAAACCCAACTCAAATGTTATTTTTCCACACATAAAACGTCAAATCCTGACTGTCTCCAAATCCTAGGACCTAGGTAGATGAAATTTTGCACTGAGGTTTCCTTTACAATGTGGACGAGGAATAAGGTCGGATTTTTTAAATTCACACAGAGATTATACTTTGATTATATTACTTGATGCAAAGAGTTCTCAAATTTCGATTGGATTATGGTATGTATGGAACGCAGAAAAAAATCACAGATTTCGCAGTCCCCGCAAGAATCGGATCATTGAAAATTAATACAAAAAATTACGAAAAACCACTTCTCGCTTGCATTCGCATCTTTTAACACTATAACCATGACGATCGGTCAATTATCATAGAAGCTACATCACTTTTTCTACAATTCCAAATCTAAAGGGACCACCTAAAATCATATAATTATTAACAGATTTTCAAAATTTTTTCGCCATTTTGTAGCTAAAGTAATACCCTAGGACTCTTGTTTTAATTTTTTTCTTAAGTCCGTTTTTTTTTTCGAAATATTTACAATTTAGTAAACCAACACCCCCCAAAAAACCCGATTTTTTACATTTTTCAAAATTCCAAAAAAAGTTACCAGCCGATTTTCAAAATTCAAACGCTAACAAGTGTCTCTATTAATTCCTTAAGTGACTCTTGGTACTATTCCCATCTCGATCTTTCCAAAATCCTTGGAGCTATGGCTATATAAAAATACGTCTCAGGCGATTTGCATCTGGTAACCATTTTCAATGGTAATGAATGAACGAGAAATCACTCTCAACGTACGTTTCACTCCGAACGTACGTTGAGAGTGATTTGGAAGATTTGTGTGGTGTGGTGCGGTGCCGGTGCGAATTGCTGGGTGGTGGGTGTTCGCATGCTATTGGTGAAGGACACGCACTGTACCACATAGATTTGTCTGCTGTGGCGGATTATAGCGAATTAAACTTCTCGTTCATTCATTATCATGGACTTCCGCAAAGTAACGCCTGCTTCGATTCAATATTTTCAATGGTAAAACACTGTATGACTCTCGTTAAAAAAGTTTGAAAATCGTTTTGATGACCCGCACGTAGGTATTTCAGTAGTTAGTATAATATTTGCGGTGGGAAAGGCGTTAGTTTTGCCATTAGAAGCATGACATGTGAAATGTGAAGGCGCGGCCGACACGACACACGCCGTCCTTTCATTCTCACAGTCATTTAGTTTATAATTAAGTTCACTGCAGGGAGTGGTCTACCGTGCGTTATTTTGCGTGATTCTTGTTATTTACTTTACCCATAACATAATAGTTATATGGGCCTTTGACGATTTTAACACTAATAACAAAAGTGCAAAAGTGTGTCTGTCTGTCCATCCGTTTGTCCGTCTGGGTCGAAAAAAAAATGCATCTTTTCATCCAATATTTCCGAAATTTGGTAATGTTTGGTTGCCGAGGAAGGATACAGGCCAAAAGTTCCCGGAGAAAAAAAAAATATTACCTATCTATATTTTGAAAATATTATGAAGGTTACGCGTTTTCGTAGCAAGCGTTTGTGTAGAGTCGTAGAGTATAGCTACGCCGCGCTGTAGCTATACTCTACGGCTACGAATCTACGAAAGCTTATTTTGAAGTTTAGCAACGATAGTTATAATTTGTATAATTTGTTATTTATCTAAGAGACCAATATATATAGTACGTATCTAGGTATAGTATTTAAGGTGGTCATAGTGGAAACTCCTGAGGTATAGACACAATTCACGATATTATTTGGTACTAGCTGATGCCCGCGACTTTGTCCGCGTGTTTTAAGTTTTTTAGATTCCCGTGGGAACTCCTTAATTTTCCGGGATAAAAAGTAAACTATGTCACTCTCCATGTCCTCAACATTACCCATGCCAAAAATCACGTCGATCCGTTGCTCCGTTGCGGCGTGATTGAAGGATAAACCAAAAAACTAACAAACAAACACATGTTTCGCATTTTTAATATTAGTATGATACATATAGGTTCATAATAAGTTATACTTTTATGGCACATTAAGAATAATGTGCTTGAAGGAATAGACTTTCTCCTACTTGCTCGAAAACTTCATTATTTAAAAAAACATACGTAAGTACATTTGCTCTTTTCAAGCCTTCGACATTCAAGTAGGATATCAGATACGAGTAGAGGCCGGATGTATACTCTGCTATCGTGCGCCCTCACGACTATAATATTTATATTTTCGTTGAAAAAGGAATCCCGCTTATCCCGGAAGCATGCCAACTTTTTTTCAATGCAAAATAGGCTTGCGCTTGGCGACAATCACGCTTAGTGCAAAGCTATGAGGTCTAGGTTGGAACGCGCTAATTGAAATAATTTAACTTACCCAAAGACGTCCAGCTCTTCGTGGTAATCTGCAGCCATCGCCAGAAACGAAGAATATATCGATAGTACAATTCGTATGCTCTCCCGAACCAGGGTGGGTTCTGTCTCCCATCATCTGGAAATACAAGATTAAAATCTAAGTATAATTTACACTGAAAACAATTTGGACCAGTGCAGACTTGCGCGAAACAACGAAATGTGTTTCTCATACGATGCCGACGTTAGTAACTATCCACAGCCACCAGACCAGAGCAGAGAAAATTCAGAAATTATGAATTCTCAAATTGACCCCGCCGGGAATCGAACGCCGGACCTCCCTTAAGACCACAGCGCTCACCACTGCGCCAGGGAAGTCGTCAAAACGTTTTGTCATGTCCCGGCCGTAGTAGGTACGTACCTAGTCTACCCAATAATGTTTCCGCCCTACTATACGTTTTGCTACTACGTACTTACTGCAGCAAAACAAAGTTAACTTAAACTTCAGTAAGTAGTTGCGGTACGGTACACCTTTACTTCGCGATTTTTTGCACATGGATATAGGACCTGGATACCTACTTAGGCATAACACACCTACTTACTTACGTTTTATCCCGGAGAATCACTACCCAATCCATCCTACCTTTATCTAGGTACCTAAATACCTATATGAGTAGATAGTAGATACCTACATGCTAGCTACATGCTTGCCTTGGGTACGTATAAGCCTTACCATTTTAACGAAGGGTATGTATTATACCTAATAAACTTACCTACATTTCAATGTTCTACGTACCTTATATCTTTGATGTTTAGTGTGTACCTGTGGTGAGTAGGTACTCTTATCTTATCAACCGTTTCTTCAAATCGCAGACCGGATGTTAATATTTGAGAATTATAAATGCTTAGGTAACTAGGTAGACTAGGTATCTAACATAATCGATTTTCTGTATCTCCAAATTCAAATTAGGTAAATAGCTCTGTATATTTTGAACGATTGCAACATGTTCAGATACCTAACATGCATGAGTAGAGAAGTAGATGCCTTGGTAGTATCTACTTATACTAATTAGGGTTCCGTACCAAAATGGTAAAAATGGAACCCTTATGGTGCGACTTTCTCCGTCTGTCTGTCTGTCTGTCTGTCTGTCCGTCCGTCACACTCGATTATTTCAGTAACTACCGAAGCTATCGACATGAAATTTGGAATAGTTGTGTATATTAGTGGCCCAAAAACACTGGAATTAAAAAAAATTGGAAATTATTTTTGTTCTTATTTAAAAAGGGGGGAAAATCGGAGGGTTGAAATTTAAAAGTGAGATAACTGTACTGTGTGGGGTATCATATGAAAGGGTTTACTTTGTACATTCTAAAACAGATTTTTAATTATTTTTAGTCATGATAGTTTTTGATTTATCGGGGAAAAAGTCAAAAAAAATACCGTTCCCCCCCCCTTATCTCCGGAGTTTACCAATCGAAAAATCTGAAATAATTATGGTCAATAGGAATTTATGTATATTTTACAGGAAAACTATAGCCAATGCTCTAACTAGCATAGTGTTTTTGATATTAACAGAAAACCTCTACAAACAAAGTTAGTTTTGCGGTTCATTAAATTCATTTATCGTAAAACTTGCTACAGGTTTGTACGGAACCCTCGGTGCGCGAGTCCGACTCGCACTTTGCCGGTTTTTTTTATAAATGCGAACGTTTGGATGGATGGATGGATGGATGTATGGATGGATGGATGTTTGTTACTCAATCACGCCCCAACGGCTGAACGGATATGGATGAAATTGGCACAGAGATAGATTATAGTCTGGATACTTTTATGCCGGAAAATTAGAGTTCCCGCGGGAACCAAAAAAAACCTCAATTCACGCGGACGAAGTCGAGGGCATTAGCTATTTTCTAATAAGTAAAATGAAGAACCCAGCATTACTGAAATCAGATTTTCACATAGTTACCTATGTGAAAATCTGATTTAATTCGCTAATTAAGCGAATTTCAACAATTAGGTAGTAGGTAGGAACTGCCAAATATTCTCAGGGAGACAGCTATTACTATGAGTATAAAGTTCGATTTGCCACCATACGTCTTTCGCGCGTTATACAAATCTGACATCATCGCCAATGCACCAGAATTTAATTGACCAACTGTATGAGTGGTAGGTACATAAGTAAGTAAGTATATTATGCCGTGAGGTCCGTGTCAACTGATAACAGCGCCTGTTAAAAAACAGACACAATTAACCAGACGAGCTAATCCATACCTAATACCTATTAGTAAGTATAAATGCGAAAGGGTGTCTGTCTGTCAGCTACATTTTCATGGCCCATCTGTTCAACCGATTTTGATGGAAATTATATTGATGATAATTATTTTTTTTCCCAGAAAATTGAACGTTCCCGTGGGAATCAAAAAAACTTAATCCGGACGCGGACGCGGATGCCCGCGGACGTCATCTAGTAACATATGACTAGGGTGGACACTCACGAGTAATAATTAATGTAGTGATTATAAGATTATTATATACCTACCATGGCTGCCGAGGTCTTCGTAATCGCCTCTTCCACTCACTACTCTCATTGGAAACATATCCCACTTCTTTTCACTTCACTGCATCCTATTTAACTTCACTTGGTTCACTGGGGATTGTTAGGTAAGTATTTTGGTTTTGCAACAGATCTCTAGATACATCCACACTAATATTATGTCTGTCTGTCTGCTACGCTTTGTCTTTACTATCTACCAATTTTCACTAGGAAGATAGATTTGGTGGAAGTGTAGAGGTTGCATCACGGGTAGATACATTTTTATCTCAGGAAATTAAAATGTTCCCGCGGAGGGTCGCGGGCATCATCTATTGTTATTATAATACTCACTAATTGTTAATATTTCCATTATTAACTGTTACCTTTGCCGGTAAGAGCAATAATTGATCACCCATTAGATCAGATTATGGACTTGGGACAACGCAGATAGGTAGTTCAATAAGTCAAAACTTAGACTAAGTAGGTACCTACTTAAGTGGAGATGTGCAGACTATACTTAGTAGCCTAGCTAAGTTACCACGAGAAAAAGACGTGAGACAAGTGAAAACGCAAAAGCTGGCCAGCACGCTTAACTATCCACAAGCTTACTGCGATTTTTTACTTGTGAGAAATATGAAAATAAGTTTAGATTTCTTGTAGAGAGAGTAGAGTAGAGCCGAGGTATTTAACGTAGCATATAACGTAATAATTGTCACATAAAAGCACTTCACTATCACTACACAATTAGATAAGTAGGTAGGTACATTTAAGAGTTTGGTACCTATTTCAAGCGTCACGATCTATATTTTATTATCATCACGAGCGGCACAACACGGCTACTGAACTGACGCTTTTAATGGAATTGTACATAATTGTATGCATATACTGATAAAGCGACCCTTTATTCATGTCCCAATCTTGTCAATACTATACCTACCTATATGTTGATACTGATAAGTATGTAGGTATTTTAACGTGCAACTTGATATTTATTTAAGTGATCCTTATCTCAATGAGAACACAAAAATTATGCTCGTCTTTCTTAACAGTTGGCGATGCCTTATGTACTTACGTAAGCAGTTATTATCATGTAGACAGTTCGATGCAATTTTTCGGCATTCAATTTTCCATCTAGTTAGTCCAGACGCACCAAGCGATTTAGCGTGCCGGTACGATGCCGTATAGAAACTGACTAGCTGATGCCCGCGACTTCGTCCGCGTGGATCGAGGTTTTTCGGTTCCCGCGGCAACTCCATCCAAATTCCAGACTATAATCTGTGCTATAATCTATCTCTGTGCCGATCCGTTCAGCCGTTGGGGCGTGATTGAGTAAATGCCCCAACGGCTGAACGGATCTGGATGAAATTTGGCACAGAGATAGATTATAGTCTGGAATAACACACAGGCTACTTTCTATCCCGAAAAATTAAAGAGTTCCCGCAGGAACCATAAAACCTTAATTGCGTGAATTACGAAGTCGCGGGCATCAGCTAGTAAGTATTTCATAATTAACTACCTAATGGTAATAAAATTAGCAGAATTCGTTGTCGTGAACCCTAGGAATGATAAAAAAAACACAGTTGTATTTTCACATACTTATCAGAGTATTTATTGGTAAATCACAATTATTAGTCTAATACAATTAATAAGCTAGGTACAGAATATAGGCGTTGTTAGAGCATTCATTACTTTATACAATTACACTGCGACATTTTCACGCGCAAATTGTTATAGCGCGAAACGCAGAGTTGCATGCAGCTCAGTAGGTACTTAGTTACGTCGCTGGCACACCGACGCATAAGCACGCAGTTCAGAGGCCTAATTATCTTTTTTTTTTTATCCTCTACAAGTTAGCCCTTGACTGCGATCAGACCTGATGGTAAGTGATGATGCGGTAGCGCGCTAACCTGTTAGGGGCATGGCAGTTATATGAAACCCATACCCCTATTCGGTTTCTACACGGCATCGTACCGGAACGCTAAATCGCTTGGCGGCACGTCTTTGCCGGTAGGATGTTCACATTCTTTGTTTGACTGGGCCCGTCTATGTAAATTGAGGTCGTTGTGCCATCTAGTACCTACATAATATATATCGATGCTTTTGCATGATACAAACTCGGGCATACACTCATAGCAATGTGATGCTAAGGAAAGAGCCTAAACGCGCACAAGCTCGTGTGTCTATCACCCGCTTAACTGACGATCGACAAATCATATTAATATTATAAATGCGAAAGTGTGTTTGTTTGTTGGTTTGTCCTTCGATCACGCCGCAACGAAGTAACGGATTCACGTGATTTTTGGCATGGATATAGTTGTGGACCTGGAGAGTGACATAGACTGTTTATCCCGGAAAATTAAGGAGTTTCCGCGGGAATCAAAAAAACTTAAACCACGCGGACGAAGTCGCGGGCAACAAATAGATAAATAATTTCGGCCACACGTGTGTTACTGGCTCGACTGTAAACACTAAACCTAATAGCTAATTAATATTTAATTAGGACTGATTAGCATCTGTCACTCACAGCTTTGCGTTAATTAATCCGTTACCGCCATTTTGTGTTAAAGCCTGTTGCACATCTCTGCAGATCGTCTGTTTTTTTTTTAATTTATAGACTAGCACTTGGCTGCAACCAGACCTGCTAGCAAGTGGGGATGTAGTCTAAAGTGACGGACGCTTAGGGGTCATCCATAAAATACGTCACACTAATTTCGTGATTTTTTGATCCCTCCCAGTCACAGTTGGTCACATTTGTCAGCCCCCCCCCCTACCTAGTGTGACGTCACATATCTTGCAATTTTACATCTATACTCTATCCACGGAGACAAGTTAATAGGGAAGACATGGACTCGTTTGTTATTGGTCAGCGATAACCGTTAATGCAGTGTACAGACTACGTGTATATTTTAGTCTGATCGTGGTACCCGTACTGTGCAGACGCGCTCATATTTTATCCTTATCTATCGTTATTGTTTCGTGACCTGGCGTATACCTTGGACTGTTGGTGCATTCATTGTGACTTGGCTTAAACTACAAAATGGCGGAATTAAGAAACCTTTTGAATAATGCGATTCAAAATATTAATGCCCAAAAGTGGCAAAATTGTATCAAACAAGTACAAGAAATAGTAGAGCCAAAAATTAACGCAATGGATAGGAATCTGGAAATAATGACTGATAACTTCATAATAAATGTAGAAAACGATAGCAGTGATACGTCGTCGGATAGTGATTAATATATTTTGAATTATAATAACTACGTAAATTGTAAAAAAAAAAACAACTGTAGTCGTGGGAAGAAAGCTAGTTTAATTTAATAGTAGCGCAGTGTGTACGTACATTCAGAATGGTTTACGCCCACTGACTTTTTTGTCTTTGTCATTTGTATGGGATTACGTGACAGAGAGAGCGCTATATTAATTACTAGTCTCCGTGGATAGAGTATAGTAATTATTAAGTGACGTACTTTATGGATGACCTTGAAGTTGCCTATTTACTTACTCTTGATTTGAAGATATCAATAGTAAAAGAGGAGGGGAAAACGTATTGGATACCCCCTATTACAATAATAGAAGGTACGGTTTTGCGCCTTTTTTAGTGAATTTAGATTATTTTGCATTCAAAACTAAAATTAACGATTCAATTTTAATTTTCCCAAAATATGTAATTAATCTAAATCTAAATAGGCACTCACCTATCAAATAAATATTATAAATGCGAAAGTTTGGATGTATGGATGTATGTTTGTTACTCAATCACGCTCCAACGGATGAACGGATCTGGATGAAATTTGGTACAGAGATAGACTATAGTCTGGAATAGCACATAGGCTACTTTTTATCCCGGAAAATTAAAGAGTTCCCGCGGGAACCGAAAAACCTCAATCCACGCGGACGAAGTCGCGGGCATCAGCTAGTACGAAATAAACTGTAAAGTCATAATTTCAACTTTTCCGCAGTGAAGTAAATACATAGGTAAAGAATGACCAGTTTTAGTTCCATAAAATATCTTTGCCGACATTCAGGTATTTAGAGCTAAACACAAAATTACGTTTTAATTTGGTACCTACTTATTAATACCTAGACGCTTCAATCATTCATTGAAATCATTATTACTTATTACACTATTTTCAAAGTATTAACTTACTTTTCTTATCTTATAACAGCTATACCCAATACCTTAAGTTAATTAACAAAATATCAGCAGTAAATTAATTTAACTAAAACCTACATAGTACAGCTACATTAATAAACGTGGAATACTAAATTAGTTTACGTACCTAAAACTAATTGTTTTATTTCAATTTTAATGCACATTTCTAACTTGTAACTTTTCTCGATTACAAATAGGTATACTTGTGTTGAATTGATTGTATTTGACTATTTCACATTAATGTAATCGATCAAAACATTTTGCTTAATGGTAACTTCATGATAATCGATGTTAAAATCTATTATACAACATGTAACCTACTATTATTATTATAACTTAAAATTCATTGAATTAGCCTTTTTCCTCTGAAGATTCAAAAAAGATCCGCTAGAGGCAGCACTAGTGGTGGGGTACATGTTTTGATTTCTCCATTATGAGTAACGCCTATCGGTACGTTGTAAAAATGGAATTAACGTAAGATTATGTACCTGGAGCATAATAAAAACTTGCAAAAATTCAAGACCATCTTGTCGGGGATTTAAAACGATGGCTTGCATGCCGTGGTTTACCTGTTTCAGGTAACAAAAATGTACTCGTAGAAGGTTAGTTGTCGTTTTCAGTTCGTTTTATTTGTTTTATTTATTTATTATTTTTGCATAAAATATCGTCTTAAAATTAATAGAAAAATGTGGACAACGGTAGAGCTTATCTCTAAAAAGAAATCTCTTCCAGTATTCCTTGAAGAAGTGGTATAGGTACAAAAATAATATATTTTATTGAAATTATAAATATGATATAAAATTGGTATACTGTATTACTTAAAATCGGTTGATTGAACAGGCGGGCCGTGATAGCGTAGTAGCTGACAGACAGACGGACAGACAGATACACTTTCGCATTTATAATATTAGTATGGATAGTATGGGTTAATATGGAACTTCATGGAAATATGGATACATAAACATAAAAACACAATAAATAAATGGATATAATAAACTCAAACTCATATTTTTTTATATAAATAAACTCATTACAAGTGCTTTTGAATCGTCGAGTGAATCTACCACTGTTCCATACAAGCAAGATGGTATAAAATTTGTGCCGTTTCGTTCAGTGCAGTGTTTGAAGTGGATTCATTTAGCGCGAAAAAATAAAAAAAACATATCTACTACTAACCATTTCTAACATTTCATAAATCCAAATGGTCCAACAATAGAAAATCCAAATCCGTTATCAGCGACTGTATCGAAGGTTAGTAGGTACTAACTGTTCATTTTAATATGAGGTTATGCTCTAGATGTCAGTCTATTAATATATTATAACAAAATTATACAAAAGTATAATTTTGCTATATGTACTTTATCGTCCGCGTGGATTAAGGTTTTTTTGATTCCAGCGGGAACTCTTAAATTTTCCGGGATAAAAGAGGCCTATGTCCTTCCCCGGGATACAATCTAGCCCTGTACCCAATTTAATCAAAATCGGTTGAACAGATGGGCCGTGAAAGCGTAGCAGACAGACAGACAGCTGACAGACACACTTTCGCATTCATAATATGGATATTTAATTAATTCAATGTATTTTTTTGATTCCCAAAGATAAAATAAAACGAACTATAATCGACAACTAACCTTTCTACGAGTACATTTTTGTAACCTGAAACAGGTAAACCACGGCATGCAAGCTATCATTTTAAATACCGGACAAGATCATCTTGAATTTATGCATATTTCAATTTTGCTCCAGGCACATCATCTTCCGTAATTTCCATTCTTACAACGTACGTTTAACATTACTCTTAATAGAGAAGTCAAAACGTTGTACCCCACCACTAGTGCTGCCTCTAGCGGATCTTTTTTAAACCTTCAGAGGAAAAAGGCTAATTAAAATAAATATCTCTTTTACCTAAAAATGGAAAATCAAACGTACTGTATATATATATATGTATTTAAGACCTGCGTCCACGCGGATTAAGTTTTTTGATTGTCGCGCGAACTCCTTGATTTTCCGGGATAAAAATGAGCCAAAGTCCTTCTCCGGGATACATCATACAACCTATCCTTGTACCAAATTTCATATCGGTTATTATTAAAATCGGTTGAACGGTTGGGACGTGAAAGCGTAGCAGACAGACAGACAGACACACTTTCGCATTTATAATATTAGTATGGATATTAAGTTTAGAAATATTTTACTGCCAGTTTTAGTTTTTACGATAAATCCTACGTGCTAAGTAATATACATTACTAGCTGATGCCCGCGACTTCGTCCGCGTGGATCGAGGTTTTTCGTTTCCCGCGGGAACTCCTTAATTTTCCGGGATAAAAAGTAGCCTATGTGTTATTCCAGACTATAATCTATCTCTGTGACAAATTTTATCCAGATCCGTTCAGCCGTTGGGGCGTGATTGAGTAACAAACATCCATCCATACATCCATCCAAACTTTCGCATTTATAATATTTATTTGATACACACACGTATACAAATACCATACATTTTATTGCACGTTTATTAATAAGCTTTCTTAATACTACAGCTAACTCATACTGTTGTTATTCAGTAGCGGCGCCGAGTCCTCGCTGTCAGATTTCTCGCTGTCACTGGTCACTGGAACAGAAATATAAACTATCATTTCTACAATAAAACTATCACTAAAGTGTTAGAATGGAAAACTAAAATTAGTCACAACATATACATGCAAATGGATATAAAGCAATACCAAGGCTAAGACAAGCTGTGCATGATGAAAAACTAAACTAAAAGTCACTATAAATTATTTTCCAGTTTGTATGCACGCAGCGTCACATGTGCGCTGTTTTTTACAAATAAATAAATAGTTAAATTAACTTAAACCTGACTAAAAGTATAGTCGAAATATTATTATGAAAATGAAGAATCAAATTTTAGTCCACGTTGGTTTTGGAAATTAAAAACCAAATAATACAATCAACAAGTCCAAATTATGTAGGTAATTATTTAAACAAAAAATTCAAAACAATCACAGATTAAGAAAAGGGAATTAGCAAAATTTTTGTATATCACTTTACAATTCCAAATCAATATTTGATAATCCCCCTTTTTAGTTGATATGTAATTTCAAAATTAAACAGTGATGCTTAAGGGTTGACAAACGTTACACGAAACCTTGACCGGAGGCCCAATTGTCTAAGCAAATTGTAACCATTTGACCGCTTATAACGTATTACTTGAACTGTTCATGCATGCTTCTTGACGTGCAGTCCTATGGTGCCTATGACCTATGAACTCATACGAGTGACAAACGATTAACATTTACGATTTCCTTACACAATCGGGGGGCGGGTTAGCCGATTCGAGGTGAATGAGATCGTTACAATGTACTCAATAATTGGGTTCATGCTTATGTCAGTTAGTTTGTTATGTATAGTATGTCGGTTAGTTTTAAGTTTGATAATCATTTTGGCCTGTTCCACTAGTCCCTACCAACGTATCCCCCCTGGGGGGGAAGAGTGGAATTTTTTTCCACCTATCCCTACGGTAGGGATGAGTGGAAAAAATATTTACACTTATCCCTACCGAATTGAATATGGGCCGTTTTTGCTAACAATTACATGTATGTACATAAGTGTCTAACCTTTATGTTTCCAGGTAAACATGAATTATGAACCTACATAATAATAACAATAGTAAATAAAAATTTTTTTGGATGCGTATATTATACTTTCACGACCCACCTGTTCAACCAATTTTGATGAAATTTGGTACAGGGATAGTTTGTATCCCGGGAAAGGACATAGGCTACATTTTATCCTGAAAAATTAAAGAGTTCCCGCGGGAATCGAAAAAAACTTAGTCAACGCGGACGACGTCGCGGGCATCATCTAGTTCTGTATAATTGCTTTCCATAATAGCAATAAAGTATTTTTCTCCTCTAAACTCTGAAAATACTAAAATCACTCGGTAGGGATAAGTGTAAATATTTTTTCCACTCATCCCTACCGTAGGGATAGGTGGAAAAAAATTCCACTCTTCCCCCCCAGGGGGGATACGTTGGTAGGGACTAGTGGAACAGGCCATCATTTTAAACTATAGATTAAATAAAAAATTGCGTTGAAATTTGATGACGTCACAACTATGTATTTCATACAAACATCCATACTAGAAGCGCGTTTATAAGCGCGGAGCGCCGGCCCCGGCACGGTGTAACGTGAATCGACCCTTAATCGGTTGTACCCAATCTCTAAACTACCTAGAATACTTATTATAATAAAAATAGAATATAAATACCTACTTTGAGTCATGTAAATTTAGTCCCCACGACGGAACGTAGAGGCTCCTAAGAGGCTGTGTGTTTGTTTGGTCACTTTTTTTTTAGAGATTGGGTAGTTACGTCCGATAATCCCCAGTGTGACCAATTCTGTTAACACCGTCTCTAAAATAAAATGACACTTCTAAACCTAGTTCTGTCCCTTTCTGCAGAGAGTATTATGAAAGGGTTAGCAATATTTTTAAAGCTGTCATTTTAGTTTAATTTAGAGATTGTGCACTACAGAATCAGCCCCAATATTAACGTATCTACTCTAATAAACGCAGATTAGCACTAACCTGGACATCCTCAAAACTTGAAGCTTATTTTCCTACAGAAAACATTTCACTTGCGAATCTATAACATAGACTGCGCGATCTGTATTATTGCACATTTTCACTTTTCACTTTCAGGTGAAAGGGGATGAAAAATAAATTTCTGTCGGTGATGTGCATGACAGTATAGTAAGGGCTGTGTGTAACTCCATAGACAAGGCTATTTTTATACGGCTCATTTTTTTCCGTCGAGCTAAGCTATAAAATAAAGCGATATTATAGTGGTTCACACAACCCTTTCTACACATCGCCATCTGTAAGGAAGCCAAGTGTCTTCTCTGTATAATTATTTCATATAACATTTCAGCACCACGTAGGTATTCATATCAAAGTAAAATAACGATTTGGACAAAAATTTACGTCAGATATTTTAGATAGCCCAGTCCATGTTTAACTATTGTTTAATGAAGGTCCACTTGCACAATACAACTGGGTTACTACCATCGCTTATAGCAATATTATTTCGAAATGAGTTATTATCACGTACCTTGAACTCCCTTAAAATATGGATAGTAATTCTAAAAATCTATATGATGTACGTATTTAATTATTGTGACTGAGTATGTTTATAATTATTTTGATTTGTATTTTTTATTATTTATTTTAATGTGACTATGTGTGAAATTAATGAGTCCTGTCACTTGAAATAAATAAATAATTATTATTACTATAAAACACGAATATCAACAATATTAAAACAAAACAGCTTTAAGCTATGGTAGTATGCCCCCTGGATTCAATCATTCTTATTAATGCTGTCAATTTTTCTACATATTTAAGACTTGACAAGCGTTAAATTCCAAAAAGGACGATTTAACTTTAAAACTTTTAAATATTTAAGCTAAATAAAACAAGTATTGAAAATGTACATTTGCTTATATTTGACATAAAAAATTACACTCCACAGTACTATACAGCGCTCGCGTGTAACATTTATACTATAACTATATTAACACGTATGTACACCGCCTTCCGCTAAGGCGCAAATAACACTAATACAAAACCATAGTTTATACACAGACTACGGGAAATAGATAGAAAACGCATCGCCGCCGGTAAATGAAACTGTTTCGGAGAAGCCGACTATATGATACCCTACAATAAGGCTATAGATTATAGCGTGCACATATATAAGCCTATATGCGTGTACCTACACAACTTCATCTTTAGCATCAAACTGTTACTACTAAAAAAAAAGGGATAAAAATCATAATATTTTCTTTTTAATGGCATTTTGCTTGTATCGTCTCGACTATTTTTAGCAACAGTACCATAAAACCAGCCAATAATGAAAATTGCGATGATCGCAATGTAATAACCATGAGTGCAAACGCAGGCACTTATTTTTTGAGACTCCTTAAGTATAGCAACATAAATCTAGCTGAACTTTTGTGAACATATTTGTTTGGTTCTATCTTTTTCCTTTAGTCTGTGGAGGTTTAGAAAACATAATTACAGACAAAATGTGTCCGTGAAATTAACGTCTGTATTTATATTTTATGTTCACACAATAAAACAATGTAACAAGAGGAAACTATGTAACAATATCCTTTTCACTCTACTCGACATCAACAGGGTTACAGATCGCAGAGTCCATTTCACAAGTGTCATTGATAAAGTATACAAGTATACAAAAAGAGTAAGGGACTTGTGTAACTAATCCACAAAATATTTCTGTCAAAAGTATTCAACATTTGTATACAGTAACGAAAAGTAAACGTATTCTATAAATACTGACACCTTATAGTTATCACGAATCCGATCTTATTTCGAAAAAATCTAAGCTCTGAATATATTGTAATAATGTATCTTAATTTATTTTGGTTTCTTTGAAGAATATGTTTTAACAGATTTTCTCTACATTCTAGACCTAATGCTAAGGTTAGAAAAGTTTATGTCTATCTTTTAGCGAAACAGGTAAATCCATAGCGCGATAGCTTTTGAGCAAACATTCTAATAGACTTGCTAGGCGTCTCACAAAAGGGATGATGACAACTCAATCAAATCAGCAACTCTTTATCAAACATAAAAGCGCACTTCTAGTATGGAAGTTGTATGAAATTCACAGTTGTGACGTCATCAATCAACGCACTTTTTTTCTATAATCTATATTTTAAAATGGTTATCAAACTGAAAACTAACCGAGGATGTGAATTTTAGGTCTTTTGGAAGACCCTCTATTTAATAATCAGTTAGAACCAATATATTTTTTATATAGGCATCATCCCTATTAAAGAGTGTGTAAAACAACTAATTAGCCACCGTGTATAATAACATCAATTTTTCTACGCACCTATAGCATAAATAGATGGGCTATTCTAAAGAATTGAAAATTATAATGTAAGCCATTGTTTTTTTTTGGGTTAACTAGCCAAGTTAATAATCTTATATCTCTAACGTAAAAAATATTTTCATCATGTTCAAAATTGTTGCTAGTTTCATAGCATAAGGTAGCCAGTGCGTTTATGTCTCTATCGCGTGCCCGATGCCAAGTTTTTGTAATGTAAATTATTATGAGAATTGAATTGTTTATTTGCATAGAGCGGATACAACATAAATCAATTTTCAATTCTTTAAAATATAAAATAGCTTTTGAGTACATTTACTTATATAATATTTGACACAACTTCATACATGACAGTAGAATCAGGAGTGCAATTGTGTTAGAAAATCATAACCATAACCAGTTAACGTTTGTCAAACGAATAATTCGAACTGTTAGGGAGTTCATAAATGCTTACAAATCGAAAACCATGTATGAACTCCTTAAACAGTTCGGCTAATATGTTTTAAACATTCAAATGATTATGACTTTTTTTTTAGAAAATCGGGCTTCAGGTGTTATTTCAAAGCGTTCTAGCATTTTACATAATATCGTTTTTATACTAGGGCTGTGACGAAATTGATAATACTAGTTAAATATTAATGTATTCATTACAACCCTATTTATCATATATACACATAATAAATACAAGTTATACAGATATACACCAGATAAATAGAGAAATAAGTATGTATTTATATTATGTTAGTGTAGGCAACGACAAGTTTTAAATGTTCATGTAGGCATCTCTATGATACATTTTCGACTCTATGTTATGTCCTAGTATAGTAAGTTTACAGTGAAAGTTTATACAAGTTATATTGTATATATTATAGTCTTTAAGTCATGTTAGTTTAAGTAAGAGAAGATTAATTTTAATCTGTGGATATCTGTAGTTATAGTTACGAAGTGCGCGCCACGAAATTTGACAATAATTCAAATTAAATTCTTTTTTTATTCAAATAAACTTTTACAAGTGGTATTGAATTCTACTATAATACGGAACGCTCTTTCTTATGTGGTGCATACTTCACAATACTGCAACATATGCTGGTGTATAATTATTTATAATTTTTGTAAGTAATTAGTTGTGAAACTATTCAAAGTAGAAGAAAGTAACTTTACTTTTCTAAATTGAATCCTGTAACTTTAAATTGAATTATGTGTGTACCTAGCACCTAAGACTTACAACATATTTACATGTAATAGGGACGATGGCAACTCAATCAAATCAGCAACTCAAACAGCAGTATGGAAGTTTGTATGAAATACATAGTTGTGACGTCATCAAATTTCAACGCACTTTTCTTCATTAATCGATAGTTTAAAATGATTATCAAACTTAAAACTAACTGAGGATGTGAATTTTAGGTCTTTTCGAAGACCCTCTATATAATTATGAGTGAGAAATAATTTATTTTTGACATATTTGACATAATATTTGACAATTATATTGGAAGTTCTAGGCTGTGTTCCGTTATAGACTGCGAGCACTGTTCAGTGCTCTTTACTGTGGAGAAATTCGTTCCGTTATAACTGACAGTAAACTGCCGCAGTATCCTAGGGAAATATATGACGTCATTAATCGACGCCATCTTTGTACTGTGAGCACTGGCGTTTTCGAGGTAAGGTGCTCTCAGTGTTCGCCTCAGTGCTGACAGCGTTCCGTTTTAAGCAGTACCCAGTATACCTAACTATAAAGGAACGGCTTCGCAGTGTACTAAAGTGTCGTCACACCTTACAGTGCTCGCAGTGTATTTCGGAACACAGCCCTAATAAAACAAAATAAAGTCAATGTTACTACTGGCACACGCAACTTACGTTCCGTACCTGCCCACGTAAATTTCGTAACAATTGTATCCCAGTTTGACATCTAAAACAATAACCAACATAATATAATAAACTAAAAGAACTAACTACTATTATTTAAAAAAGTACTTTTCGAATAACTTTTAGATCATTGATTTTATTCGGTACAAGAATTCTTGAATTCTTTAATAAGAATATTATATTTCAATATTTGGACGCCGGTAACGATAAAATATGCTTGTACATAATAAACCTAATAACATCTTGTCTGTACCATATTTTACCAAATAAATATTTACTTTACTTTAACATAAGTTTACATTCAGGTAACAAATCCACAGCCTTGGAGCCTTTTTCAAATACCTATAAACCTATATCTAGGTTAGGGTTTTTGATGGGTCTGAATTATATACTAAACTACTAACTAGTTAAAACAAATAATGTAAGGGCCCATAACGATGCAAAGAGCGGAGAACTATACGTTTTTGAGAAACTACTATCGTTTATGAAATAATGGCTGTCTATTGTCTAAGCTTATAATAACTAATATAAATTCGGAGCCCTGAATAGTTTTTTAAACCAGTATATTTAAGTTCAGCCTCAGATGGTATGGAGTGCATTCCGAACCAGTGGCATATTTACTAGTCGATTCAAAACACTTGTAAAAGTATATTTTAAAAGAAACTGACTATGATGTCGAATTTCGTTGTGCATGTGTGTGGGTGTGTCAAGTTTGTGGCAAGAGAGTGCGACAATAGTTCAACAAGTGAGGTTTGACTTCTTTAGCCTTAGTATAAGTTTGCACATTTCCACAACGTTATTAGATTTCGAGTGTCGAAACCATTTATTACCTTGATTACTATACTTGCTTGTTTTAAGGTTTAAGTTTATCTGTTTTATCTGTGCATATCAGCCCAACACTCCGAGTGGGATTTTTGGTAATAGAAAATACCAAAAATTAATATTCATTTAAAACGCAGCGTCGTGAACGCGCGTCGTGGCGCTTTCGAATCTAAGTTCTCAAATGAAAATAAAAAGTTGATTTTTAAACATATTTGTTTCCAAAAGCAACTGTACCTTGCCAGCGAAGTTTATCCTGTAAAGTCAAGATTGATTGTTCTCAACAATTAATTAAAACAACACACTGAGGCCAATTCAAAAACTAAACTAAAATGACAGCTCTATTTTTAAATTGCTATCCCTTTCATAATACTCCCTGCGGAGAGGGGAAGCACTAGATTTAGAAATATCATTTTAGTTTAGTTTTAGTAGTACTTCTGAATATTTTGTAGATGTATAGCACTGTAATTAATAGATAGATAGACATATAATTAGATAGATAGGTTTGCTACTAAATTATAGTTTAAATTCTAGCTTGCAGTTACGTAGTTTTTTCCGTGGTGTCACCTGAATCAGGGTTCAGGCTGAAAATCAGCGTTGTATGGTTAGTGCTTGCACTGAGCATACAGCATTATGCTGAGCCTGGGCCATTTTTCGGGCTGTGCCATGCGTGACACGGTTTCATCCCTGCGCCTCAACGTTGCTGTTTAGATTTTAGATCTTGTTCAGATCGTTGAGGAGCAGGGCTGATCTACCTCTGTAGGTAGGTAGGTATACTTGTAATGTATGGCACAATTTGAAAATAAATGCTTTTTCTTTCTTTCTTTCTTTCTTTCTTTCTAGTTTCGAGATTGTGTTAAACAGAATTGGACATTACGTTTATTTTACTCTAACACTCTAAAACTTTTTAGCACTCGAAATCTATCAACGTTTTGAGATGTACTAGCCGATACTAAGGGCACTGAGAGGGACACTAGTGCTGTGTTTGCGCGTTGGTCTACTGTCGCCTGTTGTGTTTGGTGGAGGGTCGTCGGTTCGTACCGTTGCGCTCCGGCTTGGGCGACGACGGCACGTGCGGTGCGTGCGGCGCGTGCGGAGGGTACGGGATGCGGAACAGACGGATGTGCAGGTGTTCGCAGATCTCGAAGCAAATCTGTCCGCAATAGCGTATCAGGTCCACGCAGACCCATACCTGGAACAATGACATTTCTTTAGCATTAGCCGTCGTCGTAAAGGCCCACTGGAGATGCACGGAGCGGCGCAGAGCGTAGCGGCCATTTTGTTTTATACACTACAAGTAAGCCCTTGACTGCTATCTTACCTGATGGTGCAGATGGTGACGATGCAGTCTAAGATGGTAGGGGACCAACCTGTTAGGGGCATGCCATTTATATTATACCCCTAATCGGATACTACACGGCATCGTACTGGAACGCTAAATCGATATATTTGTATGAGTGTGTACGGGGTCGCGTCGCTTAAGTGGGCCCAGCTCCATAATACAACCTCATACAAAGAATACTTGCCGCTACGTGCCAAGCCGCACTTTGCCTCTGTACCCCACTACAGACTACTAGACCTTAAGCCCCTATGGGCCCTACTATGTTTGCAATCCATACTAATATTATAAATGCGAAAGTGTGTCTGTCTGTCTGTCTGTCTGCTACGCTTTCCCGGCCCATCTTTTTAGCCGATTTTGCTGAAATTTGGTATAGCGGTAGGTTATATCCCGGGGAAGGACATAGGCTATTTTATCTTAGGCTTTTTATCCCGGGAAATTAAGGAGTTCCCGCGGGAATCAAAAATCCTTGATCCACGCGGACGAAGTCGCGGGCATCATCTAGTACTACATAATTTTACCGAAAAGGCGACTGAAACACTGATAAATTACGATCATTTACATAGATTACGGTCAAATAGGTTAAATAGGAGATTCTATTTTTTTTTCCTACTTTAAAACAAGTCGTCTTCAAGTTGTTGGGGGTTTCTAGGAAACATACTAAAAGCAGCACACATACTAAAATTCCCCGACTCTAGGAGACGAGCCAAAAGGCGCTGATATCGACACTAACACACATTTATAACTCCAATTTATACTTCTTCAATACAGACAAAAAAAAATAAGGGTCAAAATATATTTAGAAACAAAATGTCAGAATACGCTGAATGCTGCAGAGGAAATAAGTATTATAAATGCGAAAGTTTGGTGGGTGTATGTTTGTTACTCAATCACGCTAGATTGGGCTGAACGGATCTGGATGAAATTTGGCACAGAGATAGGTTATAGTCTGGAATAACACATAGGTTACTTATAATCCCTGAAACTTGAGTTGCCACGGGTAGCGAGAAAACCTCAACCTATATGCAAAGTCGCGGGTGTCAGCTAGTATTAATCATAATAAAATAGAAATAATAAATACTCACAGTACACAGCCATAGTACGTAGTACTCAGGTATAGCGTTGTTGAAGTACTGGTTGAGGAACAGCATCGCCGGCCCCAGCAGCGACCAGTCGTATAGCTCCATCTCGCTCTTGGTCATGTGAGCCACCTGGCGGGGAAGGGGGACAACTGATCAAATTAATGTTTAATTTGGGTTTTCAAGAAATGCCTTTGGAATTCTTTTTGGGATAAAAGTAACGATTTCTTTTCTTGGAACGCAAGCTATTTTAATACTAAACGTGACCCTACCCTCTGCACTAGGATAAGTTATTCTAGTAGCTGAGTTTCTTGCCGGTTCTTCTCAGTAGAATCATCTTTCCGAACCGGTGGTAGATTCTTACGACTTATCATAAGTGACACTAGTGGTCCTACATGAAATAAATCATTTTCATTTTCATTTTTCATTTAGTGCAGAGGGTGGATAGTGCAGAGACGTATCCTAGTGGGAGGATAAGTTATCCTGGATAACCTGTATTGCAGAGGGTAGTTCCTTCCAGTGACACAGGATATTTTTACTAAAACCCCTAACATATTAGACATACCCCTAAAAGGTTAGCCCGCTACCATCTTAGACTGCATCATCACCTACCATCAGGTGAGATCGCAGTTAAGGGCTAACTTGTAGTGGAATAAAAAAAAACAAAACTAATTACTTATTTACGGTGTGAAAAACTGAACGTGTCTGTGCGTGTACGTTTGTGTATCTGTAAGTATGTAAGTATGAATGAATGAATGCGGAATAAGACGCAGAGATCGTCGTCTCTGGTGGGCAACCACTCACCACGAGTCTGTTGGTGACTTTAGCAGCGACCATTCCGAACGCAAGGATGTACAGAGCCGGGTGGTTCTCGTACACTTGGGACTCGCTCTTCTGGAAGATGATGAACGCCGGCACCACCACCAGCGAGAACGGTATCACCGGCGACAGAATGCTCGTGCCCTGGGGGACAGGCATGCTGTAGAATGCTCTTGGGTTGCACAAAAAAAAAACTTGGCTTACAACTTTTCTGGCTTACAAGTTTTAACCAATTTGTGTTGCTTTAATTAGGGTGTCAAAAATGTAAAAAATAGAAGTTGGTAAGTTTAAAAGAGGTGCTATTTAGCCTGCTAAACTTTTTATATGGATATTTCTGTTTTGCCTAGGATTATATGACTAGGTTATAAACTATGTATAAAATGAATTGAATAATAAAGACATTTTTAAAACAAAACAAACAATACAATCTATGAGCGATGGACTATTATTTTAAGTCAATCAACTACACGTGGGAATAAAAACGGGCATATTTTTGGTTCATGCCAAACAACTGCGCTACCCACAGTGTAATTTACTGAACATTACATGAGTTGAAGATTACTTGTTACGAAATTGAATGCAATATTGATTCTTAAATAAACTTAAATGTTCTGCTGCAAAAGTTGTAAACACAAGTTTTTTTTTAAATTTTATTAATACATGGTTAGCTACAAGGCAACATACCACATGCATACGTTTCTAGCGACAAATAAGCTTAAGGCCGTTTTACGCTAGAGCAACACAATACAACAATGGGGCATGCCTCAGGCATGCAATCTATGCTTATAATAAAATTCGTTAGCAAACTGTAGTACCACAATATTCCAAATCTTACGATGCCGTCTCGGCATAAACTAGACTGTCGCATTCTGTTGCAAATTTAAGTTTCCATTTGTAGCATGCCCCATTGTTGCATGTTATTGCTCTAGCATTAAACAGCTTTTAGACCGTTTCCTAAGATCCGTCGGTGCGGCAGCCGCGCAGTATAAATAAGCCTCGGTATACTGAAAGTGGCACCAACAAGTTATCTAGCTAACGACGTATCGTTTACAGTACTGAAGCCATGACACTGCCGCATCGACAAATCAGGAGACAGTCTAATACATGCTAATTAGTAAGGAAAAAGAAAATTAGTAAATGATTACATAAATAATGGCATAAATTGGCAATGCTGTATGTAAATTATGGTTATGTATTTGGAAATATTATATTATTAATTAACAGACACAGACTAAAGAAAATAGATGAACAGAGACAGTGAAAATTAGCATGTTTATGTAAAAGTGAAACCAACTGCAGATTTTCGAGCGAATAGTCAAGTTCTTTATTGGTTTATTTTTGAAAATTGGATTTTTTAGCTAATTATGTAGGGTTTCCTGTAGTCTGTGTGTATCGGCTAGCATTGCACTAAATACAACATAGAAGTAACGCAACACGACAAAAATCAATCATTATAAGATCGCGTCATGAAAGTTGAAAAAGCGCAGCTTCAAGGTATCATCCGAGTGAATGGCGTCTATGAGGCGATAACTTTTGCTGTTTGTGTTGCCATGGTCATTACTGTGACCCACGGATAACCTACTCGTACCTAATACGATCTCTGATAGTTGCATGTCAAATATTAAAAAAACACCTTAAAACTAAAGCATTAAAGTTTAATTACGAATGTAGTTTATATATATTTAAGACGTTTTGTCTTCGTAACAACGCGAGCATTGGGCAGCGAGGTGTCGGTGACGCGAATCCACAAGTTTACCCCCTACCAAAAAGTGCTCAATGCGCCCAAAGAAGGTTTCACTTCAAAAATATATTATCAACGACTGAGGATGGATTCTTCATTAGTAAATTCCGTTAATCATGAGTGATGTATGATTGATGAAGCAGAGAATTATAAAACTTCATTTTCACCAGCTCGTAATGCGACATTGCGGCATGCCATAGGGCTTCATGGTACAACAGTTTAAAATAAAGCAAGAATCGTCGGCAGACTGTCGTATTTATTTTTCGGCCTTACTGGCCGGACATCGTCACCGGGGGTATGGCGAGCGCTAGGCATCACCGAGAAATGAGCCCTAGGGCTCGAAGACATCCGTACCGTTGTTTCGTCATTAAATAGACTGCCGCGAATGCCACAGATTGCATAATTTATGTTTCCATTTGAGGCATGCCGTAGTGTCATCCGATTACATATTGATTATTAACATTGGTTGTTAATGTCTAAATTTTTTCTAACTTTCCTTGGCTGTAGCCGCTTAATTTTTCTCACTTTTCAACTTCCATGGCGCGCACTGTACACGCATGCATCAGCGGTTCCGTGTACACGTGCAATGACGTCATAACACTGAGTCCACATCGAGCACAAAGCTTATACTTCAAACTCTTACTGCGACGGTGGAGCCGTTCTTTCCAACTCCGCCTCTCATAATGAGTTTAACGTAAGTGAAGACGAGCGTCAGTGTCATCAACACCACGCCATAGTTGGATATGAGTTTGACACTGACGTTGATAGTCGGGATCTGATAAAGGTTTGCGGCATGCGGTAAGTCCGGCGCGGCGGCGGACGCGGGCGGCGGCCATTAAAAAAATTATAAAAAAACACATGCCATTAATACAAAAAAATTCGCGGGAACGAATGGGTAGGGTATACGTCTACTGAAATGTGCTATCTTCACTCATTAAATAACAAATATTAACGCGTACCGTTTCTTTTAACAATATTTTCGTATTTCGTTTTGGGGGTAGTCTTTAAATTAATTATTACAAAAAAATCATTGAACTATATATCTTTCATTGAAGATTACTGTTATGCAAGACAACTCTATATGAGATCTCCCAACTTTTTGCATTGTAGAGGTTTAAATTGTTTTTTTTTGATGCTATGATCTTTTTATTACTTACTCATCAAAGAGACACTTAAATTCTAAGCCTTTCTGAGGAGCCTTAGAAAAGCTCTGAGATTTAATCCCTAGTTTAATATATTATGATATGTACATAATATACAGATACTACATAATAATATATTATGCAATTAATATTTAGACGACGCGACGGTAACGACAAAATATGCGTGAAATTTTTATTATATAGCTAATACTATATTTTGCCAAATAAATATTTACTTTATTTGAACTAAAAGTTGTTTAACCTATAGTTTGGACCCTACTTTACACGCGATTAAATTAGATTGCATAGTATTAACATTAATTTACGGGAGATATCCATTTGAAGGAACACATTATGCAGGTTCATACACAAAATATGCTTCATACATAAATAGGAGGAGGTGCAAGGCATGCGAGCTATAGAAGTAAGAGTAAAAACTGGCAGTCTTAGTATAATAAGGGAAATAAACAGATTTTTTAAACTATACTTTACATGTATAATATTATACAAGTTAATCATAATTCGTGCATCAATTTACATACCTATTATATTTTAAGGGCTTAAGAAATTAGTAATGTATGAAGTTATTAACAAAGAACAAGCAATAGAAGATGACATAGATTAACAAAACGGCATGGAAATTAACGTAATATCGGGGAAACACTATTAAAAAAACGTGTTCAAACTTAAAGCGCGAGGGAGAACTGTACAGCGCCATCTAGTTTCGTAATTATTATATTGTGCTATGGATAGAATGGGATACAAATTAATCACTACGACAAAGCCTCTAGAAAAGGGTAAACCAAAGCCAGAATTAAAGCTATTATTATGGATTTGCAAGTATGACAATATTAATGTTTCAACACGAGTCCAAAACATTCTACTGGGAAATAATTTGAGAATGCAAATGGTTTTCAAAATGGTTAATAAATCTGCCACGATACATGTTCGCAAGAGTTTTTGATAATAATAACGTAACGTGGATAGTAAAAAATGTCCTTGGAATATTCACAAACGTAAGTTAATGAGCTACCAATTCACTGATACTAGTACCAGTTCAATTGCGTTGAACTAAAACAAGAAAATTGAAAGGGGATATTGAAATGGCGGAAATACAAAGTCAAAAGCCTGCACCGCGTTGGCTGTTTCTCCAATACTGTAAAATATCTTTATACTTTAGATAATTCTTGTTGGATCGCGATTTATACTATAAAATATATTGTAACTAATATCACCAAGCTTGGGGTTACTTTAGACTTCTCAATTTACTTTGGTTTAACACTGGCTAAACCGTTGCGGCTGCATTCGGGAGCTGAGAATCCCTTAGGTTTACTAGGTTCCTATTGTGAAAACAGCTAAAAGTTTCCAGACCTAGCAGTTTGAGCTGTACCTTTGTATGTCAGTCAGTTTCTAGGTCTGTGTTAATAAACCGATATCGGCTAAAAACAGGTTGTCAAGTGTCGATCTTAAGTATATTATATTGACCAACACTTGAGAACGTATTCTGAGCTGATGTCGGTTTGTTAATACGGGCCTTATTGTTAAGCTTGATACTTTTAGACATGACAACAAAAGTTCAGTTTAAGATTGTTCACACAACCAAAGACAATATAAATTTTTTAGAGACAACGCGATCAAAAACGTGTATACTTTAATTCCCACACCGTATAACCGCAGTCCGGCAGCTTGCCGCATAGCGAATGCATCACACGAGTCTTACGGCGACGGTGGAGCCATTTTTGCCGCATCCCCTATTTCGGAAGGTGGCCGTGAAGTTGGCGATAAAGTATATAGCGCCCGCGAAAGGAAAAGCGCTCGCGTGCACGCTCAGCGGTAATTCCACGCCGGGAATCTGTGGCGCGAAAAATTACAGAAAAAATTAAAAAAAAAACAAACATTCTTGAATTCGATTTAGTTTTTTTAGCTCTTATAGGTCTTGAACGACAAACTGTATAGTGCTGTTTAAACACTATATTTATGGACCAAAACTAGCATGTAATAGAATAGTATTTAGGAGATGATTAATATCTACTACTGTTAAATAAATAGCTAAAACAAGTTAATAGATTTTGGAAACAAATGTTTTTACTGTTTTTTTTTTTGTTCTCAAAATGATAATGATAGCAAAGGCGTCCACGCTATAATGGACAGCAATGAGTGAAGACCCACATGATAAAAGTACAAAGTAAATCGACCACAACAATATTACAATTACATCGAAAATGCTTAATCTAACACAATTATATGAAGGTTACGGAAATCTAAAAATTCTGTCGTAAATCAAAGAAACTGTTGACCATGCTCAATGTTACATGGAAGAACGGAATGTAACATAGAGCTGTGTACACACGCACGGCACAACCGTCTGCGGTAAACCGTTGCGACAACCGCAACCAATAATAGTAATAACCTAATACAAAACTTATGAATTTCTGTTATGGGTTCGGCCGCAAATACGGCCAACAGTACAACTGCAAAACATAACTGGAGCTGCGGTTAGCCGTAACCGCAACATAGATGAATTTAACACCTATTTTTTTTTTTTTTTTTTGTTTTTTTATTCAAATAAGCTTTTACAAGCGCTTTTGAATCGTTATAATATGAATCTACCGCTGGTTCGGAATGCCATTCCTACCGAGAAGAGCCAGCAAGAAACTCGGTGGTTGCTCTTTTCCATCAAAACTTACAATCATCATAATGATACAAGTAAGTGCAGTCCCACGCATAGCTGGAGCGAATCAAATCCACGCTGTTTTTTTTATCATTTACGTAATCTTCGATTGTATAGTAAGCTTTTTTCACGAGCATACCTACAATATTCAATACACGCCAAGACTGGCAGACAGAGGCAGCCCCATTTCCGACGGTGTTAATCAAACGCCCGTGGCGCCGACCACATCGCTTAGCGGTCAGATATACTGCCGTATTGTAAGTCCAACGTTACATTACAGCTTATTGCACTATAAATTGTAAATTGCATGATGCGATCAACAGCATATTGTCTCACCGTTTCGATATGACTATGTATACATGAGTTTTGTATTATGTCTGCTTGCGGTCAACCGCACGGCGGACCGCATCGCAAGTGATCGCGTGCGTATGTACACAAACCTACGACGCAACGATTAAAGTCATGCTATTAAAAAAACCCACATGATAAGCTACAGCATCGCTTTTGGAATAATTAATTAAATAAAGCTATTACATGGACTAGGTAAGTAGAGTAAGGCCTTACACACATCACCGATCAAAAATGAATCAAGTTAATACAAAGGCTGGCCGCACATTGGCTAATATCATCTCATCGATAAGTTGCTTTACCCGGTTTTATAGTGGCGCTACACATGACCATCGTCTTAAAAGTTACTAATAGAGTTAATAGAAGCGCAGATGGAATTTTTTATTGCCACAACAGTTAAAGCTAAGACTACCATAAGAAATAGCTTAAACTAGAAAAACGGTCCGATACACTCTAGTCTAATGCCCGTTTTCACCAACAGTGGATAAATAGGGAACACACGTGTTCTGTCGGAAAAATGCCCGACTATATAGTTTCGAACCCGTTCGGGGCCTTATTCATGAGCCTGTTCGCGAGTAGCGGCCGCGTAGAGTAGAGTCGAGTAGCGGCCGCGTCACGCGAACAGGCTCCGAACGGGTTCGAAACTAGTCGGGCATTTTTCCGACAGAACACGTGAGTTTATCCGGATATTATATGTAGTTATAATGAATCTCACTCACGATAGTTTAAACGTTAAAATAGGGAACACTTAGACAAGCAGAGCACAGTTTCCACGTACAACAATTTCTGTCAACTTATAGCCTCATGTGTTCCCAAAACTTTAGGCATTGGTGGTGAATAAGGCAGGTCCGGTCATGTCTGGAAGCATTTGGTCAAGGAATTCGGAAAATCTGCAGGATTTTCAAGGGAATGCAAGCAACAGGCTGATTGCCAGTTCAGCTAATATGAAGTATACGATGGTTTATTGTTTATTTGGTAAACAAAACAGGTATTATCTATTGCATTCCAGGTTGAACACTTTATCGGAAAACAGAGCGCGAGACGAGGCCAATCGATAGCATTAGTAGCCAATATGCGGCCAGCCATAGAAACCACTAACAGTACACAAAGCAATTCGTATGTAAGGGTACAGTATGGATAAACCAAAATCTACATAGTACAATAGATACTCAATGATACAAAAGATTAGATACAGAAAGAGTTAGACAGAGGCCCAACAACCCATGGTGCTTAGGTACTTGGCGGCCATATTGGACTAGGAGCTCGAATCGATAGAGAAATAACTATTGATGCTACAATTTCACTTATTTTCTCAATTGATAACATTTAAATTTTTTGAAACTATAAATTATTATGGATGGATTCCGAAAAAATCAAGATTTTGGGTTGAAACGTTGGCCCAATTATTCCAAAATATGCAATTATACTAATCAGGGCGCACGGCAGTGCAACGACAAGTTTATTTTGTTTCATAGATTTTATTTCAAGCAAAATCAACTTGCTAATAATTAGGAATATCATCTTTTGCCAAAGCTGTTATAAAAGAAGTTTTTATTTCTCCAAAACGGACTCTCGATTTTCTCGTAGCCCGCCAACCCGCGTTGAAGCAGCGTGGTTGGTCTAAGCTCTAATTCACTTTCTCCTATGAAGGTAGAGGCCTGTGTTCAGCAGTACGACGTTAATGGGCTGTAGTAGAAGTCGCATTAATCATGAAATGCTATCAATGTACATCTGTCATCAGAAGTGGGAAAACAATACATTAGTTTTGTTCGAGCTCCCAGTCCGGGGTACCGCGTCTCGCTCACAGCGACAGTGGAGCCGTTCTTGCCGACGCCGCCGGCCGCGATGGCGGCGGCGAGCGCGGTCAGCGTCAGCGCCGCGCCCGCCACCGCGACCCCACCCAAAGAGTAACGCATCTCCAGCGAGCCCACCTGGACCCACCGACCACACGTCGCGGTTATACGATACTCAGACCCGTATTAATAAACCGACGATATCTTGAGAACACGTTCTTAAGTAACGATCAATATTTTTTTTAATATTTAAAGACTGGCGCTTGGCTGCAATCAGACTTGTTTGCAAGTGGTCATGCAGGCTAAGGTAGAGCGCGCTTGCCTAGAAGATGCCTATTTACTTGAAGATACCAAAATGAAGCGGAGAAAACGGAAGCCGGAAGGGCATTTCATATCCTAGCGGTTCGAATTTTAAAAATCTGTTTAAAACCGATACTTGAGAACCTGTTCTTAGCTGATGTCGGTTTATTGATACGGACATTGGTTATCTTCTTCACATACGTTATCTTCTTCACATGAAAAGTCTCTTTGACACATTCAATATTTTTCTACAAATACTTAAGTTTTGATGTAAGCTTTAAGTCAGACTAGAGCGCCTTTAGAGACTTCGAAGCTTTAGTTTTAAAATAGTAGTGTCATAGTCTCAATTCTTCTTAATAGTTAAATCCAAGATTTAAATTCAAAGCTTACAGTGTCTTATAATTTCGAATAGATTTTAGTAGTTGTAAATTTTAAATATAATTTATTTATTTAAACAAAAATAACAAACCGAAATTTCTGAAAATCAGTTCAGTCGCTCAGTTATAAAGATACTTGCATGTAAAATCTCGAGTTTTCAAGTCTCAAAGATAGTTCCCTCTTTCGTTTTTTGTATACGCCTTTTCTTTAATATAATCAAATGATTTCTCTACAAGATCTACTGCTAGTAGGATGTTAACACAGGATGATTCAGAAAATATTAATCACTAATAGGGAAATTTTTGTCATAATCATTAGGTTCAAACTAATTAATTTCGAAATATTTGGAAAAAGAAACATTCAGTAAGAAACTACTTTTATTAGGCAGATAGCTAAACGATTATTTAACATACGTGCTGAAAGGCCGTTTTATGTGAAAAAGATAATTTTGAAGAAGTTGTTATTACATAATCACGGAAAATAGAACGTAAATTACAGCAGTTATAGATAAATATACAGGGTTCTAGAAATTATAAACTTCGACAGAAGCTTTATTTTACAGGGCTTTAATTAATTTAATGTTTCTAATAATAAAAATCATCCGGAACGCGCATAATTTAAGCTTTAGATAGATGTGGTAGATTCATTCGACTATTCATTTAAGCACTTGTAAAAAGTATATTTGAATAAAAAACTTTTGAATTTGAATTTGAATTATAATGTTAGTTAGGTATTTAATTATTTTCAAATAATACGTACATAAGTTTACACGACATTTTAGAGCTGTTCAATAAGTCAGCCCCCCGATTACGTAAGAATTGTCGATCAAACGTTAAAGATTTTCGTCAAAGTAAAATAAACCATGACACCATTGAATTAGAGCTCAATTTCGTCTGCCCATTCTTATACGTTTAGGGTATCGTACACACCTAAACGTATAAGAATGGGCAGACGAAATTGAGCTCTAATTCAATGCAGTTATGGTTTATTTTACTTTGACGAAAATCTTTAACGTTTGATCGGCCATTCTTACATGATTGGGGCTCAGTTTGTATAGAAATTGTAGAAAAAAATTAAAATCGTATTCTGACGACACCAATAATTTTGCTGTCAAGTACCTACTTTTGAAGAGTTGGACTGCGTCTCACATTTGATTGATTCATCGATGATTATTTCAAAGTGTTGCTATAAACTATTTTTCAATTGGCCCTTGTAATTTACCCATGCAAAGTGACTTATTGAACAGATTCTATGTGTATGTACTGAATTACCGTACCGTGTTGTGATGTATCGTAGTGCGACGATTACTATCTAGAACCCTGTACATTCATAAAATATTTTTTTAAATAGACACATACACGTAAGGCTTATATTTTCACAATTAAATTTTTCTATCTATCTTATTGGTTTGGGCTTGGGAAGAAAGTACCTACAAGATTCCCTATTTCATTGTTGAAAATAATGAATTGGTAAAATAATTAGGCAAGCAAGCATTTAATCTAACATACTCGTATCTATTAGTTTCACTAATATTTTTCTTTAAAATTACAAATATTTTCCATTAACTTCTTAATTTATAAATCTACAAAAATAAAATTTAACCAGGTACTTTGTTTCGGTAAAATATAAAATTACCGCATTTATACAAAAGCTATATTTGCTGCATAAATTGTAAATTACACATGCAATCGACTAATTCATATCAAATTATGCATTACCATTTACCATTGTTAATTATCTATGCATCGCTCAGACCGCACGCATAAATATATAATAAATATAATATAAACAATTCATGTGGGTATTTTTAAAAGAAATCTATTATTAATTTCATCTGCCTAACATGTAAATAATTAATATAAATGTAAAATTGCAATGATACGTAAGCCAAGTTCTTGAAAATAACTTTAAACTTGGCGCAGGATTCCATGATTTGAGCAGTAACCCTAAACTTTTTAAAAAGTCGTGACGCCTACTGTAATCATTGCAATTAAACTAAACAAAACTAACTAGATTATAGTACAAACTATCTAGATTACATTACCTGAGTGGTCCAGAATTCTGGGCCTAATATAGCAGATATTAGATGTATGAGAATAATGGCATATTGCGCCTCGGTGACGTCAATGCGTCCCATTTTGAGTGTGCCTGTGACGTATGCTTGCCAGTGTGCACAGTAGAACAGCGTCATTGCGCAAAAACACTGAAAATAAAGAAAAAAAATCGACATTAAATCGCGGTTTGAACTTTTTTAGCTTCGGCAGGCTTCCTAAACAGCTGAACTTGGCTAGTTTCTCAACCGTGCACAAGACATCTGAATACCACAAATTATAACTACTAATATACATAATATATTCATATTCTTGATGTGAAATACAGGTTAAATAAGTAAATATTTTTTTCATGAGAATGCAGGTGATACATTCTACCAATTAAATTATGTAATGCAAATGTTGGCGAATACCTAAAAATTTGCATAGTCCTGTTAAAACGCTTTTCGCAACCGTGAGGTGCGTCGACCCCGCATTTCACCCGACAGAGCGTAACACCGTTGTTTGTGATTACACCTTTGTCCTGTGTAACACTTACATAAACTGCACAGCTTTACGTAGAAAAACGGCAAAGAGATGATAGATATCGAGATTAAGTTGATGAGTAAACGGTAAAAAGTTGTACCTAAGATTGTATCCATCAACTTTTACAGCTTTAATATTTTCTGGATATATCATACAAAATGGGTCTGACAAACGTTTTTTACTTTACATGCCAAATAAATCTACAAAAAATTACGAGAAAAACTGCGTTTTTACTTTTTTCATATCTTAAAAAATAGCTGAGATATTTACGATCAAAGTGTGTATTTCCGGCCGAAGGTTTTTAAAAACGCGGGCGGGCGCTAACTAGCCGATGACGTCAGACCCCCGGGTCATTCGACAGTCGTGCTCTCGTTCGCACGCCGCTGCGCTGCGCTGCGTCGTTCGCGGTCGCGGGTAACCGGGGGTGTGACGTCATAGTATGAGCGCGCGTAATCTCGGAAATTCAAAAAAGGGCTGAAACTTCTCGTCGTTATAACTTCGGAAATACTGCATGTATTAAAGTGAAATAAAAACTTATGTAATATACATGATCTACGCTCCGATTTTAGGTGTATTTGATAATAATATTTTGACCATTTTGTGTTCTCCACTGTAGACAAGACAGACAAACAAACTGGATGATGATTTTGACGACCTCCGTGGCGCAGTGTGTAGCGCTGTTGTCTTAAAGTGCGGAGGTCCCGGGTTCGATCCCCGGCAGGGTCGATTTGGGAATTCATAATTTCTGAATTTTCCCTGGTCTGGCCTGGTGGGAGGCTTCGGCCGTGGCTAGTTACCACCCTACCGGCAAAGACGTGCCGCTAAGCGATTTAGCGTTCCGGTACGATGCCGTGTAGAAACCGAATAGGGGTATGGGTTTAATATAACTGCCATATGCCCCTAAACGGTTAGCCCGCTACCATCTTAGACTGCATCATCACTTACCATCAGGTGAGATCGCAGTCAAGGTCTAGCTTGTAGTAAAAAGAAATACTTTTTTTTTTAATCCACTGCATATCTACAATTACTATACACTAATTATATTACACTACCTACTACAATTTTTTTAAAAATCGAATACTAAAAAGAACACCCAATTTGGGCGAAATAGACCGCTCTCAGCACTTGGCAACGGCCCAGTTTGCGCTCCAAAGCACACATCTGTCCAATCTGCTTTCGGGAGAGGTGCCAACAGCGCGGGCGCGTCGCCGCGACGGCGGTCGCGCGACCTTGCGCCTATTCAATGAAACGGGTTCACGGCCGACGCACTTCCGACAAATCGATATTGAAACACTTTTAACTTTTAATAGGCTCTAGATTTCTTTACAATTGGGTATTTGACAACTGTACTAACTGCACAATGTGCCTACATTAACAACTTTTTTCAAACGTCAAAACGCGCGCTTAGGGAATTAAGGGAATGTTGTATGAAATACTGAAGAGTGACGTCATTAAAATTAGACTCAATATTTCATTCCAATGGATATTTTAAAATGGTATGATATTTTAAAAACGACTTTTGGGAGATCCTTTAGGTAACAATCACAAAAATATATTTATTTGAATACCTAGTTGTCAAATATCAAATACCTAGTGTTTTTTTAAATTCCACCACAAGTTAGCCCTCGACTGCAATCTCATGGTGGCAAGTGATGATGCAGTCTAAGATGGTAGCGGGCTTACCTTTTAGGGGTATATGGCAATCATATACCTAGTTGCCATCATCTAGATTCTAGTGTTAGTAAATATAAATTATATTTCAAAGCCACCAAGGACCCAGGTTCGTCACCGCGGCGGCAAGCTGTCGCGAGACCTTGTGTTTATTCAATGAATACTTCAGGGACTTACATTAAATCGATATACAAACAATCAACCAAGTTTCCATACTATCTGAGTGTTTTATTACCTATACTTTGGATAGTGTGAACTTTACGAACTCGTTCCTTTACCGTTGTACCTACCGCAGAATGGTTGGAAAAACCAATGAACCAATGAGCGTAAGTACTAAGTACCCTTATGATAAGTAGAGGACGTCACATCAACGCGCACGATACGTGTTTGCTCAACGTTTCTAAACGAAACAGCTAAGGAAAGTGGAATACCCTTTCAAAAAAAGGTGCTAAAACATCACGTGAAGGACTACCCGAACTTAAATCTAATATGCCCTAACTAAAAGTCACCCCGACTTGTCAATTATTGTATTGTTCAAGTTAAATGCAAATAAATGAATCTGAATCTGAATCTAATTTCAAAAGGTTGAATCTTGTCTTTAGCACTGCCGTACCACCCAGTACTGACCCGTGTGGCCACCCAGTACTGACCCAGTAATGGCATTCCGAACCAGTGGTAGATTAACTTGTCGATTCAGAAGTACATGTAAATGTTTATTTGAATAATTTGAATTTTGAAAATTTCGTTCTGACTGCTGACTGCTGACCCATATGGGGCCATACTATATACTGTTTTATTATTGTTGCCTTTCGCGTTTTAGAATGGGTGCTAATTAAACAGACTTCTACATATTAGCATTATTCGCCTCTAACAATTTACATTGTCCTCTGAATTACTAAGTCAGCCACTATCAATGTGTGCCTGAAAAATACTATATCTTATCCACTTTATATCTCAGATGTAAGCTACTGTAAATACTACTATTACAATAATTAATTAGTAGTTGAAATAGTAGTATTTACAGTAGCTAGTATAGTATTAGTAGTTGTAATAGTAGTATTTAGTTTGTAGGCATGATAGTTATTTTATAGCATCTAAAGTAACATTATATATTCAAGCAGTAAACTCCTAAAATATTTCTATCGACTGTTATTTTGAGTAATACCTGTGGTAATACTTCTTAAGTATTGCTTCAAGCATTGGCAGTATGGCCCCAGGGTATTATATCATCAGCTGGTAACGCTGCAACTTAGTGAGTGCATTACTAAGATATACTAATATAATATTATGTTCTATCTATTGTTCGTTATATGTATTACAGTTAACAGTTACCCATAAAGTATGTAGTCATATACTATATACTAACAATCGATTTAATGATTCATTCTATGTTGAATGCTTATTAGCTATTCTTCAATATTGATCAGTAACACTATCTCAATTGTTGGCAACCCGCAATAGATCGAAGCTTCATAGTTATTTGCTGACAATTACATCTTAGAAAAAATTACGAAGATTAATTTAAATTTATATTACCTAAGCATCTAGGATCCTTGAATAACAGCCTAGGCCCTAGAACAACTTGGATTTCCTAGGGGATGTGATCAGTTGGAATTTCTAAAAAGGTATCTAAACTACGCGACGTCGAGTTTCTAGCTGCACCTTTTCTGTAAGTGTAAAACCTGCTTTCTAAACTGGTGGCTACCATCCGCTGGTGAAAGAATAAAAATAATCTATACTAATATTATAAATGCGAAACTTTGGATGGATGGATGGATGTTTGTTACTCAATCACGCCAGAACGGCTGAACGGATCTGGATGAAATTTGGCACAGAGATGGATTATAGTCTGGAATAACACATACTTAGGCTACTTTTTATGCCGGAAAATTAAATAGTTACCGCGGGAACCAAAAAACCTCAATCCCCGCGAACGAAATTCTAATGAGTAGCATAGGAGCCACCGACCTGGAAGAACATCCACGTGGGATAGTCTCCGAGCTTGACGGCGATGCAGGCGCCGAGCGCTATGAACACAGTGGAGATGCTGTCGCAGCCGTGGTCGAACAGCTCGCCCAGCGGCGACTGGCTGCCGGTGCGCCGCGCCTGCTTGCCGTCGATCGCGTCCAGGCTCTGGTACACGAACACGCCCAGCGCGCACACGGCGCACGCCCAGCGCGGCGGCTCCTGCCGCGCGTCCGGACTGTACCTGCCGAGGACGACCAGCGTTAGGGCGGCGATGTGTCCTGATCATCCTTCTCTCTGTGCGAGAGAAGGATTCTAACATTTCGAAAGCTGCGCCATCAATAGGGATGATGCCTGTATCAAAAATAAATTATTTCTAACTGATAGAGGGTCATCCAAAATACCTTTAATTCACATCCTCAGTTAGTTTTAAGTTTGATAACCATTTTAAAATATAGATTAAAGAAATAAAGTGTGTTGAAATTTGATGACGTCACAACTGTGAATTTCGTACAACTTCCATGCTAGAAGTGCGTTTTTAAGTTTGATAAAGAGTTGCTGATTTGATTGAATTCTCATCATCCCTATTGGCATCATCAAATCCCTTTAAACACTTGTGTAAAGCTTGATGTCAAGCTCTGTAAATCAGTTCACAAGATCTGATACAGGTGCATTCAACGAAAGTTGCCTAGCCTATTATAATAATAATAATAATAACCGCCGTGTGGCACCGGCAGAATAGAATAGTGCCACCCCTTCCAATCCCGTGGGTGACCGTAAGAGGCGGCTAAGGGAACCGGGGAACCTTTTACCAACTTATTTTGTTCCCCAAAACATGGCTAGCTGGCCACAGAAACAGCCTCCTCGGGGACCAGAGTGGACCCCGAGTGATGTAACCACCACTCACCCCCCCCCCCCCCCCTTTTTTATGATGGACACAACACAGGAAATGCGAATAGGGCCGCTACCTGGGGGTCGCCAGGGCGCGCCTGGAGCTGGCGCTGGGCGTGGCAGCATACGGGCCGCCAGTAACACCAGTCGACCGGCACTACCACCTAGCCGGCCGACACGTCCATCATCCCCACCAGAGGACTTGGCGCCGACGGGATCCTCCAGGGTCCCATCTTCGGTGCCCGCCGCTGGTGGTGTACGCCGCATGAGATGGACTTCTCTCATGAACGAGAATGTCATGCGTGCGTACTACAGGGCGACAGGAGGGGAAACCGGACGGACTGGCTACCGAGCGGCAATGTACCGCGAGTTCCTGCTGCTTGAGCCGACTTTAACTGTCACGGAACAAAACCTGGCAGATCGGGCTCGGTATATTCAGCGTTCGAACGTCTTTAACGCTACCGAGCTCGAACGGTTACGACGTGAGGCTGTTCCCGAGGTGACAACTCCAACAACAGAGCAAATCGTCTCTCCAGCGGTGCATACCCGTGAGGAGATAGTTACCACCTCCCACGATTTGCCTGTTGAGGAAAGCGCCGAGGGAACAGTTTCCCTTGATTTAGAGCGGATGGGAAGGATTTTAGAAGAGGCGATTTCTGAGAGTCGGAGCGCTCCTCTGGAGAATCGTCCGCGGCTCTCCCGCCTTACGCTGAATGTAGCGACGCGGGATGTCATTGAGGCCATTAACCAAATGTTGCCTCAACATCTGGAGAGCAGCACTGGCTTGGATGATACGGCTTCTATTCTCTTCGGTGCGGCTTTAGCTGTACACCGATTCATTGGAATCAAGACCCCGGGTCCGGGACGCGCTGCAGCCGCAAGACGCAGCACGGGACCGGCCTGGAAGAAGAGAATAGAACGCCGTATCAACCTTGCCAGAGGCCTCATTGGCAGACTGCAAAGCTTCAGGTCGGGCAATACCAGGCCAAGGATTGTGCGCTCCGTTAGAATTGCCTTTAACGGGCTTGGGGTTATGTTAGATCAGCCCGACATAACCCAAAAGCTAACGGAGCGCATCGACGACCTGAAGCAGAAAATTGCTGCATGGGGGAATCGCATACGACGATACTCGGAAAGAGTTGAGCGCTTCCAGCAAAATCGTCTCTTCTCGAGTGATCAGAAAAGGTTCTATAAAAGATTGGAGTGTCCAGCAGTCTGCTCTACCTCTCAACGGCCGAGCTCGGCAGACCTCGTTGCTTTTTGGCGGAATGTGTGGTCGCGAGAGGTTGAGCATGAAGAGGGCCCTTGGATTGCGGCGGTAGAGGAAGCATGTGCCGTAATTGAGCCGATGAACCCGGTAGCCATTTCTACGGAGGATGTAGTTGATGCAGTAAGGCGGGCCCCGAACTGGAAAAGTCCGGGTCCCGACGGGCTGCATCACTACTGGCTTAAGGGTTTCTCGGTTTGCCATGCGACATTGGCTCGACAATTCCAAGAAGCTCTCGAGCAGAAGACGCTCCCGAGCCTTTTCACTACTGGGATCACTCACCTAGCTCCGAAGTCCACTGATGCCACGGATCCGGCTAAATACCGCCCCATTACGTGTCTTACGACCATCTATAAGACACTAACATCCGTTCTGAGCCTCAAGATATCTCGTCACGTAGACGAAAATAACATCATGTCTGGGGCTCAGAACGGATGTCGGGGGGGTAGTCGTGGTACTAAGGAGCTCCTTCTCATCGACTCCGTTGCGGGGCAATTGGTCAAACGCAACCGCCGGAACTTCTCCGCCGCATGGATTGATTACAAAAAGGCATTCGACTCGGTGCCCCATTCATGGCTCTTGAGGGTCCTCGAACTGTACAAAGTCGATGATATAGTTCGAGACTTCCTCAGGGAGTGCATGGGGCAATGGAGTACGATCCTTTGTCTCCATGGTGAGCGGTTGGCGGCTGCCGATGACCGGATAAGGATACAGCGGGGGATCTTCCAGGGTGACTGTCTGAGCCTAATTTGGTTTTGCCTGTCCCTGAACCCACTCAGCTCACTGCTGGAGAGTTCAGGGACGGGCTTTCAGTTTCGGAGAGGAGGGACAAGAGTGCCTCACCTTTTCTACATGGACGACCTCAAACTGCTGGCACCCAATGCTACCCGCCTGCAAGAATTGCTGAATATCACCACTGAGTTCAGTAATTCTATCAGGATGGAGCTTGGGCTGGATAAGTGTGCGGTCGTGCATGTGGTGAGGGGGCAGGTTACTCACTCGGCGGAGGTTAATCTCGAGCCATCGAGCATTAGGACCCTCTCCGAAGCTGAATCATACCGGTATCTGGGTATGTCACAATCGATAGGAGTGAATGAGGCGGACATGAAACAGTCTGTTTGCGAGGCCTTTTTTGGCCGTCTGGCAAAAGTTTGTAAAAGTTTTTTGTCAGGCGCCAATAAGGTTCGAGCCTATAACGGCTGGGTTATGCCCGTTCTCATGTACACCTTTGGCGTGCTCAGATGGACTCAGACCGAACTTGACGCCCTGGATAGAAAAGTCCGCACGACTATGACTCTCTATCGCATGCATCACCCGAAATCGTCTGTGATGAGATTGTATATCCCCCGGAAATGTGGTGGCCGAGGCGTATTAAGCGTCAAGACCATGCATAACCGGGAGATATCCAATCTCAGAACATACTTCGAGACGAAGAGGGAGTCACCCATGCATAGAGAGGTCATAGAATGTGATAAAGGACTCACTCCCCTATCCTTAGCCAAAATCGAGTGGCAGGCGCCGGTGGTACTTAGCACCTCTGACCGGGAGGCCGTATGGAAGGAGAAGGAGTTGCACGGACGCTTTTTTAAAGCTCTTCATGAGCCGCACGTTGATAAAAAGGCGTCCGTGCAATGGCTGCGCTTCGGTGACCTCTTTGGGGAAACCGAAGGTTTTGTCTGTGCGATACAGGATCAGGTAGTTAAGACGCGAAACTACCGAAAGTACATTCTGAAGGATGGCACTCACGACATCTGTCGAGCCTGTCGCCATCCCGGTGAGTCGCTCAGACATGTGCTTTCGGGATGTTCGGCGCTTGCTAACACTGAGTATCTGCACAGACACAACCAAGCGGCCAAAATCCTTCACCAGGAGCTTGCTCTGAAGTACGGTCTCCTGGATGAGAGGCTGCCGTACTACAAGTACACACCGGTGCCTGTACTCGAGCGTGACGGAGTCCGGCTCTATTGGGACCGGTCCATCATCACGGACAGGACTATTTTTGCGAATAAGCCTGACATCGTGCTGTTGGACCGGGCACAGTCGCGGGTGTTTTTGGTGGACATCACCATTCCATATGACGAGAATCTTGTGAGAGCTGAGACGGAGAAAAAACGAAAGTATCTCGATCTGGCTCACGAGGTTTCCGCCATGTGGCATGTGGAGTCCACTGAAACCATCCCAATCGTTATATCTGCGAGTGGGTTAATCCCAGTCAGCCTCGCTCACCATCTGAAGCGACTGGGGTTCCGTGGCAGTTCGCTCGCAGCCAGGATGCAGAAAGCGGTGTTGCTAGACTCGGCTAGGATAGTCCGCCGGTTTCTTAACCTGTCCCCCTGACCCCCGGCCGTCTGGTCTCCCCTGCCGGGGTGTAATCCTCCGCCCGCAGCAACTATTTATTTGTGTATTTGTGTATGTAAGTTTATTCATTTCTATTTATTTACGTAAGTTTATTATTATTCTTTTGGTCATAGTTATATATATTTATTTTGTATGCGGGCGTGAGAGTCAGTTATATACCGATAATAATAATAGTCAATGATTATGAAAGGCTCAGTACAATTTTGACTAATGTGGCCCTAACAGGTCCTACACCAATAATATTGCGTTCATTTTAGACACATTTTTATTGTAATATAGCTGATGCCCGCGACTTCGTCCGCGTGGATATACCAAGTTTCAACGAAATAACTTGAGAAATGACGGACTTTTATACAAACTTTCAACCCCTATTTCACCCCTTTGGGGGTGGAATTTTGAAAAACTGTGAAACACGTTACATGTTTTCATTTCTAACCCGCTGCTCATATACCAAGTTTCATGGATATAACTTGAGAGATGAAGGACTTTCATACAAACTTTCAACCCCTATTTCACCCCTTCGGGGGTAAAATTTACGAAAACTGTGAAACACGTATTTCTTCATTTTTAACCGGTAGCTTGTATACCAAGTTTCATCGATATAACTTGAGAAATGAAGGACTTTCATACAAACTTTCAACCCCTATTTCACCCCTTTGAGGGTGAAATTTTGAAAAACTGTGAAACACGTATGTCTTCATTTTTAACCCGCAGCTCATATACCAAGTTTCATGGCTATAACTTGAGAAATGAAGGACTTTCATACAAACTTTCAACCCCTATTTCACCCCTTCGGGGGTAAAATTTACAAATACTGTGAAACTCTTATTTCTACATTTTTAACCAGTAGCTTGTATACCAAGTTTAATTGATATAACTTGAGAAATGACGGACTTTCATACAAACTTTCACCCCCTATTTCACCCCCTTAGGGGTGGAATTTTGAAAAACTGTGACACACGTACTTCTTTATTTTTTACCGTAAACCAAAATAAAAAGTTTCGTTGATATAACTTGTAAAACATCTTGAGAAACGAAGGACTTTCATACCAACTTTCATCCCCTATTTCACCCATTTGAGGGTCGAATTTTCAAAAACTGTGAAACACGTATGTCTCCATTTTCTACCCGCAGCTCATATATCAAGTTTCATGGCTATAACTTGAAAAATTAAGGACTTTCATACAAACTTTCAACCACTATTTCACCCCTTCGGGGGTAGAATTTCGGGATAAAAAGTATCCTATGTCCTACCTCGTAGTATAGGCTCAAATCGTGCCAAGTTTCGTTTGAATTCATTCAGTAGTTTCGGCGTGATGCGCGGCCAAGATACAGACAGACAGACAGACAGACAGACAGACAAAAATGAAAAAAATTACAGATTTGGCTTCAGTATCGAATAATGAGTGCCCTCCAAAAAAAATTTTCAAAATTTCTTCAATGTACAGAATTGGACCTGTTACAGTTTTATTATAAGTATAGATGTAAATCAGTTCACAAGATCTGATACAGGTGCATTCAACGAAAGTTGCCTAGCCTATTATAATAATAATAATAATAATAGTCAATGATTATGAAAGGCTCAGTACAATTTTGACTAATGTGGCCCTAACAGGTCCTACACCAATAATATTGCGTTCATTTTAGACACATTTTTATTGTAATATACCTAGTTTTTGGTAGAGAAAAATGGCTATGAAAAATACTGAATGTACCTATTCGCCATTTATTTGTTTGGTCTTACGAGACATTGATCAATTATCATGTAAAGAAAGTTTAAGAACCACATTAAAAACCATAAGTAAGTATTTAACTATAATATGGACTTGTATAATATGGATTAGTAGTTATTAGTTTAGTATAGATACAGCCGTAATCTTTTTCTGAGATACATATATAGGCATATTAAGTAACATTTTTTCCTGTTAGCAGTTAGCACCATTGTGTGCCCTTTTATAAACAACTCAGTTGTGGGAAGTGTTCTTCCATCAACTGATATTCAATAAATGGGCATATAAATGGAGGCACAATCACGCTACAGTTGCAATAAGTAAGCAAATAAAAACCCATCAATTTATTATTAGCAGTTTATAATTACCTCCTAGCTTTAGTTTTAAAGAACTGTAATTGATTATCACCATCATGTTTTAAAGTTATTGGATGTCATTAAGAGTACAGTGTACCTACCTAATTTGAATAAATAAATATTGAACTGAATTGAATATTTTGTATTAAACAAACCAGGAAGTTTCCTCCTCTTGGTTTGGTTATTTTCATTGGGAAGGGAAAAATCATTTCCAACACTCGTTGTAAAAAAGCTTGTGAAATATGCTATAATATATGCACCCTCGAACTACCAAAGATTCACCAGAAGAGATTCTGAATCTTAATACTTATTAAGTGCTAGATGCCTGCAACCTGCAACGCCATCCTCATGGATTTTAGTTTTTGATAAATCTATAGGTACTTTTTGATTTTCCAGGATAAAAAGCATCTTCTGTATACTTCCCCTATCTCTGTACCAAATTTTATCCAAATTGGTTAAACAGATGGGCAGTGAAGCAGCAGACAGACAGACACTTTCCCAATTATAAATAAGGCCGACTCACACAACACTGCCTTAACTGAATTAGTTATGTAAATAGCTATTTTAATGCTGTCACTTTTTGATAAGTTTATTACAGAGTTTAAATGAAAAGGACAGGAGTCAAGACTTATAGAAAATCTAACCAAGTGGGCCTTAGTATGGATTTGTATTTGAATATATTATGTGGCAATGCAGCCTTGTGTCACGACATCTGCATTGCCTTTGTATTATCAAGATCAAGAGCAATGACCTCCCATTAGCATATGACTAATGTGCTAACTTATTTACTACTTGAAATACATTGTTGTTTGACATTATAGTACTTAAGTAATAAGTACTTAAATTATTTTGAGACTTTTGAGACAGAAAGATGAGGTTCAAAGTTTTAAAAGCTTTTAGACATTATGTGACTTTCCCCATATTAAGGAAATTGGTATATTTTAACTGGTGTAAAACGTGGGTTTTTCAAACTTTACTTTCACAATATATGTATATATTTTACTAAGTACATCATCATTAAGTCCTATGTCCCACCTTCGGGGTCCAATTTCCAAGCCGATCTGTCGGACACCTTATGTTTTAGCTCGCCTCACATTTATAGGGCAATTGTTTTTTACTAACATACACATATAATAACTATTATGATACAGGACCTGCTGTTCTCTTTAATATCTACTTATTTAAAGATAGCTGTCGCTATAAAAAGGTCTTCAAACTCTGTAGATCTCTTGATTAAATTCTAGATACTTAAATGTCTACATTAATGAAAATCTAGCTATATATATATATATATATATAGGTATGCATTGTCTTTACATAATCAGAACTTCATATCAATGAGCACTAGGCAAGACGTATTATAAAAGCTAAAATAAACATTTGAATTTTCTAAAACTTAGAAACAGTGAAGATAAAAAAATCAGGAAGACATATTTTACTTAAATTAAAATAAATTCTTGCTAAGATGTGTGAATTTTTTTATCATAATAATAATTTGTTCATAATGTTAATATCTTATCAGAAGTGGCGCGATTCTTTCGGCCAATCATATGAAGGCTACATACAGCAAGAAGCATAAATAATTTGGCCAATACAAATCTCGCGCTTCGCAAGCCGAATTTTACTGTTAGAAAAATAATAAATATGTAGGTTAAGACGAAAGTTGCTCGCGGTTCAGAGGCAAAAATGAAAGTCGTTCCGCTAGAAGTAGGTACTCTACATGACACAATTTTCGCAATAGGTACGAAATAAGCCAACGAGATGAAAATGACAAGTGCTTACCATATTAAAATAAGTGTGGTGACGATATTAACTAATAAACCTAATATAGTAATGAGATTCGGCGCGAGCCATAGCGGTGTCTTTGAAACCAGCCAGCACCACCACGGTTGGAGCCAGGCGTCCAATAAACTCGCACTGGTGCACGAATATTTGTGTTCACTAAGTCTTTTTAACTGGGCAGCGTTAAGAATCCTTTCCTTGTAGAACTGCATTTTCAGTCACTGTCACGTCATCTAACTGATATTTTTAATATTAACACTACACATTTATCACTACATTAAAAAGCTATTCGCAAAATTTAGATCAGAAAATTTGCACGACCTCTCATTTTACATCATTCCTCCATGTGGGCCATAGAGTAGACCATTTATTTTTGTTCAGAAGCTGTCAGTCTGTTTTTGGGATCGAGGGATGCTCTGTGAGCATTCTGTGAGGGATTTGCAAGCCATAGACAAGTGAGGGTCCACAGACATATTATGAGGGTCCAAGTCTATGGTCCAGGTCAAGGAGTGTAAGCACAGTACACAGGCCATAGAGGTATAATATTATAGTAGGTAGGTGCAATGTCGATAAAATATACGGTACGGTACCTATTGTTTGTGTATATTTGTACTTTGTACCCTATCATACTAATATTGTAAATGCGAAAGTGTGTTTGTTTGTTGGTTTATCCTTCAATCACGCCTCAATAGAGCAACGAAAGACGCGATTTTTTGTATGGGTATATTTGAGGACGTGGAGAGTGATATTTGTCCCGGAAAATTAAAGAGGTTCCGTGGGAATTTAAAAAAACCTATACCACGCGGATTAAGCCGCGGGCTTCAGCTACTTTATGACAGATATAAATAGTTTATAAAAAAAAATATCGATATTTTTTTTAATGATCGATCCTATTTATATAATTATTATGTATAAAATTACGAGATGATGCCCGCGACTTCATCCGCGTGGATTGTTTTTTTATTCCCGCGGGAACTCTTCAATTTCCCTGGATAAAAAGTAGCCTATGTCCTTCCCCGGTATGTACCTAACCTGTCTTTGTACCAAATTTCATCAAAATTGGTTAGTAAAAGTAGTTGGGCCGTAAAACCGTAACAGACAGACAGACACACTTTCGCATTTTTATTATTAGTATGGATTGATATATCCGATGTATATCGAATACATAAAATATGTATGAAAAGGTGCAAATCTGCGTTTTAATGTGAAATTATAAAATAAAAGTATAAGTTTGATTCTTTGATGATTTAATTAAAAAAGTAACAAAAAATTAAATTCTTTGTTTATAACCATTCTTTCGTAACGTCGCGTCGACGGCGCGGCGCGGCGCCCGCGTCCAATGTATCACATCACTATCCGAGTCGGTGAGCACAGAGCAGTCGGCTATCGTAGCGGGGTTGCGGGGCGGTGCGGGCGATGTTATGTTGCCTTGCGTCCCACGTCTGTATCACCCCCGCGACGCGTATTTCTATTTTACTTAAAAGTTTAAAAAATATGACTAACCGGTGAAATGTGATGTTAGAATTCAGTTTATTTTGATAATGAGTATCATGTTTGCATGTTTCTTTATCACGTTTACCCATTTTTCTCAGTTTAGAAACAGAATTTCGGTCACGAGTTCGTAATGGGCGCTCTCAGCGCTTGTGTTCGTTTGAGTAACGGGCTTGCTGACGGAACGATGCTTATGATCCTACCCGTGCCTACTGTTCCTACTCTGAAATACGCACTCTTGATATTATAATACCTCTATGGCACAGGCATAGTGTAAATGAGACATTAAGGTCTGTGGTTGGTCTCAATGACGTAGGAGCTGAGCATGGAGCCATAGAAATAGTATGTATATTCAAACAACTAGAAGGATCACTTATGTGTTTTTGTTAAACAAATTCACACCTTTTTCCTTAAATAATAAAGTTCAATTTAGATTACCTTTCACTCATAAGGAATTTCGGTCTCGACAAGGACTCACTTTTTCTTCGCGCGTCTCGTTCACTCTCGTGTTCACTATTGTGTCTCGTTCAATTAATAATAATTATGGTGTCATGCCAGTGTAGCGGTAAGAAAGAGACAACGCCCCTTAATATTAGCTCTCTTTCGGCTCGCGTTTCGTGCGTTAGTGATCCTTCTAGTTGTAATACATACTATTTCTATGCATGGAGCTGAGTGAGTGGAGCACCACAGAGTTATAAAGAGAAATATGTCTGTGCGGAGCACAGAGTTTGTATGTGGAGTGGAGCTGAGCCGTAGACAGAGCGTCAGCGCATACAGTATACGATAGCGATAGTCCTAACTCCTAATGCGATATTTTCTTGGTAAATAAGTATTTTTGTTATTTCTATATTTAATAGCATGCGAGCATAGAAATAGTATGTATATTCATACAACTAGAAGGATCAGTTATGTGTTTTTGTTAAACAAATTCACACCTTTTTTCTCAAATAATAAAGTTCAATTTAGATTACCTTTTACTCATAAGGAATTTCGGTCTCGACAAGGACTCACTTTTTCTTCGCGCGTCCCGTTCACTCTCGTGTTCACTATTGTGTCTCGTTCAATTAATAATAATTATGGTGTCATGCCAGTGTAGCGGTAAGAAAGAGACAACGCGAGAAATATTAGCTCTCTTTCGGCTCGCGTTTCGTGCGCTAAGTGATCCTTCTAGTTGTAATACATACTATTTCTATGAATGCGAGTCTTTACAAATATAACCTGTTTTTATCTGTAACAATCAGGTAAAAATAAGGTTAACATTGTAAACTTACGTATTAGGTTAAGTATAATAATATTGTTTTCGTATTTTCGTTCAGTTCGGCTTTTGCAGCCTAACACACAGCAATACACCATCTTCTATAAGTTAAACCACTTTTTTCGTAAGCGACGAGCACAGTTACCACTTTGTCCAATTCCGATTTCGTACGAATATGGGCGAATACCAAAAACGACAGGATTGTCTGACCTAAACTGTCGGATAGGTCAAACAAAAAAAAGTGATAGCTACGCGGAGCAGGACAAGAGACAACATTTTAAAATTTCATCCAGTTCCGTTCAGCCGTTGGAGCGTGATTGAGTAACAAACATCCATACATCCATCCAAACTTACGCATTTAAAATATTTATTTGATATAAGTACCTAGATATAATATAATTGAAGTAAATACCTACCTATTGCTATTTTACTTGCCTGCGGCTATCTGATTTGAAAGAGAAGTCGGACCGCTTACTTAGTTGCGGTTATTCGTCTGTGATTTATGACGTCACAGATATAAAAATAGGAGCGCTAAGCGGGCGCTTAAGCCCTCTTAAGCCCGCAGCGCTGTCTGCGCCGCAGCGGGAACATTGAACAAAGCATTTAACTGTAGGAACCTTTTTGGATTCTTTATTATTTATATACTCTGCCCGACGAGATGGTACCTAGTAAGGTTTCTAGGCGTTATTTAAAAAAATGTAAGTATTAAAATACAAAACTTTATTTCAACAATTATTATTATAATACAAAGTTACTTAATATTCTTCATTAAACCATAATCAAAATATTTTGTGCTTTGACGTCGACATGAAATAAAATAAAAGTTAAAAAGCCGCATCCGGACTGACCACGTCGGACGACGGAGGATCAACAAAGCTCTTTCAGCCCTTTACCTTTTTAGTATACCTAGGTAGACTGTTTTAGCATCAAACTAAAAAAAAAATAAGGTAGGAAGTATTATGGTATTATCTTCTTATTTTGTTTTAAGGCGTTTATTAGTAGGACGTATTATAGGTACTTAGTCAACGACCTCAATTTACATAGACGGACCCTGTCAAACAAAGAATGTGGGCGTATTTTACTAACGACATCTAGACTGAAAAGCGGGACAGCGCCATGGCGGGGACAAGGACAGGCTTATACAGGTGTGGAGCGCGCTCCACAGGTCGGACGCCCCATTTTTTTCTATGAAAGGGTCCATCTAGTACCTATTTACTACATCTGTGCCTACATATATATACTTATCGATGATTATAGTACATAACTAATACTTAGGTTCAAGGAACTTATCACTCTTTACCAAGACCTAAGGTTTCATTTTCCGCCCTTCAGTCAGGATACGGCCTCAATTTTGATAAAAAAATCACTTAAATATCGGGTATCTACATTATCTTATAATTCATATAGGTAGTACGATAAAATGATGATTAATTATTTTATACTAAAAGCCATTTTCTTAAACTATAATATTAAGATTATTTACATAATATATATTATAATCGCAGAATAGTAGGTAAGTAAGTATGTTACATTAGTTAGTTAATATTCACTGTTACATTTAAAATTTAGTCAGTGTCATCGGTCGGTGTATGTTCGACTATTTTTCGACTCTTCATAGGTCGATATTAAACGCCGCTTAGCGGCCTGAAGGTGCGCAAAACCAAATGCAATCGCGTGCCCACAGCCCACTGCCCACTGCCCGGAAATATCAAGGCTATCTGAAACTAAGTAGTTGGACATACGCCGACCGTCTGACGTGAGTGAATTCTATTTAAATTTAATGACAAATTTTGGTAGTTACAACCATCACTTTCGTGGAAAACCGCTTGGAAGAAGTGGCCGAAATTACCCGAGGCAGAAACTAGTTAAATTATTTCATTAACTTGTTGAGTCTGTCTAATAAAAGCCGAAGGTCCATTTTATATACTGACAACACTGGCGTATACAAAACTCGGGGATACCCAATGTAATTTTTAAAAAAACGCCTTTTTGTACTACTTTCAGTCTTCATTAGATAGACTAACATTATAAACAAGCTAAAGAAAAATAAATTTAATAAAAAACTCACAATTATGGTTATTTAACCATAATCCAGAGCTGGTGGCCGTAATCTCATCTGCCATTCGACCATTGAAGAATTTGAAAGAATAGTTCATCTCTATTGGACAGTTCAGAGCGCGCTTGTCTACAAGATGCCTATTCACTCTTGCCTTGAAGGTAGGTACCTACTTAAGTCTTAAGGTACGGTATCCACATTTTAATTTGTAAACCAGCCATGTATCAAAAAGAGTGAAAAAGAAGAAGTCTTTGCGATTACCGTAAGCCTTGCTTAATGTCTTGCCTTTCCTGCTACCTACTCTTGGCCTGGGTTTTCCGGGATTCGATGCGTTTCTGCAAGGTGGTCAGTAGAGCGCCGAGGACGTTGTGTCCTGGCAGACGTTTGCCGAATAGCAACCGTTTTACTGAGTCGTCGTATGTTAGCAAAGCTACCATGTTCTGGAGGAGGAACCCTTGGCAGTATTCCAGGAGTTGAGTTGCGCCGTAGACCTGGAAAAAGGGATGTAAGAATAAACATAATTATTTCCTTCTGCTCGTCAGTTAAGCGTGAATGTATTAAGAATCTACTTTGATAATTCAATGTACCTAGATATTCTATTCTCCGAATCAGACTCCCGCACTCGTCTACGGCCGAGCAACGGCTACTATTCTAATTATGGCAACGACTAGTCCACTCTACGGTTGCCGGTCTGCTTATTTCGAATCAAATCTAATAAATAAATCTTTATTTGGTATTAAAATTAATACAGATAAAAAATTAACAAAATTACAAATTATAGACTAAACAACGCAATCTTTGTCGCATTAATCCTAAAAAAGGCATCCACTCAACGTAAATGCTGGGTGTAGAATTATATGCACAATATCAGATGCTGATTTTCAAAACCTCGACGTCCCGGACCGGCCCGGGCTGCCCGTAAATCTGACTACGCTGATCATCAAGTGAAATAGGTAAATGAATGAATTGTTGAGATACCTTGGCATGTATATAGACGGAGACCAGGTTGTGCAGGTCCACAGTCTTAGCGGCGCGCGCCTCGCAGTGTCGCTGTAGCGGGAGCAGCTGGAAGAACGACGCGGCCGCTAACACTTCCAGCACGTCCGCCTCCGGGATGTCCAGCCCGGAGCAACCGCCCGAGTACAGGTACTTCATCACTTGCTGCAAACACGTTACACAGCTCAACTTTACACTAGTTTGAGAAATCTATTATAAGTAAGGTTTGCACCGCGAAAAATATTCGCGCGAATTTTTCGCAATTCTGTAACACTAGAAAGCATAAAGTTATACCGAAGTGATACTTGGGAATAAAATTCGCGCGAAAATAAAATCGCGGGTTTGATATAATTTCACGCGGTGCGGTAAGAATTATATTCGCGCGAATATTTTGTGATGTACGGAAATAAATGACGCTCAACAAATGTTAATTCATTCAGACGCCCATCTTAAACTTATTTCTAAAATAAAACGACCTGCAAAAAGCATTCGATACGGTTCCAGTACCTATTTTATTATCGCGACTTCAAAATATTGGAATACGTGGTTTTACACTTGAGTGGTTTCACGAATACCTGACAGAAAGGCAACATTAAGGTAGAGTGGGTGAATACACAAGCTCTACTGCTAATAGTTCGTACGGTGTCCCTCAAGGGAGCACGCTAGGTCCAACCTTATTTTTGCTGTACACCACTAACCTCAAAGATGTGGTAGCGTATATCGTTGATCTGCACGAGCGGCGGCGCGTTGGGCGGCGCGTCGGGCGCGCGCGGCGGCGCCAGCATAGCGCGCAGCCGGGCCGACTCCGACACCAGCACGATCTTGTGCCCGTAGAACAGCCGCCCTTCCACTCTGCGACCGTTCACCAAATTAGCTAATTTTATAACCGTTATGTCATGGTTTATTATCACTAACATCTGATAATAATCGTTTGTAACCTAAGACTTGAAATAGTACTCGAGTACGACTCGACTTAGAGTACTAAAGGACCTGGGAACCCACTGCATTATTATCCCAAGAAAACCCCTGCCATTATGTAATTAATTGAAAGGCAATGAGGAATACGACCCAGAGAGAGATGTCATGGTACCAAAATTTGGTCATTATCAGGTAGAAACACTGGCAATCAACTTCAGTAAAAAGGGGTCATTGTCATTGTCATCAATGACAATTGCAACCCACCGCAAGCTCACTACTGAGTACGAGTCTTGTTTCGGAATGAGAAGGGTTTTGGCCACTGGCCAGCGCTGAACAAGTGCGGATTGGCGGCCTCACACACTGTTAAGAACATTATGAAAAACTCTCAGGCATACAGGTTTCCTCATCCAGGACTATGTTTAATGTCCTCCCGACCGAATTTCGGCCACGGCGGCCTATCTCCAGAGAGATTAGCCATCTGCGCGGGAGATAAATTATAGTACACAAGTGTGTGCGCATACACAGGTGCACTCTTTGTTCCTTTACTCTCATAGCCCGATGGGACGGAAAATCCGACACGACCGGAGAGAGATCAGGCGCAGGACCGACGGCTTAACGTGCTCTCCGAGGCACGGGGGTGAGACACCGCCAACTTCTTAACTCCGGGCTAGTACTGAGAATTTCTTGTCAGAAAAACCCAGTACTTATTATGGCCCGACCCGGACACGAACCCGGGACCTCGTCGGCCGCAGTCGAACATACTAACCACTAGACCAACGAGACAGTCTATGTTTACCGTCACCATTAAAGCATTGTGACAGGATCAATTGCTTACGCACATTTACAGGGCATATCCCGAGGATCAAACACCCGAATAGAAAGAAAAGAAAGAAAGGAAAAACATTTATTTCCAAATTGTGCCACACAAACAAGCATAATATCTACCTAAAGAGGTAAATCACCCCTGCACCCCAACGATCTAGAAACACTTACATTAATAAAATCAAATTAAGCAGAAGAAGTGCAGGAATGAATTGGAGGTTGTACTTAAATTTAGTAACCAGTGGAATGAGCATCCACCCCCTATTTTTTATTATATTCTATTATTGTTTTTTTTTGGATGCCTATAACAAGGACCTTTAAACCAAAGGCGAAACATTCTTTGTGTTATTATGCGCTAAGCGCTTATACATACCTGAACGTAACGTCAGCGAGTGAGGGGTTGTTGACATAGGAGGGGTCGACGCGCGCCGGCGTGGGCGCAGCTGGAGGCGGCTCCAAGACACCGGGCACGGGCTCCCAGCCGTAGCACGCGCACAGAATGTCTGCTAGCAGCAGTACGGTGCCCTCCTTCTGGGTTATGAAATGAAACACAAATGAAAACATGTTTTATTGCACGTAGGACAACATGCGCCACTTAAGATAGGTCGCAAAAATCTACCATGAAACGTATTAGCGGTTTCCCGTACACACAAGATTTTAACTATTATTATTACACAAGACGACTTCATTAGCGTGGACTAAGGGTTTTGATTCCCGCGGGAACTTTTTAATTTTCAGGGATAAAATGTAGCCCTATACCAAATTTCATCCAAATCGGTTGAATAGATGGGCCGTGAAAGCGTAGCAGACAGACCGACAGACACACTTTCGCATTTATAATATTAGTATGGATTTAACCCTTAACTGGTATCGTGGGGGCCGCGCGGGCCCCACGCATGACGTTTTCTTATTTTTCTAATAAACTAAGCATCGTGAGCAGGCGCCATTTTAAGTATTCTCATTACGTCGCTATTCGCGGCGGGTGCCGGACGTTCGGCGCTGCATCATTTACTGGAGCCCAGGTATGCACGTTTTGGGGTCCACGCGGCCCCCACGATACCAGTTACGTAAGTTTTTTTGAAGCCTTGAAGAGGGGACGCTGTCACTTATGTGATAGAAAAAAAGATGGGAAAGCTACAAAGTGCAATAATTGTTCACAATTTATTTGCAAAGTCCATAGTAGCACAAAAACACTATGTGATAATTGTCTAGACTGAACAAAGTTTAATATTAGTATTTTTGAGCCTTAAGATTAGAGACGATTTATTTCATGTTGATTTTTGTGAAATTTTGATTATAGATTATAAAACGTTATTTTTTTTTCATTTTACGTATTATAGATAATGTAAAATAATGTTATTTTTGATTTTAACTTTTTACTATAATTTTATTGATATTTGTAAAGTAAAAAAAAATATTAGCAAAATGTTGATACTATTTTGTGATCTCTTCTAGTATTGAAATAAGAAGGTTTATATTAATAAAAACTATTTGATTACATAAAACAAGCCTATTATTTATTATTTCTCACCATTTATTCAAGTACATAGTTAAAACTTACTTTCTAGAAGGAAACATAACCATGGGGGCCGCGCGGCTCCCACGATACCAGTTACGTATGTTAAATTTACGATACCAGTCAAGGGTTAAAACTTCACTTTTACAAAAGAAGTACCACAAGGGAGTCATCTTGGGCCATCTTTGCTTGATATTTTTATCGTTGCTATTACTGAAAACTCGTTTAAAAAGTTAATAATTAATGGTAGTTATAATTATTAGTGATTTAAATGATTACAAATACCTTGCTGTATCGTAAAATATTGAAAAGCAGAGGGAGGCACTCGTATATGAACTGCTTGCTGTAGTGACTGTCATCAGATGGACACACCTGGAAACAGTGATAGGGCCAGTTATAGGTGATACCCAAACCAAAAAGCGGTACTTATTATATTATAGCGGTATAGACTTTATTGTGCACCACAAAAACACAAAACAAACAAGATACAAGGAAACTTTAAATATACCTAGGTACAATAAAGCGGTCTTATCGCTAAGCAGCGATCTCTTCCAGGCAACCTTAGCCTAGCGCTAAAATAAAAGAAAATGAAGAAGCGGTCAAAGTTATAATGGCAAAATAAACTGTAGGCAGATGCTTTTTTTTTTTTTTTTTTTTTTTTTATCCACTACAAGTTAGCCCTTGACTGCGATCTCACCTGATGGTAAGTGATGATGCAGTCTAAGATGGTAACGGGCTAACCTGTTAGGGGCATGGCAGTTATATTAAACCGTACCCCTATTCGGTTTCTACACGGCATCGTACCGGAACGCTAAATCGCTTAGCGGCACGTCTTTGCCGGTAGGGTGGTAACCAGCCACGGCCGAAGCCTCCCACCAGGCCTTTTAGAAGAACAAGAAGTCTGTCCTGTTGACTGTACTAAAATCCGGTCAAAAGCGACAAGACTCGCGCACATAGGGTTCCGTACCACCACACAATACAAATTCTTTTAGTAAATAACAAGAAATATGTCATAACAACACGTAATCAGCTGTGAAATAACTGGCTGACATATGGCGCTAAACTGCTGTAATGCTGTATTTGCCTATAATTAAGTGTTGTGATAGAACGAGACATGACTGTATTATTTTATTATTATTAATTGTTTGAACAATACTTGTTGGCATTTCAATAAAAAAATAAAAATAAAATAAAAATAAAAAATAAACTGGTAGCGCCTGACAAACAATTCGACACCCTACGAGTACAGAACTCTAAATAACGATATTCGGATTTTTTCCTCCCCGCCAACCCGCATTGTAGCAGCGTGGTGGGTTTAAGCTCTAATTCCCTCTCTCCTACGAGTGGAGGCCTGTGCCCAGCAGTGGGACGTTAATGGGCTGTAGTGGTTGATTTTTTCCTATACTTGTTCTGTGATACCTAGCTTCTTGCCAAATTTCATGATTCTAGGTCGATGTTCTAGGTCGACGGAAAGTACTCTAAAGGTTTTGATTTATTGGCGAGTGCCAAGATATATGCAAAATATGGGACATAATCGGTCGTAGGTATATTTTGATGGCTTTGACGAAGTTTGATTTTTTCCCGCTCCAAGGGACCGTAGACTTAAGCATTTGATATTAATTTCAACTTGATACCTGCACGCGTTCCCGAAAAAAAGGTGGTTGACAGACGGACAACGAAGTGATCCTTTCTTTTTTTGAACCCTTAAGAAGGCGTGTCGCCAGGCCGGAGGATAGGTTCCTTTTTCCTCTTGAGGTACGGAACACTAATAAAAATGAATGACTAATACCTGCAGGAAGTCTTGTAACAGCTGATCTATGACGTGGTCGAGAGACGCTTCGGCGGCCGCAGCTAGTGACAGCGTCCACGCGTGCAGGGACCAGGGAACCCCCAGCGCGCGGAGCTCCAGGGTTATATCTGAAAAGGTCAACCTAAGTATCAAATATTTTAAAGAAATAATATGATGTAATGAGCAAGGTCTTTTCCAACTAGAGATTTCCCAAATCCTTAGGATTGAAATCATTGCTGAAAGGTGTTTCAACCCCTAAGGGGTATAGGGGTTTGAAATTTGTGTAGTCCACGCGGACGAAGTTGCGGGCTAGAATGAAGATACATACCTAAATGGTCAGTCTCAGCAGCATAGTACATGGCGTCCTGCAGCGCGCGTTGCTGTTGCTTCGTGAACGGCGGAGGCCTGCCCGAGGCGGGCGGAGCACCCTCCGCCAGCACCTCCTCGAGCGAGAGCACCGCGCCGCCGCCCGCGCCCCGCGCACCGCCTCTAACAGCTGCGCGCAGGCACGCTCGCCGCCCGTGCGTGCAGCACACTGCTACTGCGCTGTTGGGGAACAAAACCTCATGAACTTCCCAAATACGGGCAAAACCTGACTATAATATCGAACGATATTCTCTGGGATAAAACAGCAGCAGGGGTCTTCTCCTGTTGGCCTGTGAGGGCCAATAAGCGGCCTAGCTTCGAGGCCTCGCTTGGGATAAAAGTTTGGCGGTCTTCGCAGTCCGCACATAAACCAACAGATGGCACTACTAGTAGCGCATGAAGAACGCGAAGACTGAAGACCGATAACGAAGTGTTCTCTGAATTACGTTATGTACATTATACGACTTCCAAATATTAATGGTCGGACCAGTGGTCCCCGAGCACAACACCTGCTCGGAGGCCGGAGCTCATTCTATGGTTACAGTCATGTCATATCACTAATACCTAATTCTTCTCGTACAAAAGAAACTGATTGACATAGCTTAAAATTGCAGATGTACCTAGTTGATTGATCAACAGAGATTATCAATGCAATTTATAATATTCGGAATAGATGGAGTATAGGATACTTACTGACCAACTAGTCAAATCAAATCAAATTGATAGTCAAGTTAAATCAAAATGAACGCTTTTTAGTTTTGCACCTAGATTGTAAGTAAATATTTGTCAGTTGCTGATTTGGTTATCGTACGGGAGCAGGTGATATGGCTCGACCGTAACACTAAGATACAGTATTGCTTACAAAATTCCAGGTTCCGGTTGTACCATAACAGGACAAGATATTCTGATGTTAGTCCAAAGAGAATAGGTATACCTATAACATCCATATTGCGCTGCAGCAGAATAGCACAAGGCATCGTTCAGTTGCGTCGACAGGAAAGGATCAGCTCCGTGCGAGAGCAACAGTTGTACCAGTTCTAAGTTACCAACGCCGCACGCCACCTGACAAATAGATAAAATAGGCCAAATTTTCATTGATTCACATAATAATAATAATGTCCTCACGACCGAATTTCGATCACGGCGGTCTATCTCCAGACAGATCAGCCATCTGCGAGGGAGACATTATCGTGCACTAGTGTGTGCGCATACACAGGTTCATTCTCTGTTCCTTTACTCTCATAGCCCGATGTGTCAGGCGCAGGCCGCGGGACGGCTTTACGTGCTCTCCGAGTCACGGGGGTGAAACACCGTCAATTTCCTAACTACTCGCTAGTACTGAGAATTTCTAGTCAGAAAAACCCAATACTTAATTATGGCCCGACCCGAAGTCGGGACCTCGTCGGCCGCAGTCGAACATGCTAACCACTAGACCAACGAGGCAGTTAAATTATCAATATTAGATTACTTTAATATCTATACCTGCAAAGGAGTGAGAGTGCAGACATCGTCTCCCCTGGCAGGCGCGCCGTCGACTCTCGCGCCAGCGGATAGAAGTCTTCGTGCGACTTCCACCGCGCCCGCCCCGGCCGCGCCCGCGCCGCTGCAAGCGTACACCAGTGCTGTCCAACCTAATCAATACATAAATAAATCTTTATGAGTCCCACAAACATTCGCCTGGCAGAGAATGTTTCATTTCATTTCACTCACCCATAGGGCCATAGGATATTCGAAAAATTCGGTTGACATTCCTAGTCTAAGTACCTATATAGCCTCTCAGAAAAAGGTTCTCTGTGCAAGATTTCAGCTTTCTAGGAGGTTAGAGTTGGCCAATCCTCCTCCATGGAAAAGCAAAGAATTTGTGTATGTTTACCAGCAGTAGGCGGTGTATATCCGGGTGTAGGAGTGGGCGGTGTCGTCGGCGAAAGCGGCGGGTGGCTGGGTGACCGCGGTGAGAGCAACGCGCAGTGCTGCGCCGCCGCGCCCGCTGTCTCGATGTTAGGGTCCGCTCCGGCTTCTATTAGCATCTATAAGTAGGACAATGGGATGAGATCTATACGAATATTATAAATGCGAAAGTGTGTCTGTTTTTTTTTATTCCATTACAAGTTAGCCCTTGACTGCGACCCTGCCGGGGATCGAACCCGGGACCTCCGCACGTTAAGACAACAGCACTACACACTGCGCCACGGAGGTCGTCAAAACTGTCTGTCTGCCTGCTACGCTTTCACGGCCCAGCTGATCAACCGATTGTGAGGTATAGGGATAGTTTGTATACCGGGGAAGGACATAGGCTACTTTTTATCCCGGAAAATTAAAGAGTTCCCTTAATTTTCCGGGAGGGAATACAAAAAAATTAAATTTACCATTTAATGGATTCGCATATGAACGAAATTATATTTTTCCACAATTTCAGATTGCGTAAAGGACCTTCCCGAAATTCGTCGCCAGCTCTCGGACCCCATCGCCCCGCTGTCGCCGTCGCTCGGCCGTCGCTAGTTTCGTGTCTGACGCCTAGAGTACTTACAGCAACGACTTGTTCATCGCCGGCCAAAGCTGCCTTCATGAGCGCAGTGAGCCCAGAGGCATCGGTCGCGTCGATGCCGGCGGGAGGCAGCAACGTCCTCACTCCGCCAACCAGCTCCGGCCTCCCGCTGAGCAGCGCCCGCTGAGCCAGGCCCAGAGCTGCCCGGCTGAGCTCGTCTGCGGTGCGCTGGCAACGGGACCACGCCGGCTCTATGGCTTCTTCTAACCTGTGGATGACAAAATATATAAATCAATACTAATATTATAAATGCGAAAGTGTGTCAGTCTGCCTGCTACGCTTTCACGGCCCATCTATTCAACCGATTTTGATGAAACGTGGTACAGGGATAGGTTAATTTCCGGGGAAGGACATAGGCTTCATACATTCTAGACAGTCTATACGAACTTTTTATCCCGGAAAATTAAGGAGTTCCCGCGGGAATCGAAAAAACTTAGTCAACGCAGACGAAGTCGCAGAAATCATCCAACTTGTCCTAATAAATTATTAAATAAAACAAATATATTTCATAATTCTCAGTAAGTAGTGTATAAATTCGATTCTGCAGCACCAAGAGAAAAAAAAAGAAAAAAAAATTGAGTGAAAAAAATGGGGGAAAAATGTGGTGTATAGATTCGATTCGATTCTGCAGCACCCAGAAAAAATATTTTTTTTTTGTCTACTATTCTCAGAAATTAAATGACGAGACTAATGAATTTATTTTAAAAATTCAGCAAAACACTTGTTTAGGAGCCATGAATGCAGGAGCGACTCACGTGACAGGCCGGGGCGGGCAGTCGGCGTGCGGCAGCAGCAGCCTGGCGGCCTGCAGGATGTCGTCCGCGTCGGGCACGGCGGGCGGGGGCCGCAGCGCCGCGTGCGCGCGCGCAACCCTCACCCACTCGCCCAGCGGGGGCAGAGCGCCCGCGCCGCGCTCGCCCCACAGCGCCGCGCCGCCCGGGGCCGCCGCGCCGCAGCCTGCGCCCGACGCGCCGCTCGACGTGTGCTCTAGCTGTGAGGAACAACAATAGCGAAACCTATATCCATATCCATACTAATATTATAAATGCGAAAGTGTGTCTGTCTGTTTTTTTTGTCTTCTATGCTTTCACGGCCTATCTGTTCAACCTATTTTGATGAAATTTGATATAGGGATAGGTTGTATCCCGGGGAAGGACATAAGGTATTTTTTATCCCGGAAAATTCAAGAGTTCCTGCAGGAATCAAAAAACCTTAAACCGCGCGGACGAAGTCGCGAGCATCATCTAGTCAAAAATAAATTATTTCTAATAATTGATTATAGAGGGTCTTCCAAAAGACCTAAAATTCACATCCTCGGTTAGTTTTGTTTGATATCCATTTTAAAATCAAATCCATACTAATATTATAAATGCGAAAGTGTGTCTGTCTGTCTGTCTGTCTGTCTGTCTGTCTGTCTGTCTGCTACGCTTTCACGGCCCAACCGTTCAACCGATTTTGATGAAATTTGGTACAGGGATAGGTTGCATCCCGGGGAAGGACATAGGCTACTTTTTATCCCGGAAAAACAAACAGTTCCTGTGGGATAACATGCTCTTTTTCTCGCATTTTTCTTCAATCACGCTCCAACGGCGCAACGGATCGACGTGATTTTTTGCATGGGTATATTTGAGGACCTGGAGAGTGACATAGGCCACTTTTTATCCCGGAAAAACAAACAGTTCCTGTGGGATAACATGCTCTTTTTCTCGCATTTTTCTTCAATTAGGTGGCAACGGCGCAACGGATCGACGTAATTTTTTGCATGTGTATATTTGAGAACCTGGAGAGTGACACAGGCCACTTTTCATCCTGGAAAACAAACAGTCCCTGTGGGATAGTATGCTCTTTTTCTTGCATTTGTTTCACCGTTACCACGTTCACACGTTCAGATTAGCCTACGTTCAGTTTATCATAACCTTCCGGCTAGCCCACGTTCAGGTCAGCCGACGTTTAGGTTAGCCCACGTTCAGGTTATCATACCCGTCCGGTTAGCCCACGTTCAGGTTAGCCGACGTTCAAGTTAGCCGACGTTCAAGTTAACCGACGTCCAAGTTAGCCGTCGTTCAAGTTAGCCGACGTCCAAGTTACCTGACATTCAAGTTAGCCCACGTTCAGGTTAGCCCACGTTCAGGTTAGCCGACGTTAAGATTTATTTTAGGACAAGGAAAGTAACATGTGCTACCTTTGTAACATCGTATCATACTAATAATATTATAAATGCGAAAGTGTTGTTGGAAGTTGTTCTCATTAAAGTAAAAAAATTGGCAGTCAGGACTGCCGATAGAAGTGAAAACTAATATTAAAATATAAACCGTAAAACTAAGGCATTACAGTTTAATTACGAATGTACTATAATTTATATTTAAGACCTTTTGTCAGTCACGGTTACACATCACTTTTAAATATAAACCTTAAAACAAAGGCAGTAGTTTTTTAGTTTGCAGACGAAAAAAAAACAAAAATTTTCTTTTTGGGGGGTAAATAGTAAGTATAAGAATGACTAAAAAAAAATAGAAATAGAATAGAAGAGATATTCGGGTTCAGAATTCAGAGTGCAGAGTTCAGAGTTCAAAGTGCAAAGTTCCGAGTTCCGAGTTCAAAGTTCAGAGTGCAGAGTTCAGACTTCAAAGTGCAGAGTTCAGAGTTCAGAGTTCAGAATGCAGAGTTCAGACTTCAGAGTGCAGAGTTCAGAGTGCAGAGGTCAGAGTTCAGAGTGCAGAGGTCAGAGTTCAGAGTGCAGAGTTCAGAGTGCATAGTTAAGAGTGCAGAGTTCAGACTTCAGACTTCAGAGTACAGAGTTCAGAGTGCAGAGGTCAGAGTTCAGTGTGCATAGTTCAGAGTACAGAGTTCAGAGTGAAGAGTTCAGAGTGCAGAGTTTAGAGTTCAGAGTGCAGAGTTCAGAGTTCAGAGTATAGAGTTCAGAGTTCAGAGTGCAGAGTTCAGAAATCAGAGTTCAGAGTTCAAAGTGCAGAGTTAAGAATTCAGAGTGCAGAGTTCAGAGTTCATAGTGCAGAGTTCAGACTTCAGAGTGCAGGGTTCAGAGTTCAGAGTTCAGAGTGCAGAGTTCAGAGTGCAGAGTTCAGAGTGCAGAGTGCAGAGTTCAGAGTTCAGAGTTCAGAATGCAGAGTTCAGACTTCAGAGTGCAGAGGTCAGAGTTCAGAGTGCATAGTTCAGAGTACAGAGTGCAGAGTTCAGAGTGCAGAGTTCAGAGTTCAGAGTGCAGAGTTCAGAGTGCAGAGTTCAAAGTTCAGAGTTCAGAATGGAGAGTTCAGACTTCAGAGTGCAGAGTTCAGAGTGCAGAGTTCAGAGTGCAGAGGTCACAGTTCAGAGTGCAGAGTTCAGAGTGCAGAGTTCAGAGTTCAGAATGCAGAGTTCAGACTTCAGAGCGCAGATTTCAGAGTGCAGAGGTCAGAGTTCAGAGTGCAGAGTTCAGAGTTCAGAGTGCAGAGTTCAGAGTGCATAGTTAAGAGTGCAGAGTTCAGACTTCAGAGTGCAGAGGTCAGAGTTCAGAGTGCATAGTTCAGAGTTCAGAGTGCAGAGTGCAGAGTGCAGAGTTCAGAGTGAAGAGTTCAGAGTGCAGAGTTCAGAGTGCAGAGTTCAGAGTGCAGAGTTTAGAGTTCAGAGTTCAGAATGGAGAGTTCAGACTTCAGAGTGCAGAGTTCAGAGTGCAGAGTTCAGAGTGCAGAGTTCAGAGTGCAGAGTTCAGAGTGTAGAGGTTACAGTTCAGAGTGCAGAGTTCAGAGTGCAGAGTTCAGAGTGCAGAGTTCAGAGTGCAGAGTTCAGAGTGCATAGTTCAGAGTGCAGAGTTCCGAGTGCAGAGTTCAGAGTTCAGAGTTCAGAGTGCAGGGTTCAGAGTTCAGAGTGCAGAGTTCAGAGCGCTGAGTGAAATGTCTCAAACAGGCAGTCACAGTTAAGTTGATAATTGACAATCTTTCACATAAAACTCAGTTATTGTTCCCTTGAGCCACGCGAGTGAAGCCGCGGGTAATAGCTAGTAATATTATAAATGCGAAAGTGTGTCTGTCTGTCTGTCTGCTACGCTTTCACGGCTCATCTGTTTTACCGATTTGGATGAAATTTGGTACAGGGATAGGTTGTATCCCGAGGAAGGACATAGGTTACTTTTTATCCCGGAAAAATCTTAATTCATGCGGACGAAGTCGCGGGAATCAGCTAGTAAATATTATAAATGCGAAAGTTTGGATGGATGTATGGATGTGTAGATGTATGGATGTTTGTTACTCAATCACGCTCCAACGGCTGAACGGATCTAGATGAAATTTGGCACAGAGATAGATTATAGTCTGGAATAGCACATAGGCTACTTTTTATCCCGGAATATTAAAGAGTTCCCGCGGGAACCGAAAAACCTCAATCCACGCGGACGAAGTTGCGGGCATCAGCTAGTATAGATTAAAGAAAAAAAGTGCGTTGAAATTTGATGACGTCACAACTGTGAATTTCATTCAACTTCCATCCATAAAGTACGTCATCCATAAAGTATACGTCACACTAATTTCGTAATTTTTTGACCCCTCCCTCGTCCTTGACACAGTTGGTCACATTTGTGAGACCCCTAATGTGACGTCACATATCTTGCAATTTTACATCCAGAAACATCTAGAAAACTCGCCAACAAAACAATTTGAACCTTACAGATACAGATAGAGTTGGAAATATTTTTAAGTTTTTCGTTAATAGTTCATATTTGGCATTTTAACATAAGATTTTGAAACGTAGGATATCGTACATACCTAAACGTATGAGAATGGGTACACGAAATTGAGCTCTAATTAAATGCTGTTATGGTTTATTTTGCTTTGACGCCGAACTTTTACGATTTGATCGACAATTCTTACATAATCGGGGGGGCTGGTCAGACCAGCGGCTAGGTGATCGGCCGCGCGGTCTTTTGCTCTCCACCCTTCCCACAACTATGAGCTTATCCAGATTACTAGGTTGGCGGCGGGCAATGTGACCAAAGTAACCCAGAATCTTTTGGTAACAAATGGTCTTGTGCTAATCGTTGGATAGTCAATTATGGTATGTTAAAAGTTAAAACTAAAGCATTTTATATCGTCAGTATACCTGTGAACAGCGCATGAAGTAGTACAGAGCGCGCTCGGCAGCGGGCGAGAGCGGCGGGTGTCGCGGGTGCACCTGCCTCAGCACCGCGCGCAGCTCAGCCGCCGAGCCCGCGCATGTTGTCAGAAGGACTGATGTGCCGGACCCGCCGCTGTTGTTGGACCCCGCTGACGTCCCTGAGCCCCCTGAAATTATTACAAAGACCTATGAAAAAACACACCACCACCACTACAGCCCATTAACGTCCCACTGCTGGGCACAGGCACTCCACTCCAGTAGAAGAGAGGGAATTAGAGCTTAGACCCACCACGCTGCTCCAATGGCGGACTTTAACGACTATTGTCATGTTAGTGACAATAACCGGGACCGACGGCTTAACGTGCTCTCCGAGGCACGGGGGTGGCACACCACCAACTTCCAACTCCGGGCTGGCACTGAGAATTTCTTAACTGAAAAACCCAACACCTAACAATTTTTGTGCCCGACCGGGAATCGAACCCAGGACCTCGTGATCCGCAGTCAACCATGCTAACCGCTAGACCTGCAGTAAAAACAACGAGCGAAAAAACACACACACCTTCACAATCGTGCATTGTAGAGTCAACATCTCCTGAAGATGCTCCGGTGTCGGAGTGAAACGTACGTTGAGGGTATTTTGGAAGATTTATGTGGTGTGGAGAATATCGCGTGCTGCAAGTTCAAGATACCTACGCACTGTACCACATAGATTTACCTTCTGTGGCGGATTATAGCAAATTAAACTTCTAGTTTTTTCACTGTCATGGACTTCCGCAAAGTAACGCCTGCTTCTATCCAATATAAGAAAGACCTATTGTTAAGGAGTTCTGGACCCTGCAGATTGCCTCGTTGGTCTAGCGGTTAGCATGGTCGACTGCGGATCACGAGATTCTGGGTTCCTTTCCCGGTCAGGCATAAAAATTGTTAGGTATTTGGTTTTACAGTTAAGAAATTCTCAGTGCCAGCTCGGAATTGAAAGTTGGCGGTGAGTCACCTCCGTGCAAACTCCAGATATGTATTTTAACTACGAGGAAATGGACACTTGCTTGACGTAGATAGAGGCGATGTTTAATAATCGCCCTCTTATACCTCTATCATTTGACCCTTCCCACCTTTCTTACTTATCCCCGTCTCATTTCCTAAGAATCTCTTCTATTGGCTGCTCATCCGATTTTCCTACAAAATAACATCAAACAACCTTAAAAATATCAGTCGGTAGAACAGCTACGTCAACCTTTCTGGCAGTGGTACTGCTACGTTGCTTCGGACGTAAATAAAGTGGAGACAATCAACTGGAAACCTCAATACCATTTTTAATGGTTAAAAATGGTTTTACCTGAGCCATTAGTGGTGATTCCTGAATCATGACTCATTCCTAGAGCCCTGTTCTCAGGTCGTGGCGCCCCGGTCGACGATCCAGATCCCAAAGAACTCATGGATTCCCATCTTGAGAGAGATAGGGCTCCTGTAAACAATTAACAAGAATATTAAGAAATTGCTGAAATGTAAATCAAAAACAACAGACTTTAAAACAGTTGTAAACGTTACATGAGTCTATGACAAGCAAAATAATAATCTTCTTTTCACCAAAGCCATGATTTCTGCATTGAATATTATAAAGTGATCTTTATCTTCTGAAAAATGAATCAGTCTTCAATAATCGTCCTTCAGATTATAAGAGTAATTTACCTGACGCAACGCGTCCAGCATTCAAATGACTATACGGCTGAAGTAGCCCCCACAAGTCTGCACAATTGGCAACTGCATGGTCGATGGTAGCTGGTGTTATGGGCGACGTAACTGCGGTACCTCCAGCTATCAAAGCTATTTCTTCTAAGAGCGTCTCCATGCCTGCGCAGAGGTAGATTGCTGCGTATCTGTAGGGAATGAGCATTGTATTTTTATAGCTGGAAAAAGTAAATCTTAAATGTATCAGAAAGGTGTAGGCAACGCCCTTTTTACACAGCTAGAAGGTTGGTGTTTTTAAATACTGAAGAAGCAGGCTTTGTGTTTCTCAGGCAGGTTGGTTTTTTAGCTTATAAACTTTCAGGACTGCCCGAGACCTCTATCAATAGACTGGGAAGTGACATATTGGAGAAGATAGCGAAAATAACGAATAAGATGCGTGTTCTGTAATTAATTCTACTTACTTGTAAGGATAAATTTGAATTTATGACTGGTAGACTTTCCTACGGTTCAATTATTATAGTAAGTACCTACTCTGGCTACTCATGATTTATGGCATTAATAAGTTAGCAGGGTTGGTAAAACATTGGCGTACGGTTTTCACGAAACACAAACTTTCCATTGAATCTCCACGAACAAAGATAGAACAACAAAAGAATGATCTGTCACTGTGTACACAGGGTGGGGATAGAATGAGCCCTCAACTTACTCGTGGACAAACGAAGCTACGCGAACATCGAGCATCCATCTCTGGAACCTGCCGGGCGCGAGGCTGGTGCGCGCTCGGGCGGCGGAGCCCAGTCTCCGGGCCGCGCTGCCTGACGTCGCGTACATCGTGGCTGCTCGTTGACAACCCTGGAATATCAGGTTTAATGTTACAACTTGAAACTGTTTGTTCTTTTAGTCATATAAATTTTAATGTATGTCATAGATTGCGATTAGCGCTATCTATTTATCACAGTGGTACTCGCTACAAAGAAAAATGCAAGTCCATGAAGACCCGTGCTGCAAGTCCATACGTCATATCCATATTGTCTTAATCACTGCTAAAAAACTCTCATGTTCATTTGTCTTAATCACTGCTCAAACTCATGTTAACGTAAGCTGTACAAATTTTAACCGAGCTAACTTGAAACCGTTGATTCTTTTGGTAATTTGAGGATTTCTTTTGTGCTACAAAACCCAAGTTTCACCCACTGCCGGCTCACTACTAAGCATAAGTCATACAGATGACTGTCACAGGACAATGAGAAAGGTTTGGTATAGTCCACCAAGCTGGCCGAGTACAGATTGGCAGACGTCACACTCCTTTGAGAAAATTATGCAGAACTCTCGGCCCCTCGGGCATGCAAGTTTCCTCATGATGTTTTCATTCACTGTTAAAGTGGTGAGCCACAACAGCTGGACCAGAGGCCACACAGCACACTGCAAACGCTTAAACGTGTTTTAGAATTATAATCCTTATTTTAGGAACATCAAGGTACGTGATATCAAACTGTCTTTTTGAATAATATTATAGCGTTCACGTAGCTCACAACAACTGGACCAGAACCTCTAGCGAAACACCAGCCCTAATGTTGTGGAGTGTGGACGAGCACACATCACCCACTCCTCCTACATTATCTATGTACGGTGTCGGTAGAGTCTGGTATTATAGCAGACCTTGATGCAGGAGTCAGCCAGCGGCGTGCTGAGCACGACCCGCAGCGCGCCCGCCACCTCGTGCTTGGAGCAGAAGCCGAAGTTCTGCGACAGACGCTGGGCCTCGCGCGCTATCCGGACCAGTGCCCTGGAAACCATTTAATTGAACATAATATAAGCGGTTATTGGTTGGTTGGCTGGTTGTTGGACTGCCTCGTTGGTCTAGTGGTTGGTATGTTCGAGTGCGGCCGACGAGGTCTCGGGTTCGAGTCTCGGGTCGGGCCATAACAAGTATTGGGTTTTTCTGACTAGAAATTCTCAGTACTAGCCCGCGGCGTTAGGAAGTTGGCGGTGTTTCACCCCCGTGCCTCGAAGAGCACGTTAAGCCGTCGGTCCCGGTTATTATCACTAACATGATAATATAGTCGTTAAAAACCGTTTAAACCGCATTGGAGCAGCGTGGTGGGTCTAAGTTCTAATTCCCTCTCTCCTATGAAAGTGGTCAGTGGAGGCCTGTGCCCAGCAGTGGGACGTTAAAGGGCTGTGGTGGCGGGTTATTGGTTGTCACATTACCCCAACTACCTATTGATTTGTAGGTACCTACAGATTATTGATGTGCATTACTAGAAACAGCTTCCATTCCAAACACTTTTTTGTCTTATAATGCTGGTCTTTAAAATGTTTTTTTATTGCAGACTTGCGCTTGAAGACATTCATACTTATGAAAAGAAGTGATGAGGTCTAGGTTGGAGCGCGCACAACAACATAATAACACATCTTTTGCCGTATGTTGAAAGCACCGGGATGTGTTATTTCTTCTTTGTCATTTCTGTAGCTAAAGAATTAATCGCTATCGGTACCTTAAATAAAAGATATTATGTCTTTGTAAGGTATTCATAAAAGAACAGTGGCGTAGTTTTTACATTATTTCAACATTCCCAATATTTTGATCCATACATTCATAAAAGACCCCAATTTGCGTGAAGACTCGAAGAACCTGAGATAGACGCAAGTGGGAGCCTCTGGTATCAGATGCCATGGCGTGCACAGAATTTGATGGCAGGGTATGCATTTCTTAGGTCGGAACCTGCTTAATAGCAGATCATAATCAAAAACTATCATTGAGCTTTTACAACTAGGGTAAGTTTTACACTGCTGATCAGATGCCAAGATTCTTTCTCGGTCCCTAGTCCCTACCTACATAAGCCGGTTCGTCTGAACCATAGAAATATTTGAGTAAAGATGCATTGCATATCCCCTTGTGTTTAGGGTTGGAAAAAGTTCCCCATACCTCTGCAGTAAGTAGGCGAGCCTGGGCGGCGCATCGGGCGCCATCCTCGCAGCCAGCTCGCGGCAGCGGCCAGTCTGTAAGGCGCGCGTCACCTCGCCCGCCGTCCACGGCACGTAGCGGAGCTCCACTAGCCTGGCCACCAGGGAACACGAGAACACTCTATTGGTACATGATTCCTTATTGTCAAATTTTCTTAAGCCCAAATTGTTAGGAATACTTTTTTTTTTGTAAGTTATCTAACATTTATTTAATAAGTAATTATTTTAATGTTTAGTTTTTAATTTAGATTTTAATGTATTTCGTAGTTTTAATGGAATAATTTCAACAAATATGTTTATTTAAAACAAAAATATCAAATTAAAACTGGGAAATACATTCTATTAGTTATCTAATTCACAAAACAAAGGACGATATATCCCATAACTAGGTACATAAGGAATATTTGTTTCCAAATTAAATTTTCTGGTTCTCTGTATTCTTGCCCATTTGCGGATCAAAATCCAAGTTCTCTTTAAAGGTAACCATTTAAATACTGCTTTAAAGCCTGATGCCTAAAGCAGACTCTGTCTTGACTTGCGAGGCTACGGCAACGATCTTAACGACTTGGGGCCGGTTGATTCAAACCATTAGCTATCACAACTTACATTCTTTAAAATGTAACACACGTAAGAACTTTATCGTCAACTAATTTACTAGAATTGCTTCATAGTGAATATGCTGAAACACCGCCTTCTTTGAATAACGCTCGTTAGCACCCTATTTAAAGGTTACATGTCCGTCAAAATGTATTGATGCAACCCAGCCTTAGGGTCCGTCAGCATCGGTAATAGATAACAAGTATATCGAGAGCTGTTCAATCGCGAATGATTTGGAGTAGAACCATAGCAATTACTAATTCCAAACATTGCAATTTACGCTGTCCAAATAACAGTGGCGTACAAAAATGAAGAATAACTGTCATTTGAGTGGAATAATTAGATGTGAGCCAACTATGCCACACTATTTAGTTCGGTTAACAGTTTTCGGAATCTCGTGTCCACAATTACAGCAACGGTTCTTCAAACAGTTTTGATCTACATTTCGGAGTTAATCGCGATTATTGCAATTATAATAATCGATGTACCTATTATGTGAATCAACCCACACGAATTCGTCCGCGCTCGTCACGTTGGTGCACACCGTATCGAGGGACGGCTGCCTCACCAACGGCGCCCGCCGCCGGCGCGCCTCCGCTGCGCTTCCACTCTCTGTAATAAGAAGATAATCAGACTTAGATCTAAAGGTTCAGGAAAAAGGACCAATTTAAATTATCTTTTTTTTTATCCACTACAAGTTAGCCCTAGCTAGCGGTACAAGACCGTGCTCTGTGGTGATCCATACAGGAGACCTTCGTCCAGCAGTGGACGTCTATAGGTTGAGACGACGACGACGACAACGACAAGTTAGCCCTTAACTGCGATCTCACCTGATGGTAAGTGATGATGCAGTCTAAGATGGTAACGGGCTAAACTGTTAGGGGCATGGCAGTTTTAATAAACCCATATCCCTATTCGGTTTCTACACGGCATCTTATCGGAACGTTAAATCGCTTGGTGGCACGTTTTTGCCGGTAGGGTGGTAACTAGCCACGGCCGAAGTGCCACCAGGCTAGACCAGGGAAAATTCAGAAATTATAAATTCCCAAATTGACCCTGCCAGCGATCGAACAATAAATGAATTATGAATCGAACCCAGGACCTCCGCACGTTAAGACAACATCGTTCAACACTGCGCCACGGAAGTCGTTGAAAAACCTCTAAAACTTAGAGAAAGGACGACAAGAAAAATTGTCGATGTCAAGAATGGAATCAATTAAAACAACGAAGGGGCGTTGCAGAAATGAACCTTGAAAAAATCTTCAAATGAGGTTTATCGGTCTCCGCAGGAACTCTTCAATTTTCCGTGATAAAAAGTAGGCTATGTGTTTATATCTCTGTTCTAAATTTCATCCAGATCCGTTCAGCCATTCTGACATGATTGAGTAACAAACATCCATCCAAACTTTCGCATTTATAATATTGAGTATAGAGTATAGATAATACTTAGTTCACATGCAAAAATTGAGAAAATTATTTCCTGTATTGGCCAAACAAATGGAAGATTATCTTGATAGAACAAGCGTCACGAACCTGGTGCTCCATTATTGCTACCACCGCCAGCGCTGGACGCGCCGCTGGTGGCCGTGCTGCTGCTGTCCCTGGAGCGAAGGGTCAGCTGCTTGATGGCTGACCTGATGTCTTCCAGCCCGCCTCCGCCCGGCCACGGGGACTGTAACTGAGGAACAGATTAGGTCACAGGAGGCACCCCTGGAGACTCTTGTATATAAAGGGCGATTGCCCTTTTTTATTTGAAAGTAACGCGAACGCGAATTTTCAGAAAATGCGCCAACCCTACGAGTACTTAGGTACTCTGCTCAACGCGCGATCTGATTGCTCAGCACCAACAACTAGACGTAATTAATATTAGTTTTAATGAATTTTGTCGTAATTTCTGACTAGGTATGCGTTTTTGCATTGCTTTAAGCGTACCGAGGATATTATTTAATAAATCAATAAATAAATAAAGTAGAATGGGAATTTACGCAAGGGAAAACCATCTTGTATACATGCAATAATGAACCCTAAGGTGATAAATATTTTCAGACCGCGACTGTATACTATAGAGTACCTACTAGCTGATGACCGCGATTTTGTCCGCGTAAAATAAGTTTTTGATTTCCGCGGAAACTCCTTAATTTTCCGGGATAGAAAGTAGCCTATGTCCTTCTCCGGGATATAACCTACCTCTATACCAAATCTCAGCAAAATCGGTTGAAAAGATGGGCCGGGAAAGCGTAGCAGATAGACAGACAGACAGATAGACACACTTTCGCATTTATAATATTAAGTATGGATAGTATGGATATAGATTTTTACTAACATGGGTAACTACCACGTTGATACCATTCTTTACCATGGTAAAGAAGTAAAGTCAACAGAGTGCCTAGAGAGATGTTCTACCCATTCGATCGCTTCAACGTTCTACGATTTGTATGGAATTACTAGCGCGACTTCGTCCGCGTGGATCGAGGTTTTTCGTTTCCCGCGGGAACTCCTTAATTTTCCGGGATAAAAAGTAGCCTATGTGTTATTCCAGACTATAATCTATCTCTGTGCCAAATTTCATCCAGATCCGTTCAGCCGTTGGGGCGTGATTGAGTAACAAACATCCATCCATACATCCATCCAAACTTACGCATTATAATATTTATTATTTGATTGTTACACGTAAAACCGCCAAGAGATGGCGCTGTACGACATTAGCTCACGCTGCTTGTTGCACATAGTAATCACGTATAATGAAGAAGGTGCACTATTTATATACACACTTCATAACAGTTTACCTGGAGTTAAAAATATTTTTGGAAAAGGTACCCTTTCTGGTATCCTTGGATGACTTAATGGATTAATTGTAATTTCTTATTTCAGGGCTGCCTGTCTGTAAATTGTACCTACGCGCATCACGTCGAAACTATTGAATAAATTCAAATGAAACTTGACCCGAGGCTGAAGTCTTGACTTTTAGTTTGATAGATAGATAGATAGATTGATAATTAGATAGATAGATGGATAAATTTGTTATTAAACTATAGTTTTTAAGTATTCTACCAGCTTGCAGCTACGTAGCTTTTTTTTCCGTGGTGTCACCTGAATCCTGGGTTCGGGCTGAAAATCAGCGCTGAGCCTGGACCATTTTTCGGGTTGTGCCACAGAACACATAATGTGTTCTGTGGGTTGTGCCATGCGTGATGCGGTAGGTATGATTGTTACGTATGGCACAGTTTGAAAATAAATGATTTTTTCTCTCATTCTTTCTTCTTTCTTGAATGATTTGAGTTAGTGGTGGGTCGTTGTCGTATTTTTGACGGACGAAACGCAACCGTTATCCCGACGACGAAAACGGTTGCAGAAAACGGTCGTCGTTGCAACTGGTTTGAAGATAAGATGGTATAAGCCGTCCGGTTGCGACGACAACCGTTCCTTAGAACGAAACTTATTTGATATGGAATAGAATTGCGTTTTTTTTAGTTAAACGGTTGCAGTTTCTTACAACTGTTAGGTAACAATTTCAAATATAAAAAATCATTTACTAAATTTGACCGTCGCTTCACGAACGACAGCATAGGTAAGTCTACTGGTAATACATTATCGACTGTATATCATGGGCAAAAAGTTCAGTTTTTATTGTAAGAACTATTTTGAGAACGAACGTGGAACGATAAGGACGACGACGCGACGTTCGCGACGACGTGTGTCGTTTAGGGCATGTAAATCTCGGTATTTTTTCAATCCCGGTATTGGTTTCGGTATTGGACTTCAATACCGGGATCACGGTATTAATACCGGTATTGAAGTTCTCAATATGTACTTGAATATTTTAAATAAAAACACGTTTTTGGAACGTTAGGTCCGGGACGATGCGGTTGGGAAAATAGCCGGCAAAAACGTCCGGACCGAGAGTAAGAATTTAAGTATAATGAATTCGAAATTAAACCTTAACATAAAATAATTGAAGTTCAATTTCGAATGCGTAATTCCGAAAATGCGTAAGATTTTTATGTTTAGTTTAAATTTCGAATGTAGTATGTGGAACGTAAGTTGAGAGGTATTCAGAGAGAGAAGAAACGAAATGTCAGATGAGTGAGATGACGCATCTAAGAGGCTTTTGAAAGAATCCTTTAGTTGACTCGAAAAGACGAATGGCGGTTGGTGTGTGTTTACGATTAGTGTTGAATGAAACCAAGTGTTTATTGAGTTTCGATATTTGGGGCTCCCTGGGATCACAAAACAGGAAACTGTTACCAAAATTTAAAAAAGTCAGCGCCATTTTGAAATTCTTTGTTATTGAACCGATTTCGTTCAAAATCGATATCTGAGGATCCCTAGGATCACAAAACAGGACACTGGTACCATAATTTAAAAAAGTCAGCGCCATTTTGAAATTCTTTGTTATTGAACCGATTTCGTTCAAAACCGATATCTGAGGATCCCTAGGATCACAAAACAGGAAACTGTTACCAAAATTTAAAAAGTCAGCGCCATTTTGAAATTCGTTGTTATTGACCGATTTCGTTCAAAATCGATATCTGAGGATCCCTAGGATCACAAAACAGGTAACTGGTACCAAAATTTAAAAAAGTCAGCGCCATTTTGAAATTCCTTGTTATTGAACCGATTTCGTTCAAAACCGATATCTGAGGATCCCTAGAATCACAAAACAGGAAACTGTTACAAAAATTTAAAAAGTCAGCGCCATTTTGAAATTCTTTGTTATTGACCGATTTCGTTCAAGATATCGAAACAGGAAACTGTGACTTTTTTAAATTTTATTACCAGTTTCCTGTTTTGTGATCCTAGGGATTCTCAGATATCGATTTTGAACGAAATCGGTTCAATAACAAAGAATTTCAAAATGGCGCTGACTTTTTTAAATTAATATTTATGTAATAAGGAACTACGTTCCTATCTGGTGTCCCACGACACCACACTTTTTTTTAAATAATTTGCAATCTTGTATTTATTTAAAATCCTAGTTATAAACACTAACAATTGATATTATATTATAGTTCCTCTAATAATATTGTGTTATCGTTCATTTTAAATCATCTACATTTTCATAAAAAAAATTCTCAGTCTTATTTAGTAGGATGTTGCTAGAATATATAAATATTCGCTAAATATTGAATTTCGCAAATGTCTGTATATTTTTTTCAATACCGGTATTTCGGTATTGCACCTAGTTCAATACCGGTATTTGAATCTCGGAAATATCGACCGAGATCCCGGGATTTTGAGATCTTGGGATCCCGGTATTCATGCCCTAGTGTCGTTGCATCAATTGACTATCGACTGTATTTTCTTAGGCGTCAAATATAAAATCGCACCAAGTTATTCGAAGACTGGTTTGTGCAACGAAGACTGTTTTACCCAGGACGTAAAACGGTTTCACCGTCGCAGAACAGAAAACGGTCTTATGAAACGGTTCGTCGTCGCAACGCCCACTACTAATTTGAGTTCATACTGCCGAGATATCAAAGCTCTCTCTACTATCGAGATATATTGGTGGTTCAAGTAGATTTTTGATAGATAGATTATAATAATATATCTCGGTAAGCTGACGCTTTAGAAGATGTTTAACCGACATTTTTTTAAAATTCATTTTTATCCACTACAAGTTAGCACTTAACTGCGATCTCACCCAACGATGCAGTCTAAGACGGTAGCGGGCTAACCTGTTAGGGGCATGGCAGTTATACTAAACCTATACCCCTAATCGGTATCTACACGGCATCATACCGGAACGCTAAATCGCTTGGCGGTACGTCTTTGCCGGTAGGGTGGTAAATAGCCACGGCCGAAGCCTCCCAACAGGCCAGACCAGGGAAAACTCGGAAATTATAAATTCCCAAATTGACCCTGCCAGGAATCGAACCCAGTACCCCCGCAGCGCTCAACACTGCGCCAGGGAGGTCGTCAAAGGAGGTTGTCAATTCGGCGCGTATGTTTTTTTTATAATGTACTAGCTGATGCCCGCGACTTCGTCCGCGTGGTTTAAGTTTTTTGATTGATGATTGATGGATGAATGGATGTATGGATGGATTGATGGATGTTTGTTAATTTCTGATTAATTAATTATTTATTGGATGTTTCTAATATACGTTTATGTAACTCATGATACTTTATCATACTGTAAAGTTTCGTCGCCTGATGAATTATTGTTGGGGTCCACAAGCTTTATCGCCTAGACTAGGTAGGTATATTAGGAAACTCAGAATTCATTAGATATACCTTATTATGTGGGCGATGCTTCGTCCTAGCATGCGGTGGCTGTCGGTTTCGTCGCGGTTCGTCGCGGCCCGCTTCGCCGCCGCCGCTGTCCGACATCGACGCATGACCCGACGATCGGTTCTCGTCGGAACTGCTGTTGCACTCTCGAACACCATTCTGAGGAGTTTAAGAATTGGATTTCAAAAGAGTTTTTAAATTTAGTCTTCGATTCTTACAAAAACTTTTTAGGTACTTCGAGAGAGTAGCAGGAGATAAATGTTACAGAGATGAAGATTTTACCGATTAATTTTTGTTATTTTCTCCCTACCAAGCCTTATTAGTTAATTTAGTTAAAGCTACCTACGAGTAGCAGAGAAACTACCATCTTATACCTTTCTTTGAGTCAAAAAGTTATATTTGTTGAAAAATCTGCCGTCTGCGTCTGGTTGTCCTACGTTGTCACTCTTTTTTTGTGCAGATATCCAGATATCTCTGAACAAGGAACATATTTACTATCTCTGAATCTAGCGCGTGGTGCGTTCAACCTGCTTTTTTCGAACCGGGACGAATTGAGTCATCAAACTGAACTAAAAAAACAAAAAAACAACCTTACGAAATGCGTCTCCGTGACATCGAATCAGCAGATGCGCTCACAAGTGGCCATTGTCAAAGGCTTTCGCTTTCGGTCTCGTAACTTCCCACCCATTACGATTTTCCCTATCATGAGATCGTGGGATCCCGTTAAAGACAATGATTATTTTTTTTTAAATAACACTTTCGCTGCATAACCTGCTCGTGTAATTTCTGTAATAACTCGCGGTGCGTTCGTTCTCCATTCTTTGTTAATTAATGAGCTGAATGAATTAACAAAGGATGATGATTGACGGGCTAAAAAGACGCTGTCATTGTGGAGTTTCTGATATCTTTTTTTTTGTAGAGGAACTTAGGTATCTTTTTTACCGGATTGTAAATGGCGATCTTCATGTGATATCTCTGGCTGAAGAATGCAACTAGTAAAAGGTAAAGGTAGGTAGAGTTAAGGATGTGATGGAAGTTCACATCACTATCACAGAGTTAATAGGGAAAGAATATGAAATGATTAAGAGGACAAACGCCTCACTTAGATATCGACGTCCCCCGCGAATAATCCGGTAATCGAAAAAGTCAAAATGTTCAGGAGAAATAAAAGAAGCATTTTTATTAATAACTCCACTAAACAACAAGTATCAGAGACATTTTATATCATTTAAGGTAGCTAATTTTTCCAGCTATCTTGTTATTTCAACCAAATTTAATTAGTACCAAGGTCTTCGTTATAATTGAACTAAATGCATTTTACTATACTAATTTATGTCGAGCTCTGATCAGTATTATAGTACTATAGTGTCACTTACGATATTATTCGTGTAAACTTCTATTGCTGTCTGCAACAGTTATATCGTGCTGCGATATTATTCGTGCAAATAGTTTTGTTTATTGTACATTTGTAAAAAACAATTACTATACTATTCGCCTGTTGAAAAATAACGTACGTTTTATTGTTTTGATCATTACCGTTTATTCGAATAATTTGCCTAAGTATTATTATATTACTTGTCATGAAATAAATGATATTCTAGTAAATGAAACAACTTTGGTTTTTGGTTAGTTTAAAAAGTAATTGATATAATTATTATCTTAAAAAAATTTACACTTTGGCCTAAAGACAGGACATAATATTATGAATAACACTACACAGGACTATTACGGTTAAAAATCTTAGTCAGAATCCTCATCACCACCTGATTTAGAGTCACTATAGCTTAAGTTCCTATAAAATAGTTGGTAATGGCTAGGAATTGCTTTAGAGTCACACAGGCTTAGGAGATCATCGTACAAAGCCTTTCTAATAGGGAGAGGCTCGTCGTATGCTGACTTTAATACAATATTTTAAATTTTTTTGGTGACCTGTTTCTGCCGACGCTGTCTACTACTATACTGCCTGCATCATAATCCAACTCAATATAATCCTGATCAAAATCATATTTGAAGAGAAAACTGTTAGGTTTAGTATAACTATGTCACACTTGCGAGAGAATATCAATTTCGAGGGACGTTCGAGGCCTTCCTTGAGGCTCCCTCGAGTGAGGATGAGTCGAGGGGCTTTCGAGGTTACGACTAAGAATATGGGTGAGAGTCGCTAACTATGGGCCTCATAAGAAAGCTCAGGGTCACTCAGCGGGCGAAGGAGAGAGCAATGCTCGGGGTTTCTTTACACGATCAAATCAGAAATGAGGAGATCCGCAGAAGAACTAAAGTAACCGACATTGCTCGACGTGTTGCGAAGCTGAAGTGGCAATGGGCAGGGCACATAGTTAGAAGAACCGATAGACGTTGGGGTCCCAAAGTGCTGGAGTGGCGACCACACACTGGAAAGCGCAGCGTTGGCAGACCCCCCTACTCGCTGGACGGACGACATAAGAAGAGTCGTAGGGAGCCGCTGGATCCAGGCGGCGCAAGAAATGCGTGTGGAAATCCTTGCAAGAGGTATATGTCCAGCTGTGGACGTCTATCGGTTGAGGATGATGATACTGTCGTTTTGAAGCTATCTCAACATTTTCAGAATAGTTCTGTTTTGCAAACCATGTCTTGTAGAGCCGATACATTTTTGAAATATTTAGAGACTAGCTGATGCTCGCGACTTCGTCCGCATGGATCGACATTTTTCGGTTCCCGCGGGAACTCCTTAATTTTCCAGGAAAAAAAGTAGCCTATGTGTTATTCCAGACTATAATCCATACATCCATACATCCATACATCCATACATCCATCCAAACTTTCGCATTTATAATATTTATTTGATTAGTATGGATTTGATTCACACAAATATTCTCGTTTAGATTCTTTCATCTGATGTGGTCTATTCTGATGTTTTTAACCTGTATTACTTCTTACTTTATTACGGTAGTAAACTGTTTACCCGAATAATATCGTTAAAGTTTTTACTGATAAATCCTTTTGGTATTTTTTTTCGTAAAGATCTAAAACAATATTATTCGTTTAAAATACTTTTTAATGCATTTTAATGGAACACTCACGTAATTTTTCATATCTTCGAAAATATCGATAGAAAAAATCTGAAAAAAATTCACATGATTCATTTTTAATTCTAGATGCCTAAAAACACATAACATGAAAAACCCCGTAATAGCTCATTACCGGATTATTCGCGGGAGGCGTCGATATGTACTCTTAGTGCGATCGCTAAAAAAGATGAGAAAACACTAAGAAAGAGGTTGAGGTAAGTTTTGAGCGTATTTAACAATTTGCGCGATTCGATGGCCGATGCTATAAAGTATAGATAAAAGTAAACCTCAAACGTAAATAGGGAAAAGACACAAGAAAATAGATGGACAAAAAATAGAACATGAATTTGGTTAAAAGATGTTCATGAAAAAAATGGGATCTAAAAATGAAGGATTTAATGGATTACACACACGTCCGGCAGAACCATCTAACAGCGGGACCCAGTTCAAAAACCCAATAAGGTATACATATAGGAGGACGATGGTATTGGCGAAAACTTTAAATACGGAGCAAAGCGATTGCATAATTTAAGTTTCTTTTTTCATAAGTAGGTACAATAACCTTGAAAAAGTTATTAAGTCTGGCGAGTGTCTTGTACCGTATCAAATAGCATACAAAATGGTTCACAGGCGTGATTGCAAGACCGCTGTCCAAAATCCCGTAATATTAATATCAGTGTGGCGTGCGCAGGAGCATTTAGACCGCTAGCCAATTGTTATAAATTCACCATTCATTTATAAAAATTTAGATACCGTAACTGTTTAGAATTCTATAAAGTTCTCGCAATCTTTGTGTTATCAATCAACAATGTTTTTATTATCGTAGTAATCAATAATTATTGTCAAACCAAAATTAAAGAAGGGCATAATTATCATAAGCCTTGATTTTATAAATGGTGTAAAGGTGTAAATAGAGGACAAACGAAAACATAATTGTATCGATCATAAATCTATTAAAGTTAGAAATAGTAAAGACAAGGGATTAAATTTATATTTGTGAAACACTATAACAGTTTACTTAGAAACTGCTATTAAATCTGATGATACTGGGGAAATATAAAGAAGTGAAATGAAGTGTCGATATATTGCAACGTTGGAATAATTATAGCTATTATTTAGCCATAAAAGCCATAAAAGCCATAAAAAAATCAGAAAAGCTGCTGGAATGTAGTGTTTTCATTATGCACTCTACACCGTTCCCCCACATGTCTTCTGCATTTGCCTCTATCACCCGCTTTTCATTCATAAAGTACTCTTACTAACTAGGAAGTAACCAGTAACCCTATATTCACTTATGAAAAAAAGCATTTGGCTATCAATAAACATAAATAGATTTAACTCGGTACATAATATAGAATCTCGTATTCAAAGAAAGGTGTTGACTAAAGTGTTAACGATTTTGGTTTGATTGAAAACTAGGCTTCCCGCTATAAACTGTGAAGTGTCAATAAACACAGCGTGGTCGTAATATAAAATTGAATTTGTAATCGATACGATGTGGTTGAGAGATGAAACTACCGGTTCTATATGATATAGAAAACAAAACATGATAATATAGTGAATTAGAATTGTTGAATGAGCATGCTAATCTTCGAGCTTAGCGGTACATGGTTAATGTCGTTTTAATTATGCATAATGTAAGTACGGTACTCAACACATATTTGGTTTTTTTTCCATTTTGGACATTCAGGTGTCTCTTTTGCTACGTCTTGTTTTGACTCTACCACCGAATTAGAATACAGATTCTACTGGGAAGAACCAGACAAGAAACCTCAGCAGTTGCTCTTTTCAAAAAGCAAAATGTTAGAGTAGACCCTGGACAATGTGTTACATATTTAGTTTCTGGGAGATCTGCCAAGAGAGCAGCAGGATGTTTAAGCGGATTAAGCTTCTTGTTCCTTGCTATTAAAGACTTACTTGTACGGGTGCAGTTTCACCCGGTCGATGCTGATGCTTGGCTCGTCGCTCTAACGCATAGCTGCTCTGCAGTCTGCACGGGAGCGCTCCTCACGGGCGCGCTCGCTAAGGTGATCTAACCGCGAAAGTATCAGACCAATTGAGCTATCAGAGTCCCATATTGTACTTACTTGTACGGGTGCAGTTTCGACCGGTCGATGCTCGTGCTTGGCGCGTCGTTCCAGCGTATAGCTGCTCTGCATGGGAGCGCTCCGCACGGGCACACTCGCTACGGTGATCTAACCGCGACCATCTAAGCTATCACCGCCCCACAAAGAGCCCCATATTGTACTTACTTGTACGGGTGCAGTTTCGACCGGTCGATGCTCGTGCTTGGCGCGTCGTTCCAGCGTATAGCTGCTCTGCACGGGAGCGCTCCGCACGGGCACACTCGCTACGGTGATCTAACCGCGACCATCTAAGCTATCACCGCCCCACAAAGAGCCCCATATTGTACTTACTTGTACGGGTGCAGTTTCGACCGGTCGATGCTCGTGCTTGGCGCGTCGTTCCAGCGTATAGCTGCTCTACACGGGAGCGCTCCGCACGGGCACACTCGCTACGGTGATCTAACCGCGACCATCTAAGCTATCACCGCCCCACAAAAAGCCCCATATTGTACTTACTTGTACAGGTGCAGTTTCGACCGGTCGATGCTCGTGCTTGGCGCGTCGTTCCAGCGTATAGCTGCTCTGCACGGGAGCGCTCCGCACGGGCACACTCGCTACGGTGATCTAACCGCGACCATCTAAGCTATCACCGCCCCACAAAGAGCCCCATATTGTACTTACTTGTACAGGTGCAGTTTCGACCGGTCGATGCTCGTGCTTGGCGCGTCGTTCCAGCGTATAGCTGCTCTGCACGGGAGCGCTCCGCACGGGCACACTCGCTACGGTGATCTAACCGCGACCATCTAAGCTATCACCGCCCCACAAAGAGCCCCATATTGTACTTACTTGTACAGGTGCAGTTTCGACCGGTCGATGCTCGTGCTTGGCGCGTCGTTCCAGCGTATAGCTGCTCTGCACGGGAGCGCTCCGCACGGGCACACTCGCTACGGTGATCTAACCGCGACCATCTAAGCTATCACCGCCCCACAAAGAGCCCCATATTGTACTTACTTGTACAGGTGCAGTCTCGACCGGTCGATGCTCGTGCTTGGCTCGTCGCTCCAGCGCATAGCTGCTCTGCACGGGAGCGCTCCGCACGGGCGAACTCGCTACGGTGATCTGAGACACCGCACTGACTGGCTTCAGCTGAGCAGCGCTCGGGTTGTCGGGGGATGTAGGTGGTTGATCTTCGATATTTGCTGAAAAGGAAACGATATTCGTGAGATTATTCGCAGCATCAACTTTTATCTATTATTATAACACAATAAATATTATAATTGTTCGGTTACACGCAGTGTCCCGAACATTTTCTACATAATATTATACTGAAATACGTATTTCAATTAGGTCAGTATAAAATAATTGTTTGATTTCTGCAAAGTAACGCCTACACTTATCATCGAGTGTGAGAGAGTGGGAGATTTTCAACGTTAACTACGATTTGTATGAAATCGTCAAGCGCTTGACAGGTGGCGCTAACGAATCCATTAGTGGTTCGCCCCGAACTGAGACCTCGCGGTATCACAGAGCGCCATCTATTGACATCATTAAAAAAAATTAAATAATTTCGTTTCCTTATAATATTTATCAAATTTTAGCATTTGTTGTTCAAGACCAGGATATAATTCAAATAATTGATAAGTTTCAGGCTCAGCCTTTCAGAAAATTGAGAGTTCTGAGGTCAACTTTGGACGTTAGAAAATCGCCACTTTGAAAATCCCCCATTTCGTCAATTTTAGGGAAAAAATTAAAAAAATATATTTTTGGACTCCATTCCTAATTATCTTTAAAATGATATACCGCAACCTATGTAACGCTATAAAAAATATTTTACTTCGCATTCGCTTCTATGAGAGCCCCCCTGAAATAAAGATTTTTATAACTTTTTAAGCCATATTCGGCGGGAGGCCATCGGTTTACATATTTAAATTTGAAGTAATTACGTTCAGTAATTCAGAAGTAATAAGGCTCTGACAGACGGACGGACGGACGGACGGACAAGTGCCAATTCACTCAAGTAGACTCAGAGACCTTCGCTTCGCTCGGTCAATAATACGTAAAGAAAATCCAACTTGGCCTGCAGATTTAAATATTTCAGGAGCTACATCATCCAACTGTTATTATAGACCTGCTATGTTAGGTATATTACCATTGCATTCTGTGCTACATTGGAATAGGTAATTAACTTTTTCCTTAATAATTAACCTAAGGTTCTTAATTCTTTACTCATTGTATTCTTCCTTCGTGTTAATTCATTTTAAATGTAAGTAGTTAATTTATTCCAGGTTTGCAACTTTGTTATGCATAGGATACCTAAGTTCAATCCTAGACATAATTAAGTAATATTTTATGAGACTTTAAACTGTGTATAATGGCCACTATTTACATTATTAATACTATGAAGCGATTTTATAATCTTATAAATAAAGCTTCGATACTAAATGTTTAGTTAGGACCTAGTGTTTCTATCAAGCTGGCAGGCTAGTACTATTTAGTGTTTACATTCTAGTGCTAGGTCGTAAAGCCATTCCTTATGCACAGCATGGTGCGTATAATAAAGCAGTCATAAACATTGACATAAATGTAGTATACATACGAGTGTAAGTCAATGGTCATAAAATAATTGTAATCGAAAGAACTTTAGGACACCCACAGACTACAGACTTTGGATGGGCTTTTAGTTGCAGTTTTTGAAGAATACGCAGACTGACAGACGATAAATAATTAATTGGTCGATAGTATCGCTCGGATGGTTAAAGCATTTCACTAAGTAATTTATCATAATTCGCCCGACCGTCTATTGGCGATGTATATCTATCTTAACGAATCGCGATTGCGCAGAAATGGAATAGTTTTGTTTGTCTGTGATCTAGGTGCACTTAGATATAGTTATACGCCTAATATTGGAAGGAAGGATTGCCAGGCTAGACTGCTAGAGATCTCCAGGCGCTAAAGACGCCAGTGGTTAGCCGTTAGATAAGGGCGGCACTTAGTATACCGAAATTAAAGACGCTGCTCTAAGTAGAGAAGCTTTTCACGTGATGGCCGACAAGGCCAAACCACAGATGAAATAAGAGTTACTTCCCCTTCCCCAAATTCGATTCGAGCAGATGATCATAATGAGTTACCAATTACAATCCCGAGAATAAAAGAGTTTCTACAAGATTTTTAAAAACCTAAATCCACGCGCATGAAGTCACGCCCATCATATTCGTATTTAATGATTTATAGTTGCGTTACTGCAGAAACTTCGCTTTGTCGCTTTACGGTATCTACACGAATAGGCCTAAACCCACTATGTTGGCGACTCTTCGAGCTACGAGTGTGTCGGTTACTCCAGTTCGCCTACGGATCTCCTCATTTCTGATTTGATCACGCAGGGATACTCCAAGCATAGCTCACTCCATCGCTGAGTGACTCTGAGCCTTCTTATCAGGCCCATAGTTAGCGACCAAAAGACTAAACATATTAAAAGAGGGGGGAAAACGGAAAACTCTTGTTCCTGAGTTGAACTCACCGGGTCAGTTTTCTTTGAGCGACTAAACTATCGCCTGAGCAAAAGTCTACAGTCTTTGGGGCGCCTTAATTAATTATATAAATATTATAAATGCGAAAGTTTGGATGGATGTATGGATGTATGGATGTTTGTTACTCAATCACGCTCCAACGGCTGAACGGATCTGCATGAAATTTGGCACAGAGATAGATTATAGTCTGGAATAGCATATAGGCTACTTTTTATCCCGGAAAATTAAAGCCGGGAACCGAAAAACCTCAATCCACGCGGACTAAGTCGCGGGCATCAGCTAGTCTGTCCGTCTGCTACGACTTACGAGTTGAAAGCGTAGCAAACAGACAGACAGACACACTCTTGCGCATTTGGGTATAATATTAGTAGGTATAACTAGCTTTTGCCCGCGGGTTCGCTCACGTCAGGTTAAACTTTCATACAAATTTCAAAGCCCTATTTTACTCCTATAATTACGGGTTGAATTCCTTTCTTATCAGATGCCTGCGTCATAATTTAATAGATATTTGTATGCCAAATTCCTGCCCGATTCGTCCAGTGGTTTGCGCTGTACGTTGATAGATCAGTTAGTCAGTCAGTCGCCTTTATATATTGTACGAAATATTGTCTTAAAACTAATAGAAAAAAAGTGGGCAAAGGTAAAGCTTATCTCTAAATAAAATAGAAATGTCTTCCAGCCTTCCTTGAAAGTGAGAACTTATTAAGGTGAAATTATTCATTAATTAGCCCGCCAACCCGCATTGGAGCCTGTGGGTCTAAGCTCTAATTCACTCTATGCTATGAGTGGAGGCCTGTGCCCAGCAGTGGGACGTTAATGGGCTGTAGTGGCGGTGGATTCATTATTTAAGACTAGCTGATGCCCGCGACTTCGTCCGCGTATTTTAAGTTTTTTTTTTATTTCCACGGGAACTGCTTAATTTTCCGGGATAAAAAGAAGCCCATGTCACACTCTCCAGGTCTTCAACTATACCCATTACCCATGCCAAAAATCACGTCGATCCGTTGCTCCGTTCCGGCGTGATTGAAGGACTAACCAACAAACCAACAAACAAACACACTTTTGCATTTATTGACCGAGCGAAGCGGAGGTCTCTGAGTCTACTTGAGTGAGTTTGCACTTGTCCGTCCGTCCGTCCGTCCGTCTGTCAGAGCCTTATAGCTTCTGAATTACTGAACGTAATGGCTTCAAATTTAAATATAATAATATGTAAACCGATGGCCTCCCGCCGAATATGGCTTAAAAAGTTATAAAAATCTTTATTTCAGGAGGGCTCTCATAGAAGCGAATGCGAAGTAAAATATTTTTTATAGCGTTACATAGGGTTGCGGTATATCATTTTAAAAATAATTAGGAATAGAGTCCAAAAATATATTTTTTTTTTAATTTTTCCTCTAGAATTGACGAAATGGGGGGCTTTCAAAGTGGAGATTTTCTAACGTCCGTTTGTCTGTCTGTTTGCTACGCTTTCAACTCGTAAGTCGTACCTAACAGACGGACACGAAGCCACGAGGACGGCATCAGCTAGTTTAAGGTATAATTACGATGTATGTACGTACGTTTGTGGGGCGGCTCGGCGGGCGGCGGCGGCATGGTGGCGCGGTGCGCGTGCGGCGGCGGCGACAGCCTGCGCGCGTGCGCCGCCGCCGCACCCGCCACACGCACGCGCAGCGCCCGCGCGCCCGCCACGCCCGCGCCCGACACGCACCACACTGCCTCCTCCGACGGCCGGCAGCCGCTCGATGGCCTGCGGGAAAATACAGATACAAATAACTAAACAAGTGAATATAGGTAACTCAAAGAATTAAAAAATACGACTGCATAGTTAAATGATATTTTTAGCGTTCCGGTGCGATGCCGTGTAGAAACCGAATAGGGGTATGGGTTTAATATAACTGCCATGCCCTTAACAGGTTAGCCCGCTACCATCTTAGACTGCATCATCACTTACCATCAGGTGAGATGGCAGTCAAGGGCTAACTTGTAGTGGATAAAAAAAAAAAAAAAAAATCACTGGATATTGAAATATAGTCTTATATATTTTTGGAATCTACTCATCATTTTCTTGATGATGACAATATACCTAGTTAATCTCATTTTGGAAAACAAAATTCAACTGTAGCCTTTTATGCGGGACCATGGTCACCCTATCAATTTTTTTATTAATTTTACTAGCCTATGTCACCCGGAATAAGCTAAGGATTCTAACGATACCACATTCATCAAAATCCGTTCAGGCGTACAGAAGTTATGGTGGAATATACAAACTCACATACATACTACATACATGAACCCTGAAAACAATATACTCCTTTTTTCAGGCAGTCGTATAATAAAAGGCTTTTCCTTGGTCCTGAGTGAGTGACAGACAACCTACAGCCTGAACGGCTGAACGTGGTGAAATGAGGAAGGAATTTTCGAAATTCCACCAAGATCTAGGTCAAATAGGTGGTTCAAGTTAAGAGTATAAACATTAGTATATTTTGTACTTTCGGTAAAAAGTGATGAATTTTTTCAAATTTTTTTTTTTTTAAGAACTTAATTCCACACGACGAAGTCGCGGGAAAATGCTACTGTTGCATAAACTAGCGTTTACCCGCGACTTCGTGTCAGTATTTTTAGGGTTCCGTACCCAAAGGGTAAAAACGGGACCCTATTACTTAGACTCCGCTGTCTGTCTGTCTGTCTGTCTGTCTGTCTGTCTGTCTGTCTGTCTGTCTGTCTGTCTCCAGGCTGTATCTCATAAACCGTGATAGCTAGAAAGCTGAAATTTTCACAAATGATGTATTTCCGTTGCCGCTATAACAACAAATACTAAAAATTAAAAAAATATATATATTAAGGGGGGTCCCCATACAATAAACGTGTTTTTTTCGTATTTTTTTGCTCAATATTAAAAACGGTAACAGGTAGACGGTTCAAATTTTCACAGAATATTAACTTGTATATTACCTTTCAAAATAAATAATTAAATATCAATAAAGTAAATATTAAAGGGGGGCTCCCATACAACAAACGTAATTTTTTGATATTAACAATAAACCTCTACAAACAAAGTTAGTTTTGCGGTTCATTTCGTCTTGTTTTTAATACGTCATAAATCGTAAAACTTACTACAGGTTTGTACGGAACCCTCGGTGCGCGAGTCCGACTCGCACTTGGCCGGTTTTTTATCAGTAGTCGCAGTCGTATCCGTATGATAAGATAATGCGCAAATGAATGTTTGTAAATTGTATTTAAGGATGTATGTAAGTATTGTGTAACTAGGTACTTGCTATAAAAACAGTAACTCTTGACGTATTAGTATAGTATGGAATTCACCAATCAGCTTTATGTGAAAATTCGTGAAATTAAAAGATCTAAAACGATAGTAGAAAGTTTTTGGTAAAAGTATATCGATAGAGCTTTCCAAGCACACAATATACATACCTACATGGCCATTAAATTATATTAGAAATACGATACCTCTTGCTGACGTAAAGCAATCCTAACTGGCAATCATAATTGACGTATAGTTATAGCACATGAGGTTTATCTACTCATGTGGTTATAGGTCCCACAAACTTAATCTGACCCGGTGGGCAAATTTTGAACTAATTTTTATGCCTGTTTAGTTTTTGTTAAATTTTTCACTAGCTGTCAATGCCCGCGACTTCGTCGTGTGTCGCGCGTGGTTTAAGTTTTTTTTTATTCTCGCGGGAACTTCTTAATTTTCCGGGATAAAAAGTAGCCTATGTCACTCTCCAGGTCCTCAACAATACCCATGCCAAAAATTACGTCGATTCGTTGCTCGATTGCGGCGTGAAATGAAAATGAAATTAAAAAAAATATGAAAATACACTTTATTGTACACCAAACTAAAGTTCGCGCGCGAGTTGAATGCAGAGTAAATGTATGTGTCACCATACATTTGCTCTGCATTCAACTCGCGTGCGTACTATAGATACAAAACAGAAGAACATAGACACATACACAAAGGGAAGAAGCTGTACAATAGGCGACCTTATCGCTAAGAAGGACGTGATTGTAAGACAAACCAACAAACCAACAAACAAACACACTTTCGCATTTATAATATTATGTATGATAGATACTAGCGACGCCGTCACTAGTATCAGATAAGTTTGTCGGCCTATACAGAACTACAAAAAAAGTCTTGATCCTTAGCGAAATATATATTATGATTTCAATAAATTCCACATATCGCGATATCGAGGTCAAGCGTCTGGTTATGAAGATAATCGCATTCGATCGAGATGCAGCGATGCACCTGGTTATCTTAATGTTTGACGTGGATTGTGCGCTGCTGTTTCAACTTTCAAGTAGGTACATTATGTTTGCAATTAATGTGAACAAGTTTAGCTCGAGGTACTGGTTGAATTGTTTCAAGATGCGACTTGAAAATATTGGATTGGATATTTGATGTGGAATACACTCAAGAGTTAATGTTTTAAAGATGTTATGTAGATGTTTCTCGTGATTTAAAGAAAGCAATACAGGAAAGTCGAACTTGTTGATGTTTCATTTGACGATACGAATGCACTTTCAGCATTAATGAAGGAACTAGAAGTTTAATTCGTTATAATCCGCGGCAATAGGTAAATCTATGTGGTACAGTGTGTATCCCGCACTTATCGCCATATTCACCTGACACCACAGAAATCTTCCAAACGACTCTCAACGCACGTTTCACTCTGATACCGGAGCATCTTCAGGAGATGTTGACTCGACAATGCACGATTGTAAAATCGATTTCGATCGATCGATTGTGTGTGATTTTCGCCTGCTCCAATATCCAATAATATCCAATACTTTCAGCATTGTAAATTTCAGCAGGTCTTCAACTTCTTGAATGAATACGGTCAAATATACCTATTAGTACTCTTTAGATACTTTCCTAGGACAAGGATGATGATGAAACTGTAAACAAAACTGTAAAAAAGCCAGCAACGCATTGGCGGTTCCTCTGGTGTTGCAAATGTTCATGGGCGGCGGTAATCACTTACCATCAGGTGACCCGCCTGCTCGTTTGCTCGCTATATTATATTTAAAAAAAAAACTTGAAGTTCGCATAGCATAGCAATGGGTTATCTGTCTGTCAGTACTCAGTGCTGCAATACAGATGCCTTAACGGTGATCGATTGAATTATAATTCATTGGTCCGTCGCTTGTCCGCTTGATACGCCATGACTTGTTCGGCCGCAGAGTCGATGTCCGCAGCGAATCGGCCTAATGTCCTTACGCCGCACGCTTTACTGTTGTCCGTCTTACTTTTGGCTCATGCATTGCCATTAGTGTGGTGATAGCTTACTGGTTCTTTGAATTTAGAGGTCGGTGGTTGTGGATCTTATGAGAAGTGAGTTAAACTGTTATCATTCCTCTCTAGATGAAAATTATTATTATCATCATATTATTCAGGATCATGTCTATAACACGCATTCTGCACAATTCCTTTGTCTTCGTGAGAGATTGTAGTATAGGAATTTTAACTTCAATATAACCAGACTATATTAAATAGAACTCTGATTATAAGTATTTATGATTTTCGTTCGTTTTTATGCAATAACTAGCTGATGCACGCGACTTCGTCCGCGTGGATTGAGTTTTTTTTGGTTCCCGCGGGAACTCATTAGTTTTCCGGGTAGCCTATGTGTTATTCCAGACTATAATCTATCTCTGTGCCAAATTTCATCCAGATCCGTTCAGCCGTTCGGGCGTGATTGAGTAACAAACATCCATCCATACATCCATCCAAACTTTCGCATTTATAATATTTATTTGACAAGTAAGCCCTAAACTGCGATCTCGCCGTAAAGATTTTACCTTACTCGCCTAATTTGGTTTTGTGGACAATGGCATGAATGATCAGAAAGACATAGTCGCACAAAAAGCCGGTTTGTTTCCATATAGTGTCAGGAATGAAGATAAGAAATCAGTGCGAACTGCAGGTAAGCTAAGGCCACTAGTTTGAAATTGACCACTGATATCAGTGCCGACCTCACTGAAGAGCTACCTACTGAACAAACTGGACCGCCTGCTCAACCTATGCATTCGGTATGTATACGGTATGCGTAAGTTTGACCACATTTCTAATTTCCGTTCAAGACTTGGGTGGCTCAACATTCGCTTTCGCCGAGATGCGCACGTTCTTGCTGCTCTTTATGGTATCCTTCATGATCCAAGTTCTCCTGAGTACCTGCAAGAGCGCTTTAAATACCACGGCTCCGCTGGTCGTGTTCAACGTTCCTCAAACGTAGATATGCTTGCCTATCCGCATCACAAATCTAGACTATATTCAGATTCCTTTACAGTTACTGCAATCAGGTTAGTGAACGCCCTGCCTCAGAAAGTACGTCAAGCACCGTCTCTAAACGTTTTTAAGCGTCGAGTACACGAACACTATCAAAAATGTCAGAATCCCTCCACATAATCACATTCATATTTATCTATTTAACTTGTGTATATATATTATATTTACAAATGTATTTTATAGGTACTATATATCTATTTATATTTTATATTACTATATTACTTTAATTTATATTATATTATATTAAGTATATATTTTTTGTATATTAACTATATATTTTTACTTAAATTCTATATATAAGCCAAATTTACAGCATATAAATAATATTATCATACCTTCTTCACTTTATTACCTACTACCTAAATATGTTTCTTCTTTCCCCAATTTTTCTCTCTAAATTATTATACGCACTGTTCTCAACCCTGTCCCCACTACCAAAGGTTAACTGGACGAGAATACCTCTAGGTATTAAGTTCGCCTTTGTGCATTTCAATAATATGTGCAATAAAGTATTTAAAACAAACAAAAGCCCTATAAAGGTGAAATAGGAACTATACAATTCGAGGAGTGTACTTTGTAGAGTGTATAACTATTTCACCTAGTTCCCCACCGTTATTTTACTGTCAGACCGCGAAGCATCGAAGTCTGCACCCTTGTCGAAATCTCACGGGTTCGTTTTTCTACTGCTAGAATATGGGATTCCCTTTCGGCTTCCATTCTTCCAAACAACAAAAACTGGTAGGTAAAAAGAGTAAATAGGCACATTGAAATGAAATGAAATACGTGTCATTTCATGTAGGACAAGTAATTGTATTATAATCTAGGAATTTGGGTAAATAATAATAAGACAGAAGCTCACCATCCCCACCATTTATTTATTTGGTGTGATTGCTGTCATCGTCCCCATCCATCTTTTCAATTGATTTTGATAAAATTTTCTACAGAGATAGGTTGTACTTAATACGGGAAAGGACATGTGCTACTTATATCCTGGATAATTATAGAGTTCCCGCGGGAATACATAAACTTAATCCACGCGGGCCTCATCTAGTGACATAATATAATGACAATCAAAATTACGCGATTACAAGTTACCGGTACCTATTCCAAAGCCGGATGAAATCGAAATTGGAATTACACGAAATGTCGAACCATCATGATCATCATCAGCCGGATACATAAACGTCGGCAGTCAAAGTGTCACAGCGACTAGTAGGTACGTGCCATGTGATCATGTTACGTAATCGGGGAAAGAGTTCATTAGGTGGGAATGATCAATGTTTCCTTTACGAAAAGTAAAGCTACCGTTTCGCGGTGGTAAGTTTTGTATTGGTAGTTTAGATGGTGGATGTTAGATAACCGAAAGTCTGATTTTATCTTTATTACTGTTTATGCTGTTGTTTAGGTAAGCGTCTGATATTATTGCCAAATTATGTTCTATTATGCTACCAAGTAATCATCATCATTGTCATCATCATTGGCATTACATCCCTTTGCAGGCTGAGTTCTATTCCAGTCGATTTCTCTATATCTATCTCTTTGGAAAACTTTCTTCCGTTTTAACATCCGATGGTTTCTGTAAGTTGGTCAACTCCATCTATCCAGCACAGCTTACCGCTGTGCATAGGGGCCATTAAACTGCCAATGCTTGAAGCAATACTTAAGCAGTATTACTCAAGATGAAAATAAGTTTGATGTCAAGTACTTACCTTGACGTTCCTAAAATAAGGATTATTACTAAAATAACAAAATAGTCAACAATAATGAGACAAGCCTCAGGCGTGACGTCATGATCTTTTTTAAGGGCTGATAATCGCCATACATTAAAATTACAAAATAGAAAAATATACCTTGTTCGTAAAACAGCCGAGCGATCGCGTAACTTCTGCATCAATCATTGTTACAGTATCAATTGTTGTAATTGGCTGAATTTATGGCATTCTTGCTGCGTCAATGGATTATGTCCAATAGTGGAAGAGTGTTAACCAATCAGAGGTGATTGCGATGTATCAATGATTGATGCAGAAGTTACGCGATCGCTCGGCAGGTAAGTACCTAAATGCAAAAAAGAAGAAAGCGTCATTAATAATTAATTTTTAAACAATAATTCAGTTATACAATGTAATGAAATTATGATATGCCTGTCTATTTATATCGCAAGGTATTCTCATACAAGACCCGTTGAGAGTAAAAAGTATTCATACAAGCAAATTATTTTCATGATTCAGTATAATAAACTGTCCTCTCCCTCGACATCATCTCAGAAATCTGATCTCGTCCTACTCGTTAAATTAAAATGTCAGCAGAAATCCAAAGTGAAAAGAAATTTCAAAAAGAAATCCAGCCGCTCATAATATTAAAAAGACAGCCTGATCCGAAAATGCAACACAGTTGATATTTTTAAGAAGCTTAAGACCACAGAATACTTTATTGTCTGAAGTACCTACCGAAACAGATATGCAAGCCGTCAAAACTTTTCAAGCTGGGATTAAATTTCCAAATTGATAAGTCACTTTTCAAACTTATTATATGCGTTATAAGCGATTAATATCACGGAGGAAAACATCATGATAAAACCTGTGATGGTGCAGTCTATGATGGTAGCGGGCTAACCTGTACGGCAGTTATATTAAACCTATACCCCTATTCGATTTCTACACGGCATCGTACCGGAACGCTAAATCGCTTGGCGGCACGCCTTTACCGGTAGGGTGGTAACTAGCCACGGCCGAAGCCTCCCACCAGGCCAGACCAGGGAAAATTCAGAAATTATAAATTTCCAAACCCTGCCGGGAAACGAACCACGGACCTCCGCATATTAAAGGCAACAGCGCTCAACACTGCGCCACGGAGGTCGTCAAAACTCAAAGGGATGTGAAGTCTGCAGCGTGGGGGACTATGGCTTAGCTCATTCTGAGAGGAGAGTCGCACTCAGTAGTGGACCAGCGATGGATTGATGATGATTGATGAAATGATCTAGCCAATTTATTGAAATATTTTGACTCTTTCCATTTTTTTATGACTCTTTTAAACCTTGAATATTGCTTTGTTGACATAATTTCCTCTGACATGGATAAGACTGGTTTCTAAAACACGTTGAATCAAAAAGAACTTTCCCATTCATAGTGTTATGATATATGTTATGAATTATTATCATGGAGCAACAAACGTTCAGAATGTTTACCAAACAAAATTGCATAATACACAGCAGTAACTTTGTTAATAGTACGAGGATTCATATCAACTCCATCATAAGAATCTACGCCAACTTAACTTCTACGACTCATGGAATAAGGATCTTCACTTCTAATGCAAGAACTTTTGTATGATAGGAAAGTTTTCCAAATGATTCGAGACTCTATTGTTCTCATCTTAGAATTGATTATATTTTATGTTTATGACCATACCATGCTTAAACCAAGGTAATATAATTTGCAACCATGCGAGGCAGTAATACGCAGACCATTAAAATGTTCCATGTAGTTACATTTTTGTAAAGTTTAACACAATAAGCTAAACGTGAACGTGCGTTCTTATATTTTCGAGCATTGCTATTATCTTCTATATATATAAAATTCAAAGTCCTGACTGACTGACTGACTGACTGACTTATATATCAACGCACAGCCTAAACCGCTGGGGCTAGAAACTTGAAATTTTTACAGTAGGTTCCTTTTGTGACGTAGGCGCTCACTAAGGAAGGATTTTTCAAAATTCAACCCCTAAGGGGGTGAAATAGGGGTTGAAAGTTTGTATGAAAGTCCGTCATTTCTCAAGTTATATCCATGAAACTTGGTATATAAGCTACCGGTAAAAAATTAAGAAATACGTGTTTCACAATTTTTGAAAATTCCGCTCCCAAAGGGGTAAAATATGGGTTGAAGGTTTGTATGAAAGTCCTTCATTTCTCAAGTTATAGCCATGAAACTTAGCATTTGGGCTTTAAGTTAGATCTGCAGAAGTGTGTGTTTAACTATTTTTGAAAATTTGACCTCCAAAGGGGCGAAATAGGGGATGAAAGATTCTATGAAAGTCCTTCATTTATTTCTCAAGATATTTTTGAATTTATATCAACGAAACTTGGTATTTTTGCTTTCAGTAAAAAATAAAGAAGTATGTGTGTCACAGTTTTTCAAAATTCCACCCCCAAACGGGTAAAATAGGGGTTGAAAGTTGGTATGAAAGTTATTCATTTTTTAAGTTAAAGCCACGAAACTTGGTATTTGAGCTTTCCGTTAAATATGTAGAAGTACGTGTTTCAACATTTTTGAAAATTCGCTCCCCAAGGACGTTTTATAGAGAGTTTATCCTTCAATCACGCCGCAACAGAGCAACGGGTCAACGTGATTTTTTCCATGAATATAGTTGAGGACCTGGAGAGTGACATATGCTACTTTTTATTTTTTATAGGTACCGGAAAATTTAGGAACCCCTGTGGGGAAAAATACTTAAACCACGCGGACGAAGTCGCGGGCATCAGCTAGTATTATGATATAGTTATAATTAATGTAAAGCTTATTTAAAGAAATACGCGCCAATTTGAAAACCTCCTTATTTTTACCGTACCTAATAAGCAATCGAAATTAGAAAAGTGCCCGTGCGAGTTCATGCATTCTACCACTAATTATTATACTACTAGCTAATGGTTATACTAATTGGTTAATAGTATAGTTAGTTAAAGTGACCGACATAGCTCTGAGGGTTAGCAAGCTGAAGTGGCAGTGGGCAGGTCATGTCTGTCGCAGAACTGATGGCCGTTGGGGCAGACGTGTTTTGGAGTGGAGACCACGTACCGGCAAGCGCAGTGTAGGACGACCTCCAGCTCGCTGGTCCGATGACCTAAAGAAGGTGGCGGGAAGCGGGTGGATAAGGAAGGCGGAGGACCGTGTTTGGTGGCGCGCTCTCGAAAAGGCCTATGTCCAGCAGTGGATACATACAGGCTGATGGATGGATGGATAGTTAGTTATAGATTGGGGCTGTGATCCCCGCTCTGAGGCGTTCTTGGTGCAGAGCTGTCGTTGGCCATCCAGCGCGGCAACGCCGCAAGCGTTATGGGCACTATTGGGAATGGTAATAATTTTTAATTTAAAAACGTAATGTTAGTTTTTATTTAGATTTTATTATAAGTTGGTTATGTAAGTCAAGTAAACGAGGATCATTTCAAGAAAGGACAAAACAATGTCAACTTGCTTATTTCTACGCTGACAAATCAAAATAAACTAATTTCTCAAACTACGGGCTGCTCTTGAAATCCTATAGTTCAAAACATAAAATCAATTAGAGAAAGTGAACGGTGTATATATTAGCATTAATTATGTAACTTGATTATTGTAAATTACACATTTGGAAGCAACTAAACGCCCCAACTACCGGTTTCTTAATTTCAAGTTGACACATAGAATATAATTTTTGGTGCAAATCGAAACCTAGTCTCCCATTAAAAATAAAAGTTCTAGACAGCTAGTTTTAGATGACCTAGGTTTTACCAATTTGTATATTTTCTAGTTTAAACAGGAATTCGTATAGGTATTTATTGCCACTTACTCGTAGATATACATATTTAATAGGTTTGCGATTTTTTTTTACAATCATTTTTATATAGGTAGGAATGTACAAGTTTTTATTTTAATTATCGATGTAAACATACCTCAATGAGATGGTGTAAGTCCATACCTATATGTACAGTCAATAAACCTAGCAAATAACTTTGTGAAACTAGTATGATGTAGTTTGTAGGTAGGTTTGCATTTTGTTAGGCTAGCTAGCTTTAATTTCTTTTGTATTGTTTTCAATAAATGGTAAAAAATAGTTTGTAGACTTACCTAAAAACATGGGTAAGTCTAAGTTCTTTGTACAAAAAGTTCGAGCGATAAAACAAAAAATTAAAACTTTATCCAAGATGTGTAAACTTACTAGACATAATTTTATTATCATTCATAATAATAATAATGTCCTCCCGACCGAATTTCGGCCACGGCGGCCAATCTCCTGAGAGATTAGCCATCTGCGCGGGAGATATTATAGTGCACAAGTGTGTGCGCAAACACAGGTGCACTCTCTGTTCCTTTACTCTCAATTACTATCATTTAATTTTAATTCTCCTTTACTATCATTCATTGGTACTACTTGAATACATAGTTCTAACTAGCTGATGCCCGCGACTTCGTCCGCGTGGAATAAGTTTTTTGATTCCCGCAGGAACTCCTTAATTTTCCGGTATAAAAAGTAGCCTATGTGCTATTCCAGACTATAAACTATCTCTGTGCTAAATTTCATCCAGATCCGTTCATCCGTTCCGGCGTGATTGAGTAACAAACATCCATCCATACATCCATCCAAACTTTCGCATTTATAATATTTATTTGATGATTTCTTAAACTTTGACTTACCCTTAGCATAATTTAACAAATTTTGGCTTTTTAGCTTAAAAATACCGAAAGCCCAATTTTTATGTAGTAATTAATACAACCACAGAACAAATGAATTACATTCACTTAACAAGTCCAAATGAGAAAGCAAAGATAATCAACAGCATTATGAAACTAATGATTTCCAACAAAACTGTTACAACGTTAACAATTCTCAAGGAAGAAGAACGATTATAAAACAACAAAGAAGTGAAACAAAAGGAAATACCCAGGAAATGTAAACTGATTCCAGACACAAAACATGATAAATAAATTGATAACTTATGATGGTATCCTAAGTTAAGTAGAGAAATTCAAATTAGTATCCGAAACTATTATTAACTATCTACAAATATTAAAATGTACTATTAACTATTTTAGTTTTCTGTGCATAATGCATTGTGTATTGTTTGTCAGTTGTTGTTTTTTTTAGATTTTTCGATTTCTCACAGAAGTGCGTAAGCACCGATACACGGTGGTCGGTACATAGAACTTTCTTACGACAAAATTGTAATGAGACGAAATTATGAGATAACAGATGAAAAGCGAACCGTTGAATCGTCAAAAAAGCGTCGCTCAGGCACTTTCTGTTTATTTTTAGCCAGTTAAGTCTCTACTAATAATTTTAAGTTTATAAACAGAGCGACATGCTTATTTTAGTTTAATGATGACAAGCTATCATAAACATTCAGAATAATAACCTATTGTTTGCACAATGCATGGTTCTTCGATGTGAATATGTTTATTTAGGTAAATAGGAACGAATTAATCGATGAATGTGGCTATTAGGTGCTAACTATGGTATTAAATCTTTCGCATAACCGCAGAAGCTCGCACGGGTTCGACGACCGCCAGCCGATTGTTATCAAGGGAATCGCAATGTAATTAACACGAATGCCTTTCCGCATCTGCTTCTTCGGAAGCCCCATTCGTGAAACAAATCGCATAAAATTTACGCAACCTTTTACTGGCTATATTTTATGCATCGGTTTTATGTTACCTTCATCTTCACTATTTAGACTTTGAACATTCTCAGACGCTTACAAAACTCCTAAATAAAGTTAAAAATATCATCAAATCTTTTACATAATACGGCGTTTTCGTACACAATGTGTTCGAACTTAATCACGGCTTCCTGAACTCACAATTAAACAATCTTAACTCACACAGTAACGGTAAATTTGAATTCATTAAGATTATGTTACGCAGCTAGAAACGAGGTTGAAAGTCGAAATGTGTTTAAAGAACGCCAATATTTTTAAATATTATGTAGAGCTTACCGTTTTCTCCAGTCTTGAATGAAACTCCAGTCACACAAATCATCCTCATCCAATACTGTAGCCTCGTTCTGATCAGCTCCACCACCGCCGTGCACTAGTTCGACTAACTGGCGAGCTCTTTCGAAATTACCTTCAAACTCAACAACTAGAAACCCATCAGGGCTCACAGATTCGAAAATGTCTTTTTTGTAAGTCGCATCACTAAAAGGGATCGTTTCTAATTCTTCTTTGGCATCTGGAGTTATGATTTCGGAATAAACAGCTTCCGGAACTTCTATTTCAGACACTAGCTGCGTTCCACCCCCTTTATCAACACCTTTATCAGATCCCAAGATCTCAGACTCGATCAACTGATGATTGACATAAATCGCTTCCTCTTTCGGAGGTGGGATTTCCTTCAGTCTATTTTCCTCTTTCTTTTGTTCACTGTGTTTCCTAATGATGGAGTCACCAAAATAAATGATCACTTTGTTATTGTTCTGTGTAATCTTATTAGCCAAACCTCCATCTGCGAGGGGGATGTTAACTTTTCTAGTCTTTTCATGGGAAAGTCTTTCCGCTAACTCATCGTAGCAAGGCGGGCGATTGCTGTACATCTTTTTATCGCCCGCAGCATCTTTGGCTGCGATTTTCTTTTCAACGCTTTGGTATATGGGTGGTCGACAGCAATCATCATATTGCGAGTTCCAGGGTTTGGGTTCACTGTATATATGTTCGGGGGGCGAGCTCGCCCGTGGCAACGGAACGTATTTCTCATGAATGTTCTTCGTACTTGGCGTTTCATTTTTCCTGAAATTAAGGACACTACGCCGCACATTCGATTCAACGATTTCAGACTTTTTTGAGCGGGAGTTGCCGAGGATTCTGAAGACGGATTTGTGCTCGGTTTGTTTGACTCTGTCAGTGCTGGGTGCTTTACGCATTGCATACCCAATATCCTCTTTCGGTTGGGGGTATAATTGTTCGCAGCTGGTGGATTTGTGAGGAGGTGCGCGTGTTTTGGCTGGGGTGAGCGGTTCGCGGCTCTGCCAGTGGCGCACTGACAGCCTCGCAGCGCCTCGGATGAACTTCATGGGCTCCCATGCGTCTGCCTTCTTGAGTATGAAGTTGTCGCACATCTTGGCGGGCGGTTTGCGCGCGTCTGCGGCGCGGCAGGACTGCAGCTCGCGGCAGAGGAAGCACGAGCAACGCGCAGAGCACAGCATGGCTCAGTCAGCGCAGCGGCCGCACTGCAGCGCCGGCCAGCCAGCCGAGCATTGTTAACGCCCCGCTACTGACGCCTCTTACTTGCTTGCCTACATACACCGCGCGTGTAGTCCAAGAGGCTGCTCTCTGATTTCCATGGGTCGCACACATTTTCACACTAGATATCACGATTGGAGCACATAATCTTACTTAGTATTAGAAATGTGAAAGTTTGGTTGTTTTAAGTTTGTAAGTTTAGATATTTGTTACACCTTCACACCACAACGACCACCGATTTGGCTGTAAGGAATGGCGATAGCTCGTACTCTGAATTAAGACAAAGTTTACATTTTATTTTCAGTTAGAAATTAAGGAGTTCCCGCCGGAATCAAAAAAACTTAAACCACGCGGACGAAGTCGCGGGCATCAGCTAGTTTCACATAATGGTGACGATCATAAACAAGGTTCATCCGAGACACCAGTTTTTGCCCACGGCTTCACTCACGCTAAATTCAATATTCATAGAAATTTCAAACTGTTATTAGGAGTTAAATTTTTTAAATCCTTTCTAGCGTATCAAAAAAGCGTATGCCTACGTTATAGTATCTTTATACCAAATATCAGCCCAATCCATGTAATGGTTTGAGCTGTGCGATAGACCAGTCAGTCAGCCGTATCAGTTGAAAGGATATGTGAAATGAAATTATTATTACTTATTTTATGCCGGACAACATTGTGCCACTAATATGTCAGGAGTAAGGACCTTATCACAGTTTTTGACTCTTTTCAACTTCTTAAAGTAGGTGTTTATTATGTTTAATCCCCCATGTATCTTTGCACGTCTATCTCCTATCCTACGCACGCGTTTCCGAATTAGCGATACCGTTGAAAAGCTCGGGTTATTTGTGTAACTCTATATTGTTACACGAAAGTTTTGTTTCCTACAAATTGTATTGCCGTACTTGTATCATAAATCTGTTGGGAACTATTTTACGACCGCGGTTTGGCTTTCGAGCTCTAGAATAAATTTACCTAATCATTTTACAGTCTTACAATGTCTGACACCAAGTTTTTCATATAATTTATATTCAAAACTTACATATTTTATTTAGATACTAGCTCTTTCCCGTGTCTTCATTCGCGTTGATTTAAATGATTGTAAGATACTGTTGGAATGTATAATTTCTCAACTGGTTTTGTCTGGCCTGTAACTTCCACAGAATTGGGAATTAGCTTATCATACTCGTACTTATAAACGCGAAAGTGTGTTTGTTTGGTTGTTTGTCCTTCAATCACGCAGCAATAGAGCAACGGATCGACCCTATTAAGCCCGCTACGATCTTAGACTGACCACCGCCAAGTGATATCACAGTGAAGGTCTGACTTGTAGTGGAAACAAGCAGTAGTTATCTATATATTTAAAACTGGAACCCGAATACGGAATAAATTTCAAAGACCCCACACTTATTGGATGCAGCATCCACCAAATCGAATCTTTTTTCATATCAAATGAAGCCTGTGTTATCTGGACTTTAACAACGAATCGATTGACATTTCATTTATCAAAATCGGCTCAGTAATTTAGGCGCTACGATGGAACAAACATACATAAAAATACTGCTAAAATCTTAGCTCTTATTTTTGTCTTTGCCGTAATCGGGTAATAAAAACGATATTTGAAAACGTAAATCCATATTTATATCGTAGGTACGCGGACGAAGTTGCAGAAATAAACCAGTTGTCTATAAACAAAGATTTAATCAGTACTTAGCTATAAAGGGATATCTGAATTACTCGTACACATTAATGCATGGGCCATTGATGTTGTAATGAACCGGGTCAATCTCGCCCGGAGTGGTTCTGCACATCATCAGTAACGGACACGCGGGGTGAATGCAACCGTAAGCGGATCTCTAAATATAGAGCGCGCTGCAAGCACACTGAATACGCCTGTTGAATCTATTCCGACAGCTGGTCGATATTTGAATATCGAATGATATGTATCACTCGTAGGTTTTAAAAAACTCAACTCAAATAATGCCTATTCAAAATTAGTTTTAATGTTTTTTATTCCAATAAACTTTTACAAGTGCTTAAATGAATCGTCAGATGAATAAATTATTTATTTAATGTTTATTTTTTATTTTAAGTACTGACTTGAATCTAGATAATGTCCACAGTATTGTCCAAGTGGAGTTAGGTTTTTCAAAATCCCGCGTTACATACACAAGCTTTTTGATTTTTCGGGATAAAAACCGGGATAACTCGGGTTCTCACTCTCCACGTCTTTAACGAAATTTATGCAATATTCTATCCGTTAATTAGCCGAATTAGCACCATTAGAAACACAGCTTTTATCTTTTAAAATAAAAAGCCAAAATATCAAATTCTGAATGCATTCGACATTGATTAGCAAATCATGAACACTATGTTTGTTTAACTATATTGCCTGCCTGCCTCTTTTCTTTCTTGTCTTTCATCCATGAGCATGCCTCCTTTTGCAAGAAATGTCGTCTTTGAACATTTAATTTTATGCAGTATCTAGGTTAAAATGAACTAGAGTGGGTTACCAAAATACCTAATTGGAATTTGCATCTCTTCAATTAATTACAAATAAAATCCTTTTCGATATGCAAATCACTATCTCTTCTGATAAATTCAATCAATTCTAAATTAAAAAGTTATTCTGTCAACATCCCTTCAATATTTTATCTTCAGATATGGGTACAATAAATTTAAATAAATAAATCAGGAAGATTTATCACTTAATAAGCTGAAATTCAATGTAGCGTTGAAGTCAGCAAAAGAGTTCGACATTATTTCGAATGATGCTACATTCTGCACCAACGTCAGATACTTTCAAGTTTAAACTGATAAGTGTAAGGTATACAGGGTGTTATTGTTATCATGAACCGTTCCGATTTTGACATCAGTAAGTAATCTAAACTAATATTATAAAGAGGAAAGATTTGTTTGTTTGTTTGTTTGTAATGGATAAACTCAAAAACTCAACCGAATTTAAAAATTCTTTCACCTATAGAAAGCTACATTATCAGCAATTAACATAGGCCATATTTTATTTTCAAAAAATTAGAGATCCTTACGAAAATTGCAATTATGTGAACTAAGTCGGAAAAAATCCTCTCTTCTGAGAGCTTACGTGGCGTGCGCTGCGTAAATAGTTAAAGTTACACGAAAACAATGTATGGTGGAATTGTTCCTCTCAAAAAGTTCTTAAATAAAGTCCACAATAGCATACATCTATCTTTTAAGGGTGACTCACAAGAACCATTTTTATAGCTATAATTGGGTATAGACTATGAGGATTATTAGTGCTATACCCGTGCGAAGCCGGGGCGGATCGCTAGTCTACAGATAAAGCTATAACTGTTGCGAGACCAATACAAACGAAAAAAAAATTCATGTATACGAGACGAAAATGCTGAGATCATCGACCATACAACTAATAGACTCCTCATAAAGGGCGAACACTTTCAGACAACACATCAGACTTAATAGGTCTTATATAATTCCACGCCCTTGTAACAAAACCTATCGAGTTATTTAAATATTAATTAGAGTATATCGATAATTAACTATCGATAAATAATTATTAGAAGTTAGGAGTTAGGACCCCATCCCATTTGATTTATGATTTTTTTGACCTTGAGTAGACCAATCAGCGTTTAGTACCCCGCGCCCGCTTACTTGAGTCATTTGACTGAATTGTTTGCATTACGAAAGCATAGTAATTAGGCGTCTATTGGTTGTGTGGTCGATGGCTGAGATGGTGGGCCCCAAATTATCTTATAATTATGGCAAAAGAAGAAGCTGGATAAATACTTATTTCTTTACTAGATGATGCCCGCGCGTTCGTCCGCGTGGATTATGTTTTTTTGATTTCCGCGGAACTCTTTAATTTTCCGGGATAAGAAGTAGCCTATTTCCTTCCCCGGGATATAACCTATCCAAGTGCCAAATTTCATCAAAATCGGCTGAACAGGTGGACCGTGAAAGCGTAGCAGACAGACAGACACACTTTCGCATTTATAATATTAGTATGGAAGTATGGATTATGATAAACTCTACCAATGCAATGCTTGAGTAAATAAAATGCACGTGTTAAATTTAGTGCAGCATTAAATCTTCCTCTGGCTCGATTTTATTCTTCTTCGCGATTTAATCCATATTTAAATTATTATATTAATGAAAAATGGCGTCTGTCTGTTTCAAATGCCTATGCTTTCACGGCCCATTTTTCCAAACCATTTTGATGAAATTTGGAGCAGAGAAAGATTACTTCTCGAGGGCTTATGCTACTTTTTATCCAGGAATATCAAGGAGTTCCCACAGGACTTTAGAAAAATCTAAATCCACATGGACCAAGTCGCGGGATAGGTACTACAGTCTACATCTGGACCATGTCGCGGGAATCCTCTACACTCTGTATAGTTGTTACGAAAGGCATTATTATTTTAGTGTCCAAGCATTTCCGTTACGGTGTTCATAGTTAAATCTTAAACTATGTTATTACCAATGGCTGCCCATCGTAGAGCCGTAAAGTTAATACCTCGTAAATGCAGATATAGTAATGCATTAGTGGGTTTGTTTGTTAAGGAGATAATGTTTATAGTCATGATGAGTCAGTTCAATTTACTGAATCTAACTTGAAAAAAAAAAAGATACGTGCCAAATTGAGAACCTCCTCCTATTTTGAAAGTCGGTTAAAAAAATGGTCAGTAATAATTATTATGAAACTGAAACCTGAGAAGGGCATTACAGTGATGGTGATTTCAGCTGATAAGATCTAAAAGAAACTCTCTCTTTTTCCGTAGGAAGCATTATGAATAAGATAGTGGTTCTTAGGTGTGCTTATTTAAGTTTAGCTTAGAGTTTATGTAACTAGCTGATGCCCGCGACTTCGTCCGCGTGGATATGTATTTCGGTTCCCGCGAGAACTCTTTAATTTTCCGGGATAGCAAGTAGCCTATGTGTCTAACTATGTATCTCTGTGCCAAATTTCATCCAGATCTGTTCAGCCATTCTGGCGTGATTGAGTAACAAACATCCATCCATCCATCCAAACTTTCGCATTTATAGATTAAGGATCATTGTGCAAGAGACATGTTTTAACTAAATGCGATACGAGAAAACCTATAAAATCCGGCGGAAATTACCGAATTTTGGAAAAAAATCTTAGTTACTTACCTAAATACATTATCTCGTAAAACTGAAAATAATAGGCATTTCTCTGCAGCGTGCATTGACATGCAGAAAGTATAGCAATTTTTAAACAAATCCTAACTGCCTAAAAAGTAATCAAAATATCCTAATGAACAAAGACATCCCAAATTCACTTTCTTCGTTACCATATAATTAAAAAGTGTGGTAACGTTACTTTCGTCGATGATTTTACTTGAGTAACAGTTACTTTCGTTGCATAAAACACGTCTCCCATGATTGTCCGTGATCACAATCAAACAGTTCCCATCCCAAGGTTGAGCAGAGAAAGTCCATCGAGCTGCATCGCTATCATTGTATATCACACTAATAAGACATTTATAAACTAAGTATTAAGTAGCTATTAATTGCTGCTGCGTATTTTAACTGCATCATTGGTCTAGTGATTAGCTTGTTCGACTGCGGCCGACGAGGTTCCGGGTTGGAGTCCCGGGTCGGGCCATGGGTTTTTTTACTAGAAATACTCAGTACTAGCCCGGAGTTAGGAAGTTGGCGGTGTTTCACCCCCGTGCCTCGGAAAGCACGGCGCAAGCAAGCCGTCGTCGGTCCCGACTCCCGGTTATAATCACTAACATGATAACAGTCGTTAAAGCCCGCCGACCCGCATTGGAGTAGTGTGGTGACTGGTGGGTATAAGTTCTGATTCCCTCTCTCCTATGAGAGTGGAGGCCTGTGTCCAACAGTGGGACGTTAATGGGCTGTAGTGGTGGTGGTGGTGGTGGCGTATTTTAATAGCTATTTTAAATGCTGTCACGAACAAATGACCTCTGACCTATGACCCTACAATATACAAAATCCATATTCCATACTAAGTACATAATATTTATATATTATGTGTGCGAAAGTGTGTCTGTCTGTCTTTTACGCTTTCACTGTACATCTGATCTAACATTTTTGATGAAATTTGGTTAAGAGATAGTTTACATCTTGGGGTAGGACTTGGACTACTTTTTATCCCGGAAAGTCAAAGAGTTCCCGTGGGGCTGACGAAGCATTGTCTATTAGAATTTAATACAGCAGAGGTAGAGAATCATATTTTTTCAATGTTTCCTATTTATTAAAATTATTAAGTAGATTCATTTCGACTGTAGGTATCTGTAAAAAATACGTAAACTGTATATGATTGTAAAAATTAAAGATGTGATTATGTAACTTCACTAACTTGTAGGTACGTACGAGAAATCTACAATCTTACTAAAAACAGAAATGCAAGATGAATTAACTGCAGTTGACTTCACTAATAACATGAGTATGAAGCCAGTATGAAGTATGGTTTACAAAACACTTGCGGATAAACGAAGTAACGTTCGACATGCATTACAATAAATACAACTCATCCATACAAATTATGTACAATAATAGTAGGAAACTATACTAATGACAATAAGCGGCCAATTCTGTAATATATATACAGCAAATATACAATAATGACATGCTATTGGTACAATTAACGACGCCTTAACAACATTTGTAGAAACACGCAAAAGAAGCTTTTATGCATTTTCTGCAGACTGTACTTAAAATTCTGCAAAGGTAACCGGTTTTCAGAATTCCGTCCATCATTTATTTTATTCAAATGTTCACCCAATTCCAGTTAAGTACCGTAAGGGTTTGGTTATTATTCATAACATATCCAATATTATAAAAAATTTAAAACCAAACCGCATTTTCTGCATAATACTCGTATGTTAGAGTACGGCCTTTTGCGCATTTTAAGAAAATTTCTTGTGTCTTACGAGTAATGTCTTATAAGAAATTCAGTCGCAATGGTTGTTGTATGAGACCATACATATTACAAGATAATATTTTTCATCATACCTATTCGAAAGACGCATATTGGCTTCAGAGGATAGCGGGAGCAAAGTGTAACTTGTAGGCCCATAGGACTTTTCAATTCTCTCTTCTGATTGGTCCGAAGTCACGTCATCAATTTGTTGATCGAATATACGACTTTGCATTTCTCTGTTCTGATTGGTCCGAAGTCACGTGATCAATTTGTTGATCGGATATACGTCTTTACATTTTATTTAAACTTTAAATATACGTCTAAATAATGTCTATACAATTACATAGAAGGTTGATAGGAGTATCTTCTGATTGGTGCTTAAACGTATAGGTAATGTCCATACATAGTAGGTTGATACTCCTAGCTTTTTCTCATACGTAATGATGAAAAATAGTGTGTGTAACTCGGGGCCAAATTTTTTGTTCTCGGGCGGCGTATATTGAATTCCTCGCTACGCTCAGGATTACGCATACAAAATATGAGACATAATACTCATGACACAAGACATTTTCTTATAATGCGCAAATAGGCCTTAGTCGAGTCTATCAAGACATTCGGATTTTGAATACTTTTTTTTAATACCGCTATGGTGTTTTCACGATCAGGAACAAAAATTATTAATATGAGTGTTGTAAAGTAAATTCAGTAATTCATATACCTATAGCAATTCCTATACAGGGTCTCACGGTCTAAGAAAATCAAGCGTTTACATATTATGATTTAAAAAAACATGTCTACGCTGATATAGTTCGCCGGTATCTGGATGAAATAATAAAATGTCTGATGTTTGTCTGAAATGCCTGAGGTACCTACCTCAACTATTTGAACTTTATTGCAAGTTCAACTAGGTAACATCTATACTAATATTATAAATGCGAATGTTTGGATGGATGTATGGATGTTTGTTACTCAATCACGCCAGAACGGCTGAACTGGATGAAATTGGGCACAGAGATAGATTAAAGTCTGAAATAGCACATAGGCTACTTTTTATCCCGGAAAATTAAAGAGTTCCCGCGGGAACCAAAAACCTCAATCCACGCAGACGAAGTCGCGAGCAACAGCTAGTTACGAAATAAATCAAACCTAGTTTATCTAGAGAATGTCCACCCACGCGACACAGGAGCTGTAAGATCCGCAGTGGACAATGTAGGTACCAGCGCATTTGATACGCAAGCACGAAATAAATTTATCGCAAACGGGTTCTAAGTGCATTATATAGTCATTTGCGATCGGCATCCGGCTGTAGACGTCCAAAAAACATTCGACAAACTGGATTTATCGGCTCCCAGGAATTCCAACATCGCCCGGCGCTCCTTCTGGATAATGCTTAATGCGATTGTTCATACTTTGAAGTTTAAAACGTATGAGGAAAAGGTACCTACTAGGGCTTCCAATACCGGGATCCCGGTATTGGCCAATACCGGGATCCCGGACTTTTTTCGCCGGTTTTCAATACCGGTATTGAAATGTCTAATACCGAGATACCGGTATTGGTGACACTATAAACGAAACAGTGACTATTGCATATATTTCTTGGTAGATGCCACTATTTTTTATTCGGCTAAGTTTAAAACTTGTATCTTATGCATATTATCTCAAAAAGAGCGCCTTTATTGCTTAAAACCAGTGAAGAAAAGTCGTTTTTGTTCACTCAGAGGGAAAAATTAGTGTTTGAATAGATCCATGTGGCTTGGCATTTCTATTTAATTGTCTCTCAAAACGTTCAGAAATCTGATTTATTACTAATGCATATTTTATTATGATATATTATTTTCTTATAAATAATAACTATTGAATTTTAGATTAATTTGTGTTTTGACAAAATTATCGTTTTCTTCGACTTCGATCGACTTCTTACAAAAATATCGTTTATTACTCATTTAGTAGTTCCTCAACAGGTGGGCCTAAAAATGAATATGAGCAAGATAAAGATCATTTATAATGCACACGTTCAGCTCCAACCTGTGTTAGTAGAGAATTCTGCACTCGAAATTGTTGATGAGTACATATAGGTACCTAGGACATACAGTCCAGTTAGGTAGGTCCAATTTCAAGAAAGAGGTCAACCGCCGAATCCAACTCGACTTCGGCAGGGTTCAGGAAACTCCGCGACATCTTCTCGTCCAAAATTCCTCAGTGCCTGAAGACTAAAATTTTCGGTCAGTGCGTGTTGTCAGTGATGACTTACGGCTCCGAAAAATGGTCGCTAATTTTGGGCCTGATAAGGAGGCTCAGGGTCACTCTGCGGGCGATGGAGAGAGCTATGCTTGGAGTATACCTGCGTGATCAAATCAGAAATAAGGAGATCAATAGGCGAACCAGAGTAACCGACATAGCTCGAAGAGTCCAACCTTTAAGTGGAAAAGGGCGGGGCACATAGTGGGTAGAACAGGCTGTGGTAGAACCGATAGGCGTTGGGGTCCCAAAGTGCTTGAATGACGGCCTCACACTGGGAAGCGCAGTGTTGGACGACCCCCCCACTGGGTGGACGGACGATCTCAAGCGTGTAGCTGGAAGCCGCTGGAAACAAGGGGCACAAGACCGTGCTCTGTGGCGATCCATGCAGGAGACCCTACGTCCAGGATGTCTATAGGTTGAGACGACGATAGTAGTTTAAATTACAATTTTCGACACTAATTTCACTAATTATTTAAAATTCCCTGCCATATTTATTTAATTTTGTGTGTACGTTGAGAAAGTGCGTCACAAATATACTTTATATTAAAAGTTCAAAATTCAATGGAGGTTAAAAATATATATTTTCGTAAGAATTCATCCAAAAACAGTTATATTTTAAAAATCATATAGTTGATATTCTGATTGATATGAATAAGAAATTGAATTTGATAATAATATAAGTGTTACTTAATAAGGTTGTATTTAAAATGATGTGATGGAGTTTCAGAACATTACGTGGTCCGTTATTTTCACCTTATACATACATGAAACAAACGATAGTTTCGTAAAAATTAAGTCAACGCGTAAATAACTATCTCAATACTCAAAATACAAATAAATCTAAAATCAATACTTGGTGATTTTTTTTAAAGAAAATACAATTTCATAAAATATTGCATGATATAAAATAGAGTGAAGGAGTTACTTAACGTTTCGTGAGACAGTGTTATAGACATACCAATCCACAGCGTAATAATCAACCACAGCGTTCTATATCCAAAAAAAAATTTCGCTGAGTGAAACAAAACGGCTTTTCTTTACTGGATTTAAGCAGAAAAGGCACTTTTTTGAGTTAATTTGGTGAAAATTTTTTTTTATGAAAAAACTGTTTTTTATGTGTCCGTTTGCTTCAGAAAAGACTAATTTTAAGTTAAAAAACATCTACCACATTTTAAATTTTTTCCAATACCGGGATCCCGGGATCCCGGTATTGAAAAAAATCGTTCCGGTATTAATACCGGTATTGAGAAAAACCGGTATTCGAAAGCCCTAGTACCTACATAACACGTACGCTCAGAATTACGAAAAGGTCACTTAATCATTTCAGCCCTCTCTTCTTCTATGAAGTTTCGTTTTTAGAAACAGTTTCTACAGAAGGGTGTTTAAAAAGAGAATTTGGAGACTTTTGGTGAAAACTAAAGTACTACAGTATTTCCAGTTTTAAAAGCTTCTTTCGATAAGGACTTTGGTTGGTAATCATTGTTTTTAGAAATGAATTCTCTCATGTGTTTCTCTTCTAAATAAGTACCTATTTATATTTCTACAACCAGTTTCGGGCTGGTTGTGATATATGACTTCTTGGTCGTTAATGCTACTAGTTCTATACTTTTTATCGTTAAATTAATCATAACATGATCATAAAAGTTCTTTTTACACTTTCTATGATTTTATCTTATTCTAAACGTGTGTAAAATAATATGCTAATGACTATTATCAGGTGATTTAGGTAACTGAACCTAAAGTTACTTTATACGATTTGAAAGTGTAATAATGAATAGTAAAATATGATAGGCATAAAATAATCAATATCTCATTGAAATTTCTTACCCTGAGACATTACAAAAAGGTTGCCTGGCAGAGATCGCTACTAAGCGATAAGGCCGCCTTTTTGTATTCTACTTCTTTCTTAGTCTTTTCTGTTGTGCTTTTTATATTTTTGTGTTGTGGTGTACAAATAAAGAGTAATAATAATAATAACAGGAAATAATTTGTTGATTTGCTTACGTTTATTGGAACTAAGTTGAGTACCTACGAATATTTTGATAAGAATGGCATAGTCGCTGATACCCAGTCGGCTTTGCATTCAGCTAACCAAAATAAAATGATAGCAGCTGAGCTATTATTCTATTAGAATTCTTTTCCGAACTGGTGGTAAAGTCTTGATATTTCATAAGAGCTATAATAATTTGGACTACAATATGAATTCTATATCCATATACTAACACCAACACTATGTCTTATCTTTGACATCTTGCAAAGATATAAGTATGGTTTTGGAATTTGTGTTGTGCGAACTCAAGGGGTGTATTTATTACATGTACCCTATAGCCTGTAGGTGTAGGACATACGGGTCATGTTTTGTCTCTACCACTGGTTTGGAAAGCAGACTTCTCAGAATCGAGTGAGTTCGAACTTCTATGGTGTGCACTGACCGATGCAGGTCGCGAATATTTGGCGAGGTCAAAAGTGGCAGTACCAGGCATGAGGCACCAGCTGCAATACAGTAGGACGTCAAATAGGTCAGGTGCGTTCCCGTTAGGCCGCCGCGACATACATCACGAGACGCGCGACGTCGCCTGTCGCTTTGGACCGTGCGGGGAAAGTGGGCTGCCGATGTATTTTATTACTTAAATCGATTATCGACTAGTATGATGACCGATGGCCGTTGGGGCAGACGCGTTCTGGAGTGGAGACCGCGTACCGGTAAACGCAGTGTGGGACAACTTCCAGCCCGCTGACGACCGACGACCTTAAAAAGGTAGCGGGAAGTGGGTGGATGAGAAAAGCGGAGGACCGTGTGTGGTGGCGCGCTCTCCAAAAGGCCTATGTCCAGCAGTGGACGAATGCAGGCTGATGGATGGATGGATGGATCGACTATTATAATGATCATCAGGGACATGTTTGTTATTTTTGACGACCTTCCTGGCGCAGTGGTGATCGTTGTGCTCTTATGTGGGAGATACTGGGTTTGATCACTGGCAGTATGACAGGGTCAATTGGGAAATTATATTTATTTATTATTTTCTCTGGTCTCTATCATCATCAACATCATTACAAGATTGGTAATTGCAAATAATACATTATCGAACATAATCTACCCATACTCTATATAATATCAATTTCAATTCAATTTTTCAATTTACTTATTTAAAACATGTAGGACATACTGTCTCTTATGTAACGTCATGTTTTGACTCTACCGCCGGTTCGGAAAGAAGATTCTGCTGAGAAGAGCCGGCAAGAAACTCGGCAGTTGCTCTTTTAAAATATAGATTTTAAAACTTAAATAAAACCAAGGGCAATCGTTCTACAGCTTCGATGTAATAATGTTTAGGTGGACAAGTTCTAGCAAATTAAGTAAAGTTAAAAATTTTTTTGGCCGGCACTTTCACTTTTGGATCAAAAATGTATGAATCGTGGATGTCCTTTATATAATCTAACTCATAATGTGAGCCCATATACATAAATAACCAGCTTTTGCCCGCGACTTTGTCCGCATGGACTACACAAATCCAAACCCTATGTTACCGCCTTAGGGGTTGAATTTCCAAAAATCCTTTTTAGCGGAGTTTACGTCATAATAGCTATTGTCTGCATGCCTTTCAGCCCAATTCGTCCAGTGGGCTCGAGCTGTGCGTTGTTATCTTGATAGACCAGTCAGTCAGCTTTGCCTTTTATTTATAGACTAGCTGATGCCCGCGACTTCGTCCGCGTGGACTAAGTTTTTTCGATTCCCGCGGGAACTCATTAATTTTCCGGGATAAAAAGTAGCCTATGCCCTATAATGGTGAAACACGTACTTCTTCATATTTTAACGAAAGCCCAAATTGAGAAATTAAGGACTTTCATACAAACTCTCAACCCCTATTTCACCCCTTCGGGGGTGGAATTTTGAACAACTGTGAAACACATATGTTTTCATTTTCAACCCGCAGCTCATATAACAAGTTTCATGGCTATAACTTGAGAAATTAAGGACTTTCATACAAACTCTCAACCCCTATTTCACCCCTTCGGGGGTGGAATTTTGAAAAACTGTGAAACACATATGTTTTCATTTTCAACCCGCAGCTCATATATATCAAGTTTCATGGCTATAACTTGACAAATTAAGGATTTTAATACAAACTCTCAACCCCTATTTCACCCCTTCGGGGGTGGAATTTTGAAAAACTGTGAAACACATATGTTTTCATTTTCAACCCGAAGCTCATATATCAAGTTTCATGGCTATAACTTGAGAAATGAAGGACTTTCATACAAACTTTCAACCCCTATTTCACCCCTTCGGGGGTAGAATTTCGGGATAAAAAGTATCCTATGTCCTACCTCGTAGTATGGGCTCAAATCGTGCCAAGTTTCGTTTGAATTCATTCAGTAGTTTCGGCGTGATGCGCGGCCAAGATACAGACAGACAGACAGACAGACAGACAGACAGACAGACAGACAGACAAAAATGAAAAAAATTACAGATTTGGCTTCAGTATCGAATAATGAGTGCCCTCCAAAAACAATTTTCAAAATATCTTCAATGTACAGAATTGGACCTGTTACAGTTTTATTATAAGTATAGATCAGTCCGCGACTTCGTCCGCGTGGATTAAGGTTTTTTTGATTCCCGCGGGAACTCCTTAACTTTCCGGGATAAAAAGTAGCCTATGTAGCCCGGGATATAACCTACCTTCATCCAGCCAATCCATCAATTTTGCTGAAATTTGGTATAGACCAAATTTCAGCAACTTTGGTTGAAAAGATGGGCCGGAAAAGCGTAGCAGACAGACAGACACACTTTCGCATTTATAATATTAGTATGGATTTAGATTTTGATACCTTGATTATACAATCAAACCGAAGCGAAATAAAGCATTTAGAACTTTTAAAGGTTCATCAAGTTCAGCCCCCCTATTACGTAAGAATTGTTCATCAAACGTTAAAGATTTTTGTCAAAGTAAAATAAACCATAACTGCATTGAATTAGAGCTCAATTTCGTCTGCCCATTCTTATACGTTTAGGTATGAACGATACTCGGACGTATAAGAATGGATACACGAAATTGAGCTCTAATTTAATGCCGTTATGGTTTATAAACTTTGACGACGAACTTTAACGTTTTGATCGGACATTCTTACATGATTGGTACCCTGGACCCAACAATGTAGGTATGGGATATGGCCGGTCTCCTTTCGCTTGAAAATAATGCGTCATAGAAAATATTTAAGTTTATTTAAGTTTAATTTATTTAAACTGCCTGTTACATGGAACTCGGGGTTTAAACAGCCATCAGTGTCAAAAGAGAGCAAGTCCCGTCCACGAGTAGCGGCGGCGGTGGCCGGCGGCGCGTTTATACCACCAGCCACCAATTAGCGGACATTTGTCTTGGCGACGCGACGCTTGCCCGATAACATTGAGACGCATTCCGAGCTGGATGTTTACAGTGTTGCATGAGGCACTAATAAGCAGCTTTTTGGCAGTTTTAAGTGTACAATTAGTACTTAATGTGTTTATATATCTCTTTTTTTATCCACTACCGTTAGCCCTTGACTGCGATCTCACCTGATGGTAAGTGATGATGCAGTCTAAGATGCTAGTGGGCTAACCTGTATACCCCTATTTGGTTTCTACACGGCATCGTACCGGAACGCTAAATCGCTTTGCGGCACGTCTTTGCCGGTAGGATGGTAACTTGCCACGGCCGAACCAGGCCAGACCAGGAAAATTCAGAAATTATAAATTCCCAAATTGACCCTGCCGGGGATCGAACTCGGGACCTCCGCACGTTAAGACAACAGCGCTACACACTGTGCCACGGAGGTCGTCAAATCTGTGTACCTACAAAGGTGGTTGATTATAGCTTTAAGGCGCCCGATACAGTCAATACAGGTAGATCGCAATCAATCCACGGAAGACAGCGCCTGTGCTTCCAGCAAATGCTAAGTGGAGTTCATTTTTGGACCACACATCTGATTTCTTTTGTCTTTTTACCTTTACCTGTAGGTAACTATAATTATTGAGTGTGTGTTCCAAATAAACGCTTTTTCTTTCTTTCTTATCTTTCTTAGTCCACTTTGTACACGATAAATCTGGATCGTGATCATCGATCGCGAATCCAGACTGCCTGTATAAAGACATTTTTACTGTGAGTGCGAAATCCTTACTCCATGGCATCAAACTGATCGAGAAATGAATTCGTTTCTCACGTTTGACGTGAGTGGCAGTGGACACAAATTTTAGCATCCATACATTGACTTATCAATGGTGAGCTTATATTTTTACTACGGGATTCTAAAAAAGGGAGCTGACCTGCGTGGCTTGGGTCTGAGGATCTCGTGCGGCGCGGGCTGGCGGCGCGGCGGCCAGGCGGCGCATGCGCACGCGCGCTCGCCTCGCTCGCCGCCCGCCGCCGCGCCGCTCGCCGCGCCGCTCACCGCCGCAGCCGCCGCCACCGCGGGCGCCGCCTCCGACAGCGTGCGCGCATCCTCACTGCCGACAAAACAGGGATCATTGACCAACTTCCATCTCGAGACCATGGGGTCCCGGACCTTTGGAAGGCGTACGAGGGGCCGAAACCAACTCGCAGAGGCCCGTTAGACAATTTTACTCTAAAAGAAATGTGACACCAACCGGTGAATATCCATTTAAGCACTATGCGAGTGCACCCAAGGATAATCCCCGGTTAGTGCAGAACTATTGCAAAATATGGAAACAAATGATAGGCATGGGTTTACGGGTTTGGGTTGCTATAATGGTCTATGGAAGTACTATGGCTCCTGCCTGACCAATGTTATTTAACACGGATAAAATGGCAGGGGGTTACTCGCACACTCAGTAAATGGGCCCCCATAAGCGGCCGTTGGCACATAGTAATTATTAGTATTAGCCGTGATAATATGCTATCGCCTAATGGTTTGAGACGTTCGCCCTCCTATTCAGTCAGGGATTCGATCCTCAGGTACGCACTTCTAACTTTCTGAGCAATCAAATATCGCTTGCTATAACGGTGAAAGAAAAATACCATGAAGAAACCTACTTAAAAGAAATGCTTATCGAAAACTGCGATCACGTTATAGATGATGGAGAAGTATGCTCCTGAAAAACAGATTATTATACATACTGTTGAAGATTATATAAATGATAAAAGAGCATGGATTTGGCTCGCTCCAGCAATACTTAGGACTGCGGTTACATAATATTATGTATCTTGTAATAATTGTAAATACATATTTTTTTTCAAAAGAGCAACCACCGAGTTGCTGTTTCTTCTCGGTACGAACGGCATTCCGAACCAGTAGTAGATTCGCTCGACTATTCAAAAGCACTTTTAAAAGTCTACTTTAATAAAAAATATTTGATTTTGAAGGTCGAGCGTCATATACAGATACCTATATAAGTTTTTATTTAATAAAATAAAAAGCTTTATAGGTCTAGGAATCTACCTAGGAAGGATAACTTACTAACCAATATTTTTGCAAGCTTATAAGGAGATACTGTCACTTGATATGTGGGGCGCGATATAGAACTAGTTGGTAAGAATGGGAGCAATTTGATAGCAATGCGATCGTACAGGTTCCGGTCGAGTACAACATCCTATTTGTAAGTGGAGCTTAGATCTTGGTTACTGGACAACGGTTTGTAAATACTTAATCCTAATCGACACGGTGAGGATTTACATTAAAATATACTAATAAGTATTATAAATGCGAAAGTGTGTTTGTTTGTTGGTTTATATTGGTTTGTTGGTTTGTCCTTCAATCACGCCGTAACGGAGCAACGGATCAACGTGATTTTTGGCATGGGAATATTTTTGAGGACCTGAAGAGTGGCATAGGCTTTTTATCCCGGAAAATTAAGGAGTTCCCGCAGGAATCAAAAAACCTTAAACCACGCGGACGGAGTCGCGGGAATCAGCTATTAAAATATAATCTAAAGAATGTAGAGTTATACAAAGAGACGTAAATACAAAACAATGCGAATCACCATTCATAACCACACGTCATGCGACATGACCGGAGTAAGATAACAAAAATTGCATCGAGTAGAAATTCTTTTATTGGATTTGGTTTAACGACCTCCGTGGCGCAGTGTGTAGCGCTGTTGTCTTAACGTGCGGAGGTCCCGGGTTCGATCCCCGGCAGGGTCAATTTGGGAATTTATAATTTCTGAATTTTCCCTGGTTAGCCCGCTACCATCATCACTTACCATCAGGTGAGATCGCAGTCAAGGGCAAACTTGTAGTGGATAAAAAAAAATTGGAATGCGATGAAATTCTTTTCGATCAATCACTTCGCAATGCTCCAAGTATGTTCATGATAATCCACATACAATTATTCGTTGTCTCGCACGTTTTCTCAGTAACTCATGACTGGGTTGATTCATTGCCCTTTTGAAACATATCACTGTACACAGTTACACACGTGTGTGCTCAATCGAGGTATTTGTGCGCATATTTGCATCATACTTATATTATAAACTAGCTGAGGCCCGCGACTTCGTCCGCGTGTTTTAAGTTTTTTTGATTCCCGCGAAAATTCCTTAATATTCCGGGATAAAAAGTAGCCTATGTCACTCTCCAGGTCCTCAACTATACCCATACCAAAAATCACGTCGATCCGTTGCTCCCTTGCGGCGTGATGGAAGGACAAACCAACAAACCAGCAAACAAAAACACTTTCGCATTTATAATATTAGTATGATATGATGCGAAAGTTTGTTTGTTTGTTCTTCAATCACGTCGCAACGGAGCAACGGATCGACGTAATTTTTTGCATGGGTATAGCATGGGCCCAACGAGTAAAATTATGTTACCGGTTATCTCTATTTGTCTACCGAAGCTAACTTGGTTACTTGTCTCGTTACGTCAAAAGTAGAGATAAAAGTAATATTTCTTATCAGTGGGATTTTTCTCTACGAACCCTTACATACCGACTATTTTGTTCTTGCAATATACCGCATTTTGTGCATGTTAGGGTAAACGAAAAATTTGCCGGGAACGAGAACATCTCTCTCTCTCGTCGCGAGATATCCCGTTGTGCGCATGCTTAGATATACTTTTTATCCCTGAAAATTAAGAAGTTCCCGTGCGAATTTTAAAAAAAACTCCACGCAAAAGAAGTTGCGGCCGCGGGCATCAGTTAGTACATGAATATGATAGCAGGGTATGCAAAAATAATATGCATGTGGAAGGAAAAAAGAGATTTCCTCTGTGATGTCTGTGGTGTCTGTGTGTCTCTGGGACGTGGAGGGATTTTTTCTTTGGAAGACCAAAGAAAATATTGATAGATTATGTGAAAGAGGATATGCATGTAAGAGGAGTGGATAATGAGTTGACGAATGACAAGAGAATGGAAGAAAAGAACTTGTGAAAAACAACTCGACATAACGTGGGACAAGAACTGGATGATGAAAAAGTAGAATAGCAAGATATCCAAAAGTTGATGATTTTTTTTTTAAATTTTTTTTTATCCACTACAAGTTAGCCCTTGACTGCGATCTCACCTGATGGTACTTAAGTCATGAGACAGTCTAAGATGGTAGCGGGCTAACCTGTTAGGGGGATGGCAGTTATATTAAACCCATACCCCTATTCGGTTTCTACACGGCATCGTACCGGAACGCTAAATCGCTTGGCGGCACGTCTTTACCGGTAGGGTGGTAACTAGCCACGGCCGAAGCCTCCCACCAGGCCAGACCAGGGAAAATTCAGAAATTATAAATTTCCAAACCCTGCCGGGGATCGAACCCGGGACCTCCGCACGTTAAGGCAACAGCGCTCAACACTGCGCCACGGACGTCGTCAAAACTACACTATAAATAAATAAATAAATAATCATTTATTTGCAAAGAATGTTGTACAATATTTGATGGTAAGAAATCTCAATGAGAGGAAGACGAAATTTCAGGTAGGTATTTAATGTTTTGAATTAAATTACTAGTACAATGTTTAGTAGAAAAAAAAGCGCGTGTTATTCACACTTGACCGGATTGTTTATTATGGTAGGAGAAAGCGTTTAACGAGTGCGTCGAGGCCTGTCGCAACGTTCGGGGTTCGATCCCGGGCCATTGTCTGCGGTCACGCCGCGCTGCCTGGGCTTGGCTTCCTTACACACCCATACCGTCTGAGCCGGCAAAAACCCCACTCTTAGGGTCCCCCCACATCTATCGACGCGGAGCCCGAACTTCTGAATCAATATTTTTTTTACTGGTCTGGTAATGACGAGACTCAAGCCGGTGCCGCGCAGATAGATGTGGGGAGACCCTTATGGGTAAGTTATTTAAAAAAATGTCTGCAATTGCACCCGTCGCGCTAGATCTAAGGCTGAAACAAGGCCCGGAATCTTCCATTAGGGGACACGCACGGAGAAGTGTTTAGCGACCAATTTGAGTATTAAATAAATTATTTGATTACGTGTTAACGCATCTCTATCCATCTACATTCTAGCTCTGCTCTCTTTAAGCTCTGGTGGATGTCGGGCCTGAAGATTTTCGATGGCAAGGTATCACTTTTGACTGCTATAACACCTAGTAGACTCTAGATCTAGTAGAATCTACGGTAGTACCTACGGTACGTCTGGTGAATTACTATTGTTTCTCACGCTTTCAAGTTTTTTTTTTTACTTTTTTCAAAACAAAATCTCTAACTTTCGATAGTTCTACTGAGGGCAAATCTTCCTGCTGCGGGAAACAACCATAACAATTTCACGCCGTAAAGGTAAGTAAGTACTAAGCTGTAGTGTATCAAGTTCCACACAATATAAAATAGAGTTGTAGATACAAATAATGATGCTACTCTTGCATTTGAGATAAGTGGCATGAGAGATATATGATAATGACGCTGGACACCAGCGCTGGGCAATTACACAGGCTTGCGTGGACTGAAGTGGTTACTTACAGTTTAGAAGGGCACGGGAACGGGGAATGCGAGCGTTGGTTATGTAGAGAATGCATGTCTTGTTAATATAAAAAATCATAAATAACTAGTGGTTCGCCCCGAACTTAGACCTCGCGGTATCCTTAGTTTTAACTATATATTCTAACTAGCTGATGCCCGCGACTTCGTCCGCGTGGATATACCAAGTTTCATCGAAATAACTTGAGAAATGACGGACTTTTATACAAACTTTCAACCCCTATTTCACCCCTTTGGGGGTGGAATTTTGAAAAACTGTGAAACACGTATGTTTTCGTTTTTAACCCGCAGCTCATATACCAAGTTTCATGGATATAACTTGAGAAATGAAGGACTTTCATACAAACTTTCAACCCCTGTTTCACCCCTTCGGGGGTAAAATTTGCAAAAACTGTGAAACAGTTATTTCTTCATTTTCAACCAGTAGCTTGTATACCAAGTTTAATCGATATAACTTGAGAAATGAAGGACTTTCATACAAACTTTCAACCCCTATTTCACCCCTTTGAGGGTGACATTTTGAAAAACTGTGAAACAGGTATGTCTTCATTTTTAACCCGCAGCTCATATATCAAGTTTCATGGCTATAACTTGAGAAATGAAGGACTTTCATACAAACTTTCAACCCCTGTTTCACCCCTTCGGGGGTAAAATTTGCAAAAACTGTGAAACAGTTATTTCTTCATTTTCAACCAGTAGCTTGTATACCAAGTTTAATCGATATAACTTGAGAAATGACGGACTTTCATACAAACTTTCACCCCCTATTTCACCCCCTTAGGGGTGGAATTTCGGAATGAAAAGTATCCTATGTCCTACCTCGTAGTATGGGCTCAAATCGTGCCAAGTTTCGTTTGAATTCATTCAGTAGTTTCGGCGTGATGCGCGGCCAAGATACAGACAGACAGACAGACAGACAGACAGACAGACAGACAGACAGACAAAAATGAAAAAAAATACAGATTTGGCTTCAGTATCGAATAATGAGTGCCCTCCAAAAAAAAATTTCAAAATATCTTCAATGTACAGAATTGGACCTGTTACAGTTTTATTATAAGTATAGATAGTTAACATGCGAGCATGTCTAGATGCGCGCTCATCTTTACGTTCATAGACAAAGTTGACCTCAGAAGTCAGAACTCTTAATTTTCTGAAAGGCTGAGCCTGATGTGCCTGAAACTTATCAATTATTTGAATTATATCCTGTACTTGAACAACAAATACTAAAATTAGATAAATATTATAAGGAAACGAAATTATTTAATTTTTAATGTGCTTCAGTATTATTAACAGAACTTCACAATGATGTCAATAGATGGCGCTCTGTGATACCGCGAGGTCTCAGTTCGTTGGTTCGGGGCGAACCCAGCGAACCACTAGTTTTAGTTTTCATAGATAAGTGATTCAAAAAAAGTCCTTTCAAAATAAAAGCCAGCCCAGAACCCCTAAAGCGCAAAAACAAATCTTGATTTTTGGTACTCGACGAGATAAGAATCTAAAGCTTTTTGCAATGTATTCATGAGATATAATGGCTATCGGTATTAATTACTTTAACTGCCGGTCGAAACTACTTCATCATACACAAAGAAATTCGTGATCTTTAATTTTTATCCTTGAAATAAATTACACTGCAGCTAAAGTGTAGGGTGACCACGTGACACCAAGTTACAATTATTTTTAGTTTTTCTATCACTGCTCTGATTTAATTTCAATCATACTTCATACTAATATTATAATTATGCGAAACTGTGTTTGTTTGTTGGTTTGTCCTTCAATCACGCCGCAACAGAGCAACGGATCGATGTGATTTTTGACATGGGTATAGTTGAGGACTTGGAGAGTGACATAGGCTACTTTTTATCCCGGAAATTGAGGAGTTCCCGCGGGAATCAAAAAAACTTTAACCACGCAGACAAAGTCGCGGGCATCAGCTAGTTTGTAGCGGGGCGATGCGATTAGTCGGAGAGCTGGCGACGAATTTCGGGAACAACTTGAAAGAGGTCTGTTTATAACCGACAAAAACGTCTGGGATTTATTTTTTCGAATTCTATAAGTATGTATAAAATTAAAAGATAAAAAATCAAGTTGCCAAAAAAATGTTTTTTCGGATCTTTTTTGCTGCACAATACCGTGTTCTGTGGAGATCCATGCAGGAGACCTTCGTCCAGCAGTGGACGTCTATTGGTTTAGTCGAAAACGAGGAATTAAAGTCTGGGTCTCAAACAGGCAAAGACATTTAAGTAAGAAAAAGGCAAGTATTTTAATAATGTTTTTTAGCCTTTCATACTGCCCCCCTAGCATGGGCCGAGACAATTTTCTCCCCGAGGAAAGGATAAAAAATTTATTCCTAAATAAATAAATAAAAACGCTAAATAACGGTGGGTAAATAGTCCCCCGAGTCCCCGTGAAATGTCAAACGGGGATAAACTTCTCCTCTCCCCTGTTGCCGTGCTCTGAGTGGTGGATAAGTTAATTTTATCTCTTGTCAGTGGATAAAATCGGGGGATAAAATTTTTATCTCCGGCCCATGCTAGGGGGGCTGATATTATATGTGTTTGTTTGTTGGTTTGTCCTTCAATCACGCCGCAAAAGAGCAACGGATCGACGTTATTTTTTGCATAGGTATTATTAGTTGAAGACCTTGAGAGTGACATAGGCTACCTTTAACCCCGGAAAATTAAGCAGCTCCTGTGGGAAATAAAAAAACTTCCCACGCGGACGAAGTCGCGGACATCAACTAGGAAACCATATTCAAGCATATCCATTTAAATAAGAGTAAGGTTCTTATCCATTTCAATAAGAGTGGGGCGCGTCGTGGTTAATATATGTAATGAAAATGACAGTCGAAAGTACGGTCACCCTATGTACAGAAGCAATTCGCAAGCACCTCGTAATTACGTCGCCTCGCGTCCCGCGTCTCGCAGCATTCCTGGACGAGGCACAAGGCGCAGCCGACCGCGAACAAAAAGTAAAACACTCTCGCTTTTCAGAACAGGTGATCTATGTGGATTGCGGACTGGGCGCTTATACGCTTAAGGGTATACCTACTGCCTAGAGCAAACTCCTGGTGCTATTTTAGCTTTTTTGTCATTTAGTTTAAACTAGTGGGCCAGGCAGACGTCCTGCTTTGAACCTAGAACCCGATTTTGACGACCTCCGGAAATTTTGGCGCAGTGTGTAGCGCTGTTGTCTTAACATGCGGAGGTCCCGGGTTCGATCCCCGGCAGGGTCAATTTGGGAATTTATAATTTCTGAATTTTCCCTGGTCTGGCCTGGTGGGAGGCTTCGGCCGTGGCTAGTTACCACCCTACCAGCAAAGACGTGCCGCCAAGCGATTTAGCGTGCCGGTACGATACCGTGTAGAAACCGAATAGGGGTATGGGTTTAATATAACTGCCATGCGGTCACAGGTTAGCCTGCTACCATCTTAGACTGCATCATCACTTACCTTTAGGTGAGATCGCAGTCAAGGGCTAATAGATACCGTGTAGAAACCGAATAGGGGTATGGGTTTAATATAACTGCCATGCGGTCACAGGTTAGCCCGCTACCATCTTAGACTGCATCATCACTTACCTTTAGGTGAGATCGCAGTCAAGGGCTAACTTGTAGTGATTAAAAAAAAACCATCCCAGGACCCACTCAAACACAAAAAAATCCATCAGAATCAGTCCAGCAGTTTCAAAGTGATGCGCTTATACATACGAGTACATTTCGGCGATGCATTGAGCTTTGTTCCATTATATTGACTTGAGCTTGACATCACAATATTTTTTTCACCTATTCGAAAAACGCATATTGCCTTCAGAGGATAGCGGGAGCAAAGTGTAACTTGTAGGCCCATAGGACTTTTCATTTCTCTCTTCTGATTGGTCCGAAGTCACGTCATCAATTTGTTGATCGAATATACGACTTTGCATTTCTCTGTTCTGATTGGTCCGAAGTCACGTGATCAATTTGTTGATCGGATATACGTCTTTACATTTTATTTAAACTTTAAATATACGTCTAAATAATGTCTATACAATTACATAGAAGGTTGATAGGAGTATCTTCTGATTGGTGCTTAAACGTATAGGTAATGTCCATACATAGTAGGTTGATACTCCTAGCTTTTTCTCATACGTAATGATGAAAAATAGTGTGTGTCACTCGGGGCCAAATTTTTTGTTCTCGGGCGGCGTATATTGAATGCCTCGCTACGTTCAGGATTCTACTTTAGAACCCCTCGCTACGCTCGGGATTCTACTATAGAATCCTTCACTTCGCTCTGAATTCAAAATAGCGCCCTCGGGGAACAAAAATTTTCTTTGGCCCCATGTAACACAAATAACTATGAACAATTTGTTCCAAATAAGCTCAAATCTGTTTGTCATAAACTTTAATAAAGAACTTGAAGATTTTAATTGCTGGTTGAGCATGAGATTTAACCTCTTGTTCTAGGTTTTTTCATTACTTGATATTTGGGACAGTATAATAACTGCCCCAAATATCAAGTCGTCTGATTCTGCGGGTTCACCTGATTTAGTGTAGCGTTGTATCAGTATTTATTATCATCAGAGATTAAAAAGAACAAAATGATCTATAATAGTCGATCTTAGTTCTTGAGCTAGCTAGGGGAAGCGCCTTAACATAATAGTATGTAGGTACTTAGTTTTTATGAAGAATAATTGAAATTCTTTACTATCGATAAATCAGCTTAGACACAGTTTATAAGAAAAATAAATTATAGGGAGTGCATAATTACTAGGTCTACTAACAGGTTTTTATACAGATCATGGTATTTCATTCACACTTACTTGTGTAGGAGCTTGGTAAGCATTTGACGTAGTTTTTTTTTGTGGAGAATAATTGAAATTCTTTTCCATAGATAAATCAGCGTACTCACCTTGATCAGGTTGTACCATAGAGGTATAAATGGGTTGTACATATTTATCTACCTATGCCTTGATCGAGCAAAGAAAAAGGAATAGATTCCGGCACAGCTATGAGAATGAATGAATGAATGAAAAATTCTTTATTGTGCACCAAGAAACACTTACTTATAAACAATAACACTAAAATGTTTTCTAATAATATGATTAGGTTTGTTTTGGAATGACATATTTTTTACAATTTTTTTATTATTTTCGTGGAAATACTTGACGAAAAATGAGAAATTACTTGATAAAACCTAGATAATACCAGTAGGTACATAAAAAAACTCAACTCGATCAGAAAAAATTGCGTTGACAGCTTTAATATTTAAAAGATTTATAGCAATGTAATGCCTCTGTAATGCAATACACGCTGCAGTATATTTCATTGCATTATTAAGCGTTGTTAAGTTCAAGCAATTAATCATCTGTGGCTACCAACCGGTCGCCGCGCCGTTTAAAATAACTACAACCATAACTATTGTAAATGGCCCGAACCCCAGGCAACAGGCTCGCACAGTCAGAGCGGAGGTGGGCGGCCGCCCCAACAGGGCCGCCGCCCGCTCGCCGAGACAGTCGCCTCGAGCCAGGGCAAAGGACAAGTGGACGCAGACCAGCCGGGTGCGGGCCGTGGCCTACCACCCGTCACCCAAGACGTACACCAAACCAACAGTGACAACACCCTGACCCAACGTCGGCCACACCCTGTCGCACGCCGGACCAATACGTACTGGCGAGTGCGGAGCAGTGGTGAGGCTGGCGGGGGGTCAGGAACTCCCGCCCCGTCGACAAGCCAGTCAAGCCAAAAGCGAGATAGGCTCGACGACACAATCTCTCCCAGAGGGGAATACAAAGGGCGGAGGAACGAACACACGGGCTCATACGCCCGCGCTACAAAACCACACCTTAGTGTGGCTGTAACATTGTCACCACGTGCTGACATGACGAAACAAGAGGCAGACAGCGTCCAAGAGCAGATAGAGGAAGAGATCTTTGACGCTTGCCTCAAACCCTCAGCACCAGGCACCGTACCTTATGCGCCCGCTTTCGAAGGAAAAGCTTTCCTAAGTGAGGGGGTGCTAAAGCTATGGTGCTACAATGACGAAGCCCTTTTGTGGTTGCAGGAAGTCGTACCAAGACTCAGGCCACCACGAGAGGGGACGGGGCTCATGTTGATGAAGCAGTCCGACATACCTGTACGGGTTAGATCGGCACTCTTCGTACCAGGGTATAAGAAAGAAATCGGCAGACTCCACAGAATCATGGCCGGCCAAAACCCCTGGTACAAGGTATCAACATGGACCCTGTACACATACAAAAGAGTGGACAGCAACACTCCTGGGGTATTCCTAGTACTAGGAATACCCAAGGAGCAAATTGCAGACATCCTGGCACGAGGGAGAAAAGTGGCCTACTCCACGGGGTCAATCTACATCCGCTTCTTCACTAAAGAAGGAGTAAGCGATGTACCCCCGCTGGACCCCCTCGAGCCAGGAGTGCATACTGAAATGGACACTGACATGACAACTGAGGATAGTAACACACAGACGGACAGGCAACCCGATAACACCCCGGAACCATCTGTCAGCACCGTGCTTGAAAATATCAACGCGGTGCTGACAGAGTCGTCAGAGTCACCGCCAACTCCCCTCCCAAACGAATGGGCTGAGGAGGCGGGGACCGACACGATCGACATGGTTGACACGACTCTACAGGAACTCCTAGACACATGGGCCCCTATGGCCAACAACGACAACGACAACTAACGCCTACAATACCAACTACTAACATTCAAGCACATCAAAATTGTGCAAACCAACCTCCAGCACAAACATCTTGCGACGGCCACCCTAAGGAAGCAGCTGGAGGTTGAGGCCGAGACCATAGCCCTAATCCAAGAGCCGTGGGTTCGGGCAAACAGCGTATGCGGCCTCGGCAACTGCGAAGGTAAGGTTTTCTACCACAGTATGCAAGAGCCGCCCCGAACATGCATATACATACCACGCTGCATTGCGGCAACATTACTTACACATTACTGTTACAGAGATCTAACAGCAGTGAGAATACCAAACGGAATAAAACAAGACAATGGGACAACGCCCAGACCTCTAGTCTTGGCATCACTGTATCTACCCATTGAAGGCCACATTCCAACAAAAGAAGTTATGGACTTAATCAACCACTGTGAAGAACAAAAGACGGACCTGATCATTTCAGCAGACACAAACGCGCACCACATCTTGTGGGGTAGCACAAAAACCAACCGACGAGGTGAGCTTCTAGCCTCATACTTACTAACAACTAACCTCGACATAGCTAACAAAGGCACAAAACCGACTTTCGTGTCCAGCAGATATCAGACGATAATTGATTTAACCCTAGCATCAAACAACATAATAGATCATGTAAAAAACTGGCATGTAAGTAACGAACCATCACTGTCGGATCACTGTAGAATATGCTTCGAAATTGATCTGGCCAAGACACCGGAAATACCTCGGAGAAATCCAAGGAAAACAAATAGAAAACAGTACAAAACGCTAATAACAAGACACATGGGACAAAGGAACACAACCAGAATCCAAAATGTGTCAGAGATCGACAAAAACGTTACAAAGATAACTGAAAACATAAGGACATGCTACGAACTAGCCTGCCCTCTGAAAACCAGAAAGACAAAGCAAGAACCAAAAAACAGTTGGTGGGACCTAGGCCTGGAAAAGAAAAGACAAAGGTTAAGGCACCTATTCAACAGAGCAAAAAACACCAGACAGCCTATAGACTGGGATAACTTCCAGGAAGCACAATCACAATACAGTAAGCTCGTGAGGAGCAAAGAGAACAAGTCGTGGCAAAGATACTGCACGAATATAGAATCATATGATACGGCGACTAGAATTCGTAAAATTCTAGCAAACGACAACAACCGTACACTCGGTACCCTAAAGAAAACCGATGGCACCTACACCAAAGATGACAAAGAAGTAAGTGAAACACTCATACAAACACACTTTCCAGGCTGCAAGATAGTAGATACACCCGACTGGTCAGATGACCTGCAGGTGATACCATCGGAAGCGGACTGGGAAATAGCAAACAAAATAGTTACACAAGAGAAGGTTCAGTGGGCAATAGATACTTTCCACCCCTTCAAATCAGCAGGAACAGACAAAATATTCCCGGCTCTCCTGCAATGGGGGGCTTCAGAAATAACACCATGGCTAGTACAGATTTTTCAAGCCTGCCTAGCCTTTAGATACATACCGCTCTCATGGAGGGAGGTTAAAGTAGTGTTCCTGCCAAAACCAGGCAAGAACGACTACACGCAACCAAAATCATTTAGACCAATTAGCCTAACATCCTTCCTACTGAAAACGCTGGAAAGACTCGGAGACCGCTTTCTCAGAGACGGAGCGCTAAGGAACCTACCGTTACACAAAAACCAGCATGCGTACAGCACTGGTAAATCAACAGAGACAGCCCTTCACAATGTGATAGGTAAGATAGAGCATGGCCTAAACAACCAACTGTCAACACTAGGAGCCTTCATAGACATCGAAGGTGCCTTCGACAAAACTACATTCAGAAGCATTGATGATGCTCTACACAGATACAATGTGTCGAGTACACTACGTAAGTGGATAAGCGTCCTACTTGAGAAAAGGGCAATACAGCTTGACATAAACGGTACAACTAAAGGAATAGTAGCCAAAGGGTGCCCACAAGGTGGAGTACTATCCCCAATACTTTGGAACCTGGTCGTAGATGACCTCATAACAAAAATGAACAAAAGCGGATTCTTAACCATAGGATACGCGGACGACATAACAATCCTGATAAGTGGAAAACATGAAATTACACTCAGTGCAATAATGCAAGACGCACTAAAACTTATAGAGAAATGGTGCAAAGACAATGAACTAACAGTAAATCCTAAAAAGACTGAATTAGTTCTGTTTACAAACAAAAGGAAACCTGACATCCCAAAAATGCCAACACTCTTTGGCATAAGCTTATCACTATCACCAGAAGTGAAATATCTAGGGGTAACTCTAGATAGCAAACTTAACTGGAAGAGACATATACAAACAAAAATAGAAAAGTCAACAATAATCCTAAATCAATGCAAACGCATGATTGGGAAAACTTGGGGCCTGAAACCAAAGATAATGCTGTGGCTATATTTAATGGTAGTAAGGAGCTCATTAACGTATGCGTCACTAGTATGGTGGCCCAGGACAAAACAGACGACAACACAACATGAGCTACAGAGCTTTCAAAGACAAGCTTGCCTAGCGATCACAAGCTGCATGAGTACAACCCCATCAAGGGCCCTAGAGGTGATGCTAGGAATACCACCTTTACATCTTCAGATAAAAGAAGAGGCTACCATTGCAGCACTTAGGATAAAGACCTATGGGCTATGGAAAAACATGAACGCAACACACACCCGGATATTGTCGAGTGAACACACAAAATGTCCACACTTAGAGTGGATATGCGATAAAACACAGAAAGAACACATAATTGAGAAAAGGTACAAAGTAAACATCGCAGAGAACACGACCCAAGCACCCACCATAGACACAATAGATGTGTACACAGATGGATCAAAAACCAACAAGGGAACCGGCGCAGGAGTATACTGTCCCGAACTAAACATAAACATAGCCCACGTTCTCGGTAAGAATAACTCTGTTTTTCAAGCAGAGTGCGTCGGCATCACTGTAGCAGCCATGGCTTTGATCAACAGACAGGTAACAAACTTTCATATTAACATTAACAGTGATAGTCAAGCAGTGTTGAGAGCCCTAGCAAAAAACACGACTACCTCTAGGCTCGTACTTGACTGTCACAATGCACTACAGACTCTGACCGACTCGAACCAAGTATCACTGAGCTGGATAAAAGGCCACAGTGAGAACATAGGAAACGATGCAGCTGACGAGCTAGCACGACGAGCATCAAACCTGAAGGTAGCGGGACCCGATCCGATCGTCCCAATACCCTTCAGTGAATACAAAACCTGGATAAGGAAACAAACCGTAAGTACACATGCCGAACTATGGGCAAACACTACTGACTGCAGACAAACAAAAGAGGCGATACCCAGCCCAAATAAACTACTAACTAAAAAACTTCTGCAACTCAACCGAGCCAAAGCCAGGATAGTTGTAGGTATGATAACAGGACACTGCCCTCTGAACAAACACCTATTTATTCTAGGTATCACCGACAGCCCTCTATGCAGAGCCTGCATGGAGAGCGACGAGACACCAAAACACGTGCTGCTCGAGTGCAGCGGTGTTTCCACCCAACGAGAAGCATACATTGGCTCCCCAGCAACACTACCGGATGTCCTCGCCGACCTGGGTGGCCTGCTTGGATTCTGGAGTGAGCTCGGCTGGCTGGAGTGATCCAGAGGGGAGTCGCACCAGTGGTTTCACGCACAGCGGACGACTGCGCCCAAGTGCGGATAAAAAATCCCAGGATACTGAAGATGAAGAAAGATGAACTATTGTAAAACTGGACTATCGTACGATCTAATATCTATCGAGATAAGTGCTTGAAAACAAAAGTACGAGGCACACCCAATAGTAAGTAGCGTTTTAATGGTCATGTACCTACACGTAATAATAGCTTATCTAAAAATATAGATCGATTTAATAATATCAATTTTAGACATATTGGTAACCTACTGACGTTAATAGCGAAATAAAATATAAAATAAAAATTGGGATACATACAGTTGGGTTACACTACCAAAAGCCAAAAAGCTGTCTTATCAGAAAATTATTCAAAAGTACCTACCCGGAGATAGAGCGAAGGAAAATGAAGAGGGTAACGAGGCGCGTTTATTATTTGCAAACGGTAGATTAAATCCGGCCTTGGATACATAATAATTATTATAATCACTATTACAATCATCATTTTTATATAATATACCAGACCTGTATGAGTATTTTGCTTAATATTTTTGTATTTCATTATCATAGGCTTTTTCAAGGGCACGTCGCCATACACAGTTCTTTCTTATTTCATCTTCATCTTGAAAGACAGAATTCATTGTGTCAGCTATCTGGAGTTCGCCCAGACTCCCAGAGTATGTTTGCCAGTAGACAGTCTCAAGTCTCCACAAAAGAGCATGAAACCAAACCAGTCGCACTTATAAATGCCAAAGGTTTTAGAAACATGATTAAAATGGGTTTCCGACGAAATTGTTGTCCTCACAAAAAGCTCTGGCCGAGACAAATTGCTGCTGTAATGGGCGGGTGCCTCCCGACCGATGTTGCGTGATTAATGATGCAGTGTCGCTACTGGCTACACTACACACTACTTGTCCACGCTTGAACATACTTTTTCACACGTAACTAAGCCATTCGAACGAGGAATTTTCACGTGTCTTTCATTTGCACATGTATATTATAGGCCTTTTTGAAGTGAAAACTTCTTTAGCTGCGTTGAGCACTTTTTGGTAGTGGCTGGGTAGTGGTAAATTTGTGGACATAAAAACATGCTCGCGAACACCGACATGCTCGCGAACACCGACATACTCGCGAACAGCGACATGTACGCGAAAACCGACATGATCGCGATGTTACGAAGACAAAAGGTCTTAAATATATTTATATTGCACATTCGTAACTATTTAAATTATTTAAAAAAAAATTAAAAAAAAACTCGTTTTCACTTCCATCGGCAGTCTGCCATAGGTCTGCCTATGACTGCCAATTTTTTTTAATTTATAGACTAGAGCTTGGCTGCAATTATACTTGCTGGAAGTAGTGATGCAGCCTAAAATGGAGCGCGCTTGCCTAGAAGATGCCTATTCAATTTGATTTGAAGATACCAATATTATAAGCGGATGAAAAAACGGAAGCCGAAAAGGCGTTCCATATCCTAGCGGTTCGAATCAGAAACAAGGAAGCAAATCGCTTCGTACGCGTCCGTGATAGTTCTTGTTCTTCTTCTTAGTTTGTTTTTTGACTTTTATTTATATGCCAAGACAGCACAATTTACTTCGCCAATGACACGTTGCTTGGAGAATCCGTGATAGTTTCTAAAACCCAGCATAAATTCGTTTTGGAAAGCAATTCAGGCCTGGAATTGAGAGCTTATCAGCCTACGATTTCCTTGACAAAGACACTTGGCTTGGCAAAGATACTTAGCTTGGTCAAGGAAATTGGTGATTATAATTGGCACTCTACATTCTTCAATTCACGAGTTGGAGAAATCGTGAAAAATATAAAAGAACCAGACGATGGTGAGTAGCCACTATCCAGTATGACTGTACGACAATATATTTACTTTTGGACTCTTGTACCGTTTAGGGATACCCTTGCACATTTGCCGCTCATGTAAAATAAACAAATCTGCCCTATTTTAAAGCTGGGTATTTTTTTTTAAATTAACATATATATAACGAGCAAACGAGCAGGCGGGTCACCTGATGGTAAGTGATTACTGACCGCCGCCCATGAACATTTGCAGCACCAGAGGAACCGCCAATGCGTTGCTGGCTTTTGAGAAATTTGTTAAAAAACCAAGTATAAGTAAGTTGTATAAAACCAAGAGTTCATGCCCATTTGAATATTTTGGACGATGACGTTTTTGCTATCAGTGCATTTATTCAATTCCATCCTTCCAATTTAAAATTATAAGTATTGTGTAAGAAGTTTGGGCCTCAATAGACAAAAATACATTTTGGTGCAACATTTTAAAAATATTGATAGCCCACTATTTACTCAACGTCATTGGATGTGGGCGTGTCAATGCACCCGCGCGTGCCCTGGGGTCACACCACCACATCTGACAATGTGTTGTGTGTCTTGTACTCGGTCTTGTACCACAGATTAAATATGCCAGTCTTGCCCCAAAAGGCTGCATAAAATGTTGCACGGGCTGACATATTCATTTATATTTCAGAAATTAAATAAAAATTAATTTCAATGAGGGACTTTCCAGCCTACGTTCCTTATGATGTTTCTAAGGAACGTAAGCTGGAAAGTTCCTCATTTTTTAATATTTCACACAGCGAAATATTCTTAGAAGTTAGATAATAATAATATACAAAGTTATAGTTTGAAGAACTGATAGGCGTTGGAGTCCCAAGGTGCTGGAATAGTGACCCCGCACAGAAATGCACCAGACCCCCACTAGGTGGCTGGTGGACGAACGACATCAAGTCTGAAGCCCAGCCCGAAGCCGAGCCCGGGCCGTGGAAGCCACTGGAAGCCCGTATAAGATAGCCGGTTGACGACAACAACGATGACGACGATGACATAGTCATTAGTCACAATTCTCAAAATAAAGAAAATGAAGAAACAAAATACAGTTTAATAGTGAAATTTTGTTTAAGTTTTATTAGTCTTAGTTCATGTTAGTATTAAAATTCTTGTTTGTAGTTATTAAAATTCGCACATAATCGTGTGATATTATAAAAAAATATGACTGTCGTGTCATGTTGTGTCTTTGTATTTCTGTAGGCTGTGGCGCCGACTGCCGAGCACCTCGAGGCTCGAATACGCCCGCGCCGGTAGTTCGTAGAACCGATCATTACATCAACTTGGACGGGTTCCTCTTAAAACCTTATGATAAAGTATGTCTTTACAACCCACAGGTCAACGCACTAATTTGGAATGTATGTTTGTATAATCAGCTTTTATTATTAGGCAACTTTTTGTTGGACAACATTAAATATTATTCAATTATTTCTAGAGTGCCAGTTTAAGGTGAATAAGGTTATATTTGTAAATGTGCGATTACGTAAATAACTATGTATTTTATTTGTGTTTATCTTACATTTTGTTTGCAGTTAGAAATGTTTGTGTTTTTACGAAATTAAAAACATAATATAAATTATTAGATTCTAAAATATGAGACTACTAAGCATATTAACTTTTAAATTTAAATTTCCTTTTTGACTTAGATTTAACGTCCCACTACGCCAAAATCTTATGATAGATGGGTCTTAGAATCGTATTATTAGCATAAAAAATTATAATGAGCTAGATTGTTCATCAAGGGACTAAAATGAGCCAATTCATACGAGAAGTTTAGCTTGCCGAGCGTAGCGAGGTATGCTATAGAATCGAGTAGAATGGCTTTTAGTCCCGTGGTAATGAGTCTACTTTTCACTTCGAATGCGAGAAAATAAAATATATAACGATTTTTAATTATTCCTTTGCCATTCTGTTGTTACAGTTTCATGTTAGGAGTTAGACCTTTATTTTTACTAGATGATATTAAATAAATAGTCACATTCACTTTACTTTACTCCTTTAGTCCGCCTACGCTAAGCTACAAATAATGACATCTTTTTAGAGCATGAGAGGTGAAAAAGTATAAAAGTAACTGCAGAGAGAAATAATTAGATTCAGATAATAAGTATTGGCAAACTGTATTAAAATTCAATAAATATAATAAACCACCGGATGTCAAAGCATAACTAGTTTTTAGGACATCTTCGTCAATCGTCACAGGCTCGCTCCCTTGCTGTGAGGGTTACCCCACATTATGAATTTAATCGGACAGTCCACAATTTAAAGGATTCTATGCACCATGTACATACGATATTTAATGCACAATTTTTTCTGCAAATAAATAATAATAAATAAATAAATAATCATTTAATGTCATTCCTATCCAACTTACGTAAAATATGTCAATTTTCTTGGATATTTTCATGACAAATCTTTTTTCTATCGGTTATAGGTGTTTAAGTCCGTGTTCTCTGCCATGTGTAACTTCTATATATAAAGAGTGAATTTTCTGAGGCAACTTCTACTTTCTAGGCAAGCGCCAATTTTAAGCTAAGTAATTAATTTTGTAGAATAAATAAGTAAGACATAATGTAAGAGTAATAATATAAATGCGAAAGTTTGGATGGATGTATGGATGTATAGATGTATGGATGTATGGATGTATGGATGTTTGTTACTCAATCACGCTCCAATGGCTGAACGGATCTGGACGAAGGCACAGAGATAGATATAGTCTGGAATAGCACATAGGCTACTTTTTATCCCGGAAAATTAAAGAGTTCCCGCAGGAACCAAAAAACCTCAATCCACGCGGACGAAGTCGCGGGCATCAGCTAGTAATATTATAAATGCGAAAGTTTGGAAGGATGGATGGATGGATGGATGTTTGTTACTCAATCACGCCAGAACGGCTGAACGAATCTGGATGAAATTTCGCACATAGATAGATTATAGTCTGGAATAACACATAGGCTACTTTTTATCCCGGAAAGTTTAAGAGTTACCGCGGGAAATAACCTCAATCCAAGCGGACAAACTTTGTCTCGAATCAGAATTACTTCAATATGGCCACCCCACGCGCAATGTCAAACCAAAGTCGCGGCAGGTGTTTCTCGCGCAAAAGGAGCAAGGATCGCCCACCCGCCCGCGTCCCGTCTCCGGATTCCGGAATTCGAAAACGCAAAAAAAAAACACCCGATCCACGATTTATGGAGCCCGATCCACGTGCCGTGCATTCCGCCGGTTTGTGCCCTTAGGACACGATTATCGGGCATTCCTAATAACCTTATTTGGAATGCCCCCCTAAGATGGTTATCAACTTTGCATAGTTTTAACAGGAATCGCTACCTATTCTTTTAGGGTTCATATTTGTAATACTAGATGACTCAGGGATGCGCACTAAATAAAAAACCGGCCAAGTGCGAGTCGGACTCGCGCACCGAGGGTTCCGTACAAACCTGTAGTAAGTTTTACGATGTATGACGTATTAAAAATAAAAGTTACGTTTGTTGTATGGGAGCCCCCCTTTAATATTTACTTTATTGATATTTAATTATTTATTTTGAAAGGTAATATACAAGTTAATATTCTGTGAAAATTTGAACCGTCTACCTGTTACCGTTTTTAATATTGAGCAAAAAAATACGAAAAAATATATATATTTAATATATATATTTTTTTAATTTTTAGTATTTGTTGTTATAGCGGCAACGGAAATACATCATTTGTGAAAATTTCAGCTTTCTAGCTATCACGGTTTATGAGATACAGCCTGGAGACAGACAGACAGACAGACAGACAGACAGACAGACAGACAGACAGACAGCGGAGTCTTAGTAATAGGGTCCCGTTTTTACCCTTTGGGTACGGAACCCTAAAAAGAGAGCTTATATTGTCAATGCAAGCTCAGGGCCCAGGGGGTAGGTATAGTTAATTCAAAATGTATTGATACTAATAAAAGGGCCCGCATACTGCCTAATGTTTCTCTAATGTTGTGCATTTATCAAAATGTCATTTTGAGTAACAATGCTTTAAGTATTGCTTTAAAATTTTATTTTTCGAATGCTTCTCAGCAAACCTCAGCAGCAAGCCCTTTGTTATTGATACCCATATCATGGGGGTGCATAAAAATAATTAACTAATTCGCCTTCTTTGATATTCCGCCAAATTAGATGAAGACGTCACTCAGTTAATTATTTATTGTCATCTAAACTCCAAACATCCAATGCATGAATATAAAATCTCAGCTCAATCGGTTTGGGATAGACAGCTGTTTAAAATTAAAAATTCAGTTGCAAGATTTGACCTAAACAAACACAAAGGTGGCATCTAAAAGATTTTTAGCAAATCGTAACGTAACGTAACATAAAACGACGTAAAGTTTTTAAAAAAAGCATGGCACTGTTTAAATGAAAAAAACTAACTACCATTATCTATTAAATAGCAATATTATTATTTTTTTGACTGCGAATGCACATTAGATTACAATAGATAATATTAATAACTAGATGTTGCCCGCGACTTCGTCCGCGTGGATTAAGTTTTTTTTATTCCTGCGGGAACTTCTTAATTTTCCGAGATAAAAAGTAGCCTATATCTTTCCCCGGGATACAAACTATCGCAACACAGAACGAAACTATTCTCTAATAGCCCACATTACGCATCAACAATAATATTTAACAAAATTCCCGATTGCATTAAAAATATTGAATCCGACATTAAATTTAGGAAAGAGCTACAGACCCTGTTAACCCAGAAGGGATTTTATGAGGTTGAGGAATTTTTAGCCACCTAGTTTGTACCTAGTTTGACATAATTTAATAATTAATTGTATTGTAACTACTTGACATATTTTTACTTAATAATTTTATTCGTGAAATCTGATATTGTAATGTTCTAATTTTAATGAATATGCTGCTATGTGATTGTCTTATGTTTAATTTTAATATATTTAATAACAATGTAATAATTAAGATAAGGAAACTTAATGTAATGCATTTTTAACTATTGTAATTTATTTAATGTGTATGTACTTGCTTTGCCCTAACAGGGCTGAAATGCAAATAAATAAATATAAATAAATATGCCAAATTTCATCAAAATCAATTGAATAGATGGGCCGTGAAAGCGTAGTGCAGACAGACAGACACTTTCGCATTTAGAATATTAGTTTGGATTATTTTAATGAAAGCATGTAAAGAATCCCACTGCAAAATATGTACCTACTGCAAGTCGTAACAGCAAATAATTGAACTAGAATCGAAGCCCGGCCCGAAGTGAATAGATCTTGTCAGACCGACGGACCGACTGACTGTAATTGCTCTCGAGATATATCTTCTTAATTGAACATGATAGAATGGGGTATTTGATTTACTTGAATGATCGTTAGCAGTATAACATAATAATATGCAAACATAATACTATCCTGCTTGAAAGAAAAATGCGTAAAACTCATGGAACCATCTTAGTGCATACACTCTCTGTCTGTCACAGACATTTTAATCAGATATTTTAACTGCCTCGTTGGTCTAGTCACTCTAATGGTTAAAATGTTCGATTGCGGCCGACGAGGTCCCGTGTTCGAGTCCTGGGTCGGGCCATAGTAGGTATGTATTGGGTTTTTCTGCCGATAAATTCTCAGTAGGTACTAGCCCGGAGTTAGGCAATTGGCAGTGTTTCACCCCCGTAACTCGGAGAACATGTTAAGCCGTCGATCGTGCGTCTGATCTCTTTCCGGTTGTGTCGGATTTTCCATCCCGTCGGGCTATGAGAGTAAAGGAAAAGAGGAATAGAGAGTGCACCTGTGTTTGCGCAAACACTTGTGCACTATAATATCTCCTGCGCAGATGACTATTCTCTCTGGAGATAGGCCGCCGTGGCCGAAATTCGGTCGGACATTATTAATTAATTAATTTATTAAAATCAAATTAGTAATATTATTCTGCACGAATAAAAATCACATAGCACAGTATTTATTACTAGCTGATGCCCGCGACTTCGTCCGCGCGGATTGAGGTTTTTCGGTTCCCGCGGGAACTCTTTAATTTTCCGGGATAAAAAGTAGCCTATGTGCTATTCCAGACTATAATCTATCTCTGTGCCAAATTTCATACAGATCCGTTCAGCCGTTGGGGCGTGATTGAGTAACAAACATCCATCCATACATCCATACATCCATCCAAACTTTCGCATTTATAATATTTATTTGATTAGAAGATAACTCAAAGGATGATGGAGAGAGCTTGGAAATTGTCTATACTTATGTATAAGCAAATCAAAAACGAGATGTGATTCGGATTGAAGGAGCTGAAGCGGTAATGGGTGAATCACGTTGTTGGATGAACAATAATGACCTTACATGAGAAGCTCGGCGTTGGCAGACCTGGCACTATAAGTGGATGGATGATCTCAAGCAAGTTGCAGGGAGACGCTGGATGCATACAGCATTAAACGATGGCGCGTGGAAGTCCCTATAGGTACAAGAGAGTTTTGTCCAGCAGTAGATGTCTATCAGTTGACGATGACGATGACAATAAGAAAACCTTCAGGAGGCTTACTACCATCGATTAAAGCAGTATTCCTTTAATATTGTTGAAGTTCTTGTTTCAGAATTATAATCCTTTTTAGGAATGTCAAGCTAAGTACGTCACATAAAACTTCCATGTTGAATTAATACTGCGCTAAGTAATGGTAGGTACTAGGTAGTCGCCCTTCAGGGGACATACTGCAAACTCTGAAAGCCATATTGTTTCGTTATAGTTGACTTTCGTGTTTTAGAATTATAATCCTTATTTTAGGAACGTCATGGTACGTGACATCAAACTGTCAATTTGAGTAATATTGCTTATGTATCAACGGCATAAATTTACATAGACGGGCCCTGTCAAACAAAGAATGTGGACTTATTTTATTAACGCCATCTAGTCTGAAAAGCGGGACAGCGCTATGGCGGAGACAAGGACAGGCTTATACAGGTGAGGGGCATGCACCACAAGTCGGACGCCCAACTTTTTTCTATGAAAGGGCCTATCTAGTAACTACATATACATCGATGTTAAGTATTGCTTTATACGTTGGCATGGCAGTATGGCTTCTGATATTTAGTCCTGCTAAGTGCAAACATCATCGCAAGCAGTCTCATGTTGAGATCTAGGTATAGAGCATACCTACTTGGACTTGGCTCAGACTTTACTTAGAGTTAAAACGAGATGGACTTATGTGAGTGACATATAAATCTGTCTCGTTTTAACCATGTCTTAAGTCTAAGCAAAGTCAAAGTTCGCTCAGACATGGTCGTGGAAAAACTGACGTGAAGAACCTATTGTCTAATGAACATTAAATATCAAGTAATTAAGAATCATCTCCAGATGTTTCTAGAAATTATAGCAATAAAAACTGCAAGCTTGTTGTTGTCTGCAGTTACTTAGACTCCTTATGTCGGTTCATTCACTTTCACTATTGTATCTGTTTTTAGATGCCACGCAATAATTATATCACTACGTAAGGCCTTTAATATGGAGCGTTAGAGAAATTTCCTCGTTTGAACCATAGATATTAAGACCTCAAATAAATGAATAATATCTATTGTTGTTAATGAATCAAACGCAATCGAAAATATTTTGTAGAAAATCGAACCGACAAAAGAGCTGCTGAGTTTCTTGCCGGCTCTTATCATTACAATCTTCACGATTCCGAACCGGTGGTAGAGTCAGAACAAGACGTATCAGTCAGAAATACGATATGTAATTATAAAATATTATTTAAAAACACAATTTTTATTATGTATAATTATCCTACATGAAACAAAAATCTAAAAAAACCGGCCAAGTGCGAGTCGGACTCGCGCACCGAGGGTTCCGTACAAACCTGTAGTAAGTTTTAAATTATTAAAAAAAAACCACTTACTAGATCTCGTTCAAACCAATTTTCGGTGGAAGTTTGCATGGTAATGTACATCATATATTTTTTTTAGTTTTATCATTCTCTTATTTTAGAAGTTACGGGGGGGGGGACCAACATTTTACCACTTTGGAAGTGTCTCTCGCGCAAACTATTCAGTTTAGAAAAAAATGATATTAGAAACCTCAATATCATTTTTGAAGACCTATCCATAGATACCCCACACGTATGGGTTTGATGAAAAAAAAATTTTTGAGTTTCAGTTCTAAGTATGGGGACCCCCAAAATTTATTGTTTTTTTTCTATTTTTGTGTGAAAATCTTAATGCGGTTCACAGAATACATCTACTTACCAAGTTTCAACAGTATAGTTCTTATAGTTTCGGAAAAAAGTGGCTGTGACATACGGACGGACAGACAGACAGACAGACAGACAGACATGACGAATCTATAAGGGTTCCGTTTTTGCCAAATTTGGCTACGGAACCCTAAAAAAGCAGTTTCAAAATAAGCTAGCAATAATTTTCGAAAGCCCGTTCCGAGAGTAAGAACTTAAACTGAATTATTATTTTCCATTTTATATTGATCGAGATTTGATATCAGTATTGAGCTAGAAATAGTTTTTTCATAACGTAAGATAGAGTCTAGACTCAAGAAACAACCTAAAACTCTAAAACTACAGTATAACTTTATAAGAGATGTATTCAGTCAAGGTGTACCTACTTACTCGACGAAAAAAAGACTTGAAACGATTTTTGCATCAAGATCAGTTAACAATATTTATATGTTTTTAAAATGGTTATATCAAAAATCGTGCTTGAATGTTTTAAATGTCAAGCCCAATAAGGACGCTGTTAATTTCTTCAAACCATAAAGCTGTAAAAGCTCCGTGACCAATAAAATCTTTAGCAGGTATCATCTCACGCGGCGCGTGCGCCGGCGACGCGCGTGACGATACCAATACCTACTTAGGATTACCATTCCAATTGCCCAGATTGACGGCTACCTTAGTGTTCCGTGTTAGTTTAGTGTTCCGGTACGATGCCGTGTAGAAACTGAATAGGGGTATGGGTTTAATATAACTGCCATGCCCCTAACAGGTTAGCCCGCTACTATCTTAGACTGCATCATCACTTATCATCAGGTGAGATCGCAGTCAAGGGCTAACTTGTAGAGGATAAAAGAAAAACCTAACTGTTCAGTGATATTTAGGATTCGTCACGAATCTATACTTATAAATGCGAAAGTTTGGATAGATGGATGGATATTTGTTACTCAATCACGCCAGAACGGCTGAACAGATCTGGATGAAATTTGGCATAGAGAGAGATATATATAGTGTTACCCGCAGGCAGGATACTCGTAGAAATAATACACACTGATAACGCTTCGTATTGTATAATTCCATGTTCACTTATTTCATGCGTTTAATACTTGTAACGCGATTAGTTTACCCTGAATATCAATCACTATTTATTATTTTACACTTTATACAATTTACTCGTCTTATTTATATTAACTGGCTATAATAATAAATTACACTTTCGCTACAGATGAAGACTAACTCAAATACCGCCAAACGAGCTTATTTATAGAAGACACATTTTAGTATAATGACGTTTTTTATAACACCAACCATGACATAATATTTCTTGAATACAATTTAAAGTCAAATGAGTTCTTATTATTTATAAACCCTAACAGCTCGGCCGTCCTGTTTAGACGAGTCCTCGCGTGAATCTACCACCGGTTCGGAACCTATACTCTACAGAGAAGAACCGGCAAGAAACTCTGCAGAATGCATAATTAAAAAAAATAGTTATTTTATCGGTAAATGATAATTGTTCCGGCCATCTGATCATTTAATTGGTCCTCCAATTGCTATTGACATATTGTAATCTTTATTATTTTATTTGAAATCTAGGTGCTTTTTATAATATGCTTAATTTCAATCGAAAATCTATTGTAATTTAGTTTAATTTCATCACTCAACAATATGTAGCTAAGATTTTTTTTTTTTTTTAAATTAAAATTTGTCATCATGATTAATTCAGTTTCACTATTGATATTTTGCACTGATGGTATAAATAATTATAATTTTTCTCAATTTACATCATTATTTTTCAAGCTTTCTCAAAGCTTTCTCAAAGCTTCCTCAAAGCTTTCTCAACAATATAACTCTAAATTAACTAAACTTATCCCCCAAAACTGAACTCCAAAATCTCAAGACTTTAGGATACACCTTAAAATCGATTCCAAGATCACGAAACTTATGAATTACTTAACTCTAAGATCAGCTGCATGCATTTGGAAAAAAAAAAAAAAAAAAAAAAAACATAAATTGTAACATACTTGCAATAAACAAAAATGGAATACCTAATTAATACCAACGTACAGATTCCTTTTCTAAATTGATCAAATAATTGTAATGAATAAGGTTCTTTTATTATGGAAAGAAGTAACAAATACATGCAAATATTATGCTACCTACTTATTTATTTATAACTAAACTAGAATAAGACAACTACATAGTATAAAAATTGTAAGTAAAAAAAAAAAAATTAATAATAAGGTACTTGGTATGTATTCATAACTCCTAAGCATTAGAATAAATGTGTGTAATATATTTAAAAGAAGTTGTAACTAATTTCCAGTTAATAAAGGCTATTTTATTTATTTATTTATTTAAGATCAGCTGCTCATCACACATACTGCTTATCCTCAAAACTTAACTCCGAAATCACAAAACTTTTCTTATTAACTCTAATCATCATAAAACTTAGGAGTCATCTTAAAAGACTCGAATCATCACAACGACTACAAAACTCGGGAGTCATTTCCAAGACTCAAATCACTCAATCAAAACTTTTCTCTTTAACTGTAATCATCACAAAACTTATTTCTATTTAACTCTAATCATCACTAAAACAAACATCACGCAGATTTTAACCAAAGATTCAAAACAGAAAATTTATGAAAATTGACCATAAATCATCTACCCTAGAAGAAGTAAATACAACAAATTTTTTGAGAATAACTATAGATAGAATGTGCAACTGGAAAGAACACATATTTCAATTATGTACAAAAAATTAATAAATTTATATTTGTGCTATCTAGATGAAAAACTGTTTCTCCAGAGGCAGCATTAACTGCCTATCCTCACTATTCAAGCAAAATGATTAGGTACAGCATTTTAGAACCCAAAAAAATTACTATCTTCAAATTTGTAAACCATTATTTAAATCTACAAAGATTTTACCACTTCCGTGCCTATACATTTATGAATCTGCATTATTTGTGTTTAAAAATATTAATTTATTTCAAAATACATATTCACAACCATACACAAGCAAAAGATACAAAACTAGATTTCGTTGCATGTAAAAACTGTTATTGTAATGTCTTAAGGATCTATAATAAATTACCGAATAAACTAAAATAATTAAATCTACCATATTTTAAAAAAAGGACTTTTCAAATATCTTTTAAATCCTTGTTTTTATTCGGTCCAAGAATTCTTGAATTCATTGACGTATTAAAATATTAATTCAATATTTGTGCGTAGGCAACGATCAAATATGCTTGTGCATAATAACCTATTAAGAGTATCGTCTAGTGACGAAACGCGACGCGAGTAGGTATATTCAAGTATTTTAGTTTAGTTACATTTAAAAAGAAAATTAAAATACTCGAGGAAGTTTTTATGTCAAAAATATGGGTATTTAGACGCTAACAACTTTTAACATAAGCAATATTTCTTTAAAATTAAAAAGTACGAGCATAGTTCTTCATTGTATCTGCAACATTTCTAAAAATTATGAAAATTGGACAACATTGACGGGAAGAAAAACGTTATCGCTTTTTTTATGAAAATTTACAACTAGACGATCCTCTTAATAACATAAGTTTTTATTTTTAAGTCTATGTTACCTTGTAGGTATATAATGGCCAACCCTGTTTGTAAGGGAAAAAAAAAACTAAAATTAAGGAAATTATAAACTAGACTTCGCAAATTACAAATGGGTTTACAGTAATTACAATTAGCATTAAAGAAACCTCCACTCTCGATAGCACTACTCGTCTCCAAAAACTCACACCATCCTCTAAATCACTAAGTTAGACACTATCAATGGAAGTCTGAAAAATACCATCTAATCCGCTAATCTTCGAAGTAAATACAACTCTGCATGTTTAAAATACAGTGAAACATGAATAATTTACCCTCGCCCTATAAATGATCCATCATCAAAGTTCACCCAATATTATCATCAGATTTGTGGCCACTAAATATTAAAAACCACCAAGGGAAAATGTTTAGCTAATCACCAGAAATAGCAAACGATCGCCAAAATTAGAACATGACCACCGAAACCTCAACCACATTTCAATTTAACTAATTTCAATCAAAATATAAAATTATTTTTGAATATTTATGTTAAATCCTAACCTAACCTAAGATTTTGACACATATAGTACTTATTTAAAAAAATAATTAACTGCATAAATTCGAATGGCGCTCTCCTTTTTAACGAGGAACATTATATTATGTTGAAGCTTTAAAACGTAAAATGTTGGCGAGTTGTAAACACCGTGGCTGAGTTAGTAAATTTGATGGCGATGTATACATAGGTATTCTTTGGAATATTAATTAGTAGGTAACTGTTGTAAAATAAATAAAATCATTTTCCCGTTGCTTAGTTATTACGTCAGAAATTATGTTCCGTGGCAAAAAAAAAAAAAAAAATTCTGCGGCTTGAGTTCTAATTTCCCATTTCAAACCCCTTCCTTATCGCATAAGGGATTCTCTTTCTCTTTCTCCTAGCCTTTTCCCATTATTTGGGGTCGGCTCTTCTCATCTGTTTGCGCCAAAATATTCTATCTTGAGTTGTCTGCTCCGAAACTGCTTCGCGCTCCATACCCTTGGCTACAGTTGTCCACCATGTGGCTGCAGGGCGCCCTCATCGCCTCGTGTACTGAGGGAGTGCCAATGCTCTCCGCACAACATGATCCTCTCCTCGCCGCATAATGTGTCCGTACCAACGTAAACGACCCTCTACCATTTTGTCCGTTATTGGGGCAACTTTAAAACTTCTTTTGATGTGCTCCTTCCGCACTTTATAGAGTTTCGTTACACCTGCCGCCCATCTAAGCATCTTCATCTCATTAACATGCAATTTCTGTTCTTGAATTTTTTTTTTTTTTTTTGATTGCCCAGCACTCAACGCCGTACAGCATTGCAGGTTGAACTGCTGTCTTATATACCTTGCCGTTGGTATTTATGGGCATCCGGTTATCCCTATTAGGAATAATTCCTATAATATTATTGCACTTTCAAAAATCCTTTCCTAGCCACCTCCAGATGTCCACGTCATAATTTAGCTAATTGCTCGCCAAATTTCAGCCCGATTTTAAAGAATGGCTTTCACAGAAATGATTTTACAGTACAGTACAGTTTTAAGCGAATAGACTTCTCTCTATGAAAACTTAACTCTCATAACTTTCACAATATTACGTAACTTTAACTTTCACAATATCAGTTGCGTGACCCCCTCCGTTCACGTCAATTAAAACCATATAATATATCCTTCACGATATCACTTACCTCTAACTTTCACAATATTACTTAACTCTAACTTTCACAATATCAGTTGCGTGACCCCCCTCCGTTCACGTCAACTAAAACCAAACATCAATTGCGCGAATCCTTCACGCTCACGATAACCAAAATATTTCTCTCAACAGATCTCTCCACGTTCACAACAACCACAACACAACTTGAGCAACCCACAGCATTTCACTTTCAACCTCATCAAACAAAAACATCCCAAACATCTTCAAAAACAAACAAGTCCAATAGTGTTGTCACGTAAAATAAGAGCACTCTCAAAACCGCGAATCCACCGCTGATTCGAAATGGATCTAGCGAGAAGAATCAGCAAGAAACTCGAAGGCGTCTAAAATAACTTTGTCACAGCCATATTATCCATTATATTCACAACATTACATTCACACACATATTTGGACATCAGAATTCAATTTTCATTCAATTCGATCGATCGATCAATCCCGTACTATAATCAAACATAAAATTTACCCATAAAAAGCAATGTTATCAAATCACATTATTCCTCAGACAATGCAAAAAAAAAATATGGAATTTATTTCTTTCTCCTTAGGTTAATACTCGATTATCTATTACACAGACAACGTAACTACATAATTCAATAAAAAGAAAATGAATCATTATTTTCGTTTTGAAAGTTCTATTTTAAAACCAATCATGAAATTATTAAATATCAAGCTTAACGATTTGTTAAATTTACAGCTTAGGTTGGGTTGCATGAACACATTTTGACAGACACGCAACCTCCTAATATGGCGCTAACGAGCGTTAGTCAAAGAAGGCGTCGATTTATCATTTTTACCATGAAGCAACACTAGTAAATTAACAGACGTTAACGTAAGCTACGATAACCAGTGGTTTGAATCAACCAGCCCCTATTCTATTAAAATATTATTATTCGACTGAGCAACAAGTACATGGTTCTATATAAACTTGCTTAAATAGATAAATTAATGAATGATTTCACCATATAGTTCAGTATTTTCCCATCGCAACAATGTGGTTTCCGATACCGCAAGTATACACGTGCCTCCATGTTATTCATAATCCAGTATTTTCCCATCGCAGCGTCAAAGCATTATCATCACACCTTGTTTATTTCGTAGGTACTCATTCATGTCCGCATGAAAAAAAAGAAACAAAAACACGTTAATTGTTGGTTCACTATTAATATGAATTGTACAGATGAAACTATGACGTCGTGACATGACCCATGACATACCTATTAAAATTTATCTTTAATCTCTATAGTAGTTAAAAATTATGAAGCACACGTAGATAAAATGAAATGTAATAATATAATGTAATGTAACAATTATAAGATAGACTGACTGAAATCGTTAATCTTGTTATTTAGAAGTTTCGACTTTTTTTTTCGACATTAATGTAATGCACCAGGTGAATCGATAATTATATGGGACTGAGTAGCTATGGGCTCACATATAAAACACATATCAATTAGTTATACCAGCTCCATTCGAGACTCCTAAAAACTATTGTACCCAAAAAAAAATGAAGAACAACACAGTTACGATTACCACTTATTATTTAAATATTGTAAAGTAATGCCCCTAGATGTCAAATATTTAATACTAGCCGAAAATTACCCAAATTCAAAGCTACAAGTAAAGGTTCAATATAGTAGAAAATTAAGAAGTCCTAAAACCCAAGACTGCATATACCTAAATTTGTGAATAATTACCTACTGCAAAAGAAGACTCAAATTCATCGTTCCAACCCTATTGAACAACCTCCTTAAATTTTGAAAACATGAACGAAGAAATTTCAAATACCAACTTTAAAAAAGAAACATTTTTTTTTTGAAGCAACCTGTATAATGAATAGTTAACACTGAAAACCGCAACCTAAGTATAACCGGTTTCGCTGGCAGCGACGCGATGTTTTTGAAGCCTACCCGCTATATTTTAATTTTGTCGCATGATTGTTTAATTTCTTAGATCTTACATATCATATTAACACGGTGCATAGTAAAACCGACTGTGGTTTTTGTGGCACTGTATGTAACATAATTTTTCAACACACTTGCTCATAAAATGGCTCTAAGTTCACCGCAATTAGGCACATAATGACACCTATAATCAAACTGACTTTTTCATTACTATTGTTCACAAGTGAGTTATAGAGTTTTTTTTTTTATTTTATTGGTTGAGTTGCTTTGTTCTTAAAAAAGTTTCGATACAAAAAAGATCGTTCAATAGTACAAATAAATTAATGTACCTACCTATTGCTTGCTCATTTCATGCAACTTCGTATTTAAATAGATAATTTCAACTTGTAGGTACGTGTTTACTAAATAAAACTTTCACTCAAATATAACTTTTGTTTTTTTCTGTAATATCTAAAGAAAACTTAAAATTCCCCTTAATGTACGTGGCTAAAACGCTATCCGCTAATTTTATGTCCATTTTATAAGATTAATAATTAAGTAATAATAATAAAATAAAAATAAAATAACAAATAAAAGTACGTAAAATTGTTTAGCTTCAACACTAATGTTACCAATCTGCAATGCCCTGACGGGGCCTCATGTATATATTAATTTATATTTAATTTATTTTATATATACCTACATGGATGCAATTAATAAATGATATGATATGATATAGTATGAAATACAATGAACACGAAAATAAATTCCATCGATAGCAAACTTGGGAAATAATATTAAAAATTAATTTAAAATGAGTGGAATTATTTTTCAGCTTACTAACATTGAAATCTACATTTATACTTGAATCATTTCACGAAACAAAACAATTTACTAAGTGCTTTTGATATGTTGGCACTACTTAGTACTAGGTATGGCAAGGTACAGGTACTGCCTGATACTTAAACCAACACACGATGGTACATAAGTATCGGAAAATCGAAGTAGGTAGTTATTCGAAACGAAAATCATGTAAAACCATCAAAAAAAAACTAAATCGAATATATGCAGGCTGCCAATAGAATTCTTGTAGTAGAAGTACCTAATTGCCACTACAAACACATAAACAATTGGAAACAATCTATTTTTATTAACACTCAGCTGATATTTTAAAGTTTTTATATATTTTTTTCAATTTTAGCTACTTCTAAAAAATTAATTTCTATTCTTCAAAAGAAAACAACTATCACGTTTTTGTTAACCTCAATATGCCATTGCTTGATTAAGGCTCGAATCTGATTTGAATTACGATGCTTTTTTTACTATAAAAATAATAATCAATTCACACGTACCTTTAACTTTAGCCGAAGACGAGGTTCATTAGCACTTCTGAACTGTTACCCGCAGGCAGGATACTCGTAGAAATAATACACACTGATAACGCTTCGTATTGTATAATTCCATGTTCACTTATTTCATGCGTTTAATACTTGTAACGCGATTAGTTTACCCTGAATATCAATCACTATTTATTATTTTACACTTTATACAATTTACTCGTCTTATTTATATTAACTGGCTATAATAATAAATTACACTTTCGCTACAGATGAAGACTAACTCAAATACCGCCAAACGAGCTTATTTATAGAAGACACATTTTAGTATAATGACGTTTTTTATAACACCAACCATGACATAATATTTCTTGAATACAATTTAAAGTCAAATGAGTTCTTATTATTTATAAACCCTAACAATAGTCTGGAATAACACATATATATGCTACTTTGTATCCTGGAAAATTAAGGAGCCTCAAAACCTCAATCCACGCGAATGAAGTCGCTGGCAACAGCTAATTAGATAATAATATTGGTTTCTAATTGATAGCCATTCACCAATCTCACTTTCTTCAAAGGTCTTCTCTTCTAAGCAATTGAATGGTAACCCTACAGCCGACAGCGTAGGTATACCGTAGTAACGTAACCTTACGTTTGCCTTGCCTTGAGCCCAATGAATTTGATGGAAACACTTCATGCAAATAAGCAAATATCACATGACTATACCTGTATATTACTATGTACAATGTAGGTACACATAGAATTACTAAGTAATAAGCATGTTTAATATTACCAAGAGAAGGGTCCATAGGTAGGTAAGTATTTTTTTTTAATTTTAGATCTAGAATGTAATTAATAATTCTTTCATATTATATTTAGTCTTTCAGTTTCGCTCAGATGGAATTGACATGAATTTATTATTTATTTATTTATTATTTATCCTATGTTATATTTACAGTCCCATTAATAAATTGGTCAGCTAATAAGCCTGAGGGATCAATAATTTGGAAATTTATAATTTCAGAATTTTCTCCGGTGGTCAGGGGTACTACCACGGTAATACCTACCGTTGATGTAGAATTTTAGTATAGTTAGTATAGGTACTAAAATTCTACATCAATGCTGCTAACGCTTAAAGCAATAATATTACTCTAAATGACAGTTTGATTTCACGTAGGTACCTCGACGTTCCTAAAATAAGGATTATAATTATTCTAAAACACGAAAGTCCACAATAATGACACAATATTATGGCTAGTATGGTCCCTGGTGGGAGGCTTCGACCATGGCTAGTTACCATCCTACCGGCAAAGACGTGCCGCCAAGCGGTGTAGCGTTCCGGTATAAGATGCCGTGTAGAAACCGATTAGGGGTATGGATTTAATATAACTGCCATACCCCTGACAGGTTAGCCCTGTGGGTTAGCCCTTTACCGTATTGTCAGTCATAGACACAGGAGTATGTAAGTAAGTATGCGAACTTATAGTAGGGGAGCCCAAGAGGGGATTTTTGGATTTACTCCAGCGCGTCAGATCTATATTGATAGCGTATACGCCCCACGTGTCTCTGTTATCGAATGGTATGTTTGTCTGCCGGTTTGCATGGTGGGGTTGGCCGTACGGAAGTAAAAATATTTGTAAAAAAACAAACAAAAAATCGAGTGCGTCAGATTTTCATAGATGTTAACTGTTAAGTGGACCCAAAGGAAGCTCCTATCCAAAGGACTGACGATTCTGACGTAACGCTAAGTCGCTGCGGTTTTTTGAAAATGCAAAGAAAAATTGCCATTTTGGAATACTCGAGCGCGTCAGATTATCATACAGACGGTTCAGCTTCATGTCCCAAACGTGCTGACCCTTAATCTGACGATTATCTCGAGGAATTTTCTTAATCTGATGATTTGAAGAAAAAAAACCTGTAGACACTCCCCCCACCGGTGAAAGTCCCCTCTAGGGCTCCCCTACTATTAAGGCGTTTTTGCAAAGGCTAAGGCTGATACATTGGCGAGAAAGTAAATCGCTTGTCTATCAGGCCCACAGAACACATAAGATCAGGCCCTTCAGAGTTCAGACTGCATCCTCATTCCTCACCAACATCGCAATTCGCGGTCAAGGGCTAACTTGTAGTGGCATAAAAAAAATTGTGTGTGTCAGCTCCGACGCACGACTGGAGTTTACTATATTTACGAACGATTATAAAATATATAAGATTAGTAAATGAGGGTAAATGAACGCAGTTTTTATATTACTGAAAGCATGCTTAATACTTATATTAATTTTATAATTTATATTCATCAAAATACATTACATAGTCATGGAAACATAAAGTCAATAACGTAACGGAAAAATTTTGATTTAACTCCCCATACATTTTCATACCCCGGGCTTATAAATGAAAATCGATTCTAAAGGTAATGGAGGTAAACTCCAAAAACTTCCTTTAGCAATGGCGGAACCGATTAATGAGTATAATTAAATCAAATAAGGCTAGCTTATTAATTTAAATCATTTGTGCAACTCATATCTGTATAGCAATATGATTGTATTATGAAATGTTACCTCGTTTTACAATCGTGACAGATTTTTTGACTTAGCATTATTTATTTGACCTGCATGGTACAGTTGGTATGTTATTCAGTGACCCGGGGGCATACCTATTGCGCAATTTTGTTGCAATCAATAGAATCGTACAATTATAACTTGTAAAACAGTATCGCTGAGATAATTATCTGCTTGATAGTGAGCCTATAGATAATGTAAGTACCTATATTATCTGTATAATTACTACCTACCCATTTTACAAATGCGACAATGTTTTACATTCATGCACGGCCTATAAATAATTGCATTTTGCAGCACCAGAGGAAACGCCAATGCGTTTCCGGCTTTTGAGAGTTTATCCGCTCATAAATTAAGAGCCAAATATTTTAATCATGAGGGAACACAGAAGATGAAGGCTGGTTCCATTATTTGTAGGTACGGGGCAGAAAAGAACTGGAATAATGGAAAGTGGAAGAAGACCAGGCATCCAGGTGGTGAGGATGAAATTTGTTTCTGCGATGAAGGGTGCTGAGTAGTGAGTGCTGACTAGAGAACACGGAAGGTGGTACTGGATTAAATAACTCTTCAGAGCTGCACTCCCCGTTGTAGAGTCGATAGAACACACAAAGAGAACTAAGGTCTCTTCGGTTCTCTAGGCACTCCAGCATGCAAGTCGTTTTGTCACTGTTCCGGAATATTAAAGAAAACTCACGGCATTTTTTAGGGTTCCGTAGCCAAATTTGGCAAAAACGGAACCCTTATAGATTCGTCATGTCTGTCTGTCTGTCTGTCTGTCTGTCTGTCTGTCTGTCTGTCTGTCTGTCTGTGTGTCCGTCCGTATGTCACAGCCACTTTTTTCCGAAACTATAAGAACTATACTGTTGAAACTTGGTAAGTAGATGTATTCTGTGAACCGCATTAAGATTTTCACACAAAAATAGAAAAAAAACAATAAATTTTGGGGGTCCCCATACTTAGAACTGAAACTTAAAAATTTTTTTTTCATCAAACCCATACGTGTGGGGTATCTAATATCTATGGATAGGTCTTCAAAAATTATATTGAGGTTTCTAATATCATTTTTTTCTAAACTGAATAGTTTGCGCGAGAGACACTTCCAAAGTGGTAAAATGTGTCCGTCCGTCCCTCCCCCCCCCTGTAACTTCTAAAATAAGAGAATGATAAAACTAAAAAAAATATATGATGTACATTACCATGCAAACTTCCACCGAAAATTGGTTTGAACGAGATCTAGTAAGTTGTTTTTTTTTAATAATTTAAAACTTACTACAGGTTTGTACGGAACCCTCGGTGCGCGAGTCCGACTCGCACTTGGCTGGTTTTTTTAAAACTTAAATGAGTAGGTAGTGGTACCTATCTACGCGGACGAAATCTTGGATTTAATGTACAAGAAATGTAATATAAAAGCTTAGCTCAATTCAAACGCTATGAAAATGCTAGGAAATTGTTCAATACCTACTTGTAGGCAAATACTCGACTGTGAGCTTGCATTTACAATAATAATTTAAATAGCTTGCAATTACCTGTTTTCTAATGGAAAGAGCAGCCATCAGGGAGATTGACTCGCTGAAATAATAGCACAGTTTAGCAAACATACAGTCTTTAAATGAGCGTAGAATCTTACGAAGATCCACCAGAGACGTTGCGTTATGTATGATAGTCGAAAGAGCCACCAGGATTAACGGATCAACTATTTAATCGCAGTTTTAAGGCAAATTAGTAGTTTAAAATAATTTATTAAAGGCATTAGTTAGTATGTTCAATAAGTCAGTTTACATCCATACTTCCATACTTCCATACTAATATTATAAATGCGAATGTGTGTCTGTCTGTCTGTCTGTCTGTCTGTCTGTCTGCTACGCTTTCCCGGCCCATCTTTTCAACCGATTTTGCTGAAATTTGGTATAGAGGTAGGTTATATCCCGGGGAAGGACATAGGCCATACTTTTTATCCCGGAAAATTAAGGAGTTCCCGCGGGAATCAAAAAACCTTAATCCACGCGGACGAAGTCGCGGGCATCATCTAGTGGAGAATAAATTTAAAATCTCATTCTGACGACACCAATAATTTAATTGCTGTCAAGTACTTTTGAAGAGTTGGTCTGTTTCTCACATTTGTTTGATTCATCGGTGATTCTTTCACAGTGTTGCTATAAGCAATTTTTCAATTACCTCGTAATTTACCCATGTAAACTGACTTATTGAACCGACTCTAGTTAGTAACAGTCAGTAGTATTTAGAGAAATACAGCTCACACGGGTGCTACATAAATAAATTTAAATAGTAGCAAATTGTACGAAAAAAAATCCTATGGCCGAACTGTAATTACGTTAAACTGTGACTATACAGACTATAAAATTTATATTATTGACTGGCCATTTAACTTGGGTTTATGGTTGGAGGAAGCAAGCACGTTAAATACTGCCTGGCTAATGCCTGGGCTATTAATTAAATTAACGTAACTGTAGGTCGGTATTTAACGCTGCCAGGATAATCTATTAAAATAACTTAGCTAACCTAGGTAGGTAAATAGGTACCTCTATGACTCAGAGCTACAGTAGTTTCTTGCCGGCTCTTCTCGGTATAACTAATCAGATTTCCGAACCGGTGGTAGAGTCTTGGCTTATCATAAGTGGCACAAGTTGTCCTATGTGAAATAAATAAATCAAATGCCCGCGACTTCGTCCGCACTCCGCGTGGATTGAGGTTTTTTGGTTCCCGCGGAAACTCTTTAATTTTTCCGGGATAAAAAGATGCCTATGTGTTTTTCCAGACTATAACCTACCTCTGTGCCAAATTTCCAGATCCGTTCAGCCGTTCTGGCGTGATGGAGTGACAAATATCCATCCATCAATCTATCCATCCATCCAAACTGTTTAGATACTCGTAGTTAGCATTTTGCATTATTCGCAAAAATTGGACGTCGTCGTATCGTCATTTGAATCAAATAAATATTATAAATGCGAAAGTTTGGATGGATGTATGGATGTATGGATGTATGGATGTTTGTTACTCAATCACGCCCCAACAGCTGAACGGATCTGGATGAAATTTGGCACAGAGATAGATTATAGTCTGGAATAACACATAAGCTACTTTTTATCCCGGAAAATTAAAGAGTTCCCGCGGGAACCGAAAAAAATCAATCCACGCGAACGAAGTCGCGGGCATCTGCTAGTATACAATGTATTGATGTTCTCATTACCATATCACACTTCCTAGACCATCGGTATATTAGGTAGGTACATTGCCAGTATTGAAGGTCATAAATTTCCTCCGAACACAGGTTATATTTCTCTCAGCGACAGAAGATCCTATGTAACCTAGCGTAACCTAACGTAACCCACACAGTATAATGTTACCTACAACTTGGATACAACAGTAATAGCTGTACCTACTTATTTGATTTCCGAGAGAAGCGGGCATTTTTTGCTGGTTGAAACCTTTCCACATCAACCGATACGATATCCGAAATTACGAAAAAATAACCTACTTTGCCTCGCCAACTGCCTCGTTGGTCTAGTGGTTAGCGTGTTCGACTGCGGCCGACGAGGTCCCAGGTTCGAGCCGGGGTCGGGCCATGATATTAATTACCTATTGGCTTTTTCTGACTAGAAATTCTCAGCACTAACCCCGGAGTTAGGAAGTTGGCGGTGTTTCACCCCCGTGCCTAGGAGAGCACGTTAAGCCGTCGGTCCCGGTTATTATCATTATCATGATAATAGTCGTTAAAGCCAGCCAATCCGCATTGGAGCAGCGTGGTAGGTCTAAGCTCTAATTCCCTCTCCTATGAGAGTGGAGGTCTGTGCCCAGCCGTGGGACGTTAATGGGCTGTAGTGTATTGGATTGGATTGGGAATCTACTTTGTAATTGTGCAAGGAAAATTACAAAGGAGTTTATAGCGAAGTTTTTTTATAATGTAGGTACCTACTGCGATGCTTCATCAGGACTCATATACTTTCTAATTCTACCACCACTACCACCACTACACTTACCACTCATTCGATTAATGATTAATTAGATGACTCGTTAACTCGAATGTATTGTTTCGTTGCCCGTGTTATATTTCAGACAAATCGGACCTAAGTGTAGTAATTAGTAACTGACACTGACTTCAGATCGGATAGTGTAAAAGCACACAAAAAATAGGGAAAAAAATGAATCAACAAAGCATTGACAGGATTTTCTTCTTATGACATCATAGCTCGTTGGATTCAATACAAACGTTGGGATTGTAATCAATTAAAATACCTATCCTACATCAAAGATATAGTAATACTACTTCTAAGAAAAATGTCAAGGTTGTACTTAATTATTGTGTGTTGTAACGGCGTTATTAGTCTAAGGTTGTAGCCATATCTATACTTCTATACTAATATTGTAAAGAGGTAAAGTTTGTGAGGTTGTAGGCTTGTAGGGGGTACCTAATCTCTGGATATACAGAACCGACTTTGAAAATTCTGGTACCAATAGAAAGCCACATTATTTGTGAGTGTCATAGATTAGTGAGTTCCCGTGGGAATTTAAAAAAAAAACCGGCCAAGTGCGAGTCGGACTCGCGCACCGAGGGTTCCGTACAAACCTGTAGTAAGTTTTACGATTTATGACGTATTAAAAATAAAAATTACGTTTGTTGTATGGGAGCCCCCCTTTAATATTTACTTTATTGATATTTAATTATTTATTTTGAAAGGTAATATACAAGTTAATATTCTGTGAAAATTTGAACCGTCTACCTGTTACCGTTTTTAATATTGAGCAAAAAAATACGAAAAAAACACGTTTATTGTATGGGGACCCCCCTTAATATATATATTTTTTTAATTTTTAGTATTTGATGTTATAGCGGCAACGGAAATACATCATTTGTGAAAATTTCAGCTTTCTAGCTATCAGGGTTTATGAGATACAGCCTGGAGACTGCCAGACAGACAGACAGACAGACAGACAGCGGAGTCTTAGTAATAGGGTCCCGTTTTTACCCTTTGGGTACGGAACCCTAAAAACTTATTTCACGCCGACGGAGTCGCGGGCATCTGCTAGTTATACATATAGCTTCAGTAGTTAACTTCTATCTATCATAAATTCTGTGAATGTACTTAGCAAAGTGTCAGGCGTCAGCCTATGCCACTCTCCCAGGTCCTAGCTAAACTATACCCATGCCAAAAATCACGTCGATACGTTGCTCCCCTGTTGCTCCGTTGAAGCGTGATTGAAGGACAAACTAACAAACAAACGCACTTTCGCATTTATAATATTAGTAAGATTGTAGAGGCTATTATAAATGCACAGTTAGATTATCGAGCGTTAATGGAATATTTTACAGCGTAGCCGGTCCCATGCGCAGATTGCGGAGCTATGGCGGTGTGCAATCCAGACTGCGCCTGATTACGCAATAAATACTTCTAGCAGTTAGATTTAGTATATAAAGCGACGATGTTACGTTAGACTTATGCCAGCAGGGTGATTGTGTAAAACCTGCATCAATCATTGATACAGTCTCTATTGTTTTGATTGGGCGAATTTATGGTATTCTTGCTGCGTCAATGGATTTTGGCCAATAGTGGAAGATTGGCCAATAGTGGTAGATTCACTTGACGATTCAAAAGTACTTGTAAAAGTTTAGTTGAATGCTAATCAATCAGAAGTGATTGCGATCGTCACACTGTAACTGTCATTTTTAGACAATTGCCCTCCAGTGTGCTTAGCATGCGCACAACGAGATTATCTCGCGACGAGAGAGAGAGATGTTGTCGTTGCCGGCTAATTTTTCATTTACCCTAACATAGACAAAATGCGGTATAGTACCTACCTATTACAAAAAAAAATAGTCGACATGTTCGTAGAGAAAAATACCACAGTTAAGAAATATAACTTTTATTTCTACTTTTGACGTAACGAGACAAGTAACCATGTTAGCTTCGGTAGACAGAGAGATATCGGGTAGACATAATTTTACTCGTATAGTGCGCATCCTAGCCATACAGGATTACTTACACTTACAACTTTTACTCACGTAATCCGTTGACTGCATGAGTAACATAACTCATAATGTTAACAGTCTTGTCAGTCGAGTATTGTATGCAAATGTTAGATAAGTTTATTTTTTTTAATTTATAGGCTAGCAGCTAGCCTATAAATTAAAAAAAAAAAACTTATACAGCGCTTGGCTGCAAGCAAGTCTGATTGCAGCCAAGCGCTAGCCGCTAGCGCTCCGATTGCACGATTGTAAAGACAATCGTGCATTGTCGAGTCAACATCTCCTGAAGATGCTCCGGTTTCGGAGTGAAACGTACGTTGAGAGTGATTTGGAGGATTTGTGTGGTGTGGTGCGGTGCCGGTGCGAATTGCTGGGTGGTGGGTGTTCGCATTCGCATGCTATTGGTGAAGGACACGCACTGTACCACATAGATTGGTCTGCTGTGGCGGATTATAGCGAATTAAACTTCTCGTTCATTCATAATAATTTTGAAAGCTCACGAGTAGTTTTAATAATGTTATTGTGTTTGATAATGTGACCCCCAACAACATCTTCCATAGATTCCTTTAAGTAAATGCTAAATTAAATGCTAATCGTTAAGTTATGTCACAGAAACATGACAAAATGACGCTGTTTCATGCTAAAGAACTAAAATGCCCAGGATCCTGTAAAGAACGCCTGAAAATATCTAAGTGTTACCGCTAAGTTAAATGTTAAAGACTGAATCCAAATGAAGAATGCTGTACCGTGCAAAATAGATCACGCCTGGCAAAACTGCTCAAAATCTTGTACTTAAAGATGGTCTAAAAATCACTTATTTTTAGTAAGTATCTTACTAGCTGATGCCCGCGACTTCGTCCGCATGGTTTAAGTTTTTTTGATTCCCGCGGGAACTCCTTAATTTTCCGGGATATAAAGTAGCTGTCACTCTCCAGGTCCTCAACTATTCTCATGCCAAAAATCAAGTCGATCCGTTGCTCCGTTGCAGCGTGATTGAAGGACAAACCAAGAAACCAATAAACCAACAAACAAACACACTTTCGTATTTATAACACTTATTAGTATGAAGTAAAATTTTGTCACAGAAAGATGACAAAATGTACCTAGAAAAACTAAAGTTTAAATTCCTGTAGTAAATATCATGCGAAAAAACTCACGCCCGGGCCCAAAAGTGCCCGTAGTAATCCTGAAAAGGCGACATTACCTAGCCATCCATTCCAGAAGGGCACACAGACACTTCACTAAACTTTTACTTTCCCGCGTTCCCCGCGGTACCACAACCGAGCACGGTCCTACACTGGCCGAGCTCGCGCTGGACTCGGAATAAAATATAAATTCTTTAGGCTGGCCCTGTATGGGACTATGGGTACAGTCGCGCGGAAGGAGCCCTTCGATTTGGCCCGGAGCCTGCAGTGTACTGTTTTATTTCTGATTGGGAGCCTAGAACTTGTATAGTGTAAATCAGTTTACGGTACTGTCGCGTGGAAAACCGTTTAGGGTTTTTTCTTTGACATAATAGCTGCTTAGATGAAGAGCAAGAACAACCGATCGCGTCTTTGAGTTTGAATATTGCTGAAGCGATTTTAGTCAAAGATTCACAAACAGATATGCAGAAAGTTCCGTATTAAGTTCACCTGAGGTTATCATTCATGACTCATGGGTGCAGCCGGAGTAGGTACTTGATTCTAGGTCAAATCTGGAATACCCATTCAAGGATTTCTATAAGACGTGATCTTGTGTTGCTTGTGTCCACAGATAGCTTGCTGAAGTTCGGCCTTTAATAGGGGGTCACCGCTGCACTGAATTTCCGGTGCGGGGTCACCATTCCAGCACTTTCGGATCCAAATTGAAATTACCCTATCGGTTATTCGAACTGTCTGCATCGCCCATTGCCAACTGTGTCTATCTGAGACACCATTAGTAAATAAACTGATGATTTTCGTTCTCTCTTTCCTCTTCTCTTATTGTCACGTGATAGCCTTAATAGACCTCCTCCTATAATAATTAAAAGGACTCGCGGGCACCTTTAACTATTTGGAGTTGTCTCTCTCTGCGTCGTATTCCCCTTTCCCTGAGGGTCGTGACCCTTTCCACCAATAATCTTTATATGGACGATTTCTTGGAGTTATATTTACGTTTTAAGAAATCAAAATACCTGTCACTTGCTCCAAACGGTGAAGGAGACATCGTCGGTATATATATATAGGTACTAGATGGGCCCTTTCACAGAAAAAAAAAGGCGTCCGACCTGTAGAGCGCGCTCCACATCTGTATAAGCCTGTCCTTGTCCCCGCCATAGCGCTGTCCCGCTTTTCAGGCTAGATGGCGTTCTTTGTTTGACAGGGCCCGTCTATGTAAATTGAAGCCGTTGGAAGGAGAACATAATATCGTGAGTAAACTGCATGCCTGAGTAAGTACTTCATAATGTTCAACTCGAAGGTATGTGAAGTCTTCAAGCTGCACTAGCGTGGTGGATTATGGACCAAACCCTTCTAATTCCGAGAGGAGACTCAGTAGTGGGTTGAAAAGATGATACAGGTATTTAATATTTATTAAATACCAGTGAAAAATTTTTATCGACGCTTGTACATACGATGGTCTCAAAAACGTCTCAAAGCTATACCTAAAGCACGTCTGCTGTTTACCCACCTTATAAAAACTTTAGACCGATATGTTTTTGTAGTTTTTACCTGTAAGTAACTGTTAAGTTTTTAGATGTTTTCGTCTTGCTCTAGGTACCACACAGCAAACTGTTGACTGTTAAGTTATCAGTAACAGATTACAGACGGTTTTGTTTGCTGGATGCATACCTACTACCATCGCTTAAAGGCGTATTGTTTTAATATTGAAGACGTTCGTGTTTTAGAATTATAATCCTTATTTTAGGGACGTCAAGGTAAGTACTTACGTGACATAAAAATAACTAGCTACCTACCTAGTACTTAAGTACCTACGTGTAATTCGTTCGCATGGATAGGTTTCTTAATTCCTGCGGGATCTTTGATTTTCCGGGAAAAAAGTAATGCTTTTAAGCCCTTCCGCGGGATGCTGGATGATGGATGCAATAAGCTGAACAGATGGGCCGTGAAAGCGTACCAAACAAACTCACATTCGCATTCATAATGTTATTAAAAAAGTTAGTTAGGATATAATATATTACTAGCTGATGCCCGCGACTTCGTCCGCGTGGATTGAGGTTTTTCGGTTCCCGCGGGAACTCTTTAGTTTTCCGGGATAAAAGCCTATGTACCTATGTACCTATGTAGCCTATGTGCTATTCCAGACTATAATCTGTCTCTGTGCCAAATTTCATCCAGATCCGTTCAGCCGTTGGAGCGTGATTGAGTAACAAACATCCACAGATAACGGAAACAACCTTGATTCTCTTATCTGTGCAAACATCCATACATCCATACATCCATCCAAACTTTCGCATTTATAATATTTATTTGATAATTATTATAGTGTAACGCGGTCTAACTTCTGATTTCCTCTCTCATATTATGAGAGTGGAGGCCTGTGCCCAGCTGTTGGATGTTTGTGGGCTGTAGGGTGTTGTGGATAGTGTAACGGCCGTCCGCCGTACGTCTCACAGTAGCTGAAGACATTAAAATCGTAATGGCCACGTGGATTAATCAAATTATCCATGCGAATGTACCGCCGCGGCGCGCGCGCAGCCTCCGGTCGACGCTCGCAACCAGTCGGACCGCATGCGCCCCTCCCCGCACCGCACCCCACAACCGCGCACATCCGAAAATACACCCTAAAACACCCAGACCAAAGTCCAAAATCCCCAAACCGCAAACCAACTTTAGACCATTCCCGAAACGAAGTCACCACAACATGAACATGCAGGGTTTACATATTTGCCCAAAACTGATATAATCTCAACTCTATTCGCTTGAAATAAAGTCTGTTCTCGTAATCGAAGGGTGGTGGAATGCACCTGAGCTACCGGGCCTCGCAATCATTGTGGCGGCATACAACAATAATATTTACTGATAGGTATAGATTTTAAAATGCGATCAGTGGAACACGTGGTCAGTGGTTCGTATCCAGGATTTGAAGACCATGCGAATACTTGGACATACAAATCTAATGGTCTGGTCACCTTTTAGTAAAGCGCTCTCTACCTTATTATAATAAGCAAGAAATAATAGCATAGGTTACGACTTACGACTTACGAAGGTAGCATATTAGGTTATTCCAAGACACGGGAAGTCGGGAACCCAATAACTAATTCCGCCTAATTCCCGTTTCTTCTTAATAATAGAGTTTGCTTTCTTTGCGATAGAGTCCTTAAGGACATTACCTAATCCTTTAACAGACTTGATGATTTTATAGAACCTGTAAAGTTTCCAAAAAAATTACCAAAATAATTTTCAACTAAGTAGGTAAGTAGGATGGGAGGGGAAGAGAAACAAATTAAAATATTATGCTTACTACTCTTTGCTAAAGTAAAATCTCTTCGCAAGCGTGTTCCTGCTCTATCAAAAGTCTATAGACACTGTTGATCTAACCACCTGCGGTTCATGATGGACGGACGGACGGACAGAGGAGTCTTTGTAAAAGGGTCCCGTTGGCGCCCTTTGGGTACGTGCCCCTTAAAAAATGTAAGTAAGGAGTAAGTATAGGTTGCAAGTTGCAACTCAATGTTACACAAAATTGATTCGTTCCTGCCTCCCGCATTCCGTCTAAGTAATTTATGAATACCACAACGTCATATTAATCCCATGGGGTTTATTTATGGCGTATCAACCGGGTGCCCCGCTGAAGGGCCCGGGAATGTTCCTTATAAGGGCCCGCTTATCATTTGTTTTATCATTTGCATCCCGGCCCGCGTACCCCTTATCCGTTAATGGCGGTCATAAATCTCGCGATCTCGTTTAAGTATAATTGAATATGTTTATGAAACTATTATCCTACCATGTACCAATATTATAATAGGTACCAATATTATATGGGATATAGGACCACATTTGGCTAATTTATTGAGGGATATTCTGCTCTGTTATCCCGTCAAGCGCAAGCACCAAGGAACCCATTTTTATTTTATGTACTGTTTCTACTTCAATGGGCTGGGCATTTACAACGTACCTATTCTGTGGTACGACCATCGAAATATTACGCGTTATTAGTCTAAAGGCATACTAGTACGAAGACCATCGTCAAAAAGATCATGACGTCACAGCCTGATGGGCGACGATTTCGGTAGGCCAAAGCTGCGCTGGATTGATGGAGTCGTCCGAGATGCAAAAGGGCCGTGAGAAGATATCAGATAGACAGACATACACCTCATAATTTCATCTTATGGTTATATTGCAGCTCATTGCTAAGCACGAAGTTCCTTTCGGAATGAGAAGGGTTTGGCCATAATCTACCACGCGGGCCACGAGCGGATTGGTAGACAGACAGACACAATTTTTCTCATTTATTTCCAGAACCAATTTAAGTTTTTTGTTTCCCGCGGGAACTCCTTCATTTTCTGGGATAAAAAGTAGCCTATATCACTCTCACTCACGACTATACTCATGCCAAAAATCACGTCGATCCGTTGCTCCGTTGCGGCGTGATTGCAGGACAAACCAACACACTTGCGCATTTATAATATTAGTATGAAGTATGATAATTAAATAATTATTCTCTCTAGAATGAATTAAGTAGGTAATAAATTGAATAGATATTTACTTACCTGCTCAAATACAATATGTACTTACAATCCTAATAAGATGCGTGCTTGTAATGGATCGCTCGTTGCTTCGTAGACAAGTTACAAGCAGGGGTCTTGGGTTGCGTTCCCGTTAGGGGCAAAAGTTTAAATGAAACTAAGATTTATTGACTTCTCAAGTATGTAAATCCAACTTGTCACCAAGAAGTGGTATTTTAATGCATTACTTATATATTAGGTTTCGTTGAAGGAAATTATAGGTTGAATACCTACGTCTATCTAAAGTCATATTGCTGCAGGTTATACTTACTTATGTAGGTATCTTTCGACGACGTCCCAGGGGGTCTACTCTCTTTCTCTCAAACGAAACTTCGCAAATGAACGAAAAAGCTAAATTCTTCTAATTAGTCGGTTATTAGAACCACACAAAATCGTTCAATCCAATCGGTCACGAAAATTGTCTATGGATCCGTACTTCGTCTGCGTGTCCGAAAACGAAATAGAGTACCTAGAGGAGAACGAAATTTCGTTTAAATTTCGTTCGTTTGCGAAGTTTCGTTTGAGAGAAAGAGAGTATAAGGTATTATCTATGGAAAGTAGACCCCAAGGTGCGCTATGGATTTGTATTATACCAATAGGAGATCCAGGGTACTCGATCCCCGGTAGGGTCAATTTGGGAATTCATAATTTCTAAATATTCTCTGGGGGTCTACTCTCTTTCTCTAAAACGAAACTTCGCAAACGAACGTAATTTGTCGGTTATTAGACCCACACAAAATCGTTCAATCCAATCGGTCACGAAAATTTTCTATGGATCCGTACTTCGTCTGTGTGTACGAAAACGAAATAGAGAAAATATTATGTAGGAGAAGAGTTAACGAAATTTCTGTGTGTACGAAAACGAAATAGAGAAGAGCATAGAGATAATATTATGTAGGAGAGGAGTTAACGAAATTTCGTTCGTTTGTTTGCGAAGTTTCGTTTTAGAGAAAGAGAGTAGACCCCCTGGTCTGTCTGGTGGCAGGAATAGGCATCTATATAAACTTTTTTTTTTTTTTTATCCACTACAAGCTAGCCCTTGACTGCGATCTCACCTGATGGTAAGTGATGATGCAGTCTAAGATGGTAGCGCGCTAACCTGTTAGGGGCATGGCAGTTATATTAAACCCATACCCCTATTCGGTTTCTACACGGCATCGTACCGGAACGCTAAATCGCTTAGCGGCACGTCTTTGCCGGTAGGGTGGTAACTAGCCACGGCCGTAGCCTCCCACCAGGCCAGACCAGGGAAATTCAGAAATTATAAATTTCCAAACCCTGCCGGGGATCGAACCCGGGACCTCCGCACGTTAAGGCAACAGCGCTCAACACTGCGCCACGGAGGTCGTCAAAAACAGTCGTCAAAAACTCCATAAACAGGTCGAATTATTCGTTTGACAAACGATTACGATTACAATTTCCTTACACAATCGGGGGACTGAGTCGTACTCTAATATACCTAGTCCGAAACACTTAACTGACCCGGTTACCTAGCGTCACTAGTATTTAAGGAAAATTGAATAAAAACAAAAACTATTAGGTAATAATTAGCAATTTTGGCCACCGGGCCAGATATGTTTGTGGGACTATAAATCCTACTAAGTAATACTTATTATATTATGCGAAAGTGTGTCTGTCTGTCTCCTACGCTTTAACGGCCCATCACATCAACCGATTTTGATGAAATTTGGTATAGGGGTAGGTTGCATCCCGGAGAAGGACATAGGCTACTTTTCATCCCGGAAAAATAAGGAGTTCCCGCGGGAATCAAAAAACTTAATCCACGCGGACGAAGTCGCGGGCGTCATCTAGTAATTAATTTAAGTAAATAAAACAACAAAATGTTACTGGAATAATATATTATAGAACAATAGTATTCTCTTACCGCTATACAATATAAATTACCGATAGCCTGCTGAACGTTACAGATACAAAATATTTAATTAATCATTATGTAATAATTAAAATTAATTTATTTTTATCGTGATAACCTATGTATACCGCGGGTTTTTTTAATTGGGACAGTATGGGGAAATCCAAAATATCGGGGGAACAATGGGGGGTACATGGAAACTGTCTGTATATATAAAAAACTTCATAAATCAACTTTTTCCGTCCCGTTTTTATTCCCCCCATACAATTAAATGACTCTTACATAAAACATCGATGCATAAAACTAAGTAGATCAGTAACGTCCAAAATATGGCAATTTTATACATTTCAAGGGATACCTTGACTAAAAAATGTACTATGCCAGAAATTTTGTCAAAAAAGAATACTTGATGGCTCCGATGGTTATGAAAATCACCATACTGTTCCAGTAAAAAAAAAGCACTATAACACCCGTCGCCAAACGCTCGCCTATACACTACACAATTTGTTTTCAATTACCTACATAAATGCGTCGCCGACTTGAATTGGGTATTTATTTACTATTAAAATAAATTATTTTTTAGCGATTATTAAATAGAGGATCTCCCAAAAGTCGTAATATCCACGTCCTCTGTTAGTTTTGTTTTGTGCTCGTGAAAAAAGCTTACTATACAATCGAAGATTACGTAAATGATAAAAAAAACAGCGTGGATTTGATTCGCTCCAGCTATGCGTGGGACTGCAGTTACTTGTATCATTATGATGATTGTAAGTTTTGATGGAAAAGAGCAACCACCGAGTTTCTTGCTGGCTCTTCTCGGTAGGAATGGCATTCCGAACCAGCGGTAGATTCATATTATAACGATTCAAAAGCGCTTGTAAAAGCTTATTTGAATAAAAAACATTTTGAATTTTTGAATTTTTTTGTAACTAACTACATATTTTAAACTATCGATTAAAGTAAAAAAGTGCGTCGAACTTTGATGACGTCACTATGCAATATGTATTTCATACTAAATCCCAAACTAAGCACGCGTCATTGACGCTTGAAAAAAAGTTGCCGATTTGACTAACTAGTTGTCAAATACCCAATAATTGCAATATGTCATGGAGTCGGCCGCGTTCGATGTTCGGCCAACAGCAAGTTTCCACAAGTCAATACGGCTAATAATAACTTTTAGGTACAGTAGGTCAGTCCCCGCAAACGTTCTGCGATCGAATGCAGCCAACCGAATTACAGTTTACATTAGTCGGTGACCGAAACCGGTTGCAGGCGAATTCGGTCAAACCGACCTGATGTAAACGCGCCTTAAAGATCCTCCTCCTCCTTTTTTGGAAGTCGGTTAAAAACATTATGAACGTGTGCATGTGAGACGCGCTCCGATTGGCCGTGCATTTAAGTACCTAATGTGTTTGCGGATTTATAATGGTCGATTCATATTATTCCAGTGTATGGTAAATGCGGCCAGTCCAGCACTCAACAACTTTTCAATTAACATACATCTAATTTTCATTTTATTTGATATTATTTGTAATTTAGCAGCTTAGATTGACACCGCTGTCCGTAAATTACTTAGTATGGAGCTGACAATTTATTATCATTCGCTAAATGCAAAAACAAGTACTTCATTCCTAAAACATCAACAAGTTAATCAAGTTTCCTCTGCCCTAAGGTTGCCTGTAAGAGATCGCTATTTAAGCGATAAGGCCGCCTGTTGCCATATCCATTATTTATGATTGATTTTGTGTTTGTATTTCTTTTAATGGTGTACAATAGAGTATATTTAACTTTTACTTTACTGTATCAACTAATCGCCCATTCCAGTGTCTGGAAACAGGTTTATGGTATAATGTAGTGTAGTCGAGTGACAACTGGAATGAACAACTATGCCATCCAGCTCAGTGCAGCGCTGCCTGCATATAACTTAATGGTTCCAGAAGCTAGTATCATGTGAACCGGCCATTAAACCAAACTTAAGCTTGGTAAATTGTGCGTGAGAATTTAACATCGACATAAAGGAACAAATAAGTCTACATTTGCAATGTGTGACTGTGCGTAGCGAGGAATATGTGGAAATTCTACCAATAGATTTTACATAGCTGTGTTAAAAAAAGGATTAAAGAAGCGAAGTTTTTAAAGACCCATCTGTATGATTGCTAAACTTGTTTTGAATTCTAATTATTATTAGAATTATTATTATTAGCCCTATTGGGCTAGGATCTTTTACCGCTATTGCCTTATCTCTAACTGATTTTTGTGACATAGAGATATCGTTAATTGAACAATGAATAACCGATAATGATTCCAAAGAATGACCAAAAACGTACAACAGATAAGTAAATAGTTTCCGTTCAATTATTGCAGATAAGAGGAAATATTTTTATATCAGCTTACAACTTACAATCATACAAAGAAACTAGTTGTCACGCCCTGGCTTTTCTCGTTTGGATTTTTTTAATCGTTTCTTAACGGGATTATAGCGTTACACTTATAAGTGCACACCCAATGTAAAGTTCAAAACTAGTTGCAGCGACTGGAATTATGTGAACCGGCCTTAAGTTCTACATTAGTGATATTTTACAATGAAGCATACCGGCATGACATGGTACTAGTTATTACACCAGAGTTGTCTCGCGAATCGCTTTCAAATTCTTAAACCTTATAAAAGTATTCTAACGGATGAGTTATTTAGCCACAATTATATTATAATGTGATTTAAGCTTAAAACTAGAAATTAAAAAAAAAACAAGCATCCGTTAAAATAATTTTATTAATAAATTACAATACATTAGCGCGAAGCTAAATGACATATCACAATTCATAATTTTTCATACAGAGATAATTTTTAAAATATCGATTATATTTTACACGGCAAAAAAGACAGGGTTTACTGGATCCAGCACTGGAATAATGTTAGCCGGCCATTATTAAGGATTTAAACTTCGACATTGTCTGTGGTAAAAATCAATATTAACATTATAAAATATGCGAAAGTGTGTCTGTCTATTTGTCAGTCTGTGTGATATGCTTTCCTGACCCATCTTTTAAACGGATTTTGACGAAATTTTGTGCAGAGATAGGGTGCATCCCAAGGAAAGGACAGACATTTTTATCCAAGAAAAACAAACTGTTTCGACAGGATTTCGGAAACCTAAATCCATGCCAAAGAAGTCGCGGGCATCCTAAATTTAAAAAATAAATGAAGGGTTTTGGTTTTGTCTGCAATAGACTCAGATGTAGCGGGCGACGCGGGGCCTACTCTAACAGCGTAAACTTGACTATAATCTTCCACACACCACACACGCTTTCAATTCATTTTGTTTTTGATATCTTCAAACATCAGCATATCTGAAATGGAATATAAAATGGAAAATAAATAATCATTAACCCACTACTGAGCAATATACTCTTAGAAGCAAGGCTTGACGACCTCCATGGCGCAGTGTGTAGCGCTGTTGTCTTAACGTGCGGAGGTCCCGTGTTCGATCCCCGGCAGGGTCAATTTGGGAATTTATAATTTCTGAATTTTCCCTGGTCTGGCCTGGTGGGAGGCTTCGGCCGTGGCTAGTTACCACCCTACCGGCAAAGACGTGCCGCCAAGCGATTTAGCGTTCCAGTACGATGCCGTGTAGAAACCGAATAGGGGTATGGGTTTAATATAACTGCCTCGCCCCTAACAGGTTAGCCCGCTACCATCTTAGACTGCATCATCACTTACCATCAGGTGAGATCGCAGTCAAGGGCTAACTTGTAGTGGATAAAAAAAAAACAGTATAAATGCAGTTTGTTACTCAATCACGCCAAAATAGCTGAACGGATCTGAATGAAATTTGGCACAGAGATAGATTATGGTCTGGAATAACCAGGCCAGACCAGGGAAAATTCAGAAATTATAAATTCCCAAACTGACCCTGCCGGGGATCGAACCCGGGACCTCCGCACGTTAAGACAACAGCGCTACACACTGCGCCACGGAGGTCATCAAAACTGATATTATAAATGTATAGATCTATATAATTTACCTCAATGTTATTTCCTAGCTTGCAGCGCATTGGAGAGCCAGTCCATCGCCTGGTCGAGTCCCTCTCCCTTCACGGCGGAGGTCTTGAATATCTGGAAGGTTCTATCGCGCAGCGCGTCCAGCCCCAGGGCTTGGTGCACCTCCGCTACCGTGAGACAACCAGCCATGTCCTGCTTGTTGGCTAGCACTACTAGGATTGCGTTCGCTAACTCATCTTCCTGGAATTCATTAATTTAGTAGTATTAAGAGCAATTGCCTCGTTGGTCTAGTGGTTATCATGTTCGACTGCGGCTGACGAGGTCCCAGGTTCGAGTCCCGGGTCAGACCATAATTAGTTGGGTTTTTCTGATTAGAAATTCTCAGTACTAGCCCGGAGTTAGGAAGTTGGCAGTGTTTCACCCCCATGACTCGGAGAGCACGTTAAGCCGTCGGTTCCGGTTATTATCACTAACATGATAATAGTCGTCAAAGCCCGCCAACCCGCAATGGAGCAGCGTGGTGGGTCTAAGCTCTAATTCCCTCTCTCCTATGAGAGTGGAGGCCTGTGCCCAGCAGTGGGACGTTAATGGGCTGTAGTGGAAGAGCAATTGAGATGTAGCAAGGTACAAAGACAAAAGGTGGACCTACTTAATATAAAAATGTGAGGCCCAGTAGGCAAAAGGAGAGTAGGAAGACGGAGAAAAAAAATGGGCTGATGACATAATTGATATAGCAGGAAAAAGTTGGATGAGCATTGTTACCAATAGACAAAAATGGAAAAGAATGGAGGCTTTTACCCACAGGGGACCACACATTAAAATAAATCAAACCATTTGTACAATTTTGTAATCTTTTTGGCCTTATTTTAGTTTTAAGTGATAACTGTAAATTATATAAGTAAAAACGCTGTTGATTACAGACAAATAAACAAAATACAAAAAAAAAATTTCATAAACACTGTAAAAATTGTAATTATGTGGGATATAAAGCTTTAAAATTAATATTAATAAAGTAGGTACTACTCAGTGCCTGATGAGTGAAGACCAATGTCTTTGAACAGTGTGTGTTGCCAGTGATGAAATACAGATGCAAGACTTGGTCGCTAACTATGGGCCTCACAAGAAAGCTCTCACTCAGCGGGTGATGGAGAGAGCTATGCTTGGAGTTTCTTTACCCAAGCAAATCAGAAATGAGGCTGTTTAAGCCATGTGCATTTTAAAAAACTTCAGATTTTAAAGACTTACTTTCTTCCTGAAATAATAATTCCTTGACTCCTAAAGCCAGCATGAACTCCCTGCACTTTATAGTAAAAAGTAATGTGGTTTTAAGTAATTTAATGAAGTTATAATAAGTATCAAATACTTACTCTTAACATATGTACTAGCTCATCTTTAGATATTCCTATTCGATCCCTGTCGGCTGAGTCAACAACATATATTATCGCATCTGTGTTGCCATAGTAACATCGCCAATAAGGTCTGAAATAACAAACATTAACATTAAACCTTTATAGTTAACATTTCGTAACATATCTGATAAGAATCACACACAGTTTGTTATCAAAAACCATTAGGAAATGATAACAGTTATAGTAAGTTTTAACTAGAATTTCAGAATTCAACTTTTATGTACTTAAGTACCTAAAGATAACCTAACTTGGATGTATCGTTCTAGACAAGCTTTAATTTTTTATCAATAGCTACAGTCACTAATAAAGACAATTCTAGACTTAGAACAATATTCAGATTAAGCTATGTAATAGAATACCATGCATTTCACATATTTTCCAAAGAAAAATGGCTGGTTTTGTCCTTACAAATGTCAGTAAGTACATTATCACTGCAATGACACAGATATTAAGTAAACTGGGCTGACCATGAAGGTAATTTCCAAACTGCATCATTTTACAAAGGAATTTAATTGTAAAAACCTAATCTTCACCCACGATTAACTTTGTGTTCTATAAAAACAAGGTTAAACTTTTTGTTGCATACTTTTTCAAGTAAATAACCTCAACATACCTGATGCTAGTTTGTCCACCCAAATCCCACACTTGGAACTTTAAATTTTTATATGTGACTTGTTCCACGTTGAAACCGATTGTTGGTATGGTCGTGACCACCTCACCGACTTGTAGTTTGTACAATATTGTTGTCTTCCCGGCGCCGTCCAAACCGAGGATCAAAATCCTCATTTCCCGTGCACCTAGCAACCCTCGGAAGTAACTAAATAGACCACCTGGAAGATTTTAACGTTATATCCATAAATACGGGAAGAAATAACGAGTAAATATAACAAAAAACTTGTAAATTCGCTCACCCATTTCTATTTGATAGCTTAGCCTATAAAAACATTAGCTACTACAACTAAGGAATGTTAAAATCTCTTGCTTTATACATCAAAAATTACGTATAATCCCTAATTAACAAGAATTTTGCAATATTTATACACTTTTAAAGCTTTCTATCAACATAATATATTCGGAAATTGTTTCTAAATTCTAATCATTTGACGTGTAAGCAAGCACTCAAAAAGTAAAAACCAAAATGTCAAAAATGTTGCCAGTTGCCACTTGTCACAAAAATTATACAGACTAACAAAAAAATTATATATTTTTTTTAAATGTTTATTATTTTTGTAAAATGGAACCTTGGTTTCATATTTCAGACTTCTAATATAATAACTCTATGTATCAAAATAATAATCCAAACTGCTGATCTCAAACTTTGCTCCTGTTCACACTGCTATAGCAAACATTTAACATCACACTTTTGCATTTTATTTAATACCGTTGTTGTAATCAGTAGGTACATACTTAGCTGTATAATAATTCTGCGCATTGCTGGTCACACAAGTGAAAGCCCAATTATGTCAAGTACCACTGGTCCAATTATTGAGGATACGATGTAGGTACATCATAATTTTTAGGGTTCCGTACCAAAATGGTAAAATGGAACCCTTATGGTGCGACTTTCTCCGTCTGTCTGTCTGTCCGTCCGTCACACTCGATTATTTCAGTAACTACCGAAGCTATCGACATGAAATTTGGAATAGTTGTGTATATTAGTGGCCCAAAGACACTGGAATTAAAAAAAATTGGAAATTATTTTTGTTCTTATTTAAAAAGGGGGGAAAATCGGAGGGTTGAAATTTAAAAGTGAGATAACTGTACTGTGTGGGGTATCATATGAAAGGGTTTACTTTGTACATTCTAAAACAGATTTTTAATTATTTTTTTAGTCATGATAGTTTTTGATTTATCGGGCAAAATGTCGAAAAAAATGCCGTTCCGCCCCCCTTATCTCCGGAGTTTACCAATCGAAAAATCTGAAATAATTATGGTCAATAGGAATTTATGTATATTTTACAGGAAAACTATAGCCAATGCTCTAACTAGCATAGTTTTTTTGATATTAACAGTAAACCTCTACAAACAAAGTTAGTTTTGCGGTTCATTTCGTCTTGTTTTTAATACGTCATAAATCGTAAAACTTACTACAGGTTTGTACGGAACCCTCGGTGCGCGAGTCCGACTCGCACTTGGCCGGTTTTTTATTTAATCAGCGTGGGAAAAAAACAAAACCAATAAACCAAAATTACCATTTTAAATTATTTTCAAACTTTATGTACAAGGACAGATTGGATAGATGCACTCATGCATCAAATCAGTTGTTGTTCGCATAGTTTATGGATTAAAATTGAAGAAAACATTTTTTTTAATTGCTCGGCCAACGGTGAACACTGATAATAAAAATTACAACAAATCCATACAACACAGTACCTACCAAAATATCATAATTTCCAATCCATAGACGTCATCGTCATGGGAGTCGGGAAGCCATGCAAATGAATCACAAACTATCTATCTATATAATTAACTCTTCTAGTGTATTTTCATACCTCAGATGTTGTTGATTGTACAGGAATTCCTATGTGGCCGTAAACCCTGATGAGAATAATGAGTGACTCAGGTCTCAGGGGCTTGTAATTAAAGTTACGCGCAAGTTATGTTATAGTACCTTTATCTTTATTACCTTTATTATGACTGTATCAGTTTTCTTTATTACTCCATGCTCTTGTAAGATGCCATACTTGTATTAAATCAGTTCTACTTCAAGCTACCTCTCGGACGGTCGTCCTGGTTTTCATTTTTAAAAACCCTTCCGTCAGGCTCCACGATTTAACTGGCGCAATCGGTTTGGGATCGCGAATTAATTCAAGTACCTAACATCCTTGTACGCGGTCCACAAGAATCAACATCTCCCGTGGCCTGGAAGACTAAGACGAAGAAGAGCGGTAGCAGAACTCAGCCTGACATCGGCATGTTCGTGGGGTAAGCATTTAACTCTGTTGCCCACGAGACTCCTGTACTATACCATATTAACCTCTATGATCTAGTGCATGGTTTTTGACTCACTTATTGTGCTTAATTTATTAGGTAACAATTTATTCTAAAACTCATTTATTTTGTGTATTTTTATATTTTTGTGTGAGTTGCTAAAATGGCAACTGAACCTAAAAATGAAGACACTGTCATACAGAGGGAAATTGATTATAAAACTCTATCATTTTTCCTACCAAGTTATGATGGTAATAAAAAAACATTATCCTTCTACATAAAGAGCGTCGAAAGCGCGTTAGACTTAATAGACAATAAACAAAACATTAGTGTAGCTTGTTTAATTAGGAATAAACTCTCAGGTAAAGCAGTCGAAGCACTCTCGGAGTGTACCAACTTCAATAGTTGGGATGATATTAAAGAAATATTAATCCGTAGATTCGGAGAATTCAGGGACGAGGTACAAGTCGTCCAAGAATTAATGCATTTAAGAAAGGACAAACTAGATATAGACGCCTTTGCGGATAAAGTTAGGGAATTAACTTACACGTTAATTAATTTTGACCAAAACAAAAAAGCATATTACGAAAAAATGGCTACGAACTTATTTTTAGACCAACTGGACTCAATACTGGCGCTTAGCGTTCGCGTCCAACATACAGATTCCCTAGAACAAACAATAGTCCTGGCAAAACAGGAAGATCTAAAATTAAAAAATAAAAGGGCACTTGAATTTAAAACAAAACAACTAAACAATAGACCAAACATCGTGCCAAATAATTATAAATTTCAGAAATCTTTATTGCCACATAATAGGTTTTCTCAACAACCAACAACGTATAGGTTCAATTCTCAACCAACTAACAAACCCGTGTATAGGCAACCCTTAGGTAATCCTAGGCCGGCACTTCAGCCCGGTCCTTCTAACAAACAGATCAAGCCCGCGCCATACGCGCCCGTCAACTTCCAAGCTGATCTACCAGATCAGTTGGAAGAATACCAAAACGGCGAAAATAACGTTGAAATTATTGACAGTTCCGAAGAGTTAGACGGTAACGATCAAAATTTTTATCAGGTTCAGGAGGAAGAATTCCCAACGTAGTGTACCTAAATCTTCACTATCGCAATCGCCTTCCGTATATTTACCTAGAAGAATTAGGCGGTCGGTTATTACTTGATACCGGAGCTTCGCAAAGTCTTATCTCGCCGGACGCTTTGTTAAACGTAAACACACGGTTCGAGCGTGAGACCCATTACATTAAGACGGCTCATAACGTAACTAAACATGATACGGTTGCATACATACCACTCCCAGCGTTGTTTAATTGTAATTATGTTCATAAGTTCCTGTTGTTTGACTTTGACTCGGATTTTATTGGCCTAATAGGAGTCGACTTACTCGTTCCTTTAGGATGTAAAATTGATATGAGAAGCATGAAATTAATAACAGATTTCGCTACAATTCCGATAAAAGGTGACATGAAATCATACATTACTATTCAACCTCAATGTGAACAAGTCGTTAATATTCTGTGTAATTATAGCTCAGGAGAGTACGAGTTATCGGAACACGTAACTGACAACGGACTGATGTTTCCTTCGGCATTAGTATCTGTAAAATCAGGAATTATAACGACAACAGTCGTAAACAAATCCGACAATAAGATTAGCATACGTAACAACTACAAATTACCATTAACACCATTGGAAAACGAACCATTTCAGGAAAATGTCACATCAATTAATAACACATCATGTTATAAGGACTTAGACAAATTACTTAAAGATAACCTTAATAGACTTAGAACGAACCATATGAACGAGGAGGAAAGGAGAGAAATAGAGCGGTTATGTTACAATTATAGAGACATATTTTATTGTGAGGGCGTCCCTCTCACGTTCACTCATCAAGTCAAGCATAAGCTTAGAATAACAGATGACACCCCTATTTTCGTACGTAATTACCGACAAGCTCCTAAACAAAAACAGGAGATACAAAAGCAAATCGATGAATTGTTACGACAAAATATAATTAGAGAGAGCAGTTCTCCTTGGTCATGCCCCGTACATATAGTTCCCAAGAAAATAGATGCGTCGGGACAACAAAAATGGAGACTAGTGATAGACTACCGACGACTCAATGAAAAAACCATAGAAGACAAATATCCTTTGCCAAACATAAACGATATCCTGGATAGACTAGGACGTGCACACTACTTTACTACAATCGATCTGGCCTCGGGCTATCATCAAGTCGAGATGGATCCAGCGGATGTAGAAAAAACAGCTTTCAGCACAGATCGCGGACATTATGAATTTTTGAGAATGCCCTTTGGTCTCAAGAATGCCCCTAGCACGTTTCAGAGACTAATGGACACAGTTTTAAGAGGATTAGACGTTTTAACATATTTAGATGACGTTATAATTTATTCCACTTCCTTGCAGGAACATATGGAAAAATGTAGGCAAGTCTTTGACAGATTTCGTTTACATAATTTGAAAATACAATTGAACAAATCAGAATTTCTACAAAAGCAAGTGAAATTCCTTGGTCATACACTTACTGATGAAGGCCTTAAGCCAAACACAGATAAAATAGAAGCTATTAAAAAATTTCCTTTGCCTAAGACTCAGAAGGAAATCAAATCCTTTTTAGGTCTTGTTGGATACTATAGAAAATTCATAAAGGATTTTGCAAAACTTACTAAACCTTTAACTTTGTGCTTAAAAAAGAATGCGAAAATAGAAATAACCCCGCAGTTTACAGAAGCTTTTGAGAAATGCAAAGAAGTCTTGACAAATGCACCCGTGCTGCAATATCCAGACTTTGAAAAACCATTCATTTTGACAACGGACGCTTCCGAAGTAGCAGTAGGAGCGGTCCTTTCACAAGGAAAAGTAGGTTCAGATAAACCTGTAGCTTATGCAAGCAGGACTCTCTCAGTTACAGAACAAAAATATTCCACAATTGAAAAAGAGCTACTTGGAATAGTATGGGCAATCAAGTACTTCCGTCCATACCTATATGGGAAGAAATTCACCATATACACAGATCATCGTCCACTTACATGGATTATGTCACTCAAGGATCCCAATTCCAAATTAACTCGATGGCGTTTAAAGTTAGCTGAATACGATTTTAAAATAGAATATAAGAAAGGTAAAATAAATACAAATGCTGACGCATTATCTCGTGTACAAATAGTTTATAATAATGACGTAGAAACGGAACCGTTGCGTGATGATGAAATAGTTGACCTTATCCTAGACAGTGAAAATCAGGAAAACCCATCAGTTGAACCCCAACCAGGAACATCACACGAAATAGACAGCGACCTCGAAGGAATAGATCTTGAAACGTTAATAGATACTTCAACAATATATGTCGAACCCCCATCAATTGATAGACAAATAGAAACACCCGAATTAACTCAAGAAGGTCCAAGCGAAAATGAAGAGTTGTATAAAATCCCCGAAATATCTGATGCAATAGATAGGCAATTAAAACAGTTCCACATTCGAAGAACCCCTGGTGTAGAGTACAGAGTTGATGATAGAACAAAAGGTAAAATAGTTATAAAAGACGTATTCATTCCCATCAACAATACAGAAGAACAAATTATAAAATTTCTTCAGGAACATACCATACCTGATAGAATATTCCATTGTTATTTTCATCATGAAGAATTGTACCCTATATTCTCTAAAGTTGTTAAAACTGTTTTTAATGAGCGTGGCCCTAAGTTAGTACGATGTACCACAAGAGTCACTTTAGTAGAAAATACAAGTGAGCAAATACAATTAATTCAAAAATATCATGAAGGAAAAACTATACATCGAGGAATTCAGGAAACATACAAGCAGTTACATAAGAATTATCATTGGCAAAACATGCTTTTATCCATACAAAGGTATATTAATAAATGCGACAAGTGTCTCAAATCCAAATATGAACGCAATCCTTTAAAATTACCGTTATCATTCACTAACACGCCTCATAAACCTATGGAACATATGTTTATGGATTTATATAGCAGTGGTGGCGTAACATTTCTTACTATAATAGATAATTTTTCAAAATATGCACAAGCGATACCACTTACAGCCGCAACAAGCATTCATATAGCGGAAGCACTACTCAGTTTATTCTCAATTATTGGTATTCCAAATAAGATAACCACCGACTCAGATCCGAAATTCGATAATGAAGTAGTTACAGAAGTTTGCGCTATGCATAACATACATATTCACTTTACGACCCCATATAATCCAAACTCAAATTCGCCTATAGAAAGATTACATTCCACATTAGCGGAAATGATTAGAATTCAAAGAATAACAGATAAAAGTGAACCCACTAACTTAATGAAATACGCAATAATCGCATATAACAATACCATACATTCTGCAACTGGTTTTACTCCATTTGAATTGTTATTTGGTCATACAAGTAGCAGAAATCCCCTGGAGTTACACTTTCCACAAGAATATTACCAGGAATACGCTAATAAGCATAAGCAAATAATGGAAAACGTGCAAAAATTGGTTAACACCAGAATGACTGTGGATAAGCAAGCGGTCATTGAAAAGAGTAATAGAACTACTGAGAATGCCAATTTTAAAGTAGGAGATAAAGTATATAAGCAAGTAGCAAAAAGCGCTCGTAGTAATAAATTGGAGCCAAAGTTTATCGGTCCCTATACTATAGTGCGTATACATCCCGAACAAATAGCAGAAATAGTAGGTAAACATGTGAATGCGAAAACTATTAGAGTTCACTTCAGAATGTTAAGACGTCCTGGTAATGTTTCAGGAGCGCCTTCACCCTCGGAGCAGCCCTCTGGTTCGCCGGAGCAGCCGCCGTTATCGAACCCATAGATAACCACAATGGTGTCCTGGTTGTTAAAGAAGCCAAGGCCCAATATCAAGTGGATACATTCCATTTAATTGTAGCTTATAATGTTAGTAGAATACGCGATATATACATAGAAGTAGTAAGTGATTATTATACGTTTAAGTTAGCTCAGAAGACCACCGTTAATTATGGTCAAAGTTTAGTTACAAGAAATCAGATAGAATACTTAGTAGATAGAATAGAAAGTAAACTTGTTTATTTAGGATCTAGCGAGATTAGTTTAGGAAGAACATATATACCTAGAGTTAAAAGAGGACTAATTAATGGACTAGGATCAGTAGTTAAGGCAATCACAGGCAATTTAGATCAAGAAGATGCAATTCGGTTCGAAACACAGATTCAGGAAATTAGAAAACTAGCAGTAAACAAACAGAGCGAAACCTTAGGAATAATGTCAGAATTGTATACTGAATACCACAGTAAGTTAGAAGCAATAGTAAAAAATCAGAGAGAATTAAAGAAGACAATAGGAAAGTTAATCGAACAAAATCAGGAAATAGCTAATGACGTATCTACGATGCAAATATATAATCAGATTGAAACTTGTTTACAACAGTTATATGATAGAGTCAGTACTTTAGAAAATGCTATTACCTTCTGTCATTTAGGGCGATTACACCCTAGTATTGTTGAACCCAGCCATTTAATAGCCGAATTAGGGAACTTACAAAAGGATATTGAGAAAAATGACGTTCAGCTTCCATATGCACCATCACTTAAAAATATTCATGTCTTAGAAAAATCTATTGTTGTTAAAGCATATAGCACTAATGAGTCAATAACTTTTGTGTTGGAAATTCCTTTAGTAACCAAACATCCATATAAATTACTCCATTTATATCCTATTCCAAATAAAAATAATACTATCCTCATACCCATGAATCCTTACCTACTCTTGGGTGGCAACGAGTTCGCGTACCCTCACGAGCCATGCGCACCCATCACTGACGAAGACGTCTTATGCCGGCACATCCAATGGCATCAGCTGAAGGACTCTCAAGACTGCATCGTTCAGCTACTACAGCACAACGAACCGACTAACTGCACATATGCTACGGCGAACTGGAACAACACCATAATACAGCAAATAAAAGAAAACAGCTGGATTGCTATCCTAAAACAAGAAGAGGTTTTCAAGACAACGTGTGGAGATCAAGTTCAGTACCAAAGGAATGATGGTGTAGCACTCATCACCATTGACAAAGAATGCATGGTCGAGGTAGCAGGAAAATCTCTACGTACACACAAGAGATTCATCAACATCCAGGAAAGCATACCCTTACCAAGAACGCATTATAGCAACACCAGGAGAGATGCACCAATCACCCTTCAAATAGAAGACGTCCCGCTTGACGATCTCAAGAACCTCTTAAGGAAGACCAAGGTGATACAAGCAGTGGAAGAAGAACCAGCTATCACATTCAAACCTAGCTGGCTGACTGTATGCTTGTACATGATCATCATAGCAGCCGTCGTGGGGTTGGTGATACGTCGTTGTCGGCAGCACTACAGGGGGAGTCCAGCGACGCCAGAAGCCAAGCAGCTCCAGTCCCAAGAGTCCATGGCACCGCAGCAGCAGTCTTCGGCGTGCTTCTCTCTTAAGAGGGGAGGAGTTATGTTATAGTACCTTTATCTTTATTACCTTTATTATGACTGTATCAGTTTTCTTTATTACTCCATGCTCTTGTAAGATGCCATACTTGTATTAAATCAGTTCTACTTCAAGCTACCTCTCGGACGGTCGTCCTGGTTTTCATTTTTAAAAACCCTTCCGTCAGGCTCCACGATTTAACTCGCAGCTAGTTAAAAATGTCTGATTTAAAAAATACTATAAATGCGAAAGTTTGGATGGATGAATAGATGGATGTTTGTTATTAATTTAATCACGCAAGAACGGCTGATCGGATCTGGATGTTTGGCACAGAGATAGATAAATGCGAAAGTGTGTTTGTTTGTTGGTTTATTGGTTGGTCCTTCAATCACGCCGCAATTAAAGAGTTCCCGCGGGAACCAAAAAACCTCAATCCACGCGGAATAAGTCGCGGGCATCGACCATTAGGCTGTATGGTCGATGGTCGCGGGCATTACCTAGTACTTACCTACCTAGATATATATTTACTGGCTCTTCTCAGACCAGCGCGGCGGCACGTTTGAAACCCGCTGGCCTCGTAGTTTTCAAAGATACCGTAATTACTTATTTATTATCATCAGTTGCAATTTGAATATTAGAGTATCTAAAACAAATACCTAGTTGAATATAAAGTGTTTGTGGTACCTACCTATGTTTAAATACCCAGTTATTTCCTTTTGCGCCAAAATAGTAAGTACTTACCTACCTATAAACATAACTGATAGCGTCGTACAAGTCTATGAAAAATAAATTTTAAAAAAAACTAAACGTTCAAAAAAAATCCAATTTTGGCCACCGCCGGGTCAGTTAAGTATGTTTGTGGGCCTTTAAAGTCTATACCTACTGATCATAGAGGTATAATATAACCTATTATACCTCTATGCTACTGATCCACTTCATTCATCTTTGTTTCTTCTTCATTCAAGGTTCTAAAGTGATCGAGTATAACTCTTGTTTAACTAATGAGCGCGGGATTTCCATGTAATAACACCACGCACCAAAGCCTTAGAAAAGATTTTGATCTATTAGTCATAGGCATCACAGATAAAAGGACTACAACTAGATCCGGGAAAAAATCATATAGTTAGTTTAGTTAGACGGAAATTATAGTTTGGTTCACAATACCCAATAGGTACCTACCTAGTACCTACCTAGTGAACCTATGTACCACCCATTGCCGGCTCACTAATGTCATGATTTTCTAGTTTCATATTCTGTGTTACGACATTCGCAATAAATATAAGCCCATTTAAAAGGACTTGAATCCAGGGTCGTAGAACAAACTAATTTAAATAATAAAACAAAAAACCCGACTGCTTGGATACCAAAAAGTATAAAACAAGACATGTATTGAAGTATTTCATTATTATCAATTTACATCGTATAATAATATTAATAAAATTTATCAAGGCGCAGTCGCACGTTAAGGTAAATATTAGCTATTGGACGTGCGACTGCGCCGTGATAAATTTTATTAATATTATTATACGATGTAAATTGATAATAATGAAATACTTCAATACATGTCTTGTTTTATACTTTTTGGTATCCAAGTAGTCGGGTTTTTTGTTTTATTAAATTACTTTTTTATTTCAAACTTTTTAGTTCAGTATTTATTGTAAACAGGCGACGTTTTTTCTGCCCGAAGTTGTACCAAAGGTACTATTATAGATTTTGTGGTAGCATTTTAGAGCATGTGAATAAGCAGCGGATTCATTTATTCGTAATGACTACCATGGTGATCACCATAACCATCATCAAATTTGCGTAATATGTTATAATGCTAATATAAATTTGGTTTGGTAAAGTTCGTGAATCTGCTATTTTTTCGACAGAGAGAGTGAATTAATTTTCGAGAGTCCTATCGCAGCGACGCGGACGTCACGAGACCTCGGCATTTACCGCGTCCAATCGCTTTCGTAAGCCAATGAACGTCGGCCACTTACGAAAATGCCCGTGAACAATGCAAAAAAAGTATTTTCAAAAACACAATTTGTACGTATTTAGTACGTAGCAAAGTCGGAACCAATATTTTAATAGACATTAAAAATTTTAGTCGTAAGTTATGTAAGTCGAATATGCGCTGCATGTGGCATTGATGAATTTATTGATTTTTTGACTGATCGATTGAAGGAGTACAAATCATCAAGTTTTTTGAGACTGGTTATGTCGTCACATTAAGCTTTTACAATGATATTAAGTTACTACCGTAATATTATATTGTGAGAGTAGGTACGCGCCCCACCTTCACCCTTTTCTATCCGCTGCCGGCCGCGTCATTTTCTGTTGAACGTTACTGTATTTCTATGATATCTCATAAAATATTCATCTAAATTAAATGGTGTACAGAGCAATTTTTATCTTAATTAAATACTGAAGATGACGAACATATTTATTTTGATAAGGATTAATACTATGTCGGTAAAAACACCTTCACAAGTAAAGCATAGTTTTAAACCAAGTTTGAAAATCATAAAAATGTTTATTGTTAGTCAGCCTTAAAAGTTAGATATATGCTATCGCGGACTTTTTTATAGAACTTTTTAAGAGAAACTATTCCACCATACATTATTTTCGTGTAACTTTAACTATTTACTCAGCGCACGCAACGAAGCTCTCAGATGAGACGATTCTTTCCGACTGAATTCACATTATTGCAATTTTCGTAGGGATCTCTTATTTTTTTAAAAATGAAATATGGCCTATTTTACATGTTAATAATGTAGCTTTCTATAAGTGATATAATTTTTAAAATCGGTTGAGTAGTTTTTGAGATAATCCAAATCTTTTCTCTTTATAATAGGTATCATACCTAGTTTGATAGATAGATGATTTATGTAGGAACTTTAAACATTTCCTTTGAAACCTCTTAAATCCTAAATTATCATTTAAACGGAAAAATGGTTTAAGGAACCTAGGTGTGATTTTAAAAGACCTATCTAACGATACCCCACTTGCCTATAGCCTATCGACTTTCATTTATTAATTGGCTTCTAGTGGACGCCATTTTGTTTTTCTCAAATTCGGCCTCCATAGTGACACTCGGAAGATTAAAACAAATCTAGTGGTGCAAGTATCATCAAAATCGGTTCAGCCGTTTTGTCTGTAGTGCGACACAAAGGAATACACTAAAAATGAACCTTTGAAACCTCGTAAATCCTAAATGATCGTTAAAATGAAAAAATGGTCTAGGGAACCTAACTCTGATGTTACAAGACCTATTCATCGATACCCCACTTGCCATAGTTTATTGACTTTCATTTTTAAATTTGTTACAATATGGCTTCTAGTGGGCGCCATTTTGTTTTTTCTCAAATTCGGCTTCCGTTATGACACTCGGAAAATTAAGACAAATCTAGTGGTGCAAGTATCATCAAAATCGGTTCAGCCGTTTTGTCTGTAGTGCGACACAAAGGAATACACTAAAAATGAACCTTTGAAACCTCGTAAATCCTAAATGATCGTTAAAATGAAAAAATGGTCTAGGAAACCTAACTCTGATTTTACAAGACCTATTCATCGATACCCCACTTGCCATAGTTTATTGACTTTCATTTTTAAATTTGTTACAATATGGCTTCTAGTGGGCGCCATTTTGTTTTTTCTCAAATTCGGCTTCCGTTATGACACTCGGAAAATTAAAACAAATCTAGTGGTGCAAGTATCATCAAAATCGGTTCAGCCGTTTTGTCTGTAGTGCGACACAAAGGAATACACTAAAAATGAACCTTTGAAACTCGTAAATCCTAAATGATCGTTAAAATGAAAAAATGGTCTAGGGAACCTACCTCTGATTTTACAAGACCTATTCATCGATACCCCACTTGCCATAGTTTATTGACTTTCATTTTTAAATTTGTTACAATATGGCTTCTAGTGGGCGCCATTTTGTTTTTTCTCAAATTCGGCTTCCGTTATGACACTCGGAAAATTAAGACAAATCTAGTGGTGCAAGTATCATCAAAATCGGTTCAGCCGTTTTGTCTGTAGTGCGACACAAAGGAATACACTAAAAATGAACCTTTGAAACCTCGTAAATCCTAAATGATCGTTAAAATGAAAAAATGGTCTTGGGAACCTAACTCTGATTTTACAAGACCTATTCATCGATACCCCACTTGCCATAGTTTATTGACTTTCATTTTTAAATTTGTTACAATATGGCTTCTAGTGGGCGCCATTTTGTTTTTTCTCAAATTCGGCTTCCGTTATGACACTCGGAAAATTAAGACAAATCTAGTGGTGCAAGTATCATCAAAATCGGTTCAGCCGTTTTGTCTGTAGTGCGACACAAAGGAAATATACATATATAGACTGATGAACACATAACCCTGTGCGTTCCGCAGTCGGGTAAAAAAGGATGGTATTCTGGGACCAATCAGTGGGTTTCCCGCCAATTGAGAAAAAGAAACGAAAAGAAAAACGGAGGATGGAAGGATTGTAAGTAGAAAATAATCAAATTAGGTAGGTACTCTAGAATATAATATGATTGGAAGGAATAAAGTATATAAATAAACATTGGGTTTTGATTTATCAAACTACTAAGCACAATTATTATTAGTCTCCTCTCGGAATGAGAAGGTTTAGGCCATTGTTCACCACGAATGAAGATTGGCAGATTTCACATACTTTCGAGAACAATAAGAAAAATTCGGGCGTGCAGGTTCCTCACCAAATTTTTTCCTTCACCGCTTGAAGCAAGTGAAAATATTTAATTTCTTAAAACGCACATATTTAGCTACGAAAAGTTGGAGGCTTTCACTTTCGCATCCATACTAATCTAACTAATACTATAAATTAGATCATGCCCGCGACTTTATCCACGTGGATTAAGTTTTTTTTTAGATTCCCGCGGGAACTCCGTAGTTTTCAGGAAGAAAAGAGCCTAGAGAGCCTGTGTCCTTCCCCGGAATGCGACCTATCTCTATACCAAATTTCATTAAAATCGGTTGAAAAAATGGGCCGTGAAAGCGTAGCAGACAGACAGACACACTTTCGCGTATTGTTGTATTATTAGCGGCGATTTAATTTTTCAAAAAAATTATATCCAACCTCATTCGGAAGCCATACCTATTACCTACATCTAAATCTGTTCTGGTTCTGGCCATTACACTCCTTTTCTTAGGCAGTCGTGTAAAACAATCCAAGTTGGCTCCCAGTTCAGCTCTGTATGATATTTTCAAGTTTTAAGCTAATATTTTGATAGGCTACAGAAGACTACACGGGAAAAACAAGGAATGTCAGTTAAAATCTTAATTTGCGCTAACAGTGCCATATAATGGTATTTGAGCACTAAATCTTTCACCCTGCCGATGAGGTATCATATATCATACTTCATACTTCATACTTCATATCATACTTCATACTAATATTATAAATGCGAAAGTGTGTTTGTTTGTTGGTTTATTGGTTTGTTGGTTTGTCCTTCAATCACGCCGCAACGGAGCAACGGATCGACGTGATTTTTTGCATGGGTATAGTTGAGGACCTGGAGAGTGACATAGGCTACTTTTTATCCCGGAAAATAAAGGAGTTCCCGCGGGAATCAAAAAACTTAAACCACGCGGACGAAGTCGCGGGCTTCAGCTAGTTATCAATAACCGTCGCTATCAGAGTGTATGAAGGTCTAAATAAGACTAGGTATCTCTTTATATTTCGAGGAATTTTAGTCATATACATAACTTTAAGGCTAATAATAATATGTATTATGTTTTTAGGGTTCCGTACCCAAAGGGTAAAAACGGGACCCTATTACTAAGACTCCGCTGTCTGTCTGTCTGTCTGTCTGTCTGTCTGTCTGTCTGTCTGTCTGTCTGTCTGTCTGTCTGTCTGTCTGTCTGTCTGTCTGTCTGTCTGTCTGTCTGTCTGTCTGTCTGTCTGTCTGTCTGTCTGTCTGTCTCCAGGCTGTATCTCATAAACCGTGATAGCTAGAAAGCTGAAATTTTCACAAATGATGTATTTCCGTTGCCGCTATAACAACAAATACTAAAAATAAAAAAATATATATATTAAGGGGGGTCCCCATACAATAAACGTGTTTTTTTCGTATTTTTTTGCTCAATATTAAAAACGGTAACGGTTCAAATTTTCACAGAATATTAACTTGTATATTACCTTTCAAAATAAATAATTAAATATCAATAAAGTAAATATTAAAGGGGGGCTCCCATACAACAAACGTAATTTTTTGATATTAACAATAAACCTTTACAAACAAAGTTAGTTTTGCGGTTCATTTCGTCTTGTTTTTAATACGTCATAAATCGTCAAACTTACTACAGGTTTGTACGGAACCCTCGGTGCGCGAGTCCGACTCGCACTTGGCCGGTTTTTTAAATTAGATATTTTTAAACTTAGGATTCCGCTATAATTCAAAGTTATCCTTTTCTGACCATCCTTTTTTTCCCGTGTAGTCTTCTTAATTATTTACATCTCTCATATTCGGTAAGTAGGTCCTTATTACCCCCAAATGGAGCTTGTAGGTGACCAATTAGCGCTCTAGGGTAATAATGTAGCTAGAAAAGCCCTAGGGCGGTAAGTAATTAAAAAAAGTATGATGGTTAGATGTACGCGAACTTTTTGAAAGAGTGAAGAGTTTTTTTTTAATTACTTACCGCCCTAGGCCTTTTCTAGCTACATTATTACTAGGGCTTCCAATACCGGGATCCCGGTATTGGCCAATACCGGGATCCCGGACTTTTTTCGCCGGTTTTCAATACCGGTATTGAAATGTCTAATACCGGGATACCGGTATTGGTGACACTATAAACGAAACAGTGACTATTGCATATATTTCTTGGTAGATGCCACAGTGTTTTATACGGCTAAGTTTAAAACTTGTATCTTAAGCATATTAGCTCAAAAAGAGCGCTTTTATTGCTTAAAACCAGTGAAGAAAAGTCGTTTTTGTTCACTCAGAGGGAAAAATTAGTGTTTGAATTTAGATCATTGTGGCTTGGTATTACTATTTCTCTCAAAACGTTCAGAAATCAGATTTAGAAAGTCTAATGCATATTTTATTATGATATAATATTATTTTCTTTTAAATTTAATAACTATTGGATTTTAGATTAATTTGTGTTTTGACAAAACTATCGTTTTCTTCGACTTCGATCGACTTCTTACAAAAATATCGTTTATTACTCATTTAGTAGTTCCTCAACAGGTGGGCCTAAAAATTAATATGAGCAAGATAAAGATCATTTCTAATGCACACGTTCAGCCCCAACCTGTGTTAGTTGAGAATTCTGCACTCGAAATTGTTGATGAGTATATACCTAGGACATACAGTCCAGTTAGGTAGGTCCAATTTCGAGAAAGAGGTCAACCGCCGAATCCAACTCGGCTGGGCAGGGTTCGGGAAACTTCGCGACATCTTCTCGTCCAAAATTCCTCAGTGCCTGAAGACGAAAGTTTTCGAACAGTGCGTGATGTCAGTGATGACTACGGCTCCGAAAAATGGTCGCTAACTTTGGGCCTGATAAGAAGGCTCAGGTTCACTCAGCGGGCAATGGAGAGAGCTATGCTTGGAGTATACCTGCGTGATCAAATCATAAATGAGGAGATCCGTAGGCGAACCAGAGTAACCGACATAGCTCGAAGAGTCCAAGCTTTGCTTTAAGTGGCAATGGGCGGGGCACATAGTTGGTAGAACCGATAGGCGTTGGGGTCCCAAAGTGCTTGAATGGCGGCCTCACACCGGAAAGCGCAGTGTTGGACGACCCCCCACTAGGTGGACGGACGATCTCAAGCGTGTAGCTGGGAGCCGCTGGAAACAAGGGGCACAAGACCGTGCTCTGTGGCGATCTATGCAGGAGACCTACGTCCAGGATGTCTATATGTTGAGACGACGACGACACAATCTTCGACACTAATTTCACTAATTATTTAAAATTCCCTGCCATATTTATTTAATTTTGTGTGTACGTTGAAAAAGTGCGTCACAAATATACTTTATATTAAAAGTTCAAAATTTAATGGAGGTTAAAAATATATTTTTTCGTAAGAATTCATCCAAAAATAGTTCTATTTTAAAAATCATATAGTTGATATTTTGATTGATATGAATAAGAAATTGATTATAATATGATAATAATATAAGTATTACATAATAAGATTGTATTTAAAATGATGTGATGGAGTTTCAGAACATTACGTGATCCGTAATTTTCACTTTATACATACGAGACACGAGTACATGAAACAAACGATAGTTTCGTAAGAATTAAGTCAACGCGTAAATATAACTATCTCAATACTCAAAATACAAATAAATCTAAAAATCAATACTTGGTGATTTTTTTTATAGAAAATACAATTTCATAAAATATTGCATGAGATAAAATTGAGTGAAGGAATTACTTAACGGCTTTTCTTCACTGAATTTATGCAGAAAAGGCACTTTTTTGAGTTAATTTGGTCACAATTTTTTTTTTATGAAAAAACTGTTTTTTTTGGTGCCGTTTGCTTCAGAAAAGACTAATTTTAAGTTAAAAAACATCTACCACATTTTAAATTTTTTCCAATACCGGGATCCCGGGATCCCGGTATTGGAAAAAAATCATTCCGGTATTAATACCGGTATTGAGAAAAACCGGTATTCGAAAGCCCTAATTATTACCCTAGAGCGCTAATTGGTCACCTTCAAGCTCCATTTGGGGGTAATAAGGCCCTACTTACCTCACAATCGAGATGTAAAGCAGAGTAGTTAGCTCGGGTGCAAGCATCAATTGCACCCTCGAACTATAGGCGCCCTCCCTGCGCTCGTGCGCCTAAATATCTCGGGCTGCAATTGATGCCTTACAGCCCTTGGCTACTAATCTACTATTATTTCAAAGATTTATTTATTATGAACCGCGTGCAAACGAGGCCGGATGCCTTAATGTTTATATTGTGTAGATATTGGTTAATGTATTATAAATAATGAGTAAAGTAGCTGATAATAATTAATTATATTATTTACAGTTCCGCAGGCCTGCCTTAGCAACATTCCATCTATTTTTACTCATCCCTTGACCTATACCAAAATTGGAGCACACGAGTTTTCGATAGGGCTGTCCATAGTATATAAAATAAGCGAATAAAATATATTATAAATGCGAAAGATGAATGGATATTTGCAACTCGGATCACGCCAGAACGGCTGGACGGACCTGGATGAAATTTGGCACAGAGATGGATTATAGTTTGGAATTAACGTAGAACCTAACGTAGAACCTAGGCTACTTTTTATCTCGGAAAATTAAGGAGTTCCAGCGAGAATAAAAAAATTAATCGTAGGCCAGTGTACATTCAGAATGTGACTAAAATACTCTTTGGCATAAATTTTACTTGAGTTTGAGTTTACACCTACTGTGTCTTTCTATTCTCTCAAGATAAAGATTTAAAAAGATGGGCGGCGGGCCATTGTAGTGTGCAAGTATATGTAAGTACTAAGTGGATTGAGGTTTTCGGTTCCCACGGAAACTCTTTAATTTTCCCGGTTAAAAAGTAGCATATGTGCTATTCCAGACTATAATCTATCTCTGTGCCAAATTTCATCCATATCCGTTCAGCCGTTGGAGCGTGATTGAGTAACAAACATCCATACATCCATACATCCATACATCCATCCAAACTTTCGCATTTATAATATTTATATTTGATGTATACCAAATTAGGCAGTTAGTCCTAGACTACGATCTAATTTGGTGGTAAGACGATGCAGTCGAAGATGAAAGCAGGAAAACTGGATGCGGTGTAAAATATTATTGTGCTAACTATATAATTTTTTATATATTAGTCGGCAAGAAAGTCAAGATACGACACGTGGAAAATTACATATGCAGGGTCGTTGACCCTACTGATCAACGGATTCAGTCGATATACCTAATTAATTCATAGTTACTATGGATATTGCGTAATCTATCTCACACGTGAGTCACAACACACAAGTAACAGATAAGGAATCTATTTATACACTGGGGAGAATCGAAATAACCTCGATCATAAATCGATTAGTTTATTATTAAGCGTCTGTGTGATTTAACCATTATGCAACATATACATAATATTATAAATAATTAAGTATAGTTTTAATTATTTCATTTAATTCATTCTTAGGCTCTAGTATATATTAATTTACAGGGAAGTTTTTGCTTCCTATTTGCATAAACCCTAGGTCCATTAGGTATAGGTCCATCCGATAGCGTCGCTAGCAGGTTTTAAATATGAAAAATAAAATAAACAAAAAACAAAACTAAACAGGCATAAAAATAAGTTCCAGTTTTGGCTACCGGGCCAGATAGGTTGGTAGCACTAACTATACGTGCTTGACGTTTTCAATTCCTTTCAATCTTTGAATGTGTGGTCCCTCTCTAGGAGTCTAGTTTCTAATATATTTATAAAAAATCATTGGTGTTGGACTGGACATCAATATGGACTGTGGACGTCGATATTGAGCACAAGTTTAGGTGCAAAATAATAATTAGACAAGTACTAATTATTTATTTCATCTTCTATTCTCTTTTCTTCCACCCGGGTTAGACTCGCTTGCACAAGTAGATAAATTTTGTGATTTTTTGTCTGAAATTCTGCTTAATCAGGGTTATCGAAAAAACATTTCTAAATCGTTTTTTTTATCCACTACAAGTTAGCCCTTGACTGCGAACTCACCTGATGGTAAGTGATGATTCAGTCTAAGATGGTAGCGGGCTAACTTGCGGGTACTTGGTAATGAACGATTCTCGTAAATCTATAGGTACTTCTATAGGTACTAATTTTATAAACGCGAAAGTTTGGATGGATCATGGATGGATGTTTGGATGGATGGATGACGCCAGTACGGCTGAAGGGATCTGGATGAGATAAATCAGATAAAGTCTGAAATAAAACAGGCATCTTTTTATCCCGGAAAATTAAAGAGTTCCCGCGGAAACCAAAAAACCTCAATCAATGCGGACTAGGTCGCAGGCATCAGCTAGTATTTATTATGTTGTTATCAGCAGGTACTTAGCCCGTCTCACAGTGGCGTGCACGAAATAGAGGCATAAAGGTATTACTTACCCTAGTTATAAAAGCTCCATGCCTTAGAATAACTACCTATAGAAACCTAGTACACTCGCGAAATGTAAGCCGTTCAATTGGTGCCATAAATGGCATCGTACGACACTCGCGCAGTCCGAAAAAAGCTGATTAACTTAGTTTTAGAAGCTACAATGCCACAAACAAACTAACCAATTACTTACCCAACTTTTAGGTGGAAAACATTTAAACTGGCAACATTATGTTTGCGTTTACGAGGCAAGTAAACACAGCACACAAAGCGAATTTGTAGCTTGCGTTTTGAGAAGGCGTTGTTTGGAAACATACCTTCTGAGTAGTTATTCTAAGCTCCATGCATAATTTTCATAATTGCCTGCCTGAAAGAAGGTATCTATGCAACCAATGCCTACCCGGGCTTCGAATACTATGCACGCCACTGCCGTCTCACCAGGGTTAGTGATTCACGCCATTTCACAACACAGCTTTCGTGAGTTCAAATCATTTGACATTTCCTGCATAATTATTATTGTAGCCTGTTCAATGTTTGGTCATTCGTTCACGGGAATTACCACTGAATTACTATGATGGTGGAACCTTGAAAGTCAAGTGGGGTTAAACGAACTAGTCAGATATTTACCAAGAAATCTTAATAATATACGTGCCCCTATAAAGTTTATTCGCATTTAGGTATCCAATACTTTGGTTCAATACCAAAGCCACTTACCAAACCAAAAACTGCTACTAATCCATATTAATAATATAAATGCGAAAGTGTGTCAGTCTGTTAACCGTTTTTGATGATATTTGGTATTTGGTAGATAGGTTGCATCCCGTGGAAGGACATCTAATAGGCTACTTTTTATCCCGGAAAATTAAAACGTTACCGCGTTAATCTAAAAACCTTAATCCACGAACGAAGTCGCGGGCATCATCTATACAAATATTATAAATGCGAAAGTTTGGATAGATGGATGGATGGATTTTTGTTACTCAATCACGCCAGAACGGCTCAACGGATCTGGATGAAATTTGGCACAGAAATAGATTATATTCTGGAATAACACATAGGCTTCTGGAATACCTCTAGGTATTAAGTTCGCCTTTGTGCATTGTATTGCATGTGCAATTTATAATTTAAAACAAACAAAGCTTCTTTTTATCGCGGAAAATTTAGGAGTTCCCGCGGGAACCGAAAATACCTAGGTGACTCTTCTGAAACACACTCTAAATACTACTGCCTACTACCAACTCCATCCTACTATTTTAATGGGCAAAACACCTTTAAACTATATTATTATCTAACATCAGTAATATTGGGGTTACCACTGAAGTTAAGCGTCTACCCTGAACTTTCAAACATCCTAATTTCTAGGTCAAACTGTAGACTTTTTTTTTATTGTGAGATACTTAGGCTTGCGCTTGTCGACAATCATGCTTAGTGCCAAGCAATGATGAAGTCTAGGTTGGAGTGCGCTTGCCTAGAAGATGCCTATTCACTCTTGCCTTGAAGGTACCTAAGACTTTAGCATTAGATCATCGGGCTAAGGTTTCTCCCGCCTTCTGTCTGCCCAACAATGGAATTCCGAAGAACGCAACCGGACTGATCTTAGATAACACAGGGAAAACGCTCTTCCACGAAACAGGTGACGTGTGGTGAAGGTGCAGCGAACTGGACACTGTTACACAATTTATAGTAATTCTATAGGTAGGTATTAGTCATCGGCAGTGGTAGCCTTGCTTGATGACCGAATTGACTTGACACGTGCTTATTGCACGCAGGTAAGTATAGACATACTAAGTATTATCTATTCTGTGGTACAGCGCCTTTTTCCAATCCAATCCAATCCAATCCATTATCTCCTCTAAAGAAAAAGGTTTAGGGTATTTTTGAGGGTTCATTATATATTTGATTTTATATTTGAGGGCGCAGTGTAGGACGACTTCCAGCTCGCTGGTGCGATGAACTAAAGAAGATGGCGGGAAGCGGGTGGATGAGGAAGACGGAGGACCGTGTCTGGTGGCGCGCTCTCGAAAAGGCTTATGTCCAGCTGTGGATGCATACAGGCTGATGGATGGATGGATGAATTTCTGAATGTTCTAGCTGGTCTGGTGGCCGGTTTCGGTCTTAGCTAGTTACCTCCCTAGGACGTACCGCCAAGCGATTTAACTCTACAAAAGTTTTCCTACAAAAGATTTCGATTGAAGTCGAGAACTACTCGTGACGTCATACTGTTCGGCGCCAAGTCGTGACGTCACGCAGCCTTGGCCCATTCATGAAAACTACAATTCATGACGACGCGGACGCTTTTCACCGGACCTACTTATACCTACTTCGCACCTGTGTGAAATGATGAATGATGTTTTGTAATAAATATGCATGATACTTAGTACTTACGTAAATTAAAATGATTATTATCAACTAGATGATGCCCGCAACTTCGCGTGGATTTAGGTTTTTGACAAAACCCGCGTTCAAACGCCTTAATTTTGTGAGGAAAAAAGGAGCCTGTTTACTTCCCCGGGATGTACTCTAATATTTGTATCTCCAACTACCGTCAAAATTGTTTGAAAAGATTTAATATCATAGAAGTATATACCATGCCTACCATATCACATTATCTCATTGGGGGTGATCTATAAAGTACGTCACACTAATTTCGTGATTTTTTGACCCCTCCCCCGTCCTTGTCACAGTTGGTCACTAGTGTGACGTCACATATCTTGCAACTTTACATCTAGAAATTATAAACAAGAATGATATTATTAACATAAAATGAAACATTTGAAAAAATATTGGAAATATTTTCAAGTTTTTCGTTAATAGTTCAAATTTGGCATTTTAACTTAGACGTAGGTACTTATGAGATTTTGAAATGTGACGTCACGAAACTTAGGAGCCCTCCCACCCCTTGTCACACAATGTCACACTTCGTCGACCCCCTCCCCCCCCTTAACGTGTGACGTACTTTATGGATGACCCCTTATGACATTTATTGATGTAATTAATTCCGCGAAATGAGATAATAAGTAATTATAACATACATCTGTGACATTGTGAAGTCTTTATAATATTTAATTAAGAAAATTGTCTCCGAGAATCATGCATTATTGATTTAAAATGCAGTAAAGTTCTATGCCTTATCTTAAGTTGAACTGCCGTCAGTTTTTCAATATGGAATTTTTACGGGGTCTTCTAGAAACTGTTTAAAATTATTAGATTCCAAAGATCTACCAAAGAACTATATCATTAGATCTGAGAAAATCTATACCTACTAATGTCACGAATTCTCATATAGGCATAGTTATTCTATGACTAAATGCAATCTAAGGACCGATTGGCTAGCTATGGATATTTAATTTAAAGTTCATCTAACTATTCGTGGGCATAAAACGGGTATATTCTTGGGTACACAGATGCGCTTGGGTATATTAAACTAGGTAATACGCTACCCACAATGTAACTTATCGAAATCCTGAAATATCACAGTTAACACATGTGTTAGATTACTTTTAAAATACATCGGATATTAAATATTAAATGAATAATAAATTGGAACGATACAATAAACTCACTGGCTTTTCAGCTTTCATCTCGAGCACACTACTTTATCACATCACGACCGCGCCACGAAACTTGGCACGATTTGAGCCCATACTACGAGGTAGGACATAGGGTACTTTTTATCCCGAAATTCTACCCCCGAAGGGGTGAAATAGGGGTTGAAAGTTTGTATGAAAGTCCTTCATTTCTCAAGATATTTCTCAAGTTATATCAACGAAACTTGGTATTTTGGCTTACAGTAATAAATAAAGAATATGTGTATCACAGTTTTTCAAAATTCCACCCCCACGGGGTAAAATAGGAGTTGAAAGTTTATATGAAAGTCTTTCATTTCTCAAGTTATAGCCATGAAACTTAGCATTTGGGCTTTCAGTTACATATGCAAGAGTACGTGTTTCACCATTTTTGAAAATTCGACCCCCAAAGGGGTGAAATATAGAGTTTGTCCTTCAATCACGCCGCAACAGAGCTACGGATCAACGTGATTGCATGAGTATAGTTGAGGACCAGAAAATTAAGGAGTGCCTGTGGGGAAAAAACTTAAACCACGCGGAGGAAGTCGCGGGCTTTAAAGCTAGTTTTAAGTTAACTAAGCCCCGAAATTTCTCGAAACTGAACTAGAGTCACTTTTTATGAGATCCTGTAAAATGGGTCTTTTATAGGACGTATTTTATCTTCATTCTTTCTAATGAACAACACAAACGTAACGGATAGATGTGAAAAACTTCGCTTCACCGCATAATAAAAATATGGAAGTCATAAAAATTCTTCAATTAGTATGAATGAATCAATTTATGAGAATAACAGTGCGGTATCTAATAGATATTTTGGTTTTTGCTGTCGTCGCAGCGGCCCACTGAAAATTCGTGTCGTCTGAAAGGCTGAAGTCATATTTAAAAATCAAATTCAGATAAAATTTGATCTATACAGGCCAGTTTTAATAGCATTTATAACGAATCAAGGCTTCTAGTACCTCTTTGGACTACCACTTTGAACCTTACTTTACTTGGATTTGGTTTTGTTTGTCCTGAAATAAAACCTCATAAGTTTTACAAAAAAAGAAAGATTTTTTTCAAGCTCAAAGTCGATTGCTTCCGTGTGATGAAATTAAATGAAATTTACATAATATTTATTATGTAGATTAATAATAGTACATTACTGCAGCGGCCATCAAAACAGGCATTGAAGGACGAACGTGTAAATGTGGGCCGAGGCGAAGCCGAGGCACACATACGTAAGTCCATCAATGCCTAGTTGTGGCCAAGGCTTGTATAGTGCTTTTCTCAAATAATGCGCGGAAATTAAAACTAAGTGTTCATCACACTCATTGTCTTCACTTGAACTCATTTTGTCAAAAACATTTCAAAATCAATGACGAACAACGAACTACAATAATTTTTCCTGCGTCAAAGTGTTCATTTGTTTTTTTTTTCAATAAACAGCTTTCTATTTGCAAGCTAGTTCGAAATTTAAATAAAACCTTTGATAAGTTACCTCCTTGGTTGCCATGTTTCGGAGTAAAAGATCGTTCCACTTTTAAACTACACGACAGATATGAATTTAGTATGTAATTTATTTGGCCGCTAAACCACGACAGATATGGATTTTCATACAACTTTAGAAGGCCGCTGCTCGCGTGTATTTGGCCAGTACAGCAATTTCGATTTATCTCGAAGAAGTTTGTCAAAATAATGCTCAAATTTCCAAGCATGTTTGAGAAATTATTATTATCCTCGATTTTTGAAGTGAAAACTTCTTTAGCTGCGTTGAGCACTTTTTGGTAGGGGGTAAACTTGTGTATTCGCGTCACGTCGTCGTTTTATTAAAAAAAATTATTAAATTATAATTTTTATTAAAAAACTTAGGTTTATATTTTAATTTTTAAATTTTTTTTTTTTGCAAAATTTTAATACATACCTACTAAAATTCTAAGTTATAAGTTTTCACTTCTATCGGCAGTGCTTATGACAGCCAATTTTATTATTAAATACATTATTAATACTATTGGAGGGAGAGGGACGAATGGCCTAGCTGTGACAACGCATATCAGTCGATTGCGATTGTTAAGCAACGTTGACCCAAGTCGGTAACTGGATGAGTGACCGAATTTGGAGGTTAAAATTTGGCCTTTTCATTTCCTCCGCACCTTGGAGAGCACGTTAAGCCGTTGGTCCCGGTTATTATCACTAACATCTGATAATAATCGTTACAAAAATCTAAGAGTACAAATACTCTTGAGTCTAAGTCGCGTCGTATGCGGAAGGACGTGGGAACATTTCATGGCATTATTATCCCAAGAAAACTCCGACAATTATATAATTAATGGAATGGGGTCACAACCCTCAGTAATGAGGAATACGACGCAGAGAGAGAGAGACAGAGATATACTTTATGTAAATACTAGCTGATGCCCGCGACTTCGTCCGCGTGGATTGAGGTTTTTCGGTTCCCGCGGGAACTCTTTAATTTTCCGGGATAAAAAATATTCCAGACTATAATCTATCTTTGTGCCAAATCATCCAGATCCGTTCAGCCGTTGAAGCGTGATTGAGTAACAAACATCCATACATCCATCCAAACTTTCGCACTTATAATATTTATTTGATTTGATGTTGCATGGTCTGTGTAGGTTTGAGTTTTTTAAAATTCCTCAGGATCTCATTCATTTTCCGGGATAGAAAGAAGCCTATGTCTAACTCCGGGTCGCAAGCTATCGCAGAGTGGCGATTCCTCTAAGATTGCGCAGCTTGCGCCGCAATACCAATAATTATGTATAAGTTACTTCCCAATCTAGATCTATTACTAATATTTTTAGGGTTCCGTACCAAAATGGTAAAATGGAAATTGGAACCCTTATGGTGCGACTTTCTCCGTCTGTCTGTCTGTCCGTCCGTCACACTCGATTATTTCAGTAACTACCGAAGCTATCAACATGAAATTTGGAATAGTTGTGTATATTAGTGGCCCAAAGACACTGGAATTAAAAAAAATTGGAAATTATTTTACTTCTTATTTAAAAAGGGGGGAATATCGGAGGGTTGAAATTTAAAAGTGAGATAACTGTACTGTGTGGGGTATCATATGAAAGGGTTTACTTTTTACATTCTAAAACAGATTTTTAATTATTTTTAGTCATGATAGTTTTTGATTTATCGGGCAAAATGTCGAAAAAAATACCGTTCCCCCGCCCTTATCTCCGGAGTTTACCAATCGAAAAATCTGAAATAATCATGGTCAATAGGAATTTATGTATATTTTACAGGAAAACTATAGCCAATGCTCTAACTAGCATAGTTTTTTTGATATTAACAGTAAACCTCTACAAACAAAGTTAGTTTTGCGGTTCATTTCGTCTTGTTTTTAATACGTCATAAATCGTAAAACTTACTAGTTTGTACGGAACCCTCGGTGCGCGAGACCGACTCGCACTTGGCCGTTTTTTTTAACATGAAATAGGTACCATTCACAAAACATAAGTTTATCAATTAAATGATAGCGTTAATCGATAATTATTTAAAATCACGCACGCTCCATGACCACCTCGCAAGATAGGCTGTATTTTATTTTCAAAAACATTAAAAATCCCTACGAAAATTGCAATATTGTGAATGAAGTCGGAAAAAATTGTCTCATCTGAGAGCTTCCGTGGTGTGCGCTGCGTAAATGGTAAAAGTTACACGAAAACAATGTATGGTGGAATTGTTCCTCTCAAAAAGTTCTAAAAAAAAGTCCTCGACGGCATATAGCTATCTTTTAAGGTCGTCTCAATTGTGAGACGAATTTGTGTGTGAATTTGAAAATCATAATGACGGTTATTGAACCGTCATTATGATTTTCAAATTTGGTCTACAATGCTTTCTCGCGAAGGTGGTTTTACCAACATAGTATTAATCCTTATCAAAATAAAATGGCTGTTCATCTCAAGTATTTAATAATAGATCAAATTCGCCGTTACACAATTTAATTCAGATGAATATCTTAGAAGATATCATAGCAATAATGTAACGCGCACTATGTATACTAATACTAGAGGATGCTCGCGACTTCGTTCGCGTGGCATAAGTTTTTTAATTCCCACAGGCACTCCTTAATTTTCCGGGATAAATCCTTTATCACTCTCCAGGTCCTCTGTTGCGGGGTGATTGAAGGACAAACTCTCTATTTAACGTCCTTGGGGATAACATTTTCAAAAACTGTGAAACACGTATTTCTTTATTTTAAACCAGAAGCCCAAATACCAACTTTCATGGTTATAACTTGAAAGATGAAGGACTTTCATACAAACTTTCAACCCCTATTTAACGCCTTCGGGGGTAGAATTTTCAAAAACTGCGAAACACGTATTTCTTTATTTTTTACCCGTAGCTTATATACCAAGTTTCATGGATATAACTTGAGAAATGACGGAGTTTCATACAAACTTTCAGCCCCTATTTCAGCCTCTTAGGGGTGGAATTTTGAAAAATCCTTTCTTAGTGTGCGCGTACGTCACAAAAGCAACCTACTGTCAAAATTTCAAATTTCTAGGCCCAGCGGTTTAGGCTGTGCGTTGATATATAAGTCAGTCAGTCAGGACTTTGAATTTTATATATATAGATTATAAAGAGTTCAAGTTTGTGAGGTTGTAGGGGGTAATCTCTGGATCTATTGAAGCGATTTTGAAAATTCTAGTAGGTACCAGTGGAATGCCACTTTATTTGTGAGTGTCATAGGCTTGGTACGAGAACCGAGATAAACCCGAAAAATTAGGGAGGTCCCGTGGGAATTTAAAAAACTTATTTCACGCGGACGAAGTAGCGGGAATCTGCTAGTGTAAAATAAATAAAAATAGTATTCTTTATTCTAGTAAGTACAAGTTAGCCCTTTGACTGCAATGTCACCAGGTGGTGGGTGATGATGTAAGTACCTACTCTAAGATGGTAGCGGGCAAACCTGTTAGGGATATATCAGTTATATTAAACCTATACCACAGCCTATACCCCTAATCAGTGATAGGTATATGAGGTAAATGTGTTTTATTGAGAAAATACCTAACCATCAGCTGGCGCAAACCCAAGATTGACCACCAGGAATCGCCTCTAGTATATAATACCTCATCAAAATCAGATAAGCGGATGGACTATGACCTATTCTGTGCTATGAGTACAGGGTAGGTCTAAGAGACAGAGAGAATGAAGCTCACTTTCGCATTTATAATATTAGTAAGGATAATATTATGTTTAAACATTCACTGCACCTCGAATCAACTCACACTGATTTAAGAGAACTCACTTTTCGAGCCAGATTGAGAGTGACACCAAACCCGAAAATATACTTATATTAGGAAGAAATAGGTACAATTACCAACACCAAGAAAAAACATGGTGATTTTAAAACCACAGTTATTATAAAAAGTAAGTAACTGAGCCACCAACCTGATATCAGGATTTACCTCAAACTGTAATATTATTTGATCGAATCATCTCAATCATTTTTTCAAACTTGCCGAATACTTTTTTAAAGAAAATTGAAAAAAATTCAAAATTCAAAATTCAAAAGTTTTTTAATCAAATAGACTTTTTACAAGTGCTTATGAATAGTCGAATGAATCTACCACTGGTTCGGAATCCCATTCCTACCGAGAAGAACCAGCAAGAAACTCGGCGGTTGGTCTTTTGAAAAAAAAAAAAATTACAATTTCATTAATTTGTAATTACATACATAACCGCTGTCCTATCCTGCTGCATTGCTGGAGCGATTCAATTCCATGCTCCTTTGTCATTTACGTAATCTTCAACAGTATATTAAGCTTTTTTCAGAAGCATACTTTTAATGGACTTTTTAAACTTGTGTAAAGGCAAGTTTAAAATAGGTTGTGGAATTTTGTTATAGAATAGAATGCTCATTCCCACGAACGACCTTCGGACTTTCTTGAGGCGGAGCGATGGAGTCACGAGCCTATAGCGAAATTCTGAGCATCGAATCTTAATAACGAATCAGGAATATTCATATTATGTCGTCAAGTTGAGGACCCTGTAGGTACGCAGTACGCTTGCATTTTTGCCAGCACAATTTTTATTCAACTGAACTGTCAAATGCCTCTGAACTTTTAAAAAATCTTCGCAGATTGAAAACGTATGCTGACCCTGTGGTTTTACCCGCAGCTAGAGATGTATTGTGATAGGCCACTGACGTCAATTTCATCCGGTTATTAGTCAATATCGTAGCCGTCATTAGTAAGCCCCAAGATAAAGGATGTGTTCCGAAATACACTGCGAGCACTGTAAGTCCCCAGTAAGAGCACTGAACAGTGCTCGCAGTGCTTATATCGGAACACCCACAAAGACTATCCTAGGTGATGACAATACTTACTACGAAAAGTCAGTAAGAACAGACGAAGGCAAGAGTAAGTGTAATTGAAGACAGTTCCCGCAAAGCATTTTAAACTACTTACCGAAAGTAAGTAGGTACACAGACACATATTCCTGCTAGTTAGTGCTTACATACAAAGAACTACTTGTTTTTACGAGATCTAGATCACGCAAGTGAAGCGTTTTTTTCGACGTTTCTGATCCGAACCGCTATATTGCGGAACACCTTCCCAGCGCACGTGTTTCCTGCCACGTGTAACTTGGGTACCTTCAAGGCAAGAGTGAACAGGCATCTTCTAGGCAAGCGCGCTCCAACCTAGACCTCATCATTGCTTAGCACTAATACACTAAGCATGATTGTCGTCAAGCGCAAGCCTATCTCACAATAAAAAAGAAAAAAAAGTGGTGGGGCACAGTAGCAAATAGCCAGACGTCGTGTGAACTTTCACCTGATGCAATAATATGACATGCTTTTTTTTATCCACTACGAGTTAGCCCTTGACTGCGATCTCACCTGATGGTAAGTGATGATGCAGTCTTAGATGGTAGCGGGCTAACCTGTTAGGGGCATGGCAGTTATATTAAACCCATACCCCTATTCGGTTTCTACACGGCATCGTACCGGAATGTTAAATCGCATGGCGGCACGTTTTTGCCGGTAGGGTGGTAACTAGCCACGGCCGAAGCCTCCCATCAGGCCAGACCAGGGAAAATTCAGAAATTATAAATTTCCAAACCCTGCCGGGGTCGCACCCGGGAATTCCGCACGTTAAGGCAACACTGCGCCACGGAGGTCGTCAAACTACCTAATATTATAAGAAAAACGTCGCAAAAAGGAGTTCAAGATCTAGATTAAATCTAGAGATCTAGAGCAAATGTCACGTTGTAGCGAGTACACGTTACTATACTCACGTACTCGTAGCAACCACGGACTCGCGGCGAATTCCGAAAAGCACTTTCACCTGCAGCAGACTATTCTGATGCAATTACCACGGCTTATGACATCCATATTTAACATTTCCTAGTCTGGGAGTACTTTTCACTTTTCAGTACTGTATTTTTTTTTATCCACTACAAGTTAGCCCTTGACTGCGATAGCACCTGATGGTAAATGATGATGCAGTCGATGGTAGCGGGCTAACCTGGTAGGGGCATGGCAGATATTTTAAACCCATACCCCTATTCGGTTTCTACACGGCATCGTACCGGAACGCTAAATCGCCATAGCCATAATAATATTAATAGCCATGTTATCATAACTTCATAGTGGCGCAAGCTGTCCTTTACATGAAATAATTAATTCTAGCTGATGCCCGCGACTTCGTCTGCGTGCATTGAGTTTTTCGGTTCTCGATTAATTTTCCGCGATTAAAAGTAGCCTATGTGTTATTCCGTACTAAATCTATCTCTGTGCCAAATTTTATCCAGATCCGTTCGGCGGTTCTAGCGTGATTGAGTCCAATCCATCCAAACTTTCGCATTTATAATCGACCGAGCGAAGCGAAGGTCTCTGAGTCTTCTTGAGTAAATTGGCACTTGTCCGTCCGTCCGTCCGTCCGTTATTAGATAAATATAATAAGGAAACGACATTATTTTATTTTTAATGAGCTTCAGTACTTTTAACAGAACTTCACAATGATGTCAATAGATGGCGCTCTGTGATACCGCGAGGTCTCAGTTCGGGGCGAACCACTAGTATTTGTATACAAAGTCTATTTCATTTCATTCTAGCACAAAATTGCAGCTTGTAGGTGTTGATAGGTGAATTTGTTGTCAGCAATTTGTATGGGCATCGATCGTCTGTGGTAATACGTGGTGTCGTCACGCCTCGTAGTAACTTGGTAAGTGATGACCGATGAAGCAATCTAAGATGGTATCGATTAGCGGCATGGCAGTTATACATAATTATAGTATTTAACCCATAACCTAATCGGTTTCTACACGGCGTCGTTAGTGAAGAACGTGTTATTAGTTGACGTCGGTTAATAAATTGGGCCTCAGATGTTGATGCCGGTTCTCTCGCTATAAGACGCGCGTCGGCGGAGGCGCGTCGAGCGACGACACGCTCCGACCACGTGCTGACCGGCGCGCCACGGTCGCCACTCGCCACTCGCCGCACCCGTTACAAACGACGACCTCAATTTACATAGACGGGCCCTGTCAAACAAAGTATGTGGGCGTATTTTACTAACGCCATCTAGTCTGAAAAGCGGGACAGCGCTATGGAGGGGACAAGGCTGTCCTTGTCCCCTCCATAGCGCTGTCCCGCTTTTCCACACCTGCATAAACCTGTGTTTATGCAGGTGTGGAGCCCGCTCCACAGTTTGGACGTCCAATTTTTTTCTATGAAAGGGTCCAATAAATCGATGGTTACAACCGTACTCGTAGTGAAACATTTCAATCAAATTTTAAAATGAATCCAATCAATGTATCTTAAAAGTAGCTACAATTTATTTGTAGGTAGGTACTAGGTAGGTATCTAAATCCACCCATACTAATATTTTAAATGCGAAAGTGTGTCTGTCTGTCTGTCTGCCTGTCCGTCTGTCTGTCTGTCTGCTACGCTTTCACGGCCCATTTTTACAACCGATTTTGATGAAATTTGGTATAGGGATAGTTTGTATCCTGGGGAAGGACATAGGCTACTTTTTATCCCGGAAAATTAAAGAGTTCCCGCGGGAACCAAGAAACCTTAATCCACGCGGACGAAGTCGCGGGCATCATCTAGTATACATATAAAAGCAAAAGGTGACTGACTGATCTATCAACGCACAGCTCAAACCACTTTACGGATCGGGCATAAAGGCAAGCAGAAAGTATTTATGCCGTAGGCATCCGATAAGACAGGATTTTTGACAGTTCAATCCCCAAGGGGGTAAATTAGGCGTTCGAATTTTGAGTGGTTCACGCGGACGAAGTCGCGGGCTAGTGTAACGTTAACCTCAAAAAAAAAAAAAAAGTCTACAATAAAATCAGCGAATCGATATTTGTTTCAATTGTAGAGTCAACAAAAGTTCTATAACAGTCAATAATTTAAATATAATAGGTACTTTACAGTGGCTTTTTAGTCTACTCGTTAGTTCATGAAGTCCATGTTCGGTGCCTACAATATCAATTCACCATCAACAGTTCCAAAATCCACACGGATTAGGAGTGCAGTACCCTGCAGCATCAGGATTCAGGATTGAAGAGGTAGAGTCAAAAAAAATATAGGACCACCTCGCGAGCTTCCTCTAACGGCTAGAGTCTAACCACTGAAAAAAAATATTTTCAAATTAGTTCAGAAACCTCGGAGAAATCTGTGTACATATATATTAGGTACTTAAGTTAAAAAAAAAAAGATACGGGCCGAATTATTGAGAACCTCCTCTTTATTTGGAAGTCGGTTAAAAAGCTGAGAGTCGTTATTATATAACGTTTTAGATTTGGGGATACCCGACATTTTTTATGTACCCGACATTTTGCACTCTCATCTTAATACTAATAGTAAATTTTAGTTAGGTCATAATATTATAGGTATTGCTGAGAATTGGAAAAGACGGTGATAAATATTTCAGCTCCAAGAATATTAGAAGCTGCTACAAAGCTGTTACAGTTGAAATTTGTTTGAATAGGAATAGTACTAATGGCGTTTATGTTATAGAATACGAGCTAACTGTGGGTAGGTATTTCATTCATAAAGGTAAATTGAGGTCTTACTTGCGGTTATAGTAAATTGTGCACGTCTACGTGCATTGAGGTTTTCGGTTTGCGCGGGAACTCGGGATAATGTGTTTTTCCATGCTATAATCTATCTCTGTGCCAAATTTTATCCAAATCCGTTCTTGAAACTCTTAGGGAGGTCACCTAATGGAGAGTCTAATGTCCTCCCGACCGAATTTCGGCCACGGGCCACGGCGGCCTAGCCCAGCGAGATTAGCCATCTGCACGGGAGATATTATACTTAGGCCCACTTGCACAAGGACTCTTAAATTGATTTAGTTAAATTTTGTAATGCTGTCCCTTTTTGGCGAATGCATATTGTAGTTGCCAAAAAGGGACAGCATTAAAATATTTAACTAAATCAATTTAAGAGCCCTTGTGCAAGTGGGCCTTAGTGCACAAGTGTGTGCGCATACACAGGTGCGCTCATACTCTGTTACTTTGCTCTCATAGCCCGATGGGACGGAAAATGCGACACAACCGAGAAGAGATCCAGGCCTAATGATGAGGAAAGACTATAAATACATTAGCGAAATTTTATTTACGACTATAAACAACTGAAATAAGTTATTTTTGCCGTAAGTGCTGTTATTTTCGTACTGTCCCGTATAAACGCGAAAGCATGCGGAAGTTCGCATTCCAATATAAAATTATTAGCATAAAGTATGCCAACAAATAGTTTACAGTTGGCTATATAATGACCGAGCGAAGCGAAGGTCTCTGAGTCTACTTGAGTGAATTGGCACTTGTCCGTCCGTCCGTCCGTCCGTCCGTCTGTCAGAGCCTTATAACTTCTGAATTACTGAACGTTATTACCTACTTCAAATTTAAATATAATATTATGTAAACCGATGGCCTCCAACCGAATATGGCTTAAAAAGTTATAAAAATCTTTATTTCAGGGGGCTCTCATAGAAGCGAATGCGAAGTAAAATATTTTTATAGCGTTACATAGGGTTGCGGTATATCATTTTAAAGATAATTAAGAATAGAGTCCAAAAATATTTTTTTTTGAATTTTTCCCCTAAAATTGACGAAATGGGAGGCTTTCAAAGTAGCGATTTTCTAACGTCCAAAGTTGACCTCAGAACTCTCAATTTTCTGAACTCTCAAGCCTGAAACTTGATCAATTATTTGAATTATATCCTGTACTTGAACAACAAATACTAAAATTAGATAAATATTATAAGGAAACGAAATTATTTAATTTTTAATGATGATGATATTTTTAACAGAACTTCACACTGATGTCAATATATGGCGCTCTGTGAAACCGCGAGGTCTCAGTTCGGGGCGAACCACTAGTAATTACTTTTTATTTTTAATCTATGATGAGATCATATTAGGAACTTTAACGAAATAAAATAAATTTTAAAAAGTAGGTAATTCCCTTACTCATATCATGTTTTTTACGTGAAAGTCTCGTCGCGTAGTTTTTTGCATAAAAAATATCGAGCACTTACGGCCAACACTAATGCAAACTGCGAGGCCGCGCGGACGCATGCAGTGAGGCGCGGGGTTGGGGGGGTACGGCAAGATAGTCGCCGTACCGCACTGAATAAAAATAATTACCTTGCTGTGCGTTACGGCAACTATTTTGCCGTACATTATTAGTATACAATATCATTATATTAAAAGCAACCATATAGAAAAAATCACTGTCTCTTTCCTACACGTACGGGAACATAGATAAATCACCCCCGCACCGTGCGCAAAACAAGGAAAACTAGCTGCCGCACTGGCTGACCGTCAAATACGGCAAAATACTTGCCGTAACGCAGCGAAAGTGTTAACGTGCGGAGGTCCCGGGTTTGATCCCCGGAAGGGTCAATTTGGGAAATTAAGTATTGCCTGGTCTGGCCCGGTGGGAGGCTTCGGCCATGCCTAGTTACCAGCCTACCGGCAAAGACGTGCTAAGTGCCAACCGATTTAGCGTTCCGGTACGAAGCCGTGTAGAAACAAACCAATTAGGGTAGCCCCCTACTATCTTAGACTGCATCATCACTTAACATCAGGTGAGATCGCAGTCAAGGGCTAACTAGCAGAAGATTAAAAAAAGGATTTAGGGGTTTTAAACCGTGGGAGCTCTTGAGTTCCTACTGTTTAAAAACAAAGGTGAAAAAGAGAGAGAAAGTGGTCCTTTGATACTCACATTTTCATCATGACTTATGCACTAAGTTCATTAAAAACTAATCTTATATGAGACGTACAGCCCCATAGACGTAGCTGGTATTGACCTATAAAGAGTGTTGGAAATCAGCGACAAAAGAATATAAAAGTCACGCCGTTGAAAGCAGCCGATGATGAAATATCGCGCGGTATGATACCATTTCCATGCCTTCCAAATTGACCTACTCGTAGATCCCTACATACATAACATGAGGTGTCAATCTTCTATTGAGAATGTCTCGTACCTAACTATCTTGCCTTGCCAGTTAGCTACTTGATCTGACCTTGAATTCGTATATGGACGAACGCAGACTCTTGAACATTTTGGTTACCTAGTGTATAAAACTTGATGTTCTTAGTTACGAAATGATAACGCTTTCTGCAATGCAGATCCTAGGACAAGAAGGATATAATTATGCATTATATCATTCGTATCCCAGAATCTCCTATATATTATGCATTATTGACCGAGCGAAGCGAAGGTCTCTGAGTCTACTTGAGTGAATTGGCACTTGTCCGTCCGTCCGTCCGTCTGTCAGAGCCTTATAACTTCTGAATTACTGAACATATTTACTTCAAATTTAAAAACAATATGTAAACCAATGGCCTCCCGCCGAATTTGGCTTAAAAAATTATAAAAATTTTTATTTCCGGGGCGCTCTCATAGAAGCGAATGCGAAGTAAAATATTTTTTATAGCGTTACATAGGGTTGCGGTATATCATTTTAAAGATAATTAGGAATAGTATCCAAAAATATATTTTTTTAATTTTTCCCCGAAAATTAACGAAATGGAGGGCTTTCAAACTGGAGATTTTCTAACGTCCAAAGTTGACCTCAGAACTCTCAATTTTCTGAAAGGCTGAGTCTGAAACTTATCAATTATTTGAATTATATCCTGTACTTGAACAACAAATACTAAAATTAGATAAATATTATAAGGAAATGACATTATTTAATTTTTAATGATGATGATATTTTTAATAGAACTTCACAATGATGTCAATAGATGGCGCTCTGTGATACCGCGAGGTCTCAGTTCGGGGCGAACCACTAGTTATTAATGAATTTAACTAAAGTACAAAAAATACTTTTCATCCCATGTATTCGAAAAGGACGACTTGGTTCGCCTTTATGTGCGCCCAAAGGTGGTGTTTTCTATAAGAAACTTTTAGCGGGCAGTAATGAGTTTTTAATCCTCTTTATACTCGTAAGTGCGCCGCAATTATCTTTGCCGCGCACTTATTGAATTTGGAACATCTTAGTGTTCAGCGCCAACGCAAATTGACGACCTCCGTGGCGCAGTGTTGAGCGCTGTTGTCTTAACGTGCGGAGGTCCCGGGTTCGATCCCCGGCAGGGTCAATTTAGGAATTTATAATTTCTGAATTTTAACTAACGAAAGGGCTATATGGATATGTAGATTAAAAAAAAAAAAAAATATAATTTAATAAATATTATTATAAAGGCGAAAGTTTGGATGGATGTGTGGATGTATGGTGGTATGGATGTGTGTTACTCAATTACGCCCGAACGGCTGAACGGATCTGGATAAAATTGGGCACAGAGGTAGATTTAAAAAAAAAAAAAAGATTATAGTCTGGAAATAGCACATAATATGCTTTTTATCCCGGGAAATTAAAGAGTTTCCGCGGGAACCAAATTTTCTCATACAGGGTGATGAAAAGTAGAGTGTATCATTCGGGCGCAAATATATTTTTGGCTCGGGCGACGTACTTTGAACCCCTCGCTACGTTCAGGATTCTACTAAAGAATCCCTCGCTACGCTCAGGATTCTACTCTAGAATCCCTCACTTCGTTCTGGATTCAAAAAAGCGCCCTCGCCGTAAAAATATTATTTTGCTCCCTTATAATACAATCTACTATTATGGTAATATGGTAATATATTATGTACTTTAACTTAAATAAAAATCTTTGCATGCAGGCATAGCTGCCTCGACTCAAGAAAAGAAATTGTCCAAGTTGATGGAAAAAACGCCAGTAAAACCTTGACTTTATTTATATATCACTAGATGATGCCCGCGACTTCGTCCGCGTGATTTGAGTTTTTTTTATTCCCGTGGGAACTCCTTAATTTTCCGAGATAAAAAGTATAGCCTGTCACTCTCCATGTCATCAACTAGGTATACCCATGCCAAAAATCACGTCGATCCGTTGCTCCGTTCCGGCGTGATTAAAGAGCAAACCAACAAACCAACAAGCAAACACACTTTCGCATATTTATAATATTAGTATGATTCTTCACGCGGCCTTACGTATATAGAAATGCCTAAAGTGCTAACAAAAACGCGCCAGCAATGGAAAAGCCCTTCCATGACATAAGCGGTTCCTAGAACCATTTTCAGTGAAATTCATGAAATCATAACTAATTAAAGTGTTGCTTTCTTTCGGTTTACTTTATCCACTGACTCACCTAGCCACCTGAGGCACAAGCATAATGCCGTGTTTACATGTAGAGTTTCCGATACGGTTTTTGAAGTGAATACTTCTTTAGCCGCGTTGAGCACTTTTTGTTATGGGGTAAACTTGTGGATTCGCGTCACCGTTACCAACATGCTCGCTCCGACATGCTGGCGAAAACTGACATGTTCGCGAACACCGACATGCTCACGTTGTTACGAAGACAAAAGGTCTTAAATATAAGTATACCACATTCGTAATGTAATCCCTTAGTTTTAAGGATTACATTTTAATTATCATTTTTATTTTTTTTAAGAAAAAAAAATATTTTAAAACTTGTGTGAAGTCAGTCCGCACGTGACCAACGTGATGGACTATGACGTAAACCTTTATAATTCTAAGAAGATACCTATAGTGAGCTAGCGATGGCATGAGATGATGATTATAAAGATGAAATATTTGATAAATTTAATAGAAATTGGGTATCCGTTGCTTTTTTTTCAGAAAAGTCAAAAGGTGAAATAAGGTTTTAACTAGCATTTTTCATCCAAAGTAAGCCCAATTCCAACATACATGAATAAATAATCGATTATTGATATTACTAGGTCTAAATACTGCTTAGACTTAACTATTAAACTAGAAACGTGACTAAATTGTACCGCAACTCGTAAGATAATAATTTACACCCTTATGAGGGCAAAATACAACCGAACGAAGCCATGGCTAGCAACTAGTAGCCAAATACCTAGTTAAGAGATTTTATATTACTTATATAGGATAAATATTATTTTGACTGCGCTATAGCACAGAATATATAATAGTAGGTACCATACGTAGCTTTAGGTATTAGGCAACTTTAGAGCTGGACAATAGTTTATAATTGGGTGTTTGACTACTAGTCAAACTTTTTTTTAAACGTCAAAACACTTGCGTAGTATGGGATTTTGTATGAAATATTGAACAGTGACGTCATCAACGTTCGACGCACCTTTTTACTTTAATCGATAGTTTGAATTAATAGTTATTCAGCATAAAGCTGGCAGGGAACATGGATATTACGACTTTTGGGAGATCGTCAATTTATTAATCACAAAAAAATTATTTATTTGAATAGTTGTCAAATACCCAATTTTAGTAGATTCAAAATAACTGTAAAAAAAGTTTATCTGAATAAAAACATTTGAGTTTGAGAGACATGTAAAACAGGCTTTATGTAAAAACATACGCGCCGAATTGAGAACCTCCTCCTTTTTTGGAAGTCGGTTAAAAAAGAGGCGTACCTACATAAATCAAAAGCCAGACAGGCAAATTTTCGTAGAAGTTGACTCAGAGTTAAGTCTTCCTTTAATTTTGTATGGAGGAATTAATTCGTACAATAAGAAGGCTTCTATGTCACAGGTAGATCAATCTACTGCGTTACAATCAACAACTTCAACATGTTACGTTTAACAACTTTACTTCAAGGTTCATCAATACAAGGTTCAAGGTAAAGGCTGGAAGGATCTGGATGAAATTTGACGCAGAGATTGATTATAGTCTGGAATAACACAATATAGGCTACTTTTTCTCCCGGAAAATTAAAGAGTTCCCTCGAGAACCAAAAAACCCGAATCCACGCGGACGAAGTCGCGGGCATTAGCTAGTACCTAATAAAGTATGCAAAACCTTGAGTTTCTAGACCCAGTAGCTTAGCCTGTACTAGTACCTATATGTAGTTATACAACATTATATTATACTTAGTTGTAATATTATTAAAAAATAAAATCTAAAAAAAAATGATCTCCAAAAATCCGGTATTTTTAATTCTCTAAAGTACCTATCTTTAATTAAGTAGTTAAGTAGGTACTTATCAATTCTAGGTATAGATTAAATTCCTATTTTCACTTTCTTACCGGGTTTTTACATTCTTTCTTTTAAGTATAATAGTTAATTAATAAAGTTTAATTACGAATGTAGTATATTTATATTTAAGACCTTTTGTCTTCGTAACAACGCGAGCATGGGGCAGCGAGCTGTCGATGTCGGTGACGCGAATCCACAAGTTTACCCCCTACCAAAAAGTGCTCACCGCGGCTAAAGAAGTTTTCACTTCAAAAAAATGTTTTAGTTAATTTTTATGAGTGGATGCTTATGGAATTGCTCTATTACACCAAATTTTAAAGACCCCATATTATTACCTATACGGCATGTTGCCACTTGCCAATGGAGCGGAAAGCAATAACAAGTAGCAAGTAATATGTACTAGCTACGAGTTTAATAAGTAATGTGATTTGCGAAAGTTTTGATGGATGGATGGATGGGGATGGTTGGATGGATGGATGGATGGATGTTTGTTACTCAATCACGCCAAATTGGCTACACGGTTTTGGATGAAATTTGGCACAGAGATAGATTTTATAGTCTGGAATAACACATAGGCTTCTTTTTATCCCGGAAAATCAGACAATTCCCGCGGGAACCGAAAGCCTCAATCCACGCGGATGAAGTCGCGGGCATCAGCTTCATATATTATACTGTATAATAACTTACACTATTGTATTTAATTTACATACTTAAGTACCTACGTAATGTAATATTTATTGTTAAAAAAAAAAAAGAGCAACTGCTGAGTTTGTTGCCGGCTCTTCTCAGCAGAGCTATTTTCCGAACCGGTGGCAGAGTCAAACATGACGTAACATAAGAGACACCTGTATGTCCTACATGTTCTAAATAAATGAATTGAATTGATATAATATTGAATTTGATTCGAGCACACGAATTTACCAATTTATATATCTATCAGTTTTGTGGAATGTAAGATAGCTCTTAAAAACAAAGCAAAACTTCTACAATTACGAGAGTAATTCAGATTTTGAGTCAATATTTAGACCCGGGGAGAATTTGTTTCAATACACGTCCGATTATGTAAACGAGTCGACACATCATCGTTCAGCAATCTCGGAGTGCGTAAACACGGCAATTTCTCCTGAAATACAGTAATATCTGCTGCAAATCCACCACGCGTGGGTACTTCTCCGTACGCTGGATAGATTGTTTATGTTTGCACCTAAAATGACCCGACTGGAGTTAATAATACGCGAGGTAATATTGTGTAAACGTTAATAGTGTCGTAATAGCTGGGTAGAAATGATGATTCAAAGGTTAAAAGCATTGTTTACGTCATCGTCGTCACTCGTCAACCGATAGATGTTCACTGTTGGACATTGGTCTCTTGTAGGGTTTGGATCCAGCGGCTCCCTGCGACTCGCTCGTTTTTTTATCCACTACAAGTTAGGCCTTGACTGCGATCTCACCTGATGGTAAGTGATGATGATGTGAGGCACAAAAGCAATCCAACCTATCAAGATAATCTACTAGCTGATGCCCGTAACTTCGTCCGTGTCGATTCAGGTTTTTTTTGTTTTCCAGTCTCTTTAATTTTCCAGGATAAAAAGTAGCCTATGTGTTATTCCAGAATATAATCTATCTCTGTGCCTTTAATTCCTAGATATGTTCAGCCGTTCTGGCGTGATTCGAGGAACAAACATCCATCCAAACTTTCGCATTTATAATATTTCTAGCTGATGCCCGCGACTTCGTCCGCGTGGATTGAGTTTTTTTGGTTTCCCGCGTTCCGGGATAATGGGTTATTAGTGCTTCTAGTAAAATATTGGAGATACTCTTGACATTTTTTAGTTTTACTTTACTATTTTATTAGACTACCGTGCCCGCGACTTCATCTGCGTGGATTTAGGTTTAGGTATTGGTTCCCGCGGTAACTCTTTAATTTTCCGGGTTAGAAAGTAGCCTTTGTGTTATTTTAGACTATAATCTATCTCTGTGCCAAATTTCATCCAGATCCTTCCAGCCTTTACCTTGAACCTTGTATTGATGAACCTTGAAATACCTAAAGTTGTTAAATTTAAACGTAACGTGTTGAAGTTGTTGATTGTAACGCAGTATATTGATCTACCTGTGACATAGAAGCCTTCTTATTGTACGAATTAATTCCTCCATACAAAATTAAAGGAAGACTTAACTCTGAGTCAACTTCTACGAAAATTTGCCTGTCTGGCTTTTGATTTATGTAGGTACGCATCTTTTTTACATAAAGCCTGTTTTACATGTCTCTCAAACTCAAATGTTTTTATTCAGATAAACTTTTACAAGTGCTTTTGAATCCATTTCCAGATCCATTCAGCAGTGGCGTGATTATGTAACAAACATCCATCCATCCATCCATCCAAACTTTCGCATTTATAATATTAAAGAATATAGTATATAGGTACAGTACATAATATACATAGTACTATCAAAATCTATTGTGCTATTACCTTATTAGGGTTCCGTACCAAAATGGTAAAATGGAACCCTTATGGTGCGACTTTCTCCGTCTGTCTGTCTGTCCGTCCGTCACACTCGATTATTTCAGTAACTACCGAAGCTATCGACATGAAATTTGGAATAGTTGTGTATATTAGTGGCCCAAAGACACTGGAATTAAAAAAAAATGGAAATTATTTTTGTTCTTATTTATTTATTTAAAAAGGGGGGAAAATCGGAGGGTTGAAATTTAAAAGTGAGATAACTGTACTGTGTGGGGTATCATATGAAAGGGTTTACTTTGACATTCTAAAACAGATTTTTAATTATTATTTTTAGTCATGATAGTTTTTGATTTATCGGGCAAAATGTCGAAAAAAATACCGTTCCCCCCCCCAATCGAAAAATCTGAAATAATTATGGTCAATAGGAATTTATGTATATTTTACGGGAAAACTATAGCCAATGCTCTAACTATCATAGTTTTTTTGATATTAACAGTAAACCTCTACAAACAAAGTTAGTTTTGCGGTTCATTTCGTCTTGTTTTTAATACGTCATAAATCGTAAAACTTACTACAGGTTTGTACAGAACCCTCGGTGCGCGAGTCCGACTCGCACTTGGCCGGTTTTTTTTTTTTAATTTTTCGATTCGCTTTTCGAACATCAAAATTCTGTATGAGATAAACATCAAAATGAGTCCTATACACTCACTCATTTGGACTGCGGCGAGAAGGCGCCGAGCGACCTCAAATGTCGTTTAACATTATTATATCACTCATTTAACGTACATAATAACAATAAATTAACCGCATACTTGATACAATTAAAATTCCGGCATTTTTCGTGATATTTTGAGATAGGAATAATATTTTTCACGTTTCCCTATGGAAAATAACATTCCCGGCGCATGAGTCGTCGATAAAATCATCTTGCATTCTATTTTCAACTTCATTTACTTACTTAAATTATTAATCACTAGATGATGCCCGCGACTTCGTCCGCGTGGAATGAATGAATGAATGAATGAATGAAATATTCTTTATTGTACACCAAAGATAATTAAATAACAGAAACAATAAAACAAATACAAATCGGTACAATTGGCGGCCTTATCGCTTTTAAGCGATCTCTGCCAGGCAACCAAGTTACATAGTAATTAAAACCAGCGAGAGAGGGATAAGGGTGTACGTGGGTTAATGTTTTTTGATTCCCGCGGGAACTCTTGAATTTTCCGGGATAAAAAGTAGCCTATGTCCTTCCCCGAGATACAACCTATCCCTGTAGCAAATTTCATCAAAATCGGTTGAACAGATGGGCCGTGAAAGCGTAACAGACAAACAGACAGACAGACAGACGGACAGACAGACAGACACACTTTCGCATTTATAATATTAGTATGGATACTAATATTATAAATGCGAAAGTGTGTTGGTTTGTTGGTTTGTCCTTCAATCACGCCGCAACGGAGCAACGGATCGACGTGATTTTTGGTATGGATAGGTATATATAGTTGAGGACCTGGAGAGTGACAGGTTACTTTTTATCCCGGAAAATTAAGGAGTTCCCGCGGGAATCAAAAAACTTTAACCACGCGGACGAAGTCGCGGGCATCAGCTAGTCTCTTATAATATTAATATGAAACTATTAAGACTAAATTAATCGATACCAAAACTTTAACGAACTACTTATTTAGTACTTTAAACTACCTAGTTAGCACATAATTAGGTATGCTAAAGCAGAGTAAGTACCTACAGTACAATTTTTTTTTCAATTTTACGGTTTTATTACTATTCCCACAAATTCTTATTTTTTTTCAAACTTTGCTCGCCACGTACCTACTCATACGGTCTACATTATCAGAATAATTACGTCAAAGCTGAAGTTATATCCAAAAATCTTACCCCAGATATGCCCAATTTCTGATTTTATACCTCACAATCTGTAACCCAAATTTTTTAATCTAATTCCGAGAACAGGCTTTTTAGGTCGATTTGCGACCTCCGTTTTACGAAACCACCGAGTTTCTTGCTGGTAGGAAAGGCATTCCAGACCCGTGTTAGATTCACTCGACCATTCAAAAGCACTTGTAAAAGTTTTTTTTTAATCCACAACAAATTATCCGTTGACTGCGATCTCACCTGATGTTAAGTGATGATGCAGTCTAAGATGGTAGGCGGGATAACCTGTTAGGCGCATGGCAGTTATATTAAACCCATACCCCTAATCGGTTTCTACACAGCATCGTACCGGAACGCTAAATCGCTTGGCGGCACGTGTCTTTGCCGGTAGGGTGGTAACTAGTCACGGCCGAAGCCTCCCACCAGGCCAGACCAAGGAAAATTCAGAAATTACAAATTCCCAAATTGACCCTGCCGGGGATCGACCCCAGGGCCCAGCGCTCAACACTGCGTCAAAAAGTTCATTAGAAAAAAAAAACATTTGAGTCAAACTCAAACTCAGTTTATTCGTTTTAAGGCTCACCTAATTATTATTTCATCTGTGGCTCCATATGTGTAACTTTTCGAGTTAAAGTATCTAAGGTGACAAGTGTATAGTGAACATTAAATATTAGATAGAAAGATAGAATATTAATTCTTATCCATATTCAATATTATAGATGCGTCTGTCTGCTATACGCTATCACGGTCCATCTCTTCAATGATTTTGATGATATTTAGTAGGTACCTACAGACTACTGAGTCAGGTTCCATTGAGGAAACACATAAGCTAGGTACTTTTATCCCGGAAACTTACAGTTCGGAAAATCCGGGTGTTGCGGGCATCAACTAGTATTAGATAATATTGTGTAATACTTAGATAGGTATCTAGCAAATCGATAGAGAAAAAACTATGTGTCAGCTATCAATTAAAAAGTTGAGGTCTAACGTCAGGTCAAGGTTAGCTGAGAAATTCCACCATACAATTTTTGACCACCGCATCGATCGCCGGTTAGTCATTTCGCTCATTAAAATTTCGTTCAAGTTCGATTCCGGCTCTAAATTCTTTTCGTTTCACAATCGTAACTGAACGACGGGTTTCATCATCAAAATGACCTGGTAGTTGGTACCTAGGTATATATTTTTTCAGCTGCTTTGTGAGTAACCTTTATTTTTCAGACTAATGTTGACGAAATTTGGTCCAGATTTCTTTCCGAACCGGTGGTAGAGTCAAAACATGATGTAACATAAGACACCTGTGTCCTACATGTAATAAATAAACTGAGTATTCAGTACTGAGGACAGGAATTTACCACTATCGATACCCACTTAATGTAATGTCTTGCTTTGAGCAAAGAGCATTTGCTAAGTTAGTTTGCCGGCTCTCAGAAGAATCTCTTACTGAACCGGTGGTAGAGTCAAAACATGATGTAACATAATACACCTGTGTCCTACATATTGTAATAAATAAACTGAGTATTCAGTACTGAGGACAGGAATTTACCACTATCGATACCCACTTAATGTAATGTCTTGCTTTGAGCAAAGAGCATTTATTTTGCTAAGTTAGTTTGCCGGCTCTCAGAAGAATCTCTTACTGAACCGGTGGTAGAGTCAAAACATGATGTAATAGGTATAAAACACCTGTGTCCTACATGTAATAAATAAATTCAGTATTTATAACAATTGATGGCAGGAATTTACCACTATCAGTGAATGACTACGCACTTCGGGGCTACGAACTTATGGCCCAGTCTCAACTCATGGCCTTATAGATATGACTGTAATGTGAGTGGGTAAGTAAGTATGAAGTGACCGATAATAGATTCAATGTATGGGCACGTGACAATAACATGTCGTTAAGATTGTAATGCTTTATGTATTGAAAATCAATTGAAAACTATATAACTTAGTATAAGTATACGCTTGTATATGCTTGATTATCTTTACTATGTAGGTACATGGATGATTGTTAAGCAATCACACTAGAACGGCTGAACGGATCTGGATAAAATTTGGCACAGAGATAGATTATAGTCTCGAATAACACATAGGCTACTTTTGATCCCGGAAAATTAAAGAGTTCCCACGGGAACCAATAAACCTAAATCCATGCAGATAAAGTCGCGGGAAATACCCCACTATCCAACTATTAAATAAGGATTAAGGACTTTTAAAAATATTTATAATTGGTATGGTATTCATTATTCAATGTCGGTAGTCTAATAGAATAATAACGTAAAACTGAAGAATGTCAAGAGTATATCCAATATGTTACTAGAAGCACTAATAACCTATTTTTCTACAAACTATGAAAATTATAATGAAATATAATTACGTCAACGAATTAAAAAGCCTTTGACGTAAACGCCCTAGTATTTTTCTAGTACAAAAGCTGAATGCCGTGTAAAGCAATGAAGTCATTTTATCAAACAATTTTAATTGAAACATTAACTGTTTCTATGTAACCGACCTGTATGCACGCACAGCAAAGGTATAATACATTAACTTTAATAAAGATATGTTCACACGATTTTTTTTTATTCCACTGCAAGTTAGCCCTTGATCACACCTATGCAGGCTAACCTGCCCCCCGATTACGTAAGAATTGTCCATCAAACGTTAAAGATTTTCGTCAAAGTAAAATAAACAATGACAGCATTGAATTAGAGCTCAATTTCGTCTGCCCATTCTTATACGTTTAGGTATGTACGCTATCTGCCGCAGACGAAATTGAGCTGTAATTCAATGCTGTTATGGTTTATTTTACTTTGACAAAAATCGTTAACGTTTGATGGACAATTCTTACATGATTGGGGCCCTGGTAGGCAGTTATGTAAAACTTAACACCCCAATCGGTTTCTACACGGCATCATCTAAATATATGAAAGGAAAAAGTGACTGACTGACTGACTGATCTATCAACGCACAGCTCAGCCACTTGACGAAATGGGCTGAAATTTGGCATGCAGATAGCTAAGGCGTAGACATCCGCTGACAAAGGATTTTTGAAAATTTTACCCTTAAAGGGGTAAAATAAAGTATTGAAATTTGTTAGTCCACGCGGACGAAGTCGCGGGCAAAAGCTAGTGGGTAATAAATCGGTTGGCGGCACGTCTTTGCTGGTTTGCCGGTATAGAGCTTCCGTGTTCTCCAGTCGCACCCTTCGTCGCAGAAACAAATTTCATCCTCACCACTTGGATGCCTGGTCTTCTTCCACCTCCCGTTATTCTAGGTCATTTCTGCCACGTACCTGCAAATTATGGAACCAGCTTCCATCTTCTGTGTTGCCTCATGATTATAATATGGGCCTCTTCAAAGGGCGGATAAACAAACATCTCAAAAGCCAGGTACGCATTGGCGGTTCCTCTGGTGCTGCAAATATTCATGGGCGGCGGTAATCACTTACCATCAGGTGACCCGCCTGCTCTTTGGCTCGCTATATATATATATAAAGAAAAGAAACTAGCCTCGGCCAAGAAGCCTCCCACCAGACCAGACGAGAGAAAATTCGGAAATTATAATTCCTAAATTTACCCTGGCGTGGTCCGAACCTGGGACCTCCCACTTGATGTAAAACTACCATCTACATGAGCAGGACCGACGGCTGTAAGTGTCTCTGAGGCATGGGGTGGCACACCGTCTACTCTGACTCCGCACTAGTACTAAGTTGAGAGCTATTGAGAATTACTGGGCAGAAAAACTTACCAATTCATTTAAATGGCCCGACCCGGGAGACCGCAGTTAGAGTTGCAGGTTACGTATATAAATTACTAGTAGGCCTGGGAAAACGTCCTTCCCTGAACTTAGAACCCGATAGCAGTGCCACCTAACCGGGTCAAAATGTGAACCATCCCGGGACCCACTCACTCACACATAAAATTTCATTAAAATCAGTCATAAGTTTTTTAAATCTATACTAATATTATAAATGCGAAAGTTTGGATGGATGTATGGATGTATGGATGTTTGTTACTCAATCACGCCCAAACGGCTGAACGGATCCGGATGAAATTTGGCACATTATGGTCTGGAATAGCACATAGGCTACTTTTTATCCCGGAAAATTAAGAGTTCCCGCGGGAATCAAAAAAACTTAAACCACGCGGACGAAGTCGCGGGCACCAGCTAGTTTATTTATATAGTATATCTACTTACACATAGAAGTAGGATTTACCTATGGATAGCATATAAATGTCACAATGTGAACGCAGCTTTACCATCTAATCACACGAAACTCGAAACGATGGCATATTTTAGTGAAAATCGATTTTCATAAATTTTCGTGGAAAACGTCACGACGATGACGTCACAGTGACTAGCGGAACCTACATAGTGGAAGTTCAATCTATTACCATTTACATACTCATTAGTAGAAAGATGCGAGAATTACTATTTCAATAATAGTTCTTATTGCGCCATAAAATAAATATTCTGAATGACACGTATTATATCCGAACCAGGATATAGATTACAATATATTTGAATACTAGCGACCCGCCCCGGCGTCGCACGGGTAGCACTAATAATCATAGCATATACCGCACCATCTTGACTACCATTTTGACGACCTCCGTGGCGCAGTGTGTAGCGCTGTTGTCTTAACGTGCGGAGGTCCCGGGTTCGATCCCCGGCAGGATCAATTTGGGAATTTATAATTTCTGAATTTTCCCTGGTCTGCCCTGGTCGGAGGCTTCGGCCGTGGCTAGTTACCACCATACCGGCAAAGACGTGCCGCCAAGCGATTAAGCGTTCCGGTACGATGCCGTGTAGAAACCGAATAGGGGTATGGGTTTAATATAACTGCCATGCCCCTAACAGGTTAGCCCGCTACCATCTTAGACTGCATCATCACTTACCATCAGGTGAGATCGCAGTCAAGGGCTAACTTGTAGTGGATAAAAAAAATCTCCACGGACGCAGTGTTAGTTATTAGCAGGACTTATTCCCATTGACAAGATGGTTACTTAACGCGCACAGCTGTTTGCAAGTAAGGAGAAAACGTCACCCGAAGTGCGGAGAGAGACTGGTTAGGACCTGGGAAAGGAACTTGGAGGAGGGAGCTCATAAAGGATTTAAAGAAGTGGCACAACTGGAAACACGGAGAGGTAAACCGGCGGCTCACGCAGGCACTCAGCGGTCATGGGGTGTTCAACACTTACCTCTTCGCTATCGGAAAAGCGCAAACCGAACAATACTACTTTTGCGGAGAGGAGGACACCCCAAGGCAAGCTATCTTCGAATGTCCCGCCTGCGCGGACTTGGGATCGGTGGCACGGGGTGCGAGCGAGGGTGTAAACGCCCAATGGCCCAAAACCTTATATCGCGCATGCTTTACATTTTTAAAAGCATTTTTAAAGGCAGGATTTACATTTAGCACTGCGATAGTTAAAGGGCAATTTTTATTTTTATTAAATACTTGAGATTCAGACTAACATATTTATTTTGAAATTAAAAACACCTTCGCAAGTAAAGCATTGTTTTAGACCAAATTTGAAAATCATAAAAATGGTTATTGTGTCACCCTTTATTTAGATAGATCTATCTAAGTATTTAAAACACGGACTTTTTTAGAGGAACAATTCGACTATATGCATTGTATTCGTGTAACTTTAACTATTCACGCAGCTCTCAGATGAGATGATTTTTTATTGCATAGGATATTGGAAGGATCTCAATTTCTTTGAAAATAAAATATAGCCTGTTACTCGCTGATATAATGTAGCTTTCTATAGGCGAAAGAATTTTTAAAATCGATTGAGTTGTTTTTGAGTTTATCCGTTACAAACAACCAAATAATCAAATCTTTCGTGGAACACCACGGTTTAGACATAAACCATATAGATTTTTCTCTGTCACCGCAAATACCGCTTTTTGTATAATGTTCTAAGGCTCCTATTGCATGCATAAGGATAAAAAACAAATTATGATGCAATCATAAATTATAACATTTCAGTCCAAAACGGGAAAACCCAATAAAAGACACCGCAAGCTTTTATAATATCACAATGCAAGCTTTGTTTTAGCGTAGGGAAGTTATTCTTGGAATACCCAGGGGATTTATTAACAACAGGATTAAATACATAAGGATAAATGAAAACACCTCTTCATAGTACTTTTTTTTCAGTCAACCTATTTATTCAAACGAAACTCTCTGAAAAATTAAAATCTTTTGAATACCTAGTCGAAATACGAGGTCTACCAGTTTAAATTCTTCCTACATAAAAAAGCGCTTAGGGAATCACATTATAATATGTAAACTAAAAGTCGCCCGCGATTTCGTCCGCGTACAATTCCTGATTTCCTATGAAATTTTCCTTCGTAAAAAGTAAACTCCAGTCGTGCGTCGGAGCTGACACACACAATTTTTTATTATTTAAAACTAATAACATAAATCCCGATTTTCAAGTCTCTAACTTCTTAGAACTTAGAATAGAACCTTCATTCAACCTTCCAAACCCCATTTCACCCCTTTTGGGGTGGATTTTCGTAAAACTGCTTATACAGATTTTTATTATTTAAAGTATTAATGACTTAAATGCCAATTTTCATGTCTCAAACTTCAAATAAACTTTCATACAAAGTTTCACCCCCTCAGTGGTGAATTTTCTCAAAACCATTTCTTATAAGCTGAGCTACACTATCATTTGGATGTGTGAGAGAGTGACATCGACTTTTTATCCCGAAAAGTCAAAGAATCGCTACGGGATTTTGAATAAAACCCTAATTTGCGAGTACAATCCATACTTAATTATATTATAAATGCGAAAGTGTGTCTGTCTGTCTGTTTGCTTCGCTTTCACGGCCCATCTATCAAATGATTGTGATGAAATTTGGTATAGCGGTAGGTTACTTCCCGGGGAAGGGCTACTTTTTATCCCGAAAAATTAAGGAGTTCCTCGGAAATTAAAAAACCTAATCCACGCGGACGAAGTCGCGGGCATCATCTAGTAATTATATAATTCATCAACAACTAAGTTTTACGATTTGTTAACAAAACAAAATATTATTTTCAGACTTTCAAAATGTTTTTAACAAGTAGAGAAAATGTAATCACATTTTACACTAATAAATTATAAAAAGGCAAAAGTTTGTAGTTATGTGTGTGTAAAGGTGTGTGTATGTCAAATTACTCTTTTAACTACTGGACAGATTTGGCTTATACGGATTTGGCTATTTTTGGATAGATTAAACCCTGGATTAACGCATAGGCTACATATTTTCAACCCGAAAAATCAAAGAGTTGTCGAAAAAACTCAATCCACGCGGACGAAGTCACGGCCATCAACTAGTAATAGATACATTGAATTTCACTTTTCTCCCACTTGTAATGATATAATTATTTACCGAATTTTTTACCGGACGACAGGGTCATTTATATTGAGTATTCTTTGACAAGGCTACGCTGCTTATTGCGTTAGGCTTTGCTTTAACGGATGCACTGCATTTCCGCAACGTGGGTTTAACGTTGGGGTTTACCTTTCTAACATTTACTGATTTAATTAATAATACGTTATATTCGTGGTACCTTTTATACTATAACACTCTTTTATAATATTAAATGTTTTTGACTAGAACTGAAGTTTATTTTATCCACTTCAAGTTAGCCCTTGATTGCGATCTAACCTGATAAGTGATGATCCAATCAAGATGGTAGCGGGCTAAACTGTGAGCCCGCCAACCCTTACCCCTAATCGGTTTCTACACGGCATCGTACCGCTAAATCATTTGGCGCCACGTCTTTGCCGGTAGGGTGATAACTGGCCACGGCCAAAGACTCCCACCAGACCAGACCGGAGAAAATTCAGAAATTTTAAATTCGCAAATTGACCCTGTCGGGGACCGAACCCGGGACCTCCCAATCATAAGACATACAGCGCTTACCACTGCGCCAGGGAGGTGGTCAAAACTACTATACACAAATAATACCTACTTAATTGGTTACTTATTCATCGGGACCTGAAAATTGAATACGTCGACAAAGGCATCACCAAATTTCAAGAAGTCCATGATCATCGGCTTCACCATCACTTTAACGTTGAGGCAATCCAGTTGCTCGACGTTACGCAATTAGTGAGAAGACTAAAAAGGACAAAACCCTTTGAGTTAGTGCATAGTGATTAGTGATAGTGTAGTGAAGGGCTGCCTGAAAGAACACATGAACAAAGTGTCTATTTGCAACAAGAAACATTGGATACGTCATTGGACAATTTTTTATTACAGATATTTATAAGCCTAGGTTAAAGAAAAAATTACTTATTAGTCAAATAGTTTGGCTTGATTGTAATCAGGTATATTGAGCACCCTTCATTGGTACTCAATAATAGAAAAAAAAAAAACTTGCTTTCTTGCTTGATATAGGTACTTAGTACGTACTAATATTACTAGACAGGTGTTGTTTGCAATATTCGAGTAAGAACCAGATTAAGGTCGAGTTGTAAGAATTCGTTCGATTAGATTCGACAATTGAAATACTTTATGGGATTATCGATTTTTATCTCGGTTTAAGTATTTTTCCTATTGCCGGGGAAATACATAAGTTTGTAACAATATTATAAGATGATGTCTGCGACTTCGTCCGCGTGGATTAAGGTTATTTGGTTCCCGAGGGAACTCAATAATTTTCCGGGATAGAAAGTAGCCTATGTGTTATACGGATACCTGACTACTATAATTTACTACTATTACATTCTGTGCTATCTATCTATCTATCTATACTTATAATAAAACTGTAACAGGTCCAATTCTGTACATTGAAGATATTTTGAAAATTTTTTTTGGAGGGCACTCATTATTCGATACTGAAGCCAAATCTGTAATTTTTTTCATTTTTGTCTGTCTGTCTGTCTGTCTGTATCTTGGCCGCGCATCACGCCGAAACTACTGAATGAATTCAAATGAAACTTGGCACGATTTGAGCCCATACTACGAGGTAGGACATAGGATACTTTTTATCCCGAAATTCTACCCCCGAAGGGGTGAAATAGGGGTTGAAAGTTTGTATGAAAGTCCTTAATTTCTCAAGTTATAGCCATGAAACTTGATATATGAGCTGCGGGTTGAAAATAAAAACATATGTGTTTCACAGTTTTTCAAAATTCCACCCCCGAAGGGGTGAAATAGGGGTTGAGAGTTTGTATGAAAATCCTTAGTTTCTCAAGTTATAGCCATGAAACTTGATATATGAGCTGCGGGTTAAAAATGAAAACATGTGTTTCACAGTTTTTCAAAATACCACCCCCGAAGGGGTGAAATAGGGGTTGAGAGTTTGTATGAAAATCCTTAATTTCTCAAGTTATAGCCATGAAACAGCATTTGGGCTTTCGTTAAAATATGAAGAAGTACGTGTTTCACCATTATAGGGGGATTATACCGTGGGATAGTAATATAGGCTACTTTTTATCCTGGAAAATTAACTGAAAAACTTATTCCACGCGGACGAAGTCGCGGGCATCAGCTATAAAGAATATACATACATACATACATAGGCTACTTTTTATCTCGGAAAATTAATGAGTTCCCGCGGGAATCGAAAAAACTTAGTCCACGCGGACGAAGTCGCGGGCATCAGCTAGTAAGTAATCTAATAAACTCTGTAGGTATCTGGCGTTATTGAGTAACAAACATCCATCCATCCATGAGTAATAGTAACGTACATACGTAGTAAAATCTTTCATCTATATTAATACTAGCTGATGCCCGCGACTTCGTCCGCGTGGATCGAGGTTTTTCGTTTCCCGCGGGAACTCCTTAATTTTCCGGGATAAAAAGTAGCCTATGTGTTATTCCAGACTATAATCTATCTCTGTGCCAAATTTCATCCAGAACCGTTCAGCCGTTGGGGCGTGATTGAGTAACAAACATCCATCCATACATCCATCCAAACTTTCGCATTTATAATATTTACTAGCTGATGCCCGCGACTTCGTCCGCGTGGATTGAGGTTTTTCGGTTCCCGCGGGAACTCTTTAATTTTCCGGGATAAAAAGTAGCCTATGTGCTATTCCAGACTATAATCTATCTCTGTGCCAAATTTCATCCAGATCCGTTCATCCGTTGGAGCGTGATTGAGTAACAAACATACATCCATACATCCAAACTTTCGCATTTATAATATTTATTTGATTTGATTATAAATGCGAAAGTGTGCCTGTCTGTCCGTCCGTCTGCCTGTTCGTCTGTCTATTTGTCTGGTCGCTTTCGCGGTCCATCTTTTCAACAGATTTTGAAGAAATTTGGTATAATTGGGCTTAAGTTGCATTAAAATCTCGTCAGCAGTTTCAGTGTGATGCTGTAACAGACAGACAAATAGAGAAAAATACTTCAGATATAATTTATTTACTAAGTAGTTCCTTTATTGTGCAGCAACAATCGCACGAAGCAATTATTGTAGTCGGTTTTGTGGACTAAATAAAAAAAAAAAAAACACCTGCACTATTAAGTAGGTGAGAAAATAACTTTGAAATGACTCCAGGGTTTTATTAGTTACGAGGTGACGTGCGTTGATATGAATGCCCTGTGCCGGCGCCTGCCCTGATAGCGTTATCAGCAATACCTTAATTGTCATTATAATATGTTATCATTTATCAAATCCGTCACTGAAATTGAACTAGGTACTCGATGTAGGATCCGATCAAATTCCAATTGGGTATTTGATTACTAGTGAAATATATTATTTTTTAGTGATTATTAAATAAAGGATCTCCCAAAAGTCGTAATATCCACGTCCCCTGCTAGTTTTATTTTGAATAACCATTTTAAACTATCGATTAAAGTAAAAAAAGTGCGTCGAGCTTTAATGACGTCACAACTTAAAATTTCATACAAAATCCATATCTACACTGACAAAATAAGTAGAGTCATCAGTAACTAATTTTAATTGCAATCCAGATCAGATTGGATATGCAGATCCAGGCAGAGCAAGACCGCGACGTGTTCAAGTCTATACAAGAGACCAACCTTCGTCCAGCCGTGGACGTCTCTCGGTTGACAATGTGGCCGATTCTGTATAACACAATCTCTAAACTAAACTAAAATTAGAGCATTACAAATATTGCTAACCCTTTCATAATACTCCCTACGGAAAGGGACATAACTAGATTTAAAGCTGCCATTTTAGTTTAGTTTAGAGATTGTGTTAAACAGAATCAGCCCCAATGAAGTCGGTCAAAATGTCGTGTCATGTTCCTACTGAGAGTTTGCTCCACCTGGCAACTTGCATATTTCTGTCAGAGCATTTTAACTTAATCAACCAGACTTCGTATATTATCTCTGCGTCGTCCTCAATACTGAGGGTCGTGACCCCTTTCCATTAATCAAATAATGGTAGGAGTTTTCTTGGGATAATAATGCGGTGAGTTCCCACGTCCTTTCGCATACGACTCGACAAAGAGTTTTTGTAACGATTACTATCAGCTGATGTTAGTGATAATAACCGGGAACGACAGCTTAACATGCTCTCCGGCGCACGGTGGAAACGAAAAGGCCAAATTTGAACATCCAAGTTCGGTCACCCATCCAGTTTCCGACTTGGGTCCACGTTGCTTAACATTCGCAATCGATATGCGTTGTCATAACTAGGCCACTCGTCCCTACTTCGTATATTATATAGTGACGAAATTATTTGTTAGATTATGTTATCGCGCGTCTGTATAGTGTACCTACGTCGCTAATGGCTCGCCATTCGCCAACCGTGCGTGATTTTTATCTTCTTTACCTCTTTGAGTGAGACTGAGATTTTCATTAAGTTAATAAATCTAAATATATAAAAGGCAAAAATTACTGACTGACTGACTGACTGACTGACTGACTGACTGACTGACTGACTGACTGACTGACTGACTGACTGACTGACTGACTGACGCACAGCTCTAACCACTGGTCGGATCGGGCTGAAATTTTCCGCTAAGAAAGGATTTTTGAAAATTCTAACCCCGAAAGGGGGGGGGGGGGTTGAAAGTTTGTATAAAAGTTCGTGATACACGAACGTCAACGAACGAATCGGGCTGGACGTGATTTTTGGTATGGGTATAGTTGACGACGGAGAGTGACATAGGCTACTTTTTATCCCGGAAAATAAGGAGTTCCCGCGGAAATAAAAAAACGCAGCACGCAGCAGCAGCAAGCACGCAGACGAAGTCGCGGGCATCAGCTAGTAATAAATAAGTGACAATAAATAATGTCCAACGCGTTATTTTGTGACACCTGTAGAAGGTATGAACCATACTTCCCAATTCCTTGTAAAAAATCATACACAAAATCAAGCGTGCTGTTGCTTTTACCGTGCCTTGCAATTATCGTTTCGTCTGGCCTTGGGTTGAATTAAGTCTTCCTCCTCACCCTCCCCTTCAAAAAAAAAGAGTTACTGTTGTAAGCACAACAGTGTTACATATACTTAATACTACCTACTCATTACTCATTTTATTATAGACAATCTTTACCAAAATTAAAAATATTGGTGATAGTGAAGTGACATTGAAATTTTTCAGCGTTATGAGAGACAAATAACTGTACTCTCCTTCAACGCTACACTGGCGAAATATTTGTGCCCCTTGCACGAGTAAAGCCACGTGTGTAAGTATTCGAACACGGGGCCAGTACACCAGCCACGTTGGGGGGGAGTAGTACCCAGTCCAGCTCAGAGGTACCTTACTAAATCTCAACAGTTACACATAGCATCTCCCCACCGAGGGGTACACTGCCATTTTAAGTAAAGGTATGCACACTGCACGGATTCCAGCGGGTTTCGGCGAACGCACGGTGACGTAGCGAATCAGCTGTGCAAATACGTCGCGTCGACGCCGTGTCACGTGTGACGTCACGAGCGGGCTTGACCGGCAAGCCCACACGTTGACTCAGGCTTTATATATAATAGAAAAGCGCCGCGGCACCAACCACTAACCATTAGACCGCCAAACGAGTATCACGTACACTTAAAGAGTGAATTGTCACAGTGTGTACCCACCCTTAACTGATAACTCGTAATAATTTCAAAGACAAAAAATATAAGTGACAAAAAAAATTTCAAGGATTATTTTTAGTGAAAAAAAAAACTTTTGTTAAGTGAACAAAGTGAAGTGATAAGAAAAATGCAGAGAATATTAGTGCTCCTGGTTTTTGTGGTGTCAGTGACCGCGTTCAGACCCAACCCCAAGTTCCCTAAGGAGGACACGGATATAATAAAAAAAGGTGTGATATTTGGATTTACTTGGACCCTATTTTAAATTAATTTTAAGTTAATTCGGCAATCTGAAGTCACCTTTATGGCCTTCAAGATATGTGCTCTAAGCTGTAAATAGGATTTGACCCTAAGATACTTCAGCCCCTCCTGCACCCTCCCTAGGGACCACAAGCGGTGTGGTCTTTTATAAGGGATGTCCCCTGATTCAACTCCAGGCAGGTTTCAAATCAAATCAAATCAAATATTTGAGAGGCAAAACCACCCTATAATAACCATGAAACTACATTGTATTTTCCGGAATTTTCATTTCAAAGGACGTAAGGTCATTGACTGTCTGCCGTCCGTCCGTCTTACCTTGTCTGATGGTTAATCGGTATATCAGTCTGGTCGAAGGCTTCGGCCGTGGCTAGTTACCACCTTACCGACAGAGGTGCCGTCAAGCGTTTTAGCGTGTCGGTACGATGCCATTTCAACCCTAACGTTAGCCGTTACCATCTTATCATCATTAAACTAGGCGAGATCGCAGTCTTGTAGTGGAATAAAAAAAATGGAAGCGTGATAACCTGAAAATGGTAAGGCAGTTTAAACACATCCCCTAATTTGTTTCCAATGTGGCTTTGTGCTGGAAAACCTAAATATTTGGCGGTACGACACTGCCCTTGCATTAAGGGTACCTACTTGTTAGGTTACCTTACCTTCGCCCATGTCAATAAACCTACCCTAGTTTACCTTATATCTAGACCAGGACCTGACTAAACTCTAGGTATATTTTTGAATCTATTTCTTCTAATATAGTCTACTAGATGATGCCCGTAACTTCGCGACTAAAAGGTTTTTGATTCCCGCGGGAACTCATCACTTTCCCGGGATAAAAAGAAGCCTATGTCCTTCATTATCAAAATAGGTTGAACAGTTTGGCCGTGAAAGCGTCGCAGACAGACAGACCCACTTTCGCATTTTAAATATTAGTATGGATTGGACACCAGAAATGAAATTTTTTAAAAGAGAGTTCATCGTAAAATGTATTTAGTTTCAATAAGCTCTTAGGGTGTTTTTTGTACGTTCTAACCTATTTTCACGTGATAGACGGGGTGGATATAAGGGAGTCATTCAAGTGACAGGAGAAATTACTATTATATTATACTACTAATTTGACTACTTAGTAAGTAGGATGACAAGCGCAATAGCGTAGCTGATGCAATTCGCGTGCTACTTAAGATAGCCGTGTCGAATTCATTGATAAGCGACAAGTTAGGTACCTATTGCTTATTGCGACATCGAGAATTGACTCGATCCAATTCAGTTCGGATCTCAGCCAGTTTTATAGATTACTTATTGAACTAAAGTCATAAAGATTAAAGAATTCGGTTTGAATATCCCTTTGCACTCTAAATTCTAGGTTTAATAAAAAACATAATATACCTACCTATTATAACAGGTGGGGGACTTATCCAAACTACATTACTCAATAGTTATTTTAGCATCTACTTAGTTCTTTTGTATGGTCATAAAAATCTATAGTAAATTATTACTGAATAAACTCAAAGAATTCAATTTACCACTATTTAAAAAAGAATTTTTCAAATATCTTTTAGAACATTGTTTTTATTCGGTACAAGAATTTTTGAATTCTTAAGAGGATCGTCTAGCTGTAAATTTTCATTCAAAAAGCGATAACGTTTTTCTTCCCGTAAATGTTGTCCAATTTTCATAATTTTTAGAAATGTTGCAGATACAATGAAGAACTATGCTCGTACGTTTTTATTTTAAAGAAATATTGCTTATGTTAAAAGTTATTAGCGTCTAAATATCCATATTTTTGACCTAAAAACTTCCTCGAGTACTTATTTGAATTTTTTAAAATTTAACTAAACTAAAATACTAAAAAAATAAAACGTACGAGCCTAGATTAAGGTGTACTGAATCTAATGAGACCAAAATTGTCTAATTTCGTAAACGTTTGGTGGGGTAAAAACGTAACAATATTTCAAGAATAAAATGTAGGCATATGCCTACTGGACTTGCAACTCTCTCTATCGCACGATACGGAGAAGGCAGCGAAGCGTTGTGAAACAGATAGCATTATTGAAAATACCTACTCGCGTCGCTTTTCGTCACTAGACGATCCTCAGTAGAATCATTTTCCGAACCGGAGGTAGAGTTTGACTTCTCATAAGTGACACAATTTGTCCTACGTGAAATAAATAAATCATTTATCATCATTTATGACTCCTTAACAGAGGCGTGCCCGGGGATCGAACTCCCGACCACCTGAAAAGGAGGCAGAGCGTCTAAACCACTGCACTATCACCATTTATAAAATATCATCTAGATACTTATATTATAAATGCGAAAGTTTGGATGGATGGATGTAAGGATGATTTTTTGTTACTCAATCAGGCTAGAATGTCTGAACGGATCTGGATGAAATCTGGCACAGGGATAGATTATAGTCTGGAATAACACATAGGCTACTTTTTATCCCGGAAAATTAAAGGTTTCCAGGCCAAGAAACCTCAATCCACATTTCTGCCACGTACCTGCAAATTGTGGAACCAGCTTCCATGTTCTGTGTTCCCTAATGATTATAAGATGGGGCTCTTCAAAGGGTGCATAAACAAATTACTCAAAAGCCAGCAACGCATTGGCGGTTCCTCTGGTGCTGCAAATGTTCATGTGCGGCGGTAATCACTTACCATCAGGTGACCCGCCTGCTCGTTTGCGCGCTATATATATATTATTTAAAAAAAAGCCACGCAGGCGAAGTCGCGGACATCAATAAGTTATTAAACTCATCCTTATTTTGCCCGCAGTGTCCTGCGGTGCACACGAAGACAGAAGAAATGAAATCATCAGTAGGTCCAAGTGCGGGGAGCCTAAAGAAGACTTTGTAGAGCTGAAACCCCAAACCTCTTATATGAAAGTGAGTTAGTTTTACCCACAATAATATTGATGTAATACCAATCCAATCCATTGGTCCACCATGCATCCACTGCTGGATAAAGGCCTTTTCGAGAGCGCGCCACCAAACACGGTCCTCTGCCTTCCTCATCTACCCGCTTCCCGCCATCTTCTTTAGGTCATCGATCCAGCGAGCTGGAGGTCGTCCTACACTGCGCTCATCACGCAAGGTCTCCAGTTTCCACTCCAGCAGCCTTAGCATGCGCACAACGAGATATCTCGCGACGAGAGAGTGAGATATTGTCGTTGCCGGCGAATTTCTAGTTAACCCTAACATGCACAAAATCCGGTATATTTAACGAGAAGAAAATAGTCGGAATGTAAGGGTTCGTAGAGAAAAATACCACAGATAAGAAATATTACTTTCATCTCTACTTTTGACGTAACGAGACAAGTCATACAAGTATGTGTAACCATGTTAGCTTCGGTAGACAAATAGAGATAACGCGAGAAAATAATATGCCCCTGCTGAACACGTCTGCCCCATCGGACGTCAGTTCTGCGACAGAAATGGCCTGCCCATTGACAATCCAGCCTGCTAATTTCTTTGATCTATGTGGGCCACTTTTGTTTTTCAGATATGTTATATTATTAATATTGTAAATGCCAAATCTTCTCTTATCTTCTCGAAAGAAATGATATTCCGAACCAGTGGTAGATTCATTTGACGATTTAAAAGAACTTTTGAAAGTGTATTTGAATAATAAACATTAGAATTTTGAATATTGAATATTAGAATTCTAAACCTAAGACCTCGTCCTTGCAAGGTGTAAGTAGGTATTCCAATCGTAGATAAACATTTTCCGACAACCTTTGAACCACTTTCCAACAATAGGCTATTTTTCATAATAGGCGAGAATTCGTACGTAGTATACCTAAGTAATTAATGTCCCATCTTAGTAAATATCCCATCATCTCTAGAATGTGAACTTAGGTACCCAACATATTTATATCAAATAGAAAATAGGTAACATTTCTAAAATATTATTTACATACCTACTCTACTTGTATTCAGTTTTCATAATGATAACAACTCATTACTTAATGATTCTGTAATAACATAAATTTTATTTACATTAGCCTATTAAACTTGTATTTTTATTACTTTAATTAATATTACTTACTAAATGAGGTAACAAATTAGGTTCCTATTACGTAACATGGTAGTTCTATCTACATTAGGTAGAGTCATTTTCTGGGTTTCTTACCCGAGTCATAATGTAATAGGTAGATAGTATAAAGATAATATAGATAGTATGTATATAGATACTATCTATTACATCATGACTCGGGTAAGAAACCCAGAAAATGACTACCTAATGTAGATAGAATTACTATGTTACGTACCTAATAGGGTACCTATAATCCTTACTAATATTATAAACGCGAAAGTTTGTATGAATGGATGTATGGATGTATGGATGTTTGTTACTCTTTCACGCCAGAACAGCTGAACGGATCTGGATGAAATTTGGCACAGAGATAGATTGTAGTCTGGAATAACACATAGGCTACTTTTTATCCCGAAAAATTTAAGAGATCCCGCGGGAACCAAAAAACCTCAATCCACGCGGACGAAGTCGCGGGCATCAGCTAGTAGCTAATTGATATTTCACAATGTTGCAAATGAAGTCACAATCTCGATTTCTAACTGATACCAACTGATAACTCGATACGTAGAAAGTTTCCTCGTAGTAGTAAACCAGTATAGTAATTAAGCTAATATTTACAATCTGATTACATTCTTCTATGAATCCATTCATCAATTCAGCACCTAAGCTAATTTTCCTAACGATAAAGTAGAGAGAACGAATTTCTCCACAGTAAGAGCACTGAACAGTGCTCGCAGTCTATAACGGAACACAGCCTAAAGTAACTCATCTAATAGTTAAATTTTAATGAACTAACGTGTCTCGGTTCAAATATTTGAATATTATTTATACGTGGACAATCACAATGTCGCTTACATCCGTGAAGGCAGCCATTAATGCGTGAGAAAATCCGCTTCCGAAACGATGAGCCCAGGGCTGCCACGTGCCTCCTTGCTGATCATACCACGACCTTCCTGGCGCAGTCTTGAGCGCTGTTGTCTTAACGTGCGGAGCTCCCCGGTTCGATCCCTGGCAGGCGGTGGCGTGCAGTTCATAGAGGCCTGAAAGCACTGCTTACCCAAATGGAAATACGTCAATGCTCATTTTTCATCATAACAGCTAGTAAATAGGTATTCTGACTAACGAATGCCTATCCTAGCTTCAAAACCTGTGCACGCCTCTGAGTGGCAGGGCCAATTTGGGAATTTATAATTAGTATCTAAATTTTCCTTGGTATAGAGATAGCCTGGGGGGAGGCTGCGGCCGTGGCTAGTTACCACTATACCAGCAAAGACGTGCCGCCAAGCGATTGAAGATGGTGTAGAAACTGATCAGGGGTATGGGTTTAATATAACTGCCATGCCCCTAACAGGTTAGCTACCGCTACTATCCTAGACTGCGCCATCACTTACCATCAGATGAGATCGCAGTCAAAGGATAACTTGTAGTGGATAAAAAACCGTTACGGTTGTATCCTACAAAAATATTTTTTTTTCAAGTAAACTTTGACAAGTGTTTTTGAATCGTCGAGTGAATCTACCTCTGTTCGGAATGCCACTCTTACCGAGAAGAACCAGCAAGAAACTAGGTGGTTGCCCTTTTGACATATTAAGTAACATAAGTAACCGCTGTCCTCAGCATTGTTGGAGCGAGTCAAATCATCCATCCATATCACAGATATATGACACTATAGTTTTACAATTTTGACATAGACTTTGGTTTCAAACTTGGTTTGGTTTGGTTTCAATTTTGGTTTGGTCGGCAGCAGAGGGAATATTGGATGAATACTTTAAAATGAATATTTTACAATTTTCCCTGTCATTCAAATTGCATATAATATGCCCTAAAAGGTTGACATGTCAATTATTGTACCCATCATTGTTCATGTTAAATGCAAATCAAACGAATCTAAAGCAGGTTTCTTCAATGCTGACGGACATAATAATTATTATTTAGAAATTAGGTAGCAACCCTGGGTGTGCTGACGTGTGCGTATTTCCCCATTTGACTACCTCGTTGGTCTAGTGGTTACCATGTTCAATTGCGGCGGACGAGGTCCCGGGTTCGAGTCCGGGGTCGGGTCATAAACAAGTATTGGGCAAGTATTATTTGACAAGAAATTCTCAGACTAGCCCGGAGCTAGGTAGTTGGCGGTGTTTTACCCCCGTGCCTCGGAGAGCACGTAAAGCTGCCGGTTCGGTGCCTGATCTCTCTTCGGTCGTTATTTTATTTATTAACCACTACATGTTAGCCCTTGACTGCGATCTCACCTGATGGTAAGTGATGATGCAGTCTAAGATGGTAGCGGACTAACCTGTAAGGGGAATGGCAGTTAAATTAAACTCATATCCCTATTCGGTTCTACACGGTATCGTACCGAAACGCTGCGATGCCGTGTAGAAGCCGAACCGTCGGATTTTCCGTCCCATCGTAGGTAAAGGAACAGAGAGTGCACCTGTGTATGCGCACACCAGTGCACTATAATATCTCCCGCGCAGACGGCTAGTCTCTCTGGAGATTGGCCGCCGTGACCGAAATATGGTCGGGAGGACATTATTATTCTTCTTCGTCGTTACACTCTTGACAGAGTGTTCGTGGCCATCACGAAGTGACGGCTTTTGTGGCAGACGTAATGCGCCTCACGAGCATCCGCCACTTCTCCCTGCTGGCCGACAGCTTAATGGTACACTCGTGCAATGAACCGCCAACAGCCGACTGCATTTGGTCGGCCCATCGCATGGGCGACCTTCCTCGGCCTCTGGTGCCCTCCACCTTGCCCTGCACATTATTACAATATTGTTATTTCCTCAGGTGGTGCCGAGCGCAGTGTGGGTGCGGCGCTGCGTGGGGCTGTGCGACCATGGGCCCGACGGCTCCAAGTGCATTGCCATTAACAGGACCGTCGAACACATACCGGTGAGATTTTGCTTTAAACATACCACCCTAACTTAAGCACCTTCAAAGCAAGAGTGAATAGGCATCTTCTAGGTAACCGCGCTCCAACCTAGACCTCATCATTGCTTTGTATTAAGCATGATTGTCGTCAAGCGCAAGCCTATTCTACTTATAATAATAATTAAAAAAAACTCAAACACGGCGGCATAGCTATAGTATATCGATAGATCAAGACCATGAGGTCAGAACAAGGGGAAGGCTGACACAAGGCGTAAAATAGGTACATTGCCGACGGGAAGGGAAGGGTTCTTCCCCGCGCCGCATGACATTCGATGCATTCGATCAAGAAGGTTATGCGCCTATGCCTTGAGGTGCAAGACCTTATCTTGGACTAAGTCAAATACACAGAATACTTAATAGTAGGTATCTTTAGTTAATAGGGTAACTACCGACTGGGACACAATGACATAAGTAGATAATAATACTGAACACTAGGTAGATAATGTGGCCAATTCTGGATATATGACAATCTCTAAACTAAACTAAAATGACAGCTTTAAATCTAGGTCTCTTTCACTTTCTTTTATGTATTATGAAAGGGTTAGCAATATTTTTAATGCTTAATTTTAGTTTAGTTTAGAGATTGTGTACTACAAAACCAGCCCCATTATTTATGTACAGGTTAAAATATAAACCTATTTGATTAATATCATAATTAAATAAAAAAGTGTACAATTTAAAGGAAGGACTGAGTATGTGGAACACTTAGCGACTATAACGTCAAATAATATTATAATTCCTCAATAAATACAAAATAGAGTTGGTTTCGTGTACCAAAATTCACACATAAAGTTCATCTCGTCCATATTTGACAAAGTAATCAAGCCGAAAGGACAACACTATCTGTTTGTCTCTACGCGGCCAATTCAAATGCATCCTTGACATACTTGTTCATCTGCTGTAGTCCTAGAGATGGCCGTAAAATCTATCAATGGAGAGATGCGAGACCTTTTCCCTACGTTATGCCTATAACATAACATCAGGGTATTTTTTAATTGATACGAAACATATTTACAAAGTAGTAACATAAGAACACTAGAAGTTGGAGCACTACAAACGTTGAAGTTAATTACAATTCTTAATAATATTTTTAAAATATAAATACATTTTAAGTACACAGTCAAGGTATGTTGTGATAGGGCAAAGATGAAATTTAGAATTTATTCATTTAAATTAGAAAATGCAACAAATACCTATAAGTATATTATTTAAAGCGTTCAAAAAGTTACACTCAAAATCACTTGATTTTTATTAGATCTAAAAGTGTGTCTTATACATTGTGAATCTTAAAGTTCCTGACATTGAGTTAACCTTTAAATAAATAACAATTAAAAAGAATAACTGAATATTAATTAAAAAATATCATGCCAGTATTTTCTGGAAAAAAAAACTTTTGTACAAAAAACTGGCGCTATCTTCTTGTCCTCTTCATATGTACAGACGCGTGAGAATCGACACTACAAGCCCTTTATTGTTTGACCCTAATGATTATGACATATTCACATCGACCTACAACCTTGCATGAGTACCTATTACACAAGACATAATATTTAGTATACGTTTTACGATATAATACGTAGTATATTTGCATTCAATTACGCAACGATGGCAATCGCAATTGGTCATTGAGGCGCAAAACAAGTGATAATATTTGTTAATATGTCACGTAGGTATTATTTAATTATGTTAATGATATAATTAATTAACATATTTGAATCATAGTAAATCCGTTTCATACGGCCACCGCAAACCGCAGACTGGCTCTATAGTAATTAGGTATATCCATTGATTGTATTGACTTGACTATATTGATGAAAAGGCAAATTTAAAAAAACAATTATAATAAAATCTCTTGAGAAAATGCCATTTCTATTACTTTAAAAACTATTTTTAGAAAGTAGGTTCTAGTAGGTAGTAGTAGTTCCTCTGTAGATCAGTGGTTCAAATCCAAATCAGTGGTTTTGCGTGATTCATAAAGTCCCATCAACTTCTCTGATCCGGTGGCCAAAATTGAATCTAATTTTTACGCCTGTTTAGTTTTTGTTTTTGTGAGAAGTTTGTGAGACTATACAGATGTACTCGTATATGCTCCATAGCCCAATCTAAAGTATGTGGTTTGCGGCGCTTAGGTAATTGGTTGCGTAATGCTATGTCACTAATGATAATAATGAGATAATTCCCACATTCACCACTGACTCAAGTCATCCTCATCAGGTGGTCACTATAATGTTTTGTTTTCTATTATAACTATGATGTTTAGATAATATCATTATTCAATAGATTCGTGCGAATGTGAAATTGCTCATTAATGATTAGATCAATTATTATAAATATCTAAACGTTAACGTACTTCATTCTAAGAATTTAACACCATTAACTACAAAATACAGTGGGGATAAATTAGATAACTAAGTACATAAATAAATTAATGTTGTCAATGAAATAAAAAGTAATCCAAGTGTTATAATAGTTATGTACCTATTTTATAACCATAATTAAATGAGCATTGCAATAAACCGATTGACTTTAAACGATGATATCGTACGAGGAAAGAGATTTTACAGAAACAATTGAATTTATTTTGCTTGATTTGTATAATTAGATTAAGCTAGCTAGCAATAAGTTCCACTCTAACGTTTTCAATCAATAAAAAGAAAAAAACATTTTGAAACAAGTGTATTACGGAAGATTTTTTTTTTTAATTTGACTTTAATTTGGATGTATTGTTTGTCCCAGGTTCGAATATTCGACCTGAAAACGCTCAAGGAAACGTGCGCGACGTACCCCGTGGAGGTCCACTTAAGCTGCGGTTGCGGGTGCGAGGTCGCCACCAAGGACTGCCCTTCCCCGAGGATCTTCAATCCTCGTAAGTGCAACTGTCAGTGCCCGAACATGAAGGAGAGGCGGAATTGTCTCAAACAGGTGCGTAAGGCGGTGGATGTCTGTGACACTAACGTAGGTGTGGTCAAGCACGCATGCTTTTGAGTTTCTACTTTTCTGATAACATTTTTTTTCTTTTTTTTTAACATTTGGTGCTGATTCTGTTTTGTACAAACTAAAACTAATCTAAATTGATAAGACCTAACAATTTATCATTTGTTTAGATTTATTCCTGTCGAATGTGAAATTTAAATTATTGTGAGCGCGCGCGCCCTAGACTATAAAGACTAGGGCGCGCTTGGAACCCTCTATAGTTTTAAGATACCGTAATTGATTATCACCATCGTATTTTAAAAGTAATTAGACGTCAATAAGTGTACAGTACAGAATAAACATAATTTGAGTTAAGCTTGGGTTTAAATGTAGCAAATTCATTTAAAATAAATCAGAACAATGTGTCGATTTTTATGTATGGAAATGTCACCATATATCAAATCATTGACATTTTCACACACAGAACAAATGAAGCTAAGCTATTGAACTGATTTCCAATTCCCAATTCTGTGTTTTCACACATAACTCAATATGTCTCACTACACGTCTAGAGCATTTAATTTTGCAAACAATTAATCTAGGAGCACTAAAAGCGCAGTTTTAGTTTTGTTTTTAATATGAATTAGCACCATTGGCTTTTTTTCTTATTCAAATTCATCAATTTTTTTCACATTTCTAATGAAACACATTTTTTAAATGTTTTTTGGATGTTTTTTTGAAATAATGGTTGTGATTGTATTTTGAACCAATAGCTTTCGTGTGACCAACGGCTTTTTATATACAGTGTACATACTCATAAACAGTTGATGTTCGTATTGTCGCCATTTTGTGTAAGTGCCGTGCTGAGTGCAGACATCCCTTGTCTTACACTAAAGCCTTGAGTGTGAATTCCTGTTATGATGAATACTCACTCACTAGAGTAAGCGTTAATGTCAATTAATATGAAATCATGCCAAATCTTCCGCCATTAAAAATACTTAAAAGTTCACGTTACAAATTGACATATTCGCAAGCTCTAGTAACAAAAATTTACACTCGGGGCTTTAAGCTTTCATTGTTTTTGTTTTGTTTAATACTTTGATTTTTAATTTTTTTAATGTTAAGTAAATCTTGTCCAAATTTTCATCTGATGGAAGGTAAATTATTATGATACAGTCTAAGATAGGAACGAAGTAACCTGCGGTGCGGTGGTTTTTGAAGACTTCATTTTCCTCTCTCTCTGCATCATGTCTCTCATTGCTGACCTTTTTACAATAATCACATAATCATGGTAGAGGTATTTTGTGGGTTAATAATTGTGATCTCCCAGATCCTTCCAAAATCAGTTTCTATGGAACGCTAATTCACTTGGTGATATAGGTAGCTGGTAGGTTGGAAACTAGACGCGATTAAAGCATTCCATCAAAGCAATGCAATCTTTACCAAATCTTAGTCTTTAGGATGTAGAGATCGAATTATATTTTCTATTGTTATAGCGGAACCCGGCTATGAGGTGGAATCCATCTAAATGCATCTGTGAAAGGAGAAGAAGGTGAACTGCTTGAACTTGGAAAATTCTGTGAAGAATTTGATAAGACATCTATAGTGCCTTTTCTAAATAGAAACAGGGAAGGCTACAAAGCTGGCTTGTTCCTTAAGGATATCAGGATTCAGGATTTAGGATGAACATCGAATGTGGCAAAAGCCTCATTAAAGATAATGAGGAATGTCAAATTTGTGGAAATCCAAGCAACTTTGTAATCCAAGCACGAGTTTGTTTAGTCAAATGAACTTTATTGTATTGAAGACATTAGTGTTTTAGCAAGTAAGAGACATAGTTGTGAACTAGCTACGTAATGGTTGATACTCCATACGACTGATCAATGTGTCTTATAGTTTAATTGTATTTGAAGAAAACTAAGCAGTATTACAGTTAGACATAAGTTATTTATTCGTTTAATTGTAATTAATGAAAAAAATGGGACCAAACGATGTTGTGAATTGACTGGCCTTATTGTTCCATTATTTGTTACGTCCTATTAATTAATTAACTGTACTTAATTAGCTTAATTTGTACTTATACTTTCATCCTATTTTTAGATTAATCTCTTTTAGATTAGGATCTTTGACATCATATTTTTTCAGTATTGTTTTTAGTATAGGGCGTTTGATGATAAACGCAATTCCTAAATTGTGATATGGTCGTCCAGTAGGTTTAGAATAAGTATATTTTAATGGCCTACCTAAAGACTTTGCTATTTATGAACCACAATCATTTTTCTACATTATTCAACAATTTTTTTTATTACATATTTTATTAATCGAATTGTATAAAAAACCTGAGAAAATATTCAAACGAATGCCGAGTTGATCGAAAAAAATTCAAAAATTTTAATAATCATAAGAATACTCAAAGTCTTGTGATTAAGTTAGTTTAATTAGTTCTCCATTCAATTTTTTAAACTAGTGTAGAAAAATCAGCTTTTAAAGATTTTATATTATTAACTTACTTATAACCTTTTACCAATATTTTAATTTATGTACTTTACACAATTTGACAAAAATATTTGAAAGCGCACTGTGAAATATAACAAGCATGCCTACGTATTCGTTATGTACTTTAAGGTAATGTTTTCGACTTCTTTATTTATTTGCTTCTAGTCAAGCGATTCTTTTAATAATTAAGTATTGTATAAATATTGTACATATTTGTCTAAACTCTTTGTGACTAGCTCTCTTTTTATTAAACGAGTGTATTTGTATATTTTTGAAAATTGTAAATTTATGTCACTTTTGTAATGTTGAAAATTGTAAATTAGGTAATTTTGTAAGTACTAGTCTAGCTAGTGCCAAAGGCATGAATCTCAAGTGGTGTAAACATAATTTATCAATTCAATTGTAAAATAATTTACCAATTTAATTGTAAAATAATTTATCAATTTAATTGTAAGAGCTTAAGAAGCTTTAAGTGATCGAATCACGTGATTAGTTTTAATTTTAAAACTAAGTACTTGTCTGCCGAGAAATAAACATTTGTACTTAATTTATTTTTTATAAATGCATTGTTTTATTTCAACCTCAACATTACAACCGAATTCTACTAACTATTAATTACTGTTTCAAAAATGTGCTGAATTTAATAGCACAGAATAGGTAATAGTACAGAAATAGGTACCATAGGTAGGTACTTAGGTAGGTACCATATGCATAAGGGGTTTGACTTTTGACGCGTTCGACTTCTTATCCGTTCGATCCTCGGGAACGAACTTTTCGAGACGAACGAGTTGAGTATTTGCGTTTAAAGCAATTTAAAATTTTATATCACTTTCTATAACGGTGAAGGAAAAATACATTGTGAGGAACATTGTGAGGAAATCAAGAAGCTTTCTGGAGAGTTCTTAATAGACTGCCAATCCGCATTTGGCCAGGCTTGGTGGACTACGGCCTTCAAAGCCAAAGAGAAGAGACACGGGTTCAGTAATGAGCCACCGATAAGCCGAATTGATGTCACTTCAATGAGAATCACGTATAAAACCTACTGTTATCAAATAAATATTATAAATGCGAAAGTTTGGATGGATGTATGGATGGATGTTTGTTACTCAATCACGCTGCAACGGCTGAACGGATCTGGATAAAATTTGGCACAGGGATAGATTATAGTCTGGAATAGCACATAGGATACTTTTTATCCCGGAAAATTAAAGAGTTCCCGCGGGAACCGAAAAACCTCAATCCACGCGGACGAAGTCGCGGGCATCAGCTAGTGCAGTCACAATATTGAAATTTACTAGATGATGCCCGCTACTTCCGCGTGGATTAAGTTTTTTTAATTTCCGGGCGAACATCTTAATTTTTCAGCATCAAAGTAGCCATGTCCTTCCCCGGGATAAAACCTACCTCTATAACAAATTTGATCAAAATCGATTGAAAAGTTGGGCCGTTAAAGCGTAGCAGACAGACAGACACACACTTTCGCATTTATAATATGGATTGTCTTTCTTTGTGTCAGGTTTCCGACTCTCGACAACCGCTCGCCGGTTTCTAGGAACTGTCGATATTGACCGAACCGAACCCACGACCTTTCGGAGAGCGCGCGTTTAATGCAACTTGCAACCATTTTCCTTAAGTGCAGATTAAAATCTTACGAAACGCAAAATTAACGTCGAATTTTAGGAGTGGGTCTGCATTATTTTAAGTTCTTTTTTAAAAAAAATCATTATAGACTTTCGCTAGAATACATCACACCTGATGGGAAGCGCTTGCCTAGAAGATAGGCCTATTCACTCTTGATACCCGGATTGTAATAGGTGGGAATCACAGTTTTAGGTAGAGTATTCCAGACCCTAGCCTGCATGGGTTATTTCGAGCAACGGGTTACATAATATTATGGCGAAAACACTCTACGTACCAAAAATGTCTGTCTGGTGGACAAAAAGTCCGCGACCGCAATTTATAATGGAGCTGCATAGACAACTGTGACAGGACGAAAAGTTTTTCTCATACGATTTTGTTTCGCGCTGATTGTTTTTGTCCTATCCTGTCTGTAGTGTGTTTTCGCCCTTATTCAATACCTATAAAGACGGATCCTTGATCCATATTCGCGTTCAAGAGTACCAAAAATCATTATGCTCTAGGTGCCAGGTGGGTATATTAGACCGGCCATACACGGACTGCCCGAGCAGTTAGCCAGTGATCAACATTTTTTTTTTTTTTTTTTATCCACTACAATTAGCCCTTGACAGCGATCTCACCTGATGGTAAGTGATGATGCAGTCTAAGATGTTAGCGGGCTAACTTGTTAGGCCAGGCCATGACCCCTATTCGGTTTCTACACGGCATCGTACTGGAACGCTAAATCGCTTGGCAGCACGTCTTTGCCGGTAGGGTGGTAACTAGCCACGGCCGAAGCCTCCCACCAGGCATACACGGACATACACGGACCACTCTTGTAGTCATAGTCAACAGCTTGAAGCTATCATTAATAACTACTCGCAACTGCTCGAGCAGTTCCATTTATGTGCGTAGAAGACTGTAGTTCACTATGCAGTCGCAGCTTGAAGCAGTCTATTCTGACTGCTTCAAGCTGTCCGTGTGTCTGAGGCCTTAGGTACCATTGGTACTATACTGAGTACTGACCATAGCAATTAGTAATTTCTTGAGCGTTGCAATGTAGGCGTTGTAATGTTACTTATAGCTAGAAAATTTATCTTTAAATACGAATAAACAGCTATATCATAATCATCATACTAATTTAATTTTATGAATGCGAAAGTATGTTTGTTTGTTGGTTTGTCCTTCGGATCACAATTACGTACAATTGTTTGCATGGGCATAGCTGAGGACCTGGAGAGTGACATACTCTTAATCCCGGAAAATCAAAGTTTTGCCACTGGACTTTGAACTTCATGCGGACGAAGTCGCGGGCATCAGCTAGTTGATATTATTGTAGTCCTGGGCCATGCAATAATATGGGGGCATAAAATATCTAAATAATTGTTTTAATATTGTTGACGTATATGTTTTAGAATTATACCTAGTCCTTATTTTAATGACGTTAAGGTACGTGACATAAAGCTTTCATTTTAAAATAATACTGCTTTAAGCGATGGTAGTAACCCCCCTTAGGTGAGTTTTGAGTTTAACGAAAGTTAACGTAGCGCCTCTACGGAGCTACGACCGTAGCATTAAGCCTCATGCACACTTGCTTAAAAGATGAAAAATATTTCCCAGTCGCCTTTTTCCTGCAGGCGAATACCAAACTGTGCAAAAAAACTATTTGCACTTGTAATTAAATTATTTTAAGAGCTGAAAAAAAAGCGCGTGGTTTAAGGTTTTTTGATTCCCGCGGGAATTCTTAAATTTTCCGGGACAAAAATTTATATAACCCATGTCTCTGTACCAAATTTCGTCAAAATCGTATGAAAAGATGGGCCGTGAAAGCGTAGAAGACAGACAGATAGACAGACAAACTTTCCCATTTACATTCACAGCTTATAATGTTAAGTTGTAAGTATGTTTTAACTTTTAAGTGTGGGTTCCTACTTCCTATATACCTATAGTCTTGCAAACAAAATACAATCTTAATATTATTATGTAGTCAAACGGAATCATACCGCATACGTTAGGATTTTTATAAAGATACATATTTACGTCATAAGTCATAATAGGTAACGAATTCGCTGTTGCCAACAGGATTTAGATCATTTTTAGCACGGGTTTAACCACATTAACAACTTAATACACGTTAAATAATATGATTAAAAAAACCCGTTTTAGCGCATTATATAAGTCATAATAATAACAGTCTCATTTAAATACAAATTTACCGTTAGCCCACTAACCACATCCTAGTTAGTCAATTAATTAAAGGTGAACGCCAATTAATACACATTTTATCCGCACGGGTCGTACGCACGGAATATTCGTTGTATCAATCCTGTGCAATCTCGCACACCTATCAGTAGTGTAATGTGCAGTCCTATAGGAATTCAGTGGGATTTGAGGACCACCAAAAAAAAAACAGTTAGCTTTTAAACCAATTTTATTGAAATTTAATATAGTGATAGTTTGCATCCCGGGGAAGGACATAGGCTACCTTTTATCCCGGAAAATTAAGGAGGTCCCGCGGGAAAAAAAAACTAAAATCGCGCGGACGTAGTCGCGGACATCAGCTAGTGTATTGATAAGCGCTACATTCGAGAAGTGCTTTTTGTGCAAGACGCTAAGCATGAATCACAGTTACACCATTGTTCATGCATTCAGTTTGTGCGTGTCTTTAGGTTTGCGTGCGTCATGTGCGGCGGATTTGATGCGAGTTAATGTGCGATTATCTTTATAAGACAAGCGGTACACAGAACGAATTTAATAGTTACGCTCAAACTTGGCCAAAATAAAAAACAGTGATTCCCCGATTGCGTAAAATCCGGAATAATTTACAAACTAACAACAATCGCGATTGTTGAGATAAATTGTTATAAAACGGATATAAAAAGTTATAACATGATACGATATTTAAGGTTTTGATTGCCGGGATTTCTAAATGCTAATCACTGATGAAACGATGAGATAATGTTGCACTAACAATGTTCAGATTAGGCTACGATACCTATACCTAATATTATAAATGCGAAAGTGACTGGCTATCTGTCCGTCTGTCGGCCTATTACTATTTCAAGGCCTGACGAAATTCGGTAAATAAAAATAGGTTGCATCGCAGGGAAGGAAATAGTCACTTTTTTCCCGGAAAATCAAAGTATAAATAGATAAAAAAAAATTAATCTATTTATACATATTCATTATATTTAACTATTGTTTTTTTTTCACTGTAAGTAAACGTGTCTTTATATGGGTCCCGGACCTGCAATAAAATGATTTTATTTTTTATTATTTATAGAGTTCAACAGAGTTTTATGTTCCATTGCGGCGTTATTGAAGGACAAACATGCTTTCGCGTGAAGATATGAGTATAATGGTTAGGATTCTATGTATTTTGTTTTTTTTTTAGGTACGGAACCCTCAAATCTATTTAGTCGACTATTAGGCAGTATCCACACAACGGAGATATCAATGCAGCGGCTCATTACCTCATTACCGGTGGACGCGGACCCGTAAACAATGAGAAACCACAGTGTAATTACATACCTACAGTGAGATGACGCCTTCGATGTTTGCGAAAGAGCCAGGTGGCCTACCAACTAAAGAAGAGCATTACAGTGTAATGATCGCAAGCACGATCGGTTACTATCATCGCTCAAGGCAATACTATTATCAGCTATTATCAGCTTCAGATTCTAACAATGGTTGATGTAGCTTTTACGGAATAGGGCTGATGGTTGGCCGACACTCTACATTGACTATATTTTGACATTGACTATTATTGGCTATATTGGCTGAAATGCACTGTTACATCTTTTTTTCACAAACGACCTTGGGTTTAGGTTCGTAGTTATTAGCATTATAGAGGCAAGAAATAATCAGGTAAAAGTCAAAGTGAAGAAGTTTTAAAAATACTGGGACTTCAACCAGCGAACATTTTGCTTACTTCTTTTACGCCAGAATAAATGAGGGCTATACTTGGAAATATTCAAAATGGCCAAGTCTCCACATTTCATAGTGCTATAAATAACTATATTCCGAATGAATATTAGATTGTTCTGCATATTCTGGCGGTTGGTATAATCGCTTTGCCGTCTCGCCCCTCCTTGACCCCACTCTCATGTTATGCTTGGATAGCTCCGTCTAGAAGTATCCATCGACCGACTGTATAATCATTAGGCTGTGAACGAAGTGTGTAATTTTGTTAATGTAAGTTTTTGCGCGGAACTGTGTCAGTGGGTTATTCCTGCGAGAGCGATTGCCGTCAATTACGTAATTTTACACCTATTATTACCGTGACCAAGGCCTGAAGGTGGTGTCACACTGTTAAATCGTTGTCAGTTAATTCCACTACTCTTTTCGCCGTATTCCTCATTGCTGAGGGTCGTGACCCCTTTCGATTAATCACATAATGGCAGGGGTTTCTTGGGATAATAATGCGGTGGGTTCCCAGGTCCTTCAGCATACGACTCGACCAAGAGTACCATTTCAACTCTTAGGTTTCTAACGATAATTATCAGATGTTAGTGTTAATAAACCGGGACCGACGGCTTAACGTGCTCTCCGAGGCACGGAGGAAACGAGAAGGCCAAATTCGACCACCCATCCAGTTACCGACTTGGATCAACGTTGCTTAACAATCACAATCGACCGATATGCGTTGTCGCAACTAGGCCACTCGTCCCTAAACCGTAATGTATAGGATAAATCTATACTAATATTATAAATGCGAAAGTTTGGTTGGATGGATGGATGGATAGATGGATGGATGGATGGATGGATGTTTACTACTCTATCACGCCAGAACGGCTGAACTGATTTGGACGAAATTTGGCACAGAGATAGATTATAGTTTGGAATAACACATAAGCTTTTTATCCCGGAATACTGAAAAGTTCCCGCGGGAACCAAAAAAACATCAATCCACGCGGACACAGTCGCGGCATCAGCTAGTCAATATTCAATAGAATCCCAAATTAAAGTAGGACCTACCTAAGTCATTGGAATTCTCAAACTTTTAATGTAATTCAAATAAACAGTTTCCAAAAAGCGCAATATAGCCCGTTCAAAGGTAAGCCCATTGATACTTGTGAACTTGTTACAGGAAACGGTAGGCGTGTACCTATAGTGTATCTTTAGCCCCGTTACAAACTCGGTTGGAATCCACCGAGGATCCATGAATAGTCCTCGGTACAGACTACAGACTACACAATCACACACATTCACATCACATCACATTTGAGAATCACATTTGAGTCAAACTAAAATGGACCCAAAAACTCTTGATTTAAAGCCACAAATTCAGTGCAACCGATTCAAATTTCGAAACGTATCGTTTGGAGCGCTAGCTGTGAATGCATACACGAAATTGAGCTCTAAATTAATGAAATTAAGATTCATTTTAGTTTGATGCATATGTAATTCACCTCACATAATGAGACCGTATTTTAAATTCGATCAATCTCAGAGTAAGGGTACAGATGTACAGAACCAAGTTAACGGGCTCACGTGGCCGTGTTTCAATGTTTATAATACGGTTTATTGCGCTTGCTTTGTGAAAGGCCGCCACGGGTTTGAATACTGTGGGACTAATACAGACTAATGATTAAACGTCTTTGTCTGTTGAATTCATTTATTATATAACTGTAACCGGAATGTAACCTATCCCTGTACCAAATTTCATCAAAATCGGATGAACACATAGACCGTGAAAGCGTAGCAGACAGACAGACCTTTTTGCCTAAATTTTCCTTGGTATAGCGATAGCCTGGTGGGAGGCTTCGGCCGTGGCTAGTTACCACCCTACCGGCAAAGACGTGCCGCCAAGCGATTTAGCGTTCCGGTACGATGCCGTGTAGAAACCGAATAGGGGTTAGGGTTTAATTTATCTGCCATGCCCCTAACAGGTTAGCCCGCTACCATCTTAGACTGCATCATCACTTACCATCAGGTGAGATCGCAGTCAAGGGCTAACTTGTAGTGGATAAAAAAAAACAGACTGTTTGTCTGTCTACTACCTTTACACGGCCCATCTTTATATCAGATTTAAATATTTGGTACAGATACTTTTGTAGGTGAAAATTCTTGGACTAGCGCCTGCTTGTAACAGCGTCATATCGTATGCGCAAGGGGCAGAATTATCCTTTGTGGGGTAGAGTGTACGCTTGCTAAAAGAGCAACTCCTGAGTTTCTCAGTTTTCCGAACCGGTGGTAGAGTCTTGACTTATCATATGTGACACAAGTTGTCCTTCGTGAAATAAATAAATCATATAATTATATAGTTCATTATTATTTATTTCCCATTTATTTGTATACCTATACTGATTTTTGTAAAATTATTTTTAAAAACATGTTTTAACTACATAGATATAATATAAAAATACTACACAAAAAATATCTAAAAATAATATAATCCTCCAAAATTTCCACTCACTGGGGGCCTAAAGGACAGTCGGTGGTCAGGGCTTCAGAGGGAGGAACTTCCTCACAATTGGCGCCGTCTCAAGGATAACCGCCTTCTGTATCCACCGGCCCTTAATCCCACATCCAAGAGAAAGTTTCTTGAGGTTCTTATTTATTTATTAGTAGATGATGCCCGCGACTTCGTCTGCGTGGATTAAGCTTTTTTCAATTCCCGCGGGAACTCCTTAATTTTCCGGGATAAAAAGTAGCCTATGTCTTTCCCCGGGATGTAAACTATCTCTGTACTAAATTTCAACAAAATCGGTTGAATAGTTGGGCCGTGAAAGCGTAGCAGACAGACAGACAGACAGACACACTTTCGCATTTATAATACTAGATGATTCCCGCGACATCGTCCGCGTGGATTAAGGTTTTTTGATTCCCTCGGGAACTCCTTAATTTTCCGGGATAAAAAGTAGCCTATGTCCTTCCCCGGGATATAACCTGCCTCTATACCAAATTTCAGCAAAATCGGTTGAAAAGATGGGCCGGGAAAGCGTAGCAGACAGACAGACAGACAGACAGACAGACAGACAGACAGACAGACACACTTTCGCATTTATAATATTAGTATGGATTAAGTATGGAAGTATATGGATTTAGACAACATGGACACCCTACCTTTACAGTTTAATTTATCCAACGTAGGCCGAATTCCTGAATGCTGTTTAGTCGCAGTGCCGCATTGTTATCTTTAGGAGCAGTGATGCTGGAGACGTCACATGATGATCAGTCTCATGGACCGCACGTCAGATGTTTACGTGTGACGACATACCTACCTTTATTTGGGTCACTGCTATACTTGAGGTTTAGGCCAATTTCATACCTATTGTTTATTTCTAAAAGGTAAACAACACTTCTATTATGTTGCAACAAAGCAACGAATTGACCTGATTGCATGGGTATAGTTGAAGACCTGGAGAGTGACATAGACTACTTTTTATCCCGGAAAATTATGGAGTTCCGCGGACGAAGTCGCGGGAATCATCTTGTTATCCATTATTCATATGGCTAATAAACAGTACAGTATGATATAATGTTTGATAAAGATATTATAGTAATCGTCAATGGCAAAAGTGTTATCTGAAGCATGGAGGAAAAACAGAGGCCAAACGACCCATTCAGTAACCTACGCGGGGATAAAGTGGCAAAATTTAAGTAATCGTTATAAAGGGCTGTTGGGGTTGCTATAGAATTTTTCGCGCCGTGAAATTTAAAATGGGGCCCAGGATAGCCCTCCCTTCATACTCATTTAAATGAAATTAAGGCTCAAATTTTTTTTTTAAATTTCAAATGTTTTTTATTCAAATAAACTTTTACAAGTGCTTTCGAATCGTCGAATGTATCTACCACTGGTTCGGAATGCCATTCCTACCGAGAAGAACCAGCAAGAAGCTCGGCGGTTGCTCTTTTGAAAAAATTCATTTGCAATTTCATTAAAGTAACCGCTGTCTTTAGCATTGCAGGAGCGAGTCAAATGCTCTTTTGTCATTTACGTAATCTTCAACAGTAGGTTTAAGCTTTTTCAAAAGCATACTTTTAATGGATTTCTTAAACTTGTGTAAAGGCAAGTTTAAAATAGGCTGTGAAATTTTGTTATAGAATAGAATCACAGACCTGGGCCCCAATCATGTAAGAATGTCCGATCAAACGTTTAAGATTTTCGTCAAAGTAAAATAAACCATAACTGCATTGAATTAGAGCTCAATTTCGCGTATCCATTCATAAACGTTTGAGTATCGTACATACCTAAACGTATAAGAATGGGTACACGAAATTGAGCTCTAATTTAATGCTGTTATGGTTTATTTACTTCGCCGCAGATTTTTAACGATTTCATCGGTCATCCTTACATGATTGGGGGGCTGTTTACTGTGATAGAATGCTCATTCCCACGAACGACCTTTGAACTTTCTTGAGGCGGAGCGATAGAGTCACGAGCTTATTGCGGCCTCTAGTTTGCCTATCATGCAGATCGCATTTTTTTTGTAATTGCTATTAATTAATATATTTTTGTAATTAAATATCAATAGCAAAAATGGTTCCATTGAGAAAGGCCCGATTGCCAAAGAAGGCAAAATGTCGGAAGGAGTTTCCACGCGTCACCGTCTAAATCCGTCGCACGCGGCGTACGTGAAATTATTTTAAGCTCGTAAAGTCCAGATTTAGTCCGCCGGTATACAATATATTATCTTAAAAAGTAAACAAGCAGTTCAAATTAAGAACAGTTGAATAGTTACGCATGCGCGTGGGATAGCGTGGCAGATTGATGTTTTGTTAATTTTTGAACGAATGTTTGCAGTGGCGGGAATTTCGGACATGTTTGTTTTCTAACGTTCCGAAACTTCGATTTAGTGAAAATTCACTATGGCCGCTGACAGAGTTGTTATTTTCAACTGCATTTATTTGTGTTTAATTTAGTTTTATTCGCGCTTTTTCCGGTGATTGCACTCTTTTTTTAAAATTAAAATAAATACTTAGGTATCTCTTGAAGTTTACCTACCTACGAGTAGATATCTACTGGGGGTACATTTTACTGATTTGAAAGAAATGAAAAATCAAAGAAAATGTGCTTAATTTCCTTTTAAGTAGGTACCTAGTTAAATCATTTCATGATGTTAGAATGTTTTTCTATGCCCACCAAAATAATACTCCAAGAGTCCGCGGTCGTAGGAAGGATAATTTTTAGACTGTGATTTAAAATGTGCCTTATTTAATAAATAATATGGAAAGAAGAACCTCTAGAATATTATTGTTTTACTTAAAAGTTATCGATCATTTCTCTTTTAGTTTTTAAGTAATTTGTCATTATTCCGATGCACAGTATCACATAAATACCTAGTTACTGCATAATACATTTCTTGTAATTAATTGTGCACTAAGGAAAAGCAAGAGTAAAGTTTATATAAATATGTTTCTTGTAATTACATAATTGTGCACTAAGGAAAACAAGAGTAAAGTTTATATAAATATGTTTCTTGTAATTACATAATTGAGCACTAAGGAAAAGAAAGAGTAAAGTTTATATAAAAAACTAGCTGATGCCCGCGACTTCGTCCGCATGGATTGAGGTTTTTCGGTTCCCGCGGGAACTCTTTAATTTTCCGGGATAAAATCTATCTCTGTGCCAAATTTCATCCAGATCCGTTTAGCCGTTGGAGCGTGATTGAGTAACAAACATCCATCCATACATCCATCCAAACTTTCGCATTTATAATATTATATAGTATATAGTATATAAAAAATGCTTTAGTTTGGGATACACTTCCTTTTAAATAGTTTAGTCTTTGATTATATACTCCCTCAAAGAGTTTAGTTTAAATCCAGTTAGGTATATTGTTTTACCACAAATAAAATAGAAACACGTGTATTCGCCTAGTTCTCCTCCAGTCGATTAGCGTCGATCGTATAGTTTACAATTAATGTATTTGAATTTAAATAAACAGCAACAGGTAATAAATACTACAGCGCTCATTGATGTTTAAAAGTTAATGTTATACCCATACAACGTTGATGTAAACTTGTAAAGAATCGTATTTAGATCGCGCTAGATTCATTCATGGAAAATTTCGCAATGGCAAATGTTTACCTGATCTCCATGCGAACATAGCATGCCTTTACCTATATGAATAACTATTATGATGCCCGCGACTTCGTCCGCGTTGATAAAGCTTTTTTCATTCTCGCGGGCAGGATAATTTAATATGATTAATATAACTTTCTATATAATCAAATAAATATTATAAATGCGAAAGTTTGGATGGAGGTATGGATGTATGGATGTATGGATGTAAGGATGTTTGTTACTCAATCATGCTCCAACGGCTGAACGGATCTGGATGAAATTTGGCACAGAGGTAAATTATAGTCTGGAATAGCACATAGGCTACTTTTTATCCCGGAAAACTAAAGAGTTGCCGCGGGAACCAAAAAACCTTAATCCACGCGGACGAAGTCGCGGGCATCAGCTAGTATTCTATACAAGAAAAAATTGAAGACAAATTAACTTAAGAAAAAACAATTAGTTTTCGGAACCGGCTCACTAACCGCACCTCCCATAAATCCATAGATCCAATAAATTGCTAGTAACGCCCATCCTCTCAGCTTTATGCTGTAGGAAAATCCCTCGGAAACTACCAGCAACTACTGCACGTAGGCACATTTTTTGTAACCCACGAGAAATATTTCTCCTGTTACTCATTCAACCAGAAACGAATTCCACCAGGTGAGCGTAAATAACTAAATTACACTGGACTGGAAAATAATTTAATTTTAGTTAGCCCGCGCCCACGTTGTACCGAGTATAACTCCGTACAAAACAGGTTCACTTAGTCAAGGAATAAGAATCTGTACCTAATACGTTAAAACAGACAAATCTATGTGTAACGTGTAGCATGCGATAGATAGGGGTCATCCATAAAGTACGATACACTAATTTCGTAATTTTTTGACCCCTCTCTTTCATAAAAATGAATTGAATTGAAATGACCAACTGTGACAAGAACGGTCACAGTTGGTAATTTCAATTCAATTAATTTGGTGTCTCTTATGTTACGTTATGTTTTGACTCTACCGCCGGTACGGAAAGCAGATTCTGCTGAAAAGAGCCGGCAAAAAACTCAGCAGTTGCTCTTTTTTTTTTTTTAAACAAAATATATTACACTAGCGCACACCCGCGACTTCGTTCGCGTGGCATAAGTTTTTAATTCCCACAGGCACTCCTTAATTTTCCGGGATAAAAAGATGCCTATGTCACTCTCCAAGTCCTCAACTAAGTATACGCATGCAAAAAATCACGTTGATCCGTTGCTCTATTTCGGCGTGATTGAAGGATAAACTATCTATTTGATGCCTTGGGGATAGAATTTTCAAAAACTGTGAATCCCGTATTTTTTCATTTCAGACCGAAATCCCAAACACCAAGTGTCATGGCTACAGCTTGAAAAATGACGGACTTTCCTACAAACTTTCAACCCCTGTTTCAGCCCTATGGGGTAGAATTTTCAAAAATGGCGAAACACGTATTTCTTCATTTTGAACCGATAGCTCAAATACCAAGTTTCATGGATATAACTTGAAAAATGACGCATTTTCATACAAACTTTCAACCCCTATTTTACCCCTTTGGGTGTAGAATTTCGAAAAATCCTTTCTTAGTGGATACCTACTCTTCACAAAGAACACACCCTCCAAATTTCATGTCTCTAGGACCAGCGGTTTAGGCTGTGCGTTGATATATACCTAAGTCAGTCACTCAGTCAGTCAGGACTTTGAATTTTATATAAATAGATTACGTAGGTACTTATGTATCATGTATGTAAATTAAATATAGTAGTGTAAGTTATTAAACTGTCCTGTGGGGGTGTCCTGTGGGGATTTGTGATAATGCCTGCTTCTATCCAATATAGGTTCATGTTGGGCTTTGAACGATTGCGCTTTGAAAAAAGAATCACGGGCTCTCAGACTATTTACTCAAAAAACGTAGCTTGGTTGGCTTGGAGAATACAAAGGCGTTATATTATTACAAAAATATTTTGAACTTACCTAAAAATAGGGTAAAAGAACCATAAACTTGTTTTGTACAGGCAGTTTTCTCAGAAATGGCTGAAATGTTTTTAATGAAATTTTGTATTTACTTAATGAATATTGGTTTACTATACAAGGTTACGTAGATAGGTGATAAGCCTCAGCCCTCGGGGATTCAGACTAGTCCGCTATCGTCTTAGACTGCATCGATCACTTACCACCAGGTGAGATCGCAGTCAAGGGCTAAATTGTACCTACTGGATAAAAAGAAAAAGAAAGTCGAAGCTCGCTCGAAAGCGACGTGACGCAACGCGGTACAGCTCTGTAGAAAATGACAACCTGAAGTTATTATCTACCCGAAGCCGTAGCCGTAAGCCGTAGGGTCAGCTACTGTTTGATACTGTCGCGTCGCATCGTATCAAATCGTGTCGCGTATGTCGCTCATACCTTACGTTACTCGTTATGCGATATTTAGAAAAAATACCTAGATACCTAGATTTAGAATTATTTGCCGGTATTCAAACGGAAGTCGCAAATATTTGAAAGTCTTATCCGATAACTAATACTTCCTATTCCAAATATTTTGACGTGACAACGTCTTATAAATTGGTTTGCCGGGTGACACCTCAAGATTCTGTGTTACGCTCCCCGCGTTATGCGCTAACAATGAGAGCGAGTGAGAGGCACGCGTCCCGCCTAAGAGCGAGAGAGACAGACATAAACTATTTTACCACTCAAAGTCGTTGTCACGTAAAACTTTCGCCCGTATATCGACTTTACAGGCAACCAATTTTTTATGATGCCCTGGGTATGCGAGTAGATACGGCACAATTCGTTTGAACTTTCGGATTGTCGTTTGATGTTTTGAGTTAAAGCCAAGATATTTGGCTAATAGACTGAGTCAGGCGTCCATAACTTACCGCCACGTGGCTTTATTTCAGTATGAAAAATTGTTTGATGTCTCACCCTTCCGTTTCCGATTTGGAAGTTCAAAGTTTTTGTAAAACGTAAACTAATTGAAAAATCCTATTACAGTGTAAAGGATTATTTTGAATGATAGGAAGGCATGGACATGAATTGTTCCAGCGGCTAATTAGTAATAGATAATAAATAAATCTAATTATGTAATTTACGAGATTTGTAAGATGGTGATTAGAAAATAAAAAGCCCCGGCGGAGTTTGTTGTGGGCTCTTCTCAGACCAGGGCGCGTTTGGAACCCTCGTAGCTTTAGTTAGTACGTAACTGGTTATCACCATCATATTATTAATGTAACTGGACGTCAATAAGTGTACTGTGTACCTAAATTGTTATTTTTTTTATCCACAAGTTAGCCCTTGACTGCAATCTCACCTGATGGTAAGTGATGATGCAGTCTAAGATGGTAGCGGGCTAACCTGTTAGGGGCATGGCCTAGTTAAATTAAACCTATAAGTACCCCTATTCGGTTTCTACACGGCATCGTACCGGAACGCTAAATCACTTGGCGGCACGTCTTTACCGGTAGGGAGGTAACTAGCCACGGCCGAAGCCTCCCACCAGGCCAGACCAGGGAAAATTCAGAAATTATAAATTTCGAAATTGGCCCTGCCGGGGATCGAACCCGGGACCTCCGTACGTCCACTGCGCCACGGAGGTCGTCAAAAAAAGAAATTGACTTTGATTTTGATAGGCCTGTGGGCTTACTACCATCGCTGAAAGCAATATTATGCCCCCCCATTTTTCAAGTAACATGTAAGTATGCGATGATGCGATGCGTTCACATGACGACCTCCTTGGCGCAGTGGTGAACGTTGTGGTCTTACAGTAGGAGGTCCAGGGTTCTTGGTAACTTATCAGCATAGTACCTAGTACCTACCTATTGAGGCAGGAGCCCCAACACAAGCAGAGTGACTCACCTGTTGGTAGCGTTGCACACAACAAACTTTACAAACTTACAATTTATGATTATGTACTCGTACGAGTATGTAACTCAGTTTTGAGTTTGATTTATTTTGTACATTTTGTGTTTATAGTAGGGTTGTAACGGAGGCGTTCTTAGCGGAAGCGATGCGGAGAGGCGGAGGAGGAGGTGAAGGGGCTTTGCCTTCGCGGATGCGGAGGTTAACGGATGCGGAGGCGGAGGTCACATCGTTCATTTTCTGTGCTTTAGGATACGATGAATCCCACATTTGATTTATTTAAGGATTCTTCGAAGAACAGTTGGCTTTTAGCTTGTTGTAATGGTGGTCCTGACTCCTGACGTCACCTGCTTCGATTTGTACCTCTCGCATTGTAAGTCAACGTAAATAAACCTCCGTTACAATTCCGCAAAAAAACAATGGAGGCGGATGCGGAAGCGGAGGTACGATTTCTTGCGAAAGTTCCGCACTTACGGATTTTTCTATTCTATTCTATTGAAAAAGTTTTGTTCTATAACTTTTTTTTAAACTTAAGATATTTACCAAAAAATGTTGCTCTGTGCTTTAAGTAGGCAGTAGGTAGTCGATAGATAGCGTTTAGAGCAATCAATTTTAAAAAAAAAATTTTTGTTAAAAAACTGAACTACCAAAAGTCGTGGAGCTAATAAAGTTGTTCAGTATTACGTAAATTAGATGTATAGAGTAGGCAAATGAATAGAAAATGCAATTAATTTCATTATGCTTATTTATTAAAATGAATATCGTACACTATGTATAAAATATCATTGTGTCAACTGTGGTAATTTGGTTGTAGTTGGGACTAAGAAATAAAGAATTGATTGGAAAGTAGAACTTTTTATTTTTACCCGACTTTCAAAAAGAAGGATATTCTTAATTCACAATTAGGGAGGATGTTAACAAATTCTCAATTAACAATTAGGGAGGATGTTAACAAATTCTCAATTAACAATTAGGGAGGATGTTAACAAATTCTCAATTAACAATTAAGGTCCAACTTGCACAAGGGCGCTAAATGTGTTTAAGTAAAATTTTCTTTACACAGGTAAAGATATTTTTTCATGTCAACCTCGGAATAAAACAATCTATAAGTGACAACATCACAAAATTCAACTATAATAAATCACTATAGAGCCCTAAAAACATATCTGAACCGGTGACAGCGTCGCTAGTAGGTACATATCATATTACAGGTACTAATATTATAAATACGATTTGTCTGTTGGTTTATTGGTTTGTCCTTCAATCACGCCGCAACGGAGCAACGGATCGACGTGATTTTTGGCATGGATATAGTTGAGGCCCTGGAGAGTGACCAAGACTTCTTTTTATTCCGGAAAATGAGGAAGGTCCCGTGGGAATCAAAAAAACTTAAACCACGCGGACGAAGTCGCGTGCATCAGCTAGTTAAAAATAAAATAAAAACAAGAACTAAACAGGCATCAAATTAGTTCCAATATTTGCCACCAGGTCAAATAAGTTGATGGGATTATAAATAACTGCAGTATTGTACAAGCAAATTAAAAGTGTACAACCGAATTATCTTCAGTTCACATTATAAGAACAGTTTATAAGACATGGCTCATCTACGGAAATAAAATAATAGGCATTCACACTTAAACATTAATAGAATGAGATCGTAAGATGAACAAAAGAGTGGATTTATCTCGCTCCGACAATGCAGGGAAATACTGCCAACGCTTAAAGCCATATTGTTTCATTATTGTTGACTTTCGTGTTTTAGGATTATAATCCTTATTTGAGGAACGTCAAGGTACGTGACATCAAACTGTCATTTAAGGTAATATTGCATAGGTATTGCTTTAAGCTGCATGAAAGCAACCGGCTTCACATCCAGCAACCCACAAGTCAGTGTAATACTTGTTAAGTAACGTATGCATTTTATATTATTTACAAAGTGTAACATTTTTCTGTTTATGAAAATAGCAACTGCCGAGTTTCTTGCTGGTTCTTCTCAGTAGAATCATCTTTCCTAACCGGTGGTAGATGCTTACGACTTATCAGTGTAAGTGGCACAAGTTGTCCTACGTAAAATAAATAATTTTCATTTCATTTTCAAGCGTTGGCTGTATGGCCCCTGGGAACTGCAATTATATATGTAAAACATTAATTGAGTAACAAACTACAATCTTATAGTTCTATAGTGTTGCTCGATTACGTTCGAGTAAGTATAAAAAACTAAATAATTACGAGTAAAATATTAGTCGCTTGAAATCTTGCAACGTTGTCGAGATGTCGAAGTCCTAGCTTGGGAATTGAGAAAGAAAAAAACAAACTTTTCCGTAACCGAGGTCATATAAAAATCTTATAATGTAAAGGAGCCTTTATATTATACTACATTAAATTAAATTAGCTTTTCAATACACTTGCTCGAAAAATGCACTTACAGAGGCAGTAAACAGGGCTTGTAAGTTAAATTTACTGCCCTCGTGCGGTAAATTTCCAGAATTTACTGCCCTCGTGCAGTAAATTTGCAGTTTTTTTAATTTTTTTTTAAGTCTATTTCACTTCTAATTAAAAAGTTTTCTTGCAAGAAGGTTCATAATGATATTGACTTTGTAAGTAAAAAACCTAAAAAATAATAACATTTAGATGTAGATTGATAAAAACAATTCCGAAAATAAAAATTGTATTTAATATAATTAATTAAAATTGTTTTAAGTATTAAAAATCAAAAAAGTAAAGGCTGAATAGTCCAGGTTGGGAGTTAAGAGCTAGAACCTAGAGCCATGAAGCCAATTAAAAAAAAGCCATTACAACAACGCGCCGTAGATACTAAATCTTTAATCTGTGCGCGCTATTTTTAAAAGTTTTATTGAGTTTTTCTTATAAATTATTAAATAAATATGAGTGGTTTATGTGTTGTGGAATAATAAAATTAAATCAACAATTAGGTATTTTAGATGTGAGAAAAAAATCGCGCTATTAATAGCCGCCAAAAATCTCGAAATAAGTACGGGCGTGAGAAACCATTTTCTAGTGAGTACCTTGTACCTACCTACTCGAGTTTTATTTTTAAGTTTTCTCACAAATGTATTGAAAAATATCGTGTGATACACGGGCGTTAAGGTTTTAACAAACTCGTGACGATGGTCAGCCCTCGACTGGCGTCATCGGGCTGACATTAGTCAACTCGTATGTAAAAACCTATTTACCGCCCTTATATCACAAACTACTATTTTATACAACTAAAAGTTTATGCGGTGGTTATTTGTTGGTTTTTTACAGTAAGGTACGTGATGTTTTAGAAAATTAACTAAATTTTACAGTTTATTATTGGAATAAGCCACATTATTACTATAAAAGGTTAAAAAAAAATATACTAGGTAACAATACAACAATTTTGATCTCAATTATTATACGTTAAATATTTACAATAATTAATTGATATCCCAAATATTTATTTATATAGAAACTCGAGTGTAAGTTTTTACGTCATGTAAACTTGAATTTATACACGTTCATCAGTCATCATCGTTTTTGGCCCACAATTAAGCATCAAACTCTTAGGCTGAGATCTATATAGCGTACTTTGACTTGGCTCAGACTTTACTCAGAGTTAAAACGAGATGGACTTATGTGAGTAACATAAATCTGTCTCGTTTTAACCATGTCTTAAGTCTAAGCAAAGTCAAAGTTAGCTCTATAGATCTCACACCGGTTGATTCAAACCATTGGTTATCGTAACTTACGTTCGTTAAAATTAAACACACGTAAGAACTTTAACGTCTGTTAATTTACTAGTATTACTTTATGGTAAAAATGGTGAATCAACGCCTTATTTGACTAACGTTCGTTAGCGCCATATTTAAAGATTACGCGTCCGTCAAAATGTGTTGATGCAAAGTACGAGTGAGAAGGCTTTTGCCGAAAGTCCACCACGCTGGTCTAGCGCGGTTTGGCAGCTTCACACACCTTTAAGCACCTTATGCAGATCTCTAAGGCTAACCTAGTATCGAACGTTTGTACTGTTAGCTGCTCCGTTATTAAAACATAGGTCTATTAATAACTTACGCTCGGTACTCTAATAAGTATTTGGCCTCAAAATATAACATTATTATGTACAAATATTATTTATATAAGTAAACGCTATCACAGATGCATTAGGTAGCATTATTATAAGAACCGCTCGAAAAAAACTAATACCCGATGGAAAATTCGAGCAAAAATAAAATTAGGTGTCGATTACAGGTGTAGGTAGGTAAGTCCAAAGCAAAAAAACAAATGTTTCTAGGGTTCCTAAAACCCTTACAGGATCACTTTGTTGTCTGTCTGTCTGTCAACCACCTTTTTCTCAGGTACGCGTGGGAGGTATCAAGTTGCAATTAATATCAAATACTCAGTTCTACGGTCCCTTGAAGCTTAAAAAATCAAGCTTCTAAGTTAACGCAATCAGAAGATACGGCCGTTTATGCCATGAAGCAAGGCCTTACAGCACAAGTACAGGAAAAAATCCGAAAATCGACCATTAGGGTTCCATACTCATAGGGTCATACTTTTGACGACCTCCCTGGCGCAGTGTTGAGCGCTGTTGCCTTAACGTGCGAAGGTCCCGGGTTCGATCCCCGGCAGGGTTTGGAAATTTATAATTTCTGAATTTTCCCTGGTCTGGCCTGGTGGGAGGCTTCGTCCGTGGCTATAGTTACTACCCTACCGGTAAAGACGTGCCGCCAAGCGATTTAGCGTTCCGGTACGATGCAGTGTAGAAACCGAATAGGGGTCTGCATCATCACTTACCATCAGGTGAGATCGCAGCCAAGGGATAACTTGTAGTGGATAAAAAAAAAGGGTATCGAATTGTTTATCAGGCGCTACCAGTATAGCGCATTTTTGTAAGCTAGTTATTTGCTCATTATGGTATAATTTTTTTGTAACTGTCAGTATATTATATTTCCTTGCTACACCAAAATCGACACTACGAACACAGTTTATTTAAAAACTTAAATAATATTAAAAAAAATTATAAAATTCACTAAAATGGTCCAGTCTAGCTAACTGGTGGATGCCCAGTTCTCTTCCAATACTTATTTCATACGGCCGGTATATTATTGCAGTACGCGGATAGCCTTTCGAAAAACACATTCTCTATACCTTCCCCTTGTAAATCCCTCACGTCCTTAACAACTTCCCGTTCTAGACCCCTGATATCATTCAAAGACATGGAATTCGCTACCACAGGCCCATTATAGTCCTTATTCTTTTCAATGTGGGTGAAAATTTGAAGCTTTCCATCAGTGTTTTCCCGATTGAAAACCAGTCTATCACTGTCCACTATATCTTCAATTTGCTGTGATTTCAACGATCTAAGATTCGTTAGATCTCGTTCTTCGTTTCGCTCCTGTAGCCTAATGACATCTTCATTGCCTCTTTGTTTGAAATCACTCAAGATGTAATGGTCTTGCCTCGTATCGTACACTTCTTGAATTTTGATTTTGAAATGTCCCTCTTTGTTTTGCACGGTTACGTTTGGAGCTTTTTTCGGACTCTTTTTGGATTTGGGTTGTTTTTTGTCGAGCAAACTTTTGAGTATGGGCAGTTTTTCGTCCTGCTTCTCCTCGCTTTCGGGGGATTTGGGTTCTATTTTGGGGTTGTGCTCCAGTTTAATGGCCACGGCTGGTTTTTTGTCTTTCATGTCTTTTGTTTTGCCCTTGTGCTCGTCGAGTCTGACGCGCACTTTGTCGTGTATAAGCATATGGCGTCTCAAGTCGTACGCCACTCGGAAACACTTTTCGCACTCCGTACATTTGTAGGGTTTGCTCCCTGTAAAGAAAAGAGGTGTTATAACAAAGTTCTTAAATGGCAAAAAATCTTGGCAATAATTTGCTCTAGGCTCTAATAGTTCTTTAGTTTAAGATGACTTGTGAGATTTAAAAAAAACTCGGCTGAGTTTGTTGTGGGCTCTTCTCAGACCAGGGCGCGTTTGGAACCCTCGTAGCTTTAGTTTTAAGATACCGTAAGTAACTTATTATCACTATCATGTTTTATAATTTATTGGATGTCAATAAGTGTACCTAATTTGAATAAATGAATATTAATTGATTGATTTTCAACAACTTTCAACAACTGCAACAGAACCATCTGAAATCCAGGAAAACTTTACGGGTGGGTGGTTTATGGGTGTAATGGGTGAGATAGAGCATATAGATTATTGTGGGTGTACCCGTTACACTAAGTACGCATTTATATCATAAGCATTTTGTTCGAGGAGTTTCGGTAGGAATACATTTAAAATTGAATACACTCTATGTATGCATGTAATAACGTCATATGTAAATCCAAGATGGCGGATCTGGGACTTGATATTAGTACTGACCTGTGTGGGTCCTCATGTGGCTCAGGCGATAGGAGGAGGCGCGGAAGGTTTTGTTGCAATAATCACACTTGTAGTTCCTCTCTCCGGTGTGGATGCGGCGGTGAACGTTGAGCGAGTAGCGCCGCGCGAATTCCTTGTTGCAAAACTCGCATTTGAAGTTTTTCTGCGGCAATACATTTACATTGAATCCATAACTAAAATTATAAATGGGAAAGTGTTTCTGTCTGTCTGCTACGCTTTCACGACTCATCTGTTCAACCGATTTTGATGAAACTTGGTACAGGGATAGGTTGTATCCCGGGGAAGGATATAGGCTACTTTTTATTTCGGAAAATGAAAGAATTCTCGCGGGAAATAAAAAATCTTAATCCACGCGGACGAAGTTGAATTCATCATGGCATCATCTTGTAGTTTGATAAAGATCTCTTGGATTCCTTTGACATAAAGTTCTAAGTTCACACCGAAGTAGGGTTTTTGATGTAATCTGTGTGTAGGTGGGTTTTTGTTTATGAGTATTGGGTGAGACTCAAATTCAAATGTTTTTTTGAATCGTCGTCGAGTGAATATTGTAGGTGTACTGTTTGTGTTTGTGGGATACCTTGTATACATTAAAAAGAGCAACTGCTGAGTTTCTTGCCGACTCTTCTCAGTAGAACCGGTGGTAGAGTCAAAACATGACGTGAAATAAGAAACACCTGTGTGTCCTACATGTTATAAATAAATTGAGTATTGAGTATTAATGGGTGATTTGTGGGTGAGTGCGTACTAGGCGGGACGGCATACCTTATTGGAATGTATGGATGCTTTGTGGTACTTCAGGTCGCTCCACTGTCGGAACTCGCGACCGCACTCGTCGCACTTGCACGGCCGGGAGTCGCTGTGCACGCGTATGTGGATCTTGAAAACAAATAGATAGATAGACAGATAGATAAAACTCTTTATTGCACACACTTAAAACAGAAACAAAAAGGTAAAAAGATGGCAGGGTGCCAAGGCGGTTACTGCTAAAGCAATAATATATTTTTTTTTTTAAATGTATAGGCCAGCGCTTGGCTGCAATCAGACTTGCTTGCAAGTGGTGATGCAGCCTAAGGTGGAGCGCGCTTGCCTAGAAAATGCCTATTCACTCTTGATTTGAAGGTACCTATATTAAAAGATACAAGAATAAAAGAATACTGTACAAGAACAGGTGATATGGCTCGACCGTAACAATAGGATGAACATTCTCCGAGCGGGTGTTGTGCTCGGGGACCAGTGGTCCGACCGTTCATCTTTGGAGGTCGTATATATAGCGTAATTCAGAGAAAACTTCGTAATCGTGACTTGGGCTCTTCGTGTTCTTCGGGCGCTAATAGTCTAGTGCCATCTATTGGATTACGTGCGGACTGCGAAGACCGCCCATCACAATAAAATTATACAATTTTATGTACCATTTTTATTATAGTGTGCTTTGTGTCATGGAATGATGGGTCAGTATTTCCAGACCTCATTAAAAATGTAGTAAATTGATTCCACTTTTTAAATCGGGCAGCAAAAGTAACCCAAGTAGCTGAAGAAAAATTTAAATTTCGCCAACACTCAGCAAGATATTTGAAAAAATTATGCAAGACCAAATGATCCAAATAAACTGCTTCACTCTGAGCAGTCTTAGCCGATCATCTAAGGACGCGGGCGCAATGCTGTTAAAGCATATATTGGTATTTTCTGTGATTTGTCTAAGGCATTCGATTTCGTGGAGCACGAGACACTTTTAGTTAAATTGAGCCACTATGGAATCGAAGACACTGCGCATGGCCTCATTGCGTCCTATATCAATGATCGCTTTCAAACAGTATGTGTCAACGATGTGAAGTCATCCGGGGTGTTCCTCAAGGCGCTATTCTAGGTATCTTTATGTTCTTGGTATATGTAAATGATTTACCATATAATTACCTCCAAAATACTTGCGATATTATGCTGTTTTCTGACGATACGTCCTGATTTTTAAAGTCAATAAAAATAAAGACTATTATGATGACGTAAATAATGCAATTTCCCAAGTCACTAATTGGTTTAATGTAAGACAATGATAAGAAAACTAACCTTTAAGGCACTGGCAGTATAAAAGCTCTTCCCGCAATCTCGGCAAACTTGCTGTTTTTCACTGTGCATCAAGATGTGGTACAGCAAACTGTTTCTATGCTGGAACACTCTGCAGCAGTGAGGACATTCGAAGGATTTAGGTTTTTTCTTATCCGACTTCCCTCTGGGGGAGTCCTCCCTTATGTGCATTTCTGGTTGGATTCCAAGGATCTCGCTTTCATGGAATGGACTTTCTGACGGCTCTTCGCTGGTTTCGAATATTCTTTGGAGGACTTCTTCTGCAATAGAAAAAAAAACACATTTACTTAATTATTTTTTAAAGAGTTTTTTACAAAATTGTTAATTACTGTATACCTTTAGCTTCAATAGCCCGCTGATTGTTAGTGGTCTGCTCATGCTGCGGATGCGACACCAGACTGGTCGAGTGACTGGTCACTAGACTAGTCGTTGAACTGCTCGCGTGTATCGGCTGCGTCTGACTCGTCTGCGACACGTGGCTGGTTTGCGGCTGGGTGGTTTGCGCGGGCTGGGAGTTTGCGGGGTGGGTTTGGTCCTCTGGGTGGGTCTGTGGGTGTAGCGGTGGGTGTAGTGGGGGCGGGGAGGGGTGGGTGCAGGCCGGGCAAAAGCCGGCGCCGCCGCAGCCGCAGAGGGGTGACACGGCGCCGGGGCTTGCGCCGTTGCGTAGATACCTGGGGGCAAATTTTTATTTTTTTAAACTGAAACTAAAACTCATATTTTTTTTTAACCACTACAAGTTAGCCCTTGACTTCTATCTCACCTGATGGTAAGTGATGATGCAGTCTAAGATGGTAGCGGGCTAACCTGTTAGGGGCATGGCAGTTATATTAAACCCATACCCCTATTCGGTTTCTACACGGCATCGTACCAGGACGCTAAATCGCTTGACGGCACGTCTTTGCCGGTAGAGTGGTAACTAGCCACGGCCGAAGCCTCCCACCAGGCCAGACCAGGGAAAATTCAGAAATTATAAATTCCCAAATTGACCCTGCCGGGGATCGCACCCGGGACCTCCGCACATTAAGACAACACTAAAACTAAAACTCATATTTTTTTATTCAAATAAACTCGTTAATACTCTTTTGAATCGTCGAGTGAATCTACTACTTTATTGATGAAAACGTGTCCGGGAAGACTTAATAGTTTATTTAATTTAAAACGGACATCATTTCTCTATTTGCAACCCAATTAATCACAATTAATAATAATAAGTCAGCCATCTTTGATATGGAAATGATTTATATTTTTTTTAAATTTTAAAGCTGGAAAAATTTCACTAAAATAAGAACCAAGACTAATAATGGAATTAATCTATTAAAGTTTTTTTCTGCCAAGTAAAATAAAGAATATCAATTTATTCGACAATGGTGTCACAGACAACAGATGTAACAATTTCGTCTGTGACACCACCCAGAATGGGTGTACAGCTCAGCGTTAAGCCCTGAATTGCATGCCAATAAATTGCATACAAAGCAAGGCGCTGGTTTTCAGCTGTGACCCACTTAATCACTCCTGTGTCACGCCGCTGACGTCTCCATTGAGCGACTGTAAGGCCACCTACACACTGCGCCAGTGTACACTCACCAGTGCCGCACGTGCTCCTGGTGCACGTGCCCGTTCTCCACGGTGAGGTGCGGCAGCAGCGTGTGCTCGTACGGCTCGCCAGCCTCGTCCACCGCCACGTGTATACCCTCCATGAGGTCCTCCGGCTCGCTGAACTCCCCCATATCGTCTAGCTGGAAGAATACACCAGACTCAAGCACAACCCCGATTTTCCCAATTTGTTAACCACCGAGCAATGATCACTTTCAGTAAAATAAAGGAGACGGTTCAGATTTTTATGGAGCGTCGGTCCGGTCCTGTTACAAGTAGAGAAATTAAAGAAAAAAAATACTAAACCAGTTTTGATCATTCAAATCAACGAATTCATCGTAATTTCAGTGGTGTAATTATTTAATCTTTTCACGATAAGCAACACTAAACACGAGTGGGTAACAATGGCGGGTTTATATTTTTTGACGTTTTCTGTTAAGTGTCAACACAACACCGGAAAAACACGTTATTTTGACGGTGATTGTCAGAAATTACATTTGATACATTTCGCGCCTACCTCTATGGCTAAAGGTTGCCATCGTGGAAACGTATCGAAAACTTGAAATACATTTTATTTTATTTCTCGTTATTTACTTTAATATTCTTTATATTATACTAGCTGATGACCGCGACTTCGTCCGCGTGGATTGAGGTTTTTCGGTTCCCGCGGGAACTCTTTAATTTTCCGGGATAAAAAGTAGCCTATGTGCTATTCCAGACTATAATCTATCTCTGTGCGAAATTTCATCCAGATCCGTTCATCCGTTGGAGCGTGATTGAGTAACAAACATACATCCATATTCCATACATCCATCCATCCAAACTTTCGCATTTATAATATTTATTTGATTTTTAATACAATCTATGAATTTTCCTCTAGTCATGGTTGAGTGTACAAAGAGTACACCGAAGGTGAACTTCCGAAGTTCAACACTTATTCCGATATTTACGAATAGCAGTTTATGGAACGGTATCTGAATTCTGAAGGTAACGTTACAAGCTGTTTCCTGCACTAGTGGGTTGGTATCAAAACTAGGTACGTGCGACTAACTACTTGAGAAACCTGATAAGTAAGCGGATTCGAATTAAATGATATATTGACCAATTGAAGCGAGGTCTCCGAGTCTACTTGAGTGAATTTACACTAATTGTAGTACTTCAGTGAATTTACACAAAAATTCATTAGCATCGGAGGTTAAAAAATTCAATTTTTTTTTTTTTTATCCACTACAAGTTAGCCCTTGACTGCGATCTCACCTGACATCTCATCTGGATTGTACATGGATTAAATGAAATTGGTTTTGGTGTGGAAAATAAAATTTTAGTCCAACATACCTTCGGATTGGAATGTGCTTCTTTGATATGCGCCTCACATTGTTTTTGCTTCCGAAACGATTTGTTGCACTTCGTACAGTAATACATGCTCTCCAATTTATCTAATGGCTCATACAAATCCGCCTTTTCACTCTCAGGTACTTCCTTGTCCATGTTCGCTACGGAATATTGGACTTTATTGGTGTTGTAGTTGAGCGTTTTATCGCTCGATGTGTAGAGGATGTGCTTGTCTATGGGTTGGTACATTGTCTTTGGTACGGTGCTTTCGAGAGACAGTTCTACTATCGAGTCCGGGAGATTGGCCACGTTGTCTACGATACACGTGTTTGACATCTGGAAGCAAAAACAATAAGCATTATTTGAAAAGAATCTCTTCATGATTATAGCATACTCTTTTTTTTTTTTTTTGCACAGTCTCCTTTGTGGATCTTCCACTCCACCTGACATTGGCAAAGTGCATTGTGCTGGTGCGGCACTAATAAACGCCATAAAACAAAATAAGAAGAAGAATAAGAATTAAGTTTTTTTTTAATTTTTCAGACCTTTGCGTTTTGAAAAAAAAATGTAGTGATTTATTAATAATTATAGCTTATGCCCGCGGCTTCGCTCACGTTAATTTCAATTTTCATCCAATTTCAAAGCCCCTGGTTGAAAATCCTTTCTTAACGGATGCCTACGTCATAATACGTCAAACGTCAGCAGCCCGGTGGCCAAAAATTGGAACAAATTTTAATGCCTTTTAATTTTTGTTTTTATTTAATCAAATAATAATTAATAATCAAATAAATATTATAAATGCGAAAGTTTGGATGGATGGATGTATGGATGGATGTTTGTTACTCAATCACGCTCCAACGGCTGAACGGATCTGGATGAAAGAGCAACGGCGAACTTCCATACATTAATATTATTGAGAAAAAATAATTATGTACACGTGTGAAAAAAAAATATTTTTCTAAGCGTCGAATATGAAGCTCACAGCAGCTAGAATTTTTTTCTTATGAGGCTAGAAAAAAAAGATATTTCGTTCTAAAGTTTTGTAGGTTCTGTGGTAATGTCCATAGAAGTAATATATCTCTATGGGTAATGTCACTTCTAAAAATGACAACCGGAAGAAAGCCACAAAAACAAAGACAGATGACAACCACAGACCAGTAAAACATTAGGCACAGCCACAGACAATCAGCATCAGTGCTGCCATAATATTCTTTCAATTATTACCATTCTGTTAGAGATTATTAAATAATGTATGCAAGAAAATTAACTTAAATACACTAAAAAAAAGAGCAATACTATTATTTATGCAAACATTGAATAAACGAAATAATTTCAATTTTTAAAACGATACAAAATAATCTACTAATTTAGATTTATTCTACCTACTAGGTAGATTATACATAAAATGGTAACACTAAACTGAGAAACGGGAACTAAATAATCAAAAAAGATTCCCTAAATATTTTATTTTTTTACCTAGGTTCAATTAATTAAGGTGAATACTTGATAAAATTTAAAAAAATAAGCAAATTAATTTCGTCTTTACCTTACTTGTGTACAATCAAGATTTAGTAAATGTGGTCAATAAAAATTTCGCCGTTGCTCTTTGGCACAGAGATAGATTATAGTCTGTAATAGCACATAGGCTACTTTTTATCCCGGAAAATTAATGGATTCCCGCGGGAACCGAAAAACCTCATCCACGCGGACGAAGTCGCGGGCATCAGCTAGTTTTTAATATATACTAGCGAGCCCGCCAACCCGCATTGGAGCAGCGTGGTGGGTCTAAGCTCTAACTCCCTCTCTCCTATGAGAGTGGAGGTCTGTGACCAGCACTGGGACGTTTTGATGGGCTGTAGTGGTAGTGGTGGTGGATATACTAGCGACGCTGTCACCGGTCAGAAAAGTTTGAGGAACTATACATAGCAGGTAATTCTGGTTGTGTAAGTTGCAAAAAAAAAAAAACTAGCAGTGGTCACCTTGTCTATGGCCAGGTCGGGCACGGGCACGGGGTTCTCGATGATGATGGTGGCGTGCGGCTCGTAGTGCTGCTTCAGGTGCTGGTAGAACTTCAGCTGCTCGTCGCCGTAGAAAGCGCCGCACAGCTGGCAGACTAGTAGCGCGCGCATCTGAGAGAACAAAGAGAGAAATCTTTAATCGGCATCTGACGAGGACAAAGAAACAAATCTTTATACGGGTATACAAGTACAACAAAACCTGCTTTCTTAGTGAAAAATTTAAAGAGATTGGTGTTCTTACGGTGCCTTCAGAATACATGTACAATAATATTATAGTCTTTGTTAGTCAGAACGTTAATCTTTATAAGCAAATATTTGATAGGTACTTACAATCGATATACTAGAAACCGCCATAAGCTAGTAACAGCGTCGTATCGTGTGCGCAAGGTGCAGAAATCCTTTGTGGGGTCGAGTGTACGCTTTTATAATATGGTCCCCAGAGTTTTTTTTTTTTTTTAATCAGCTACAAGTTAGCCCTTGACTGCGATCTCACCTGATGGTAAGTGATGATGCAGTCTAAGATGGTAGCGGGCTAACCTGTTAGGGGCATGGCAGTTATATTAAACCCATACCCCTATTCGGTTTCTACACAGCATCGTACCGGAACGCTAAATCGCTTGGCGGCACGTCGTTACCGGTAGGGTGGTAAGTAGCCACGGCCGAAGCCTCCCACCAGGCCAGACCAGGGAAAATTCAGAAATTATAAATTTCCAAACCCTGCCGGGGATCGAACCCGGGACCTCCGCACGTTAAGGCAACAGCGCTCAACACTGCGCCACGGAGGTCGTCAAGTTTCTGGATTTGCCATTACATAGGTTTAAAGACTGTGTTAAACAGCATTTGTTAAGTCGAGGGTATTACACTATCGATGATTCTATTGATGACAAAGTTGCATGGAAGCAACCGGAATCGCATCCAGTGACCCACATGTCAGTGTAATATTTGTAACGTATTTGTTGTATTGTCTACTTAATGTAACCTTTTCTTTTTTAAGAAAAGAGCAACTGCTGAGTTTCGTTCCGACTCTTCTCAGTAGAATCATCTTTCCGAACCGGTGGTAGAGTCTTAACGTTTCATAAGAGACACAAGTTGTCCTTCGTGAAATAAATAAATCATTTATCATTAATCATTTGTCCTCATGAGGTACGGAACCCTAAAAATAACAAACTTTATAAAGAAAAATTGCACTTGACCGGTTATTTTAATTAGCTCACCTCATCTTCTATATATATAAAATTCAAAGTCCTGACTGACTGACTTATATATCAACGCACAGCCTAAACCGCTGTGGCTAGAAACTTGAAATTTTGACAGTAGGTTCCTTTTGTGACGTAGGCGCTCACTAAGGAAGGATTTTTCAAAATTCCACCCTTAAGGGGGTGAAATAGGGGTTTAAAGTTTGTATGAAAGTCCGTCATTTCTCAAGTTATATCAACGAAACTTGGTATTTTGGCTTTCGGTAAAAAATAAAGAAATACGTATTTCACAGCTTTTCGAAATTCCACCCCCAAAGGGCTGAAACAGGGGTTGAAAGTTTGTAGGAAAGTCCGTCATTTTTCAAGCTGTAGCCATGAAACTTGGTATTTGGGATTTCGGTCTGAAATGAAAAAATAAGTGATTCACAGTTTTCGAAAATTCTATCCCCAAGGACGTCAATTAATAGAGAGTTTATCCTTCAATCACGCCGAAATAGAGCAACGGATCAACGTGATTTTTTGCATGGGTATACTTAGTTGAGGACTTGGAGGCTCGGCTTGGAGGAGACTTGACATAGGCTTCTTTTTATCCCGGAAAATTAAGGAATTCCTGTGGGAATTAAAAACGTATGCCACGCGAACGAAGTCGCGAGCATCCTCTAGTCGACCATACAACTAATAGACTCCTCATATAGGGCGAACACTTTCAGACAACACATCAGACTTAATAGGTCTTATATAATTCCACGCCCTTGTAACAAAACCTACCGAGTTATTTAAATATTAATTAGAGTATATCGATAATTAATTATCGATAAATAATTATTAGGAGTTAGGACCCCATCCCATTTGATTTATGATTTTTTTGACCTTGAGTAGACCAATCAGCGTTTAGTACCCCGCGCCCGCTTACTTGAGTTATTTGACTCAATTGTTTGCATTACGAAAGCATAGTAATTAGGCGTCTATTGGTTGTGTGGTCGATGGCTCACCTCTTGCGCGATGTGATGCGCGTCTTCGGGCAAGTGGTCGGGATGAGGCACGCCCGTCACGAAGCTGTCCGGAAGGATCTCCTCCTGAGGGACCTCGTCGTTGCAGTTTATCATCACTATGTCCTGGAACCAAAACATTTATCCACGAAATTGATAATCGAAATTATTATTTTTTGAAATTGACTTCAGTAATTATAGCCTACTAGCTGATGCCCGCGACTTCGTCTTCGCCTGCTTCTTTAATTTTCCGGGATAAAAAGTAGCCTATGTGTTATTCCAGAATATATATTCTATCTCCGTGCCAAATTTCATCCAAATCCGTTCAGCTGTTCTGGCGTGATTGAGTAACAAACATCCATCCATACATCCTAAACTTTCTGTGATCTAAACTTTCACACATATAATATTATACTAGATTCATTCTAGATTTCAATGTATGGGCAAAACGGCAAAATGTATAATTTTTGAAACTACTGCTGTCCCCCCTCCCCGCCTTGAAAAGTGTGCCATTTTGCAGATTTCCTAAATTTCCAAAAAAACCATACAAGCTAGGACAAAACTGTCAAAGAAAACATTGTTCCTCAATAAATTACCTACAAATAAGTTCATAACATATATTGTGATAGGAGTTATAGTTGACAAGCGTTGATGCGTTAAAGTTGACTAAAAATAGCAGCTAAGTAAAATAAGCCTTAAATTAGTTTAAAACACGCTTGGAATCTTTAAAACAAATCAATTGAGCCTATATTCATTCATTGTCCCCACCCCAAGTCACGGGTTATCCTAGTTTGGGGGTCCAGGGTAATTTAAGGAAATTGTACATTTTTGTCTGCATAAATAAAGATTTTTTATTATTATTATTATTTATTATTGCATGAGGCGGAGCGATGGAGTCATGAGCCTATTGCGGCTTCTAGTCAAGCCTGATGTCCTGATGTACTGCAGTGATGCACATACCTGCTGCGGTGTGCTGCTGCCGGCGGTGCGTCGCAGCTTGCGCGATATCCTCTTCTTGTGTGGTAAGCTCTTTCTATTTTGCTTGTTCTGTGCCGGAGACGCGCCAGCACCTATATCCAATACTTGACTGTCTTGTTCGGACAGAATCTGGGTGTCGTCCTGGGGAGTAAGAAAGAGGCAATATTATTTTTTAATGATCCTTTTTTTACCAAATTTGGTCATTTACTAAAAGCCAGCAACAGTCTATATAAATAAAAACCGGTCGGGTGTCGAATTGATTGTCAGGCGCTACCCGTTTAGTGCCATATGTTATTCTTTATTCACTAGCAGTTATTTCACACATGGTTATGTGTTGTTATGACATCTTTCTGGTTATTTTCTTGAAGTATTTATATTGTGTGGTGCTACGGAACCCTTTGTGCGCGAGTCTGACTCGCACCTGATCGGTTTTTTTTAATGGATAAGCAGAGTGTAAGATTGCAGTAACTTTTAAAACAGACGTAAGAAAGAATTGTTTTGACTGTTTGAAATATCATCAGCTGTTATAGTCAATAGTTATATTGTTTTTCTGACTAGAAATTCTCAATACTAGCCCGGAGTTAGAAAGTTGGCGGTGCATCACCCCCGTGCCTCGGAGAGCACGTTAAGCCGTCGGTCCCGGTTATTGTCACTAACATGACAATAGTAGTTAAAGCCCGCCAACCCGCATTGGAGCAGCGAGGTGGTTCTAAGCTCTAATTCCCTCTCTCCTGTGAGAGTGGAGGCCTCTGCCCAGCAGTGGGACGTTAATGGGCTGCAGTGGTGGTAATAAATGCTTACTTTGAGACTAGTTTTGTCCTTATTAAACCAGTCTGTGTCCGGACATCGCTTCATGTCTTGTAGCGGCGGCAAAGAAGGCAGCGGTGGTACTTGAACGACGATCGAATCCGACTGCTGGTCCTGTCATTACAAAATTACATACAATTACATTAATTTTACACTCGTCCATTGCCGAGTCGTTGAGGGACGAGTGGCAATTAATCCTATTTTGGCCACCGGGTCCATTGACTTACCAATACCTTAAACGCACCGTCGAAACGCAAAAAACGGCACGGTCAAATTGTGCACAAATAGATATTGTGAACAATTTTCGCCTCAGTCGCGCATGAGTACACAAGGCGGCAAAATGTCGTATGTGTCGAATTGTTATTACAAAATTGAACCCTAAATATAAAAATATATGGTTGGTTTTAGTGAACCGTTTGGTGTCTCAGTCTACATTATCTATAGCTGTGTTTGTATAAGCGATTGTGGGCGCTTTTTGAGTATTAATTTGTAGGTAATGTTGTATCCTTAGTTGGTAAATCGATGACCGGGTCACATAAGTTTGATGGAGTATAATCGTAATCGTTTGTCAAACGTATTCGCACTGTTTCCCGGCTGAGTTTGTTGTGGGCTCTTCTCAGACCAGGGCGCGTTTGGAACCCTTGTAGCTTTAGTCTTAAGATACCGTAGTAAATTATCACCATCAAGACTTATTCTTTGTAAACATGACGTTCAGAAGGTGTACTTTGTAGATACCTATTTTGAATAAAGATGTTTTGATTTGATTTTTTTACGGAGTTCATAGATGCGTGCATGTCAAAAAGCCAGTATGAACTCCTTAAACTACGTTTTAAGGTCTCAAATGATAACTATTTTCTCAGATAATTGGGCCTCAGATCTACCTACCGTCCCACCATTTTTTTTTCGAAATAAAACCTGTTTTAAATTAATATCTGGCATCAATACAAACAAGTTTTATATGAGACTAGCTGATGCCCGCGACTTCGTCCGCGTGGATTAAGTTTTTTTGATTCCCGCGGGAACTCCTTAATTTTCCGGGATAAAAAGTAGCCTATGTCACTCTCCAGGTCCTCAACTACCCCCATGCCAACAATCACGTCGATCCGTTGCTCCGTTGCGGCGTGATTGAAGGACAAACCAACAAACAAACACACTTTCGCATTTATAATATTAGTATGAAGTATGATTCGTACCAATTGCTGTCCATTGAACATTCGCATTGGCGCGTCCAAGATGCCCGAGGTGTCCACATCGCCCCTCACTGACGATACAACCTGCAATTACCAAATAATAGGAAATTAATGGTATATATATCACAGCCATTTTTAACCAACTTCTATTACAATAAAACCGGCCAAGTGAGAGTCGGACTCGCGCACCGAGGGTTCCGTACAAACCTGTAGTAAGCTTTACGATTAATGAATTTAATGAACCGCAAAACTAACTTTGTTTGTAGAGGTTTATTGTTAATATAAAAAAACTATGCTAGTTAGAGCGTTGGTTTTATTTTTCCTGTAAAATATACATAAGCTTCTATTGACCATAATTATTTATTTATTTATTAATCGACTGTGACAGACGGACGGACGGACGGACGGACGGAGAAAGTCGCACCATAAGGGTTCCATTTTTACCATTTTGGTACGGAACCCTAAAAAGCTTCCTTGTCATTTAGGTAAACGATTACTTAAATGACAAGGAAGCTTGGCAATGATTTGCTCTAACGGCTCTGATAGTTCTTTAGTTTAAGACAATTTGTGAGATGGTGATAATAATAACAAAAAAAAACCTAGCTGAGTTGGTTGCGGGCTCTTCTCACAGGGCGCGTTTGGAACCCTCGTGACCTGTAACCTCGGGTTAACCTGTTAGGGGCATGGCAGTTACATTCAACCCATACCCCTATTCGGTTTCTACACACCATCGTACCGGAACGCTAAATCGCTTGGCAGCACGTCTTTGCCGGTAGGGTGGTAACTAGCCACAGAAACTTCAAGCAAAAACGTTTTAGTTGTTTAATAGTCAAACCTTATGGTGTTGTGTATGCGCGTGGTGGTGCGAGGGGCGCGTCAGATGCGCCACGAGCGCAGCGAGCCGCCCTTCCTGGTCCAAGAACTCTTCCACCCAAGCCCCCTCCCCCACCTGCTCGCCCACTGACACCTGCCTGCGCGACAATGCACTCTTTGTATATGTAGGTAAGTTTCAAAATTAAATAATACAAATCAGGAAATCAAACGAAAAATTTGACCGAGATATACGAGTAAGCCGCGCTCAAGCGTCGTAAAGTTTTCTATAGCATCGCATCGCGTCGTGTAGCTTCTGTCGCTCACCTAGGACAACGGGTTACGTAGGACAACGGGTCACGTAGGACAACGGGTCACGTAGGACAACGGTTCAGCTACTGTTTCGCGGTGTCGCGTAGTGTCGTCTCGAGTCGCGGTGTCGCGTAGCGTCGTCTCAAGTCGCGGTGTCGCGTTTGTCGCTCACATAGGCCAACGGATCAGCTGTTTGACACTGTCGCGTTGCGTCGTATCGAGTCGCGGTGTCGCGCACGAACGACAACGGGTTAGATAGCACTAGATTTAGAACTGTTAGACCCCAATTTTGTTAATAAAGTTTAAAAAGATTGTTTACTTTAGTAACTTTACTTTAGTAACTTTACTTTAGTAACTTTACTTTAGTAACTTTACTTTAGTAACTTTACTTTTCAGAGACAATAGGGATGATGACAACTCAATCAAATCAGTAACTCTTAAACGCACTTCTAGTATGGAAGTTGTATGAAATTCACAGTTGTGACGTCATCAAATTTCATCTGTATTTTAAAATGGTTATCAAACTTAAAACTAACCGAGGATGTGAATTTAAGGTCTTTTGGAAGACCCTCTATTTAATAAGGGTAAAAATACAAAAGTTGGACAACTTTTTGACCTATTTTGCAAACATCAATTTTAACCTTAGTATATACATATATTGGTTTGTATGCATATTATATCTTATAAATATACTATCCTATGCCGGGCCAGTCAGTTTTTTAACTATTTAATGAGTTATTTGCATTTTTTCAAATTTGATCGCCAAAGGACTGACGAGGGTGGCAGAGTACTGATTAAAAACACATATTCGTAGGAAAAAATAAGATTTATAGTAACTTTCGAGTATTTGCAAGTACACATATCTTAGAATCTAATAAAGACATATATCTTATGAATGAAATCTCATTGTAACTATAACATTACCTCTAAAACTATTGAATACTGAAAATATGAAATACTTTAGTCTTCAAAACAGCCTGTTCAATTTGTATTGCTTATTTATACTTTGAGGTAGTTTTCTTAACATTAGACAATTCTGAGAAATTTAAAATTAGAACAAAAATAAAGCTGCTTATACACAACATATATACAGCAATACTGTATTTTCTATTACAAGGTAAAAATTGCGGAATGTAATGACTATTAGATATAAAAAATAAACAAAAATCAGCTACAACAAAAATATCAAATGCTGCAACAAAAATAATGCTTCTAAATAATAAAATTCATTAACATATAAATAAAAATTACTTTCAAAAACGTCAATCTTCTCTTTAAATTGGTAAAATATCCTATGCCCTCTTGTAACCAGGTTTGGTACTCGAAGTTTTTTTATTTACTTGGTCCATTGGTACATCTGACACATAGCTTTCTTCCAATTTAAACAGAGTACCATCATCATTACAAATTTGAAGAAAAGTTACTCTCAATTCACCATCTTCATTATCGACAAAGGAACAAATCCCTGCATAACGATATTCTGCTTTTCCCACTATGTATTTAATCAAAACATAATCACCACTGCTATAATCATTTTGAGTTTGTGCTGTTCTGTAGTCACTATCTCCTGGCATCGATTGATTACATTTGGAAGAAGAGCTGCTAACGTTGTTTTTTGCGTAGGTGGATAGTGGCAGAGTATCGTCTTCAGAGTCAGAGAATACGGTCGAAACATTTGTATGTCTATCTGGCAGTTCTCCTTCATACCTAATAGATCCGAGCTTATAATGATGGCATCCATCAGGGTCACAGAAACAACTAAGTGACTTCATTGTAAGTTGATTTGGCAAATAAAAAGAGCCGGTCACCTGATGCACATTAAGCGTCCCCTTAAAAGCGAGAAATTTAGAGGAGTCTTCGTTGATTGTGGAGTTCATTTGTGCAATTTCACGGTCTTCAATCACATATGCGCGTACCTATACCATGGCATCTCTCGCGAATGACAGAAACGAACTCTTTCAAGTCAGTTATATCACCTCTTTTATTTTTTAACATCTCTTCCCTCGATAACTTTTGTTTCTTTTTAGGCGGCGGCATAATGTATATAGTCTGAAATGAGTAAAATAAATTATTTTATACTTTAACATAGTAGTAAAATGATCTGAAATATATAGAACATCAGTTCCCTGGAATCACGTCAGTCCTGTGGCGCAAGTTTAGACAGCGGACTGACGGCAGCGGACTGATGAATTGGACATTAATTTGAGGTTATAATTGAAACGTAATTATTTATCCATATTTTTAATCATTAAGATGATATATTTATACAAATCACATGTAATCATGCATAAATTAAAACAAAACATAGCCATAAAAGAAAATAAAGACTCACCAAAGTACTGAAAACTTGGCTGGATCAGCACAAACACACGCGGTAACAACGGAGCTAGCACTGGCCTCGTTGTCTGCAGTCAATGTGGCGCGCTCTGCACCTAACTTCACTACCAACATTCAAACTGTACAACGAGTTGATGAAAGTTCGGTAATATTTTGCGGAAATTTCACATTTTAACTTGGCACAAAGGACTGATGGGTAAAAGTAATGACAAAGTTTGTTCATTTTTTTTAAATAGCTTTTTACAGATTTTGTTAATAAATCTGTGAAATATGTTTTAAACATATATTAAACAATCTGTAGAAATAATAAGATTAACAAGAAATACGGAATATTTTTTTATACAACCACTTCATTATGTGTTTTTGTGATTGTGACACGCCAAAGAACTGACGTTTTCAGGATTTATCGCATTGTTTTACAAATTAGCTTTTAGAATATGTAATTTAAATTGAGTGGATACATAAAAAGGATTTTAGAATTTCATAATATATTGTCACATAACGAAGTGCATTAATATTTTCGATTTTATTGGCTGATGACAGCGAGTTGTCCAACTTTTGTATTTTTACCCATAATTAATCAGTTAGAAATAATTTATTTTTGATATAGGCATCATCCCTATTATTTTGAGAGACTAGCTAATGCCAGCGACTTCGTCCGCGTGGATTAAAATTTTGCGGTTCCCGCGGGAACTCTTTAATTTTCCGGGATAAAAAGTAGCCTATGTGTTATTCCAGACTATAATCTATCTCTGTGCCAAATTTCATCCAGATCCGTTCAGCTGTTGGGGCGGAGTAACAAACATCCATCCATACATCCATCCAAACTTTCGCATTTATAATATTATAGTAAATAGTAATAATAGATTTTTTTTTATCCACTGCAAGTTAGCCCTTGACCGCGATCTCACCTGATGGTAAGTGAAGATGCAGTCTAAGATGGTAACGGGCTAACTTGTTAGGGGCATGGCAGTTATATTAAACCCATACCCTTATTCTGTAAAAAGTAAAATAGTAAATAAATAGTAATATATAGTAAATATAGTAAAATCCATACTATCCATACTAATATTATAAATGCGAAAGTGTGTCTGTCTGTCTGTCTGCTACGCTTTCCCGGCCCATCTTTTCAACCGATTTTGATGAAATTTGGTACAGGGGTAGATTGTGTCCCGGGGAAGGAAATAGGCTACTTTTTATCCCGGAAAATTAGAGTTCCCGCGGGAATCAAAAAATTTTAATCCATGCGGACGAAGTCGCGGGAATCATCCAGTAGGAAATATAGTAAGTAGTAATAGTATAGTATAGAAGTATAGATCATTACCTGCACATCTGAGAGGGGAAGTTCTGTGGGTGCATGAGCGTGACAACCCTGCCGCCCGCGTCCTCCTGCACGTTGAGGGCCAGCGTGCTCGCGTCCACGTGCACCGACTGCAACGCACGATAAGGATGAAGACAACTCAGTTAAATCAGCAACTCTCTATCAAACTTTACTTTGAAAAATACTAATAACTTTCTAATACAATTCTTTCTAATAATAACAAAAACAATATTATTTTGCACGCCGGCTCGGCTAATATGTTGGACTATGTACTACAATTAACCATCTCTTCATGTACACATATTAATGCAAATAAAGAATCTGAATCTGAATAACGTTCGACTAGTAGACTAGTTACACCCTACTGGAAACACAAATGAAGTTTTAATTTTCTTTGAAGTAAAACTTCTTTACGCACGCTTGACTTGGGGAGTAAGCTGGTGAATGCGTGACGAGAGCGTTACGAAAAGTGCGAACGGAAGTTGAGAGGGAGATATAATAAGTTAGTTTGAACACAACTTGAACACAACTAGTGAAGACAGAAAGAGAGAGAGTCACGTTTCGTATATTACCGTAGGGGCAAGAGAGAGAGGTGCGAGCGCACATTTTCTTTCTCTCTTTCACTCATAGCCAGCCAGTTACTAAGTTTTACTTCAGTCGTGTGGTTTAAGCACACTCGTATTTTTAGCCAATTTATTGATTTTTTTAAAACTTGTAAAGCAAAAGCTTTTCGATATTATGTGGAGAATTTGCTCTTCACACCAAGAGCACAATTAGTGCACTCCAGACGTGCGGCGCGCCGCGGTACGTTTGGCGATGCTCGATGGGCATCTTAGCACGTGCGGGGCCCATAATCATAAAAAGACCATAGTTTTAAACCTAAGTATCTATATAAAACTAGCTTTTGCCCACGACTTAGTACGTGTGGATTACACAAAATTTCAAACCTTTTACCCTCTTAGGGGTTGAATTTTCAAAAATCCTCTCTAAGCGAGAGCTGGAGGAGGCCTTTGCCGCGAGGCACACAGAGCTAAGGGGCTTGTTGTGATTAATCTGTAAAAACTATAATTGTGAAAAAGCTCTGTAATAAAAGGCTATTTTATTTTATTAAGCGTAAGCCTATGTCACAAAAGCCATCTGTATGCCAAATTTCAGCCTGATCCTTCTTTTGGTTTGAGCTGTGCTTTGATCAGTCAGTCCATCAGCCACGTTTTCCTTGTATATATTTAGAATTTCCAAAAGTATGGTAAAGATATAACTTTTGTGCAGGCTAAAGTTTGTAACAGTTACAATACACGGCTTGAAAATTGAAAATCATATTAATATTAAAAACGCGAAAGTGTGTTTGTTTGTTTGTTTGTTGGTTTATTGGTTTGTTTGTTTTGTCCTTCAATCACGCCGCAACGGAGCACCGGATCGACGTGATTTTTGGCATGGGTATAGTTGAGGACCTGGAGAGTGACATAGGCTACTTTTTATCCTGGAAAATTAGGTAGTTCCCGCGGGAATCAAAAAAACTTAAACCACGCTTATGATGTCACGGGCATCAGCTAGTAGTAACTTAATATTTAAAGTACTTTAATGTTATTTAAATGTTTGTGATAGATAATTAATCAAAACATGATAACATTGACTCTTAACTTATCTACCAAACTTACCACAGTGATAATGATATGGGACATTATGTTTTACATTATAATACGAAAACAATGTACTTACTTAATATGCAAACCTACAAACCTACTTAAGTCTTTTTAATATATCTATAGACAATAAAAGTCTTGACTCACTCACTGACCAACTCAGCACCACCCAGCCCAAACCTTTGCACCTAGAAAGCTGAAAGATTGCTAGATTCTCTTTATATTTAAGATAAGGAATATTGCTGAATTTTAGAGCCAGTTGCTACTTAAAATATATTTTATAACTATGACAACAAGCACAACAGAGTACAGACTTCCAACAAGAAGTTAAGTGCAGAAACCTGCCCAGCAGGAAGAAAGAGCTATGACGACAAACCTTAAATTAATTTTATTCTAAACTTCCTTTTTACCCAGGACGGAACGTAGATCTTTAGATTATATTGACGTGTTTGTAGCTAAACCATTTTTAGCATTTTTCAGAAAAACTAGAATCCCTTACTAAGTAGTTTGTGCAGTCTTGCCTGTGTGTAATGTAACTGTCTCCATTACCTTATTGATTTCACTGACACTATACATAGATGCTTCAAACTTTTGCATTGCCAATAGCCTAATCAAATAAATAAAATGTGGAGATTAAATGGAGAGGGGATACCTCCTACACACCACCATTTAATCACCAGTGTATCAGGAATATACTCCATCATATTATCATACTATTACTAATCATACTAATATTATAAATGCGAAAGTGTGTTTGTTTGTTGGTTTGTCCTTCAATCACACCGCAACAGATCAACAGATCGACGTGATTTTTGGTATGGATATAGTTGAGGACCTGTAGGGTGACATAGGCTATTTTTAACCTGGAAAATTAAGGCGTTCCTGCATAGATTAAGAAAAACTTAAACTATGGGGACGAAGTCATGTGCATCAGCTAGTAAGTAAGTACTAGGATAAAACCTCTAATCATTTTTTACTGGACATGCTGAGATTTCATGTTGATGAGGAAAGTTTTAACTACAAGGATTAAGTAAATTATTTTCTTATACCTAAGTATATAATATACTTACTTACTTACAAGGACCAGAGTAGGTACCGACTGTTGAATTAATTAAAAATTAAGGTAGTCCAATCAAACATAAGAAATTCATATTTTATTTACCCATGTCTCTCATACTTAGTGACAGGAAATTATTCGAAACATTAGTGCAAGTCAAGAAGCTAATAGTATCACTACCTAAGCAGCAGGTAGGTAGGTATCTACCTTTTACCTATTGTTCTGAGTAACCTATTTTCAATTACTTATTCATAACTAATTTATACCGTGAATTTCAACAACTTAAGAGATTAATTCTATGTAACATTCTCGTAACAAAACGATTAATATTCATATCCTGTTTTAGACCAAACATAGGTGTTTAACATTATTTTGTAGAAAAACTATTCACTTATTGTCGAATATTTCACTTTCTTACCTCCGGGGGTGGGTGGGAATTTATGTAATGCGTCACGGCTTCGTCCATCTTCTCTTCTAGAAGATGAGCTTCCACGTTTCTCATGATGGAAAGTTTTCTATGAATTGTTTACCATTTCTAAAATTCTCAAATTGGTTAAGATCATTTGACAGCTGTTGCTTAGTCAAGGTCACTCACTACTCACTACTTATTTTCAGTTTTTTCACTCATTATCATCACAAACCACGTAGGTTTATTATCTTCGAGGAAAATACAGTTTAAAACAGCATTCATACATTTTTTTTAGGAAAGCCTAGAACACCCACCAATGACCAAATCAAGTTTACATATTTTTTTATGACCATGTACTCTGCAATGTACTCTGTGGTACTCTGTGTTTATCACAGATCAGTGATCCCTGTATACGTGTTTATGAATTTTAGTGCTGGGCCTGGCAACATCGATTTTTAATATTGAATATTCTTGCTAGATTGAAAAATAAATTAAACTATAATATATCAAATACGACGGGCATGGCGGGTAACTTTAAAATGTGTCAAACGATGACTAATCTCCGTGTATAGGACTTTTAAATTAACGTTATGTCAACTTTTTGACATTGCAGAGCGATCGGCTATAAATTGTCGCAATCATTAAAGGACTGCATCAATGTCAAAACATGGTTTTGGCTTCACGTATCACTGAGGCTGTCCGTAAAGGATCGTTGAGGACAAAAAAATGTTTTGACATTGATGCAGTTAACTATCGATAGAATTAATTGCTGAAAATTGGTATCACGTAAGACTTTTGAAGTAAGATGTCGTTTACGGACCATGACAAACGTCACGTCAAACTAGGCTTTCATTGATACATGGTGGGAGGTGTTTTTAGCGGTGACATAAGGTGTCCATTAATCGTTTTACGACTCTTTAATAGCTAAAATAAATATAATATAAGGATTAAAAGGCTCGAATAGATTGTTTGTTAGGTAAAAATAGAAAATAATATTATTTCAAGCAAGTAGGTATGCTATATTGAAATGGCTTCAAAATGTTATTTAATATAAGACATTCTATTGACAATTTACCTATAGAGGTATATTTTATTAGGTATACCGTACTTACTAGCTACCGTCTAGCTAATAAAATATTCTCATTGGCAGTATTGCCAACTCACACAAAAAAAAATATAAAAATTGTACGACCAAATACATACCAATGCAATTCATTAATAATAAGTAATATTATAACGTCCATACTAATATTATAAATGCGAAAGTGTGTCTGTCTGTCTGTTCAATCGATTTTGGTGAAATTTAGTACAGGGGTAGGTTATATCCCGGGGAAGGACATAGGCTATTTTACCCGGAAAATTAAAAAGTTCCCGCGGAAATCAAAATATCTTAATCCACGCGGACGAAGTCGCGGGAATCATCTAGTTATAAAAGAATTAAGTAAGTAGGTAGTAGACTTTATGTACTTACTTTTTTTTTAAATCTTTATTGAAAACAATACAATAGAACATAAAGCTAGAAACATGCCCGCTCACAATTAATTTTAATTAACTTTTATTCTGTGATTAAAATGAAAATATCCATAGACAATTTCGGTATCTCGAGATATCTCTAGCTTATGGTATCTTTGATTGCATCGTAAAAAGAAAATCTACTATCTTAGGCGCATCGCTTCTTATATTAAAGTATTTTGTATTATATTTATTATAAAACAAAGTCAATTAATAAATAGAAAATCACAAGAAAACACAGACTCTAAAATATTACTTAGTGAAATAGGTAACGCAGTTAAATTTGGAAGACTGTCAAGTCTACTTAATTTGCTAGATTACCACATGATTACCATAGACATTCAAATTTAGTCGGATTATAAATAGGTCTGCACTACCAAAATATCGATATTCAGAGTTCGTGACTAGTAATCTGTGGTTAGCGACCCATTGCTACAATCCTGAAAAACCTTACGTGAAGCCGGCTATACAAGTCTATTTGTAGAGGCGAAGTAATATATGTAAACAAAACATACCAGCCACGACATTGCAACTTTGCTAACAATATTTTCACTGTTGTTTATCACAAATCACTCACAAACGTCTTATTTCCTGAAGTAAAACATTTAAAGTTCTTATTATACTCAAAAGTAATTCAATTCAAGCACTTTGAAGCTAATAATTTATCAATTAACTAGCAAGAATCACGAAATAAAAACAAAGACTAATGACCTAATGGGCGTTTGACATATAGAAATAGAATGATTCCATAGAGATGTGACATGAAAAGTGAACCATAGACTGAATGATAGGAGCGGGTTTAATCGATTGTAATAATCGAAAATCGATTACCACATTCTATGATTATGAAATTACCTTGTGATGTTGAGGACGATATTATAATTAAACCTTTCACTAACATCTTATCACTAACTTGATAATAGTCGTTAAAGCCCTCCAACCCGCATTGGAGCAGCGTGGTGGGTCTAAGTTCTAATTCCCTCTCTCCTATGAGAGTGGAGGCCTGTGCCCAGCTGTGGGACGTTAATGGGCTGTAGTGATCAGTTATCATTATGAAAAAATTGTGTGTGTCAGCTCCGACGTACGACTGGAGTTTACTCTTTACGAACATCAATAGATAGAAGCAGCGAAACGAATGACGAGATTTTTTTGTCCCGGCCGCCAACCGCCTGCCGTAATAAAGGGATTAAAGATCTACGACCATAATTTTACGATTTTCGATTTTTACAATCGACTAAAACCTCTCCTCTCATTCAGTCTATGGTTCACTGGTCAAACACATGTCAAACACCCATTAGGTCATTAGTTTGTGTTTTTATTTTGGGATTCTTGCTAGTTATTTGCTAATTATTAGCTTCTTAGTGCTTAAATTGAATTACTTTTGAGTATAACTTTAAATGTTTTACTTCAGGAAATAAGACGTTGGTGAGTGTTTTGTGATATACAACATATTAAAATATTGTTAGGGAAGTTGAAATGACGTGACTGGTATGTTTTATTTACATGATTTACTTCGCTCCGTAGAAGTATGTGGTAATCGATTTCAGAATGTATTCATTCAATCGTTCAGTCACAACTAATCTATCAATGTTTCCATCACTATATGTCTAATGACAATTATAATCACGTGATCTGACGCCATATTTGTTTACTTAAATTACTTCGCCTCTACAAATAGACTGTAAGGACTGTAACAATGGATATCCTTTAGGACATTTTTGGATGTGATATTGCGACAATTTATAGCCGATCGCTCATGTCATACTGATAAAAAATGAGGACTTAATTTTATACAGATTTTGGTTGTTTGCGCCAGTTTTTTACAGAATTAGTACTTAGTAGTTTTCAGAACATAATAATGGCAAGATCGATGAACACATGTAGCCCGCCTTCGAGAACATCTCCCTGGCGACGGTTTAACTGTCAGACCAATAAATAATTTATGTATCAGTTTTTACCTGCCTTTTTCAACAGGTAAAGTTCTTAATAGATTAGTTTAGTACGTCCATGGTAAAGTTTTACAGTTGACACTCTCAGGGCGTTTATTACTCTACCGGCCCGGCGGGTTCTAGCCGAACCGTTTTCAAACGATTTTATACTTAGAACTAAAATATTTTAATTTTTTAAGGTGAATGAAATTAAATTAATAAAAAATTTTCTCGAAATCGAATCTAAATGTCAAAATAAAGAAAAAATAAAAAATAATCGTTTCGATCGTGAAAAATAGTCGTTTAATACAAATAATTTATAGAGAATTTAAACGACACATACAGATTAATGCAGATTTTCATAAATTTACTAAATACAGATTATATACAGATTTTTACAATCCTATATACGGATATTGGCTCTCCAGATCTGGCAACACTGGTATGCTCTGGCACACCGCACAGAGTGGCTTTGAGCATATTCACAGAGTACATTATTTTCCTCTTTCCTGAAAAATTGTAATTTCATTGCTCGTCGTCGTAAATGTCGTAATTCGTAAAATGTGTTTTCTCTGCGGAGTTGTCTTTCAACCGTCCCTACAGTAAATAACATTCTCGAAATGTTACGAAACTCCCTCAAACCACATTTGGTGTCAAAGGGTCACGAGGTAAAGGTTCGCTACAATCTCATCATCTCAATCATGATATTTATTTACGTAAATCGTAAAAATAGGATGTTACAACTGTTTATCTTTCTTACAATGAAGCAGAGAAAATCTATCACTATCTGAGCTGGGCGGCAGGTACTAGGCAGTGAAAACACAGTCATCATTTTTGTATTTATTTATGTGTTTTATATTTTGTACTTATGTTTAATAATGTGGTAGGTTTTTATTTTCTGTTTCTAGTTACAGGTAGGTTAGGTATCAACTGTTACCGTAGGGCAGCTGTAGTTTTAAAATTTTATAAAAACCTCATTTTGTGGAATTCTCTTTTGGCTAATAACTTCTAAACTAAATTAAAGAAAAAGTAAGTAAGTATGCTTGCCTTTCCCACAGGGAGCCATAATATGAATAGTACAGCAATACCTTTATTTTAGCTTGGTTGAGAGATTGTTTAGGTAGGTACAATATACTTAATTAGCCATATTATTGTTCATTCTAACACTGTTTAATGTAATTTTAGCTTCAAAGGTGTGCATTCTCCAGCAAGCTAGATACCATAAGAGAGAAGCTACGGGAAGGTCCAGGTTTGTCAGACTTTGTCTCTGAAGACCGACCTAAGAGCTGGGATGACTATGAGGGCAAGTTGAAGAGAGAGAGAGGAGAGTCTGAGAGGCTGAGGTTGCCGCCATGGCTGAAGACCTCTATACCCACAGGTACTTGACCGTCCAAGCATTAAACTGAATACTGACATACATTAACATATGCCCTCTGTTGGAATTAACTTTTGAATGTCAGAACACCATATGTATGCCACTAACTGCACCTGTTTTTAACTATTTTTTTGGGGTTTATCAGCACCTATTTCAGTAACACAGGAAATTAAAAGATTCAGATGAAAAATGTTACATCTGTATAGTTCTTGTCTGTGACACCATTGCCCAATAATTATGAAGAATTTTGAATTAAATTTTTTTTTCATTCCTTAAGTATTAACGTCTAGACCAACTGATAATGAAGGCCCACCTGCACGATGTTAAATGTGTTTAAGTTAAATTTTCTACACCTGTCAAAAAAAAAGTGACAGAAAAGTGACAGACAGCATCACAAAATTTAACTAAATCAGATAAATAATATTTTAGTTAATCAGTTTATTCAGTCTTGTGCAAGTTACCCTGAGTTTGGTTTAGAGTGGCTTAATAACCTGTCTTTGCTTGAAAAATGAGTAAGGCCCCTTGTCACCAGAAGAAACAATATCTATATTAATGATATAAATGGGAAAGTTTGGATGGATGGATGGATGTTTGTTACCCCATCACGCCAGAATGGCGGAACAGATCTAGATGAAATTTGGCACAGAGATAGACTATAGTCTCCAATAACACGGCGGGAACCAAAAAAACCTCCATCCACAGGTAGAAGCTAGTACTGCATAATTTTTATATTGCACTAATGAAGTACTTTTCATTATACTTCAGGTTCTAAATTCAGTGCACTCAAGAAGCAACTGCGCAGTCTGAAGCTGAGTACTGTGTGTGAGGAAGCGCGGTGTCCCAACATTGGTGAATGTTGGAGCGGCGGCAAGAGTGGCACCTCCACCGCTACTATTATGGTAATTTACTTGATAACTTCCTGATGCACCATACGTTTTGGATGAACTTGATCAACATCGCAAAAGAAAATAGATAGATAGATAGATAGATAAATTCTTTATTGCCACACATAACTTAGAAATAACTTAATTATAAACATTAATTATTAATTATTATTTATTATTAATTATATAAGAAAATAGTGTTTATTGTTCATGTAGGGTAGTTAACATTTACGGGTTTGCGTATTCCGCTATTTTATTCCACTCACTGCTGGCCACCAAAAATGTAGTCTAAGCCTGCATCAAATGTCAGCAAGTTCTATGGCAGCCAAATGCTAGTCTAAATTAAGAAACTGGTCAAGTGTGAGTCAGATTCCTGGGCAAAGGATTAAGGGAGTGAGAATTATTTTAGTAAATAATAAGAAATCCATACTAATATTATAAATGCGAAAGTGTGTCTGTCTGTCTGTCCGTCTGTCTGTCTGTCTGCTACGCTTTCACGGCCCATCTGTTCAACCGATTTTGATGAAATTTGATACAGGGGTAAGTTGTATCCCGGGGAAGGACATAGGCTACTTTTAATCCTGGAAAATTAAAGTGTTCCCGCGGGAATCAAAAAATCTTATTCCACGCGGACGAAGTCGCGGGCATCATCAAGAAATATGCCATAACAATATGTAATCAGCTTTGAAATAACTGGCTTACATATGGCGCTAAACGGCTTGCTCTTCACAAACAATTTGAAACTTGGTTGACACTTTGACACTTGATTTTTGGATTTTTTTCTATACTTGTGTTGTAAGACCTTCCTTCCAAATTTCATGATTCTACTTAGTACCCTTTTTTTTTTTTTAATCCACTACCAGTTAGCCCTTGACTGCGATCTCACCTGATGATAAGTGATGATGCAGTCTAAGATGGTAGCGGGGTAACCTGTTAGGGGCATGGCAGTTATATTAAACCCATACCCCTATTTGGTTTATACACGGCATTGTACCGGAACGCTAAATCGCTTGGCGGCACGTTTTTGCCGGTAGGGTGGTAACTAGCCACGGCCGAAGCCTCCCACCAGGCCAGACCAGGGAAAATTCAGAAATTATAAATTCCCAAATTCACCCTGCCGTGGATCGAACCCGCGACCTCCGCACGTTAAGACAACAGTGCTACACACTGCGCCACGGAGGTCGTCAAAACCCTATAGGTTTATTGGCGAGTGTCAAAATATGCGACATAAACGGCCGTATCTCTTGATTGCAATGACTGAGAAGCATGTTGTTTTGACAGCTCCAAGGGACCATAGAATTAAGTATTTGATGTTAATTTCTACTTGATATCTCCACGCGTTCCCGAGAAAAAGAGCATTGACACACAGACAGTTTCCTTTAAAGGTTCCTTTTATCTTTTTGATGAAAAAACATGACGTATCTCTGGTTGTTAAATTGAAATCTTCCTTGTAGCTAATGGGTGACACGTGCACTCGCGGCTGTATGTTCTGCTCAGTGAAGACTTCCAGAGCGCCCCCTCCGCTGGACCCGCACGAGCCACGGAACACCGCTAAGGCGATACACGAGTGGGGACTGGGGTATATTGTGCTCACGTCCGTTGATAGAGACGGTGAGATTATTGCTTAAAACCAACTGTCTTCTATACTAATACTAGCGATCCGCCCCGGCTTCGCACGGGTAGCACTAATAATCCTAATCTATATAATATAAACTATCCTATCTCTCAAGTTAGATCGAACTGCACATGGTGTGCGAATTTTATTATAATCGGTTAAGTGGTTTAGAAGTCCATTGAGGACAAACATTGTGACACGAGATTTATATATATATAGATAGATTATATAAATATTATAAATGCGAAAGTTTGGATGGATGTATGGATGGATGTTTGTTACTCAATCACGCCCCAACGGCTGAACGGATCTGGATGAAATTTGGCACAGAGATAGGTTATAGTCTGGAATAGCACATAGGCTACTTTGTATCCCGGAAAATTAAAGAGTTCCCGCGGGAACCAAAAAAATCTCAATCCACCCGTCATCAGCTAGTACAACATAAACTAGGTATTGCTTAAATCTTTGAGGGACGAGTGGCCTAGTTGCGACAACATGTCATATCAGTCAATTGCGATTGTTAAGCAACTCTGACCCAGGTCGGTAACTGGATGGGTGACCGAATTTGTAAGTCCGAATTTGACCTTTTCTTTCCCTCCGTATCTCGGAGAGCACGTTTTAAAGCCGTCGGTCCTAGTTATTATCACTGACATCTGATAAAAATCGTTAATAAATAAAATAAATAGTACACTTAGTTGAGTTGTATCATGTATGCGGAAGGACCTGAGAACCCGCCGCATTATTATCCCAAGAAAACCTTTGGCATTAAATGATTAATGGAAAAGGGACACGACCCTCAGCAATTAGAAACACATGCAGAGACAGCTTAAATCTATATTAAACACTTTTATTCCTTACCACAGATGTGTTCCTAAAAATCCGTACTTGCCTGTAGTCTGCTCTCTCACTCTCATTTTGGTTTGTAAAAGCATAACCTAAGAACACGTTCTTTCTTATCAGTTGTTTGATGGATGGCCTCTGGACAGCATAATGCTGTGGGGTGACAGGGAGGAAACTGACAGAATTTTCAATACATTATTTTTTCATTCTAATTTTAAAGGGGTTGTTTCAAATTTATATGGAGCCTGGGCCAGGTATTTGTACGGTATTTCAAAATGTTCGGGGTCATAAAATAGTAACATTTTTTTCTTTATTTCTTACTAAAAAGTTCAATTTACGAGGTACAATGCGAAATTATTTTGCAAAATAAAAGTGCAACAATATGTGTCCATTTTGACATTGACGTATATTACACGTGTCATGATGACATTTGACATAAAATTACCTGGGAAATGTGAATTAACTTTAAAATATCCAACAGCAGTCAGATTGATGGATGGATGCGCTGCGAGAGTTGCTATTCTACAAATGTACCTAATTAAACATTTTATTTTTGTACCTCTTAATCACTGTAAAACTGCCAAAAAGCATATTTTATTTTGTTTTCTATGATTTTATACTATTTTTTGGAATACTGTACAAGTACCTGGCCCAAGATGAAACAACCCCTTTGTATCCAGTTTATGTCAAGTTAGTATGAAGCTACAACTGTCATGATAGCCGGGTCAATTATTTGTATGGGCGTGGCCCGACTGTACATAACTTGTAACTTACGCTGTGGTAATAGTATGCTATGAGGATGGTAGATTCATTCGACTATTCATAAGCACTTTTAAAAAGTCTATTTGAATAAAAAACTTTTGAATTTTTTTGGTGTTTCTAGATTTACCTGATGGCGGCTCATCACATTTCGCCGAAACCGTTAGAGAAATAAAGAGACAGTAAGTAGAATAATTAAAATTTACAAAAAAAAATGTAGTAAAAAACTTGCAAACAGAAAATCTCAAAGACACATACATTAATTCTGGAGCATACAAAATGTACAATCAATATTCAATAATTCAAATCATCATCATTACCAAAATGACAGTTTATGTCACATAACATTAAGGATTATAATCCTAAAACACAAATCTCAATAATATTAAAACAATATAGCTTTAAGCGATGGTAATACTACCATAATAATATAGTATTTATTTCTATAGAAAATATGACTAAGTATAAATGAAAGAACTGGACGTTTAATTCGTTATAATCCGCCACAAAAGCTCAATCTATGTGGTACAGTGTGTATCTTGCGATGTTCACACCACACCACCACCACTACAGCCTATTAACGTCCCACTGCTGGGCACAGGCCTCCACTCTCATAGGAGAGAGGGAATTAGAGTTTAGACCCACCACGCTGCTCCAATGCGGATTGGCAGGCTTTAACGACTATTATCATGTTCATGATAATAACCGGGACCGACGGTTTAACGTGCTCTCCGAGGCACGGGGGTGAAACACCGCCAACTTCCTTACTACGGGCTAGTACTGAGAATTTCTAGTCAGAAAAACCCAATCTAGTCATGGCCCGACCCGGGACTCGAACCCGAGACCTCGTCGGCCGAACAGTCGAACATGCCAACCACTAGACCAACGAGGCAGTCACACCACACAAAGCTTGCAAATTATTCTCAACGCATGTTTCACTCCGACACTGGACCATCTTCAGGAGATGTTGACTCTACAATGCATGATTGTAAAGTCAACAATCGTGCAACCCACCTTCTAAAATATATTTCAGGAGTAAAGACATCCTAGTGGAATGCCTAGTGCCAGACTTCCGCGGCAACCGCGACTGTATAGCGGCCATAGCGGGGAGTGGATTGGACGTGTTCGCCCATAACATCGAAACTGTGGAGCGATTGACGCCTTTTGTGAGGGACAAGAGGGCCGGGTATGTACTATTTAATATTGTATTTATAATAATAACTAGCTGATGCCCGCGACTTGGTCCGCGTGGAATTAGGTTCTTAAAAAAGAACCCCGATAGCACAAATACCAAGTTTCATGGATATAAATTGAACCGGCTATAATTATGATCTCCTTGGAGAAGTAAATTCCTCGTAAATTCCTTCCTTAATAAGGTGCTCAAAACAATATTCTTTCAAAATTTCAAATTTCTACATTGAGCCATTTGGGCTGTAGGTGGTCTGTCAGTCACTCTGGACAAAGCCTTTTGTAGTTATAATTAACCAAATTGAAGAATTTCCCCCTGGATATTTCATTAACCTAATTCTATTAATAGAAGCATGTGTTACTTTGCGGAAGTACATGACAATGAAGGAACTAGAAATGTAACTGTCACTGGTCATGTCCTTTCTAGTTCCTTCTAGTTCTACGTGGCCGTTTTACAAACTGTATCGATTGCAGGTACAGACAAACACTCAAAGTGTTGGCGACAGCGAAGGAGATCAACCCTGACCTGATCACCAAGTCCTCAATCATGCTGGGCTTGGGGGAAACAGATCAACAAGTTGAACAGACTATGAAAGGTGAATATCCTAACTATTAATCGATAACTATAAAAGGCTTTGATCTGAGTGACTGTCTGTCTGTGTGCTACGCTTTCACGGCCCATCTGTTCAACCGATTTGGATGAAATTCGATACTAAGTGGTAGGTTTACATCCTGGGGAAGGACATAGGCTACTTTTTATCCCGGAAAATTAAGAGTTCCCGCGGGAACCGAAAAACCTCAATCCACGTGGACGAAGTCGCGGGCATCAACCAGTTTTTAATACAAACGCCCATTTTTCTTTCGAGTAAGTACTGTTAAGACACGCTAGATGGAGTTGTATGTGTAATTCTTTAAATTTCAACTTTACCTTCATACGATTAAGATTATATAAGATTATAATTTGAATATACGAGAAACCTCCGGACTCCGGTAAAAAATAAAATAAAAAGCCGGAAAAACCTGGGAAAAACCCACAACGCATACCACACCACAACCTTACCACAAAAACATTCTTCCAGGCTCAAGCTCATTCTTTAAGATTTTAAAATTTCTAGTTTATTTAATAATTTAATGAGAAACAATAATTATCCCGCTCGTATATCTCACGAAAGGCAGATGGGTCTTAGCTCATATTATAATATGCAAATGCAATTTCTAAGCTTAATAATAAGCAGATTGCTTTTTCTGTGAAAGAAGCTCTTCAATATAATCTTACTTACTTTTTTGACAACCTCCGTGGCGCAGTGTTGAGCGCTGGTGTCTTAACGTGCGGAGGTCCCGGGTTCGATCCCCGGCAGGGTCAATTTGGGAATTTACAATTTCAGAATTTTCTCTGGTCTGGCCTGGTGGGAGCTGCGGCCGTGGCTAGTTACCACCCTACCGGCAAAGACGTGCCGCCAAGTATAAACCAAATAGGGGTATGGGTTTAATATAACTGCCATGCCACTAACAGGCTAGCCCGCTACTATCTTAGACTGCATCATCACTTACCATCAGGTGAGATCGCAGTCAAGGGCTAACTAGTAGTTGATAAAAAAAAAACTTATGTTTATTTCAGATCTAAGATCAGTGGGAGTGGACTGCGTAACCCTAGGTCAATACATGCAACCAACCAAACGACATCTAAAAGTGCATGAATACGTCACACCAGCCAAGTTCAAGCATTGGGAGGAGTATGGGAACCAACTCGGGTTGCTGTACACCGCTAGTGGACCTTTGGTTAGGTCTTCATATAGAGCTGGGGAGTTCTTTATTTCTAGTTTGTTGAGAGATAGGAAGGCTAAGAGCTTATGATACATTGAGACAAACAACAAGGGATCATAATGGAGAAGTTTCCGTTTTTTCTTTTAATTTATTATGAAAATTAAGACAAAATAAAACAAAAACATGAAAGAATCGTTAAAATATCTCAACAAATTAAAATGTTATGGAACTTTGAAGTTGCAAGGCAAAACATTAAAACATAAAACATAACATAACATTCTTTGCTTGACAGGGCCCGTCTATGTAAATTGAGGTCGTTGACTAATACTCATTAAATTATATTGCCGAATGCATATAAGGGTATCACTTCAGAACTGCTGGACGGATTCTGATGGAATTTTTAGTGTGTTTGAGTGGGTCCTGGGATGGTTTATAGTCACAATTGGACCTGGTAGGTGGCGCTGCAATCAGGTTTCAGGTTCAGGACAGGACAACATCTGCCGGGCCCACTAGTAAGAAATAAAAACAAACTTAACTTATTTAACACTAGCTGATGCCCGCGACTTCGTCCGCGTGGATTGAGGGTTTTCGGTTCCCGCGGGAACTCTATCTCTGTGCCAAATTTCATCCAGATCCGTTCAGCCGTTGGAGCGTGATTGAGTAACAAACATCCATACATCCATACATCCATACATCCACACATCCATACATCCATCCAAACTTTCGCATTTATAATATTTATTTGATTCATTAATTTATAATGTTTATCACAGTTCAAAGCTTTGGTCATCAAATAACAGGCATCTTCTTCTTTCTTCTTTCTTGATGATGCAGCTTTGCAGGGCTCTCCTCCTCTCTTGCAGCTTGCCCCTCGTTGACATCCGTTCCTGTAGTCCCCTAATAAAGTCTGCACGCACTCCCTCCTCGATCCAATTTCTGTGGCATTGTTTATATTTGGTTATCACCATGTAAATCACGATGACTCCGGTTATGGCTACGATGGTGCCTACTAGGATATTGTCAGGGCCGTCTTAGCACATTTGCCGCCTGTAGGCTATTCAAATTTTGCCGCCCCCTCAACCCATCCCATCCGGCTTCACCTCAGCCGTTTTTTTTTTGGCCTGGCCTGAAGGTATAGTATTAGGTGGTGTGGTCCCACCCACACCTATGTCGCAAACAGTCTTACATCCGAACCTGTCGTCGGTTCTCGTCGGATGTCGTCAATTGTATATGCGGTAGTCGTCGTTTGTCGTCGAACCGATGACTTGACGACAAGCTCGAATACATAAAAATGTCGCAGACTGTTTTCGACATGGGTGTAAGACGACCAATATTATTACATATAACACAATAATAATAATGATAAAATATACACTAAATAAAAATGCAATTGGTTAATTTTGATTAATTTTTTTTTTTATTTATTTATTTAATCGGACAACAATAGATCCATTATGTGTTAGTAACAATAAACACTTAATAACTATGTTAATACTTAAACACTAAGGAGTTAGTAACAAAATACTTAATCACTATGTTAGTACTTAATAACTAAAAGGGATTTCGTCCTCTGAACGAGTTTCGCCATCAGAGGACTATCCATTTTGTTAGCTATCATGCGCAGGATGCCGTTGCTGCTTCCACGGACTCTGGACAATAGTGAGGCTGTTTTCTTGCGCCAGATGGCATCGAAGCCATCTGTCCGCGCCTCAGTAAACATTACCGATGCACTACAGAACCGAGGTTGCCGCAACAAAATCCTGAACGCATTATTATATTGGACTCGCAGCGCATTGTAAGCCCTTTGCGTGTACTGAAACCACAAGCTTGCCGAGTATAAGGATGTACAGTAAGCTTTGAACAGCGTGACTTTCACAGCATCCGTACATCGGGCAAACCTGCGGGCCACCATATTCGCTCGGACTGACAATGCCCTGCGTTCCCTTTCCATATCGTCATCATCTCCAAGGTTCTCGGTTAGCAAGTGCCCAAGGTATTTGAATTTGTGCACTCTATTGAGAGCTACTCCATGGAGTTTCAAAGGTGGAATATACGTTGGACACTTGGTACCCGCCCTGAAGATCATGACTTCAGTCTTCTTGACATTATACCTCAAACCATGTTCAGCAGCATACGACTCGCATACCGCAAGCATCCTGCGCAACGCACTGATTGACGGAGCGGATTTAATATTTTTATTGAGATCAATTAATTTACTTACACTTAAGTTTTCATTTGGTTAATTTTTGTTAATATCGAGTTGAGATCAATTAACTAAATATACTTTATATTAAATGCCTTGAGGCTTTTAAATTGACTTTTTGCGGGATTTCATTGCCGCAAAATCATCTATAATATCTTCGAAAGACAATTTATTCATTACATCGGTTTCAATGGATAAAAGTGGCAGTGCATTTAGCTTAACTTGACTTAAAGCGGATCTGAGGTAATTTTTGACCCGCTTTAAGCAAGAAAAGCTTCTTTCACCCGAACAATTTGTAGCGGGTATGCATAACGCAACAAATTGTTTTTTTTTTTTTTTTTTTTTTTTTTTTTTTTTTTTTTTTTTTTTTTTTTTCGCGGGTAGGCGCTTAAAATACGCACACGCGTTTTTTGGAAGTCTCATAGTATTTTATTTAAATTAAATATAATTTTTGTATATATATAAATGTTTTAAGTGAAATAATACCTGCCATTCATAGTTCCTTTCAAGCAATCCATAATTAGCAGCATAATTATTGTGTATTTAAGTAGACATCACTCAAGCACTTTTGTCACTTAAACTACACTATGGAGGCCATTCAAAATTCAATCCAAACACTGACAGAGCACTTCAATAACCAAATGGCAGAGTTTCAAAAGAATCTGCAGGGAGCCATTCCTGCAACTAGTCCTGTTTCCAATATTGCAGCGCAGTTTAGTGCTTTCCGAGCTTTTGTGATCTCAGCACTCTCCAGTTTGCAGCAGCAGGTCGAGTTAATAGCCAGGCAGACGGATCAATTAGAGATGCGGAGCAGACGAAAAATGTTGTTAGTGCATGGCATTCCCGAGGGTGATGATAGCAATCTGATGGCTACCGTAAGCACAACGTTTTCCAATCACCTAAATCTACCGGATCTGCAGGAAGATTGTTTCAGTCGGTGTCAGCGCCTCGGCCAGCCCAAAACTGACAAGCCACGGGCCATTCTCGTTAAATTCCATGACTTGCCAGCCAGGAACCGGGTCTGGTTTGCTAAAACTTCTCATAAGAACACAGGTATAACAGTGTCTGAATTTTTAACTAAGGATAGACACAACGCTTTTGTGGCAGCGAGGCAGAAGTTTGGCATCTCCAAGTGTTGGACAAGAGATGGTATTATCATTATTGTTGGTCAGGACGGTAAACGTCATCGTGTAAGAACCATGACTGAGGTAAACTCTATCAACCAGGTGCGTAGTGATGAACAGGGTACATCCTCAGCGTCCCCTGCAATTGCAAAGGCAACATCCCAGGTAGCAAAGGTCATCAAACCTCCCCTGAGTGCTTCTGCGAGTGCCTCCGCGAGGTCAAAAAGGGTTACTAGGAAGTAAATTATGTTTCATTTTATAATTTTTGCCATTTTGCTCCTATGCTTCCTTTGGTGCTCACGGGTTTGCGGTTGATTTGTACTGTATTTAGGCTTTTGCTTTGCTTGGTTGTATAAATAATTAGTTCACCCTCTCTTTTTTTTTTTCAAACTTTTGGATGCTACCTACTTTTTGCTTCACAAATAACACAAAATGCAAATAATTACAAATCAGGGTGACAAAATACAAATTCATTGTACAAATCAAAACATGTCAAACGGTGTTGTCATTGTCAAACTGAAAATGACATCTGTCGTTCTATGCTATGGTCAGTTTTGACAAAGACAAATGACTTGTATTATCTATGCTTTTTGATATCTGGCTCTAGATTCTTACATTTTAAGCATCTTAGTAGAAGTAGTTAGTATAGTTTACATATTATGTTCCTTTTATTTTGTTTTTATTGTTGATTTATATTTATTAAATTATCTTTTATTAGTTATTATGTGAATGTATATGTCAGCTTGCTTTTACTTTAAGTGTACTTTGATTGGTATTGTTGTAATTTGGTTTTTTGCAAAATAGTAATAAGTAGTAGGTAATTATGTTGTAAAGTGATCCCTTTCTAGATGCCGGCGGGTGACAAAGAGAGGTAAAAGTACCTACTTAATTGAATTTATTATTTTATTTTAATTATTTATTATTTATTTACAATTTTTATATTTATTTATATTTTTAATCAAAGAATATTATTTATGTAATTATGACTTCAAACGCCACTTTTGGAAATTATATAGATCATGATATTAACTTGTCGGAGACTTCGTCTTCGGGTGATAGTTACTATAGTATTTCGCAGTCACTCAGTTCTCTCCTAGATGCCTCATTGTCCTCTTTTCCTAAAAATTTTAATGTCGTGCACATAAATGCACAGAGCATACCGTCCCACTTTCCTGACTTCTTATCTTCCTTCGGCAGTAGAAACATCCATGCAATTTTGGTGTCCGAAACATTCCTCAAACCTTGTCTACCCTCTAGCTCCTATTGTCTGCCCGGCTTCCATCTTATTCGGAATGATCGTACAGGCAAGGGGGGTGGAGGGGTGGCAATCTATCTCCGTAGTCATATACCTTTTACGATCTTAGATAAATCTCCTTCGGTGTACGCGGAATCTTCGGAACATCTCCTTATAGAGGTTTTGTTCGGACGCCTAAGGTTGCTTCTGGGCGTTTTCTACAGCCCATCACTCCGCATTGATTATTTTGATACCTTTGAAGGCCTGCTGGAACAATTCACAGCCACTGTCGATCACACGATCATCATGGGTGACTTTAACACCTGCCTCATCAAAGATGATCATCGTGCTAGAAGGCTTAAAAGTATAATCAACTGTTCCAATCTCAATATTCTTCCTACGAATGCTACCCATTACTTTCCCAACTGCACACCCTCCCTGTTAGACTTAATGATAGTTTCCTCTCCTAGCCTCGTAGAAAACCATGGTCAAATCCCTGCAGATGCCTTCTCCTATCACGACTTGGTTTTCACGTCCTACAAAATACGTCCTCCAAAAGCTAAGCCAACGGTAGTTATGCGTCGCAGCTTTAAGAATTTTGATAATCAGGCATTTATGTCAGACTTAAATAATATTGACTGGGCAGCTGTCTACAGTGCGGATACAATGGACGACAAACTTAGTATTTTTAACTCACTGCTGACACAACTTTTTGACACACATGCTCCGCTAAGGCCTATCAAGCTTAAACACCTGCCAGCACCCTGGTTAACGCAGGAGATAAAATCTTTGATGGCAAAGCGTAACTCTGCAAAGAGCAAATACAAGCATTCCCCAACAGATGCTAATCTTAGTAGGTACAGGACATTACGTAATCGTTGCAGCAAAGCTTGTCGAGATGCTCAGCGTAACTTTATTCATAGTTCTGTTGAAAACTCAAGCACTGCTAAAGTATGGAAATTCTTGAAATCACTAGGGATTGGGCGTCAATCTAAAATGGCTGCTCGCGTGCCGGATCTTGACTCGCTGAATCAGTTCTTTACCTCTGTACCTGCGCTCGACATTCAAAGGAAACAATGCACCATTAGTCATTTATGCTCACTGCCTAGTCCCGATTACCCTCCTTTTCAATTCTCTGATGTTACTGGGGACGAAATAAAAAAACATGTGCTTTCTATCAGATCTGATGCAATTGGGAGTGATGGAATCAGTCGTAGGATGATACTGTTGGTTCTTGACAATATCCTTCCTATCTTGTGTCACATATTCAACTTTTCGCTCTCCTCCAGTACATTTCCAGATATGTGGCGCACAGCTTTTGTAATTCCTATTCCTAAAACATCTAATCCACAGACTCCTTCTCACTTTCGACCTATCTCGATTCTTCCGTTTCTTTCTAAAGTCCTGGAGCGCATTGTTAATAAGCAACTCAGTCTATTCCTTTACAAACATAATGTATTGTCTCCATTTCAATCTGGTTTTAGACTGGGTCACAGTACAGCCACTGCACTTATTAAAGTCTGTGACGATGTCCGACTAGGCTTGGATAATAAATTGGTTACAGTGCTTGTGCTCCTTGACTTTAGCAATGCGTTTAACACCGTTGATTTTGACTTACTCCTTGCTATCCTTAAATCTTACAATGTTTCTCCAGGTGTCGTTGACTGGATTCGCACATACCTGTGTGGTAGGCAGCAACGTGTCCGGTTCGATAATAAGTGCTCTGCACTCTCCTTTCTCTCTGCCGGTGTTCCACAGGGTGGTGTCCTTTCACCCCTCCTTTTGTCCATCTTCATTAACTCCATCACTTCTGTAATTTTTTCCTCCTATCACTTCTATGCCGACGATCTACAAATATATATTTCTGCCTCTGTTGATAATATCGCTGCTGCTATTGCCACTTTGAACTCAGACTTAGGGCGAATCTGTGAATGGTGTAAATCGTATGGCCTCTCAGTTAACCCCATTAAATCTCAAGCCATTATTTTGGGCAACCCCAAATTGATATCTAGGTTAAATAATTTACCTGCTATTAGTTTCGATGGGGTGCTGCTACCGCTTAGTGACACTGTTAAGGATCTGGGCCTAGTTTTAGACAGTTCGCTCTCTTGGAAGCCGCAAGTGGCTGAAGTAAGTCGCAAGGTTTTTGCTACAATTGGCTATCTTAGGCGGTGGAAGTACCTTCTGCCCATCAAAACTAAAATTGCCCTAGCAAATACCTTGCTACTACCATTATTAGACTATGGAGACGTTTGTTACCCGGATCTAACTCAGGAGCTTCTAAACAAACTCGAGAGGCTGCAGAATATGTGCATTCGCTTCATTTTCAATTTAAGAAAGTATGATCACGTATCTCAGTACCGAAATCAACTAAAATGGCTGTCAGTCGGCCAGCGGAGAAACTTACACCTTCTATCGCTTCTCTACGGTATACTGTATCATGCACAAACTCCAGTCTACTTAAAAGAACGTTTTCACTTTCTTGGAGCGAATAGTGCGTTTTTACTGCGCTCCAGTGTGGATAATAAGCTTGAAATACCCCTCAGTCGAACGGAGTTTTATGGCAACTCGTTCACGGTAAGCTGCGCCAAGCTCTGGAACTCTCTTCCTGCAGATATCCGACAATCCAAATCACTCAATATTTTTAAAAGTCGTTTGAAGGATTTTTATCTATCTCAGTAGTTATATAGTGAGTCATTCTATGTTAATATTTATTTATTCATGTTTATTATATATATAGTATTATATTTATTTATTCATATTTATTATATATACTTACCTAGTATAGTATTTATTTATTCATATTTATTATATTATATAGTATAATATTTATTTATGAATGTATATATGTAGGTAATATTGTTTGTAGTTAATATGTATGTACCTTTATACTTAAAGTTTGCGCACCATCCCGTTTGTATTCTCGTATCCTGTCACCAAAGGTTGTCTGGAAGAGATCGCCTTAGGCGATAAGACCGCCTTTGCATACTGTGTAGTCCTAGTTCGTTGTTTTAATGTCTTGTTTATTTTCGTGTTCTTGTGTGCAATAAAGATTTAATAAATAAATAAATAAATAAACGCTATACGGATTGCTATTTCTAAATTGGGATACACCGCCTCTAAATTCTGTTTTTTTAAAAACGAAGATAGATTCTGAAGTGATTTGGATTCCGGTTTATTTAAAATCTGTGATGAGATGAAGCCTTTCCAGTGAATGATTTCTTGCACTATATCCGTTTCTATGTCGTTAGGATATGTTTGTTCTAACGAAAGTGCTTTTTCTGTGAGGGTGTGTATGTCTAACTCGTCTATTTTGGTAATAAATGCAAATTTTTCATTATAACTGGCATACGCCTCCTGTCTTTTTTTAAATTCTGTTACTAGCCTATCTACGAGGACGAGAAACGTATTTACGCGGAATGCGTCACTCGCAGTCATTATATTTTGCTCTTCTGGTGTTTCGTCAAATTTTCTCTTCCTTTTCGGCTGTCTCTTTCCCATGTCTTTATCGTATTGTTTGCATACGCTTAAGTCTATTGCTTTATCTTCAAAATATTTGAAATTTTCTCGTTGGGATACAAAAAACTGACGCAGTGATGCATATTGATCAGCAACGGTTACCAAATCTACGGTGGAAGACTGAATTTGAACATTTACTTGATTTATTCTTTGCAAAAAATCATTCCACACTACAACCATTACCGCCGTTTCCAGTTTTTCTAAATTAGAAAGTATTCCCGCCGCTTCGTTTCGAGTTACAGGTTTTTCAGTAGAATCGTCCTTAATTGATTCCAAAGTTTCAAGAACTTTGTGCCAAGAATCTCTCAAACTTTTACACGCGTCCTCCCTAGCTGACCAACGTGTCAGATTCACTCTTTTTAGGGTATTGCCTTTCCCGATTGTACTCGTTAATTTTTGCCAGCGATGTGTCGAGCTTGCAAAAAAAACGTAAATTTCCTGTAGTAGCATGAAAAATCGACAAGCCTCTGTACACGATTCAGCAGCAGCACATGCCGCTAAATTTAGAGAATGTGCAGAACAAGGCACGTAATCGGCAAAAGGGGCTTCGTTTTTAATCTTTGCCTGTAAGCCGTTGTATACGCCAGACATGTTCGCCGCGTTATCATAGGACTGTCCACGACAGTCTTCAATATTTATTCCTAGCGTTTTGAGTTCCGTAATAACGGCAGAAAACATTTCTTCAGCCTTATGCCCGACTGACGGCATAAATTTGAGAAATCTTTCACACGGTTCGCCTGTATTTAAGACATATCTAACGACAAGAGTAAGTTGATCCACGTGTGCTAGATCTGGTGTTGAATCAATGATCAGGGAAAAATATTTCGCTGTTGTTATCTCGTTTCCAATTTGTGTCAAGACTTTTCGGCCCATCAAAAGAATTAACTCATCACAAATGTTTTTTGATAAGTAACTTGTACTTCCCTTGCCTTGATTTCCAAATCGTTCAATATGACTAGCTAGAAAAGGATCGAACTCTGCTAGCAGCTCTAAAATCATACAATAATTTCCGTTATGGGGATCACCGAAGGTTTCATTTTGTCCCCTGAAAGCGAGGCCTCTTGAACACAATCGCTTTACAACGGCAACAACCCTTTTCAGAACATTTCTCCAATAAGCAATTTCTTCATCAATCTGAACCTGCAGTGATGTGTCAATTCGGCCATGAATCTCACTTCTAGCTTTCAAACTAAGGATACTTGTTTTGTGTCTAGCAGAATTTTCATGCTGAGCTACTCGTTTTTCTGCATTTTTCCAGTCATTAAATCCTTCGTTTTCAAATTGAGTTCTATTTTCCAGTGAGCCAAATGCCAAACACGCTCCGCAATAAACAGATTTTTTACTTTCGGAATAAACTAGCCAAGCTCGGTCTTTCATCTCGTTATTTTTCATTTTTCTTTGAAATATGTTCTTTGGTAAGAAACGACGCTGACCAGCATATATTTTTTCAGTTTTAGAGAAGTCACAAGACTTGTTTTGATCAAAGCCGTTCCTTGCGATAATCTCCCTCAAAGTATCATCAATTTGCCATAAAGCTGGATCTTTATTTAGACTTCCTGTTATTAGCGCTTGGTCATCAAGCTGAGACACGTCTTCATTTGCTAAACTTGTTGATGGTTCACCAGACTCCAGCTGTTGTTGGGCTTGGGCCGCTGAGGATGATGGTTCACCGGACTCCAGCTGTTGTTGGGCTTGTTCCGCTGAGGATGATGGTTCACCGGACTCCAGCTGTTGTTGGGCTTGTTCCGCTGAGGATGATGGTTCACCGGACTCCAGCTGTTGTTCGGCTTGGGCCGCTGAGGATGATGGTTCACCAGACTCCAGCTGTTGTTGGGCTTGGGCCGGTGAGGATGATTGTTCAAATCTGCTTCCACTCTTAAGAAAACTGTCAATTTTCCTAGTTTTACTAATAATCTGGTCTTGTTCTTCTTTTTTATGTTTGGCTTTTTTTTATACTCAGCTCCACTAAGTCGCTTTCTTCCATCACTCATTCTTGGTTTTCTTTTATTTATTTACTGAAAAAATACATTAGGAGTCTTATTCCACGTACCTACGTGTACGTACCTAACTGCTAACATAATCACAAGTGAATCGCATATGCACCCGAGTAGGTACCGTATAGTATAGGTAAAGTGACCGCATAATAAGACAGTTCAAATTGGAGTTTAAGACATGATGCATGCATGCAACAATTACACAAAAAAAAGTAAATTAAAAAAATCAAAAAACCCGACTGCTAAAAGAACTAAAAAGATGCAAACAAGATGATTTTGCAACAGTTCGTGGACTCTAAATTATCCCATCAAATATTATAAAATGCAGTCGGAGGCATCAGATTTATGTTCAACTTGTTGCAATACGTATATATGCCTCCGACTGCATTTTATAATATTTGATGGCAACGAAAACAACATGATGAAACATTTTTCTCATCTCAGTTGGTATATAATTAATATTAATATTATAATTCTTCACAGATTCCTTAATAAAATGAATTTTTATATCAATATGTTTGGTTCTTTTACTATTTTCATTACAATTTATCATCCTAATAGCACTCTGGTTATCAATAAGCAAAAAAGTTTTAATTTCTGAACGATAAAAGTTGTACTCGCTCCTGAAAAATTTTGAGCTCCACGTCCTCTTTGATAGGGTCTCCTTGAAGTATTTCCTCGATGTCCTCTGTAGGCACGCTGTGACCATGCAGACAGGGGTCCACGTCCTTGATAGTTATACATAGTTTTACAATTTTTGGCCTTGTGTCCTGTTTTTTGACATCGATAACACGCGATAAATGCATTCTCATCTGTAGTATCCGTACTATTTTTAGAAGTTATTTTCAATTCTTCATAAAGAAGCCTCGCCTTCACATTTTCAATTTTTAAATCATCTTTGTTCAACGTCTCTATAGCAGTAATTACAGTTTCGTACTTTGGTGGTAATCCAATTAGAAGGTAGCAAATTTTGTCCAATTCGTGTAATTTTTCATTATTGTTTTCTAAATCTTCTACTATACTACTAAATTTTTGAAAATATTCTTCTAATTTTTCGTTTTCCTGGCATTTACTTAATACTAAGTAGTTTTCTTCTAAAATAAACTTTTGAAATGACTGACTTACGTTGAAATGTGTTTTGTAACTTTTCGATCATTAGTTTGCTGGTGGAACATTCCTTTATAATTCCAAGGTGTGTATCTGAGAGACAAGAAATTATAATATTTTTCGCTATTGCATCATTTTTGGTAAAATACACGTCTTTTATTCTGGAGTCCGTCTTTCCACTTTCAATACAATATAAGACTCCTTTTTCTTCTAAAACAGCTTTTAAAGGGAAGAACCAGTTGTTGAAATTATCGGATTTTAAGCTATGTAATTGAATTGCATAGTTGACCGCCATCTTGATGAGTGGATAACTTTCCTTTGTTCCTTGTAAAACTTAGAAGCACTTTTTATTAGACTCACGGTTTTAATCGCCCATAACCTATTAATGTTTTAATATTCGTGAGTACACAAGGAAACCCATTTTAGTTAAATTCACATTATTTATTGAACACTTTAATTAAAACTTTACATTATAATACACAGAGTTTAGCGCTTGAGCGTGTGGCTAGAGAGAAGGACATATTACAAGACCACAGACACACTCGTAGACATTTGACATAAGCATGTCATAGACGACAATAATTGTGGCCATACATAAACATATATTTAACACATAGTCGAACGTAAATATGTTTTAATTAATTTTAATTTACTGAAGCTTCGTTCTCCTTTGGCGACAGTTACTGGGATGGTCAGCAAAATTCGAAGCGCTGTCCACACATTCGGATGTCCACAACTTTTAATGGCTCTGCTGTTCAAAGTTTTTTAATAATGGGTTCAGGCTCAAAATTTCTTCAACCAATGCGCGACTAGAGACGTCACATTTTTCCCCATCGGTTAAAATGATTTGCAAATCTGCACAGGCTTTTTCCAATAAAGACTTATCAGGAATGATTTTGATGTTATACAAAAAAGACCATGTATCGTTGAATTTCGATAATTGTCCAAACCGAGTGACCAATGCATTTTCAATTGTATCTATCATTGGGTAAAATACGTTAATTTTAAACAGTTCTTCGGGATTTGTTGGTGTCTCATCTACAGCTTCATACTCAAATAATCGCTTCTTTCTTCGAGATCGGACTGGCTTAAAAGTAGGATCTATCCCAGCCTGAGAAGCTATATTTCCTTAGCTGTTATTTGAGCAGACGAATAAGTCCGGTACTGCTTTACAAATTCCGAGCAGTTTTTCAGCAATTGTGATGCATTTACTAAATCCATTGTTTCGCACTGCATAGCTTTACTTACAATGTTTACTTGAAACAGTATATCGTACCAAGCCACCATTGTAACTATGAATTCAAATTGCTCCATGTTCTGAATTAGTGACAAAGCCTCTGATGCAGCAACTGAGTCATTCGTTTCATCTTGAAGATTCAAAAGGGCATCACGAACTGAAGAGTAGTTATAGCGAACAGCAGCGAGGCTAGAAACTCTACTCTCCCAGCGAGTTTCGCAAACTTTTTTCAGTGACAGTCCTTCTATGTGCTTGGATATGACTTCCCACCTCTTTGTTGACCCAGAGAATAGTACAAACAGTCTTTGGAGGAAACCAAATAAAGAAACTGATTTAACAGATGATTTGGCTGCATCTGCTATCACCAAATCCAAGCTGTGACAGCCACATGGGTTAAAAATGCTCGCGGGTATTGGTTCAGAATTCTGGCTTGGACACCTTTGTTTACTCCTACCATGTTAGCACCATTATCGTACCCTTGACCTCGACAATCGTTCATATCCAAGTCAAACTCATGCACAATTTCATCAAGAAACAGGCCAGTAAGCCCTTCTCCTGAAGAGTCACTTACCGGCTTGTAAGCAACGAAACACTCTCGTACTTTGACTTCTTCTCCATTAGTGTCAACAAAACATTATTTCGAACTTCACTACCAAGTAAGCCAATTAACTCGTTTTGTATTCGTTTGCTAAAATAGTGGACATTAGTCTCCTTATTAACAACACGGCGAAGGTGTTCCATCATCACAGGATCAAATTTTCCTAGGAGTTGCACCAAACCTAGGAAGTTGCCATTAGGAGTGTATAAAGTTTCAGATCCAGAGCTTCCTCTGAACGACAAATTATTACCTGCTAAGAAGAAAACTATGGACATCATTCGTTCGAGGATAGCGATCCACCTTGATTTTTCGTCTTCAATTTGTCTTTGCAAATGTTTGTCTATTCCACTGAAGTTCTTCAATCTAATCGACGCTTCTATCCAATGGTTCATAGCACGTCGATGATCTGAAGATGTTTCGTGAGTTTTGCGGCGTGTTGACAAGTGTCTCCAGTCGTCAAATCCATCTTTTTCCAAATTAGAATGGACATTTCGATTAAATAAACTGCAGCAAAAACAATACACTTTGTCTGCAGATTTTGAGTATAGGAGCCATCTTCGTTTAAAAGTTTGGCATTACTCTTTGAAAATGAGTATTTGAAAAATGACGCCCATCATATTTTCTAGGGTAATTTTCGTTGCTTATTTTATTACTGACAGGTCCTCGAATAATTATTTCTGCTTTTTCTAAACATAATAGAAATGATAAATAATAAATGGATCGCTGGTAGCTTGCCGACGAGATTTTTCGAGCTGCTCCAACTTTTTTGTAACCAATCCGTGTCTTGCAAAAAATGAGTGCATCCAGTCTATACCAGGATAATTATTTTTAAAGGTATTTTTGATGTTATTTTGAACAACATAATATGTATGTACAATTGACTTGATTTCTGACCTGGTCAGCGCCCACCCCCATTTAGACATTATTTTTATTTTATCTGCTAAATCTTCTTCGGCATCTTTGCTCAAAACAGTTTTCCTTCCTTGCTTACTAGTGTTAAGATTGTGAATTTTCCTCCATAACAATGATTTATCAATTTTATACTTTATCTCAGCTTCTCTATATGATAAATCAAGATTTTTTAATTTGGCTAACGCTTCTTGCAACATTAAGTCACTATAAGTTTTGTGTTTTGGACCATATTTGCGAGGCATTTTGATACGCAAAAAATATCAACTGTCTTATTATTACACCATACGCTGTCATATTTTTTCCTACTTGCGTGTCTCAATTTTCACCCCTCCAAACAACGCGTGTTTCCCAATCAATGACTGGACGCTGACTAAAACCGCCGCTCTCCCCCGCAAGCAGGTCTCGCACGGAATATCGGGCGCAGGGGATAAGCCCGCGCTTGCATGGGACAACGCATATGAAAAGTTCCTCAACCCCAATGAAAAGTTTTCGCGCCAATATTTTTGGCATTAACATTCATAAATTTATAATGTTTATTACAGTTCAAAGCTTTGGTCATCAAATAGCAGGCATCTAGCTTTTCTATTATGGCTCTTTCACACAGGCCGTTCTGCTCCGGTGTGTAATGGTTTGTTTTCTGATGGTTTATGCCATTCACCTTGAGAAATTGTTCAAATTCAGAATTACAAAATTCTCCACCATTGTCACTCCTGGATTTTTATTCTGGAATTTAAAATTTTCCACTATTTTAAATTCCAGTTTTTTTTTTGGAAATACATGAATGTCATTCAGCTGCAGTCATCAACAAATATCGAGTAATGTTTCGAACCACCAATAGTCTAATGTTTTCTTCTTCAGGTGCTTATTAAAAGACTTCGTTTTCGTAGATTGAACTTCCTATATTATCCACACATTTATGTTTTACAATTATTATTAAACATTTTACTAAACACGTTTTCGTTACACCATTTTTGCAAAAGAAGCCAGAGACAAGGGACGCTAACTTGACAGTTCGTCAAAGGTCTCCGATCATCATGTCGGAGGACAAATAGTGGACACACATTAAAAAAAAAAAAAACTTGACAGTTCAAAATAATAGACGATATCTTGTCCACAGATTAATATTACAACACCACCCCTCGATTCATAATCTTTTAATATCAATCGCATACATATTTCAGCTTTTCTTACAAACTACAATTGCAATACCTAATTCAAGTTATACATACCTACGTCATACAAACTTTTTTCAGAATCTTACTTAATATTCTATCAGACTATTCTCTAACAATTTTTACCTTTTTTTTTAAATTATCTTTGATACAATTTTCAATGAATTTCTAATATAACACAGTTTCTCATATGACAATATTTTTGTAAATAAATCTGACAATTTTTTCTCTGTATGTACATAACAAACATCAAAAATCTTTTTTTCAACCAAATCTTTTATGAAATGCATCTTTGTATATATGCGTTTAGCTCTCTTAGAGTTTTCAAATGATTTTGTTAGTTCAATTGCACCTCTATTGTCTATTAGCAAAGAACATTTTAAGTTACTCACACTTTTCACACACAAGTCATTACAAAGTCCTTTTATGTATAACTAATCACATGCACTGGTGGCTGCCGGTACATACTCAGCTTCTGCTGTTGATATTGCGACACAGTTCTGTTTCCGGGTTAACCAAGCTACTACATTATGATTATACAGGGTCACTGGGCCCATAACCTAATGTTTTCTTCTGCAGGTGCTTATTAAAAGACTTCGTTTTCGTAAATTGAATTTCCTATATTATCCACACATTTATGTTTTACAATTATTAGACATTTTACTAAACACATTTTTGTTACACCATTTTTGCAAGAGAAGCCAGAGACAAGGGACGCTAACTTGACAGTTCAAAATAATAGACGATATCTTGATCACAGATTAATATTACAACATAGTCTCCATGGGGCCTGCAATATCTGTATGCACTATATATTATTATGAAGTACTCCTGTTGCCTTCTTTGAGGATCGCATATTTTTCAGGTAATCCTGCCAATAGAAGTGATCCGATCCACTCATCGTTGATGCTAAAACCCGTTCCACTTAACTTTTGTCCAGTTTCTACTATTTCCGTTACATAAGAAGTCATGGAACTGCAATTTTCCAGACAAATCGAAATTAGTAAACTGATTCTTGTGAAACTCGAAGCATCAAATAACGACTTGAGCTTGTTCCATAGCTGTGAAGTTTTTACATGTTTCACGTGGACATACTATGACGGATTAATCGTCAAGATCAACTTTGCCTTGGCTTTCTGACCATTGGCGACTTCTGTTAACGGAACTACGGTACGCTACGGTGGCTCTCTCTTAACGTACTGCTGCGTTCCCTAAAGGATCTGAAAATTTTCTGCAGCAACTATGCCATTCTTCATTTTGTTAAAATCACCGCTGTTAATGTGTGCTAATCGCCTGTGCCACAACTCTGCACTTGCTAAACTGCTGGGGCAGCTAACCTACAATTTGTTTCTCTTGTGTTAAGCTTGTAGACTCCGTTAGCCAGTGTTTCGCAGTTGCAACCAATACGTTTTTCTTGTTTCGAATGAAACACTGACTTTCAATGAAACTAACATAGTTTCCAATATTGATTAATTCACTCACTGATAGCAAGTTAGTTGTTAAACTTGGCACGCATAGCACATCTTTAATCGTGATATCGTAATTATAACTACTCGTTATTCGTACGTCTCCAGAACACACAGAGTCATTTGCAACAGTTATTTCAAATATTGGATAGAAGCAGGCGTTACTTTGCGGAAGTCCAGGATAATGAAGGAACTAGAAATTTAATTCGCTATAATCCGCAACAGTAGGGAAATACAAGCCTTTGTCCTCAAAGCTGTCAGCTAACTTTTGTTATGCTTCTTTTGCAGCCCCTTAGATATTGGTATAAAGCCGGTTGTAAACTAAGGCAAAATCTAGCCAATGCTTTACCATCACGAACAACATCTCTATCAGTGCCCTTCACGCAATTCCAGAGACCTAAGACCAATACCATTTTTACAGCAAATTTCCAGTTAATGTACTTAGTTGGATAAGCCCTCAAGTCTTTTGATTTGGGTTATGTTAGTCACACCATTGTTGCCGCTCATATTTGATGACGCTGATTGAGACATCGTGATTATAATTAGCACTCACAACAAATCCGTTTGTCCTTCTGCGAATTTCTGGGTCTCGTAACCTGTTAGACAGACTGTTGGTTGCAGCAGTGGATTCCACGTGTCGTCGCAGGAGATAATCGAAATAAAAGCGTGAGATACTATTATGTCGTTTTATTTCTTCACGAAATAAATACACAGTCATAACTTGATAAAATAAACTATTACATCATTTAGTTAATAGAAATGGAGACGGCACAATCACACAAGACGGTCAATTATGGAGTAATAAAAAAAGATTGACAGGAGACTTGTCAATGTCAATAGTGTCTAAAATCTCTAAATCAAAGAGTCTGAGGTAGAGCATAGACAAATAACATATTTCTAACATAGAGCTGTGTCCTTAATTTGATAAGTTATGATAAATCACACGTAGATTACAATGGTACAATAAAAACCAAAGGGCATAACTCGAGTTATGCCGTCAGCTACCTACTAGAAGCACTGATATTAGAAAAAATAATGTCTGCTTGTTGATGTAAATAATTTTAAAAATCTCACTTCACAATTTTTATATGTTTAGAATAGGTCCTGTCATAATATTAGGTACCCAGTAATGCGATCATAGATTAATAAAATTGTAACTATTTATAGAGAAATATGTAGTTACTTAGTTAAATATTTTTATTAAATGTTGTTTATTTTTATCAACGTTCGTTTTTGTGCTTGCCTTATAATGCCCAAATTAAATATTTCTGTCAAAATAGGAGACGAAATTGGACGAACATTAAGCATTCATGAATGGATCAGTCCATTCAACACTTGCATATATAGGGCATACAAGTTTACCCTAAAAAATATTAAAAAAAACCTTAGAAGAGCGGGCACGATATGTACTCGTATGAAGTATCTATAGTCTGACAATCCATATGATAACTAGGTACCTAGTTACATATTGTGCAGTAGGTACATATTTTTGACGACCTCCGTGGCGCAGTGTTGAGAGCTGTTGCCTTAACATGCGGAGGTCCCGGGTTCGATCCCCGGCAGGGTCAATGTGAGAATTTATAATTTCTGAATTTTCACTGGTCTGGCCTGGTGGGAGGCTTCGGCCGTGGCTTGTTAGTAGTTACCACCCTAACTACACCGCAAAGACGCCGCTAAGCGATTTAGCTTTACAGTACGATGCCGTGTAGAAACCGAATAGGGGTTTAATATAACTGCCATGCCCCTAACAGCCCCCCAATCATGTAAGAATGGCCGATCAAACGCGTCAAAGTAAAATAAACCATAACTGCATTGAATTAGAGCTCAATTTCGTGTATCCATTCTTATACGTGAAAGATTTGGTGATAATTAATAAATAACAACGCGTCCAATGCAACTCCATTTAATCATCTGACATATAGAATAAGTTACAACCAAGTGATAATAAATAAGTACCTACCCTCAACTCGTTTCACTATTTTATCCATACATTACACCTCCCTTCTTAAATTAGACTACAGTCTACGACTAAACATTTTTTTTTTTTTTTTTTTTTTAATTAGGACCTATTCTAATGGTCATTCTATTCCGAATCTTACAACAGGTTTCCTAATTCTTTTTGAGCGATCTTGGGGCGTGGGCTGTGGTGCCGATGGCGTGGACACCGTGTGTCTCTGTGTGCTAGGAGTACCAGCTCCTCTGGCTGTATCTTCTGACTCCGTTTTTTTTGGCGTACATGCTTTCGTCACCACAACCGGCTCGGCGACTGCCTCCTCACCCTCATTCCGACTCCCGACCTCCTCATCTACCGGCAACGGGCAAGCTATATCAGATAACCTGGATCTGCGCCTGATTTGATCGATATGCCTCTGCACTGTCCTACCATCGCCCGTATCCAACACATACCTACGAGTGTCTTCTCTCCTAACTACTTTGCTTCTTAACCATTTGTCATTACCTCCATAGGCCCTAGCCCAAACTTCTTCCCCTTCCGTGACTTGTCGCGGCACGCCGCCTGAATTTTCCACCTGTTTATTTTGCGCTTTAAGTACTCGAGACTCCTGACCTCTAACCGGTCGTAATAAATCTAATCTTGATCTTAAGGAACGACGCTGGAGCAACATTGCCGGGCTGTCTCCGGTACTACTGTGTACGCTATTCCTATAGGCTAATAAAAACGTTTGTAATGCCGCATCTACATCCACCTTATCTCTATAGGCCTTTTTAATTGCACGCTTACATAATTTCACCGCGTTTTCTGCGGCTCCATTAGACGCGGGGTGATAAACTGGAGAAAAGGCCTGATGAATTCCATTGGCGGCTAAGAAACTTTTAAACTCAACGCTAGAAAAAGGAGGACCTTGGTCTGAGACCAGCTCCTTGGGCAGCCCCCAACGTGCGAAGGTTGCTCTTAAAGTTTTAATAACCGCAAGAGCATTTGTACGTGACATCTCAAAAATTTCTAGCCATTTCGTACTTGAATCAATTACAACAAAAAATGTTCTACCTTTGAACGGACCCAAAAAATCTACGTGTATTCTAGTCCAGGCCTCCGGCTCATAGGGCCAAGGACTTGGGGGTGCGCGTGGGGGCGCTGATGCCTCGCTCGCGCATGTCTCACACTCTTTACAAAGCACTTCAATATCCCCATCTATACCCGGCCACCAAACATAACTACGTGCGAGTGATTTTGTTTTCACAATTCCCATATGGCTCACGTGCAGCTGTCTCAGAATGTCCTTACGCAAATTCTGTGGTATCACTACTCTGTATCCCCACATAACACAACCGCGATCAAGATATAACTCATGACGTCTCATAAAATACGGTTTTACCACCTCATCTGGACACGCTGCCGGCCAACCTGATTGGGCATATAACATGATCCTACTTAATACAGTATCCTTGACTGTCGCACTTCTAACCTGATCATTAGTTACGGGCAAAAAATTTTCAACAAAATTTAAGTATGTTTTTTCTTCCCTTGCCGCTACATTTTTTTTATATTGAGGTAGCCGTGATAACGCATCTGCACAGTTTTTACTAGAAGAAACAAACTCAATTTTATAATTATACCCGGATAGGAGCACCGCCCAACGTTGTAGTCGTGACGCGGCCATTATTGGTATCCCCGATCTATCACCAAAAATATATGTGAGGGGTTTGTGATCTGTCCGTAGTGTGAAATGTCTACCATACAGGTACTGATGAAATTTTTTAATTCCATAAACTATAGCCAGAGCTTCCCTGTCAATCTGGGCATACGCGCGTTCCGCCGCAGTTAAGGTTCGCGATGCAAATGCTATCGGACGCTCGCCTTCTGACGTGAGGTGAGATATCACGGCTCCCACCCCCAAACAGCTTGCATCTACCGTCAGCACAAGTGGGAGTTCCGGTGAATAATGTACTAGGACCTCACTTGACCCTAATAACCGTTTAATATCTTCGAACGCCCTCTCACATTCCTTACACCACTCGAACCTAACACCACCACGTAATAAATTGTATAAAGGGGCCAAAACCGTACTAATATTCTTAATAAACTTACTATAGTACATTATCATGCCTATAAACGCCCTTAATTCGGATACATTTGTAGGCGCTGGTGTGTTGATGATAGCTTCAATTTTATTTGGGCAAGTATGGACACCCTCTTTACTAATAACATACCCTAAGTAGTTAATTGATTCTGAGAAAAATACACATTTTTCTTTCTTCACGCGTAAACCATACGCCTGCAACCTATCAAAAACCTTGTGCAAATTGGCGATATGTTCCGACTTATCTTTACCCGTTATTATAATATCATCCAGGAACACGCCTACATGGGACAAGTCAGCGAACAGGGATTCTAATCTCTTTTGGAAAATGCCAGGACTCGATGACAACCCGTACACTAATCTATTATACATAAACAACCCCTTATGAGTGTTAATTACTGTACATTTCTTGGATTCGTCTAGTTCAAACTGGGCGTACGCCTGGGAAAGGTCAATTTTACTAAAACGCTCGCCTCCGTGTAGACGAGCTAACAGATCTTCTACGCGAGGCAGCGGAAAACGATCGATCTCAATATTCTTATTTAATGTCAGCTTATAATCAGCGCAGATCCGAATGCTACCGTCTTTCTTAATTACCGGCACGATCGGTGTGGCCCAGTCGGAGTGGTCAACGGGGGTGAGGATGCCGTCACTCACCAGCTGTTCGAGCGCGCGCTCCACCGGCTCGCGCAGCGCGTACGCCAGAGGTCGCGCGCGCATGAACACGGGCCGCGCGTCCGCTCGCAGGCGGACGCTCACCCGGCCGCCGGTGAATCGCCCCAAGCCGTCCGCGAACACGTTACAGTATCTGGAACTGAATTTTTTTACATCAAAATCATCTTTAAGGCTATTAACCGAACATTCAAAATCGGGTAACGTAATATTGAGTTCCATCAGCCACTGCCTACCTAACAGATTCGTTTTACCGTCTCTAATTATATACAAGTCTAAATATTTTTCTTTTTGCTTATATTTAACTAGAGGCCTTATAACTCCTACTGGTGAAACACACTCACCCGTATAGTATCTTAATCGTAATTGGCTTGTATGTAGCTCTAAATTACTGAATAATTGATTATAGGCCTCATAACTGATACAAGATACAGCGCTGCCCGTATCGCATTCCATAGAAAGATTCACTCCGTTAACATTCAACGCAATCACTATAGGCCTACACTGCGTAATGGACAATTTGTTTAAATTTGCTATTATTACCTCGTCACTATCTTCGCTATTTTCCAATGCTATGCTGGCGCGACTGGGTACTTCTACACAGTGCTGGTCAGCCAGGTTTGGACAGACCTTCCTTAAATGGCCTTGGCGATTACAGACCCGGCAAGTGTAACTCCTGAATCTACACGAAGCGCTGCTATGCTCGCGTCCACACACGCGACACTGCTGCGACCCTGCCTGCTCCGGCGCCGCTGGCGCGCCCCATGCGCCGCGACGCGCCTGGCTGCTCCCTCGCGCGCCTCGACCCTGACCGACATAGCGCGAGCGACGCCCTCCGTGGTTAGCGGCTTCCGATCCAAAGCCCGCTTTCCTCTGCGATGTACCTGCCATAGCCTGGCACTCCGCTGTCTTGTCTTTATCACCAGGCAACTTTGCAGACCCCTCGACAATAGCCGCATCTTTCTCTGCCGCTTCAAGGCTAACAGCCAACCGGTAGGCTTTAGCGAAATCTAAATTATCTTCTGCAAAGAGACGCTGTCGTATCGTTTCACTTAAGATTCCACAGACTAGCTGATCCCGCAGGCTTTCCTCCAACCAACTTCCAAATTCGCACGTCTTGGACATACTCTTAAGCACCGCCACATACTCCGCCAAGCCTTCGCCTTCCCCTTGCTGCCGATGACGAAATTTAAACCTCTCGGCCAACACACTGGGCTTAGGTTGTAAATGTTTTTCGAGTATAGTTGATAGTTCGCTAAAACTTTTTGAAGTTGGTTTCGCGGGTGTACATAGATTTACCAAAAGTTCATAACACTCTGCTCCCATCACGGTAATTAGCGTAGGTACGTGCAAGTCCGTAGGGATTTTGTTAACAAGGAAGTATTGTTCTAACCGTTCAACGTACAGTTTCCAGTTGTCCGTTTGGACTTTGAACTCGGATATTTTACCAATAGACATTATAAACCCCTAACAAAACACTAAATAAACAACACAACACTTTACGAATCCCATCCTCGTCGCCACTGAAAGATTTGGTGATAATTAATAAATAACAACGCGTCCAATGCAACTCCATTTAATCATCTGACATATAGAATAAGTTACAACCAAGTGATAATAAATAAGTACCTACCCTCAACTCGTTTCACTATTTTATCCATACATTACAATACGTTAGAGTATCGTACATACCTAAACGTATAAGAATGGGTAGACGAAATTGAGCTCTAATTTAATGCTGTTATGGTTTATTTTACTTTGACGACGATCTTTAACGTTTGATCGGCCATTCTTACATGATCGGGGGGCTGGTTAGCCCGCTACCATTTTTTTTTTTTTTTTTTTTTTTTTTTTTTATCCTCTACAAGTTAGCCCTTGACTGCGATCTCACCTGATGGTACGTGATGATGCAGTCTAAGATGGTAGCGGGCTAACCTGTTAGGGGCATGGCAGTTATATTAAACCCATACCCCTATTCGGTTTCTACACAGCGTCGTACCGGAACGCTAAATCGCTTGGCGGCACGTCTTTGCCGGTAGGGTGGTAACTAGCCACGGCCGAAGCCTCCCACCAGGCCAGACCAGGGAAAATTCAGAAATTATAAATTCCCAAATTGACCCTGCCGGGGATCGAACCCGGGACCTCCGCACGAATTTTAGACTGCATCACCACTTAACTACCATCAGGTGAGATCGCAGTCAAAGGCTAACTTGTAGTGGATAAAAAAAGGTACCTACCTACATCTTTCAAATAGTTGCAACGATAGCAATGATAACATCGAATTTCGCACGATTGCTCGCCGGCGGGAGAAAAAATCAACACGCCATCTTTGCGCGCTGAATACTGAACCACTGACGACGCGCTCATTCCGACGTAGAGTTGGTAGAGATATGATGCGGCATTTTGTTTAGTAGCAACGGCAAACTTGTAGAAAATGCAAATTGCACTTTTTACCAACGAGGTCTTGAAATTAAACTGTTTAAAACGAGTTGAGGGACGAGTGGCCTAGTTGTGACAACGCATATCAGTCGATTGCGACTGTTAAGCAACGTTGACTCAAGTCGTAAACTGGATGGGTGACCGAATTTGGAGGTTCAAATTTGGCCTTTTATGTACCTATCCTCCGTGCCTCGGAGAGCACGTTAAGCCGTCGGTCCCGGTTATTATTACTAACATCTGATAATAATCGTTACAAAACCCTGAGTTTAAATACGCTTATAGTCGAGTCGTATGCGGAAGGACGTGGGAAGCGACCGCATTATTATCCCAAGAAAACTCCTACCATTATATTTTGATTAATGGAAAAGTGTCAAGATCCTCAGTAATGAGGAATGCGACGCAGAGAGACTGATTAAAAAATAAGTAGGTAAGTACCTACCTATAAACTTATGTCCCACAAACTTAGGTATCTGCGTCACAGCGTCACTATTATCACATTTAGTATTGCTAATTAAAAAAAAAAGTAAAGTCTTAAAATTTGTTCCAATTTTGTCCACCGGGCTAGATAAGTTGGTGGGTGAATGGCGAACTAGCACCAGAAAGTGCAGCGTTGTAAGACACCCCCACCAGGTGGGAGGAAAGACGATCTTAAAAGTAGCTGGGTCACCGGATACAAGCGCTAAGTACTAGACCGTGAAGCTACAGTGCCGGAAAAAGCCAGCGCGGGGCCCGTAGCAAATGTGTAGAAATTGCTTTACTTATTAATATCTACTTAGTTAGAATGTAAAAAGATTGCCCCTGTATTGTGGTGTTGCCACTCTCTTTTTCTTTTGTTCTTGTTCCACTCTATTTTCAGCTTTTTTGTGCAGGGCCCCCAAGGCGCGAGGCCCGTAGCTTTTGCTACCTCCTGCTATATATGAATCCGGCACTGAGGGAGATCCTTGCCAGCAGGATTCCTAGGTTCAGCAGCGGAAGTCTATCAGTTGAGACGAAGATTAAGGCTGAAACTACGGAAAAATAAATACAAAAACAAACTGCATAGTTAGTTAGGTACTTGCCGGTTCTTCTCAGTAGTGAGTAGAATGTTATTTCCGGCGGTAGAGTCACGACATTATTTTCAAAAGTGGCACAAGTTGTCCTAAGTATTTTATTTTTGAAATGAAAACTTCTTTAGCCGCGTTAAGCACTTTTTGGTAGGAGGTAAACTTTTGGATTCACTCATGCTCGCGAACACCGACATGCTTTTATCGAAAAAAAAAAAAAAAATTAAGTAGTTTTCTATATTGGCAGTCCCTACTTATGATTGCCAATTTTTTATTTATCGAGAGATAGGCTTGAACTTGACGACAACCATGCTTAGTGCAAAGCAATATAGAGGTCTAGGTTGGAACGCGCTTGCCTAGAAGATAGATTTTTTATTTTATTTAATTTTAAGTAGGTATTTCTTTGGGTTCACAAGCAACGACACAGTAGGTATTACATAGGTAAAGTCGTATAACAATAATGGCGTCTACCACGTAAACCAAGTACCTACTTATGTGGATTTAGTGCTAAATAATTGTACTAAAGGTATGTTTACAACATTGAGAGATAAGTATAAGTTTAGATTTTAATAAAATAAAATAGATTTTATTTCATTTTACAAGAAAACTGCCACATCCATGGAGCAATGTTTAGTTATTGGTTGCGCGCGTCTGCTGCACGTATGGTCAGCAAACGGTGTGTGTTGGTTCTGGGGGCGGCTTTTAGCGCGCCCGTGCGTTCAGTGACAGGGGCTAAGATAATGCATGAATATATTCTTTTGTTTCTTCACGAACCATCAGACTTTTTCAAATTATTTTCTGTCGTCGTAGACGTAGACGGTTTGTTTCATCCAAGGTGTAGACAGACGCAAATAATGTCGTAAGTATCTACCTAGTTACAACCTTCCAGATTATTCAACAACAACCTTCCAGCTCATTTGTCTTAGATTTAGGAGTTTCAGACTACAGACATCGGGCCAAAGAAAACTATTTTTTTTTGGTCCCGTGAAACGACAAGTTTCAAAATCAACGCAATCGACACAACCCTTCTTGTGCCTTCCGTCTGTAACTTTACTTTCTGAATAACCCGAAGAGGGGGAAATACCCAATTTTATTTTTGGGGTTTTTGAGACACCCTATCTCTTAGGGGAGAGCGTTCTCTTCCAACCCACGTAACCCACGTCCCTGGTTATATTATGGGCTACCCACTAAAACCCATCGGAAGCCATCTGGCTCCATCCATGTACCTATACCAAGGTATTTACGGCATCTTGTGCCACGGACCACTGTAAGCTGCCACCTAGCGCTGCAATTTTTTTAATGTGAGTTTTTGTAGATCTTTTACCACGCAATCCAGCCACTATTACCTATCCAGGTTTTTCTCTAAGTACTTACCTACTTTTTGTTTAGAATATGTTTATTTGGTCACCAAAGACCAAAAATGAAACAGAAAAAATCCAATAACCTATGAGAATGTTCTATGAAATGTGCTTTTAGGTGAAATCTGGGTGAAATGCTCGTGAAATGTACCCTAGGGGCATGTTCAGTGTTCGCTCGCTTGACACGCGCATACTTGATGAGGCGGTGGGAATGTCGCAGTGAGAGCTACGGGGTGACAATCCATACACGCTAGGTACTCAATACTCTCGATAAAGTGAGCAATTAACACTAAGGTAGGCCTATAATTATGAGTAAAAAAGTTCGTAAAATACAGACATATCGATCAACAAATAAAAAGTAGTTTATTTTCGAGCAAAAAATACTCATAATACCTATTATGCGCTAAGTAGGTAAGTATTATACAGAACTAACTAAAGTTATGTAATAAACGGTAATAGCCTAGACCTGAGAAAATTCAGAATTTGTAAATTCCAAAATGCGATAACTAATTAAGTATGGTGATGATAAAACTTATGCGATCCAAATAGGTAGGTAAGTAGATACGTACTATCAACTGTTAGATGCATGGTTTCCAAGCTAGCTGAAATCACACACTTCCTGCCTTATCCTGTTGTCTATAATGATTAAAATTAAAACCGATAGATATACGCCCACTACTGGACATAGGCCTCTTGTAGGGACTTCCACATATTGCGGTCTTAGGTCGCCTGGATCCAGTAGAGTGGAGTAGCTAGGAAGCTATATGAGTTTTTGAATATGTCCGACAGTACCTACCCACCTATTCCTATACTGAGCTGAAAATATTGAAACAAATTCATCTGTAAGCGTCGAAATATTGTAGCACACAATTTTGAAATTTACGTGAAGTACCTACGCTCCGGATTTAGAGGTGCATCAACACTACTCCGTATTCATGGATGCAAAATGCCGAATGATGTATTGGGAACTGAGAAATCGACGTGGGTCTAAAGATTAGATAAGAAATATCGGAAGCATTTTGCGCTGCATTTTTACTATAATAAGACTATCTATCTATCTATCTATCTAGGTATCTATCTATAATTTTAGAGCTGTTGTAAAGTGGTTCTGTTGGCCTTGGAGACCCTGGGACCGTGGAGTATTTGCGGCAAAAAGCGAGATATTTCTCCGCTGTTAATTTCCCCATCAGGTGACAGAAGGGCTGGCTCGTTTTTTGCACAAAGAAGCAGCCTGCAGGCTGTCCAGCGTGGATGCGCAACCAGCATTGTTGCCACCATTCCACGTGGGCATGATTTATATAGCAATTAGGTTGTGCTAGCTAGCTCTAAGTTCTACATAAGTATTGTATTGTTTTCTATGAAGATCCTAAGGTTAAAGTAGTTAACTTAAATAGTGTAACCTCAATTCACTGGGGTTAAGTCACGGGTACGTCTAGTGCAATAATCCATACCTACTTATATTATAAATGCGAAAGTGTGACTGTCTGTCCGTATATCTGTCTGTCTGTCTGCCTGCTACGCTTTCACGACCTGCACCTGTTCAACCGATTTTGATGAAATTTGGTACAGGGATAGGTTGTATCCCGGGGAAGGACATAGGCTATTTTTTATCCCGGAAAATTAAGGAGTTCCCGCGGGTATCAAAAAAACTTAATCTACGCGGACGAAGTCGCGGGCATCATCTAGTAAGTGTGATTCGATAATTAATGTTAAATGATTTATTTATTTCACGTAGGACAGGTTGTGTCACTTATGAAACGTTAGACTCTACCACCGGTTCGGAAAGTAATTCTACTGAGAAGAGCCGGCAAGAAACGATTCTCAGGAACCTGAGATCTATATGAAACCATTGCAATTTCTATTTTTTTTTTTTTTTAATGTATAAGCCAGCGCTTGGCTGCAATCAGACTTGCTTGCAAGTGGTGATGCAGCCTAAGGTGGAGCGCGCTTGCCTAGAAGATGCCTATTCACTCTTGATTTGACCAATATTAAAAGAGGAGGGGAAAACGGAAGCCGGAAGGGCATTCCATATCCTAGCGGTTCGAATTAGAAACGAGGAAGCAAATCGCTTCGTACGAGCCCGCGGAATTTCGACTGCGTAAGGGTGCAGACCTTGTCGATGCCTTGCGGTTCGATAATAAAAAGGTGACGGAGGATCCAGATCGAACAGTTCTTGGGCACACGCTCCGAAATATATCCTGTAGAATACCGACAGACAGGCAACTTTGCGCCTATGTTCCAAGCTTTGCAGCTTCGAACTGACCAGCGCTTTGTTACCAATAAGTCTCCTGGCGCGACGATCCACCGAATCCAATGCATCAAGCTGGTACTTGGCAGAGCCATCCCATAAATGGCTGCAGTACTCCATGCACGATCGAACTTGTGCTTGGTACACGATAAGAAGCTGTTCCGGCGTGAAGTACCGCTTGACTTTGTTGAGGATGCCAAGTTTCTTGCCAGCTATTTTTGCCTTGGATTCGATGCATTGTCTAAAGTTGAGGTTGGACGATATGTTGATACCGAGGAGCTCGACACTGTCGGTAATTGGAATGGATATATTTCGGAAAGTCGGAGTGATTGGGAATGAACTCCGTTTCGCGGTGAATAGACACGCTTGCGTTTTGGTAGAATTAAACTTGACGAGATTGGCGTCACCCCAGTCGGACACCTCCTTCAAGGCCAAATTGACTCGTTCTACCAAAGCCTCTCTGTGCTTAAGAATCTCAGCTCCACTGGCACGGAGACCGGACATGTATCTCTCTGTAACGGTGCTGTCATCTGCATACCCAAAGATACCGGGTTTTAGCATGTCGTTTACGTGCAGCAAAAAAAGCGTTGCAGAGAGAACTGATCCCTGAGGGACACCGGCATTGATCGCCATGAGATCAGATGAGGAGCCATCAACGACTACTCGAAATGATCGTCCACTCAGGAAGTCCGATATCCAGTTGCAGAAACCAGCGGGTATCCCATAGGCTGGAAGCTTGCTCAAAAGGCTTTCATGCCAGACCCGGTCGAAAGCCTTCGAGACGTCTAGTGATACAGCTAGTGCTTCACCATACCTCTCGATGGCCTCACCCCAGATGTGCGTGGCATACACTAAAAGATCCCCTGTGGATCGATTACGTCAAAATCCGTACTGTTGGTCCGACAGGAGGTCATTTTCTTCGAGGTATGCCAGTAGCCTGTTGTTCAGAACACGCTCCAAACTTTTGCAAAGCATGGAGGTGATTGCGATAGGCCTGTAGTTGGCCGGGTCGGCACGGCTGCCCTTTTTTTGGTCCGGCTGTACATTCGCAATTTTCCAAGCCTTAGGGACCCGAGCAGACTTAAGGGAGAGGCGAAACAAGCGTGTCAGAACTGGAGACAACTCGGGAGCACATGTCTTCAAAACCATTGCTGGTATTCCATCTGGACCACTTGCTTTATTCACATCCAGATTACGGAGCACTTTTAGCACCTCATTCTGGCGAACGTGTATCTCTGACATGGCAGAGCCGCAAGATGGTAAACAAGGTGGTATAGCACATCCTGGATCTAGATGCGAATTTTCCGCAAACAGAGTCGCCAAAAGATTTGCTTTATCTGTCGCAGTAAAAGCCAGCGATCCATCTGGTTTGAGTAGAGGAGGCAGCTTTCTATTTATTTCTCAATATAATTAAGTACCTACCTAATTTATCATTTACCATCTTAAATTCGGTATGAGTACGAGTCAATTTTGTTGAACCATCATTAAGTTACATCTTATTAGGGCAGCCTCCGCGCCGTGTAAAACTTCCGCCCCTTACAAGTTACAAGCGAGACAATCAGAAGTTGGCGCATCAACCGCTGCCCTGAAACTTGTTATCGCATTAGAGGTCTAATCAAGGTGGTATTGCGATATAATGGTGCCTTTAGAAAGAAAGAAGAAAGAAAAAAAATCGTTTATTCATCTTATGCCTCGTACATAAAATCAAACTTTAAAATTAAGCTATGGATTTTGCACCCACATCACACATGGCACAAGATGAAAAGGCCCCGACTCAGCATTAATGCTGCAGGTTTTGAGAGCAAAACCTGAGCGTTGGTATTCTGCCGGAGCCCAAACGAGTGACACGCACGAGCTCGACAGTCTTCGCAGCCGTCCGCAGGTACTCGTAGTTTGTAGAGTAGGTTTGTAGCTTTACAATGCTACAAACCTTTGGCCTGAGGGCATAGTGTACCGTCGCTATAGGGAAGCGAGAGAAAAATCCCTGCCGAAGCAGTCTTTTTATATTGTATTTAGTATTTACCTATTGTTTTTCTTTTTTAAGTATTTTGTATTTTATAAGGGCCTTGTTGCCTGAAATAAATGAATAATAATAATAACCAACTAATAATATTATAGTGCACGAGTGTGTGCGTATACACAGGTGCACTCTCTGTTCCTTTACACATAGCCCGATGGGACGGAAAATCCAACACGACCGGAGAGAGATCAGGCGCAGGACCGACGGCTTTACGTGCTCTCTGAGGCACCTACTCAATAACAAGACGATAATATCATGGGTATAATAAAATTTACATATTTTTATATTTATTGTATTCGGAGGAATCGGTTGCCGAATGAACTCTACATTCTCACAGTCATATTAGATCTGTCTGATTACTTTGTAACTTGAACTGCAGGTAACTTTGGTAAGTTTGGTATATCGTCGGTAAAATTTTTAAGAGAAATTCTTCCATCATTAAAACATAATAAAAACTTGATTAAGTATATTTTGATGATAGTCATCTTGAGTTTGTTCCATTTTGAAAGTAGTTTTAATGTGAAAATGTAGATGTTAAAATTCTCCTCTAATAATTATAGTACTGAGGTTTTTTGGTTTCCGCGGGAACTCTTTAATTTTCCGGGATAAAAAGTACCTAGTCTATGTGTTATTCCAGTCTTTTTTTTTATCCACTAAAAGTTAGCCCTTGACTGCGATCTCACCTGATGGTAAGTGATGATGCAGCCAGTCTATAATCTATCTCTGTGCCAAATTTCTTCCAGTCGCCCTGGTGTGACTGAGTAACAAACATCCATCCATACATCCATCCATCCATCGAAACTTTCGCATTTATAATATTACTTTTAGAAGATTTATTGACCCACCGGTAGTATGACGATGTAAATGCTCCTTAACATCATTGCATCTTATCTAACTGTAAATAATGGGAGTCTCTCAAAAGGGGCCGTCGCCTTAATTTGAAATCTAAAATCTTTTCAAACACATTTTGATTATAATTCATGGCTTTCATATTGTGAACTTATCTGTCCCTTCGTGGGAAACTTTAGCAACTTTTTTCGTTTTTCCAAACTTTTCTAATGAAAATTGTCAGCTGAATGGAAGAGATTTCTTAATAAAGATTTATTAGTGTCGAGTCTATCTGCTGATTTTAATGAAACATTAGATCAGAGGCCCGCACGCAGTGTGTAGCGCTGTTGTCTTAACGTGCGGAGGTCCCGGGTTCGATCCCCGGCAGGGTCAATTTGGGAATTTATAATTTCTCTGGCCTGGTGGGAGGCTTCGGCCGTGGCTAGTTACCACCCTACCGGCAAAGACTTGCCGCCAAGCGATTTAGCGTTCCGGTACGATGCTGTGTAGAAACCGAATAGGGGTATGGGTTTAATTTAACTGACATGCCCCTAACAGGTTAGCCCGCTACCATCTTAAACTGCATCATCACTTACCATCAGGTGAGATCGCAGTCAAGGGCTAACTTGTAGTGGATAAAAAAAAACATTTGATCGAAATCATCAGCTTAAAACGTATTAGTCCGTTAAAAGAGTTCATACAATGTTTTTTCGACTGCCTCGTTGGTCTAGTGGTTGGCATGTTCGACTGCGGCCGACGAGGTCCCGGGTTCGAGTCCCGGGTCGGGCCAATGTGGAGTCACGTCAACAATAATGAAGAGTAGGTAGACGGTTCATGCGGCTAATTGGTACCGACTCCAAAAAATGTTATTATAGAACTACATTACCTAACTCTTGTATACATGATAAATTAAATTATTTTTTACTTTTTAGTGTTTGTAGTTTTTGAAGTCGGTTTTTTTTTTTTTTTGAAATTTTTTTATAGCTCCGTATTTGAACGCTAAATTGTTACAGAGCGTGTTGTAAACTGAATTGCTGATATATTTTTGTATCAGCAATTCAGTATCAGAACTATATTTTTATAGCTTAGATCTCTGAATTGGAATATTCATAAAACAGACGTATCTAATAATGATAGTGATCATAAATCTCCAGTCGATTTAAAGCCAATTTCAGCGTGCGGCGGGGAGGGGGGCGATAAAAATGCGGAATCCTTTGCAGCGAGCGGAATTGCGTATTGCAGCTCAGACGGTGTAATCTGCCTGCCTACAGAACCCAAACGTTCCCGAGAGTAGCTTGCCGAAGACTATGCGGCGCAGAACCTTCACGTTCAGTCATTTGATGACCTACCTGGCGCAGCGGTGAGCGCGCAGAGTGGTCTTTTAATTGGGAGATTTCAGTTTCGATCCCCGGCAGGGTCAGTTTAGTAATTTATAACCTCTCATTTGGATTTCAATCACTCTGAATCAAATCGGCTACGTTTGTTACTAGTCATTCGAACTATTTAACACACGCTTTGCAATCTGGAAATCGTTATCGTTAGTCAAATGGATAAGTCGCGTGATTGGTGTATTCAAGCCTTTAATCAACAGTGATTTGACTGGTATTTTATTATTTTACTAGATGATGCCCGCGACTTCGTCCGAGTGGCTTTTAATTCTCGCGGGAACTCTTTAATGTTCCGGTTAATTAGCCTATGTCCTTCCCCGGGATGCAACCTACCCCTGTACCAAATTTCATCAAAATCGGTTGAACAGATGGACCGTGAAAGCGTAGCAGACAGACACACTTTCGCATTTACATTTATATTAGTATGGATGTATCGGAGAGATGGGATCGATGGAATATATTAACCTATTATGTTATTATGCTCACATAAGCCGGCTCACTAGTTCACTACTCTAGCAAGAATCTCCACACAATGAGAAGGGTTAGGCCATAGTCTACCACGCGGGCCAAGTGCGGATTGGGTGAAGTTTTAGTATTTTGACAGATTTTTCTGTATTCTCATTATGATTATCTAAGCTAGACACGCAATAGGCATAAACTAAAAGAAAAATCTGCCTTTTGTATCTCTGCGAGATTTCTTCTCGCTAATCTTTGGCCGGTGCATGGAATCGCGCCAGAACTAAATGAAATTGAAATTAGCTTTCTCTCCCTAGAGCCACTCGCGGAATTTTCCAAAAATAAAAGCGTATTATATTTTAAAATAGATTTCAGTTTCGCCCCGGCAAATGGGGGAGCGGGGAACCCAAGACGGAAATCTAATTAAAAAATCCGTTTTACGTGAGGTGAGCCGAGTGCAAAAATTATTATTTAATTATTAATTAACCAACTCGGAAGTTAATGATGCAACTGGCTAGTTACGTTTCGAAATCTGAATGCTGGAGTTTGAAAATTATTATTTTTACTTTTGTCGGTGCGAGCAGTTAAGCTGGCAGTCTGCATTGTAGGTAGATAATATAGGTACCTACTTAGTTTTGAAAACGATTTAAAACGTTAACCATAGACTCTAAAACCAAAAAATAGAGAGAGAACCAGAGAACGCGAGAGATTGATGTCGTCCGTCCAGCTAGTGGGGTGTGGACTGGAGGGTCAGTCAAGTGTCAACGCTTTATAGTACGGGGTCGCCATTCCAATACGTTCCAACTTGGGACCTCAACGCCTATCAAGTGATACAGTCAAAATAAGACTGTATGGGATTTTCGAACTACCTACGCTATTTTATTTTATTAAAGGTATTTTAAAAATATGACGTATCTGCTTTGCACTTGCAAAATTTGAAAACAACTTCTCATAATAATATTATAATTGTTATGTATCTGTGGATTCAGTGGTACGACATCATAAGAGTGTCGTTTACACATATACGGCATTACCTATCCATACCTACCGTAATTTTATAAAACCGGCCAAGTGCGAGTCGGACTCGTGCACCGAGGGTTCCGTACAAACCTGTAGTAAGTTTTAAATTATTAAAAAAAAACTACTTACTAGATCTCGTTCAAACCAATTTTCGGTGGAAGTTTGCATGATAATGTACATCATATATTTTTTTTAGTTTTATCATTCTCTTATTTTAGAAGTTACAGGGGGGGGACACACACATTTTACCACTTTGGAAGTGTCTCTCGTGCAAACTATTCAGTTTAGAAAAAAATGATATTAGAAACCTCAATATCATTTTTGAAGACCTATCCATAGATACCCCATACGTATGGGTTTGATAAAAAAATTTTTTGAGTTTCAGTTCTAAGTATGGGGACCACCAAAATTTATTGTTTTTAGGGTTCCGTACCAAAATGGTAAAAATGGAACCCTTATGGTGCGACTTTCTCCGTCTGTCTGTCTGTCTGTCTGTCCGTCCGTCACACTCGATTATTTCAGTAACTACCGAAGCTATCGACATGAAATTTGGAATAGTTGTGTATATTAGTGGCCCAAAGACACTGGAATTAAAAAAAAATTGGAAATTATTTTTGTTCTTATTTAAAAAGGGGGGAAAATCGTAGGGTTGAAATTTAAAAGTGAGATAACTGTACTGTGTGGGGTATCATATGAAAGGGTTTACTTTGTACATTCTAAAACAGATTTTTAATTATTTTTAGTCATGATAGTTTTTTATTTATCGGGGAAAAAGTCAAAAAAAATACCGTTCCCCCCCCCTTATCTCCGGAGTTTACCAATCGAAAAATCTGAAATAATTATGGTCAATAGGAATTTATGTATATTTTACAGGAAAACTATAGCCAATGCTCTAACTAGCATAGTTTTTTTGATATTAACAGAAAATCTCTACAAACAAAGTTAGTTTTGCGGTTCATTAAATTCATTAATCGTAAAACTTGCTACAGGTTTGTACGGAACCCTCGGTGCGCGAGTCCGACTCGCACTTTGCCGGTTTTTTTTTTCTAGTTTTGTGTGAAAATCTTAATGCGGTTCACAGAATACATCTACTTACCAAGTTTCAACAGTATATTTCTTATTGTTTCGGAAAAAAGTGGCTGTGACATACGGACGGACACACAGACAGACAGACAGACATGACGAATCTATAAGGATTCCGTTTTTGCCAAATTTGGCTACGGAACCCTAAAAATACCCAGAGAACGCGAGAGATTGATGTCGTCCGTCCAGCTTGTGGGGTGTGGACTGGAGGGTCAGTCAAGTGTCAACGCTTTATAGTACGGGGTCGCCATTCCAATACGTTCCAACTTGGGACCTCAACGCCTATCAAGTGATGGAGTCAAAATAAGACTGTATGGGATTTTCGAACTACCTACGCTATTTTATTTTATTAAAGCTATTTTAAAAAATATGTATTTGCTTTGCACTCGCAAAATTTGAAAACAGCTTCTCATAATAATATTATAATTATTATGTATAGATGGATTCAGTGGTACGACATCATAAGAGTGTCGTTTACGTATATACGGCATTACCTATCCATACCTACCGTAATTTTATATTACAGCCTAAGATGAGCCAAGTAATGAAAAGTTATAAGAAATGTCTTCCCGACCGAATTTTGGCCACGCGCAGTATCTCCAGAGAGATTAGTTATCTGCGCGGGAAATAATTTAGTGTACTTAAGTGTGTGCATACCCAGGTGCACTCTCTGTTCCTTTACTCTCATAGCTCGATGGGACGGAAAATCCGACACGACCGAAGAGATACCAGACGCAGGACCGACGATTACGAGCTCTCCGAGTCACGGGGGTGAAACACCGCTAACTTCCTAACTCCGGGCTACTCAGAAGAACCCAATACTTGTTATGGCCCTACCCGGGACTCGAACCCGGGATTTAGTTGGCCGCAGCTGAACATGCTAATCATTAGACCAACGAGGTAGACACAGAGGATGAAAAATCATACTTACTATTAACCGATTAGCAAAGCAAACTGACATGAAAAAAAACCCACTAACTAGCAAGATAAATCTGGATAGCCTTTAAAGTACTCAAGACAGGCTATTTCTAGTCAAATATCAGAACGCATTATGGAGTCACTTCAGACGGCGCGCGGGTTCAATTTCGTTTGCATACTGCCCACCACTGCACCACTCCACTCCACTCCACTCCACTCTACTCCTACACGACTAATGTATTTGTGATAGCACTATCAGTGTGAATCTGAAATGAGTCTGTTAGAGAAAGTTTTAGTTTGTTTGTGGAGTTAGACAATACGACTAGCTTCGTTTGAATATCGTATGGGGGTTTATTCTTGGTAGAATTTGGTCCAATAATGTCCTAGTTATAGTAAAGTAAGTCTTCAATTAGCCTATGTCCTTCCCCGGGATGCAACCTACCCCTGTACCAAATTTCATCAAAATCGGTTGAACAGATGGACCGTGAAAGCGTAGCAGACAGACACACTTTCGCATTTACATTTATATTAGTATAGTATAGTTTTCAAGCATTATGTAATTTCAGCTTTCTACCTCATGCCAAATTACTATTATAATCTAGTAATAATAACAATGTCCTCCCAACCGAATTTCGGCCACGGTGGCCTATCTCTAGAGATTAGCCATCTGCGCGGGAGATAGTATAGATTACTAGCTGAGGCCCGTGACTTCGTCCGCGTGGATTAAGGTTTTTTGATTCCCGCGGGAACTCTTTAATTTTCTGGGATTAAAAGTATCCTATGTGTTATTCCATACTATAATCTATCTCTGTACTAAATTTCATCCAGATTCGTTCAGCCGTTCTGACGTGATTAAGTAACAAACATCCATCCATCCATACATCCATCCAAACTTTTGTATAGATTTCAACTTTCTCCGTGTCAAACTACAGTAGTACTACTTGGTAGGCTTTGAGCTAAGCCGCCAACAGACAGACAGCCAGACGGACGGTCGACATGGCGAAACTATAAGGGTTCCTTGTTGACTGCGGAACTCTAAAAGAGGAACTGCTGAATTTCTTGCCGGCTCTTCTCAGTAGAATCTGATTTCCGATCCAGTTGTCCTGACACAATATCATAAGTGGTACAAGTTGTCCTTGTCCTTGTCGGACAAAAGTCCCATACTTATTTAAAACTAGATGATGCCCGCGACTTCGTCCGCGTGGATTAAGGTTTTTTGATTCCCGCGGGAACTCCTTAATTTTCCGGGATAAAAAGTAGCCTATGTCCTTCCCCGGGATATAACCTACTTCTATACCAAATTTCAGCAAAATCGGTTGAAAAGATGGGCCGGGAAAGCGTAGCAGACAGACAGACAGACAGACACACTTTCGCATTTATAATATTAGTATGGAATATTAGTATGGAATTAGTATGGATATGGATTTTAAAAAAGTTGTCCCTTGAATGAAATAAAATTTTCATTTCATTTTCAGTTTTTTTTTAATTTGTCCACAATTGTAATAATTAAGTATAGCACGTTTTGAGCATGAAACGAGATTTTAGTCAAAATTTTAGAGTGAAAAATAAATAAATCAATTTTCATTTTAGAAATCCTGATGAAAATAGGTGGTAAGAATGTTTAGATCTAAAACACAGCTGCTATGTTTAAGATTTAAACACTCTAACCACTCTACCATCACTACAGCCCATTAACGTCCCACAGCTGGGCACATGCCTCCACTCTCATAGCAGAGAGGGAATTAGAGCTTAGACCCACCACGCTGCTCCAATGCGGGTTGGCGAGCTACCACCACTCTACATATTAACGCAATCGGTACATTATACTTTACGACACACGAGCGCGCCGCACGAGCCTTTATTTGCATATTATTCCTTTATAACTCTCTGAAAATTTTCATATGGTAATGTTAGCGGCACTTATGATCCCTCTGCAGCTCTATACGCCGGTACAAGCCACTCGTGGCCCGAAAGATTTCCGACTGTTTTATGGCTTTCGTCGCTTATTCGAATGAATTTATAATTTTAATAACAGTTTGATATAAATGTTACTAGCGGGCGCCCGCGGGAAGTCAACATTATGGGATTTCAATATTTTGTAATTTTTTAACTTAAAAACTTTAAAAGACGTCGTAGAGGTCCTGAATTGTTTCGCTTCCGTGAGAATTTCTATCTTACTAAGTTTCATCAAAAACCGTTCACTACCTACTTCTTGCGTGAAAGAGTAAAGCCAGACATAATATGCCTCGTTAAAGAGTAAAGCCAGACATAATATGCCTCGTTAAAGAGTAAAGCCAGACATAATATGCCTCGTTAAAGAGTAAAGCCAGACATAATATGCCTCGTTAAAGAGTAAAGCCAGACATAATATGCCTCGTTAAAGAGTAAAGCCAGACATAATATGCCTCGTTAAAGAGTAAAGCCAGACATAATATGCCTCGTTAAAGAGTAAAGCCAGACATAATATGCCTCGTTAAAGAGTAAAGCCAGACATAATATGCCTCGTTAAAGAGTAAAGCCAGACATAATATGCCTCGTTAAAGAGTAAAGCCAGACATAATATGCCTCGTTAAAGAGTAAAGCCAGACATAATATGCCTCGTTAAAGAGTAAAGCCAGACATAATATGCCTCGTTAAAGAGTAAAGCCAGACATAATATGCCTCGTTAAAGAGTAAAGCCAGACATAATATGCCTCGTTAAAGAGTAAAGCCAGACATAATATGCCTCGTTAAAGAGTAAAGCCAGACATAATATGCCTCGTTAAAGAGTAAAGCCAGACATAATATGCCTCGTTAAAGAGTAAAGCCAGACATAATATGCCTCGTTAAAGAGTAAAGCCAGACATAATATGCCGCGTTAAAACTTTCGCGTTTATCCGTACCTACCATAGTCCATACTACTTAGTATTTTAAAAGTGTAAAAGTATGTACTGGCTGTCTGTCCGTCTGTATGTGTCTGTCTGTCTGCTACGCTTTTACGGTCCACCTGATCAACCGATTTTAATTAATTCAATTTTAGTACAAATAATAAAATTAATTTGGTAAAGAGATAGGTTGAATCCCGCGGAAGAACATAGGCAGACTCTTTTTGGAAAGTCAAAGAATTTTCACGGGATTTTTGAATATCCTTATAGCGGACGAAGTCATGGCCATAAGTAATGCATTAAAAAAAATTAAAATCAACTTCCTACTAACTAGCTCGTTTAAAGTATTAAGGGTCAATTTATACCATCGTCATCAACTAAAAAACAACTTTGGGCAAACAACAATATTTTCATCCCACCATCTCGGAAAGAGTATTTTTATTCTTCGATATCTGATGGTAAAAGCCGTTATTATCCTCTAGAGGATAAAGTAAATTGAATTTAGAACATCGTGTGCACGTTAGTAAATATCACTCGTCTATGAAGTTTGTGAATTCAAAACATCATTAAAACCTATTTACTTGTACCTCTATGGTGCCGAATTTCCATACAATCGTTTTTAATTTGTTAAAAACTCACACTCGTAACCTTCTTGGTGTACTTTTTTAATTTGCTTTGCGCGCACCACAGTATGTCTGTGGCGCGCACCATTTTCTTTCACGTCATATTGTTTAAAATTAAAACCGATTAAAAAAGAAAATTGAAAATAAGTGAAAAACCTAAAATGAGTGATTCTAGTGACGAAGAAATTAACAGAATTGAATTTAATCTTGTGATTTTTTTTGCATTTAGTCATTTCCTCGCTGAGGTGGGATGAAAAGTTACCTTGTGATTTTTTTTGCATTTAGTCATTTCCTCGCTGAGGTGGGATGAAAAGTTACGTGTTGCACTCGAGTGAAAAGATTTTTCACCTCGTGCTCTTTTGATTCCCTCGCTGACGCTCAGGATTCTAATTTTTGAATCACTCGCTCCGCTCGTGATTCAATTTTAGAATCCTTCGCTTGCTCGGTCATCAAAATTGAGCACGCGGTTAAAAAACAACTTTTCACTCTTGTATAACAAATAACTATTCTCAGTTAATTATGGATGTAAGAATACTGAGTTTTGATCAGGTCTCACTTTGCTAGCTTTTAACCATCGATTGTGCATTTTTTTTAAATCCCACTTCAAGATAGTTTGGACCGCTATTTTACTAGTTGTAAGTCATTATGATGTGGTCTAAATTGGCAGCGGGCTAACCTGGGGGTCTACTCTCTTTCTCTAAAACGAAACTTCGCAAACAAACGAACGAAATTTCGTTAACTCCTCTCCTACATAATATTATCTCTATGCTCCTCTCTATTTCGTTTTCGTACACGCAGACGAAGTACGGATCCATAGACAATTTTCGTGACCGATTGGATTGAACGATTTTGAGTGGGTCTAATAACAGACTATAATTACGTTCGTTTGCTGGTGTGGCAGTTGTATTGAACCCATACCCTTTTACCACTTATTTAATAGACCTTTACAAAGCGTATACCTACCTGCTACTCCTAAGTACTTTAAAAGCAAGACAAGGCTGCATATTGTCTTGAAACCTATCTAAAGCCGAATATACACGGCTACGTAATGAAATATTTATACCATCGTCATCAACTAAAAAACAACTTTGGGCAAACAACAATATTTTCATCCCACCATCTCGGAAAGAGTATTTTTATTCTTCGATATCTGATGGTAAAAGCCGTTATTATCCTCTAGAGGATAAAGTAAATTGAATTTAGAACATCGTGTGCACGTTAGTAAATATCACTCGTCTATGAAGTTTGTGAATTCAAAACATCATTAAAACCTATTTACTTGTACCTCTATGGTGCCGAATTTCCATACAATCGTTTTTAATTTGTTAAAAACTCACACTCGTAACCTTCTTGGTGTACTTTTTTAATTTGCTTTGCGCGCACCACAGTATGTCTGTGGCGCGCACCATTTTCTTTCACGTCATATTGTTTAAAATTAAAACCGATTAAAAAAGAAAATTGAAAATAAGTGAAAAACCTAAAATGAGTGATTCTAGTGACGAAGAAATTAACAGAATTGAATTTAATCTTGTGATTTTTTTTGCATTTAGTCATTTCCTCGCTGAGGTGGGATGAAAAGTTACCTTGTGATTTTTTTTGCATTTAGTCATTTCCTCGCTGAGGTGGGATGAAAAGTTACGTGTTGCACTCGAGTGAAAAGATTTTTCACCTCGTGCTCTTTTGATTCCCTCGCTGACGCTCAGGATTCTAATTTTTGAATCACTCGCTCCGCTCGTGATTCAATTTTAGAATCCTTCGCTTGCTCGGTCATCAAAATTGAGCACGCGGTTAAAAAACAACTTTTCACTCTTGTATAACAAATAACTATTCTCAGTTAATTATGGATGTAAGAATACTGAGTTTTGATCAGGTCTCACTTTGCTAGCTTTTAACCATCGATTGTGCATTTTTTTTAAATCCCACTTCAAGATAGTTTGGACCGCTATTTTACTTGTTGTAAGTCATTATGATGTGGTCTAAATTGGCAGCGGGCTAACCTGGGGGTCTACTCTCTTTCTCTAAAACGAAACTTCGCAAACAAACGAACGAAATTTCGTTAACTCCTCTCCTACATAATATTATCTCTATGCTCCTCTCTATTTCGTTTTCGTACACGCAGACGAAGTACGGATCCATAGACAATTTTCGTGACCGATTGGATTCACAGACATATAAATATAACTCTGTGATTGGATTGAACGATTTTGAGTGGGTCTATTATCAGACTATAATTACGTTCGTTTGCTGGTGTGGCAGTTGTATTGAACCCATACCCTTTTACCACTTATTTAATAGACCTTTACAAAGCGTATACCTACCTGCTACTCCTAAGTACTTTAAAAGCAAGACAAGGCTGCAAATTGTCTTGAAACCTATCTAAAGCCGAATATACACGGCTACGTAATGAAATATTCACACAACACATCAAACAAACTATTCACTTTCCCAACTTTACGTGTTCCAATGATTTAACAGCCTCAGAGTTGGCGAACAACGCCGCGGGGATTAGAATATCTCGTAAACATTAACATATGAATTCACACGGACTCATAAAGGAATAATATGCAAATCGGAGCTGAATGGGACGCTAGGCCTGTCTATAATAATATGTATTACCTACTAAGCGCGCGACTTCGTCGTTTTTTCCCGCATTTTACTCTTTAATTTCCCGGGATAAAAGAAGCTGCGTAGACTCTGTGATGATAAAATCATAAATCATAAATACTTATTCAATTTAGGTAGGTACACTACACTTATTGACGTCCAGTTACATAAAAATATGATGGTGATAATCTGTTACGGTATCTTAAAACTAAAGCTACGAGGGTTCCAAACGCGACCGTCTGAGGAGAGGCCACAACAAACTCAGCCGGGGGTGTTTTTTTCATTATCACCATCTCACAAATCATCTTAACTAAGGAACTATCAGAGCCATTAGAGCAAATTATTGCCAAGCTTCCTTGTCATTTAAGTAATCCTTCACATGGTAATAAGATTTTTCAATGAGTACGTTTTACATCAACTTTGAACTTATTCAGAGACATCTTCAACATGTCTTCTGGGAGCTTATTGTAGCTCCCAGAAGCTGTAGTTGTTGTATTAATAACATTGTCCATTGCTTTGCGGATGATAGTTTGTAGATGCCGATGACAGCTGTACGGGTGATGCCCTATACACAGGTCGTGCGCAACCTTCATGCGCTCAGCTGGAGGAGTGCAGAAGTACGCCAAGTGTCGAACATCTCTCACAAGTGTCTCACAAATGTCTCACAAATGTAACTATCTGTGACAAGGACGGGGGAGGGGTCATAAATCACGAAATTAGTGTGACGTACTTTATAGATGACCCCAATGGGGCTCACAAAATATTCTAACCATAAAAAGACAAAGTTTTTATTGTTAGAATATTATAGGATTATAGAATTTAGTGAAGATCTGATGAATTGTTCGGGTATGGGAAACGGAACTCCTTAGCGGGTAACAGCAAATCAATTGCGATCAGTACCTACGTACTTAATGGCTTAATTAAGGGTTGGTACAAGCTGGAGTTTGTAAGAAAAGCCTCCCTACTAACAGTAGAGTATAGGTAGACTGTAGAGTGTAGGGAGATGGTATACAAAAATATCACGGGCCATACAGTCGCCCCATACGTTATGTTCGTGTCAAAGATATTTTATGAATGAGGCGCGGCGGGCGTCCGACACCGGCCAATTTCACGCGCCACCGCGCACAGTATACCCGGCTTTCCGGGTGTTGTCTGAGGAAAGTTACCCGGGTATGGGAGGCTATAAAGAACGGCGTTCGAACCTGGAAAGTTTAAGTATCCGGTTAGAATTAAGTGTTAAAGATCACAATGACTATTGGTATAATATATCTTTTTAGCTTCTGAAAAATATGTAATCAACTCATTGGATATCTACAGTTATATACACTGCATTCCAAGTAAATAAATTAAATTCTATACTCTAACTTAACTTAATCTTTATTTTATTGTTCTTCGTCGTTCTTTATTTTATTTCAGTTTAAAATAAGACAAAATTGTATACCTAAATCGGGTTAAAATAGCCCGAAAGCCATTATCATTATTTGGCCAATACTTAGGTATGATGGAGCATGGATTTGACTCCCCCCAGCATTGCTTAGGACTGCGCCTACTTATGTATCTACACATTAGTGTATCTACTTAAATTGTATTTTTTTTTTTTCAAAAGAGCGACCACCGAGTTTCTTCCAGTGGTTCAAGTTGGTTTTTCTCGGTAGAAATGGCATTTTGAACCAGTGGTAGATCCAGTCGACGATTCAAAAGCACTTTAAAAGTTTATTTGAATAAAATACATTTATTTATATTTTATTTATACTAATGATTATATTACCGAAAACTGATAGCCAAAACTGAAAGGGGTGGATCCAGAGATCCAATAATACAGACAAAGTTATACAATTTCCTTACATTCCAAGCTATTCCGAGTCTGTTTTTCTGTCTGTTACCCGCGCGGGTGGTAAACTAGTTAATCTTATTTCTTACGTAACAAGTCCCTGAAGCTATTACAGAGGAAATGTTAGTCTTCATTACGGACCACATTTCCGATACAACATTTCTCTTGTCCGCCCGATCGCGGTGCAACCATTAACTATGTTTGACTCTAACAGCGTGTGGATTAAGATACAGCTTCCTCGGGCCTCGCGGCCGCAGATTGATAGCTTCAGCCCCAATTTAGTTCAGGCTGAAAAGAAAATCCAGTTTATTAATATTTGTATGTCTGTCTATCTGCCTGTAACATAGCAGACTATGTTTTCATAGTCTATTTGAACAGATATTGACGAAATTCGGTACAGAGATACTCAGGTTGCATTTCAGAGAACGACTAATTAATATCACCCGCTGGTCATAGTTAAGTGTTGGGTTTTTCCACCGAGTAGTTCTGACTAGAAATTCTCAGTACTAGCCCGGAGTTAGGAAGTTGGTGGTGTTTCACCCCCGTGCCTCGGAGAGCACGTTATCTATGCCGTCGGTCCTGGTTTTTATCACTAACATGTTAATCGTCGTTAAAGCCCGCCAACCCGCATTGGAGCAGCGTGGTGGGTCTAAGCTCTAATTCCCTGTCTCGTATGAGAGTGGAGGCCTGTGCCCAGCAGTGGGACGTTAATGGGCTGTAGTGATGGTGGTAGTAGGCTACTTTTTATATCGGCAAATCAAGAGTTCCCGAGTGATTTTTATTAAAACCAAATTCCATGCGGACGTCTTGGAAACAATTAAATAACTTCAGCATAATGGAGTTACTAAATCTTTACGGGCGTGAATAGCACTGGAGCAACAGCATGCAAACGTCACAAAAAATAATATTAAAATGGAATTCAATCGTTCATTTTTTTTTTTATCCACTACAAGTTAGCCCTTGACTGCGATCTCACTTGATGGTACTTAAGTGATGAGACAGTCTAAGATGGTAGCGGGCTAACCTGTAAGGGGCATGGCAGTTATATTAAACCCATACCCCTATTCGGTTTCTACACGGCATCGTACCGGATCGCTAAATCGCTTGGCGGCACGTCTTTACCGGTAGGGTGGCAACTAGCCACGGCCGAAGCCTCCCACCAGAAAATCAAGTTCATTTATTAATGCAATTGAATTGAAAAAAGCAATTATTGTGGTTAATGTTTTACTTAAAAAAAACGGGTGGGAAGGTGTCAAGTTCAATACGCGAGACCGATGGTTTAACGTTAAAAACTTGAAGACTTGGCTAAAGTAATTCTTAGAGCTACCTACTTTATTAATATCTGTATAATCAAAGTCGATCACAAACGGATTGGTTTCAATAACATTTTGAGGCAATAGCATTCCTTTGTTCTATACTGATGTTGATATGAAACATCAACCCCATCAAGTGTTCGACAAATGCATGGATGCTATTTATTTATATAATCGTATGGCGTTTAGTATAGATAGTTCGATCCATGAAGACGGATGGATTAATGGATGCTATAATTACTTTTTATGGACCATTAGATTAGGTTCAGGTAGTGTAAACTTAGCCAACGCTTTCTAAACTGAGTCGCGCTCGCTCCGCACCGCGCCGCACCACGTCGCGGTCAATTAGTGAAATATGCGACCAGTTTTAAACCAACATTTTGCATTGCAGCATTTAATTCCATTCGTATGGAGTATGGGGATTAAAAGCTTCCAATAAATACGATTCCAGACCAGTTCCACGGCTCATTTCGCCGTAACTGGAAACAGTTACACAAATGTCATAAATTAATTATTATGGAATCTCTATTCCAATTTTTAATATTGAGTCCGGTTTTTCCATTTGTCTTTATCTATATATATGATAGACTAGATGATGCCCGCGACTTCGTCCACGTTAGTTAAGTTAAGAATTAACTTAACTAACATTTATACCTGAAAATTAAAGAGTCCGCGCAGCAACCGAAACACCTCAATCCACGCGGACGAAGTCGCGAGTATATATGCTAGTTATTAATAGGTATTACCTACAAATTATTCTTTGGAACATATCTACTATCAGCTACTTATGTATTAAAACCAATTCATACACATTAGCATATGATATGAAAACCAATGCATAATTTTATAATTTCCGTAGGCAATAGTTACCTACGCGGGGAGCGCGAAATTTCCTAATTAATATTTATAAAGGTGAGTCGTCTTTGTTAAAATTACCGTGATTAATGGAATCAGAGCGTTTACCATCAATGGAATGATTAAAAGCGTCGCCGGCCGCACCCGCCCGTTCCCATGGAGCCTGAAACACACAGACTCACACGTCCAAGAGTAGATATATGTAAGAGCATTAAAAGTATGCTCCTGAAAAAAGCTTATAATAATGTTGAAGATTATGTAAATGATAAAAGAGCATAGATTTGACTCGCTTCAAAAATGCTAAGGACTGCCTGCGGTTACTTATGTATCTACAGTCTACACATTGATTTAATTGTAATTTTTTTTTTTTTCATAAGAGCAACCACCGAGTTTCTTTCTGGTTCTTCTATGTAGGGATGGCATTCCGAAACAGTGGTAGATTGACTCGACGATTCAAAATCACTTTTTAAAGTGAGTTTGAGTTTATCATCCATTTATCGATATTCTTTCCAAAACATCACTAGTAAATGTCTCGGCTATAATACTAAAACAATACAAGACCTAGCTCTTATTTATTGGACTGTTTTTTATAAAGGGGTTGTTTCAAATTTATATGGAGCCTGGGCCAGGTATTTGTACGGTATTTCAAAATGTTCGGGGTCATAAAATAGTAACATTTTTTTCTTTATTTCTTACTAAAAAGTTCAATTTACGAGGTACAATGCGAAATTACTTTGCAAAATAAAAGCGCAACAACATGCGTCCATTTTGACATTGACGTATATTACATGTCATGATGACATTTGACATCAAATTACCTGGGAAATGTGAATTAACCTTAAAATATCCAACAGCAGTAAGATTGATGGATGGATGCGCTGCGAGAGTTGCTATTCTACAAATGTACCTAATTAAACATTTTATTTTTGTACCTCTTAATCACTGTAAAACTGCCAAAAAGCATATTTTGTTTTGTTTTCTATGATTTTATACTATTTTTTGGAATACTGTACAAGTACCTGGCCCAAGATGAAACAACCCCTTTATCTATTGCACAAAAAGTAAAATACTTAATCAGGAACTTATAAGTAATGACATCATTATACAGGTTCAGTATTAAGCCGTTAGATACTAAATTAAATAAGTTCATCAGAATAAGAAAAGCCTGTTTCCTTGTTGTGTACATTAAATATGGAGAGAAATGCAATTTATAGGACTAACTTTGATTACTTGGTACAGATTTTTTGTATCAAAATACATTTAATATGATAGAAAATACATCCGAAATTTAAAAGAAATTCAAATAATGCACAAAACGTTGCTTATGGACCCAGTGGTCCTACAACTGGTCAAGAGGCTACTTTTTCCAAAACATGACAGAAGGGCTTAGGACTTGTCCATAGCTTCTCCCCTCGATGGGGGTTGGGTTTACAGAAGCGGGAGCAGACGCGCAGAGGCGTGTAATGGTTTTATGCGCATCCAGGAATACGCAATGCCGCTTTCATCCCACTGACAACGTGACAACTTTATTACTTTATTTCAATTTCAGTCCCCTAATTAAGGAATTATATTTGGATTATGTAGATGGGTATTAACGTTTTTATTTTGCCTTCAAAAAGCGCATAAATTTCGCGTCATTGCGTTAAGTAATAGTAATCTGAGACCTTAGTAGGCATGTGTTTAATATAGGTATGTGTTTAATATATTTAGAACTAGATATAATATATCTAGTTCTATCATATTATGATGCCCGCGATTTCATCTGCATGGATTATTTTTTTCGTTTTCCCGAGGGATCTCCTTATTTAGCCTATATGTTTTCCCGGCATGCAATCTATCTCTATACCAAATTTCATCAAAATCGGTTGAAACGATGGGCCGTGAAAGCGTAGCAGACAGACACACTTTAGTATGGATTTAAAATTTCATGTGCAATGTCCTACACCACCAATACAGACTCCAACAATCGTTTTATTGTTTTTTTAATACTTCTGAGACGAAGGGATTTTTGACAATGATTAAATTCAATGGACGCCCATTAACTAGATTGGAAGTTTGCTTTCCTACCTATTCTGTACCTACAGCTATGTTATTTATCATAGAAAAAATAAGCACCTTTAGATTATTGTCAAACCGAGTAGTTTCAGCTTTACAAAGCTTTTTTTTTTTAAATCATAATTCATTTATTGTCCAGAACATGGTAGGTACAATATAATATGTTACATAATATTATTACAGATGTTAAAATAAAAACATAGTAAGGTATACTATGTAGTAATAGTAATAGTATGTTCTACCGTAACCGGTGTACAATTTTAAAGTTAATATTCAATTTAAAAGTGAACAATGAAGAAATGATAAATTACTTTAAAAAAAAATTACAAAGTAAATACTAAGTCGTAATAATATAAAGAAGAAGGTAGATCTTATCTATTTGTAGTTAGTCAAAATAAATCAGTCGCGTTTTGCAAAAAAAAAGCACAAAGAAAAAGTAATTTTAACGATTGTCGTAAAACCAACGTTATCTGTGGACGTAGCTACTTGGAGAGAAAACCGACCGCTATCACCCACCGGTGATAAAATTAAAAAGTAATAAAAATGCAAACGAACTAAGTTCCGACCGGTGCGGAGATCGCCGTGAAATCTTTGCAAAAAGGCTTGGTTATACACGAAGCGGATCGGCAGCGATAGTTCAATGCCAAGTAGGCTAAAATAAATGTCATGAAAATTAAGGCGCCAGCGGAGGGCTAATTGCTCATACAAACGTAATACCAAAATAATTAGTAATTCGAGCATATTTCCTCCATATTATGCGATTATTAAGATTGAACTTGTATTTATCTAGGTCCCTGGATAATTATTTTTCCAAAATACTTTCCACATGTTTTCTCCTTATTTGTTTCATATTAAAACCAACGATATCTCACGTACTAATAGATCAGGAACATAGCCTATATTGTCAAGTTACAGAATAACAACACGAAGTTAAAAACACAACAATTTTTCATTCATCATTTTTGGTATTCGCGGAACAAGACTAAATGTATAACAAATTCTGTACGCTCATATTGCTATCGCGCTTGCACGCGATTATGTGTCTTCAGCCAAATAGGGATAGCAATATACCGGCAAATTTATATTTGCGGTTTGAGTAGAAGTTGCGAGCGGCGGTCGCCGGTCCCTTAAATGGAAAATTCAAAACCAAGATGATATCGTCGCCATCTTGAGAATGATATGGCAAATGAGGACATTTAGCAGAGCTCTTTTTTCGAAAACTAATGACTATGGATAGAGTAATAGACAAATTCTATTTGCTGGTATCAGAGGGACCTACGAGAGTCCTAAATACTTCCAACCTGGCTGGTCCATTATAAGTCGGGCGGGGTTTTTTCGGTTGGCCGTAAATATAGTAGTTTGTATGCGATTAGTAGCCAGCCAGCAGTGATTATTGTGTTATGTTTTCCATTGTTTTTTTTTGGAACGAAGTTCCTTATGGGACGATGCGGAGGGGTAGCCTAGCCGGCAAAAAACGTCCGTAACGAAAATGCGTAGGATTTTGAAGTGAAAACGTTGCTCGCGTTGTTACGAAGACAAAATGTCTTAAATATAAATACTACATTCGAAACTTTAATCTCTTAGTTTTAAGGTTTATATTTTATAAACTATTTTTTTTTATAAACTAAAAATAAAAAAATATATTTAAAATAATTAAAAATAAAAAAAATATTTTAAATACCTATTCGTTTTCACTTCTATCGGCAGTCCCTATGAATCTTTTATTTAAAACAAAATTTAAATATTCGTTTTCACTTTCAGCCTGGCTGATCCTTTGCGCGGAAATGCAACCAGCGTTCTTGCCACCATTCCACTTTTAGGTTAGGCTTGCTAGCTTTCAGTTCTGTTGTATTGTTTTCAATAAATGTTAAAAAATCAATAATCATACTAATATTATAAATGCGAAAGTGTGTTTGTTTGTTGGTTTGTTGGTTTGTCCTTCAATCACGCCGCAACGGAGCAACGGAACGACTTGATTATTGGCATGGGTATAGTTGAGGACCTGGAGACTATAGGCCACTTTTTATCCCGGAAAATTAAGGAGTTCCCGTGGGAATCCAAAAAAAACTTAAACCACGCGGACGAAGTTGCGGGCTAGTATTGTATAGATTTTTGTCCACTACAAGTTAGATCTTAACTGCAATCTCGCTAGGTGATAAGTGATTGCAGTCTAAGACTGTAGCGGGCAAACCTGTTCAGAATATGGCAGTTACATTAAACCTGGTATAGGTTATAAGATAGGTATATATTTTATTATTTAGATAAATGAAAGAAAGAAAGAAAACATATTTATTCATTGATGGTGTCACACACAAACAGTAATTTATCAAACTATTGCACCCAATAATATGCTTGTATGTATTGTATGCGTGACACCACCCAGAATTGGTGTACAGCGCAGCCTTTATCTAAAATGCATTTTATTGAGAAAATACCTAACCATTTACTAGCGCCAACTCAAGATTGTCCACCAGGAATCGTCACTGAATTGCATACATAAACTAAAACCGTCACGCATTTTGTTAGACAAAGCCTTTATACCATAACTTTGAAAGCAACCCTTTTCATAAATACTCGTAGTCTTGATGTAGCCTGGAGACTTCGGAAGTTCTGCTCCGAGAACTTGGAAGCTAACTACAGGTAAAATATGTAGGTTGAACTACTGCAAACATTATTTTCTTTAGTATAAAAATGGAAATACTTGAATAAAATAGTTTTTTTATTGGTCCAAGAGCTGGCAACGAATTTCGGGAATGTCCTTTTGGCAAGCTGAAACTGTGAAAAAATATAATTTCGTCAATTGGCGAATCCAGTCCTGCCAGTCTGGTAGAGCATTTGCGGTTATTTCGTATATCGTATCTACTCATTTGAAAACTTTATTCACGTCTGGGAATTGTTTAAAACCCCAAAATTTGTCTGGCAATTTGCAGGTATTATTGAAATTACTCAATAAATACGAGATTAATTGCCAAAAGTATATTTTTTGGAAATATTAATACAATATTTTTGAGGAGGTCTGGTTATACTCTATAACCGACAAAAAGTCTGGGACTTTTCTTTCAAATTCCATAAGTACTAAGTTAAAAGATAAAAAAAAAACAAGTTGCCAATAAATATTTTTTTAATTATATTTTTTTGCAAATGTTGTTTGCAAATGCTGCGCAGTAGCGAAATAACCACTAACGCTATACCATACCTACTGGCAGGACTGGATTCGCCAATTGACGAAGTTATATTTTCCACAATTTCAGCTTGCCAAAAGGACCTTCCCGAAATTAATTGCCAGCTCTCCGTCTATATTGAATGGTATGGAATATAAAACAATTCAAATGACTTCTAGTGTTTTTGAAGCGTCATGTAGATTTCATGCCCTGCTAGGACTGCTGTTACTCATAATTTTCCAGGATTAAAAGTAGCCTATATCACTCTCCAGGTTTTCAACTATACTCATGCAAAAAATCACGTCGAGCCGTTGCTTTGTTGCGGCGTGATTGAAGGACAAACTATCAAACAAACACACTTTCGCATTTATTATATTATGTAGTATGATATAATATTGTTTTGTACCTATAATAGATAATATCAATATATCAAGTATTGTCCGATACATTATGGAACTGTGACAAATATTATATGAGCGAAACGCAACGCCGCTGCCGCCCAATTTCACGCACCACTGCCCGCAGTCTATCCGGACATTATCCGGACCGGTTAAGGTAACTTCGTCCGGACATCGACATTAAGTTCGAATTTATCAATGGAGAATTACGTATAAATGAAAATTATGTGCATAGATAAAGTAACATCCATGATGATGACAAATCAGCAACTCTGTATCAAAACTTTAAAACGAGCTTCTATTAGGTATGGAAGTTTGTAAGAAATACATAGTTGTGACGTCATCTAATAATCAACGCACTTTTTATCTGTAATCTATAGTTTAAAATTGTTATCAAACTTAAAACTAACCGATGATGTGATGAATTTTAGGTCTTTTGGAAGACATATACATATATATTACATATATACTATATATTGATATTTACATATTAATTATAACGCAGTTTATACTTTTTTAGCAGTCAACAATGACTGATATTGAAATTTTTGTTATAAATATAACAAAAATTTATAAGATTTTGAAGATACGTTTAGGTATGTACGATACCCTAAACTTATCAGAATGGGCAAACGAAATTGAGCTCTAATTCAATGCTGTCATGGTTTATTTTACTTTGACGAAAATCTTTAACGAATGATCGACAATTCTTACGTAATCGGGGGGCAGGTACCTACTCAGCCAATTTATATTTCTATGGAATTAGGCACTGATTAAGGATTATAAGAAAATAAGGATAAGAATACTGTTTTGAGGTTTAGGTGCAATAAACATTTGGTTTTGATTTGAGCAGGTGCAATAAACATTTGGTTTGGTTTTGATTTGATTGGTGGACACTAGTTCGTAGATAAATGAGATTCCTAGTCCAAAAGAGTAGAATGAACAAAAAACACAGCGCTTTTCAAAAATTAAATATCTTAATAAAATTATTTCAGTGTAACAGATTTACCCTGTACCCAAATATATTTCGTCATCAATTGAGCAGTAATAAGGCTTGCAATGGTACGTGCGCCCTCGAGTAGGTATATAAGAGGTCGTAGGTAGGAGGAGGCAAGTTGAGAGTTTTCCAACCAATTACCTGCCTCTCGCAGGGAATAGGTGCCCGGAGTACCAGTGTGATCCACATTGTGACGGCTCACACTGGGGTACCAAAAACTTGTATTTTTATTATACTACCTTAAAAAATAGAAGCTTATTTCAAGTAACAAGACTCATTTAAACGAAACAACCTAAGTAAGAGACTAAGATTCTAAAATAACTTAAATGGCTAAGTTGTAATGTAACATTTTAACCGACTTCAAAAAAAGGAGGAGGTTCTCAATTCGACTGTATTTTTTTTTTTTTTTTTTTTTTATGTTTGTTACCTCAGAACTTTTGACTGGGTGGACCGATTTGGATGATTCTTTTTTTATTTGAAATCTGGTGCTTCCCGTGTGGTCCCAATTCAATTTGGTGAAGATCTGATGAATATCTCCGGAGATGGAGAACGGAACTCCTCATGGATTAGAGTAAATTGCTCGCGATCAGTGTGATAGTCTTGTAAACAGTATGTTTTAACCATGCATAGCATATCTCGTTCTGGTTACATCCTGTATTTTAAAATAATAATAAAAAAAAAAAAAAAAAAAAAAAAAATAATTTAGTTCTATAATAACATTCTTTGGAGTCGGTGCCAATGTGGAGTCACGTCAACAATAATGAAGAGTAGGTAGACGGTTCATGCGGCTAATTGGTACCGACTCCAAAGAATGTTATTATAGAACTAAATTAACTCTTGTATACATAATAAATTAAATTATTTTTTACTTTTTAGTGTTTGTGGTTTTGAAATCGGTTTTTTTATTTTATTTGCATGATGTAACTACCTGTAAATTGAATTGCATGTTTACCTAGTGCCTAAGCCATTTAACATTTTGTATACCTAGGTACCTACTACATGTAATTCTGTTGGTTGTTCAAATTTAAAAAAAAAAGTGTGTGTGCAAGGTAGAAGTGAAACTTCAGAAAAGTATCCTACGAGAAAATGAGATAAATATATAACTTGTACCTAATTTGTATTCTATCATTCTCTCGCAGGCTAAATTATATGCCTATTATATGAATATGTTTCTCTTTTTGTTGTCGCTTTTTCGTTAGAGAAGATTTACTTTAAAAAATCATACTAATATTATAAATGCGAAAGTATTAAGTGATTTTTGGCATGGGTATAGTTGAGGACCTAGAGAGTGACATAGGCTGCTTTTTATCCCAGAAAATTAAGAAGTTTGCGCGGGAATCAAATAAATCTTAAACCACGCGGACGAAGTCGCGGGCATAAGCTAGTAAGTAAATAAACTCTTACTCCATGGTTTCTACACCAGCTGGAATCACTAAGTAATTCGAGAGGCAGAGGAGTACAACCAGTGATCAGCAAAAAGAAGCCGCTTAAATGACAGAAGTAAAATCCAAACTATCCAGGGGGTCTACTCTCTTTCTCTAAAACGAAACTTCGCAAACAAACGAATGAAATGTCGTTAACTCCTCTCCTACATACTATTATCTCTATGCTCCTTTCTATTTCGTTTTCGTACTCGCAGACGAAGTACGGATCCATAGAAAATTTTCGTGACCGATTGGATTGAACGACTTTGTGTGGGTCTACTAACCGACTAATTACGTTCGTTTGCGAAGTTTCGTTTGAGAGAAAGAGAGTAGACCCCAGAAGGCGTCCCAGTGTGACCGCGGCGCTCGGTCCGAGGCACTTGATATGTAGCGAGCGCAGCTTTGCATGTTTGCTCAAGGAGCCAGTAATGGATATGCTTACCTCACCTCGCTGCGCCGCGTATTGCGCGGAACACGGACATGCTTGTTACTAGAACCACAGAATAAGTTTTATTTTTATTTTTATCCACTACAAGTAATAACTAGTACCTAGAACTTATAGATTTGCCGTTACACAAATTAAAAAAAAAATAGCAGTCATAGAGGGAATTTAAAAAAAAAAAATTACCTTTTAAATAATTAAAATATAAACTAAAACTAAAGGCATTCAAGTTTAATTACGAATGTAGTATATTTGTATTTAAGACCTTTTGTCTTCGTAACAACGCGAGCATGTCGGTGTTCGCGAGCATGTCGGAGCGAGATGTCGGTGACGCGAATCCACAAGTTTACCCCCTACCAAAAAGTGCTCAACGCGGCTAAAGAAGTTTTCACTTCAAAAAGCCGCCAAGGAACACTTATTGAGTCGAAGCTATTATACAACTAGCTGATGCCCGCGACTACGTCCGCGTGGATTAAGGTTTTTTGGTTCCCGCGGGAACTCCTTAGTTTTCCGGGATAAAAAGTAGCCTATGTGTTATTCCAGACTATAATCTATCTCTGTGCCAAATTTCATCCAGATCCGTTCAGCCGTTCGAGCGTGATTGAGTAACAAACATCCATACATCCATACATCCATACATCCATACATCCATACATCCATCCAAACTTTCGCATTTATAATATTTATTTGATTGTCGAATTTCTTAGTGACCAAGTTGTAGGGAAGCAATCGACTTTGGGTCCAGCGCTCCACAGGATCCATACTAATATTATAAATGCGAAGGTGTGTCTGTCTGTCTGTATGACTGTCTGTCTGTCTGCTACGCTTTCACGGCTCATCTGTTTAACCGATTTTGATGTTTGATTTTGATTTTGATAATTTTAGTGTTATTTTAGTACGTTTTTTTACGATAAGTTATATATATTCCCATTGCTGGTCAAAGGCCTCCTCCTCCTCCTCCAAAATAACGTGATACCGATCAGTAAATATGTATTTGGTCGTGACTTTAACGACATTTTCAGCTGATTTTAATGAACAAGCGCCATTGTCCTGTGGCTATGCAAATAATGATTATATATATTTTAACCATTATTAATATTTATTATATCGGGATTAAGGGATATTTGCCAGGATTTAAGCCTGGGATTAAAATACCTATCTACTGGTAACTCTGGATGATTATTTGGATAAAATCCATACAAGTTCATTGAGGAATATTGAGCTGTTTTTATTGTCAAAATCCTTTTGATAATTTCAATTGAGAATGAGATCCTTACAATATTATAAATCCACGCGTATGAAGTCGCAGGAATCAGCTAGTTTTTATTCCTTATTCTTATCCATATGAGGAAGCAAAACATTTTTTAAAAGAAATCGGCCATCGTAGAGGGAAAGGGGCTGCGACCCACGTTCTGGTTCCTACATGGTTCAAAGGTTATATCCATCGCCATTCAGCGTGGCAATGCTGCAAGCTTGATGGGTACCTTTGGCCCAGGGGCAACCAGAGGTGGTCTTTTGATTAGGGTTTTATTTTTATTTTTTGTTAGTAGGTATGCTAGTGCTACGCTTTCACGGCCCATCTGTTCTACCGATTTTGATGAAATTTGGTACATAATTTATATCCCAGGGAAGAACATAGTCTACTTTTTGCCAATCAAATAGTCGCGTATGCAATAGCAAATTTTTACGCGTAGTAAGTAGGCACGTTGACATCGACAGTTTGTATGAGAGCTGCGCAAAAAAGAACTTGCACCTCTCAGTAGTGATCACTCACGCGCCCGCAAGGGTGTGGGTGAGCATGATCGGGGCAGAGCCCCCTGCATGCGGGAGCAACCGCCTGGCGTCAATACGTCAGGGACTTTAGGTCGGCCGGAAAGGGCCTATTGAGGACAAGTGGTGGACTCAGTGCCGTCGCGGACCGGCCCTGCCGGGTGAGACCCTGTGAAGGGAGGCCCAGCAGGGACCTAGCAGCGGTCAGGCGGGAGTCCACCATTGTGCAAGGTTGGTCTATGTGTTGTGTGTTATCACCGAGGGCTCAGACGCATGAGGAGAGTAGCTTCCCGATGCCTTCGGTGATGTTGATGGTGGGGTCCTTGCCGACTCGCACCTCAGCTCAGATACGACTAAATGATTGGCGCGAACTATACGCATTACCAACATAATATGGCTACGCTATAAATAGGTCAACTAGGTAGGTAGGTATTAGGTCATCGAAACAAACTGTCAGTCTCAACTCTCAACATACAAACAGCAAAAAAAAAACGAATGCAATAAACATTGACTCAATAACGGACGTTTTGCCAATCAACAAATCCTATAAAACATCCTTCCGCAAACAGGAATCGAACCCGCTTCCCATTGACGGGGTAATTAGCTAATAACGTGCGCAAACGTGAGTGCGGCATCAAAGAGACGTGTATCCAGCCGTTTTAGCGATATTAGTGTTTGTAGGGATCCGTAGGTAGTAGGTAAACATCTAAGTGAGTTTAAAATTTTAAAAATCCCGTGGGACCCCTTTTTGTCTGCCTAGTTGGTCTAGTGGTTAGCATGTTCGACTGTGGCCGACGAGGTCCCGGGTTCAAGTCCCGGGTCGGGCCTTAACAAGTATTGGGTTTTTCTTCTCAGTACTAGTCCGGAGTTAGGAAGTATACGTTGATTCACCCTCGTGCCTCGGAAAGCCGTCGGTCCTGCGCCAGATCTCTCTCCGGTCGTGACAGATCTTCCGTCCCATCGGGCTATGAGAGCAAAGGCATAGAGAGTGCACCTGTGTATGCACACACACTTGTGCACTATAATATCTCCCGCGCAGATGGCTAATATCTGTGGAGATGGGCCATGAAAATGTTAAAGACAGATATACTGCACACTTTCGCATTAGTTAAGTAAGTATGGATTGGTTCTGAATAATGGGTCAAATTAATATGATAAAATAAGACAGGATTATGTACGGAACCCATTCATGTTATAGTAATTTCGTTCCCGCGGAGGCTGCAATTAAGAAATGAGGAGTCCTAGATTAAATGGACGCGCGGTACAAATATCAGCTGAATCCTGACCCCCGATACATTGCAAATTGTTATAAGAGATTTCACCGTCTTATCTATACTTCTCTGCATTAAGATCCAATGATCATTGGTTTATCCGTTGGAGTTATAAATTATAATGGCCCCATTAAACAGCTCAGAGTCACTCAGAGGGCATAGAGGAAACTAGGTATGTTCGGAGTTCCTCTACATGATGAAATCCGATAAAATCCATAATTATATACTAAAATTATAAATGTGAAAGTTTGGATGGATGGATTGATGGATGGATGTTTGTTACTCAATCACGCCCGAACGGCTGAACGGATCTGGATGAAAATTGGCACAGAAATAGATTATAGTCTGGAATAACACATTGGCTACTTTTTATCCCGGAAAATTAAAGAGTTCCCGCGGGAACGCGGACGAAGTCGCGGGCATCAGCTAGTAATTAATAAATTAAATTAATTAACCGATGCAATTAACCAACGTAGTTACTTGCAAAGCTGAAGTAGCCTAGTTCGAAGAACCGATGGATGTTGGGATCCCAAAGTGCTAAATTGGTGACATCCTATTGGAAAGGACAACGTTGGCATACTGCGGAGAGCAGACCCTTCCACTAGGTGGACAGACGAAATGAAGCCAGTCGCATGGGCCAGGGAGCCGATGGGATTCTGGTTTCGGGGCGTGTAAAGGTAACAAAAGACCTATATGTGCAACAGTTGACGTCAATGTGTATTTCACTAGCTAATGCCCGCGACTTCGTCAGCGTAGATTTAGGTTTTTTGGTTCCCGCGAGAACTCTTTATTTATCCGGGGTAGAAAGTATATACTGATGCCCGCGACTTTGTCCGCGTGGAATAGGTTTTTTAAATTCCCACGGGAACTCCTCAATTTTCCGGGATAAAAAGTAGCCTCAACTATACCCATCCAAAAAATTACGTCGATCCATTGCTCCGTTGCAGCGTGATTGAAGGACAAACCAACAAACCAATAAACCAACAAACAAACACACTTTCGCATTTATAATATTAGTATGATTCCAGACTATAATCTATCTCTGTGCCTTTCATCTAGATCTGTTCAGCCGTTCTGGCGTGATTGGGTAACAAACATCCATCCAAACTTTCGCATTTATAATATTAGCATAGAATTAGTATATAATATTACATTTAGATTACATCATTTCACTTCTGGCTTAACTCAGGGGAGTGCTGCAGTGCTGGCAATAGAAAGAGTTACTCTAGAGATTCAAGGATCATTGCTACACCGTACACTTGCGGGCAGAATAACTGTACCTACACTAAAAATATTAATATAATAAAACCAGGTGCCACACTGCAAACGCTTAGAGCAATACTTACGCAGTCATAATGTAAGTTTGATGTCGCGTACCTTGACGTTCCTTAAAATAAGGATTATAATTCTATAAGACGCAAGTCAACAACAATGAAACAATGTTGCTTTAAGCGTTGGCAGTATAGCTCTAAACCTCACGTCAAGTTTTAAATCACACATACATTGATCGCATTACAGCGTTCGATCACGTAAAGTGATCGAGTAAAGTGCTAGCAAAAGACAGAGTCACTCCACAGATCCGAAGATCATTGCTACACTGTACACTTCAGTTGACCAAATTAATTGTGCACTAACAATATATTGTAATTTAAACCTGCGATCAGCCCCCCGATTACGTAAGAATTGTTCATCAAACGTTAAAGATTTTTGTCAAAGTAAAATAAACCATAATCGCATTGAATTAGAGCTCAATTTCGTCTGCCCATTCTTATACGTTTAGGTATGAACGATACTCGAACGTATAAGAATGGATACACGAAATTGAGCTCTAATTTCATGATGTTATGGTTTATAAACTTTGACGACGAACTTTAACGTTTTGATCGGACATTCTTACATGATAAGGGGGCTGATCAGTTTACTTCGGATTCGCCTCAGAAATTTAGAATGGCATACAGATAGATAAATCTAAGCATCTAACCTACGAGTAGGTTACCAAACCAATAGGTTAAGAATGGATTTTTGAAAATACAAACCCTAAAGGAGTAAAATAGGAGTCTGAAATCAAACACGTGCGAAGCCACGGGAAAAACTACTCTAATATAATGCATTAAAATACCTTTTAAAATACCTGATTCAGTCTTTCGAGATTTTAACAATTTTTTGGTAGTAGATAATAGTTAGGTTAGTTAGTAGTTGTTTTTCTCTTGTCTCTAAAGGTTATCAGCCGAGCGATCGCGTAACTTCTGCATCAATCATTGATACATCGCAATCACCTCTGATTGGTTAACACTCTTCCACTATTGGACATAATCCATTGACGCAGCAAGAATGCCATAAATTCAGCCAATTACAACAATTGATACTGTAACAATGATTGATGCAGAAGTTACGCGATCGCTCGGCTGGAAGAGATCGTCTTAGGCGAAAAGACCTTTGCATACTGTATAGTCCTATTCGTTGTTTAATGTCTTCTTTGAATCCGTGTACTTGTGTGCAATAAAGATTTAAATATAATTAATAGTATTATACTATATCTTATTATAGTTATATTATAAACGTTTTTAATTGAAATTTTATATCAATGCGCTCTTTTTTTGCAACAAAGTGTATTTTCCTATGCAGGCGCATGTGCTTGATTCAGGTAATTTTCTTTTTAATTAAAGTTCAGATACCGTGAAAAAAAGCTGCCCCAATAAAAAAGCCGATAGTGCAGAGCTTTCGTATTTGCTTTGCTTAAGAAAAAAGTTGGACTAAAGCTATAGTTTAAAGACCATAATAGCTAATCGACTAAAGCGGGACTAGAACATTGATAAATTCAAGTAGGATAGTTAGTAGTTTGTTTTACTACAATTATGTTTTCACTGTAGTCTGTGATCTACCTGGCGGTAAGTGATGTTGCAGTTTAAGACCACTGGGTTATCACGCATTAAGATAATATTAGTTTGAATGTGAAAATTTTATGAAAGCTTACCTTCCTAAAATCCCAAACAACTTAGGTTTTATAGAGGTTGTAAAACGTAAAAACATAGAAGAGAAAAATTCACTTTTCCCCTCCTAAGCAAACCATAACAAAAATTGTATGCTCGAAATGAAAGTGCGAACGAGCCTCGCTAAATAGTTTGTCGTAAAATTCTCACCAATTCGGATTGGACGGGCGAATATCCCGCGCCGTATAATAACTCGGTAAAACACGCTTTTTACGACACGGGGATGGCATTGGGATGTTCTAGGAATTAGGGACAGTTTACATGCTCCTTGTTTTCTTTAAATTATAAAGAACTAGCTGATGCCCATGACTTCGTTCCCGCGGGAAATCTTTAATTATCCGGGATAAAAAGCTTGTGTGTTATTCCAGAATATAATCTATATATATATCTGTGTTAAACATCATTTACTGGACGTCAATAAGTGTAGTGCATCTACCTAAATTGAATAAATATTTATGACTTATGACTTATGACATCCAGATCCGTTCAGACGTTCTGGCGTGATTGAGTAACAAGCATCCATCCATCCAAACTTTCCCATTTATAATATTAGATAGTATTGATTAAATACCTATTTATTAAACAAACGATAATTAATGGTACCACTCATATTATTTAAAGTAAGAATGTGTTGTTTATTAAAGATAAATGTTAGGTAATTTTTTGTGCGATCGTATAATTATCAAAACTGTACCCATTACTATTGCATAAAATTGCCAAAATATTTTCTAATTTTTTCCACAGTGAATCGACGCTCAGATAAATTGCAAACCACGGGCACACCTATACCTTTGTATACACTTCCAATGTGTACCTATACTAATTTTGTGCTAGAATGACTGAATTTTGTGCTGTCATCCTTTTCTAGTCTTGCTCTGTCACTCCACAGCTCCGTCTAGACGTATCTGTTGGATGACTGGCAGAAGAAAGAGTCTCCTTCAACTGTGCCACGGCCATACTTATGCAACGATCTGGCTTAGTAAGGTAAGGATACAAACACTCCACCACCACCACCACCACTACAGCCCATCGACGTACCACTGCTGGGCACAGGCCTCCACTCTCATAGGAGAGAGGGAATTAGACCTACCACGCTGCACCGATGCGGGTTGGCGGGCTTTAACGATTATTATCATATTGTTATCATACAAACACTTACAGTGTCAAAAATCATATAAATCATAAAACTACAGTCGCCGAATGTAATCCCAGCATGCAGCGACAGTCGCGAAGCTGATTGTCGCAATTGTCTATGAAATTAGATTACCCGCTCCATTGTACCTACTCGTATGCACAAACGCCTTTCATCTCGCATACTCTTGTATTACTTACGTTATTACCATGTTTAACAATTTTCTCTATATTTTCTTCGCTCTTTTTTTCCTCTATTTTTTCATCCCCACAATCTGGATGTTTGGTTTAGTAATAATCAAACTACTTAGCTAATTTTTTTTTCGCATTAATCACTAGGTAATCAATTACATTTCAATTAATAATTATTAAGCTAAGTCACGGTAATATTAACCGTGGCTAAGTATAGATTACATTCCAAATAAGTTGTATTACGATTCGCTAAAAAAAATACTCTTTTTTTAATCATAAAATTATGAAATACTTATAAACAGTAGTTTTATTTTTAATCTTTATTTTACTCTATGAGTCTACCAAACAACACTTAGCGTGGTGGACTATCATCAAACGTATAATCACTGCCCCACTAGTTATAAACGAAACTATTAAATAAAATAAAAAAAAAATTCGAACTGTTTAAGGAGTTCATAGACGCCTGCGTGTCAAAAATCATGATTGAACTCCCTAAATAGTTCGGGTAATACATTTTAAGCTTTCAAATGAATACGATTTTCATACACAATTGCCCCAAGTCAACCAACCTAATATGTTCTAAATTCTAATAAAAATAAAACTAAAGTGTTAACGTTATAATCAATCTTCTACCAAGTCCAATTCCCCTCATAAACGATAATCGCGTATAAGGTAAGATGAAATCAGCCTAATAAAAAAACCCTATTCCCTTAAACATTTAATAAAAACAGCCGTCTTTGAACACGACGGGGCAATACCGCTCTCATATAAAAAACAGTTAACTGTCCGACAAAAACCGTTATGTCGCACGTCTATCACCGAAATCGGTAACTCCTCGAAAACAATTGCCCACATATACCCCGGCCAAATTGCATTTCCAATTCATGAAGCCAGTTATCCATAGCCCTTCTCTTTTACTCTTAGTGGCAGGGTTGCCACCTGGATTAACCTGGTTTAATCAGCACATCTCAGTTTATAAAATAAATCTCGACTATAACCCTTAATTTAGTAACGAATGAGATACATATTTATTTGCATTAGTATATCGAATTTCGATCTACAATGCGAAATCGGTTTGAGCTGTGTGTTGATTTCTATAGTAATTGTCACTTAGTTTTCCTTATAAAGTACCCATACTAATATTATAAATGCGAAAGTGTGTCTGTCTGTCTGCTACACTTTCACAGCTCATCCGTTCAACCGATTTTGACGAAATTTGGTACAGGGGTAGGTTGTATCCCGGAGAAGGACATATGCTACTTTTTATCCCGGAAAATTAAAGAGTTCCCACGGGTATCAAAAAATCTTAATCAATGCGGACGAAGTCGTGGGCATCATCTAGTGGGTAATAACTATTTAGTAAAAAGGAACAACTTAGAAAGCCTCGCGTACCTACCTATGTACCTATGTACGCAGGCTCCTCTGGGCACGTGCCCAGGGCCCCGCAATCGATGGGTCCCCCTAGTTCCTGCCAGATCACCGATGTTCAAGAAAAAAAAGAAGAAAGAAAGTGTTTAATATGACAGTTGAATAAATCTAGAATATTGCTTATTCTACTCCAAATGCCTGTTTTAAGAAATATTCCTATGTCAAATTTATAGGGGCCCCACTACCCTCATGTGCCCAGGGCCTCCAATAGGTTAAAGACGGCCCTCTTAAACTCTATAACTATTTGATAAGAGGATGTGAAAAGATGAATATCTCAGCGGTTCGAAATAAACACAGGAAGGAAATCGCTTCGTGCGCATTCGTTGAATTTCGGCTACGTACGGATGCAGACCTTGACGATGCCTTGCGGTATGCCGCATGCGTGACAATCCACTTTATACTTTGTACGCAATGCTGACAACCCTGGAGAGAGCCTCGTTTTCTCGCCACTTCACACCTCGCAGGATCTCTTCTATGAATAATTTTTCGTAGGATCTTGTTGACTTAATTTTATATCGGGTTCCTTTTCTTTTTAACGTAGGTGTTCCGACTTCGCGCCTTCCATTGTATTGTATAAAGATTACGCGTAATGTAATACTATTCCTTTGTTTCCATAAAATTGCTGGAATGGAATTGGAATTTGCTGGAGTACTGAATAGGTTTTTTATTTGTATGTATTTGGGATACGCTTGACGGGCATAACCATGGGTGGAATTCAGGCCTTAAATATATTATTTAAGGTTTTTTTAACTTCCGCGGTAACTCCTTAATTTTTCAGGATAAATGGTGCAACCTACCCCTGTAGCAAATTTCATCGAAATAGGTTGAAAAGATGGGCCATGAAGCGTAGCAGATAGTCAGACAAGGGACACATTCGCATTTATAATTTTAAGTATGGAAGTTTGGATATGGATTAAGCTTTCCGTTCCCTGGTTATCCTGGACCTGGCAAAGTTACATCTGCTTAGTTCTATATCTACTTAACATTTAATACAACATAGCGAGCAAACGAGCAGGTGGGTCACCTGAGTTAAATCACCGCCCATGAAAATTTACAGCACCAAAAAAAAAAACTGCCAACGCGTTGCCGTCTTTTGAAGAATTCGTTTGTTTCTTCTTGTTTTGAAGTAAGTTTCAACGAGAGACTTTTTGAGTTCGATCCATCATATTATGTACTTAATTCTAGTGTGTACCTTACAGTATTTCAATAGAACAGTATATTAATAAAATCGCATATCTGTTTAATCAACTATAAAGACTTCACACAAGAGGTTGAACAGGGGGGTTACTACCATCGCATAAAACAGTATTATTTCAAAATGGCTGTTTAATGTCACGTACTTTGACGTCCTTAAAATAAGGATCATAATGGTACAACTCGATCGCCAACAATATTAAAACAATACGGGATTTAAGCATCGATATATTATATTAAGTAGTAGATGGGCCCTTTCATAGAAAAAAAATTGAGAGAGAGAGAGAGAGAGCGAGAGCGCGCTCACCTGTATAAGCCTGTCCTTGTCCCCGCCATAGCGCTGTCCCGCTTTTCAGACTAGGTGGCGTTAGTAAAATAAGTCCACATTCCTTGTTTGACAGGGCCCGTCTATGTAAATTGAGGTCGTTGGATTTAAGCAATGGTAGTATGCTACGTGAACATATACGGTAGGAGAACAGTTAACCATGAAAAGGCTATATAGTTAGCAGTAACCGGCGCAGTTCCAGTTAACCGCGCGGCTAGACGGCCGCCAAACCTAGCTCCTGGCCTATGGTGGCTCTATAATCTGCCATTCCTATGCAAATTCGCACCCTGAAACAACTATGACTTTATATAAAGACGGGCTTCGCGGTAAAGACTGTGCATTCAACCTGAATCAATTTAAAGGAAATTAAAAAAAACTGCATGAATCTGGCAAGTTTCTGAAAGCGAAAAAAGACAAGTTAGACTGATACAGGGTAGAGATAGTAACGTCATGTAAAAATCATTGGATACAAGCCTTAGCTTTAAGTTTAAGTTACAATACAACATAAAAAGTAACCGTCTTATTCAAACCTGTATCGCATTAAAAAAGCTAGATTTAACTTTTTTTTCAATAAATAACAAGGTACAGTCCCACAAACTTATCTGTATAAATAAATAAATAAATAAATAAATAAATAAATAAATAAATAAATAAATAAATAAATAAATAAATAAATAAATAAATAAATAAATAAATAAATAAATAAATAAATAAATAAATAAATAAATAAATAAATAAATAAATAAATAAATAAATAAATAAATAAATAAATAAATAAATAAATAAATAAATAAATAAATAAATAAATAAATAAATAAATAAATAAATAAATAAATAAATAAATAAATAAATAAATAAATAAATAAGTAAATAAATAAATAAATAAATAGGTAAATAAATAAATAAAAACTAAACTGTCATAAAATTTGTTCCGATTTTGGCCACCAGGCCAAACAAGTTAGAGTTGTGAGTACTTCTTTTATATTCAGGGCTTTCACATAGTTTTGAAGCGAGTGAACATCAAATAATATGTCATAAACTCGAGTGCACCTCATTCTCAATGTTTGGAGCGGCGTCCGTAAGTGAATTTTCGCTTTATGCACCCACTTGACTCTGCTACAGAAGGTTTATCCTTTGATTATACTTCGAGAAAGTTCCGAAGAAACCCGATGAGCCCCCGAGCGACGACGCGGGCTCCGATAGATGAGAATTGTTTCAAAAACTCCCACTTCTGATGACAAAGACCCACTTCCGCCCATTGATATACAAAAGCTTAAGGAAATATTAAACTTTTATTATCTTATCCACTACCGAACCCGTTTAGATTGGATTTTGGCCAATAGCGAAAACTCTTTCGCCTCTTTCGCCAGGGGGTTTCAACTATCATAAACACAACCTATCACAAAAATCGAAACTGCAACAATGATTGATGCATGAAATATTATAAATGCGAAAGTGTGTCTGTCTGTCTGTAAGTATGTCTGCTGCGCTTTCACGGCCCATCTGTTCAACCGATTATGATGAAATTCGGAACAGGGTTAGGTTTTATCTTTTTTTTTATTTATTTAAGGATAAAACCTAGCCCTGCCTAACCTAGCCTTCAATCCACGCGAATGAATTCGCGGGCATTAGGTATCTAGTATTCACATAAACTTTTATAAGTGCTTTTGATTCGTCGATTGAATCTATACCGCTGGTTCGGAGTGCCGCTTGGAAACCTACAGATGAGGAGATGTAGAACGGAAAAAAATCTTTTATCTTTTTAGATTTAGTAACTTCCTAGTTTAGAGAATTTCATGTAGTAGGTACGGCACCTGTACAGCATCAGGATTGAGGATTTGGAGTCAAAACTTTTTATGGTACCACCTCCTTCCTCCGCTTCCTCTAACCACTATTCATCAAAAATTTTCAAATCGGGTTAGAAAGCACGGAGATAATATGCACCAACATACATTAAAAAAAAGACGCGCCGAATTGAGAACCTCCTCCTTCTTTGGAAGTCGGATAAAAATTGATAAGACGGATGTTACATCCAAAAAAGTGGGGCCTCTCTAAAATTTTCTTGTTGCTAATGCATCGAGTGGGATATCAAATGAAAGAGGAGAAAATTCTGAGTTTATCAATATGTATAAAGTGCTGTTTTAAAATATAACAAGTGACAGAAAAACAATTTTCTAGTATTATTTACGGAAATAATATTGCAAAATGGTTTTTCTGTCGGGTTAAAGTTTTTTAAACCTTTCTATCGTGTAAGTTTAGTAAATCTAAAACTAGGCCAGCTATATTAGGTAACCGGCACACAAAATGCTGCACACGCTCCTCGTGAGGCGTTCGAAAGGTTGATTTTAAGCTGGTGCTCTGTTTATTTTAAGCTGCAGCTTGTTTTACTGAGTCGGATCACGTCGGCGCCGCGACGCGAAACCAAAAATGGCTGAAACAGTACGTAAACGCTGCCAAGTCGCTTCATTAGGGTACTATGTTTGTGTCTTTTGTCGGTAAACTTGATGCTACTTCCGTGTTTTGTGGTTTGAGGATAACAGAATTAGCTAAGCGTGGCGGTTAGTCTAGTCAGTATGACTGCCTCGTTGGTCTAGTGGTTGGCATGTTCGACTCGTCGACCTAGAAATTCTCAGTACTAGTGTGGTACTAGCCCGGAGTTAGGAAGTTGGCGGTGTTTCACCCCCGTGCCTCGGAGAGCACGTTAAGCCGTCGGTCCCGGTTATTATTACTAACATGATAATAGTCGTCATAGCCCGCCAACCCGCATTGGAGCAGCGTGGTTTCCCATTCCCAAATTGACCCTGCCGGGGATCGAACCCGGGACCTCCGTGCGTTGAGACAACAGCACTCAACACTGGGCCACGGAGGTCGTCAAACTCCGCAAGGAATAAAAGGATTTATTTATGTAACTTACTTTTGTGCATTTAAAAAAAAGACCAATAGCCCATTGTATTGCAGTTTATTATAATGATTCTCCAAATTGAATCCCCCGTCAAAAAGCCAAACGGCCTGCGAATCCCTTCACAAGCAAGCGTCCCTTGCTCCCTTGGTCAAGTATTTGCATTGGAAATTCATAATAATCTCATTACCCGTGCCCTTTGATTGCTCCCTCAGCCTCGCTCCGGACGGACGGACGGACATATTGATTTTTGTTATTAAACAATACAAGGGCGTGTTTACTTTGGAGACAAGGTTCCGTAGCGGGATTATACCTGAATTTTCACGGGAAATTCCCATAATCTTTGTGTACATGTCTCTTGGAGTCAAATTCAATTGTAAATTTTTGTTCAAATATACTTTTAAAGTCAAACTTCACCTAAATATTCAACCATTAATCTCTAACTTCTAGATATAATACTACAATATACTAAAATTCAATACATTCATAAATACCCATAATACCATGGTACCATGCCCGGGTTCGATCCCGGGCTGGGTCAATTTGGGAATTTATAATTTCTGAATTTTCCCTGGTCTGGCCTGGTGGGAGGCTTCGGCCGTTGTTATTTACCTTCCTACCGGCAAAGACGTGCCGCCAAGCGATTTAGCGTTCCGATACGATGACGTGTAGACCGAATAGAGGTATGGGTTTTATATAACTGCTATGCCCCTAACAGGTTAACCCGTTACCATCTTAGACTGCATCATCACTTACCATCAGGTGAGATCGCAGTCAAGGCCAAACTTGAGATGCACGGAGCGGCGCGGCAAGTAGCGGCAATTATTATTTGTATGAGTTTGTACGAGGCCGCGTAGCGCAGTGTATCTCCTTGCCGCGTTACTTAAGTGGGCCCAGCTCTGTACAAAAACTAAACTAAAAATAAAATTTGGTTACGGAACCCTAAGTCCAGTAGCCCAGAAAAATTAAACCCAATTAGTCACCGGTCTGTGTAAATGTGTTTTTATTTGCCGACCAAATGGACAGCAAAATGTGTTAAAATAATAGTAAAGCGGGTAGTATTTTTGAATGGTAACTTTTATTGTTTGTTTTTGAAATGGACAGGATTATGGGGTTGTATTGAGAAGGGTCAAGGGTCAGTCGAAAATAAGGGTAACTTTAAACATGGAATCTAATTTAAAAAATAAGTTAGATAAGAGTTGAGACGATAGTCAAACAGAATCTTATTCTGTTGATAAACAGACTTTCATATATTATGCCCTTGATCATTGTCTTATAAAAGACCCAAAAATCATATTATTGAAATATCAACGTATTTTTAAAATTAAATAAAGTATAATATTGACGTGGTTATGCTTGTTGCTTCATGACATACTACTCTGTCAAGAAAGTACCGGGAAAAGGTCTATAATATACAAAATGTTAATTATTATTCTAAATTTATTGTATCTCGTTCAAAGTAGGCCCCTTCGGAAATAATACACTTACGCCAACGAATAATCCAATTTTCAAAGCATTTTTTAAAGGCATTTTTCGGAATCGACTTCAGTTCTTGCCGCTAATTCTCTTTTACATGTCTTCTATCGATCGAAAACGGGTGCCACGAAGTGGTAATTTGAGTTTTGGAAAGAGAAAAAAGTCGGCCGGAGCCATATCATAGCCATATCCGGTAGTTGTTCGATGGTATTTGTTGAGTTTTTGGTCAAAAATTCATTCACAATGATGGCCTTGTGCCTTTTAGTTGAAGACGTTGATGGCCGACCAGAGCGAGGCAAATCTTCCACTACATCGCGACCACTTTTGAATGCATGGTACCACTCGTATGCACGTGTTTTGATAAAGTCGATTCCCCGTAAGCTTTCTGCGACATTTTCAGCGACTCTGGACACGAAATTCCATTTGCGATGCAAAATTTGAGACAAACTCTTTGTTCGTTATTTTCATTCATTGTAAAAATCGCAAAACACTATTGAGATGAACTGACAAAATGGCGCACTGTAAACAAAGTAAATAACAATTGACGCTCAAACTTCGCGGCGATATAGACGACAGTTGTGTCAACTTAGCGACAAAAAATAATTTTTGAATTGAATATGGAATTAGAAACACATGATGAATTCCTGGTACTTTTTTGACAGAATGTATAATGACAAACAGCAATAATATTTTTTCTCACCTCCGGGCGGAAAGCGTCAATTTTCCTCCCGCTGCGCTAAACGAAAATGCCGCTTTCCGCCTCCGTCGAGGAGAAAAATAGTATACACACCACGGGCAGTAAATAAGAAAGCCTCAGATCACATGTTTATTGACCTCGGCTTCGCCTCGGACAACAATTACATGTGATCTGAGACATTTCTTATTTTACTGCCCTAGATGTGTAATATACTATTTTCATCATACCTATTCGAAAAACGCATATTGCCTTCAGAGGATAGCGGGAGCAAAGTGTAACTTGTAGGCCCATGGGACTTTTCATTTCTCTCTTCTGATTGGTCCGAAGTTACGTCATCAATTTGTTGATCGAATATACGACTTTGCATTTCTCTGTTTTGATTGGTCCGAAGTCACGTGATCAATTTGTTGATCGGATATACGTCTTTACATTTTATTTAAACTTTAAATATACGTCTAAATAATGTCTATACAATTACATAGAAGGTTGATAGGAGTATCTTCTGATTGGTGCTTAAACGTATAGGTAATGTCCATACATAGTAGGTTGATACTCCTAGCTTTTTCTCATACGTAATGATGAAAAATAGTGTGTGTCACTCGGGGCCAAATTTTTTGTTCTCGGGCATCGTATATTGAATTCCTCGCTACGTTCAGGATTCTACTTTAGAACCCCTCGCTACGCTCGGGATTCTACTATAGAATCCTTCACTTCGCTCTGAATTCAAAATAGCGCCCTCGGGGAACAAAAATTTTCTTTGGCCCCATGTAACACAAATAACTATTTTGATTCCCGCTGGAACTCCTTAATAATTTTCCGGAATAAAAAGTAGCCTATGTCACTCTCCAGGTCCTAAACTATACCCATGCCAAACCAACGAACCAATAAACCCACAAACAAACACACTTTCGCATTTGTAATATTTTATGTATGATATGATACTAGACTAGATACTAGCTGATTAGTATAGTATAGTATGAAGTATGATGATTTGCTAATACAATATTATTATGATCGTTGGTCTAGTGGTTAGCATGTTCGACTGCGGCCGACGAGGTCCCGGGTTCGAGTCCCGGGTCGGGTCACAACAAGTCTGGGTTTTTCTGACAAGAAATTCTCAGTGCTAGCCCGGAGTTAGGAAGTTGGCGGTTTTTCACCCCCGTGCCTCGGAGAGCACGTTAAGCCGTCGGTCCTGCGCCTGATCTCTCTCCGGTCGTGTCGGATTTTCCGTCCCATCGGGCTATGAGAGTAAAGGAACAGAGAGTGCACCTGTGTTTGCGCACACACTTGTGCACTATAATATCTCCCGCGCAGATGGCTAATCTCTCTGGAGATTGGCCGCCGTGGCCGAAATTCGGTCGGGAGGACATTATTATTATGAGATTAAAAAAAAAAATACGCGCTGAATTGAGATCCTCCTCCTTTTTTGGAAGTCGGTTAAAACACACGAAGAGCTACGTGTACGAAGTCGCGAGTATCATCTAAAATACTCAATTTTTGACGACCTCCCAGGCGCAGTGGTGAGTGCTGTGGTCTCACAAGTGGGAGGTCCCGGGTTCGATTACCGGCAGGGTCAATTCGAGAATTTTTAAGTTCTGAATTTTCGCTGGTCTGGCCTAGTCGGAGGCTTTGGCAATGGCTTGTTACCACTTACCACCCTACCGGAAAAGACGTGCCTCCAAGCAATTTAACATTCCAGAGGCCGTGTAGAAACTAGAAATCGATTGGGGGTATATCAGCCATACTCCCAACAGGTTAACCCGCTACCATCTTAGAATGCATCATCAATTACCATCAGGTGAGATTGCAGTCAAGGGCTAACTTTTAATATAAAAGAGTCATCACTGTAGTAGACATACTTAATACGAGACTTTGTCTGTCAACAAGACGTTGTTACTACTAGTTTCTACACCTTTATATTTCGGGAAATGGATATCTCTAATATCAAGGTGTAGGGTCACATTGTTGTTTGTTTCCATATTACAAGCGTCGGTGTTGGCCTCGATAGCAGGAGAGGAGGTAGGTATAAGCTGCACCGGACACCAATGGATTTATCGTCAGAGGTTTAGACAAGGAAAGCGGCTTTGTCTTTGAGACAACAAACGAACCGAAGCAACGTATATTGAGGCGAATAAGAAATCTTATTTCGCTTCAGGACTCAGGAATACTGGGATGTAAGATTTATTTGCTAGTATTTACCTATTTGTCAGTATTTTTGGTATATATTAAATCCTGCATGAATATGTTAAACTCATAGTTAAAATCGTTGTAATTGGGACTAATTATAATTATTTCTTAAGTAGATGCCCGCGACTTCGTACGTGGGCTTTTTGATTCCCGCGGGAACTCTTTAGTTTTGTGTGTTAATTCAGAGTATAAGCTAACTCCATTCCAGCCCCCCAATCATGTAAGAATGGCCGATGAAATCGTAAAAGTTCTGCGGCAAAGTAAATAAACCATAACGGCATTAAATTAGAGCTCAATTTCGTATACCCATTATTATACGTTTAGGTATGAACGATACTCTAACGTATAAGAATGGATACATGAAATTGAACTCTAATTCAATGCAGTTATGGTTTATATTACTTTGACGCTGAACCATTACGTTTGATCGACAATTCTTACATATCGGGGGGCAGTTTAGTCGTTGTGGCGTGAAGGAGCAACAAACATCGAAACTTTCACATTTATAATAATCAATAATATGATACTTTTTATCCCGGAAAATTGAGAAGTTCCCGTGGGAATTAAAATTAGCTTATCCTAGTAAATAATAAACTGTAGCAGTAATTTCCACGGAATAATTAAGACCCCTGTTCACAGAAGAAATTCAACAATAAACTTAGCAGTCGTAAGAAATACCTTCTTATATGACCATCCTACAATTCTATCACTTCACGCTACATAGCGTTTGTATATAGAGCATAGGTAGGTCTGTTCCTTAATTAACGAGAGGGCAGGTTGCGAGTGTGAGTCGAACACTAGCCGTAAAGTTAGTGACGGTACATTGACCGCGATTTGCGATGCGTTGCGTTCACGCACCACCTGGAAACACACGGTAGTATGTTTTGCGCTGACAACTCATAAAATAGATAGTATGTATTATATATATCGTCGTCCTCAACTACTAGGTTTCTTGTAAGGACTTCTACAGTTCTACACGCCAAGGTCTTGCGCGTCGGATCCAGCGGATCCCCTCAGGAAGTCACAAATATCTGTGACTCGCTTGGTGTGGTCTATCATCATGGTCTATTGTCTGTCTTGCATCTTCTAGGCAAGCGCGCTCCACCTCAGGCTGCATCTCCTCTTGTAAGCAAGTCTGATTGCAGCCAAGCGCTAGCCTATATATTTTAAAAAAACCACTGGTGGGTTCACAATTGAGTCATTTTAAAAGGCCACGATTACACTAGTAAGTTTTACTCCCTTACGTTAGTCGATTAAATGAGTAACTTACATCATACCTATTAATGCAAACTGTCTTGTAGATTGCGAATCATATGCAAATGTTATTTTTGCAAGTTACTTACGCACGCTATTTACGTAAAAACTTACAATTCTTTATAAATAATATAGAGTTTATTTAAACATATCTAAGGGTAATCAATTTCTCTCTCTGTTCTCATTCATCCAACACAAATAGGTACAGTAGCAACGATAACAAGCGTCATTATTCTAGAGTTCGCTCAAAATCAGCTTATTCTCGTAATCGCAGGGGTAGGTGTGCGACGTGTCCAATCAGCCCCCGACACGTGTCATTCCGCACCCCTTTTTGCACGCATTCCTTTGATTTGGCGTTCACAGACGGGCGGTTGTGACGCGGCGTTTTTTAATTTCATTAAATGATAACAACATGCTAATTTAGAATCCTTCACTTCGCTCTGAATTCAAAATAGCGCCCTCGGGGAACAAAAATTTTCTTTGGCCCCATATAACACAAATAACTATTTCTTTTTTAACGCACTCTCCAGGCCTAACAAAAAGTTTGAAAATACATCAACACATTTATGAATGAGAATAAAAATACGATAAGGATTATTTGAGATGCACGAAGCGGTGTGGCACGTAGCGGCAAATATTGTATGAGTTTGTACGGGACCGCGTTGCGCGGTGCATCTCCGTGCCGTGTCGCTTATGTGGGCCCAGCTCCATACAACCTCATAAAAATAATACTTGCTGCTACGTGCTGCACTGCGCCACACCTCTGTAGAGCGGCTAGACATTTATTGTGTTCTCAAATCGTCTTAAAAAACGCTCGTCTGCGGCGTGGCCTAAACCTCGTGGGACGCAACAGCGGCGCGTCGCATGTGACGGATTAACATTATCATTTGACACTGCATTTATTTAACTAGACTGCTGCCGGTACTGTTTGTTTACGGATGAATTTATCACGGTATTAACGTCTGGGTAACCAACCATAACACTAGCTTATTCCATAATAACATAATTAAATTTATATAAATATTTGTGTTTAGGTATTTTAAATAAGTTTTATGTAATTTAATATTTATGTATGTATTTAATATCTATGTATTATATTAAAATATATATTTATTATAAAATATAATTTTTATCTATTTATAGTATGTACTATTGGAATGTAGTTTATTGACCGAGCGAAGCGAAGGTCTCTGAGTCTACTTGAGTGACTTTGCACTTGTCCGTCCGTCCGTCCGTCCGTCTGTCAGAGCCTTATAACTTCTGAATTACTGAACGTAATTACTTCAAATTTCTATATACTATGTGACAAACCGATGGCCTCCAGCCGAATATGGCTTAAAAAGTTTTAAAAATCTTTATTTCAGGGGGGCTAGAAGCGAATGCGAAGTAAAATATTTTTTATAGCGTTACATAGGGTTGCGGTATATCATTTTAAAGATAATTGGAAATAGAGTCCAAAAATATATTTTTTTTAATTTTTCCCCTAAAATTGGCGAAATGTGGGGCTTTCAAAGTGGAGATTTTCTAACGTCCAAAGTTGACCTCAGAACTCTCAATTTTCTGAAAGGCTGAGCCTGAAATTTGATCAATTATTTGAATTATATCCTGTACTTGAGCAAAAAATACTAAAATTAGATAAATATAATAAGAAAACGAAATTATTTAATTTTTAATGAGCTTCAGTACTTTTAACAGAACTTCACAATGATGTCAATAGATGGCGCTCTGTGATACCGTGAGGTCTCAGTTCGGGGCGAACCACTAGTTAATTGTATTTTTTTTAAGATACCTAATCCTTCCAAACTTTTTTCATTCATTATAGACTTACACTTGACCATAATCACACCTGATGGGAAGTGATGATGCGGCCTAAAATAGGACGCGCTTGGCTAGAAGATACCTATTCACTCTTGATTTAAAGCTACCCGGATTCTAAGGCATTAAAAGTCATCAAATCAAATAAATATTATAAATGCGAAAGTTTGGATGGACGGATGTATGGATGTATGTTTGTTACTCAATCACGCTCCAACGGATGAACGGATCTGGATGAAATTTGGCACAGAGATAGATTATAGTCTGGAATAGCACATAGGCTCCTTTTTATCCCGGAAAATTAAAGAGTTCCCGCGGGAACCGAAAAACATCAATCCACGCGGACGAAGTCGCGGGCATCAGCTAGTTAGTCATATTTAACGAAACCATGGAGTTAAAATTTTCCACAATACTCAAAATTAGTTGGTACTCTGGGAATCCCTACAAACGCTTCGGAGTTAGTCACTAATCCGTTACGAACTGAAAGTTATTGCAACTTAATTAGGCGAGGTTCGTATCAGGACGGAGTTACGCGAAATTTCCGCTCCATGCTACAGCTTGAATCTCTATAAATGCGAAATAATTTAATTCTGAACAGTAAAATAAAATTGTTAGGTATAGTTATAATTTGAAGCGGCGATAACCTAGTAGTTTGGACGCCCGGTTTCCTATTCCGGTGGGTCGTGGGATTCAATCCTCAGGCACTTCCAACCTACGCCAATTCACGGCTGGCACGGCACGGGATTTTCATGCGACGAATCCATATCCATCCATACTTAATATTATAAATGCGAAAGTGTGTCTGTCTGTCTGTCCGTCTGTCTGCTACGCTTTCACGGCCCAACTTTTCAACCGATTTTGATGAAATTTGGTATAGGTGGCATCCCGGGAAAGGACATAGGATACATTTTATCCCGGAAAATTAAAGAGTTCCCGCGGGAATCAAAACATCTTAATCCACGCGGACGAAGTCGCGGGCAGACAAAGTCGCGGGCATCATCTAGTAGAAAATATATCAATGATGATCATCGTAGGTCCAAAAACACTTCAGGCACTAGCGGCAAACTATTAACTTTTCAGTGCTAGCCGTACATGATTTAAAATTTAAATTCGTCAATTCCAGAGCCAGCAATGAAATGAAGATGATTTTGATCTAATATTTTAGCGTAAAATTCATTTCTACTTTTATTTATCAATAAGTAACGTATCCACAGCATTAAATACAGCAATTACCAATTACAAATTTTTCCAAACCACCTAAATTGCGTCTACTGTCAAATAACTCAAGCCCAGTCGGCCAGTGATCAAGGGAGGCGGGCCGAATGAGCAACGTTATGGAAATTTAATTATTTTACAGCTGGACAGTAAAACAATGAATTTTGGGGGAGATACAGCCCGATGCATCTCATTTATTAGTGCCATGTTTCACTCTCTATTTCTTACAGTGAAGTTAAACGCAAAATTGGTACGATTTTCTAAAGTAATATTATGTGAAAGGCGATAGAATGTTTTATAGCCAAATACCGAAAAAATAAATGGATCTGCCAAGATTTTAAAACTCTAATTCTAAATGGACGACATAGCAGGGATCATATTTTAGTCTCGCTTATTCTTTTTACCGATATTTTATCCACCAGTGTGCTTGATATTTTATGATATTTTATCCAGCAGGCGCACAACGAGATTATCTCGCGACGAGAGAGAGAGATGTCGTTACCGGCAAATTTTTCATTTACCCTTTACATTTACATGCACAAAATGCGGTATATTACAAGAAAAAAATAGTCGTAAACATGTAAAAGTTCGTAGAGAAAAATACCATAGTTAAGAAATATTACTTTTATCTCTACTTTTGACGTACAGTAACCATGTTAGCTTCGGTAGACAGATAGAGATAACGGGTAGACATAATTTTACTCGTAGTGCGCATGCTAGCCATACAGGGTTAAAGAAGGGATAACTTCTTCTGCAAAAATAAAACCATCTTAAAAACGTCCGGAGTCCCGCAGCATCCCTCGGGGTATGGTGAGTAATTAAATAAGAGCCCGTCAAGCGGAAAAATAACCGCACACGCTCGCCTTCAGTCTTATCCGGGATGAATCTTAAATGCTCTTAGCTTACGTAATAATATTTAGGGTCAAGATATGATGGTTCGAGAATTTATGTCTTTATTTCAAATAGGTTAACCGACATCCCAACCGGTGCGTGGTCGAGTCCTTGATTTTTATTTGCTTACTAGATGATGCCCGCGACTTTGGCTTAATTACCGCGGGAACTCTTTAATTTACCGGGATAAAAATAATGTAGTAATAATATATGTATAGGCTTCTTATTATAAAAGGAAATGGTGACTGACTGACTGACTGATCTATCAATGCACATCTCAAACCACTGGACGGATCGGGCTGAAATTTTGCATGCAAATAGCTATTGCGACATAGACATCCGCTAAGAAAGGATTTTTGAAAATTCTACTCCTAAGGGGGTAAAATAGGTGTTCGAAACATACTAAAATTCTACATCATTGGTTCGAAATGTGTGTAGTCCACGCGGACATAAGTCGCGGGCATAAGCTAGTAAGCCTATAAACGGTCTCCTTTTTAAATTTCAGCTAGATGATTTCCATTCAAAAAAAATTGGAAATAATTTATACATATCTATTTTATTAGACTTTCCCCACACTTTTAATCTTTCGACGATATTGACATAGAAACCTCGATCCAATAAAACAAAGATAAGTATACTAGAAACTACGAAGAAATATTAGCATTCCGAAATAAGTAGCGAGACAATATATTCAATTAATATAAATGTTAATCCGGGTACGAAATACGAATGCCGGGTACCTCCCGCTTTCCGTTTACTTAAGAAAACCCCGTCTTGACAATCACAGGATTTGAAATTTATATCGGATGGGTAGCATGAATTTAGCTTGAGATTCTTCATACTTACTGTTTATTTTTCGGCTTTATATTATAGTTCAAAGTTCGAAGTAGGTTTATTCAAAATTGTTACTTACATAGAACACTTCATGAACGTCAAGTATATAAAAATAATATAACGTATAAGACGTGATGGTGATAAAACTAAAGCTACGAGGATTCCAAACGCTCCCCGGTTTGAGAAGAGCCCACAACAAATTCAGCCGGTTTTTTTATTATCACCATCTCACAAAAATTGTATATAAATTAGATCTATAACAAAGTAGGTGATTAATAACCCGCTAGAACAATCTATGCCTTTTTATCATTTAAATAATCCTTTACATAGTAATGGGACTTTTCAATTAGTTTTCGTTCGCTTGTCGGATATTTTTTTTTATGTACCAAATTTCGTCAAAATCGGTATGTATATCTGTCTGATGTCTTTTCACGGCCCATCAGTTCAACCGATATACTAGATGAAGGATTGTTCAGACACGGCTGAACGGATCTGGGTGAAATTTTGGCGCAGAGATAGATACATAGTCTAGAATAACACATAAGCTATTTTATCCCGGAAAATTAAAGAGTTCCCGCGGGAGTCAGCTAGTTTTGTTATAATTTAATATCTCAATTAGGAGTGAGTTAAAACGTTAATTACCCGTTGTGAAGAGCGAAAATTATACATTGTGACGTCGAAAGCGCATCGGCGACGCGCGCGCTGACGCGGCAAATTTGATCGCGCGGTTTTGGCTTACGGCTGCGTTTAGTTATGGCAATACAGGATGTTCTCAAATCTAATTTTCAATCCATATCCATACTAATATTATAAAATATGCGAAAGTGTGTCTGTCTGTCTGCCTGCTAAGCTTTAACGGCTCATCTTTTCAACCGATTTTGATGAATTTTGGTATCCCGGGGAAGGACACAGACTTTTATCCCGGAAAATAAAGGAGTTCCCCGGGAATTAAAAAAAAACTTAATCCACTCGGAAGAAGTCGCGGCCATCAGTCAGTCAGTCAACTTTTCCTTTTATATATTTAGATTTCAACGATAGCTGTTAAAAATACTCAGCTCCACACGTCTCTCTAGCATACAAAACAAAGAAAGGAAATTCGACTGAAAATATTAAAAAATCCAATCCGGAAACTGCCTGTATAAGCTACAATAGCGGCGGCTACGATTCGAAAGCAAAGAAGCGTGAAATTGGTTTATTCGCCCTATCCGATGAATAATTAATATCGTAAGTGTATCCACACACATGCAACTTTACAACGACGGAAGCTGATGTGTTTTCATACTAACCCTGAAAAAATAATAAATCCATACTAGTCCATACTAATATTATAAATGCGAAAGTGTGTCTGTCTGTCTGTCTGTCTGTCTGTCTGCTACGCTTTAACGGCCCATCTTTTCAACCGATTTTGATGAAATTTGGTATAGGGTTAGGTTACATCCCGAGGAAGGACAGCTACTTTTTATCTCGGAAAATTAAGGAGTTCCCACGGGAATCAAAAAACTTAATACACGCGGACGAAGTCGCGGGCATCATCTAGTGTTAATCTATTTCTTCCATACCAATATTATAAATGCTAAAGTGTGTCTGTCTTTACTTTCTTCACGGCCTTTTTGCCCCCCGATTGTGTAGGGAAATCGTAATCGTTTGTCAAACCGATAATTCGACCTGTTTAAGGAGTTCATAGATCACGTCAAAGATAATATATGAACTTCTTAAACAGTTCTAGTAATACGATTTTAAGCTCTAAAAGCAGGTAGCTTTTAGTTACTATCTGCTTAGACAATTGGGCCTCTGTTCAACCGAGTTTGAAGACATTATTTTGGTATTGAGGTAGGTCTATAGCACCTATATAGCGCCCAGGGGGCGACACAGGCGACTTTGTCCGCGTGGATTTAGATTTTTTAAATCCCGTAGGAACCCTTTAGATATTTAGTTAATTTCCAAAAATCCTTTCGTAGCGGACGCTTATAATATTATGTTGATAGCTTTTTGTAGGTATGACCAGCACACTCGTCAATTTAGAGCTGTGCGTAGAGCAATCAGTCAATCATTTTTAGGGTTCCGTACCCAAAGGGTAAAAACGGGACCCTATTACTAAGACTCCGCTGTCTGTCTGTCTGTCTGTCTGTCTATCTGTCTGTCTGTCTGTCTGTCTGTCTGTCTGTCTGTCTGTCTGTCTGTCTGTCTGTCTGTCTGTCTGTCTGTCTGTCTGTCTGTCTGTCTCCAGGCTGTATCTCATAAACCGTGATAGCTAGAAAGCTGAAATTTTCACAAATGATGTATTTCCGTTGCCGCTATAACAACAAATACTAAAAATTAAAAAAATATATATATTAAGGGGGGTCCCCATACAATAAACGTGTTTTTTTCGTATTTTTTTGCTCAATATTAAAAACGGTAACAGGTAGACGGTTCAAATTTTCACAGAATATTAACTTGTATATTACCTTTCAAAATAAATACTTAAATATCAATAAAGTAAATATTAAAGGGGGGCTCCCATACAACAAACGTAATTTTTTGATATTAACAATAAACCTCTACAAACAAAGTTAGTTTTGCGGTTCATTTCGTCTTGTTTTTAATACGTCATAAATCGTAAAACTTACTACAGGTTTGTACGGAACCCTCGGTGCGCGAGTCCGACTCGCACTTGGCCGGTTTTTGTGTTATTTAGAGCCGCTTGCACGAGGACACAATATTATAAACTGACTAGCTGATGCCCGCGACTTCGTCCGCGTGTCCTTCCTAACTTGCCAGGATAAAAAGAAGCCTATGTCACCCTCTGTCTCTCCGGTCCTCAACTATACACATGCCAAAAATCACGTCGATCCGTTGCTCCGTTATGGCGTGATTGAAGGATAAACCAACAAACCAACAAACAAACACACTTTCGCATTTATAATATTAGTATGATTTGGTAAAATTTTGTAATGCTGTCACTTTTTGGCATGAATTTTGTGACAGAAAGAGAGAGTTTACGGTTGCCACCGCATTAAACTAAACAACTAAATCAATCTATGAGTCCTTGTATATGTGGGCCTTATTGTAAACTTAACATTGTGGAAGTTGGCCTTAAATTTGTAAGCTATATTTTGAATAAACCTTATTTACCCATCGTAGATAAAAAACACAAATTAAACGCATCGATGCGATCGTTCAGGTAAACGAGTGCATATCTCACCTGGAGTCAGGGGTTAATCTGCGCCATTAATACCGCCATCCAGCGCCGCCATAGGTCGCCATCGACCGCCATAGCGGGCTAATGATACCCGTACGTTATATTGGCGCATCACTATAATCAAATAAATATTATAAATGCGAAAGTTTGGATGGATGTATGGATGTATGGATGTTTGTTACTCAATCACGCTCCAACGGCTGAACGGATCTGGATGAAATTTGGCACAGAGATAGGTTATAGTCTGGAATAGCACATAGGCTACTTTTTATCCCGGAAAATTAAAGAGTTCCTGCGGGAACCAAAAAACCTCATTCGTGGAATTTCTCCTCCGTCGCTCCTGTCCATACTAATATTAAATAAATAAATAAATAAATAAATAAAGCTTTTATTGTGTTACACTTTTGTTCTCATATGTACATTAATTATATAATAGACTTAAAAAACTAAAGGATAACAAAATACACAATTGGGTGCAAACTCAGCTTTGTGCTGGGTATTGGCAGCAATACCCAGCGCTGTTTTTCAGTTTGCTCCATACAACTCTTAACCTAAAATGCGCCGCCCGCCACGCTATTACAATAATATAATTTAATTATGTAATGTAAGCAACAAAAAAACATGAGTAAACACACTAATAGTAGTAGGTATAAGATAAACATAGTAATACTGAAATTTAAGAATAAAAATTAAAAACTAAATTATGATTTATGAAATATGAGATTATTATTATTATACTGCACAATGATGATAGAAATGTTTGAGATAATGTTTATACGTCTATAAATCAACAGAATTTATAGAACCGCAGGAATAATATTCATTTGTGGTAGAGAAAAGTAATTTTAAATATTGGTAAATATTGGTATTTTTTAAACTAGATTGTCATAAATATGTTTAGCTGCCTCAATTTGTATATTAAGGTAAAAATCTTTAAGTTTGTGCTTAATACAAATGTCACTAATAGGTTTATCTCTCGCACGAAGTGGAGGGGGTAGATCATTCCATATTTTTGCAGCAGCAAATCGGAAACAGCCCCTGAAACCTGCTTTCTTGTGCTTTGGGATGCTCAGCTTCCATTTATCTTTAACCCTAGTCGAACTTCTTTCATTCCGCCAATGCAATCGCTCGTATAGGTATGGAGGTCGCGTATTGTAAAGTATCCTACGAACCAACATCGTAAGATGTAGGTTTCTACGCGATTTCATATTTAATATTTTGTGCCTGTTCAACACCGGTGTTATGTGGCTCCTCCTGGGTATGTCGTAACAGAACCTAGTACATGCATTTTGAACCCGTATTACCACTACAGCCCATTAACGTCCCACTGCTGGGCACAGGCCTCCACTCTCATAGGAGAGAGGGAATTAGAGCTTAGACCCACCACGCTACTCCAATGCGGGTTGGCGGGCTTTAACGAGGCACGGGGTTGAAACACCGCCAACTTCCTAACTCCGGGATAGTACTTACTACTATTACCTATTCTGTGCTAGTACTGAGAATTTCTAGTCAGAAAAACCCAATACTCAATTATGACCCGACCCGGGACTCGAACCCGGGACCTCGTCGGCCGCAGTCGAACCCATCCGCCGCATCCATCTATCCAAACTTTCGCATTTATAATATTAGTATAGATACGTGAATCATGGATATTGATATAGGTACGTAGAGATCGAAATTTAACGTGAAATATTTTTTAATTACAGGTTTTATGCAAATATTGAGGACATTCCCCTCCCAATTAACCGAAGAAAGGGGTCGGAGTGAAGTTGTTTAAACAATCAAAGGAAAATTCAAGATTTCATCGCCTTTCGGTGAATTTTAATGCCGGCATTAAAACCGTTTCATTCCGCTCACTACTCGGAAGGGTTTTGTATCTAGTGATTGTTTACATGGAACCAAGAAAATGACGACATGACCTGGTGGCATACTACCATCGTTTGAAGAAGTATTTTTTTGGAAATGTCAGATTTATATGACGTACCTTGACGTCCCTAAAATAAGGATTATATTTCTACAAAATCTTCAACAAAATTTAATACGTAGTACCTCCCCTGCAGGCGATGTTTATTTATACAACTAGCACAGTCTAAGGAGATATTTCTTTTCTACCAGCCATTCGACGCAGGTGTCTCACAGAGTAACGTTTCGGGGTGACAGCGACGTGACGGAGGAAACTGATCGAGTTTTAATACAAAAATCTGTCAATCTAATGTAAAATTTTTATGCAGTTTCCTACCTCTCTGAACCTTATTATGTGAGAGTACCGTATCTCTAGTTGCTACAACTGTCATGGTAGCCAGGCCTGCCATTTGTATGGATATCGAATCACTGTATAAATATGTTATACTATAACATATAGTCCCACAAACTTATCTGACCCAGACCCGGTGGCCAAAACTGAAACTAATTTATATGCCTGTTTAATTTTTGTTTATTTTTTACACGAGTAATTATGTATACTAACGACGTTGTCACCGGTCAGACAAGTTTGTCGGCCTATACTAGCTTTTACTAAGGCTACGAGTGGCCTACGCCGTAGATGCTAGCTTTAAAGTGTTAAGATAAAAGCAAATACCGCCTCTACATTTTTTTGAACATCTCCACAAGTTTTGATTGTACAGGAACAAACAAGAGTTTAATAAGGCATTGAACAATAAACTGCTATATTCAGCCGGCGCGGACCTACCGGCACAAAGTATATTGGTTATATTTTTAATTACACCGTTTTAGTGGAGTTGTTGGTCTGAATCAGGAGTTTAATAAGAGATTAACTTTGTGAATTGGGATATTAGAACATAAGTTAAAAGTTAATGCAATATAAGGAAGGGAGGAAATGGCGCGAGTTAGGGATATGGGCTGTCAGGGCTGTTAATTTTAAATATACCTACCTGGTATATGTAAAATTACATTTTTTTTTTAAAATATATGTACCATCGATGGTTATCGACCACCTTTACTATTTTGGGTTGCAAAGTTTTTTACTTTACGTTCTTTTATTTTGAACCAGCCTTGTAATCTCTACAATAATTATGGATACTGACTAGTGTAATTTACCTACTATACTATTACACTAGACCCCTACTATTGAGGTCCAATAAGTTGTGTGATCAAGGATCAAACAAGGGACTCAGATTTTACATAGAAACCCGTCTCCATGGTGGATGGACGATCTCCGGCGAGTAGCTGGGAGCTGCTGGAAGCAACCGGCACAAGACCAAGTTCTATGAAGATTTTCGTCCAGCATGCAGTGGGCGTCCATCAGTTAAAACCTATTAAAACTAGAGATTGATTCACCGTTATTTTGGCCCCTTTTTTCGTAATAAATACCCTGACTTATACAGTCGCATTGAAAATCCATCATTAAACCGGAGTGGTTAGGTATTATTCACGACAAAAGTGTACACAGGCCGGAGGAAATAGCGTTTTTAAAGCGGACCTTTTTTGTGAAAGACTCCATTTTGCAGCCACAATAAGTCTAAATACCCAGCGGAGATGGTGAGCGGTGTAGCCCGGTCGAATAGAAATGTCCATTCATGTAATAATATGACCACCTCTCGTGCTTAGTTGTTAGGTTAGATCTTACGATATGTTTTGTAGACTATTTTATTAATTGTATCGCACTTTTTTTACGAAATGTATTTTACAACCTTACAACCAATTATTATGCGGTTACCTGGGCCATATTGTCAACGCTTAAAGCCTTTTTTTCATTATTGTTGACATTCGTGTTTTAGAATTATAATCTTTAAATTATTTTAGGAACGTCAAGGTACGTGATATCAAACTGTAACTTTGAGTAATTTTGCTTAAGTATTGCTTTAAACGTTGGCAGTATGACCCGTACAGAGCGAATAGTCATCCTCTAAGTTTTTTTTTAAAAGACAAACGGAAGTTTCCATGCAACCAGAGCATAGTCCCGGGCGGTGCCGGAGAGAAGGTGACAATATTATTTGAGCCAAAATTGGGATCCGTCGCATTTATTAAAGCGAAAACCGGCAACAAAGGGAAGATATTGAATTGTAAGGAAAGCCGGCCTGGATTGTGGAAATCATCACACTTTGGATATGGCGTAGTATTTGAAAGAAATCACTTTAATTGTATGCCATTGTTTTAAATCCGATTTTTGAGTTAAAATGACCAGGTGATTCGCCTGGATAGAAATACGGCAAAAGAACTGATGGATTGACGCTGGTTCCCATGGAACAGGGATAGGCGCTAACCCGTTGTCCTAGGTGAATGACGAAAGCGACACGACGCGATACGACTCCATAGAAAATGACAAACCTACGCGACAACGTATAGGCGACGTGGAAGGTCAGCTACCGTTGGTTCCTGTAGTGTCGCGTCGCATTACCGCGTTTGTCGTTCACCTAGGACAACGGGTAATGTAGGGTGCAACATGTGTTTTATTGGCCTCGGGTCTTATCAGGGAGACAGCATCAAGGCCGGGAGCGGCAGCAGAAAGGGCTGTAACCGGCAAGAGGCGGAAGTACCTCTCTCATCTCTCTCGAGAGATAGTTAGGTATGAATGAATGAATGAATGAAAAAACTTTATTGCACACCAAATAGTTACATAAAGAAATAACAAAATATTTATAATATCTAAAACTAACATGGTAGTACGCAAAGGCGGCCTTATTGCTGCAAGCAATCTCTACCAGGCAACCCTTGGCTAGAGAGGAAAAAATAAAGATAACAGGATAGTGCAAGTAAAACATAAACACATAGATATAATAATAATTATTAGTCAAAAAAAAAAATATATATATACCTACTAAGATACTATAAATAAATATACTTACTCAATACTATGCTCAATATGTATATATACACTCATACATACATATATATATATACATAAACATATATATATATATATATATCTATCCATAAATACTTATAATATATTTTTAAATAAACATAAATATGGTACACGAATAGTAATAAAAATATATGCATAAATAGTTGAAATAAACTAATGTTAACTAGGATTGTATAGAAAGGTAATGCTTATTCAGACGATCTTTAAATATAGGGAGCGATTTAGAATGGCGAATCTCAAATGGAAGGGAGTTCCACAATACGACAGCCTTGAAGGTAAAAGAATTACCATAGAATTTAGTAGTGTGTAGGAAATTTAAGGCGATTATCAAAGCGAGACCTAAGATAGTGACCCGACGGGTTATCAACACCGAGGAAAATGAAGCGTTCCTTGAGGTAAGAGGGAGTAGAGGGATTATAAAGGATTGAGTAAAGAAGAGTCAGGACATGTATGTAACGCCGCTGCCTAATCGGGAGCCACTTAAGCTGGGCGCGATAGCTGGAAATATGGTCGAACTTGCGTAGGTATGTATTTGTTCCGTTTGCCGTGGAGATTCTGGTGCCATGGAGTCGTGTCAAAAAAATTCAGGCACTTTGGCTACTTGGCATACAGATAAATTATAGTTTGGAATAACACATAGGCTACTTTTAATTCCGGAAAATTAAAAAGTTCTCGCGCGCACCAAAAAAACCTCAATCCACGCGAACGAAGTCGCGGGCATCAGCTAGTTACTTAATTAATCACATACTGGTAGGAATTTTCATGGGAAAATAATGCAGTGCGATTCTAGTTCCTTAACCTTTTTATGTTATGAGATCACTCTCTCTCCAGTCGTTCCTTCATTGCTGAAGATCGTGGTCCTGGGGATTTTGCAACCCCCATGTTATGAGAAAGGTAATCATTTAATACCATATCAATGCGACCCTATAAGTTCTCACATCTGATCGCGATCACGGCTCCTCGGTCGGGCTCCGGTGACACGCACAAAGAACCTCCGACTTCTTTCATTGTAGATTAAATTCTTTGCTTCCCGCACACCTAGTGGCGAGTGTGCGCTCCTGTGGCAGCTACGCTATATTAATATATATATAGCTGCTCGTGCTGATTCACTGATTGATCACCTCTCCTGTAAAATTTTGTATGAACATTTTTTTTTTCACTCATCGTTTCGTATAGAAGACAAAAATTCATTAAGAGGAAAAATACACAGAGAGCTGATGATTGAGGATTTCGAAGACGGATGAAGAGCACCAGCCAGGGTATCGAAGATAGGTGGGGGGTGCTCGACCAAATGTCACTCGAAACTTCATCCGATTGACAGTGAGCTGAAAAAAAATTCAAAATGGCGGATTTAAGATGGCCGCCATACAAATTTCGACGGTGTCTATCTCGGAGAGTATAAAAGATGGAAGAGTGGTTTCTTGGCAAAAGATGATCAGGACATGAGGGTCTACTTGATGAACAGGAAAAAAATTCAAGATGGCGGAATTTATTTTTCCATAGAAAAGGGTATTGAAGATAGGTGGGGGGTGCTCGACCAAATGTCACTCGAAACTTCATCCAATTGACAGTGAGCTGAAAAAAAATTCAAAATGGCGGATTTAAGATGGCCGCCATACAAATTTCGTCGATGTCTATCACGGAGAGTATAAAAGATGGAAGAGTGGTTTTTCGGCAAAAGATGATCGGGACATGAAGGTCTACTTGATGAACAGGAAAAAAATTCAAGATGGCGGAATTTATTTTCCATAGAAAATGTATGGCGAATATTGAAGAGGCTACAAGTGTTCGGTTCCTTTTAAAAATTTGTTTTTATGGAAGAATTCTCATTTTGACGAATGGTTCGGAGAAAAAAATATGGAGAGAGATGATGATCGAAGGTTCGGATGATGGGTGAGGAGCACGGTCAGGGTATTAAAGATAGGTACCTACTTAGGGGCTGTTCAAACAAAAAGGGAGGGGCGGGCGGTTGGTGGTCTTTGTTTTATGTTTTTCCTCTATGAGAATTTTCTTTTACGTCGGACGCTTGGCGTGCTGGCGCTTCCACTGTGCTCACTAGCATAGCAGTGTGTTGTTCAGATCAGAACACGTAGACAGTAAACCAGCTGCCCGATTATGTAAGAATTGTCGATGAAATCGTAAATGTTCGGCGTCAAAGTAAAATAAACCATAACAGCATTGAATTAGAGCTCAATTTCGTGTTTCGAAATTGAGCTCTAATTTAATGCTGTTATGGTTTATTTTACTTTGACGCCGAACTTTGACGATTTGATCGGCCATTCTTACATAATCGGGGGGCAGGATAGTAGGACAGCGAGTAAGTAGACAGTGGACCGCACGGTGTATTACGCGGTCCGCTTTAGCGGGCCGCGCAGCCACGCGCCATACTAGTTGTAATATGTAGGCCAAATGGTGTCAAAGGTGTGCTATAAAGCAAACCTTTGTTAGCAGCGTAGACAGATGTCTACACTGATGTTTTCTAAGGCTGAATAAGAAATGAAATTAGATAGTTTTTGGCTTTACTGATGAGGCTTTATTAATTTTTGAAACGGAACAGCAGTTAACTAATAATAATTATTTTCATAAAAAAATGGTTTTTCGGAAAAATACTTACTTCAAGTAAGTAGTCCTTACTTGTATGGGATGGCCTTACTACGCATTAACCGTACAGTGGCGTATTAATATCTTGAGGTTTACAATCTTAATTTTGTTGTTAACTATTAAGCTTCTTCAATCAGGCGTATAATTACAACCTTTAGTTTTATCTATCAGGTTGTATAATTACAACCTGATATAGATGTGAAACTGTGCCTATATTCAAACTTCAAAGTTTGACCTTACGGCTGTAAGATTAGTATCGCTATAGCTTAGCAACTCGGTGGTACGAAAACCGCCTAGTATCCGATCTTTCCGTAGCTTAATCTCGCCGGCCGCGGATTTAATACATATTTCATTGGAATATTTCTCAAGGCATTACCCTCTTGTTTGTTAAACACCAGTTTATTACGAACGCTCTCTACCGCAGCATTCGGATAAGGTATAGAAATAGTAAAGAAGCGTTTGCTTCCGTGCATGTATGTGCACGTGCAGTAAAACATCAGTGCCTGCTATTGGAAAAACAACCGTATTTGCATGGCGTTAACAGTTCATAAGACGACACGTTTTACAGCAGCCGTTTAACTCAATCATGTGCTGATAAATGATTGATAGAGCAGAGAAATTTTAATAGAGATAAGAGAATAAAAAATTTGCTATATAAGCATCATTCGATTACAAGACGGTTTTTCACCAATCCCCGCAGTGACTGTGGCAAAACGGCCAGCAAAATCTGTCTCCTAATCAATAGATAGATAGATAGATAGACAGATAAACTCTTTATTGCTACACAAGACATAAAAAATACATTGAAAAGGAAACAAAACAAAACAAAGTCTTATCACTAAAAGTGATCTCCTCCAGACAACCCACTAATTAAGAACCTTATGACAGGAGCGGGATAGTGCAACAATATAGACTGCTATACAATATACTACATAAACTTTAAGTACATACCAATAATACATAAATAATTTAGTATTATTGGTAATAGTTGCCTTGATGCCTAGTTCAGCTATTTACGATACTTTTGATAATAAAAATGATTTTCCAAGATTGAGTTGGCAAACCAGAGTAACCGTTAGAAGTAAAGTAATAGCTAGAAGAATCGCTAAGCTGTGGCAAAGTGCGGGTCACACAGTTTGAAGAACCGATAGGTATTAGGGTCCCCCAGATACTTGAATGGCGCCCTCGCACCGGAAAGCGCAGCATTGGCGACCCCCCACTAGGTGGACGGAAGATCTCAAACGAGTAGCTGGGAGCTCCTGGAAACAAGCTGCACACGACCGTGTCCTGTGGAAATCCATGCAGGAGACATTCGTCCAGAAGTAGACGTCTATCGGTTCAGATGACGACGCGTTGAAAAAAGCGATGATTTGCAATCTCGATGCTATTTCTATTTCCTTTCAGAAATTCCATGTCCTCTACAATCCACCATCGAATTGTGCAAACTTCTTTTTTTAATGCCCAAGCCCTGAGATGCGAATAAAGAAATTTCTCGTTATAAATTTTGCGTTGATGAGTTTTGTTTCGAGTTTTTTTTTGTTCACATCACATAGCTGTTAGCACAACGAGACTTGTTTTCATCGCTACCATTAATGGATTTACACTTGTAAATTGAGCGACTTATATATAAATCTAGCAGCTGCGGATTCCCTCAATAACTAACCATACATTTTACCGAGATACTTAATTATTTATAATTTTTTGGGTACTATTTACTACTATTACCTATTCTGTGGTACTATATTCAATGTCACTTAAGCGGAGCTTCCACCACGAGCGGTGCGAGGTCATTACGGACTCCGTTTAACTTACAAGGAAAATTGCATATAAGCACTTGTACTAACATGAGAGCTAGCGAAAAGGTCAGTCTAGCGAGCAAAAGTATATTTTGCTATACTAAACTATTATTTTCAAATCACTATTAGAGGTATCATAATAGTCTTCGAAAAATACAAAAATGTTTTTATTTCAAATCCATACTTCCGTAATATTATAAATGCGAAAGTGTGTCTGTCTGTCTGTCTGCTACGCTTTCCCGGTCCATCTTTTCAACCGATTTTGCTGAAATTTAGTATAGAGGTAGGTAATTAAGGAGTTCCCGCGGGAATCAAAAAACCTTAATCCACGCGGACGAAGTCGCGGGCATCAGCTAGTTACCTATATTATATAATTATGTATCACAGAATAGGTAATAGAAAAATAATACTTCGAGGGGAAAGGCCACTCCGTTTTCATAACAACGCTCTTTTTAAAATATGTAGACGTACTAGATGATGCCCGCGACTTCGTCCGCATGGATTAAGGTTTTTGATTCCCGCGGGAACTCCTTAATTTTCCGGGATAAAAGCCTATGTCCTTCCCCTGGATATAACCGACTTCTATACCTAATTTCAGCAAAATCGGTTGAAAAGATGGGCCGGGAAAGCGTAGCAGACAGACACACACTTTCGCATTTATAATATTAAAGTATGGATGTTTTAGCATAGTATCTATAACAATGTTCTCCATTTTCATAAGTCGGTAAGTAATTTGTGACAAAGTTCTTCATAGGAATAGCTTCGTAATATTCGTTTTCAAACAAACGGAGGTAAACGTAAACACTCGGCGAAGCTCAATAAACAAAGGGCCATTAACAGAATCAGTTGCAAGTTTTATCTCCCCAAGTCTATGTATATGAATATGTATGTTTGTACGCTGAGCTATAGCTCGTAAACACAATTGTTGCGACTTTAAATCAAACAGTTCGCACAGTCGTTTGGGGCACGTGCGACTGCCGTGTAGTTGGTGCGCGTTTCCATTGTATGAAACGACACGATATTGTTCTTAATACAGAATTTTAGTACCGATTTTACCAACCCTGAGTAAGCTAGGAATAAATTTGATGTTCTGATAAATATTTCCTTTGTAGGAATTCTGTCAAACTTGCAAATTTCTTCCTAGATTGTAACGTCATTAAGATTGGTGAAATTGACACTTCGTTCAAGCTTGATGTTAGGTGTATTTGGATGATTGATGATAGGCATTGACATTTTATATTCCATGTGTCAAAGTAATATATTATTTATTGTGGCAAAAAACCATAATACCTAAAGTTTCGAATTTAAGTTTTGTTTTTCCACCATTCACCATAAGTGTTTGTACTCAGGGATATCACATCTTAAATTTCAGGAAAAAGACAGTATTGTAGTTTTTTTTAGTAAAAGCCCTCTTCAGAATAATGTTACATGGGTAAGTAAACTCATAAAAGTTGTTAGCCCTTCTCGGACTCAATGTTAGACCTTCCATCTTACACCATAGAACTCCCAAGACTAAAAACACAAAGAGTAATTAGTATTTTACCACCGAGTTTCTTGCTGGTTCTTCTAGGAATGGCACTGCTAACCAATAGAGTCAATCGAGACGGTTCAAAAGCACTTGTAAAAGTTTGAATAAAAAACATTATATTATTATTGTTTGGGTTGAGTTGAGTTAGAGTAAAATGAGGAAAAATCGGTCAACAATGGAAACATGTTCAAAGAATAATGAAAGTACAAGTGAATGGACACCCCCGTGCAGTAATTATAATAAGTTTTGTCGCGCCCCGCTCATCCCCTGATTCATGACCTGCTTGGGACTGCGACTTGTGGATGTTAAGCAGGTACTGGGGGGTGAATAGGCGTTTTGTTGCGTCTTCAGGGGGTACACTATCATCACCTTAAACAGTATTATTTTAATATTGTTGACGCTCTGGTTTCAGAAATATAATCCATATTTTAGGGACGTCAAGGTATGTCACATAAATAAATAAATCAATTTACTTCCATAAATAAATTACACAAATCGTACATTTTAAACAAATTACATAAATCATTTTAAACTTAACCTACTTGATATTTTAAATGTATTTGTATTTGAATAAAAATACATTTGAATTTGAATTTGAAAAGGGAAGGGAATCTTTGACCTATATATTTTATCAGTTGACGTCCGCAGTCTGAATTGATGGTAATGATGCCACCGATGGAATCACCTCTTCCAAGTTAGCCAACTACCATCTTAGACATTATTTACTTACCATCGTGAGATCGCATTTATTTATTTGCCGATTGTAGGTTATTACATGATTAGTTCTTACAATAAAGTCATAGTATCGAGCCACAATCTAACAATTATATGGTTTGCAAATTAACATAAAATACAATTATTCATATGTACCTACTTACTTAATAAATTCAAGAAATTGTATACAATTCGAAAAAAAAAACTCCATGTAGGGTTAAATGAATCTATGTAACAAGCGATTATCCAAAACGCCAACTTCCCGCGTTTGTTTTATTGATAAACCCATTTGTCCTAACAAACGGACGCGATAAAATCGCCCCCAAACGAATCTGGGCGCAATTTAGGACACAGTTCCGAAATCACGCCGCGCGGAAATTGTGCGACCGCGCCGACATGTTTTAGAGCTAACGACTGCGTAGATTTTTTGTGCAGACCTAGTAAATTTGAGTGGAAACACACGGAATTTGTTTCGCGAAATAAACGCGCATTGCTAAGAACGTTATAGTCCCACAAACTTATATCTGGTCCGGTGACAGCGTCCTTTTTTTTTTTTTTTTTTGCTGGAAAGATGCTTTTACGCATCCCGCACGAGGCTGGTATGTGGGACTCACAGATGGAAGCAGAATACCCACTAAAAACCCAGCAGCAAGCAGTCCGTGTCTAGAAAGAGAAGTCTCAGGGTCCCAAGACATATAGGATTCAACTGAGACGTCTCGACGCAAAACCGACAATAGGGTCCTAAACACCTATACTAAGGCGGGAGAAGGTGAGCAAAGCGTCGCCTTCTTCCCCCCTGTCGTCTTCTGCGGATCAGTGGAGCGTTAGTATCCAGCTCCCGTTCTCGTTCCGCAGCCTCCTTCAGCTCAATAACATTTTCGCAGAAGGAGGTCATCACGTTCCAGCACGTCTCGCTGCCAATCATATCTCGGAGGGGCTCCCCCTTAATGTCGACAGCGTCCCTAGTAATAATATTAAAAATAAAATAAAAACAAAACTGTTGTGAGGGTCCAGTCCGTATGGCCCGTGAGGGCCAAGCGGGGCCGGGGTACGGGCTTTCGAGGCCTGGCCTCCTTACCCGGGTGGGGCGCGGGGTGATTATCTTATAGCCGAGTGTCGACTAGGGCCTGCCTTGAAAGCTACGGGCCCTTAAAACAAAACTATTTAGACATAAAAATTTGTTCCAATTTTGGCCACCGGGCCAGATAAGTTGGTGGGAATGTAGTTCGTTATAGTAAGACCAAACACGGCCCTGGGCTGGAAAAAATGTACGTGACAGAAAAGCGTTAGTCTCTGTCACTCTCTCTAGTAGGTATAGAAAGACAAAGATGGAAGAGAGATGGAGAAAGACAGAGTACCTATTTGTTATAATTTTAGCTATAGCTGTTTAACAACAAACGGGTAAGTTTTTGGGACTATACTTTACTTTGAACTCACGTGAATCGTAGTTTCACGCTAAATGAAATTTTCATCAATTTATCTCTGCGTCGTGTTCCTTATTGTTGCAGGTCGTAACCCCTATCATTAATTACCAAATGGTAGATTCACATGACGATTCAGAAGCACTCTTTGACTTCTTTTATCAAATATGTTTTTTCGTTCGCTGTATTTACGTCGATTGAAAATAAGTTACAGTAGTATACATATATTGTTAGATTGAAAGTTAAATACAATTTATGTATGGTATCCCAGCTCTGGTTTTGTAGAGTGGCAACACTGGTCTGGGAACTCTATGATTGATCATGAAAGATGACAGCGGTGTTTGTGTGTTTGAATTCCTGAATTAAAGTATTTAAAATGGATAAACAGTGTTTGGATGTAATAGGTCAGAAGTGGCATGAACTTCATGTGCTAATTAATTGATTATCCGGACCTATCCTGAAAATGGTACCTACAAATTGTAATTCAAGATGTTAAATAAAGTATTATATGACGCCATGACCGTGACGTAATTTGTGAAGCAAAAAAGAAAAGAATTACCTACCTAATTGTCGTCATGACGGAAGGTTGAACTATAAAATACAAGAAGGATAAATGAGTGTTAAAACTCGTATTGTGTAATGATCGTAAGTACATAAATACCTACGTGGGTTGGCAATCGGAATTGCATTGGAAAGTTGGCATGGAAAACTTAAAAAGAGGTATCAATGGAATAGTTAGTACTTATCAAGTACTTGCATACAAATTACCAAAGGTCAATGAGGTATGAGGTTTTACTACTATAACAATTCCATTCAGCATGTAAAGTGCCTGGAGAGAGACCTACCTAGTGGTACTGTGTGTAGGTACATGGAAACGGTGAGTTTATTAAAATATTTATTTGAAAGAAATGATTAAAGGTTATAAAGGTATCTACCATTATGACTACAGCCCATTAACGTCCCACTGCTGGGCAAGGGCCTCCACTTTCATAGGAGAGAGGGAATTAGAGCTTAGACCCATCACTCTGATCTTATTGGTTTGTCTGATCTGGTCTGTCTGGTTAAAGTATAACTAGGTATGTATATTAAATAAACAGACCATACCTGCAGAGTGAGATAAGTAGGTACTTGCAGGTTGTACTTACTTACATTAAGTACTGAAGTATCTAAGTTTTATGTGAAGAATCATAGTGAAATCATAAAGAGGTATGTCATAACATATGAGTACCTATGCAGTATTCAAAGAAATAAGTTAAACTACAATAGGTTAGGATGGTAGTTGGTCGACTACTTATGTAATAAGTAAATTATTGAAGAGGTATTTACTAATTTATTAAGTTGGAAATTAGTTTAATTGATAATCTTGTACCTAAATTGATAGTGAATATTCAATTTATTCTGAGACTTATTTATGTGAATCATATATACCTAATATTGTTTGAGTAAATGAACAGAGGTCAAAAGTAACCGTAATATTGTACATTCCATTAAAGCAAGTATAACCCAATAAAGGTCCTTACAAGTGAAAATTGCATTTGTAGAGGAACGGATACTCAGTTAATATAGCCGTCTGGTATAAGTATGCCGGGGTTAGTATGATTACATGAATGTTTGAAGGGCTAAAGCAAGTATATAATTGAATAAGTACATTATATATAAAGATTGGGTGGCATAGATACATTTGTTCGAAAAATGTGAATTGAAATAATATCAAATCTGTGTGGATGATAAATGGGTTAGCAGATTTGGGTGTAAATTATGATGATGGTGATATGATGGGTTTCGAGACCCAGGTAGACTAACTTTATTAAGTATTTAATGAGTCTGTTGTATGTCAAGTGATTCACAGTAGCTGTTTGGAGCTGTTGTACCTTAGTGCCTGAGCACGTGACCATAATTAAACCTGGACTCGACTTCTCATTATGCGGAGAGACTGAAGGAAGATAGAAATGTCACATCGGTGATTGTGCTCACACCTGGGGTACCATGGTTATGGTGCTATGTACGGGCTTATGTCTGTTAAGATAGCAGAGGTTTTGCCAAGATAATAATATTTTTAATTTTACAGGTGTAATTAATAAATTAATTCTTGAGTTTTAGTGTGGTCTTCGCAATGTTCTCTGGCCAAGACCAAAAGCTAGTGGCATATTATGTTATGGTGGTTGCCTAACCTGCACCTTGAATAACAATGGTATGGAATGATGTCTATATAACATATGGGCCGAGTCCGGGTCGCATATCTTGCAGTCATGTTAGCAAATAAATGCAAAAAGAACTAAGTGGTAATTTTGGTAAATTCCAATTTAATTGTAATGGATGATGACTCTTTAGTCAAAAAGGATAAGTGGCAAAAACAAATGGATAAATAAAGGAGGATGCCAAATTTTTGAAAATGGGAAATTATCATTGTTGTTGAGGGAAAATAAAGGAGATTGGCAAGTTTGTAAAAGGCAATGGCACCTTTTAGTGCAAGGAGATTTATATACAGTCATCTTATGTGGTGCAAGGAGTTACAAGAATGATGCAAAGTTTAAGATTTAACTTTTATAGTTAAAGAGTCAAAGCCAAAATATATTTATTCAAAGTAGGTACTTACACTGTACACTTAATGAACGTCAAGTATACAAAGTATAAGACGTGGTGGTGATGATTAACATAGGTATCTTAAAACTAAAGTTACGAGGGTTCCAAACGCGCCCTGGTCTGAGAAGAGTAAAATTGTTTCTTATGAATTTGGGAGCTAAAGCCCGGCTGTTGAATAAAGATTTAAATGTTACTCTGGAGAAAAATAACATAAAGAGGATGTCGGGGTGGAATGGTACTGGTGGACCGGTAATGATAATATTGCAAGTCATTCATATGGCGGAGATGAACAGGGTGTATAATATGAGAACATAACGGTATTTTGGGAGTGACTCATTTGTGATATTTTGGTTTGATATTTGTTGAGGTAAAAACAAAATAGAAATAAATATGCCTGCAGGGCCATGGGTCAGCTTCAAGAAAATACCTAAAGGTGAAGTACACTTATTGTAAATGTCACATGCCTGAGGGGCTTCAGAACAAATTGATGCATGCGCCAGCAGGGCTGCACAGCAGATCAGTTTTAGCTAAATACCTAAAGTGGGGTACACTTACTGTATATGTCACATGCCTAAGGGGCTTTCATACAAATTAACGCATATTGGCGCAGGGCTGCACGGCAGAACAGTGCAGAGTACAGAACAGTAAATGTAACATGCCTTAGGGGCTTCAATACAAACTAATACATTGACTTGCAGGGTTGCAGATTAGTTTCAGGGAAATGCCTAACAGGGGCCTATGGCTCAATGGTAAGACACGCCTAAGGGGCTTCAGTGCCAATTCATGCATATGCCTGCGGGGCTACTGGTAAGTTTCAGAACATGCCTAAAGGGGCTACAGAAAACATGTCTTAAGGGGCTCCAATGCAAATTATAGCACACGCCTCCGGGGCAACAGAGCGCATACCTTAAGGGGCTGCAGTACGTATAGCGTATGCCTACTGCGTAACGGATCAGCTTGCTGGGCACACAGCTGATAGAATATGCCTGAGGAGTTATATTATGTGTTACAGCACATGCCTGCGGGGCTACTTCACACAGACTGCCTTCAGTATAATTTAAATTATTTTTCAGTAAAGGGCAGTTGGTCGTTGTGGTTGTCGCACCTTGCCTTCGGGGCCTATGTACTTGCCTTCGGGGCCTAAGTACCTGCCTTCGGGGCCAACGTACTTGCCTGCGGGGCCAACGTACTTGCCTTTGGGGCCAACGGAGTTGCCTTCGGGGCCTACGTACCTGCCTTCGGGGCCAACGCACTTGCCTTCGGGGCCAACGGACTTGCCTTCGGGGCCTGCGTACTTGCCTTCGGGGCCTACATACTTGCCTTCGGGGCCAACGGACTTGCCTTCGGGGCTTACATACTTGCCTTCGGGGCCAACGTACTTGCCTCGGGGCCTGCGTACTTGCCTTCGGAGCCTACATACTTGCCTTCGGGGCCAACGGACTTGCCTTCGGGGCTTACATACTTGCCTTCGGGGCCAACGTACTTGCCTTCGGGGCCTGCGTACTTGCCTTCGGGGCCTACATACTTGCCTTCGGGGCCAACGTACTTGCCTTCGGGGCTTACGCAATTGCCTTTGGGGCTAACGCACTTGCCTTCGGGGCCAACGCACTTGCCTTCGGGGCTAACGCACTTTGCCTTCGGGGCCGACATACTTTGCCTTCGGGGCCGACACACCTCGCCTTCGGGGCCGACATATCTTGCCCACGGGGCCGATATTCATTGCCTACGTGGCTTAGAGACACCCTGCCTTCGGGGCTAAGGGATACATTGCCTTCTGGGGTGAGATGAACAATATTTCCGGGGCTGATACAATTTAAGTTCAAGTCAAGTGAAAATGCTTCAAGGCTGAGACAAGCTTTGCCCTCGGGGCTGTGAGGTTATACATCTGCAAGAATAGACACAGACTGCCTCCGGGGCTTGTATGATATACTTTCAAGTGTGGACATTAGCGCCCTCGGGGCTGGACTGTAAAGCCTATCGGATTCTGATGAGCAGATGGTGAATCACAAGTAAGTTACCAGTGGAGCTGTACGCTGACCGCAGAACTCATGTGGTTGTTCCTTGCCCGTGGGGCTCACCGCTCATGTAAGTTAATTCCGTACCTCTTATATTTTACAACATTTTGAATATATCGCTGGTGTGGAAAATAGGGGCCATGGTGCCAGTAGACTTCGAAAGTCTAGCCTGCGGGGCTGCTACGTTTCGATTTCCGGTAGCGAGAGTTGCAAAATAAAGCAAAGCTTAGGTAAATTGCCCGCGGGGCTAGCCAGATTAGTACAGGTAATTATTACTATTACTCGCCGTTGGGGGCATGATAGTATGCAAGGAGCAAAACAGCTGTTTTCAGGCGAAAGCGCAATGATGATGATGTTCAGTGAGTGTCACGGTTAGGTGACATAAAGGCTTAATAGGTCTGTAAAATACGCAGATGATATTCACTGATTTCAACTATTGCTTTAAATGCGAGGCACTGAGTGACAAACAAGTAATATAACCGCCGCGTAAGTTGAGCTATGCACAGTAACACATTTCGGGTGTCAAATGAAGTGCGGTATGAGGTGCGCCGCGAAGGGCCGCACGTTACCATACGTTCCATACCATAGTTCTGTAGTACGATGTACCTGCGCAGACGACCGCCATTTTGGGTCAAGTTATGGGATGCGATTTATATCGGTGGTATGTTTTGATGCCATTTGAGGTTCACTAAGATTCATGTGAGAGTAACAATATTTCTATGAAGGTTGAGCGATGTAACAACATATCGTGTAAAGAGATTTACTTAACTTGTAAAGAGACTCGCTCTATGATGTTCCTTGGGATATTCATTCATAAAAGTGATATGAATACCATAATTAGATTGAGGAGGAACAGTGAAAAGTAAATTACAAAAAAATATTGAACAACCAAGTAGGTACACTACTACACATTTATATTTTATTAACATTATATTATATTTATATTATGATATTATATTATATACGTTTTCACCACACTATCACGACTGCACAAATCAAAATGATATGAGTTGGCAAGCAGATGCCAAGGTATGTTGTATTGAATAGTATCAACATTTGAGTTCGGTTTTACGAAACGTTGAAATTTGGCAAGAGCTGATGAAGGCAGTACCGGGCAGTTGAGTTGCCTGTCGTGTTAACTTAAAACGAACAATACAATGCAGGGCCACGGTATAAGGTAAATCTATTCTTCCGGTGGGAATAAGGTGCTTTTGAAACTTCAACATTTCAAATGAAATTAGGAACGTAGAGATTTGCTCAAAAGATGGAGCATGTGCAAAATATACATAATGGCTCATTATAGAGAACGTGGCTCAGGTCTTCGGGTTTTATTGAGTTTTGTAACCGATTGTCAGATAAAGTTCTGGGGGTGAATTGTAACATATGCTAGCCTGGCTAAGGCTTACAGAGAAGGTATATGTCATTTATGCCATGTGTAGAGAGGAAAGCATAACTAAGTGTAATGGATGAGTAATAATAACCATTCTGGAAAGTAACAAAGTGAACATGAGTATACTCATAGGAAAATTAATTATAGGTGTATAATAACACCAGTAGACTATAAGAATCTTATTTATTATTTAATCAAATGATTGTGTTCTCATTTCCATGAGAATGTCGAAATTGTTACGAATTACACTTATAGAATTGAAACTTTTGGTTTAGAGTTAGCAATGTTAAGATGTTATTGAGTTAAGGATTAATTATTGTCAGTGAGTTGCATAGGGTTAACCAAAATGAGTAACGGGAAATGATTACTTATAATATTATGCGCTTAGGTAATTAACGGAAAACTCTGTGTAATGCTGGAAAGCTACTTCTGAATAAGTTTATGTTTACAAAATGAACATGTGTAGGAAGCTTTTGTCGTTTGTGAAATATGGCGATTCAGTTACCAGTATCTTGCTACACGTAAATTCACCAGAGTTAGAATAATATGATGAGATGTGTCATGGGTGATAAATCCATATTTACTTATTAGGTGATGTTTTGTAACGCGAAAAGACGATGGAGACTGATGCTCTTTTACTCTAAAACATAGTCTTGTTATCTGCAACTGTACTTGGCTAAGGGTTATAATGCCAGTGCTTTAACATTAGAGTCTCAGGTGTTAAAGGCCAGCGTTAATACTACAAATGGCAGAGTAGCATGAGCAATCATCGTAATTTTAATTAAGTGTTCAAATTATGTAAACTTCGGGACGAAGTTCTGGGTCAGGATGACCGAACTGTTAGATTGAAAGTTAAATACAATTTATGTATGGTATCCCAGCTCTGGTTTTGTAGAGTGGCAACACTGGTCTGGGAACTCTATGATTGATCATGAAAGATGACAGCGGTGTTTGTGTGTTTGAATTCCTGAATTAAAGTATTTAAAATGGATAAACAGTGTTTGGATGTAATAATATTAACACTTTATTTGCAACAAAACACTTATGCAACATAATCTCACATACAAAAATTAAAAAAATACAAAAAAAAAGGAAGAAAATTGTGCTAGTGTACAAAGGCCGCCTTATTACTAAAGTGATCTTTAAAGGCAACCCGAGTAAAAAGTATAGATATCATGTTATTATTTATCTTTTGAAATACGTAGCGTAGTTCCTATTTCTGTCCCAATATTGAAGTTTAAAAGGAAAACATCCCGATCCCTGCCGTCCCGGGACAATAATAAGGAAGTCCATTGTCAAGTATCGAAGGGCTTATCAATCTGTAAATTGCCTCCCTCTCTGCCGGCCGCTTTGTTGACAATGGCCCGTGCCCTCCCCAACATTCCGCAGCCAAAACCGTATGGAATAATATTGTTGTTACTAATGTTCACAACTCTTATATTTAGTAGGAAAATCAAAACTCAAACTCAAACTCAAATCATCGTTATTCAAAATAGGTACCTACAAAGTACACCTTCTGAACGTCATGTTTACAAAGAATAAGACTTGATGGTGATAATTAACTACGGTATCTTATGACTAAAGCTACGAGGGTTCCAAACGCGCCCGTCTGAGAAAAGCCCACAACAAACTCAGCCGGGTTTTATTTTTATTATCACCATATCACAAATATAGGAAATTACTTAATTATATTTATAATATCGTATAAAGAAATATAAGGCACGAGTGAATAGACATCTTCTAGGCAAGCTCGTTCCAACCTAGACCTCATCATTTCTTTGCATTAAGCATGGTTGTCGTCAAGCGCAGGCCTATCTCACAATAAAACTGAGAATTGCTTAACTGAAAAACCCAATAAATCCATAAATGCGAAAGTATGTCTGTCTGTCTGTCTGCTACGCTTTCCCGGCCCATCTGTTCAACCCATTTTGCTGAAATTTGGTATAGGGGTAGGTTATATCCCGGGGAAGGATATAGGACTTTTTATCCCGGAAAATTAAGGAGTTCCCGCGGGAGTCAAAAAACCTTAATCCACGCGGACGAAGTCGCGGGCATCATCTAGTACCAAATATTTTTTATGCCCGACCGGGAATCGAACCGAGGATCTAGTGAACCGCCGTCGACCATGCTAACCGCTAGACCAACGAGGCAGATCTGAGGCAGAGCTGAGTGTCAGCTTCGTTTCGACTTATGCGGCTGATCCGTATATCGCTAATGAAATCTCAGCACAATGGGGGAATTACAAAAATGTTAGCTGATCCGACGGGGAGCCGTGCGGTGCGGTGCGGTGCGGGGACTGGACCCTATGACGCGTGAGAGTTTTTTTTTTCATTTAGTTTAATCTATTTAGAAATAATAATCAATCAAATCAAATAAATATTATAAATGCGAAAGTTTGGATGGATGTATGGATGTATGGATGTTTGTAACTCAATCACGCTCTAACGGCTGAATGGATCTGGATGTAATTTGGCACAGAGATAGATTATAGTCTGGAATAGCACATAGGCTACTTTTGATCCCGGAAAATTAAGGAGTTCCCGCGGGAACCAAAAAACCTCAATCCACGCGGACGAAGTCGCGGGCATCAGCTAGTATTGCATAAGGTTTTGACAACCTCCGTGGCGCAGTGTTGAGTGCTGTTGTCTTTACGTGCGGAGGTCCCGGGTTCGATCCCCGGCAGGGTTAATTTGGGAATTTATAATTTCTGAATTTTCCCTGGTCTGGCCTGGTGGAAGGCTTTGGCCGTGGCTAGTTACCACCCTACCGGCAAAGACGTGTCGCCAAGCGATTCAGCGTTCCGGTACGATGCCGTGTAGAAACCGAATAGGGGTATGGGTTTAATATAACTGCCATGCCCCTAACAGGTTAGCCCGCTACCATCTTATAGTGCATCGTCACTTCCCAAGCAGCAAGCAAGCGTTTTCAACATCAATTAACCGGCTCTATTAGAACTTAAAGTTTTTTTAAAGACGTACAAGAGTATCAAAAGATGATTATATCTTTATAAGAAGGATTTTTGAATAATTATACAGCTTGAGCTGCATAAAACTTGTATTAAGAGATCCGCGTAAGCTTAGGGTACTAAAACAGAATTTGAAAATTCTACTATACAACTTTAAGTATTTTCTGACAGTTTAAACTCGTTTTATCGTTAAAGCTGTATAAAGGCTGTATTTTGCATGTGGTCACTAACTTACTACAACCCTAAGTGTTATTATGGTATCACTCAATCATTGTTTCTGTATAATGGTATATGCAAACTTCATTATAACACTTGTTCTTATAGAGTAGTTAGACACTCTTATAAATACAGTGGTTTTAGTACTTCTGTCTAAAATAATGCTTTAAAACTAAAAAAATAAATTACATCAATAGTACAGCTTTAGCCTGACTAACAGCTGCCAGCCATATATTATTTTCACATGATCCTATACTTTGTGTGCGGAACTCGATCATAATTTATAATGTGGAAAAAAAGGAAAAGATCTGGTGCAGTCAAGAGGAGAATTATAAGGAAATATTTAAATATAACAAATTATAAACCAGAGGACAGTATCAATAGTGAACCATCATTTATTGGGCAAGAAATAAATACATTAAATTGGACAACCCACAGTCAAGCGCGTCCATCGACGTCTAACGAAGGTTCCGTAGGAAAAACATTAAACGGTGTCGACGGTGAGGATTTAGTTAAACCTTTGGAACCTGATGATAACTTTTCTTTATGCAGCAGCACAAGTACTTCAATTGATGATGATAACGAGTATTCAAAAAATATGTTGTTTCGTCAGCGAATAAAGGAATGGGCTACAGAAAGAAATATATCTCAAATAGCTCTAAACGATTTAGCCGCTATTGTTAATGACATATTTCCCGGAATATTACCGCGTGACGCTAGAACAATTTTAGGTACTATCCAACAAATACGTATCAAAACGATTAAAGGAGGTGAATACTGGCATAATGGCCTCACAAAATGTTTAAAGAAATCATTAGAGAAATGGATTGATGTCCCTGATAAAATTGCTTTAAATTTCAATTTCGACGGTCTCCCAATATTTAAAAGTTCAAATAAAGAGTTTTGGCCAATTTTGTGCACTATATTTGAAAGACCTGATATTGAGCCGTTTGTAATTGGAATCTATTATGGTGTTGGAAAACCAAATCAAATTGACGAATATTTAAATGATTTCGTGAACGAAATGGAAAATTTACTTAAAGACGGAATATACATTGAACAATTCAAAAAGACAGTATCCATTGAAATCAGATGTTTTACGTGTGATTCCCCTGCAAGAGCTTACATTAAAGGTAATTGCATGAAACTTTTTTAATAATGTAGCATAGTAATATCACCAATCCTTTGTCATGTGTTTTAAACACATAAAGTGGCCATATTCAAAAAGTACCGTCGAGCAGTTGAATTGCTCTTAGCCGTTCACGCCTAGACCTGTTCATTTAGAGGCTTGTAGTTAGTACCAATAGTTAGTAAGTAGTATAAGTAAAAATAGTATAGTTAGTATAGAACATATTGTAGTATAGCAAGAAGAGTACCACATATATAGTGGTAGATGTCAAAGATTTCATTAAAAAAAAAAAAAAAAAAACACAAAATGACCGAAAATTGTACTACTACTACTACAACATACTAATGCAAATTAATTTTTTTAAGATTTTGATATTCTTTGTTTTTTCAACAGTGGAATAAAAAAGTAATTGATGTTTTATCATATTTCAGGTGTTTGCAATTTTAATGCAAAGCACGGTTGCTTAAAATGTGTTACAGTAGGAGAGTATTCACATGTATCTCATACAGTGACTTTTCCTGAAACGAATTGTCGCCCTAGGACGGACCAAGAATTTCGTGAAAAAAAATATGGGCCTCACCACAAAAAAGATTCTCCTCTACTGCGATTACCTGTAGATATGATACAAGACTTCCCTGTAGCAGATTCTCTACACCTTGTTGATTTGGGAATAATGAAGCGCCTATTAGTTGGTTGGCGCAATGGTAATTTTGGAAAATATATAACCAAATGGAGTGCGAGAGACACCGAATTGGTTTCAATTTTTCTACACAAATGTAAATTGCCATCTGAAATTCACAGATCGGTGAGAGGACTTGACTGTCTTTCTCATTGGAAAGCATCTGAGTATAGATCTTTCTTGTTTTATTTAAGCATTGTCATACTTCCAGACGTATTATCACATGATGCATTTTCACATTTTCTGGCGTTTTTTTGCGGTATAACAATATGTTCTAGTAAAAACTATAGTCATTTTCTTCCTTTGGCAAAAGAGCTCTTACAGTATTTTGTTGAACATTACAAAGACTTTTACGGAGCGGATTATGTTACTAGTAATGTTCATAATGTAGTCCATATCGCAGATGAAGTGCGACGATTCGGCCCACTTCATACATTCAGCGCTTATCCTTTTGAAAACAAGTTGTATCTAATTAAAAGGATGCTGAGGCACGGTAACAAACCTCTTGCTCAAGTGGCAAAAAGATTTAGTGAAGATGCAGAATCGTTAGAAACGACGAGGAGCAGAAAAAATCAACAACTCACAAATCAAGACCCTTTTGTGACTACTACTAAAAGAAAACTAACTGTACTACATTTTAAGGACTTTAAATTGTCATCAAAACTTCAAGATAAATATTTTTTGTGTAACAATAATGAAATTTTGGAAGTGAAAAAAGTAACTGTTACTAACAGTGAAATAAAAATATATGGCTACAAAATTACAGACTTGTTAGATGTTTTTGAACAACCAATCAAATCATCATATTTGAACATATGCAAAGCCAAATTACTTACTGATAGGCGGGCAGAGGTCATTGTTAGTTCACAATATATAAAAATGAAATTAGTATGTATCGAACACAAAGGTTATTTATACTTCATACCCCTTGTGCATACAGTTTAAAAGAGAAATAAAATACATTTTGCCATCATAAAAATCCTTTTTATTTTTAAGTGTTTACACCCGTATACTCATAATTAAAAATATCACCCGTATACTTATAATATAACGTGGTTGAGTGCAAACTAGTTAGGCAATAAAAACAAAAAATATAAATTCTTGTCTTAAGGACTATCACAGCCACGCGATTACGTGTTTCTCTTAAATACTAACTAGACAAACAAGAATTAAGATCAAAACAACATTTACTATAATTGGGTTACTATAAGAAGAGTTCTGTGACAGCAAGGTATCTACAGCAAAAAAGTTTCAGACACAATATTCGTTCACTTTCACACCTGTTTTATGTTTATCCTACTGTCACTGAACTCTTCCTGTAGTAATCCTACATTGAGACTACAAAAAAAAATGATGTAGAAAATTCACAGATACGCGATTACGTGTTTCTCTTAAATGCTAACTTAGCAAGAATAGACTCAAAAAACAAAAAACAACTCTAACTCTAACGATAAAATTGTGGCTTAATAAGTAGATAACATGATTGTAACGTAATTCTCTTTAAAGAGTAGGTACATCCAAAATTAAACTAACCATAAAATATAAAAAACTTACGCCACATAAAAATTATTATAGAAACCCGGCTTTACTCACGTTTTATTTTTATCGGATTCGCCGACTAGTTTCAGTCTGTTACGAAGACCATCATCGGGGCGAGTGTTAGGAGTGGCGACACGACGGTTTCGGTTCTCTCGAAGCACTAGCACTAGTCGGCGAACCCGACGAAAATAAAATATGAGTAAAGCCGGTTTTCAACATATATAGTGAATTAACCACTTTAAGGCGTTGTCATTGAGGCATGTAAAAAATAATTACTTTTTTAAGTATAATACTAACAAAGACAGTCTTCTTCCTCTTCATCTTCGATAACTTCTTTTAGGTTTACAGCGTTTTCGTCGATCATACCGTCTTCATTTGCATCCATTTCCCTTTGATTTGAGAAATTTTTATCATTTTCATTTTGTTTCGTGTTATTTGTATCCATTTGAGTTTGATTTGCGTGCTGATTTCCCTGTTCTGAATTAGTTTTAGCTTTATTTTTAGGGTCAGTTTTTTTGGTTCTCATCCTTTTTGTGGAAGCTCTTATATTGTTACTGAGTTTCCTCTTAACAGAATTTTTCAAGACAATTTTGAAAAAGTTTTCATTGTTTTCTAAGGTATAAGTTTTATCCCAGTGATGTATTAATTCATAGAAAAAATTGAGGACTTTTTGATAGCCCTTCAGTCCAATTTTTACTTCGTCACTCTTTCTGCTACCGCCAGTCCAAGAGCATTTGCATAGGAATTCCCGTGTAAAAAACATGTCCAATACTTTATATGCACATGTTGCACCTTTACCATCTGATGGTGAACAAATGAATGAATATTGTTTAAGGAGTTTAAATTTTTGGTTTTTGTCAGATAAAAGTGTATCCATTTGCTCTAGCTCTTTAACTGAGTCAATGGGTTTTATTTTAAAAGCCTCACTATAAACTGGGTTAGACTCTCCCAACAAAACCACATCCGTATTTTCAGTTTGGCCAGCCTTGGAAAATCCGTCATCTATTTGCACTGATAAACTTGCCAACGTATGAAGAATTTTTTTTTGATTATTTACAAGTACATTTATTGTTTGTGCCATATTATGTTGATTTTCTAAAACTAATTTTAGATAATTTTCAATCTGATTTACTTCAGTGTTTTTCTGGGTTTTTAAACGGATTTGATCTTCAAAATTATTACGATGGGGGTCGGTTGACATTGTTGCCAGCTCAGACTCATCTATATATTGAAAAACATATTGTGCATCAGTTATCACTTCTGGAAGTATCTGTGTGGATGTTGTTGCGGTAGATGAAGTTGATGGTTGATTAACGATCTGGAAACAATCGTAAAATACATTGGTTATTGAAATTGAACAACTTTAACGGATTATGTCATGTATTTCTTTATTTTATTTTCACAACATTTCCCTTGACCTTGTAAATGTTCCTAAGCTTTGGGAAAATAGAATAAAGAATTACGTGACATAATAATAAGTAAGTAAAATTTGCAAAAAATGCTCGCCACTTGTAATGTTGGACTAATAAACATCAAGGCAAAGCGAATTTGACTTAGGTCAACTACTGGGTGGGCACCCTGGGGCCGTTAATTCCGATCTCTGGAGCATTATGGCACTCGTGATGACATACATTATTTATTAATAAAAAACAAATTAAAATTTTAAAAACCGACTTCTAAAAACCTGAAAACTAAAACTAAAAAAAGTGAAAAATAATTTTATTTTATAATAGTGTTTCGATCCACTTGTGGCAACTTAGTTGGCAAACAGGTCAGTTAGACGTACTCTGAAGTCGGACTGGGTATGATTGAATGATTAGAGAGAACCTATATTATAGTCATCCTACTTAACTGTTTGCCGACTAAGTTACCACAAGTGGATCGTGAACACTATAAAATAAAATTATTTTTCACTTTTTTTTAGTTTTCGTTTACAGGTTTTTTTGAAGTCGGTTTTTTTAAATTTTAATTTGTTTTTATTTAACTATTTTTAGTGTTACTATCATTAGCAGTCGTCAAATCCACTCAATCAGGCGAAAACGCCTAGATTCTTAAATTACAACCTGTAATAGTAACCTATTGAGGAGTTTGGTGATGAGAAGGTGGTTTCAGATGTTTCATTCAATGGTACTTATTCGTTTATGGGTCAATTCTACTGGTGGAAATCGAAAACTAAGCAATTTTCTGCAATCTCGAGAAGCAATTCTGTCCATCACTCCGAAGATCCTCATCAGACCTTCGCCAAATTTTTATATAAATAAAACCACCTGTGAGATATCCCCTTTCATACAAAAAAAGATTGAAAACCTCCTCCTTTTTTTGGAAGTCGGTTAAAAAGAAAAACATTGTACCAGCAATTAAAGGAAACACAGCAAAAAGACCCATGTGTCTAAGAAGGTAAAATATATTGACAATTCTTAACAGTTTTTAAAAACATCATTTAATTTTTAAGTGTCTATTATCTGTAAACACTTTAAACAAAACTTATGTATCAATTTATGTACAAAGAGCTGCGCCGGCACTGCGCAGCTTTTGTGGATAACCGATACCTACCTGCGGTCGCCACCTCGTTGTTTATGGCTGCAGACTAATATGATTATGATGCTAATGTTAAGTGTACCTACTACTGCAATAATCACAAAGAATACTTACAAATTGACCTGCTAAAGCGTTAAAATCGATGTTTGTATTATCCCTTGCATTTGTTTCTGTCACAGTATCAATTTCTGTGTCGCTATTTTGAACCATGACATCTAGTTCTCTCATTGCTTCTTCATATGACGATATAGACGACCTTTTTACACAGCATTTTGATGTAGACCAATTATCTAAAGGCCTAGAGTTTTCATCCTTGACTAATTTGTTGACTTCTAAACGCTTTCTTGGCCATCTTAACTCGCCATTCGTTTCCCACAAGCTTGGAACTATACAAAGCCTTTTCTGCCCTTTTTCTATACATTCTATAATTTTAAACGGCATATTGTTCTGAAAAAATAATGTAAAACACATTAATTATACACAATAAACTATTAATGACACTTCACAATAAGTTTATTTAGTATATAATAGGCTGCTAACTTTTTGGGTCTGCGATAACGCAGCGAAGGCTAAAAACAAAACGAAGGAACGCGTGCGTGCTTGCCCGGAAGAACGTATTAAGTTATTAACTAAACAAAACATCATGTAGTGTTCCCAGTGCAGAGTGAGGGAGAGAGAGATAAAATAGCCCAGCGTCGAGCGTCGGCAAGCGTATCGTAGTGTTGTAGTTGTAGGTACCTACATTAAAAGGTTTGTAATGGATTTATTCTTGCAGGTTCGTGTCTTGAAAAAAAATATACACCTTCTTGTGAACACGGCGAATCACAATCATTTACATTATAATAATTATTATAGATCCTCGACTTTGAAAAAAATGATTGTAAAATATTCTACTTCAAAATTAAAACTTGCTTAGGGATAATATTTTTTTACACGGATCTCTAAAGAGAATTATAAGTTATAAATCCAGAGTCGTACACAGCCTAATTAATAAATATATTATCTTGTAACGCTGATTAAAAACCAAAAACAGTATTATATAATCCAAATCTTACGTAGTACAGCTAATAAGACTATAATACCCTCCAAAAATCGTCTAAGCTGTATAAAATTGTCGCCATTTTAGAACGATTTATGTTTACCAAACTTTGAGATAGAATTAAACCAATATTTAATAATTGCTTGAGCCGCTTCATGATTATTAGCTAAAATAATGATCACTGTGTCCTAAAATCTGTTATTTTAAATATAATTTATTTTATAATCTTTAAAACAAACACTTGTAAGAAGTGTTTGGACCGTATTTATTAATATTCTTAATATTTGCCTGATAATTCTACTGGCGCATGAATATTTTGCCAATAACCAACCACACATTGACAGTAAAATTTTATTCGCACTTACCTTTACCCAATTAACACCATCAGATTAAGATTTGTCTTGACTTACCGTGTTTCACTTTGAAATAAAAACAATAAAAATTGTGTCACGCCTTCCATTAATGCACTCTGATTTGATAATATTTGTATGAAATTTGTTTTTTGTTTATTTTTATAATTTTCTAACTATCTTCAAAATCCTATTTAAAACTTTAATTTTTCTAAGATATTTATAAGATATTACTTGGAGTGTATTGGTTTCTCCTTACACCGAATAACAGATCTTATAAAACTACTATACAGCTTCTTTATTGCGTATACAGCTATTATACAGCTCCACTAACGCGAAAAGCCGTATAATGTGGGCCCTTTTTGCACTTATAAGGTCTGTAAAAGCGCTTATACAGCATTTATACAGGCTCAAATGCAGCTTTAAGTATAAAAATCAACCTAAATACCACTCGTATACAGCTTCTTATGCTACTTGGGATCTCACCTGATGGTAATTACCATCAGGTGAGATCGCAGTTAAGGGCTAACTTGTAGTGGATAAAAAATAAATAGTGGATACATACATTATATAATTTACTAGCTGATTCCCGTGACTTCGTCCGCGTGGTTTAAGTTTTTTTGATTCCCGCGGGAACTCCTTAATTTTCCGTGATAAAAAGTAGCCATGTTACTCTCCAGGTCCTCAGCTGTACCCATGCCAAAAATCACGATCCGTTGGTCCGTTGCGGCGTGATTGAAGGACAAACCAACAAACCAATAAACTAACAAACAAACACACTTTCGCATTTATAGTATTACTTAGTATGATATGAAACTAATAGCAGAGAAAGAAGATAGTGAATTTTTGTTTTCCATTAAACAAACTGGAGCCATACGGCCATACTGCCAAATCTTATTTAGCCATATTGTTTCATTATCGATGGGTTTAGAATAATAATTATAATCCTTATTTTAGGAACGTCAAGGTACGTAACATCAAACTGTCATTTTGATGATATTGCTTTATGTATTGCTGTAAGCGTTGGCTGTATGACCCCTGATCAGAACCAGCAAGACTTATTTCAGGTTGAAGGTAAAAAAATCCCAACTTAGATTGAAAAAACGTCACCAAAAAAGCGGCAACAATTCAATCGTCCATGCCAATTACGCCGGTGAAACTTCATCAAAACGGGCACAAAGCAAAAATGTCCTAACGCACGAGCGGTTCTTCCCAAAAAGAGGACCCGGTCGCTCACATGAATGCTCCTCGACAATAGCCAATTCGACACTAAGTGAGAAAAAAAGACTAAAATGGCTGACTATCTGTGATATTTGAACGTTTCTACTATGGCATAGATGCGATAAAATTCGTAGGTTGAGACAAAGTGGTTCATTGGCTACTATGAAATTACTTAAACAAAGTACAATAATGCATCACGACCTTAATAAATATAACTCCTATACTAAAGTCCTGTACTCCAATGCGATGCGCTTTTGTGAGCCATTGAAATCGACTGATTTGACTCAACACGCGTCTCGTTACATTTGCTTACACCATGTAGATTTTCTAACCCTTAGTATTTCTTAGAGTTACTACCTCTATCTGAGGCGTCTAATAAACATCAAAAAAATTCATACTATGAAAACTGCTTAGGTGGTAGTGTTACATTGCATCTATGCATTAATTTCTAAACAATAATCTATTTCTATAGGTAACGGTCTTTATTTAGGTATGACATTAAAATACAGAATGTTAGTTTTTCTGAAGTATGACACCACAAAATCTTGTAATAAAACTGTCCAATATGCAATTTAGTCGCTCTACCTAACTATTAAATCTCTCTGATAACAATTAGACTGTTCAGGAAGCAAGTGTTTAAATTTCCATTAGCCGCTCTGAATTGTGCTTAAGTTGATAATAATTGGTGACGCTTTCCAATTCAATATACGAATTTTCACCTTTTGTCATTAACTGTGGCCTTTTTTATGGTTAGGATTCGATTTTTATCAAAAACGGACTTAAAATATTTAAAATAAATGGTTTTTTTGCAGCACTATTGTAGCACTTTTCACTATAATTGGGAGAAGGAGAAAATGCCTGTCTGATTGATAAGCAGTGGGTGACTAGTCTTGAAGCAGGACATTTTGTTTGTAAGCCGAAACGCTTTAGCTTGAAAGCAATAGGCCAAAGTATCCGGAAGTCATAACATTTATCCTTCAAAAACCCCATAAAAATAATAAGTAAATGGAAAAGTTAAATAATTAATCTTTGACTAACAATTAATGATTAACATTGACAATACAAATTCGGGTTAAACTGACAGATCAAAAAACGCAAAACGAACATTTTAAAAAAAGAGCACATGTCAACATCATGATTTAACATTCTTACAACCAATTAATTTCCCCGCATTACAACGGTAGCCGCACGAAGAGTAATAAACTTATAGACAGACAAAAAAAAATTGCGTTTGGTACCTGCCTACATACTAAATATTAACTTGATCGGTCCAAAAAACCAGAAACCTTAAAAATATTTTCCAATTCTGTAATATTTATTAAAGTTTTACCGTTATTTTTATGAAAAAAAAGTTTTTGCAATTATCTACAAGAAATAAAATAAATAAAATCTCTACTAGGTACTATTTTATTATTCCCACAATTTCCTTGTGAATCCAATCAATTTGCGGCCTACTTATTTTTTGTGCCGTATCTGATAAGGATTTTTTCAATCTTTTAAGGATTTTTTGACATAGTGAATGTGATGTTTATGTAACATGATTAGTAATTAAATGGCAGTTGTAACTTGACAGCGGAACTGAGAGCACATGCGGTTGTTTTATTGTACCCAATTCCCACACTTGTGACTGGTGGACGTCACAACTGGCGACGAGTCAGGGGGTACGTACCCTTAAATGGTGTAAGAAAAAAAAAAAAATGAAAAAACGAAAATGAGGAGTGGAGCAAAATAGTGAGTAGGTACCTACATTACCCACCTTAATGTTTTGCATGCATGAATATTGACGTGTCACCTGTGTACAGGATTGGGTTCTACCAATAAGACACAAATTAGTTTTTCAACACGTCTTACCGACGCGGCGTCTGAACAGTGAGCTCCCGGCGAGGCTAACGCTCCCCGCGACCCCACCTCTACACCCCGCGCCGGTACGAGTGAATATTGTATTTATAATCCAATACACTACATCTACCTTTCACAAAATTAAAAATAAAACTTTATCTTCTCATCGGACACAATTATTTCAGATAACAAAATAAACGTATTCCTTATGATCAACAACTAATCTAATAACCTATTACAGATATTCTATTCTATAATCATACACTATATTATCACAGTATATCACAATATAAATATGTACGTACCTACAATTGTATATCTATAGATACACCAATATAAATGTATATGTACAGACGTCTGCATCGGACCGTGTCCGTTGTAAGAATTAACTGTCAACAGAATGACATCCGTATCACAATGTCTAACTCGCCTACCCGCCAGAATACCACATCTCTTCCTTGTTTTTTTTTTTTTTTTTAGCATTACTGCTAAAGCTTACATTTTGTCTATTACATATTTTAATAGCTGCAACTAGGAACTATGTATAGTTCTTAATATAGTGGGGTAATTAACTTCACACAACTTAAGTCCCTGTGTTTGGTCTAGGATCATTGGAATGACCGAGTGATTGACTTATTGATTGATGTTGCTTGCTAATAAAATATTATTATAACAATTACATTTAAATGACAATTGCTCATGATTGAGTAAATCAAATGTATCATTAAATGTAGGCTTTTTTTTTTTGTATTATGTAGATTTTAGCATTTTTTCCGAAGACATTTGAGTCCTCGTACGAGGTTGAAAACCATACCAAAAGAATATGCTCACTACTACTTTAATAACTTCAATGTGGTGTTTCCGCAGAACATCGATATAGTCGCATCAATTTGCGATTTGTTCACAAAAATATGATTCAGTGAGAACACTGACACTAAAGTATATTGGAAGATAGGGAAGATAAGATCTTCCGTATCTTAAGACGGCGGCGGAGGGCGAATTGCCCATACAAACATAACACCAATATAATCTGTAATTCGAAAATATTTCCACCACATTATGCAAATATTTAGAGTGAACTTGTGCTTATCTAGGTCCCTGGATAATAACGTTTTCAAAATAGTTTCCCAAAATTAAATGTACGCGCATTACGCTTTGCATATTTTTACGACATAATTGACATATTGTTTTCTCCTTATTTGTTTCATATTAAAACCAACGATATGGTACTAATTAATCAGGAACATAGCTTATATTGTCAAGTTACAGAATAACATCACGTTAAAAACACTACAAGTTTTCATTAATAATTTTTGGCATTTACGGAACAAGACTAAATGTATAACAAATTCTGATCGCTCACACTGCTATCGCGCTTGCACGCGATCATGTGTCATCAGCCAAATAGAGATAGCAATAAACCGGCAAATTCACATTTGCGGGTTGAATAGAAATCGCGAGTGGCGTTCGCCGGCCCCTTAAAATTCATCGCTTAACATTAAATAAGGTAGCTGAGAAAAGGGTATGTAACTACAATATGTGATTTGTTACAACCCTATGGATTTATAGTAGAAACTATTGCTAAATCCTAACTGACAAATTCCCAAACAATATTTAAATCGAAATAATTATAAGGTTTACAATATTATTGATTACATTATGAAGGAATTATATATATTGATTTACGTAATCAACGTTTTAAGGACCAAAATGTAACCAATTGCAATGCAATATAAATACATAATTAGGAAGTGATATGATATTCGTTAGAAATAATTTATAATCTATCCCTGCTTTATCTTATATCTAACTTATCTTGGCTGCTAATATTCTGATACCTCAAATTACTTGCGTTTATTGAAAATATATTTATTACGATTGACATTATGGCAAAAGTATTAGAGGTGAATCGTAAATTATTATTTCATGGCCCAATGTAAATAAAAGTAATCAATGCAATTTCCATAATTTATGGCAAGTTTTCTGATCAATAGATCACACAATAAGGAACAATAATTGTACTGTTTTCTATACAAGATAGATAGATAGATATTATGATATAAAACATCTTTTCATTGACTCAACAAGGAATAATAACAGCAAAACTGTTATTGTATGGTCATAAAAATCTATAACAAATTACCGAATAAACTCAAAAAACTCAATTCGCCATTATATAAAAGGGACATTTCAATACCTTTTTGAACATTTTATTTATTATCATTTGGTTTTTATTCAGTAAGAATTCTTGAATTCAAGAATATATTATTCAATATTTGGACGTCGGTAACATCGATTTACCAACTAAGGATACAACATTACCTACAAATCAATACTCAAAAAGCGTCCACAATCGCTTATACAAACACAGCTATAGATAATATAGAATGAGACACCAAACGGTTTACAAAAACCAACCATATAGCTTTATATTTAGGGTTCAATTTTGTAATAACAATTCGACACATACGACATTTTGTCGCCTAGCGTACTCATGCGCGACTGAGGCGAAAATTGTTCACAATATCTATTTGTGCACAATTTGACCGTGCCGTTTTTTGCGTTTCGATGGTGCATCTAAGGTATTGGTAAGTCAATGGTCGGTAATGACAAAATCCGACAACTTGATAATAATATTGTCTATACCTTATTTTTCCAAATAAATTGTGACTTTACTTTACTATGGATAGATAAATTCCTTATCGCCATATAAACATCCAGATATAAGTAATATATAAAACGAGGATTTAATTCAAACTCGGGCAATACTCCGATATCGAATATTATTGATTTTACATATTAAAAATAAGTAAATAAGGATTAAAGGGACTTCATTTTACTGTGAGAATGTATTTTTCAACTATGGCATAAGATTTAAGGGCTTTGAACTTAAATCAACCAAAGGAAATCATAAACATACTCGCGAATACGATGACCGCTTTTCCATCTTCCACTGTTAGCCTCGTTTTACAAATTATTAACTTAAACATTACTTTACCCATAATATGTGCCGGGTACTCCTCTAAATTGTATGCACCATAATTAACCCATTGTATTCTGTCAGCAGTCAGTACAGTTTTTGTAAACCAGCGATGCTTACTTACATGTACCGCTCCCAATCCGGGTTGGCGTTCACGAACGCTGTGACTAATTATTTATCCCAATTTAAATTATGACATGCAACACTTACTGCGGATACAGTTTTGATAAACTGATAATGATGGAACCACTCTATTGCAAGCCTTCATTATCAGGGTTGGATCACAACAGCTGACTATCAAGCACTCACTGGAACTTAAAGTCTTTAATATAACACTGCAAGCTGAGCTTTCACAGTAGGTTTGTTCCGTTATGGCAATCTCACTAGGAAAACCCGAAACGGCCACACTGATCACCACCATTATGAGAGGTGATCTCCAGTCCTTAAGAGTACTATGCTCATTGTATTGTACTGCTGGCCATTTGTCATTTATGAGTACTGTACTGTATTATAGTACTTTTCAGTAAATAGTATTACTGTGGGTGACAACCAGAAATAGGTATTAATAAAATACCTTTAATACGTTTTTTTTTTTTTTGAGGTTAGCAGTAGCAACTGCAGCCTGATCAAATGATTAATTATTGTCGTAATGTTTTGGCCAAGTTTCCATAATTAACCGTTTACATTAAATCTCTCGTGAAACCGCTACACGCTGCAACCATTCGCTTTCTCAAGCTTTAAAGAGAGTACAAAATATATATTTTAAAAGTAATTTTATTATTTGCCCACTTCTGGAATTATGCTTACAAATTACTTTCCCCACTTTTCCCAGCGTAAATCAATTGAGGCTGGGTCACCCTCACAGTCTAAGGGCTCCATTGGCGGTATTTGCAACATGGCTTTGGAGTTTGGAACTACCTGCAACCAAGCGTTTCTATAGGTACCGTTCTAAAAACATAGAACTACCTCTTAAGTTTTTTGTAGGTACCGTTCTAATTTATATAGAACTACCTTTTGAGCTTTTATAGGTACCGTTCTAAGAACATAGAACTACCTCTTAAGTTTTTTGTAGGTACCGTTCTAATTTATATAGAACTACCTTTTGAGCTTTTATAGGTACCGTTCTAAGAACATAGAACTACCTCTTAAGTTTTTTGTAGGTACCGTTCTAATTTATATAGAACTACCTCTTGAGTTTTTATAGGTACCGTTCTAAGAACATAGAACTACCTCTTAAGTTTTTTGTAGGTACCGTTCTAATTTATATAGAACTACCTCTTGAGTTTTATAGGTACCGTTCTAAGAACATAGAACTACCTCTTAAGTTTTTTGTAGGTACCGTTCTAATTTATATAGAACTACCTATTGCGTTTTTGTAGGTACCATTCTAATTTACATAGAATTACCTCTTGGAGTCTTGTAGGTACCGTTCTAGTTTGCCTAGAACTACCTCTTGGAGTCTTGTAGGTACCGTTAGATTTTCATCGAACTACCTCTTGAGTTTATTATATAACTGTCCTTTTGACTACCTCTCACACTCAGCATCAACTTCACTTGTTGTCAACATAATAATGTAATTTAAAAAAAATGTTACCATGATATGTAGGTATATAGATCCACAAAGTGATTGATTTAAGTTCGTGTTACATAAAATTATAAACCAACAATCCTAACGTTTAAAACCGATATGATAACGGTAGTCAATTAAAAAAATTAAGTAATAAAATAACACCGTACATTTAGGCTTATTAAGCCTTCTAACATACTTACAATGTAGGTATCACTGGTTTGTTATATTTTGCATTTTGTAACTGACGTCGTTTAATGTACATACTTAATCAAACCTGATTATTTTCAAATCTAATACCGCTTCGTCTAATAACAATACCTAGTCGAAACGCCGTATTGAATGAACATAACCCAACCATCAAAATATATCATTGTAAGTTCATGGTAACTATACTTTATAGTATAGGTATACACCTTCATAGATTTTACATGTTGACAACAAATTATTGAGGCATTACTGATACTTAATGTGGGTAGGTACGCAACTTAACGATTTCAGATGTTTTAGGTACCAATCAATATTACACGACCGGTTTTATATTTTAAAAGCGTTATATGTTTAGCTTATTAGATTACATCTTCCCTTTATTAGTATAAAATAAGCAAATAATTTAACACTGGATAATTATACTACTTATCGTGATAAAACTGGTCATGTTTACTGATTTACCTCTAAGTTTCATTTGATATTTTTCTTATTGGCGCATAGGTACGTACCTTGAATCTTTATATCCTGGCAGGGTCGCCACTTGTACAGGATTGGGTTCTACCAATAAGACACAAATTAGTTTTTCAACACGTCTTACCGACGCGGCGTCTGAACAGTGAGCTCCCGGCGAGGCTAACGCTCCCCGCGACCCCACCTCTACACCCCGCGCCGGTACGAGTGAATATTGTATTTATAATCCAATACACTACAACCTGCGTTTTGAACGCTATCACCTCACTCTAATTCAAATACTTATTATGTCCTTTTTAATTTTCAATCAATTATTTCCGCTAATTATATTATTGCAATAATTTAATGAAATTTATGTAGGTACTTAAGCTTACTAAAACTTGTAAGCGGAACCTACCTAATGTTTATAAATGGAACACTGGATTTTTCGGACCTTTGTGACGGTTAACGTATAAACATTTTTACATTTGATTGAAAAGTTGAGGATAGTGCTAAAAAACATAATATCCGCGATCGAAAGTAATTGCCAATATTATATGCTATTAAAAGCTCTTTCCTTATTTTTCTATTCAATAGGTGACCTCATGAAAAAATGCAAACTAAATCTCGCGGTTTTCGAAATTGTGCCGTATTGTGGCGGTATCGAGATATTGTGTATTCTTTGTCACGATAATATATGAAAACAAATGGGTGTGGGTACTTACTTGTCTGTTTTGTGTAATATTTAAATAAATTACTCCTACTCTCATGATTTCAGTAGTAAGTCTGTAAAGGGCTGGAACTAAGGAGCTATTGATCAAATTAGTAGGTCGGAAACGGGCTGGTACTAAGAAAGATATGTATCAAATTGGTAAGCCGGTGAACGGCAGGTACTAAAGAGGGTTTACATAAAATCCACTGAGTAGTAAATTGACCAGTAAGTTTTTCAGTATAAAACAGTGACTTAATTTAAAGTGGGTCAGTAATTGTTTACCGCCACTTCATAGAATATAGACTCTTTTTCAGATAGAGTGATAACGGTAATGGGTCTTTTTTGTAAAATATCGATGTCCTCTGCATACAATTGTTATTTTACATATAAAGGTGACTAATTAATACTGTTACCATCCCATGCAAAAGTAAACATATTGAAGTATGTGGCATATGTGGCAAGTTATTGAATCTATTCAAATTGTATAACTTATCCAATATGTTTATGGAGCCAACTAGAATAACTGCAACTAGTGCCACATGCATAGACAATATTTTTACAAATTTTATACCTGTTAATAAAAACATTATTAGTAAATTAGATTCAGATCATTGTGGACAACAAATTCAGTTTAAAAATTTAAATAAAAATGTATCAAAGCGTAGAATAACTTTTGTACCAGTAACGTTGGACCGTATTGAAAAAATAAGAACAAGTCTTACAAAGGAACTCCCTTTTTTACCAAATGGGTTGAGTCCTAATGAAATGTATAACATATTCCTTAATACTTTCAGTGAAATATTCAAATCAATATTCACCAGTAAAACGGTCTTAACTGCTGATGCAAATGTTTTTAACGAATGGGCAACAAATGAATTGCATAGAAAGAGGCAAAAAATTATATAAATTGTATGCAGAGCGACAGTATGATACTAGTAATGAGTTCAAGCAGCTTGTTCAACTGTTTTCCAAGGAGTTTAAAAGAGATTGCATTGTGGCTAAATCAAAACATATTCAAAACATATTATTCAAAAGCGATGTAGCCATTTTTACTTATGAGTTGCGCTTATCAGGAACGATTTCAGCTTAAAAAAATACGTCACCTTAAAAAAAATAGTTTTCACTGATTCCCGAAAGTTTATGATTTTGGATTCGGTCGTTGTTTTATTACGAGTGCAAAGTAGTAAACTGGCAGTGCCAGATGGTACTATCCAAAAACAAAAATGAAACGAGTAGTAAACTGACAAGATCAGTTGGTACTAAGCCAAACATTTTAGGCATGCACCGAGTAGTAAGCTGAGATCTGTCGGCTGGTACTAACAACAGAAATAGTAAACTGTGCACTGAGTAGTAAAGGTACTAACAATAAAAATAGTAAACTAGCAATGCTAGTTGGTACTACCCAAAACGTAAACTGTGCACTGAGTAGTAAAGGTACTAACAACAAAAATAGTAAACTAGCAATTCTAGTTGGTACTACCCAAAACGTAAACTGTGCACTGAGTAGTAAACTGACGTCTGTCGGTTGGTACTAACAATAGAAATAGTAAACTAGCAATGCTAGTTGGTACTACCCAAAACGTAAACTGTGCACTGAGTAGTAAAGGTACTAACAATAAAAATAGTAAACTAGCAATGCTAGTTGGTACTACCCAAAACGTAAATTGTGCACTGAGTAGTAAAGGTACTAACAACAAAAATAGTAAACTAGCAATGCTAGTTGGTACTACCCAAAACGGTAACTGTACACCGAGTAGTAGACTGACAATGTCGGTTGGTACTAACAAAATACTTTGTCGAAAAAAGAAAAAAAAAAAAAAAAAAAACGTATAGGCAGTTATAAGGACTGCTGACAGAAGTGAAAACTCAAAACAATGGAAAGCGTGACGATGACGCGAGTTCCATGATTTTTGTTCACCCAAAAAGTGCGCGCACTCAACGCACCTAAGGAAGTAAAAAGCTTGTTGGGTAACAATAATAATATGCATTGCTTACTAGCAATGCTAGCAATATATTTATAGGCACATACGCTGATTACGCAAGGTACCTACGGGTATCTACTTTATGTTTATGAAGACATTTCGAATTAATTGACCATACTATATTAATATAATATGGTTTAACTTTTGAAAAGTGATGTTTACGGTAACTCTTAGTTGAGCGCGTAGGCATACGATGCAATCAATATTTACAGAACGTACTCAAGAGCGACATGCGTAACGTTGGACAGCACGACGTTGGTGTGAGATGATGTTTCATGATCACCTCATTAATATTTTAATCATATTATTGGTTGTAATTTGCCATTAAATCGATACATGAAATCATTTTACTTTGTATTTAAAGCATGGTTGATTTCACCTTCGAATTCTTTATCCGTGGGTAATGTTGTTGATATAACCACATTTAACATCGGGTGGGAATTTATTGGAACGAAACAACACACTGAATTGAGAACCTCTTTCTTTTTGGAAGTCGGTTGTAAATGAAAGTTGCCAGGGACGGCAAGACATAACTACCAAGTGGGTAATATTTAAGAACATACCTACATGCATACGAGTGGTTGCCTGTTCTCTATTTTCAAGGTAGGGTTTCAATAATTATTTATTGTGCAGGTTCCCTTATGTCCTACACAATATTGATGAATTTGTGACAACTAAATCTAGTTCTACAAATTACAATAATTAACAAAACATAGTCATATGAATGACGCAGTCATAAGATTAGTGCAAATCTGCGAATAATCTAAGACAAGAGTTTAAATATTAGATCGGCCCACACCATTTTCATTATTTTAAGAATTCTAAAATGGTATTATTGTTATTTTAAAATCAATACTGTGGAAGTGCTCGTATTACTCAAGATTAAAAGTTTTGTTTCATAACCTGAGACTTGTGACAGTGAATAACTTATTCAGATGTTGAAAAAGTACATCGAATGAGAGGTTGGTCGTTTCGGTTTATAGAAAATAGCTCATTGAGTGTTTGATAACACTGAAAGTTCTTACTCTCACAGATTAATTATTATTAGCAAAATAATCGTGAGCAGGAGCGGCCCAGGCATGACCGCCTGATCATGAATTCAGGCAAGAACGCCACAGGCAAGAACGCCTGATCATGATTTGGGGCAAGACACCTGTTCACGATATGGGGCATAAAATATGTCCGTGATATGACTTGAACACGAGGACGTGTTATTTGCAAGACGGCCGAACTGTCAGCTTCGTGTTTAAAATTGAATTGAATTTTCAGAAAAGATAAAAGTTGTTAATTTATTTATTCATGAAGGTGTCATTCGATGTATTTTGACTCGGTCAGTTCGTAGGCGGGAACGCCAAATTGGAATAACTTGTATAATAAATACGAATACTTTGACGTGTGAAAGTTAGTCTCCTACCGGCAGACTTAGCGGTAATTGAATGCTTTTGAGTTTAGATCGCAATTTGATTTTAAGTTTAGCAGTAGCAACTGCAGCCTGATCAAGTGATTAATTATTGTCGTGATGTTTTGGCCAAGTTTCTCTATTTGACTGTTTACATTGAATCTCTCCTGAAACTGTACACGTTGTGACCATTCGCTCGTACAGGTTTTATATAGAGGGTGCAAATATATTTTAAAAGTAATTTTAGTCATTGCCGCTTCTGGAATTATGCTTACAAATTTGCTTTGCAATCCGCACATTTGCTGTTTATTTTTGAAGACGCGAGTAATTAAAAAAATTAAAAATTTGAAAGTACCGTCATTACAAACTTATACCAATGTCATCGTTTTGTTCAGTGATCGGTGGCTATTATTTTGAATGCTAGACGCCACCGAGTTTCTTGCTGGTTCTTCTCGCTAGGTCGTGGCATTCCGAACCAGTAGTAGATTCGCTTAAAATTTGATGAATTTCGCTTAAACATCAAATGAGAGTTTAAACTGACGCGTACCATAAATATTAGATGGAAACCCCGAGGTAATGCGCCAAGGTAGGAAATGCGGACAGTCCGGGAATTAGGGTTTGTGCATGTAACCATGATGTGTCTAGTCCAGGAATTAGGACAGGCACAAACTGGAGGGCTTTAAGGTTACCTTGGGTCAAGGATTGCAATTTTGTTACAGTTTTGCTGAGCTGTACCTTAGGTTAATTATTTCGATGTTGGTTGGTCAGTCCACCTCGGAGACTCAGCGACTATTGTATGCTTTGGTGTTTAGATCGCGATTTGATTTAGAGGTGATGATAGCAATCAAACCCTAAATTGATGAATATTGTCTTTAAATTCAGGCCGGTGCGATAATAATTAGATTAAATCTCTCGAGGCGCCTCTAATCTCTACACGTTGTAATAGGTTACTCTTGCAAGTTTCAATGAGAGTATAAAAATATCAAAAATGTTAAATCATTACCTACTTCTGCAATGAAGCTTTTAGTTCAGAAGCGAAAAATAAGATTTCCTTGATTTCCATCGAGATTAAATTATTTGGTAGCCACGGCTAGTGATTCCACTCTATTTAATATTTTACCTGCTCTTACAGATTTACGCTCACTTGCGCTAGACCAGTAAATATGTTTGCGTTACATTTCTTAATATTTCTATAATCGTCCTTTTAAGATCAATTACCAATCCCGAAATAAACTCATAAATTAAAACACCAGGACAAAATAATGAAGAAAAAGGGAAGAAAATAAGGATTCAGCAGAAAATCAAAAGAGGAAAGGGAGAAATGGCAAATGTCAAAATATGATGACCGGAATATAAATAATAAAACTGAAATACAAAAATATTAATATCATTAGTTAAATTCACTAACTATTTAAAAAAAAAACTATATAAGTTGTAACGTTGTGTACGTATATTTAAAATACAATTATGTAGCTGTACCAAGGCTTACCAACTAAATATGTTAAAAAGGGAGAGGTGTGATGTTTATGTAACATGATTAGTAATTAAATGGCAGTTGTAACTTGACAGCGGAACTGAGAGCACATGCGGTTGTTTTATTGTACCCAATTCCCACACTTGTGACTGGTGGACGTCACAGTGAACTCTCACTATGTCGGAAATTCCGTTGAAAAGCCCAGATTTTTTGGACGAAAGTAACGGTCAAACTTCAAACATCAGTTCCGCAGAATATGGCTACTAGATGCGAAGTTCAAGATAATATTTCAAAGTATACCTACGTTAGTTCAATTTAATAAAAACCTGCAAATTCATTTTCAAAATAGAATGCCGCGCGTGTTTAGCTCTTTCTTCAACCGCATAACATAAAGTTTTCCGCACAATTTTTTTTATTCATGCAATTCAAAATTCAAAATTCAAACGTTTTTTATTCAAATAAACTTTTACAAGTGCTTTTGAATCGTCAAATGAATCTACCACTGGTTCGGAATACCATTCCTGCCGAGAAGAACCAGCAAGAAACTCGGCATAATACGAATAAATTCTCAGTCTGACGCAGTCTCTAGCTTTTTCAGTCTACGCCGCCGCCTGAACAAATGTGACGGTCGCGTACATCAATGCTTTTTTAAATTTCGAATATCGAATGATTGGCGCCTGGTATTGAGAGGCCTCTCGGCTGGAAACAGACGCGCCATCCGCCAATGGGATGCTCGAATTCCTTTTTTGAATTTTTAAAAGACTGGCCAAATAGTTTTTATAATATATTTAATTATTAATAATTAGCTTTTATTATTTTAATTATTAACTATATAATAATAATATGTACTTATCTGTTATATTATCAGTATGTATCACGTAATATATTGTCATACATATTATTATATGTAGGTATGTATATATTTATGTCATTGGTGTGTATACTTGTGTAAGTTTATGATAATATTTCATTACATAGGTGGAATGTAATGAAATATTATCACAACAACAAATACAACAACAAAATACAACAAAATACTAGGGTATTTTGTTGTACCTACCTATTCTTCCTTTACAACCTTTCCCACTGCCAATGGTCACTGGTAGAGATCTTTTATAGAGATAAGTGCTTCCTTGTCCACTATGTATCTGTTCTAAGTATTTCAGAAGTATTTGGTACAAAAAAAAAAAAATTTTTTTAGGTGTGTTTTTCTTACTACGATTACACTTCTATGTTTTACTCATTTTTGTCGCGTGTATGAGTAACTTACAGAATGCAAACAGTATTGTAAGTCGTTTATCGTAGTAAAAAATCTTGCAATCTTGCAAATCTTAGTTATGTAAGTTACTTTCGTTCTCTACTTACGTAAAAACTTACAAGTGTAATAGTGGCCTAACACGGCGTCTCTGCAAGCAGGGCTAAGTTAGCTATTACACCAAGGAGGTATAACATTACATTAGAAGATTGTTAAAAGTTATTCGCGCGCCGCAATCGGCGGATAGTATCCGAGTCGCGAAGTTTCCCTATTACGATTCCGCGCGGTGGGCGGCGGCGGCGGCGGCGGCGGCGGCGGCGGCTTCGAGGCCACTCATGAAATTAAATTACGTCGAACCGACCAGCTTACCTTAAACTCGTCGCTTTTTAAAAAGTCTCAGTCAAAGACTAGATGGGATTATCTTAGCTAGATACCTACTGCAAAACATGTTATTTGTTCATTTTCATTTGTCAACTGTGATATGTTTGTTTTATGTAGAGTGGGAAGACACTGTCTCCTGTAACACAGTTTTTACTACTTCAAAGCAGAGTTTCACATTATTGAAATTTTGTAATCAGTTTTGGCAACTAAAGATTTATTTATTTATTTATTAATCTATAGATACTACCTAATATATTTATTTCAGAACGGCTGAACGGATCTGGATGAAATTTGGCACAGAGATAGATTATAGGCTGGAATGCTACGATAGTCTGGTAAGGATTTTTTTAATTCCCGCAAGAATTCCTTAAATTTTAGGGATAAAAAGTAGCCTATGTTCTTCCCCGGGATACAACATAATATATCTGTATCAAATTTCGCCAAATTCGTTTGAAAAGATGGAGCGTTAAAGCGTAGCAGATAGACAGACAGACACATTTTCACGTTTGTAATATTAGTATGGATTTAAATTGCACTTGTTTTGTCTCGTCTGTCAGTTAAATCATCATTTTCGCAAACGTATCGCAATATTGCTGAAGAAGGCAAACTTTCCCGTTTTGCGTGCGGCGCAGCCTGATGCGAAGTTTTGTTTTTCACCGGGAAATGTATAGTACATGCTTATGAAACTAAAACTTCTGGTCTTTTCAGTTTTTTTTTTAAATAGGCCAGCGCATGGCTGCATTCAGACTTGCTTGCAAGTGGTGATGCAGCCTAAGGTGGAGCGCGCTTGTCTAGAAGATGCCTATTCACTCTTGATTTGAAGGTACCTATATTAAAAGAGAAGGGGAAAACGGAAGCCGGAAGGGCATTCCATATCCTAGCGGTTCGAAAAAACTAGAAATTTAATTCGCTATAATCCGCCACAGAAGGTAAATCTATGTGGTACAGCATATCTTGAACTTGCAGCCCGCGATATTCTCCACACCACATAAATCTTCCAAAATACCCTCAACGTACGTTTCACTCCGACACCGGAGCATCTTCAGGAGATGTGGATTCTACAATGCACGATTGTGAAGTGACGATTTTGTCGCAAAATCTGTCTTTTATACCTTTTTTAGCATGACTCAAACTATAGCCCCGCCCTATCCCCTCTACTACTATACAAATTGAGTAAAGGTGACTTTGATAAGCGGTTCTAGCGGTGGCTAGCGGTTCGAATTAGAAACGAGGAAGCAAATCGCTTCGTACGAGCCCGCGGAATTTCGACTGCGTAAGGGTGCAGACCTTGTCGATGCCTTGCGGTTCGATAATATGTTGACCTTACCTTACCTTAGAGGAGTGTTATAAGAATTCCTACTTCTACTAATATTATAAACTAGCGGTCTTCCCGCGGAAACTTCTTAATTTTCCAGGATAAAAATATAGCCTACTAGCTGATGCCCGCGACTTCGTCCGCGTGGTTTAAGTTTTTTTTTATTCCCTCGGGAACTCCTTAATTTTCCTCGTATGTCACTCTCCAGGGCCTATACCCATGCCAAAAATCACGTCGATCCGTTGCGGCGTGATTGAAGGACAACCCAACAAACCAACAAACAAACACACTTTCGCATTTATAATATTAGTATGATGTCACTCTCCAGGTCTTCAACTATGCCTATGCCAAAAGTCACGTCGATCCGTTTCTCCGTTGCGGCGTGATTGAAGGACAAACCAACAAACACACTTTCGCATTTATAATATTAGTATGAAGTATGATGAAATAGTATGTCTGTCTGTCTTCATACCCGAGAGTTCCCCATAATGTTCTCAAAGGTGTGTGAAGATTGCCAATTCGTCTAGCCAGCATGGTGGACTATGACCTAACCATTCTAAGAAAAGACTCGTGCTCAGCAGTTGTGATGGATTGATGATGACGATAAAGCTAATAAATGCGAAAGTGTGTCTGTCTGTCTGTTTGTCTGTCTGCTACGCTTTCACGGCCCATCTTTGCAACTAATTTTGATGAAATTTGGTTTAGAGATGATGAGATAGGTATCCCGGCGAAGGATAGGCTTGTTTTTATTAAGGACAATTGGGATGATGCTTATATCAAAAATAAATTATTTCTAACTGATTATTAAATAGAGGGTCTTCCAAAAGACCTAAAATTCACATCCTCGGTTAGTATTAAGTTTGATAACCATTTTAAAATATAGATTAAAGAAAAAAAGGGCGTTGAAATTTTATGACGTCACAAGAGTGTGAATTTCATACAACTTCCATACTAGAAATTATGCGTTTTTAAGTTTGATAAAGAGTTGCTGATTTGATTAAGTTGTCATCATCCCTAATTTTAGGGATTTTTCCCGGAAAACTTTATCATAAGTGGCACAAGTTGTCATACATGAAATAAATCATTTTCATTTTCATTTTTATTTTCCACGCGGACGAAGTCGCGGGCATCATCTAGTCCTTCCTAAATCTCAAAACTATACAAAATGCATTATAGCTATTTCATTTGATACCAAAAGCCAGTGATCAGGCGGCCCCCAGGTAGCCAATTACGCGACCCCCGCGTCGCCCGCCCTAACGAGATGTCAAACTTTTTGCCACACACCCTTTGTTTGTGGGATTTACGTGTACCGAGCGAATACGTTTGATAGAGACGCTTTTTTTTTTGGTATCTGTACTTGGGTGTACTTTTGCAAATTACTAATGGATAGTATTCTGTTACCATTGTCTATTTTTTTGACATAATATTATGTACTTGCCTGTACTTTTGCAACTTACTAATGCATAGAATTCTGTTGCCGTTGTCTATTTTTTTGGCATCTGTGCTAGGCTGTACTTTTACATAATGCATAGGATTTTGTTACTTTTGTCTGAGAAATTTTCTAAGACATAGTAAGCCGGCAATGGGTTGAAATTGATGACTTAACTTTCATGATGTATCAAATAAATATTATAAATGCTCAATCACGCCCCAGCGGCTGAACGGATCTGGATAAAATTTGGCACGGAGATAGTAGTAGAGAGAAAAAGTAAATTATAGTCTGGAATAACACATAGGCTACTTTTTATCCCGTAAAGTTAAGGAGTTCCCGCGGGAACCGAAAAACCTCTATCCACGCGGACGAAGTCGCGGTCATCAGCTAGTTGATACATAAAGCGTTTAAATTCAGAGAGGTTTTAACCAGGTTGAATAGGCCATTTAGGCGTAGGATAGGCTAGTTTGTTTTAAGTTTAGGTTAGTTGCTATAAGTAAAACCAAAAGTCCAAAGAAAAAAAAAAAGAAAAAAAATAAAAAAAATAAAAAAAAATGGACCGGCAAGTTGTGACATTATTACGTGTAAAAAGCAATTGTGTCAGCAAAAAAGGTTGCTACATAATGAATAGTAGCAGGAAATGATGGAAAAAAAAAACCAGGTTGAATAGGTATTCAGTAAAACGGAAAAGTCTAGTACTTTGACCGTTGAATATAAAGATGAAGTCACAAATTTTGATCTCAAGCGTCAACATGGAGTTCCGTCACCCTAGTTCCCTCAGATCAATTGAGCATATCAAATCGAATTGCGCCTCATCTATGAAGGTTCAGCAGAATGACATTCGCAAACAAAATGGCGAACCAACGAACCGAGCCACTGGTCAGATCCATGAAATGAGATTTTCTTTCCTTTATATTTTACTATCAGTATGAATATGGGGTAAAATATGATAAATGATTTATTTATTTCACGTAGGACAACTTGTGTTAGTTATATAAATATCTTAAGTCGAGGCTCTACCATCTTATTTTTCAACCTCCCCTCCCTTCTTTATTTAGTCGCTAGCTGGTGACTACGTGCGCGTGGATTGAGTTTTTTTGGTTCCCGCGGGAATTCTTCCAGGATAAAAAGTAGCCTATGTGTTATTCCAGAGTGTAATCTATCTCTGTGCCAAATTTCATCCAGATCCGTTGAGCTGTTCTGGCGTGATTGAGTAACAAATATCCTTCCATCCATCCATACATTTATTCATCCATCTATCCAAACTTTATTAGACTTTATTTTACCAACCCAACCAAATTTTAGTAAGATTGTTATTTTTGTTTTTCTAATTTAACTGCCTCGGCCCTCGTCGGTTTAGTGCTGAGCGCGTTCAATTGTGGATTATAGAGTCCTGGATTCGATTCCTAAGTTATTTCTCCGCAATAAGAAATATATTGTAGAGGCGCTATAGACCTGAAGCCGTCGATCCCGTGTTTGTTTGGCCATGTCACAGTTATGTTACATATATTTTTATTTTTCCCAAAATACTTTCGAGCCAGAGGACCCTTCGTCATCATTGACTCGGTATACTATGTCAATTCCTTCAGACATTTGGTGTAGCTTAATAATATGATCATCAAAGTTACGTATGTTTATTATAAGGCATATCGAGACGTTGCAACAAAGCCACATTACAAACGACACAGAGTCGTATGTAAAACGCCTAATTGCGAGCCTGATCCGCACTATTGACACGGGCGCGTCACCCGTGATTGTAGTACGTCGTGATCATCAAAGTTAGCGAGGCGCAATTGCCAAGTGCAGAGACATCTTTACAGATTAGAGCGGCTATACAGTAGATTAGAGTGTATTTCTAGCAATGTATTTTTGCTGCCTATCTAAATTCTTTATTCAAGCAATTTGCATTACTGAATTGCATAATATTATCATACTTCACTATTTTACCTACTATTAAATATATTGTTTCTTCTTTCCCCAACTTTTCTCTTTATATATTCTTTTTTTGAAAAGAGCAACTGCTGAGTTTCTTGCCGGTTCTTCTCAGTAGAATCAGCTTTCCGAACCGGTGGTAGATTCTTACGACTAATCATAAGTGACACTAGTGGTCCTACATGAAATAAATCATTTTCATTTTCATTTTCATTTTCATATATTATACGCACTGTATTTCAACCCTGTCCCCACTAACAAAGGTTAACTGGATGAGAATACCTCTAGGTATTAAGTTCGCCTTTAGCTTTAAAACAAACAAACAAGCTATGTTCAGCGCTATATTACTACTCATAATATGTAAAAAAATATGGAAAGCGATTCAATTTTACTGAATATTGTACATAACCTAGCCTTGCAAAAAGATTTGCGTCCCCTATAAATCCAGTTAATTTAATCTTGTGAGAATCTCTATTTTGACCTTCCAGTAAGTCATATTCACCTCAAGTTTTGTGCGTCATCCAATACCGCCACTGCTATTACCTTCACAAATTATCTAGCACGCAAAATGCTCGCTTGATTTGAATGAAAAGTTATCAGTTTTTCGTTAGAATATTAAGTGTGTTCCTGTCAAAAATATGACAGGTCCTAGTTGTGTTCATTTCTGCGCAAGAGAGGTGATACTTATGTGCACTGTGCAACTTACCATCGTTCCTGTCATTTGGTGTTTAAACGCTGTAAGGGGGTTTGCAGTATGTTTGTTTTGATAATAATTATAATTGTAATCTGCCCGTTGATTTGATGAAGCAGACAAGGAAATACAATCTAGAATCATACCGTATTTATTAATTCCAATACGTAATAATATAATAACATTTCCTAGATATTTATTGTTCAATTAAATGATAACATTTGCTAATTTATCCACCGTTACTTATTACAATTTATTTAGGTAATGTGATTAAGTTATTTAACGTAAAATTCACTTAGCGATATAAACAATTAAACAGCAATTGAGCAAAACTGGAAATACTTAAATCTACACAAATTATTGAAAGGCGATACAATTACTTATACTGAACACTTGATCTTGTGGTGTATCCACAAGCTCTGCTGAAGTTGGAATGAATCACTAAACTTTTTAACACTAAGAAAACACTTCACTCAAGAGCGCCCTCTTGCGTCAGCGCTGCCACCATAGCAAGTCGAATTGGCGCGCTACGACAGCGCTGCCAACGTCAGTTCTGCCAACTACCGTGCACAGATAATGTACACAGCTAAGGGCGACAACATAATTTGTCTAAATTATTGACATCAGCAGGCCGAGTGGGAGTTTTACTACGCATTCGATTCGTCGAAGCTAGCTGCCATTTATATGGAAGTGATCAAGCGACAACTTTCAAGCGCTTGACAATGACAATTCTATAAAAATTGTAGCTAACGCTGACCCGATCGAATGGGAAGAAAATAACCCACTAGCTAGGCAGTTAGACCGAATGCAGCCAATTGGCTTTTTCTTTATGACTAGCACATTTGTCCTATCTATATCACTAATTTGGCAGTTAAACGTCTGTGTCAGCGTGTAATATTTGCATACACCCCGAGGCCTGCGAGATGACGCAAACAGCGCCGCCATAGTTATGTAAACTTTAATTTTCGTACCGTTTTCATATCAACACCACAATGAGAATTTCGGCGAGACCTATGTGTATATTTGAAGTTTTGAACTACTACTTGGTATAATTTTCCTAGATACTGTGAATGCATTATTATTCGCTTGTTTAAAGCGTATTTTACACCGAATACAATAATAGGTCAGCTTCTGTCGTTAAACCAGTTACAGTCAAACCACAGAATGGGTTGGGTACGTTGTAGTCAAACTCAAATCTTTTTTATTCAAGTAAACGTTGACAAGTACTTTTGAATCGTCGAGTGAATCTACCACTGGTCTATCGGAACGTCATTACTAACAAAAATAACCAGCAAGAAACTCGGTGGTTGCTCTTTTGAAAATAATTTTTGCCTGGTGGGAGGCTTCGGCCGTGGCTAGTTACCACCCTACCGTCAAAGCCCAAGCCAAGCCGCCAAGCGATTTAGCGTTCCTTTACGATGCCGTGTAGAAACCAAACAGGGGTTTGAGTTTAATATAACTGAAATGCCCTAACAGGTTTCAGTTACAGGTATAGAAACTTACTTACTTACTTTACTTACTACAACCCATTAACGTCCCACTGCTGGGCACAGGCCATAGGAGAGAAGGAATTAGAGCTTAGACCTACCAGGCTGCTCCAATGCGGGTTGGCGGGCTTTAACGACTATTATCTTGTTAGTGATAATAACCGGGACCGATGGCTTAACGTGCTCTCCGAGGCACGGGGGTGAAACACCGCCAACTTCCTGACTCCGGGCTAGTACTGAGAATTTCTAGTCATAAAAACCCAATACTCATTTATGACCCGACCCGGGACTCGAACCCGGGACCTCGTCGGCCGCAGTCGAACATGCCAACCACTAGACCAACGAGGCAGTCGAGGTAGTTACTGACGATTTAATCATCAGTAAGATATAATCAAATCAAATAAATATTATAAATGCGAAAGTTTGGATGGATGGATGTATGGATGTATGTTTGTTACTCAATCACGCTCCAACGGATGAACGGATCTGGATGAAATTTGGCACAGAGATAGATTATAGTCTGGAATAGCACATAGGCTACTTTTTATCCCGGAAAATTAAAGAGTTCCCGCGGGAACCGAAAAACCTCAATCCACGCGGACGAAGTCGCGGGCATCAGCTAGTAAATATTATAAATGCGAAAGTTTGGATGGATGTATGGATGTATGGATGGATGTTTGTTACTCAATCACGCCGAAACGGCTGAACGGATCTGGATGAAATTTAGCACAGAGATAGTTTATAGTTTGGAATAGCACATAGGCTACTTTTTATCCCGGAAAATTAAGGAGTTCCCGCGGGAATCAATAAACTTATTCCACGCGGACGAAGTCGCGGGCATCAGCTAGTTTATTTATATGTCATAGGTATCATCCCTATTATTTCGGATAAGCTGTCTTATACCTTTTGCATTACGTTGAAACAATACTAACTAATTTGAGTTGCAGGTTTACAAATCTTGCACCAAACTTAAGGCAAACAAACACCAGCTATTAAAAACTAAGTTCTCCCGAATCGCATGCCAATTCCGTACCTCTTTCGCCTAACAACCATCGTCGAGGTGTCACGGAGACATCTTACAAATAATTCAGCGAGAACTTTAGGCGCAAATACCGGCTTATGTTAATTTGGAAGCTGCTCCAACATTCAAATCCGATCTTGGAGTGTCTCGAATGCGGACCTGGCTACGGGAGTTTTACTTTGCTTATGTTGAATTGAATATCTTTTGGTACATAAGATTGTGTTTACTTCGCTTCACTATTCCTTTGTCTAGCCACTAGTAAATGCCCGCGATTTCATCCGCGTGAATTGAGGCTTTTTGGTTCCCGCGGGAACTCTTTAATTTTTCGGGTAGAAAAGTAGCTCACGTGTTATTCCAGACATTTTAGTCTGGAATAAATCCACGCGAACAAACTCGCGGGCATCAGCTAGTCATACTTCATACAATGTGAAAGTGTGTTTGTTTGTTGGTTTATCCTTCAATCACGCCGCAACAAAGCAACGGATGCATGGGTATAGTTAAGGACCTGGAGGGTGACATAGGCTACTTTTCATCCCGGAAAATTAAGGAGTTTTCGAGGCAACCAAAAAACCTCAATCAACGCGGACAAAGTCGCTGGCATTAGCTACTATAAAATAAAATAACATAATATGTTAAGCGTAGGCAGTGAAATAATGATTTTGTTCCTATGAGGGTGGCGTGTTCAATATTGAACAAACCCTCTTTAATAAATAAAGATATAAAAAAAAAAAAAGACAAAGCATTACAAAACCACCAAGAGAGAATAATATTATGTACGGATTGGTTTGTAATAATTATTGTCAGTATTCTTGTGACAACTGGGCATAATCTATATATATAAAATTCAAAGTCCTGACTGACTGACTGACTGACTGACTGACTTATATATCAACGCACAGCCTAAACCGCTGGGGTTAGAAACTTGAAATTTTGACAGTAGGTTCCTTTTGTGACGTAGGCGCTCACTAAGGAAGGATTTTTCAAAATTCCACCCCTAAGGGGGTGAAATAGGGGGTGAAAGTTTGTATGAAAGTCCGTCATTTCTCAAGTTATATCCATGAAACTTGGTATTTGAGCTTCTGGTTTAAAATAAAGAAATACGTGTTTCACAGTTTTTGAAAATTCTACCCCCAAAAGCGTTAAATAGGGGTTGAAAGTTTGTATGAAAGTCCTTCATTTTTCAAGCTATAACAATGAAAATTGGTATTTGGGCTTCTGGTTTAAAATAAAAAATTACGTGTTCCACCGTTTTTGAAAATTTTACCCCCAAGGACGTTAAATAGAGAGTTTGTCCTTCAATCACGACGCAACAGAGCAACGGATCAACGTGATATTTTGCATGGGTATAGTTGAGGACCAGGAGAGTGATATAGGATTTATCCCGGAAAATTAAGGAGTGCCTGTGGGGAAGAAAAACTTAAACCACGCGGACGAAGTCGCGGGCATAAGCTAGTATGAATAGAGAATTCAAATTGCGAGCGGCCGAAGTCCATATTGAATCGAGCCATCGGAAGGTCGGACGTGGGTCGGATCCTGACCTTCGTCACTCGCCGCTGAGCCTATTAAGGGGAAAATGTATAGTACAGATTGATTTCCTCTATACTCTATAGGATAGCGACTATTTACCAGCGTATTGGTACCTACTTTTTTTATTTTACTACAAGTTAGCCCTTGACTTCGATCTCACCTGATGGTAAGTGACGATGTACTCTAAGATGGTAGCGGGTTAACCTGTTAGGGGTATGACAGTTATATTAAATCCACACCCCTAGTCGATTTCTACACGGCATCGTACCGGAACGCTTAATCGCTTGGCGGTACGTCTTTGCCGGTAGGGTGTTGACTAGCCACGGCCGAAGCCTCCCACCAGACCAGATCCGAGAAAATTCAGAAATTATAAAATCCCAAATTGACGCTGCCGGGAATCGAACCCGGGACCTTCCACCATTGGTAGTTACTATAACGTGGAATGCATATAGGAAGGTACTGTCTCCATTCACTCGTGGGTCAAAATGAACTCCTACTAATATAATAAAGTATTAGTTTATCTGTCGGTCTGTCTGTCAATCCGCATGTTTGTCTGTCTGCTATGCTTTTACGGCCCATCTTTTCAACAGATTTTGACGAAACATGGTACCTATAATAAATTTTGAATTTTTGAGATATTTTGCATCCCGGGAAAGGACAGACTTTTCATAAGTTTCCAGGAGTTTTTTCAAAACCCCTGCACGCGAACGAAGTCGTAAAATCTAATCATATCTACTAATATTGTAAATGCGAAAGTGTGTTAGTGTGTTGGTTTGTCTTCAATCACGTCGCAACAGAGCAACCGATCGAAGTGATTTTTTTGCATGGGTATAGTTGAAGACGTGGAGAGTGTCATACGCTACTTTTTATCGCGGAAAATTAAGGAATTTAAAAAAACTTATTCCACGCGGACGAAGTCGCGGGCATCAGCTAGTTACAAATAATTTGCACCTTCACAGACTACAAACAGACCGCCACGCCGTCTAGACCCAAGAAGACACTTTCATTTGCACAGCTCAAAGCCAAAATTAAATCTTTAAATCGGAACCTTTACCAAATTGAATCAGCCGGCTGGATATTTGCTGAAGTAGTCAAACTGATCGCGAAAGTGCTAGGCGAGATTTTAATCGAATCTATGGGGATGATCCCCGCGTAAAGCACAACTTTGATTGCTTACAGGGATAATGGAATTGCTTCCCAGTTTAACATTATAGCTTTCAAGTAATGCTTGCCGTTGCTTTTGCTAGACCGCATGCTTGGTTGAGCAAAATGATTTAAGCTTCAAGATTTCCATAGTATGGAATGGTAGAAGATTTCTTCTTAAAAGCAAGCATATAATATCAGTATACGGTGTTTTATGATTAAAGCCAAGGTATGGGGAAGGTAAGTATGCAAGCAAAACTATCCCACTTTCTCAATATTTATGCAATATGGTCCAAGATCCCGTGACGATCAGACCTACGTTATTTTATTAAAGCTGAAAGTTTTTCTATGTATGTCTCTAATAGAGGTATAAACGATCCCCGACTATGCAGTTTGGATTGCGGTTGCTTTGGAAGGTATCAGGTAGAAAAAGTGGCACCTCAAATTCGTTAAAGTATAAAAGCTCAGTTTTTTTATATTTTTCTTTGGAATAATATTAAAAATGTCAGACACTTAGTACGATTGCAATCCCCTGTCAGACACTCTTAAATTATAAAACAACAGGGTACGACAGGCGAAACACGCGATACGACGGCATAGAAAACGACAGACGTATCTACGCGATAACGTACCACGTGAAGAGTCAGCTATACTGTTTGATACTATAGCGTCGCATCGCATCGCGTTGCGTTGCCGCGTTTGTCACTTACCTAGGACAACGCGTGAATCCACAAGGACGTAGTCGCGGTTATCATCTAATCCTTAACAGTCCATACTAATATAATAAATGCGAAAGTCTGTCTGTCTACGCTTTCTCGGCTCATCTGCTCAACCGATTTTGATTTTGGTACAGGTATAGGTTGTATCCCGGGAAAGGACATACTCAGGCTAATTTTTATCCCTGAAAATTAAGGAGTTCCCGCGAGTATCAAAAAATCCTAAATCCACGCGGACAAAGTCGCGGGCATCAGCTAGTGATATCATAAAGAAATAATAACAATTATTATATTTATTGTGAGCTAGACATACACATGGTCCCTTGCACATTTTTGAACCGTTTCCAATTACACGTGCGAGGGATAATAAAGAGTGCGCGCTTCTTTCTCTCGCCCCCACTACCCGATTATTACGGCTAAATGACCGTCTTAAAGCTTCTTCGCTATGGTCCAAGTTACAAGAAAAATGTCACAGCGTAAGTTTACGTAATATATTCATACAGCGGCTCGACACCTATACAAATGACCCGGCTACTATCACAGTTGTAGCTACAGAATACGGAATATTACCTACGGTATTATAGGTATGTCCACACTCGTGCGTTATTTTGTTCATCTTGCATCAAAACATACCTTACAATTGAGAGCGGTAAGAAACTGCATACAAAAACATAGATAGTCAAGGACACTCGACTAAACTGATCAGCGAAAAATTGCTCGGGCATTTCTTTGGGACAGAACTTTTAAATATTGCAAAGTTAATATTTCCATGAGCGGAATTCTGAGGTTATTCCATGGTTATTTATGACTGATAGATTATTTTTTCATTTAATCTTTTGAATATTTCAATGGTTTACATTTGTCAGCAGAGGAATTCCGGTAGGGTTATTTCTGGCCTAAAGAAGCCTAACTATTAAATTAGTTTCATTGTGTTTTTCATTGTGTATTTTTAGGGCGGTTTATTAACGTTTTTAATAGGTAGCCCGTGTAGGCACGTATATCCGTGCCCTTTTCCACAGGCGCAACTCTTACGAGCGTTGACGCGCTTATAAGCTCTTACACTACTGACTACTACGGTTGACTGACCCATGGGTTCGAGCGAAGAGGCCGGAATAAGCGCGTGTAAACGCGTAAGCCGATACGAGCTTATACGCGCAGAAAAATACGCTGGTCTGAAAACCACCCTTAACGCTGTTTGCTTGTAACTTGAGGCAAACAATCAAAGAGGACGGGACGCAAGCACGGAAGGTCCGGTATTGCCATCGTTACAGGAACTCATCTCGCGACATAGAGTATTGATAACTGAGCCTTTTAAGGTTCCGTCGTAAAATAAAGAACCCCATAAAGTTTCTTCTGGTCTATCTTTCTGTGAGTCGAAGCCGTTTAAAAAAAACTGAAGAACTGCTAGAATTAAGCACTTTTTTAAATATAGAAATCCAATACAGAAACATGCATTAAGCCTAATAGTATTACTAAAATTTTGAAAAAAATAATTCGTCGAGAAAATGAAGTTTTTTAAAATTGATAAAAACTTTCTTAGATATTTTTCTAACATACCTATTACACTGAAGCTTTATGTAATACAATAAAATTAAAATTTTGAAACTAAATAAATTTTCAGGCCGAGGTTTCAGAAGGTAAATCGATTAATATCTTTCACAGAATGATTTTGGAAATAAAACTATTTATGAAAAAACTACATGAAAATGAAAAATGAAAAATGTTTATTTTCCAAAAAGAACTGTGACAATTTTTCCTTATGTCCTATGGTACCCACACTCGTCCAGATGATACCCGCAACTTCGTCCGTGTGGATTGATGTATAAAATACTTAGTTTAAATATAAATGACGGCCTGCCTACGGGACCCTACTTTATGCTTGTTCTGAGTCGTACCTGACCGGTTATTATTTGTAACGCCCGTCGTGCATCCACCGGCAGAACTTCTGAAGGCGCCTATAACGAGCCTGCTAGTGACAATTCCCTTTGTGAGGAACTGTGCTAACATAGAAGCAAGCGGTATTTTCATGCCTAAGTAGTTTTCACCAAGACAAGGTAAATAAAGATTTTTTATTCAAATCAGGTAAAGAGAAAAATATAGAAAAAAAGAGCCAGAATGAATGAATGAAATATTCTTTATTGTATACCAAATTCAAAAGAAAAATACATTTAAACAATAACAATAACAATAAAAATAAGAAAAGAAAAATCGGTACAAATGGCGGCCCTATCGCTTTGAAGCGATCTCTTCCAGGCAACCACGTTTTAAAGGAATTAAGCCTAGTGAACAAGAGTCGAGGGTGTACGTTTAACAAATCCTCCAAATCACTGTAAAGTTTTACAATCGTGCATTGTCGAGTCAACATCTCCTGAAGATGCTCCGGATTCGGAGTGAAACGTACGTTGAGAGTGATTTGGAGGATTTGTATGGTGTGGTGCGGTGCCGGTGCGAATTGCTGGGTGGCGGGTGTTCGCATGCTATTGGTGAAATACACGCACTGTACCACATAGATTTGTTTACTGTGGCGGATTATAGCGAATTAAACTTTTAGCTCATTCAATAACATGGACTTCCGCAAAGTAACGCCTGCTTCGATTCAAAATTCCCAAATTGAATCTGCCGGGAATCGTACCCGGGACCTCCTACTATAAGACTACAGCTCTCACCACTGTGCCAGGGTTGTCGTCAAAAACTCTCTTATAGTGACACAGAAGATATTGTACCTAACTTTGAAATAACCGAGTTTTAAACACATAGACGAACAAGATATCTCTCTCGCTCACACACACTCACACATACATACAAACACACACACACACACACACACACACACACACACACACACACACACACACCTGAAATTGTAAACCTGGAGGTGGGCGTTAGCAACTGCAACACAGTTTCAAACTAACGCAGTTGTTGCATAAATGGCATCGTACGACGCTCGCGCAGTCCGAAAAAAGCTGGTTAACTTAGTTTTAGAAGCTACAATGCTACAAACAAACTAACCAATTATTTACCCAACTATTAGGGGGAAAACATTTAAACTGGCAACATTATGTTTGCGTTTACGAGGCAAGTAAACACAGCACACATAGCGAATTTGTAGCTTACGTTTTGAGAAGGCGTTGTTTGGAAACATACCTTCTATAGGTAGTTATTCTAAGGCTCCAATGTAATTTGAGAAATAAATAAATTTAAAAAAAAAAGCCGTCAGATTCATCTGTATAGGGGTCGTTGTTCACTTCAAATGCCACAACTACTAGGGTCACAGAGATGCAATGTATCGTTATAATCCCGTACACAAACAGTGTAGCATACAATACAGCAGATTTAGCGCTTTGCAGCGGTGTAGGGGGCGCGTGCGAATACACGCGTGCACGCTTTAATTATTGATATCGGGATTTGTATGGGCGATAATGCTTTTTTTATTGATTTACGATTAAAGATTAGAATTTTGTATATAAGATTTTTTCAAACAATAGGTACCAAACTACCAAATCCTATGTAGTGAGCGAAGCGAGCAAATATAATTATATACGTTTAGATATGTCGAGTTTTATCAGTTTGGTTCAGCGGTTTATCCGAAAAAGTCTAATAAAAAAACCCAGCTGAGTTTATTGTGGACTCTTCTTGTCGTGGGACCAGAGCCCGTTTGGAACCCTCGTAGCTTTAGTTTTAAGATATCGTAATTGATTATCACCATCTTGTTTTATTATTTTATAAGTTTCGGACGTCAATAAGTGTACACTGTATAATGTATAGTGTACAGTGTACCCAAATTTAATAAATAAATATTCATTGAATGATTGATTGATTGATTGTAAGGCTAATTATAACGACTGAAAAAAATTCTTCTTCGTTTCCAAGATTTAATTTAAACTTTACTTACCTGCGTTTATTTCTTACTAGCTGATGCCCGCGACTTCGTCCGCGTGGTTTAAATTTTTTTGATTCCCGCGGGAATTCCTTAATTTTCCGGGATAAAAAGTAGCCTATGTCACTCTCCAGGTCCTCAACTATACCCATGCCAAAAATCACGTCGATCCGTTGCTACGTTGCGGCGTGATTGAATGACAAACCAACAAACCAATAAACAAACAAACAAACACACTTTCGCATTTATAATATTAGTATGATTATATAAAAGGAAAAGGTGACTGACTGAATGATATTTTATCAACGCACAGTTCAAACCACTGGACGGATCGGGCTGTTTGGCATACCGAGTTTCTTGCTGGTTCTTCTCGGTAGGAATGCCATTCCGAACCAGTGGTAGATTCACTCGACTATTCAAAAGCACTTGTCAAGGTCAATTTAAAAAAAAAAGATTTGAATTTGAATATTGGTAGCTTTATGACGTTGGCATCCACTGAGAAGGGATTTTTGAAGGAAGGGAATTCAACGCCTAAATAAAGGGTAAAATCATACTTCATACTAATATTATACATGCGAAAGTGTGTTTGTTTGTTGGTTTGTTGGCTTGTCCCTCAATCACGCTGCAACGGAGCAACGGATTGATCTTTTTTTGCATGGTTATAGTTGAGGACCTGGAGAGTGACATAGGCTACTTTTTATCCCGAAAAATTGAGGAGTTTTCGTGGGAATTTAAAAAAACTTATTCCACGCGGACGAAGTCACGGGCATCAGCTAGTAGTAAATAAAAACTAGTCTATATACTTATAATAAAACTGTAACAGGTCCAATTCTGTACATTGAAGATAATTTGAAATTTTTTTTTGGAGGGCACTCATTATTCGATACTGAAGCCAAATCTGTAATTTTTTTCATTTTTGTCTGACTGTCTGTCTGTCTGTCTGTCTGTCTGTCTGTACCTTGGCCGCGCATCACGCCGAAACTACTGAATGAATTCAAACGCAACTTGGCACGATTTGAGCCCATACTACGAGGTAGGACATAGAATACTTTTTATCCCGAAATTCTACCCCCGAAGGGGTGAAATAGGGGTTGAAAGTTTGTATGAAAGTCCTTAATTTCTCAAGTTATAGCCATGAAACTTGATGAGCTGCGGGTTGAAAATAAAAACATTATGTGTTTCACAGTTTTTCAAAATTCCACCCCCAAAGGGGTGAAATAGGGGTTGAGAGTTTGTATGAAAATCCTTAATTTCTCAAGTTATATATGAAACTTGATATATGAGCTGCGGGTTGACAATGAAAACATACGTGTTTCACAGTTTTTCAAAATTCCACCCCCGAAGGGGTGAAATAGGGGTTGAGAGTTTGTATGAAAATCTTTAATTTCTCAAGTTATAGCCATGAAACAGCATTTGGGCTTTCGTTAAAATATGAAGAAGTACGTGTTTCACCGCTATAGGGGGATTATACCGTGGGATAGTAATATAGGCTACTTTTTATCCTGGAAAATTAACTGAAAAACTTAGTCCACGCGGACGAAGTCGCGGGCATCAGCTAGTAGTAAATAAAAATAGTAGCAAAAGGGCTAAATGCTACGGGCTAGCTATTCTATTATAAATTAGATACATATTATAACATTCGTCAGTGCTTTTGTATGATATAAAAACTGTTACATGTAAATTATGATATATATCACACGTATCACGTTATGATAATGATGATACGCAATCATGTCGTAACGAGGGGAGTCGCGAGCAGTCTGTCAACTTGTTAGCAACCGCAAACTCTGGCTGTCTGCGTTATACCACAGCGTAAACTCTTGTATATTATTCATACAGTGGGTCGACGCCCATAAAAACGACCGATCTGGCTACGTCTTTATATCTCTCTCAATCAATTACTTGTTTAAATGATAAATTATTTATTTATTTCACGTAGGATAACTTGTGACACTTATGTTACGTTAAGACTCTACCACCGGTTCGGAAAGATGTTCTACTGAGAAGATCTGGCAATAAACTCAGCAGTTGCTCTTTTCATAAAGAAGAAAAATGTTACACCAAGTAAACAATACAACACATAAGTTACGTTACAACGTTACACTGACTTGTGGGTCACTGGATGCGAGGCCGGTTTTTTCCATGCAACTTTGTCATTAAGAAAATCATCGATAGTATAATAAATAACCTCGACTTAACACATGCTGTTTAACACAGTCTTTAAATTTATGTAATGGCAAATCCAGAAACTCTCTAGGAACCGTGACGTTATAAAAGCGTACACGATATGATGCTGTTACTAGCTTATGGTGGTTTCTAGTACATCGATTGTGAGTAGGTATCACCTATTTGCTAATAAAGATTAATGTTCTGTGTTTGAGAGAGATATCTGCATACGAATTTGACATACGAGTGATTGAATTTTGTATAGAAAATTCTACCAGTTTCCTCCGTTACGTCCCTTTCACCCAGGCGCTGCTCTGTAGGGCGTTTATGTTAAACCTGATAATCATTGTTACAGTCTCAATTGTTTTGATTGACTGAATTTATGGTATTCTTGCTGCGTCAATGGATTTTGGCCAATAGTGAAAGAATGATTGCAATTGTTATATTGTAGCTGTCATTTTTATACGACTGCCTGAAAAAAGGAGTAGGTATATTGTTTTCAGGGTTCATGTATGTATGTATGTATGTGAGTTTGTATATTCCACCATAACTTCTATACGGCTGAACGGATTTTGATGAATGAGGTATCGTTAGAATCCTTAGCTTATTCCGGGTGACATAGACTAGTAAAATTTTAAAAAAAATTGATAGGATGACCATGGTCCCACATCAAAGACTAAAGTTGTTTTTTTTTCCAAAATGAGATTAACTATATTGTCATTATCAAGAAAATGATGAGTAGATTCCAAAAATATATAAGACTATATTTCAATATCCAGTGATTCACAAAAAAATATCATCTAACTATGGCAGTCGTATTTTTTAATTCTTTGAGTTATATTCACTTGTTAGACAATCGCCCTGCTGGCTAGACTCCTCCGTCGAACGACTGGAAGGAAAGAGCTACCTAACTCTTTACACTGTGGTTATGTAACACTACACAGATCTATGCAACGCTGCCTACGCGCCGCAATCAACGAATTTGTTTGATCTGTTATACATATCACTATATTCAGCTGTACCTCCGTACACGTTTAATTTTATGTGCAACCCATATATTTTACACTAGCTGATGCTCGCGACTCCGTCCGCGTGTTTTAAGTTTTTTTGATTTCCGCGGGAAATCCTTAATTTTACAGGATAAAAAGTAGCCTATGTCACTCTCCAGGTCCTCAACTATATCCATGCCAAAAATCACGTCGATCCGTTGCTTTTGAAGGACAAACCAACAAACCACCAAACCAACAAACAAACACACTTTCGCATTTATAATATTAGTATGCTATCCTTAAAGTAATATTATAAGCTCAACTAGCTCTTGCCCGTGACTTCGTCCGTGGAGGCTATACAAATTTCAAACCTCTTTTTTACCCCCTTAGGGTTTGAATTTCCAAAAATACTTTCTTAGCAGATGTCTACGTCATAATAGCTATCTACATGCGCAGCCCGATTCGTCCAGTGGTTTGAGCTGTGCGTTGATGGATCAGTCAGTCAGTCAGTCACCATTACCTTTAATATATTTAGATTAAGATTACTACACGGAGCTTACACCATGATCAATAGGAAATAGAAATAACTAGCTGATGCCTGCGACTTTGTCCGCATGGTTTAACTTTTTTTGATTCCCTCGTAAACTCCTTAATTTTCCGTGATAGGAAAGAACGTATCTCTTTAGACTGTGGTGGTATTCAAATAGCCGGCGAAACAATCACAAGCAATTATCAGGGTTTGAGGGCCCGGAGCGGTTAAACATTATGCTAATGATTGAGTTGTACAATAATTATTGTCTAAATTAAGATCTAACTGAGTTCCAAGTCCCGCTGAAAATAATCGGTGGCCGAAACTCGATGGATTTTACCTCTTATTATATTGTTGACTAGATGATGCCTGCAACTTCGTCCGCGTGGATCAATTTTGATTCCCGCGGGAACTCCTTAATTTTCCGGGATAAAAATTAGCCTATGCCACTCTACAGGTCCTCGACTATACCCATGCCAAAAATCACGTCGATCCGCTGCTCAGTTGCGGCGTGATTGAAGGACAAACCAACAAACCAACAAACAAACACACTTTCGCATTTATAATATTATGTAAGTATGATACTACTATTACATTCTGTGGTATGATATTAGTATGATATGATGTGTATACGAACTTACGAAGTAGGCAACTACTATGTTATCTGTGATTTATTCAGATAAACATTTGCAAGTGCTTTTGAACCTTAATGTGATTCTATCACAGGCTATGGAATGAAATTATATTTATTAAATAGCTGATGCCCGCGACTTCGTCCGCGTGGATCGAGGTTTTTCGGTTCCCGCGGGAACTCCTTAATTTTCCGGGATAAAAAGTAGCCTATGTGTTATTCCAGACTATAATCTATCTCTGTGCAAATTTCATCCAGATCCGTTCAGCCGTTGGGGCGTGATTGAGTAACAAACATCCATACATCCATACATCCATCCAAACTTTCTCATTTATAATATTTATTTGATTCACTTAGAGCATACATTAAAAGATTTGCTCCTGAAAAAAGAATATTATGCTTACCGTTGAAGGCCTGGTGGGAGGCTTCGGCCGTGACTAGTTACCACCCTACCGGCAAAGACGTGCCGCCAAGCGATTTAGCGTTCCGGTATGATGGCGTGTAGAAACCGAATAGGGGTTTGGGTTAGATAATTACTGCCATGCCCCTAACAGGTTAGCCCGCTACCATCTTAGACTGCATCTTCACTTACCATCAGGTGAGATCGCAGGCAAGGGCTAACTTGTAGTGGATAAAAAAAAAACATACGAAAATATATGTTCTTTGTTGATCCTTCCCCATAGCTACAAACGTAAAAAAGTGCAATATAAAAATGATAAGCATTTCCCAGTCCACAATTAACGATAAAAGGTAAATAAATTTAAGCGCTGCGCATTAAAAACTCAATCAGAAGCCGTTAAAGCGGCGGACGTGAGCGAAATACAAATGATAATAGGTTAAGGTAGGCTCACACTAATACAAGCTAACGCTTGGTTTAGAATAATAGGTACATATTTTAAGAACATGCGAGATTTTCAGCTCCATTTTTGAGAATCCTTCTGTCAGTCAGTGTCTGCTATGCTTTTAAGGCCCATGGTTTCAAACGAATTTAATGAAGGTTTGGTTTGCTACTTTTTATCCCGGAAAATTATAGGGATCCTGGGAGAATAAAAAAGCTTAATCAAACTGGACGAACTTACGGACATCTCCAGTATTGTATTAATTCGAATCGAACGCAGAACCTTGTAATATACGTTGTAACTGCAGAAGTGAAGCTCATAGTTTAATAATATCGAATGCGCCAAATCAGTCGTTATTATAATCCGCGCGCGATGAGAAGGGTGGAACCTTGTCAAAGTAAATCGAAAATGTTCGGAATATTAATTATAAATTAGTTATTTCTACGATCTATCATAGGGTTATGAAAATACACAAAAATGTTTCGTTGTTGTAATCCTTTTAATAATAATGTTTAGGTATATTATTTTACTCATTTTCGATTTACGTTGACAAGGTTCCATCACATTCTCATCGCGCGCGGATTATATATCATAGTGTGCTTCTACCTCTAGAGGCTTTTCGCGCCACGTAGCGCGCCATTCAAAAAGCGACGAATAGCGGCAATTATAATTTACGAAATCAAATGAGGCGCATTTGCGGCGCACACACGCGCATACCGCGGTTATGTCTGTGTTGTGACGAGACTGAAGTAGGTATTTTTTAAATAAATAAAAAGCAAAAAAGTAAGCCTTTTAGACCCCTTGATACAAACACTGTCTTAGTTTTAAATTATGTGATGATGTCCCTTTTTTCATAAATCTATTCCGGGGTTGAAATGTAACAGCTGGTATAAAAAGTTTAACGAGTGGGCCCTTAATTTTTCAGATAACAATAATTAGAAAAAACGACAATTTATAGGCAAAACAAAAATTAAGTATCACACTACTATTAGATACCTATTCTGTGGTATCACCACTTCACTACTAATAATATTCAAAGAAGTGTCACTTATGATATTATGTCAGGAAGTGATCGGGACCATATCCATATCCATACTAATGTTATAAATGCGAAAGTGTGTCTGTCTGTCTGTCCTCCTGTCCGTCTGTCTGTCTGTCTGTCTTTTGATGACATTTGGTATAGGGATAGTTTGTATCCCGGGGAAGGACATGGGCTAATTTTTATCCCGAAAAATTAAAGAGTTCACGTGGGAATCAAAAACCTTAATCCACGCGGACGAAGTCGCGGGCATCATCTACTTATAAATATTAGAAATTTATGGTCGGGACAATCTTTTAGATTAATGTTAAATTTAATAACAAAAATATACCTTGTGCAAACAATGTGGTGGTAACGGATTACTTCAATATTTATTAAACTAGAACCACCGATCAGTACTTGAGGCGAACGCGGAAAGTTGGCACAAGAGGTAATTTGGCAGGTTTAATCGAATCAACTCAGATCGCTCGAAAATCCGGGTTGCAGGTTAGTTTGAGAATTTTGGATAAATTTCGGCCACTTACGAGCTCACTCCGCAGGTTATAGTGCGCGCGGGAGAAGTTTTAAGTACTTAAATTTTATTTTATTCGAGCGCACGTAGCGATATTCTGTGGATGGTGGGTTTTTAATTTTTTTTTTTTCGACTTCAAGTTAGCCCTTGACTGCGATCTCACCTGATGGTAAGCGATAATGTAGTCTTTTAAGATGGTAGCGGGCTAACCTGTTAGGGGCATGGCAGTTATATCACAGAATAGGTAATAGTGTTATATTAAACTCATACCCTTATTCGGTTTCTACACGGCATCGTACCGGAACCCTAAATCGCTTGGCGGCACGTCTTTGGCGGTAGGGTGGTAACTAGCCACGGCAGAAGCCTCCCACCAGGCCAGACCAGGGAAAATTCAGAAATTATAAATTCCCAAATTGACCCTGCCGGGGATCGAACCCGGGACCTCCGCACGTTAAGACAACAGCGCTACATACTGCGCCACGGAGGTCGTCGAAATTATATTTTTATCCAAGTACTCGTACAAAAACTAGGTACTTTTAATATTGATACCTTCAAATCAAAAACGAAAAGGCATCTTCTAGGCAAGCGCGCTCCACGTTAGGTTGCATCACTACTTGCTAGCAAGTCTGATTGCAGCCAAGCGCTATTCTATAATAAAAAAAAACTGAATATAAAAATTTCCTAAGACTAATTATTTAAGCCTATGATTTAACCATAGAAATCAGGATTCTGTGGATCTAACAAATATTAAAGCCCTCATCGCTTCAAAGTAGGTTGTACTTGGTTGAAACAGAGTTCCTAAATTGTATTCGGGTTTCAGATTGTGTTGTTTACAAAAGTTATTGTCGCAGTACTGGCAAATAATCTGCTAGGTATGACAATTCAAACAAAATCGCTGATTGGGGAGCGTTTACCCCCTCCCTCCCCCTACAGTTTGCGGTCGCTAACAAGCTGACAGATGGCGCTGTCACTCGCACCCCCGATCATAACTGATTTCACAATTATCTATACTAATATTAAAAATGCGAGTTTGGCTGGATGGTGGTATGGGTGGATAGATGTTTGTTACTCAATCACGCCAGAACGGCTGAACGGATCTGGGCACAGAGATAGATTATAGTCTGGAATAACACATCGGCTACTTTTATCCCGGAAAATTTAATTATTTCCTTTTTTTAAAGAGTTAACTTTAAAGAGTTAAAACTATGTAAAGAATCTCCTCCTTTTTGGAATTCGGTTAAAAATAGATTATTCTGATTTTTGATAAACTCTGCTAGATAAACTCAGTCAAAGATTTGCTATTTTGCCGAGGACACTGAATAGTCTCACTTTGAGAATTCTTTAAAATTTAAAAGCATGGTATGATCATAGCTTAACTGCATAACATATACTTATCCAACAAAAATTCAACGAATCTGATTTCAACATAGATGAAACAAACACAAGTAAACCGCTAACCATATTTTGGTTTTCAATTATTTTCGCGAGTGTTGAAATATAAAGTAATCTCTCAAGTAAATAATCACGTTGCTAAAGAATTAGATAGATTTCTATAATTTCGCATTTCGCATTGCATATGAGAGTCACGTATCTTCGCCGAGCATTGTCGCCACAGGTCATACCGTATTCAGTGGCCCTCTTCAGCATATTAGCTATGCATAATTTGCTTAATTGAGACGATAGGTATGCGTCTGCCTAACGTCTGGCGCAAATCCATACTAATATTATAAATGCGAAACTGTGACTGTCTGTCTGTCTGCTACGCTTTCACAGCCCATCTGTTCAACCGACTTTGATGAATTTTGTTATAATTTGTTATACATAGATAGGTTGTATCCCGGGGAAGGACATATGCTACTTTTTATCCCGGAAAATTTAAGAATCCCCGAGGGAAACAAAAAAATTATCTATTCAACCGATTTAGATGTTTGGTATAGGGAAAAGTAAAGAGATCCAGCGGGAACAAAAAAAACCTCAATCATCAGCTTGTTATATTATAACTGAGGCACGTAGAAAAAAGACGAAATACGTAGTGTCACAATTGCCCCTGAGTAAATGCATTAATTGTAGCGTTAGCAGATTTCTTATAAATTTAGTGTGTGTGTGTTTTTTTTTTTGTAATTTAATTGGTAGAATCTGTTTACTCCATTAAAATTAAATGCCTGATTATGAAAAAAGAGCGGATAGCATATATACAAAAAAACAATTAAAGTAGTATTAGGTATTTTTATTTTCAAATTTAAAATGTGATATTTTCCTTGAGTTTGCTTTTTTAATTACCTACCTAGATTTCTCTAGAACTAATCATGACAAAGTTTAAAGCCACCAAAATAAAGTACGCAAACTTATATTTCAACTAGCTGATGCCCGCGACTTCGTCCGCGTGGAATAAGTTTTTTTAAATTCCCACGGGAACTCCTCAATTTTCCGGGATAAAAAGTAGCCTATGTCACTCTCAAACCAACCAACAAACAAACACACTTTCGCATTTACAATATTAGTATGATTCAGTGATTAATTCAATAGACAAATTGAAAAAAGAAACCCACCCAAACGTGTCACATTAAATCATGCTAGTTATATTAAAATAATTTGCACAAATGCACGCAATAAATCGTCGGCTGCTGACGGTACCGGGTCACACGTGTGCACAAACCGGCCTTATAATGAATGGCCGTCGCCTGCCGCGATATTTCAGCGAATTAACAAATGGCGGCCGTCAGGGCGGGCGGCGTGCGATTTTTCTGCACACCGTACCTAACTACCTGATGGAGGCGCGGTTGATGCTCTGGCTGTACTAATAGTGGCAAAGAGATTTATTTGAACTGTAGAGCGGCCGGTATTTTTTCTTATCGTATCTTGATACCTCGTTCTTAATTATTATAATTTTGTAATGGGTACGTAGTACGTACTACAAATACGACGAAACGATGATAAATACGACGATTAACCACGCATGGAACCACGGTTGAAATATCGACTGTCAAATGCTGGTCGTATTTTATCGTGGTAGGTATCTACCCATTATTACATTTTCTTATTATGTTGTTCGCCCACAATTAATTGTTCCTATGTATACGAGTACACCAAAGAAATAAAAATTAAGAACTTCTCCTGCACTTATCCTGGGTACAATTTTTAAACGGTAATCTGCCAAATTTGACAAAATATTTGATCATACTATGGTGATACTAGCTGATGCCCGCGACTTCGTCCGCGTGGTTTAAGTTTTTTTTGATTCCCGCGGGAACTCCTTAATTTTCCGGGATAAAAAGTAGCCTATGTCACTCTCTAGGTCCTCAACTATACCCATGCCGAAAATCACGTTGATCCGTTGCTTGGTTGTGGCGTGATTGAAAGACAAACCAACAAATCAATAAACCAACAAACAAACACACTTTCGCATTTATAATATTAGTATGATTCACACTAAATGCCAGATTGATAAGTTCACACTAGTGCTACACCAACTACTTGGGTTTCTAGCTGCAAAAGATTTGGTAAAGTTGCTAATTAGCCTCATTTCGTGATGGTGATATTATGTCAATGTAATCTTTTTTGTCCTATCTGTTACTAATGTAACATTTAATATCTAAGAAAAGTAGATAGTATCGTTGTAAATAAGGGTCTATTTAAATAGTTAAGTGTGCTGTACGATTTTAAATAGCCACTCTTTTGTCTTTGTAGGAAGTTAATTGACTTGTTCTCTTTTAAATTATAGGGAAGTCTACGAACTTCTAGATACCTTGTAAATGACAAATTGCGTTAAATCGTTAAAAATATACAATAACACACGTATGTTTTTGCGTTGCTTGCATCCTTGCAACTCGCTTGATTTTGTCCGCATACAACGCAACACGTACTTCGATGGCTTCTTCATAGTTGTTTGAATTATAAATAAGCATTAAAACTCACATTCAACAAGCTATCGGGGTCATACTGCCAATGGTTAAATGAATACTTAAGCAATATTACTCAGTTGTATGTCAGTTTGATGTCACGTACCTTGACGTTCCCTAAATAAGGATTATAATTCTAAAACACGAAAGTCAACAATCATGAAACAATATGGCTTAAAAAAATAAAAATAAAAAAAAGAAGAAGGAAGAAAGAAAGAAAATATAATGATGACAATATTCAATGATGGTGTCGCACACAAACAGTCATTTATCATACCTACTATTGTAAATGCGAATGTAGGTTTTTCTGTCCGTCTGTCTGTCAGTCCGTCTGTTCGCCTTTCCGTCCATTTAGCTGTCTGTAAGTAATTGGTTGCGTCCCGGGAAAGAACATATAGGCTACTTTTTAACCCGTAAAATTAAGTTCGAAATTCAACTCTCTGGAAATCTCTGGGGAAATAAAAAAACTTGAACCATGTGGACGAAGTCGCGGGCATCAGTTAGTCTCCTACAAAATCCATACTAATATTATAAATGCGAAAGTGTGTCTGTCTGTCTGTCTGCTACGCTTTCTCGGCCCATCTTTTTAACCGATTTTGCTGAAATTTGGTATAGAGGTAGGTTATATCGCGGGGAAGGATAAAGGCTAATTATAGGAAAATTAAGGAGTTCCCGCGGGAATCAAAATTGATCCACGCGGACGAAGTCGCAGGCATCATCTAGTCAACAATATAATAAGAGGTAAAATCCATCGAGTTTCGGCCACCGATTATTTTCAGCGGGACTTGGAACTCAGTAGATCTTAATTTAGACAATAATTGTACAACTCAATCATTAGCATAATGTTTAACCGCTCCGGGCCCTCAAACCCTGATAATTGCTTGTGATTGTTTCGCCGGCTATTTGAATACCACCACAGTCTAAAGAGATACGTTCTTTCCTACCAGTCGTTCTACGGTAGAGCTGCGGTGACAGGGATGTGACGGAGGATGGCACAATTTTCAATTCAAAATTGTATGACAAGGATGCTATGATTTTGTTTGAATTCATAAATCCTATTTCTTGAGGATTGTTCTTTTTACTTTTGTTGTTATTCTTTCTTATTTTGTTAAATAACTACTTTGGTTTAATATAATGTGTGAGATTATAATGGGGCTGGCATGTAATCCATACTTAATAATATAAATGTAAAAATGTGTCTGTCTGTCTGCTACGCTTTCACGGCCCATCTGCTCAACCGATTTTGATGAAATTTGGTACAGGAGTAGTTGTTATCCCGGAAAATTAAAGAGTTCCCGCGGGAATCAAAGATTCTTAAACCACGCGGACGTGGTTTAAGAATCTTTTACGGTATCATATTATAACTGAAGCTGAGAGGGTTCCAAACGCGCCCAGCAGACCTGTTCTCTAAGTAAGTAGCTTTAAAAAAAATGAAAGCCACTGACCACTGAAAATGCTATTTTTATTTCATAGCGAACCTTCAATGGATAAAAAATACATGCCAGTGGCTTTCAAAAATGAGAGAATAGCCTGGGGGCTGGTTTGAGAAAAGCCTACCGCAAACTCCGCCGGGGATTCAAAATTCTATCACTCTATAATATTATTCTGTATGCAGTTTCCAACCTCTCTCAACCACAGGGAAAGTACCACACCTCTAGGTGCTAAAACTAAACTACGGCCGTTCAGAGAATGCGTTCCTGACACGTCGCGATTGAACTGACGACGTAACTTTGTAATGGCGTTGCAGTTACGATAAAAATATTATTGTTGGTTGTTTACCGTTTTAACAATTGATGAGCATTAAAACAACATTATTATATCAATAATCAATTAATGTTATAATTTTATGCCAAACTGAGTGTCAAATTACTTGGTAAACAATATTTTTCTAAATCTAAACTGCGCCATTACAAGGTTATGTCAGCGCTTTATATTGAAACTGATAGGTGTCAGGAACGCATTCTCTGAACGGCCGAATTATAGTATGGCAGCCGGTCTTGTGATTTGTATGGGCGTCGATCCTCTGTATGAATATATACATACTTACGGTGTAATGCTAAAATCTGAATTGCTATGCATATAGAGCGGCGACGGTGAATAAAATTAGCAAGGGATGAGTGACTAGACTTGCATGCTATTTATACTCTACTAGCTGATGCCCGCGACTTTGTCCGCGTTGAATAATTTTTTTTAAATTTCCACGAGATCTCCTTATTTTTTCGGTATAAAAAGTAGCCTATGTCACTCTCTAGGTCCACAATAACTGTGCCTACACCAGCAAATAATTAACTACGTCGATCCGTTGCTTTGTTGCGGCGTGATTGAAGGACAAACCAGCAAACAAACACACTTTTGCATTTATAATATTAGTATGAAGTGTATGATAGCGAAAAGTTGCATCTCGCTACGCCAATCAAGCTCATGTACGCATTTCCTTAAGTACCCAATTGAATCATAACGTCGTTTATCCCCTGCAGCGGCAACAGCGATCGCGTGAAAATTATTCACGGTCGGCACTCTGTATGCATGGCAATTTAGATTTTAGCGGTATTCAAATCGCCAGGGGAACAATCGCAAACAATTATTAAGATTTAGGACTCTGAGCAAAATATGCAAAATATTTTGCGTGGTAGGTATATGAAAATATTTTATCACCCTAAAAAGCGATACGTTTCGGTTTTCGGTAGTGTCGGTTTTTTTATATGATCCTGAAAAAAGCGTCTGATGTACAAGTTATTCGTAGATTCATTGATATAATTTAGATATAATTCCAACTTCAACCTCATCCGACAGCTGAATACACTAGAGAAGCAATTAGTTACAAACAGGATGCTTTTCCTACAGAAATTGTGCACCGAATGTTACTATATTTTATGCTTATAAACGTCATTGTAGGCATAAAATATAGTAACATTCGGCCGCTGTAGTGTAGGGTTACAGGTACGACTATAAATGAAGAATTTAACTATTTTTACACAACGCGAGGTATCTAGTAAAGTCGCATGGGTTGTATCATCAGTTTAGGTCGGAAGTAACGAAATTAACCGCTCTACTTGAGCGCTAAAGCAACAACTATAAATTAAGAATTTAAAAATTCCGTGGTACTCAGTGACAAACCCCAAATTCTGAAAACCTACGAAACACTTCAAAAGTTTTACCTGCATCCGTGTTCGCGTTTCCCATCGAGTAGTACTCTACAGAACCAATTTTATATGCAGAATCTCTCAATATGACATCAAACAGACAACTTTGAACCGTATTACATACACGTAGTACTTAAAATCGCAATACTGAAGTGTACTATCAACACATGCTATAGCCACTTACGGGAGTTCATTTGCATCACCATTATTCGTTTCAATAACCTCTTTTCATTTAGTTCAAATAATGCCTGGTAATTGGTGCTAAGGTCTGTAATTTTCGAGATTGGCCCTATTATAAGGGCTATAGTTGCATAAATGGGTCGCACGTGACCGCCACGTGACCTTTAGTTCGTTAGTTAGCTGTCATTGTAAGTTTTGTGACGATTTTTTAAGTCACTCGATCGTGTAATTACGTTTGGTGACTTTTACTGTAGCTTTTGTTCATGGTTCGTAATCAATTCTCTGAAATAGTGGCCTAAAATAATAAAGTACAAAATTATTTAAATTTGTACTTTATTATTTTCATAATAAGATAACTTTTTTGATTCAAAGGTATTTTTTTCCATTTTATTGAGTACCAATGTAAAGGTGCTCAAAATAATTACAATCCAGCCAGACTATATGGCTAATAAGTAAACTTATAATAATCATCTTCTAAGAAATAGTCCAATGACGAATCCTAGTCTTTCTTATTGCTAATATACGCTTTGTTTATTATTCTGCCTTTTAATAGTTTATATTATATACTTATATGTCAGTGACGTTCGCAAAAAGGCGGCCACTGAAAATCAGCACCTGGTACCTCAGATGTGTGCCATTATAGTGGCTGCCATTATAGTGGATTGTCTGCGAGGCCCGGAGTCCCAACACAAGTTGAGTGGCTTACCTGTTTGTTGCACTGCTGTACAATACAGAGTTGATAAAGTAAAAGTAAAATATACTTTATTGTACACCTTTAAAATAAATACACAAAAAAATAATAATATAATGGACATGGCACAACAGGCGGCCTTATCGCTTAAATAGCGATCTCTTCCAGGCAACCTTAGGGCAAAGGACACATCAAAAAAAGAAAGCGGAAGGGGTGTACTAAAAGATAAGAAATTAAATAATATACAAAGAGAGATACAGTAATGAATAATATAAAAATATAATATAATCATAAGTATCTAGATAGATAATAGAAAGAAAAAAAAAAAAAATTGTAGAAATTGTTGATATCGCATGTACCTAAGTGTTTTAATTTAAGTTTATTTTTAAATTTCAAATGTAACATGCAGGAGTGCTCAAATAAAGATTTTTCTTTCTTTCTTTCTTTCATGGGTTCTTTCAGACAGCATTTCACTTCAATATTTTTAGAGGTGCATGCTTTATTAATTTTCATCGAATCTGACTCAGGGTCAGAAAATGATGCAAGAGAAGATTACAATATTCATCGTATACAAGTAATATCGCTGTGATCGATGTTATTGTTGTGATCTTTCTGTTTAATGACATGGAAAAGAAAAAAGTGCTTAAGACATCAGCCAAACAATCAAAAATTAAATAAACGACGTCCAAAGCCATTGTGAAGTAATTCTTTTGAAAGTTGGTTTAAAAATTTACACTCAGGAGTACCTACCTAAAAAAAGGAATGAGTCAAAAAAAGATAGTAAGTAAATTAAACAATACTTAAATACATATAAATAAAAATCGGAATTGGCGGGATTAATATTTCAGAATTTTTTTGAGACTTCCTTGAGTGTGGGTAAACACTAAAAAAATTTTACAAAAATAGTAAATTAAACATAAGTATCCTAATAACCAGGCCCATAATAGACGCCGGTAAACAAGTCGTGAAAGTCCAGGTGACTGCTGTCGTCTTTCTTCATACTGACGATGAACAGGAACGGATGGTCCGCCATAACCAGCGGCTCGTTATGCTCGCTAAGTCCACGATTGGTTCTTAGAGGTTGAAATGGCCCGTGGAAAATATCGCGATCTGGAACCAATTATACCAAATTTTAATTCGTTACTTGACTAAAGCACAAAACAGTTATCTAAAATCGAAATTGTCAGGATTTTGGTCTTTTAAATCATACTAATGCAACTGAATTACCGGAAAAGGTCTAATTATTACAAAATTACCAAGCCATTGCCGCGTCCACCAATTCATTACTGAATCGTGGCAACGGGTGTGAGTGGGTCAGCCCGGTGTGGTGCCAGGGATGGTTTTAATAATACTATTACATGTAATTAAAAATTAGCTTCCAATGTTTAGACAGATACATACAGCAAAGTACTTATCACTTTTAGGCTACCTATATTGTGAACTAGCTGATGAAGTGAAGTTTCACTAATTTCTCACCATTTAACTTCAAAGCTTGTATAATTTGCAGAAATTAAATAGCGCTAAACCTACTTAAGAGTGTTACTTTCCATTTTAAGCAGTTCGTACCAAACGTGATCTCTCTTCTTAACTCCCAAACTACTTAATGTAGTTCATGATAAAACTCTATCAGACTTAACACTAGTATTGACACCATAATAACAAAAGCGTTGGCAGCACAGGGGCAAACACTTTACCTTCATCAATTTTCTGTCTGTATACACCCATTTCGTCGACATCAATGAAGCTTTTCTGTTTCACTTTGCTCAAGTACATGTTTTGGATTTGGCTATTATCTGTCAGTATCCCATTTAGCCCTGAATTCGTCTCGTTGAATACTTTTAACAATCCAATCTGAAATTTGGATGACTTGGTAATTTTACTCGTGTTGAATTATCTGGGATTTACCCAAAACGTTATGTTACGTAGCAAAACTACTTGTATTATTAACTAGCTTTTGCCCGCAGCTGCGCTTACGATAAGTTCGATTATCAAACACCTATTTTTCTCCTTTAGGGATTGAATTTAAAAAATCCTTTCTTAGCGGATGCTTACGTCATAATAGTTATAACTTATATGCTGCAAATTTCAACCCGATCCATCCAGTGGTATGAATTGTGCGTTGATAGATCAGTCAGTGAGTCAGTCACTTTTTCCTTTTACATAATTAAGATTTGAATATACAGACATTTAGGCGTTCTATCATCAAGATGCAAAATGTACTTTACCTTTCGAAGATACTTTTTCCATTCGACACCAGTTTTAACCTTGAATCTCGGCAACATTACACTAACTTGTTCATACTGCATTCTATTATACACTCCTTGAAGGGTGTCAGGTTGAGAAGATAATTGATACACTAATTTCATGAGAGCTTTCGGAGTACTTGGTACTGCAATTGTTAAGGACAATCCTTTACATGCAAGTTTCATATTTACAAACTGGAAAATAAAAGTTGAGTTAGACTTTCAAAAAATTTGTGTGTTCTTTGGAAGTACAAAATCTGTTTTGAAGTATCAATATTTGCACACCATTTTTGCTTGCAAATATTGGTTATGTTGCAGATGAAAGTAGCTTAAAAGGCATAAATTGGGGCTGATTCTGTAGTGCGCAATCTCTAAACTAAAATTAGAGCATTACAAATATTGCTAACCCTTTCATAATACTCCCTACGGAAAGGGACAGAACTAAATTTAAAGCTGCCATTTTAGTTTAGTTTAGAGATTGTGTTATACAGAATTGGCCACAATACCATCATAATACCTTTTTTATCTTTTAGAAAAATAATTTAGATACTTTACCATAGCACCAGTGATAGAATCAGTCAAATATAGATAGGTATCGGTCCTCTTCATCATTGGCACCATTGAAATGTTTCCATCATGATGGTGGAATTTCACATTCTTGGTTAATCTTATGTCAAACGGAAACTCCCAGGTAACCTAAGATACACATAATATTAATATTTTAACCGTGTATTTCATTATTAGCACGATTTATTTCCAATTCGAGATTTTACCTTAGTTTTATAAACCAGCCTGACTAAATACAAAAATGACCAGTATCTATGGCTTATTAATGATGCAATCTTTATTGTGAAGGTATGAACATTCGAGAAAAATACTCTCTGCCGCCAGAAAGACTGATACCCTCAAGTCAGGGACCATCCACAGTAGATCAATTTTGATTGGTCTATTGCAACCTTCCTCGTCCATTGCTATTTTCCACTTTATCCAGCATCAAAAGGCACTTGATTGAGTCCTTAACGCGCCAAATGTGTCCTTTTATTCTTAGTTGACGTTGTAATTATGCTGAATCTAGTTAAATTACCTTTAAATAAGCTGCATTAACGATAAGTATCGATGTCTTATTATCTATATCACCCATGTCTAATATATCTGATATTCTTTTGATAGATGCTCTATCGACCTGAAAGCAATTATTATGATAATTAGTTTGTGCACTCAGTCTTACTGGCTTTTCATTTGGGTCTGAATAAATCTCGGCTAGTTCGTTGACATCACAGATCACATTTAGCGTTTTTTAAACTGTACTAATTAATTTAATGGCTTTTCCATTATTTTCTCATTGAACAACCATTCAAAAGATATGTTTGAACTGTGTAGTTTTGTCTAGCTTAGTAAATGTTACAGCAAACATTATTTTAAAATGTAACTTCTTAAGGTTGTAAATGATACTGAAATGTAAAATCATCATAAATAAAATAATATTGTCTTCATCTTACAACATTCATGTCATAATAAGCGCACAGGTCTCCTCTCAGAGTGAGAATGGTTTAATTGTTTCAAAGTATTATTATCTTGTAGGAAGATCTATAGTTTCTTACCCATCGATTCACAAATGCGACGGCCAGTTTAGGGTAATTAAACCCAATCTGGTCAACTTTAACACCATAGTTCGTGCTGTTACTTATAAACGTGGGTCGAATGTCGCTCGTGTAGTTGACTATTATCTTGTTTAACATGATCAAGTCCATGTCTTTCGTTGCCATCATCACATTTGAGAAACTCTTGAAACAGCCCTGCAGCTAGATAATCAAAACTTTTAGATTTATTATTCTTAAAAACTTTATTGCATCAAGAAAAGGACATTATACAAAGGACATTATTACAAAATTACAAACAAAAGGCGACCTTATAGACCAGGGTCGATAATTTTTAAAACCAAAAAAAATAATAGTAGGATGAAACCCATTAGAAAAGGAGGGGAATATTATAAAAATGAAAGGAAAAATAATTTACGGGCGATCTGAGGTCGGGAAGGGGATGGGGGGGGGTTTTAAGGGTACAAAACGGGTTTTCTCGATTTCTGGCAAAACTAAAAGTCCTATCGAAAAAAGTCTTAAGGCAAAGTTGTAGGTAATAAAAAGATCTAAAACTTTTGTATTTACACTTTTTTCACATAACCTCAAAATTTATGTGAAAAATTCAAAAAACCAAGTTTTTGATTTTTTATTTTTATCTTTTACAAATAATCTTTTTTTTTTAACGAAATTTGGTGAAAACTTACATTTTTATGTCCCAAATACGCTGTAATTTATTTGAGTAAAAATATTTATTTTTTCACCTTATTTTGAATTAATATCGAAAAAGCACCCTAATTTTCAATCGAAAATTCACCCGTCAAAATATCAGCTTTTTTCAAAAAGTTGGTATGTTTTCTGTTCGTTGAAATCTCTACTTTCCGATGGTGAAAAAATATATATATGTTACTATAGTAAATCTTCTCAGAAAATGCAAAAATCGAAAATCGAAAACTCGAATTCGAAATTTTTTTTAAAATTATTATATATAATTTTGAGCTATTTATTAAAATTTACACTTTAATTACTCGAAAAACGTTAGATTACATAAATATTAATTTTATTAACTTATTTGTTTGTTAATTATAGTAGTATATTTTGATTTGCAATTTTTTTTTTATCAATTTAACATGTAATCTAACGTTTTTCAAGTAATTAAAGTGTAAATTTTAATAAATAGCTCAAAATGATTTATAATAATTAAAAAAAAAAATTCGAATTCGAGTTTTCGATTTTCGATTTTTGCATTTTCTGAGAAGATTTACTATAGTAACATATATATTTTTTTTTCACCATCGGAAAGTAGAGATTTCAACGAACAGAAAACATACCAACTTTTTGAAAAAAGCTGATATTTTGACGGGTGAATTTTCGATTGAAAATTAGGGTGCTTTTTCGATATTAATTCAAAATAAGGTGAAAAAATAAATATTTTTACTCAAATAAATTACAGCGTATTTGGGACATAAAAAGGTAAGTTTTCACCAAATTTCGTTAAAAAAAAAGATTATTTGTAAAAGATAAAAATAAAAAATCAAAAACTTGGTTTTTTGAATTTTTCACATACATTTTGAGGTTATGTGAAAAAAGTGTAAATACAAAAGTTTTAGATCTTTTTATTACCTACAACTTTGCCATATGACTTTTTTCGATAGGACTTTTAGTTTTGCCGGAAATCGAGAAAACCCGTTTTTTACCCTTAAACCCCCCCCCCCCCCCCCCCATCCCCTTCCCGACCTTAGATCGCCCGTAAATTATTTTTCCTTTCATTTTTATAATATTCCCCTCCTTTTCTAATGGGTTTCATCCTACTATTATTTTTTTTCACTTTTTATTATTTTTAAAGGCTTCTACCCTGGTCTATTATCACTAAAGTGATCTCTGCCAGGCAACCTACAAGAATGGACCGTACTTGTTGTGAGACGGGACATTGCTTTCATTCATTGTTATTCATTTTTTTTTCATTGTTATTGATAAGTTACTTATTATAGCATAAAAATGTTTTTTTACGTGATAACTTAAAGGAGAACGGTGAAATTGGACCCACATAATTTAAAAATTATGGAAGCATCGTTCAAGTACAAGTTTATATTAATTATAATCACAAGTTCATACGATGTTTATATAAAAAATATTAAGGCTCTCAGACATAGGAGTCAAAAGAAAGAAATTATTATAATTATTAAAAAATAAATCATCTTGCACTAACGGAACGTTATGCGCAATTGACATATACCACCATAGACATTTTGTTGACATGACAGCACTTGTCATTATTTTTATAGGGGTTTTCCCATAGAAATAGGAAGACTATAGTCGTAATTCCTAATTCCATGGATGTTCCGACACCATAGAATTAGGAATTACGACTGCTTCCTATTTCTATGTCCGACACCATCGAATGATCGATACCACATCGATACCTACTCAAATGACTAAATGAGTGGTATTCACGTTATTATCGGCTTTTGATAGTAACACGAGAACACGAGTAACAATAGCCCTTACGTAGGTAGATCGTTTTTGATTAATAATTTTTAGGTTATATTTACTTTTAGGTAAGTAGGTCATATCTTTTTTCTCCCACTTTTTTAGACTTACTTACTATTTGCTTTTTTCTTAGTTTTGTTATGTTCTACAATTATTAATAAGTTTCCATGATGCACGCTATCCCTTTCAGTGGGTCCCAAAATACATGCATTCTCGCCATCCTCCTTTCTTTACTCAGTACTCAAATTCTTTATTTCATGCAGGTGTCTCTTATTCTACGTCACGTATATTTCAATATTTTAACCATCGTAAAAATGTGTACACTTACAGAAACAATAATAAATGCCTAGATCTTATGCCTATGCTTTTTTTATTTTATTATTATTCTACTACAAGTTAGCCCTTGACTGCAATCTCACTTGATGGTAAGTGATGATGCTATCTAAGATGGTAGCGATCTGGTAGGGCAGGTATGGCAGTTATATTAAACCCATACCCCTAGTCGGTTTATACACGGCATCGGACCAGAACGATAGATCGCTTGGCGGTACGTCTTAGCCGGTAGGATGGTAACTAGCCACGGCCGAAGCCTCCCACCAGACTAGGCCAGAGAAAATTCAAATTTGGAAATTATAAATTCCCAAATTGACCCTGCTGGGAATCGAACACGGGACCTCCCACATTAAGACAACAGCGCTCAACACTGCCTCAGGGAGGTCGTCAGTTTTTTGGGTTATTGACCGAGCGAAGCGAAGGTCTCTGAGTCTACTTGAGTGAATTGGCACTTGTCCGTCCGTCCGTCCGTCCGTCTGTCAGAGCATTATAACTTCTGAATTACTGAACGTAATTACTTCAAATTTAAATATAATATGTAAACCCATGGCCTCCCGCCGAATATGGCTTAAAAAGTTATAAAAATCTTTATTTCATAGAAGCGAATGCGAAGTAAAATATTTTTTATAGCGTTACATAGGGTTGCGGTATATCATTTTAAAGATAATTAAGAATAGAGTCCAAAAATATATTTTTTTAAATTTTTGCCCTAAAATTGACGAAATGGGGGTCTTTCAAAGTGGCGATTTTCTAACGTCTAAAGTTGACCTCAGAACTCTCAATTTTCTGAAAGGCTGAGCCTGAAACTTATCAATTATTTGAATTATATCCTGTACATGAACAACAAATACTAAAATGAGATAAATGTTTTAAGGAATCGAAATTATTTAATTTTTAATGTGCTTCAGTATTATTAACAGAACTTCACAATTATGTCAATAGATGGCGCTCTGTACAAGTTTATGGATACCGCGAGGTCTCAGTTCGGGGCGAACCACTAGTTATTATTGTTAAGCTATTAATAAGCACTTACTGCTGCCTCCGATTGGAATCCTAAAATTGACAGTATTTCATTTTTTGCATATCCCTGCATATGTGCAGCTAACTTGCAAAGCGGAAACCTTACAAGTAATGGTGAGACCACAAAACTTTTGTTGGGATTATCCAAAAATGTGTCCTGCAAATCAAAATAAAAAGTTATTAAATTGCGTAGTACAAATGTTTTTTTTCTTAACAAAGTGTACGAAATGAACCAAGAATAGACCATAATATTAAGAAAGGGTCCTATGAGATTTTAAATGGTAAATATTATATTTTATTTACCTATAGAGAAGTTTATTAGTGCGTTACATTTTATAGACGGTAAAATAAGTTAGGATTATATAGTATTCATGTGACTTACTAATGCTAAAGTTTTGCGTAAATAGTCGAATTTCGATTCAACAAAGGGATTGATGTACAGGAGCACTAAGTATACCACTTTCATCTTTGTAACACTTTTGAAATAAACGTATGAAAATGAAATAATAAAAATACACTGAAAACGGTGTTGCGTAACTTTTTGTTGGAGATTTCAGATTACATAGTGCCCACAGTATTGAAAAAAAAAGGCGTTTGAATATAAACAGCTATAAAATTTTATGCTCACGTATATTATGTTAGGATTAAATTTAAATTCACGTTTCCATCATAGATTTCTGTTTACTTGACTGCTGTTTAAAGTTTAACGTCGTCTGGTAATTAAAAAAAATATATTGTGAAAAATCGAAAGATAGCATGTTTTGAACTAATAATGTAGATCTACTGATGAGTAAGCATTTTCATAAGCTCGAGAAAATTTATCGTTTCTGTTGCGTTTTGTTGTTGGTTATTTCACTTTAATTATGGTCAGTTAGGGTTCGGATACTTATACAAGCTTTCTTGCCCCGGTCTCTTTAATTTTCCGGGATAAAAGGTAGCCTATGTGTTATTCTAGACTATTGTTCTATCTTCGTGCCAAATTTCATCCAGATCCGTTCAGCCGTTCTGAGCGTGATTGAGTAACAAACATCCATCCATCCATCCATTCAAACTTTCGCATTTATAATATTAGTAACTATTGATAGTATTGATTGATTTTAGTAATCGTAATATTAGTAAAGTAATTAGTAATTAGTAGTAGTTTAGTATAGTTTATTAGTATTAGTATAGAAGTATACACTTAGGATTCACTTTTTCAAAAGGGGTTTAAAGACAAGACAATTTATTCGCTCCCGTCTTACCCGCTTTGGACGATAAGCAAGTCTCGAGCAGAGTCGATAATGTAACCGAAGTGCGGCCCGCTTTGACGGCTGAATCAAATAAGTCGTCGGCAGAGAATAGTAATAAAATTGAATCGAGCGCCTGCCCAGATGTAGCTACGGATTTATCGCTTGCTAACACTCCGGGTACACCGGGATATTTTAATCGAAAGAACAATATCAATAACATTTATTTAGATAAAAGGCACAGAGATGAATTTAAAAAAAAATATTTCTTATTGGGCACAAATCGCTTTAGAGTATGTTATAGACCTTCATGCGTGTGGTGATGGATAGGGGTTTAAGATGCAAACTAACAATATGTAATACACAGACTCGACCATTTATTAAGGAAGAAAACATATTAACATATAAGATATATTAAATTAATTGCAATGTAACAATATAACAACAACAAGATCCATAACCACTCGCGACCAAGGTATAGAGATAGGTCTACTTTCTGGAACACTTGCTACTCAATGCAAATCTGAGTATCGAATGGTTAAAGACTTTGAAGTTGCTATAATGTAAATTCTAAAGCAGTATTGTGACGTCACGCCATTAATGGCGGAAAACCACGCGTATAGACTGCCTTGCCGCGCCACAGGTTCAGCGCCATCTGTAGTCATCAAGCGGAACTAACATCGAGTGGCGCTGTCATCGAGCGGCGCTCACAAGTAATTTATTCTACTCGTATGATAAAATCTGATTTTTTGGATGTTTGCATAAGTTTGTTCCTAAGTTTGTATGTTTGGATGTTTGACTCTTTCACGCCGCAACGATTGGACCGATTTGGCTGAAGTTTGAAATAGATATAATCTCCTAAATTAACACACAGGCTACTTTTATCCAAGAAAATTAGCCCAAAAAATCAGCTAGTAATTCATAATTTAGGCAGTCATAAGTTTTTCTGAATATCATTGATACATTTAAGCTAGATTTTCTCATCCCGGTGCACAGCCTGCCTAGCGGTCGTCGCGCGCTCGCTTACACATTCGTCGAGCTGCATCCAATATGTTTCCGAGAATATTGTCTTTAACAGCACCATTATACCGACGATAGATTGTGTGGAAACCTTCCTCGCCTCGCCTCCGCCTCATCTCTGCCTCTAGGTACATATTGCGCTAAAGAAAATCTTTATCTTCTCGCGCGATGAATATTTTGTGCTCCCAGATAGGTTCGTCGATATTTGAAATCGTTTCATGGCTCGAGTATATTACTATGTATTTTGAATAATAATGTTTAATGGTCCTTATTCTTCTTCCATTTGTTTGTATGATGAAAGAAGGGACTTCATTACCTATTAGGAATATCTATTATATAATTTTCAAAAAATAGCGTTTTAGCTGGCCTTGTGGCCGGGAATCACTGACCTATTGCTTATCGGCGAAATGGCATAATATGTGTTTGATTGTCTCTATAAGGACTAGGTATGGTGTTATTATAGGGAGCATTGTCTTTGAAAAGAAACCAGAATAGTGATGTGGTCAATTACCTAATCTTCTCTCTCAAAAACAAATCATACAAGTACGTTTCGAATTAAAGTTAACGTTACGTTTTAGAGAACCTCCGACCTTTCCTTTTGACGACCTCCGTGGCGCAGTTTGTAGCGCTGTTGTCTTAACGTGCGGAGGTCCCGGGTTCGATCCCCGGCAAAAAACGAAATTGACCCAATTTTGAATTTATAATTTCTGAATTATCCCTGGTCTGGCCTGGTGGGAGACTTCGGCCGTGGCTAGTTACCACCCTACCGGCAAAGGCGTGCCGCCGATCGGTTTAGCGTTCCGGTACGATGCCGTGTAGAAACCGAATAGGGGTATGGGTTTAATATAACTGCCATGCTCCTAACAGGTAAGCCCGCTACCATCTTAGACTGAATCATCACTTACCATCATATTCATCAGATGAGATCGCAGTCAAGGGCTAACTTGTAGTGGATAAACAAAAAAGAAATAGTTATTCAAATCAAATCAAATCAATGTGATTAGTTATTCAAATTGTACCTAATTTAAGTACACCTTTTGACGTCCATTATCTCATAAACCGTTGGTGTTAATCAATTTAATTCAATTATTTTTTAGGTAAGCATAGCTAATAATTTCTGTACCTAATTATTAAACATCCAGGTATCGGATCCTGGGGGGGTGTTCAGCGTTATCTCAGGTTAAGCCGTTTATTCAGATATGGCGCCTCGTTTGGCGCACACAATCGCCAGTTAGGCTCCCCCGGTAGCGATTTACATATTAAAGGGCTCAAACCCCCTCCAGCGGCGCGGCGTAGGCAACTCTAGAATTAATGATTTAATCATTGCCCATCACGCGATTATACGAATGAAGATTGGCGATTCAATATGTATTATTGGAATGAATATTGATTATTCAAATGAATATTGATGACCATTGATTCGCACTATTATTGCAAATGGCGTGTAATAAAAACAGTTTCGGGGCTGTTTGGTTTTATTGTTTAATCTGATTATTTGGTCCGGTTGTACGGCTGTGATAGTACGCATTTTGATTCAAGGTAATAATGTAATGTATACGAAACATTTAATTTGTTATTATTGCATTTGGTTTAGACAGTAATAGGTGTTATGAAAATTGAGGACTTTTTAACGAAAAACCCGGGCATTTTGCAAATGCAGAATTCTTCATAGTTGAAACCGAAAAGCATAGGTTTGGACACTAGAAGCTTGATCCTAGAAAGTAGAAGTTGGGTTTAATCTTCTAGACGTCGTTCTATCTTCTATAATATATTTTTATTGCAAAAAATTTATTCATATTCATTTATTTATTTCGATTTTGGCTTGTATAAGGCTCTAACGTAAGTCATATAAAATTACAATTAATAACTCAAATAAGATTACAAAATTACAAAAAAACATAAAACAAGATCATAAAATTATAAAAGTTAAAAAAAAAACTTTCTAACAAGATCAAAATAACAATTCACAAAATAATATACAAAATGTCATAAAATTAATAAATTAATAGTCATGAGAAACAATCGTTAATTTGTGTTTATAAGATCTATTTACATAATTTTATGTATTATCTTTTATCTTTTATCTCCAATGCCGATATTCTTGGCGAATTAATATCCAAGCGAAACAAATAGCTGATTCCCGATTCCGGCAACAAAGCCTAAATTTAAGGAACATCTTTCATTATTATTATTTTTTTGCTTTTGATTTATTTCCTGCAAAACATTTAGCACAAGATTAAAAGCTGTTATACTTTTTTAAAGTTCCCAAGGGTTTCACCGTAGTACTCACCGATAAATAGGTCAACCGATTATGTATTTAATAGGTACACAATGTCATTTCTCGCGAGTACAATTTAACGTTTTCACGAGCCGCATCCGTTGAGATAACACAATTTGTCCCCGACGTGTGTTCATAATTTACACTCTTATCTTTTCTTATCTTTGTAATTGAGTGCTCGAATTCTTAGTCTTTTTCTGCTGCTGGAAATGGGGGACAAACTTCAACATACTTCTAGAATCCATTTATTACATATTGCTATAATTAAATCTATACTTTTAATAAAACTGTAACAGGTTTAATTCTGTACATAGAAGATTTTAAGAATTTTTTTTGGAGACACTCTGTAATCGATCCTGAAGCCAGAACTGTAATTTTTAATTTTTGTTTTATTGTTTTTGAAACCCGGAATGTAATTTGAAATTTTGAGAGAATATACCTTGAGCACCTTAGAGGTGTACTATGCAAGGATTTTTTGAAATATCACATCCAAGGGAGTTAAATAGGGGATGAAAATTTGTAAGTATAGGTTTTTTAGGAACCAAATTCAACGTGGACGAAGTCGCGGGCAAAAGTTAGTACACAGATAAAGCAAGTTGGCTTGCTTTATTTATTGACGACTTCCTTGATCCAGTGGTGTGGTTGTGGTCTATTATAAGTGATAGGCCCCGGGTTCGACCCATGTCAAGGGCAAGGACCATTAGGACGATTTAGCGTTTCGTTACGATCCCGAGTGGAAATTGATCAAGGTAAATAAGCATAACTATGTATTTAATATCAATTATGTAAGGGCGCTCGTAAAAAAATGCACTACTGACTTTTTCGCTTCTGACAATCGTCCCACGAATATAATTATTATAGAACTAGTAATTATTAATAAACTTACTGCTTTAATAAATTGTTCGCCGCAGGTATGTACCTATTGTGTAAAAAGTAACGTATAATTCTAAACTATAGGGTTCATTGTTCTCCGACTTGTAACACAACTACCGAAAGTTTGCGTATATATTATACAGGGTGCGTCGGTCCATCCATTGGCCTTCAATTTGTTATGTAAATGTACCTTTTGTCCGCGCAACCACTCTATAAATTTGCTGAAATGCCGGGACTCGGGAGTTTCACAGCCAATTTTGTACTGTTACTTTACATTCGGTTTATACATTTTTAATGCACTCTTTTTAACCTTTATACCTTTTTAATCGGCTCTATTCAAAGATTCAACTTTTCATAATAAAATTAAATATTTATGTTGAAATTAAAATTGAAATTAAAAACGTGTCAAAATTTCTTATCTTCTATAATATATATAAAATTCAAAGTCCTGACTGACTGACTGACTGACTGACTGACTGACTTATATATCAACGCATAGCCTAAACCGCTGGGGTTAGAAACTTGAAATTTTGACAGTAGGTTCCTTTTGTGACGTAGGCGCTCACTAAGAAAGGATTTCTCAAAATTCCACCCCTACGGGGGTGAAATAAGGGGTTAAAGTTTGTATGAAAGTCCGTCATTTCTCAAGTTATATCCATGAAACTTGGTAAATGGGCTACCAGTTAAAAATAAAGAAATACGGTTTCACAGTTTTTCAAAATTCCACCCCCAAAGGGGTAAAATAGGGGTTTAAAGTTTATATGAAAGTTCTTAATTTCTCAAGCTAAAGCCATGAATGAAACTTGGTATATGAGCTGCGGGTTAAAAATGAAGAAATAAGTGTTTCACAGTTTTTGAAAATTCGACCCACAAAGGGGTGAAATAGGGAATGAAAATTGGTATAAAAGTCTTTCATTTCACAAGTTATAGCCCTGAAACTTGGTATTTGGGCTTCCGATTTAAAATTGTGAAATACGTATTCCACAGTTTGGAAAGGACTTGACCAGCGCAACTATGGGAGCTTGCCTAGATATCAAAAATTAATGTGCAGCAATGAACTCTTTATTATTGTAATTTTTATATTTTATAGTTTTCAGATAAAAAAGCTTCAGGAGTCTGAAGGCTCTGAAAACAGAAAATAAATAAAAGAAGTTTCACCAAAAAACTCCTTTCCCACACTAGATGGCACTAGTTGTTGTGGTGAGCGAGTCTAAAAAAATATTTTAAGTATTGCTAACCACGTTTCTCAGGAAAATAATTAAGCTTTGCATTATTTGGGCATGGATGAGAATAATACTGGAATAATAAAACTATATTTGCAAGAATTATGTGATTCCTTTAAAAATCACGCTACATTGTACTGCTGCCACACTAGATGGCGCTAGCGAGTCTTTTCAACTATTCGACAACAGATGGCGCTAAACGTTTTGGTTAGCGAGTTTGTTCAACTATTCGACCACAGATGGCAGACAGATGCAATGCCAGAGGGCGTTACGTTCCTTTAAATGCAGTGGTTATTTAAAAATGCTTTGTTCGTTTGAGGCTTGTCAACTAACAAAAATAATAAAAACAAAACATACATTTCCTTTTCATTACTATTTAATTGATCAAAAATAAATGACTCATAATATAGTGACTAAGGTACTTATATGGTATTCATGTAGGGTAACAAGATTATTATCAGGCATGGATAAAACGGAACGTCAAAATGGAGTAGTGCTTAAAGTGGAAACCGGACGCTCAAGATTTAAACAAAAAACGTACTGTTTTTATAGACATTTTAACCTTGACCTTATTCGGAATAATAAATCCATAGTAATTTCGGTTTAAATTTATAAACCTTACTGTAAAAACGGAAATCCTGCACACTGTTCCGAATCGGAGGGCAGTTACTGGTCATGTCCTTTCTATCCCCAAAGACGTTAAATAGAGAGTTTGTCCTTCAATCACGCCGCAACAGAGCAACGGATCGATGTGATTTTTTGCATGGGTAGGTATAGGTGAGGATCTGGAGAGTGACATAGGCTTCTTTTTATCCCGGAAATGAAGGAGTGCCTGTGGGAATTAAAAAACTTATGCCACGCGAACGAAGTCGCGGGCGTCCTCTAGTACCATATATCAAGATTGGTTCAGCGCAAGAGCTAATAGACAGACAGACGCCCTTTTGCATGTTTGTTATTAAGCTCTGATATTATGAGCTTGTACGAGTGGAAGATTTACCACGATTCAAAGGCACTTTGATTCAAAAGCTTAATTGCAAACAGAAATCATTTAACTTGATTTGATTACTATGGATAAATGAGTTTAATGAGCTTTCTATGGAATGAGTTTAAAAATTTTAAGACATACTTTAGTAGACATATAATTTGTCTGGCAATAAATGATTTTTTCTTTCATCATTTCATACTTTCTTTCTATCTTCGTATTTAGCGACTCCCGAAAATAGCGACGGATTATCGTGGTCCCTTCATAGTAGCTATAAACGAAATTCACTGTAATAGGATTAAAGTTTTCCAGAATCTTAAAATCGATGTACAGTATCAAAAACCCTTATCCATTGGTTCCGATGCCACGTCCCCATTTTCAAGTGGGGCATAAAAGAGCAAGTCCGCGCGTAAACTAGAAAAAAGGACATTTCGATCCACCGATTGCGAATTTAAGAGGCGAATTGGTCCAATCTCGCTTCGCTATGCAAGAGCGAGCAAACTTATTAGCGAGGAATCGGTTATCGGAGTTTTCTTTACTTTTTGCAGGTGCGCGATTGATTGCTGGCCCTGCGACTCATTTCTCGTCATCCCAGTTCTAGTTACAGTTATCTAACGTTTTCCTATAGTAGGATCTAGTTTAGTTCGCAATTAGTGATCTTTTGCTGCCTTTTTTACACAGCTTTTACCTATATCCAGCTTTTGGGTTGGTTAGAATATCTTGCGCTACTAATATTATACATGCGGAAGTGAGTGTTGTTGGTTTGTCCTTCAATCACGTCGCAACAGAGCAACGGACTCACGTGATTTTTATAGTCATAGTTGAAGACCTGGAGAATGACACTACTTTTTATCCCGGAAAATTAAGGAGCTCCCGTGGGAAATAATAAACTTATTCACGCGGACGAACTCGCGGGCATCAGCTAGTAAAGAAATAAAACGCACACGTTGTCTCGTTAGGCAGAAGCACAGAAAGCACAATGTGGCCACGTCTCCGCCAACAATGTTAGAATAATTGATTAACTGAACGCAAAGAGAAATAATCGCGATTCAGCATTTCACTAACTAAGGCTGGCGACGGACGCGAGACTGTCGCGTTGAGTTGCAGATATCAGTTATTTAGTTAGTTAGGGTGATATGAATGAATGAATAAATGAATGAAATCTAATTATTTTCACACCAAAAGCAAGAGATATACATTTAAATAAATTACATTAACTTGACAAATGAAACCGGTCGAGTCAGACTCGCTCACAAAGGGTTCCGTGCCGCCACACAATATAAACTACTACCTGATACCCGCGACTTCGTCCGCGTGGTTTAAGTGGTTTTTTTATTCCCGTGGGAACTCTTTAATTTTCCGGGATAAAAAGTATGTCACTCTCCAGGTCCTCAACTATACACATACCAAAAATCACGTTGATCCGTTGCTTCGTGGCAGCGTGATTGAAGGACAAACCAATAAACCAACAAACAAACACACTTTCGCATTTATAATAATATTAGTATGATATAACAATAAATGTCGTTAGATATACTTCATATTAATAGTGTTATGTGATTCACTTCATGATGGTTTGGCCGTTGCAGATCATGTTTTTATTATTTATAAGGCTGAATGGACAACATACAGTCAATTATGTTCACCTATTTAGCATTCCATGTTTGATATCTATACATTTTAAGCGAAATTCATAAATAAATACAAAATACAAAATGTTTTTTTTATGCAAATAAACTTTTACAAGTGCTTTTAAATGTTCAAGTAATCACTGGAAAAGCTATTAAATCTAATAGACTTTTTAGAGGTTTTTTGAAGATTTTTAAGAATTGTTAGGTTTTGTATCGATGTAGCTACACAATTCAATACGTTAGTATGGCACTAGTCTCACAAGTGTGTCTACCCTAAGTCCCCATCGTGCCAGGAAAAATGATTTATAAAACTCGCTAAGCTCTTCTCTTTTTTTCTCTCTAGTGCACTTTTTATGTTTCCATCCCTTTCCATTCGAGTCCAATTTCACAGGCCGGTGGATGCTTCTATAGGACCCTGGTAATGCTGCTATTGATTAAGATGCCTGAATATTCATTCAATTGCTATGGCAGTGAGGTTTTGTGGTGAATTCCTGTTGATATTCGTTTTTTAAGGATTTCATGTATGTTCCACTGTGATTTTTGATTTTCTGAAAAATCCAGGTATAAGTAGAGTAACTAAATGTGTCATGTGGTGTACATGGAGTATGAGCGAATTGCCTAATTGCTGCCCACCTACGGACCTGGTTTCGGCCTGCCGGACTGGACCAGCAATAAAGCTAAGACTCTTGAACAAAAGTATCGCCGAAGGACCTTTTGGAGGTCCACGCGAGTCGCGTCACGTGATTTAAGTAGTTAACCTTATACTTTTGTGAAAATACTTAATTTATCGCAACTAATAAACCACAGATCAAGTACTCGCGCTGTTTTCTTTATAACCGCCGAGTGCTTGGGACTAACATTTGGTCATAATGGCTTAGACGCCGGCCTCCTATTTGGGTGGTCGGGGGTTTGATTATCGAGCACGCACTTCCAATAAAATATTACTTATTGTTTTAATGAAAAAGGAAAGCATCGTGAGGAAACCTACAGGCAGAGTTCTTTGTAGTATAGTTAAAACTAGCTGATGCCAACTCTTTCCAGACTATAATCTATCTCTGTGCCAAATTTCATCCAGATCCGTTCAGCCGTTCTGGCGTGATTGAGTAACAAACATCCATCCATCCAAACTTTCGCATTTATAATATTAGCATAGTATAGATAATATATTAGATGCTAAAATATAATTAGAAATCACAATGCAACGTAATAAATTCAACAGAAAATGCTAAAGATACCTTTTACAAACACATGTAATATATTCCGTAGAATGTAGCGTAACTAAAGTTATACAAATTCCAATCAAGCTGCGATTGTTCAGCATTTCTCACACGGCAAAGTCGCGTTGCAATCGCGCATGTGGCTTAATGAAAACTGTCAATAAATAATATTCGCGAAGGCTGCGCGGGAAAAAGAATTTCCTCCACTATCGTTGGACCGGATATTGGTGCTGCCGTCATTTCCGCCCGCCCCCGGTGTGCGAGCTCAAATGTTATGCTTAAAATATGCTATTCTATTCATGATGCGTACGGATATTTCATTGATTAGGTACATTCGTTCATTTGTTTTATTCACTTGCATATTTAATTACTTTAGTTTTTGATTTTTGACCGAGCGAAGCGGAGGTCTCTGAGTCTACTTGAGTGAATTTGCATTAGTCCGTCCGTCCGTCCGTCCGTCTGTCCGAGCCTTATAACTTCTGAATTACTGAACGTAATTACTTCAAATTTAAATATAATAATTATGTAAACCGATGGCCTTGAGCCGAATATGGCTTAAAAAATTATAAAAATCTTTATTTCAGGGGGACTCTCATAGAAGCGAATGCGAAGTAAAATATTTTTTATAGCGTTACTTATGATTGCGGTATATCATCTTAAAGATAATTAGGAATAGAGTCCAAAAATATTTTTTCTTTAATTTTCCCCCTGAAATTGACGAAATGGGGGGCTTTCAAAGTGGATCTTTCTAACGTCCAAAGTTGACCTCAGAACTCTCCATTTTCTGAAAGGCTGAGCCTGAAACTTGATCAATCATTTGAATTATATCCTGTACTTGAACAAGAAATACTAAAATTAGATAAATATTATAAGGAAACGAAATTATTTAATTTTTAATGTGCTTCAGTATTATTAACAGAACTTCACAATGATGTCAATAGATGGCGCTCTGTAAAAGTTTATGGATACCGCGAGGTCTTAGTTCAGGGCGAACCACTAGTTACTTCAGTTTTTGATTTTGTAAAGACGTCGAGAAAGGCCGAGAGGCCTATGGACCGAGATAAATGGAAGGAGGAAAGGGAGGCTTTTGCCCAACATTGGGACACTATAGGTTGCAAATAATAATAATAATTTGATTATACGCATTTACGGCCCATTCTGTTCCGTTGAATAGAACGTTATACTCTAAGTTTTAATTCGATTGATTGTACTGGCGTCAAAGTAAAACGAACCATAATAGGATTTAAAGGCACAACTAATTTTAATTTGGAAACGTATCGTACACCTAAACGTAGGTATGACGCTACTTTCATGGAATGCTCATACGATCAATCGAATTTAAACTTAGGATAAGTTATATTATAGACTATACGAATCGGTTGATTTTGTCGAAAATTGACTTGACTACAGAGATAGGTTGCATTTCGGGGAAGGACATATTATATTATAGCCTACTTTGTATTTTTATAATCGCTCAAATTACTCGATAAATGTGTATTCCATCATATCAAATAAATATTATAAATGCGAAAGTTTGGATGGATGTATGGATGTATGGATGGATGTTTGTTACTCAATCACGCCCCAACGGCTGAACGGATCTGGATGAAATTTGGCACAGAGATAGATTATAGTCTGGAATAACACATAGGCTACTTTTTATCCCGGAAAATTAAGGAGTTCCCGCGGGAAACGAAAAACCTCGATCCACGCGGACGAAGTCGCGGGCATCAACTAGTTAATATTATAAATGCGAAAGTGTGTTTGTTTGTTGGTTTATTGGTTTGTTGGATTGTTGGTTTGTTGGTTTGTCCTTCAATCACGCCGCAACGGAGCAACGGATCGACGTGATTTTTGGCATGGGTATAGTTGAGGACCTGAAGAGTGACATATAGGCTACTTTTTATCCCGGAAAATTAAGGAGTTCCCGCGGGAATAAAAAAACTTAAACCACGCGGACGAAGTCGCGGGCACCAGCTAGTTTAAAATAAACAAGATAATAAAACAATAAAATATTTTCTTTGGGACTTTTAAAACTTTTCGCCGTCCGTTCCCTGATAAATTCATTCCTTATTCATCATGTAAATTCTTGTACAACTTTCGAACAGAAACATTCACTGGGATAATGAACATTTTTATTTTTGCCGCTATATTAATAAGCAAGCGGTAAGTGAAGAGGTGAGAGCCCAATGGTTAAGATATATAAAGGTGGTCGGGGGTTCAATCCACGGGGCAAAGTGCGGATTTTTGTATTTTCGTTTGTATTTCGTTATTAGTAAGTATAGTATAAGTTAGTATATTCGTTTGTTACTCCTTCACGCCACAATGAATGAACCGATTTGGCTGAAATTTGGAATGGAGATAGCTTATATTAACCTGAATTACAAGAAAGTTACATTTTTACTCAGAAAATAATTGAAGAGTGGATAAAATCCCGCGGGAATAAAAATCCATGCAGACGAAGTCGCGTGGATAATTCTAGTATTGTGTAATTATCAACGTTCCAAACACTAAATTGTCTGCCGAAAAGAATGTGTAGAGAGTACCTCATTTCAGCAACATCAAAGGAGCTGGCAGATTAAAAGTAAATAAGCCGTCGCAGATACTCGCCCGTCCACACAGCGCCCTTACCACAGGATATGTATACCCTTATTCATACTATTTCCTAAAGAACATATTTCTATACCTACTAGATTTCCTTACATACTATAGCATTTACCTATCTTTAATAATATTTAATATTATATATTATAAATGCGAAAGTTTGTTTGTTTGTTGGTTTGTCCTTCAATCACGCCGCAACGGAGCAACGGATCGACGTGATTTTTGGCATGGGTATAGTTGAGGACCTGGAGAATGATACAGGCTACTTTTTATCCCGGAAAATTAAGGAGTTCCCGCGGGAATAAAAAAAAACTAAACCACGCGGACGAAGTCGTGGGCATCAGCTAGTAATATTATAAGTGCGAAAGTTTGTGTCAATGTCTGTACCGACCTGTATGAAATTTGGCACAGAGATAGACTATAGTCTGGAATAACACATAGGTTACTTTTTATCCTGGAAAGTTAAAGAGTTCCCGCGGGACCAAAAAACCTAAATCCACGCGGACGATATCGCGGGCATCAGCTAGTGTTTTATTAAGTACTAGCTGATGCCCGCGACTTCGTCCGCGTGGAATAAGGTTTTTAAATTCCCACGGGAACTCCTCAATTTTCCGGGATAAAAAGTAGTCTATGTCCTTCCCCGGGATGTAATCTATCTCTGTAATAAATTTCATCAAAGTCAGTTAAGTAGTTGGGCCGTGAAAGGGTAGCAGACAGACAGACAGATAGACAGACGGGCAAACAACATACACTTTCGCATTTATAATATCAGTATGGATTAGTATGGAAGTATGGATAGTTTGTATTGCTATAAATCTACCTTTTACTATTATTTATTCTGTGCTTTTACTAAGCGTTTTTTTTTCACCCGGTCTATTGAACTCAAACGCAGTCTGTCTGTCAGATTTAATTCTAAACTCTATACTTTGATACTCAACTGTATAGAATACGTGAAAAGGTTTCGCAAAGTTCATGGTAGGGCGGCCAGCGGGCAATACGGCTAGATAAAGCCTCCATTGGAGCGAAAAGATACGTATGAGGAATTTTCAGAGCCAAAGAGACCCTAAGCCTGCCTGCGATAGATTTATTGTTTCAGATTGTCGTATGGACAGCGGGCTTTGTAAATATACAGCTCTCATTTTATTTTTAGGGTTCACCGAGAGGAGTTTTTCTTTTAAGGTTGTGTCTTGCATTGCTCAGTTCAGTTTCAGTTGTTTAAATTTAGTTTAGTTAGAAAGTAAGTTCAAAATTTTGTAAGATCACCCACCAAGAACATAGTCACGGTGGGCGGTACTATTTCCCAGTACAACTTTAAGGACATTTCTCACTAAATGTCCTTGGTGGGCGGTATGTTCACGCCGAGACATAGATGGCGCTTCACGTTATTGCATCGCGCTACTACTTCGCTATCATCAAAGGCGTATATTGTCTCGATGTGGTCAGTTTTCTTTGTTGATCAGTTCAGTCCTTTGGGTACATTAAACCTATCCATCTCTAAGTACAAACCGTGGTTTTATCCACTGTTAATTCCGCGGTTCCTAAGTTCGCGAGTTCAAAGGTGCGATTAGGTTTGTGAACACTCATAAAATGCATTGCAATAGATGACAAATTAATCAAATCAGCAACTCTTTATCTTACTTAGAAACGCACTTCTAGTGTGGAAGTTGTATGAAATTCACAGTTGTGACGTCATCAAATTTCAGCGCACTTTCTTTCTTTAATCTATATTTTAAAATGGTTATCAAACTCAAAACTAACCGAGGATGTGAATTTTAGGTCTTTCGGAAGACCCTCTATTTAATAATCAGTTATAAATAATTTATTTTTGATACAGGGATCATCCCTATTCAAGTATCCAAAGCGGCCGCTGACCAACCAAAGCTTGCGGTTACAGTATCTATCTATCCCAGATCAGATTCTGAGCAAGGAATTAGAAAAAAAAAAAACTTTTTTAAATAAAAAATCTCAAGAAGTTTTCCCATAATGCAAAATTGTATCTACCCAACTGCCATTCTAGGCTATGTTAGCTGGATACAAGCAACGCAAAAAAGTTTCTTCATAAGTTATTCAAGTCATTGATATTGGTTCAAGGAGACTGAATTGGCTGAAGGAGATTTACCGTTTTAAGAGCAATAATAATATGAATGCAATTTACATCACGTTAATATTATAAAGGCGTAAGTTAGTATGTGTGTGACGCATGTTTGTTACTCTTTCATGTACAAACTACTGCAGGACTACTGAGATTTTAAATGGAGATAGATTATACACTGAATTAATACATAAATACTACTTTTTACTCTGGAAAATTAAAGATTTGCCGTGGAAACCAAAAAACCTTAATCCAAGCGGACGAAGTCGCGGGTATAGTCGAGTTCTAAATAATACAGATTATGCAAACCAAATTTCAAATACTTGTCTCCGTTGATTCAGCATAACAAAACTCTAACAGGAATTCTAAACTCGGCAGTGCAAAATGTATTGAAATTCAAATCGCCGGCGCGGCCGCTGATAACGCAAAGCTCGCTGTTGCAGTATCTATGAAAGTCTTGCCCCACTACAGAGACCCGGCACGTAGCAGCACGTAGTTTTTTTAAACACTACATGTTAGCCCTTGACTGCGATCTCACCTGAAGGTAAGTGATGATGCTGTCTAAGATGGTAGCTGCAAGCATCGTGTGGGAATATAAACCACATAAACTTTTGAAAATATTTATTTACTTGTTCAACCACCTGCCATGTTGCCATGCGTAATAATACGCCTCGCCAACAATAATCATGTTTACATAGGTAAAATAATCTTAATGTAATACAGATAAGGTATTAAGTATCTATATTATCCATACTAATATTATTATTTTTTTTGTTTCCTATTATTGAGTACCAGCAAGGTACTCATTTAACTACGATCTAGCCTAACTAATTGGCTAATGAGTAGTTCTACTTTAACCTAAGCTTATAATTTATCTTATGTACTAAGAAATTGTCCATTGACTCATCTTAGTCTTTCTTGATAAACTTAGACACTTTGTTCATGTGTTCTTTTAGCACTACACACTACACTGTCACTTATCACTATGCACTAATTCAAAAGGTTTAGTCCTTTTTAGTCTTCTCACTAGCTTCGTTACGTCAAACAGCTGGATTGCCTCAACGTTAACGTGGTGATGAAGCCGATGGTCGTGGGCTTTGGCAAATTTTGTTATAATTTGTTCGACGTATTTAATATACTAATATTATAAATGCGAAAGTTTGTCTGTCTGTCTGCTTCGCTTTCACGGCCCAACCACTCAACCGATTTTGATGAAATTTGGTACAAGGATAGGTTGTTTCCCGGGGAAGGACATAGGCTACTTATTATCCCGGAAAATTATTGAGTTCCCGCGGGAATCAAAAAACTTAATCCACGCATCATCTAGTTTTAAATATATATGTTTGCAATCGAACACATTCTTTGTATGAGGTTGTATGGAGCTGGGCCCACTTAAGCGACGCGGCACGAAGATGCACTGTACAAACTCAAACAAATACTATTTGCCGCTACGTGCCGCGCCGCTCCGTTCATCTTAAGTGGGGCTAGACCTTGAGAGTTGTGCTAAGAGAAGCCTGGGAGGATCCCGGGATTCAAATTCACTGGCCTGCCTCCTCGAGTTGCTTTGGACACGTGCTTATTAGATTTACATAAAACCGTCTGTTGGCGACGAGCCAATGTACCTACCTAGGTGCGGGGCGTCAGTTGTTGTAGTTATCTCAGCATGTAATAATAATGTCCTCCCGATCGAATTTCGACCACGGCGGCCAATCTCCACTGAGATTAGCCATCTGCGCGGGAGTTATTATAGTGCACAAGTGTGTGCGCATACACAAGTGCACTCTCTGTTCCTTTGCTCGCATAGCCCGATTGGACGGAAGATCCGACACGACCGGAGAGAGATCAGGCGCAGGACCGACGGCTTAACGTGCTCTCCGAGGCACGTGGGTGAAACACCGCTAACTTCCTAACTCCGGGCGAATACTGAGAATTTCTTGTCAGAAAAACCCAATACTTGTTATGGCCCGACCTGGGACTCGAACCCGGGACCTCGTTGGCCGCAGTCGAACATGCTAACCACTAGACCAACGAAGTCACGTATTCGACGACCTCAGTGGCGCAGTGTGTGGCGCTGTTGTCTTAACGTGCGGAGGTCCCGGGTTCGATCCCCGGCAGGGTCAATTTGGGAATTTATAATTTCTAAATTTTCCCTGGTCTGGCCTGGTGGGAGGCTTCGGCTGTGTCTAGTTACCACCCTGCCGGCAAAGATGTAGATGGCATGGCAGTTATATTAAAACCATACCCCTAATCGGTTTCTACACGACATCATACCAGAACGCTAAATCGCTTGGCGGCACGTCTTTGCCGGTAGGATGGTAACTAGACACGGCCGGAGCCTCCCACCAGTACCAGACCAGGGAAAATACAGAAATTATAAATTCCCAAATTGACCCTGCCGGGGATCGAACCCGGGACCTTCGTACGTTACGACAACAGCGCTCAACACTGCGCCAGGGAGCACTTTACAATCTATCACCACTTTTATTCTACAGTTACTTGGAATAATATCTGACGCCAAACTCTACCGAGTTACAGTGATCTTGAATAACGTCTCTCACTACACGAGAACACTTTTACGCATACACCATAAAACTACTTGATACCCTGACACGTTGAAATAAAATTCTAAAGTCATGTATCTTGATGTACTTTGAATATTTCAAAGTAAATTATTACCATTAGATTTCTAAAGGATATGAAACTATTTATATATAGACTTTCAGTTTTTACAATGGTTATGCTACAGCTATGCTAAAGTGCATTATGCATTCCTAAGCACAAACGTAAAGTCGAATAGCTATGAAATAGCTTCCAATAGCATGCTAGTCCATTAAAATAGAGATGTCCATTTTAGAGTGAATGCGATCAAATCTCATCCATCAGTATATTACCAAAAGTATTAACATAAATTGACAATTCCTATGGTCATCTTAAGTCACATAAAATCATTGTGGACAAGCGCAATAAATATCTTTTCATTTCATTTATTTATTTTCTCAGATTGAAGAACATACATTACAGGTGTTACATAATATCTATGATTAAAAATAAAATAACAATTTATTTCTATTTTAACTATAAGTACATAAATACCGGTTAAACCGGACACTTTTCCGACATAACACGTGAGTTTAACCGATAGTTATGTATAGTTAAAATGAATATCACTCGTTTAAACGTGATTTTTTTTAGCTTAAATCGAGTGTTTTTTTCTTTTATTTATTCTTATCGTCATTTTCGAATGATAAAATGAACAATTGCAAAGACTAATCATTTCAATTTCACAATATTATATTCGGGAAGATGAGATTCTGTGGGACATTAGAGGGCGCACGTGGTTTCCCCCATTCCCCTCGCCACGTTATAAATTTCATCAGCGAAATTCTGTATATTATAAAAAATAAATCGCGTGTCCCCATCATGTTCTCCGTAGATTGCTTTTTTGGTAAAAATAATCTTGGAGAACATATTTTTTGATTTGCCTCATTTTTCGCTGCAAAAATACTTGGCAGGAAAATCAGTGATACAAATTCACAAAATATTAACTAGGGTGGTAGATGATTCATAATCATGACTCATGATTAAAAATGAGGTACTGAAATATAAACAACGCACAATATGACTTCCAGTTTTTAAAGCGGTCAACGAAAGCGGTCAAGATTACGACATCAGCCCCTCCTAGCCAACTAACATACGTTTCGTGTCTATCTATTCGTGTTTTAGATTATAGAAAGAGAAAAAAAAAAGATAATATTCTATGGTTAGCGTTTTTAAAAACGCTAACCATAGAATATTATCATTACTATAGTGTGGCGGTCTTCGCAGTCCGCACATAATCCAATAGATGGCTACTAGTAGCGCACGAAGAACATGAACAGCCCAACTCACGATTACGGAGTTTTCTCTGAATTACGCTATATATACTGAGAATTTCTTGGCAGAAAAACCCGATACATTTTGTGGCCTGAACCGGGACTCGAACCCGGGACCTCGTCAGCCGCAGTCGAACATGCTAACCACTAGTCCAACGAGGCAGTAAATAGGTATCTACCCATGTCATGGTATACTTACATTTCAACAAAATTTTATATTAATTACCAATAAATAATATTTTGCTAACAAACAACCACAAAAACCTTAAATGAGTATAATAATGTTATCAAGAATTTAATAAGACTTCCGTATTCTACTTATAATTTAACGTAAACTCGAAAAGTTCGAAAACAATTTACATGACGAAAAGTGAACGCGCGTAAATAGACTACGGAATGCTTTTAAAGGACTCTTCAAATATTTTTTCGAGTATACATTATGGAGTTTTATTTCATGTTTATTTAAAGTGGACCCTCCAATACTTTTGGGCGATTCAGACAAAGAAATCAAATAAAAATTTATAAGAATTTTTGAAAGTTTCCTAATTCTTGGGACGGGAATGCAAATTTGGTGCTGTAACTTAGATGGATGGAATACTTTTATTTCTTCGTTTATTAGATTAGAGTGTCTGCTTTGTTACTTCAGTTTTTGCATGAATAATAAATACGGTATTTCTATTAAACATGAACGATCCAAGTGGAAATCCAATCTGAGTACCTAGGTACTAAAATTTACGATTTTAAACCGATTTTGCGTCTCAAAACTCAAATAAATCAAACTTTATTCTATACATGACGTTACGTTAACTACGTACCATACGTAGTGATAGTTGGTATTCTACTTTAACGTTTAAACTGTCGTGTGTATTCTATGACACAGATTTCTCTTATGATACGTATTGTTTGGACTCTAGCACCGGTGCGGAAATTAAATTTTACTGAGAAGAGCCGGCAAGAAACTTAACAGTAGCGAAACATGTAGAAAAAATGCTGAAAACAACTATAATTTTTCATCGTTTTTCTTAAACTGAAAACTAGCTGATGCCCGCGACTTCGTCCGCGTAACTCCTTAATAATTTTCCGGGATAAAAAGTAGCCTTTGCCACTCTCATAGTCCTCAAAGTAAAGTAAAGTAAAGTAAAGTAAATATTTATTTGGTAAAATATGGTACAGACAGGATGTTATAAGGTTATTATTATGTACAAGCGTATTTTATCGTTACCGACGTCCAAATATTGAATTAATTTTAATAATATTATTATATAATGCAAGCTTCTGTGTAAATAAGTACTTACTAAAGTTATGTTTCAATCTCTTGTTAAGAGAAATAAAATATCATTTTAAACCGAATATAATATTCTTAGTTAAGAATTCAAGAATTCTGGTACCGAATAAAAACAATGATCTAAAAGATATTCAAAAAGTCCTTTTTTAAATAAGGGAAGATTTAGTTCTTTTAGTTTATTCGGTAATTTATTATAAATCCTTATGACCATACAATAACAGTTTTTTCATTACTCATACACGGAAAGTAGGTTTGAAGTTGCCTGAGAAGCGGGTTGAAAGTAATACTTTTCAGCCCTAGGGAGAATCGTTTTCAACTGAATTTTTATTGGAGTTCAAATGAAACACGACTTTTTTTTTTTTTTTTTTTTTTTTTTTTTTTTTTTTTTTTTTTTTTTTTTTTTTTTTTTTAATACCCGAGTGCATCCATAGACAAGAAGAAAGATAGACTTTATTCATAAAGTAAAGACAACTGATTCATAGACTTTTTATTTTGACTTTCCTTATATTCGTAATGAAAAGCACAGTGTTTACCTCGGGATGAAAGTAACTTATTTAGTCCCTCGAACTATAGGCCCCCTCGCTACGCTCGGGCGCCAAACCCCGTCTCGGGACTAAATAAGTTACTTTCATCCCTAGGGTAACAATGTACTATTACTAAACAGACTTAGCCTTTGTTGAGGCAACGAAATATTGTTTTTGTATCTTTTGCTTGTGTATGGTTGTGAGTATGTACTTAGAAATAAATTAATATTTTTAAACACAAATAATGCAGATTCATAAATGTATAGGCACGGAAGTGGTAAAATCTTTTTAGATTTAAATAACGGTTTGCAAGTTTGGAGATAGTAAGCATTGCATAAAATTCTTATACATTTTTTTGGGTTCTAAATGCTGTAATCATATCGCTTGAGTTGCCCCATATAATGATACCATACCTCAATAGTGAGGAAACGTATCCATGATAGGCAGTTAATGCTGCCTCTAGCGAAACAGTTTTTCTTAATCTAGATAGCACAAATATAAATTTATTAATTTTTGTACATAACTGTAATATGTGTTCTTTCCATTTGCACATTCTATCTATAGTTATTCCCAAAAATTTTGTTGTATTTACTTCTTCTAGGGTAGATGATTTATGGTAAATTTTCATAATTTTCTGTTTTGAATCTTTGGTTAAAAATTGCATGATGTTTGTTTTAGTAAGATTTATATTTAAATTATTTTCTTCTAACCAGTTTATTGCTTTATTTAGGGTATTAATTATTTCATCTTCAAACTCTTTATCACTTTTGTTTTCACCTTCTATGATGAGGGTAGTGTCGTCTGCAAATAAAATGCACTTTTGTTTCATGTAGTTTGGAAAGTCATTAATGTATACTAAAAATAGTAGAGGACCGAGGATAGAACCTTGCGGTACGCCATACTTATTTATTTTGAAATTGGATCGATATGTTTTTTTAAATGTACCCTCTAAAACTTCTATTTCGACACACTGTTGTCTTGAAGATAGATAGCATTTTAACCAATCATTAGCTGTGCCTCTAATAGCGTACCTCTGTAGCTTGTCTAATAATATTTCATGTGACACTGAATCGAAAGCTTTAGTCATATCTAGGAAAATAGATGCAGTTGGGATTTTGTTATTTAGATTTTCTGTTATTATTTTTACAAGATTAAAGCAAGCTAAGGATGTGGAACTATTTTTTCAAAATCCAAATTGATGAGGTTCTAATAGATTGTATTTTATTAAGAAGTCATAAATTTTGTTATACATTACGCGTTCGAATATCTTTGATATAACTGGTATTAATGTGATTGGCCTATAACTATTTATGTCTAATTTATTCCCTTTTTTTTATAAAGGCTTAACTAGTGAAAATTTTAAAGAAATCGGAAAAATGCCTTGTTCTAGTGATAAATTTATGATGTGGCATAGCGGACTTGCTATATCTGCCGCACATACTATCAAAACCTTAGTTGTAATTTCGTCATGACCAAAAGAAGTGGTGTTTTTTAGTTTTAAAATAATTTTGTAAATATCAATAACATTGACCGGAGTTAAGAAAATGGAATGATCAAAATTAGACAAGCTATTAGTACTTTTATTATGTATCTTTTTTTTTTCTCAACTATACCCATGCGAAAATCACGTCGATCCGTTGCTCTGTTGATTGAAGAACAAACCAACAAACAAACACCCTTTCGCATTTATAATATTATAGTATGACGTTGCGAAAGAGAGGGAAAGTTTGGATACCTAACAATACAATAAACAACGATACAAAACAATATTGCATTGCATGTCGTGCATTGTAGAGTCAACATCTCCTGAAGATGCTCCGGTGTCGGAGTGAAACGTACGTTGAGGGTATTTTGAAAGATTTATGTGGTGTGGAGAATATCGCGGGCTGCAAGTTCAAGATACGCACTGTACCACATAGATTTACCTTCTGTGGCGGATTATAGCGAATTAAACTTCTAGTTTTTTTCATTAACTGTAATATATACCTATTCTGTCCTAAGAGTTAAGAGGCTACAGTAGTCCTATTCAGAAAAACCTGTATCAATCATTGCTACAATCTCAAATTATTGTGGCCAATAGCCAACTTTATTGACATACGAGTATGATAATTACGCAAATCGTCCTATACTTAGCTATTAATAATGCAAATGACAGAATTACAATAATCACTCAGTCAGCGATCGAACCTCAGTCGTTATCAGAGTGAGCCGTTTATTCAGACACCAACACAATGGGCAGTTAGGCTCGACCGGAAACGATTTCCATATTGGACCGCTCAGTGGCGCCCCCTGCCGGCAGCGGGGGAACTGCTCAGGAATCAATGATTCGATGATTGCCGCCCGATCATGTGATTCAATATGCATTGGAATTTCATAGCCACGCTTATTGCCTACTAGATGATTGTCCGCATGGATTGAGGATTTTTGTGTTCAAGCGGGAAATTTTTAATTTTCCGGGATAAATAGTTTGTGTTTCATTCCGGACTTTAATCTATCTCAGTGTCAAATTTCATCCAGATCCATTCAGTCGTTTTGGCGTGATTGAGTAAACATAGGTAGGTAGATAAATTGGTAAGTAAAAAAATATAATGTGTTACAAAGTAGACTTACTGAAATTGTTAATTTATAATTGTTTAATTGTTAGCTACAAATTGCAAACTTATATACAAATTGCAATGCCCTGACGGGGTCTCATGTCATTATAATTAAGTCAATGTAATATTGTATGTACATGAATGCAATGAATGAATAAATGAAATAAATAAATAAATAAATGAACATCCATCTATCCATCCATGCAAACTTTAGCATTTATAATATTAGTATAGACTACAAGTTAGCCCATTATTGCGACCGCACCCAGATGGTAAGTGATGATGCAGTCTAAGATGGTAGCGGGCTAACCTGTTATTAGCATGGCAGCTATATTAAACCCATACTCTTATATTCGGTTTGTACACGGCATCGTACCGGAACGCTAAATCGCTTGGCGGCACGTCTTTGCCGGTGGGGTGGTAACTAGCCATGGCCGAAGCCTCCCACCAGGCCAGACCAGGGAAAATTCAGAAATTATAAATTCCCAAATTAACGCTGCCGGGGATCGAACTCGGGACCTCCGCACGTTAAGACAACAGCGCTCAACACTGCGCCACGGAGGTCGTCAGATTTAACCAAGAGGAGCTCGAATTTCATACAAATTTAAAACCCCTATTTAAGAATTACAACTAGGCTAACTATAGGACTGCTAAGGTTTTTTACAATTGCGACTTTTTTAGGGTTCCGTAGCCAAATTTGGCAAAAACGGAACCCTTATAGATTCTCACAATCGACAATCGTGGATTGTCGAGTCAACATCTCCTGAAGATGCTCCGGTGTCGGAGTGAAACGTACGTTGAGAATAATTTGGAAGATTTATGTGGTGTGGTGAATATTGCAAGCTGCAAGTGCAAGATACACTGTACCACATATATTTGCCTATTGTTGCGGATTATAGCAAATTAAGTTTCAACTTCCTTCATAATCATGGACTTCCGCAAAGTAACGCCTGCTTCTATCCAATATTCCTTATAGATTCGTCATGTCTGTCTGTCCGTCCGTCCGTATGTCACGGCCAGTTTTTTTTGGAAAATAAAACGTATTCTGTGTATATCACTACAAAATTGGCTGTGAAACTCTGGAGTCCCGGCATTTCAGCAAATTTATAGAGTGGTTGCGCGTACAAACGTTACATTTACATAACAAATTGAAGGGCAATGGATGGACCGACGTACTCTGTATAATATCGGTAGTTGATAGATGTGGAAGGCCATGTTGCTGATTTTAAGTTAAGGGGGCAGTTTAGTGACGTTTTAATGGTTAGTTTTATAAAAGAGCAACTGCTGGCTCTTCTCAGTAGAACTTCTTTCCGAACCGGTGGTAGAGTCAAAACATGACGTAACATAAGAGACACCTGTATGTCCTACATAAATAAATAGAGTATATTGAAGCCAAAAACCAAAAAAAGAAGGAGAAGAAGAGTATCCCCCCCCCCACCATTAACGTCCTACTGTTGGGCACAGGCCTCCACTCTCATAGGAAAGAGGGAATTAGAGCTTAGACCCACCACGCTGCTCCAATGCGGGTTGGCGGGCTTTAGCGACTATTATCATGTTAGTGCAGATAATAACCGGGACCGATAGCTTAACGTGCTCTCCGAGGCACGGGGGTGAAACACCGCCAACTTCCTAACTCCGGGCTAGTACTGAGAATCTCTTGTCAGAAAAACCCATTACATTTTATGGGCCCCAACCGGGACTCGAACCCGGGACGTCGCCGGCCGCAGTCGAACACACTAACCACGCACGAAGCGTTTTTGCTCGACGTTTCTAATACGAACCGCTAGGGTGTGGAATACCCTCCCAGCACACGTATTTCCTGCCACATATAACTTGAGTACCTTCAAGACAAGAGTGAATAGGCATCTTCTAGGCAAGCGCGTTCCAACCTAGACCTCATCATTGCTTTGCAGTAAGCATGATTGTCGTCAAGCGCAAGCCTATCACGCAATAAAAAAAAAACCACTAGACCAACGAGGCAGTACCATAAAGTAGTAAGCAATAGTAACTGCACGCAGAGCGTCACATTAGAGCGAGCCCCATACAACGTACTATTACCTATGTGCCCATACGTAGTTTCATTAGCTCAATCGCCGGTTATTTCCGAGCGATAGACTTTTATTTTATGATCATTTTGTATACTGCGACCGCCGCGCTGTCGAGCTATTACTAGTATTGTAGACTAACTGACTCATTGGTCTAGTGGTTAGCATGTTCCACTGCGGCTGACGAGTTCCTGGGTTCGAATCCCGGTTCAGTCCATAATTAAATATTAGGTTTTTCTGACAATAAATTCTCAGTACTAGCCCGGAGTTAGGAAGTTGGCAGTGTTTCATTCCCGTGCCTCTGAGAGCATAAGGTCCTGCGCCTAATCTCCTGAATTGTGGTTGACGTCCAGTTTGCTCGAACGAAACGGTTCTGCTCTACGTTTCTGATTCGAACCGCCAGGATGTGGAATGCCCTTCCAGCGCATGTATTCCCTGCCACGTATAACCTAAAAAAACGTAAAAAAAAAATTGCTTTGTATAAAGCATGATTGTCGTCAAGCGCATGCCTATTTTTGGATTAAAAAAAATTGCATCTTATTGAGACTGTAACAATGATTGATGCAGGTTTTTCCATAATACGGTTTCATGGTCTTTAATTTTATCCATACCGAATATCACACTGCTTCATTGAGATATGATTTTAAACACATAGCAATAAACAAACACACTTTCGCATAATTACAATACGGGTAGTGTAGTTAACTCGTTAAACAAAACGAGATAGATACAAATAGGTAATGTATGTCGTATTTCTGTACAATTTTCACGATACACGCGGGTTATGGGCAAAGTTGTAACTGATAACCACTCGGCGCGTCTTATCAGTGGTTGATAACAGTAAAATTTTACCACCCAGCACCATCGGAGTTCCTGGGGGGTGCATTTGTTTGGGACCGTTATTGTTTGGATTACTTTAGAGTTTTGAATGTGTTTTGTCTTTATGAGAGTTTTGCTCCGCGTGATAATTGTATTTTTAAACTTCTTTCTTTTTATTGTGGTTATTGTAGGTACTTAGCTTTGTCTGCAATATCGTTTTAAGTTTATGACAGGTGACCGCCCGAGGCTTTGCTTGCGAAGGAATTTCGAAAAATCTGGCCTTATTCCTTGTCTACATTATAATGAAACCTCTGTGTAAATTTTAGGCTTTCTAGGTCCAAGTGTTACAATTAAGTGTTAAGTGTTAGTTCCTTGAGAACTCTTTGATTTTTCGGGATAAATAGTATCCTTGCCCGGGTTACAACCTATCCCTGTCCTGTTTGTGTGTTGTTTGTCAAAATCACAACACTTAAAAAAATCGTGAAAACTTATCAGAGAGGATGACGTCATACTTATATTATAAATGCGAAAGTGTGTTGGTTTGTCCTTTAATCACTCCGCAACAGAGCAACGCATTGACGTGATTATCTTCATAGGTATAATTGAGTACCTGGAGAGTGACATACGCTAATTTTTATCCCGGAAAATTAAAAAGTTCCCGTGCGAATGAAAGAACATGATATGATATGAGATTTTACGGAAAGGGGTTGTTTCATCTTGGGCCAGGTACTTGTACAGTATTCCAAAAAATAGTATAAAATCATAGAAAACTAAATAAAATATGCTTTTTTGCAGTTTTAGAGTGATTAAGAGGTACAAAAATAAAATGTTTAATTAGGTACATTTGTAGAATAGCAACTCTCGCAGCGCATGCATCCATCCATCTGCTGCTGTTGGATATTTTATGGTTAATTCTCATTTCTCAGGTTATTTTTATGTCAAATGTCATCATGACACGTGTAATATACGTCAATGTCAAAATGGACGCATGTTGTGACGCTTTTATTTTGCAAAATAATTTCGCATTGTACCTCGTAAATTGAACTTTTTAGTAAGAAATAAAGAAAAAAATGTTATTATTTTATGACCCCGAACATTTTAAAATACCGTACAAATACCTGGCCCAGGCTCCATATAAATTCCATATAAATTTGAAACAACCCCTTTTTAAATTTTCCCAGTCTTTCTAATGTTTGTAGAATTAGAAAATTCATTTTTATTGAAATCATTTAACAACTACTCAATTTTAACGTTTAAACTATCGTGAGTGATATTCATTATAACTATACATAATATCCGGATAAACTCGAGTCGAGTAGCGGCCGCGTCGCGCGAACAGGCTCATGAATAAGGGCTCGAACGGGTTCGAAACTAGTCGGGCTTTTTTCCGACAGAACACGTGAGTTTATCCGGATATTATGTATAGTTATAACTACTCAATTAAATTTTTTCTTAGTTTGGTGTTTTCTTTTTCTCTTGGTTTCTGTTGTCAAAAACTCCATTTTGGGAAATCAGTTGAAAACTTAATAATCAGATAAAAACTTCATAAAATTTGGCATATCTTTTTTTTTTATCCACTACAAGTTAGCCCTTGACTGCGATCTCACCTGAAGATTAGTGATGATGCAGTCTAAGATGGTAACGGGCTAACCTGTTAGGGGCATGGCAGTTATATTATTCGGTTTCTATACGGCATCGTACCGGAACGCTAAATTGCTTGGCGGCACGTCTTTGCCGGTAGGGTGGTAACTAGATACGGCCGAAGCCTCCCACCAGGCAAAATGTTTTTTTTTTTGTACAGGTACATACATTTTGTTAATAAAATGTCTATGCACAATACTCAGCTGATGTTCAGGTACAATAGAAGCAGATCTGAAAGCAATAGCCGCGATACGCCAAGCGGTTCATTTCACCGGATCAGCCGGGAATTACCTTTATTGCGAACTAGCTCTAGTGCACGACTGCACTCGCGTTGTTATTTGAATCGTTGTCAGCGAGATTTGTTGGTAATCTGTTATGTTAGACTAGAGGATGCTCGCGACTTCGTTCGCGTGGCATAAGTTTTTTTAATTCCCGCAGGAACTCCTTAATTTTCCGGGATAAAAAGTAGCCTATGTCACTCTCCAGGACCTCAACTATACCCGTACAAAAAATCACGTTGATCCGTTGCTCTGTTCTGTGATTGAAGGACAAACTCTATTTAACATCCTTGGGGATAAAATTTTCAAAAACTGTGAATCACGTATTTCTTAATTTCAAACCGAAAGTCCAAGTGCTAAGTTTCATGGCTATAACTTGAAAAATGAGGAACTTTCATACAAACTTTCAACCCCTATTTTATCCCTTTTGGGGTGCAATTTTGAAAAACTGTGACACACGTATTTATTCGTTTTTAACCGGTAGCTCATATACCAAGTTTCATGGATATAACTTGAGAAATGACGGACTTTCATACAAACTTCCAACCCCTATTTCACCCCCTTACGGGTGGAATTTTGAAAAAACCTTCCTTATTGAGCGCCTGCGTCACAAAAGGAACCTACTGTCAAAGTTTCATATAAGTCAGTCATATAAGTCAGTCAGTCAGTCAGTCAGGACTTTGAATTTTATATATATAGATATAGATGATATAGAAGATGAGTTGATGACGACGCGTGGATGTTATTCTCTGCATTGAGCGGGAATATCATTTAGCTACATTTATCTGATGAATTTCGTAGTGACGAAGTCAACGAAGGTCGCACGTAGACGAAGTATGGTAGCATTTAATAATATTAGTATGGATACTAGAATAGAATAGATGTTGTCCACGACAGATACTTAAAGTGTATCGTTTTCCCGCGGGATATCCTTAATTATGCCAGTTAAAAAGAAGCATATGTCCTTCCCCGTGATACAATATAATATAATGATACAATCTCTGTACCTTTCGACAAAATCAGTTCAAAATATGAGCCATTAAAGCGTAGCAGACAGACACACACACTTTCACATAGTTAATTGTATAATATTATTATGGATGGTGTTTGTAAAAATGGATAAGACAAAGGTATAAAAATAACTCGACAAGGATTTCATTTTCTACGTCGGATGCAGTTCAAACGATAGTATGGATCGATGCGGTGCTCATTACCGAGATATTCAATTCCGACAGATAACCCCTAGCTAGGTAAAATATTTACGCAAGACAAAACTTACCCGAAAGACAATAATAGTAATAACAAGTGCATAATCTAAAAGTTAAACCGACTTCAACACTCACTAAACAGTCCATATCTTGAAATTTACTGAACCAATTTTGATGAAACTAGCACTGTTCCGTAAGTTGAAGTAAATGTAAGCCAATAAAAAAATAATAGTTAAAATCCGATAAATAGTTTCGGAAAAATCCGTGGACAAACATACATGCAAACACCTACGAAATTTTGTATATTTGTTTGGAAGCCCATATAGATGAGAAGTGAATATTTTGCAGTTCCAATAATATTACTCACATATTATATACGCGTCGGATTGATAACCACCTTTTTTTGAAGTCGTTAACATTATTTTACATCTCTCATATTCGGTAAGTAGGTCCTTATTACCCCCAAATGGAGCTTGTAGGTGACCAATTAGCGCTCTAGGGTAATAATGTAGCTAGAAAAGCCCTAGGGCGGTAAGTAATTAAAAAAACGTATGATGGTTAGATGTACGCGAACTTTTTGAAAGAGTGAAGAGTTTTTTTTAAAAATTACTTACCGCCCTTGGGCTTTTCTAGCTACATTATTACCCTCGAGCGCTAATTGGTCACCTACAAGCTCCATTTGGGGGTAATAAGGACCTACTTTACCTCACAATAGAGATGTAAAGCAGAGTAGTTAGCTCGGGTGTAAGCATCAATTGCACCCTCGAACTATAGGCGCCCTCCCTGCGCTCGTGCGCCTAAATATCTCTGGCTGCAATTGATGCCTTACAGCACTTGGCTACTAATCTACTATAATATCATTGCTAGTGGGCCCGGCAGACGTTGTCCTGCCTTGAAGCTAGAAGTGCTAGAACCCGATTGCATTGCCCCCTATCGGGTCCAATTGTGAATATAAACAATCCGGGACCCACACAAACACACTCAAAAAATTCCATCTAAATCAGCCCAGCCGTTCTCAAGTTTTAGCCAGACAAACGAACAGCAATTGATTTTTATATATATAGATTTTTAGATATTATTTATATATCTACCATATAAAATAATATTGTTATTGTTGTTACAAAAATACAGGTATTAAAAGAGAAAAATATCATTTTATCTTTATTATTAATATCATTAACGACATTGCATTCAGTAACTTCTTCAAACTTGATACCTCTTAAGCTTACTGGATAATAATCGACAATCATCAAGCCTTACTAATTTTATAACATTAAGTATTTTTTTTAGTCTTCAGCCCATTTCCATTTTTTTTAGCAAGTCATAGAAGAATGCTGTTTTCGACACCAATTCTAATCGGATCTGATCAACCCCCCAATCATATAAGAATGGCCGATCAAAACGTTAAAGTTCGTCGTCAAAGTTTATAAACCATAACAGCATTGAATTAGAGCTCAATTTCGTCTGCCCATTCTTATACGTTTAGGGTATCGTACATACCTAAACGTATAAGAATGGGCAGACGAAATTGAGCTCTAATTCAATGTTGTTATGGTTTATTTTACTTTGACGAAAATCTTAAACGTTTGATCGGACATTCTTACAGGATTGGTCAAATGATTTCTGGAAGCAGTTAGTTAAGTCCATCAGTTAATTGTCTATGGTTCATCCCTTTTAGATAAAAAAGAATTTCAAATTAAAAGTCTATTACTCCGCTGGAAGATTCGGCTTTGATTTCACCTTCTCCACTTACCTGCTTAATTTCGAGGACCCTCGGACCCTTACCTGTCTGTTCAATTAACAGACAAGTTTCTTTTATTGAAGTTGCAACCACTATTATAAAGCAACGTCCCTCGTAAGCATTAAGGTAACAGTTAAACTCATCCGCTGGAATTGAATCGCCGTCGTAATGAGAGAACCGATCGAGACTATCGCAACGATTGCAGGCTCAGGCCGCACCTATAAACGGAATCCCCTGGATGACTTCCATTTCTATATATTGCAAGTTATTGAAATTAAAAACCGTTTACTGTTATCGATAGTAGCAAAGTTAATAATTAACTATGCCTTTTTACTTTAAAATATACCTCCATAACGCAGTAGAGAGCGCTGCGGTCTTTGAAGTGGAAGTCAATTTGGGAATTTTTAATTTCTAAATTTTCGCTGGTCTGGCCTAGTGAGAGGTATGGGCCGTAGCTGGTACAGATTAGGGCAAAACACATGTGCAACAAAATAAAAAGTGAATACCTGTATGATTGTAATAATAATAATCCTCCCGACCGTATTTCGGCTACGGCCGCCAATCTCCAGAAAGATTAGCCATGCGTGTGCGCATACACAGGTGCACGCTCTGTTCCTTTACTCTCAAAACTCAATGGGACGGACAATCCGATACAACCGGAGAGAGATCAGCCGCAGGAACGACGGCTTTACATTATTTCTGAGGCACGGGGGTAAAATATCGCCAAATTCCTAACTCCGGGCTAGCACTGAGAATTTCTTGTCAGAAAAACCTAATGTAATTTATGGGCCGACCCGGGACTCGAAGACGAGTCTCGTCAGCTGCAGTCGAACATGCTAACTAGACAATAGACATGCACTAGACCAACCTGTATAACAAATGATACATAAAAAGTGTATTTATTCCATGAAACTAAGGCTAGGCGTATTATCATACTAATATTATAAATGCGAAAATGCTAAATGTTGGTTTGTTGGTTTATTGGTTTGTTGGTTTGTCCTTCAATTACGCCGCAACGGAGCAACGGATCGACGTGATTTTTGGCATGGGTATAGTTGAGGACTTGGAGAGTGACATAGGTTACTTTTTATCCCGGAAAATTAGGGAGTTCCCGCGGGAATAACAAAAAACTTAAACCATGTGGACGAAGTCGCGGGCATCAGCTAGTTTTAAATAAAACTAAGAAATAAATTAAAATCTGTTTCAAAACTAATTATATTTACAAAAAATACACGCCGTCCAAGTGATCGTTAATGGGCATTGGGCATGGTGCCCAAAACTGGCGCTATTACCTCGTTGAAGGGCAAGGCTAAGCCGTTGGGCTAAAATAAGCGCCAGCTCTTTGGTCACCAGAGGCGTGGATCAGTTTTTGGGACACGACATTTATAAAATTCTTCGTGTATTGTAGTACTAGATGATACCCGCGACTTCGTCCGCGTGGATTAAGTGTTTTCAATTCCCGCGGGAACTCCTTAATTTTCCGGGATAAAGAGTAGCCTATGTCCTTCCCCAGGATACAAAATATCCCTGTACCAAATTTCATCAAAATCGGTTGAACAGGTGGGGCGCCTATGTCCTTCACCGGGATATAAACTACCTCTATTCCAAATTCCAGCAAAATCGGAAAAATATGGACCGGGAAAGCGTAGCAGACAGACAGACAGACACACTTTCGCATTTATAATATTAGTATGGATTGAATATACAAAGAATACTGGTTTTCTACCTAGAGAGGTATTAAACTAGAATGAATCCATTTCAGAGACACGTGAACAATCCGAAGACAAACTAACAAGTCGGGAGAGCAGTTGACACGCGCCGCGCCGGCCGCAGGAGCAGTCGGGCCGATTTCCATAACTAATTAAACTGTGGACTAGCCGGCAAGTTGCCCGCAGGTGTTGCAACTTCCTAGTTGCCGCTGTCCCTGTTCCCAGTTCCCGCAGTCGCTGAGATATCGCCGAGTAGGCATTCCAACTTCACACTCGCTCTATCTATCTTCGTCCTTAGTATCTACATAGTGTTCTAGTTAAATTAGGTAACTATATATTTTTTTTAAATCTTTATTGCACACAATAACACGAAAAAAACGAGACATTAAAACAACGAGCTAGGACTACACAGTATGCAAAGGCGGTCTTATCGCCTGAGGCGATTTCTTCCAGACAACGGGATGGTGCGCAAACTACAACATTTATCAGCTGTTATTATTTAGCTTTATTATTTAACAGCTTCTTCGATGAAGTGGCTAGTTAATTTCACTGCAGATCATAAGTTCCCGCAGTAGCTGAGATATCGCCGAGTAGGCATTCCAACTTCACTCTATCTAGCTTGGTTTTTAGGGTTCCGTACCCAAAGGGTAAAAACGGGACCCTATTACTAAGACTCCGCTGTCTGTCTGTCTGTCTCCAGGCTGTATCTCATAAACCGTGATGGCTAGAAAGCTGAAATTTTCACAAATGATGTATTTCCGTTGCCGCTATAACAACAAATACTAAAAATTAAAAAAAATATATATATTAAGGGGGGTCCCCATACAATAAACGTGTTTTTTTCGTATTTTTTTGCTCAATATTAAAAACGGTAACAGGTAGACGGTTCAAATTTTCACAGAATATTAACTTGTATATTACCTTTCAAAATAAATAATTAAATATCAATAAAGTAAATATTAAAGGGGGGCTCCCATACAACAAACGTAATTTTTTGATATTAACAATAAACCTCTACAAACAAAGTTAGTTTTGCGGTTCATTTCGTCTTGTTTTTAATACGTCATAAATCGTAAAACTTACGACAGGTTTGTACGGAACCCTCGGTGCGCGAGTCCGACTCGCACTTGGCCGGTTTTTATTACGTAGTTAGGTTTCATGGATTTGACTCGCTCCAGCAATGACTGCGGACTGCGGTTACTTATATGTATCTACACATTGATGTATTTGTAATTTTCTTTTTTCAAAAGAACAACCGCCGAGTTTCTTTCTGGTTCTTCTCGGTAGGATCTATATTCCGAACCAGTGGTAGATACACTCGGTGATTCAAAAGCACTTTTCAAAGTATACTTGAATAAAAAAGATTTGAGTTTGAGTTAGATTTAAAAAAGTTAATTTCCCAAATTTTTTTGGTCGATTTTTTTGGTGGTTTTTTGGAACAAAAGTGCACTTATATGAGAAACTTAACTTACAATTATTATTAATGCTTAAACCACTTAAACCTAATAAAGTATGGGGACCTCATACAAAATTACTAACTGTCTATAATCATAATATTAAAAGTTCTGTTTGAAAGTGCTTTATTAATTTATTCTTAAATTTATTAAATTACTTTTCGTTAAATATTTCGTATAATATAACTGCTATGCACCTAACAGGTTAGCCCGCTACCATCTTAGATTGCATCATCACTTACACTCAGATGAGATCGCAGTCAAGGGCTAACTTGTAACTTGTAGTGGATAAAAAAAATTGCCGGCTCACTACAGAGCACGAGTATCTTCTCTTTTTATCCTGTAAAATTAAAGAGTTTCCCAGAGATTTTGAAACCTAAATCCACGCGGACAAACTCAATGGAATCATCTTGTATTATGAACACGCATTACTTGCCTGAATGTACAAATAGCCAGTGGCCAGTACCAGTTTAGAAACTCGTACAGTCTGGTCTCGCAAGGCTCGAGATCAACATCGTTAGTCTCGTACTGGCGGGATGGAGCCAGGCCCGACTAGGCCCCGAGCACATCACCGCAAGCAAACATAAAATATAAGCTGCCTTCACGCTAACATCCCTAACTCCTGTTTACAAAAATCGCTTGGGAGCTAGTGATGTGCGTAGTGGAAAAGTTACAATCGAAACAAATCTTGTCATCACTCACATATCAAGATATTTTTATGAGTATTTTTTTGTAGGTTTACAAAAAATAATTCAATGCAGTTTTCTACCCTGAACAATTTGTTTTTTAATTTTAAAAACAATGGCTAAAACTCGTTCGAAATTTAATTTTTAACCTTACCACTATACACATTGCACTGGACGCGTATCTATTTAAAACTTGGGCTGGTTTTGCTTGATACGGGCCGTCCGTCGAACCTCCAGAGCGGAGACAGATGGGAGGCGTTAGAACATCGTTTTACTGTGGTCTGTGATGTGGATTGCTCCACGTAATAGCTCGTTCAAGCTAATTACATATATTAAACATAGTGCGAGTAAACGAGCACGTGGGTCACCTGTTGTTAATCGATTACAGCCGCCCATGAAAATTTGCAGCACCAGAGGAACCGGCAATGCGTTGCCGGCTCATAAGAAAGTTACTAATAATGTATATTGATAATTATTACTAAGGATAATAATATGTTTCTCCATACTGCGACTAGCTGAGACACACTTTGTAAACCACGCGTGAAAATTTTGTAATTTATTATGAAATCGATAATCGACAATATTAGGGTTAGATAATACCTTCAGTACATCACTATCGTGAGCGCGGCCGACTCTTACAATTTGTTATGCAAATGTGTTGTCCGCACTACCGCACTCGTGTGTGTTTACCCTCTTAATATATTAGCTCACCAACTTTATGTAGGCCTTGCGATATGTTACTTATGTTAAAATGAATGGCTTGTTGTTGAATATTTGTTACCTTAGTCCTGTATAAACAACTACACTAAATATAGTGACCGCGATTTCAGCCAGGTTGATATTTTAAAAATCCTGAGGATTTGATTTTCCGGGATTAAAATTTGGCTTTGTTGCTCTCCTGGTCCACCCACTATATCCCTCCTAAAAATCACTTCGATCCGTAGGTCTTTTGCAGGGTTATTGAAGAAAAAAACCAACAAATAAACACACTAATTTGCTTGCATCAAACTTAAAATTACATTTTTAAATAACTGCTTTAACCCCCAGATCGTATTGTGTTCCAGTTCCAATCAAATATCAAATAAATATTATAAATGCGAAAGTTTGGATGGATGTATGGATGTTTGTTACTCAATCACGATCCAACGGCTGAACGGATCCGGATGGAATTTCGCACAGAGATAGATTATAGTCTGGAATAGCACATATGCTACTTTTTATCCCGGAAAATTAAAGAGTTCCCGCGGGAACCGAAAAACCTCAATCCACGCGGACGAAGTCGCGGGCATCAGCTAGTTCAAAATAAACCGATGCTTGGATAAGTCCAAGAATGGAAAAAGTAACATTGAGTCATTATTTTTAAATTTATTTAAATAACAATTTACTCAAATGAGTTCTGTATTGTCTGTTCAGCCTCTTTTTGGGTAATGTTATAGACTATAAAACCCGAACTACCATACTTAATGATTTGTAGTCTACATCGCAGGCTTCTACTAGTGTTAGGGAAAACTTTAAAATACAGCTATTTATGTCAAGAAATCACAACATTTACAACAAGAATCGTTTCCGATCTGCGCCCCAACTGCGCTCCAATCAGTGCAGCTAGGCGGTTCGCATTTCCGCACGTAGATGGCGCTGCACCGAAGGTTCGTTTCGAGGCGCAATCAGGCTTTGTGCGGCCCTTCCGGCCCGACCCGGCCTTTAATTCGTTTCGGCCCGCTTTGTATCGGACCTCGTTGGTGAATTCGTCAATTTCTTTGGGCGGTCATGTGGAAACCAATAACGGGGTGATTTCTGCTGGCTTTTGATAACAATTTGTTAGATTCACTGCAGTACAGCTAGAGTATTTCTAGCTTTAAGCCATTTTAATGAATTGTTTTAAAGATATGTTCGTATAGATACGAGATTTTTTTATATTATCCACTACAAGTTAGCCCTTAACTGCGATCTCACCTGATGTGAGTGATGAAGCAGTCTAAGATGGTAGCGGGCTATATGTTATATTAAACCCATACCCCTATTCGGTTTCTACACGGCATCGTACCGGAACGCTAAATCGCTTGGCGGCATGTCTTTGCTTGTAGGGTGGTAACAAGCCAAGGCCGAAGCCTCCCGCCAGACAACAGATAGCATTGTCACGAAGTTATAACACAACTGTAGCTAATTGAATAGGTAAATGTAGAAGTTTACTGTTACAAATCAAATAACTTCTTATTTTATAGCGAGTAGATGGTAGATTCTTACGACTTATCATAAGTGGCACTAGTTGTCCTACATGAAATAAATCATTTCATTTCATTTCATTGAATACACCGACTTCCATACCAGAACTTTAATAATTTAATAGTTTTAAACATTTATTAAATACTTTAATTAATATTCTATTACTTTAAAGACCTTTTATAATGCAAGTTAAAAGACGTTTGACGACCTCCGTGGCGCAGTGTGCAGCGCTGTTGTCTTAACGTGCGGAGGTCCCGGGTTCGATCCCCGGCAGGGTCAACTTGGGAATTTATAATTTCTGAATTTTCCCTGGTCTGGCCTGGTGGGAGGCTTCGGCCGTGGCTAGTTACCACCCTACCGGCAAAGACGTACCGCCAAGCGATTTAGCGTTCCGGTACGATGCCGTGTAGAAACTGAATAGGGGTATGGGTTTAATATAACTGCCATGCCCCTAACAGGTTAGCCCGCTACCATCTTAGACTGCATCATCACTTACCATCAGGTGAGATCGCAGTCAAGGGCTAACTTGTAGTGGATAAAAAAAAAAAAAAAAACGTGCGTAGCAACGTAGTAGATGTCCTACGCCGTAGCATTCTGTAGAACCCTCCCGTAGACTTCGTTTCTCTTTCCGGAGTTTCGCATAATAATATAGCTTCCCTCCCTGACGCAGTGTTGAGCGCTGTTGTCGCAACGTGAGAGGTCCCGGGATCGATCCCCGTCAGAGTCAATTTGGGAATTTATAATTTCTGAATTTTCTCTGGTCTGGCCTGGTAGGATTGGGCCGTGGCTAGTTACCACCCTACTGGCTAAAACTTGCCGCCAAGCGATTTAACGTTCCGGTACGAAGCCGTGTACAAACCGAAAAAAAAGCTTCCAGATTTTCTCAAATGACACTTTAGTACTGGATTTTTATTCATCCGTTTATTGATTATAATATTTATGTACTTAGTTGATAAAAAAGATACGTGCCGAATTGAAACTTCGTCCTTTTTTGGAAGTCGGTTAAAAATCAGAACCGATGCTAGCTAAATATCACCAATAAAGTCTCGGAAGAAAAGGAAAATCCTAGTTTGAGCTTTCAAAATCCAGTTACCGGTTTAAGATAACGTTGCCTAACCAGCGCAATCAACCGTTCCAACTGTCATTTGTTCCATGAAAAATATTACAAGTTTTCAGTATCAACTTCAATTTCAAACTCAAACCTTTTTATTCAAGTAGACTGATAAGAACTTTTGAATCGTCGAGTAAATCTACAACTAGTTCAGAATGCCATTTCTACCGAGAAGAACCAGCAAGAAATTCGGTGGTTTCTCTTTTGAACAAAATAATTTACATAAATGTATAGATATACATAAAAGTAACCGCTGTCTTTATAGCATTGCTGGAGCGAGTCAAATCCATGCTCTTTTATCATTTACATAATCTTCAACAGTATAATAAGCTTTTTTTCAGGAGCACACTTTTAATGGATTTCATAAACTTGTTTGAAAGCAAGTTTAAAATAGGTTGTGGGATTTTGTTATAGAATATAATGCTTCTTTAGTCCATATTTCATATTTAATATTATAAATGCGAAAGTGTGTCTGTCAGTCTGTCTGCTACGCTTTCACGGCTCATCCGTTCAACCGATTTTGATAAAACTTGGTACAGGGGTAAGTTGAAAGGGAGGACATAGGCTATTTATCCCCGAAAAATTAAAGAGTTTCCCCGGGAATCCAAAAAACCTAATTCACGCGGACGAAGTCGCGGGAAACATAGTTTTACTACTAATATTATAAATGTGAAAGTTTGGATGGATGGATGGATAGATGGATGTTTGTTACTCAATCACGCCCCAACGGCTGAACGGATCTGGATGAAATTTGGCACAGAGATAAGTTATAGTCTGGAATAACACATAGGCTACTTTTTATCCCGGAAAATTAAGGAGTTCCCGCGGGAAACGAAAAACCTCGATCCACGCGGACGAAGTCGCGGGCATCAGCTAGTATTATAAATGCGAAAGTGTGGATGGATGGATGGATAGATGGATGTTTGTTACTCAATCACGCCCCAACGGCGGAACAGATCCGGATGGAATTTGGCACAGAGATAGATTATAGCCTGAAATAACACATAGGCTAGTTTTTATCCCGGAAAGTTAAAGAGTTCCCGCGGTAACCAAAAACCTCAATTCACGCTGACGAAGTCGTGGGCATCAGCTAGTTTTACTATAAAACATAGTAGTACTCTACATAGTTACTATAAAACATAGTACCTAGTACTCTACATAGTTTACAATCGTAGGTATATGTTTCAGACTCGCGTATACCTACGTGCAGGCTGCATTTATTCTAGACCTACGATATCAGCAACAGTGTCTGATAGTCGCCCGGCAGTGCTAGACCGACGCTGTATCCCGGAGCACGCGCCAAATTCTTTTACAATACGAAAAAACTTTATAAATTACGTGAAAACTGAAAAACACTTTATATATTTCGAACGATCTTTATTAGCGCGCGTTCGTAGCGCGCAATTTAAACATAGAACATTAATCAAGTTTTAAATAATATCTATAAAAACAAAAAAAAAGTTTTGTTTTCTTTAGTAAAAATGTCACTTTAAGAAATAGAGTTTAGTGTAAATTGTAGTTTTTAAAAGTATATAACGCCGCTCAGTTGGTTGTGAAGTGTAGATGCATGTTTAGATTAGTGTAGGTTTTTTTGTATTTATGCTGTGTTTAGGTATATGTAGAGTTAGACAGTCAGTGTAAAGTTGGACTGTAGAAAGCGATTAAGTCTTCTTCTTGTATACTGTACTCGTACGTGTGGTAAGTAAACTTTGGAACTACGCTCGAACTTACGAAGTGATTTGAATTTATTATTATGGTACACTATATGCTATGTTTCAAACATGGATTGAGATATCCATGTGATATTAAACGACTTATACCTAACAATAATTAAAAGCTTTTATTAAAATATTATTAAAAACTAGATGATGCCCGCGACTTCGTCCGCGTGGATTAAGTTTTTTGATTCCCGCGGGAACTCCTTACTTTTCCGGGATAAAAAGTAGTCTGTGTTCTTCCCCGGAATGCCACCTATCCAGTGATAGGCATCCATTATTCGGAGCCAGGGTAGGCATTGGTAGGAAGAACAATTTTCAGGCAGGGCATGATTAAAAATAAGCAATGAGCTTTTTTTAAGGGCAAGCAATGCTTTTATGTCTCTATGCCGTGCACGCCACTGCACCTATCCCTGTAACAAATATCATTAAGACAGACAGACGGATAGACAGACAGCCACACTTTCGCATTTATAATATTAGTATGGATAAATAATAACTTACAAATTTATTTTTAGTAGCGCAATAATGTATAGATATGACTTTTACGACGCAAAAAATATTAATTAAGCGTTCCTTTTAATAAAATGGGCATACTATTATTTTTTCAACATCTTTTTGTGAAAAGTGTTTTCGACCTAACTTAATTCGCATAAGGGCGCCTTCAAATTTGCCGCAAAGTGCCGCGCGGAAGCAGCGCGGCTGCAGCGCTGCGGTCGCGCTGCTTTGTAAATCCATATAAATAAAAAACACGCGACTGCAGCGCTGCACCCGCGCTGCGGCCGCGCATCAGTTCATCGATCGACTAGTGACGGGACTGCGCACGTATTTTTGTTCAAGTCTAAACATGGACGAAAATCAGGTAGAAGAATTTATCGATGAGGTTGAGAGTCGTCCAGCAATATGGGATTCGAAGTCCGACAAGTACAGCAATAAAATCGAAAAGAAAAAGGCTTGGGAAGAAATATGCATTAAAGGACTTGTCCAAGATTGGGCCTTGAACATGAACCAAGATGATTTTAATACACGTGAATAGAGATCCTAAAATATGGCTTTTAGAATTATTTACACATTTTTAAAGGACCCCAATTTGGAGAAAACTATATTTTTATTTTGTGGCTTTTTTAGATCTTTGTCTGAATTTTATCAACAGTAAAAAAAAAACTTGATTTTTTTTGTCACTTATGTCATTGGGTGATTGTCAAATGTCACTGTCAGTTTTGTTTATCTTAGTTTATTGGTGATTTATTGTTGTATAATAATTATTTTACGAATGTCTCAAATACTCAATTATTATTTATTAATCTTATATTGTTGTATGTACTACCTATGTAGTGGAAAATGGGTAGTTTATCGAAATGGAATAATAATAATCACAATTATTGCGCATTACCCAAGTTTTAGTGTTGCCATCCATCGAAAAATATTTTCTACAAACGATATTTTTCATAAAATTTTTTAAAAAAACGGGGTTTTCTAAAATTATTATTTAAATGGCGTTAAATGTTATATTTTTTTCTCTTTCACGTGATGGCAGTTTGGTTCTGGTTCATTGACACTCAGAATAAAAAACCACCCTCCATACTGAACTGGGACATGTCCTTTATTGACAATTTCACAAACAAGACTCCAAGTGAAAAAAAATGAAGCATGTAAGTATAATATTATGTATTGTTAACACTACTACTTTATATTTTCGTTGTTTCGTATTAATAGTAACACAGAGCAGTGTTTCTTCGTCAGAGTCCATCGTGAAAATAAATATAGGTACAACCCTATGATGTTCGAACCTCGCGACAGGAGCGCGGCCGCAGCGCTGCATGCCGCGCTGCAGCCGCGCTACGCTTTGCGGCAAATTTGAAGGCGCCCTTATTGTTTAGAACTATATAATAATGTTATAACGATAAATTCCTCCTTATCCCGACTGAATCTAGGCAACGACTTATTTTAAAGGAACATTTTAATCTTGATTGAAATAATAATTGAGCACATGATAATTAATTGCTTTAAAAGCACATAACTCCGAATAGTTATAGAAGTGCGGGGATCGAACGCCGCTGAGAAATGAAATAAAATGATATACCTATTTCACGTAACACAACTTACGCCACTAATGAAATGTCATGATTCTACCACCGGTTGGGAAAGCAGATTCAACTGAGAGGAACCGGCAAGAAACTCAGCAGTTGCTCTTTTTATAAAGAAAAAGAATGTTACAATATGTTGCTAACGATAAATTCCTCCTTATAGCGACTTAATCTAGGCAACGACGCGCCGAATAATTTTAACCGAGACTAGCCAACTACGCAGAGAATATATTCCCTCGCTCTCACAGTTAGATGCGATGACAATCCAAAACCTACGACGAGAGGTGCTTTTTGGGGTGCGCAGGCTTAGCACCTCAAAACATTTCACTCGCCAATGAATATCATATTAATTCAATTTCTTTTATCCTAACTAAAACTCAATTGATGATTTTTCTTATGGAACATTTTAATCTTGATTTAAATAATAATTATTGGTCAAATTCTAACACACAGGCAGGGTCCTGTACAACCATGCTAAGAAGTTGCTAAAAGTTTAACGGTAATTTTTTCACAGTTTTTTTCCAAATCATAATTATCTATAATTATATTAGTATCACTAGCTGATGCCCGCGACTTCGTTCGCGTGGTTTAAGTTTTTTCGATTCCCGCGGGAACTCCTTAATTTTCCGGGATAAAAAGTAGCCTATGTCACTCTAAAGGTCCTCAACTATACCCATTCCAAAAATCACGTTGATACGTTGCTCCGTTGCGGCGTGATTGAAGGACAAACCAATAAACCATCAAACAAACACACTTTCGCATTTATAATATTAGTATGATAACCTATTAATGATTTTAAAATATTTTCATGTATTTGTGTATTTTTACATGGCTGTAACACAAAGATAAATGGGCTATACGAAATTATAAACTCAAACTCAAATCTTTTTTAATTTAAGTAGACTTTCACAAGAGCTTTTGAATCGTCGAGTGAATCTACCAATAAGGCCTCGGATACACGGACAGCTTGAAGCAGTCAGAATGGACTGCGACTGCATAGTGAACTACAGTCTTCTACGTACACACATACATGGAACCGATTGAGCAGTTGCGACTGCTTAGGGCGGTTGGCAGCAGTTATCAATGGTAGCTTCAAGCTGTTGACTATGACTGCTAGAGCGGTCCGTGTATGTTGATCACTGGCTAACTGCTCGAGCAGTCCGTGTATGGCCAGCCTAAGGGTTTATTGTTTGACAACGGAACTCTAAACAAGTAACTTTACCATTATGCATTATACTTATAGGCATTTGCATAATATTCCAGACACTTTTCCACTAATGAGTATTGACACTGATTGAAATGGGAGGCAGCGGCGCGTTCGCCGCTTGCCGGTTCCTCCTGAGGGGTTACTACCATACGCTTAAAGCAGTATTATTTCAAAACTGAAGTCTCATATGACGTACCTTAAAGTCGCGAAAATAAGGATTACATTTCTGAAACAAGAGCGCCTACAAAATTAATATGATACTGCTTAAAGCGAAGGTAGTAAGCACTCTGAAGGGTTTAATCGCTAAATGGATTCCGAGATTTTTCGCCGCGTTTCCATAATATCCCTTCACTTCTTCTGCCTTCCTGGTACCTATCATATAGTCTCGCTACTTACTTTCGATGACTTTCTGTGCATTAAAACGTCATTTTAATTTTTAATAGAAAGACGTTTTGACAAGCGATTGTGCGTTCCAGTACGTTGCCGTTAAAAGCCTGGGTGTGTTAAAAGTTCATTTACGTCATCACTAAATCGAGCACTACTGATACAAAGATGACCTGGGTGATATAAGCATCAATTCAACAATTTTCCTTTAATTTAACATCACCTCAACTCATTGTTTGCCCTCTTTAGAGCATAGGTTGGAATGAGAAATTTACGTCATAGTCCACCATGCTGGTCCAGCAATAATTGATGCGATACACTTTAGAAGAAAACTACCTAGTTGTTATTTTTCAAAATCCTTTTTAGTTTCGTGTCTCGTATTAAAGCCCTATCTTATGAAATCTGGCGTATCTATTATAAGCCGTTCAACTTATGTATATACATAGTCAGATTTTTTGGAATTGCTTATATTATAATTATGAGCTAAAAACTTAATTTTCCGTTCCACTATAGCCATGCAAAGGATCTTGTCGATCCATTGCTCTGTTGCAGCGTGATTCAAAGACAACCCAACAAAGAACACTTTTGCATTTATAAAATGAAGTATAAATTATGATGAAGAAGATTCAGATTGTTATTTTATTTTGACAAGTAAAACGAAGCACTTTTAAATGGGCCCCTATTTAATATCCAAAATTAAATTAAATGAAGAATATTATTTTAAGCGAATCGTTTGAATATTATGATAACTTAAAACGATTTCCGTCTACACAACGGTTAGGGGAAAACAAACAGGGGCCATACTGCCAATGCTTAAAGCCGTATTGTTTCATTATTGTTGACTTTCGTGTTTCAGAATAATAATCCTTATTTCAGGGACGTCAAGTTGCATGACATCAAACTGTCATTTTGAGTAATATTGCTTAAGTATTGCTTTAAGCGTTGGCAGTAAGGCCCCAGGAAGGCACGACGGTATTACATAATGGATTTGTTTAAACTATTACGGACCATCCCGTAATGTGACTAGATATTTTTTGATCAAAGCGGGACACTAAGAAAAGTGTTGGATGGATGGATTGTCATATAGAGGATATGCGTATAAAAGGGGGAATAATACACAGCCTAACAGGTCAGCCCGCTACCATCTTAGACTGCATCATCACTTCCCATCAGGTGAGATCGCAGTCAAGGGCAAACTTGTAGTTTTGACGACCTCCGTAGTGTGTAGCGCTGCTGTCTTAACGTGCGGAGGTCCCGGGTTCGATCCCCGGCAGGGTCAATTTGGGAATTTATAATTTCTGAATTTTCCCTGGTCTGGCCTGGTAAGTAGGCTTCAGCGGTGGCTAGTTACCACCCTACCGGCAAAGACGTGCCGCCAAGCGATTTAGCGTTCCGGTACGATGCCGTGTAGAAACCGAATAGGGGTATGGGTTTAATATACCTAACTGCCATGCCCCTAACAGGTTAGCCCGCTACCATCTTAGACTGCATCATCACTTACCATCAGGTGAGATCGCAGTCAAGGCAAACTTGTAGTGGATAAAAAAAAATATATATACGTTGACGGATGACAGAAGTGAGTGGTCTTAAGAAGACATGTTGTGCCGCCCCACATAGCTTGGGTTAAGGACAAGTAGAAGTAGAAGTAAGAAAGCGGGACACAAATATTAAGGAAAGGTTTACACTGCATTTTGATTTCTCGGTGCCTATAAAGTGTTTTATGTTAAATATACGGCTGAATCAAGGGTTATAATTATATTTTGATTAAAAATAAAAATATAGTTATTATTCATGTTACCAGTACAATTTTAATGCCCGAGCTGCAGACAAACGTTTCACAATACATATGTTGCGAGTAAAAAACATTAAAAAATAATGCCATTTTCCAAAAGGTTTCAGCGATTATTACCACACTACCACAGTAATATTTTAATGGCCCAAGGGTGGTAATATTTACCATCAAATACTTTAAAGTTTCAAATAGCGGTAAGAGCCGGTTTACGAGCAAATATCGTGTAAACCCACATTATGTAACATTTAGCTCATTGAAAAATGCTACTAATTTTTTTTACTGGCTCTGCTCAATATAACTTTCTTTCCGAACTGGTGTAAGAGTCAAAACAAACAATTCTTCTTGCACTCTCATAGGCGAAAGGCTTAATAAAGTAAGTTAAGAAGGGAAATTTAGATGAAAAGAATCATATCAAATTTAGATGTACTGACAATAAACAGGCAACATTGCGTCGAAGTTCCATAAATTCGTGTGGAAGTTTGGTCACACTAATCATCCCCTTATTAACACAGCCTCCCAGACGCTTATTACATATAAAAATATTTGCCCGGCTTTTAAAGTAATTACATCATTTCGTGGTTCGTGAGGTTTTGTTGGTCGTGTTTTTTTTGTGTGGAAATTCTATGAAAATTGTGCTTTGTACAGCTTTTTCGAGTCTACAGGATGAATGAAAGGGGTAGTTTAATTTAGTACACTTACAATTTACATATATTATGACAAACACAAGAACGTTCACATTGTTACTATTTCTTATATGTAAATCAATTAAAAGTGCACATTAGATACATTAAAAGGTCATCATTGTCATGTAAACTAAATGGGGATGGTTATGTTAGGTAACTTGTAAGTAAATGTTATGTTCGGAATCGTAAAGGTAGGGTGTAACTAACTTTTACTGGTGTTAGATAGGATTGCCTGGGAGGCTTCGGCCGTGGCTAGTTACCACCCTACCGGCAATGACCGCTAAGCGATTTAGCGTTTGTGTACGATGCCGTACAGAAACCGTTTGGGGGGCATATACCCCATGTTTAATATAACTGACATATCCTCAACAAGTTAGCCCGCTACCAACTTAGACTGCATCATAACTTAACCATTAGGTGAGATTGCAGTCATAAAATAAAGGATGGATAAAGCAAATAAGGTCCGACATCAAATAAAACATTTCATTACTGTACCTAAACCGGTTTTCTTGCAGATTCTTCTCAGTAGGATCTTTTTTCCGAACCACCATTAAAGCACATAATAATTAATTGCTTTAAAAGCGCATTACTCCGAAAAGTTATAGAAGTGCGGGGATCTGAGAAATGAAGATGTTAAACTCGACGACGATGCCGTGTAGAAACCGAATAGGGGTATGGGTTTAACATAACTGCCATGCCCCTAACAGGTTTGCCCGCTACCATCTTAGACTGCATCATCAATTACCATCAGGTGAGATCGCAGTCAAAGGCTTACATGTAGTGGTAAAAAAAAAAAATCACGTAGGACCACTTGCACCACTTAAGAAAAGATATTTTCTGAAAAAAAGTGCTTATTATGTTCATGCTTAGTGCAAAGCAATGATGAGGTCTAGGTTGGAACGCGCCCGCCTAGAAGATGCCTATTCACTCTTGCCTTGAAGGTACTTAAGTTATAAGTGGCAGGAAACACGTGCGCTGGGAGGGTGTTCCACAAACAAACGATTTAAAAAATATATTTAAAAAACTTGTATTATTTAAATTTATTTTATTGGTTGAAAATGTAATAAAACTACACTCTTGTATGGAACACTTTGCGTAATGACTCACTGGTAGCGTAATTAGGACAGTATTTGAGTGTCGGAACTCGGCTGTTGAAAACTGCGACACGCTTTTAAAAGTCGCGTTAAAAATGTTCACTGAGTTGACGTTAATTGAAATAATTTGCACCAGTTTTCATAATCTGATTTTTCAGTTGTTACCTTGCTCTTACAGGATATTTAGGACCTTTACTCACAGGATTTATGCAAAGTTAAAATAGACCCTTGCGCTAACTAAACACCAAAAGTTTGACAAATATTAAAAATGCAATAGTATGTCTGTCTTTTTTTTTTAAAAAACGCTACGTTTTATCCCGAAAAAATAACGAGAACAAAAAAACTTAATCCACGCGAACGAAGTCGCGGGATGTACATTTCTATCGTAGAACAAACAAACGTTCTTAAATAGACGAGGAAATTACGAGCATTATGCTACAATTAAAGCTTGCATATCGCGCTTGACTCTGGTGGACACCTAGCTTTAGCTCTGAAAGGCCCATGGAAAAATAAATTAATGTTTTTAAAATTTATCACCCATATTAATGCGACAGCGAAATTAATACCCGCGGACGTATGTAATTGCTAAACCAAAACTATCTTACAATGTGAATTTTAATTAAAACAATAAATTTAATACACCCGCGCCAACGGTTGGCGAGCTATGAATATGTCAAACGCTGTACGACACAGGTCGCCTATTAAAGGCACAGTGGACCGAGAGCGGGCTGATAAATATAATACGAAAGTCATACATTTAATTCCATGTTTTTTCATCAACAATGGAAGAAAAGAATGGGTTTAAGAAATTAGTTATTTTCGAGATAAAAGTGAATGTTATTATCCAATATTATATTCAACTTAATAGTATTGTTATTAATAATAAGATATTCCATTTATAGGAAATCCTTCGAGTAAGTATCGAATCTCAGAAAGACTTTTCGATAAAGCTCCTCTCCCTCCTCTTTTAATATAACCTTCAAATCAAGAGTGAATAGGCATCTTCTAGGCAAGCGCGCTCCACCTTAGGCTGCATCACCACTTGCAAGCAAGTCTTTTTGCAGCCAATCGCTAGCTTATTAATTAAAAAAAAAAAAAGCTTCGGCTAAGCAGGGATAAAATGTTTAACTAGCATCTGTTCACGAATCCCGTGGTCACTTAAAATAAAATGCCCTTATTCCTGGGTCTACGTTATAAAGGGAACATCAGTTCTATGCAAATTTGTACTGTTTCGATCAGTAGCTCCATTGCGGCATGATTGAAGGAGGAAGGAGTCCAATATTGTATGTACTTAAAGTAAAAGCTATCTTGCAGCCGTCTACTGTACTATAAGACGATGGCAATACAGAGGTCGAGAACTATTTCAAACTGGGGTGCGCTCCTTTAAACTGTTATAAATTTTGTCATCAATTGTGGCTACGAAACTTATGCGGTTTAATTAAATTATTTGCAGTCGCGTCGTCGTAAATTAAATTTATCTGTCCGCTCAAACAATACACACTTAATATTATAATATTTAATCATTTACTTGAGTAGTAGTGTTTTCAGTGGAACTTTCGATTTTTTATTTTTATTTGAATACTAGATGATGCCCGCAACTTCGTCCGCGTGGATGGACGTTTTTTTAATTCCCGCGGGAACTCTTCAATTTTCCGGAATAAAAACTGTCCTTCCCCGAGGTGTAAACTATCTCTGTACCAAATTTCATCAAAATCGGTTGAGTAGTTGGGCCGTGAAAGCGTAGCAGACAGACCGACAGACACACTTTCGCATTTATAATATTAGCACAGAGTAGGGAATAGTACTGATATTACGGCATTCCGAACCAGTGGTAGATTTATTCGACTATTCTTATGCACTTGTGAAAAGTCTATTTGAATAAAAAACTTTTGAATTTTGAATTAGTATGGATTATAGGAATTTTATACAGACTTTAACGAACTAGAAGTACTTCCAAAATCCTTTCTGAGCGACAGTGCCTTAGTCTAAATTTCAAGTATCTTACTCCATCTTGATCTCTTTTATTTACTCTTGATGAATCTGTTGTGAGTTGGTCAGTCAGTACAAGATTTTTTATACGGGATTAATTTTTATTTTTTTTAATTTAATATTAGATTTCAATTACCTGCCTAGTTAATGGCCTCATCCTCGTAGTAGTGTCTAGCGTAAGGTCTGATTCAGAGCGACGCGCCGTGCAAAAACTAATTCGTAATGAGCTGGGGCCATAAATTCCTCCGCGCAGCGGGCGAACACCTGTCACATTGCTAAGTACACATAAACTAGCGTCTAAGAGGAGTTCCTCTATTCACTCCATAAACACGGTCTTATGGACTTACCCACACGAACGTTTATATCTGTATGTAAATTTAACTAGCTGGGAACGTGTTAAATTTTGTTTGATGATAACAGCTGTTTTCTGATATTTTTTTTCATGACGAAAGACTTCTCTGGGGCACTACTGCCAACGCTTAAAGCCATATTGTTTAATTTTTGTTTACTTTCGTGTTTTAGAATATAATCCTTATTTTAGGAATGTACGTGACATCAAACTGTCATTGTAATATTACTTAACTATTGCTTTATGCGTTGTATTGTATTGGTAGTATGGCCACAGAATAGGTAATAGTAGTAATGGCCCTCGGCTTAATAACATCAAAAACCGTAATCGAAATCGTTTGTCAAACGTATAATCCGACCTGTTTAAGGAGTTACAGCCTGCCCGTCAAAAAGCATGTTATATGAACTCCCTAAACAGTTCGAGTTATACGTTTTAGGTTTTCGATTTGCTTAGACTGAACTTGAACTCGAATATCATCACTATCTTCTCATCTGATAATGTGACCGTATTTGATGAGTTAGCAATATTTTAACTTAACTTAAGCCTATACCTCTAAAACTTTTTTTTTTTTGGTTATTTATCCCCCCTTTTTTTTTTGTTTTTCTTTTCTATACTTTTCAATAATATATTTTATAAATGCATACTTTTTTTTATATGAACTCTTTTTTTTTAGATAATATTATGTATATTATTTTTTTATTTTAAATCTACGAGCAAGCTTATGTAATATTTTAGATAACCAAAAATAAATTCAAATACCCATAGCAAGTCGGCGATAAGTTGTCGATATCTATTCCAGCTAACGATCGCCGGAGATGTAACGTTTTTCACACCCGCATATATCTCGCACTCGGGACGGGCCAATTGAACTGTTTTCTCACTTCGGATTTATAGAGGTTGGACCGAAATATGGCCAGGTGGAGTCTTTGTGCGGATTCCTATTTTTTTCTCTTCGATTTCTTAGTGAATTGAGTTTGAATTGATATGAAGTGTCTGGAAATGATCACTATTGAAATAGTTGCCTTAACTACACTTTTAGTTGCTGTAAATCTTTAGGTACTAATCTACACGAATATTATGAATGGGGTTGCTCAGCGTGCAGCTCAGCAGATAAAGTCCGGAACGAAGTGATTCGCCAAAGAACTAAAGTGACCGACATAGCTCTTAGGGCTAGCACGCTGAAGTGGCAGTGGGCTGGTCACGTGTGTCGGAGGACCGATGGACGTGGGAGTCGAAAGGTCCTCGAGTGGACCTCCGTTTACCGCATCGTGGTAAGCGGAGCGTAGGGCGCCCCCCAGCAAGGTGGAGCGATGATATCCGGAGGGTGGCTGGCATCGATTGGATGCGGAAAGCCGAGGAAAGAGCACGTTGGCGCTACTTGAAAGAGGCCTATGTCCAACAGTGGATGCACAACGGCTGATGATGATTATGAATGTGAAAGATTGGATCGATGTGGAATTGATTGAGCTGAGATGAGCTTGAGCTGCCATCTGTCATCAAGCGTTTGACAATTCTATACAAATCGTCGTTAACTTTAACGCGATTAGAAAGTTAAAAATCACAAGCTAAGCCCCCTGCAGGGCTAGCATGGGCCGGAGATAAAAGATTTATCCCCCGATTTTATCCACTGACAAGGGATAAAATTAACTTATCCACTTCTCAGAGCACGGCAACAGGGGAGAGGAGAAGTTTATCCCCGTTTGACATTTCACGGGGACTCGGGGGACTATTTATCCACCGTTATTTAGCGTTTTTATTTATTTATTTAGGAATCAATTTTTATCCTTTCCTCGGGGAGAAAATTGTCTCGGCCCATGCTAGGGGGGCTGGAGGTGTACAGTCAGTTTTATTGTAAGTATAGATACCTAGTAGCCACGTATTTTATCTATACTTCTATACCTACTTATATTATAAATGCGAAAGTTTGGATGGATGGAACTGTTGAACGCATCTGGATGAAATTTGGCACAGAGATATATTATGTTATATAGGTTACTCCTTATTTCGGAAAATTATAGAGTTCCTGAGGGATCCAACAAACCTCAATCCACACGGATGAAGTCGCGGGCATCAGCTAGTCAGCTAGTATTATGAATGCGAAAGTCTATATGGATGGATGGATGTTTGTTACTCAATCACGCCAGAACGGCTGAAGGGATCTGGGATGAAATTTGACACAGAGATAGAGTATAGTCTGGAACATACGTTACTTTTTGTTCCGAAAAATCAACGAAGTCGCGGTTATCAGCTTGTATTAGTATATTTCTGATAAGCAATTAAGGTATATTGTAAACTATTATGTCGATCGCTATCGATATCGTATCGATATCGTTTACCGGTGATTGCGCACAGCGCTGCCATCAATCTGCGGGGATCGCTCCGTGCCAGATTAATTGCCAAACATATTATACGTACTAGCTGATACCCGCGTCTTCGTCCGCGAGGATTGAGGTTTTTTGGTTCCCGCGGGAACTCTTTAATTTTCCGGGATACAAAGTAGCCTATATGTTATTCCAGACTATAATCTATCTTTGTACCAAATTTCATCCAGTTCTGGCATGATTGAGTAACAAACATTCATCGGTCCGAAATTTCGCATTTATAATATACTAGATGATGCCCGCGACTTCGTCCGCGTGGATTAAGGTTTTTTGATTCCCGCGGGAACTCGTTAATTTTACGGGATAAAAAGTAGCCTATGACCTTCCCCGGGATATAACCTACCTCTGTGCCAAATTTCAGCAAAAGCGGTTGAAAAGAATGGCCGGGAAAGCGTAGCAGACAGACAGACAGAGACACTTTCGCATTAATTATACTCGTAATATTAGTATGGATTATACTAGAATATGATGACTAGACTTCGTCCGCGTGGACTAAGTTTTTTCAATTCCCGTGGGAACTCCTTAATTTTCCGGGATAAAAAGTAGCCTATGTCCTTCCGCGGAATGCAAACTATCCATGTACCAAATTTCATCAAAATCGGTTGAACATGTGGGCCGCCAAAGCGTAGTAGACAGACAGACAGACACACTTTCGCATTTATAATATTAAGTATGGGGTATAGAAGATATCTCTGTTAAGCAATTAAGCTATATTGTTAGCTATTATATATGTCAATCGCTATCGGTATAGTATCGATGCAGTTTACCGGTGACTGTGCACCGCACTGCCATCAATCTGAGGGGATCGCTCGTGCCCCGGATGGTGCCTGATTAAGGGCGCCTTCAAATTTGCCGCAAAGTGCCGCGCGGAAGCAGCGCGGCTGCAGCGCTGCGGTCGCGCTGCTTTGTAAATCCATATAAATAAACGCACGCGACTGCAGCGCTGCACCCGCGCTGCGGCCGCGCATCAGTTCATCGATCGACTAGTGACGGGACTGCGCACCTATTTTTGTTCAAGTCTAAACATGAACGAAAATCAGGTAGAAGAATTTATTGATCAGGTTGAGAGTCGTCCAGCAATATGGGATTCGAAGTCCGACAAATACAGCAACAAAATCGAAAAGAAAAAGGCTTGGGAAGAAATATGCATTAAATTTATTGACAATTTCACAAACAAGACTCCAAGCTTAGTTATTCTAAGACTCCAAGTGAAAAAAAATGAAGCATGTAAGCATAATAAATATTATGTATTGTTAACACAACTACTTTATATTTTCGTTGTTTCGTATTAATAGTAACACAGAGCAGTGTTTCTTCGTCAGAGTCCATCGTGAAAATAAATATAGGTACAACCCTATGATGTTCGAACCTCGCGACAGGAGCGCGGCCGCAGCGCTGCAGCCGCGCTGCAGCCGCGCTACGCTTTGCGGCAAATTTGAAGGCGCCCTAATGCAACGAGTTACATTCATTACTTTACACGGACATTATTTGAATATATTATCAATTTTTTAATTTCTCTTTAATTTTCCGGGATAAAAAGGATAGTGTCCTTCACCGGGATACAACCTATCATTATATACACACAAAATACACTTAAATGGATGGATATAAATAAAAAAAAATCAAGTAGGTCTACCTGATTTAAATAATGGTCAAATACCCAATTCAGCCCCCCGATTACGTAAGAATTGTCGATCAAATGGTAAAGGTTCGGCGTCAAAGTAAAATAAACCATGACAACATTGAATTAGAGCTCAATTTCGTCTGCCCATTCTTATACGTATAGGGTATCGTACATACCTAACCGTATAAGAATGGGAAGACGAAATTGAGCTCTAATTCAATGCAGTTATGGTTTATTTTACTTTGACGAAAATCTTTAACGTTTGATCGGCCATTCTTTCATGATTGGCAGATGGATAGATAGATAGATAGGTAGGTAAGTATAATAATTAGTTAACTATAGGTGAGTATTCAATAATTTCATAGACGGGATAAAATTTCATTAAAATCAGTTAGACAGATGAGCCGTGAAAGCGTAGCAAACAGACAGAGAGACACACTTTTGCATTTACAATATTAGTGTGGATATGGATTGTAAACGGGTCACGACCGTGAGTGTTTTTTTTAATTTTAATAATTAATTAATTTATTAATTTCTCAGTTACATAGGACCCCTAAAAACTATAATAGAACGAAAACAACTCTGTTAGTTTGAAACTGTGTTGCAGTTGCTAACGCCTACCTCCAGATAAACAATTTTTTTTTGTTTTTATCCACTACAAGTTAGCCCTTGACTGCGATCTCACCTGATGGTAAGTGATGGTGCTGTCTAAGATGGTAGCGGGCTAACCTGTTAGGAGCATGGCAGTTATTTTAAACCCAAACCCCTATTCGGTTTCTACACGGCATCGTACCGGAACGCTAAATCGCTTAGCGGCACGTCTTTGCCGGTAGGGTGGTAACTAGCCACGGCCGAAGCCTCCCACCAGGCCAGACCAGGGAAAATTCAGAAATTATGTATTCCCAAATTGACCCTGCCGGGGATCGAACCCGGGACCTCCGCACGTTAAGACAACAGCGCTGCACACTGCGCCACGGAGATCGTCAAAAACTTAAAAAAAAAATGTCAAAAATATTACATGAGATAAGGAATAAGTAGGGTACAGAGAGAGGCTATTATTTCAAGGCAGCTCTTGCAACCTCGCACTTTCATTGTAAAACGCAGCCTTATTGAACGTTAGATAGTCCACTGTCCACCGGAAAGCAATACATCAAAAAGACCTTGCGACAAAAGGACGGTGATACAGTCGTACCATTTATTTATGTAGACCATGGAATTCTACCAGATATGATATGCAAAGCTGGTGTTATCATGGCGAATGAATCACACGCCGTCACATTCACTCTGATGTGATATTCAAAGTACTATAATTCTTATGTTGACGTGCAAAAAATATGGACTCTAGGTATGATTTTCTATCTATCTTTATCACTAAATATTATGTGTTCTTTGTTACTTGTCACAGGACTTTAGATTCTGTAGAAGTCTTTTTTTTTTTTTTTTATCCACTACAAGTTAACCCTTGACTGCGATCTCACCTGATGGTAAGTGATGATACAGTCTAAGATGAGAGATGATGAAGTCTAAGTCAAAGAGAGACAGCTATACATTTAATTTAATTTCATTTCATTTATTATATCGTTTGACTGTTACATAGTTGAAGATCTTAAAATAATTTTACATAGTAGGTGTGAGGGTATGCTAATAATTTTACAGTAGGAACATACATCGACAGCTTATATTTCTGACTATGGCAAAGTAAACTGGGCCCCAATCATGTAAGAATAGCCGATCAAACTTTAAAGATTTTCGTCAAAGTAAAATAAACCATAATTGCATTGAATTAGAGCTCAATTTCGCGTATCCATTCTTATACGTTTGAGTATCGTACTTAACTAAACGTATAAGAATGGATACACGAAATTGAGCTCTAATTTAATGCTGTTATGGTTTATTTACTTTGCCGCAGATTTTTAACGATTTCATCGGTCATCCTGACATGATCGGGGGCTGATCTGAGCCTTAGATCTACAGCGCGCAGATATTTAAATCAGCTCAGACATGCTGTTATAGACATGATAGTATATAAATCAAATGCCTCGTTGGTCTAGTGGTTAGCATGTTTGACTGCGGCCGACTTTGTCCCGGGGGTTTTTCTGAATATAAATTCTCAGTACTAGTCCGCGGAGTTAGGAAGTTGGCGGTGTTGCAGCCCTGTGCCTCGGTGAGCGAATAAAGCCGACGGTCATGCGTCTGATCTCCCTCCAGTCGTGTCGGATTTTCCATCCCATCGGGCTATGAGAGTAAAGGAACAGAGAGTGCACCCGTGTATGCGCCAAAATCACTTGTGCACTATAATTTCTCCCGCGCAGATGGTTTATTTCTCTGGCGATAGGCCGCCGCGCCGCCGTGGTCACAGAGCAGAAACAAATGGTCGAAATTCGGTCGGGAGGACATTATTTATTTTGAGTACAGTGCTGTACACCTGCTAGATTCGTGCCTTAAATATGCTCTCTTATGTGGTTGTATGTGGTTGATATGATGCTGTCGAATCACAAAAACCTTTCATCTTCGACAGAAATTATTCTGATGATTGTGGACTGTGTATTTAGATAGGTCATAACTTATAGCGGGTTCGGTAACAAACGGTAATAATGTGTGTATAGGCAATAAATATCCTTCTATCGTGGCCCCGCTGCATAAATAACGGAATAATTGCTATTTTCACTATGGAACCGTGATCTATGGGATTAGGTTTTACTGAATTTTAGTTGTGGTATTAAGTATCTATTGGTGCGTAATTTATATGAATTTAAAGCTTTTCAACGGATCGATATATAGACAAATGTATCCCAAATGCGCCCCCCAGCTAGGTGGAGCGACGACATCCGGAGAGTGGCTGGCATCAAATGGATGCTAACAGCCAAGGATAGGCAACGTTGGCGCAATCTTAAAGAGGCCTATGTCCAACAGTGGATGCATATTGGCTGATGATGATAATGATGATGATCCCAAATGCAGCCCCGCGTTTAGGATGTAAGTCAACTGTAAAATTGTATTATTAATGATGTCTACGTCAAAAATAAATTATTTCTTACTGATTATATTAAATAGAGAGTCTTCCAAAATACCTTAAATTAACATCTTCTGTTAGTATTAAATTTGATAAACATTTTAAACTATCGATTAAAGAAAACAAAAATTAGTATGTTGGAATTTGATGACATCACAAATAAGTATTTGATACAAACTTCCATACTAGAAGCGCGTTTCTAGGTTTGATAAAGAAAGACAAGATATTATAGTTTGTATTTCGGAGTCATATTGTATTTTTTCCAATAACTATTCAGCGAACTTCTTACAGAAAAAAATATAATATCAATGCCAAATTCAATATGCCGGGCCGACATATTGACTATGAAGTGATGCATAAACTTCCTGTAATATCATGATAACATGAAACGTAATAAAGGGATATATATACACATACACATTCAGCCCCCCGATTGTGTAAGGAAATTGTAATCGTTATCGTTTGTTAAAATCAAGAAAATAATGTCACTGGAAAAATATTTGCTGTGTTTTTACTCAGGTACTTACATAATAATTATTATGTTTTTTTTGTAAAACTAGACTTTTGTAGTCCGCAACTTTTCGTGAATTTATGATTTTAAAGAGTCCCGTGGGAAATTTTGACTTTTCAAAATTTCGTCAAAATCGACTGAAAAGATGGGCCGGGGAAACGTAGCACACAGACAGGGACAGACAGACACAAACACTTTCAAATTTTAATATAAACCCTGTTTCCGAAAACGAAATGCCTAATTAAAATAACATTACATAACATATTTGTACACCACACTGTGGTAGAATACTAGGATCCTCTATCTGTAATTAAGAACATCTTTGTACTACCGTATTCCACAAATATATAACCAATGATTGATCCAATCAATCATTTAATGTTCGTGGAATAGGTATAGTTTGTGCGAGAATCACGAAACGGCCAAGCCACATCTTTTTATCAAGATGTAGAGTTTATAGAGTCAGGACTTCTATGTAGTAAATGTGGTACAGCCAAAAGTACTTAAGGCCCTTTAAACATTTACCCCGCGACCAACTATAGGTAAAAAACTCAACTATAGGTATAAAACTCGTCACACTACAGTATATATATGCACGCTTTACGAGAGCGTAGAGCTATAGAGCGTAGAGACGCTCGATTTTATAGCCAACTAACCAATTTTGTTACTTGAAAATATTAGACGATTATTTATTTACTAGGTACTTGTTTACGCTGTTGGCCGCGGTAAATATTATGTAAGTACCTATTTATGCGCCGAAACAATACTCGCGGCTACAATAATACTCAGTTTTTGAGATTGTAAAATAATGTATAAAAGATTATCTTACCGATTTCGTTCAAAATCGATATCTGGGGTTCCGTAGGATCACAAAATAGGAAACTGTTACCAAAATTTTAAAAAAGTCAGCGCCATTTTGAAATTCTTTGTTATCGTACCGATTTCGTTCAAAATCGATATCTGGGGTTCCCTGGGATCACAAAACAGGAAACTATGAACAAAATTTTAAAAAAGTCAGTGCCATTTTGAAATTCTTTGTTATCGTACAAATTTCGTTCAAAATCGATATCTGGGGTTCCCTGGGATCACAAAACAGGAAACTGTTACCAAAATTTTAACAGGAAACTGTTACCAAAATTTTAAAAAGTTCACTGCTGACTTTTTTTTGATTGACTGCTGTTTTGTGATCCCAGGGAACCCCAGATATCGATTTTGAACGAAATCGGTACGATAACAAAAAATTACAAAATGGCGCTGACTTTTTTAAAATTTTGGTAACAGTTTCCTGTTTTGTGATCCCAGGGAACCCCAGATATCGATTTTGAACGAAATCGGTACGATAACAAAGAATTTCAAAATGGCGCTGACTTTTTTTAAATTTTGGTAACCGTTTCCTGTTTTGTGATCCCAGGGAACCCCAGATATCGATTTTGAACGAAATCGGTACGATAACAAAAAATTTCAAAATGGCGCTGACTTTTTTAAAATTTTGGTAACAGTTTCCTGTTTTGTGATCCCAGGGAACCCCGGATATCGATTTTGAACGAAATCGGTACGATAACAAAAAAATTCAAAATGGCGCTGACTTTTTTAAAATTTTGGTAACAGTTTCCTGTTTTGTGATCCCAGGGAACCCCAGATATCGATTTTGAACGAAATCGGGACGATAACAAAAAATTTCAAAATGGCGCTGACTTTTTTAAAATTTTGGTAACAGTTTCCTGTTTTGTGATCCCAGGGAACCCCAGATATCGATTTTGAACGAAATCGGTACGATAACAAAAAATTTCAAAATGGCGCTGACTTTTTTAAAATTTTGGTAACCGTTTCCTGTTTTGTGATCCCAGGGAACCCCGGATATCGATTTTGAACGAAATCGGTACGATAACAAAAAATTTCAAAATGGCGCTGACTTTTTTAAAATTTTGGTAACAGTTTCCTGTTTTGTGATCCCTGGGAACCCCGGATATCGATTTTGAACGAAATCGGTACGATAACAAAGAATTTCAAAATGGCGCTCACTTTTTTTTAATACATACATACATACATGCATACATACATATATATTCCTAACATACCCTTTCCTTGTGGCTTTGCCGTAATCGGGTAAAAAAATACGCCTACACTTGAGAACTTCCTTCTTTGTGGATGTCGGTATCAAGTTTTTCTAAGCGCAAGTACACATAGAGAATATTATATCTCTATGGCAGTACACAACACGGTGTTCATTTTGTCGTAATAAATTTCGTGCAAAAAAGCGATACACCCACCCGTCCACGAGCGCGTCTCAGCGCGTACTGAGCGCCAAACGCCTAGCGCTCGGCTTCTTTTCATAGAAAAATGTATGAAACATTTTTTTTTGCCACATAAACTATAAACATATTTATTTGTATGCTTAATGCTTTGCACCATGGATAGAGGACTATATAAGCCCCACTTTATTGTTAATATTCAAGTTAAAATATGCAGCGGATCTAGCTTTATGGGTACCTATCCGGACCCCATTTTTCGTCATTTTCAGCAGATCTTGCGTTCGGAGAAACGTATTTATGCAGAAAATTTGTATTGGAGTGTGCATTTTTATAAGGTCAAACGAGAGATGAAGAAATGACCTTTAATTTGATACCATGACATCCCCACAGCTGTGACTCCCGATTCTTTAAAGTGTACCTGGAAAAGGATGACATAAGATGAAGGATGTATAAGGCGCCTTAAGACGATACGGGAGGGCGGTTTCCCCCATACAATCGTATTAGTCTGTTTTCTCCGTGAATAATTACAATAGAGAAAATATTTTTACACCATAAAATTTATACGAGTCCGTGCCATGTCCCTATGTTTTGCTTTATTCAATAAATTAATAATTTTAAGAATTTGGAACCTTCAAAAATTGCAGAAAATGGCCCAGTTTTCGCTTCATCATCAGATATCCCGTATATAAATTTGAAGAATATAATCAAAAAAAGAAAAACATACCGACATAGCCTGAGTCCTTCTTAAATTGTTCTTGAAATAAAAATTAAAATCGGTTCTGTTTTGGAGGAGGAAACAGAAAAATACGAGAGTAAGAATTCGACTGTTTTTCATAGGTATTATCTGTCCAAGTTGCAGTTGTCCCTATCGGGTGTTATGGAATTCTATTCGAGGAGCAGCGCGACGGCAATATAATTGTTCAATACCTATTCTCAAAGTTTCCCGTTCATCCCATATCCTCTTAAACCTGTACACTTTGGACTTGGAACTGGCCCCATGGGCTATGATGATGCGCAGCACAAATCGGAGCTCAACTAGGGGCTTGGCTCTACTAGAGATCTCATAACTTTTTAACAGTGAAAGCATTATGATTTGAACTTGTATGCGAGTTTTGGCAGCCTATCCATGAAATGGTTTTGGTGGGATTTCATTTCTTTTTGGCAGGCGCACTAGATTTTTTAATTTTTTGGACTCTATTTCTCGCACTACAGTTATTCCTTTTTTCATTGCCCACTCTCTATCGTTGCCTCTTTTCTTTGTGGGTTTGCTGTATATGTATGTAATGAGCGGCAAATCCATACATACTTAAGTTAGTTCTTATTTTCGAGTCTGGTGCTCAGTATTAAAGATATTTGGTTGTATGGGCCAGCCGGTTTATATCTGCTTATTGTTGATTAGCGACCCGCCCCGCTTCGCAAGGCTAGCACTTATCATGATAATAGTCCATTATTTTTTACCCACTAAAGCCAGTGGGCACTGAGCAGCACATAAGATTTTACATTAGCACTGGAATGAACCTACGTGAAGTGCCGGAAGAATTTTTAAAATCGGTTGAGTTTTTTTTTATTTTATCCACAGCAAACTTGACGGTTAAATCTTTCCTCTTTTTAATATTAGTTTAGATCCATATAAATACGAAAGTGTGTCTGTCTGTCTGCTGCGCTTTCACGGCCCATCTTTTCAACCGATTTTGATGAAATTTACAGGGATAGTTTGTATCCCGGGGAAGGACATTGGCTACTTTTTATCCCGGAAAATTAAACAGTTCCCGCTGGAATCAAAAACCTTAATCCACGCAGACGAAGTCGCGGGCATCATCTACTTTTCTATAAATTGTCACGCGTTAATTTAATTCAAACCAATGAACAGTGTTTAGTTCGAAGAACAGGGTTAGACGAAAATATCGTTGATTACTTATTGAACAATTCCTAAAGGGATGCCGGGTCATACGTGGACTCTTCGCCAATGATTACTATAGGTATATTTACCTCTGAAAAATATTTTATGTTGTAAGTACTTATAGGTATTTTATAATTTTTTCAGTAATAAAATGAAAATAATGAGAATAAAAATGACAAGATTACGTGATTATTATGTGCGACCTGTTTGGCCGATTGGTTACAGACCATGACTGTTGAGGGAGAGGTCGCGGGTTCGAATTCTGCTAGGGGCATAATGTTTGTATTCAGAACATTTGTACCTGAGTCATGAATTTTATATATATATTATTTATGTACGGTATTATGTATGTATACGGCATTTTGCACATATTTCTTTTAGTACCGACTGTGCAGATATTATGCACCCCCTAGTAGTTGGAAGGGAAAAGTTCCTGATTTCTTAATTTTCCCATTATTTATATGAAATTCCTAGCCCACATACCAAATTTCAGCTTTCTAGGGCTTTGGGAAGTACCTACCCTAGAGGTTTTGATTTTCATCAGCGATTTATAAGGCTAAATTACGAAACCGATGTATTTCAGTTATCGATAAATCTGAAACTATAAATGCTAGACGATTGATACTTGGTATGTTTAATAAGTTGGCCAACAGCATCTTATCCTGAAAATTTCAGCTTTCCAGCATCATCCGGACTGAAGCTATGACGGTTAGCAAATACGTGGAAACGCTGTCAAATATGCACCCCCAATAAGAGGGGTTGGAAAAAGAAAGTTTCAGATTTCTTAATTATTCCATTGTTTATGTGCAATTCCTAGTCTACATACCAAATTTCAGCTTTCTAGGACTTTAGGAAGTACCCTAGAGGTTTCGTGTTTCATGTGATTTAGTAAAAGTAAAAAACCCCCAAAAGTACGTATTTCAGGTATCAATAAATCTGAAACCATAAATGCTAGATAATTGAAACTTAGTATGTTTAATAAATGTGCCAACGACATGTTATCCTGAAAATTAAAGCTTTCTACCATCATCCGTACCGAAGTTATGACTGTTCTAAAATACGAGGAAATGCTGTCAGATTTGCACCCCCTATAGGAGGGGTTGGAGGGGAAAAGTATCAGATTTCTTAATTTTCCTGTTGTTTATATGCAAATTCTAGCCTACATACCAAATTTCAGCCTTCTAGCACTTCAGGAAGTATCTTTTTCATGTTGATGACGGTCAGTGAGTCAGTCACGAAATCGACGTATTTCAGGTATCAATAAATCTGAAACTATATATGCTAGAAAATTTATACTTGGTATATTTGGTAAGTTTGCCAACAACACCTTATCCTGAAAATTTCAGCTTTCTAGCATCATCTGGACCTAAGCTATGACGGTTCGAAAATCCGACGAAACGCTTCGAGAAAAGGTAGGTAGTGCCCCGTTTCCTTTGGCTCGCTTTGGCGGGGTCACTCCCGTGACCCCAGATAATTTGAAGTTTGAAGTTTGAAGTTTGAAATAACGAAATCTTGTAATATATAAAGATCACCTCACTACAGATGCACGGCGCGACGCGGCACGGAGATGCACTGCGACATAGTTATGCAAAGGATACTTACCGTTACGTGCCGCGCCGAGCCGCACCTCTATAGGTAGTGGGGCTATACCTTAGTAGGTACTTAAAAAGTTTGATAATATATTATATAAGTTTTGATACCGCGTCACTTGCGCCCAGTGGAGCGGCAAACTGCTCGCAAAAGCTGGAATAACTCCACTAGAAGGGATATCTTTGATAATATTTATCTTAACGGCTCCGATTTATCTTTTATGTTTGTAGGTGTCGGGCTCGACCTTTCAGGTTTTCTCTTTTATATCAGTAGCGAAAAAAATTGCCATGTGCGAGTCGGACTCGCTCAACAAGAGTTCCGTAGCTTAGAAAGTACTACAAAAATGTTATTTGGTTACATTAATACCGCCTCCAGGTACGCCTTTTGTAAAGTTTCCTCTGCATCTTGTATCGTCATATTTGTATTTAGGTATACGTTGCACCCGCATATTCAAATAATCACAGTAAACAAATTACTAATCTTCTTTCGTTCTATCTAATTCCTTTTATATTTTGAGAAATTACGCCTTTAATTTGTAACTTGTACAATATACCTAAAGGTTTTGCTGATCTAAAAATGCTCTACTGCTAGTAAGAGAATTAATGTTTTTTTCTGTTTGCATACTGAAATTGATTGTTTGCGGCCTCAGGGTCATTTAAAATCCTTATTAATTTTTACATATATTTGAGTCCTGAGCCATATTATTAGTTAACTTGTTGTGGGCTTAAGCTATGCTTAAATTAAATTACAGCTCAAAGGGACCGTAGAACTAAGTAGTTGATATTAATTTCAATTTGATACCTCCACGCGTTCCTGAGAAAAAGGGGGTTGGCAGACAGACAGACGGACAACAAAGTAATTCTCTTTGTGATTCTATAAGGATTCCGTTTTTTCTCTTGAGGTACGGAACCCTTAAAAAGGCATTAATTACAGTTCTTGTCATAGAGGTATAGCTTCTTACTCAGTGGTTCTTGTGATGACCTTTGAAGTTTACATCATTATGTACTTTCATTAAAACTTATCAAAAGTAAGATGTGTAACTTTACTTAAGTTACAAGTATTTATTTCCTTTCAGATTGCATCTTGCAGACTCCGCGGGCGGAACTCAGGTAATATTCATTTCTGTAAACTTTTTCCGCAACTTTGGAATTGCAACGCGGCGTCGCGTTGGTACATTAAATTTTCTCGTTCCATTGTTACCTGCAAACGTAAAGAAGTTTGCGTTAAGATTTCTTTGTAATCAAGGGCCTTTGAATGGAAATAATAAAATAAATAAATATTTATCGGCCAAAACTGCATAAGTACATAATTTAAATAATCACCCTTATTACGTACGCACGTACGAGGAGCTTTAGTTTTTTAAAGATCTCTTCGCGTCGTGTTCCTCATTACTGAGGGTCGTGACCCCCTTCCATTAATCACAATAATGGTTGGGGTTTTCTTGGGATAATAATGCGGTGGGTTCCCACGTCCTTTCGCATACGACTCGACTCGACTAACTTTTAGGTTTATGTAATGATTATTATCAGATGTGAGTGATAATAAGCGGTACCGACGGCTTAACGTGCTCTCCGAGGCACGGAGGAATTCAAAAGGCCAAATTTGAACCTCCAAATTCGGTCACCTATCCAGTCACCGACTTGGGTCAACGTTGCTTAACAATCGTAATCCTAGGCCACTCGTCCCTCGTAGTTTTAAGATAGCGTAGTTAATTATCACCACCATCGTCTTATATTTAGTTAACGTTCAAAAAGTTAACAGTGTAGGTTTCTATTTTGGTAAACAGTTTTGACTATCGACTATTGCCTATTGATAACTATTGGTAACAACGCTACACTACTCAACCAGGCCAAATATCCGTCGACTGGGCCACAAGTCCTATTCCTTTCGTCCCTTTAATAAGCCTATCGTAGCTACTGACCCAATAAAGCGATAAAGCAAACACACAGGAAAAAACAAAGAGCAACAAAACAAAATAAACCCCAAGATTTGTCATATTCCCAACCATCTTGATTCATTTCATTCCCACTAAACTATAAAACGCATGCACTTTGCTTTGTCCCGTTCTGGAAATCATTGCTCCATTCAAAAGTGAACCAAACAATACGAATTTAAAGTTGAGAATTGTTTGAATGTAGAGCAGGGGGATGAACTCTTTTTCAAATAGGCGGTGTAGATATAAATTATATTCTGTGGCCGCTTAAACCCGAGTGAGTGCAAAGAGATAGTGCCACCAGAGGTTTAGAATATTTTCCATTTTCTGTCAACGAAAAATGGCTTCCGTATTTATTATGCAAGCAGCCACCTTCAGCTACTTTCAGCCATCATTCAAATGCTTAATATTGCTGTTATAAAACGCTTGGATATTAATGTGAAGGCTTTACTATTGTGAGTTAAAAATACTGTAAATTCTTGGAGTAAAAACTGTGTTTAAGAATCTACATTTTTATATAACTATAATCATAAGTTACTAATATTAAATATGCGAATGTTCAATCACGCCGCAATAGAGCAATGGATTGACGTGATTTTTTTGCGTGTGTAGAGGACCTGGAAAGTGACATAGGCTACTTTTTATCCCGGAATATAGAGTTTCCTCGGGCATCAGCTAGTATTGTATATTGCAAACTATCTGCTACGAAACAGCTACGAGAATACGTAATTCGGGATACGGGACCAATTACCATTTTGATAAAGATACGCTCAGACAACTAAACTAGCTAAGCTCTTCATTAATAAGTAAACCTAAAACTAAACCTAAACTATAGGCCATGGCAACCAGCCAGGCTCATAAACCCCACACACACACACAGGGCTAAGCAGTATTTATTAGGGCACAACACACTCGCTGCGCGCGATACAGCGTAATCCGGCTATTTGTAATGACACTCGTTAAACTACCTTAAAGGCATTTTACGTCTCACTACTTCGAAGTGCGCACGACACGATCTTTATGATTTTAATATCGTATAATAATCCGTACTTGTATTATAAATGCGAAAGTGTCTGTATTTCTGCTACGCTTTCACGGCCCAACTACTCAACCGATTTTGATGAAATTTGGTTTACATCCCGGGGAAGGACATAGGCTACTTTTCATCCCCGAAAACCCCGAGTTCCCGCGGGAATTAAAAAACCTCAATCCACGCCGACGAAGTAGCGGGTATCATCTAGTTAGATAATAAATGAAAGTCACCCATAAGGGCTTTTCTGATACCCAAGTATTTGTACATGAATGAATGCTAAGCTTAATACAGTAACAAACGGTAGGCTAGGTAGACCCGTTACCTTTTGGTAGAAAATGAGGCCAATATTTTCGCTTTCAATGTGGTATTACGACGCCAAGTATGTTTAAGTCTACCCCATTCCCTGTTAGTTCTCTATGTGTAGGCTTAAACTCAACTTCTATAGCCATTTTATAGGTCAATCAGCAGGATTTTATATTGCAGGATATGTTTTTCTGTAAAGATTATAATCTGGAAGTTTATCATTTATTCGTCGAAATATTATTTGTAATTGGACATATAAGTAGGTATTATAAAAAGTTTTTTTAATATATGAAAAGAAGACGTTAGTACTCTTGTGCAATAACGTCCGAGGTGCTATCCAAATGGTCGTAAGGTGTGTATCGAGACTTGGAATTTAATCGCACATTTAAATTAATGTTTGTGAAAGTCGTCGTCGTATCTTTATCGTAAGATGTAAAAGTAACATCAAGAATCATGTTTGTTGTAAGCCCAAAATCGTCCAAAATAATACTTGCAATTATTACCCTGCCAAATTGTAGCGATGTTGTCGAGTTATTCATTTCAGTGTCATTTCTTCTATTTTGTAATCAAACAAGCCCTTACAAATTGAGTGAAAGACTTTTTTAATGAGTCTTTTTTAAAGTTTTTTAATAGGTTGTTTTTTTATGTAGGACTTACGGGTGTCTCTTATGATGAGTCTTGTTTTGACTCTAGCATTAGTTTGGAAAATAGATTCTACTGAGAAGTGTCAGCAAGTAACTCAACAGTTGCTCTTTTCAATAAGCATAAACATTAAGTGAAAAGTTAATTTTTTAACATATATATCACCAACTACTTGTTTTAACTTGATATAAGATGGCAAGATCATTACAGTTGATCCATTTGGCGGCGCAAAGACTACTCTTAGAGTAGAGTAGAGTAGGAGTAGAAAGCTACTCTCAAGAAATTGCAAGTCACGCCTGGTGGGAGGTTTCGGCCGTGGCTAGTTACCAGCCTACCGGCAAAGACGTGCCGCCAATCGATTAAGCTTTCCGGTACGATGTCGTGTAGAAACCGATTAGGGGTATGCATTTAATATTACTTTTTTCTTTTATCGACTACAAGTTAGCCCTTGACTGCATCATCACTTACCATCAGGTGAGATCGCAGACTAAGATGGTAATATCTGCCGTACCAGGTTAGCCCGCTACCATCTTAGACTGCATCATCACTTACCATGGGCAGGGCTAGCTTGGGCCGGAGATAAAAATTTATCCCCTGATTTTATCCACTGACAAGAGATAAAATTAACTTATTCACTTCTCAGAGCACGGCAACAGGGGAGAGGAGAAGTTTATCCCCGTTTGACATTTCACGGGGACTCGGGGGACTATTTATCCACCGTTAATAAGCGTTTTTATTTATTTATTTAGGAATAAAAATTTTATCCTTTCCTCGGGGAGAAAAGTTGTCTCGGCCCATGCTAGGGGGGCAGGTGAGGTCGCAGTCAAGGGCTAACAGGGTAGTGGATAAAAAAAAAGTTTTAGTTCAATAATGTTACACAATAAGCGTAAACTTTTGAAAACTCATCTCAGTCCAAAGTGACAACACAGCGACTGAATGGAAAGGCAGGAACGAAAGAATAATACGTCATTATGAAGCAATTCTGCGTAAAGAGGTATCTGGGTCGAGACTAGGTTCTGGGGCCCAAACGAACGTGTATTCAAGTCCCTAATGAGGCCAAAGACTGAATGCCAAACGCTGGCAAACAGGAAAATTAACTCTTGAAAGGGAACAGTTTCGTGGATATATTCCTTTATTGTTCGCCTCGAATGTGGGTCAGTTTTTGAACTGGAATAATTTCACTTTTTGTCTGACAGGTTCACTTGTTCATTGTTGTTCGCTTGGGGAACTGTGAAACGGTTTCGAAGAATCGCTTCTTCACAGTTTTGTTGTATATTATAATCTCACAGACTTACCCGGTGAAAGCGTCGCTAGTAAATATGAAAAGTAAAATTAAATACAAAAACTAAACAGGCATAAAAATTAGTTCAAATTTCGGCCACCGGACCATATACGTTGGTGGGACTATACAAAGGTTTAAGATTTAAAGACTGAAATGTGAACTTTTCACCATAGATTGAGATACGTCTTGAGAGTAACTTAAACCTTTTTTCAGACGAGTGTAACCTTCATACCTACGTGACTTTCACCAAAAAAGACCGCCATAACCAAACATAAAAGCTGTTTTCAGGCCGCCATCTTTTATTATAGAGTTTTATAGATCCAGTGAAACTTTTCATATAAATACATAATATGAGAGCTATATATACTTGCAGACTAATTTTCATAGTTAACACAAAATTCTCACATAGTTAAAATCTCAGTGGATTTTATACGAAAAGTGTAAAACATAAGTTAGTGACACCTCGTTATTATTTAAAACACTTATCCCAGTTGTACTGTACGGCCGCAAGTGCCAATTCGACTCTCTATACTGTGTCATAAAAAACTTTATGGCGCACGATTCATACCCGCTGTCAACTGCATGCAGATCAGTGTTATAGCACCTGTTTTACTAGCTAAAGACTAGAATGTATTCACAGATAATAATTCTTTGTTTTCTAAAGTCTGCTGCGTTGCTTGGAAAGCGTTGTACTGCCACAGAAAAGGTAATAGTACGTTGGTACTGCCTTGTGTAAAAATCCACTTATTAATTCACGTAAACGTTTTGACGACCTCCGTGGCGCAGTGTTGAGCGCTGTTGCCTTAACGTGCGGTGGCCCCGGGTTCGATCCCCGGCAGGGTTTGTAAATTTATAATTTCTGAATTTTCCCTGGTCTGGCCTGGTGGGAGGCCTCGACTAGTTACCACCCTACCGGCAAAGACGTGCCGCCAAGCGATTTAGCGTTCCGGTACGATGCCGTGTAGAAACCGAATAGGGGTATGGGTTTAATATAACTGCCATGCTCCTAACAGGTTAGCCCGCTGCCATCTTAGACTGCATCATCACTTACCATCAGGTGAGTTCGCAGTCAACGGCTAACTTGTAGTGGATAAAAAAACCTAAATTTACAATTTCTCGTAAACCATTTTATTATTATAGTTCAAACGGTCTAATCCGAAATCCAAAACACACCTCTCACCTATCACATCTTCCAAAGGTCGACTGGAAGATAAGCCTCTCGAACTTTAACCTAAAGTGGTTGTGCAATATGATTCATATTGGTAAAATTTGAGTTACCTATGCTAATGAAAACTCATTATTATTTAAAACACTTAACCGACTTGTACAGTACTACCGCAAGTGCCAATCCGACTCTCTTTACTGCGCTATAAAAAGCTTTATAGCTCTTTATTCGCATTCGGTGTCTACTGCATACTGTAAGCTCCCGTGTCGGAAGACTCTAACAAACTTCTGTGTTCAGACTTGTGAATTTTTTTTATTAAATATTTACAACTAGCTGATGCCCGCGACTTCGTCCGCGTGGTTTAAGTTTTTCTTGATTCCCGCGGGAACTCCTTAATTTTCCGGGATAAAAAGAAAGAAAGAAAGAAAAAAAGAAAATAAATTTATTCAATGATGATGATGATGGAATGGATGAAAAAGTAGCCTATGTCACTCTCCAGGTCCTCAACTATACCCATGCCAAAAATCACGTCGATCCGTTGCTTTGTTGAGGCGTGGTTGAAGGACAAACCATTAAGCCAATAAACCAACAAACCAACAAACAAACACACTTTCGCATTTATAATATTAGTATGATTCTTTGATGTTCTATGGATTACAATTCGTCAATTTTTTTTTCATCTATTATGATCTAAATTCCTGTCGTTTTGTTCACTGTTGTAAATTGTAATAGAGTTCACGTTTGAAGCAGGCAACTATGTTAATTCTATTAGACTTTAGCCATGGAAAACTTATCTTACCTTTTCTACCTCTTTCAAAGCTAGATATGAGATAGGCCAAAAAGGAATTTAATGTAAAACGTGCTTCACTTTTCATAATATTTTGTTTTACACCGCAACACCGAAAAACAAGGAATAATTACAACCGCAGGAGAAACAAAGAATCTGATCTAAATAATATAAAATAAAAGGAAAATGTGACTTACTGACTGACTGACTGATATTTCAACGCACAGCTCAAACCACTGGATGAATCGGGCTGACATTAATTGGCATGCAGATAGCTCTTATGACGTAGGCATCTGCTAAGAAAGGATTTTTGAAAATTCAACCCTTATTTGAGTAAAATAGGGGTTTAAAAGTATGAAAATCGAACTTAACGTGAGCGAAGCTGCGGGCAAAAACTAGTGAAAAAATAAAATATAAACCTCAATATTATGATTATTGTTTTTTTAACTGCAAAATACTTTTTATAATTATTGATGTGGAAACTGTGCTAGTGTTTTTTCTTCGTTTACGGCGTCATAAAGTATCTTTATGGCGAACATTTTACACCCGATGTCTACAGCCTGCAAATTAGTGCTCTAACACCCATTTCAGTGTCGAAAGAGTATTAAAAGCGGTTATTTATTGGTTGTTAAACTTACATTGTTCATGAGAGATTTGTATTGTATTCATGTAATAGCTGATAGCTCTTTTATTGGGTACTTTTTAATTGAATTTACGGTTAATAGATTTTAAAGATGCTTAGAACTTTTCTCTAGTAAAATCGGCGGGAGCAAAGATTTGAGGCTCTATATATACATTTCTGTATAAATAAAAATCAATTGCCGAATGTAGGTATGTAAGCGCATCACTTCCGAATGGTTGGATCGATTCGATGATGGAATTTTTTGTGTGTCCCCCGGGATGGTTGGACGCAGTAGATGGCGCTGCAATCGGGTTCTATTTTCAGGGCAGCCCCCCTATTCTCTAACTCAGTGGCTATTAAAAAATGAAAGCCACTGACATATATTTTTTATCCATTGAAGGTTTGCTATGAAGTGTTATTTTTATTTACATAGCGAAACTTCAATGGATAAAAAATATATGTCAGTGGCTTTCATTTTTTAATAGCCACTGAGTTAGAGAATAGGGGCGCTGGACAACGTCGGCCGGGCCCGCTAGTCTTAAATAAAATAGGATGGATTGGTTTGGAGTATGGATGTTTGTTAATCAATCACGCCAGAACGGCGCTCGACTGCGATCACATAATGTTCTAATTTCAAATTCAAATGTTTTTCATTCAAATAAACTTGTGCTTTTGAATTGTCGAGTCGATTTGAATCTACTGCTGGTTCGGAATTGCATTCTTACGGAGAAGAGTCAGAAACAAGGTCGGTGGTTGGGCTTCAAAAAATAAAAAATTACAATGAATGAATATACTTTTATTGTACACAAAGGAACACAATAATAAAATACAGTAAACTTTGCTAAAAACAAATTAAGTATATAATTTGGCGGCCTTATCGCTACATAGCGATCTCTTCCAGACAACCGATGGTGTAAAAGGTGTACAATAATAAAATTATAAAAGTGAAGATACTTAAATAAATGCAGTCCCAAGCATATAAGGAACGAGTCAAATCCACGCCATTTTATCGTTTACATAACATCAATATATTAAATAATTAATAATCGTGCATTGTCGAGTCAACATCTCCTGAAGATGCTCCGGTTTCGGAGTGAAACGTACGTTGAGGGTGCGAATTGCTGGGTGGTGGGTGTTCGCATGCTATTGGTAAAGGACATACACTGTACCACATAGATTTGTCTACTGTGGCGGATTATAGCGAATTAAACTTCTCATTCATTCATTAAATAATAATCATTAGTCCAGCAGTGAACGTCTATCGATTAAACGCCGAGGACAATATAAGCAAGCCTCATTTTCCCAAGAACGTTTATTAGCGAAAGTAATAAAAGAACTTCAGACAAATCTTTGCGAATTTGCATTTTATCAGCGAAAGAATACAACTTACTTTGAGGACGGCTTTATTCGTGATGTTGTTAGGTATAAAATGTCTTACAAGAATATATTTATTTACTAGCTGATGCCCACGAATTCGTCTGCGTGGATTGAGGTTTTTGGTGCCTGCGGGAGGTCTTTAATTTTCCGGGAAAAAAGTAGCCTATGCCATTTATAGCCTACTAGCTGATAGCTGATGCCCGTGACTTCGTCCGCGTGGAATAAGTTTTTTTAAATTCCCACGGGAACCCCTCAATTTTCCGGGATAAAAAGTAGCCTATATCACTCTACAGATTCTCAACTATACCCATTACTCATGCAAAAAATCAAGTCGATCCGTTGCTCCGTTGCAGCGTGATTGAAGGACAAACCAACAAACCAATAAACCAACAAACACACTTTCGCATTTATAATATTAGTAAGATTCCAGGCTATAATCTCGGTGCCAAATTTCATCTAAATCCGTTCAGCCCTTCTGGCGTGATTGGGTAACAAACATCCATCCATCCTAACTTTCACATTTATAATATTAGAATAGATAGATAGATAGATACATCGATTTACCAACTAAGGATACAACATTACCTACAAATTAATACTCAAAAAGCGTCCACAATCGCATAGACAAACACAGCTATAGATAATAGACAAAGAGACACCAAATGGTTCACAAAACCCCACCATATATTATCTTTATATTTAGGGTTCAATTTTGTAATAACAATTCGACATTTTGTCGCCTAGTGTACTCATGCGCGACTGAGGCAAAAATTGTTCATTGTGCACAATTTGACCGTGCCGTTTTTTGCGTTTCGATGGTGCGTCTAAGGTATTGATATTGGTAAGTCAATGGATAGATATTATAGAGAATAAAAAGTGACTGTCTCACGATTGCATGCAGCCGTCCACGCTCACCTCCAGCGCCTTCCTATGATAACAATTTTCGCTCCTCGTTTTTATCTCAAGCTTCTTATTATTACGGCGACAAGTACCTAATGCCACGCAATTGGCTCGAGACCTGGGATTGTTTGGTGTTGCTCTGCTACTATTGCCTAAGGAAGGAAATTTTATTTTAGGCTGGTAGGGCCTAATGTTGTTTAGGATTTTACAAGAACCCGTTGGAATTATTCAAACAGTATGGAACATATTAATAAGCAATTTTCTGTCTCATTCTTAATTCAAATTTCTAGGACTATTTGATATATGAGTGCTTCCTGTAGATTGCATCCCTTTAAATATATCTTTTATAACCTTTAAATCAAAAGTAAATAGGCAGCTGCTAGTCAAGCTTGCATCGTCACAGGTCGGATTGTAGCCAAGCGCTGACCCATAAATTCGAATAAATAAATATACGAGTACGTAAAATATAATACGAAAAGACATAAATTCTTTGTCATTAGTATATACCTAACAATAAAGGAGCATTCAACAGCTTTTGTATATTGTATCTTATATATTTTAATTCTTATATTGTGATGGCCTAAGATATAACTAAGTCTATAACTTCCAGGGGGTCTACTCTCTTTCTCTAAAACGAAACTTCGCAAACAAACGAATGAAATTTCGTTAACTCCTCTCTTACATAATATTATCTCTATGCTCCTCTCTATTTCGTTTTCGTACACGCAGACGAAGTACGGATCCATAGAAAACTTTCGTGACCGATTGGATTGAGCGATTTTGTGTGGGTCTAATAACCGTCTAATTACGTTCGTTTGCGAAGTTTCGTTTGAGAGAAAGAGAGCAGACCCCCAGGTTATCATGTTTTTAGTTTCCCAGTACCGATATAGCCGAGTCCATACTCATGAAATTTCATTCTGGTATTATGTCGAAACTGTAACATAAAACGACCGTTCATTACCTAAAGAGTATTTTACTCAAAGGCCGAACTACGAGTATGTACATCTATAATATGAATCGAGTATATCTGAATAGTTGGATATAGGATTTCCTTAACCCTTGAACGGCCATTCATTATTCTGAAATTCCAATTTTCTCGTATTACATCGCCTAAGACTCCCATCCAGTGCAAATTAATACCTTCTGGCTGCCAGATTCTCTCATAATGAGTGCTATAAAACAATTTGCCTATTAGCACCCCTCTCAGAATCAGGCATATTATATTTAAGGGCCTCCCTTTTAGTGGCGTGTGCGTGGCATCTAATATTTTATTAGCACTTTAATTACATCTTTACAAGAAGTTTCATCATCAACTCATCGACAGTTCACAACTGAGCAAGGGCCTTATTTCAGAATGAGTTCACCAATGTCAGTCTTTACACGCCTTTGAGAACACTATTGAAAATTTTCAGGCATGCAAGTTTCCTCACGATATTTTCTTATAACAACGCACTGGCCTGGTGGGAGGCTTCGGCCGTGGCTAGTTACCCAACCGGCAAAGACGTGCCGCCAAGCGATTTAGCGTTCCGGTACGATGCCGTGTAGAAACCGAATAGGGGTATGGGTTTAATATAACTGCCATGCCCCTAACAGGTTAGTCGGCTACCATCTTATACTGCATCATCACTTTCCATCAGCCCCCCTAGCATGGGCCGAGACAATTTTATCCCCGAGGAAAGGATACAATTTTTATTCCTAAATAAATAAATAAAAATGCTAAATAAGGGTGGATAAATAGTCCCCCGAGTCCCCGTGAAATGTCAAACGGGGATAAACTTCTCCTCTCCCCTGTTGCCGTGCTCTGAGAAGTGGATAAGTGAATTTTATCTCTTGTCAGTGGATAAAATCGGGGGATAAATTTTTTATCTCCGGCCCATGCTAGTCCTGCAGGTGAGATCGCAGTCAAGGGCTAACTTGTAGTGGATGAAAAAAAAAAAAAGTACGCTCCCTTCCGCTTCTAAAGGTGCAGGGAAAGTAAGCAACCAAGCAAGAAACACGTATTGCCACTACCTACACATAAATCTTCCAAAGCACACACATAAAGACATCGGAGCATCCTCAGGAGATGTTGACTCAATAATGTATACTATCTATACTAATATTATAAATGTGAAAGTTTGGATGGATGGATGGATGTTTGTTACCTACTCAATCACGCCAGAACGGCTGTACGGATCTGGGTGAAATTTGGCACAGAGATAGATTATAGTCTGGAATAACACATCCTTTTTATCCCATAAAACCTCAATCGCGCGAAGTCGCGGGCATCAGCTAGTGCACAATAATTATAAGTAAACTTTTTCTATCTTCTCGTACCTAAAAGTCATATAAAGGACTTGACCAGCGCAACTATGGGAGCTTGCCTAGATATCAAAAATTAATGTGCAGCAATTAACTCTTTATTATTGTAATTTTTATATTTTATAGTTTTCAGATAAAAAAGTTTCAGGAGTCTGAAGGCTCTGAAAACTGAGAAAATAAATAAAAGAAGTTTTACCAAAAAACTGCTTTCCCACACTAGATGGCACTAGTTGTTGTGGTGAGCGAGTCTAAAAAAATATTTTAAGTATTGCTAACCACGTTTCTCAGGAAAATAATTAATCTTTGCATTATTTAAGCATGGATGAGGATAATACTGGAATAATAAAACTATATTTGCAAGAATTATGTAATTCCTTTAAAAATCACGCTACATTGTTCTGCTGCCACACTAGATGGCGCTAAGGAGTCTTTTCAACTATTCGACAACAGATGGCGCTAAACGTTTTGGTTAGCGAGTTTGTTTAACTATTCGACCACAGATGGCAGACAGATGCAATGCCAGAGGGCGTTGCGTTCCTTTAAACGCAGTGGTTATTTGAAAATGCTTTGTTCGTTTGAGGCTTGTCAACTAACAAAAATAATAAAAACAAAACATATATTTCCTTTTCATTACTATTTAATTGATCAAAAATAAATTACTCATAATATAATGACAAAGGTACTTATATGGTATTCATGTAGGGTAACAAGATTATTATTGGGCATGGATAAAACGGACCGTCAAAATGGAGTAGTGCATAAAGAGGAAACCGGACGCTCAAGATTTAAACAATAAACGTATTGTTTTTATAGACATTTTAACCTTGACCTTATTCGGAATAATAAATCCATAGTAATTTTGGTTTTAATTTTTAAACCTTACTGTAAAAACGGAAATCCTGCACATTGTCCCGAATCGGAGGGCAGTTACTGGTCATGTCCTTTTCTCGCCAAAAAAAATATTTTTGTTATTTATTTATTAGCTTATTCCCTGCCAGATAAAAAAGTTAATTTAAATTTGAAGCCGGTTCACCTTCCACTGAATACGCCAGGTATATTAAAGTAAGGAAAATACTTGAAATTGACTGCCAAAAGCTCCGCTCAAAGAGTTCGCGAATAAATCGCAATTGTCTGAAGAAATAGTAAAGAACGAACGATAAATTGGATAAGGCAGCAATATTGGCGCACTCCAGGCCTGGTAATAGGCAATTTTAGACATTCGATCTCTTACAATGGGGCCGATTTAAATATTACAGCCGATTCGATTCCTGTATCGAGAACTCTCGGTTGGGTCGAGTGTCTCTTAATTTAACCTTTGATTGTGCAATTTAAAAATCACTTCAAGTGATTTAAAGTAAAATTTTGTGTTTGTTTTTATTTTTTATAATAGGTTACATAGTAGGTAGGTATACAATAAAATTTGCAGAGTATACAATATTTTTTCATTATTACGTATTCATTTATATAAATTAATTCACAAGGAAGAAACTCAACTGTAAAAATTGTCAACGACAAACATAGGCTTTCGAATTGTGTTTTTTAATATTAAGGTAACTTATTAAGGTAGGTACTTACTATTAAATAACATTATGTACTAGGTGATGACCGCGATTTAAGATTTTTTTAATTTCGCGGGAACTTCTTAATTTTCCGGGATAAAATTCGTCGGGATAAATTTACGATGCCTGTGACAAATTTCAACAAACCCGGTTCAAAAGATAGGCCCCGAAAGCGTAACAAATAAGCAAATTATTAGTTACGAAATTAAAGTAATTAAAAATATTCATACCAGATACAAACTTATAAAAAAAATAATCGTAAAGAACTCATAAGCTAAAGAATTTCCCACTTTTGTAAATAGGTTAGACGTTTCCTGTTTCGCGCCTCACGGAGCGCATTCTGAAATTAATTTTCCTCTTCCGATGCATCTTTTATAGAATGCTGGAACAAAAGTGGGGAAACCGGATAAAATGGGAGAAAACCCTCGGTTATTAAGGTGCAAAATTAAATTTTTACTATTCCCATTTCCACTATACCCCGGAAAGTGCGGTGTCAACCGATTCGGCCAATCTGGGCGGATTTTTTTTGCGCTCTTTATTTGCACCTAAGTGGTTTTATTATTTTGTTCTTTCCTTTGTTTTAGATCTTATTTCATTCATGAATTTCAAAGGCATAACCTTCACTTTCTAAAGTTACATAAAAATTAAATTAAAATACTGAGACTTAGGTAATTTGGAATAGTTTAACAAACCCATTTGTTAAACCCATTTGTTTACAAAATACTATTTTGTTCTTGTCTTCGTTTTAGATCTTATTTTTCAGTCATGAATTTTAAAGGCATAACCTTTACCTTAAAAAAACATTAAAATTAAATTAAAATTCTAATACTTAATTTGGAATAGAAAACTGTTAAACAAATACTTAACTCTTTTTAAGAAGTTTTTTTTAGAAATTGGTTTTATATATCCAGTCTCTAAAAGAGTAACATTCCCTTTAATGATATTTGACTTTTTTTAGTTACGAGTATTTCATTATAATTTTTTGAAATTCTCTAGAGTCTAGGCATTATAATTTTGGTTTAGGTTAATTTATTTTCGTTCTTTGTAATTCTTTTTTTATTGTTTGAGGTCCTTGAAATTGCTCATTTTACGCATACAGATGCGCTGAATTGATTGCTTTTTGGTTGGACGACGCGCGTTGGATGCGCATAGAAAATACGCCATGTGCATGGGCACTTATTTAAATGTCCTCCCGACCGAATTTCGGCCACGGTGGCCTATCTCCAGAGAGATTAACCATCTGTGCGGTAGATATTATAGTGCAAGTGTGTGCGCATACACAGGTGCTCTCTCTGTTTCTACGATATGCGACGGAAAATCCGACACGACCGGTGAGAGGTCAGGCGCAGGACCGACGGCTTAATTTGCTCTCCGAGGCACGGGGGTGAAATACCGCAAACTTCCTAACTCCGGGCTAATACTGAGAATTTCTTGCCAGAAAAATCCAATACTTGTTATGGCCCACTAACCACTAGACTAGACCAACGAGGCAGTAAATAAGTATGCATGGGTATGCATGTATGTTTGCATGGGCACTTAGTGAGAACTCGACTTTACAATTCAAGGCTTTGACCTTTACTATTAAAGGTAATAGCTACAAGTTCAGACAATTTAACAATCCAAACTACGCTTTCAAAACGGACAATTACAGATATAATTTCGAAGAGATACCTAGTATTTTTGAAAACCAATTACATCGCCCCCAAGAAGTTCAACTGACGGCCTCAGGCCATCCGTATCGATGCGAAATTAAAACGATTCCATTATAACTAATGGCCTTTTAAGATTTTACAAAGAATCCTATCGTTTCCGAGTAACGTTCCCGGGTCCGTTCGGGCAAATTGAGAAAGTTTCAACGTTAACTCGATATAATTGATGCTTATTTACGTAAAGCCAGTGGAACTGAAAGATAAGTTTTATAAACGACTCGCTTTTGCCCGCAGCTTTACTAACGTTAAGTTAGATTTTCATACAAATTTAAAACCCCTATTTTACCCCTTTAGAGGTAAAATTTTCAAAAACCCTTTCTTTTCGGATGCCTATGCTAAAAAGCTATTTGCATGCCAAATTTCAGCCCAATCCGTCCTATGGTTTGAGCTGTGCGTTGATAGATCACTCAGTCAGCCAGTCACCTTTTCCTTTTAAATATTTAAGAAAGAAGGATCTTACAAGAAATATTTTCTTGTAAGATGTTTGAGTACTCTTTACTAGAGTAACAGTATAGCTATGCTATCTTATTCTTGGAGAGGCCCAGTATCACTTTGACTATTGCCGATCTATTGTGATCGCTATCATCTACACTACAATACCACTTGCTGCCAAGAACAGCAGCAGCTTCTTGGCCGGGATATTCTTAGCCTCCATCGGGTGTACCTACTAGGTGTTTCCCTTGGTGAAGGCTACATTTGTGCATTTGCACAGGGCAATAACAGATTATGTGCAAAGGCGAATCCCTTCGGCAGAATCTACACACATCTGTGTGTGTGAGGGTGAGGTTAAACATGTATAGTTACTCGTATGTTGGGGATCCATTTCTGGACTGGCGACTTCGCACCGGAAAAAAGTATCGGTAATTATCTAGGCTAGGCTAAGTCTTAATCAGGCTTAGGTCTTATATCAGGGGAAGGTTCTGAAGCGCAGTGTACACGGTAAAACACTTAGAGGTGGGACACCAAGGCGGCGAAAGAGGTCTGAGGTTAGGCAATTGAAATTAATCCCTTGTACAACTGGAGTACTCAGTTCTGAACTGCGCTGTTAATATATTATTCAAGTGCGGAGGTAGAGGAATATGCTTTAAAGATACTTAACCCTTTATGAACACCCCTTTACACTCTGATACACCCCTTGCTCAGTCTTTCGTTTGATATTTAAGATACTGTAAAATGTGACCTACAAGTTACAGCTAGTTATATTAGAGTAAAAGGATAAAAAAGGGGTGATAAATGATTTATTTATTTCACTTAGGACAACTTGTGTTACTTATGATAAGTCAAAACTAGAGTTTTGACTTATCATACTAATTATGAACCGTTACTTAACGGTTCGGAAAACTAATTCTACTGAGAAGAGCTGGCAAGAAACTCAATAGTTGTTCTTTTCATAAAAAGAAAAATGTTACAAAATGTTAATAACCCTTGCCCTTGTAGGCTGTTAAATTTTTGAAAATCCTTCATTAGTAAGGGTGTAACATCACACACCCGGTCCTCAGCCTTCCTCATCCAGTCACTTCCCGCCGCCCTCTTTATATCGTCAATCCATCGTGCATAATTGTTTAGGACTTTAGGTAAACGCTAATATAAGTTTAGACCATTGTAAATCTCATACATAAAGGATGATTTGAATACAGCTCTTTCAGAAGTACCTGTCGTTAACTGAAAATTACATTCTATAAAAAACGTCCGTATTTGCATAAAATGGCGGCAACTTCACCGTATCTTACCAAATAAGGTTCGAATTAACATTCTTTTGGAAATAAATTAGAAGACTCCACGCTAAGCTGAAATAGATGTTGTAGGTTGACCATTATGTTTTGTTATATTAGGAATCGTCTCCCGGAATTTAGGCGAGGTTTTAAAACCAAGGTATTTCTTTGATTTTGGGGATAAAAGTATGACCTTCTCCGGGATGCAAGCCATTTTGTAGCAAGTTGCATCTAAATCGATTTAGTGAATGGACCGTTGGTTTTTAATGTGGAAGCAGCATAACCTGGAAGGCGGTTTTTTAAGGTCTTAGTAAAGGTTTGAAGGTCAAGGTAATTAAAACTTTGACCTTTTCTGAGTAATAATCCTAATGACAAACACAAAAACAAAAAAACGACTGCACTTATAAACTACTAGATGATGCCCACGACTTCGTCTGAGTAGATTTAGGCTATTCAAATCTCTTTCTTAAACTTAAATTAAATTCTTAAACTTTTTGCAAGGATAAGAAGAAGTTTATGTCCTTCCCTGGGATGCAACTTATCTCTATAACAAACATCAAAACAGAGAATAGATTGCAAAAGCAGACAGACTGACTGACAGATAGACACACATTTTGCATTCATAGTATTTGTATGGATGAGGGTTAGGATTCCTTGATTTATTACGGAATCCTAAAAAAAATAGATTATTGTAAAACACGGACTCAGCTCAATTAAAAATGAGAAATGGTCACCCTGGTATCGAAGTTATGTGCTTTTTCTAGGCAGAATGGCGGGGGCGGAATAAAAAATAGCTTTTTTAAATAGGTTTTGTGGTGCGGAGTGATTTAATGATTTTTTTGCTCAATTCTCATGCTATACACGTGGTGACGACCGATTTTTTATTTGTAATTGATTAAATAGGGGAGGGTAGATTGAAATTCTTCGTCGAGGTGTGCTTTGAATATGGAACAACAATGAGATGAAAAGAAGGTTTCATTTGGCGTTACAATTTAAATATTTTGAAAGGAAATGTCTCGGATAACTGGATTGTGATCTGTGATGACTGTTACCCATATAAATAGTAACGTAAAATGCACAACGCTTACCTGCAGAGTAAATTATTTAACTCAACTTTATTGAGCCTTATTTAAACTGAGCTTTATTTACTTTTGCATAAACCACAGAATCCCCTTCAATAATAAGGACGTAAAAGTTCCTACTAACATATCCAAATGTATGAAAACATATTATACTTTCAAATATTACTGGTAGAGTCACTGCTCTTGTAGAGATAAGTAGTTCCTTGTCCACAATATTTCTGATTTTCTAGGTATTTAAAACTTTATGGTACATAATAAATTAAAAAAAAGTGGTTAAACTGGAGCACCATCTATTATACCTACTACTAACACCAGTTTGCTTAGTCCTTTCTGATGTATCTGTGCGTTTTGCTGATAAATACAGTAAAGACGCGCGGTAAGGAGCCTTGTGCGTCTCCTCCATGTTTTTTTTAATTTTCATTATACCAATTTCAATCGTATTTCAAATTAAATAAAGTTCATATTTTTATAGAAAACACACTTCAAACTCTACTCCTCTCAGTTAGTTGACTGGATATAACATTATAATGTGTGCCTGTCTGTCCGTACCCTTTTCACGGATCAACGAAATAACCGATTTTCTCGAAATTTGGCACAGGGAGACGCATATAAGCCTTACTTTTTATCCTAGTAAACAAAAAAGAACCTGAAGGTTTTCTACAAAACCTTACAGCGCTTCTGTAGGTAAATACAAAATAATCTTGGAAAATTTTAACAACTTATTGGATTGAATAAGTTGTAAAAGTCAACCTTGAATTAATAAAGCTGTTGAAAAGTGAGTTGCGTTTATACGAATAAAAAGTCTTACCTTGACCTTTTATATTATAAAAGCCTTTCATAATTACACATAATTAGACCACTTGTGTTTTGCTTTTTGAATTGGTACAAAAGATTTTCTACGTAATCCCGGAATAGAGGCTGTAACTCTGTGGGATTATCCGACTACAACTCCGACGATATGACTCGTACACATCGGTGTACATTGATGCTTTAGTAAAGTAGGAGTGTGTAACTGTAAAGGTTGTAGCATGCAATGCATGAGTTGTGTGAAGAAGATATTAGAAAGCGAATGTTAGAGGAAGTTCTATTGGTAGGCGGGGCTCTCGTAGGTGCACTAGACTATAATAATTAACGCTCGGTGATCGCTTTCGCGGGAAATTCGCCCTAATACCGCCCCCAAAGTCAGTCTACGCCAAATCGTTGAGGGTTGTTATGTGATACTACGGGCCCATCTGTTTTATGTACCACGTTTTAGCGTACAAGCATTTTCCTACTAATTTGTTCGCGTTTATTTCGGTGTAAATATCGTCCGTATCCGTGGGAATAGTATATTGTGATACAAGGGTGGAAAGTAGGTTATTGCAAACGAGCTGTCATTAATAAGCCCGAGCCGAAGGTGAGGGTTTTTAATGTCACGAGTTTGCAATAACCTTCACACCCGTGTATCACACGACGTTTTTCAATACAGTTGTGGGAAATAGTAATAAACAAATCAAAGAATTACAAGTTTATTTCAACATACATACGTACATAGTAATTAATTCTGAAAATTGAGATAGTTTTTAACATGGAATAACTTGACCACAATGTAGATGGTTTATATTTTCCACTCAATTCATGAAAATAAGCTAACAAAACATTTTCTGAGAATGACTTAGTTTTTTTATGTTTTTTCCATGAAATAAAATTATTGTAAGCCGTCATATATCTTTCTCGAGATTTTGGGGGCAAAATTCCATCTTGCGCAGTTTTCGCCTCAGATAAAATATCTGGTGGAGTTAATTCCATTTCATCATTAGTACTAGAACTCATATTAACAAAAATATAATCAATTTATCACATAAAAAATAAAAAAATTCAGCAAATGGCGCGTATTTACACCTGGACATTTTTTTTTTTTCAACGACTACGGGTTCGTACCTACGCGTATACAGCCTATTCGATTTTTGTCAAATGTTGAAAATAATTAAATTAAAACTGGTAATTAAAATATATAATCAACAACCATTTAAAAGAATTTTGGAAATTCAATGCTAAAACGTACGGATTCATTCATTTTTCCTCGTAAAAAGCCTATCCGATTATATTCTATGTATGAAAACTCCTTGCTACTAAACTTTTTTAATTGACTTGGAAAATTTAAAACTAAACTGCAAAAGTAAGTGTCGAGCTTGTAAAAGTAAGTCACGACCGTGTAAAAGTAAGATGCCTATGCGAAAGATTCAATTTTCGAATCATAACTACAGCCTCTGAAAGTGCGCCATGTTTGACAACTGTATTGAAATAGTACATTACACATCTAGGGCAGTAAAATAAGAAATGTCTCAGATCACATGTAATTGTTGTCCGAGGCGAAGCCGAGGTCAATAAACATGTGATCTGAGGCTTTCTTATTTACTGCCCGTGGTGTGTATACTATTTTTCTCCTCGACGGAGGCGGAAAGCGGCATTTTCGTTTAGCGCAGCGGGAGGAAAATTGACGCTTTCCGCCCGGAGGTGAGAAAATAATATTTTCTAGAATCCACGTTCCTATGTCTATTATATAGTATGCAAGCTCTATCTTTTCTGATTTAATTTCAACCATAGCTAAGAGAAAATAATATGATGTCCCTTTTGGCTATTTGAAGTCCTAGTTTTTTAACAAAATAATGACACTTAAGTACCAATTGGTTTTAATTCATTTTTCTATTTTTTTATCGACTACAAGTTAACCCTTGACTGCGATCTCACCTGATGGTAAGCGATGATGCCGTCTAAGATGGTAGTGAGTTAACCTGCCTAGGAGCATGGCAATTATATTAAACCTATACCATACGGTTTCTACACGGCATCGTACCGGAACGCTAAATCGCTTGGCGGTACGTCTTTGCCGGTAGGGTGGTAACTAGCCACGGCCGTAGCCTCCCACCAGGCCAGACCAGGGAAAATTAAGAAACTATTAATTCCTAACTTGACCCTGCCGGGGATCGAACCCGATACCTCAGCACATCAAGACAACAGCGCTCAACACTGCGGCACGGAAGTCGTCTCTCTAACTTGTCGAAAGTTAAATAAATGGTTTTTCTTTTCTTTAACTCGAATTACAATAATAATTTTCCCGTCTGAATTACGAAACCAACGAATAATATACTACGCATGAAAAATATAACGCATTTAAAGCTATGTAACTCTTTTATGGCAGTAAATTTTAAGGGTATTTTAATCGATTCATCCCTCAAAATAGATTTCTCACTTTTCGCGTCCCTGCAGATAACAGAATAGAAACCAATAATTCCACATCTGAATTCACTTTTCGCCTCATATTTTCGCTTTATTTATATGATCGGGGAAGATTTTATCGTTATTATTGGCCCATCCACCGGTCAATGCCGTAAACCCCCTAATTTTCCACTTCATTTAACAGTCTTATGGTGTATGGAAGGCGCCTCGATAGATTCGGCGTTAGATAGCCCAATAGGGATAACCTCCCCTTTTCGGATTATTGTGAGGTAAAATGTGTACAATACACTGAGTTTTTGCGTGGGCATTGTACTTTAGGAAGTCGTGTAGGAAGTTAAGAATAATAAACTATTGTTATTTGTTAGTAGGTAGGTACCTGTATTATACTCCCTGGGTACCTACTTGTTAATTTTCGGGGATAAAAAGAAGCTTTTGTCCTTTTCTGGGATGCAACCTATCTCTATAACAAATTTGATTAATATCGGTTGAAAAGATGGGACGTTAAAGCGTAGCAGACAGACACACTTTCGCATTTATAATATTAGCATGGAAGTATGGATATGGATTTGCGTAACACCAATGATAGTCCTATAATATACTAGTTGATGCCGCGACATCGTCCGCGTGGATAGGGATTTTTTGGTTCCCGCGGGAACTCTATTATTTTCCGGGAAAAAATGTAGCATATGTGCTATTCCAGACTATAATCTATCTCTGTGCCAAATCATCCAGATCCGTTCAGCCGTTCGAGCGTGATTGAGTAACAAACATACATCCATCCATCCATTTTTTTTTTTTTTTTAAATGTATAGGCCAGCGCTTGGCTGCAATCAGGCTTGCTTGCAAGTGGTGATGCAGCCTAAGGTGGAGCGCGCTTGCCTAGAAGATGCCTATTCACTCTTGATTTGAAGGTACCTATATTAAAAGAGGAGGGGAAAACGGAAGCCGGAAGGGCATTCCATATCCTAGCGGTTCGAATTAGAAACGAGGAAGCAAATCGCTTCGTACGAGCCCGCGGAATTTCGCATTTATAACATTAGTATAGTTATCAGATACCAAGAGGAGAGATACGTAATACTGTGATGTGATGAGAAAAAAGAACTATTGGAACAAAACTTCAATTCCCGCGTCGCATTCACATCCATCTTCAATTTCCCTCGTATCTCATAAAACAATGTCATACGAGTCATCTTAAAACGTGGATCCAATACGTCACACGCAGCCTCCCAATCTGGGGGACGGGAGCGGAGAAGTCAAATAATAAAAAATAAAAATCGGACAAGTATAATATGTCAGAATATGCATAAAGTAGGGTTCTGTATAATAGGATCACTATCTTATATTACAGTTGTTTCCAAATAAAGATACCTGCACAAATAAGTATCACATAAGGGTTAAGAGCGAAAACGCACTACGGACAAATAATTACTATCTGGTGGGCAAGAGTCCTCGCGTACTCTTTTATAAGGAGCACAGACTACCGCGACAGGACGAAATGAATTTCTCCTACGACGCGGGTGATTTGCGTGGATGTTTTGCCCTATCTTGACCTTGCCTATACCACAGAATAGGTAATAGTAGTAACAGAAGAGTTACTCCGCGAAGACCTTTTAACCATCAGCGACTCAGGTTACGTCGTAATAAAGTGCAATTCAGCTCGCACAGCGCTGCGAGTGAAAATAATTAAATACCTACCTCTATATATCTCTTTCTATCGCGTAACTCTTATCCCTTCAGACGCGGCGCGTGTAGCCTTAGGGTTGACTACTTCTAAATTCTTACTATCGGTATCATTACTATGGGTCGGTAATCGGTTGCAATGATGACGACAATTACTTTAAAAATAGATAAAAGATATATTATTATTATGCATAGATTTTGTAGAAACCAAATAGGGATATGGGTTTAACATGCTGCCATGCCCCTAACTGGTTAGCCCGCTACCATCTTACACTGCATCATCACTTGCATACCACATATATTCCACAAGTAGTGAAATATCAATGAATATTTTACACTTATATGGGGTGGAAGGGGGCCCATGCCAGAGTTTACGAGACATAATAATATACCCACATTATGGATTAATCATCATCGACTCATCGGTGGCCCACCAGTCCCACTACTAAGCACGACTCACGAGGCTCTTCTCAGAATGAGAAGGGTTTAAGCCATATATTCCTCCACACTGGCCAATTTCTTGTTGGCAGACATATTAGGGTTTTTTATAATGATTATAGAACTTCAGGCATGTTTTCAGCTTTACACACGATTTTTGTTCACCGTAAATGATATATTTTAATTAATTAAGTTGGAGGTGCGTTCCCAGGATCGAACCCCAGACTTGGAGGCTGAAGTCTACCCATTAGGCTATCACTATAATATTGGATACTACCTATGGTTTATATTTACTTTTGTTTAAAACTGTATCTTGTGTGGATATAAAAATAAAACTACCCACATTATGTATTAATATTAGTTTTGTTTAGAACTCTAAGTAGGTACGTATGTACTATGTACCTAGATAGGCAAATAATACAAACTTACCTTTCAGGGTCCTTAGGAAGTGCAAAGAGCGATAAGTTAGGTCTTAATAATTAGAGTTTAAACGACCTAATGTGATACGATATCGTTTACTGATCTTTCTTTGTTTATCCATAACGAGAACTTGAGTAAAAGTCAAACGTATAACTACGGTCCGCGCGCAACACTCGACTGATACGAGTGCCGTCGAGCGTCCACGCAGCAGTAGTTAAATATCTCAGGTCACGTGACAAGTGAGCCAGGCCTGCCTATACGTAGTGTGTTTTCGCCGTAAACCAAATTTTTTTCGACTCTCATTTTTCATAGTACTTATTATTTACGAAGTACATTGGAATTTTCGTTTAAAATATTATATCTGTATCAATTTCTAATGAGTAAACTAAATTTCAATTCTACAATAATTAGTGTAGTGACGGATAGATGGCCTAGAAGAAACTGTAAGAGTTACTTATTTTACTAAGGATCTCTAAATACAGAAAAGGCACACGGATCCCCTGCCAGTGAGGCGTGCTGAATAAATCCACTGGATTATGTGAACTTATTGTGGGGATGAGTGCCATTGAAGGATGTTACTGTCTGGCTTTTTTATTAGTGAAACCTCAAATCTATGGATGTAATAATATACCTGGACAACCACCCCCACTAGGGGCCCATAGTCCAACTGTTTTTTTTAATTCCACTACAAGTTAGCCCGTGACTGCCATCTCAGAGATCACAGTCAATGACAAACTTGTAGCGGATAAAAAAAAACATAATCAAGCAACCACAGGTTTCCTGACGATATTTTACTTATTAAATTAAGTTAGCTGATTCCGTCCGCGTGGATTGAGGTTTTTTGGTTTTAGATTGAGTGTAGAGTTGGCTCGGGAACTCTTTAATTTTACGGGATAATAAGTAGCCTATGTGTTATTCCAGACTATAATCTCTCTCTGCCTTCTCTGTGCCAAATTTTATGCAGATCCATCCAGCCGTTCTGGCGTGATTGCGGAACAAACATCCATCCATCAAAACTTTCGCATTTTTAATATTAGTATAGATCAGTATAAGAGTATCTACTACCTATTTCTCAAACATTTCAAGCGCCAACTATTTGGGGGCACATATTACCGAATCTTGCTAGTGATGAAGTACCCCCTTTATTATTACAAGCCAAAGATAACATCTGAGCGAGGCATCAATATTAATTTTGCTCTCGACTCCGCGTCGAGGGCTCGATTGTAAAGGGAGGCCTCTTGTAGGCTTTTATTGTTTTACGAAGAACCAGTAATTAATGAAAAAGTACCTACTTAGATCGAAACGAAATTTTCGAGGTGTTCGTTTCGTTTACCGTACCTAAAGAGGAAAAAGTAAACCTTATAGAATCACTTCGTTGTCTGTCTGTCTATCTGTGAACCACATTTTTCTCGGAAACACGTGGAGATATCAAGTTTAAATTAATATTAAATACTTAGGTCTATGGTCCCTTGGAGCTGTAAAAAAACCAAGAAATAATTATATACTTAAAAAAACCGGCCAAGTGCGAGTCGGACTCGCGCACCGAGGGTTCCGTACAAACCTGTAGTAAGTTTTAAATTATTAAAAAAAATTGCTTAAAAATTACGTTTGTTGTATGGGAGCCCCCCTTTAATATTTACTTTATTGATATTTAATTATTTATTTTGAAAGGTAATATACAAGTTAATATTCTGTGAAAATTTGAACCGTCTACCTGTTACCGTTTTTAATATTGAGCAAAAAAATACGAAAAAAACACGTTTATTGTATGGGGACCCCCCTAAATATATATATATTTTTAATTTTTAGTATTTGTTGTTATAGCGGCAACGGAAATACATCATTTGTGAAAATTTCAGCTTTCTAGCTATCACGGTTTATGACATACAGCCTGGAGACAGACAGACAGACAGACAGACAGCGGAGTCTTAGTAATAGGGTCCCGTTTTTACCCTTTGGGTACGGAACCCTAAAAATGGAACTGAATGTGACATATTAATAGTCCGTCAAACGTACCTAGTCCACTGGCCAAAATTGGAACAATGTTTTATGCCTGCTAAGCTGCTAAGCATAGAATAACTAAAGTTTTCGTTTTTATTTTATATTTCATACTAGCTGATGCCCGCGACTACGTCCACGTGGAATGAGGTTTTTGCTTCCCGCGGGAACTCCTTAGTTTTCCGGGATAAAAAGTAGCCTATGTGTTATTCCAGACTATAATCTATCTTTGTGCCAAATTTCATCCAGATCCGTTCAGCTCTTCGGGCGTGATTGAGTAACAAACATCCATCCATACATCCATACATCCATCCAAACTTTCGCATTTATAATATTTATTTGATACTAGCTGATGCCCGCGACTTCGTCCGCGTGGATATACCAAGTTTCATCGAAATAACTTGAGAAATGACGGACTTTTATACAAACTTTCAACCTCTATTTCACCCCTTTGGGGGTGGAATTTTGAAAAATTGTGAAACACGTATGTTTTCATTTCTAATCCGCTGCTCATATACCAAGTTTCATGGATATAACTTGAGAAATGAAGGACTTTCATACAAACTTTCAACCCCTATTTCACCCCTTCAGGGGTAAAATTTACGAAAACTGTGAAACACATATTTCTTCATTTTTAACCGGTAGGTTGTATACCAAGTTTCATCGATATAACTTGAAAAATGAAGGACTTTCATACAAACTTTCAACCCCTATTTCACCCCTTTGAGGGTGATATTTTGAAAAACTGTGAAACACGTATGGCTTCATTTTTAACCGTAAGCCAAAATAAAAAGTTTTGTTGATATAACTTGTAAAACATCTTGAGAAACGAAGGACTTTCATACCAACTTTCATCCCCTATTTCACCCTTTTGGGGGTCGAATTTTCAAAAACTGTGAAACACATATGTCTCCATTTTCAACCCGCAGCTCATATATCAAGTTTCATGGCTATAACTTGAGAAATTAAGGACTTTCATACAAACTTTCAACCCTTATTTCACCCCTTCGGGGGTAGAATTTCGGGATAAAAAGTATCCTATGTCCTACCTCGTAGTATAGGCTCAACTCGTGCCAAGTTTCGTTTGAATTCATTCGGTAGTTTCGGCGTGATGCACGGCCAAGGTACAGACAGACAGACAGCCAGACAGACAGCCAGACAGACAGACAGACAGACAGACAGACAAAAATGAAAAAAATTACAGATTTGGCTTCAGTATCGAATAATGAGTGCCCTCCAAAAAAATTTTTCAAAATATCTTCAATGTACAGAATTGGACCTGTTACAGTTTTATTATAAGTATAGACTAGCTGATGCCCGCGACTTCGTCCGCGTGGTTTAAGTTTTTAGATTCCCGCGAGAATTCCATAATTTTTCGGGATAAAAAGTAGCCTTTGTCACTCTCCAGCTCCTCAACTATACCCATGCCAAAAACCACGTTGATCCGTTGCTCCGTTAACGGAGCCAACAAACCAACAAACAAACACACTTTCGCATTTATAATATTAGTATGTTATTATGATTATCTGCTAGCGATATAATTAAAAAGCATTTCCCCTTCCGCTTTCTATTTTAATGTGTCCTTTGCCCTAAGGTTGCCTGGAAGAGATCGCTATTTAAGCGATAAGGCCGCCTGTTGTGCCATGTCCATTATATTATTATTATTGTTGTATTTATGTTTAAGGTGTACAATAAAGTATATTTTACTTTTTTTACTTTTACTTTTCCCACAATCATACATCACAGCCAGGAATCAAATTCGAAACTTCTCCTATATAAACTTAGCAGTGCAGTCCGCAATTTGAAACAAAAAGTATCTAAGTACCTTCATGGGTATTTCGTAACAACGTCTTAACTGGGTAATTTAAGATCAATAGATGCCAGTTGCTCAGCGCCCATAAGATTGTTTGCTCAATCCAATACGGCACGGCGCGATAAGAGGTATAAATCTGCCACCGGGATGCTGTGTATCTTAATTAATTATATCGTAGAGCCTACGCCGTAATGAGGAAGAGATGTTAACGCGAGATACCTGGAGCCTTTGATTGGAATTTAAGATCGAAACTGCGTGTAATAATTTTCGAATTAATTCTGCCTACCTAGGTGTTCCTTCGTTTTTACCCGACTACTGAACATTTTAACAGTCTATGTATGTAAGTATGCATGTATGTTCCACTCTAGCGCTTAAACTACCGATCGATTCGTTGTTATGGTCCGAGTAGTTAGGCTAGATTTACCACGAACAAAATTTATATGAGACTAGCTGATGCCCGCGACTTCGTCCGAGTGGTTTAAGTTTTTTTGATTCCTGCGGGAACTCCTTAATTTTCCGGGATAAGTAGCCTATGTCACTCTCCAGGTCCTCAACTATACCCATGCCAAAAATCACGTCGATCCGTTGCTCCGTTGCGGCGTGATTGAAGGACAAACCAACAAACCAACAGACAAACACACTATCGCATTTACAATATTAGTATGAAGTATGATGTTACATCCAAAATGTGTCCTCTCTGACTGTTTTTTCTTAGTCGGGTTACAGTTTTTTAAAACTTACTGCTTGTTACTAGATAATGCCTGCGACTTCGTCCGCGTGGATTAAGGTTTTTTGGAATATCCCTTGGGTACTTTTTATTTTCCGGAAGAAAAAGTAGCGTACGTCCTATCCCGGGTTGCAACCTATTTATGTACAGAATTTCGGCTCATTTGAAAAGATGGGCCATCAAAGCGTAGCAGACAAACAGACAGACACATATTTAGTGTAAGTATAGATGCTCGTTTCAACTGCAAATTGAACTAAGTATACTTTTATTGATAGAATCTGGATAGCAGTATCCAATAAACTTAAAGCGTTTAGTATTTTTACGTAGCGGAAGAAAAGTATCTTAAGCAATGGTATCCAACAGTGACACACAAAGTTTCACGCCCAACTTTTTTATTTCGGGAAGTGCGAAGAAAGCAAGATTAACAGCTCTTCCCAAAGTATTCCGTCACTTGGGCCGCCTCAAACCACGCACCAAGAGACGCGGAGCAAAAAGAAGTAGAAATAATAATTTAACAGGCGAATTCCTCTCGAACGAATAAAAGGAATCCCAAATACTTATTGATATAGATAACCAAAGATATCTGTCAGTTTGTCATGAAAATGGATGGAAAGATGCTAATGAGAGCTCGATGACAGTTAACACAGTCGAAATATCGAAAACTATTTATAGAATTATAATAATTCCAGTTTAATGGTTTAAGATATCAAAATGGCGAAATATCATAAAAGACAAGATACTACGTAAATATCACGACCCTCAGCAGTGAGGTTGACGTTATTCATTAAATTCAAGCTTTTTGCTTCCCTGAATATTTTGCGTCATCTACGATATTTTCATCTGTTCCCTCTCGTGTTTCGGTAAACATTAAAAATTTTAGAGGAAACTTTCATTTTGGAATACCCCTGTACAAACTTTGTATCTACGTCTAAAGGCATATACGAATGTCTTTGGTGTTTTTATATCGATGCGACGAATTCCCCCGAACGAATAAAAGGAAATGGCGAAAGTGGGAAAGTTTGAACAATTCGAACAGCGCAGGGCCTAAGGTGAACCCTGCTGAACCCCTGAAAAGTACTTTTGATTCCGCAACGCTTTTGTCTAAGTTGCCTACCGTTCGGACGAGAGTTTCCTAGTTCGATTGCTAAGATCGCGGCTGGATAGACTGGTTAAGCTGAGGACACACTAGGGATTTTTCGTGTCACAACTTTAGAACGTCAGTTCTTTAAGGCAGGATAAAACGCAGGGATCTGGGCTGGAAAAATTATACGTGACGAAAAAGCGTTAAACTTTGTCTCCCTTCCTCCTTCCTAGCGGCATTTCAAACCAGTGGTAGATTCAATCAACGATTTATTAGCACTTTAAAAGTTTATTTAAATAAAAAAACATTATTTATTTTTCTAGCAAAGATGTAGTGAAACAGAGTACTTGGTAATTATTTAATTGTAAATTATTTATAAAAAAGAGCAACCGCCGAGTTTCTTGCTGGTTCTTCTCGGTAGAAATGTCATTCCGAACCAGTGGTAGATTCATTCGACTATTCATAAGCACTTGTAAAAAGTCTATTTGAATAAAAAAAGCTTTTGAATTAGAATTTGAGTAACGAGTACTAGACGAAGCCTACGGCTTCGTCCGCGAGGATTAAGTTTTTAATTCCCGCGGAAACTCTTTAATTTTCCGGGATGAAAAGTAGCCTATGTCCTTTCCCGAGATACAACCTATCCCTGTACCAAATTTCATCAAAATCGGTTAAATAGATGGACAGTGAAACCGTAGCAGACGGACAGACAGAAAGACAGACACAGTTTCGCATAATATTAGTATGGATTGTTAAACATTTTGAACACTCATAAAAAGTTCTCAATGGCTCTGTCGTATAAGAGCTGCGTAATTGCATGTTTAACTGCGGCCGACGAGGTCCCGGGTTCTAGTCCCGGGCCGGGCCATAATAATTAAGAATTGGGTTTATCTGTCTAGAAATTCTCAGTACTAGCCCGTAGTTAGGAAATTGGTGGTGTTTCACTCCCGTGCCTCGGAGAGCACGTTAAGCCGTCGGTCCCGGTTATTATCACTAACATGATAATAGTAGTTAAAGCCCGCCAACCCGCATTGGAGCAGCGTCGTGGGTCTAAGCTCTTCATTCCCACTCTCCTATGAGAGTGGAGGCCTGTGCCCAGCAGTGGGACGTTACTGGGCTGTAGTGGTGCTAGTGGAAAAGAACTTATGTTCTAACGGGATGCCCGACGACTTTATTTGTCTTGCAACTGTCGCAAGTGTGATCATAAGATAAAGCCTCAAAGATACAAGTTGTGATACGGGCTGTTGTGATACGGGGGTTACACGGGACTTACGATTGCGGCAGCTGGGATGGGTTGACGGAAAGAAACGAAGACTTTTGATTAATACTAATTTTACTTTCAAAGTACTTAAGCCTAACTTATTCCTGCGTCAATCTTAGAGCACAGATCTAATGATAATCCTAACCTAATGCTACGTCGATTTTAGACGCAGCGATTTACATTATGACTACCTAAGGCTAACCTAACCTACCCTAACTAACATCCTGCGTCGATGTTAGACGACAGGAATAATGAACGATCTTCTCATTATTACATTAGCTTTTATATCTTACATTTTCATACTAAAATCTAAGCGATGCCTGATGTCACGTTTCTTCGGACGTGATGCAATTCCGTGGAATTCGCTGACTACGCACTGGTACGATGGCCGTTTGCTGGAGGTGCAAGGTTGCGATCTTGCAATGAAAGTGATTTTTCCATGACGCCGTAGGTATACGTAACTCCTCCGCCCTAAGAGAGGCAACTATTTTTTAATGTTAAAAAAATGTTGCCGAGCCTGGTCTTCTAAAATGTTCTCGATACCATTGAGTCTTTTTCATATGATCCTGGGTGGAATTCTTCAACAGCTTCATGAGATAAATGGATTCCTTGACATCCATTAGGAATAGCGATCATCATCATCATCACGGTGTCATCTTCAAACTGAAGTCCGGCGATCATTCGGAAAAAACTTTTCCGGTCATGTGCTATTCTCTTTATTTCTGCGTCCATTCCCCTATATCGTCGAACCACTTCCTTCGTCAAGGTCCTTCTTTCCAATATCTTGTCTTCGAAGATCAACCGTGGATATTCATAAAGGGATCCTCGTTGCAGGTGACCGAATAACTAACCTTCCCTCGTACGACGGTTGTCATCAGCATCCGTTTGCAGTTTAAGAAGAAGTATATTCAGAAATAGCGATATATTTTTTATACTCGGATCATTGTGTAGTCTTGCAGCCCAGATTGTAGGTAGTCTTCTCCAGATGTGGCTTCTGTTTGAATTGAGTTGATAGGTTTTTCTAGGCTCCATGAACTTGATGACGAGTGGCTAATTTTTATTACAGCTGTGGGATTGGGTACCCCGTACCAGATTTTTGCTTCGGTCATTCTGTCTCTATCGTAGACACCAGAATAGTATCTCATTGGTTGCAAGGAATGGTTAGGGATAATCTTGGATTGTATTAGGAATCCTAAAGGATCTTGAAAGAATTCTAGAAATAAAATTTTGTCAAAGTAAAAGTAATTCCTGATGCAATTTGGCGTAATTATTTGATAACTGACAACTAGAGAGTTATTTCAAAAATGGGCTTTTCTTACGGAGCTACGAGGTGATGCACGGTTGCACCTAGTAAGTACCTACTCATTAAGTCCATGGTTTTACTACTATAAACCCTTTCTTTTAACCTAAGTGAATCTTGGATTTTAATTATCTAGCAAATACTATTTCATGACAAGAATTAGATACTCGGACATGTCAGCGTAATTATTCCTACAAAAGGTATTCTTGACCTAGACAATAATACATATTGAATCATCAGCGAAATCAGAAAATATATAGTCAGCATAGCCGGCGTAAAAATTTGACTCTATTATAATGTAATAAACGTATTTAATCATTTTCTATATTTGACGATGTATGATAATTCGTGACCGTAATACACCTACATTTTAAAGCGCCTATCTGTTAGATTACATCGCGGAAATCGAGATTTTTCGAAATATCGAAACAAGATCGAAACCTATTCTATTGGTTGACAATCAAGATAGATTGCCCTAAAAGACTAAAAGGGATTTCTTCGGTAGATCTTACACGATGTGAGACCCTGAAGCCTATTCTAAGGGGTGGCAATCAAGATCGATTACCCTATCCTACTACTACTACCATAACCCAATAAAACCCAAAAGGCTCTTAAATATTGGAATGGTATAAAGGAAATATAGGCTAAATTAGGTATAGGAACTAGCGGAATCAAGGAAGCAACATAAGAACGATTCTGATGCACTCACATGAAATCCATTCCCGTGGTTACTCCGCTCCTTCCAGTCTTGATCTGAAGTTTAAGATCCCCTCCTGTTTCTGCCGCACGCAGGTCCTTTAAAGTATCCTTCGACTGTGCCACTTACGATTGCGGCAGCTGGGATGGGTTGACGGAAAGAAACGAAGACTTTTGATTAATACTAATTTTACTTTCAAAGTACTTAAGCCTAACTTATTCCTGCGTCAATCTTAGAGCACAGATCTAATGATAATCCTAACCTAATGCTACGTCGATTTTAGACGCAGCGATTTACATTATGACTACCTAAGGCTAACCTAACCTACCCTAACTAACATCCTGCGTCGATGTTAGACGACAGGAATAATGAACGATCTTCTCATTATTACATTAGCTTTTATATCTTACATTTTCATACTAAAATCTAAGCGATGCCTGATGTCACGTTTCTTCGGACGTGACGCAATTCCGTGGAATTCGCTGACTACGCACTGGTACGATGGCCGTTTGCTGGAGGTGCAAGGTTGCGATCTTGCAATGAAAGTGATTTTTCCATGACGCCGTAGGTATACGTAACTCGGGGTATACAACTTTGTGCGTGAACCGATGCTCGATACTATCGAATGCTTTTTGTAAATTAAACTTTTATGTTTCGTTATTTGAAAGGCATAGAGTTTTGCCTGTCTAGACGTTTTTTTTTTTGTAATTATCTTAAGCGAGCATAGATACGGTTTTGGTATTAAAAATGTTTTTTTTTGCTTTGTGATTTAAAAAGATGCTCGTGACTTCGTCCGCGTGAATTAGGTTTCTTGATTTCCGCGGATAGAAAGATATTTACATGGATAAATAAATACAAAAGTGTGTTTGTGAGGTTCGTCCTTGAATCATGCTGAAGTGATTTTTGACCAATAGTTTAAGACTATTTAACCCGGAAATTAAAAGAGTTACCCCGGAATTTTGAAAGCCCTATTATTCATCGGGCATTATCTCGTAAAAATAAAAAAAATATAGGGATTTCAAACGAAGACAAAAAACATAAACATCGATAAGAACTTTTCATCTATAAACAACTAAAAACCCATTTTCTCGGGTGAATTTAAATCTCGCGAAGTATAAAGACTTTAGAAACAAATGGCGGCACGGTATGCAGGCTTATGCACTTCGATTGTCTAGCCTAGGCGACGGCCGAGACATGCCTTTGCTAACTTTAATTCGCCTATCGAAAACTGTTCAAAGTATTCAAACTCTAGATGCATGGTTATTCTTTAAAGTTGGGACGAATCTTTGCCTAGACTAGATAGAAGACAAAGTCACAGATAGAAGGTATTGTTTTTTTTATTCCACTACAAGTTAGCCGTGGACTGCGATATCACCTAATGGTAAGCGATGATACAGTCTAAGATAGTAGCTGGCTAACTTGTTACGGGTACGGTAGTTATATATAATAAACCCATACCACTAATCGGTTTCTACACGGCATCGTACCGGGACGCTAAATCACTTGATAGTACGTCTTTACCAATAGGTAACTAGCCACGGCCGGCATAAAACATTCAGAAATTTAAAAAATCCATAATTGACCCTGCCGGGAATCGAAACCGGGACCTCTTAATTTAAAACCACAGTGCTCACCACTGCGCCAGGGCGGTCGTTCAAGTAGATATAATGCATAAATGATATTATTATCTATGCATGATAATTCTACGACTTTCTACGGTTATAATTCTACGATTAGGGTGGATTTACCTTAGATCGTTCGGATGAACCTCAATAAGTAGTAACATGCGTTTATTTTTAATTATGACATTACTCTTTTTGCAGGTACATGGTCTAGCCTGCTATTGTGCAGCTTGATAGAGGTATGTGATATCCATTATCATTATCATGTACAGATTATAATAATATCATTATGAAACTAGAAAATAAAAGTCAATAAAGAAGTCGTGTGGGATCGTTGGACACCCCGTAAGAATGAAAATACTTACTTAAATCAAATTCAAAAATACAATTTTGCGAATTTCATGCAGTGTACGGGAATCGAGCCTGCGACATCTTGCTCACGACGCGGCTTTTTTCTGGCTGAGAAATTGAGAGCTACTTGGGATTATTCAAAGTATTCAACATTAAAATAATAACATGTAAGATTTTTACAGACCGGGGAGGTAATATTACCATCGCTTATCGCCGTGTTGTTTTAATATTGTTGTGCCAAACACAACTAAAATAAGTTTTGCAAGACAATTTGTTGCACATATTATACGCCAGAAAAATCATAAAAGCACCTAAAAGTAACTAACTGGGAATACTTAAAATAAAATATAAAAACTTTTGTAACCATTTCTCTCTCCGAACCCCGAGTACCAGCTAAACATGGCTAAAATTGAATTTCAATTGTAGATTTAGCCGGCGGTATAAAATGAACTAATATTAACGTAGCTCTTTCAGCAGCTAATAAATGTAAATTCCATAGTCGAGAATGACTGGCTGCGTTTACACCGAGCCAAACTTTACACCTCCTTTTCGGCGATTTTTTCAGGTCAGGTTTGTCTTCGCAATATACCTTTGCCCTCCTGCAATGAAGAATACCGAACCTCTCTGCGTCGTATTATTCATCGTTGAGGGTCGTGCCCCCTTTCCATTTCTGTGATCACATAATGGCAGGGGTTTTATTGGGATTATATGCGGTGGGTTCCCAGGTCCTTCCGCATATGACTCGACAGATTAAGTACCTACTAATTCATCTCTCACAGAAGGTTTCTAACGATTAATTATTCTCAGATGTTAGTGATAATAACAGAGCATTCTCTCCGAGGCACGGAGGAAATGAAAAGGCCAAATTCGGACTACTAAATTCGGTCACCCATCCAGTTACAGACTTGTGTCAACGTTGCTTAATAATCGCAATCGACTGATGTGCGTTCGCAATGAGGAACTTTCCAGCCTACGTTCCTTTAAAACATCATAGGTGGCGCTTTTATGCACACTATATAAGTATATGCATAGAAATATGAAGCAGTCGTAATTCCTTCTTCCATGAGTATATGAGAGTGCAAATGAGGCGGTATGTACCTTAATCTTAATCTAATGCTCTATGGCCTGACGCCCTTTGCTCGGATTTTTTACGAAGAAAACTACTCATGTCAATTTATGAAATTTTAGGCCAGGCACTCACTATTTCGTTTTGCGATACGGTTGTGTGATTTCGTCGAATTAAATTTATATCTTTCTGATTTATATCGAACTGCGCGAATTTGGACTCCGATTACCACTGTATATGAAGACCTGGCTATAATATTTGGACACCGATTCTCCTGCATATTGAAGACCTGGCTACGACATTTGAACACCGATTCTCCTGCATATTGAAGACCTGGCTACGATATTTGAATACCGATACTCCTGGATATTGAAGACGACTAATACTAGTGGTCCGCCCCGAACTGAGACCTCGCGGTATCCATAAACTTTTACAGAGCGCCATCTATTGACATCATTGTAAAGTTCTGTTAAAAATACTGAAGCTCATTAAAAATTAAATAATTTCGTTTCCTTATAATATTTATCTAATTTTAGTATTTGTTGTTCAAGTACAGGATTCAAATAATTGATCAAGTTTCAGTCTCAGGCTTTCAGAAAATTGAGAGTTCTGAGGTCAACTTCGGACGTTAGAAAATCTCTACTTTTAAAGCCCCCAATTTTCGTCAATTTTAGGAAAAAAAATTATAAAATATATTTTTGGACTCTATTCCTAATTATCTTTAAAATGATATACCGCAACCCTATGTAACGCTATAAAAAATATTTTACTTCGCATTTGCTTCTATGAAATAAAGATTTTTATAACTTTACTAGCTGATGCCCGTGACTTCGTCCGCGTGGATCGAGGTTTTTCGGTTCCCGCGAGAACTCCTTAATTGTCCAGGATAAAAAGTAGCCTATATGTTATTCCAGGCTATAATCTATCTCTGTGCCAAATGTCATCCAGACCCATTCAGCCGTTGGGGCGTGATTGAGTAACAAACATCCATACATCCACACATCCATACATCCATCCAAACTTTCGCATTTATAATATTTATTTGATAAGCCATATTCGGCTGGAGGTCATCGGTTTACAGTTTACACGATACCCTAAACGTATGAGAATGGATAAATAAATAAATAATTTTTTATTGACCAACAGTTTACACAAAATTAATCAGTAGTAGAACAAATTAACTAAATGCAGTACCTATGCACTGTGTACATACTTAAAAGTAAATGTGGTCAATGGGCCACCTCCTCAGCCTGTGCCACAGCATGAAAGGTAGGTATGTACCCACCGGACATACCGCAACGCTGATTTTCAGGAGGGGCCGAGACGTCACGGACCGTCACTGTATATTACAAGCTACTCTTAGTACAAGTAAATAAATAAAATATTTAAAATCAAAAACAAAAATATAATCATCTTAATAAATAAATTTGCTTAAAAAAACCAACTTTAATTAGTGTTTATTATACTAAGCCTTCACTACTACCCGTATAACCAATCAAATCAAAACAGGGAATGCTTAAATATTAAGTGTCTAAAATTAAATTAATAATATGTACCCTGAATAAAATAAAAAATAAAAAAAACTCAAGATGAATTCACGTAACACACTGATAGATACACGAAATTGAGCTCTAATTTAATGCTGTTATGGTTTATTTTACTTTGACGCCGCACTTTTACGATTTGATCGGCCATTCTTACATAATCGGGGGCTGTTCTATAGCAGAACATGAAGATAACAATCATGCGGCCAATATGTATAAAGAATATTTTTTATTGACTTTTCGAGTGGCTGCGGATGGACTTCATCACTTTATCTCATCAAAATGTGCTTCAGAGATGAGAAAAAATATTTCAAATATTTATTCGATGCAAACACGAAAAACTGCAAATCAAAAAAGTGAGTGACTGGCCTTAGTTTTCTTCGTAAAAAATCCGAGCAAAGAGCATAGAGGTACTATACCACCTCATTTGCACTCTCATATACTTGTCTTATATAGTGTGTATAAAAGCGCCACCTATGATGATTTAAAGGAACGTAGGCTGGAAAGTTCCTCATTAGGTTACTCGTCCCTCGCCGAATAATACCTACCATGGGCCTGTCTACCTTGCTCGTTTCGGTGTGAACGCGGCCAGAGCGCCACCCTCCGTTCGGGAACAGATAAATATTTACACGGCGGCGATCTGCCACACTCGAGTTTAAAATTCTAATTTTATTGAAATCCCGCGGAGTAATGACGTTTGAGCGAGGTTCTATTGCTTTTCTGATTTAAAACATTTATTTCAAAATTAGTTACGAATACCTATTTAATCACTCAATCCAAAGAGGAAGGCAGGGCTGGGCTTTGGGCTTTAGCATCCAATGACCACTCATTGGATGCTAAAGCCCAAGATGTATAGAAGTGGCATTACTTAACTAAAGGCATATAATATTATGTCTCAGTTACTTAATTATACCTAGTTGATGATCCTACTAAAAATTGACACAAGTATTAGTAAATGTTAAGCTAATCAAGGAAACAAGAAACTTGATTTGCTACAACCTGCTTAAATGACTGCCTCGTTGGTCTAGTGGTTGGCATGTTTGACTGCGGCCGACGAGGTCCTGGGTTCGAGTCCCGGGTCCACGTTAAGCCGTCGTCGGTCCCGGTTATTATCACTTACATGATAATAGACGTTAAAGCTCGCATTGAAGCAGCGTGGTAGGCCTAAGCTCTAATACCCTCTCTCCTATGAGAGTGGAGGCCTGTGCCCAGCAGTGGGACGTTAATGGGTTATAGTGGATGTATGAACATAAACCTTACGACTAAGTTTAAACAAAAAAGTGAGTTCCTTCGAAATCGCTTCACTGATTAAACATAAAACCAAGCAATCAAGAAAATCCCTTAAATACGTTACGAGAAAAAAGACAAACATAAAAGGGCCGCCCGCATCCAAGACAACAAACAAAAAGAAATTGACAACAATGTCAACAATGTCAATTTTACCCCACCCATTTGGGGGGGGGCAAAGATGGGGCAATGCGGTCGGAATGGAGAATTCCGTAGCAATGATAATAATGATGTATTGGACTGGTCCATACGTGCGGCAACATCAAATTAGGAAGCTTTATTTTCGCGTTGACGTTTTGCGCTCCCAGTTTTTGGAGATCCGCAATATGTACTGCGGAATAAATTAATATAAATATTAATAGACTAGCTGATGCCCGCGACTTCGTCCGCGTGGATATAGGTACCAAGTTTCATCGAAATAACTTGAGAAATAACGGACTTTTATACAAACTTTCAACCCCTATTTCACCCCTTTGGGGGTGGAATTTTGAAAAACTGTGAAACACGTATGTTTTCATTTTCAACCCGCAGCTCATATACCAAGTTTCATGGATATAACTTGAGAAATGAAGGACTTTCATACAAACTTTCAACCCCTATTTCACCCCTTCGGGGGTAAAATTTACGAAAACTGTGAAACACGTATTTCTTCATTTTTAACCGATAGCTTGTATACCAAGTTTTATTGATATAACTTGAGAAATGAAGGACTTTCATACAAACTTTCAACCCCTATTTCACCCCTTTGAGGGTGAAATTTTGAAAAACTGTGAAACACGTATGTCTTCATTTTTAACCCGCAGCTCATATACCAAGTTTCATGGCTATAATTTGAGAAATGAAGGACTTTCATACAAACTTTCAACCCCTATTTCACCCCTTCGGGGGTAAAATTTACAAAAACTGTGAAACACTTATTTCTTCATTTTCAACCGGTAGCTTGTATACCAAGTTTAATCGACATAACTTGAGAAATGACGGACTTTCATACAAACTTTCACCCCCTATTTCACCCCCTTAGGGGTGGAATTTTGAAAAACTGTGACACACGTACTTCTTTATTTCTTACCGTTAGCCAAAATAAAAAGTTTCGTTGATATAACTTGTAAAACATCTTGAGAAACGAAGAACTTTCATACCAACTTTCATCCCCTATTTCACCCTTTTGGGGGTCGAATTTTCAAAAACTGTGAAACACGTATGTCTCCATTTTTAACCCGCAGCTCATATATCAAGTTTCATGGCTATAACTTGAGAAATTAAGGACTTTCATACAAACTTTCAACCCCTATTTCACCCCTTCAGGGGTAGAATTTCGGGATAAAAAGTATCCTATGTCCTACCTCGTAGTATGGGCTCAAATCGTGCCAAGTTTCGTTTGAATTCATTCAGTAGTTTCGGCGTGATGCGCGGCCAAGATACAGACAGACAGACAGACAGACAGACAGACAGACAGACAGACAGACAGACAGACAGACAGACAAAAATGAAAAAAATTACAGATTTGGCTTCAGTATCGACTAATGAGTGCCCTCCAAAAAAAATTTTCAAAATATCTTCAATGTACAGAATTGGACCTGTTACAGTTTTATTATAAGTATAGAAGTATAGATGATAGATGCCTGCGACTTCGATAGCGTGGATTAAGTTTTTTAAAATAAAAGTTGGGCCGTTAAAGTGTAGCAGACAGACAGACATACATTCCCATTTATAATGTTAGTATGGATATGCTTACGATTCGTTGTAGTTAAAATCCTATATGTTGTGGGTATTTATTTGTTGTGTTCCTACAAAGTTTTTCATTATCACAACACTATAGTAAAGAGCTAAGTCTGACATCTCAATGTCAAAATGAGAGAAGTGATAATTGGCTAGATAAATCCATTTATTATGGTCCTAGTCAGTAATACAAAGTTTACACCGTCTTGTGGCGCTTGTATTGTAATTTTAGGTTTTTAATTACGGAACCACTGATCGAAATAAGCTCACGCTTGCCCCGAGTATAAAGTCAGAACGATAGACAATTGGTTTGTGCGTATTCGTGCTGTTTGCTCAATAAAGAGAGATTAGGCCTATTGAGAGTAGATTAAGTCGACTTAGCAGGATTTGTGGCGACCCCTACTGTTAGTAAATACCTTTCGCCATGTATCTTTTACTAGTTGATATCCGCAACTTCGTCTGCGTGGATTAAGGTTCTTTTGATTCCCGCGGGAACTCATTAATTTTCCGGCATAAATAAAATAAATAAATAAATCGTTTATTTGCTTATTTATTTGCTTACACAAAAAATTAAATTACGAGATTAATTACTTAAATCATTCTAAAAATTCTTTGAGCGAGTAAAAACCCTTGTCTATGAGCCATTCATGCAGCTTTTCGGGCAATCTGTTATGTATACACTTGAACGGACATACATACCTTATCAGTTTCGGTTAAAAAGCGCAGTTCTGGATGAAGATAACCGCGGGAACCAAAAAACCTAAATTCACGCGGACGAAGTCCCTGCGACTTTAGCTAGTTAAAAATAAATTAAAAACAAAAACTAAACACTCATAAAAGGAGACGGTCCAGATTTGTATGGAGCGTCGGTCCGGTCCTTTTACAAGTAGAGAAATGAAAAAAAAAAAAATACTAAACCAGTTTTGGTCGTTCAAATCTATGAATGCATCGTAATTTCAGTGGTGTAAATATTTAATCTTTCCACGATAAGCAACACTAAACAGGAGCGGGTAACAATGGCGGATTCATATTTTTTGACGTTTTCTGTCAAGTGTCAACACAACACCGCAAAAACCGTAGGGAAAAACACGTTACTTTGACAGTGACTGTCAGAAATTACATTTGATACATTTCGCGCCTACTGCCATCTCTATGGCTAAAGGATGCCATCTTGGAAACGTATCGAAAACTTGAAATACATTTTATTTTATTTCTCGTTATTTACTTTAATATTCTCAATTATTATATTTTAATACAATCTATGTATTTTCCTCTATTCATGGTAGAGTGTACAAAGAGTACACCGAAGGTGAACCTTCTCCTTTAGTGCCAATTTTGGCCACTGGGCCAGATGAGTTGAAGGGACTATACCATAGAGCATTAATTTGGTAAGTACCGTAAATAAATGATTTATACGTTACATATACTAAGTACATATACCTTTAAATATTAGGCTGCCGCGTAATGCATTTCAGCGATAGGTGTAATGCTGTGACATGACAAACCATACATCCAGCCCACAATTAGGTCACCTAGGACATTAAACACGTCAATACCAAACGCCTGCTCCATATATCTGTAATAGCATACACCTAAATATATTACATGACTATTAAGTAAATAGGAAATCATTGAAACTTTTACAAGAAAGAAAAATAAAAATGTAATCAAAAAATGTAGGTGTACATACAAAATGTAAAAATAAGTATACTGTAACCTAAGATACACCTGTATGTCCTACATATTATAAACTAGTTGATGCCCAAGACTTCGTCCGCGTGGACTAAATTTTTGATTCCCGCGCACGTGTTTCCTGCCACTTAAAACTTAAGTACCTTCAAGGCAAGATTGAATAGGCATCTTCTAAGCAAGCGCGTTCCAACCTAGACCTCATCATTGCTTTGCACTAAGCATGATTGTCGTCAACCGCAAACCTATCAAGCAAGAAAAAAAAACCTCCTTACTTTTCCGGGATAAAAAGTAGCCTATGTCCTTCCCCGGGATACAACCTACCCTCAAGATTGGTTGAACAGATGGGCCTTGATAGCGTCAGATAGACAGACAGACACACTTTCGCATTTATAATATTAACCGGATAAATTGAATATCGGGTATTAATGTGAAACAGTCATAAACACCTGTACCTACTCTGGTGGCGTTGCGATTGATTTTGTCAACAGCTGTAATTACTCTACTGTTTGCCGAACAACAAAAACGGCAGACAATCAAGAGTATCAAATAAATTAAGTTGATTGTATCCCGATACGATGTGTCCGTCCGTGCAAATCGAATCTTGTCCGATACAACATGGCCGCCGAGTACAATATTGTCAATGAAAATCAATAAAAAATCATGTTTCACGGTCGAAATTATTAATCAATCTATTTTTAACATCATGACAAACTCTCTGGCGCAGTGGTGAGCGCTGTCTTTAAAGTGGGAGGTCCCGGGTTCGACTATCGGCATGGTCAATTCAGGAATTTATAAGTTCTGAATTTTCTCTGGTCTGGCTTTGGCCGTGGGTAGGCCCTACCGGCAAGACGTGCCGCCAAGCGATTAAGCATTCCGCTACGATGTCGCGTAGCTAAACCGATTAGGGGTATGGGTTAATTATAATTGCCATGCCCCTAACAGGTTAGCCCGCTACCATCTTTGCCTGCATCTTCACACTATCTGATGAAATCGTAGTCAAGGGCTAACTTGTAGTGGATAAAAAAAATTATAGAGAGCTTAGCTATTTGATATATAATAATAGGTACTTATTGTATTTTTATTAAAGAAGAACCGCCGAGTTCCTTTATAGTTCTCCTCATCAGGAATGGCACTGCGAACCAGTGGTAAATTTACTTAACTATTCAAAAGCACTAATAATATTGTAAAACTTGATTTAATAAAAAAAACATTTAAATTAATTTCGTTCGTTAATGAATGAGACAATTGTTTTGGCTAACCGATACACACACACCCATACAAACTATTAACCGCACATACAGCAAACAAAAGGAATTCTCATATCTAAAATCTCTATATAAAAGTCATAGTACGATGTAGTTTGCAATGATTTTCTCCAATCCCATAGCATAATGTGCGTTTACTTATCTCGGCTGTCTCATTTCCATACAGCATCCAGTACCCTTACTCTGAGATTGATCGAATTTAAAATACGGTCTCAATAAGTGAGGTGAATTACATATGCATCAAACTAAAATGAATCTTAATCTTATTAATTTAGAGCTCAATTTCGTGTATGCATTCACAGCTAGCGCTCCAAACGATACGTTTCGAAATTTGAATCGGTTGCACTGAATTTGTGGCTTTAAATCAAGAGTTTTTGGGTCCATTTTAGTTTGACTCAAATGTGATTCACCTCACTTAGTGAGACCGTATTTTAAATTCGATCAATCTCAGAGTAAGGGTACAGTTAACCTCAGGCAGATGCGTGGATGTAACGAACTGTTAACAGTTTAAAGTAACAGAGGTGCACTCATAATAATTATGTGTGAATATCATGTTTTCTGCCTACGTGAGTCTGAACTCCCCGAGGACTTAGTCAGTTCTCGCTTTAAAGCAGTTAATGTAAAAATATTCTTAAATGTACTTTTGTACCTGACTGCGTCCTTTTTTATGCAACGCAAAAACGAGGGGTAACGCAGGCAGCGTTCTGGGCACATTGCCTCATTGCAGCGGTTTAGATGTTTAGATTTTAATGTATTTCGTAGTTTTAATTTAATATTTTTAAATTAGGATTTAAAAATAATTTACATGTCAAAATGTGGAATTAATAAGCTTGACTCAAATAAATTATCAAAATATTAAATATTTTTAATATTTTTTATTAATGCATATTGAGAACCAAATTTTACCTTCAACCTTGATCATGAAGATATGAATACTGATAACCTGGTCATTTATCTCAGAAAAAGGTATGAAATAGAGTACCTGCAAGGAAACTTGCACGTCTGCGCAATACTTAATCGCTGCAACAAAGCGATATAAATCTTCAAGATAATTGTGCAGCAATGACAGGCTGCGATGCAAAACTATATATTTTGTGGTGAATTATGTGAACCCGTACATTTGAGAGCAAATTATTACGACACTTGCGATGCCGGTCAGGGCGCTTACTGTCAACGCTTTAAAGCAATATTATTTTAACCTTGTTTCAGAATTATAATCCTTATTTTAGGGACATCAAGGTACGTCATATAACACGTCAATTTTATAATAATATTGCTCTAAGCTATGATAGTAATCCCCCAGGTTATCAATCTTTATCCAATTTCCTTGCTGTCGGCTAACCGTGAGTCATTGCTCATTAGAATGATCTTTACTGCCATATTATACTTCTGTGAGATAAGTACTACGTACTTAGGAATCTGCCTCGTTGGTCTAGGGTTAGCATGTTCGAATGCGGCCGACGAGGTCCCGGGTTCGAGTCCCGGGTCGGGCCATAACAAGTATTGGGTTTTCCTGACAGGAAATTCTCAAGACGGCTTAACGTGCTCTCTCGGAGAGCACGTTAAGCCGTCGGTCCTGCGCCTGATCTCTCTCCCGTCGTGTCGGATTTTCGGTCCCATCAGACTATGAGAGTAAATGAACAGAGAGCATACACAAGTGCACTCTCTGTTCATCACGGTCGCCTAGGGACACGAGACCTATCGATTATGATGTCAAATTCTTTAAACCTAGTGTATCACCGCCATTTTGAGATAATTAATTTAGTTACCTGCGTTATATACCTATAGATAACAATAATATGAGATCATTTAGATTTGGAGAGTGTGTCAAATACCCTAAGTTTGCGCAGCTGTAGGCGAACCGAGTGGACAGACAAACATTCATTAGCAGATTAATTGTGTCTGCTAATGGTATACTTTGCGTCGAGTGCTCCGTACACAGGTCAATCTCGGAATGTGTATTGTTTACGGTAATAAGCATTTGTTATTCCTAAACGATATTATAGAACCACCACGTTCAACTGCGGCCGACGAGGGCCCGGGTTCGAGTCCTGGGTAATTGGGAATTTTTAATTTCTGAATTTTCCCTGGTCTGGCCTGGTGGGAGGCTTCGGCCGTGGCTAGTTACCACCCTACCGGCAAAGACGTGCCGCCAAGCGATTTAGCGTTCCGGTACGATGCCGTGTAAAAACTGAATAGGGGTATGGGTTTACTTTAACTGCCATGCCCCTAACAGGTTAGCCCGCTACCAACTTAGACTGCATCATCACTTGCGATTAGGTGAGATCGCAGTCAAGGGCTAACTTGTAGTGGATTCAAAAAAAATATAGTGTATCAAAATATTATGTAATAGCTGATGCCCGCAACTTCGTCCGCGTTTATAGAGAGTTTTGAAAATGCCGTGATTTCTCGAGATGCTATAGGTATGGTTAGGTAAATTTCGCCAAAATCACTGATGGGCTGCATAAGTGTAGCAGACAGACAGACACACTTTCGCATTTATAATATTAGTATTGATTAGAAGATGGCTGTGTATATTAGGGTTTTGAAAATGCAGTGATAATTCTATATTTAAAATCAATAAAATGGTTTTATTAGGGACCAACAACTTATAATGGAACATAATATGAAATAATATGACGATGAGAATCATTCTTGCAATAAATATTATTGGTCAAAATAAAATAATAAAACTCACTGCCCCGAAACATTGTTTAAGAAAACGTAATAGAGATGGGCCATCGAATTATCGATAAATCCAAATGACTCACTCAGTGCCATCCATTCTTCGATTCGTCGCGCACGATCGCTCCCCAACGGACGTAATGCGCTCCGAATCTGGATGCAATCCAAACTAATAGTTCGTGGACAATACTATCGATATAATGGCCCGACCAGACACAATAGAAGTCGATTATTATTATGATAAGTGCAATATTTTTGTAATGAAGATTATTTTATTTAAGTTAGATTATTTAAGTATTAAAAGAAGTTATCCACTAGTGCTACTTTCATTCATATCTTATAAGGTGTCAAGTTTGGACAACGCGACGCCTCGTTGCGCAAATATACAATAGAAAAACACCGAAAAAATAAGTACGTACTAGCTAGTTACCTTACAAAAATATTTAAGTACACGAAAACCATCAAAGTTTTCGAGATTTGCTACACGTACTTGTGGTATACGAGTACTTAAACGCTGTGCGTACACTATTAATTCAAACGTAGTGTGCACTTACCATGATGCATTCTTGTCCATTAAGACGATACATTACGCTTGAACTAGATTATGTGCTGCGTACATTTACTGCCAGGATATATCGGCTACGAGGTATCACTGGAGCTATATGGAATTAGGTCGATATAATAGTGTCATTGTTTTGAGCACATCTCTAGAGCAGTACTTACTCGTACTTTATAATATTTAAGATTTAGCAAGTAATCAAATAAAGAAAAATAAATAATGATCTTTATGGATATTAAGTCGATTGACTGTTATTAAAATATATTTTATAACTGATTTTAAATTATCTTTTGTTGTTTTTTTCCATTTCCTATACAAATAAATAACAATTATTTATTACATAACATGATAACCTGCATGACTTGATCAGTTTTAAGTTTTAAAAAATCTCATAGGAACTCTTTGATACTGCGAGATAAAACGTAGCCTATGCCTATTCCAGAAATGGTAAATACTCTTTATCTTTCATCAAAAATGGTTGAACGTACTACTGCTAATGTACCTACTACTACTATTCCATAACAATACGTACAATACGTACCACTCTTTTCAAGAGGAAAATTGCAATAATACCCAACAAAAAATGTATACAAATCAGCAGAGAAATTCAGGCACTTACCATAGATGAATAAAACGATTTGTCCATAATGGAGTTACCCACGTGTGAAGGAGGGAAGTTAAATAAACTTGGCAAGCTGTAAAAAATCACGGGAGGCGATGCACCATTATTGATGGGTTCGCCATTTTCAGTTCGGATATCGTTTATAATATTTTTTGTCGCGCGCCACTGTCCACGGCGGCGGTGTGTACACTTGCATGCATAAGTGAAAACTTAATCATTTATATAATAATATAATAAGTAAGCGTGGAAAGTGTCAGAGAAATCTATGTCTCACATTGGACACACAAAGTGGGTTATTACTTAGAAAATATTGACATTTGATGGCCCACTGTTAGGCACACTAATCTCGTACAACTTTCCACAGGCTTTGGTGGAAAGTCGTAAAAGAAATGTGTAGGCTTTGTATGAGGGATCACTGCGACTTGGTTGTTAAGAATCTCCCAACGTAAGGTGTGTTTGGAGATTCATAACAATTTTAACCTGGATTTGCTGGACAAATACCTACCATATTTTAAGTAAAGGCTAAAACATACAAAAAAAGAACATACAAAATTCTTAGATTGACGGATATTTTGACATTAGATATGTGAATAATTTTTGCCATAGCAATTTACCTCTAATACCCACCCAATTATCTTGAAAATTTATTAAAAATGTTGAATAGCACAAATACTACAGCTCTAAATTTATATTTATCACGATACCATTCCTATTTAAATAGTAGTAGGTATTTAAAAAAAAAATATTAACATTTTGTTTCCGACTGTACATAGGCGTCACGGCCCAACGGCAAGGGTTGATAAATCGCAACAATTTCAGAGTGCATCTAACTACGACCTAAGATTTATCTTTCGCGGATGACACGTCATTTTTCTAACGTGTCACGGCACAGTATGCGTGAGGTGATGATGGTTTCGACGGCCATTGTGATTACATCTCAATATTTGTAAAGACTAATGATTCAAGCGTGAAATTTACGATGGGATAATTTAGACATGCATCTTTCTGTCTTCAATTTACTGTGACTGACTGAATGCTTTAAATGAAAAATGATTTTTTTTTCACGTAGGACAACTTGTGTCACTTATGAAACGTTAAGACTCTAGCACCGGTTCGGAAAAATGATTCTACTGAGAAGAGCCGGCAAGAAACTCAGCAGTTGCTCTTTACTTAAAAAAGAAAAGGAGACAGTACAACTCTCCGCTTTTGTGGAAACCGGGCTTATTTAGAGTAATCACGTATTATGGATTGAGCTTTTTTAGTTCCCGCGGTAAAGTAGCCTGTGTGTTATTTCAGACTTTAATCTACCTCAGTGCCAAATTTCATCCAGATCCGTTCAGCCGTTCCGGCGTGATTGAGTAACAAACATCCGTCTATACATCCATCCATCCATCCAAACAATACAGATTAATCGGTTTTTACACGACATCGTACCGGAACGCTAAATTGCTTAGCGACGTCTTTGCCAAGGTGGTAACCAGTGACTAGTTGTAACCACGGCTGTGTCATTCTCAATATAGTAAAACTTTTTGCATTTATATGCAAACCTCACTTCTGATTTTAAAATAACCCATGCAAAACAATGAACATTGCGATTCAAGAGACACGGTTCATTAATAAGATCCGCTCCCGAGAAGAGCTTATTCAAATCTGTCGCGACACGCTCCTTAGCGCTTACACGTCCTTACTCCTTGCTCCCCGCACACACATACATATAATATGACTCATGTTCATGTTAATTAGGTGAAATGCACCTTGAATATATTAACGTACTTACAACTTACTAGTCCTACACCAACAGCCTAGTGGCACAGTATAGACTCAATGTATTAATTAATCAATATTATTTTTTTCAAATTAGGTACACTGTATACTTATTGAGATCCAATAACTTTTTTTTTAGAATTATTGTAGTCTGAAAAAACGCTTTTTCTTTAATTCTTTTTATCTACCACTTGAGATCGCAATCAGGGGCTAACTTTTAGTGGAATAGAAAAAATTTCATACCTACCAAAGTGTAAATGCGAAGCTAGAGTCTTTTTATAATTTAAGAGGATATTTTTTAAGCTCATTAGTTTCATGGGCAAAGTCGCAGGCAAGGGATGGTGGAACATACAACAGTCGCAATACCACCTACATGGGCTTATTGAAATCCCATGTGACGCGCGGCAAAGCTGAGACTAAATAGTGTAGATTACATAGAAACACCATCAGCGAAGAAACTTAGCGGGGAAATCTTCCGCGCCCTCGACGCTGTCGTACCTCAAAAGTGATGTGAATCATGAGACACTTAATATCGATAAATAATAGTTTCTGGAATAAGTTGCATACAAAGTTAATTGCGGGAATTTAAAAAAAAAAACGACGCGGATGAGTCGCGGGCATCAGCTAGTAATATTTTAAAATCTTTTCAATCTTTGCCGCCCACTTCGTCACACTCTTTAATTTCGATGTGACAAAAATTACATAGAGTACAAACTCTTGATGGCCAAAATTTACCACTGGAAGAAAGATTCAGATGCTCAGGCCCTAGATTTGGATTAATTAATCATACTAATACTATAAATGCTAAAGTGTGTTGTTTTGTTGGTTTATTGGTTTGTTGGTTTGTCCTTCAATCACGCCGCAATAAACCAACGGATCGACGTGTTTTTTGCATGGGTATAGTTGAGGACCTGGAGAGTGACATAGGCTACTTTTTATCCCAGAAAATTAAAGAGTTCCCGTGGGAATTGAAAAAACTTATTCCACACGGACGAAGTCGCGGGTAACAGCTAGTTTGACTATAAAAGCCACAAAAACCAATTACGCGGTAATAATTAAAATATCACCATTGATTTCAATTATCAAAGTAGTAAAAATAAGTAAAGGCTTGAATACCTACCTACACCACCTAGCACCAACTAGTACCTACCTAATAATATACAACAGTGTATTTTGAAAATATTATAACGTTCCACTTTTCTGATGAACTGAACCAAAATTTGAAACGTATGCAAGAGCTAACGCTTTGATCAACTAATGGAAAATATGACCTGGATTTTGCTATTCCATATTCATGCTACTATTGCGGATATTTTAATGCCCTAAGTGTTTTTTTTGAGTTTACATAAGTCATAAGTCATAAGTCATAAGTCATAAGTCATAAATATTTATTCAATTTAGGTAGATGCACTACACTTATTGACGTCCAGTTACATAAAAATATGATGGTGATAATCTGTTACGGTATCTTAAAACTAAAGCTACGAGGGTTCCAAACGCGCCCAGGTCTGAGAAGAGATAATATTATGTAATTCACCGATATTCATGTTCAGAAAGTTAGGCGCAGGTTAAAAAGTTGACGTCAATAGTTATTTAGTTTGTTTTGAAATCAAAAAATTACGTTAGTCTAATGAAGTTTTACCTATAGTTAATTTTAAGTTTAAAAACCACAAGGACCTAAAATTGTTTAACGTAATTTTTCCACACCAAAAGTGCCTTTTTTAATAGAAGTCAAGTAAAATACTATTTTAGGTTGAAAATAAAAATACAATAAATATATTTAGTGCCACCGATATTAATGATTATTTTTAAAATTTAAACAAAATAAATTAAAATTAAATCAATTTCCATAGCATTTGATTTTATAGATCAAAAAAATATATAAATTTATTCATGAAAAATAGAACGCTGTTGCACTTTATCGATGAAACATTATTAATTCATCAACATTTTATCGACAAAGCGCGTCCCTACACGAACAATGGTTGGTCGCACATTATTTGTTACGGATTTGTTCGGCGCGCCTGTCGGATTCAATTATTCATGGAATAGTTCATAATAATGTATGATCGCTCTCTCATTGCTCCCCGCCCGCTCGCTGCTGCTTAATGCGAACCATTCGCCAGACATATTTTAAACATGAACGTAAATCATTGAAAATTATACTTGGGTAAGTTTTACTTAAATTACCAAGCAACACACGTACCCAAGTATGAACTTAAACTCAAAGTATATTTACTCAAAATTGGTACCTACAAAGTACACCTTCTGAAAGTAACCTATGAGTAGAATTTTGCTTAGTTTAATTTTTGCTTATTCTAACCTGGGTCCGAATTTCACCTAGGTGGCAAATTTAATTTAATTTCTCGATTTCTCGGCGGAATTAAGTCTTTACTTTGTTGGTGCGAATTTACGTTAAAAATACAGAACGTACACGCAAAGCTCAGGTTTCTAGATCCAGTAGTTTAAATGCGTTATATTCATCGGCACGTAGGTACTAGGTACTGCATTTAATTTTAATTGAAAATAAGTATAGATGATGGAACAGAGATGGTACATGCGTAGGGTTATGTTTTATGAGTGTCTGTAGCACAGAATACATAATAGGCCGGCCACTGTTGGTTTATTTTGCCATTTTCCTCAAAAAAATACCGAACAATTGGTTTTAAGAGTTTGGTTGCTTTACATGAATGATATTGTACTATATATATGTAAATAACTATAACCCTCCTTTTGGCTTAGTCGTACTCGAGTAAAAAGCAGGCTCACCCGCATGGTAGAAGGTTTCCAAGGGACTTTGATTCATTTATCAATGGTTTGATTTATTCACGAACATTTCATAGGTAGGTACAGGATTTGAACTCTCGCTTTGACACAATAACCGAGTTGTATCATTAATATCCATCACAGTTCACGGGGTGACAGCCGCCCAATCAGCGCTTATCACGGCGCCAGCGGGCATTAGATTACAGCGGCGACTGTCAATAGCGCGCACTGAGCGACAATCACTCAGCTACTATCGAGCGTTGTCAGCTCGCTCGCCGCTTTGTTTGCATGCCTCTTATCGCTGTTGCACAACACATGCCAATACACTTTATATACGTGCTGGAAACTGTGCTTGACATAGATTTGCATTCATTCGACGATAAAAATGCCCCAGGTACGTGTTATAAGTACTAGGTGCAAGAGGTTAGTTTTTGACTTTAGTCTTTGTATAATCCAAAGTTACTATAATGCTCACACAAATAAATCAGTGAATTAATCAGTCATCATAGTCAAGCTCGCTTTTAAAAGAGTATAATATCTAGAAGTAAAAACCGTCATTTTATTAATTAAAAATCTAAATTATTGCATACAATAATTGTAGCTCCAAAATAATCAAGTTGTATCATTAATATCCATCACAATTCACGGGGTGACAGCCGCCCAATCAGCGCTTATCACGGCGCCAGCGGGCATTAGATTACAGCGGCGACTGTCAATAGCGCGCACTGAGCGACAATCGCTCAGCTATCGAGCGTTGTCAGCTCGCTCGCCGCTTTGTTTGCACGCCTCTTATCGCATACATTACATGCCAGTACACTTTATATACGTGCTGGAAGCTGTGCTTGACATAGATTTGCAGTGATTCGACAACATAAAGGCTAGTTTTTGATTTAATTTTGACGATAATACCTAGACCAATATGTACCAAAGCTGCGGTAGTTCATATAATATTAATGCATGCCAAATGCAGCTGTGAAGGACGAGTGTTAACTTTATTATAGGCATGCTCTATGAAGAGGATTCAAACCGAGCTCAAGGGCCAAACTAATAATAACTAAATCATTCATTAATTATACTATATATAGCTCGATTACCACTCACTGACTCATTGACATAATTGTTCTCCTAGAAAGAGACAGGAAACGATATAATGATGTAGGGGAGATGTGTTCGGGTGCGGGATTCGAGTGGGGAAAAATTATGACATTTCGGAAAAACAAGATGGTGGCCGACGTGATTCTTGTAACTCTTTTGTTTTCCAACCGATTTCGTTGCAACTCGCAATTATTGAAGAAATTAGGAAACGATCAATAGAAAAAGTGGAAAAAATTGGAAAAACAAGATGGCGACCGAGCTGTAGTGCTTTAAAATTTTTGATTTTTCGACCCCGAACCGCGGCGCCACAGATCCGAAACGGCGTGGTCCAGCATGATAATTTTTTCTTTTTTCGACTACAATTATCCTGTATTATGACAGAATAGGAGTGGTTTTTATAAATTCAAGATGGCGGCTGTCGCGGCGGCCTTTTTGTTTGAGGTACGAAAAAACGCAATTTTAAAATTCAAATTTCTCACAGTTGGCAACGTCGGAGCGTTTCGACTTCTAGGGGGCGATTGTGTGTACAGACTCGAGGTATGGATTGGGGAAAAAAAATTACCCCATTTCTCGAGAAATTTTCAAGATTTATCCCAAAAATAAAAAAATCGAAATACGGACTTTTTGCAAAATTCGAGTACGAGCAACCACGTGTCCCACTTGTGCGAATGACATTTGGGTATTTTCGTCGCCGAGGTCTGGCAACACTGGAATTTATCAAAGTAAAAGTGATTTTCGACATGGTCTTTTTTCAGGGGCCATCATTTCGGCTGGGTGCGAGCGAGATGAAAAATTTAAACGTCATCAGGAGCGGTATATCCTGTTGTTTACGGGAAAACTATAAAGCTATGTAAAATGTTTCTGTGAAACGAGGTGGCGGCCATTTTGTATTCTTTTTGTGTTTTTCAAAATTTCGATCACGTTTTTGAGGCAGTTGGCAACATTTGGGAAAGTTGATATGTATGGATCGATTGTGTAACTAGATCGGCAGTATCGAGATATCTAAACAGTGTTGCCAGATTTGGGGTAGTTTTCGAAATTTTCCCAAAAATGTCCTCCTGTAAAATTTTGTATGAAAAATTTTTTTTTCACTGATGGCTTCGTATACACGTCAGAAAATTAAACTTGAACAAAAATATGGAGACAGCTGATGATTGAGGATTTCGGAGACGGATAAAGAGCACGGCCGAGGTATTGAAGATAGGTGGGGGGTGCTCGACCAAATGTCATTCGAAACTTCATCCAAAAGACAATGAGCTGAAAAAAAATTCAAAATGGCGGATTTAAGATGGCCGCCATACAAATTAATTTGGTGTCCATCTCAGAAAGTATAAAAGATGAAAGAGTAGTTTCTCGGCCAAAGATGATCAGGACGAGAAGATCTATTTAGCGAAAAGAAAAAAATTCAAGATGGCGGAATATTTTTTTTCATACCAAATTATATGGCGATTAGGACTCATTGACATAATTTATTGTTCTCCTAGAAAGAGACAGAAAACGATACAATGATGTAAAGGAGATGTGTTCGGGTGTGGGATTCGAGTAGGGAAAAATTATGACATTTTGGAAAAACAAGATGGCGGCCGACGTGATTCTTGCAACTCTTTTGTTTTCCAACCGATTTCGTTAAAACTCTCAACGATTAAAGAAATTAGGAAACGATCAATAGAAAAAGTGGAAAAAATTGGAAAAACAAGATGGCGGCCGAGCTGTAGTGTTTTCAAATTTTTGATTTTTCGACCCCGAACCGCAGCGCCACATATCCGAAACGGCGAGGTCGAGCATGATAATTTTTTCTTTTTTCGCCTGCAATTATCCTGTATTTTGACAGAATGGGAGTGGTTTTTAAAAATTCAAGATGGCGGCTGTCGCGGCGGCCTCTTTGTTTGAGGTACGAAAAAACGCAATTTTAAAATTCAAATTTCTCACAGTTAGCAACGTCGGAGCGTTTCGACTTCGTGGGGGCGATTGTGTGTACAGACTCGAGGTATGGATTGGGGAAAAAAAATTACCCCATTTTTCGGGAAATTTTCAAGATTTACCCCAAAAATAAAAAAATCGAAATACGGACTTTTTGCAAAATTTGAGTACGAGCAACCACGTGTCTCACTTGTGCGAATGACATTTGGGTATTTTCGTCGCCGAGGTCTGGCAACACTGGAATTTATCAAAGTAAAAGTAATTTTCTTTTCTTTCTGAAATGGTCTTTTTTCAGGGGCGATCATTTCAGCTGGGTGCGAGCGAGATGAAAAATTGAAACGTCATCAGAAGCGGTATATCCTGTAGTTCACGGGAACATTATAAAACTATGTAAAATGTTTCTGTGAAACCAGGTGGCGGCCATTTTGTATTCTTTTTGTGTTTTTGAAAACTTCGATCACGTTTTTGAGGCAATTGGCAACATTTGGGAAAGTTGACATGTATGGATCGATTGTGTAACTTGACCGGCAGTATCGAGATATCTAAACAGTGTTGCCACATTTGGGGTAGTTTTCGAGATTTTCCCCAAAAACTCCCTCCTGCAAAATTTTGCATGACAAATTTTTTTTTTCACTGATCGCTTCGTATATAAATCAGAAAATATAACTTGAAGAAAAATATGGAGACAGCTGATGATTGAGGATTTCGGAGACGGGTAAAGAGCACGGCCAAGGTATTGAAGATAGGTGGGGGGTTCTCAAACAAATGTCACTCGAAACCTCATCCAATTGGCGGTGAGTTGAAAAATCTCCAAAATGGTGGATTCAAGATGGCCGCCATACAAATGTCATCAGTGTCTGTCTCGAAGAGTATTAGAGATGGAATTGTGGTTTCTCGGCAAGAGATGATCAGAACGAGGTCTATTTAGCGAAATGAAAAAATTTCAAGATGGCGGAATATTTTTTTTCATACCAAATTAAATGGCGATTAGGAACTATAAAAGACGTCATTGTTCTCCAAGAAAGAGACAAAAAACGATACAATGATGTAGGCGAGATGTGTTCGGGTGCGGGATTCGAGTTGGGAAAAATTATGACATTTCGGAAAAACAAAATGGCGGCCTACGTGATTCTTGTAACTCTTTTGTTTTCCAACCAATTTCGTTACAACTCGCAATTATTTAACAAATTATTTAATGATCAATAAAAAAAATAGAAAAACTTCGAAAAATAAGATGGTGGCCGAGCTGTATTGTTTTCAAATTTTTGATTTTTCCACCTCGAACCCCGGCGCCACAGATCCGAAACGAGGTAGTTCATGTCTAAGAGATATTATGTTTGGGTGTGGGATGGGAGTAGGGAAAAATTATGACATTTCGGGAAAACAAGATGGCGGCTGATTTGCCGAAATGAACCGATCGAAGCATAGAAGATAGATGGGGGGTGCTCGACCAAATGTCACTCGAAACTTCATCCAATAGACAATGAGCTGAAAAAAAATTCAAAATGGCGGATTTAAGATGGCTGCCATACCAATTTATTTGGCGTCTATCTCAGAAAGTATAAAAGATGGAAGAGTGGTTTCTCGGCAAAAGATGATCAGGGTATGTACGATACCCTAAACGTATAAGAATGGGCAGACGAAATTGAGCTCTAATTCAATGCTGTCATGGTTTATTTTACTTTGACGAAAATATTTAACGTTTGATCGACCATTCTTACATGATTGGGGCCCAAGACGAGGAGGTATATTTAACGAAATGAAAAAAAATCAAGATGGCGGAATATTTTTTTTCATACCAAATTATATGGCGATTACGAACTTTAAAAGACGTCATTGTTTTCTTAGAAAGAGACAGAAAACGATACAATGATGTAAAGGAGATGTGTTCGGGTGTGGGATTTGAGTAGGGAAAAATTATGACATTTTGGAAAAACAAGAAGGCGGCCGACGTGATTCTTGCAACTCTTTTGTTTTTTAACCGATTTCGTTACAACTCGCAATTATTGAAGAAATTAGTAAGTGATTAGTAAGTGATCAATAGAAAAAGTGATAAAATTGGAAAAACAAGATGGCGGCCGAGCTGTAGTCTTTTAAAATTTTTGATTTTTCGACCTCGAACCGCGGCGCCACAGGGTACCAATCATGTAAGAATGTCCGATCAAAACGTTAAAGTTCGTCGTCAAAGTTTATAAACCATAACGGCATTAAATTAGAGCTCAATTTCGTGTATCCATTCTTATACGTTCGAGTATCGTTCATACCTAAACGTATAAGAATGGGCAGACGAAATTGAGCTCTAATTCAATGCAGTTATGGTTTATTTTACTTTGACAAAAATCTTTAACGTTTGATGAACAATTCTTACGTAATAGGGGGGCTGATCCGAAACGGGGTGGTTCATGTCTAAGAGATAGTATGTTTGGGTGTGGGATGGGAGTAAATCCATATTTAGGGCTCCCTGGGATTACAAAACAGGAAACTGATACCTACCAAAGTTTTAAAAAATCAGCGCCATTTTGAAATTCTTTGTTAATTGACCGATTTCGTTCAAAATCGATATTTAGGACTCCCTGGGATCACAAAACAGGAAACTGGTACCAAAATTTTAAAATATCAGCGCCATTTTGAAATTAATTGTTAATTTACCGATTTCGTTCAAAATCGATATTTAGGGCTTCCTGGGATTACAAAAAAGGAAACAGTTACCAAAGTTTAAAAAAATCAGCGCCATTTTGAAATTCTTTGTTAATTGACCGATTTCATTCTAAATCGATATTTAGGACTCCCTGTGATCTCAAAACAGGAAACTGATACCAAAGTTTTAAAAAATCAGTGCCATTTTGAAATTCTTTGTTAATATTATTGACCGATTTCGTTCAAAATCGATATTTAGGACTCCCTGGGATAAGAAAGCAGGAAACTGATACCAAAGTTTTAAAAAATCAGCGCCATTTTGAACTTCTTTGTTAATTAACTGATTTCGTTCAAAATCGATATTTAGGGCTCCCTGGGATCACAAAACAGGAAACAGATAAGTACCAACGTTTTAACAAATCAGCGCCATTTTGAAATTATTTGTTAATGGACCGATTTCGTTCAAAATCGATATTTATGGCTAACCACATCTCGTGAGCTGCTTTAGCAGCTCGCGCACAGAGCGAAACACTAGTATATATATATATAGCACAGAATTCTAGCTCCAAAATAGCCAGCGGTGACTGTCAATAGCGCGCACTGAGCGACAATCACTCAGCTATCGAGCGTTGTCAGCTCGCTCGCCGCTTTGTTTGCACGCCTCTTATCGCTGTTGCACAACACATGCCAATACACTTTATATACGTGCTGGAAACTGTGCTTGACATAGATTTGCATTCATTCGACGATAAAAATGCCCCAGATACGTGTTATAAGTACTAGGTGCAAGAGGTTAGTTTTTGACTTCAGTCTTGTATAATCCAAAGTTACTATAATGCTCACACAAATAAATCAGTGAATTAATCAGTCATCATAGTCAAGCTCGCTTTTTAAAGAGTATAATGTCTAGAAGTAAAAACCGTCATTTTATTAATTAAAAATCTAAATTATTGCATACAATTGTAGCTCCAAAATAGCCAAGTTGTATGATTAATGTCCATCACAGTTCACGGGGTGACAGCCGCCCAATCAGCGCTTATCACGGCGCCAGCGGGCATTAGATTACAGCGGCGACTGTCAATAGCGCGCACTGAGCGACAATCACTCAGCTATCGAGCGTTGTCAGCTCGCTCGCCGCTTTGTTTGCACGCCTCTTATCGCATACATTACATGCCAGTACACTTTATATACGTGCTGGAAGCTGTGCTTGACATAGATTTGCAATGATTCGACAACATAAAGGTTCTAGATACATACGTACTGAAAAAGGCTAGTTTTTGAATTAATATTGACGATAATACCTAGACCAATATGTACAAAAGCTGCGGTAGTTCATATAATATTAATGCATGCCAAATGCAGCTGTGAAGGTCGAGTGGTAACTTTATTATATATATGAGATTCCGGAAACCCTGTGTCCACTAGTTTCGCTAAGTTACCTCGAGAGCATTAAGCGTGCTAGACATCGCTATTCGTTACCCGTCGATTCAAACAAAACGGCAACCTGCCTGGTACCTGATTAATAGCATTGCACCGTCAGTCGGCGTTGCAATGAATACGGAACACGGTTCACCCCCGATTACGTTTGTCGATCAAACGTTAAAGATTTCCGTCAAAGTAAAATAAACCATGACAGCATTGAATTATAGCTCAATTTCGTCTGCCCATTCTTATACGTTTAGGGTATCGTACATACCTAAACGTATAAGAATGGGCAGACGAAATTGAGCTCTAATTCAATCCAGTTATGGTTTATTTTACTTTGACGAAAATCTTTAACGTTTAATCGGCCATTCTTACATGATTGGGACCCAGATCCCGATATTTAGCTCGCAGATGGAGAAAGCGTGATAAATGACCTCACAGCTGGTTGCGTTTGGATTTTGCACTGTTGCAACGCGCAGTTGCTACATTTGTAGGCATAGATTAAGAATCACGTGATTCAATCAATCAACATGTTTATTTAAATGGGTCTACACACTTTTTGAACGTCAATTAAAGAAACGTGATGTAACAGCATCTTAAAACTAAAGCTGGGAATCCAAACTTGCTTGGGAATCAAAAAAAAAGTATCCACGCGGACGAAGTCGCGGGCCTCGTCTAGTTACCAATTCTATAACAAAATTCCACAACCTATTTTAAACTTGCCTATACACAAATTTAAGAAATCCATTAGAAGAATGCTCCTGAAAAAACCTATTATACTGTTGAAGATTATGTAAAGATTATGTATTATACTGTTGAAGATTATGTAAAGATTATGTATTATACTGTTGAAGATTATAAAAGAGCGTGGATTTGACTCGTTCCAGCAATGCTAAGGTTACTTTTGTACACATTGATATAATAATTGTAAAGGATTTTTTTTTAAAGTTTGTATACATACATACTTTCCCTTTTTCCGTTTTGTACGGTTAAGAATAAAACAGACTTATAGGTGAGAGTTTTGTGTAGGTGTATAAGCAAAATTAGAGCGAAAACACACTAGGGACAAAATATCTTACTTTTAGTATAAGAATAAAAAGAGCAATCACCGAGTTTCTTGCTGGTTCTTATGAGACTCGGTAGGAATGTTATTCCGAACCAGTGGTAGATTCACTCGACGATTCAAAAGCACTTTTAATAAGTTTGAAAAAAATATGAGTTTGAGTTTTAGTTAAGTACAGTTATACGCAATCTTACATAATGAAATCAAAATAATCAACACCCACCACAGCCCATTAACATCCCACAGCTGGGCACAGGCCTCTACTCTTATAGGAGAGAGGGAATTACAGCTTAGACCCACCACGCTGCTCCAATGCGGGCTTTAACGACTATTATTATGTTAGTTATAATAACCGGGACCGACGGCTTAACGTGCTCTCCGAGGCACGGGGGTGAACACCGCCAACTTACTAAATCCGGGCTAGTACTGAGAATTTCAAGTCAGAAAAACCCAATACTCAATTATTGCCCAACCCGGGACCTCGTCGGCCGCAGTCGAACATGCTAACAACTAGACCAACGAGGCAGTCTTGCCCACTACATGTATATTATTATACATTATTTAATACTCCCACACACGTCATTTCTAATACTACGAGTACATAATCCATACTAATATTATAAATGCGAAAGTGTGTCTGTCTGTCTGTCTATCTATCTGTCTGCCTGCCTGTCTGTCTGTCTAGTACGCTTTCCCGACCCATATTTTCAACCGATTTTGATGAACTTTCGTACAGAGGTAGGTTATATTTCGGGGAAGGACATAGGCTGTTTTTTATCCCAGAAAATTAAGGATTTACCGCGGGAATAAAAGAAACAATCCACGCGGACGAAGTCGCGGTCATCATCTAGGTACCAATAAGTAAAATTATACGCCGTCTTACTTAATGAAATCAGAATAATTATTATAAGTACCACTCATTACCAATATAATCATCGTAGCCCATATCTCCCGATCAGCGCGGAATGGAGACGCATCGCCTCCAGACAACACGCGTAATGACTATCGTCTAGTATAGACGGTGTTATTTCATATTAGACGTTATCCTGGACGGACGTTATGCAGACAAACGGGCTTCATTACAACCCCGGCCGGCACATTACGGGGCACCTATGTTTGCTGCAGATTTATCGACTTATTCGCCCTTTTAATGGATGTTTTAGATCTGCCCCCCGATTTTGTAAGGAAATCGTTATCGTAACTATTTGTCAATTGTATAATTCGACCTGTTTAAGGAGTTCATAGATGCCTTCAAAAATCATGTATGAACTCCTAAAACAGTTCGAGTAATACCTACGTTTTAGGCTGTCAAATGATTACGATATACACAATATATATATATATATATATATATATTGTGTATATATATGCACAATATGCACAATTGAAATGCAATATATATATATGTATATATATATATATGCACAATATGCACAATTGGAACTCTGTTCTGCGATACAACGATTTCGGGTGCGCTATAGAATACGTGAGCGTTAATTTCATTTAAATGAGGATGAAAGGAAGGAGGTGTAGAGGAGAACAGATATAGTTGAGGACCTGGAGAGGGACGTAGGCCTTTATCCACGCAGACGGAGTCGCGTGCGTCATCTAGTATGTATATATTTTAAAACATTTTGGTACAGAATTGGTGGTACGGAATTATTACAAAGGTGGTTAAAAAGGCCTCACTCTCGATATCTGGTATATTGTGTCACATAGTGAACCTATGTATAGAGCAAGGCATATTCCCAAATGCCCTTAAACTATCGATAGTTAAGCCGCTTTTTAAAAAAAATGATAGGTGCGATGTTAGTTGCTATCGTCCGGTCGCTTTAATACCTATATTTGCTAAAGTATTTGAAAAAGTAATTTATAAACGCCTAAACAATTATATTGAGGAAAATTGTATTCTAGCAAAAGAACAGCAAGGATTCCGTAAAAATAAATCTATAAACATGGCAATCTATGACCTCCTAAATAAAATCATGACATGTGTGGATAGGAAAATACCAGTGGCTGCTTTGTTCATGGACATGACTAAGGCGTTCGATTTTGTGGATCACGGGATTTTATTAAATAAACTAGATCAATACGGCGTGAGAGGAACAGTATTGGACCTTCTCAAGTCGTATCTGACGGGGAGATCACAAATCACCGAAATTAGTAAAATTTGTCCATATGATTTTACAGAAAGGGTATACCGGTCTACATCTAGACATGTTCAATACGGTGTTCCACAGGGAAGTGTTCTGGGGCCTTTGTTGTTTCTATTATATATAAATGACCTTCCATCAGTGATATCACAATCCATGGTACTCTTTGCTGACGATTGTACGGTGATATTCGAAGGAAGTGATATTACAAATTATGAAATGGAAATGAATAAGTCCTTAGGTCTCATAATTGAATGGCTCGAGAACAACAATTTAAAAATTAATCTAGAAAAAACCAAGGTAATGCAATTCAATTGGGAAAGTTGTAATATGTTACATTGTGATATAAATTATATGGGAACACAAATCGACAAAACGGAAGAGACTAAATTCCTGGGCATAATGGTAGATAACCAATTAAAATGGAGACAACAAGTGGATAGCGTTTGTGCAAAACTATGCAGATTCTCTTATGCCCTCTATAAACTGAATAAAAGAGCCAGTATACATACACTGCGTATCGCATACTTTGGTTACGTAGAATCTACTCTTAAGTATGGGATTATGTTTTGGGGAAACTGCACTGATCGCGAAAGGATCTTTAAAGCCCAAAAAAGGTGCATAAGAGCAATTCGGAATTTACATTGGACAGATAGCTGTAAGCCACATTTCATAGAGCTGCAAATTTTAACATTCCCTTCACTCTTCATCTATGAAACAGCTGTTTTTGTCCATAGTAACCTATCATTATTTAAAAATTTGCAAAATAATAGACTTCCTCTGAGGCTACGTGTGCGGCCATGGAAAACAGCAAAAATGAGAAAAAGTATATTTTGTCTGGCCATCACCGTCTATAACAAGCTATCCAACGATGTTAAAAAAATAACTAATTTGAGCAGCTTTAAAAAATCATTGAAGCTATTTTTAAATAAGAAAGCATATTATTCAATAGATGAGTACCTCAATGATCTGATTAAATAATTTTATTTTTAAACTGACATCTAATGACAAAATGTAACTGACATTACTATACAAGGTAGGATATACATATAGTTTAACTTCTTGATTGTGCATTCCATGAATTATAATTTTATTTGACATTTGAACTTTGAATTTGACATTTTTTTTTTTTTTTTTGCTTAATTTGACGTAAAGGCCTCATTATTACTTTTTTGTTAATATAGAATAATCAAGACATATTAATAATACTTATTCTAAGCTTTTTCGAACTTTCCTCAGACTCCAAAGCGGCATTTCAAATGTATTTTGTGGTGTGTTAAATAATTAAATAAGGTTATAAAATTGTTAAAAAAATCCTTTTATGATTTAACTAAGTAGGTTTATAAAATTAAGATTATTAAGATTAAGGTATTTTTATAAAATTAAGATTTGTACACCACACTGTGGTAGAATAGGAGCACTTTAATTATGTATTCCACCTCATTTGGACTCTATTCACAAATAAAGAAATTGATTTGATTTGATTTGATTAGAATAAATTAAAAAAAAGATATAATCCAATTAATATAACGATGGCAGATCTATCTCGTTGATGCTCTATAGAACATAATAATCTATCGAAAGTATCAGCACAATCAAAAGCACTTGTAATCACTTGTAAGGTACTATACCTAATCGAAAAAAAAAAATTTGAAGGATGGACCAAAATAACAATCTCACTTTAGCATTTACAACATTAGTAGAGACATACTTTCTATTAGATACAACTAGCTGATGCCCGCGACTTCGTCCGCGTGGTTTAAGATTTTTTGATTCCCTCGGGAACTCCTTAATTTTCCGGGATAAAAAGTAGCCTATGTCACTCTCCAGGTCCTCAACTATACCCATGCCAAAAACCACGTTGATCCGTTGCTCCGTTGCGGCGTGATTGAAGGACAAACCAACAAACAAACAAACTTTCGCATTTATAATATTAGTATGATTGGTAGTCGCTTCTAAGGTTGAATACCTTAACCTTACCTACCCTTATACTCCAGCGGGTACTTTGAATAATATTGTTAGCTCCACGGTCCATCATTCGAGGCCTATGTAAATGTAACGGAATTGAGTTTACCACGCCCCATATTATCTTTACCTAATCCTAGCCTACTCCACCCTGTTCTAATGCCAAATGATTTCTATAAAGGTGGATTTTAACCAAAAGAGCGAATGCCATCCCCCCACCATCAAATTGTCCTTGTATTAACAGTGACAGAGCATTCTTTCGTTGTACTATCTTCGTTTGTGGATTTTGTGCAATGCTCTAAGAATGCTCGAATGTATTGACGAATTATAGTTTTTGTACTTCCCTGAAGACGAATTGTAGGTTTAAGCTGATGATGATGTTGACGTAGACATATATACAGTCATAGAAAGTAAGTGAAAGTAAGTAAAATTACAATAAAAATGTTAATGCAAAAGTTGACATTAATATAAAGCGTTCATCCTATTCTTGGTGAAAAAAACAAGTAGTTAAAACAACTTCAAGGAAATCTTGCTCCTTGTAACATCGCTTATGTAATCTCTCGGCTGCGGAAATGAGCTCGCCAGCTTTATAAAAACTACATTGCTACTATGTTACTACTAGAAATGAATGCTAGTAAATTATGTTGTTAAATGTTAGCTCATTCCGTTCATAACGTCTTAACACTAGATATACCTACCCGGTTTCTCACGAGTGGTTTTCTTCTAGGTATTACCAAAAACGTTGAAAATCAACTATTTCATAGTTGAACGATTGATTATGAGTTTTTTGAACCAGATAAGGAGTTCCGCCTTCTCCGAACTGTTTATCAGATCTTCATTCATGAATCGAAGTAGGCGTTACTTTGCGGAAGTCCATGAGAATGAATGAACCAGAAGCACCAATGCAATGTGGTGCTGTGCTGCTGCGAATTGCTGGGCGGTGGGTGTTCGCATGCTATTGGTGAAAGACACGCACTGTACCACATAGATTTGTCTGCTGTGGCGGATTATAGCGAATCAGACCTTCATTAAATTTACATGTGGCTAACCTGACGGAAATAACCTTTCTAATAAGATAAACATTTTCAAAATAAGTTGTGATTCGACGGAGTTATGAAGTAAAATCGTTAACAACCTTGTTAAAAACTTTAATCCTCTAACCCGAAGGAACTCCATCTGATTTCGGTATAAATAATTATATTTCATATAGTAATTAGGTTAGGCTAGCTAGCTTTAAGTTCTATTGTATTGTTTTCAATATTTGGGGCCATACTGCTAACGCAATACTTAAGCAATATTTTACTCATATAATGACAGTTTGACGTCACGTACCCTGACGTTCCTAAATTAAGGATTATAATTCTAAAACACGAAAGTTAATAATAAAGAAACAATATGGCTTTAAACGTTGGCAGGATAGTCCCAGGTGTTCCCAAGTAATCAAGGTAGTGTGTGCACCCTCATTCAAATTTTCTGTTATTATTTACTTCACTAGGTTGCCTGGAAGAGATCGCTTCTCAGCGATAAGGTCGCCTATTGTACAGTTTTTCATAATTTCTTGTTTTGTTTAAATGTGTTTTTTTTTGTGTATGGTGTACAGTAAAGTATATTTTCATTTCATTTCCCAGGTTTCATTCAATTCCGTATTAGCACAGAATAGGTAATAGTACAGTGGTATTAGTTTCAGCGTGAAGCCCTAACAAACAAAAATATTATTAAAAATTATATTTTTAGGCTCTGTGTTCAAGGAAATCTTTATTTTCTATTTATTGAGGAGCTTAGTCACTCAGTGACGGTGTCGCTCCGTAGATTACAATAACAAAGAATAGTACATATCTAACTTAATATTTTCGGACTAATTAATTATAAGTACAATAATTTTGATTTATCGCAGACAGGAAATGATAGAAAGTTAATACAAATACTTAAACTACTATCCAAAATTCCGAACATGCTATTCGTACAATCGCTTAACTAGGTATAAGAAAATTACATCTCCTGCCCTAAAAACTACATTACAACCATCTAAATATTAGAATAAATTAATGCTTTATACAATTATTATTAAATATTGTCTTCTTCTTCTTCTTGAGAAGAAGAAGAAGACAATTATTATTAAATATGCTAAAATCTAAATATTATACTAACTATAAAATAAAAAAACAAATCCCTATATACCTACCTACTAACAAAAAATATAAATAAAACCACCCCTGGTTGCCCCTGGGCATAGAATGAGTACTAAAATGATACATCAATGATTACAACGGTCTAGGAGCGAGTACCTACTTTGAATAATGTTGTTAGCTTCCTTGGTCCATCATCCGATGCCTATGTAAATGTAGTGGAATTGAGTTTGCTGCGGCCCATATCCTTGCCGGCCTTGTTCTAGCAGGAATTGGCTATTCTGTGCCGTTGAACTTTTTTTTATTCTGTCAATCCAAAATCATAAAATGGCATTCTAAAAAGGTGATGGGCTGAGTATTGACATAATAATTTCGTGTTTTTGTGTCGGACATATCTTCTAATCTTATCTATCTACATAATAATATTGTTAAGTGTAAGTTTGTACCTATATATTATTTGAAAGTCACGCCACAATTACTGAACAAATATTTTGGTTGAAATTTGGATTAGAGATCTAAACTAATATTATAAATGCGAAAGTTTGGATGGATGGATGAATGGATGGATAGATGTCTGTTACTCAATCACGCCAGAACGGCTGAACGGGTCTACATGAAAGTACACAGAGATAAATTTTAGTCTGGATTAGCACATAGGCAAATTTTTATTAAGGCTATTTAAATTAAGGAATTCCCCCGGGAACCAAAAATGTTAATCCACACGGACAAAGTCGTGGGCATCAGCTAATACCTTATAATCTGAATTAACACATAGAGTACATTAATAATCTGTAACATAAAAGAGTTCCAGCAGGAATCACAAAACCCTAATCTACTTAATCTAGTAGATAACTTATATACTAACTTTTTAAGGCTCTGTATACTAGAGTCTTAATCGAATAAAGACCTAACCGATCCCATAGAATGCAGTACACGGCTGTCGCCGCGAGTGGAGAGGCATTCACGAACTAAATCGCGAATACCTACCGCACAAGTACAGTACATGCACAAAGCCCCGCACTCGCCGCAAATTGAGTTACAAAACGATTCCATCCCGTCCGCTCGAGCGCTCCTCAAACTTTCACAAAGGATTTTTGTTAGCACAACAAAATAATGCCACCGTTGGGGAAAGTAACGTGCATTAGCCGTAAGGAATTACTTATTTTTATTTATGGTTAAATCTAGGTTAAGAACTTCCCAATAATCCACTAATTTATCTTTATAGCACGACTTTATTCGGATAAAAAATATATTGGATCATGTAACGGTCCAAAATAAAAAAAAAAACTTTTGCTTATTAAATTGGAAGTGGTAAATTACTTTCTTAAAAAATAGGCCAAAATATATTATAGGTATCTGCATAATATCAAGAATGAACAGGCTACGAATTTGAATTTGAATTTATACTCTACCACGCTGGCCAAATTCAGTACTACACACATCTTTGAGATCAGGAAAGCTATCTGGCATAAAGATTTACCTCACAATAAAGTGTCTCTAGTAGCTTCCTGGGATTCGAGCCCCTAACCCTCGAAAAGGAGGCCGAAGTCTTAACCTGTTTTCACGTTTTTACCATAGTCAATAAATAAAAAACCGGCCAAGTACGAGTCGGACTCGCACACGAAGGGTTCCGTACCATCGTACAAGATTTAACACTGTGCTTTTTCAATACTTTCGTTGAAGAAACAAGAGAGGCGCTCAAAAATCACGTTTCTTATATCTCCACTTTACTTTATATTTATTGTTTTATGCAACAGCTCTGTACATTTTTCACCTTTCTGCCTATTACGGTTCATGAGATTCAGCCCGCTGACAGACAGACGGACGGACGGACTGCGGAGGTTTAGTAATAGGGTCCCGTTGGCACCTATTGGTACCTACTGGGTAAGGGACCCTAGAAAATAACATTTGCAGTCATAGGCACTGCCGATAGAAGTGAAAACGAATATTAAAAATAATAAAAAAAAAAATTACAACATGTAATTGTAACATTGTTAGCAACAACTCGAGCATGTCGGTGCCGGTGACGCGAATCCACAAGTTTACCCCCTACCAAAAAGTGCTCAACGCGGCTAAAGAAGTTTTCAGTTCAATAAAAGATTGAAACTTTGGGTGCCGCTGGTCGCGTGGCACCAGGTGACGTCAGCTCATGTTCGTTACCGCGCTTCATTACGACTCGCCCTCAAGGGTGAGGGTGAGAGCAATCCTCGGAGCCATTGTGACACCTGCTTTGACTTCAATACGTAAAATCACATAAATGCACCTATTTGGTGATGATTTTTTTGTTTTTTATCCTTCAGAATTCAATCACACTAAAAGTAACGCGTTACAACACTCTTTAGATTTGATTGTCAGTACCATTAATGACTGCCTCGTTGGTCTAGTGGTTGGCATGTACAACTGAGGCCGACGAGGTCCCGGGTTCGAGTCCCGGGTCGGACCATAATTGAGTATTGGGTTTTTCTGTTAGGAAGTTGGCGGTGTTTCACCCCCGTGCCTCGGAGAGCATGTTAAGCCGTCGGTCCCGGTTATTATCACTAACATGATAATAGTCGTTAAAGCCCGCCAACCCGCATTGGAGCAGCGTGGTGGGTCTTTAAGCTCTAATTCCCTCTTTCCTATGAGAGTGGAGGCCTGTGCCCAGCAGTGGGACGTTAATGGGCTGTAGTGTAGTGGACCTGAACCATTGTCATATGGTGCACATGCTGAGAAATCAAGGCTGTCTTAGATAAGGTTTTAGGATTAGGTAGTTTTAGATTTACTAACATTAAGTTATTGTGTGTGTTCTTACTAACAAAATTTATGATCTTTATGGTCGAATTAAATTTTTATTTTATTTATTTATTTATATGTAGCTTAAGGAGCCGCACATACCAGTGCGACAGGAAAGACGTCCTTCTAAAAGTCTGTTTTGTCCCTCACTTGTCTATCAGAGCTATAGTGGTCGAATGCATCTGTCTTCTACATCTGTCTTCTACGTTTGCACGGGTGTTTCACTAATTTTGACTAATTTGGGTACTAAGGTTGCATCTCGGGGAAGGACATCAGACTTTTTAGGTTAAAAAATGTAAAAGTTCACGCGGAATTTTTCGCAAACCAAGTTACACGGATGAAGTCGAAACCCCACCCTACATTTATGCACATTTCTAATTATTTAATTACAATACTTTTTCAAATTATTTTATACGCAACAAAGGACAGAAAGTAGGCTCTAGGCATGATTGTCGTCAAGCGCAAGCGTATCTCACAATAAAATAATTAAAAAAAATTTGTCGTATTCAAAACTATTTTAACTGACTTCCAAAAACGGAGGAGGTTCTCAATTCGGCGCGTATGTTTTTTTTTTTTTTTAATGTCGGTGCATATCTCCGTGGTTTCTTAACCGATTTGAAAATTTTTTAAACAAGTCGATAGCATTAGTAGTGACTAAAATACGTGATAAGTGCGACATACTAACAGACATGAACGTATTGTTTTCAATATGACACTATACATTTTTTTGTAAATTTCAGAACTAAGGACTCAAAACAAGATAAAGGACACAAAAGACCTATGTTACATTAAAATAAAGTAGAATTTACTAGAAACCATTCAAATAGCTGTTCCTCTAACACACAAGTAACAAGGCTTTGAGAACTCAATTCGGCCGCATTTACATAGGCATCGGCAGGCAGTGTGCGGAACTAACAGCATTATTCAAAGTACTGGCTGGAGTTTTTGCGATACGGTGTGAGGTCACGACACTCGGGTTGAGGGACTAGACCTCCGAATGTATGAATAATGATTGTTTTTAACCGATTTTCTTGCTACATTGTATTTTTTGGAGCGTATTTCTTCTGCTCTGAGGAGGTTTTCTTTTTCGAATATGGCTGATAAGTTTGGTTTCTACAGTCAATTTAGCTTTTTTTATATATTTCTTAGCATTATATTTGAAGTCCTCCTTGAGTGCTGTGGTGGTCCCAGTCCCGGGAAGTGGGAGGGCCCGGGTTGAATACCCGGCGGGGTCAATTTATAATTATTTCTGGTCTGATCTAGTGAGAGGCTTCGGCCGTGGCTATTTAGTTCTTACCACCCAACCGGCAAAGACCAAGAGATTTAGCGTTTCCATACGACACGTTTAAGGCCACTTATGGGTTTAATATAACTGTTATACCCCTAGTATTACGCATTAATGAACTAAGAACAAATAAGAATTAACATCAGCTAAGAACAAGTTTTCAAGTATCTGTCAATCTATGGTAAAAACCGGCTTTAAGCATAGATTATCCAACACTAATTGAGAATTTGTTCTTAGCTGATATCGATTTATTAATACAAGCCTTCAAAATTCAAAATTCAAAATTCAAATGTTTTTTATTCAAATAAGCTTTTACAAGCGCTTTTGAATCGTTATAATATGAATCTACCGCTGGTTCGGAATGCCATTCCTACCGAGAAGAGCCAGCAAGAAACTCGGTGGTTGCTCTTTTCCATCAAAACTTAAAATCATCATAATGATACAAGTAACTGCAGTCCCACGCATAGCTGGAGCGAATCAAATCCACGCTTTTTTTTATCATTTACGTAATCTTCGATTGTATAGTAAGCTTTTTTCACGAGCATACAATACTCAATACACGCCAAGACTGGCAGACAGAGGCAGCCCCATTTCCGACGGTGGCACCCGTTCACGAGCACCCTTAGATTGCATCATCACCTACCACCAGGTGAGATCGCATTCAAAGGGTAACTTTTAGTGAAATAAAAAAACTATTGTTTTCCGGAACACTGTAAACAAATTACATTTAATTATCGCTTTGTGAGGATCAACTCAATTTAAAGCCGATTCGAAATCGATTCGATTTGGATGGTCCTCGATGGCTCTTGATAAATCATTAGGAGCCTCATCTCATTAGCGATTTGTCTGAGGGACGCCCGTAGAGTAGGAGCTAACGGATATTTTGATCAGAGAAAAAAGAAGTAAGTTTATCGATTCAATTCAATAGAATTAATGTTTATTTTTAAATTAAATAATTTTCACAAGTGCTTTTGAATCGTCCAGTAAATCTACCACTGGTTCGGAATAACATTCCTACCGAGAATAGCCAGCGAGAAACTCGGTCGTCGTCGTCGGTAGTAGGTATCATCGATTTAGCACTAAGGCCCACTTGCACAAGGACTCTTAAATTTATATAGATAATATTTTTTTATATAGATAATACTGTCCCTTTTTAGCAACTACAATATGCATTTGCCAAAAAGGGACAGCATTACAAAATTTAACTTAATCAGTTTGAATGTTCTTGTGCAAGCGGCCCTAAATTTCCATACTAATAATGTGCGTTTCCAGAAATTAAATTACTGCTTTTATGGTGAAGGCAAACATTGTAAAGAAACCTGAATGCCCCTGACTTCTTTCTAATGTTTTCATAGATGTCGTAGCATGCCAATCAGCACTTGGCTAGCGAGGTGGACTATGGCCAAACTGAAGAAAACATTACTAATAAACTTTATTTTTTTTAAATTGCAAACTCAGCTTTTTGCTGGGTATTGGCAGCAATACCCAGCGCTGTTTTTCAGTTTGCTCCATACAAGCAACTCTTAACCTAAAATGCGCCGCCTGACACGCTATTACATTATTATTTAAAAGCGATAAAGTCTTTACTACTTGAAAGATTGTCTTTACAATCGTGCATTGTCGAGTCAACATCTCCTGAAGATGCTCCGGTGTCGGAGTGAAACGTACGTTTTAAAGTGATTTGGAAGATTTGTGTGGTGTGGTGCGGTGCCGGTGCGAATTGGTGGGTGGTGGGTGTTCGCATGCTATTGGTGAAGGACACGCACTGTACCACATAGATTTGTCTACTGTGGCGGATTATAGCGAATTAAACTACTCGTTCATTCATTATCATGGGCTTTCGCAAAGTAACGCCTGCTTCGATTCAATATTTAAATAGTTATTTTTGTACCAGCTCTTAGCTTATAAAGGACGCCCTATACTACGGTAAAGAGGATCTCGTAGCTGTGACCGGATTACATACATTTCCTTTCGATTGATTGACGATTATCGATCGAGGTTACCGTGTTTTATAACGTATTCTTAACTGAATGCAATGCCCCTATATTTCGTCCCCGAAAAATCCTGAGGGAACTATTCAATTTTTCGGGTTAAAAGTAGCTTATGTCCTTACAAATTGCAATTATGCAAATTTCCTCATATTCGGTTAAAAAGATGGGCCGTATAGTACCGACTAAGTAAGACTAACTGGCCGGAACTACTCGTAAGTACCAACCTAGACCAGTCTACGACCCCCATGTCGAAGAAAAAAACCGGTTTCTACTCATACATGGTACCGGAACGCTAAAACGCTTGGAGGTGCGTTTTTGCCGGTTGGGTGGTAACTAGCTACGGCCGAAGCCTCACGCCAGGCCAGACCAGAGAAAATTCAGGAATTATAAATACCTGAATTCACCCCGCCGGGGATCGAACCCGGGACCTCCCACTTATAAAACCACAGCGCCAGGAAGGTCGTCGTTAAAGATCCTTTAATAATACTACAAGTTGTCGAAACATTATGTGACCCTTCTACTCGTTAAAAAAAAATAATCATAATAAAAATAATCTGTCATAACCACAGACACTGTCCAAAGTACCCAATATAGGTGTTCATGGGATATGAATGCAAGTGAAAATAGAAAATTGTCGGAAAGTGCGCAAATTGGCGGAACCCAGCGGGCGCCCCCTCTGGTCACCGCGGGGCGCCCGGGTTGCTTGAAGCCTCATTAGGGCGCCATCGTTTAGGTGCCTCAAGAAATGCTTTGATAATGTATGAGTGTTTACTCTATATTTTATCTTTTTAAAACAATAATTGATGAGCGATGTTTTTGTGTTTGTAACTTTTTCTTGTGAATTAAAATGGTTTTTTAGGGTTCCGTACCCAAAGGGTAAAAACGGGACCCTATTACTAAGACTCCGCTGTCTGTTTGTCTGTCTGTCTGTCTGTCTCCAGGCTGTATCTCATAAACCGTGATAGCTAGAAAGCTGGAATTTTCACAAGTGATGTATTTCCGTTGCCGCTATAACAACAAATACTAAAAATTAAAAAAATATATATATTAAGGGGGGTCCCCATACAATAAACGTGTTTTTTTCGTATTTTTTTGCTCAATATTAAAAACGGTAACAGGTAGACGGTTCAAATTTTCACTTGTATATTACCTTTCAAAATAAATAATTAAATATCAATAAAGTAAATATTAAAGGGGGGCTCCCATACAACAAACGTAATTTTTTGATATTAACAATAAACCTCTACAAACAAAGTTAGTTTTGCGGTTCATTTCGTCTTGTTTTTAATACGTCATAAATCGTAAAACTTACTACAGGTTTGTACGGAACCCTCGGTGCGCGAGTCCGACTCGCACTTGCCCGGTTTTTTTTATCTATTTTGTACCAAAAAGTTATACACTATGTAGAAAAACAGAAACATAGTGGACAAGGAAACACTTATCTCTATAAGAGATCTCTACCAGTGACCCTTGGCAGTGAGAAAGGTTGTAAAGGAAGAATGAATTCTCTTGGAAAAGTGCTTTTGAATCGTTAAGAGTTAACATAACACTGGTTTGGAATGGCATTTCTACTGAGAAGAGCCAGTAAGAAGCTCGGCGGTTGCTCTTTTGTAAACATTGGTACGTGTCTTCTTGCTTGATGATTTAAATAAAACTAAACAAACAAAAAACTTTACCTGTTTATTTAATTATTATTGAAAGTGACTTACTTATGTACTCTTTTTTAGCCACTAACAATGCATTTTTAGAATAATAAAATGGACCGCCACCCTGGGAAAACGGGAAATGAAAATTTATTACAGCAAGCCGATTTTAGACGAACTATCTTAATAATATGATTTATCAATATTATTGTTTGCGCCACAGTTAGTCAGTAATTTAAGCCGGCTGCCCCGCTCGATACGGGGCTTAGTTTGACGCGTGGCAGATTTATGGGCTCTCAAAATTCGACCATTTTAAGGCTCGACCGCCCGGTACGACAAAAATGGTTTTCCGTGCATTTTCCGGGGTAAAAACTAGATAGATAGATAGATAAATACTTTATTGCCACACAAAACATTAAAAAGAAATAAAAAAGTGAACAAACAAAACAAATAAGTAATAATTAATAGTAAGTAAATAGTAGTAAGTAAATAAATGAAATTCTAAGTAGAAGTACAGTTATATACGAGTATATTTCTATGCAGACCAAATCTTCTCTTTCTTTGCGTCGTATTACCCAATGCTGAGGGTCGTGACCTCTTTCCATTAATTACAAAATGGCAGGGGTTTCCTTGGGATAATATTGCGGTGAGTTCCCAGGTCCTTCCGCAAAGACAAATTCATACTTATATTATAAATACGAAAGTGTCTGTATGTCTGCAATGCAATGTATGTTTTTTCTTTCTTTCTTTCTTTCTTTCAATGCTTTAATGGCCTAACTCTACCAACAAATTTCGACGAAATTAGGCTTGACATAGGCTATCTTTTCATCATTGAAAATCAAAGAGTTCTCGCGGGTCACAATCTTAACCATTTGCGTGAAGTTGCGGGTATCAGCTTTCCAAACTGGTGGTAGAGTCAAAACAACGTAACATGAGAGACACTTGTATATACATGGAATAAAAGTATTGAGTATTGAGCTAGTTCAAAATATGTTTCAGTACACTTTACTAAAACTGGTTTCTGCCAAGCTTTGTCCTGTCGCGCTAACGTGCGCAATACATTAAACATACATCGACTTTTTGTCCACCAGAGATTCTTTTCTCCCTAGTGTGTTTTCGAATTCATTGGCCAAAGGATCGCTCTTTGAGTCAAATCGATAATAATTAGTAATCTCATTAGTCGCCGGAAATTTGGTTCGAAGTTTCGAGTGAAAAGTTCCATTCCTTTAATGTTCGCGATGACTCAAATTATTGGAAGTAATGGGCCTTTCATCGGACTTAATGTCGCTATCTTTTGTCAAGATCTTCTCTACTTATAGGAATAATAATAATTATTGGTTTGGAAATGCTGATTGAAAATTTAATAGAAAATCCATACTAATATTATAAATGCGAAAGTGTGCATCTCTGTATGTGCGTCTGCTACGCTTTCAAGGCCCATCTGTTTATCCGATTTTGATGAAATTTGGTACAAGGATATAGGTTGTATCCCGGCGAAGAACATACTTTTATCCCAGAAAATTAATGAATTCCCGCAAGAACAAAAAAAAACTTAATCCACGAGAACACAGCGCGGGTATCAGATAATAAAACCTAAATCCTTAATAGTTATTTTGTTATGGAATAAAATTTCCAATTTAAAGGAGTTTATTACTATTTATTATCTCTGCGTCGTATTCCTCATTGCTGAGGGTCATGACCCTTTTCCATTAATCGCATGATGGCAGGGATTTTCTTTGGAAAATAAGGTACGGTAGATTCCCTCCGCATACCACTCAACTAAGAGTGCTATTTCAACTCTTAGGTTTCTCACGATTATTATCTATAGTGACAATAACCGGGAGGCACGGATGAAACCAAAAGTCCAAATTCGGACTACCAAATTCGGTTACCCATCCAGTTACCGACTTGGGTAAACGTTGCTTACCAATCGCAATCTTCAAATATGCATTGTCGCAACTAGACCACTCGTCCCTCTATTTTGTTTATTCTATGTCAAAACTGCGTCAATTTATTTTTCAAGTCGCTTAGGTTCAAGATGCTAGTCAATATTGGGGGTAAGTCAACAAAATCCGCCATCTTGTTCTGTTAAATTCAAATCATTGTCGCTTCGGTGTAGCTTAATGCAATTCAAATTCGTATTGTCTCGTATTCGTATTGTCTTAATGCATATTAAACAGTAAACAGTTTGTATTTGTATTTACTCCAAGGTCAGTTAAATAGAACAAGTCAAACCTTTTTGACGACCTCTCGTTTTGAAGTAAGTATCTCTCTCCGGTTGTGTCGGATTTTCGATCGATATACTAGAAACCGCCTTAAGCTAGTAACAGCGTCGTATCGTGTGCGCAAGGTGCAGACATCCTTTGTGGGGTCGAGTGTACGCTTTTATAATATGGTTCTCAGAGAGTTTCTGGATTTGCCTTTACATAGATTTAAAGACTGTGTTAGGCTGATATTACACTATCATATATTCATCATATATATATGATGTCATATCTGTCAAGTTCTATGATCATATTTATATGATGCAGTTCCTCATTTTTACATATTACACTATTGACCCACATATGATCATATAAACGTCATATACTATCAAGATGGTTAACGATTTAGCCGTGTTTTCCGTTGCTATGAGAGCAATTATTTTATTAATTGCATTAAAAAAAAATGGTGAACAATAAAACTAGAAATAAAAGACGAATTTTGGTTAGATCATGGGTAGCAAGGCGATCAGATTATTATATAAACACTCATTTTCCTCGTAGAGGCTAATAATTACTCTTTTTGTAGTTTCGATATTCCAGTCGAAATTCTTTGTTTTGGAAGACACCATCTTTTTTGGTTAGACGGATACACTGACTATGTAGAGGTGCTACGCATGACGGATATGATCCTACTTGTACGCAAGCTTTCAAATAGGATCCTATAACTATGATCATTGACAAATGTAGATATTACACTATCATATGTTCTTCATATAAAAATGACTCATATATCTATGATCATATATATATGATAGTGTAATATCAGCCTTAAACAAAATTTGTTAAGTCGAGGTTATTACACTATCTATGATTTTATTACCTAATGACAAAGTTGCATGGAAGCAACCGGTCTCGCATCCAGTGACCCACAAGTCAGTGTAATATTTGTAACGTATGTGTTGTATTACTACTTAATGTAACCTTTTCTTTTTTAAGAAAAGAGCAACTGCTGAGTTTCTTGCCGGCTCTTCTCAGTAGAACTATCTTTCCGAACCGGTGGTAGATTCTTTGGATGTATGGATGTTTGTTACTCAATCAAGCCAGAATGACTTAACGGATCTGGATGAATTGGCACAGGAATACATTATAATCTGGAATAACACATAAGTTACTTTTATCCCGGAAAATTAAACAGTTCCGGAAAAAAACAGAAGTCGCGGGCATCGGCTAGTATTATACTACTACTACTACCACTGCTACATCCCATTAACGTCCCACAGCTGGGCACAGGCTTCCACTCTCATAGGAGAGAGGGAATAAGAGCTTAGACCCACCACGCTGCTCCAATGCGGGTTGGCGGGCTTTAACGACTATTATCATGTTAGTGATAATAACCGGGACCGACAGCTTAACGTGCTCTCCGAGGCACGGGGGTGAAACACCACCAACTTCCTAACTCCGGGCTAGTACTGAGAATTTCTAGTCAGAAAAACCCAATACGTAATTATGGCCCGACCCGGGACTCGAACCCGGGACTTCGTCGGCCGCAGTCGAACATTACAACCACTAGGCTAGTATTATATACACTATTAATAGGTAGGTAGGTATTACGTAATATCAGGTATTTAGGCGCAGGTAATTAGCATACGTATGGCTGATTGCAGGAGGACATTAACATTACTGTTAATTGTTATACCTTATATTATGCAAAGCTGCTGCACGGCCTGATCCGATCCGATCAGGTTAGGTGATAAATGCTAAGTACCTTTGGATTTAAACCTGATTAATATTAATCAGTAGATATCAGATCAGCCCCCCGATCATGTAAGAATGGCCGATCAAAACGTTAAAGTTCGTCGTCAAAGTTTATAAACCATAACAGCATTAATTTAGAGATCAATTTCATGTACCCATTCTTATACGTTTAGGTATGTACGATACTCTAACGTATAAATGAAAATGAAAATGATTTATTTCATGTAGGACCACTAGTGTCACTTATGATAAGTCGTAAGAATCTACCACCGTAATATAAGAATCGATACACGAAATTAAGCTCTAATTTAATGCAGTTATGGTTTATTTTACTTTGACGACTAACTTACCGTTTTGATCGGTCATTCTTACATGATTGGGGGGCAGATAGTACTTGAATCGTGGCCTCGCACCGGAAAACTTAGCTTCATTGGACGACCCCCCACTAGGTGGACGGATGATCTCAAGAGAATAGATGGGAGCCGCTCCAAACAAGCGGCACAAGACCGTGCTCTGTGGCGATCCATGCAGGAGACCTTCGTCCAGCAGTGGACGTCTATAGTTTGAGACGACGACGAGTAGACAACATGCTAGACATAGATCTTTAGTATGGACTTTCTGCTGCGGTCTGAATCCAGTGGCTTCCTTCTAGCTTGATGTCATGTACTCCTTTTATTGCGTTCACCACAAGTTAGCCCTTGACTACGATTTCACCTAAATATGGTAAGCGTAATGGTACTCTCTAATAGTAAGTCTTTGATGGTAGCGACTCCGTCATCGGTTTCTACACGACATTGTACCGAAAAGATTCTTACCTCACCTCGGCCGAAGCGTCTCACGCATTGAATTATATGTACGTTAGTACGTACGTACAAGTACGTTATGTAGGTACGTTAGTACATAATACCTCAATGGTGTCACGAGACTAATAATTGCGGGATTGACAAATTTAAACAGACCTTATAATCCATATCCATACTAATATTATAAATGCGAAAGTGTGTCTGTCTGTCTGCTACGCTTTCCCAGCCCATCTTTTCAACCGATTTTGCTGAAATTTGGTATAGAGGTAGGTTATATCCCGGAAAATTAAGGAGTTCCCGCGGGTATCAAAAACCTTAATCCACGCGGACGAAATCGCGGGCATCATCTAGTAACGTTATATTATAACGGTAGACGTAGGCAATAACGAAACAATATCCTATATTATATTATTATTTTGTGTTCTATCCAAAATGCGGTAAAAGTAAAGCAGACTGAAAATAAATTGCCTAGGAGAAGGGCCCTAAGCAGACGCCCGATATATCGGCTATACATTTAAATGCATCTAAATTTCACGACGTGCGGGTCGTCTTGTTCGACACGGCTTTTATCTCGGGTTTCAATCAGTTTTTTATACTTTTTGCCAGCCCCCGGCGGATGTTATCATAGTTTAGTGATAATACAGTATGGACAAGAACAAAGAATAAACTTCGCCTAATTTTTATTGGCGTAAAACTTGGTAGTTGCATTTCGGCATCTCATCCCAAACGGATCAAGCATAGTTGTATAAAAGATCCTTTAAAGTTTAAACCGTACCTTCTCATCTTAATCGTAAATTTTAAATTACTTACTGTCTAGACTCTAGAAGGATACGATTTACTCCAGGCGTTACCTGCAAACAAAGCACTGTCAGCCATCAACGCAGTGTTTTTTTAATTTAAAAAAAACCGCCGAGATGTGATTGCTTTTTTTCATCATACGTCGTACGCCAAAGTTACCATCATACGTGTGCGTACTGTTTATAACATTGTCGATTTTTTTATATCGAGGCGGGCATTTCACCCGCCAGTCATGTAAACGCCCGCCAATTTAGACCCGTTTGTATGATTGACAAGAGTAAACACTTGAGCTTAAATTCACCATAGCAGTTGGCAATATCATGCAAATTTATCATCATAGCTACGCCTATTAATAATACTTAAAAAGCGTATTTTTTAAGTATTATGTTTACAAACTGTTTGCTTGCTAAACTGTGTCACTGTCGTCTTGCGTGCCCTCAGCCTTTTTCGTAGTTGATTACCCCCCAAAAGTTCCTCCACAGACTGCAAATAGGAAGCCCAACGTAAAAAAAAATCGCCATGTCACATACTATAGCAACGGCTGGTATCAGTGACAGCGGTAATTCTAAGAGATAGAAAATGTAAACGTAGTCCTAACTAGGTACTTCAAATTAAACGAAGAGAGAAAAAGAATTAACTGTAAAATCGTTAATTAGTGGTCCGATAAAAACTAGATTATAAAGTAAATCTTCAGTAAGCAACCAATTTTTTAATTATAAAAATTCATTGCTTCAGACAGATCTACTAAATGATGACATCAACATAAATTGCTGAGGTAACCGTATATATCCGAGTACTAGTTGATGCCTGCGACTTCGTCCGCGTGGATTGAGGTTTTTCGGTTCCCGCGGGAACTCTTTAATTTTCCGGAATAAAAAGTAGCCTATGTGCTATTCCAGACTACAATCTATCTCTGTGCCAAATTCCATCCAGATCCGTTCAGCCGTTGGAGCGTGATTGAGTAACAAACATCCATCCATACATCCATCCAAACTTTCGCATTTATAATATTTATTTGATTATATGATAACATGACGTTTTTTAGCATTTAGATACCCTATACAATACCCTGTACTTACCCTGTTTACTTCTAGGTTTCGCCTCCTACAGCTGCCACCTACTGGATCTTGCGGCCGTGTGTGAACTCCTTTATCCTCTCATTGAATTATATTAATGGTAGAGATATGCCGGAGTCACATTGGAACAAATTTAGTCTCTAAACAGCATCACAATAATTCAAAATACCGCACCGCATTAATCAGCTATACTAACAGCTGAAAGATCACGTGTCGCCCTCGCCCGCTTGTATCTAGTCTGGCTAAGGACACGCCGAAAGGTAAGCGGGAGAGCTCTTAACACAAAAAAGTCACCCTGAATAATCATTCAAGCTTGCTAACTATTTTAAACCATAGATTAATGAAAAAAAGTGCGATGACTGCACAACTATGCATTTCATACAAACTTCCATACTTGAAGCGTGTTTTTAAGTTTAATTTACGAGATTGATTGATTGAGTTGTCTTAACTCCAATTGCCGATTGGAGTATGAAATACAAGCTTAGCGATGAAATAGTGAAGACAATTTCATCGCATGCTATTACCTTTTGATTAGATCATATTTTGTTCCTTGTTACCTTAAAAACGCTAATCGCTCGCACAGTGACCCCGCCTAAGCACCCGCGCCGTTCCAGCAACGACAACGCATGCTATTTAGACAGTTGCATGAAATACAGGTTATCGAACAAATTAACATCCTTTAGGAGTATTGAAATAATTAAAGAAATCAATTATCTATCCATTGATTAGGTACTAAGGTCTTTTTTGCTACCTTAAAACGCTAATCGCTTGCACAGTGACCCCGCCTAAGCACCCGTGCCGCCCCGACAACGCATCAGACAGATCACGGCTAATTGCCGGCTGGAGTGTGAAATGCGGGCTTAGCGATGAAATTATCGTCTTGTTACCTATTGATTAGGTAATTATTTTCTTGTTACCTTATAAACGCTAATCGCTCGCACAGCGGCCCCGCCTAAGCACCCGTGCCGCCCCGACAACGCATGTTAATCAGACAGATCACGGCTAATTGCCGGCTGGAGTGTGAAATGCGGGCTTAGCGATGAAATTATCTGCAGTTTAACGTTGATCTATGGTTGATTAAAGGCCGCCGTGTAATTCCTCGCGCGATGTCGTTTTGTATTTACTCATATACTAAACTAGCTGATCCCCGCGACTTCGTCCGCGTAGTTTAAGTTTTTTAGAAGTTTGATTGAAGGACAAACAAACACATTTTCGCATCTATAATATTAAGATAAAGTATGATGCACTTTTAAACTGCAAAAAATTAATATTTTTTAAATGGCAGCGTCAGGAAAAATAATGATGGCAACTAGGTACCTGTTATTTATATTACATAATCTGTGTTTCTATATTCATCAACGTAACTGAACAAAGAGTTACACACACCAATGAGTTTCTACAACCAAACCGGCCATTCAATATACCGAATATAATAAAAACACTCAATCTCAGGCGGCGGCTTCAACCAGTAACGAGGTATCGCTAGTAATAACGATTTGTTGCGATAATAGACAGCGCCGCGGGTGGGCGGTCTGCGCACCGTAATTGGCAACCCCGCTGTTTTGGGCCTAATGACGTCGTGAAAACGCACGCAAAAATACACCAGTGTAACCACTGCTTACATTGACATTGTACGGGAGCAGGTGATGTGGCTCGACCGTAACAATAGGATGATCATCCTCCGAGCGGGTGTTGTGCTCGGGGACCACTGGTCCGACCGTTCATCTTTGGAGGTCGTATATATAGCGTAATTTAGAGAAAACTTCGTAAGCGTGAGTTGGGCTCTTCGTACTAGTAATGCCATCTATCGGATTATGTGCGGACTGCGAAGACCTCCACAACATAAACATGATGACGACCTCCGTGGCGCAGTGTTGAGTGTTGTCTTAACATACGTAGGTCCCGGGTTCGATCCCCGACAGGGTCAATTTGGGAGTTTATAATTTCTGAAATTTCCCTGGTCTGGCCTGGCGGGAGGCTTCGGCCGTGGCTAGTTACCTCCCTACCGGCAAAAACGTTCCGCCAAGCGATTTAACGTTCCGGGACGATGCCGTGTAGAAACCGAATAGGGGTATGGGTTTAATATAACTGGCATGCCCCTAACAGGTTAGTCCGCTACCATCTTAGACTGCATCGTCACTTATCATCAGGTGAGATCGCAGTGAAGATTTAACTTATAGGAGATGAAAAAAAAGATGTGCAGCGGCTTCAATAAAGCGGCTAAAAGATGTTTGAATGAAATAATTATATCTCTCTAACCACGTAAATGACAAAACTTTCATCATACATCAAAATAAATAGCAGAAGCTGCGATTAATATTTCAACTACACATATATGCACAAAAGTTTAATACAAACCTAAAATTGCACACCAAGTATTCTCTCTGACGTTTGGAAATATTATGTGCTCTAATATTTCACACTTGCGGATATTTGCGCGCAATCAGACGGGTGAAGACAGTTTGCATATTGCTGCAGCGTGCCACCTGCGGCTCACGTGCCCCGCGCGTCCCAATGAAGAGTGTGCTCATACCTTAACGTAGCATTGGCAAAAAAATCTATACTAATATGTATTATAAATGCGAAAGTTTGGATGGATGGATGGATGGGTCGATGTTTGTTACTCAATCACGCCTGAATGGATCTGGATGAAATTTAGCTCAGAGATAAATTATAGTCTGGAACACATAGGCTACTTTTTATCCCGGAAAGTTAAAGAGTTCCCGCGGGAACCAAAAGCCTCAATCCACACGGATGAAATGCCTCAATCCACACGGATGAAGTCGCGGGCATTAACCAGTTCTTCATATAACAAAAATAATAATCTATAAAGAATAATCCATACTGATATCTATTATAAGACAAAACGTAGCAAAAGTATGTACCAACATACAAATTTTTCCTACATTAAATAAATATTGAGCTTAAATATATAGTAACATACTTATTCATTCCCATATTTTGTTTGCTAACCGTACGAATATAGTTGAACTATTGTCTCAGCCGTCTACCTCTAATTGATTCGGATCACAACTGCTTTACTCAACACATGCTTAAACCCGCCGGTTATTAACGTGCTAAGATGTATTGATTTTTGAATATAAACGTAAGACGTAGAACTTCTGCATACCCATTCTTAGAAAAACCTACACATTTTGTCTGTGGGAACCGTAGAGGTATTATTAATATATATATAGCTGCTCGTGCTGACTGACTGACTCATTGATCACCTCTCCTGTAAAATTTTGTATGAAAAATTTTTTTTTCACTCATCCTTTCGTATAGAAGACAAAAATTCATTCGGAGGAAAAATACGGAGAGAGCTGATGATTGAGGATTTCGAAGACGGATGAAGAGCACCAGCCAGGGTATCGAAGATAGGTGGGGGGTGCTCGACCAAATGTCACTCGAAACTTCATCCAATTGACAGTGAGCTGAAAAAAAATTCAAAATGGCGGATTTAAGATGGCCGCCATACAAATTTCGTCGGTGTCTATCTCGGAGAGTATAAAAGATGGAAGAGTGGTTTCTTGGCAAAAGATGATCAGGACATGAGGGTCTACTTGATGAACAGGAAAAAAATGCAAGATGGCGGAATTTATTTTTCCATAGTTAATGTATGGCGAATATTGAAGAGGCTACAAGTGTAGAACTATGCAAGACTACGGTTCCTTTTCAAGATTTGGTTTTATGGAAGAATTCTCATTTTGACGAGTGGTTCGGAGAAAAAATATGGAGAGAGATGATGATCGGAGGTTCGGATGATGGGTGAGGAGCACGGTCAGGTTATTAAAGATAGGTACCTACTTAGGGGCTGCTCAAACAAAAAGGGAGGGGCGGGGGGTTGGTGGTCTTTGTTTTATGTTTTTCCATTTATGAGAATTTTCTTCTACGTCGGACGATTGGCGTGCTGGCGCTTCCACTGTGCTCACTAGCATAGCAGTGTGTTGTTCAGATCAGAACACGTAGACAGTAAACCAGCTGCCCGATTATGTAAGAATTGTCGATCAAATCGTAAAAGTTCGAAGTCAAAGTAAAATAAACCATAACAGCATTGAATTAGAGCTCAATTTCGTTTTTCGAAATTGAGCTCTAATTTAATGCTGTTATGGTTTATTTTACTTTGACGCCGAACTTTGACGATTTGATCGGCCATTCTTACATAATCGGGGGGCAGGATAGTAGGACAGCGAGTAAGTATACAGTGGACCACGCGGTCCACTACGCGGTCCGCTGTAGCGGGCCGCGCAACCACGCGCCATACTAGTTAATATATATATAGCTGCTCGTGCTGACTGACATATTGATCACCTCTCCTGTAAAATTTTGTATGAAAACTTTTTTTTTCACTCATCGTTTCGTATAGAAGACAAAAATTCATGGGGAGGAAAAATACGAAGAGAGCTGATGATTGAGGATTTCGAAGACGGATGAAGAGCACCAGCCAGGGTATCGAAGATAGGTGGGGGGTGCTCGACCAAATGTCACTCGAAACTTCATCCAATTGACAGTGAGCTGAAAAAAAATTCAAAATGGCGGATTTAAGATGGCCGCCATACAAATTTCTTCGGTGTCTATCTCGGAGAGTATAAAAGATGGAAGAGTGGTTTCTTGGCAAAAGATGATCAGGACATGAGGGTCTACTTGATGAACAGGAAAAAAATTCAAGATGGCGGAATTTATTTTTCCATAGAAAAAGGTATTGAAGATAGGTGGGGGGTGCTCGACCAAATGTCACTCGAAACTTCATCCAATTGAAAGTGAGCTGAAAAAATTTTCAAAATGGCGGATTTAAGATGGCCGCCATACAAATTTCGTCGGTGTCTATCACGGAGAGTATAAAAGATGGAAGAGTGGTTTCTTGGCAAAAGATGATTAGAACATGAAAGTCTACTTGATGAACAGCAATAAAATTCAAGATGGCGGAAATTATTTTCCATAGAAAATGTATGGCGAATATTGAAGAGGCTACAATTAGTGTAGAACTATGCAAGACTACGGTTCCTTTTCAAGATTTGTTTTTATGGAAGAAATCTCATTTTGACGAATGGTTCGGAGAAAAAAATATGGAGAGAGATGATGATCGAAGGTTCGGATGATGGGTGAGGAGCACGGTCAGGGTATTAAAGATAGGTACCTACTTAGGGGCTGCTTGAACAAAAAGGGAGGGGCGGAAGGTTGGTGGTCTTTGTTTTATGTTTTTCCTTTATGAGAATTTTCTTTTACGTCGGACGCTTGGCGTGCTGGCGCTTCCACTGTGCTCACTAGCATAGCAGTGTGTACTTTAGATCAGAACACGTAGACAGTAAATCAGCTGCCCGATTATGTAAGAATGGTCGATCAAATCGTCAAAGTTCGGCGTCAAAGTAAAATAAACCATAACAGCATTAAATTATAGCTCAATTTCGCGGTTCCTTTTCAAGATTTGTTTTTATGGAAGAAATCTCATTTTGACGAATGGTTCGGAGAAAAAAATATGGAGAGAGATGATGATCGAAGGTTCGGATGATGGGTGAGGAGCACGGTCAGGGTATTAAAGATAGGTACCTACTTAGGGGCTGCTTGAACAAAAAGGGAGGGGCGGAAGGTTGGTGGTCTTTGTTTTATGTTTTTCCTTTATGAGAATTTTCTTTTACGTCGGACGCTTGGCGTGCTGGCGCTTCCACTGTGCTCACTAGCATAGCAGTGTGTACTTCAGATCAGAACACGTAGACAGTAAATCAGCTGCCCGATTATGTAAGAATGGTCGATCAAATCGTCAAAGTTCGGCGTCAAAGTAAAATAAACCATAACACCATTGAATTAGAGCTCAATTTCGTGTTCGAAATTGAGCTATAATTTAATGCTGTTATTATTTATTTTACTTTGACGCCGAACTTTGACGATTTGATCGGCCATTCTTACATAATCGGGGGGCAGGATAGTAGGACAGCGAGTAAGTAGACAGTGGACCACGCGGTACAATACGCGGTCCGCTGTAGCGGGCCGCGCAACCACGCGCCATACTAGTAATATCTATACCTCTATGGTGGGAACTCTCTGAATTTCCGGGGGACAGTCATAATTATTATGGATTATATTGTGTCCGTTTCTGCCATGTAGGAAAACTATCTCTTTGCCAAATCTGTAAAACAAATACGTCGTTTAATGGCAGACAAACAGTTATAATTAGTACACAATTATAATAATTATGTGATTAAATAGGTATTTAAATTTAAGTCGAGTCTCATTTAGTGATTGATTATGAAAACTAAATAAGAAAGGCCTTTCAGATCGTTTCCGCGACGGCTGTCTCACGAACACCACCTTCTTACCATTGTTACCTCTCTTCCAGACAGGGTTTTTACCTTCACCGCCTGCGACCTATCCGCTTTGGGCTTGGTGAAAGTTATAAGCGGCAAAATGCAAATTATAATATTTGTATGTATATTGTATAGATTATATCACTCAGTTTAGTATCTTTTTTTCGACCTCTCTAGCGCAGCAGTAGGTCGATTTACTATCTGACAACGCAGAGAAAATATAATGGTGTTACAGACACCATTTCTGCAAACACAGGGGTACCTTGTATTCCCTCTCGTAAACTGATGGGATGGCAATCTGTCTTAACTGGAGATTAGTAGTAGGACCAACGGATTTGGTCTCCGAGGCACGGCGGTATAGCACAATCTACTGCATAATATAATACTGCTAGTCCGTGTGTGTATAACGGCAGGTGCACCTTACATTCCCTAACACTCGTAGTCCGATGGAACGGAGATTTATCACAGCTGTAGATCAGGAGTAGCTCTCCAAAGCACGGTAGCGTCAAACCATCCAACAACGGCATGCTAGTATCTCTCTTTCGCATCTCAGCTCTTCACTGATAATGCATCCACTGGACATACATTTTAGGTGAAAAGATTTTCCCACTTCTCTCTTCAGTAAGATGTATTCATTATCCCCCTGATTTTCACTCGCTTTGACAGCGGGCGAAAACACTCCTTTTTGACGACTCAAGACGAGATGAAGGCGCCCTCTATGCTACAAGCGTTGCCTTAGGTCGCCTAGCCTAGAAAGCGAATGACAAAAAGCTAAGCTAATAAAGTAGTAAAATTCTTACAAATTAGACCACACGCTATAAGCTACGGTCGTGATCTCTGAATAGTAAGATCTCTTTGAATACACGCCGGGGTGCAATTGACGATGGGATCGCTAAGGCGGTACGAGCACGCTTTTTACCTACTTTTTACACGCCGTTTCTTCTAGTTTACTTAATCTATGACAGTCTTTGTAGAGAGAATAGTTTCTTTTTTGCTTTATTTTTGTTCTATGACAGACTCTCTGATAAAATAGCTTTGTAGAGTAAGGATTTCCGTTTGTGCTGTAAATTGATAGAGTCGTTTCCTAGATGGCATATTGAATTTCTTGGGAGTATTTTTGTGGCTGTAGTAACATAGTGTAGGTGTTAAGACGCCTGGTCTCCTATACAAGTGGTCGGGGGTTCAATTCAAAATTCAATATTATTCACGTTCTCATAAGTGTGTGGAGTCAGCCATTCCACGCTTGGCCATCGTGGTGGATTTAGGTTCAAACCCCTTCTCTTTCTAAGAGAAGATTCGTGCTCAGTAGTATCGACTATAAGTTAACCAGTTGATTTTTATGGCTACTAATTTTCCAAAAAAAAATACTAATCATTGGTCACTGACCTTGCAAGTAATTAATTATCAAGCAACACCCAAGCCCTCAATCACGTCTGAAATTCATTCCAAGCTTTCAATACGGGAATAGAAAACTCAATACTCAGCGCCGGTAATGAAAAATTCCAGCACCTCACACGACCCGGCTAACGAAGCTCACCTGTATTCAAAGAAATGAAATCCTATAATGAGCCCGCACTCAAAGCACACGTCTCGGCGGCCTTTCTGGAAATTTCTTTTAAAATAAGGAGCCGAGACGCTTGTAAATGAATCGGGCTACCTTACATACCTGGCGCAGTCGGTAGGATCCGAATATGAAATATGAATAAACCACTGAAAGAACTCCGTGCAAGGAAATGAATCCGTGCGTTGATTTTGAGATATTAAACGTGTTTGTAGACGTGCTACAATCACAAAAAGTCGTCGAGCACAAGGTTTTATTAAAACTAGTTCCATCCTTATGTATGGACCTATAAAATAACTCTTTTCTAAGTCCATGTCGTATGTACCCTGAAAGTATCATATTGAGTAAGATTTATAGCACGTTTTACAGAGTTAACGGGCACGGGTATGATCATAATGCTACATTAGTATTATTTTAGTTTATTGATTGTTGTAATTCAACCATCACTGTAGTAACCTCAAGGCTCAAAAAATATTGACATTACTTTAAGCTAAAATTATAATCATTTACCACAGCAGTTTTACCAGGCTATACTATAATTTTTTTTATTCTGTGCTATATGTATTAATTAAGACCATTTAGTTAAGTATTACGAATCATCAGAGACGTAACCTAAGGACTTATAAACCATAAGAACAGTTGACTACAATACGAATAATAACGATATCGTGGTCACAAAAAGTAATCAGTAACGGGCACTCACATTAGTACTGACGTAGCCGGGTAACGGAGGCGACGAAATCTCAACTAACGTACTATTCTTAAGAATTAGGAACTACAACAACACAACTTCCAGGCTGAAGGCTACAACGACCAACACCTGGCGACATTTTTAACCTTGTGGTGTGGCTCATCATAATATACACTTAAGATTGTTAACGCCTGTTTTTTTTTTTTCTATCAAAATCCTTATATTTATGGGAATGCATTTAGTATTTTTTCTCCTCTTTGGAACAATGCGTCGCGAGTGCTTTAGACTTTAGTGTAGAGAATCCATTCATTTTAATATCGTTAGTGAAATTTGTATGGAGACTGGGTGTATTGTAATGCAGGGAAGAATACAGGGACACTGTAATTCCGTATGAAAATGTCTGAACAATTGTGACGTTAGAAAAAATAATTAAATCATAGTGCATTCGCTTTTTGCCATACGGGAAAAATGGATGATATGGAGTCGCATTGTACTTTAACTTTAAATATATTATTTTAGGCCGGAAGTCTTCGATTTTCCGGGATAAAGAGTAGCCTATGTCCTTCTCCGGGATAAAAATTATCTTTGTGTAAAATTTCGTAAAATTTATTAAAAAGATAGGCCGTGAAAGCGTATAGTAGAGAGACACTAGTACTAGTACTTAGTAGGTATGCAGTAAAAAATTATGGTTAGGTTTAGTTAGGTATTATAGGCATTAAGAAGCTATAACGCGACTTCTATTAATCATTAATTCACTATTAATATATTAAATTAATTAATAATGTATAATCGCGAGCGGTCTCTATACGTTATTATAATTTATATTGTACTACTAGATGATGCCCGCGACTTCGGCCGCGTGGATTAAGGTTTTTTGATTCCCGCGGGAAATATTTAATATTCCGGGATAAAAAGTGGCCTACCTTCTATAGTACACCATATCAGTTAAACACCTCTTCCCAAATTCAAAATTTATATCATTATAGAACTAATTGTAAAATTAGCTTAAGGCCTTCCGCCACATCTTGTATACTTAAATTATTTAAATTGACTAACTATCACTAACCTTCTGGAAACAACATAATACCAATAAGAACTCGATTTGTCTATGCGAATTAAATAATTATTTATGTTAATTTTGTTGCTCTTTTCATTAAGGCCCTGCCGCCTTAGACCTAAAATCTTATTTAACTATACTACCCGTACCTACCTACTTGTAACAACTAACTATAAACGTTACAATGTCGTTCCCCGGGATACAAACTATCCCTACCAAATTCACCTAATTTCAAAAAAATCGGTTGAACAGATGGGCCGTGAGAGCGTAGCAGACAGACAGGCAGACACACTTAAGCATTTATAATTAGTATGCATTTAGGCACCGTATTAATAAAAATTTCATTGGTTGCAGGTTCTCGAGACATTTCCTGGAGAGCATAAGGTAAGCTTAATTTTTTCCTTATTTAAAAAACCGGCCAAGTGCGAGTCGGACTCGCGCACCGAGGGTTCCGTACAAACCTGTAGTAAGTTTTAAATTATTAAAAAAAAACTACTTACTAGATCTCGTTCAAACCAATTTTCGGTGGAAGTTTGCATGGTAATGTACATCATATATTTTTTGTAGTTTTATCATTCTCTTATTTTAGAAGTTACGGGGGGGGGGGGACCAACATTTTACCACTTTGGAAGTGTCTCTCGCGCAAACTATTCAGTTTAGAAAAAAATGATATTAGAAACCTCAATATCATTTTTGAAGACCTATCCATAGATACCCCACACGTATGGGTTTGATGAAAAAAAAATTTTTGAGTTTCAGTTCTAAGTATGGGGACCCCCAAAATTTATTGTTTTTTTTCTATTTTTGTGTGAAAATCTTAATGCGGTTCACAGAATACATCTACTTACCAAGTTTCAACAGTATAGTTCTTATAGTTTCGGAAAAAAGTGGCTGTGACATACGGACGGACAGACAGACAGACAGACAGACAGACATGACGAATCTATAAGGGTTCCGTTTTTGCCAAATTTGGCTACGGAACCCTAAAAACTAACGCTAGATTACCTTGTCCTTGACTGGAATCTAGCCTGATTGAGAAATTGGCTTGCAGGTAAAGCAAGCAAACTTACAATTTTTCAAAAACGTACACCTATCCTTTAAACAAAATTGTTACTGAGGAATTTTAATTGAATGTTTTAATTAGAAATTACTCGCGTATTTGTAAGTTGTTTATTGTCTCCCCCGGAAGAGTGGGAGAGGGGGAGGGGAGGGGGGAGGGGAGGGGGGAGGGGGGAGTAACGACGCTAATTCGGAATTAATTCGCGCTTCATTAAGGGCTGATTAAGGCGTACATCTTGTTTGCCTTGTTAGTCTTGCTCGGTAGCTTTAATAACAAAATTATTGTTCACCGAAGGTAGGCCCAATAATTTGTATATTTTCTACCAGATCAATTTAAGTTTAATCCATACTTATAGTATAAATGCGAAAGTGTGTCTGTCTATCTGTCTGTCTGCTACACTTTAATGGCTACACTATCTTTTCAACGGATTTTTATGAAATTTGGTACATAGATTTATTTACATCCTGGGGAAGGACATAGGCAGCGACGATAGTGATAGGCAAGAACGGGAGCAAATTGACCCCGGAAAATTAAGGAATTACCTGGAATTAAGTAGTATCGGAACATTAAATTACTTGGCGAGAGGTTTTTGCCGGTAGGTATGGTACCTAGCTACGGCCGAAGCCTTCTACAAGGCCAGACCAGGGAAAATTAAGAAATTAAATTCCCAATTTGAACTTACCGGGGTTCAAACCTAGGACCTCCAACTTGCAATACCAAAGCGCTCACTATCGCGCCAGGGAGGTAGATCTGTAAAAGTCCTTATTTTATAACATAACACTGATGTACCAAAGAGGTTTATGAAGACCTCCGTGGCGCAATGTTGAGCGCTGTTGTCTTCACGTGTGGAGGTCAGGGGTTCGATTCCCTTCAGGGTCAATTTGGGAAGTAATAATTACTGAATTTTCCCTGGTCTGCACTGGTGGGTGGCTGCGGCCGTGGCTAGTTACCACCCTACTGTTAAAAGACGTGCCGCCAAGCGATTTAGCGGTCTTACGATGTTGTATAGAAACCGATTAGGGGTAGGTATGGGTTAATTATAACTGCCATGCCCCTAACAGGTTAGCCCGCTACCATCTTAGACTGCATCATCACTACCATCATTATCAACCAAAAAAAAAAAAAAAGAAAAAAAAAAGAGAGAGGTCGTCAAAAATTTGCCGCAGATATAATTAATTCATTCTCATGCTCGACGCATCTCCGCCGTCCAATCTCGAAGTTATCGCCGATTCGCATCCAATAGACGCCACACGTGCGTCTTGCAAAATTTACTATAACAATACCCTCAGAGGGGGAGAGAGGGTAAATTGTGTATTTTATTGTGCCCGGGTCCGATTTCATAACGTGCGGCGTAAACATAATCGATAATGTACCCTTTTGTGTACATGTGTTGCGGTTTCTTTTTTTTTTTTTTTGGTTTCGATAAGGAAAATTAAGCAAAATGATAGAGCTGTACCGTTTCCGTGCCGGAAAGTGCAGCATCTACCATCATGATATCATACTTCATCATATTCTTCTATATTATAAATATAAATTAATGTTGCTAAGCGCATAACTTCCGAACGACTGCACCAAATTTGATAATTCTTTTTTTTGTGTTCGTTATAGTCAGGACATGGTTTGTACTATAAAAAAAAATTAAGAGTTCCCGCGGGAAACAGAAAACCTCAAATGGATGTTTGTTACTCAATCACGCCAGAACGGCTGAACGGATCTGAATGAAATTTGGCACAGAGATGGATTATAGTCTGGAAAAACAGATACGCTACTTTTTATCCCGGAAAATTAAAGAGTTCCCGCGGGAACCAAAAAACCTCAATCCACGCGGACGAAGTCGCGTGCATCAGCTAGTAGTCCAATATTTCAAACAGCTTTCCAAAATTATTTTATTCTGACAACACAGAAGTGAGAAGCGATATCCAATATTACGCCGGAATTCAAAAGAGTTTGAATGTGTAGTGACGAAATACGCACTAAATAATCAAGCCAAGTACAATTCGTCGCAAAAAAAATCTTAATTTCAGACCATCCTGTAAAGAAACGGGAACATTAAACGCCTAGAAAATTGTCAAATCATTGAGAACAACAATTTCGACTCTACAATCAAAGGAATAAAAGGTACCGTGAACGCATTTGTCAGTTCCTATTCGACGCCGTTACGTTTTGGCGCCATACTACCATCGCTTAATACAGTATTATTTTAAAATTTCAGGTTTATATGGTGTACCTTGACATCTCTTAAATAAGGATTATAATATTTCGGACACAAAACTGACAACAATATTGAAACAATACTGTTTTAAGCAATAATAGTAAGCCTCCTGGAGCGTTCTACAGCGCTTAAAAGCGCTATGTACGCTGTTTGCAGCACTAATTAATCTTTTACCGAGGCCCGTGCTCTAAACCAATTACGTTGCCGGTCGAAAACTCGCTGTTTTTCGACTACCAAATTGCTTTGCACGCAGGCTTTGAAGTGTTAAACGCTTATTAAATTTGGAGGCAAAGGGAAATGTGAGCATCTTCTCTCGAGCTTGAACGTGTGGCCGCCCCAGTTACATATTTTTTAATACCTACCAAAATATTAGCAACAGCAAAAAACTTTTACAAAGAAGAAAGAGTTTTCGGTCGAACGATCAAAACTACAATGGTTATACAATGCCGTGGTTGGTTACCCTACTGGTAAAAACGTGCTACCAAGTGCAGCGGTATTTATAGTGTCGAGACCCCTTGTAGAAATTAATTTGAGGGTATGGGTTACAGTCCTAACATAATATAAGAGCTGGTGGTATCCCGCGAAAGGACATAGGCTACTTTTAATCCCGAAAAACTAAGGAGTTCCTGCCGGAATAAAAAACCTAATCCACGCAAATTGGATAGAAGCAGGCGTTACTTTGCGAAAGTCTATGACACTGAAAAAACTAGAAGTTTTATTCGCTATAATCCGCCACAGAAGGTAAATCTATGTGGTACAGTGCGTATCTTGCACTTGCAGCCCGCGATATTCACCACACCACATAAATCTTCCAAAATACTGTCAGCGTACGTTTCACGCACGCACGATTGTAAAGTTACAATCGTGCATTGTAGAGTCAACATCTCCTCAAGATGCTCCGGTATCGGAGTGAAACGTACGTTGAGAGTACGAGTATTTTGGCGGTTTCTGTGGCGCAATAAAGCAAATTAAACTTCTAGTTTTTTTCACTAATCAACGCAGACGAAAGTCGCGGGCATCATATAGTATCTACTAAATCTGAATAACTACACGATGATAGAAGGCATAAATAAGCTGAAACTACTCATGATTTAGCTAGAGTTGTGTTGTAAACTTTAACTCTATCGTCTCCAATATGACGGTCTGGTTCGTGGAGGGCGTCCCTTCAGCGGCGCAGCTGTTTAATTATCTACTGCGGGTATAGACGACTCCGTACTGGAAGACAACTTGTTCAGTACTCAAAGTGTAGGGCGTGCCCTTAGTGTTAGCGTGTAAAAGGTACGGTAATTACAACAAGAGAATGAGCGGTAACAGGCACTTCGGCTTCCTATTCGGGGGTTCCAAGATTCAAATCCCAGGTACAAAATTGTCATGAAAGTTTCATGTCAATTCTTTATGCTATCAGGTTGGTTTCATCATAAAACCAACCTGATACAACAAAAAAAAATTCAAAATTTTAGATTTAACGGAGTTAAGGAGTAAAGTCGGTAAAACTTTCATCCCCCATCCCGAGGGAACACTTTTTTTCGGGTAAAAAAAAATAGCCTATGTTATGTTCAGCCTGGCTATCCAGCGCGGAAATGCAGCCAGCATTCTTGCCAGCATTCCACGCGGCCATGATTTATATAGTAATTAGGTCAGGCTAGCTAGCTTCTAAGTTCTTTTGTATTGTTTTCAATAAATGAATTAAAATATTTATATAGAAACAGAACCACATTGCTCTACAGAAAATTCTGTCATTCCATTCATATTCTTGTCAGCTTGTCATGTAGGAAAGTTTCCCTGACACTGGAGCCGTACCTTATCCCGTCGCAACGGTTGACCGCGGCGGCTATAAATTTCGACACAATATTTCGGTGTCGGGCCCTATCGAAGTTTCGCCGACATATTGTGCACTGTTGTATCGGACAAAGTTACGTGTGAAAATGAAAAGTTTATGCAGAACATACGTAGGCTTTTGAGTGTGGTGTCATGTTTTTTTAAAGTTGTATGATGGAAAAACGGAACGTTTATAGAGCCTTTTTCTCGAAATTACTTCAGGAATCAAGTTGAAAATTGCTATCGTAGCTTTAGTTTTATGATACCGTAACTGATTATTAACATCATCATCATACTTCATAATATACTATAATATAATAAATGCGAAAGTGTGTTTCTTTGTTGGTTTGCCCTTCAATCGCGCCTCAACAAAGCAACGGATCGACGTGATCCTTCTAAATAATAGTGATAAATATTCCAAAATACCCTCAACGTACGTTTCACTGCGACACCGGAGCATCTTCAGGAGATGTTGACTCTACAATGCACGATTGTGAAGTCTTCACAATCGTACGTGAGTGAAACGTACGTTGAGGGTATTTTGGAAGATTTATGTGGTGTGGAGAATATCGCGGGCTGCAAGTTCAAGATACGCACTGTACCACATAGATTTACCTTCTGTGGCGGATTATAGCGAATAAAACTTCTAGTTTTTTCACTGTCATGGACTTCCGCAAAGTAACGCCTGCTTCTATCCAATATTATATGATGTTTCTATTTATATAAAAAAATACTTTGATCTTTCCACTCATAAAACAGCTAAAGTCCTCATTAATAAAGATAGCATGGAACGCGGTCAATGGACACGGAGGGTATGAAATTACGAGAAACAAGATAACTCGTGGTAATTTATCATAATGACGTCTGTGGTTTTTTAGCGTCGTCGCGAGCGCCCTCTGCGGCCGACCCGGACACTAAATCACACGCAAGAGACAGGAATTATCAAATAACTCAAGATAGTGAAAAAAATATAAGAGTTCCAACGTGGAGGATAAGTCATTTTCACGTTGGACGAGGTGATAATTTTATTTATACACTTTTATTTTTTTTATAAAATCTGTATGGACTAAGTATCTAAACAATCTATATTCTAATATTATAAATGCGAAAGTGTGGATAGATATTGTTACTCAATCACGCCAGAACGGCTAAACGGATCTGTATGAAATTTGGCCAAGAGATGTAATACCTATACGAGCAATTCTTGTATAAATATATATATAATCTGAATCTCGGAAACGGCTCCAACGATTTTCATGAAATTTAGTATGCAGGGCGCTGCCATCTTAGACTGCATCATCACTTACCATCAGGTGAGATCGCAGTCAAGGGCTAACTTGTAGTGGATAAAAAAACCTAAGGAGAGATTGGGGGTGTCCAAACCCCTCTAATTCTGATAGGAGACATATGCTCAGTAGTGGGCCGGTGATAGGCTGAAATGATGATAAATAAACACACGACAGGCCAAAACGTCGTTTCCCTTCTTTTTTTTTAAATGTTGCTAGCGCTTGGCTGCAATCATCAATTACGAACTTTTTAAGCGTAAATTTTGTACATTTTCGCCCTAAGTTTCGCAGCAACTGCAGCGCGTACAAGTTTTGAAATGAAATCTTTATGTATGTAGGTACAATGAGGTACAAGTATTACAGTAGCGACACATCCAATCACATTTATAATTCCCAAACCATCGTCTCCTTAGCGGAGGGCTCTTCATTACACCTCCAGACGAGGTAATTGCAGGGCTGACACACGCGAGCATAACCTCTTAATTTATTGAACGAAACTAATGAAATTCCTGAGCAAAGTTTATTGCCGGAGACAACCCTGTTTCGTACGCTAACAATTTTCGGCCCCGGATAGGGTTGAGGCGTTTTAAGCGTTTCTTTAATTATTTCGGAATTAATGTTTTGTATCTGGTGGCGCGTTAATTTCGCCGAATTTGCGTCGAATTTTCGCCGAAACGCGATGTTCATTGAGTTTTTGCGTCGATTATTTGTTGACGTCTCCCTGGAATGACTCGCTTGGTTTCGATTTTATTAGGGTATTTAAAATAAATGTTGCCATTTGCGTTGCGATTTTCGCCGCCGAAAGGGGCAATGGTGTAATGTCGAGCTATTAGCTGCGTTCATTTTATAATTTATTTCACAATTATTTATTAGATTTGTAGCTAATTAGGAAATTTATCATTGAGTAAAAGTTTTCTTCAACCCTAGCATATAGAGCCTCTCTCCATCTCCCATGATCAAGTGACTCTGAGCTTTCTTATGAGGACCATAGTACCGACCATAATATTATGTCTTAGATCGGTATGTCATCACTGGTAACATGGACTGTTAGACTTTGGTCTTCCCTGAAAGAGACCTTTGTTGTGAGAGAGTGGACGACTATCATCTTGATTGAAACCGGAAAATACGATCTCGCTGGCGCAGTGTTAAGCGCTGTCGTCGTAACGTGGGAGGTCCCGGGTTCGATCCTCGGCAGGGTCAATTTGGGAATTTATAATTTCTGAATTTTCACTGGTCTGGCCTGGTGGGAGGCTTCGGCAGTGGCTAGTTACCACCCTACCGGCAAAGACGTGCCGCCAAGCGATTTAGCGTTCCGGTACGTTCTGGAATAAAAACTGACTAGGGGTTTAATATAACTGCCATACTCCTAACAACAGGTTAGCCCGCCACCATCTTAGACTGCATCAGTCAAAGGCTAACTTGCAGTGGATAAAAAAATAGAAGCAGGAAAGGCTTTCCATATTCAAGCCATTTGAAACAAATTTTATAGTTGTCGTGAACAAGTTTCCGCCATCATCCATAAAAGCATAAACCGATTCGTATAGTGTCCTAAAACACTGGGATCAATATTTAGATTCGGTAACACTCGAACAGTTTAGTGTGAGAGCACCTGCGATTCAGCTTTACGGGTTATTTGAACCGCTGCCCGAGTGGGTGAGAAATTGTTACTATTTACTGGTTTATCTAATTGAAACGGTATGAGTAGCCGCTGGAAGCAAGGGGCACAAGACCGTGTTCTATTCAAAATTCAAAAAATTCAAAAGATTTTTATTCAAATAGACTTTTGACAAGTGCTTATGAATAGTCAAATGAATCTACCACTAGTTCGGAATGCCGTTCCTTACGAGAAGAACCAGCAAGAAACTCGGCGGTTGCTCTTTAGAAAAAAAAAAATTACAATTTCATTGATTTGTAATTATTACATAAGTAACCGCTGTCCTTAGCATTGCTGGAGCAAGTCAAATCCATGCTCCTTTGTCATTTACGTAATCTTCAACAGTATAATTCAACAATTCAATGAAACGAAACAATGAAACGAAAAAGTGGCACCAAAAAGAGACAAACATATTATATGGGATATATCCCATATAAATATTAGGCTATAGCCTAAGAGAGAATGAGATAGAGTATAACTTATATTTATCTCATTCTCTCGTAGGCTACTTTTCTGAAGTTTCACTTCTGCCGTGTGTGAATTGCACACACACTTTTTTTATTGCAAGACATACAGTTTGCCCTTGACGACAATCATGCTTATGAAAAGCAATGATGAGGTCTAGGTTGGAGCGCGCTTGCTTAGAAAATGTCAAACCGTATCGCGCTCGTATTAGAAATGTAGAACAAAAACGTTTCGTTTGACATAATTGAACATCGACAACGTAAGGATGCCAAGTGCCAATGCTCACGGTTTCTCGCAGTTCTGTGGTAAAATCACTTAAATATACATATAAAAAATTACGGAACCGGCAGGATTTGAACCTGCGTCTCGACGAAATTTGAGATATGCATCTTTAATCCAGTCTTTTTACGCGACTGTCTATGCCATCCAGTAGCGATATATTAAAGTATCGAAACTACTTTCAAAGGCCCATATTCGATGAAACTCTTTGAACTAGGAATTACACATTTTGCGTTTTACTAATTTTATAATTTTTATTACAGTGCTTCACACACGAGGAAAGTTTCTAAACTTACTTAAATATACATATCAAAATTTTCGGAACCGGCAGGATTTGAACCTGCGTCTCTCTGGGAATCGCGCCCTGAGCGCCTTGACCACTCGGCCACGGTTCAATTTTTGATATGTATATTTAAGTAAGTTTAGAAACTTTCCTCGTGTGTGAAGCACTGTAATAAAAATTATAAAATTCTGTGGTAAAATGTTGAAGGAGCAACGAGGTGAACCTTCGTCTATCAGTTTTAAGGCGACGAGGGAGCTTTATATTACTGCTATCACCTTGCCGGCCTCAAAAAGATTGATAAGTAAAGGGACAAAAAACTTATCAACTGTCTCGGTCTAGTTATTAGTATGTTCGCGCGGGAATCAAAAAAAAACTTAACCACGCGGACAAAGTCGCGGGCATCATCATAGTTACTATATAAATATAGCTACTTTTACGCCAAATCAATTTTATTTACTAGCTGATACCCGCGACTTTGTCTGCGTGGTTTAAGTTTTTTATTCCCGCGGGAACTCCTTAATTTTCCGGGATAAAAAGTAGCCTATGTCACTCTCCAGGTCTTCAACTTTAAACCCATGCCAAAAATCACGTCTACCCGTTGCTCCGTTGCGACGTGATTGAAGGACAAACAAACAAACAAACACACTTTCGCATTTATAATATTAGTATGATATGTAGGTATTTAAACAATATCCCAATAAAACAAACTTTTACTTTATTAAAATACTCATTAAAAGCAGTCAGGCAAACCAATTTTCTTTAATTTCTGACTAAATAATTATGAATTAGACCTAATTGTAACTGAAATTTGACTCCCAAATTTTCAATTCAAGGTTTCAAATTTATTTCGCTCAACTTTACTCCTAAGTTTTCTAAAATTAATTCTAAACACAGCTTTTATTATTTTCATATTTGAGTAATTTATCGCGCGGAGTATAATAATATTAGAGAAATAAGCTTAATTAAAATTTCTGGCTAACAATGACGTGTAAGCAAAATGCCGAGTAATGCGAAGGGGATAGAATTGTCAAGTTGGTTGGTTGACTCAATATAAGGGAGTAAAGTTATGCAAGCGAAACAAAAACAGTTTCTATTTACTACAGTAGGTAATTATAGTTACAGTTTACAGTGTATATTTACTTAAATTCATATTATAGTACTTTACTAGCTGATGCCCGCGACTTCGTCCGCGTGGATTTAGGGTTTTTGTTTCCCGCGAGAACTCTTTGATTTTCCGGGAAAAGTAGCCTGTGTTATTCCAGACTATAATCTATCTCTATGCCAAATTTCATCCAGATCCGTTCAGCCGTTGGAGCGTGATTGAGTAACAAACATCCATACATCCATACATCCATACATCCACACATCCATACATGATACATCCATCCAAACTTTCGCATTTATAATATTTATATTAGGATAGATATAGAAGTATAGATTTCCTGAGACACAATAAAAATACCTACTCCTGACTTTTGAACTCATCAAACACAAAACACAAATTAAACTAGAAACTACTGAAGCTCAACTAATTATCATGACGTTTCATTTTCAAACATATTAAGTCAAAAAAGCATTCATTTGTTTCCACGTATACAGAGATTTCGGTAATGTGCTAACACCGACAAAGTCATGCCGCCAAGCGATTTAACATTACGGTACGTACGTATGGGCTTATATAACTGCCATACCCCTCCCTGCCCCCCTAGCATGGGCCGAGACAATTTTCTCCCCGTGGAAAGGATAAAAATTTTATTCCTAAATAAATAAATAAAAACGCTAAATAACGGTGGGTAAATAGTCCCCCGAGTCCCCATAAAATGTCAAACGGGGATAAACTTCTCCTCTCCCCTGTTGCCGTGCTCTGAGAAGTGGAAAAGTTAATTTTATCTCTTGTCAGTGGATAAAATCGGGGGATAAAATTTTTATCTCCGGCTCATGCTAGCCCCTGGTCCTAAACTATATCCCAGCAAAAAATCACATCTATCCGTTGCTCTGTTGCGGTGTGATTGAAGGACAAACAAACAAACCAACAAACATAAACAATTCCGCATTTATAATATTAGTCCGATTTAGCTACTTACTAAACCCAGCTCATTTGGTACTGAAGGCAGCCATTCTCTATTTCTTATGCGTTTAGACCACACGTAAAGGGCGTAAACTTTTACAGTACCACCAATTTTCCGATTGCGATGATGAATCATTAAAAGAAACAGACTGCAGTAGGGTGGAATGTGCTAGTGTAGCAAAAATCAAAGTAATTGGCGAGGGGTAGATATTATAAAGGACCGGTTTTCTTTCGATTTGTTCAGTTTTAAAACAAACTTCTCAACTGTAACAGGGATTTTGAAATGTAAACTTTGTTCTCTCAAATGAAAATATTTGTTCTAATTACTGCTAAGTGGCAGTGGTGTTTAAACAAAGATTAAGAATTTTTAAGTTGAATTTTAATTTTATTTTTGTAAAATATTGACTTTTAAGAATTGGTTGGTAAATTATTCTTATTGTAATAGTTAGTACTTATAATCTGTTTTTTTACACGTGTGCACCACCCAATCATCATGCAACCTGTCTCCTTTCATATGGGTTGCCTGGAAGAGATCACTCGAAGTGAAGTTGTAAATTTTGTCACGATTCGGGTTACCTCTGTTCTGTTATTTGTTTGTGTGTAATAATAGTGTAGGTATTTACTTACTTACTTGGTTTTAATTAAGAACTACTATACAATTCTATATGACATGCCACTTCTTCCGCATGGATTAGCAAGGCTTCAAAAATCCTGAGAGATTTCTTTGATGTTTCGAGTAAAATTATCGTGTCTCCTAGACGCAATGCAAGTCTGGACGGTCTGCCTTCAAATCACTTAACAGGTGGGCTAAAACAGGTAATTAGGGGACTAACAGACAGACAGGGATACAGATAAAACACTTTCTGTTACCCGCAGGCAGGATATTCGTAGAAATAATACACACTGATAACGCTTCGTATTGTATAATTCCATGTTCACTTATTTTATGCGTTTAATACTTGTAACGCGATTAGTTTACCCTGAATATCAATCACTATTTAGTATTTTACACTTTATACAACTTACACGTCTTATATATTAACTGGCTGTAATAATAAATTACACTTTCACTAACAGATGAAGACTAACTCAAATACCGCCAAACGAGCTTATTTATAGAAGACACATTTTAGTATAATGACGTTTTTTATAACACCGATCATGACATAATATTTCTTGAATACAATTTAAAGTCAAATGAGTTCTTATTATTTATAAACCCTAACATTTCACATGCATATATTGTATGGAGAAAATGTATTTACGAATTTCAATAAAACAAGAAAAAAAAGTTCACATTTGCCGTATCCGTAAACTTGGGATTACGGGTCATTTACAAGAAGAACCAGACACAATTTCTTACATAAAGTACACTATAAAATAATAAGGAGCTTATACATTATGATGAAAACCTTTTACCGTATCTCCAATCAGTCGGTAGTCGGTACGGCCAGACGTAGCGTGACCCTTCAAGGGTCCCCTGGAACTAGTTATAGAGATAATAAAATGTTTAGGGCCGCAGTTATCAGAGGATTGGAGACGGTCAGAACCAGACGACCCTCGCAAGGGAGACGTTATGTGTGCTGGTCTCCTCTTCTAAATTACCGGACCATGGGGCCGAATTTTACTATCATTGTTGTGTGGATTATTAATTGGTGTGTTCGTTTTGCAATCCAGTGTCTCTTTTGTTGTACATGAAGTGCAGTACGCTTACTCCCAGTTTTAACATTGCAAATACGATTGATCGACGTGAGCCTTCGATCGCATTGGCGTCAAACTAAAATGAACCTTCATAGCATTGATTTAGAGCTCAATTTCGTGTATGCATTCACAGTGAGCGCTCCAAACGGTACGTTTCGAAATTTAAATCTTTTGCACTGGATTTGTAGCTCTAAATCAATGCAATTAAGGTTCATTTTAGTTTGACGCAAATGTGATCGAACGCTCACGTCGATCATTTGGGTCTGCAATGTTAAAACTGGGAGTAAGCGTACAGTGCTTAGAGCATTAGGTTATACTTTTTGTCAGTGTGTGGAAAATAGTGGATGTAGAACAAGGTACTAACTTGCTCTACCTTCAAAAACTATTCACTTGACTGACAATTTCCTTCGACTAGTTTCATTTTCGCACCGCTTAAAAGAAGGAATCAAATGAAAGTGCCTATTCAAACGTCTAATCCATACTAATATTATAAATGTGAAAGTGTGTCTGTATGTATATCTGCTACGCTTTCACGGCCCATCTATTCAACTGATTTTGATGAATTTTGGTATAACGGTAGGTTGCATCCTGGGGAAGGACATATGCTACTTTTTATCCCGGAAAATTAAGGAATTCCCCGGGAATACACGCGGAAGTCGCGAGCATCACCTAGTCTAATCTAATCGCCTACACTTTGCTTTAAAATTGCATTGTGAAAATTTCTAAGATGTCTTCTCGTAGGTGTGCATTTCGATGATAGGAATATTCGATTGGCCGTTGAACCGCTGACGGCGCACTTTACATTTTACCTATCGACTTTGCATTTGCGGTTCCATCCCTGTCTGAACTCGAAGGATTGGAGACGTAACTGCTTCTAGGGAGCAGTGGCGATTCCTCTAAGATTGCGCAGCTTGCGCCGCAATACCAATAACTATGAATAAGTTACTTACCAATTATTCTAGATCTATATTTAAGTAATATACTAATACTTATTTTATAACATGAAATAGGTAAAACCTACCATTCACAAATCATATAAGTTTATCAATTAAATGATTGCGTTAATCGATAATTTAAAAATTAAAATCACGCACGCTCCATGACCACCTCGTACCTTGGTTGTGAGTTGTGACTTGTGACGTGCGCCACATCGCCACGTGGCTCGTACTGCGAGAATCTTCGAACTCCGTCGGTCCGCTTAATCCCGCTCACTACGGGCCGAAGGCGTGCACTGTGAGTTGCGCATGTGCTGTGTAGTATTATTTTCAAAACTCAAAAACTACTCAACCGATTTTAAAAATTCTTTCACCTATAGAAAGCTACATTCTCGGCAAGTAACATAGGCTGTATTTTATTTTCAAAGACATTAAAGATTCCTACGAAAATGGCAATAATGTGAATGAAGTCGGAAAAAATTGTCTCATGTGAGACCTTCCGTGGCGTGCGCTGCGTAAATGGTAAAAGTTACACGAAAACAATGTATGGTGGAATTGTTCCTCTCAAAAAGTTCTAAAAAAAAGTCCGCGACAGCATATAGCTATGTTTTAAGGTCGTCTCACAATAACCGTCATTATGATTTTCAAATTTGGTCTAAAACAATGCTTTACTCGCGAAGGTGTTTTTACCAATCCATACCAACCATAGTATCAATCCTTATCAAAATAAAATGGTTGTTCATCTCAAGTATTTAATATAGATCAAATTCGCCCTTACACCATTTAATTCAGATGAATATCTTAGAAGACATCATAGTGATAATGTAACGCGCACTATACTAATATTATAAAGAGGTAAAGTTTGTGAGGTTGTAGGGGGTAATCTCTGGATCTACTGAACCGATTTTGAAAATTCTGGTACCAACAGAAAGCCACATTATTTGTGAGTGTCATAGGCTTGGTACGAGAACCGAGATTAACCCGAAAAATTAGGGAGGTCTTTAATTTTGGGAATGGGAATTTAAAAAACTTATTTCACGCGGACGAAGTCGCGGGAATCTGCTAGTGTAAAATAAATAAAAATAGTATTCTTTATTCTAGTAAGTACAAGTTAGCCCTTGACTGCAATGTCACCAGGTGGTGGGTGATGATGTAAGTACCTACTCTAAGATGGCGGGCAAACCTGTTAGGGATATACCTACCTATCAGTTATATTAAACCTATACTTACCCCTAATCAGTGATATATGAGGTAAATGTGTTTTATTGAGAAAATACCTAACCATCCAGCTAGCGCAAACCCCAGATTGACCACCAGGAATCGCCACTGCTAGGGAGGAATTTAAGGGTTTATTATTATTAGATTCATTATCAATTATTACGCAGATGCGTTGTTTTATTGTAATTTTTTCACTATAGCAATTCTAAACTACTATGAATTAGAAAATAATAATGATGGTAGTTACTTACGTTATGTGAAGAAATTAATTGTGGTCAAAATAATTAACCCGTAGGTTTTATCATCCAATTTACCTTCCGTGTACTACCAAAGAATAGGTAATAGTACAATGTAGTAATACTTAATAACATACCTTCTCCTAGTACAAGTCATATTATTCTTCAAAAAAATCATTACATCACATAGAATTAAATTAATGCATGTATAAGGTCCGTTTGTCTACAAACGGACCTTATACATGATACCCCGTATCCTCTAGGATACGGGGTTAAATTTTTAAACGAAAACTAGACGTTACCTGCGACTTCGTCTGCGTGAATTTTTTGATTTTTATTTTTCCGGAATAAAATAATATTGTCTGTATTCATTCAGGTTATAAACAGTGTCTCCATGCCTTTCAACCAAATCGTTTTATAGTCATTGTGGCGTAAAGGAGTATAATATAATTACAAATAACATATATATATATACATCCAAATATACAAACTTACAAACATCCACATTCACATTTGTAATGTCAAGATAAGATCTGCTATCATTACCTAAAATGTTTCTTACCTTTTCTCAATCATTTAGTTTAACCATATTTTTCCTTGAACCAGAGAAATCCCTTCTTATATACAACCACTATTGGTACTAGTGGTATGAGACGGATTGGGATGAATACGGAAGCCCGTATTGATGACGGCTGTATTGTGACGTCACTACGGTACATTTAATGCATGTTTCAGCGCTTCCAAGTGGCGCGCCTAATCTGCGCAATTAATCCGCTGATTGCATAGAACGGCTCTTTGTCCCTCAGTGCTGTCGTACTGCCTGGATAATTCCCGGATTGACGGATGGACGTGTCACTTCGGCTTCATGATCGCTTCTCCTACATTATGCATTAAGTTATATGAATTGGGTTAGTAGTCTAGGCATAGTCTAGACAATAAAGCTAGTGGACCCAAACAATAATTCCTCAGGCGACGAAACTTTACAGTATAATAAAATATCATGAGTTAAATAAAAAACAATATCCAATAAAAAACAGAAAGGAAGTAAGGTTTTTTATGCTATACCCAATTGTTAAAGCAGGAAGGTACATTATCGCGTAAACGCAGTTTAGGTTTGATAATAAAATGGGTTTAAATATCGATGTTCTGCATGATTATTTCGTTTGATATTTCGGTTTTGAGTGTAAATATACTACCTAATATTATTTTAAAAAGAAATCGAGAAAATATTCAGTCATAAATATTAAGTCTTAGGTATAAATACCTAAAAAATGAAAACAAAAACTAAACAGGCACAACATGGCCCGGTGGCAAATTTTTGCCACCGGGCGATATTGTGGGGCTTTACGTGATAATTATGTATCCTAAGCCGACTTTTTGCGATGCAACCTATCTTTTTGTACCAAATTTCATCAAAATCAGTTGATCGGATAGACTGCCTCGTTGGTGTAGTGGTTAGCATGTTTGACTGCGGCCGACTAGGTCCCGGGTTCGAGTCCCGGGTCGAGCCATAATTAATGAGTTTTTCCGACTAGAAATTCTCAGTACTAGCCCGGAGTTAGGAAGTTGGCGGTGTTTCACCCCCGTGCCTCGGAGAGCATGTTAAGCCGTCGGTCCCGGTTATTATCACTATCATGATGATAGTCGTTAAAACCCGCCAACCCGTATTGGAGCATCGTGGTGGGTCTAAGCTCTAATTCCCTCTCTCCTATGAGAGTGGAGGCCTGTGCCAAGCAGTGGGACGTTAATAGGCTGTAGTGGTGGTGGTGGTGGTGGTGGTGGATAGACCGTGAGGGCAGGACCAACAGATAGACACACTTTGCATTAAAAGTACTAGTATGCTGCAGTTTCTATTATTCCTCAGAATAAATTCACCCTTCGAATTTTTTTTCGATTCTCATCCTGTTAACTTAATATTATATTATTTCCTTATTTTTATTCCGAAAGGGCAGACACATCTGATAAGGGAAGGGAAGGAAGGTCCGTGGCGTTATCAAATATAACAAACAATATAAGTAAATAGATGATCTGCTGATATCGTTTTAGGCGGACGTGCTTATTACGGGCGTAGCAGTTTTTTGTGTGTGGTCCAAAAATGTAAGCTACGCGGGGATTAGAAGACAAAAAAGAACTGTGATTAAAAATATAATTTCACATTCATTATTTACATTAATACAAAAAATAATTGAAAAGTAGACAACTATAGCTCCATGCCCCATTTATTTTATTAAATTAATTATTGTAATACGAATACACAACAATGTTTTGTAAAAAATGATAGGTATTTCTTTACAAAAAAAGCCCGAATTGTAAACCTCCCCCTTTTTGGAAGTCAGTTAAAAATAAGAGATTCATTGTCAATTATTTACCCCTAGCCTACGGAAAGCCTCCGCTGGTGAAAATAGATGTCCCATAAGCCTAAAAAGAACCATCACAATCCGTCTTCCCATCCAACCTCCAACTATTTTCAGCCAACCTGAAAAAAATAAGGGAAGTTTAAATTTCATAACAAAATTTATTGTAATCTGATATTTTTTCCAAGTTTGAATCCATTTTAATACGTCATTAAAATAATCCTAAAAGTTTTCAATTTTCAAGTTTGAACCCACTTTAAAATCCTATAAAATTAAATGTATTTCCCGCTGGTCGCTTGTGCCTTGTATTGGAAGGATAAGACTCGGGATAGGCGTGTAAAAAGCCAGGGCGCAATGCATGCCAATTCGTGCGCACCGGACAGTGCCGGACGCGACGGCCGGGTACCGATCGCAAAAAAAGTGTTCGAGCTTATGTCTCTTTTATTATTTAAAAAATTAATAAAATAAATAATAATAAATAAATAGCCTTTATTCAGATCAAATGAACCTATTTACAATGTTCTCAAATTTATTCTAATTTAAAACTTATTCTAATATTTGCTGCTTTTTTATCTTTTGCAGATCTGTTTGCCAATCGGCAAAGGCCTCCTCCAACCTTTTCCATTCTGATCTTTCTAGAGCCACTCTGTTCCACATCACTCCTGCCACTTCTCTTATAATATCATCGTCCTACCTTTTCTGTGGTCTGCCTCTTTTCCTTTTACCTTCCCTGGGATACCACCTTGTTACCTTCTTACTCCATTTGTTACTCCATTTGTTACTCCATTTGTTTGTTGTTTGTTTTTTAAAAAATTATTGCTTTTTAATTTATTACATTGAACTTCTTATTGTTAGGATTAATATTTAGTGTCGTTTGTTATTTGTATCATAAAGTGAAAAGTTATTATATTATTAAAAGTTTTAATTTTGAACCTCGCTTATACAAAATTAAATCAAAAAATATAAGTCAAGTATTTAAAGCAACCTAAAATAAACTGTAAAGCTATGAAAACACATAAAATAATTCCCACTGTGGATTTTTAACTCATCTACATGCCAAAAATCTGACATTGAACATTCCTCATTTCAATTTTGAAAAATGACACTGTTGTCTGTCTTGTGAAAACTTAGAGTGGATTATTTAACGTTTTTAGAAACTGGCAACACTGGGGTAGTAATAAATGATTTAGTATGTTATTTTTTTCAAGTATCCTAGAATAGTGATATCTGAGCTGCTTTTTTTAATTTGCCGCCATTTTGCACTCATCTTTCACTTGACGGACAGTATTAATTTTATTTAAATCCTACGCATTAGACTCGCAAATTACTAAAATAAAACTCCGTACAAACCACACAATAGACTTGCAAATGGCAAGGATAAAAATCCACATCAAGACCAATTCCTCCAATACCTTGAAAAATACTTTTTGTTGACCGAGCGAAGCGAAGGTCTCTGAGTCTACTTGGGTGAATTGGCACTTGTCCGTCCGTCCGTCCGTCTGTCCGTCTGTCAGAGCCTTATAACTTCTGAATTGCTAAACGTAATTACTTCAAATTTAAATATAATATGTAAATCGATGGCCTCCCGCCGAATATGGCTTAAAAAGTTTTAAAAATCTTTATTTCAGGGGGGCTCTCATAGAAGCGAATGCGAAGTAAAATATTTTTTATAGCGTTACATAGAGTTGCAGTATATCATTTTAAAGATAATTAAGAATAGAGTCCAAAAATATTTTTTTTTTAACTTTTCCCCTAAAATTGACGAAATGGGAGGCTTTCAAAGTAGCGATTTTCTAACGTCCAAAGTTGACCTCAGAACTCTCAATTTTCTGAACTCTCAAGCCTGAAACTTGATCAATTATTTGAACTATATCCTGTACTTGAACAACAAATACTAAAATTAGATAAATATTATAAGGAAACGAAATTATTTAATTTTTAATGATGATGATATTTTTAACAGAACTTCACACTGATGTCAATAGATGGCGCTCTGTGAAACCGCGAGGTCTCAGTTCGGGGCGAACCACTAGTATTATAAAGTCAATAAATTGATATATTTTTCTGCTGACCGTACACCGGGCGGCCGTGACCGGTGTGTGAATCAAGTCCAGTTTCAATTTGCCCTCGCCCCCCTCCCCTCCCGGCGGGTGCGCGGGGCCCACTATTTCGCAACTTAGCCCCTTTAAAAGAGACTTACGGATTTTTTCTTTGGCACCCGCTTGGCACCGATTTTTAGATAGATCTGTTTTTTTATATGAGAAGGTTTCACACTAGATAGCAATTTTACCTGAAGGTAAGCCTGAAAACGACGACTTTCACGAGCTTAGTACAACATCCAATCAATCGAAGAACTTAGAGGTTTGTAGGTACCTAGCTGGTATAGGTAGATACGTTTCATTACAATCAATTTTATGACAGTTTTTTAATCTTTTAAAATTTTTCAAAATATTTAATTTAGTCCAGTTTTTGACGAGATAACAGGAAAATACGAGAGTTAGATTTCGTCTCTTTTTTAAAGGTATAATTAATCAGTCTGACCCGTTGTACAGGAGAGCGACAGAAGCGAATAGAAAATGACAAACTTGTCTACGCGACAACGTAGGCCACGTGAAAGGTGGGATACTATTTGATACTGTCGCGTCGCGGTGTCGCGTTTGACGCTCACGCTACGACAATGCCCGAGATGCATTGGCCGCTCCGCCGTTAGCGCAAAACGCGACAGTAATAAAGATCTCTTAAAAACTATGCTTGTCTTCGCGGAGGCACCACCATGACTACCTTTTTTACGGACTTTCTTAAGGATCACCAGCTTTGAAAATAAGTCTACAAAAAACTCTTACACTGTATTTTTTTTACTTTAACCAGCGAAGGCTGCTGGATCATTTTGCTCAGATATCATACTAATATTATTAATGCGAAAATGTGTTTGTTTGTTGGTTTGTCCTTCAATCACGCCAAAACGGATCAACGGATCAACGTGACTTTTCGCATAGGTATAGTTGAGGCTCTGGAGGGTGACATAGGCTACTTTTTATCCCGGAAAATCCAGGAGTTCCCGCAGGAATCAAAAAAACTTAAACCACGCGGACGAAGTCGCGGGCATCAGCTAGTAATTAATAATTCACAACTTGATGTCGTATGCCTATCCATACTAATATTATAAATGTGAAAGTGTGTCTGTCTGTCTGTATGTCTGTCTGCTACGCTTTCACGGCCCATCTGTTCAACCGATTTTGATGAAATTTAGTACAGCGGTAGGTTATATCCTGGGGAAGGACATAGGAAAATCCCCGGAAAATTATGGAGTTCCCCCGGGAATTAAAAAAAACTTAAACAACGCGGACGAAGTCGCGGGCATCATCTAGTTTCTAATATAAAAGATAACAAAAATCCATACAATTTGAATCGGTGTATGCCAGGCGTATAAAGCGACAGCAATGGTCGAATAAACAAAAAAATACACTTCCGTGCAAAGTTACGCAACGTTTCCAAAATTTTTCACGTCAGCCAAAATTTTCCATCAAATTGCACCCGAGATTTACGGGTATCTGGGTTACAAAATTATGGCGGCGGCGTCGAAAGCGAAATATATTTTCGATATGAAATGTAAATTCTTATTTACGATAGACCCTGCCATATTCCGGGGCGCGGGTGTGAATTGCCGTCGCGCTACAAATATCGAATATTTCACTGAACGACGTAAAAGTGAATCATAGTGACTTTTGGAATAGTTTACCTTTACTTTTTTGGAAGTTGTCTCAAATTCGTGATGATGTCACTATTGAGTTTTAACGCAAGAAGTAAGTCGTAAGGGGCCCCATTGCAGATATACTAGATGATGCCCGCGACTTCGTCTGCGTGGATTGATGTTTTTTGATTCCCGCGGGAACTCTTAAAGTTTTGGGATAAAAAATAGCCTATGTCCTTCCCCGGGATGTAACCTACCTCTGTACCAAATTTCATCAAAATCGGTTGAGTAGTTAGGCCGTGAAAGCGTTGCAGACAGACAGACAGACGGACAGACAGACAGACACACTTTCGCATTTATAATATTAGCACAGTTTAACGAAATACCACATTAGTATGGATTTAAGGACACAAATTAATAAAACAAGTAGATAAATACCCAGTATATGTGTGGAAGTCGTTAATCTCCTTAGAAATACGAACCGAACACCATCTTCACCAGAACAAATACGTGCCGAAATTGTGTCCAAAGAATAGTTCTGGATGTATAGGTACCTAATGATCGAAATTTCTCTATGAAGCAGAAACTGCATATCCCGCAAAATCTGACAAATAGCCTGCCTACCACGTCACAATCGATCTTCGTCGTACGGCGAGATTTACGAGCGCCACGTTGCATATTGCTCGCTACCAGTTGACATGTGCAGCGGGCCTGCACGTACACGCCAGCAATGGACTGTCAAACGCAGGTTATATCAGATTTATTTCTATGGCTCACACAGTGGTATTGCATTTTTTTTTATCCACCACAAGTTAGCCCTTGACTGCGATCTCACGTGTGATGCATATAAGTGATGCATCACACGTGAGATCTTATAAGAGATGCTTATAAGTGATGATGCAGTCTAAGATGGTAGCGGGCTAACCTGTTAGGGGCATGGCAGTTATATTAAATCCATACCCCTATTCGGTTTCTACACGGCATCGTACCGGAACGCTAAATCCGGCCTAAAGCCGGTAGAGTGGTAACTAGCCACGGCCGAAGCCTCCCACTAGGCCAGACCAGGGAAATTCAGAAATTATAAATTTCCAAACCCTGCCGGGGATCGAACCCGGATGCTCCGTACGTTAAGGCAACAGCGCTGCAACACTGCGCCACGGAGGTCGTCAAAAATGCATGTAGAAAGGCATAAGAAAAAGTGCTATGCTTACTACCTTTTTGAATAAAAATTATACTTAAGTCTTCTTCTTCTTGCCCTTTTCCCACGCTATGTGGGGTCGGCACAACATGTTTTTTTCTTCCACTCACTTCTGTTATCCGTCAACCTATCATTCACCCCTTTTATACGCATATCCACTTTCACACAATCCATCCATCTTTTCTTTGGTCTCCCTCTACTCTTTTTTCCTTCCACATGCATATCTATCATTCTTCTCGTAATATGCCTTTCTTCCCTCCGCATTACATGCCCATACCATGCTAGCCTTTTACTCCTCATCTTTTCTATCACTGCCGCTACTTTCAAACTTCCCCTTATATATTCATTCCTAATCTTATCCATTCTAGATCCACACATCCATCCACAATCCTCCAAAAATTATAAGTAAATATATTACAATAATTTAAACCTTATCTTGGCCTCATATAATAACGGGCTGTTTCATAACTACCTAACTCAAAACAACATTTTCAGATTACCGTTCTTCAGTTCCGAACTACATTATATTTTTCAAAAGTTATTGAACAATATTTCGACATCTATTGAACATTTAACTTTCACGTAAAGTTTGGCCCAGTTTCATCTGGTAATGCGAAATGCCCGCCGGCGTGCCGTTCCGTCTATTGAATATTATGAACTCTTGTCGAACTATTGTTTTGTTTAGCGCTTTAATAGTGCTGTATTTATTGTTTGGAAGCTCTCCGAACGGAAAATAAAATGTTGAATCGAACACTACTAGTCTCTTTTTTCTTGTTTCACCTTTTAGCTGATGTATAAAATATTGCTGACTAGATGATGCCCGCGACTTTATCCACGTAAACTCGTGAGATCTTATTGATTTTCTGGAATAAAAAGTAGCCTCCTTCTCTCCCCAAGATTTAGTCTATCTCTGTACCAAATATCGTCAAAATCGGTTCAAAAGATGGTGTTATGAACGTAGCAGATGAATAGGCAGACACTTTCGCAAAATAATATTAGAATGGATATGTAAAGACGGACTCGTATGTGACATTAACGATTAAGTTATTAATTAACTAGCTGATGCCCGCGACTTCGTCCGCGTGGATTGAGGTTTTTTTGGTTCCCGCGGGAACTCTTTAATTTTCCGGGATAAAAAGTAGCCTATGTGCTATTCCAGACTATAATCTATCTCTGTGCCAAATTTCATCCAGATCCATTCAGCCGTTGGAGCGTGATTGAGTAACAAACATCCATACATCCATACATCCATACATCCATCCAAACTTTCGCATTTATAATATTTATTATTTGATATTTGATAACTCATACCTTGCTCCTCAATACTGTTTTTCTTATACTGAATATTATTACTACACGATGCCCGACACTTCGCCCACGTAGATTTAAGTTTTTCCTATGAAAACTCCTTGATTTACCGGGATAAAAATTTATAAATATTATATAAATATTTTATTTAGTTCAGAGTACCTAGTGGGAGATTTTCATCCCATTCGATTGAGTCAACGTAAACTAGGATTTGTATGAAATTGTCAAGCACTTTTGACAGCTGGCGTTCGATCAATTACATACAAACGGTAGTTAAATTGACTTAAATAAATAAATAAATAAATAAATAAATAAATTTTTATTGACCAACAGTTTACAAATTAATCAGTAGCACAACAAATTAATTAAATGCAGTACATATGTACTGTGTACATACTTAAAAAGTAAATGTGGTCAATTGGCCACCTCCTCAGCCTGTGCCACAGCACGAAAGGTAGGTATGTACCCACCTGACATACAGCAACGCTGATTTTCAGGAGGGGCCCAAGGGCCGAGACGTCACGGACCATCGCTGTATATTACAAGCTAGTAAATAAAATATTTCAAATCAAAAAGAAAAATAAAGAACTTAGGGGTCATAACGCGATCGAATACGGTAAAAATCTCCCACTCAGCTTGCAGACAAGTTCAGGAAAGGATACGTCACGTGCTTGATCTTGGGAACTGTGACACTAAAATAAGGTCAAAAGTGACATAACAGATCACATCAAAAACATTTTTTTTTGTAGTTTTTTTCTCCTTTGTTACGAAAACTAACAATGGGATTGTGGTGACAAAAAGATTGCCGTATCCTAAGATACAAAAACTGAATACACATCATGGTCCGAGAGACTGGGGGAATTCTTGTAGTTGTGCTTTATAAAACTAAGGTTACTTTGTACTAGCTGACCCTTATCTATGAATATTGAATTCAAATTGTCCAACTGTCACACAACTGGCAGTTATGTCAAATGCCATAAGGTTAGAAAAGTTAATATGGTCGTTATGTTTTCTTAAATTTTCCGTGCAACTTTCTTAGTTTTTTCTTTCATATGAACCGTCTCTTTACAATAAAAAACACAACAAAAAAAGAATTAGCGAAATTGGTTCAGCCGTTCACGCGTGATGCCGTGACCAAGTGGATTCATTTATAGATAATATTATTGATAAACCGTGACCTTGTATTGTATTATTATGTTTTTAAAAATAATATTATGTTTATCTTATTGTTCGATCTGATTATCATTTAAGTATATTTAACCCTTCAATTCATTATGCGTGGTGATATTTTACCATAATTATGTTTTGATAATATTAAAATAATAATAATATTTTCATCTGCTAATTTGTTCATATTTACGATTTAGTAAATAAAATTACCTGTCTGTGTGTTGTTGTTAAGGGCTTATTTTTAGACCAGGGCGCATTTAGACTAGTCGTTATCACCATCTAATAATACTTATTATATTTTAAATAAATTTCAACAATTATTTTATTACGATCCAAAATTTTATAGTGCTACCTACTTTTGACTGTGACTATAATATTACCACAGCACACATCCAGCTTTAGCAAGCACCTGCTTTTTATATCCCACCAGATCTTCAGCTATTCCACTAGCAACTTGTGTATTATGTGGGACACGGGGTTGACATTTCGGGGACTTATTGTTGTATTGTCAAGCAAAATAATACGTAATTGTTATCTCTGAATGGAGGTGTTGTTTTTGTTTCGTATTTTAGTCTTAAGATAGGAATTGTTTTGTATTCTTAGCTTTAGAGACCTCTCTGGTACAGCGATGCGAATAATCACTTTGTAAAAGATCTCGGTTCTATTTTCAGTTGCGTTATTTAAGGATCAGATATTATAATACCTAGGTTCAATTGGTTCAGTGGTATGGGTGGATTATTTGTCGTTTTAAAAGTTCAATTCGCACATCGGACAATATATTATTAATGTATAGGTATTTAATGATTGTATTCTCTTATGCGAATATCTCATATTATCATCATATAAATTGTAATTCTTCTCACCGCTCGACATTTTAAATTCGCTCTATAATATTACTCATTTACCTTACATAGACTTTGTTGGTAGCAAAAATGTAATTCGTAAAACTCATACATACTATCATAACTCATTGCTATATTATTATTATCTCGTCACATTAGTCTGTAAATATGCTCTATTAAGACCTTTCGTAATGTGAACCACTGCACATCAATAAGTTGATTCTTTTTTCTGTGACTACACTCTCAGCCTTCCTAATCCAGCCACTTCTCAGCACACTCTTTAAATTTTCATCAGTACATCGTGCTTGAAGATGCTCTGTAATTTAAAACTAACGCACTAAATTAAGTAGAAGCTCAAAATAAACAAACCACGCAGCTCCATCAACAAATAGATCATCATGAGGCGGATGCTACAAAAACAGTTATTATCTGGCTCGGTTAAGACATGATTCAAAGCATAACAGCTTGTCTCCTCCGCACGGACGGCTCATTCATTTTTTCATCTATTTTTAAATACGTCGCTCGCAGGAGGTGCTTATCTGCTTTGGTCTCTTATTAAAAGTTGATGTAGGTACATGCTCCTGGACTATTATTGTTTTAGATTGAGAATCTCCTTATATGTCTTATTAAAAGATGATGTACTTGCTCCTGGCCTATTTTTGTTTTAGATTGAAACCATGGAAGCACAAATTATTAGGTAATTATTGGGAAGTTTTACCTACTGAAAGTTTACTAGCAAACTGATCATCATTCAGCTGATATGCTTTCTCATTCTGGGCACATTGCCTCATTGCAGCGGCTTAGTTAGATGATATTTTTTATTTTTAGTTTTTAATTTAGTTCTAATTTTAACGTATTTATTTAGTTTTTTTTAAACTACTTACTTAATTATTTCCAAAACTTAACTCGAGCGTAAAATGAGAGGGTCAGCTAGAGATTACATATTATCAGGACTCTACCAGCCGCTTTACTACCAATTAGTTATAATGTTCGGGCTTTCCACAACACGATTAAAAAAATACTTACCTAAAAGTGGACATAACGACCTAAAAAAACTGAAAACAAACGCAAAAAGAATTCGTCTAATTTTTATTCAATCATCTTGGACCTCGCTCCATTCGCAAAATTATTATTATGTAGATTTATACGAAGAGAGTTTATTTGGTTATGAAGAACTTGAGGCGATGAATATAGAGGGACCAAAGTATTTTTTTCTCTTCACGAACTCTCTTTGCCTATTGTTTCAACGGCCGGGAAAAAGGTCAGCCTTTTCGGCCCCTTTTTATCTCAGTTTTCCGCTTTTATAATGTTACAGAAAGTTTGCGAATTCTCATAAGGTGTGGCAGTGCTAAGGCGGGACTGTCTGTTTTATGTTCATTTTTGAGTAATGAGACTTTGATCATTGTAGAATCTGTCTTATTTTTTCTATACATTTTGCATCGTATGCCATGTCTTATGAATTATTACATAGAAGCAATGATAGCTTCGTGGTCAAGACCTCTATCTCTTATTAGGGGAGTCCTAGGTGCGTTCCTCTTGCAAACATGTCTAACTTTTGAAATTCTATCTTCATACCCAATTTTAGCCAGATCGGTTCACTTAAGTATTGTGGCGAAAAGGAGTAACATACATCCAATCGTACATACTTACAAATATCAATACTTTCACATAATAATATTAAACTTATTAGCTAGGTATGGTAAATCAAATTTTGTTACAAATCTCCTGAAACACTGTAATGATATATATAACACATAAAACATAGTCTATTATTTTAATAATAATAAAATATAAATATAGCTAGGTATCGTGATCGCCGATTACGATGATCTACGGTCTTTCCAACCTTTTAAAACTTGGGCACTGTTTAAAAAAAAATTTAGTGCCCATCATCTCATCATCAGTTTAGCAACCCGTTGTGCACTCACTACTGAGCACGAGTCTCCTCTCGGAATGAGACGGGTTTAGCCATAGTTCACCACGCTGGTCAAGTGCGGATCGGCAGACTTCACACACCTTCGAGAAAATTATGAAGAACTCTCCGGCATGAAGGTTTCCTCACGATGTTTCCTCGCCGTTTAAAGCAAATGATATTTAATTTCTTAAAACGCACATAACTTCGAAAAGTTAGAGCCTGGAGCTGAATGACCGGGGCTCGAACATGCCCTTAACAGGTTAGCCCGCTAACACCTTAGACTGCATCATCACTTACCATCAGGTGAGATCGCAGTCAAGGGCTAACTTATAGTGGATTAAAAAAAAAAAAAAAACCGGGACCCTGTACAGGAGTTCAGGTGACTACCACTAGGCCATCACCGCTTTAAGTGTCTATAAATAATCGTTAGATCTATCCGCAAGAGAATATTAGGTTACCGACTTTCCGTTAAGTACTCGTAAATTTAATTAATCTTTTTGAGGAAAATAAATTTTAAAAGTAACTAATCCCAACAAATGATCCTGTTTTGCGTTGATAATGTAAATAAATACCTTAAATCGCGTACAAATAGCATCGATAACAGCGACGGGGGCACAAAGCCTTGAAAAATGGCGGAGCTTAACCCTTCACCGGCGCAGGTCGGGACACGGGAGGACCCAGGATACAGGTAATTAGGAGACGCGCTGTGACAATTTGTTCCCGATGAATAATATAGATGGGGCCCGTTTAACCATCAGTCTGAGAGCCAGTAGCGAGGTTTTTGAGGTGAAATGCTAAGGACAGCGGTTACTACAATTTTGTAATAAGTAAATATTATTCGCATTTGTTATTCGAAATTATTATTTTTTAACTTGACTTCAGAAATTAAGCAACTACGTTTTCACGACATAATAGATTAATTTATTCGACATACATATTACTAAGTACCTACAGAGAAATAATATTATAGACATATAAATAATAATTTGGAAGCCCTGTCACTCAAACTGCATATGCCCTAACGGGGTGACTTGTCAATTATTGTTGTATTGTTCAAGTTAAATGCAAATAAATGAATCTGAAAAGGTCTTAAATTTAATTAATATACTACATTCGTATTAAACTTTAATGCCTTAGTTTTATGTTTTATATTTTAATTATTTTTAATATTCGTTTTCACTTCTATCGGCAATCCCTATGACTGCCAATTTTTTTTTAAATTTAAAAGAAATTAAAAAAAAAATGTACTCGTTTTCACTTCTATAGGCAGTCCCTATGACTGCCAATTTTGCTTTAAATCCCATTACAAAGTTAGCCCTTGAATGCAATCTCATCTGGTGGTGATCACAACATGATGCAGTTTTAGATGGTAGCGAGCTAACCCGTTAGGGATATGGAAGTTTTATTAAACTCGTACTCCTAATCCATACTAATATTATAAATGCGAAAGTGTGTCTGTCTATCTATCTGGCTGTCTGCTACGCTTTCACGGCCCATCCGTTCAACCGATTTTGATGAAATTTGGTACAGGGATAGTTTGTATCCCGGGGAAGGACATATGCTATCTATATATAGACTTTTTATCCCGGAAAATTAAGGAGTTCCCCGCGGGAAATAAAAAAAACTTAATCCACGCGGACGAAGTCGCGGGCATCATCTAGTCAAAATATATAATATAAAAGGAAAAGATGACTGACTGATCTATCAACGCACAGCTCAAACCATTGGACGGATCGGGCTGTTTGGGATGCAGATGGCTAAGACGTAGACATCCACTAAGAAAGGATTTTTGAAAATTCAACCTCTAAGAGGATAAAATATGGGTTTGAAATGTGTTAATTCCACGCGGACGAAATCGCAGGCATTAGCTAGTTGGTTTATATACGTCATCATACTGGAATTTGAAATGGCTTGGCGGCACAACTGTTTCATACATACATACAATACAACATACATGACATGCTTTGTTTGAAATAGTTTTGGTTAAACACCTACAAAAATCACAAAAGCGATGCAGATTAAATTAAAAGTATAAAAAAAATTAAAAGTAGAACATAATATGAGAACACAAGTATGCCAGAAGAACATGGCTTGACAAATTGACTAAGAAACAAAACGACAATGTAAAACAATCAAAACAAAATGGTCCCCCATTCGGAGGCGTGCCGTATCACACGACAATACAACTGATACGAACTTGCTATCACTGAGGAAAGTTATTAAAGCGCCTCTCAATATTTTATACGAGAAATCTCCAAGGGTCGATAGCAAAGTTTGAGGACAATTCGTCTCCAAGTTGGAGGCGAAACAATAAATCAATGTGTCGAATAATTGCTTCTCATCGGAGACTTGGGGGGTCTGAATCAAAAGTTACTAATCACCGACTTGGTATTAATAAGGCGTGGAGGAAAATACATTTCGGTGGAAGTTTCTGAATGCTTTGGAACTTTGAGATCCTGATCTCTCACGGGTAGGACAATAAATAAAGGTTTTTTTTATCCACTACAAGTTAGCCCTTGACTGCTATCTCACCAGCTGGTGGTAAGTGACGATGCAGTCTAAGATGCTAGCGGGCTAACTGGTTAGGGGCATGGCAGTTATATTAAACCCCTATTCGGTTTCTACACGGCATCGTACCGGAATGCTAAATCGCTTGGCGGCACGTCTTTGCCGGTAGGGTGGTAACTAGCCACGGCCGAAGCCTCCCACCAGGCCAGACCAGGGAAAATTCAGAAGTTATAAATTCTCAATTTTGACCCTGCCGGGGATCGAACCCAGGACCTCCGCAAGTTATGACAACAGCGCTCAACACTGCGCCACGGAGGTCTGAACCTTATGGGACGATGCGGCCCCTCGCCGGCCAAAAACGTCCGTTACGAAAATGCGTGGAGTAAGATTTTTATGTATAGTTTATGTATGTTCACTATACAGTGTCTAATGTATAATCAACGTGATGACCGTTATTATTATTATATAATTTTTCATGAATCGTTGAATCGTCATGAATAAAATAAAAGTGTTAAGATAATTTTGTAAAGTAGTTTTTGATTTTTATCGAAAAAAAAATCATAATTAAAAATTTATACCTGAATAATTATTTTCTTTTTACCTCGACTAGAACTTGAAATTAATATTGATGTTTTAAGGAACTTCGTTCCTATCTGGTGTCCCACGACACCACACGTTTTTTTTTATATTCACCGTTCACATCTAAATTTCTCTGCTAAAAATGATGTTAAAAGTGAACATAATTCGCACGTGAAATATGTGAACGTTGTAAATTCTAAAAACATTCCTCCTGACATCGTAATGTGGAAATTTGATTGTTAATAAATTAATTTAAAAGTCCTTCCTCTATTCCATATTCTTGTAGAATGGCGAAAAGATTAACGAATTTGCCACACGACAAATTGCAAATACGTTATAGTCCTCGTAGATTAAAAATTTACTTAACAAAAACAAAACCCTAAACTCTAAAGTGACAATCCTTCCCTGCGCTTTCACACAGGGCGTGAATGTTTGAAATTTAAAATTTAATTACAACAGCCTCCTGTACCCTTAGTTTCAGTTTTAACATTGCAATGTCGACTGATCGTATTCGAGCGTTCGAACACAAATTGGCGTCAAAATAAAATGAACCCAATATCCCTAGATTTTAAGTCACAAATTCAGAACAATCGGTTCTAATTCCAAAACCTTGGAAACGTTTGGAGCGCTGGCTATTAATACATACACAAAATTAAGCTCTAAAACATTTATGTTATGGTTCATTTTACTTTGACGCCGGTGTGTTCCAACTTCCAACGCTCAAGTACGATCATTCGAAATAGAGATGATGCTTAAATGTCAAAAATAAATTATTTCTTACTGATTATTATTAAATAGAGGGTATTCCAAAAGACCTAAATTTACATCCTCGGTTAGTTTTAGGTTTGTTAACCATTTTAAACTATAGATTAAAGAAAAAAGTACGTTGAATTTTGATGACGTCACACAAACATCCGTTATGTAGAAGAGCGTTTTTAAGTTTGATAAAGACTTGCTGAATTAATTGAGTTGTCATCATTCCTATTGCATTTTTTTGTTTATTCCAATTTCCACTACAAGTTAGCCCTTGACTGCGATCTCATCTTATGGTAAGCGACAATGCAGTCTTAGATGGTAGTGGACTAACCTGTTACGGGTATGGCAGTTATATCAAACCCATACCCCTAGACAGTTTCTACTCGGCATCGTACCGAAACGCTAAATTGCTTGGTGGTGGTGCGTTGGTGCCGGTAGGGTGGTAACTAGCCACTGCCGAATCCACCAGACCAAACCAGAGAAAATTCTGAAATTATAAATTATCAAATTGATTCTGCCAGGAATCAAACCCGGGACCTCCGCATGTTTAGACAACACAACCAAGATACATATAGTAGGATACTAGTTTCATAAACATATTCAATTATAAACGAGATCGCGAGATTTATGGCCGCCATTAACGGAGGGCCGCGTACACGGGCCGGGGTGCAAATGATAAAACAAATGATAAGCGGGCCCCTATAAGGAATCAAACCCGGGATCTCCGCACGTTAAGACAGCAGCACTCAACACTGCGCCAGGCAGGTCGTCGATAAAATGCAATGTTAAAACTGAGACTAGGGGCACTGCAGGCGGTCCGCACTCCGTTTTCCGGACTCGCGTTAATCTCATAGAGGCGTGCGTACAAAGCAATTTTTAATTGCGTCCCCGCAAGTCTTTACTATTGGTTAAAAGGATTTCCCAAGCCTGGCTGTACCTAATGCACTACAGAGTAAAATGGCAGAATGTATTCAAGCAGTCTGTATAGCATATTACACTTATAAATTGTATTTTCTTATTCTTCTCGGTAGGAACGGCATTCCGAACCAGCGGTAGATTCACTCGAATATTCAAAAGCACTTGTAATAAGTTTGTTTGAATAAAAAAAATATGAGTTTGAGTTTGAGAGTTTGAGTTTTTTTTTATCCACTACAAGTTAGCCCTTGACTGCGATTTCACCTGATGGTAAGTGATGATTTTCTACCTTGAGCCTGTCAAATAGTAGCTTGTCCTATGGCGACAGAAACGACGCCACGCGACGAGATGCGATAGGACGCTATAGAAAATGACAGACGTATCTACGCGACAACGTAGGCCACGTGAAGGGTCAGCTTCTGTATGATATTGGGAATTTATAATTTCTGAATTTTCTCTGGTCTGGCCTAGTGGGAGGCTTCGGCCGTGGCTAGTTACCACCCTTCCGGCAAAAACGTGCCGCCAAAGCGATTTAGCGTTCCGGAACGATGCCGTGTAGAAACAGAATAGGGGTATGGGTTTAATATAACTGCCATGCACTTAACAGGTTAGCCCGCTACCATCTTAAACTACATCATCACTTACCATCAGGTGAGATCGCAGTCAAGGGCTAACTTGTAGTGGATTTAAAAAAAAATCCGTCGTGTTGCCACATATAAGTGAACTAAAATTTATCATCCTTACTAATATTTTATATGGGAAAGTGAGTTTGTGTGTATGTTTGTTCCGCTTTCACGCCGTAACTACTGAACGGATCTGGATGAAATTTGGCACAGAGATAGATTATAGTCTGGAATAACACATAGGCTACTTTTTATCCCGGAAAGTTAAGGAGTTCCCGCGGGAAACGAAAAACCTCGATCCACGCGGACGAAGTCGCGGGCATCAGCTAGTAATACTATAAATGCGAAAGTTTGGATGGATGTATGGATGTATGGATGTGTTACTCAATCACGCCCCAACGGCTGAACGGATCTGGATGAAATTTGGCACAGAGATAGATTATAGTCTGGAATAACACATAGGCTACCTACTTTTTATCCCGGAAAATTAAGGAGATCCCGCGGGAACCGAAAAACCTCGATCCACGCGAACGAAGTCGCGGGCATCAGCTAGTTTATCATAAACCTGAAATTGTTAGTTTGTCAAAAACCCAAGCAAGCAGAGCTCCATGACGCAGCTAGGCTAGCTATAATTCAATTCTTATCTTCCTATCTTAGCCTCGGATCGCAGTAAATTAATTAGACTAAAGTTTCCCGCTGCACTCGCCCGGCTAATTTACTTAAACAACCTCTTTTTACGGATATCCCCGCTTTATTACAATGAAATGAGTGAGTTTTGAGTTATATTTTGTGATACAATCTTGGTTCAGTTTAAACTATTTTTCGTACTATACTTTCTTAAAAAAGAGTGAAGATAGTTTTCGCGTTGAATAAAGCTCCCTTTTTGTATGAAATAGCATTTTTTTTTATTGTGAGATAAGTTTGCGCTTGACGACAATCATGCTTAGTGTAAAGCAATACTTAGTTCCCATTCCATATTTACTTATTCAATTTAGGTACACTGTACACTTATTAACGTCCAAAACTTATAAAACATGATGGTTATAATCAATTACGGTACCTTAAAACTGAAGCTACGAGGGTTCCAAACGCGCCCTGGTCTGAGAAGAGCTAATCACCATCTCACAAACATCGTTTATTTATGTAATAGAACTGTAACATTATCAAAATGGTGTCATAATATTTAACAAAACGGAAATTTGACCCCAGTTCAGTATTTACGATTCATGGCCCTTCCCGAAGAAGACGCACAGGCCATTTAACTAATCCGCTCCACTGAGTGCCTATTCGCAGTTCCAGTTTCATACCAATTTAATAAACTCCAAAATAACATACTTACCCTCCTCTATCATTTTTAGACTCTCGCTTTTTACTCATGACTTTTTACTGAAGAAGTGTCTCAAATCTCAAACTCTTAAGTCTTCAAATGAAGTAGTTGTAGTATGAATTAGTTAAATTGCAATTATGTACCACTAGCTGATGCCCGCGACTTCGTCCGCGTGGATCGAGGTTTTTCGTTTCCCGCGGGAACTCCTTAATTTTCCGGGATAAAAAGTAGCCTATGTGTTATTCCAGACTATAATCTATCTCTGTGCCAAATTTCATCCAGATCCGTTCAGTAGTTACGGCGTGAAAGCGGAACAAACATACAAACAAACTCACTTTCCCATTTATAATATTAGTAAGGATTAGTAAGGATTATCTTATACAAAACGATATTTAACTTTAGTAACGTATTGAAATAATAATCATTTTAATATTTAATACGCAATTTATAAATCTATCGTGCTATGTGCGTGTAGCTTTAACGATGCGTAAATCTGCTTAAATTGCATAGAGATTTGAGATCAAATGTTTTCATAAATTTCCATACAAATGATGATTGACTGTACAGACAGACTTTAAGCATACAGTTAACATAAAAAAAACTTAAATAACACACTAGCAAAGCAGAACATCTAGAACTAAGAACCTATACTGGCCCTATGGACCCAATTCGTAGAGGCCTCGTAGCACCAAGTCATAGTATCAGTGTTGCTATGAATTATAACTACCTGTTTGTGAGGTTGTAGGGGGTAATCTCTGGATCTACTGAACCGGTTTTGAAAATTCTGGTACCAATAGAAATCCACATTATTTGTGAGTATCATCCGTACTAATATTATAAATGCGAAAGTGTGTCTGTCTGTCTGTCTGTCTGTCTGTCTGTCCGTCTGTCTGTCTGTCTGCTACGCTTTCACGGCCAATCTGTTCAACCGATTTGGATGAAATTTGGTATAGGAATAGGTTGTACCCCGGGGAAGGACATAGGCTACTTTTTATACCGGAAAATTAAAGAGTTCGCGCGGGAATCAAAAAACCTTAATTCACGCAGACGAAGTCGCGGGCATCATCTAGTAGGCTATAATTATTACGAGTATATTAACTTGAAAAATTAGGGAGTCCCCGTGGGAACTTAAAAACTTATTTCACGCGGACGAAGTCGCGGGCATCTGCTAGTATATTATAAGATCAAATTATGATAACTAGGTTTAACGTAGGTTTAACAAGACCAAACAAATTATTGCAATTAAGATACTTTACATCTCTCATATTCGGTAAGTAGGTCCTTATTACCCCCAAATGGAGCTTGTAGGTGACCAATTAGCGCTCTGGGGTAATAATGTAGCTAGAAAAGCCCTAGGGCGGTAAGTAATTAAAAAAAGTATGATGGTTAGATGTACGCGAACTTTTTGAAAGAGTGAAGAGGTTTTTTTTTAATTACTTACCGCCCTAGGGCTTTTCTAGCTACATTATTACCCTAGAGCGCTAATTGGTCACCTACAAGCTCCATTTGGGGGTAATAAGGACCTACTTTACCTCACAATCGAGATGTAAAGCAGAGTAGTTAGCTCGGGTGTAAGCATCAATTGCACCCTCGAACTATAGGCGCCCTCCCTGCGGTCGTGCGCCTAAATATCTCGGGCTGCAATTGATGCCTTACAGCCCTTGGCTACTAATCTACTATAAATTCCATTATTTAGATTAATTAAGTTGTCAGTCGGTCAGTAATGCAAAACTTCAGATTAATAGTTCCATTTGAAGAACAAATCATGATTCAACATTTAACTAATTCACCAAGTAACCGTACATCCAGCGCTCAAAAGTTCCTCCGGATACAAATTTAATAAACTCGCAAAACAACAAACTTTGTCGTGTTTGTCTTTCTTGGGGGGGCTTTATTTCACTGGCGCCATCTGGTGGCGCGCTGCACTTCTGAACTTGGGGTCTGACTTTATAATTTTGAAACTGTTACCAGCTGGGGTCACCTTCGGTTGTGCCTACTTTGGAAGTTAATTTTGGTGTTTAGTCAATTCAATATTTATTTTTTTACTAGCTGATGCCTGCGGATTAAGGTTGTTTGGTTCCCGCGGGAACTCTTAAATTTTCCGGAATAATCTAGCCGGTGCCTTCCCCGGAATACAAACTATCCCTAAACCTAATTTCATCAAAATCGATCGAACAGATAGTGCGTAAAAGCGTAGTAGACAAACAGACAGACACACTTTCGCATTTATAATGATAGCCTAGTGGTGTGGTAGGCTTTCTGTTCGGGTAGTCTGGGATTCGATGCCCGGGCCTCTAACTTTTCAAAGTTTAATCCTTGAGCACTAACTCCCTTACCGTGAGGAGGTCCCAGGTTCGATCCCCGGCAGGGTCAATTTGGGAATTAATAATTTCTGAATTTTCCCTATTCTGGGCTGGTGGGTGGCTTCGGCCGTGGCATACAACTCTACTGGCAAAGGCGTGCCACCAAGCGCCAAGTTACCATCAGGATAGATCGCAGCCAAAGACCACTTATAGTGTAACCCACCATGTAAACCCTAATGTGCAATAAATAAATGATTGATTGATGAAGTGAACTTTAAAAAAATCGTCTTCGATCCATTCATCCTAAAAACCACAATACTACAAGACTACGTTCACGGCAATTGACGGCAATAACTAGACGTACCCTAATAATATAATATGATTTCATCACAAACACGGCATCTCGCAGCGCACAGATGTCGCCGCCAGTTGGGGTTAATTATAATCAAATACGTCTTATTAGCTTGTTATTCGTAATGTGCGTTATTAGGCCACCGCAGACTTGCGACGAGAAATAGAAATCTTTATTAACCAAATTAAGTTAAGTACAAAAATACAGTGAATTCCTGGCCCCTAAACTAGGAGGACCCGTATCTTAGGGGTCAGTTCCTTCCCAGACGTTTATTATAAATAAATATTTCTCAAAATGTGCTGAGATTTCTAATAAGGTAACAATTTTTCCTTATTTTACATTTAAGTTTGTCATTAATGATTTAAATAACCACACAAGCCCTTTGAATAGGTCTAGGTAATCCGGGTATCTTTAAATCAAGAGTGAATAGGCATATTCTAAGCAAGCGTTTCCCATCATGGGCCGCATCATCACTTTCCATCAGGTGTTATTGTGTTGTGGTGGTGTGGAAAATTACAGTTCCTGTGCGATTTAAAAATAAATATTCCACGCGAACGAAACCGCGGGCATCAACTTGTTAGTTATAACTACGTGCTTTTCTATCACATAAGAACAACAACAGCTAATTTCAAAGTGGTAATAAGCTTACCAGAGACTAAATTGTCTTTTCAAGGTCCGACCAGACAGTAATACACTTTGCAAAGAAAAGAGAATTGCTATAAAATCAGATCAGATTTGACGGACTTATTTTTCGGTGTAACCAGCATTATATGTATGTAGGTATGTAACCAGCATGTATGATATTGTTAATTCTGAGTGTAAGCTATAATATGAGTGTGCCAAGTTGCATTTAAATTTTAAATGCAACTAAGGGGTAAAATAAGAGTTTGAAATTTATGTAGTTCACGTATAAACTTTTAAAGCTCTGTCAAGATTTAGTTATTAGAATGTCTTGCGACTGTCTTGTCGTTTGTATGCGCTGGTAAGTATTTCTTAATCGCGTTGTGTGATGTGGTGGCGTGATTGCGTTCGTATACCAATTGATTAAAATCATGAACATGTCATTGACATTAATAGGAACCCCGCGTACATAGCTGTTAAATTTCTATTTGATTTTATTTAAAAATCCATACTAATACTATGAATGCGAATGTGTGTCTGTATGTCTGTCTGTACGTCTGTCTGCTACGCTTTAACAGTCCATGGTTTTTTTTTTTTTTTAAATGTATAGGCTAGCGCTTGGCTGCAATCAGACTTGCTTGCAAGTGGTGATGCAGCCTAAGGTGGAGCGCGCTTGCCTAGAAGATGCCTATTCACTCTTGATTTGAAGGTACCTAAATTATAAGAGGAGGGGAAAACGGAAGCCGAAAGGGCGTTCCATATCCTAGCGGTTCGAATTAGAAACGTGGAAGCAAATCGCTTCGTTTCAACTGATTTTGATGAAATGCGGGGAAGGACATAAGCTACTTTTATCCTTAAGTAAAAGTTAAGTTTTATAGCACTGCATGTTGCCAGTGATGACATACTGAGCCTAGACAATATTAGGATCATCATATGTTTTTCCTTACTTTAATAATAATCTTTCGACGAACCAAGTTATCTTAATGTAAATCGAACTAAAGAGATTCTGCATCTAAACATTAGCTTTTATATGAAACTGAAAATACAATTAAATGGAAGTTAGTATGTATTTAAAAGGCAGTCGGCTGCAGTTTCATTTGCTGTAATCCCGGCTTCCCCGGACAATATACTAGTTGACTTAGGGGTAAAGCTCTGTTAGGCAATCGAGTTGCTGCGCTAACAATAATAGCACATTTCTGTTGTTTTTTCTTTTCATTTCAAGTAGGTAGTGATATTTTTGTCTACGTTTTTTTTATTCGACTACTTTTTCCAGCTCCGGCTTCAAAAAGGTACAGTGGTATGGTATGATGGTTATAAAATACTCTCTTCTAGATGGTACATTTATGAGTACCTTTATGAATAGTATTTATGGTACTTACCTTTATGAGGCAATGCGCGGCTATCAAAACCAAGTTTGGGAGATTGATTACTACAAAATAAATAAAGCAGTTTACAATGAGAGCCGTTGATTTTTCAAAAAAGGTATATAATAACGTGAAAGTCTTTCCTATGATGGTTAATTAGGCCCTCAAAATCATACTAATATTATAAATGCGAAAGTGTGTTTGTTTGTTGGTTTGTTGGTTTGTCCTTCAATTACGTTGCAACAGAGCAACGGATCGACGTGATTTTTTGCGTAGGTATAGTTGAGGACTTAGACAGTGCCGCTAATTTTTATCCCGGAAAATGAAGAAGTTCCGGTGGGAATTAAAAAAACTTATTCCACGCGGACGAAGTCGCGGGCATAAGCTAGTCTTAGATATTTCGATAAATTCGTAAACTGGGTCATATAAAGGTACGCATGACAAACATCTCAACGCTTACGTCATCCATGTAGCAGGACATACATTATTCTTGAAAGCAATCGTAAGTTTAACAACTTTGATTACAGGCCCGCTAAGCCGCTGAAACCCGGCATACCCACCGTCTCAGATTATCCCATGATAACGAGCCGGGGTCCACTCTGTTTTCATTACTGTAACGACTAGTTTTCTCGCTCTAATGGGCCATAAACATCGCCGCAAATAGAGTAGGAAGGAACAAAGTTCTTCGCAATAATCTTAGTCCACGTAACCTTGCCTTGGAGATGTATAGCGTTGCTCGCTGGAAGTGCTACGCGTCTTTATGGCGTTGGAATTAACTCTTCGTTTTCTGTGTAAGTGGTTTAGAAGTAAACGGTTTATTTTTCTGAAATCGTTCTGTTTCAAATACAAAACTTATTTATTCAAGTAGACTTTGAGAAGTGGTTTTGAATAGTCGAGTGAAAATACCACTGGTTCGGAATGACATTCCTACCGAGAAGAACCAGCAAGAAACTCGGTGGTTGCTCTTTTGAAAAAAATAATTTACAAAAAAATTACAACAATGTGTTATATACATACGTAACCGCTGTCCTTAGCATTGCTGGAGCGAGTAAAATCCATCCTCGTTAGCTTCTTATAAGGGTCAATTTCAACAAAGGCGTTTTTTTGTTTCATTTCGGTGAACTTTCGTATTATCAAGTTTTCTCAAATTTAAACAGTAGTTTATTGTACTTCTTGATATTCTTCAAGCTCTTATTTAATGCCATCAAAATATGTCGTAATAAACTAATGAAAAATCGTGTTTAAATTTGTGATGCCACTGAAATGAAAAATTCGTTCACCGATATGAAATAACTAGCCACCGAAATGAAAAAACCTATCCACCGAAATTAAAATCCACCGAAAACGAATATAAGCATTCTTTCTTTTCTTCTCTGCTCACATAATCTTCTTCTTTCCTTTCTTTCATCTGCAGTCAATGCTAGCCTCGGCATTCTAAAAAAATATGTCAATTATAGTTGGTAGATCGCGTTTCAACTTTGCATTCACCTGGTACTTTAAAATAAATAAATCGGATTATATTTAATCAAATCTCGTTATAGTCGGTTGAAATCATATGCGAAAGTGTGTTTGTTAGTTGGTTTATTGGTTTGTTAGTTTGTTGGTTTGTCCAACAAAAGAACAAGCAGGATTCAGATGCAATTACTCCACAACTGATCATATACATTGAAAAATGCAATGAATATAACAAAGAATACTACCTAGGCTTTGTCGACTATAACAAAGCCTTTGACTCAATAAAACACTACCACCTATGGCAGGCACTCGAAGAACAGGGAGTACCACCTAAGTTCATTAGATTAATAAAAGAGATAAATAGAAAATGTTCAGCACGAGTCAGACTAGAGAAAGAAGGAGAAGATTTACAAATAAAAGAGGGAGTCAGACAGGGAGACCCTCTATCCCCTAAACTGTTCTCAGCCATTTTAGAGAAGGTTTTTTAAAATCTAGATTGGGATAACTATGGACTTAATAATATCAATGGAAAAAAATTAAACCATCTCAGGTTTGCAGATGACCTTATTCTAATATCCAACAATCCTAACACACTAGAAATAATGTTACAACAACTGGAAAAAGAGAGTGCTGTGGTAGGTCTAACTATGAATACAGAGAAAACTAAATTGATGACAAATGGAGACCAAATTACTATAAAAGTTAATAACAAACCAATAGAATATGTTGAAGATTATGTGTATCTGGGACAAGTTATCTCTCCACACAATCAGATGACTAAAGAAGTTAACCAAAGAATAATTAACGCATGGAAACGATACTGGTATTTAAAGGAAATTATGAAAAGTAAAGAACTTCCAGTAAATGCAAAGCAAAAAGTATTTGATACTTGCATAATACCGTGTATAACTTACGGATGCCAAACTTGGTCACTTACGAAAGCGAACACACAGAAACTAGAAACTTGTCAACATAATATGGAGAGAAGTATGATAAACATAAAAAAGAAAGACAGAATAAACCTAAAAACTATTAGAAAACGCAGCAAAGTGAAAGATGTAACAGAGCATATAAGAAGTCTAAAGTGGCGTTGGACTGGACACATTTTTTTTATTTTTTATTGCAAGATAGGCTTGACGACAATCACGCTTAATACAAAGCAATGATGAGGTCTAGGTTGAAGCGCGCCCGCCTAGAAGATGCCTATTCACTCTTGCCTTGAAGGTACATAAGTTATACGTGGCAGGGAATACATGTGCTGGAAGGGCATTCCACATCCTAGCGGTTCGAATTAGAAACGTAGAACAGAACCGTTTCGTTCGAGCTGACTGGACGTCAACCACATAAGGATGCCAACGCAAACGGTTTCTTGCTGTTCTGTGGTAGAACGGTGAGGGGGGAACAAGGTTGAAAAGTTCCTGAGCACACTCTCCAAAGTATATCCGATAAAAGACCGATAAGCAAACGACATTGCGTCGGTGCTGTAAGCAATCCAGTTTCGCCTGCGTGAGTGATTGATCGCCAATGATTCTTCGGGCCCGGCGATCAATCGAGTCTAATGCATCGAGTTGGTACTTGGCGGATCCATCCCAAAGGTGGCAGCAGTACTCCATGCCAGAACGAACTTGGGCCTGATAAAGAGCGAGGCGTTATTCCGGTGTGAAGTACCGCCTCACCTTGTTCAAGATGCCAAGTTTTTTGGCAGCTGTTTTGGCCTTTAACTCGATGCATTTCCCGAAATTGAGATTGGATGAGATTTCAATACCCAAGAGCTCAATATGATCACTGATCGGGACGGATATACTTTGGAAATTTGGAGCCAAGGTGAAGAGGCTCTTTTTCGCGGTGAATAAACACGCCTGTGTTTTGGTGGCATTAAACTTGACTAAATTGGCGTCACCCCAATCGGAGACCTCCTCAAGAGTCAAGCTAACGCGATTCACCAACGCCTCTCTTTGCTCAAGTATCTCAGTAGCACTGGCTCTAGAACTGGACATGTATCTCTCCGTAACAGTGGTGTCATCAGCGTACCCAAAGATACCGGGTTTGAGGAGATCGTTGATGTGCAGCAGGACACCGGCATTAATAGCCATTAGGTCAGATGAGCTGCCGTCAACGACAACCCGAAATGACCTTTCCCTCAGAAAGTCAGATATCCAGTTACAGAAACCAGTAGGTATCCCGTACGCTGGGAGCTTACTGAGAAGACTGCCGTGCTAGACCCGGTCAAATGCCTTAGATATGTCCAGAGATACGGCGAGTGCCTCGCCGTGTTTCTCTTCTGTAGACCGATTTTTCCGAAAAACGTACTGCCGGTCCGACAGAAGAAGATGATGAGAGACAGTGGTGGAAAATGGACTAAGGAAGTGACCGAGTGGTATCCGAGGGATGGGAAAAGGTGTAAAGGAAGGCAAAGGAAAAGATGGGAAGATGATTTAAGAGTGGTGGCTGGTGCTACATGGCGCCGAACAACACAGGAGAGGAAGATCTGGAAGGCTCTGGAGGAGGCCTATGTCGCAGGACAAGCTGATGTTCAGAAATATTTTTTTTAATAAATAAAACAACATAACATTGTAAAATATTTATTCAGCAATAAAGGCTATGATTATGATTATGGTTTGGCCTTCAATCACGCTGCAACGGAGAAACGGATCGACAATAAATCGCACAAAAGTACAGGTCTAGGAAACACATTAGCAAAATGTATTCAAAGATTGTGAAATATTCACCGCCTAGCTTGGATTTTCACCGAAATGAAATAATAATCAACCGAAATGATAAAAACATCCACCGAAATGAAACAATTATACACCGAAATGATAAAAACTCACCGAAATGAGAATTTTTATCATATCGGTGAGTATTTTGTCATTTCGGTGGTCAGTTTAGGCCACCGAATCAACCGAAATGAAAACACCGAAATTAAAATCAAGGAAAAGAATTAACATAACGAGAAAACTATTTATTATAGGATGTAAGGAATACTACACAAATAAACGTAGTACCATTAGCCCATTCATGAATACTTAAATAAATTTACTAGCTTATTGCAAGACAAGTTATACCTATACACGGAAATGAAAAGAAATGTGTTCCATGTCACCGATATGACATACTTATGTGTTTGGCGGGAACACGCAGGCAAGCGGCGCACGTCCTCCCACGATCAACATATAGAGGCCACAGTTGCGAAAGTTTTAAGCGCACGCGGGGGGAGCTAGAGTTGTTTTAAGCAAAAATATACCTGATAAACTTTTTGTCACCGAAATTAAAGATTTTTCAGTGACATATTCATTTTTACTTTCCTGCTATTAAACTGGGTAGATATTATTAAAAAAATACTTTGGGATTATACTATCACTATTCATGATTAAAATAAAGGTAGCCATAAACCTCAGTAACCAATATTTTTTGTTTTATGAGGAAAATTACACAGAAACATGTTGCAGTGACAGCCACTGAAATGAAAAATTCGGAGCTTTACCATTTATTTTTTTTAAACTGTAATCCTAATCCAGAAATATTTACAGCCTCGTACATAGGTAACTACCTCTTCTACCTAGAAAAAAATATTAGAACTGTATAGTAACGTTCTGCACTACCGATTTCATCCATGCCGCATAAATTTTGCTGTTGGGAAATTCACCCATAAGGTCATGTTGTAGATTTCACAGTGCTTGAGTTCACATCGGATGGGAAACTATGCATTTTCATTGTGTTAGAATATAATTTTATTATTAGCTCTTCGTATCGTTTTCTATTTAATATAAACTAGCTGATGCCCGCGACTCCATCCGCGTGGATTGAGGTTTTTAGGTTCCCGCGGGAATTCTTTAATTTTACGGGATAAAGAGTAGCCTATGTGCTATTCCAGACTATAATGTGTCTCTGTGTCAAATTAGATCCAGATCCGTTCTGCCGTTCAGCCGTGATTGAGAAACAAACATCCATCTATCCATACATCCATCCATCCATCCAAACTTTCGCTTTTATAATAATAATACTAGCTGATGCCCGCGACTTAGTCCGCGTGTAAGTTTTTTTTAATTCCCGCGGGAACTCCTAAATTTTCCGGGATTAAAAGTAGCCTATGTCACTCTCCAGGTCTTCAACTACTTATACCCATGCCAAAAATCACGTCGATCCGTTGCTCCGTTGCGGCGTGATTGAAGGACAAACCAACAAACCAACAAACCAATAAACCAACAAACAAACACACTTCCGCATTTATAATATTAGTATGATTAGTAAGATAAATTTACTTGATCATAAAATAATCTTGTTAGTTTATTTTATAGTCCGTCCAGTGTTTCTACATCGGTGACCAAACTCGTAAAGTGAGTTTTCGGGATAATCTGACAAATTTTACGCCTCTTTGATTACTCTGAACTATTAAATTCACGTGGCCGCTTTTAGTGCTTTAGTTCGTCCAAATAAGCGGTTATTATAGCGTCGAAGTTTGTTTTACTTTGATTAATAAAAACTAGAATAACTTTACGAGTTATAATTAGTTATTACTCGTTTTTTAATCTATACGTGGATTGAGGATTTTTTTTTTGGTTCACGTGGCAACTCTTTAATTTTCTGGGATGAAAAGTAGCCTATGTGTTATTCCAGACTATAATCTATTTCTGTGTCAAATTTCATCCAGATCCGTTCAGCCGTTCGAGCGTGATTGAGAAACAAACATTCAAAACTTTCGCATTTATAATATTAGTATTAGAAGTAGGTATTAGATGCGAAAGATTGGATGGATGGATGGATGTATAGATTAGTATAGATAGATGTAACGAAAACATAGTGAAATATTGAACTTCTTAACTCCAAGACTCCAGTTGGAGCAGTTCCAGCTTCCCAATTATTAACACAGCGATCTTGGCAGCTGCGGAATGATAAATGATGTCTTTATATGATAACATCTCATAAGATAAAGGTGGCTTACAAACAACATACAAGGACACACATTTTTTTAATGAATGTCAGTCATTGGCCACAAGAAACCTAGGGAATGAGTGGTCTTTGATAGTTCTAATTAATAGGTATGTTTTGTATTATGGTCAAAATGAAAAAGAAAAACCCAGCCGATTTTGTTGGGAGCTTTTCTCTGATTAGAGCGCGTTTGGAACCCTCGTAGCTTTAGTTCTAACATCATCATTAAGTCCTATGCCCCCCCTTTGGGGCAGAGGGCAGACACTACTCTTTTCCAAGCCGATCTTAGTTCTAACATAACATAATATATTAATTTCTTATAACCATGCACGTCTTAGTTTACATACCTACTACGAGTATTTTTTTAAAATAAAAATCAAATGTACATAATCTAAATCTTTGGAGAACAAAAATGTTGTGAAAAGGTCGTCTACTTGAAGCTTATAAGCTTTAGTCTAGTCCTTTTTCTTTGTAAACTAATAGATTCCCTGCTGAATATAAGAATATTAGATATATTTTAAATGTATTTTAAGGACTTCTATACGATAATCTACTTAGTATGGGGTCAATATAACATCATCTTGGAAGTATAGAATAAAATACTAGTATGGATTTTGATGACTAAAATCCATACTAATATTATAAATGCAAAAGTGTGTCTGTCTGTCTGTCGGTGTACTACGCTTTTAACGAAATTTGGTATGGAGGTAGGTTACAGGGTACTTTTTATCTCGGAAAATTGAGGAGGTTCCCCCGGGAATAAAAAAACTTAATCCACGCGGACGAAGTCGTGGGCATCATCTAGTGTTATAATAGCTGAAGACTTTGCAAAGTTTTTGATAGCCTTCCACCATTAGTTTTCAGCCATTCGGTTTTCGGTAATACATATTCATACTAGCCAGGTAAGGCAAAGCGTTAAATATTTCTCCTCTTTAAGTTCCCAGCTTGGAGCACTGCCAGCGAGCGGTTATTAACACAGCGCTCTTGGCAACTGCCGGGTGACAAATGAAGCCGGTATATGAAGAAACCTCATATTTATGTAATACCGGTGCCGCCTGCTAGTGGCTTAGCACTTTCGGTACTGCTTACACTTGCTATAAATGGCGATTTTAAGTACAATATCTATATATATAAAATTCAAAGTCCTGACTGACTGACTGACTGACTTATATATCAACGCACAGCCTAAACCGCTGGGGTTAGAAACTTGAAATTTTGACAGTAGGTTCCTTTTGTGACGTAGGCGCTCACTAAGAAAGGATTTCTCAAAATTCCACCCTACGGGGGTGAAATAAGGGTTGAAAGTTTGTATGAAAGTCCGTCGTTTCTCAAGTTATATCCATGAAACTTGGTATATGAGCTACCGGTTAAAAATTAAGAAATTGAAGGAGTGCCTGTGGGAATTAAAAAACTTATGCCACGCGAACGAAGTCGCGGGCGTCCTCTAGTCTGAATATATAAAAGAAAAAGATGATTGACTGATCTATCAACGTACAGCTCAAACCACTGGACGAATCGGGCTGAAGATAGCTATTATGACGTAGACAGCCGCTAAGAAAGGATTAAGTCTTCTCGGTAGGAACGGCATTCCGAACCAGTGGTAGATTCGTTCGACTCATTCATAAGCACTTGTAAATAGTCTATTTGAATAAAAAACTTTTGACTTTTGAATTTTTTACAAATTCAACCTCTAAGGGGGTAAAATAAGGGTTGTGCGAAAGTGGCCTCAGTCATAATAATAAAGATTATCTTTTTTTCTACGTTGTAAGTTTCCTAGTATTTCGAAAAGTAACTTACCTATAGCACTACCGGCAAAAGACGTGCCGCCAAGCGATTTAGCGTTCCGGTACGATGCCGTGTAGAAACCGAATAGAGGTATGGGTTTAATATAACTGCCATGCCCTTAACAGGCTAGCCCGCTACTATCTTAGACTGCATCATCACTTACCATCAGGTGAGATCGCAGTCAAGGGCTAACTTGTAGTGGATAAAAAAAACAACTTATGAGAGTATATAGCTTACCTGTCGGGCAAGCTAACTCTATATATAAAACATCTTACTGTACGCTGACGAATTCACATCTGTGGTCATAGGTAAAATCTAGTCTATACTGATATTATAAATGCGAAAGTTTGGATGGATGGATGGATGTTTCTTACTCAATCACGCCAGAACGGCTGAACGGATCTGGATGAAATTTGGCACAGATAGATTATAGTCTGGAGTAGAACATAGGCTACTTTTTATCCCGGAAAATTAGAGAGTTCCCGCGGGAACCAAAAAATTCTCAATCAACATCAATCCACGCGGACGAAGCTAGCTGGCATCAGCTAGTTCAAGCATATACACTAAGTTACGTAATGTACGTTACACCAACTGTAACACAACAATCATCCCCCATTCAAACGGAAGTATATTTATCCGGGGGTATTACTTACTACTATTACCTATTCTGTGGTATTACCCGGGATCCCGCGCTGAGCCATTGGCTCTAGTTTATTGTAAAACACCTAAACCGTTGTTCTATGTGAGCGACGAATGCGACACGACGCGTTACGACTCCATAGAAAATGACAAAGTTGCGATTACGCTGGCTACGTGAAGGGTCACATTCGCGTCGCGTCGTATCGAGTTGCATTGCCGCGTGTGTCGTTACGTAGGAAGTGTGAAGTCATGGGTAAAATATAGTTTAAACATAAGGCAACAACGCTGTAAGTTACCTAACGTTACACCAACTATAACACAACAATCATCCCCCATTCAAACGGAAGTATATTTATCCGGGGGTATTACCCGGGATCCCGCGCTGAGCCATCGGCTCTAGTTTATTGAGCATTAGCCGGTGCGAGCGCGCACAGTCGCCAGCCGGGCGACGCGATGGTGGCCGCTAATTGTGTTAATATCGCGAGTTTAATGACGGGATCATACTGTCTCTAGTGGATTTCGTTTGCAGCAGAATTAACTATATTATACATACAGTTGTAACCTCCTCGTTGGTTTAGTGTTTATCATGTTCGACTGCGGCTGACGAGGTCCCGGGTTCGAATCCCGGGTCGGGCCATAATTAAGTGTTGGGTTTTTCTGATTAGAAATTCTCAGTACTAGCTCGGAGTTAGGAAGTTGGCGGTGTTTCACCCCCGTGCCTCGGAGAGCACTATATGCTGTCGGTCCCGGTTATTACCACTAACCCGCATTGGAGCAGCGTGGTGGGTCTAAGCTCTTGTTCCATTTGTCTCCTATGAGAGTGGAGGCCTGTGCCCAGCAGTGGGACGTTAATGGGCTGTAATGGTATGGTGGGATTAACTATATACATACACTAGCTGATTCCCGCGACTTCGTCCGCGTGGATTGATGTTTTTCGGTTCCCGCGGGAACTCTTTAATTTTCCGGGATAAAAAGTAGCCTATGTGCTATTCCAGACCATAATCTATCTCTGTGCCGAATTTCATCCAGATCCGTTCATCCGTTGGAGCGTGATTGAGTAACAAACATACATCCATACATCCATCCATCCAAACTTTCGCATTTATAATATTTATTTGATTTGTGTGTATGTTCAAAAAGTACAAACCCGGTTTACTCGCGTATAGCTGCTTAAACTGCTCTAATCAAATCAAGTATTTTTATTGAAATTTGGTACAATATACTTTTTTTGAACTTCAAGAATGAGACTTGATGGGGATAAATTATAGCATAAGCTACGAGGGTGTACGGTCCACAGTCCAACCGTACATTTTTCTCCATCAGCATTAACCTAGTTTTCATTACACATTCAGACTAACAATCAATCATTGCGCAAATCATTACCGCGACCAGCACGAGTGCCACTCATATATAGCATTAGCATAGCATTTAATTATAATTATTAAAATAGTTATAATTATTAACAACCAATAAATTATATTTTTCCATCAATCTATCATTCAAACAAGATCCTAGACCGAACAGAGGGTTTCGAGGGTACGATGGTCTACAAAATAATTCGTGTTAATATCGCGAGTTTAATGAAAATCCATAAATATTGACCCACCCACCCGTCCATCCCCAAAATTATCATCACAAGGACATCTGAAAGTGAAAGTTTGCCAGTCAATCGGCGACGTAAAATTTTATTGTGGAACTTTTATCTCTCCCTAGAGGACTCCTCTAAATGATACGAACAGATCTTTGCTGTTATTCGCTATAAGATGAAGTTAGTTTTTTTTATTCGACGTTTTAGCTCTTGACGGTGATCTGTCCTGAGTCAGAGCTCTATGTAGTAGTTTCTACATACATGTACCCTTATTGGTTTCTAGTTTATACAAGGCATCGTACCAGAACGTTTAATCGTTGACCACGGTGACCTGACCACCTGGCCAAACTTTCACATCACGCACTTTTTTACATAAATCAATAGTTTAAAATGGTTTTCGAACATCAAACTACCTAACAGGGGACGTAGATATTATTATGAGTTTTGGGAGATCCTCTATTTATTAATTACTGAAAGTTAATTTCTTTGAATACTTGTCAATTATACCCAATTAGTGAATTAATAATTTCCAAAATAATAACCCGGCCGCGATTAGCAAGCATTTCCAAGACAAAAAACCGGATTGAACAATTTTTTGTGTGTCTATAGTGTTGTCTTGACGTTCGGAGGTCCCGGGTTCGATCGGCCGGCAGGGTCAATTTGGGAATTTATAATTTCTGAATTTTCCCTGGTCTGGCCTGGTGGGAGGCTTCGGCCGTGGCTAGTTACCACCCTACCGGCAAAGACGTGCCGCCAAGCGATTTAGCGTTCCAGCACGATGCCGTGTAGAAACCGAATAGGGGTATGGGTTTAATTTATCTGCCATGCCCCTAACAGGTTAGCCCGCCACCATCTTAGACTGCATCAACACTTACCATCAGGTGATATCGCAGTCAAGGGCTAACTTGTAGTTGATTTAAAAAAAAAAAATTAAAAAAAAACTACTTTATATTGCTTAAAAAAATAATTACTGCTTACTCGTTCATAAACACCTAACTATTAAAAACTTTAGAATGAGCTTTTCGCAGTGAAATGTATCTATCAATGCCATCTATGAGCATGCATTGTAAATGCAACGCGGTAGTTCCGTTTGAGGCCGCTGCGACATGCGGCGCTAGTGTGTCTTATGCGTCTTGAAAAGTTGCAGAATGCAGTTTTCTCTTGTTGAATGACTTGAATAGGAATGATGCTTATATCAAAAATAAATTATTTCTAACTGATTATTAAATAGATGGTCTTCCAAAAGACCTAAAATTCACATCCTCGGTTAATTTTGAGTTTGATAACCATTTTAAAATATAGATTAAAGAAAAAAAGTGCGTTGAAATTTCATGACGTCACAACTGTGAATTACATACAACTTCCATACTAGAAGTGCGTTTTTAAGTTTGATAAAGAGTTGCTGATTCGATTGAGTTGTCATCACCCCTATTTTAGTAAGTTCTAGGTTTGATGATGAGGATACTTAAACTGTAATGATAAAATAATTTAATATAATATTATTTTGTTTGTGGCAGACTGTTTGTATCACTGATACTGTCAGATAAATTTTATTTATTTTGACTAGACAATTTGAGTAAGGAAAATTAGAGTTAAATTAATACTTAAATTATTATAATAAATAGCTGATGATAATAATTAATGTGTTGCAGTTTCGTAAGTTTTTGGCCATTTAACCTTTTAAAATCACTGATTGTCAATAATTATGCTCTTGTAGAAACAATTTAAAAAAAATGCGAGTTATGACATTTTTACACCGGCAAACCAACACGCGTTACGGATAAAATATTTTTCACGTAACACGCAACATTTCCCGACTTTTACATTCGGCACTTAAGCGATTTACAGTTTTATAACTCGTTTAATTGAGCCCATTAAATGACCTAGGTTAGGGGTGTTATGGGGTAGTAAATTTACTCCGTTATATGACTTTACAGTCGGTTTAACGCGACTTTGTCCGTGTGGCAGGTTTTAGGTAGAAGTAGCAAATATCACTTTCGAAAATAGTAAGTTCATAGTAAAGATACTTGTTGGAACTTGTATTAAATAGTATGTAAGAACTTTTAGGCGTTAATACTGCTACAATACTAGTGTTCTAGAGTTCAAGGGCTCTAGAGTTCATTATTGTTGACTTTCGTGTTTGAGAATTGGGTATTTATCAACTATTAAAATAAATTATTTTTTTTCATTATTGATGATAGAGGCTCTCCCAAAAGTCGTAATATCCACGTCCCCTGATAGTTTTATGTTGAATAACCATTTTAAACTATCTAACAAAGTAAAAAAGTGCGTCGAACTTTGATGACGTCACTATGCAATATTTCATACAAGATCCCATACAAAGCACGCGTTTTAACGCTTGAAAACTGATTTGACTAGTTGTCAAATACCCAATTATAATCCTTACTAGCTGATGCCCGCGACTTCGTCCGCGTGGAATAAGTTTTTTTTAATTCCCACAGGAACTCCTCAATTTTCTGGGATAAAAATTAGCCTATGTCACTCTCCAGGTCCTCAACTATACCCATGCAAAGAATCACGTCGATCCGTTGCTCCGTTGCAGCGTGATTGAAGGACAAACCAACAAACCAATAAACCAACAAACCAACAAACAAACACACTTTCGCATTTATAATATTAGTATGATTTTAGGAACGTCAAGGTACGTGACATCAAACTGTCATTTTGAGTAATATTGCATAAGGATTGCACTAATAAAAGTTAACTTATCTGACCCGGTGACAGTGTCCCTAGTATCTATGAAAAATAAAAAAACAAAAATTAAACAAGCATAAAAATTGGTAAAGAGCTGATCATCTTCAAACGGCTGATCACGTCATGGTCACCTTACCATATACTTTCTATATCATTGAAGTAACACGGTACCAAATTTCGAATCGATCGGACATAAGGAAGTTAGTCAGCCCCCCATTCATGTAAGAATGGCCGATCAAACGTTAAAGATTTTCGTCAAAGTAAAATAAACCATAATTTCATTGAATTAGAGCTCAATTTCGTCTGCCCATTCTTATACGTTTAGGTATGTACGATACCCTAAACGTATAAGAATGGGCAGACGAAATTGAGCTCTAATTCAATGCATTTATGGTTTATTTTACTTTGACAAAAATCTTAAACGATTGATCGGACATTCTTACATGATTGGGGCCCAGTTCATCTGTTTGGGTGCTACGATACCACAGACAGATACACAGACGTTAAACTTATAACACCCCTCTCTTTTTGCGTCGGGGGGTTAAAAATTAGTTTAAATTTTGACTACTGGGCCATATAAATTTGTGGGACTAGTATTCTGTGCTCGCACTAAGAATTGCATTTTAGAAATTTTGTACTACCCAAGCAACGATGTGGAAGCTAGGTTAATACTAGTATTGTAGTTACTAGTTAAATAGTAATATTTCCCAAAGGTTTGTAATCATCACATCATCATCTAACCCGTTAATAGTACTGACTCAGTAATGGGCCAACTAATGGCTGGATGCACATAAACTATGCAGTAATTGAAGTCTATTAAGGAGATGGACAACAAAAAGGGAGGTAAAAAAAATATCAATGCATCAAGCCCTGACGAGGTCCGACCGGTTCGCCAAGATTGTCTGAATATAGATGCTCATTTACTTGTAATCCTAGAGATGGGCTCACACTGAGACCTGTGCCATTGTGTTTTGGATTTTAAGTTTTTGGATAAGTAGTATTTTAAGTATATTCATGCCGGCCCTTCTCAGTATAACAGTTTTCCGAACCGGTGGTAGAGTCTTGACTCTTAACGTATCATAAATGACACAAGTTGTCCTTATGTGAAATAAATAAATTATTTCATTTCAAGTAGTGAATTTTTTACCCATGACTGTCTCGTTGGTCTAGTGGTTAGCATGTTTGATTGTGGCTGACGAGCTCCCGGGTTCGAAACCCGAGTCGGGCCATAGCAAGTATTGGGTTTTTCTGACAAGGAATTCTCAGTACTAGCCCGGAGTTAGGAAGGAGTTTCACCCCATGCCTCGGAGAGCACGTTAAGCCGTCGGTCCCGGATAATATCACTAACATGATAATAGTCGTTAAAACCCGCCAACCCGCATTGGAGCGGCGTGGTGGGTCTAAGCTCTAATTCTCTCTCTCCTATGAGAGTGGAGGCCTGTGCCCAGCACTAGCACGTTAATGGGCTGTATTGGAAAGTGTGTTTGTCCTTCAGTCACGCCGCAACAAAGCAACGGATCAACGTGAGTTTTTGCATGGGTATAGTTGAGGACCTGGAGAGTGACATAGGCTACTTTTTATCCCGGAAAATTAAGGAGTTCCCGTGAGAATTAAAAAAAAAAATACACAAAACTAATAGAACGTCAGCCCCATTTAATCAGCTAGTTAGTAAATGAGCTAGTTAGTAATATGTTATTTTACTAGTTATAATATAACTGAAGTTCTCGGTACATCACTCGTTTGAGCGGTCATTAAGTACAAGTAGTGGTTGCCCACGTGCGCGATCGCTAACGAGTGACGGCTGAGCTTGCGCCGATCCGTATAAATATAAATAACTGTTATCGTCGACTACAGTTTATTTGTCACAATTGGATGTTTGTGATGATTCTTTTACTTGTTATCTACCTATATAGTATACTTATAATAAAGGATACTCACAGGAAGTCGCGTGATTTAAATTTTTGATACAAAACAGCTGTTACGTAAATAACCTGACTCTAATATTTCATTAAACTCATCATTAGCAAAGAAAAAATATTCTTGAGTGACTAAAATACTGCTTAAAACCTAAATAAATATCTAATACACGAATTCTTGTCAAAATTTGAGATAGATGGCTGTTTGTTTTGACCTTTCCATACATCCATCATTATAAATTTGATTAATTTCTTTAGTATAGTGAGTTCCATTTAAGTTGTATTTACAACCACTTTACTTCGCTTACACTGCGCTATTAGTGTATGAGGTCTATATAAAATATTTCTTCATGACTTATGCGTAACGCATACCTGCAGAGTGGAATAGAGCCAACCAACATGGCTTACAACTTATTTACTCGTACTTCTACGTACAGTTGTGCCGTGCGTGATTTTTGGCTCAATGTTTTGTTTACAATGTAATTTCATCCGTACGCCAAAGAGCTTAAAGCTGAGTTTAACTTGTTATGAAAAAACTTGACTTCACTCCACTGTATGCGTCGGTCCCTATCTCTCATTGTCAACTTTACAACTTGTTAAATCTAAAAACATAGGTGGAAAAGCCGCAGCAAGTTAATGATTAGAACACCTCCGACGGCCCTTATATCATGGAACTAGTGTTTTATATCTCAATCAGTTGATTAATATGCAAAATCATCGATAGCGTCGGTCACCGTCATTACCGTGGACACGCGCCCCGGAGACGCGGATATCTTTCCTCACGTCTCGTACCATTCTCTTATCAATAGGCTGGATTTTGTACTGTGGAGCCACGAAAGTTGCAGTCAGGAATATTTAAATTGTTGTAACCCCTTCGATCATAGAGATATAATTATATACCTACTATAATATTATACCTCTATGCCTTCGATAGTGTACACTGTACTCAATAAAAGTTTAGGAGCTGTTCTAATAACGAATCACAAAGGAAAAATTCAGAGACCCAATTTTTATGTAAAGATTGTCTTATCTATTTTAATCGTATAAAATAAGTATAGCCTAAGTCACCCGGATAATATAAATTCGATTAACACATCATTCATCAAAATTGACTTCCTAGTTTAGGTGGAACATATTATTATAGTATAAATACAAACAAACGTACATACATCATTATATACTTACCTAAATATATACATAGACCGCTAAAAACCATAACCCTTCCTTTTGGCTTTACGTAAGTCGGGTTAAAATGACTGAAGACTTCCTTCCTCCAGTATTGCTAATTTATACAGTCAGCGCGATCACATACCACGTTTTAAGGCATATTTATACGATCTTGGTTAGTTGATTATATATTGCAGGGGCAATTTAGGAGCAATTTCAATTTGAGCTCCTAAATAAAAAAATTCCATTAAAAACTAATTGCTAAGAGATTGCACGTACATAATATTTCAACACAGCTCTTATCTTTTTATGTCAACATTGACTCATGTATTAGCCAGTTAGTAAGGAAATAAAAAATTTGACGTTCTTTTATAAATAAAACTTACAAGCAGCTGCCGGGCTTTAAAATAGCCTTGCAGCAGCCATGTACAGGGCAAAACAGACCTGCTTAAGAAATTACCACCTTTCCCTCATGATTTAGGTATGAAATCTGAACCCGCTGCTCTCGTGGTCCCAACGTAACATCTTTATTGATCGCCGACCATACAGCCTAATACGAGAGTATCCGTTAGGCTCCGACGTGTACAAATGGTGCATCCAAAATTGCCCAACGAGCGATACATCTTGATAACGTTATCGTGCCGGGCCTATCACCGATACACTTGATTACTGGTATCTTCTGTCATTCGTCACTGTGATTGCCTTTTGCATCGAATTCACTCGTGCTTATAGTCTTTATACTTATACTGGTAACGCCTTTGTTTTGTTGAAGTAAAACTTCTTTATTGAATCGAAGCAGGCGTTACTTTGCGGAAGCCCATGATAATGAATGAACGAGAAGTTTAATTCCCTATAATCCGCCACAGCAGACAAATCTATGTGGTACAGTGCGTGTCCTTCACCAATAGCATGCGAACACCCACCACCCAGCAATTCGCACCGGCACAGCACCACACCACACAAATCTTCCAAATCACTCTCAACGTACGTTTCACTCCGAAACCGGAGCATCTTCAGGAGATGTTGACTCGACAATGCACGATTGTAAAGTGACGATCATGTCGAAAGTTCCGGCTTTTATAACTTTTTGGCATGACTCATACCGAAGCCCCGCCTCTTCCCCCCCTATTACTGTATAAATTGAGTAAAGGTGAATTTGATACATTTATTTGTTCATTTAGCAACTCAAATCCTTTATTATTGTGTTTAATTATTTCTGATTGCTCCCAAACGCACAGTCGAAACCCTTTACTCTTAGAATAACTAAGTACCTATAGAAACCTAGTACACTCGCGAAATGTAAGCCGTTTAATTGGTGCCATAAATGGCATCGTACGACGCTCGCGCAGTCCAAAAAAAGCTGGTTATCTTATAGTTTTAGAAGCTACAACGCTACAAACAAATTAACCAATTACTTACCCAACTATTAGGGGGAAAACATTTAAACTGGCAACATTATGTTTGCGTTTACGAGGCAAGTAAACACAACACACATAGCGAATTTGTAGCTTACGTTTCGGGAAGGCGTTGTTTGGAAACATACCTTCTATACCTTTACTACATTTATGTAAGATTTTATATGAATGGTTATTGCTCACCTCATGTCCACTGTCCAAAAGATGTGTAGCGAAGTGGGACCTTTGTGGTTGATCGTTCCTATAAGCAGAAAACGGCACGTCTTTTCCGGTAGGGTGGTAACTAGCCACGGCCGAAGCCTCCCACCAGGCCAGACCAGGGAAAATTCAGAAATTATAAATTCCTAAATTGACCCTGCCGGGGATCGAACCCGGGACCTCCGCACGTTAAGACAACAGCGCTATACACTGCGCCGTATCTGACCCGGGGGCCAAAATTGGAACTAATTTTTATGCTAGTTTTTTTTTTTTCATATAAACTAGCGACGGTGTCACCGGATCAGTTATGTTTGTCGGACTGTACCAGCTGTATATGCTTAAAGCCTAAATCGATCACAATTGGCGCGGCAGAGAGAGGTCAACTCGCGACCGCACAATTAGTAAACCGGTACAATTGATCGCTTTTAATCTCAAATTAAGTATTCGCGACCAGTTAATTAAGCTTTTCCCGTGGGTAACTAATTACTGTGGTAATAATATGGTTTTGTTTGTTTGGTTTATTACCAAGCATGTATTAAGAGTACCTATACTAGGTATTTTGACATCATTACTTTCTTAGCTTGAAAAAATTACTAGACATTGGGGCTGATTCTGTATAACACAATCTCTAAACTAAACTAAAATGGCAGCTTTAAATCTAGTTCTGTCCCTTTCCGTAGGGAGTATTATGAAAGGGTTAGCAATATTTGTAATGCTCTAATTTTAGTTTAGTTTAGAGATTGAGTTATACAGAATCGGCCACATTGGGGCTGATTCTGTAGTCCACAATCTCTAAACTAAACTAAAATTAGAGCATTACAAATATTGCTAACCCTTTCATAATACTCCCTACGGAAAGGGACAGAACTAGATTTAAAGCTGCCATTTTAGTTTAGTTTAGAGATTGTGTTATACAGAATCAGCCCCATTATCTACCGCTTTTGGAAACCCTGTTGGAGTTCTTTACATTAGCAGCATTGAAAGTAACTATAAGTAGGTATAACTAATGCATTTTAATCGTAATTATTTATTATAATGATCGTTTTTAATCTCTAATTTAGTATTCGCGACCTGTTAATTAAGCTTTTCCCGTGGGTAACTAATTACTGTGGTAATAATATGGTTTTGTTTGTTTGGTTTCTTACCAAGCATGTATTAAGAGTACCTACTAGGTACTTTGATATCATTGCTCTCTCAATAGATATAAAAGATTATTAGACATTATCTACTGCTTTTGGAATTCTTCAATTTATCTGCATTAAAAGTAACTAGGTATAAGTAATGCAATTCCGAACCGGTGGTAGAGTCTTAAAACGTATCACAAGTGACAAAAATTGTCCTACGTAAAATAAATAAATCATTTATCATTAACTATCAATATTCGTAGCACTAGCATTGTCTTACTGCCTTTTTTTTTTAAATGTATAGGCCAGCGCTTGGCTGCAATCAGACTTGCTTGCAAGTGGTGATGCAGCCTAAGGTGGAGCGCGCTTGCCTAGAAGATGCCTATTCACTCTTGATTTGAAGGTAGGTACCTTATTAAAAGAGGAGAGCCTTATAATACTCTGAAGGCTGAAGGTATAATATAGAGTAGATTGTATACTCTCAGCCTTTCAAAGATTTTCCTGGAAACAAACATTGATAAAGAAAAAATTTTAAATACATGTGTTTGTTATTTTGAAGTCGCAGACCGACAGATCAATTAAACTTATATGTATTGATATATCGGTGAGCTTATTTAGGTTCCGTACATGGAACTGGTTCCTAGTAGCGATAAGACTGTTGATAACTTATATAAACTGTAAAATAACACAAATATAGTTAAAGTCGTTCAAGACGTAGCTCTTAATAATCCAATAAATATAAATCAAGTGTTACTAATACTGAATCGTATTCAATCGTGATGTACATGACAAATGCAATTCCAGACGGGTTTGTTAAGACGTGAAAAAAAAAATAAAAAACCGGCGCGCGCGCATCCAACATAACTCCGTCGACTCGTTCCTAAATTAAAAAGGCAAATTGAAACGTTTATTGATCTCGACAGATGACGCTACTGCTGTTCAAAACATAAAAACAAACTTTAAAGATTTCGTCTCATTCAAATTTGAATTTTAAAACGTGTTAGTGATGGTTCGAAATACTTTGATAGGGAGATATTGAAATGGTGTTAAATAAAATCGAAATGCATTTTATCGTAAGTTATAACGAATCATTCCGATGTCATGTTCGATAATTTGACGCACGTGTCCAAAATTTTGAGAGTCATTTTAAGATTTATGAAGATTAATTTTTATTGATGTTCCGGTGTACACTTTATCAGTACACATAATTGATAATACTTGACAGTTGGTTGTGACTATTAAAGTTAGTTGAATTAGGTACAATCTTACAACTTAATAATAAAGCAAACAACTTAAAAATTACCTGGTAATTAGTATAACACTCTCCAGTATGGCTAGCATACGCACTACGAGTAAAATTATGTCTACCCGCTATCTCTCTCTGTCTACCGAAGCTAACATGGTTACTTGTCTCGTTACGTCAAAAGTAGAGATAAAAGTAATATTTCTTATCTGTGGTATTTTTCTCTACGAACCTTAATATGTCGACTATTTTTTTCTTGTAATATACCGCATTTTGTGCATGTTAGGGTAAATGAAAAATTTGCCGGCAACGACAACATCTCTCTCTCTCGTCGCGAGATAATCTCGTTGCGCGCATGCTAAGCACACTGGTCTCTAACTAAATCTATTAAAAAACAAGTCGACCCGTTACTTTACTGCAGCATGATTGCCGCATGATCGCGGGACAATACAACAAACTAAGCAAGCCATTTGTAATATCGGTAGTGATAATTACTCTTGACAAAGTAAAACCTTGCTCTGAGCAATTAGAGAATTCTGAATTTTCTGGTCTCATCTGGTAGGAGGCTTCGGCCATGCCTAGATACCATATCGGTAAAGAAGTGCCGATTTAGCGTCCCGGTACGATACCGTGTAGAAACTTAGTAGAGGTTAATTAAAACAGCTGCAATACTCTTTACAGGCCAGTATCTTAGCCCTCAGATACACGGACAGCTTGAAGCAGTCAGAATGGACTGCTTCAAGCTGCGACTGCATAGTGAACTACAGTCTTCTACGTACCTACAACATACATGGACCGTTCCAGCAGTTGCAACTGCTTCGGGCGGTTGGCAGCAGTTATCAATGGTAGCTTCAAGCTGTTGACTATGACTGCTTGAGCGGTCCGTGTATGTTGATCACTGGCTAACTGCTCGAGCAGTCCGTGTATGGCCGGTCTTACACTGCATCATTACTACCAGGTGAGATCGCAGTCAAGGGTTAACTCGTAGTGGATAAAAATAAGCCTAACCTGAGTGGACGCGATGTGAACCAAGAACCAAGATAAAGTACTTATAATGCACTTTAACCCGTTTTCTCGCGTTAGGTGCCATTAAAAGTTAGCTAGTAAAATGGTAAAAGTAAGCTGCCGTCCCAGGCTGGGTCGGGGATGGTGCTTCTTTACAGCCAGATTTATTGGCCCCGTAAACAAGATGTGCACATTATTAAATCAAATCAAATCCAAATCATCTTTATTCAAAATTGGTACCTACAAAGTACACCTTCTGAACGTCATGTTTATAAAGAATAAGAGTTGATGGTGATAATTAACAACGGTATCTTAAGACTAAAGCTAAGAGGGTTCCAAACGCGCCCTGGTCTAAGAAGAGCCCACAACAAACTCAGCCGGTTTTTTTTTTTATTATCTCCATCTCACAAATACAGGAAATTACTAAATTATATTTGTAATATAACATAATTAGCCGCTAGAACAATTCATACTCATGGCTGCCTGTCATTCAAATAATCCTTTACACTATATTAATATGACTTTTTAATTAGTTTCCGTTTTACAAAAACTTATCAAGGAGATAATAATGTGCACATCTTGTGCGGAGTGCATCGCATCACTTAGAACAGGATTTATCACGCCCCCCCATTGTGTAAGGAAATTGTAATCATAAACGTTTATCAAACTTTTTGAGGAGTTCATAGATGCATACATGTCAAAAAGCATGCATACCTATTTAAACAGTTCGAGTAATACGTTATGCTTTCAAATGATTACGATTTGCTTAGACAATTGGGCCTCTGTTCAATGTGGATGGTATATTATGTCCATGTAACGATGAAATATCACACATGTGGAGCCACCTTTAGTTTATCTATCAACAATCTAATCTAAACATGACAGGCGAAAAAAAGGGCTCCAAAGCGTCCAAATTGCGTGGAGTGCGCAAGGTCAAGGGTGAGAGCTTTGTCTTAGTTACGGCGGGAAACAAATTGAGATCGTCTGATATGTGGCCGGGTATAAATCTTCCGGAAAACGGTGGAGTTGTTTACCAAACATGCGGTATTGCGGAATGTTTTCCGGTCTTGCGGAAGTTCAAGCCTTGTACTTATCGGATAATGAGCCTTTGAATTTATTACTTTAGTTATGCTCACGCAGGTTATGCGAAGTTGGTATTTGATTTCGAGGGTTAGTTAAGAGACATGTTATATCTACTAGAACGTGCAATAGTCCCAACAAGTTAATATAACTCAAAGAATTAAAAAATACGACTGCCATAGATAAATGATATTTTTTTGTGAATCACTGGATATTGATATATAGTCTTATATATTTTTGGAATCTACTCATCATTTTCTTGATGATGACAATATAGTTATTCTCATTTTGAGAACGCGTACTGGGACCCTCTTTGAAGGTGCCCGAAAATGCCACCTTTCTCTGCACGACGGTTTAACCACATACGACTGATTTACGCTGTCATAACTACTCCAAACTATTCTCTAAAAACAGAACCAACAGAGTAAAACTAAGTGAACAGCAATACTAAAAACGGGACAAAAACGCAAAAGACCCATTCCCATTAAATCGAGGTTCAAAAAATTATCCCGAAGAGCTTATATTAAGCGTAACGACGAACAAAAATGAATGAAAAGGAACAAGGCAACTCGAATGGTATTGCAAATTGAATCAGCACTGCGCCCTGTATGGTAATACTATTGCAGTGGACGGGTACTGGACGGCCATTGGACGAGAGGCAAAGAGATATGAACTTCAGAATCAGTGATAGACAGGACGAAACGATATCCATACAAAATATTTCTAACCAGATAGTACGGCGAGTATTACCTGGCTTAACTTCATCGGCATGGATTTTGGTTTTCTTACAATACAATAATTAGGGAAGTCTTTAATTTTCTGGGATAAAAAGTAGCCTATATCTTTCTCTGGGGTGGAGCTGTCTCTTTCTGCAAAAAATTTTTACTGAAATCCATACTTCCATATCCATACTAATATTAAAAATGCGAAAGTGTGTCTGTCTGTCTGTCTGTCTATCTGTCTGTCTGCTACGCTTTCCCGGTCCATCTTTTCAACCGATTTTGTTGAAATTTGGTATAGAGGTAGTTTACATCCCGGGGCTACATATATAGGAAGAACAGCGCTGGAGTGGTTCTTAAACACCACTTCAGCATTACGCTGAGGCGATGCCCTTTTTGGGATTATGTGTGGCACAGATTTAGTTCTAATTTTTAAATTTTAATTTTTTTCTAACTTTTGTCTGTTCTGTGTCTTGTGTTATCCCAAATAAAGATTTTATTTATTTATTTATTTATTTATTTATTTATAGGCTACTTTTTATCCCGGAAAATTAAGGAGTTCCCGCGGGGATCAAAAACCTTAATCCACGCGGACGAAGTCGCGGGCATCATCTAGTTACTTATAATTCCAAAAAAAGAATTTTGATGGGTTTTCCAAAAAAATCGAAATGTACTTGAACTCGCCCTTAGTAATATTATAAGTCAAGAAGACGGTCCTTCCTTCATTCAAAAGAAAACCAGCATTACGTCTGTGATCTCACCACTTTATAGCATACAGTAGAGTTGATTTTGGCAAAACACCAACGATTGTCTAACTATCTGTACCTAATCCATTTTGCTTAATTTCTAATATCACTTAATTAGACAAAGGCTGCACCAGCTGCATGTATCTAGTTATCTGCCCGTAGGTAACTATAGATAACTAGATAGTCCTAAGAATAGCCGCTCTATCTTGTTGTTTACTCTATGGTTATATCATTGAAATGGTCTAGAACAGGCTGGCCATTTACTGGATAAAAGTAACAACGAATAACAGTGATACAAATGAATAGTTGACATTTGCCATTAAAAAGGTAGACTCACTTAAGATTCCTGCTTAAAGTCGTTAACAAACGCAAAAAATAAGAGCAGTTATTAAATAATAATATTTGAACCCAACCAACTGTTGCTTCTAAAGCCCTGTCTATCGTTTTAAATATCCTCGTTTCTACCATAACAGCTAACAGTTACGAGTTTTTGCGACATCCAATACAGATGCAGTTTTGTTTATGGCGAACCCGGCATTTTATACTTTTTGCTAAAACTCAGCATGCTAGAATACAGACTGTTCATTTAAACAAGCATGATGACTCTGTAATGCTATTTATATTTTCATCTCGCGTATCTGATATCGACAATTGCAAGGCTATAGCGATACTTGCTCAGTTTTTGGCGATTTTGAGTAGTGATCTCATACTCAAATATCGAAATTAAGCGATTTAGCGTTCCGGTACGATGCCGTGTAGCAACCGAATAGGGGTATGGGTTTAATATAACTGCCATGCCCCTAACAGGTTAGCCCGTTACCATCTTAGACTGCATCATCACTTACCATCAGGTGAGATCGCAGTCAAGGGCTAACTTGTAGTGGATAAAAAAAAAAAAAAAAAAAAAAAAAATTCAATATTGCTATACTCCGAGATATAATTTTCTTCCTCACAGCCTTCACTAGATGGCGTTAGTAAAATAGGTCCACATTCTTTGTTTGACAGGGCCCGTGTATGTAAATTGAGGTCGTTGGTACATTTAGCAAAAAGAAAACAAAAAAGCTTTTAACAGTTCGAATTAATTATCCGATACATAAACGATTATGATTTCCTCACACAATGGAAATCGTAACGTGTGGATCCACCCTCACTAAAGCTAAAGTGGTACTATATTACAGTAGGTATAACCGTATACTCATATTCGCGACTTCCCACCTCGAGGCGACGCTAGCCGTTCACAATGCCTGCGAGACAATGGCGTCTACGTGTCACGTGACTGCGGCTTTATGCATATGCGCTAATGAACTACACTGACTTGACGCCATGCATAGATTTAGGATTGGTCATCCGATGCGCTCGCAACCAATCCTAAATCTATGACGCCATGACTGACTTTATTTAGTTTTTAACCCCCGACGCAAAAACCACGAATTTCCTAGGCAACCTTAACTTAAGGACGATTTACATCAAACGCGCCGCATCGAATCGCATCGCAGCGCATTTCACATCTGGTAAAGGAAATTCAATTGTCTAAACAAATGAATTAAAGTCCATATTTGCATGGTCCATATTGCATAAGATAGCAGCTAGACGCAGCCGAACGTGTTCCTTAGTTGGTATGCGCGTTCCATGCAAATATGGACTTTAATACGTATGACTTTTAGTATAATACGTACGTGCGACGCGATCCGAAGTTTGATGTAAATCGTGCATTATATCAACTCATCCATCTTCTGTATAAATGGCACCTAATTGTCATTCCACACTTGGAATAATTGTCGGCCCTATGCTAATGTCAGGGCGAAGCGTTCGCTTCTTATCTGCGTGATGTATTAGGCCGCTTACCGCACGCGATCTGAAAAGAATTTCAGCTGATATCCCACTGATTTTTTGCTGGAATTAACTTATACTAGAAAACTTACTATAACTATACATAATATCCGAATAATGAATATCACTCACGATTGTTTAAACGTTAAAAAACTTACTATAATTATAAAAACAGCGACTGCTTCGCTAGCGGATTTTGAAATATTGCATCTTATGCCTTGTCTTCATTATGAAAGCAAGCTCTGTGCAAAATTCTAGCTTTCTAAGATCAGTGTTCAGATTAGGCATTAGTGTACTAACACCAACTGACCACTACTACTACTGCCGTAACTAACTCACTGACTGCAGCAAGAGAGTTACTTATATCAGCAAAACTAAGTCGGCATTCCATATCCTTGCGGTTCGAATTACAAACGAGGAAGCAATAGTACATTACTGCAGCGGCCAGCAAAACAGGTATTGAAGGACAGGTGTAAATGTGGGCCTCAGTACACATACGTGAGTCCATCAATGCCTAGTTGTGGCCAAGGCTTGTATCGTACTTTTCTCAAACAATGCGCGGAAATTAAAACTAAGTAGTACCTAGACAGAACTTTTTATTTTTCGGATAAGGATTTCGATTTTCTTTCATTCTTCCATTGAAAAAATTTTTCATAGGTTTTCAAATATTTTTCTTTCGATTTTGGCGGTAACAAGTTTTCTATTACGGCTCTTGCCGCCTCTTGAATTTCAGGTGGCGTTAAAGTAAGTTCATCACACTCATTGTCTTCACTTGAACTCATTTTGTCAAATACATTTCAAAATCAATGACGAACATCGAACAATAATAATTTTTCCGGCGTTAAAGTGTTCATTTGTTTTTTTTTCAATAAACAGCTTTCTATTTGCAAGCTAATTCGAAATTTAAATAAAAGCTTTGTTAAGTTACCTCCTTGGTTGCCATGTTTCGGAGTAAAAGATCGTTCAATTTTTAAACAACACGACAGATATGAATTTACTATGTAATTTATTTGGCCGCTAAACCACGACAGATATGGACTTTCATACAACTTTAGCAGGCCGCTGCTCGCATGTATTTGGCCAGTACAGCAATTTCCATAAGTCGTAATTCCTAATTCCATGGCAATTTCGATTTATCTCAAAGAAGGTTGTCAAAATAATGCTCAAATTTCCAAGCATGTTTGAGAAAATAGCTTTGCAGGTTTCTGTGTAATTTCGACTAAACATCCACTCGATCATCGTCGTTGTTATCAACCGATATACGTCTACTGCTGGACATAGGTCTCTTGCAAGGATTTCTTGCACCGCCTGGATCCAGCGGCTGCCTGCGACTCGTTTCGATGACGTCGTTTGATGTCGTCTATCCACCGAGTGGGGGTCTGCCAACACTGCGCTTTCAGTGTGAGGTCGCCATTCTACCACTTTAGGACCCCTACGTCTATCGGTTCTTCGAACAATGTGCCCCACCCAGTGCCCCTTCAACGTCGCAATGTCTGAGGTCACTTCAAGTTCAGTTCAAGTTTAGTTCTTATAAACGGATCTCTTCATTTCTGATATCTCGTGCTAGAAAAAAACCCGTGCTATTGACTGCTAAGTATTACATACTAGGCCATACGTGCTTTAACTTCCCTATTAATTACAGAACGCCATAACTCCAAGTCACGGCAGTTCATTAAGGCGTCAGATGGAACGCGTAGCATCGCTGGCGTAATGTGGCGAATCACGCGCGCAGACGGGCCCATTGTCTCGCGGGTATTGTCCCTGTCTAGTGTCTGCGCCGACCCGACGTGAGGCATCGGGAATATATTCTAGACATGACTATGTGATACACCTGGTTACCTGTCCAATCATCCATATCTAGCTATTATTCCAATTCGTTGATCTAGTGGTTAGCATGTTCGACTGCGGCTGACGAGGTGTCGGGTTCAATTATTTAAGTACCTATTGGGGTTTTCTGATAAGAAATTATCAGTACGGACGGATGGACGGACGACATCAGGAGAGTCGCAGGGAGCCGCTGGATCCAAGCGGCGCAAGACCGCGGCGTGTGGAAATCCTTGCAAGAGGCCTATGTCCAGCTGTGGACGTCTATCGGTTGAGGATGATGATGATGATGATGATGATGATGATGATGATGATGATGAAGCCCGGCGTTAGGAAGTTGGTGGTGTTTTACCACCGTGCCTCGGAGAACATGCAACGGATATGCGCCTGATCTCTCTTCGAGTCAGATTTTCCGTCCCATCGGGCTATGACATTAACGGAACAGAAAGCTCACCTGTGTTTACTAGCAACCGTGGATACGTTACCTTTTCAGTTTTCTAGGTCTAAGAGTTCTAGCTGGTCGATTATGTACGTCATAACTTTTTTATTATAATATGAGAAGACTTGTCTCAGAAATAAACATAGTTAACTCAGCCACGGAGCTATAAAAGAAAGACATAGTAGATAACCCGAAGCGCTCCACTTGATCCGACTGAAGCCGTTAAGGCGAAGAATGCCAAGTGGCACACAATAACTCCACACTGTCGTTCGGTAGGAAGCCTTAATAAAATTTCAGTGTCGTGTAAAATTTACGTTCGGGAGTACTACTATGGACTCTCACTTTTATGAGTCTTTAGACTGAAGACAATTTTCAAGCATTTTGGTCGCTATCATCTATATAATATACTCGTATACGTGGATGAATTTAGAAAACATAAGAATAAACTTGACTGATAAATTCACTTATTTATTTGTGATATCTATTTGTATGAAATCTGTGCTACTTTTTTTAGGCAAGAGCTTAATTTAAACTGTCTGCCATACTAGGCCATTGTTGTGATACCATTGACAGACACTAAAATTTATGAAGAAATAAATTATTGAAATTAATGAATTCGAAACCACTAGATATCTTTGTGACTTCGTTTGCTTCCTGGGAGCTTGTTTAATTTTCTAGTATAAACAGTAGCCTATTTAATCGTCTGGGATGCAAAGTACACCAATACTAAATTTCGCAAAAAATATCTCAAAAGAATAATAGTTATTAAAGACTATAATCTATCTCTGTGCCAAACATCAAGATCCTTTTTTTTTTATCCACTACAAGTTAGCCCTTGACTGCGATCTCACCTGATGGAAAGTGATGATGCAGTCTAAGATGGTAGTGGGCTAACCTGTTAGGGGCATGGCAATTATATTAAACCCATACCCCTATTCGGTTACTACATGGCATCGTACAGGAACGCTAAATTGTTTGGCGGCACGTCTTTGCCGGTAGGGTGGTAACTAGCCAGGGTCGAAGCCTCCCACCAGGCCAGACCAGGAAAAGTTCAGAAATTAAAAATTCCCAAATTGACCCTGCCGGGGATCGAACCCGGGATCCCGCACGTTAAGACAACAGCGCTACACACTGCGCCACGGAGGTCATCCGTGCAGCCGTTCTGGCGTGATTGAGTAACAAACATCCATTTATCCAAACCTTCTCATTCATAATATTAGTATAGTTAACCATAGTTTTCCGTGAACTTCAAACTACATAGTACAGCGAACTTTTTTCCAGACTATAATCTATCTCTGTGCCAAACATCAAGATCCGTGCAGCCGTTCTGGTGTGATTCAGAAACAAACACTCATCCATCCATCTCATTTAAACGAGTAATCAAATATAAATATTATAAATGCAAAAGTTTGGATGGATGTATGGATGTATGGATGGATGGATGGATGATTGTTACTCAATCACGCCCGAACGGCTGAACGAATCGGGATGAAATTTTATAGTCTGGAATAACACATAGGCTACTTTTTATCCCGGAAAACTAAGAAGTTCCCGCGGGAACCAAAAACCCTCAATCCACGCGGACGAAGTCCATTCGAAGTTTTATTCATAAGTAAATATTTATTCAATTTAGGTAAGTACACTACACTTATTGATGTCCAGTTACTTAAATAATATGATGGTGATAATCTGTTACGGTATCTTAAAACTAAACCTACGAGGGTTCCAAACGCGCCCTGGTCTGAGAAGAGCCCACAACAAACTCAGCCGGGTATTATTATTTTTTCATTATCACCATCTCACAAATCATCATAACTAAGGAACTATCAGATCCATTAGAGCAAATTATTGCCAAGCTTCCTTGTCATTTAAGTAATCCTTCACATGGTAATAGGATTTTTCAATGAGTTTACGTTTTACATTAACTTTGAACTTATTAAAAATTAGTATAAACAAACATTAACATAGTATTAGTATGAACATAGTTTTCCGTGAACTTCAAACTACATACAGCGAACTTTTAGCGAAGTTCATAGTAGTCTCCACGCACGGAAGGCGGGCTGCGTTCGGCAGTCAGGGGCGCGCGCTCGCTCGGACCGGGAGCCGGGTATACGCCGGTTGTGAACCGTTGTGTTGTGAACAGCTGATTCTGACGTGATTTGTTATGGTGTGATACGGTTTGTGTGATTGTGTGTGTTTTTTGTAGGTGAGTTCGTAGGTGATTTGTGTGGATTGTCATGGTTATATTTTATGAGAAGAATCAATATATAAATATTATAAATGCGAAAGTTTGGATGGATGTATGGATGTTTGTTACTCAATCACGCCCGAACGGCTGAACAGATCTGGATGAAAATTGGCACAGAGATAGATTATAGTCTGGAATAAGGAGTTCCCGCGGGAACCAAAAAACATCAATCCACGCGGACGTAGTCGCGGGCATCAGCTAGTTTTTAATAATTTGTTTATTTTTTTCTTTTCATTAGACCAAATTATTACAAGTATAAATAGAATACGTATAACTATTGTTTGTAGGTGAGTTCGTAGGTGATTTGTATGGATTATGGTTGTATTTTGTGAGAAGAATTTTTGATAGTTAGTTTATTTTTTTCTTTTCATTAAACAAAATTAGAAAAATACATTGAAATCGTTGGCTTTTTTCGGTAACTTAAAGTAATCATGTGATGTATTATGGAATTACTATTAAATTGTATTTCATACTTATACTTTAACTAAATATTATGTTTTGCTAGTTAGAACAGTACTCGTACTTTGTGCTTTTAGGCAGGGTTTTTATCAAGCGCGCGTTTGTTTTACTAAAAACAATGATTTTTGACGTCCAATTCATTCTAATATTAGATAATATTATATTAAATGCGAAAGTGTGTCTGTCTGTCTATCTGCTACGCTTTCACGGCCCAACTACTCAACCGATTTTGATGAAATTTGGTATAGAGACAGGGTGCATCCCGGAGAAGGACATAGGCTACTTTTTTGCCGGAAAATTGAAGAGTTCCCGCGGGAATTAAAAAAAACCAATCCACGCGGTCGAATCGCAGGCATCATCTAGTAACTTATAAAACACTAGCTGATGCCCGCGACTTCGTCCGCGTGGTTTAATTTTTTTTGATTCCCGCGAGAACTCCTTAATTTTCGGGATAAAAAAGTAGCGTATGTCCTTCCCCGGGATATAATCTACCTCTATACTATAATTATAATACTATAATTTTAGCAAAATCGGTTGAAAAGAGGGACCGGGAAAGCGTAGCAGACAGACAGACACACTTTCGCATTTATAATATTAGTATGGATGATGGTGATAACAAGTTACGGTATCTTAAAACTAAAGCTACGAAGGTTCCAAACTCGCCCTGGTCTGAGAAGAGCCCACAACAAACTTGGCCGGTTTTTTATAATTTTCATTATCTCACAAAACAATATGCGGCACAGGCTAAAAAGGTGGCCCAGACTTATTGATGCTGTACGCGTTCTTCAATTTTCCGGGATTAAAAGTAGCCTATGTCCTTCCCCGGGATGTAATCTTTCTCTTTACCAAATTTCATTAAAATCGGTTGAGTAGTTGGGCCGTGAAAGCGTAGCAAATAGACAGACAGACAGGCAGACACACTTTCGTATTTATACCTAATATTAGTATGGATTTAAAAGCATGCGTTATAGTCTCCCGGTCATCGACTGGAATCGAACCCGTTCACTCATAATCATTCATTCACTTGAGCTCGTTAAAGTGAACTGCAATAAACATGACGGGTGCTTCATGAATGTAAATCAGTTTAACACAATAGCTGCTTTACTGTTACACTAGAGGAGGCCCGCGACTTCGTTCGCGTGGGCAAAAGTTTTTAATTTCCACAGGCACTCCTTCATTTCCGGGATAAAAAGAAGCCTATGTCACTCTCCAGATCCTCAACTATACCTACCCATACAAAAAATCACATCGATCCGTTGCTCTATTGCGGCGTGATTGAAGGACAAACTATTAAATCAATTTAACGTCCTTGGGGATAGAATTTTCAAAAACTGTGAAACACGTATTTCTTAATTTTTAACCCGCAGCTCATATACCAAGTTTCATGGCTATAACTTAAAAAACGACGGACTGTATGAAACAAACTTTCAACTTACCCCTTTGGGGGTGGAATTTAGAAAAACCCTTTCTTAGTGGATACCTAGTCTTCACAAAGAACACACTCTCCAAATTTCATATCTCTAGGACCAGCGGTTTAGGCTGTGCGTTGATATATAAGTCAGACAGTCAGTCAGTCAGGACTTTGAATTTTATATATAAAGATATTATAGATTAATATCTTACATTAGTACAGTAGTAACTTATTACACATACATGTGTTAGAGATACAACATCTAACGGCTCTGATAGTTGATTTGTGAGATGGTGATAATAAAAAAAAATCCCCGGCTGAGTTTGTTGTGGGCTCTTCTCAGATCAGCGCGTTTGGAACCCTTGTAGCTTTAGTTGTAAGATACCGTAATTGATTATCACCATCATGCTTTACAAGTTACTAGATGATGCCCGCGACTTCGGCCGCGTGGATAACTTAACCCTTTCAAAATTCAAAATTCAAATTCAAAATTCAAATGTTTTTTATTCAAATAAGCTTTTACAAGCGCTTTTGAATCGTTATAATATGAATCTACCGCTGGTTCGGAATGCCATTCCTACCGAGAAGAGCCAGCAAGAAACTCGGTGGTTGCTCTTTTCCATCAAAACTTACAATCATCATAATGATACAAGTAACTGCAGTCCCACGCATAGCTGGAGCGAATCAAATCCACGCTTTTTTTTATCATTTACGTAATCTTCGATTGTATAGTAAGCTTTTTTCACGAGCATACCTACAATACTCAATACACGCCAAGACTGGCAGACAGAGGCAGCCCATGATCCAGCCATTGCTTCGCTCAACCATATTTGAGGGAACGTAACAACCCGCACCACACGACACCATCACAGAAACGTTAAAGAGAGTGTGACATACCCGACTTTCCCCCTAAGATGTCTATTGGTTGAAGACAACAAAATAATGACGTCATGGTACTTCCCAACTTAACCCTCTGTTTCAAGTTCCTAATGCATATTGTGACGCGAAGCAACTACCCGTGATACGTGATGTTAATAAACTCGCATATGCATCATGCATCATGCGCGCGCGTCGCGTTTAATTTACGCGTCCATTCGCGACGTCGCGCGCTCTGCAGTTAAATCTATCTAACGAGGACGAGTGCAGTTGTTAGCGAGTATATTTATTACACTTTGTTCGTTTCATTTTATCAAGTTTGAAAAACAAAATTATATGACGACCTCCCAGGTGCTGTGGTCTTCTAAGTGAGAAGCTTTGAGTTCGATTCCCGGTAGAGGAGATTTGGAAATATCTAAATCGACTCTGGTCTAGTCTGATCTTAGTTACCAATCTACCAGCAAGGGCGTAGCGTTTAGTGATTTAGGGGTTCAGTACGATAAGAATTGTCAAGAAGTTCTTTGGAGATCCTTACGCGAAGACACCTTTTATATAAATATAACAAGCATGAATGAATATTTGCAGCATCAGAGGAACCGCCAAGGCGTTGTCGGCTTTCGAGATATTTGTTTATCTGCCCTTTGGAGAGTTTCTTTAAAATGCCTTCATCCAAATGTCTTTTGTTTGAAAACGATTACTATGTCGTCGTCCAGACTCCAGATGTCTATTCTATATTATTGGTTACAGACAACAAAAATGACGTCATGGTACTTAGCTTAACTCTTTGTTTCAAGTTCCTAATACATACTGTGACGCAAAGCAATTGCCCGTGATACGCGATGTTAATAAACTTGCATATGCATCATGAATCATGCGCGCGCGTCGGTTTGATTTACGCGTCCATTCACGACGTCGCATCGCAGTTAAATCTGCTGTTGCTGGTATAACGAGTATTTATTGCACTTTGTTCGTTCCATTTAATCAAGTGTGATTGAAAATAAAAGTTGTTTAGTATTTACCTACATTGAAATGCAACACACAAAAACATGCAAAAGTAACACAGTTTTTGCAACAATAAGCCAAAAAAGCCGGCATATAGGGAGAAACTCGGTTAATTCTAAGGCAGTATTACTTATTCCTATTCCTTTTTTCCTTGTCGTATATTATGGTAATAAATCCCTCAGGACTCCGCTCCCGGGTTAATTAAACCCTATAAGTGTTCAGGGCAGCTCTGTACCCTTACCACCACAAGATTTTAAATCATACTGACGATAAGTGTATTCGAGCGTCGAAACAATTTTGCGTTAAAGTAAAATGACCCTAATTGCCTTGATTTAGAGCTCAAGTTCGTCCATACATCCATTGTCAGCAATCGAATAAAAAAACCTAAACTACACGGACGAAGCGAGCATAATCTAATTCATAATAAACATACCTAGCCCACATTTCACTTTTAGTATTACTAAATATTACAATTTATTAATCCGGATAGATGTCGCAATCCACCGCAGACGAGATGGCTCACGAAATATCACAAAATAAACAACATCCGGCCTAATTTCCGCCTGTGCCAAGACCGAATTGACAAATTTAAAATTACCGCACTGCAGGGCACGAAAATAGTTTCGTCTCTATTCCATATGACATTGGACGAAGGACGGTCTATTGCAATGCTAATTTTAAAATGTATGACGTGAGGACCTACGCATTTATTCTTCTTCATCGTTTTTTCTAGAAATACTAGACGACTATAATAGCTGATACCTACGAAAAAAGCATATGTGCTATTCCAGACTATAATCTATCTCTGTGCCAAAATTCAACAAACACTCATCCATCCATCCAAACCATCCAGTAAGGCTTTTTGAATCCCGCGGGAACTTTTTAACTTTCCGGGATAAAAAGTAGCATATTATGTCCTTCTCCGGGATGCATCTCACTACCGATTTAACTGAAGCGAAGCGAACCTGGGGCATTTATTTTCCAGCCAGAATTCGAACGTGAGACCTCTTTTACACTACTTTTCTTTATTCACTACAAGCCTTTAACCTTGACCCCACCTGGTAGTGATGCAGTCTTAAATAGTAGCGGGCTAACCTGGTGGAAGTACGGCTGTAATACTCGCCATGCCCTTAATCGATTTCTAAACGACTTCGTACCGGAAAGTTAAATAGCTTGGCGGTACGTCTTTGCCGGTACGGTGGTAAATAGCCATGGTCGAAGCATTCCACCCTGATCAGATCAGACTAGTGAAAATTTAGAAATTAAAATTCCTAAATTGACCCTGCCGGGGATAGACCACGGGTCCTTCTGCTTATAAAACAACAGCGCTCCCCACTACGCCGGGAAGGCATTTCTTCCGAGAAATCAGAGGCTCAATAATGTCTAAGAAAATATCATTTGACAGCTTAAAACGTATTACTCGAACTATATAAGGAGTTCATACATGCTTGTTGACTTGCAGGCATCTATGAACTCCTTAAATAGGTCGGATTATGAGTATTATCCGTTTGACGATAACGATTACGATTTACTTACAAATTCAAATTCAAAAGTTTTTTATTCAAATCGACTTTTTACAAGTGCTTATGAATAGTTGAATGAATCTATCACTGGTTCGGAATGCCATTCCTACCGAGAAGAACCAGCAAGAAACTCGGCGGTTGCTCTTTTGAAAAAGAATAATAATTTACAATTTTATTAATTTGTAATTACATACGTAACCGCTGTCCTTAGCATTGCTGGGGCGATTCAATTCCATGCTCCTTTGTCATTAACGTAATCTTCAACAGTATAATAAGCTTTTTTCAGAAGCATACTATTAATGGACTTTTTAAACTTGTGTAAAGGCAAGTTTAAAATAGGTCGTGGAATTTTGTTATAGAATAGAATGCTCATTCCCACGAACGACCTTTGGACTTTCTTGAGGCAGAGCGATGGAGTCACGAGCCTGTGGCGGTTTCTAGTTGGCCTATCGTGCAAATCGCATATTCTTTTGTAATTCTGAATGTGCTTTTTACAAAGATTAAATTACTGTAAATATATTGCGAAGCTACTGTAAGAATACCTATTTCCTTGAATTTCTCTCTAAGGGACTCACGTGGTTTTAAATTATATATTGCACGTACTGCCCTTTTTTGTAATACAAAATTTTTTTGAATATCTGCCACACAATGCCTACACAATCGGTGGGCTGGCTTTCATGATAATTGGCTGTACCTGTAAGCCAAATCATTGCAGTTTGTATGTTGGTGATAAATAGTTATACATTGGATTTACATGCAGCGGGAGATTAAGCGCGCATTTGTCATGCATGACGCGACATGTGCAAGCGATTTTGATGGATCACTGTACGTTGCGCCTATATTGCAGTGATGTGTTCAGGGGCCATACAGCCAACGCTTAAAGCAATACATAAGCAATATTACTCAAATTGACAGTTTGATGTCACGTGCCTTGACGTTCGTAAAATAAGGATTATAATTCTAAAACACGAAAGTCAGCAATAATGAAACCATATTATGGCTTTAAATGCGTTGGTAGTATGGCCTCAGGCTGTGGTGGAAAATTTGAACTATTAAGAGGGAAAATGCACTAGGGACCGCCCAGACAGGATAAAACGTCCATATGAAAAGTCCATATCAAATAAAGTTTTGTCCTGTCGCACTACGTCTGTACAGCTCCATATAAAACTGAGTTCGGAGGCTTTGCCTTGTCTAGTTCTTAGTTGGTTTTTGCCCTAAATTTGACAACCTAATAAAGTTACCTATCTAAGTATTTGGCTTCCAAAAAATGTCTTTCAATTATTATTTTTTAATCGTTATCTATTTATTATTACAATAATCAATCATAAAACCAACCTGTCGACTGAAACAAAATCGATAGCTTATGGGACAAAATCCCATAGGTACTGAGCGCGCGTTTTGACGTTGAAAAAAGTTACTGATTTGACTAGTTGTCAAATACCCAATTGGGTATTTGGGTATTTGACTAAGAACGATTTAAATAAATTATTATTTAGTGATTATTAAATAGAGGATCTCCCAAAAGTCCTAATATCCACGTATCCTGTTAGTTTTATATTTGAAAAACTATCGATTGAAACAAAATCGATAGCTTATGGGACAAAATCCCTTATGTACTAAGCGCGCGATTTGACGTTTGAAAATAGTTGCTGATTTGACTCGTTGTCAAATACCCAATTGGCTAACTATACTCATCTGTAAGGTTTCAGCCGTGAAAGGGTAAAGGTCGTATCGCCAAGTGATTTTTCCAGCTTAATAAGTCGTAAAAGAAACGATTTCACTTCCATTCGATTCCACTTTGTATTTAGCTAAAACACTGTCAAGGTCATACTGTCGTCTTGAAAATGTTCCACATCGAATTCAATTCCGATTTGCGAGAATTACAATAAGAAAAAATTGAAAAAAAGCAGATTCTGGCAAACGTTACGTCCGCTCCGCTTACAGTGCCCTTACCCTAAGTTTTAATTCGATTGATCGTGTAAGCATTCGATGACATTAGAATCAAAGTAAAATGAACCTTAAATGCATTGATTTAAAGTCACAAATGAGGTACAACCGATGTTAATTTTGTTAGCGCCGCTCGATGACTACAGATGGCGCTGAACCTGTTGAGCGGCAAAGCAGTCGATACGCGTGGTTTTCCGCCATTAATGGTGTGACGTCACAATACTGCTTTAGAATATTACATTATAGCAACTTCAAAGTCCTTAACCATTCGATACTCAGATTTGCCTTGAGTAGCAAGTGTTCTAGAAAGTAGACCTATCTATACCTTGGTTGCGAGTGGTTATGGATCCAGTTGTTGTTATATTATTACATTGCAATTAATTTAATATATCTTATATGTTATTGTGTTTCTTCCTTAATAAATGATCGAGTCTGTGTATTACATATTGTTAGTTTGCATCTTAAAACCCTATCCATCACCACACGCATTAAGGTCTATAACAATTTGGAAACGTATCCTAGACGTAAACGTATATAAATGCATGCACTAAATCTATGCTATTACGGTTCATTTTTACTTTGAGGCTCATGTCATCGAATTCTTAAACGATCAATCGAATTAAAACTCAGGGTAAGGCGTTACGTAAGCGCGAGCGCTACCGTGATCTGTGGATTCTGTTTGATTTTTATTTTTTTCTTATCTCATCTTATTTTATTCGACGTTGAAAAGTGTGCCGAGGATGCTGTTTTCATCTAGGTAATGTACGTAACATCAAAGAGCCAATTCTCTCTTATTTTCATTCACACGTTTATATACGAAATACCAAGTTATAAAATAATTTCAAACCGTTGCAAGCCTACTCAGAATGTCAGGTTTGGACCAACGCTGGTCAGCCCCCCGATTATGTAAGAATTGTGGATCAAACGTAATCGTTCGGCGTCAAAGTAAAATAATCCATAACAGCATTGATTTAGAGCTCAATTTCGTTTACCTATTCTTATACGTTTAGGTATGAACGATACTCTAACGTATAAGAATGGATACACGAAATTGAGCTCTAATTTAATGCTGTTATGGTTTATAAACTTTGACGACGAACTTTAACGTTTTGATCGGCCATTCTTACATGATTGGGGGGCAGGTGTGGATTGGCAGGTTTGACCACCTCAATCAACCTCAACGACGAGAACAACTCATTCCCATGCTCTTTTGCCTGGTGGGAGGCTTCGGCCGTGGCTAGTTACCACCCTACCGGCAAAATAAAGAATTGATAATAATTTGTAATGTTACCAATTTTAATATTGCATGCCGTATTAAGGTATTTGGATGTACAACACCTAGAAATTTAACACCATGTAAACCCAAATATGCAGTAAATAAATAATTGATTGATTGATTGATTGGCGTTATGCCAAGCGATTTAGCGTTCGGGTACGATGCCGTGTAGAAACCGAATAGGGGTAGGTATGGGTTTAATATATTAACTGCCATGCCCCTAACAGGTTAGCCCGCTACCATCTTAGACTGCATCATCGCTTACCATCAGGTGAGATCGCAGTCAAGGATTATCTTGTAGTGGATAAAAAAAAATCCCATGTTTTTTTTCATATAAATAATAATCCTTTAAGTACATTGTAATAGATTATTGCAATTAGTTTGAAAGTAATAAATACTAAGTGGCCAGAATCTTGATAAAATATTGCCTCCTGAGTTTTCCAAAGGTATTCCAAATTCTTGTTTTAACAGCTAAGCTTTTCTCAAGGTCGTACTTAAAATCTAAATAAACGAATACCTACTGCGAAGGGATTTGTAATGGCAGGGTCACAAAATACTACATGATTGATTTATACAAATCCTTTATTAAGGCACATCTAGATTAAATCTTTAAAATAATAGGAATCTAATTATTATTAAATCAAATAAATATTATAAATGCGAAAGTTTGGATGGATGTATGGATGTATGGATGTGTGGATGTATGGATGTGTGGATGTATGGATGTTTGTTACTCAATCACGCTCCAACGGCTGAACGGATCTGGATGAAATTTGGCACAGAGATAGATTATAGTCTGGAATAGCACAAAGGCTTTTTATCCCGGAAAATTAAAGAGTTCCCGCGGGAACCGAAAAACCTCAATCCACGCGGACGAAGTCGCGGGCATCAGCTAGTCACTAATAAACTGTTTTTGAACTGTTTATGACTGTAGTTAACCGGTTAAAAGTTATCCTGAGTAAATACAAAAATGCTCATAAAAAGTATAGATAGGCCATCTATACAATAAATGATTTTGGATGGATGTTTGTAACCCAATCACGCCATAATGGCAAAACGGATCTGGATGAAATTTGGCACAGAGGCTATTTTTTTTCAGACCCGGCTCTTCTCAGGCTCTTCTCAGACCAGAGCGCATTTGGACCCCTCGTAGCTTTAGTTTTAAGATACCATCATGTTTTATAAGTAAGTATTGAAGTCAATTAGTGTATACCTTAATTGAATAAATTAATATTTGATTTGATTGATTGATTGATTTCCCGAAAATTAAAGGAATCCCGCGGGAACCAAAAAACCTCAAACCACGCGGACGAAGTCGCGGGCATATGCTATAAATACCCTTTCGGCTCGAACCACCCATCTTGTTTTCACTGATAGGTTGAATATTCCAAATGAATGCTAAATTCGTTTCCGCGTAGTTCAGTAAACCGCATTACCACTTACCAAGTTCTGTGGAATCTCGTTAGCTAGTTAAACTTTAACTGTTGGATCGTTTGTCATCATATTCAGTTGCCCAGAGAGCGGGATGGCGAGCTCATTTTTATTTTAAAGTAAAATAGAGACAAATCTCTGCTGCGCGACTCTTCTGAGGTTCTTCTAAAGATTTATGTTTTTCTGCTGTAGGAATTTGTAATTAAAAATTGTAAATGCGAAAGTTTGGATGGATGTTGAATACTCAATCACGCCAGAACGATTGAACGGATTTGGATGTTTTTTAGCTCAGAGATAGATTATAGTCTGGAATAACATATAGGCTACTTTAAATTTTGAAAAATGAAAGAGTTCCCGCGGGGACCGAAAAACCACGCGGATGAAGTTGCGGACATCAGCTAGCTTGTATTATATAGCTGGGTCTTTTTTAAGTGTGGTAAAATCTCAGAACAATCACATAACAGCGGTCTTCTCTCAGAATGAGAAGCATTCATTCATTCATTCATGTGGGTCATAGTCTACCACGCTGACCTCGTGAGACCACTGTGAACGCATACACGAATCCATACTAAATATTATAAATGCGATAGTGTGTCTGTCTGTCTGTCTGCTACGCTTCCACGGCCCATCCTTTTAACCGATTTTGATGAAATTTGGTATAGAGGTAGATTGTATCCCGGGCGAAGGAGTTAGGCTACTTTTTATCCCGCGGAAAATTAAGGAGTTCCCACGGAAATAAAAAACTTGATCCACGCGGGATTCAATCAATTTTGATGAAATTCGGTATAGAGGTAGATTGTATCCCGGGGAAGGACATAAGCTCCTTTTATCCCGGAGTTCCCACGGGAATAAAAGACTTAATCCACGAGGGCGAAGTCATGGGCATTATCTAGTTTATAATAACAGTTAAGATAATAACTAGCTTGTGCTCGCGACCACGTCTGCGTGCACAAATTTCAAACCAACCTACTTATTAGGGGTAGAATTTTCAAAAATTCCTTCTCTGTGTCATAGTAGCTATCTGTATGCCAAATTTCAGCCCGATTCGTCCAGTGGTTTGAGCTTTGCGTAGATAGATCAGTCAGTCAGTCACCTTTACCTTTTATATTATATTTAGACTAGCTAATGCCCGCGACTTCGTCCGCGTGGTTTAAGTTTTTTTCATTCCCGCGGGAACTCCTTAATTTTTCGGGATAAAAAGTAGCCTATGTCACTCCAGGTCCTCAACTATACCCATGCCAAAAATCACGTCGATCCGTTGCTCCGTTGCGGCGTGATTGAAGGACAAACCAACAAACCAATAAACCAACAAACAAACACACTATCGCATTTATAATAATATTAAGTACTAGCTGATGCCCGCGAATTCGTCCGCGTGGTTTAAGTTTTTTTCATTCCCGCGGGAACCCCTTAACTTTTCGGGATAAAAAGTAGCCTATGTCACTCTCCAGGTCCTCAACTACACTCATGCCAAAAATCACGTCTATCCGTTGCTCCGTTGCAGCGTGATTGAAGGGCAAACCAACAAACCAATATACTACCAAACAAACACACTGTCGCATTTATAATATAAAGTATGATGATCACAGATGATGATAGTAAGTGCGTTCGCACGGGTGCTCACTTAAGCGCGAGTACAAATCGGATGCGCGGGAGTGGGTTTATTGGATAAAGGTGCCGCCACTCTTTATTCCAATGCCACTCGTTGCCACTTATGCTTATAAAGCTTAACTAGCTGTTGTTCAGATTTTAACCGCTCTCTTTACAGTTTATTTTGTTACTCTAGTTTGTGATAAAAAAAAATAAAAAAAAAATAACCTTGACCTTATAGATCATAAATTTTGTTAGTAACAACACACACAATAACCTAATGTTAGTAAATCTAAAACTACCTAATCCTAAAACCTTATCTAAGACAGCCTTGATTTCTCAGCACGTGCACCATATGACAATGATTCAGGTACTGACAATCAAACCTGTCAGCAAATGCCCTCAGGATGCCATTGGAGCATAAAGATCCACTGCTGAGTTTCTTGCCGGCTCTTCTCAGAAGAATTTTCTTTCCGAACCGGTGGTAGATTCTTGACTTATCATAAGTGAGACAAGTTGTCCTACGTTAAATAAATAAAAGAAAGAAAGAAAGAAAAACAGACAAAACACAAATTACAGATGTAACAATATCATCTGTGACACTACCCAGAATGGGTACAAATAAATACATTATTTATTTCATATTTTTAAAATTCACTCTTAGGTAAAAAGTTTTCTAATAAATAGCAAATGAAATTTCTTGGAAAAACTGACTGATTGAAATTCCTGGTCTGGGCTGGGGGGAGGCTTCGGCCGTGACTACTCACAACAATACGGGCAAAGCCGTGCCGTCAAGCGATTTAGCGTTCGTTAGGCCATACTACTTACAGGTTAGCCCGCTACCACCTTAGCCTGCATCATTATTTACCACCAGATGAGATCGCAATCAAGGCTTTTTTGTAGAGTGAAAAAAATACCTACTAATAAAATGCGAAAATGTTTGTTTTTTAGCCTTTTAGTTAGGCCTTCAATCACACCATAAGTGACATAAATACTTTTAAACCCGGAAAATGAAGGAGTTCGTGGGAATTAATAAAGCTTATTCCTCGTGGACGAAGTCGCGGGCATCGGCTAGCGAATAAATAAATGAGACTTTCAGTTAATTTTCTCCACTACTTTATATGCGACTCAGCCTACACCTTCCATTTTTTTTTTCACGAGCGAACCTAACGTAATCTACAACTGAAAATCATAAAGTTGTTTTACTGCCTATTCGTGACCTTTGTCTGCGTTACCTTCAGGCGACCGTCTAGAGCTCGAGGGTCTAGAACATACGATTGAATCTCCTTTATGCTCCATTATTTTACTCTTGAACGGCTTGTAGCCTGAATTTAATCAGATTATTGGACTTCAAAGTTAAGATGCCTACACGTACACATTGATAAATTCAAGAAGAAAAGTGATTGTCATAATATCAATACTAGAAATAATAATAAACTTGTAATGCCTGCTTCTAGGCTTAGTAAAACTAGCAATTCATTTGTTGGAAAGAGTGTCCGCTTCTACAATAAGCTCCCAGAAGACATGTTGAAGATGTCTCTGAATAAGTTCAAAGTTCATGTAAAACGTAAACTCATTGGAAAATCCTATTACCATGTGAAGGATTACTTAAATGACAATGAAGCTTGGCAATAATTTGCTCTAATGGCTCTGATAGTTCCTTAGTTAAGATGATTTGTGAGATGGTGATAATGAAAAAAAACCCCCAGCTGAGTTTGTTGTGGGCTCTTCTCAGACCTGGGCGCGTTTGGAACCCTCGTAGCTTTAGTTTTAAGATACCGTAACAAATTATCACCATCATATTTTTATGTAACTGGACGTCAATAAGTGTAGTGTATGTATCTAAATTGAATAAATATTTATGACTTATGACATATGACAAAAACAGTCTAAGTTTAAAATGTCTACACGTAAAATAGTTCAAGCCCACTACATATAAATACGGTCTTAAACCGGTTCAAGGTATTTATCATATATAATTAATATCATTTTATGTATAATATAATATCATTATAATATCATTTTTTAATAGTTTTTACGATACTCTTTATAAATTTCCTTAATTCAAGTTTGACACATTAAAATCATTGAATTTGTTAAAGCAAAGTGACATTTCATCAAGAAAGATTCTCTACATCTATCTTCTAGTAGCCACCTATTGCGGCGACCAGTATAAATGATAATGATCTATACTTATAATAAAACTGTAACAGGTCCAATTCTGTACATTGAAGATATTTTGAAAATTTTTTTTGGAGGGCACTCATTATTCGATACTGAAGCCAAATCTGTAATTTTTTTCATTTTTGTCTGTCTGTCTGTCTGTCTGTCTGTCTGTCTGTCTGTATCTTGGCCGCGCATCACGCCGAAACTACTGAATGAATTCAAACGAAACTTGGCACGATTTGAGCCTATACTATGAGGTAGGACATAGGATACTTTTTATCCCGAAATTCTACCCCCGAAGGGGTGAAATAGGGGTTGAAAGTTTGTATGAAAGTCCTTAATTTCTCAAGTTATAGCCATGAAACTTGATATATGAGCTGCGGGTTAAAAATGGAGACATACATGTTTCACAGTTTTTGACAATTCGACCCCCAAAAGGGTGAAATAGGGGATGAAAGTTGGTATGAAAGTCCTTCGTTTCTCAAGATGTTTTACAAGTTATATTAACGAAACTTTTTATTTTGGCTTACGGTAAAAAATAAAGAAGTACGTGTGTCACAGTTTTTCAAAATTCCACCCCTAAGGGGGTGAAATAGGGGGTGAAAGTTTGTATGAAAGTCCGTCATTTCTCAAGTTATATCGATTAAACTTGGTATACAAGCTACTGGTTGAAAATGAAGAAATAAGTGTTTCACAGTTTTTGTAACTTTTACCCCCGAAGGGGTGAAATAGGGGTTGAAAGTTTGTATGAAAGTCCTTCATTTCTCAAGTTATAGCCATGAAACTTGGTATATGAGCTGCGGGTTAAAAATGAAGACAAACGTGTTTCACAGTTTTTCAAAATTTCACCCTCCAAGGGGTGAAATAGGGGTTGAAAGTTTGTATGAAAGTCCTTCATTTCTCAAGTTATATCGATGAAACTTGGTATACAAGCTACCGGTTAAAAATGAAGAAATACGTGTTTCACAGTTTTCGTAAATTTTACCCCCGAAGGGGTGTAATAGGGGTTGAAAGTTTGTATGAAAGTCCTTCATTTCTCAAGTTATATCCATGAAACTTGGTATATGAGCAGCGGGTTAGAAATGAAAACACACGTGTTTCACAGTTTTTCAAAATTCCACCCCCAAAGGGGGGAAATAGAGGTTGAAAGTTTGTATAAAAGTCCGTCATTTCTCAAGTTATTTCGATGAAACTTGGTATATCCACGCGGACGAAGTCGCGGGCATCAGCTAGTATGTAATAAGTTCTGTCACTTAATACTAGTATGGAAGTTGTATGAAATTCACAGATGTGACGTCATAAAATTTCAACGCACTTTTTTTCTTTAATGTATATTTTAAAATGGTTTAAATATCAAACTTAAAACTAACCGAGGATGTGAATTTTAGGTCTTTTGGAAGACCTATTTAGTAATCTATATATATAAAATTCAAAGTCCTGACTGACTGACTTATATATCAACGCACAGCCCAAACCGCTGGTCCTAGAGACATGAAATTTGGAAGGTGTGTTCTTTGTGAAGAGTAGGTATCCACTAAGAATGGATTTTTCGAAATTCCACCCCCAAAGGGGTAAAATAGGGTTTGAAAGTTTGTATGAAAGTCCGTCATTTTTCAAGTTATATTCATGAAACTTGGTATTTGAGCTATCGGTTCAAAATGAAGAAATACGTGTATCGCCATTTTTGAAAATTCTACCCCCATAGGGCTGAAACAGGGGTTGAAAGTTTGTAGGAAAGTCCGTCATTTTTCAAGCTGTAGCCATGAAACTTGGTGTTTGGGATTTCGGTCTGAAATGAAAAAATATGTGATTCACAGTTTTTGAAAATTCTATCCCCAAGGACGTCAAATAGAGAGTTTATCCTTTAATCACGCCGAAATAGAGCAACGGATCAACGTGATTTTTTGCATGGGTATACTTAGTTGAGGACTTGGAGAGTGACATAGGCTTCTTTTTATCCCGGAAAATTCAGGAATGCCTATGGGAATTAAAAAAACTTATGCCACGCGAACGAAGTCGCGAGTATCCTCTAGTCAGTTATAAATAATTTATTGAAGTGAAAACTTCTTTAGCCGCGTTGAGCACCTTTTGGTAAGGGGTAAACTTGTGGATTCGCGCCACCGTCACCGACATGCATGTCGTCGACATGCTCGCGTTGTTACGAAGACAAAAGGTCTTAAATATAATTAGTATAACACATTCGTAGTTACTTTAATGCCTTAGTTTTAAGGCATTATCCCTTTGAACCTTAAAGTAGTTAATATTTTCAGACCGCGACTCTACACATACAGTTCCATTTGAAGATTATCTTTACACCAGCGTTGCAAGTGAGCCGAGATCGGGCTTCAATCATGTAATTGAGACTCGCTGTATTGATCGATTCTTTCGAAAGGATTCCATCAAATGCATCGCTATTTGTATGTAGCTACGCCGCGTTGGCTGTATCATTGATGTAGAATTTTAGTACCTATTTCTATTTCAATGGGCTGTATTTACTTATTTTGAACTAGCTGATGCCCGCGACTTCGTCTGCGTCGATTGAGGTTATTTGGTTACCGCGGGAACTCTTTAATTTTCTGTGATAAAAAGTAGCCTATGTCACTCTCCAGGTTCTCAACTATACCCATGCCAAAAATCACGTTAATCCGCTGCTCCGTTACGGCGTGATTGAAGGACAAACACACTGTCGCATTTATAATATTAGTATGACTAGATGATGCCCGCGACTTCTTCCGCGTGGATTAAGTTTTTTTTGATGCCCGCAGGAACTCTTCAATTTTCTGGGTTATGTGTGACCTATGTGTTATTCCAGCCTATAAACCCTGTGCTAAATTTCTTCCAGATCCGTTCAGCCGTTCTGGCTTGATTGAGTAACAAACATCCATCCACCCAAACTTTCGCATTTACAGCCTAGCCTGTTAGGGGCATGGCAGTTATATTAAGCCCATACCTACCTATTCTGTGCCCATACCCCTATTCGGTTTCTACACGGCATCGTACCGGAACGCTAAATCGCTTGGCGGCACGTCGTTTCCGGTAGGGTGGTAACTAGCCACGGCCGAAGCCTCCCACCAGGCCAGACCAGGGAAAATTCAAAAATTATAAATTCCCAAATTGACCCTGCCGGGGATCGAACCCGGGACCTCCGCACGTAAAGACAACAGCTGCGCTACACACTGCGCCACGGAGGTCGGAGGTTTCGAATGTATAGCTATAGTTACCGCGCTACTGGCAAATACATTCCGCCAAGCAAGAGGATACAAACAAAAAGAAACGAACGGACGGATGGACAAATAAATTTGCAGTCAAAGGCTCACTTATAGTGGAATCCATACTTCCAAACTTAATATTATAAATGCGAAAGTCTGTCTGTCTGCTACGCTTTCACGGCCCATCTGTTCAACATATTTTGATGAAATTTGGTACTGGGATAGGTTGTATCCCGGGGAAGGACATAGGCTACTTTTTTCCCAGAAAATTAAGAGTTTCCGCGGGAATCAAAAAAAATATCTGATCAACCGATTTTGATGAAATTTGGTACGGGGATAGGCTGTACCCCGGGGAAGGTCATAGGCTACTTTTTATCCCAGAAAATTCAAGAGTTTCCGCGGGAATCGAAAAAATTATCTGTTCAACCGATTTTGATGAAATTTGGTACGGGGATAGGCTGTACCCCGGGGAAGGACATAGGCTACTTTTTATCCCAGAAAATTCAAGAGTTTCCGCGGGAATCGAAAAAATTAAATCACGCGGACGAAGTCGCGGGCATCAGCTAGTAAAAAATATAAGTAATAAAATCAGCTATTACATATCATAGCGTGACTATTTCAAGTTATGTTTTGTAAGCACTCGTAGAAAAATCTAGGTCGAAAGCCACTTTGAATGAAAAACACCAGATATTAAAGGCGTCAATCTACTAAATGACCCTTCACATGAAACGATGCTGAATAACTGAACGTGTTTAATTTATATACCTTAGGGCAGCTTTTCTAGGGCCTTATTTTATACTAGACTAGCTGATGCCCGCGATTTCGTCCGCGTGGTTTAAGTGTTTTGTTATTCCCGCGGGAACTCCTTAATTTTCCGGGATAAAAAGTAGCCTATGGCACTCTCCATGCGCACAACGAGATTATCTCGCGACGAGAGAGAGAGATGTTGTCGTTGCCGGCAAATTTTTCATTTACCCTAACATGCACAAAATGCGGTACATTACAAGAAAAAAATAGTCGACATGTAAAGGTTCGTAGAGAAAAATACCACAGATAAGAAATATTACTTTTATCTCTACTTTTGACGTAACGAGACAAGTAACCATGTTAGCTTCGGTAGACAGATAGAGATAACGGGTAGACATAATTTTACTCGTAGTGCGCATGCTAGCCATACAGTTCCTCAACTATTCCCATGCCAAAAATCATGTCGATCCGTTGCGGCGTGATTGAAGGACAAACCAACAAACCAACAAACGAACACACTTTCGCATTTATTATTATATTAGTATGATTGTGTGGAATAATTAATTTTATATTATGGAAAGTAAATAATGCCTATGACTTCGAAAAATCCATTGGAAACTCTTTGATTTTCCTGGAAGTATGTTTGTACCGGATTGTGTCCATTTATGATATCAGTATGTATGAATTAGACACTGCAAAAATTTGGTTTAAAATTCAATTCAAAATATATTAAGTAATTTAATCTGACTGTTGGAGAATTTAAAAATTTGGTTTTTTGCCATGTCTTTTGATCGATGTTTTTTACCAAAATAGTAAAAATGGAACCCTTATGGTGCGACTTTCTCCGTCCGTTCGTCTGTCACAGTCGATTATTTCAGTAACTATTTAATGCTATCGACATGAAATTTGGAATAGTTGGGTATAATAGTGGCCTAACATCATTAAAATAAAAAAAAATCCAAAATTATTTTTAGTTTAATTAAAAAAGGGGGAAAATCGGGGGTTTGAAATTTCAAAGTATGATAACTATACTGAGTGGGATATCATATAAAAGGGCATTTTTCTACATTCTAAAACAGATTTTTATTTATTTTTATTCATAATAGTTTTTGATATATCGGGCAAAATGTCGAAAAAAATACCGTTCCCCCCCCCTTATCTCCGAAGTTTACCAATTGAAAAATCTGAAATAATTATGGTCAATAGAAGCTTATGTATATTTTACAGGAAAAATAAAACCAACGCTCTAACTAGCATAGTTTTTTTGATATTAACAATAAACCTCTACAAACAAAGTTAGTTTTGCGGTTCATTAAATTCATTTCGTCTTGTTTTTAATACGTCATAAATCGTAAAACTTACTACAGGTTTGTACGGAACCCTCGGTGCGCGAGTCCGACTAGCACTTGGCCAGTTTTTTTTTTATTGCGAGATAGGCTTGCGCCTGACGACAATATCATGCTCTGCCCTCTAACCACTAGACCAACTGCCTCGTTGGTCTAGTGGTTAGTATGTTCGACTGCGGCCGACTAGGCCCCGGGTTCGAGTCCCGGGTCGGGCCATAATAAGTATTGGGTTTTTCTGACAAGAAATTCTCAGTACTAGCCCGGAGTTAGGAAGTCGGCGGTGTTTCACCCCCGTGCCTCGGAGAGCACGTTAAGCCGTCGGTCCTGCGCCTGATCTCTCTCCGGTCGTGTCGGATTTTCCGTCCCATCGGGCTTTGAGAGTAAAGGAACAGAGAGTGCACCTGTGTATGCGCACACACTTGAGCACTATAATACCTCCCGCACAGATGGCTAATCTCTCTGGAGATTGGCCGCGGTGGCCGAAATTCGGTCGGGAGGACATTACATTATTTTTTTTTATTATGCTCTGCCCTGCAAATATGCCCTGGTAATTATGCCCAGTATTTTAGCACTATTACAAAGGCAAGCCGATATTTTTATTTTAATAAGTATGGCAATATAATGTAGATTATAAAACAAAGTTGCTTTACAATTCTGTAGCAATATACCAAGCTTTAATACAAAAGTTCCATACAAAAAGTTCTCACGGAAAAAAAAAATATTTCTCTCATTTCCCGTACGCTTTTGAAATGAATTAAAAGTGTAAACACGCGGATAACTCGGTATCAACGCGATGTATGAATGCTCTATTCATAAATCTCTACATCCATACAATATAGAGACATTCATACAATATCTCTACATTCATACAATATTTCTATTTTCATGTGGGCAGGTGGAAATCATTGTTAGAAATGGAAATTCCATACACAATCTGAAAATTATTATTTCACCCGATATTTTTTCATAATTTGTTTATCTACAAACCAAGAGTGAATAGGAATTTTCGAGGCAAGCAAGTACCACCTTAGGCTGCATCCATCGACCACACAACCAATAGACGCCTAATTACTATGCTTTCGTAATGCAAACAATTCAGTCAAATGACTCAAGTAAGCGGGCGCGGGGTACTAAACGCTGATTGGTCTACTCAAGGTCAAAAAAATCATAAATCAAATGGGATGGGGTCCTAACTCCTAATAATTATTTATCGATAATTAATTATCGATATACTCTAATTAATATTTAAATAACTCGGTAGGTTTTGTTACAAGGGCGTGGAATTATATAAGACCTATTAAGTCTGATGTGTTGTCTGAAAGTGTTCGCCCTATATGAGGAGTCTATTAGTTGTGTGGTCGATGGCTGCATCACTACTTGCATGCAGTGCATAGCTACTACTTACTTGAAAGCCTATAAATTAAAAAAAAACGTGTGCGGTGTGGTGTCGTGGGACACCAGATAGGAACCAAGTTCTTTATTAAATCCATATTAAATATTAATTTCAAGTTCTAGTCGAGGTAAAAAGATAATAATTATTCAGGTACAAATTTTTTATTATGATTTTGTTATCGATAAAAAACATACGCGCCGAATTGAGAACCTCCTCCTTTTTTGGAAGTCGGTTAAAAACTAAAATACTGCTTTACAAAATATTATTCACAATGATTCATTAGATACTGTATAGCGAACATACATAAGTGCCGATACAAGTGAAAACGAATATTTTTTTCAAATAATTCATAAGTTTCAGGCTCAGCCTTTCAGAAAATTGAGAGTTCTGAGGTCAACTTTGGACGTTAGAAAATCGCCACTTTGAAAGCCCCCCATTTCGTCAATTTTAGGGGAAAAATTATCTTTAAAATGATATACCGCAACCCTATGTAACGCTATAAAAAATATTTTACTTCGCATTCGCTTCTATGAGAGCCCCCCTGAAATAAAGATTTTTATAACTTTTTAAGCCATAGTCGGCGGCAGGCCATAGGTTTACATATTATATTTAAATTAGAAGTAATTACGTTCAGTAATTCAGAAGTTAAAAGGCTCTGACAGACGGACGGACGGACGGACGGACAAGTGCCAATTCACTCAAGTAGACTCAGAGACCTTCGCTTCGCTCGGTCAATAATAGACCTTTATAGACCGTATTCTATGCAATAGACATTGACCATAGACAAATAACAACTACTTAATATTCTATGTAAGATCTTAAAAAATACACATTTTCTATATTTCTTAAAAATTTTCTAGGTTAGGATAAGTTAGGTTTTTACATTGCAGTCAAACTTAAATATCTCAAAAACTATCCGTCGCTAAGTGCTAATCTTTTAACCACGGACGGGCGCGAGCCCGCTCCGAGGGCCCCGTGGCCTAGCATCCTAAACAATTTAAAAAAATTAAACGTCTTCTATATTTCTTAAAAATTTTCTAGGTTAGGTTAGGTTTTTATACTTTCAGTCAAACTTAAATATCTCAAAAACTATCCGTCGCTAAGTGCTAATCTTTAAACCACGGACGGGCGCGAGCCCGCTCCGCGGGCTCCGCGGCCTAGCATCCTAAACAAATAAAAAAATTAAACGTCTTCTATATTTCTTAAAAAATTTCTAGGTTAGGTTAGGTTTTTATACTTTCAGTCAAACTTAAATATCTCAAAAACTATCCGTCGCTAAGTGCTTATCTTAAACCACGGACGGGCGCGAGCCCGCTCCGCGGGCTCCGCGGGCTCCGCGGGCTCCGCGGCCTAGCATCCTAAACAAATAAAAAAATTAAACGTCTTCTATATTTCTTAAAAAATTTCTAGGTTAGGTTAGGTTTTTATACTTTCAGTCAAACTTAAATATCTCAAAAACTATCCGTCGCTAAGTGCTAATCTTTAAACCACGGACGGGCGCGAGCCCGCTCCGCGGCCTAGCATCCTAAACAAATAAAAAAATTAAACGTCTTCTATATTTCTTAAAACATTTCTAGGTTAGGTTAGATTTTTATACTTTCAGTCAAACTTAAAACTATCCGTCGCTAAGTGCTAATCTTTAAACCACGGACGGGCGCGAGCCCGCTCCGCGGTCTCCGCGGCTTAGCATCCTAAACAAAAAAAATAATTACGTCTATTGTATTTCTTAAAAATTTTCTAGGTTAGGTTAGGTTAGGTTTTTACATTTCAGTCAAACTTAAATATCTCAAAAACTATCCATCGCTAAGTGCTAATCTTCTAACCACGGACTGCGCGAGACAGCTCCGCGGGCCCCGTGGCCTAGCATCCTAAACAAATAAAAAAAATTCACGTCTTCTATATTTCTTAAAAATTTTCTAGGTTAGGTTAGGTTAAGTTTTTACACTTTCAGTCAAACTTAAATATCTCAAAAACTATCCGTCGCTAAGTGCTAATCTGTTAACCACGGACGGGCGCGAGCCCGCTCCGCGGGGGTCGCGGTCTAGCATCCTAAACAAAAAAAATTACACGTCTTCTATATTTCTTAAAAATTTTCTAGGTTAGGTTAGGTTAGGTTTTTACATTGCAGTCAAACTTAAATATCTCAAAAACTATCCGTCTCTAAGTGCTAATCTTTTAACCACGGACGGGCGCGAGCCCGCTCCGAGGGCCCCGTGGCCTAGCATCCTAAACAAATAAAAAAAATTACACATTTTCTATATTTCTTAAAAACTTTCTAGGTTAGGTTAGGTTTGGTTTTTACATTGCAGTCAAACTTAAATATCTTAAAAACTATCCGTCGCTAAGTGCTAATCTTTCAACCACGGACGGGCGCGAGCCCGCTCCGCGGGCCCCGCGGCTTAGCATCCTAAACAAAAAAAATAATTACGTCTATTGTATTTCTTAAAAATTTTCTAGGTTAGGTTAGGTTAGGTTTTTACATTTCAGTCAAACTTAAATATCTCAAAAACTATCCATCGCTAAGTGCTAATCTTCTAACCACGGACTGCGCGAGACAGCTCCGCGGGCCCCGTGGCCTAGCATCCTAAACAAATAAAAAAAATTCACGTCTTCTTTATTTCTTAAAAATTTTCTAGGTTAGGTTAGGTTAAGTTTTTACACTTTCAGTCAAACTTAAATATCTCAAAAACTATCCGTCGCTAAGTGACAATCTTTTAACCACGGACGGGCGCGAGCCCGCTCCGCGGACCCCGCGGCCTAGCATCCTAAACAAAAAAAATTACGTCTTCTATATTTCTTAAAAAATTTCTAGGTTAGGTTAGGTTAGGTTTTTACATTGCAGTCAAACTTAAATATCTCAAAAACTATCCGTCTCTAAGTGCTAATCTTTTAACCACGGACGGGCGCGAGCCCGCTCCGAGGGCCCCGTGGCCTAGCATCCTAAACAAATAAAAAAAATTACACATTTTCTATATTTCTTAAAAACTTTCTAGGTTAGGTTAGGTTTGGTTTTTACATTGCAGTCAAACTTAAATATCTTAAAAACTATCCGTCGCTAAGTGCTAATCTTTCAACCACGGACGGGCGCGAGCCCGCTCCGCGGGCCCCGCGGCTTAGCATCCTAAACAAAAAAAATAATTACGTCTATTGTATTTCTTAAAAATTTTCTAGGTTAGGTTAGGTTAGGTTTTTACATTTCAGTCAAACTTAAATATCTCAAAAACTATCCATCGCTAAGTGCTAATCTTCTAACCACGGACTGCGCGAGACAGCTCCGCGGGCCCCGTGGCCTAGCATCCTAAACAAATAAAAAAAATTCACGTCTTCTATATTTCTTAAAAATTTTCTAGGTTAGGTTAGGTTAAGTTTTTACACTTTCAGTCAAACTTAAATATCTCAAAAACTATCCGTCGCTTAGTGATAATCTTTTAACCACGGACGGGCGCGAGCCCGCTCCGCAGGCCCCGTGGCCTAGCATCCTAAACAATTTAAAAAAATTAAACGTCTTCTATATTTCTTAAAAATTTTCTAGGTTAGGTTAGGTTTTTACACATTCAGTCAAACTTAAATATCTCAAAAACTATCCATCGCTAAGTGCTAATCTTTAAACCACGGACGGGCGCGAGCCCGCTCCGCAGGCCCCGTGGCCTAGCATCCTAAACAAATAAAAAAAATTACACGTCTTCTATATTTCTTAAATATTTTATAGGTTAGGTTAGGTATTTACACTTTCAGTCAAACTTAAATATCTCAAAAACTATCCGTTGCTAAGTGCTAATCTGTTAACCACGGACGGACGCGAGCCCGCTCCGCAGGCCCCGTGGCCAAGCATCCTAAACAATTAAAAAAAATTAAACTCTTCTATATTTCTTAAAAAAATTCTAGGTGAGGTTAGGTTAGGTTTTTATACTTTCAGTCAAACTTAAAAATCTCAAAAACTATCCGTCGCTAAGCGCTAATCTTTAAACCACGGACGAGCGCGAGCCTGCTCCGCGGGTTTCGCGGCCTAGCATCCTAAACAATTAAAATTACACGTCTTCTATATTTCTTAAAAATTTTCTAGGTTAGGTAAGTTAGGTTTTTACACTTTCAGTCAAACTTAAATATCTCAAAAACAATCCGTCGCTAAGTGCTAATCTGTTAACCAAGGACGGGCGCGAGCCCGCTCCGCGGGGGTCGCGGTCTAGCATCCTAAACAAAAAAAAATTACACGTCTTCTATATTTCTTAAAAAATTTCTAGGTTAGGTTAGGTTAAGTTTTTACACTTTCAGTCAAACTTAAATATCTCAAAAACTATCCGTCGCTAAGTGATAATCTTTGAACCACGGACGGGCGCGAGCCCGCTCCGCGGGCCCCGCGGCCTAGCATCCTAAACAAAAAAAATTACGTCTTCTATATTTCTTAAAAATTTTCTAGGTTAGGTTAGGTTAGGTTTTTACATTGCAGTCAAACTTAAATATCTCAAAAACTATCCGTCGCTAAGTGCTAATCTTTTAACCACGGACGGGCGCGAGCCCGCTCCGAGGGCCCCGTGGCCTAGCATCCTAAACAAATAAAAAAAATTACACATTTTCTATATTTCTTAAAAACTTTCTAGGTTAGGTTAGGTTTGGTTTTTACATTGCAGTCAAACTTAAATATCTTAAAAACTATCCGTCGCTAAGTGCTAATCTTTTAACCACGGACGGGCGCGAGCCCGCTCCGCGGGCCCCGCGGCTTAGCATCCTAAACAAAAAAAAAATTACGTCTATTGTATTTCTTAAAAATTTTCTAGGTTAGGTTAGGTTACGTTTTTACATTTCAGTCAAACTTAAATATCTCAAAAACTATCCATCGCTAAGTGCTAATCTTCTAACCACGGACTGCGCGAGCCCGCTCCGCGGGCCCCGTGGCCTAGCATCCTAAACAAATAAAAAAAAATCACGTCTTCTATATTTCTTAAAAATTTTCTAGGTTAGGTTAGGTTACGTTTTTACACTTTCAGTCAAACTTAAATATCTCAAAAACTATCCGTCGCTAAGTGATAATCTTTTAACCACGGACGGGTGCGAGCCCGCTCCGCGGGCCCCGTGGCCTAGCATCCTAAACAAATAAAAAAAATTCACGTCTTCTATATTTCTTAAAAATTTTCTAGGTTAGGTTAGGTTACGTTTTTACACTTTCAGTCAAACTTAAATATCTCAAAAACTATCCGTCGCTAAGTGATAATCTTTTAACCACGGACGGGCGCGAGCCCGCGTCGCGGGCCCCGCGGCCTAGCATCCTAAACAAAAAAAATTACACGTCTTCTATATTTCTTAAAAATTTTCTAGGTTAGGTTAGGTTTTTACACATTCAGTCAAACTTAAATATCTCAAAAACTATCCATCGCTAAGTGCTAATCTTCTAACCACGGACTGCGCGAGCCCGCTCCGCGGGCCCCGTGGCCTAGCGTCCTAAACAAATAAAAAAAATTACACATCTATATTTCTTAAAAATTTTCTAGGTTAAGTTAGGTTAGGTTTTTACATTGCAGTCAAACTTAAATATCTCAAAAACTATCCGTCGCTAAGTGCTAATCTTTAAACCACGAACGGGCGCGAGCCCGCTCCGCGGGCCCCGCGGCCTAGCATCCTAAACAAATAAAAAAAATTACACGTCTTATATTTCTTAAAAAAATTTTAGGTTAGGTTAGGTTACGTTTTTACACTTTCAGTCAAACTTAAATATCTCAAAAACTATCCGTCGCTAAGTGATAATCTTTTAACCACGGACGGGCGCGAGCCCGCTACGCGGGCCCCGCGGCCTAGCATCCTAAACAAAAAAAATTACGTCTTCTATATTTCTTAAAAATTTTCTAGGTTAGGTTAGGTTAGGTTTTTACATTGCAGTCAAACTTAAATATCTCAAAAACTATCCGTCTCTAAGTGCTAATCTTTTAACCACGGACGGGCGCGAGCCCGCTCCGAGAGCCCCGTGGCCTAGCATCCTAAACAAATAAAAAAAATTACACATTTTCTATATTTCTTAAAAACTTTCTAGGTTAGGTTAGGTTTGGTTTTTACATTGCAGTCAAACTTAAATATCTTAAAAACTATCCGTCGCTAAGTGCTAATCTTTCAACCACGGACGGGCGCGAGCCCGCTCCGCGGGCCCCGCGGCTTAGCATCCTAAACAAAAAAAATAATTACGTCTATTGTATTTCTTAAAAATTTTCTAGGTTAGGTTAGGTTAGGTTTTTACATTTCAGTCAAACTTAAATATCTCAAAAACTATCCATCGCTAAGTGCTAATCATCTAACCACGGACTGCGCGAGACAGCTCCACGGGCCCCGTGGCCTAGCATCCTAAACAAATAAAAAAAATTCACGTCTTCTATATTTCTTAAAAATTTTCTAGGTTAGGTTAGGTTAAGTTTTTACACTTTCAGTCAAACTTAAATATCTCAAAAACTATCCGTCGCTAAGTGACAATCTTTTAACCACGGACGGGCGCGAGCCCGCTCCGCGGGCCCCGCGGCCTAGCATCCTAAACAAAAAAAATTACGTCTTCTATATTTCTTAAAAATTTTCTAGGTTAGGTTAGGTTAGGTTTTTACATTGCAGTCAAACTTAAATATCTCAAAAACTATCCGTCTCTAAGTGCTAATCTTTTAACCACGGACGGGCGCGAGCCCGCTCCGAGGGCCCCGTGGCCTAGCATCCTAAACAAATAAAAAAAATTACACATTTTCTATATTTCTTAAAAACTTTCTAGGTTAGGTTAGGTTTGGTTTTTACATTGCAGTCAAACTTAAATATCTTAAAAACTATCCGTCGCTAAGTGCTAATCTTTCAACCACGGACGGGCGCGAGCCCGCTTCGCGGGCCCCGCGGCTTAGCATCCTAAACAAAAAAAATAATTACGTTTATTGTATTTCTTAAAAATTTTCTAGGTTAGGTTAGGTTAGGTTTTTACATTTCAGTCAAACTTAAATATCTCAAAAACTATCCATCGCTAAGTGCTAATCTTCTAACCACGGACTGCGCGAGACAGCTCCGCGGGCCCCGTGGCCTAGCATCCTAAACAAATAAAAAAAATTCACGTCTTCTATATTTCTTAAAAATTTTCTAGGTTAGGTTAGGTTAAGTTTTTACACTTTCAGTCAAACTTAAATATCTCAAAAACTATCCGTCGCTTAGTGATAATCTTTTAACCACGGACGGGCGCGAGCCCGCTCCGCGGGCCCCGCGGCCTAGCATCCTAAACAAAAAAAATTACACGTCTTCTATATTTCTTAAAAATTTTCTAGGTTAGGTTAGGTTAGGTTTTTACATTGCAGTCAAACTTAAATATCTAAAAAACTATCCGTCGCTAAGTGCTAATCTGTTAACCACGGACGGACGCGAGCCCGCTCCGCAGGCCCCGTGGCCTAGCATCCTAAACAATTAAAAAAAATTAAACGTCTTCTATATTTCTTAAAAATTTTCTAGGTGAGGTTAGGTTAGGTTTTTATACTTTCAGTCAAACTTAAAAATCTCAAAAACTATCCGTCGCTAAGTGCTAATCTTTAAACCACGGACGGGCGCGAGCCCGCTCCGCAGGCCCCGTGGCCTAGCATCCTAAAAAATTAAAAAAAATTAAACGTCTTCTATATTTCTTAAAAATTTTCTAGGTTAGGTTAGGTTTTTACACATTCAGTCAAACTTAAATATCTCAAAAACTATCCATCGCTAAGTGCTAATCTTCTAACCACGGACTGCGCGAGCCCGCTCCGCGGGCCCCGTGGCCTAGCGTCCTAAACAAATAAAAAAAATTACACATCTATATTTCTTAAAAAATTTCTAGGTTAAGTTAGGTTAGGTTTTTACATTGCAGTCAAACTTAAATATCTCAAAAACTATCCGTCGCTAAGTGCTAATCTGTTAACCACGGACGGACGCGAGCCCGCTCCGCAGGCCCCGTGGCCTAGCATCCTAAACAATTAAAAAAAATTAAACGTCTTCTATATTTCTTAAAAATTTTCTAGGTGAGGTTAGGTTAGGTTTTTATACTTTCAGTCAAACTTAAATATCTCAAAAACAATCCGTCGCTAAGTGCTAATCTGTTAACCAAGGACGGGCGCGAGCCCGCTCCGCGGGGGTCGCGGTCTAGCTTCCTAAACAAAAAAAATTACACGTCTTCTATATTTCTTAAATATTTTATAGGTTAGGTTAGGTATTTACACTTTCAGTCAAACTTAAATATCTCAAAAACTATCCGTTGCTAAGTGCTAATCTGTTAACCACGGACGGACGCGAGCCCGCTCCGCAGGCCCCGTGGCCAAGCATCCTAAACAATTAAAAAAAATTAAACTCTTCTATATTTCTTAAAAAAAATCTAGGTGAGGTTAGGTTAGGTTTTTATACTTTCAGTCAAACTTAAAAATCTCAAAAACTATCCGTCGCTAAGCGCTAATCTTTAAACCACGGACGGGCGCGAGCCTGCTCCGCGGGCCCCGCGGCCTAGCATCCTAAACAATAAAAATTACACGTCTTCTATATTTCTTAAAAATTTTCTAGGTTAGGTAAGTTAGGTTTTTACACTTTCAGTCAAACTTAAATATCTCAAAAACAATCCGTCGCTAAGTGCTAATCTGTTAACCAAGGACGGGCGCGAGCCCGCTCCGCGGGGGTCGCGGTCTAGCATCCTAAACAAAAAAAATTACACGTCTTCTATATTTCTTAAAAAATTTCTAGGTTAGGTTAGGTTAAGTTTTTACACTTTCAGTCAAACTTAAATATCTCAAAAACTATCCGTCGCTAAGTGATAATCTTTGAACCACGGACGGGCGCGAGCCCGCTCCGCGGGCCCCGCGGCCTAGCATCCTAAACAAAAAAAATTACGTCTTCTATATTTCTTAAAAATTTTCTAGGTTAGGTTAGGTTAGGTTTTTACATTGCACTCAAACTTAAATATCTCAAAAACTATCCGTCGCTAAGTGCTAATCTTTTAACCACGGACGGGCGCGAGCCCGCTCCGAGGGCCCCGTGGCCTAGCATCCTAAACAAATAAAAAAAATTACACATTTTCTATATTTTTTAAAAACTTTCTAGGTTAGGTTAGGTTTGGTTTTTACATTGCAGTCAAACTTAAATATCTTAAAAACTATCCGTCGCTAAGTGCTAATCTTTTAACCACGGACGGGCGCGAGCCCGCTCCGCGGGCCCCGCGGCTTAGCATCCTAAACAAAAAAAAAATTACGTCTATTGTATTTCTTAAAAATTTTCTAGGTTAGGTTAGGTTACGTTTTTACATTTCAGTCAAACTTAAATATCTCAAAAACTATCCATCGCTAAGTGCTTATCTTCTAACCACGGACTGCGCGAGCCCGCTCCGCGGGCCCCGTGGCCTAGCATCCTAAACAAATAAAAAAAATTCACGTCTTCTATATTTCTTAAAAATTTTCTAGGTTAGGTTAGGTTACGTTTTTACACTTTCAGTCAAACTTAAATATCTCAAAAACTATCCGTCGCTAAGTGAAAATCTTTTAACCACGGACGGGCGCGAGCCCGCTCCGCGGGCCCAGTGGCCTAGCATCCTAAACAAATAAAAAAAATTCACGTCTTCTATATTTCTTAAAAATTTTCTAGGTTAGGTTAGGTTACGTTTTTACACTTTCAGTCAAACTTAAATATCTCAAAAACTATCCGTCGCTAAGTGATCATCTTTTAACCACGGACGGGCGCGAGCCCGCTCCGCGGGCCCCGCGGCCTAGCATCCTAAACAAAAAAAATTACACGTCTTCTATATTTCTTAAAAATTTTCTAGGTTAGGTTAGGTTTTTACACATTCAGTCAAACTTAAATATCTCAAAAACTATCCATCGCTAAGTGCTAATCTTCTAACCACGGACTGCGCGAGCCCGCTCCGCGGGCCCCGTGGCCTAGCGTCCTAAACAAATAAAAAAAATTACACATCTATATTTCTTAAAAAATTTCTAGGTTAAGTTAGGTTAGGTTTTTACATTGCAGTCAAACTTAAATATCTCAAAAACTATCCGTCGCTAAGTGCTAATCTTTAAACCACGAACGGGCGCGAGCCTGCTTCGCGGGCCCCGCGGCCTAGCATCCTAAACAAATAAAAAAAATTACACGTCTTATATTTCTTAAAAAAATTCTAGGTTAGGTTAGGTTACGTTTTTACACTTTCAGTCAAACTTAAATATCTCAAAAACTATCCGTCGCTAAGTGATAATCTTTTAACCACGGACGGGCGCGAGCCCGCTCCGCGGGCCCCGCGGCCTAGCATCCTAAACAAAAAAAATTACACGTCTTCTATATTTCTTAAAGGTCATTCAGTCAAACTTAAATATCTCAAAAACTATCCATCGCTAAGTGCTAATCTTCTAACCACGGACTGCGCGAGCCCGCTCCGCGGGCCCCGTGGCCTAGCGTCCTAAACAAATAAAAAAAATTACACATCTATATTTCTTAAAAATTTTCTAGGTTAAGTTAGGTTAGGTTTTTACATTGCAGTCAAACTTAAATATCTCAAAAACTATCCGTCGCTAAGTGCTAATCTTTTAACCACGGACGGGCGCGAGCCCGCTCCGCGGCCTAGCATCCTAAACAAATAAAAAAAATTACACGTCTTCTATATTTCTTAAATATTTTATAGGTTAGGTTAGGTATTTACACTTTCAGTCAAACTTAAATATCTCAAAAACTATCCATCGCTAAGTGCTAATCTTCTAACCACGGACTGCGCGAGCCCGCTCCGCGGGCCCCGTGGCCTAGCATCCTACACAAATAAAAAAAATTCACGTCTTCTATATTTCTTAAAAATTTTCTAGGTTAGGTTAGGTTACGTTTTTACACTTTCAGTCAAACTTAAATATCTCAAAAACTATCCGTCGCTAAGTGATAATCTTTTAACCACATACGGGCGCGAGCCCGCTCCGCGGGCCCCGTGGCCTAGCATCCTAAACAAAAAAAATTACACGTCTTCTATATTTCTTAAAAATTTTCTAGGTTAGGTTAGGTTTTTACATATTCAGTCAAACTTAAATATCTCAAAAACTATCCATCGCTAAGTGCTAATCTTCTAACCACGGACTGCGCGAGCCCGCTCCGCGGGCCCCGTGGCCTAGCGTCCTAAACAAATAAAAAAAATTACACATCTATATTTCTTAAAAATTTTCTAGGTTAAGTTAGGTTAGGTTTTTACATTGCAGTCAAACTTAAATATCTCAAAAACTATCCGTCGCTAAGTGCTAATCTTTTAACCACGGACGGGCGCTAGCCCGCGTCGCGGCCTAGCATCCTAAACAAATAAAAAAAATTACACGTCTTCTATATTTCTTAAATATTTTATAGGTTAGGTTAGGTATTTACACTTTCAGTCAAACTTAAATATCTCAAAAACTATCCGTCGCTAAGTGATAATCTTTTAACCACGGACGGGCGCGAGCCCGCTCCGCGGGCCCCGCGGCCTAGCATCCTAAACAAAAAAAATTACACGTCTTCTATATTTCTTAAAAATTTTCTAGGTTAGGTTAGGTTTTTACACATTCAGTCAAACTTAAATATCTCAAAAACTATCCATCGCTAAGTGCTAATCTTCTAACCACGGACTGCGCGAGCCCGCTCCGCGGGCCCCGTGGCCTAGCGTCCTAAACAAATAAAAAAAATTACACATCTATATTTCTTAAAAATTTTCTGGGTTAAGTTAGGTTAGGTTTTTACATTGCAGTCAAACTTAAATATCTCAAAAACTATCCGTCGCTAAGTGCTAATCTTTAAACCACGGACGGGCGCGAGCCCGCTCCGCGGGTTCCGCGGCCTAGCATCCTAAACAAATAAAAAAAATTACACGTCTTATATTTCTTAAAAAAATTCTAGGTTTGGTTAGGTTAGGTTTTTACATTTCAGTCAAACTTAAATATCTCAAAAACTATCCGTCGCTAAGTGCTAATCTTTAAACCACGGACGGGCGCGAGCCCGCTCCGCCGTCCCCGCGGCCTAGCATCCTAAACAAATAAAAAAAATTACACGTCTTATATTTCTTAAAAAAATTCTAGGTTTGGTTAGGTTAGGTTTTTACATTTCAGTCAAACTTAAATATCTCAAAAACTATCCGTCGCATAGTGCTAATCTTATAACCACGGACGAGCGCGAGCCCGCTCCGCATTTCCCTATTCAATATTTTTAAGCCATATTCGGCTGGAGGCCATTGGTTTACACATTATATAAAAATTTGAAGTATTTACGTTCAGAAATTCAGAAGTTATAAGGCTCTGACAGACGGACGGACGGACGAACGGACAAGTGCAAATTCACTCAAGTAGACTCAGTGACCTTCGCTTCGCTCGGTCAAAAATCTTACGTAATCTTACTTACTTTACTTCTGAGTAAAGCCTCCATATATCATAAGTTCCACGAATGACAAGGAAGCTTGGCAATAATTTGCTCTAATGGCTCTGATAGTTCCTTAGTTAAGATGATTTGTGAGATGGTGATAATGAAAAAAAAAACCCAGCTGAGTTTGTTGTGGGCTCTTCTCAGACCAGGGCGCGTTTGGAACCCTCGGAGCTTTAGTTTTAAGATACCGTAACAGATTATCACCATCATATTTTTATGTAACTGGACGTCAATAAGTGTAGTGTAATATCTACCTAAATTGAATAAATATTTATGACTTACTAGCTGATGCCCGCGACTTCGTCCGCGTGGATTGAGGTTTTTCGGTTCCCGCGGGAACTCTTTAATTTTCCGGGATAAAAAGTAGCCTATGTGCTATTCCAGACTATAATCTATCTCTGTGCCAAATTTCATCCAGATCCGTTCATCCGTTGGAGCGTGATTGAGTAACAAACATACATCCATACATACATCCATCCATCCAAACTTTCGCATTTATAATATTTATTTGATAATAATAATAGAGTAATAATTCAAGAGTAAAAAGGCATCTTCTAGGCAAGCGCGCTCCACCTTAGGCTGCATCACCACTTGCTAGCAAGTCTGATTGCAGCCAAGCGCTAGGGTCATTATCGATTTTCGTTTTAAAAGCGCACTTTTGCAAAAAAAATTTTTTTTTTCATTTTCATAATTATTTTCTCTATACACAATAAAACAACACTATGAAAAAAAATTACATGTGGAAGGCCTCTTTGTAACTCTAGCAGTTATCCAAAAAATTGATGGAGTGTAATGAACTAGTGGAAAGAAATGAATAGTGCCTGGAGTGTAATTTAAAAAAAAAAATCAAAATTCAAAAGTTTTTTATTCAAATAGACTTTTTACAAGTGCTTATGAATAGTCTAATCACCTACCGTTGAACATAAATGAAACCAGTAGCTATTTACTATATTTTTAATCATATTGCCAGGAGTGTAATGACCTACCGTTGGACATAAATGAAACCAAAAGCTATTTACTATATTTTTAATAGTCAAACGTTCCAAAGCTTTTTAGAGCGAAATGGATATCAATGAACTGGAAACAAATGACCATTTCGATTTTAAATTCAAAATACTGCTGAGTTGTTAATGCATAAAATCTACAAAATATAACTCTGGACAAAAACGATACATGAATCCTAGTACTATATCTAGAAAAAAATTATAAAAATAGCTCATCTTAAAAATCGATGGAACGTAGTGAACTCAACCACTTGACAAAATACTCCTGACTACTCGCGATCGCAATTTTTTTGTACTAATTGAATGACGACCATCCCGAAGAAGAACAGCAGCGGCGCTGATCGAGACGCGGGATGCGCGGGAGGGTAAAGTGTTGCTGTACGAGTATGAACACTTTGTAAAGTAGCGATTCCATTCATGCAGCATGTAATGACCGTTTGCGATTGACGAAATTGAAAATTGGATTATTTCAGGGTTGGAACGTAAATGTAAATTACAAAAGGTAAACAGTCTAATCTTAAATAGATAATTTAGTTAAAAAACAAATTCGCTATATAGTTTGTCATACACGAACTGAGTAAAAATTTTTTTAACTTTCGAGATAGTTAATTGCATACGGAAACAAATGACTTTTCCACAGGGTTTTCCTCATTTTCTCTTTACTCTGAGTATACAGCCTGTTTGTAATAGAATGCCTTTATGCATCTTTTGAGCTTAAATACTATAATCAAAACCATTTCTTCCATAACACATAAAACATACAGGTTTTGGCCTTTGCAAGGCGATTCGAACGAAAATCGATAAAGCTAGCCTATAAAAAAAAGAAAAAAAAAGAAATTAAAAAAATTAAAAAATGCCTCGTGCCTGGCCACTCCGTGCATCTCAAGTGGGAGCAGACCTTCAGATCCAGCATATTTATGATTTACCAGAAATCCTTTTATCAGTAGTAGGTGGTACTAGTTTTTAGTTGTTATAATAGACTCAAGCCGTATGCAACGTACAGTACTACCGTGTTATTCTCTAAGCTGTGCTCGTCGTTGAGTTCACCGACGATACATAATTACTTGTATTGTCACAACAACATTTTATTTCAAACTGCAATTTGACAGTATTGTAGACAGGTATATCGGTATTGTAGATAGATTGTGTTAGTGCGCTTCCTATGAACCTTTTTAAGATTTATCCAAGAAGAGGCATTACGTTAAAGTTATAGTTACTATTTACTGTGGAAATCAGAACCAACTTGATTAAAAAAAATCCATCCACTGTCTGCCTGGCTGCTTATCTTTCTGATATGCTTTCGCGGCCTATCTATTCAACGGATTTTGACAAAATTTGGTACAGAGGTAGGTTGTATCCTGGAGAAGGACATAGCCTATAGGCTCATCCTGCGGGGATCAAAAAACCTTTACATATCTCATATTCGGTAAGTAGGTCCTTATTACCCCCAAATGGAGCTTGTAGGTGACCAATTAGCGCTCTAGGGTAATAATGTAGCTAGAAAAGCCCTAGGGCGGTAAGTAATTAAAAAAAGTATGATGGTTAGATGTACGCGAACTTTTTGAAAGAGTGAAGAGTTTTTTTTTTAATTACTTACCGCCCTAGGGCTTTTCTAGCTACATTATTACCCTGGAGCGCTAATTGGTCACCTTCAAGCTCCATTTGGGGGTAATAAGGACCTACTTACCTCACAATCGAGATGTAAAGCAGAGTAGTTAGCTCGGGTGTAAGCATCAATTGCACCCTCGAACTATAGGCGCCCTCGCTGTGCTCGTGCGCCTAAATATCTCGGGCTGCAATTGATGCCTTACAGCCCTTGGCTACTAATCTACTATTATTTACAGAGACGAAGCCGCCGATCTTCTTTACAAAAGTGTATTAAGTAAATTGTACGGGAGCAGGTGATATGGATCGACCGTAACAATAGGATGATCATCCTCCGAGCGGGTGTTGTACTCGGGGACTGGGCCGACCGTTCATCTTTGGAGGTCGTATATACATATAGCGTAATTCAGAGAAAACTTCGTAAGCGTGAGCAGGGCTCTTCGTGTTCGCGTCCATCGTACTAGTAGTGCCATCTATTGGATTATGTGCGGACTGCGAAGACCGCCACAAAATGATTAATTTGGTCGTTGCATCAGCGCTGCAACCCAGACTGTGCGCTTAGAGAATGTAACAGCCGAGCGGCGATGCGTGAACTTGCAAATGAAGGCTGCGACGGCAAAAGCCTGTCGCTTGCCGCCGTCCCGGAAATGTGTTTTGTAGTTAGCCAAAAATTATTACTTGCTTTGTCAACTTGTACAGGGTTTAAACTGAATTTTGTGTCGTGCACTCGACTTTTGTGTTGCTAATGCGGGTGATAGTTTTTTAGGTTTTGTTTTGGAAATGTTATTTTATTACCTAACCTTCTTATTCTGAACTAGGTCACATAAAAATAAATGAACATAAATGATACACAACATGAAAACACGTGTATATATTATGTAAGGGAAGAAGCTGTAGGTACAATAGGCGGCCTTATCGCTGAAGCGATCTCTTCCAGGCAACCTAAAGCGGAAACATCTTTTATCTAGTTCTCTCTACATATATTTTATAAGGAATCTATCCATACTAAATATAATAAACTAGATGATGCCCCCGACTTCGTCCGCGTAGATTAAGGTTTTATGGTTCCTGAGGGAACTTTTCAATTTTCCGGGATAAAAAGTAGACTATGTCCTTCCCCGGGATACAAACTAACCCTTTACCTAATTCCATCAAAAGTGGTGGAACAGATGGGCCGTGAAAGCGTAGTAGACAAACAGACAGACAGACGGACAGACGGACACACTTTCGCATTTATAATATTAGTATGGATGCCTACGTGGGTTTGTCTACTACGCTTTCGCGGCCCATCTGTTAAACTTACCTTGATTAAATTTGGTACAGTGATAGATTGCATCCCAGCCCACGGTCGGACACGGGTTTTATCCCGGAAAATCAGAGATCCGATTGGACCAAATAAACCTTAATCCACGCGGGCATCGTGTACTTACCTAGCTATATTTATATTATACTAGCTGATGCCCGCGACTTCATGATGACTTCGTGATGTCACTCTCCAGGTCCTCAACTACACCCATGCCACAAATCACGTCAATCCGTTGCTCCGTTGTGACGTGATTAAACGACAAACCAACAAACAAACACACTTTCGCATTTATAGTATAGTATAATATTTTTTTCTCACTGTTTTTACTCTCTTAACAGAGCTCTCTCAAACAATGTTCGCAAGTAAGTCAAGGAGGGGGTTACGATAATAACTCGTATGGCGCCGAGATGACGTCATCCGTCACGATATTACGCCGCGCGGCCCGCGGATGAGTCTGCTTCACAAATATTTGCTGACAGCCTCCTTACTTAGTAGGGTTTGATTCCATTGCTTCATGCGTTACGTTACAACTTTATTTTACTCTAAAAATCCTGTAGATATTTTCTTATTACAAACAGTAGATATTTTCTTAGCGTGATAAAAGAATTACTCTCATAGAGTTGCGGTAGGTACATCATGGTTATCCATAAATAAATATATGAAATTTTACATAATACAGTTTGTTTCCATTGCTTTATAATGCGTCAAGATTTGAAATAATTATCAAACTCTCACAAGCAATTACAATAATCCGGTAGAGTCGAGAAAACTACACCTCAATTTGTTGTCAGCCATTCGTAGCAGAAGGCACTAGAAAGAAAACAAATGTAAATTTTTGTACAAAAAAGTAAAGCTCACCACCAAATCTTTTTTTTCATCGTGCTTCGTTTTATTTTATTTATATTTCCACCGTCCATTGCGGCATTCGCATTTATTTATGTTCCAAGCCAATTTAATGAATTTAATTAAATTAAATTAAATTTAGTTTTTTGGTTTTTAGTTTTAATTTTTGTGTGTAAAATGATTTAATTTGTATCTGAATAAATTAATCAATAAAAATTTAATGAAATATGAAGCGATTATAAAACTTTGACATTATCATGATAATAATGGTTTCCTTAAAATAATATTAAATCTTGTTAATGCAGTTCAAAGCTAAAATTTCAGAATAAAACTACTGTCCTGTTCTTCTGTACTGTCCTGTCATAGGCTATCAATATTATAAATGTGAATTGTATTTGTTTATTGGTTAATCCTTCCATCACGTCGCAACAAAGCAACGGACAGACGTGATGTCGAATGGAAACGCGCATTAGCTTACTTGTTTACTCACGGTGCACGCTTTTTTATTACTTCTCTAACATCAGTATAGTCTGAAAATAGGTTAATCCTCGAAAAAATTACCGTTTCTTGCTTCATCTCTTTCTGTCTCGTATTACTCAGTGCTGAGTGTCGTGACCCTTAATCTATATCCATACTAATTGACCGAGCGAAGCGAAGGTCTCTGAGTCTACTTGAGTGAATTTGCACTTGTCCGTCCGTCCGGCCGTCTGTCAGAGTCTTATAACTTCTGAATTACTGAACGTAATTACTTCAAATTTAAATATAATATGTAAACCGATAGCCTTCCGCAGAATATGGCTTAAAAAATTATAAAAATCTTTATTTCAGGGGGGCTCTCATAGAAGCGAATGCGAAGTAAAATATTTTTTATAGCGTTACATAGGGTTGCGGTATATCATTTTAAAGATAATTAGGAACAGAGTCCAAAAATATATTTTTTTTAATTTTTCCCCTAAAATTGACGAAATGGGGGGCTTTCAAAGTGGCGATTTTCTAACGTCCAAAGTTGACCTCAGAACTCTCAATTTTCTGAAAGGCTGAGCCTGAAACTTATCAATTATTTGAATTAATTTGAATCCGCTCTGTACAAGTTTATGGATACCGCGAGGTCTCAGTTCGGGGCGAACCACTAGTATTATAAATGCGAAAGTTTGGATGGATAGAAGGATGGGTGTTTGTTACTCAATCACGCAAGAACGGCTGAACGGATCTGGATGAAATTTGGCACATATATAGATAGTATTATCTATCTATTGTTCAGTGGCGATTCCTCTAAGATTGCGCAGCTTGCGCCGCAATCCCAATAATTATGAATAAGTTACTTACCAATTATACTAGACCTATTTAAGTAATCAAATAAATATTATAAATGCGAAAGTTTGGATGTATGGATGTATGTTTGTTACTCAATCACGCTCCAACGGATGAACGGATCTGGATGAAATTTGGCACAGAGATAGATTATAGTCTGGAATAGCACATAGGCTACTTTTTATCCCGGAAAATTAAAGAGTTCCCGCGGGAACCGAAAAACCTCAATCCACGCGGACGAAGTCGCGGGCATCAGCTAGTATACTAATATTTTATAACATGAAATAGATACTATTAACAAAACATATAATGATATAAGTTTATCAATTAAATGATTGCGTTAATCGATAATTATTTAAAATCACGCACGCTCCATGACACCTCGCACCTTTGTTGTGTGTTGTGACTTGTGACGTGCGCCGCATCGCCACGTGGCTCGTACTGCGAGAATCTTCGAACTCCGTCGGTCCGCTTTCTCCCCGCTCACTACGGGCCGAAGGCGTGCACTATGAGTTGCGCATTGCGAGCTTCTCGCTTTTGCCGAAACTCAAAAACTGCTCAACCGATTTTTAAAAAATTTTCACCTATAGAAAGCTACATTATCAGCGAGTAACATAGGCTGTATTTTATTTTCAAAAATATTAAAGATCCCTACGAATATTGCAATAATGTGAATGAAGTCGGAAAAAATTGTCTCATCTGAGAGCTTCCGTGGCGTGTGCTGCGTAAATGGTAAAAGGTATACGAAAACAATGTAAGGTGGAATTGTTCTTCTCAAAAAGTTCTAAAAAAAAGTCCGCGACAGCATATAGCTATCTTTTAAGGTCGTCTCACAATAACAGTCATTATGATTTTCAAATTTGGTCTAAAACAATGCTATACTCGCGAAGGTGTTTTTACCAACATAGTATTAATCCTTATCAAAATAACATGGTTGTTAATCTCAAGTATTTAATAATAGATCAAATTCGCCCTTACACCACTTAATTCAGATGAATATTTTAGAAGATATCATAGTAATAATGTAACACGCACTATACTAATATTATAAAGAGGTTAAGTTTGTGAGTTTGTGAGGTTGTAGGGGGTAATCTCTGGATCTACTGAACCGATTTTGAAAATTCTGGTATTAGTAGAAAGTCACATTATTTGTGAGTGTCATAGGCTTGGTACGAGAACCGAGATTAACCTGAAAAATTAGGGAGGTCCCGTGGGAATTTAAAAAACTTATTTCACGCGGACGAAGTCGCGGTAATCTGCTAGTGTAAAATAAATAAAAATAGTATTCTTTATTCTAGTAAGTACAAGTTAGCCCTTGACTGCAATGTCACCAGGTGGTGGGTGATGATGTAAGTACCTACTCTAAGATGGTAGCGGGCAAACCTGTTAGGGATATACCTATCAGTTATATTAAACCTATACTTACCTCTAATCAGTGATACATATGAGGTAAATGTATTTTAATGAGAAAATACCTAAGTAAATATCAACTAGCGCAAACCCAAGATTGACCACCAGGAATCGCCACTGCTATTGTTAGTTTGACAATAACAGATCTATCTACATGGTCTGTCTACCTCTACAGCACTCTCGAGAGTGACAGGGCGATTAGAGACGCTTGGCGAGAGATCGGTGCGTAATGTCAAAATTACCATTGCGTCTGTATTTTATAATAAGAAATATAAGTGCTTAAGCAGTGTTTGGATTTAAAACTATTTACATATCTGACAGGGGCAATATTTACAAAAAAAAACTTAAACCACGCGGGCGAAGTCGAGGGCATCAGCTACTTAGCATCTTTAAACAGGGAAATACTACGCAAAGTCTTTCGCGAAAGTCTTTTTATTTATTTAAGTAATCCTAAAATATTCCAGTGGGCTCGTAGTATAAACATAAACCCATTTGGTAAATGTTTAAATAAACCGATTAGGAAAAAATGCAATAATGGAGTCGAAGTAACGGCGTTCGGCCTTGTTGTTTTATAAAGGCATGTGTACCTATATTGGAATTTCAGAAAATCAAGACTCGACAAGAAATCTTATTTTTTATCCACTACAAGTTAGCCCTTGACTGCGATCTCACCTGATGGTAAGTGATGATGCAGTCTAAGATGGTAGCGGGCTAACCTGTTAGGGGCATGGCAGTTATATTAAACCCATACCCCTATTCGGTTTCTACACGGCATCGTACCGGAACGCTAAATCACTTGGCGGCACGTCTTTACCGGTATCAAAACTAATCAATATAATATAAATTATATATAAATAATCAAGTAAGTTGCTGATTTGCTCTTCTTCTTCAATCCTTTTGCATACTATTCAGTGATTGTAATGGTCTTTTTAACCTTAACTTTTTTTTTTTTTGGTGCAGTATTACTGTAATAAGAGCACGCATAATAAATTAGCGTGGACTTAAATTAACGGGAGGTCTCAGTTTCAATCTCGTTACATCTTTCTTAATTTGCATAGTTTAGAGGAATTCATTGTTTAATTATGTCGATTTTTGGATGTTTGTGAAAAGTAAGTACCTATTTATTATTTTTACTTAACTTATACTCAAATCAGAATCCATACTACTATTATAAATGCGAAAGTGTGTTTGTTTGTTGGTTTGTCCTTCAATCACACCGCAACGGAGCAACGGATTGACGTGATTTTTGGCATAGGTATAGTTGAGGACCTGGAGAGTGACATAGGCTAATTTTTATCTCGGAAAATTAGGGAGTTCCCGAGGGAATAAAAAAAAATTAACCACGCGGACACGCGGGCATCAGCTAGTATATGATAAGTCAGAAAATATTGTCTTTTTTGTCATTATTTTATGACGGGACTACAAATATGTCTTGAGATGGCCTTGTCAGTATAGACGCACGCTTAGACAAATATATTCCAGAACGTTGAAAGCTCGGAGATTTCTTTAATAACCTAATTCCATGGACGCTTTTAGAAACACCCTCCGTTCCAAAATGTTATGCCAGTTGCCGCCGTGTTTGTGATGAAGACAATATTTTATTCGTAATTAAGCTGGAATAGCGCAACATTTTAATTAGACACGCTATTTTTACATTTTACAGTTATTTGCTCACGGCTATGTAACGATTTCTGGAGGCATACTACTAAATGTATACTTATTGACCGAGCGAAGCGAAGGTCTCTGAGTCTACTTGAGTGAATTGGCACTTGTCCGTCCGTCCGTCTGTCAGAGCCTTATAACTTCTGAATTACTGAACGTAATTACTTCAAATTAAAATATAATATGTAAACCGATGGCCTCCCGCCGAATATGGCTAAAACATATAAAAATCTTTATTTCAGGGGGGCTCTCATAGAAGCGAATGCGAAGTAAAATATTTTTTATAGTGTTACATAGGGTTGCGGTATATAATTTTAAAGATAATTAGGCTAAAAATATATTTTTTTTTAATTTTTCCCCTAAAATTGACGAAATGGGGGGCTTTCAAAGTGTTTATTATTTACCAGTAAAGAGATTGTTTAGTTTTAATTAGTATAGTTACGTAGCCTCGGTGTCACCTGGAGGGGGGCTTCAGCTGAAAATCAGCGCTGAACGGGCATTCAGCCTTGTTTTGCCCGTGCAAGGGTTTCAGCATTATGCTGAGCTGATGGTAGTAGCCCCCCTGTTTTTCTGTGTGCAGATGCAGATGCTTTATAAGAATTATTAAAGCTTTAAGACCAATGTAACAATGCATTTAAAGCCAACCTATCTGGTCCGGTGGCCAGAATTGAAACTAATTTTATGCCTGTTTAGTTTTAGTTTTTATTGACCGAGCGAAGCGAAGGTCTCTGAGTCTACTTGGGTGAATTGGCACTTGTCCGTCCGTCCGTCCGTCTGTCAGAGCCTTATAACTTCTGAATTGCTGAACGTAATTACTTCAAATTTAAATATAATATGTAAATCGATGGCTTCCCGCCGAATATGGCTTAAAAAGTTATAAAAATCTTTATTTCAGGGGGGCTCCCATAGAAGCGAACGCAAAGTAAAATATTTTTTATAGCGTTACATAGGGTTGCAGTATATCATTTTAAAGATAATTAAGAATAGAGTCCAAAAATATTTTTTTTTTAATTTTTCCTCTAAAATTGACGTAATGGGGGGCTTTCAAAGTGGCGATTTTCTAACGTCCAAAGTTGACCTCAGAACTCTCAATTTTCTAAACTCTCAAGCCTGAAACTTGATCAATTATTTGAATTATATCCTGTACTTGAACAACAAATACTAAAATTAGATAAATATTATAAGAAAACGAAATTATTTAATTTTTAATGATGATGATATTTTTAACAGAACTTCACACTGATGTCAATAGATGGCGCTCTGTGAAACCGCGAGGTCTCAGTTCGGGGCGAACCACTAGTTTTATTTTTAATATTTACTAGCCACGCTGTCACGCGGTCAGATAAGTTTGTAGGACTATAAAAAATAGTTAGGTACTTACTATAATATGTTAATGTTGACGGGACAGACATAGTCGCACCACCGAACGTAAACAATCTGACATTAATTTTAAAGTGATACGAAATGACAGACGTAAGACAGATTAGGATTGAACAAAACTTTTTTTGGCGGGGTTGCTCATATTTTATTCCACTGCAGAGTTATCATTTCCAGACTTTAAAAATGTATTGCTTTAAATCACATAATCTAGCCTAACTGTAACTTATTCTGTTACAAACTAAACTAAAATGACTAATTTAATTGATTTCTCTTTCATAATATTTCCTGCGGAAAGGTAGATTTTGGGTGTGTTCCGAAATACACTGCGAGCACTGTAAGTCCCCAGTAAGAGCACTGAACATGAGTGCTCGCAGTGCTTATATCGGAACACCCACTATGTCTTGACAATTTAACGTTTGTTGTTGACAATTTGGAGTTCGATCCCTTGCAAAGGTTATGAAGCTAATGTAGGATTAGTTAGTCAGATTACGTATTTACTAGCTGTTTTGATGAAATATGAGCTTGACATATTTCCATTTGGCTAAGAAGTGCTTCTATGCCTCTAGGAACTGCACGCCACTAATCCCAGGGTCAACATAAAATTAATAATTTCTGAATTTTCTCTGGTCTGCCCTACTTCACACTAGGTTTGTTGAAACCGATCAGGAATATGGGTTTAATATAACTGTCATACCCCTAATAGGTTAGCCCGCTACCATCTTAGACTACATCATTACTTTTCACCAGTTGTGATCACAGTCAAGGCCTAGCTTGTAGTGGAACAAAAAAGTATCTAAAATTACTTTAAAATATTCCTCAGGGCTCGTAATTAAAAATAAATGAAAAAAGTATAATTTTTTGCTTGTTACCAGTCATCGAGAGTCAAATTATCATACAAAATTACCCTTTAACGAAACACCCGCCGCCCAACAAAACAAATCCCTATTAAATCGCAACCGGACACCCTCGGAAATAAAAAATAATACTCAGTAAAGGACGAATTGGTGTTATTTATTGAGGGTTCCGCTTTTCCAGTTAGGCCATGTTTTGGAAGTATCGTAATTTTTTTTTTTACTATTATTATAAACAGTTCTTTACTGCATACTCAGAGGAAAATATGAGTAACTAATTAGCGGATACCCAATTATGTGAATGAACAAGTCAGCTTGTATTAGGACATTATTTCCTTTGGCACGACAAAACACGGAGACCGGGCTGGAAAAACGTAAGTGACAAAAAGCGTTAATTTAGTTTCTATTGAATATTTTGAATCAAGCCGGTGTCAGCAGCTCAGGGTGTAAAGCGGGTTAGCAAGAGTCGCAGGTTCATTTCATTTCATTTATTAAAATCGTTTCACTGTTACATAGTTGAAAATCTTAAAATAGTAATAATTTACTTATTAGGAACAGTCTACCTCTAACAGGCATACGATCTAAGCTTAAATTTAACATAAAGTCATAATAATAACATTTGATTCAGATAATAATTGATCGGTACAACAAATCAGGTGAGATCGCAGTCAAGGGCTAACTTGTAGTGGATAAAAAAAAAAAGATTAACTTAACATCACGCTAATGATCACCCAGGACAGAAAGTCCTGACGCCTACGCACATGGAGGCCCGATCCCATATGAAATGTGATGAGGGCATGGGAAAGAAATGGGAAGAAAGTATGGTTATTACTAGAAGATGCCCGCGACTTCGTCCGCGTGGACAAAGTTTTTTCGATTCACGCGGGAACTCCTTAATTTTCCGGGTTAAAAGTAACCTATGTCTTTCCCCGGAATCCAACCTATCCCTGTACCAAATTTCAGCAAAATCGGTTGAACAGATGGGCCGTGAAAGCGTAGCAGACAGAGACAGACGGACAGACAGGCACACTTTCGCATTTATAATATTAGTATGGATTATAATATTATGTCAAAATTATTTAGCTAAAATTTTTTGCGACTCAAATTAATATGTTGATATTTTTTTAAATAGAAATGAATAATTGTGCAAAATCTTTTGAAATTTAAATTGAAAAACTTGAAAGACGATGAAATAAGCAAAAAAGATCAAGAAGTTGTTATTGGTAGTAGGTACTAGGTATTTTCTAAGTTCGTAAAGAAACCAACCGGCTACAAATATTGTTCTTGTTATTATAATATAAGACCATAGTCTTCTTATTCAGAAGTATGATCATTGAAAAAATTTCAAATTTCATCAAAATCCGTTGAATCTAACGTTACTTCAAATCGCTTTAGCTGTTTCAAAGCTACAAACCCCTAGCGCGACGTATCTGTACAGTGCTGCCATCTATTTTGCCGTATCGTATTGACGGTTATTTTATACAATACTTATGCCATGAGAGTATTTCTTATGATGCACACTTCAGACACACACACACAGACACACTTTCATAATTATTTTTAATATTATTAAGGATGGTTTTGTGTTGTAGAGAGGTTATTGTGAAGAGATCGAGAAAATCTTTCTATATAAATAAAGAAAGGGTCTTTATACTTTTGATAATTTCTTCGTCTTATATTTTTTTGTCTTGATGCTACCTGCCTAATTCTATAGCATGGTTTATTTTTAAATACATCTTCATGATTTTTAACAAGTAAAGACAGTTCTAGTAGGTAAACAGGATAACAGTTTATTTTCTTTAAATATTAAACGAAGTGATTCATCTTCGAATTCTCTTACTCACGAAATTTTTTAAATCTGTAATTTTGAATTTGTTTGTATTATTTAAATATAATATCAAAAATACGTTCGTACGTGAAATAAATAATTTATTAATTAAATCAATACTAATATTATAAATGCGAAAGTGTGTTTGTTTGTTGGTTTGCTGGTTAAATAATAAATTCATTTCATGGGGAATAAAGGCAAAGTGGAAGTGTTTCGTAAAGAGCGTCATGATTTTTAACCGACTTCCAAAAAAGGAGGAGGTTCTCAATTCGGCGCGTATGTTTTTTTTTTTTTTTTTTTTTTTTTTTTTTTTTTTTTACACTTTAATTTTGTCAAGCGTCAAGTTCTATCTTCATCTACTTATTTTAATGTTGCCACCAATAATTTGCTGTGGTTTTATTTAGTTGGGCTGGTAAAATCTTACGTGTAGAGATTTATTGACAAAAGTTTATATGAATGTTCCACAACTTGTGAAAACGAAGGGAGACTAAAATGACTACAGCAATGACTGTGCTTAGCATGCGCACAACGAGATTATCTCTTGACGAGAGAGAGAGATGTTGCCGTTGCCGACAAATTTTTCATTTACCCTGACATGCACAAAATGCGGTATATTACAAGAAAAAAATAGTCGACATGTGAAGATTCGTAGAGAAAAATACCACAGATTTTTTCAGCAAATGTGATAATATTATTACTTAATGGCATATAATATGTGTACTTGCTGCTTACTTGTTACTGCTTATAAACTACTCTTGTTTTGTTAAATTTTTGTTACTGTGACGTCACCGGGGTCACAGCTGAAAATCAGCGCCCTGCTTTGTATGAAATTTATTGGCATACAATGCAGGGCTTAAGCTGAGCTGTACACCCATTCTGGGTGGTGTCACAGATGAAATTGTTAGATCTGTAATTTGTGTTTTGTCTGTGACACCATCGTCGACTAAACTGTTTTTCTTTCTGTTTCTTTCTTTCAGATAAGAAATATTACTTTTATCTCTACTTTGACGTAACGAGACAAGTAGCCATGTTAGCTTCGGTAGACAGAGAGAGATAACGGGTAGACATAATTTTACTCGTAGTGCGCATGCTAGCCATACAGGATTATTTTCCAAAGCTTTTATTACGGAATCCTAGAAAATATAGAAAAAAAATTGGTTGTGTCGCATTAGCCGAGTTTTGGGGTTGTGTGACTTTTGTTACAGGATCGCTTTGGATCGGACATTGTTGTTCTGTGGGGTGGAAAACCCTAAAAACTATTCTTTTGCATCGTCTGGTAGGCGTTGGTTTCATAGGGAAGTGCTTTTGACAAGTATAAAATTAAATCGATTGTTATTGAATAATTATTCTGATTATAAAGTATTCAACATTGCAATGCCCTAACGGGGCCTCATGTCTCTGTAATAATATTATTACCGCATACATCATACTAATATTATAAATGCGAAAGTGTGTTTGTTTGTTGGTTTGTTGGGTTGTCCTTCAATCACGCCGCAACGGAGCTACGGATCGACGTGATTTTTGGCATGGGTATAGTTGAGGACCTGGAGAGAGACATAGGCTACTTTTTATCCCGGAAAATTAAGGAGTTAAAAAAACTTAAACCACGCGGACGAAGTCGCGGGCATCAGCTAGTACATGTTATAAATGATATTCGCGCTCGACTTAGTGACAATTTTACCCATTGATAACGTTTAACCTAAGAAAAAGAGTTTTGGCAGGTGTCGTATAGGATTTCTGACAAGATTTAAAATGTACTTATTCCTAGGTTTAACTTTAATCTGAGTTGGTTAAATTGGCACTTTGTAGAGTTATGCTAATGACGGCGGAGAGTATAAATACAAATGCATAATTAGGAGAAATGAAATATTTGACCGAGCGAAGCGAAGGTCTCTGATTCTACTTGAGTGAATTTGCACTTGTCCGTCCGTCCGTCCGTCCGTCCATCCGTCTGTCAGAGCCTTATAACTTCTGAATTACTGAACGTAATTACTTCATATTTAAATATAATATGTAAACCGATGGCCTCCCGCCGAATATGGCTTAAAAAGTTATAAAAATCTTTATTTCAGGGAGGCTCTCATAGAAGCGAATGCGAAGTAAAATATTTTTTATACCGTTACATAGGGTTGCGGTATATCATTTTGAAGGTAATTAGGAATAGAGTCCAAAAATATTTTTTTTTAATTTTTCCCCTAAAATTGACGAAATGGGGGGCTGTCAAAGTGGCGATATTCTAACGTCCAAAGTTGACCTCAGAACTCTCTATATTCTGAAAGGCTGAGCCTGAAACTTATCAATTATTTGAATTATATCCTGTACTTGAACAACAAATACTAAAATTAGATAAATATTATAAGGAAACGAAATTATTAAATTTTTAATGAGCTTCATTATTTTTAACAGAACTTCACAATGATGTCAATAGATGGCGCTCTGTTATACCGCGAGGTCTTAGTTCGGGGCGAACCACTAGTACATCATAACCTATACTGTCTATAGCTGGCATGTAAACAATCTGTTCCTAAACATCGATAAAGATAACGTCTCATCACTATCACACACGCGACAGGGATGATCCAAATTGATTTTAACACAATAACGAGTCCCGTTCAATGGGCGACCCCTATTTGTAACTGCGATGACACGCCGCGCCATCCATCATGCAGAGCCGCTCTATGTCAGATGGTGTGGAATATGGGCTTAAATTCACTAGGCTATCTGTGGAATTAATGGTAACGAACTTATTAGGTACATACTGTGATAGTCTGGTGCACAGGTCTGGTGGTAGCTAGAGGGACGAATGGCCTAGGCCCTAGAGGTAACAAAAGAAAGAAATAAAGAAAAAAACATTTCATTTCCTATTTTGCCACACATGCCCTTACCTCAAGGGTATAAGGGTAAGGGTATGGTAAGGGTAAGGGTATGGTAAGGGTATGGTATGTAACGAATATCAGTTGATTACGATTGTTAAGCAAAAGGTTGACCCAAGTCGGAAACTGGATGGGTGACCGAATTTGGAAGTCTGAATTTGGCCTTTTCGTTTCCTCCGTGCCTTGCAGAGCACGTTAGGCTGGTCCCGGTTATTATCACTAACATCTGATAATAATTGTTAGTAACCTAAGAGTTGAAATGGTACTCTTAGTCGAGTCGTATGCGGAAGGACCTGGGAACCCACCGCATTATTATCCCAAGAAAACCCCTGACATTATGTGATTAATGGAATGGGGTCACGACCCTCAGCTATGCGGAATACAACGCAGAGAGAAATAGCCTGTTGGTTGAGATTACGGTATGTCTGCAACGGCTCTCAATCTACACTTGGCAAACGTGGTGGACATGACTAAACCTTTCTAATTCTGGGATGACACTCGTGCTTAGCTGTAGTGGGACCGGTAATAGGTACGTTGAAATGGCATTCCGAACCAGTGGTAGATTCACTCGACGATTCAAAAGTACTTGTAAAAGTTTATTTGAATAAAAAACATTTGAATTTTGAATTTTGAAATGGTGATGATGATGATTATACTATTTTTTTTTTTTTTTTTTAACCACTACAGTTTAGCCCTTGACTGCGATCTCACCTGATGGTAAGTGATGATGCAGTCTAAGATGGTAGCGGGCTAACCTGTTAGGGGCATGGCAGTTATATTAAACCCATGCCCCTATTCGGTTTCTACACGGCATCGTACCGGAACGCTAAATCGCTTGGCGGCACGTCTTTGCCGGTAGGGTGGTAACTAGCCACGGCCGAAGCCTCCCACCAGGCCAGACCAGGGAAAATTCAGAAATAATTACGTTTTGCTAAATGTCCAAGTGAGGGCTGCGGTGGACATCCCCTTACATGAATGCACTCGCAAGGCTGCTGTCAGAGAAGAGTGGAGACGGATAGTTAAGAGTACCACAACACCAAAGTGACGACCACGACCACTCTGACAAGAGCGATACGACCAAGAAGAAGAAATGTCCATAGCCATACGGCTCCTGAACGTAAAACTATCCTTATAATAGTCTTCTTCTTCGATTCGCGCTTACGATCAAAAATTGCAGGACACCAATTAACAGAGGATTATGGTGTTCAATCAGAACTTCTATGGATTGGCATTGCGCCAGAAGCGAAAGAATTTCCCACTTACGATAAAAATTTTGATTTTTATCGCGACTTAAGTCAAATAACAGCGTTTAAGTGCGTAAAAGAAACTCAAGGCAGAAGCAAGTGTGGTAATAATTTAACTCTTTGTAGGCAACAATATAAATGTAACCATACTGCAATTGTTTAAACATCCGCCGAAACTGGTTTAATAACAAAACTAGCTTGTCATCACCGAATAACAATTTTTCAACGTCCCCAATATAAAATATGAGCTAAATCACAATAATTTGCTGTTCACAATGAAATTGTAACTATTTATGTTACAGTACCTACCCCTTACGATTGTCCTCGCCAAGGTTGCATTTTGTAAATTACCCATTTCATACAAAAGGCCCCCTCTCATACGAGGCCCATTATAAAAGGCCCCCCTGTTTATAATGTTACAATTTTAATGATTTCTACGAGGGACCCGCGTGGTCACTGATTGTTTGGCTGATTGAAATCCTGAGGCGGCTTCAAATCTGCCCGATAATATAATTAAAAAAAAGAGTATTTGATTTGATCAGGAAAAGTTTTTTAATAAAAAATATTTGAATTAAAAGGTTCTTCTAGCAGTAGGTATGTGTTTAGCTTGAGAGCGAAAACACACTAGGGATAAAAAAATAACTTACTCTTTTACCCTATCTTTTATATGGCACACACACTAGCGTGAAGGAACAAAACGTCAATCTGCTCGTCACACACTTGCAGACATTTTTGCATTCTAATTTGTGTTTTCCTAATGCTCGTGGTATCCATACTAATGCAATAAATGCGAAAGTGTCTGTCTGTCTGTCTGCTACGCTTTCATCTGTTTAACCGATTTTGATGTAATTTAATACATGGATACTGGACAGCTTCTATCCCGGGAAAGGACATGGGCCACTTTTTCAGTCAAAAACCTCAGTCCACAAAAACGAAGTCGCGGGTATCAGCTTGTACAAAATATGTTAACGTAATTACGAGCGACGGATTAATGGAGTGACAATAATCTTATGGCGTCACGTTCGGGGGCACGGGATAATCCCGAATTTAATCAGTGGGAACCGCGCGTCCCTTGGAGCCGCCTCGCTGATGCAATTCAATGGATCGGACGGCTTTAATGGTACAAAAATATTTCTGACAGAGACACTATGTATTATTCATTCCTGAGGGTCGTTACCCGTTTTCATTACTTATATGTATAACTAGCTGATGCCCGTGACTTCATCCGCGTGGAAAAGTTTTTTTATTCTTATCCCCAATTTTCCAGGATAAAAAGTAGCCTATGGCACTCTCCAGGTCTTCAACTATACCCATGTAAAAATCACGTCGATCCGTTGCTCCGTTGCGGCGTGATTGAAGGACAAACCAACAAACCAACTTTTTATCCCGGAAAATTGAGGATGAGAATAAAAAAACTTTTCCACGCGGATGAAGTCATGGGCATCAGCTAGTAACCTATAATCAGTGAAGAATTTAATATCAAATTGCAATCACAGGGGAGTCTGCTAACTTATTTGTGAGGCTGGCAAGAACGTCTTCCAATTAATATGGATACAAAAATAATAATTACATTTAATCCTAATTAAATGAGATAGAAAGTACGAGAACAATAATACACGGGGGATGTCTCAAAGAAATTAGCAAGGTTCCCCCACATATTACGGATTAATAAGAATCGATACGAGGCAGAAAGAGTCCCGCGTGTGATTGAATAACCTGAGCTGAAGGTAATTTCGTACAATCCCTTCGTAATATGGGGAATGGAATTACATTTTTGGTGTAATAAGAAAATTCTGAATTGTATGCGATTTTGATTGAAGCTTGGTTCCATGTAAAGTTACCCTCTATGGCCTATGCCTTAGCCACTCAACAGTTAGGGAGCCGATTCAGTCCGTTAAGGTCGTAGGTTGAAAACCCACCCGTTGAACTTTTGTCGTCTGGTAGGTAATAAGACAACCTACAGTAGTATGTATTCGGATTACAATACGATACATTGTAATCGGATACGATTACAATGTAATCGTGCATTGTCGAGTTAACATCTCCTGAGGATGCTCCGGTTTCGGAGTGAAACGTGCGTTGAGGGTGATTTGGAGGATTTGTGTGGTGTGGTGCGGTGCCGGTGCGAATTGCTGGGTGGTGGGTGTTCGCATGCTATTGGTGAAGGACACGCACTGTACCACATAGATTGGTCTGCTGTGGCGGATTATAGCGAATTAAACTTCTCGTTCATTCATTAACAGTAGTTAATAGCACGATGCGACGTCGTGTCGTGATTTTTTACGATGCAAGTCACATTTGCACCACACGTCATCATAGCGCGAACGACATCGTAACGTGCCTCGATGCAAAGTACCGTATGTATTTGTTTGTTCGACGAGGCCTCGTATTTGAGTACCAGGTCGGGCCTAAGAGTTTTTCTGACATGAAATTCTCAGTACTAGCCCAGAGTTAGGAAATTGGCGGTGTTTCGCCTCGGTGCCTCGGAGAAAACGTAAAGCCGTCGCTCCTGCGCCTGACCTCTCTCCGGTCGTGTCAGATTTTCCATCCCATCGGGCTATGAGAGTACAGAAATAGAGAGTGTACCTGCCTTTGCTAACACACTTGTGCTCTATAATATCTTCTGGGCAGGTGGCTAATCGGTCGGGAGGTGGAAATTCGGTCGGGAAGACATTATGTGTTTCAGCCCGATTGCGGCTACTATGTAGCAACACTTTCCTAGAAAATGCTTGTTGTAACCTTGGTGAAGGAGGTCATCATCGCCGCTGAGCCAGCAATTATACAATTTGCTATGCTAACTGAATTTGACGTCAGGCGCGTATGGAAATTGGATGCATTATGTAATTACTACGGTGACGTCGTTAATTATGTGCTGGCTATGTACAATGATGTATGTTGCATTAAGACGATATCTGTGCGTCTATTATGATTGTTATACAGCTCATAATATATTATTGCTCTCATAGTAATAATAATAATGTTTAGGAATAAAAAAATACAATTTACAATTTCAAAAATACCAACCGAAGTATCTAGACAGAAACTTGTAAATTTTGGATGTATTCCAATACGAAAACATTTTCATCATACTAATATTATAAATGCAAAAGTGTGTTTGTTTATTGGTTTGTTGGTTTATTGATTTGTTGGTTTGTTGGTTTGTCCTTCAATCACGCCGCAACGGAGCAACGGATCGACGTGATTTTTGGCATGGGTATAGTTGAGTACCTACCTGGAGAGTGACATAGACTACTTTTTATCCCGGAAAATTAAGGAGTTCCCGCGGGAATCAAAGAAACTTAAACGACGCGGACGAAGTCGCGGGCATCAGCTAGTAATAATATAACGAACGAAGCCGGGCGGATCAGTAAGTGGGAAGCTAAGACCACTGACTCAATGTAATTAATAAGATCAAATCTACCTACACAGTAATCCGTAAGTAGCACGTAATCCTCAGGTCATTGCGAAAATTTACCTTTTCTTTTCTACGATAAGACGAAATAGGTAAAAGATTCATGACGCCAAGCCATGATGAGCATTCTACTGAGAACGAGCCTCGTCTAGTCTTGGCAGACTTGTCACACTTTTGAGAGCATATATGGAAGAACTTTAAAAAAACTGTTAAAAACTGTGACCCAGACAACTGTGGTGGAGTGGTCCCGTAACGCTACCAACCGAGACAAGTGGAGGAGCGTCGCGCGGGAGGCGGTGCGACCCAATTTAAAGAATAAGACCGATGACGAGTGTGAGGCGAATGATAGGTCACCTCGTAGCCTAAGTATAGGGCTAATCACCTTATAAAGTACAAACAATTTAATTAATAACAAAACTGGGTAAATAAATAGGAAGGCAGGGAAGCTCCTGGAAGCGCTTCCAGAATGCCTTCTTGTTGGCTTGTATAGTAAGTAATGGCCTCTCCTTTTCTGCCCGGCTGTTCTGCGCATGCTTCGAATTTCGAACATTTTGAAATTACAGATTTCGAAGCGATGACCAGCCAGTGGCGAAGGAGTATGCACGCCACATGTGTACCTAAATCATCCCAGCAGCTGCGACCACTCTGTCAAGAGTGCACGACTGAGAAGAGAGGGGGAAGAACTCTTGGGTATTCGCAAGACACACAAGACACCGCGACTCGATACGACGTGACGCGACAGTATAACAGTACAATAAAAAGCAGCTTAATTACTCGCTGATAAAGTAGCTTTCTATAAGTAAAAGAATTTTTAAAATCGGTTGAGTAGTTTTTGAGTTTATCCATTACAAACAAACAAATCTTGCCTCTTTATAATATTAGTTTAGAAAATATTTGGAACTGACATACTTAGATTGCGTCCCGCAGAATAATTTTAGATCACTGCTGCTTTTTAACCGACTTCCAAAAAAGGAGGAGGTTCTCAATTCGGCGCGTATCTTTTTTTTTTTATTAATCGTACTACGTCGTTGACGACGACGATGATAACTTCAAATGATTTATCATTATATTTAAGAATTAAATGTGTTATTATAATATTAAACTTCTTGCGTCTTTAAAAATCAAAAGTCAATAAAAAATACGAGGTACTGCTCATTTTTAGGAGCATTTATCACAACACAAAACAGGGCAAATAAATTACAAAAACAAACAAACATAGGGTAGGTACCAAAAAAATAGCCCAAGTACCGTAACGAAGAGGGATGTTCAGTTGGGCTCGATTTATGCGTTCAGGAACATAGGTTAATTAGTATAAGGGCTGATGCACACACTACGATGCGTAGGTACTATTTAATAGTCTAGTCTGTCTTATGTCTGAACATAGAAAGTTATAAAACTGTAGAGCTATCGCACGGTGGACTTACTACCAACTGTTGAGTTTCTTGCCGGCTCTTCTCAGTAGAATCAGCTTTCCGAACCGGTGGTAGAGTCTTAACGTATCATAAGTGACACAAGCTGTTGTCCTATGTGAAATAAATAAATCAAAATCAAACAATGGCTTACAATAGTATTAGGTACTGTAATATTGTTGACGCCCTTGTCTCACAATTATAATCCTTATTGTAGGGAGTTCAAGGTACGTCATAATATAAAACTGCACAATTAAAATAATATTGCTTTAAGATATGGTAGTAAGCCCCAGGTTTGTTTAAGAAAAAATATTTTTTGACATAATTAGTGTGATTTCACCAACGTGTATTTATTCTAGCTATTTAAAAAGTACCCTGAGTCCACTCCAGGTCACGAACTAAATCCATGCAAAAATTACATAGATCCCTAATATCTCCATTGTGGCGTGATTGAAGGACAAACTAACAAACATACTTGCATAGAGATCTGGCTACGGAAGATCAGTGCTTTATTGATGTCCTGGGTTGGATCCCCGGCAGGGTCAATCTGGAAATTTATAATTTCTGTATTTTCACTTATTATTTAGGCTTATTCTAAAGCTTCTCTCTTTCTATTAGGCATTTATAATGTATATTTGTAGGATATGATTTAGACATTTGTATTATCTACTAGATGATTCCTGCGACTTCGTCGGCGTGGACTAAGTTTTTTCGATTCCCGCGGGAACTTCTTAATTTTCCGGGATAAAAAGTAGCCTATGTCCTTCCCCGGGATATACCCCTATCCCTGTACCAAATTTCATCAAAATCGGTTGAATAGGTGGGCCGTGGAAGCGTAGCAGACAGACAGACACACTTTCGCATTTATAATATTAGTATAGATTTGTAGACAACTTGTAGGAGCGTCAGTGGCAAGCTTTATCTAACGCTCACTTTTTGCCGGCGTTTTAACAAAATTTATCGCTTCTCTTTTTGTATCCGGAAGCCGACGTTCGTTTGCTCCTTTCACCTCGAGTAGGTCACTGCATTTGTTACGTTTCGACTAATGTTTGACTTTTTCTTTTCAGGTATGTATCCTTGAGCTGATTTGAATTGCTTTGGTGTCTCTGGTATGTACCTACTGATGTCCAAAATCAGATGAAAATTATTTAGAAACTAATTTATTATACTAATAATGAAACGATAGTCGACGGGCACAGAATGTTTTCGTGATCTGTGTCGACGGGTAAATAAAGAAGAGATAGATTTAGAAGATAGATAATTATCCATCATCAAGTGTATTCTTAGAACCAAACATTGAATCATTGTCGCAAACAAATATTGTTAGTAGGTTTATAAAACTTTCACACATGACTTCATAGTTAATTGCAAAATAGTGACAAAAAAGTTATAAGCAGAGAAAATAATGTGGAAGATTATCAGTGGAAATTGAAAAAACATTTATACCAGTTTTTCGAATTCTATTTACGGAGTAAAGGGTTTTTAAACGAGATTAAGGGATCATGCGGACGAAATTTCTGGCAAGACTGTAAAGAAAATAAATACAAATATATAAAAAAACTAGCTGATGCCCGCGACTTCGTCCGCGTGGATTGAGGTTTTTCGGTTCCCGCAGGAACTCTTTAATTTTCCGGGATAAAAAGTAGCCTATGTGCTATTCCAGACTATAATCTATCTCTGTGCCAAATTTCATCCAGATCCGTTCAGCTGTTGAAGCGTGATTGAGTAACAAACATACATCCATACATACATCCATCCATCCAAACTTTCGCATTTATAATATTTATTTGATTATGTTTGTTATAGATATATAAACTTTCACTCAAGAATTCATAATCATAAGCATTGCAAGATAGAGACAAAGCTATTCTCAATATAGAAGTTAAAGGTAAAAAATCATCAGCGGAAGTTTTAAAAAAAATTGGACTATTTACGGTGTAAAGGATTTTTAAACGAGATTAAGCGATCGGCGTCATCCCGCGTGCGATCTGAGCCCTAATTCCCAGCGAGGCTTAATTTAAAACACTGTCTCCCATCCGGTCTGATTGATTGTGCGCTGGCCGTAATTTATAGTCCACGGCGAAAACGCGACATATTATGAATAATGCGATCACGAGAATATAACTTGCATAGCTTTTTTGCCATTATCTACTTTCGGGTGTTAAGGGGCCGTATTCTCGCCATCGGCCAATTTTGGAATCTGTAGGTATACCGCACAGTAGACCGTTAGCTGGCACTCACACATAGACGACATAGGCCGGTAAAGATACTTTGATACTTTGCGTAGTCAAGTTCGTACGTACGTCCGGTCGTTAGATCTGCAGTACCATTTTACACGTGAATTTGATCACACTTTGATAATATTTTTTTCAATATTCATTTCAATATTAAATTTAAATAATTTGCTGTTTTTAAGAACTTTATAAGCAGCCATTGACGTATCTCAAAACACAATGTAAAAAAAATCTCAGCATTGAATTTTTTTTAATATACCTTTAAGTTTACCTTTTAAAGTAATTTTTTTCCTTATTGAAACTAATAATTAGCTCTAGAAATATAAGATAAAATTTATATTTCTAAATCAAACACATTTTCGGATTAATTTGTATTGAACAGTAATTTTTTTTTTTTTTACAAATGATTTCTTCCATTTCTTGCGACATGCGCTTGCTCGATTTCACCACCCGCGCGCCTGTATTTTGATCTCGTGAACTGGTGGAACTACTTGTATGTCAGCGTCGATTGTTAGTCTAGTGGTTAGCATGTTCGACTGCGGCCATCGAGGTCCCGGGTTCGAGCCCCGGAGCGGGCCTTAACAAGTATTGGGTTTTTCTGACAAGAAATTCTCAGTACTAGCACAGAATAGGTAATAGTAGTAAGTACTAGTATGGAATTAGGAATGTGTCTGAAGTCTGCCAAACCGCGCTTCGTTAGCGTGGTGGACTACGGCCAAACTAGCAAATGAGAAGGCTGTTTCTGACTCACTTCTGGTGGTCATTGTAACGGGGGATGGTCTTGAATTATTATGAAGTTAGGTATCCCTCTTCCCAAACAAGGTTTAATTTAAAGCACTGTCTTCCAACATTGATCGATCGCTATGTCATGGTACTCGTAATTTACAGTCGAAAGCGCGACAAAATATATAATAATATGATGAATAATAAAATTGTGCGTGTGTTCGTTTGCACAATTCGTCCGCCATGATCGATGGACAGATTATGGGGGCTTAATTTTACACATTTGTCTTTTGTACTTGAACTATTTTCAGTTTACTGCTATATTTTTTTGCCTAAAGTATTAGCATTGATCAATTTTGATGGATAGACACCGGTAGTTTAGCTACAGCACAGTCATATTTATACTAATACTAGCTGATGCCCGCGACTTCGTCCGCGTGGATTGAGGTTTTTCGGTTCCCGCGGGAACTCTTTAATTTTCCGGGATAAAAAGTAGCCTATGTGCTATTCCAGACTATAATCTATCTCTGTGCCAAATTTCATCCAGATCCGTTCATCCGTTGGAGCGTGATTGAGTAACAAACATACATCCATACATCCAAACTTTCGCATTTATAATATTTATATATTATATATTTGATATTTGATTATAAATGCGAAAGTTTGGATGGATGGATGGCTGGTTGAACGGATATGGATGAAATTTTGCACAGAGATAGATTATAGTCTGGAATAACACGTATGCTACTTTTTATCCCGGAAAATTAAAGAGCTAAGAGAGAGGACCATCTGTATTTATTTAAAAAGTATTTCTCAAAAAAGGTCTACCTACAAAGTTTGTTTCTTTCTTAATGTCTAGGTATTAGGATTGCCAAAGTGAGTTTAATAATAAAATAATTTATCATATTATTTCTTATTAACTATTCTAAATTCAAATTCAATTTCAAATTCATTTATTTAAAACATGTAGGACATACAGGTGCCTCTTATCATGCGTTATGTTGCGTCATGTTTTGACTCTACCACCGGTTCGGAAAGAAAATTCTGCTGAGAAGAGCCGGCAAGAAACTCAGCAGTTGCTCTTTTTTTTCTTTTTTTTTGTAAACAATATAATATATTACATTACGTAGGTACTTAGTTAAGTACCTATGTAAATTAAATACAATAGTGTAAGTTATTATACTGTCCTGTGGGGAGCTTGACCCAGAGTCGGTTGCTTCCATACAACTTTGTCATTAAGAAATTCGTCAATTGTATAATAGCCCCGACTCAACAAGTGTTCTTTTACGGTTGTTTAAAATTTGTGTAACGGCAAGTCCAAAAATTCTTTTGGAACCATAAGCTTCTCTAATCAGCTGATCATGCTTCTGCGCAATATTTTACCCTTACATGTAAAAATAATTAGTCGAATACTAATTATGATAGGATCTATTTTGTAAAAATGCTTTGGAGGGACGAAGGAGACCGCCGCGGGCAGAGTCGCGCCATTGTTGAATTGCTAGTACAACCGTGGTAAAGATTTGTTCACACTGAATTTATATTATATCACCGAAAAAATGCTTGTCAAATAGTCAAAACGTTATTTAGAGGGACTAGGGAGATGCCACGGGCGGAGTCGCGCCATTGTTGTAACTACTACAATCGTGGTAAAGGTCAGTTCACACTGAAATTATATCTGTCACCGGTTAAATTTTGTGAGTGTTTTTCGAAACCCAACCTTGTAACCCTGTTTTCTGGCTTGTATACGTAGCTGGTAGGTATTTGTCAGGGTCAAAATATATAGTTGGTACTATATTATATCGTGGTCTTTATTCATTTATTTAAAATTATTTATATTATGCATTTTTCAAATTTTTCAAATAAAAAAATACTACACAAAAAATAGCATTCTGAAATCTACCCATATTTTTTTTTGGTTTTAGCATCTAAAGCCCACTTGGAAGTTAGTTACACCAAATTAATTTTATTATTATAAACTAGGTGATGCCCGCGACTTCGTTCGCGTGGATAAAGGTTATTGATTCCCGCGGGAACTATTGAATTTTCCAGGATAAAAATAGGCCTATGTCTTTCCCCGGGATACAACCTGTCCCTGTACTAAACTTCATCAAAATCGGTTGAACAGATGGGCCGTGAAAGCGTAGCAGACAGACAGACACACGTTCGCATTTATAATATTAAGTATGGATTGCGTTAATTTTACTTCAACATCTCATACCAATTAAATATTTTATACCTGTGTGAGCACACCTTTATGGTCATCGGAGTTGTGTCAACTTTGTCCCCGAGGCTGAAGCTGCACTTTTCCAATGAAAAAATTTAGTTGTTCGGAAAAACAGCAGTAAAAACTTGCCCAGATAAAATATTTGAGTAAAATCCAGCTTTTATTACTCAGTTTATTTTAGCTGTGATTTATGGTATTGGTTTTTTCAAAGTTAAACGTTTTTCTTTTGTATTTATTCAGATTCCAGCTCCGTTTTTGATTTTTCGCGACTGCAGTTACTTTTTAACCGACTTCCAAAAAAGGAGGAGGTTCTCAATTCGGCGTGTATGTTTTGTATCTCAATAATTATTGTAATTTTTTAAAAAAGAGTAGCTACTGATTTGCTTGCTGGCTCTTCTCGGTAGGAATGGTATTCCGAACCAGCGGTAGATTCACACGACGATTCAAAAGCACAAAAAAAATAATAATAAAGGTATTTGAATTAAAAAATCATGATTGATTTGATGTTCGCCAGTGGAAAATTCATAGTGATATTCTTGTATCCTCGTAAACGTGAACTTCTACGTCGACGTATGTTTGTCTGTCTGTAACCTTAGCATGGCCCATCAGCTAAATATAATTTGTAGACATTTCTTTCAGCTGACATAACTTCATCCTAGAGACGGACATTGGCAAATTTTTATCGATTTTAGCCCCGAAATATGGTAACTTAATTTGTATTATTCATATTTAGACCACGAAAAGTGTATCCATCTACCTATACTTAAAAATCTGCATTCTAAAATAGCGGTAGACATATAACTAAACTAGTATGGCGCGTGGTTGCGCGGCCCGCTACAGCGGACCGCGTAGTGGACCGCGTGGTCCACTGTCTACTTACTCGCTGTCCTACTATCCTGCCCCCCGATTATGTAAGAATGGCCGATCAAATCGTAAAAGTTCGGCGTCAAAGTAAAATAAACCATAACAGCATTAAATTAGAGCTCAATTTCGAAACACGATTGGATGAAGTTTCGAGTGACATTTGGTCGAGCACCCCCCACCTATCTTCGATAACCTGGCTGGTGCTCTTCATCCGTCTTCGAAATCCTCAATCATCAGCTCTCTCCGTATTTTTCCTCCGGATGAATTTTTGTTTTCTATACGAAACGATAAGTGAAAAAAAAAAAGTTCATACAAAATTGTCCAGGAGAGGTGATCAATCAGTCAATCAGCACGAGCAGCTATATATATATTAAAGACAAATCTGTTTTATTAATAAATATTTAACTGTACCAACTTACTTTTCCTTTACAATATTAATTTTATTCTAATTTTGCAACCCTCAAATGATCAAACAGAACACGATTTATGGGGAAGATCAACTCAAAATCCAATAAAAATTCCCAAAGATGTAAAAAACCAAAGAAAAAGCATCCACATTAAAATACCGCCGACATGATTCTCAATAAGAAATTTGCGCGATCAGAATTAGTCCAAGAGCTGACGTACGTTTTTTTCAAGATATCTGAAATAAAGTACCAAGGTTTGTTCAACTGTTTAGAATCATTAAAAAAGATTAAAAAAATAGAGATTTTTTACAGTACAGTACTGAAATGTTCCAGCACTTTTTTCTAGTGCGATAGTGAACTCCACCAATAATGGTACTAAGTTTTTTTTTTTTTATTCACTACAAGTTAGCCCTTGACTGCGATCTCACCTGATGGTAAGTGATGATGCGGTCTAAGATGGTAGCGGGCTACCGCCGGAACGCTAAATCGCTTGGCGGCACCGTCTTTACCGGTAGGGTGGTAACTAGCCACGGCCGAAGCCTCCCACCAGGCCAGACCAGGGAAAATTCAGAAATTATAAATTTCCAAACCCTGCCGGGGATCGAACCCGGGACCTCCGCACGTTAAGGCAACAGTGCTCAACACTGCGCCACGGAGGTCGTCAAATAAAGTAAGTAAGTTGATAGAGTGTAGAGAATACACTTGGTATTTGATTCTTGACAGGGGCAATAATTATGGTTTGAATTTGCCTGGCGTAGTGGCAGGCTCAGTTGTTACTAAGTAATGCCCGCGACTTCGTCTGATTGGATTGATGCTATTTATTTCCCACGGGAACTCTGAATTTTCCGGGATATAAATTAGCCTATTTTGGCCAATAGTGGGACTTCGGTGTGTTAATCAATCAATCAATCAATCAATCGTTTATTTGCAAGAAACATTGTTTATTTTTTTATTTATTTATTTATAATATTATGTATAACAAAAATAACAAGAAACCCACGAAACAAATAATATGAACAATAAAGGTAATGGGTAATAAAATATCATTATAACATAAAAATAACTTAACAGTTGGACTTACGTTATAATTTGGCCATTTGCGTGGGTGGTAGGTCTGACTCCTAACTCGTTACCTGTATTTAAAAATAGCATTTCCGATTCCCACGGAGCTTAGGGCTTTGCAAGTACAACCTGTTTTACTAGAGAGTACTAGTAGAGTTTTTCTGTTTTTCAGAGGTTGATTACAATAGTTACACAATAGCGATCATTTATAAGTAATAGGGGCCCGGGTGTAACATAATATGTTTATTTCACTTATTTCTTTTGAATGTTTTGTGTGGCAATAAAGTATTTATCTATCTATCTATCTATTAATCTATGTTTGGAAAATCAGCCACCATCTCATGGACTACAAGAAAAACTCATCAAGCGCAAACCGGCACCATTTTTCACACCTGATGCCCTGCATCTGAGTTGGAGCACACCAATAAAATGCTTCGACACTACCCCCGCATGTCGAATGTAATTTATTTCTAATTTCGCCCCCCGATTGTCGCCGCCGTCGCCATGGCGACAGGGGATGATTTATCTCATCTTCATATCAGACTCTTATCTCTATTGTTCTAAATTTTTTTTGAAAAATTTATACCTAACCAAAATAAACAAATATTATACATTAATATGCAAAAATCTAAATATTAAATCAACTAAAAAAAAAAAAAACCTTATCAAAAAGACCACCTTGGTTGCCCCTGGGCCAAAGGTACCCATCAAGCTTGCAGCATTGCCACGCTAATTGTTTTCGCTAATTCAGCTATTGTTTATGATTTTTACAAGCTTTTATTTAGCTTGCAATCTTTGTTTGTTTGTGTAGTTCAAAACTTGAAACTGAATTTTAAAAATAGTTATCCTAAGCCGGTTGAGCTGAAATTTACCGAAATTAAAAAGAGAGAAGTCTGTGATTATTCCAGGATAAAAATTATCTCTTTCCTGGATCTTTTCCAGGATGAAACCTATATATCTGTACCAAATTTCGTAAAAATCGGTAAGACAGCTTATGAGCCATGGAAGCATAGTAGAAAGACAAATAGACAGACAGACAAACAGACACACTTTCGCATTTATATTTCGCATAATATAATTTAGTATGGTTTCATCCCCCGATTGTAGCCGCCGTCGCCATGGCGACAGGGGATGATTTATCTCATCTTCATAATATCATACTTTTATCTCTATTGTTCTTGTTTTACTTGTGCTCAAGTTGTGTGTATTGTTAGTGTTCTTTTTTTTAAATTCCACTTAAAGTTAGCTCTTTACTGCAAATTGCTGCAAACTTATGTTATAGTTAGTGGTAGTGGGTTAACCTGTTAGGGGTATGGCAGACGGCAGTTATATTAAACCCATACCCCTAATCTTATCGGAACGTATAATTTCCGTCCGTCTTTGCCGGTCTGGTGGCAACTAGCCACGGCTTAAGCTTCCCATCAAACCAGATAAAAGTCAGAAATTATAAATAACTAGCTGATGCCTGATACTTTGTCTGCGTAGATTAGGTAAGCTTTTTGATTCCCGCCGGAGCTCCTTAATTTTCCGGGATAAATAGTAACCTATGTCACTCCAGGTTCTCAACTATACCCATGCCAAAAATCAGGCCGATCCCTTGCTCTGTTGCGGCGTGATTGAAGGACAAACCAACACACCATTAAACCAACAAACCAATAAACCAACAAACCAATAAACCAACAAACAAAAACACTTTCGCATTTATAATATTAGTATGATCCTGTGGGAAGCTGGACCCAAAGTCTATTTCTTCCATACAATTAGTTTGAGCATTTCTTGTGGAAGTAAAAAAGTGTAACATCGCCAAAGAGAATCCTTCGGCATCAGACACGTGCTCCATCAGGCAGCCGCTGGAAAAAACCTCGGAAGTTGATGGATAGTCCGTACCATATTAACGATTTGTTTGCAGACCGAGTTTTAGTTGCGCAAGCCTAGTTTTTTCAGTCGCATTAAATATCACTCATATTCCTTCTGTTGTTGGTAATGACATGAGCAATGACCATTTGTACCAAATCTTGGTCATGTAACAAATGTTTTACTTGAACGCAAAATGTTAATTAAATTGATTGTAGGTTGTTTTTATTTTACTACTCATTAGCTGATCAAATTGTATTTTTTTATATAGGGATATATAGGAAAGATAGCATGCGTTACTTTACGGACGTTATAATAGTATAAGTAGAGATAGTCTCTGAGCTAAGCCACGGACGGACGGACGGAAATGGCGAAACTATAAGGGTTCCTTGTAGACTACGGAATCCTAAAAAGGCCAGGCTTTAAAAATACCCCACAGGAGCCAAGTTGCGAGCAATCCCCAGTAAACAATCGTTAATAAAAAAGCAATTTCACACTCATAACGTGATTGAACTAAAGTAATAAATATCAATAAAATAATTTCGTCTGCGTCATTACAGCATGCAGTACCCGAATTCATGAAAAATTGATTCGATTACGAAGCAGAAGAGTAACAAGTCCGAACACTTCCGCTGATGAAGGAAATGAAATATTCTTTGTTTTTACCAATCATAATGAAATAATATAATTATTGACTTTGTGCACGGTTCTGATTTAAAATATTAAAATTGCTCCTAATAAATAAAAAATAAATAAATATTTGTTTATTAGGAAAGTTTCTAAACTTACATACCTATCAAAAATTTTCGGAACCGGCAGGACAGAAGGAAAATTTTTGATATGTATGTAAGTTTAGAAACTTTTCTCGTGTGTGAAGCACTGTAATAAAATTATAAAAAAATATTTATTAGGAGCAATTTAATTTTTTTTTATCCACTACAAGTTAGCTCTTGACCGCAATATCACCTGATGGTAAGTGATGATGCAGTCTAAGATGGTAGATTGAAGACCGATGACAATAATGTTGGTACCAATTAAGATGATACCTTCATCACCACCATCAATTTTTAGATTAGAATTTTGAGATACATGTGTTATCTATAACTTAGACTATATCAACCGAAGCGGTAGACGTAGGTACGTTAGTACTATTATATTATTCTGTGACGTAGGTAACTCTAGTAGATTTTACGATGACTTACTATGCCTGAGAGTTGCCTCTAGTAGACTCTAAGACCACGTACCGTGGAAGACTCAAATCATGACGTAGGTAACATATGAGAAACTAGGTGTGTCCTACATGTAATGAATTGAGTATTGAAGCAAGCAAGCGAGGTCAGCCAGCAAGTACCTAAATTCATCAAGCAATCACAAAAGCATCTAAACAAGGATCAATGTTTACCAAAGGCTCCAGAAGAGGCAAACAGTGCGTCTTTGTGCAACGAACGCTAACGTCAGCGAGGGGACATTACTTCACTGAATTTTCTAGAGACAATCAATGGGAGTGGCTACTGTCTAAAGCCTAACGTAGACGACATCTTTTTGTATATCAGCAGTCAACATGCTTATCTTAATTAACTAATATTAGTTTGTTTTTTTACACTTTCACGGCCCGTCTTTTCAACGATTTTGATTAAATTTGGTACCGACATAGCCTACATTCTGTCCCTGTCTTTATCATTTCAATTAGTATGTAATAATAATTGAAATGATAAAGAATCTTTGCTTCCGATCACTCCGACTTTTTTTTATTCCACTACAAGTTAGCCCTTGACTGCGACCTAACCCGATGTTAAGTGATGATGCAGTCTAAGATGGTAGCGGGCTAACCTGTTAAGGTAATGGCAGTTATATTAAACCCCCTAGTCGGCTTCTACACGGCATCGTACCGAAATGATTACTCGCTTGGCGGTACGTCTTTGCCGGTAGGGTGGTAACTAGCTACGGCTGAAGCCTCCCTCCAGACCAGACCAGACGTAATAAATTCCCAAATTATGCCTACCGGGAATCGAACCCGGGACCTCCCAAGTTAAGACAATAGCGCTCAACACTGCGCCAGGGAGGTCTTTAAAATATGTGCGACCGATTGTTGTTTTGGTCGTTTTCTGTAATGGTAAATGTCCTGAGTACTACTCGTATATATTGTCAATCGTTTGCGAGAGGCACAACCTTGTGCAAAATCCCTGTCCCTTGACAAACTCAATAAGGATCGGAGGTCGTTCTTCAAAATTCTCTTCTAGTGACTTTGTGAAATCTTAATTTAATCCGCGACAAAATAAGGGGAAGCTAAACAGGAAGAATTTGTAAGTGTGACGAAACAACTGTTGGGTGACGCTAGGGTGACAATCGTTCCATATTCATTGAGCTCACCATTTCAGGCCTCGAAAATAGAGTAGGAATAGACATAATGGAATAGGAGTAAGCTATAAAACTGCGATGTAGGTGTGTGTACATCTAAAGACTGAAAATGTAGACGTCTTTCCCTCTTAAAACGGAAATTTTTGCAAGCGATTAAACTAACAAGTTAATTGAGCTTGTTTTATCGCATAAACGTTATTTCTCAGTTGACACCGATAAAGCTTGAAGAGTTGCTAAGCTTAAGTGGCAATGGGCGTGGCACATAGTTCGAAGAACGGATATAGGGCGTTGGGGTAGGTGCTTTTATTTGCGAAGCGTTGGACGATCCCCCTCACGACCTCAGGCGAGTAGCTCGAAGCCGCTTGAAGCAAGCTAGCAAGACCGTGTTTTGTGGAGATCCATGCAGGAGACTTTCGTTCAGCAGTGGACGTCTATTGGTACAGACGACGCCAATGAATTTCTGTTGTTACGAAATTCCAATAAAATCTATACAATGAAAGTGATGTGGCAACCCTACACGGAAGGTCTGGCCCTCAGGACGTGACCTTGGATAAGACGTTTGTTGAATAAACAAATCTCCTTTCATAAAAGTGCGTGTTTGCGAAACGGGTTACAATTTGTAGCTTTGTCATGAGATACACAGTATAGTTTGGCAAATAAATTCCCCTTTTTCGGTACATTTATGTGTGGAAATACACCTTTCATTCCTCTTTCACAAAATAATACGCTTCTGGTTTGTACTAACTCTACGAATAATAATAGATATTGTTTTATCATCATCTTCAGTTGACAGCCGTATGTATCCACTGCAGGACATAATTAAGCCTCTTTCAGATTGTGTCAACATTACTTAACCTTGTTTAACTCTGTTCGCATCCATTTGATGCCAGCCTCTTCTTTTCTAGCACCCTCCGACAAACGTGACCAGGCTACTGCCATTTCAACATGCTAGTCTCGAGAGCTATGTCGATTACTTCGACTCTTTTGCGAATTACTTCGTTTTAGATACCGCTAATCTATAAATCAGAAAAAAAAATTTGGTATTGGACACCTAGTCAAATCAGCAAGCTTTTTATCGAACGTCAAAACGCGTATTTACCTCATTAAAATACATTGACCAAAATAAACGAACAAACAATAATTTCTAATTTGATAATTAGGTAATTATTATTAATGTAACGTAATGGTGCAAACTAGTACCACTAGTACCATTAAGGGTGCTAGCGATACAAACTAGTATTAGTACTACCCCCAATTTTACATTTTTTGAATTTACATATTTTTCCAAATTTTTCAATGTTTGTAAACAGGAAACGTGGAGTAAACATCTTTTGGAAGATCCTCTATATAATAGTTACTAAAACACTTCATTTTTGACTTAAAAAATATCCCTTTTCAGTTCATTGATCAGCGTACCTATATGAAATGTGTATGAAAGGTATCATACAGTCGTGTACATTTTGTACACTTTTTAATCGTAGCTCGTTAGGCAATGACTGGCTTTTCCCCTCAGGAATTTATCAGGCGGTTACGGTAGATTTATTTTTCGGCAATTTGCGCGTCTCCTTGGTATTTTTGCGATATATTTTTCAATTTTCGTTTCGAAATGTTTTCAGTTTAATTTGCGTTATAAGACCAAGAGTAATTTTGCCTCAGTCATTAGAGTTATCGAATATCAATCCATACCAATATTATAAACTAGATGATACCTGTGACTTCTTCCTCATGGATTCAGGTGTTTTGATTCACGCGTTCCCGGGACCTCCTTAATTTTCAAAAAGAACAAAAATGTCAGGCCTATGGCCTTCTCCGGGATGCAACCTACCTCTGCACCATCATTTCATCAAAATTGGTGGGAAAGATGGGCCGGGAAAGCGTAACAGACAGACAGACACACTTTCGCATTAATTTTATAATATTAGTATGGATCAGTATGGATATGGATGTAAAAGTAGATCTGTGTGTCTGAATTTACCACCTCAAGCTTCCCGTTTATCCCATATTGATGAAATGTGGTACGGGGATAGTTTGCATTTTGGAGAAGGTTATGGCTATGTTTCTGGAAAATCAAAGAGTTCTTACGGGATTAGAAAATGTTTTGCTCGCTTACGCGGGCATTTTCCTTCTAGTTAACAATAATTTATTGTAATTTATTATTAAGTTTTACTGTAGGTACTAGGTACGTATCAAATAGGAATATAAATATATAACGTCCCTTAGTTACAAAAAATTTTGCCGAAAAGAAACTGCTAAAAGTTTAGATCTACTCGTATGTCTAAGGCCCATATTACACTATACTATATATAGGATCCTATGTCGCACCATAGATCATCATTCTAGAAATATAGTATAGCATATTTCTAGAATGATGATCTATGGTGCGAAATAGGATCCTATATATAGTATAGTGTAATATGGGCCTAAGAGATTCCTGGAATTATTTACTTCACTCATACACAATGCTTTGTCTATTTTATTGATGAAAACCCTCTTTTTCACATAACCGCTGTTCATTTGACGGACAGACGGTCATATCATGTGAGCTGTTTTATGTAAATCTTGTATCCCCCGATGTAAATGTCTCTCTGTACATAAATAGGCTTTGAATGGAACTGATAGCGATGATTGATCGACTCAATGTGGACCCTATTGGGCCCGTTCGTACATGCCATCAATATAGTTACACCAAGGATACACACTATGCACCTTGCTGACAGCTTTTTGGAAAGTAAGGAAAAATATTTAAAAAAAGTGTGTGTGGTGCAATTCACACACGGCAGAAGTGAAACTTCAGAAAAGTAGCCTACGAGAGAATGAGATATATATAACTTGTATTCTATCTCGTTCTCTCGCAGGCTAAATCCTATTAAGAATATGTTTGTCTCTTTTAAGTGTCGCGTTTTCGTTTCATCGAATCTTCAAATCACAACGATAGGTATCCTACAGAAAAGGTATAATATTATTTCAGTAAATCCTACAATTTTTTCATAGTTTGTCTGTTTATTTGTTTAATTTACTGTCTTAAAATATTAAAATTTTCTCAGTTTCTCCTGTGTTAAATTCTGAATAGAACTTTTTGTAGGTTACCTTTTTGTTATTAAAGTGCAGTAGGTATCTAAAGTTGGCTAAGTAATTCGAATTTTTGAAGATTATTGTATTTTGAAACATCAAAAATCCACGTCCAAAAAGTTGTTTGCGTAAATCGTGCAACAAATTGAAAGGCACGTTATTGTAGAAGGGGAAATGATTCACAAAATTCATAAGTACTAATATTATAAATGCGATAGTATATCTGTTTGTATATCTGTCTGTCAGTCTGGGATGTATGGATGTATGGATGTTTGTTACTCATCACGCCCGAACGGCTGAACAGATCTGGATGAAATTTGGCACAGAGATAGATTTTAGTCTGGAATAACACATAGGCTACTTTTTATCCCGGAAAATTAAGGAGTTCCCGCGGGAACCAAAAAAATTAAAACACGCGGACGAAGTCGCGGGCATCAGCTAGAAATCTATAATTATATAATTTAATAACATTGGGATGAGAGTCAACTCGACAGCTACTTTTTTATAGTTTTTTTTTCACGTGACGCATCATCTCGGATCTTGTATGTTGGTCGTATATCAATGGTATGTGGTGTTAGTTTTGGTGTAACGGAGCACATTTTCTATTCAGGCATTCAGTGCGCGTCATTGCCTTAGGTGCGGGTTAGGCGTGATGGTGATCGATTGGCCACAGATTTCGGTGTTATGTTTTTGTAGAGGTCTTGGTTCTATGATCAATGACGGGCTCTTCCAATTGCCACATCAGCTTTGCAACTCGTGGAAGTATGTCGGTTACTCTGATTTGAATTTTAAAGTCCAAATTAAATTTAAAGTTCCCGCGGGAGCTCTTTAATTTTCCGGGATAAAAAGTAGCCTATGTGTTATTCCAGACTATAATCTATCAGATCCGTTCAGCCGTTCTGGCGTGATTGAGTAACAAACATTCATACATACATCCACACTTTCGTATTTATTATATTAGTAAAGATTTTATAAGTTGGTCGACTATTACTCTCTAATAAAGCCTATTTAGCTGTTTCCCTTTTATCTTCGTTATCAACGGATCCCTGAATCAAAAGAAATTGTTTTCCCTATTGTTGTCACCCCACACCATGGGGTGTTCATGCAATTCATCCTCACTTTACGTGTAGGAGAGATACCTACTTACGCCAAAAAATTATTTTTCAAAATTTTATTTTAACAAATTACAGCTTTCTAGCTCTAACGACCTCTGAGATAAGGCAAAACTGTAAGGTTTTCTTGTTGACTACGACATGCAATCACGCGTATTGCTGGATCGATTCAAATTCATTTTAGGGGGGCTGCCCCCCTAGCATGGGCCGAGAAAATTTTCTCCCCGAGGAAAGGATAAAAATTTTATTCCTAAATAAATAAATAAAAACGCTAAATAACGGTGGATAAATAGTCCCCAGAGTCCCCGTGAAATGTCAAACGGGGATAAACTTCTCCTCTCCCCTGTTGCCATGCTCTGAGAAGTGGATAAGTTAATTTTATCTCTTGTGAGTGGATAAAATTTTGAAGCAGTTTACCCCCAACTTAATCCCCTCCACCACACTATTTAATAAGTCAGTGCAAATAATACGACAAAACGAATAACTTCAATTAATCCAACACAAACTAGGGTCATACTGTACATACATACATATAGTTTCATTATTGTTGACTTTCGTGTTTTAGCATTATTACCCTTAATTTAGGAACGTTAAGGTACGTGACATCAAACTGTCATTTTGAGTAATATTACTTAAGTATTGCTTTCTTAGAACCTCCCAGCTATCACCTATAAAGCGCGTCTCCTCCATTCCACGAGTCATTGGCGAGGTATATTGTACCCATTTGGTACAAATGCAAGCCATAAAACCAAGAATTGAATTGAAGTATTGCTTTAAGCTTTAGCAGTATGGCCCTCACGGATTACGAGAGTCATGTCTAATGAATTCATTAATATTTTCGGCCGAATTGCAAATACCTTCCGAGGAGGCATTTGACTGATGCCTACGAGGATTCCATTTCAATATTTATAAATATTAAGGTGGTGATCGTGAATTCACCCGCGTGGGTTGAAGTTTTTTGGGAAAACTCCATTTGTTTCCGGAATAATACAATAAAAAAATACCCTCCCGACCGAATTCCGGCCACGGCGGTCTATCTCCAGAGAGATTAGCCAGATATTAAAGAGCACAAGTGGCATACATAGGCGCACTCTCTTCCTTTACTCTCATAGCCCGATAGGACAGAAAATCCGACACGACCCGAGAGAGATCAGGCGCAGGACCGAAGACTTTACGTGTTCTCCGAGGCACGGGGTTGAAACACCGCCAACTTTCTAACTCCGGGCTAGTACCTACTGAATAAAATGTATTTATTCTATGTCCGACCCCGGGACGCAAGCAAACGATTTATTTTATTTAGCACAACTTGCGTCGCCTATGATAATACTAGATAATGCCCACGACTTCGTCCGTGTGGATAAAGATTTGTCGATTCCCGCGGGATCTTCTCAATTTTCTCGGATAAAAAGTAGCCTATGTCCTTCTCCGGAATGCAACCTACCTCTTTCTTCAAAATCGGTTTAAAAGATGGGCCGTTAAAGCGTAGCAGACAGACAGACACACTTTCGAATTTATAATGCTAGTATGGATTATGTCATGACTCTACCACAGGTTCAGAAAGAAAATTCTAATGAGTTCTTGTTTGTAATATACAAACAATACATTTGAGTATGGATTTTGACTTATACTCGAAATATTACACGCTTAATGTAACAAAGAGTATGGATTTATCTTAAACTAGATGATTCCCGCGACTTCGTACGCGTGGATTAGATTTTTTGATTCCCGCGGGAACTCCTTAACTTTCCGGGATAAAAAGTAGCCTATGTCACTCTCCAGGTCCGTAATGACAAAAATCACGTAGATCCGTTGCTCCGTTGCGGCGTGACTGAAGGACAAACCAATAAACCAACAAACAAAAAAACACGCTTTCGCATTTAATTATAATATTAGTTTGATACTTGTTAAATGTTTACAGTAATCCTTGTTTAAGCCCCATTTTGTTTCCCTGTAGCCAAAAAGCGTAGGCACAAGTATACATGTAACAAACGGGGTTTATTGAATCGGAACGCCCCCATACAACTCGACGCAGTCACGTCTGTCGCGGTGTACGTTAATATGTCGTACGTGTGACGCCTGCCTAATGCCGCGCTCGCATGAAACGTGTGCGCTGCATCCAAGTTTATTCTCCTTTTGATTGTGTGGACGTGCGTGTCGTGACGTCATGCTGCGCCGCGATTTTATTTGCGCGTCCCCGAATTATTGTCGCTTTAAAAGTTTGCGAACAAATCTCGTTATACAAAACGAAGTTTAAACTGTATGTATGGAATAAAAATATTTATTTTTTTCGAATTTTTCCGCTGCATCTAGATTCTAGATGCGTTGAATAATAATCGAGTGTAACGGTTTTTACTTGCAATGTAGATTGACAAATTGATTGATTGATTCATCTATACTATACTTATGCGATTGAAATCCGAATGCGAAAGTTTGGATGGATGGATGTTTGGATGGATGTTTGTTACTCAATCACTCCAGAACGGCCGCACGGATCTGGATGAAATTTGGCATCTGTGCCAAATAGATTATTTGACGACCTCCGTGGCGCAGTGTTCGTGCGGAAGTCCCGGGTTCGATCCCCGGTAGGGTTTGGAAATTTATACTTAATTTCTGAATTTTCGTGTACGTTGCCGTGTAGAAACCGAATAGGGGTATGGCTTTAAAATAACTGCCATGCCCCTGAAAGGTTAGCCCGCTGCCATCTTAGACTGCATCATCACTTATCATCAGGTGAGATCGCTTTTGGTGAAGTGTCAAACACGGTAGTTTTATAAACCTAAATATACACACACAAAGCCCACGGGTAAAGCATATAGGTAAGATATATAGTAAGCCATATAGTAAGGCATATAGTAGCCAAACTGGCTTTACAAGATAAGGGCCAAGTTAAATAACAAGCAAGGGTTAATAATCGACACCTCCGCAGAGATTCCATAATACAGTCCACCCAGGTAACTCGACCCGTTATCCGGCTCGAAGGACCATGTTCCATTATGTCCTAGAATCCAAGATGGCCGTGATAACGTTATTATCGGCCTCGCAATAAATCACTACGCTGTCAAGCTGGCGGAGAATTCAGATTTTCGATCTGCTAAATCTCAATTTGTGTCCACGAAAACATCATGGCGTTTTTGAAGCATAATATTAAACTTTTACGTTCGGAACGTGGGTTTTATAAATCTTCGGGAGTGACTTTTTGGATCGGTATTCATAGTAGCGTGGAAAGTAAACTGGGTTGTAAAATGCATCCCAGTTATGACATAATATGAATAGTTTTTCAATATTTTAGATTGGTATTTACGAATTTATCTGCGAGATTGAGTTAAGTGATTGATTTTAAACATTTTGATTGTTTTCTTTTGCACGCTCTCACAGGCAGTAAACTGTGAACGGGTATTTTATATAATAATATTTATTATAAATGCAAAAGTCTGTCTGTCTTCTACGGTTTATCTGCTATGTTTTCACGGCCCATCTGCTCAAGCAATTTTGACGGAATTTGGACCCTAAAGAGATGGAATGCATCCCAACTTCCAAGGTCATAAGGCTGGGGTTCCGTATTTGATAAAATATTTTTTACTAGATGATTCCCGCGACTTCGTACGCGTGGATTAGGTTTTTGATTCCCGCGGGAACTCTTTAATTTTCCGGGATAAAAAGTAGCCTATGTCCTTCCCCGGGATACAACCTACACCTGTACCAAACTTTATCAAAATCGATTGAACAGATGAGCCGTGAAAGCGTAGCAGACAGACAGACAGACAGACAGACAGACGGACGGACAGACAGACACACTTTCGCATTTATAATATTAGTATGGAAGTATGGATATGGAAGTATGGATAGTATGTCGGGTATGTCACACTCTCTTTAACGTTTCTGTGGTGGTGTCGTGTGGTGCGGGTTGTTACGTTCCCTCAAATATGGTTGAGCGAAGCAATGGCTGGATCATGCGTCATGCTCGTGAACGGGTGCCACCGTCGGAAATGGGCTGCCTCTGTCTGCCAGTCTTGGCGTGTATTGAGTATTGTAGGTATGCTCGTGAAAAAAGCTTACTATACAATCGAAGATTACGTAAATGATAAAAAAAAAACAGCGTGGATTTGATTCGCTCCAGCTATGCGTGGGACTGCAGTTACTTGTATCATTATGATGATTGTAAGTTTTTATGGAAAAGAGCAACCACCGAGTTTCTTGCTGGCTCTTCTCGGTAGGAATGGCATTCCGAACCAGCGGTAGATTCATATTATAACGATTCAAAAGCGCTTGTAAAAGCTTATTTGAATAAAAAACATTTTGAATTTTGAATTTTGAATTTTGAATTATGGATGTGATACTTATAATATGTTTGCTAAATTATATCGTTTGTTTATTGTGGTGCCGATTTGGGTTATGAATGACTGTTATACTCCTACATGAGATCGCAGTCAAATAAAAAATACGTTATTGGACCAACCAGTACCCAAACCCAGAACGTCATGATCCGCAGCTGACCACTAAATCAACGAGAATATCATTAAAGACAAGTCTTCGGGAAATGAAAAGACGCGTTTCCCAAACTTACAGGAATATTTAACTACTTCACATAGGTACCAGAGTAGGGGAAGTGACTTGAAAGTCACAATAAATTTCCACCAAACAGTACCCAGTCCCAGTTAATCAACATCTCTAAATGTTAACTCAAGAGTTGTGGAACTTAATTAGTAAGTTCTGAGCACGAAGCGGTACTTCCAACTTGTAAGCGTAGGCTCGCAAGCGTGGAGTAGGTTTAACCTTAATGTATGACAAGATCAATAGACGAATTCCGTCTATCCATACATAATAATTAAATGTAATTATGAAACTAGATGTTACCTGCTGTTTTTTTAACGATAAGAAGTCTGGGGTGCAATTTACGAAATTTCATCAAAATCGGTTGAAAAGATGAACCGTAAAAGCTTAGTAGACAGATAATGTCCTCCCGAAAGAATTTCGGTCACGGCGGCCTATCTCCAGAGAGATTAGCCATCTGCGCGGGTGATATTATAGTGCACAAGTGTATGCGCATACACAGGTGCACTCTCTGTTCCTTTACTCTCATAGCTCGATGGGACGGAAAATCCGACAAGACCGGAGAGAGATCAGGCGCTGGACCGACGGCTTTACGTGCTCTCCGAGGCACGGGGGTGAAACACCGCCAACTTCCTAACTTCGGGCTAGTGCTGAGAATTTTTGCCAGAAAAACCCAACACTTGTTACGGCCCGACCCGGGACTCGAACCCGGGACCTCGTCGGCCGCAGTCGACTAGACCAACGAGGCAGTTAGTAGTTAGTAGACAGATAAATAGACTTTCACACACAAAAGCCACACTTTCCGTATTTTTATATCAGTACTAGCTGATGCCCGCGACTACGTCCGCCTGAGTAAGAGGCCATGGCTGAGCCAGAGACTGATGGTGAAAAAAGACTAAATCACCTTAGATTTTAGCTGGTAAAACAGTAGACAGTATGAGGTAGACGCCAGACGATCGTCTGACATTATAGTCAATATCAAGACAAAAAGATCACCATGACCTAAAATTACCAATATCAACATCTAAAATGCATTATAACAGTACGTATGTGAGTGCAATACGGGTATTTAATAATTTACCTTTGGAAATAAAAGCGCTTCAAAACCTTAATAAATATAGAAGAATCCTTAAATTATGGCTCATTAACATGACATTCGTGACAAAACTAAGGACTTTACAAATTTAAAAATTAACTTGCTCAAATAATTTTGACATATTATAATTATAACCATATTCTGTTTTTACTAATTAAGGCCCACTTGCGTAACGTTTGATTTAAATATCTCCTAAATAAAATTAGTTAAATGTATTTAATTGTGTAAACATGTTTATCCTAATCGCATTTATGATCGTCTTGCACGAGGCTCTTTTGGATGTCATTTAACTAAATCGGTTTAGCGAGTCGGTAAAGCAGTAATTGCGTTCCATTTCATACCATTTGTGATGGATTGACAGGAAATTGTGTTTGCATTACAACTACGCATGAAATGAAACGTAATTTTTTTTCAAAACGCAATTCAAACTTCAAAGTCCAAAACATCCCAATGACTTTGGAACAGCCATAATAAAATTAATTTAGTAAATATTGGCTTAAAATAATCTGAATTGGATTTAACGCAACAAAGCAGGTGTCGGGGGACCCAATTTTAGTAAAGCGAGGAACAAATAAAGTAATGTTTAGGACGATAGAACTAATAATTCTTCCATCATAGAATGTAAAAAAGCTGATGCAATAAAACAAGCAGACGAACAAAAAAGAAATATTATTATTTATTTTGTTTTCAATTAACTTCAATCTCTCTTTTTTTTTAACCCTTTAATTTTCTTGGATATCAAGTGTCCTATGTTTATGCCTAGGATGTAAGCTATCTCTGCAAATTTTCATGAAGATCGGTACATAGGTTGATTGTAGGACATCCACACGCCGCAGTCTTGTGTCACGGATGCAGCGGCTCCCTGCGACTCGGCCCATCTACCTAGGGGGGTCGTGGCTAGCGCTACACTTTCCCGTGCTTTCTTCAAACTCAAACTCGTTTATTTCATGCGGGATATACTTCTGTATGACTTTTATGATGCGTTTTATTTTACAGTTGTCCCATATATTTGAATCATGTGCTGATCCGTGCTATCTAGCCACAACAATTAGAACTGATACGTAGGTTAGCAGCAGCTACACACTGAGTATTATAGAAAAGTAGCCTTTTCTATTTCTACCGATCTCTGCATCCTGGCGAAAATATTCTCACAGTCTTCTGGAAAACTGTTGAACAGATCAGTTCGTGCTAGGAGTTGTCGAGGTCTACTTATAATAATATTCTATGATTTCTTCGTTGTCGTCAGAATGTAGTTCGAAAAAATCCATTGTGTGCTCAATAATATTCGTCAAATTGGTCCACTCTTTACGTTTTACAGAGAAATACATTTTTTTATACTTCTACCATACCTTTACTACTGTTTTAATCATACTTTTGCGGGTCTAAAGTCAGTCTTCATGCCCTAGGGCCGTAATCTAGTCGATCGATCGCCCAACTAGTTGACCAACCCCATACTGTAAATATGCACAACAGAGTCTAGGCTCCAGACTGGTCGACCAAACGACCGTACCATTTGACATAAAAGTTTTTAAACCAAGGAGTATGTATACCTGCATAAACACTGGCAGCATGAAAAGCAAAAAGTTTGAATATCAAAGCAGCGGCGCCAAATGTGACTCTATCGAACGTGAACATTCACTTTTAATTTGTCTTTTCTTTTTATTATTTACTAGACCTATGTATCCTACTTACTATGATTTGCAATAAATATCTAACCGTTACAGTTTGTTTTACTGTTATGGTAGAAGTATAAAGTAGAGTATACACCACCGGGATAAAGCAGTTTTTTTCTTGGGCGCTTGAATCCCTCACTGCACTCAGGACTCAATCTTAATTCCCTCCCTTTGGTCGGGAATTAACTTATAACACCCTCGCTGCGCTCGGGAGTTAAATTTGGAGTCCTTCGTTACGTTCAGGATTCTATGTAGCGCCCGTGACATAAAACAGTGCTTTATCCCCTTGGTGTATAATCTACTATTATTTGTTATTAAATTCATAACACAACTGACAGCAATGACAACAGCTTAAATACGTTTAGCGCCGTTAAATAGCCATTCTGGGATGTTTAAATTTGACAGTTCGCTAATTGTACTTAGCAGAAAAATTTACGTTGTGCAAGACGCTAATTGTATTTAACCGTATAAATGCGTTTAGGACGATTTTAAATACGATTTAAGGATGTTACGCAAGCGGGCCTAAATCTATTAAATTAATATAATTTAATACTAATTTTGTCGGAATCAAATGTTATAAAATTGACTTTATGTTATATTTAAGCATAATTTTATATCGTATGCCTGTTAGAGGTAGACTGCTCCTACTATGTAAAATTATTTTAAGATCTTCAACTATGTAACAGTCAAACGATTTAATAAATGAAATGAAATGAAATGAAATCCCCGAGCCCACTAGTTCCCATGGGAATCAAAAAAACTTATTCCACGCAGACGAAGTCGCAGGCATCAGCTAGTCCTGTATAAAATGGTGTGAATTAAGAAGGAAGAAGCAGCTCAGAGGACCTTCCTCAAGCCATTAGCGGGAGTCCAATCAATTTGTCAGAGCCATCAGTACGTGGGTGTCAATTCGTCGCACGTCATTCGACGCCGCGCCCGAAACAGCCGCGCGATAAAAGCGACCCGCATCCGCTTCCGGTACCAACCGCCGCACAAGACGCGGCAAAGAGCGAGGAATTAAATAGACACGTTACTTAATGCTGCACTCAGAGTCGCTTAATCATTACTTAAGATTGAAAGGGTCCGTAAGAGAACCAGGGTCACTGACATAGCCCAAACCATTAGCAAGCTGAAGTGGCAGTGGGCAGGCCATACCTGTCGAAGGAGTGATGGCCGCTGGAGCCGGAAAGTCATAGAGTGGAGACCGCGTATAAGTAAGCGTAGTGTGGGGCGCCCTCCAGCACGATGGACCGACGATATTAAGAGGGTGGCGGGAAGTGGCTGGATGAGGAAGGCTGAGGACCGGGTGTGGTGGCGTTCTCTGGGAAAGGCCTATGTTCAGCAGTGGACGTCCGCAGGCTGAGATGATGATGATGATGATGAAGCGTCTCCAAGTAGTTATATGCAAAGAATACAATACTACATGAGGACTTCATCCGCGTGTTTTTTGATTCCCACGGGTACGTTTTATTAAAGTGACAACTTCTTTAGCCGCGTTGAGCACTTTTTGGTAGGGGGAAACTTGTGGATTCGCGTCACCGACATGCTAGCGTTGTTACGAAGACAAAAGGTCTTAAATATAAATATACTACATTCGTAATTAAACTTTAATACCTTAGTTTAAAAGTTTATATTTTAATTTTTTTTTAATTATTTTAAATATTCCTTTTTACTTATATCGGCAGTCCCTGTGACTACCAATTCTTTTTTTCTTAGTAACTTAATTTTTTTTAAAATTCTGACCTGAAATGTAGCGTAAATACTTATGTGATAATTCAGATAAGCTCTTGTCTTAAAAGCCAAATTTTGTCAATCGTTGTCAACTACTTCATAGTAACACATAAAAACTTAGAAACTAACATAAAAACATCCAACTTTCACATTTATGGAATTAATAGGATTTTTATAATAACAATTAGAACTAACCGCCACACTTAAAGTAGCATAATCTTGACCTAAAGAATCAATCAAAAAAAATCTACACTAAGAAGATCCTTAAGTAATGATTAAGTGACTCTGAGTGAGGCATTAAGTGTAGAACAGCTTAAAAAACTAATAAGGTATTAACCGCCATTGAAATTAGTTCATTATAATACTGTTGTCTGCAGAACATAGTTATTACTTAATCCATATTAGAATTACAGATTACAGTGCGAGGTACCATACTACCATCGCTTAAATCAATATTGTGTTAATATTGTTGACGTTTGTGCTTTAGAATTACAATCCTTATTTTAAGGACGTACGTGATATAAATCTGTCATTTTAAAATTAAAAACCGGCCAAGTGCGAGTCGGACTCGCGCACCGAGGGTTCCGTACAAACCTATAGTAAGTTTTACGATTTATGACGTATTAAAAACAAGACGAAATGAACCGCAAAACTAACTTTGTTTGTAGAGGTTTATTGTTAATATCAAAAAATTACGTTTGTTGTATGGGAGCCCCCCTTTAATATTTACTTTATTGATATTTAATTATTTATTTTGAAAGGTAATATACAAGTTAATATTCTGTGAAAATTTGAACAGTCTACCTGTTACCGTTTTTAATATTGAGCAAAAAAATACGAAAATAACACGTTTATTGTATGGGGGCCCCCTTAATATATATATTTTTTTAATTTTTAGTATTTGTTGTTATAGCGGCAACGGAAATACATCATTTGTGAAAATTTCAGCTTTCTAGCTATCACGGTTTATGAGATACAGCCTGGAGACAGACAGACAGACAGACAGACAGACAGACAGCGGAGTCTTAGTAATAGGGTCCCGTTTTTACCCTTTGGGTACGGAACCCTAAAAACGAGTGTGCTTTAGACCACACGACTGAAGTAAAACTTAGTAACTGGCTGGCTATGAGTGAAAGAGAGAAAGAAAATGTGTGCTCGCACCTCTCTCTCTTGCCCCTACAGTAATATACGAAACGTAACTCTCTCTCTTTATATTTTCACTGACTTATTATAATACTAGCTGATACCCGCGACTTCGTCCGCGTGGTTTAAGTTTTTTATTTATTCCCGCGGGAACTCCTTAACTTTCTGGGATAAAAAGATGTCACTCTCCAGGTTCTCAACTATACCCATGCCAAAAATCACGTCGATCCGTTGTTCCGTAGCGGCGTGATTGAAGGACAAACCTACAAACCAACAAACCAATTAACCAACAAACAAACACACTTTCGCATTTATAATATTAAGTATGATCTCCCTCTCAACTTCCGTTCGCACTTTTCGTAACGCTCTCGTCACGCATTCACCAGCTTCCTCCCCAAGTCAAGCAAGCAACTTCAATACTGCTTCATGCGATGGTAGTAAACCCCTTGAAAAGAAAAAGGAAAGAGTCTTATTGAGGCGGATTCGAAGCCCAATACAATATTCAGTGGATCGCATTATGCAATGGGGTCCTAAGTCACAAAATCAATATGGCCGATGTTGTAAGCGAGGTTTTTGTTGGCTTCGTCATAAATATTTCACTAGATGTTGATTTCTAAAGGTGTTGTGACGGAAAACAAGTTAATTCATTTTGTTAGACTGCTATTCTGCTCGGCTTGTGTATTTTAATTGAAAAAAAAATGCTATCTTTTTTATTGGTACTAGCTGATGTCCACGCTTTTTCCCGCGTGGAATAAGTTTTTTTTAATTTTTATAGGAACTCCTTATTCTTCCGGGAAAAAGTATCCTATGTCACTCTCCGGGTCCTCAACTATACCCATGCAAAAAATCACTTCGATCCGTTGCTCTGTTGCGGCGTGATTGAAGGACAAACCTACAAACCAATCAACAAACACACTTTCGCATTTCTAATATTTGTAAGTATTTCAATGAATTTAATTTAGCAAACTCTGTTTAATTTAATTTAGAGCCTACCTGTTTAACAAACTTCCAGTGAAATATCGCATCAAAATAGACCGGCTGTAAAATGGCCCGTTTCAGCCAATTAACATGAAAGACACGAGCTTCCAACTTCCCTAAAGTTCTACCCCCACTACAGAGACAAAAAAATTTTTGCTGTATTTCGTTAAAACTTGTCCACCTAAACATTTTTTATTATTATTATAATTTTTTTTTTAATTTTTTTTTTTAATTATTTTTTATTATGACATACCTAATTTTACTTTTTTGGGGTTTATGTTTTTTGTAAAACAATACAAAACTCCAAAAAAGAAAAAAATAGCTTAGAAACATATTTTCACATAATCGAAAAAATATAGATATTTAAACTTAAATAAAACCAAGGGCAATCGTTCTACAGCTTCGGTGTAATAATAAAAAATGTTTAGGTTGACAAGTTCTAGCGAAATACAGTAAAAATTTTTTTTGACCGGCACTTTTTACTTTTGGACCAAAATGGATGATATCCTTTCCCTAGATTTTAGCCGGATCAACAGTAGACAGTATGAGGTATCACGCCAGACGATCGTCTGACATTATGGTCCCGTCCCCGAGCCCTCAGTCCTCTAGAGCCGATCGACCTCTGACAGGCCTCCATAAATTTACATCGCAGGCCCCGGAGTGACTGAAGGCAGCCTGATTTCCCCTGTGACGTCACACTACATTCAGATTCCTTAAATGAAGTACAGCTTCTTAGATTTGGTGTATTTTTGGGTCAAGGTTTCTTACAAAAATAAGTTAAATGTGTGTTTTTCTGTTGTTTTTTAGAGTTCCGTACCCAAAAGGAAAAAAGGAACCCTTACAGAATCACTTGGGTGCCCGACATTAGGTATTAAAACTCAACATTTTAGGAATAGTCAACGTAGGCGAACTAAACGGTCTGTCTGTCTGTCTGTAAACGCGTGGAGATATCAAGTTGAAATTATTATCAAATACTTAGGTCTACGGTCCCTTAGAGCTGTAAAAAAATCAATCTTGTACGTCAACGCAATCTAAATACACGGCTGTTTATGCCGCATTATTCGCATATTTTGACACTCGCTAATAAATCAAAACTGATAGGGTACTTCCCGTTGACCTAGAGTCTCATGAAATTTGCCAAGAAGCAAGGTTTCACAACACAATTATAGGAAAATATCCGAAAATCGTTAATTAAGATTCCGGTCTCGTTTGGTGTCGAATTGTATATTAGGTGCTACTAGTTTAGCAATCCAGTTATTTCACAGTTGAATATGTGTTGTTATAGCATCTTTCTTGTTATTTACTAAAAAATAATTTACATTGAGTGGTGGTACGGAACCCTTTGTACGCGAGTCTGACTCGCATTTGACCGGTTTTTTAAATGTAATACAAAAACGCAGCAATTCCTAAAGAATATTTCTTTTCTCTAGAGTCTAGACTGCCAACCATTTGCTCGAGTGTCGACTTGGTGGTTAAAAGAATTAACTTTGAAACTTTTTCAAATTAAATATTTAATGCATTTTCATTTGTCCCGAGTTGGTACACTTTAATTCGTATAATTAAAAGGACTCTTTTAGTTCAACGTTTGTATTGCTATAATACTTATTTAAACCAGAAATTTTTGAAATATTATAACAAACTAGACGATGCCCGCGACTTCGTCCGCGTGGATTAAGTTTTTTTGATTCCCGCGGGAACTCGTTAATTTTTTGGGATATACCAAATTTCGTCAAAATCGGTTGAACCGATGGGCATTGAAAGCGTAGTAGACAGACAGACAGACACACTTTCGTATTTATAATATTTGTTTGGACTAGATGATGCCCGCGACTTGGTCCGTGTGGATTTTTTTGTAGCCTGAAAAGTAGCCTATTTCCTATCCCGGGATACAACCTATATTATGTCTGTACCAAACCTCAAAATTGGTTGAAAAGATAGGCCGTTGAAGCGTAGCAGACAGACAGACAGATAATATACATAGAGAGACAGACAGACATACTTTCGCATTAATTATATTAGTATGGATATTTAAGAAGCCGGTGCAAGTAGGTACGACATAAATCCCAAATCCATATTAAATTTACCTGCTAGCAACAAAAAGGAAAAGAAAGGCAACATTAGCATGATACAGATAAAAAGAGAAGTTTATACGACGACATGTGCTTTCCCTGCGAGGAGTTTAAATGTAGGGTATTAAAAAGAAATCCACTGTGTAAGGAAGTGCCGCGTCTTACTTCCAACTAGTGATGTCCCACAATATAAGTAAAATTATGTTACTCATTTATTTCATTTCATAGCATTGCCAGACCTAAAACAGCGTAAACATTAGTCTATTTTTGCACCATCTAAAGATTTTTTGTTGCAAAGAGGATTTTTTATTGGATGTTAAAATTGTATAAAAATCAACTCAGGTTAAGAATAAGCTTTGTGTAACTTTACAAAATTTGTACTTTATTGCTAGGTTAAACGTTATTCGGAGTTGGTGAAATCGGCACTTAAAGTCACACAGACTAATATTATATTATAGTACGTATGACCTAAAATCTTATAGTGTACATAATAGCTTAAACAATTTTAATTCCGTATTTCGTACCGTAATTTACTGATTTGCTAGATAAGAAAGTTTTTGTGACTTTGAATTGACGTTCTTATAGTGTAACTTGTACCAATTGTGAAATTTTCAAAATTCAAAATTCAAAGTTTTTTATTCAAATAAACTTTTACAAGTGCTTTTGAATCGTCGAGTGAATCTACCACTGGAATGGATTTGAATAAACCTATTTTGCTATTTTGACTTTTGACTTTTTGACTTTGATTCATCAAACTTTTATCTACATAATCCCCTCACTACCACGAAGACGATGAAGAGCTGCGGATATAATGTAGTGCTTTCAAACATTGGGGCGAAGTTTGCCTACAGCGCGGCGGACAAATGACAACGGGCTCGAGGCGGGAGGCTGCGATATTAGAAGCCTTTAAGATGGGAAAAATAGCAACTTTTGCTCGCTAGTTTCGTGCGACTTGTGTGACCTAAGTTTCAGGAGTATGGGATATGGTAATCGCTTGGTACTTGGCATATATGTATACTAGACTACTTAGTTTTCACGAGCGGTGTTTCAACGAAACAATCTTTTTAAGGATGTCCTTGGTTAAGTATTGATAGATTCACTTTTTTTTTCTCCACTACAAGTTAGACCTTGACTGTGATCTCACCTGATGGTAAGTGATGATGCAGTCTAAGATGGTAGCGGGCTAACCTGTTAGGGGCATGGCAGTTATATTAAACCCATATACCCCTACTCGGTTTCTACACGGCATCGTATCGGAACGCTAAATCGCTTGGCGGCACGTCTTTGCCGTGGTTGCTTGACTTGATTTGGTTGGTTTGTTTAGTTGACTTGAAGTGGTTTGTGAAGTCTGCCAATCCACTCTTGGCCAGCGTGGACGTTATAACAGTAAGCTTGGACTATGGAAATAACCCTTCTCAGTCCTAGAGGAGACTCGTGTTCAGTAGTGAGCCGCCATTGGATTGAAGTGAAGTGATATTCACTTCAAGATTCGAAATAAAAATCTATCTATTCTAAGGGGTGATGAGTCGATAATTAACGTAAGATCCGATTGTTTGAACAGACATAAGAATGGTAGTTCGATAGATCAGTTTTTGAACGGCAGCATAAAGAATCGCTTTTATACAGATTTACAAGAAGAACTTCATTCATTGTTTTCTCCACATAGCTAAACTTCAAACTCTTGAACAGAAAAAATATAATTACCTAAAAAATCAGCTAATAAGAAACAAATATACTTAACTATTAATTGAAAAAAGCTGATATGCCAATTCTATACCTAATATTAGCAGCTTACAAGACGTATTTCGTTATATTTTTTTAGAAAATTCAATATTTTTGACTCGCTATCGATTGTCACAGTCTTGCACGAGCGAAGCTCACCCGCGCAGCCGTAAGGAAGAATAAGTGACGACATTTGAACAAAACGAAAAACATTGTGAATTATTTGCTTGACGAAGAAACGGATCTAGATTTATGGAAATATCAAGAAAGACCAACCAACTCCGATCTTGAATAAGGAATGTTGAATTTCCTTGAAAATTAAACCAAGACACCAAATTTCTTTATAAGAGTTATTTTAAAATTCTTAATAGCATGTTTTAAAAGATGAAGGATTTAAAAAATATGAGAAAGTTGAAGTTCACAATCCTTCCAATGAAATGCGAGTCGCTACTGGATTCAAATAAGAAAAAAAAAAACAAAAAATTAAATTATAATTAATTAATTAATTATAATCCCTTTTATTTAAATTTAATGTTATTATTTAATAAATCAAAAATAATAGCAATTTACTTCCTCATTTCTGATTCAAACTGGCAAGGAACAGAATACCCTTCCGACTGCCGTTATCCCATTTATTATTATTACTAGCTGATGCCCGCGACTTCGTCCGCGTAGATTGAGGTTTTTTGGTTCCCGCGGGATCTCTTCAATTTTCCGGGATAAAAAGTAGCCTATGTGCTATTCCAGACTATAATCTATCTCTGTGCCAAATTTCATCCAGATCCGTTCAGCCGTTGGAGCGTGATTGAGTAACAAACATCCATACATCCATACATCCATCCAAACTTTCGCATTTATAATATTTATTTGATTATTATTTGCACCCTGTAGTGTCCCAATGTTGGGCAAAGGCCTCCCTTTCCTCCTTCCATTTATCTCGGTCCATAGATGTTTGGGGCCAGTCCTCCATAAAGGCATCTCCGTTTATACACTGTAGTCTGTGGCATCGAGTTCGTCGCGCCAGCGGCGCCTCGGCCTTCCTCGACGTTATCCCATCCGCTTTTAAAGTATTGGTAACTTCAAAACTTCAAATCAAGAATGAATAAGCATCTTCATGACAGTGCGCTCTACCTTAAGCTGCATCACCACTTACCAGCAAGTTTGATAGCAGTCAAGCGCTTAAATTAAAAAATAATAAAATTTTATATAGGTATGGAAATAAAATTTTCTCTTTGCCTTTGACTCGATGAGGAAGTCAACGAAACTTGGCAGTTGCTCTTGATAAAGTAACATAAATTATGAAAAGTACCTACGTTTTCAACAGGCATGTATTGTAGATATAGACGGGATAAAAGTGGCGGCAGGCGTCCGACACCGGCTTACGATTGTGTAGGGCTTCGGCGAGACAGGGCTAATTGTCCCTTGCCATTCGTCTGGAGGTCGTATCATGCGTGACGAGATCGACATAGCTCATAAAAATAGGACTTTTCGAATGTTGTTTTTTTATATCCAATTCTTGACTGCTGGTAGTAAGAGATGAAGCAGTCTAAGACGGTGGCGGTTGAACCTGTTAGGGGTAGTGAGGGGTATGGCAGTTTTGATATACCCACAGATCAGAGGGGATATACCCCTAATCAGTTTCTAGTTTTCTACGCAGCATTGTACCGGAACATTAAATCGCATGACGGCACGTTTTTACCAGCAGGATGGTAAATACTGGCAAAACTGGCCACGGCCATGGCATCTTACCAGACCAAAGGAAATTCAGAAATTATTAATTCCCAAATTGACCCTGTAGAAGAAGAGAGGGTCTCTTCTTCTACAGGGTCAATACAGCTGATGATTGATGTTGCTTTTTTTAGAGTTAATTGGGTATTAAATTTGACAACAAGTCAAATGAGCAACTTTTTTTCAAACGTCAAAACGTGCGCTTAGTGTAAGGATGTACCTAAGTACGAAATACTGAACAGTGACATCATCAAAATTTGATGCACTTTGTTACTTCTATCGATAGTTAAAAATGGTTTTCGAACATTAAACTAACAGGGGACGTGGATATTACTTTTGGGAGGACCTCTATGTAATACTTAATCACTAAAAAATAATTTATTTGAAGAGTCAAATCAATCAACCAAATATTCATTTATTCAATTTAGGTACACTGTAGGTACACTTATTGACGTCAATTACTTACTTATAAAACATGCTGGTGATAATTACTTACGGTATCTTAAAAATAAAGCTACGAGGGTTCCAAACGCGCCCTGGTCTGAGAAGAGCCCATAACAAATTCAGCTGGGTTTTTTTTTATTATCACCATCTCACAATAATCATCTTAACTAAGGAACTATCAGATCCATTAGAGCAAATTAATGCCAAGCTTCCTTGTCATTTAAGTAATCCTTCACATGGTAATAAGATTTTTCAATGAGTTTACGTTCACATAAACTTGTTGCCAAATAACCCTTTCTGGCGCCATTTATAATAATTTGGAATAGAGGCAAGCTAAGTTTATCAATAACGATACTTTAAAGTGAAATACTGTAAAGCTACTGTCAGTAAGTAAGCAAACAGCCCAATGAGCCGTCTAAACAAGGAACTGGGAACATCACTGATCATGAAAAACTAATGAAAAGTTTATACACTTAGATTATACGTTCGTACAAAAATACCCTCACTTCACACACACACACACACACACACACACACACACACACACACACACACATACACACACACATACACACACATTCACACGCACGTACACATGCACACTCACGCTTATAATTAGTTGTTTGCTATTTTGTAAATTCATATAATTAATGTAGTTTCTGTTTCTATTATATTATATACAATTACTGGGAAGAGACTGACCCCCAAGATACGGGCTCTCCTAGTTTGGGGGTCCAGGGTAATTTAAGAAAAATTGTGCTATTTATTTTGGTACAAATAAAGATTTTATTTATTTATTTATTTATTTATCAAAAAGTTTTCTAAGTCCCAGTACATTATTTAGTTGTATTCCCAAAACGATTTCATTTATATAACAATCTTGCTACCGGGCTGGAATCTAAGTTTGCAATGCACTCCGCCCCTCTACCTTCAATTTAAGTAATACAATAGACTCTACAGAACTTGTATCAATACTTTATTCCTTTCTCATTGTTTGCACTCCCTTTTCAGTTTTTTAATACTTTTAGGAACAATTCCTATAGAGTATGGTGGAGCGGTATAGCGTAGAAAGTGCCATTTTCCAAGCATTATGATGCCTTGTAATAAAATGTCCGCACAAACGTCCGTATTGGAGTGGAACGACGTTTTGTCCAACCAACTTGTGTGCGCACTCCACACTAAATATTATATATATTTATTCCGCCATATATATTTTTTCCGTTACTACTTATACCTACTAAAATTACAATCTAGCCTAACAATTTCAATCTGTCCGCCATGTAAAAAAAGTATTTTCATCCCATGTATTCGAAAAGGACGACTTGGTTCGCCTTTATGTGCGCCCAAAGGTGGTGTTTTCTATAAGAAACTTTTAGCGGGCAGTAATGAGTTTTTAATCCTCTTTATACTCGTAAGTGCGCCGCAATTATCTTTGCCGCGCACTTATTGAATTTGGAACATCTTAGTGTTCAGCGCTAACGCAAATTGACGACCTCCGTGGCGCAGTGTTGAGCGCTGCTGTCTTTTAACGTGCGGAGGTCCCGCGTTCGATCCCCGGCAGGGTCAATTTAGGAATTTATAATTTCTGAATTTTAAGTAATGAAAGGGCTAACTAGTAAGGGTAGTGGATATATATAAAAAAAAAAAAAAAAAAAAAAAAATTAATAAATATTATTATAAAGGCGAAAGTTTGGATGGATGTATGGATGTATGGATGTTTGTTACTCAATTACGCCCGAACGGCTGAACGGATCTGGATAAAATTTGGCACAGAGATAGATTATAGTCTGGAAATAGCACATATGCTTTTTATCCCGGGAAATTAAAGACTTCCCGCGGGAACCAAATTTTCTCATACAGGGTGATGAAAAGTAGAGTGTATCACTCGGGCGCAAATATATTTTTGGCTCGGGCGACGTACTTTGAATCCTTCGCTACGTTCAGGATTTTAATAAAGAATCCCTCGCTACGCTCAGGATTCTACTCTAGAATCCCTCACTTCGCTCTGGATTCAAAAAAGCGCCCTCGCCGTAAAAATATAATTTTGCTCCCTAATAATACAATCTACTATTGTACTTTGCTTTAGCTCTAACGTCATAGTTTGATTGCTTTACACCTTGATGATTGCAGTCACCTCTAAATTGCTGAATCTCTCTCACTTTTAGCTAGTTAGCATGTGTAATAAACGTTAGTACCACGATAAATACGATAATTTCAAGATAATTCGAACCACTTGCATTGGTTGGGGTCGGCGTACGGGACAGGTCATGGAAGTAAGAGTCCTAAAATATAATATAAAAGAAAGAAAGAAAAAACGTTTATCAGGAACCACAGTACAATAAGTTGTAGACAGTATTAGTATAATGCATAGTTTCAGCAAAAACCATGAATTCTGCCAATCATAACCATTCAGACTGTAATGTTTCACTATGATGCTTAATCATTGAATCCAATTTTATTTTATTGCGAGATAGGCTTGCGCTTGACGATAAACATGCTTAATGCAAAACAATGATGAGGTCTAGGTGCAAACGCGCTTGCCTAGAAAATGCCTATTCACTCTTGCCTTGAAGGTACCTAAGTTATACGTGGCAGGAGACACATGCGCTAGGAGGATGTTCCACACCTTAGCGGTTCGTATCAGAAACGTCGAGCAAAGACGAGCAAAAAAATTTCGTAATAAATATTAAGTACCTATCAAATACAACAAAGGTGACCGCCAATATTGCGGTTAACTGACCTCTATCTGATCACCGACGGAAGTGGGCAATATAATTCAAAATTTTCGCCACACGACATAAGCAGCCACTAAATCGCTTCATAGTCAACACTTTATATTCAGAAGCGATACCAGCTTATCGATTAACGATATGAAACGCAGTCGGCACATACTGTCGCTGTCACTGCGTCATTATTGCAAAACCATACTCGGTTTGCGCTTAACAAAACATCCCTATCAAATAGAACACGCAAACCGCATCTCTATACCAACGGAATAGAGTTGAAAATTAATGAGTTATCTAAGCTTTAGCCGCTGCACTAGTGATGTAACGATAGTCAATAGAGGCGGCTTAGTGGGCATCGATAACTTTGTGTTTTGCTTATATTTATGCCGTGCAGTTGGCTCCGGTACACCTGTTTGTGTGTGTGCGTTGTTAAACCGAGCTGTTGAAATTAATCTTGTCGATTGTTGAACAGAGCTTGGAGAGACTTGCCTTTGTTTTGTTGTTGTTGTTGAGCACTGCGGAAGGCCGTGTTTTTTTAGGCATGCATGATGATATTTCTATGTTTGTGTGATTTTCATGATTTTACATTTTTGACTAATTCTATGGAAATCGAGCATATAATATTTTAAATAACGAAAACAATGATCATGATAAAACAAAATTAAGACTAATAAATAATAATAAGATCTAGGCATCATCGTTTAATTCATCGTTATTAAAATATTTTTTAGGAAAAGGGGTAGGGAAAAGTCACACACAATTTCATGTTTTTTTTGGTATTGCGGTGCATTCATTAATTATTTATATTAATAAACAAATATTGTTACAATTCTAAATTACATTTATTTACAGAATAATAATTATTATCTTCATCGATAAAATAAATATTTCACAGATGCACAGTCATCACTAGTCTCCAAAATCATGTCAAATCATAGCGGATTTTTTATCTGTAGATAATAATTTATTATCTAATTAAGTATGCAAAGCTCATACGAAGAACATAAAGCATGTTTTGTTTCATTTGTTTAAGGTGAGTGAAGTTACGTGGTAAGCCGACCCAACACGTTGCTACGAATGATCTTCTAGTAGTATGTATTATACCCAAGGTATGTAAACTTATATACTACTAAAATAATCTTTTATTAATTTACTTCACTAGCCCACTACTTTTTTTAAAAATATTTATTTGAACTACTAACAGAATTACATGTAGAAGATGTACAAAAGGTTAAATGACTTCATATGCACAAGCAATTATTCAACTTACAGGTAGTTACAGCATGCAATTTAGAAAAGTCCTACATTCACATCCAAAGTCGAATTTGACTTCGGCCGAGTAGATTCAAATCCCGCAGGAACGCTTTTATAATGCGACTATCACGACACGACACGACACGTTTGCGACACGTTTTGTCGTGTCAGGAAGATCGGTGCACCTCCACTCGTCTACCACACGCGGGCGTTTGTGCCGATGTTTTATCCTGATAGTAGTGTTTTTACCTTTAAAGACTTGTAGAGTCACACTAAATTATTCATACGAAAAATAGCGTCAATCCGTTGCCCCATTGCGGTGTATTCAATTCAGGAGTATTCTGGTGAACTTCATGGCTTCGGCCATGGCTAGTTACCTCCCTACTAGCAGAGACGTGCCGCCAACAGATTTGGAGTATGGGTTTAATTAATATACCTGCAATACTTACCCGGTACCTTCATAGACTCAACCTCTCTTACCAATAGGTGAGATTTAATATTCCTATTGGAAGTTCAAAAGTGTACCTTATTCGAATAAATAAACATTTCATTGAATTGAAGTGACCAAGGGCTTAATTATATCAACGAACAGGATTGTAAAAAGCCTAATGCTATTACATAACCTACTGGCAGTAGCTCGGCCGCGCATCCCCGGTTACCAGACAGGAGCGTTCTGGTTGATTTCCCGCAATCCAGCGATATATTGTAACAATTAGGGGCGATGTTAAGCGCTATCTCACTTCAGGAGTGGCTGTAGCTAATTTTTCAGGAAAAACTGCCCCATTTTTATCTGTGCTAGGTAGTAAAAACTGCCCCACTTTATCTGTGCTAGGTAGTAAAAACTGCACCATTTTTATCTGTGCTAGGTAGTAAAAACTGCACCATTTTTATCTGTGCTAGGTAGTAAAAACTGCCCCATTTTTATCTGTGCTAGGTAGTAAAAACTGCACCATTTTTATCTGTGCTAGGTAGTAAAAACTGCACCATTTTTATCTGTGCTAGGTAGTAAAAACTGCCCCATTTTTATCTGTGCTAGGTAGTAAAAACTGCACCATTTTTATCTGTGCTAGGTAGTAAAAACTGCACCATTTTTATCTGTGCTAGGTAGTAAAAACTGCACCATTTTTACCTGCGCTAGGTGGTAAAAACTGCCCCATTTTTACCTGTGCTAGGTTTTCTGACAAGAAATTCTCAGTAATAGCTCGGAGCTAGGAAGTAGAGCACGTTAATCAGGTTTATGGACACACTTGTACAACAGATTTACTAATAATCCATACTTCCATACTAATATTATAAATGCGAAAGTGTGTCTGTCTGTCGGTCTGCTACGTATTCACGGCCCATCTGTTCAACGGATTTTGATGAAATTTGGTACAGGGACAGGTTGTATCCTGGGGAAGGACATAGGCTACTTTTATCCCGGAAAATTAACGAGTTCCTGCGGGAATCAAGAAACTTAATCCACGCGGACGAAGTCGCGGGCATGATCTAGTAACTAATAGCTGTTGCCTTGTACACTATAATATTTCCCGCAAAGATGGTTTATTTCTTACAGACTGGCCGCTGAATAGCCAGTATTATATAGAACAAGCAAGAAAAACTCATATTGTTTGGTCTGTGACCTGCCATAGAAAGACTAGGAAACACGTGTGCGGGTTACGTATATACGCAGATCTTAATCTGTGCTGTATTTCGCGGCCTGCGTCTTCGCATACGCGTATGGAATAGTAAATTGTGTGCCTAGGGATGAAACAAGACGATTTCAGACGAGTCTGACGACGAAGTCTGAAATCGTGTTTCATCCAGCGTCACATACTATATTTTTCCTATTTAAATCCACATTAAAAGTGCGAGTTTTATTGAAATTGTATTTCTTATTTATTTTAGTTGCAGAAATATGATTTCTGTCAGTTTAGTTATTGGTTTTGTTTATTTCAATCCTTTATAAATGACAATTATAAAGGTTTGGAATAAACAAAAGATACTCTGACAGGATCGAAAGGAAGCCTGCAACGTCATTCAGCGGGCAAAAAATCATTGTTATCTGCTCTCGGGCAGAAATGACGTATTCGTCTGAAATTGACTAATTTCAGGTGGCTTATCACTTAACAGTCATAGAAACTCGCACTTTCAATGCAGGTTATATGAAAAACAAGTCTCTTCATGCTCGTTCATACAAAAATACGCGCGCCTAATATTTAACCGACTTCCAAAAAAGGAGGAAGTTCTCAATTCGGCGCGTATGTTTTTTTTTAATGTATGTCGGTGCATATCTCTGTGCTTTCTAAACCGATTTGTTTTATGTTATCCTGTCAATATTATGTTTCGCTCTAAGTTTAAAGTTCCATATGAAATTAAATTTCGCTTTCGATATCACAGGATGCATTACCAAACTGCCCTAAAATCTAAATGCATTATTGTGCAGAGGGGATGTCTACCAGGTGGGGATGGCAATTATATCCTGATCGTGTCCTAAACAGCCCCGTGGAAGGGTGGACGGATGGAATCGAGCCCTTTTGTTTGCCCACACTTAGGTAATTAGTTATCTATTTGATAACCAACTGGAAATTGATTTGTCGCGTTGAGATTTAATTAATTGCTTGTGAATTTTGGTATGTGACGCTGTGGAGCAGATAATTGGACGGGAGATACTATTATTAGTGGATTCTTAATCAATTATTGAGATAGGTATTTGAATGCATGTTCTTGGATGGATATGCAAATTACAAAAGCAAGCTATGACAAAAAGCTCAAAATCCAAACCAATCCAACCCTTTTGCGTGAGTTTCTAAGTCTACAAAGATGTCTCACAAGATACAAGAATGGAGCAAGCCTTAACAGAAGTACTTAGGTACCCTGAGTTGCACGAAACAAACTTAAAAATTTAAGTGATGATTAAACTAATTTAATCACAAGACTCCATACAATTATTGCGATTAAAATTAGTTTAATCTCTACTTTGATTTTTCGATTTGTTTCGGGCAAGATTTTAGCCTATAGCTACTCAGATATATTATTGCAGACGTTACACTGTCGTAATCAATTGTATGTAAAAGGGGGTTCTGTATGTTAGGATGCCCACAAGAAACTCAACATTAGGTCAAAATATACCTTGGGACAGGGGTGCTAAAATGTTGCAAACTATTATGGGGAAGACAGTGAATGAAGCCTGAGCAGATAGACAGCCCCTTCCCAAAGTTATGCACATCGCAGTACCGGGAAGTGCGGCCAGAGAAGGCAGGAGGTTTCAGCCCGTAGGTCGCCGGGAGCATCCCAGTGAAGTCGGGCATGTCAGTAGTGACATCCATGAGCATTTCCTCTAAAGGTCAAAATATACCTAATACAGACATTTAAGCAAACAAGCGAGGTGTGATAAATTGTGTAGCAATTACAGAATGCCTACAAGGATTCAAGCGGAGTGCCAGCCGTCAGCACCCCCGCGGGGTTCGTTACAGTAATTTCATAATAAAACGCGGGGTGCGTTGTTTGTAGTCTCGTCGGCACACGCGAGACACTTTGTTTGGGCTCATTTTAACACTTGTTCTCCACATAGACACCTATTATCGCCGCCTAGTGTTATATTGAAGTCTATAGCCATCACAAGTTAAGTAACAGTTGTTTCAACTAGTAGATTATTTTGCTACTGCTAGAGTTCCTGACTTCTTCCCCATTCTTAGATCAAGGACGGCTTCTTTCTGAGAAAGATTTGGGCACAGTGGACAATTCTATCCTATGTGTTATAATTGGGTATTTGACAAATAGTCAAATCAGCATCTTTTCAAACGTCAAAACGCGTCCTAAGTGTGGGATTTTTCTGAAATGTGACGTCATTAAAATTCGACGCACTTTTTTTCCTTTAATCGATTGTATAAAATGGTTATTCCACATATACCTATCAGGGGACGTGGATATTACGACTGTTGGGCGATCCTCTATTTAATAATCACAAAAAAATAATTTATTTGAATAGTAGTCAAATACCCAATTAAGGATTTATGCAATTTCCTTTCGCAAAATATTGGTCGATCATGCATGGGTGCAAGAACAACGTTTTCACTTAGATTTTAATATAGATTTTAGTTTTTTATTATTTTTAACTTTTACCACTTTTACCTAATTTTTATTTGTGTTTTTTTTAGATTGTCATTATTTTAAATTTTGCTTAAATAACTTATTTTTGTACTTTTTTATGTCATGCTGACTGTGCGTTTTGTTGAACTATAAGTTTGCAACAATGTAGGAGTGTATTAACAACTGAAATGACTTAACCTAAATCCCTGTTAAATCTAAGTAGCTTAAGTTTTTCAATCAGACACTCCTAGTCTGTCTATAAAAGTCCTTCAAAGCTTATAGGAAGTGAAGAGCGCTATTTAATATCTAGTTCCATACAACCTTGAACTTGTTGAGTCGTCCCCTCGTAGACTGCAGCCGTCTCAAGTGTCGAGGGATAGAAAATGCAGATTGAAATGCAGGTTGCAGGGTGGCTTCTACCATCCCTTAACAGTATTATTTCAAAATGACAGTTTTATGTCACATGTACCTTGACGTCCCTAATATAAGGATTATAATTCTACAACACGAACGTCAACAATATTACAACAACTAGCTGAATCCCGCGACTTCGTCCGCGTGGTTTAAGTTTTTTTGATTAGCCTATGTCACTCTACAAGTCCTCAACTATACCCATGCCAAAAATCACGTCGATCCGTTGCTCCGTTGCGGCGTAATTGAAGGACAAACAACAAATCAACAAACAAACACACTTTCGCATTATTAGTATGATATGGCTTTGAGCGATGGTAGTATATGCCCTCAGGTAGTTTACTGTCATTTTCGAACAGAGGCCGATCTTTAATCCATGGAATTTGGAAGCTGCTTCTATGTGATTCGCCCTCCCAAAGATAAGTAGATGTTTCATCCAAGAAAGTAGACTCATATGATACGAAAATCAATCTGTGGATGTGCTCTAACCAAAAAATGGATTAAAATGTCAATCCTAGATAGGAATAAATGGATCAGGATTGTAATTTTTTTTTATTGGACGACGTTCCTGGTGCAATGGTGAGCGCTGTGGTTATACAAATGGGTAGTCCTGGGTTTGATCCTCGGTAGTCATAATACGAATTAATTTCTGAATCAGACTGTGAGAGTGAGGGAATAGAGAATGCGCTCTTTTTGTGTGCAGTATAATTGCCTGCTCATTTAACAAGTATCCTTTAAGAATTTCCGCGGCCGAAATAAGTTTCGGAGAAAATTACTTAATAAGCAACCACCGACTTTCTTGCTGGTTCTTCTCGGTAGGAATGTCATTCTGAACCAGTGGTAGATTCATTCGACGATTCAAAAGCACTTGTAATAAGTTTATTTGAATAAAAAAATATGAGTTTGAGTTTGATAACAGATTACAAACTAACTCACTTCAGACTCTCTAGTATGTCTATACAAGTTATTCAAAGCATATAGGAAGTGAAGTAGGTACACTATTTTATAGCTAGTTCCATACAACCTTGAACTCGTTGAGAAGTCACCCTCGCGACTGCAGCCGTCTCAAGTGGTATGGGATGTAGATATAGTGAAAGTTGAAATATGGATGCAGGTAAATTTTGTTTTAATCGTTTGAAGCGGCGGGAGATAAGGGATAATACTGAGATAAGGGATCGCCCTGCGATCCCGTATCTCAGTAGGTCGGGTCGTGATCGGTCAGTCGTGATCATCGCAGGGTTGATCCCTGGGCACGTACCTCTAACTCGAAGTAATGTCTAATCGAATCTAGCCTGTACTGTCCCACGACTGGGCAAAGGCCTCCCTCCGATTCTTCCATATCTCCCTGTTGTGTGCTTCTATGGGCCACTCAACTTGGAATTTATCTCATTCATCACGCCATCATAGCCTCGGCCTACCACGCTGGCGTTGATGATTTTGGGGGTCCAGAAGGAAGCAGATTTAGCCAACGACTTATTACAGATAGACGCGGCATACGCGAACATCATTGCACTAAAAAACGGCGTAAATAGTACGTACGCGGAGAAAGGGAAAGAACATAAAGGTCAACATACGCTATACCTGTTATTAGTTATTAGATGAATATAGATTCTGAGTTACACTGTTGTTAACTGCAATGGCTGCAAGTGACGGCAAATGCCTTCTTATATTCTTGCCAAAATAAAGCGCGGGTAACGTATCTAATGTTTTAAATATCATAGGATTTAGCCCACAAGTCATCTGGCATATGCCTCGCATGTCCGTTTCACGAAGTAATGTGCGTTTTAAGAAATTAAATATCAAACGGTGAAGGAAAACAACGTTATGAAACCTGCATGCATGCCCGAGAGTTTTTCATAATGTTCTCGAATGTGTGTGTAGTCTGCCAATCCGCACTTGGCCACCGTGGTGGACTATGGTACCCATCTCACCGAGGAGACTCGTGCGTTACCTTTGAAAAGTATAGTCGAAAATAATACCACAAGATTTTTTTTTGGTCTGGTTTGGCGGAAGGCTCAGGCCGTGGCAACCACTCTACCGGCAATAACAATCTGTAGATACCTACTTATTTCGACGCATGTTTCTGGATGTAACGCTGAAATGCTCATTTGATCAAAGTTCAAACATTTCTTTTTTATTCATAAGGTTCGCTAGCGATTTTTACATGGGATAATCATAAGTAACATAAATTTATAGATGCATGCCAATGTATGTAAAATCAAATGAAAGCAAACACTCAGAAATTTCCGTAGAAAAAAGTATCTAACACATTCGATTTACCTATATAGTAGTTTCTACTATACATTGAATCCTAGTGTGGAAACCACTGCCCCAGTTATGATTTTTGGAACAATTAAATAAATAAATGAAATAAAAATATTTTTCTGAGCTAGACACTGCCTAGTAACTACAACCACAAGTGAACATAATTTAAAACATAGATTTAAAAAAAAAGCAATTGAAAATTTTTCAAAAAATTTATATCCAGTGTCACTTAAGGGGATGTAAGGATTGTAACGCTATCCCTATTTTTTTTATTCACCAAACTTATTTAAAGTGCTTTTGTTATTCAGCAAACTTATTTAAAGTGCTTTTGAATCTTCGAGTGAATCAAATAAATATTATAAATGCGAAAGTTTGGATGGATGTATGGATGTATGGATGGATGTTTGTTACTCAATCACGCCCCAACGGCTGAACGGATCTGGATGAAATTTGGCACAGAGATAGATTATAGTCTGGAATAACACGTAGGCTACTTTTTCTCCCGGAAAATTAAGGAGTTCCCGCGGGAAACGAAAAACCTCGATCCACGCGGACGAAGTCGCGGGCATCAGCTAGTCTACTATATGGGGGAATAAAGAAACTCACATACAAACCCCGAAATCATAACACTCCCTTTTTCAGGCAGTCGTGTTATGATACCAGTCTCCATGCAATGCGTTTTTTCAAATGATTTTCATATGAAACTGAATCCTTTTAGATGCACACGTAGCTAGTATAGGTGGATACTTGTACAGTATGAAAAGCGTCTGGCTTCGTTCTCGCGGTGGGGCGTCGAGTGCTTTCGTGCCGCGTTCACATCGCTTTACATACTCGACTGGCTTGTAACCTAAATAAATAAATAATAATCATTTATTTTCCGGAATGTTTGTACATAATGATGGTTATACAATACAGTCTGTTCACTAACATTCAAATGAATTAATAATGTGCAAAATATAAAAAACTTTATAAAAAAACTAATAGGTACATTATGGTCTATATACAAAACATGCATGTTAGTGAGAAAAATTCTTTCAAATTCAATTCACACACAAATTATTTTCAAAACAAAATCACATAAAACAACGGCTGAACGGATCTGGATGAAATTTGGCACAGAGATAGATTATAGTCTGGAATAGCACATAGGCTACTTTTTATCCTGGAAAATTAAGGAGTTCCCGCGGGAACCGAAAAACCTTGATCCACGCGGACGAAGTCGCGGGCATCAGCTTGTTGGAATATATGTTGCAAAATTATTATCGTCCGGGGTGCCTACGCGGCCGCGTGTGCACCGAATTTTTGTCTCCGAATGCCTCTTACTCGTAAGTGGGCCCAGCTTCATACAAACTCATACAAATAATAGTTGACGATACTTGCCGCGCCGCGCTGTGCATCTGTAGTGGGGCCAGACCTTAATGCGGCGTGCGGCCTACGACCCGTTTCCACGCGACAAAAATGCAACACCCAACATGGGATTTCAGCTGTTTTTCACAACAAGAAATTTAATGTCATACTTACTTAAGCTGTCATTCGAGCTAAATAGTGATTTAGGGATTATAGGTGCGTTTCCACTGCACTGGCAGGTTGAAACAGTCCTCGGTGACGCGTCTCGTCACTCAGCGGCACTCAATAATGCACGCGGCGTGCGGCCTACGACCAGTTTCCGCGCACCAAAAATGCAACACCCAACAACCAGGATTTCAGCTGTTTTTCACAACAAGAAATTTAATGTCATACTTATTTAAGCTGTCATTCGAGCTAAATAGTGATTTAGGGATTATAGGCGCGTTTCCACTGCACTGGCAGGTTGAAACAGTCCTCGGTGACGCGTCTCGTCACTCAGCGGCACTCAATAATGCACGCGGCGTGCGGCCTACGACCCGTTTCCGCGCAACAAAAATGCAACACCCAACAACCAGGATTTCAGCTGTTTTTTTCACGCACCGATGCGAAAATCATTTTCCACAAGCATTTCAATGCATTTATTTATGGATGTTGGCGCAGAAAATATAATCGAATTCGATTCTAACAGGCCGTTCTTTTTTTAAAAGTGATTTTTATGTTGGATTTTTGTATACGCCTAATTTAATAAAATAAAGTACGAGTTACGGCAGAATGAACGTTTCAATATTTTCCATTAATGGTTTCCACTTTCATTGTCGTTGTAGTTTTTTGCGTTTAAGCAGTTAAAATATCACTTGCCTTGACGGTGCAGAACAAAAATCATTACTAATATTATAAACGCAAAAGTGTGTCTGTTTGTCTGTCTGCTACGTTTTAACGGCCCATCTTTTCAACAGATTTTGAAGTAATTTGGTACATTGTATCTCGAAAAGGACATAGACTATTTTTTATCCTGTAAAATGAAGGAGTCCCCGCGTGAATAAAAAAACGTACTTAAATCCGCGCGGACGAAGTCGCAAGCATCATCTAGTTTCCACTACAGCCCATTAACGTCCCACTGCTGGGCACAGGCCTCCACTCTCATAGGAGAGAGGGAATTAGAGCTTAGACCCACCACGCTGCTCCAATGCGGGTTGGCGGTTTTTAACGACTATTATCATGGTAGTGATAATAACCGGGACCGACGGCTTAACGTGCTGTCCGAGGCACGGGGGTGGAACACCATCAACTTCCTGACTCCAGGCTAGTACTGAGAATTTCTAGTCAGAAAAACCCAACACTTAATTATGGCCCGACCCGGGACTCGAACCCGGGACCTCGTCGGCCGCAGTCAAACCACTGACTAGACTAACGAGGCAGTCATCATCATCGTCTAGTTTGAAATAAAATAATTAATTTCTTATTCTAAATAATTTACTTTGTTACTTACTTTGTTATTAGCTAAGTTTTCTATTGTATAATTTCCTTTGTGGTGTACAATAAAAGTATATTCATTCATTCATTCATTCATTCTAAGTGTGCGGGCACGAAATGAGCGACGGCCGAGCGACGGCGACAGCGGGGCGATGGAATTCGAGAGCTGGCGACGAATTTCAGAAAGGTCTTTTTAGGCAATCTGAAATTGTGGAAAAATATAATTTCGTTCATTGGCGAACTCAGTTCTGCCAGTCTGGTAGAGCGTTTGCGGTTATATCGCTACTGCGCAGCATATAAAATTTTCAAAAAAAAACCGAAAATTTATTTTTTTGGCAACTTGATTTTTTTATCTTTAAATTTTATACTTAGAGAATTCGAAAAAATAAATCCCAGACGTTTTTGTCGGTTATAAAGTATTACCAGACCTCTTTAAAATTGTTCCCGAAATTCGTCGCCAGCTCTCCGACTAGTCGCATCGCCCCGCTACCGCCGTCGCCCCGCTACCGCTAGTTTCGTGCCCGTACACTAAGAGCTAGTCTTTGATTATGTATATAGGAGTACATAAAATCAAAGGAGGTAGTATTCTACATAGATGCTAAGAGGCAACCTAAAAAAGGTTAACGATGACTAATGATATTCATTTTGACTAAAACATGATGTTTTCCGCCATTGTCCATAAAACAATGGGTATTTATGCCGTTCCCGACATCATTGCATCGTAATCTTTGACACGGACGCTCTACGTGCGCTGCATGAATGCCTAACTAATTCTACCTTTTTTTCCACTACAAGTTATACCTTGACTGCGATCTCACCTGATGGTAAATCATGATGCAGTCTAAGATGGTAGGGGGCTAACCTGTTAGGGGCGTGGCGGTTATATTAAACTCATACCCCTATTCGGTTTCTACACGGCATCGTACCGGAACACTAAGTCGCTTGGCGGCACGTCTTTGCCGGTAGGGTGGTAACTAGCCACGGCCGAAGCCTCCCAGACCAGGGAAAATTCAGAAATTATAAATTTCCGATTTGACCCTGCTTGGGATCGAACCCGGGACCTCCGCACGTTAAGACAACAGCGTTCAACACTGCGCCACGGAGGTCGTCAAAGTAAATATTAATGTTATAATTTAGTCAAAAACATCCTAATCCGAGATTTCGGAGGGTGAAATCCAACAAAGCAAATGTTATCCAACAAAACAAAATGCGGGGTAATCTTGATTGCGCGTAAACAGTACGTAATACAATCTCAGCAGATGTCATGCACACGGGGCGTTTTCAGCAGAATTGGGTTATCTACGGCACAATACATCGGGCGGCCTAGCTCATCTGATAGGCGTCTTGCCAACTGACTTGGCTCCCGACAAATATGACCCACTGTACGCTTACAATACATACAATCGTACCAACAAACGTATGATCTCAAAGTAAGCAAAGTTATAAATAAATAAAAAATTAATAAGCCATTTATTTCCCAAACAAAAATAGAATTACATAATATGTCGTTATAAGTTATAATAGAGTCCATAGCATTAAACATTCACAAATTCATTTTCATTATCATTTCATTTACTATTACATAAGTCAAAAAACAAAAAGTACCATTAGAGTTCGATTTATACATAAATAAGGTTATTAATTACTTAGTCAAAAATTATTTAGATTATGTGTTGAAGTATTTAGCTAATATTTATTTGGGTACCCATTTTTGGGTGAAGGCCTCCGTCATGTGGTTGACGTCCAGTCAGCTCGAACGAAACGGTTCTGCTCTACGTTTCTAATTCGAACCGCTAGGATGTGGAATGCCCTTCCAGCACATGTATTCCCTGCCACGTATAACTTAAGTACCTTCAAGGCAAGAGTGAATAGGCATCTTCTAGGCGGGCGCGCTTCAACCTAGACCTCATCATTGCTTTGTATTAAGCGTGATTGTCGTCAAGCGCAAGCCTATCTTGCAATAAAAAAAAATAAAAAAAAATACTCCACTTGGTGCTCTCCGCGGCGAGCCTCGTCCATCAAAGTTAGGAACTCGGGCCTTCCATTTAAACTCAAACTCAAATGTTTCTTCAACAGTATATTAAGCCTTTTTTCAGGAGCATACTTTTAATGGATTTCCCAATCTTGAGTAGATGCAAGTTTAAAATAGGTTGTTGCTATTTGTTATACTCGTAGAATAGAAGGCTCATTACCTACTCGCTTATTAGACAACAGCGGTTGGGAGGTCAAATTGTATACAATTTTTTATTATTTTAGCCTACCTCTAAAACTATATAATATTATAACTTTTTTTTTTTTTTTTAATACATTTTTTTTTGTACGTTTTATCCAATATCATAATTTTTTTTTTTTGTACAATAAAGTATAAATATTTTTTAATTTTCTAATCTATGTCCTTCAAATATTTAGAGGTCATCCCATAAGCGGGCAAAGGCCTCCCCCCTTTTCTTAGGTAGGTATACAATTTAGGTAGTTCTAAATCTGCAACACGCTCTGCGATAGATGCTCAAATGACTCTCGACTTGGTCGGCGACTCCAAACTCCTTAATAAATAGGCCGGACGTCAAAGAGGCCTGTGTCTGGCCTGGGGGCATACCACCATCGCTAAAAGTCGTATTGTTTTAACATCGTTGGTGTTCCTGTTTTACAATTATAATCCTTATTTTAGTGACGTCAAGGTACGTGAGATAAAACTGTCGTTTTGAAATAATACTGTTTCGAGCGATGGTTGTAACACTGTGGTATCAACTTTGCCGACTGGCGGTCACGGCGCGGCAGACCGTGATAAAGCTGTTAAGGAACACGCTGTATATTCTACAGGCTGATTTATGTTACCGTTTGACGTTATATATATATATATATATATATAGTTAGGTACATTATGTTTTGCTTTTGTTACAGAAGAATAGCATGGGAGAGTCGTTAGATCGACACGTAGGAGTAATCATTGTTTTTTGACGACCTCCGTGGCGCAGTGTGTGGCGCTGTTGTCTTAACGTGCGGAGGAGCCGGATTCGATCCCCAGCAGGGTTAATTTGGGAATTTATAATTTCTGAATTTTCCCAGACTTGACCTGATGGGAGGCTTCGGCCGTGGCTAGTTACCACCCTACCGGTAAAGACGTGCTGCCAAGCGATTTAGCGTTCCGGTACGATGCCGTGTAGAAACCGAATAGGGGTATGGGTTTAATATAACTGCCATGCCCCTAACAGGTTAGCACGCTACCATCTTAGACTGCATCATCACTTACCATCAGGTGAGATCGCAGTCAATGGCTAACTTGTAGTGGATAAAAAAAAATTAAAGATTTTACGTGTAATTTTTCCTAACGCGTAGTCTGAATGACTCCTCCCTCCTTCCAAAGTGAGTAAAGCTGCTCTGTTAGTAAACATTCAGAACGTCAATAATGTTGAATTAATTAAGAACTTGAGTTTCAAGTATCGAAAGTCAACTTTAGCAAAATATGCAATCCAGTACTTAACATGGGTAATAGTTACTACTATATATATTATTACACGCAAATATTGTAATGATTCACAAATGTTTATGATGTATATTCAATTATATAACTAGGTAAAAAGAATTAGCAAAAAAAAAAAAAAGCATTCAACACCATACCTGTGACCTTACCGTCAAACACAATAAGGATGGTGACAACTCAATCAAATCAGCAACTCTATCAAACTTAAGAACACACTTCTAGTATGGAAGTTATATGAAATTCACAGTTAACAACGCACTTTTTTCTTTAATCTATGTTTTAAACTTAAAACTAACCGAGGATGTGTTTCATGTGTATTATAGGTCTTTTGGAAGACCCTCTATTTAATAATCAGTTCGAAATAATTTATTTTTGATATAGGCATCATCCCTAATCTAGCACTAATGAAAGTAAATAGTTTTACTATAGTCGACAAATAACGCCAACTTTTTCTATAAACGTTAACAAACGCTATCAACAAACGATAATGATCTTTAAAATCAAAGTCATAGAGTCTTTATTTGATTTTTTGTGGCGAATAAAGCTAATCCGGCTCCATCGATTATGTGTGTGTTCCGTTATAAGCACTGCGAGCACTGGCAGTGCTCTTTACTAGGGACTTCCAGTGCTCTCAGTGTATTTCGGAACGCACCCTATATCTTTGCGTTAATCTGACATGACATTAGGTGTAGTGGTCACTGTGAAGTGTGTACAATTATAACGTTACATGTAGGGATATGTAAATTTTGTACACGCCGAATTAGGCCGATTTGAATAATTGAAACTAAGCTTAGTAATGTAATATTAGCATTATTGAATTTAGATGTTCGTGAGTGGTCGTCTTGAGGTTACGCATAATATTATTCAGGTTAAAAACCTTTCGACGCACGACACTGAAAACAAAAACTTCCAACGTTAAACAATACATAACGGTGCAGAGTCCCAAACTAGCTGATGCGCGCGACTTCGTCCGCGTGAATTGAGGTTTTTTTGGTTCCTGTAGGAACTCTTTAATTTTCCGGGATAAAAAGTAGCCTATGTGCTATTCCAGACTATAATCTATCTCTGTGTTGAATTTCATACAGATCTGTTTAGCCGTTCTGGTGATTGAATAACAAACATCCATTCATCCATCTAAACTTTCACATTTATACTATTAGGATAGATAAATATAGTACCAAATTACATAAGGGCATTATATATACAAAATGCCAATAAAGGCTCAAAATAATTAATAAAATGGTAAGTACACAATATACCAAATTAGCATAGGAGCATATTATACGCAAAATGCCAATAAAGGCTTTTAATTAATAAAACGGTACACAATATTATGACAATTGAATATAAAAGCATGTATGCAAAATGCCAATAAAGGCTTATAACTAACCTAATCTAAACCCACGTTCACGAGATTTTAAAATATCCCGTTCAGCCAACCTCGGACCTTAAAATTATGTTACCTATTCAATTTTTGTGAGCACTAGTGGCGATGGTTTGTGAAAGACAACGACCGCCAAGCGATTTAGCGTTCCGGTACGATGGTATAGAAACCAATTAGGGGTATGGGTTTAGTAATTAATATAACTGCCATGCCACTAACAGGTTAGCCCGCTACTATCATAGACTGCATCATAACTTACCATCAGGTGACATCGCAGTCAAGGGATAACTTGTATCTATACTAATCTGTACTAATATTATAAATGCGAAAGTTTGGATGGATGGATGGATGTTTGTTACTCAATCACGCCAGAAGCATTGACAGATCTGGATGAAATTTTGCACAGAGATAGATTACAGTCTGGGATAACACATAGGCTACTTTTTATCCCGAAAAATTGAAGAGTTCCAGCGGGAACCAAAAATGCTCAATCAACGCGGACGAAGTCGCGGGCAACAGCTAGTAGTCTTCTTCCTTCCCATGCCCTCATCCCATTTCATTTGGGGTCAGGCCTCGTTGTACGTAGGCGCCAGGACTTTCTGTCCTGGGTTGTCATTGGCGTGATGTTAAGGGCTCTAACGTCCCTCTCGACATTGGACCACCATGTGGCTGGGGGTCTACCTCTCCCTCGTGGTTTGGTGGGGATATTCAGCACTTTCTTTATAGGGTAGTCATCGCTTCTTCGTATTATATGGCCGTACCATCGAAGCCTACTTACTCTCCTTAAGCTTTTCCTGCACCGGTGCTATCTTGAACGTTCCCCTTATGTATTCGTTGCGAATCTTGTCTAAACGAGTCACGCCGCCCACCCAGCGTAACATTTTCATTTCGGTGGTATGCAGCCGTTGTTCGTGCTTCTTCAGGGTAACAAGGCAAGGGCAACAGCTAGTATTAAATAAAAAAAAGTGAGCACCAACCCTAGAAAGACAGCGTGTAAAAAGTGTAATTACTAGTTAACCGGGTCCTCGTTACACAAACAGTAATCGAACAATGTTACACTCATGCGACACTCATTTGTGCCGAGCACGCGATTCCGGGTAATGACTATAATGACGCGTAATGTCATCATTCGTGTCATTAATGACTGTGAAATAATACGCCTTTTACAGTTTAATGTTACATTACTTTTATAATAGACAGCTATTATGATTATCTTATTTAATGATACTTATACTTAATATTGTTAATATTATAAATGCGAAAGTGTGTTTGTTTGTTGGTTTGTCCTTCAATCACGCCGCAACGGAGCAAAGGATCGACGTGATTTTTGGCATGGTTATGGTCGAGGACCTGGAGAGTGACATAGGCTACTTTTTATCCCGGAAAATTAAGGAATTGCCGCGGGAATCAAAAAAACTTAAAGCACGCGGACGAAGTCGCGGGCATCAGCTACTCTTATATATTATATCTTATATCTTGTTGTTAAAAGGTCGACAATCGAATCTGTTATAACTAAGTTGTTTGACAAACGACCAAATAAATAACACCAATATAACAGCGCTCCAAAGTCACATCTGATTTTTAACATTCGAAATGTCTAAAATCTGGCTCTATAAATATTCCTTTGCCAGAAAAAAGATGTATACTAGAAAAAACAAAGTTTAACCAATGATGAGATAGGTACCTTTTTTTAAGTAACCAAAGAAAAGTAACAAAGTTGAATTTTTTCCAGCTCAGCAGCAAAAATCTGTAAAAAAGATATACATAGTAACATGTAATAAGATCTCTCACATTATCCGTGAACAATAAATAGGACGAACAGCAATAAAACTTTCCGCATAAATCTCTGGTATCGCAAAACAAATTTTTCTCTCAACTAAATACATAATTCATACGAGATTTCTTCGATAATCGGACGCGGTAGCTACCGGTGGTTCTCCTTATAAACGCCTCGAGCCATGCAGATACTCGGCAGAAATAATACTACAACTTTTATCAGCAGAGACAAGGAAATCGAACGGTTTTATCTAGAAAGTGCTCCCTCGAATTGCAGTGGCATCGGAGTTTTTATCAGGACGCCCGGGGCTCGAGTCCGCTCATAATAATCAATGGAGCTACTGTAAAATGTTCTGGCTTAAGAATAACATTATAAAATTTCATTGTTGAAGGATCTATTTTTTTTTTATAGCAGAGATTCCAGGACATCGTCCGCGGGCCTTTTAGATGTGATATTTTCTTAGGGATGATAAACGGGTTGCTTTGTGGCTGTACCTACTTAAATTACAGGACAGAGGACTCTTGGTGTGAGAAAGTTTAACGGTGATAGGATATACAGGACCAGGTCCAAGTACACAAAGAGTTAGAGACCAAAAATGATGTAAGCTACCCAAAACTTTAATGACAAACTGCAGGATTATAGGAAGTCACCACAACATAAGTCTTTACAAAACTTGTCGAAAAAACAACCGTGATAATGACCAAAAATAATTGTCCGTTTTACGACCTGTCCTAACTACCGAATATAATAAGGTCAATTTTATAGGTTTTAGTATGCTATACACATCTTTTTCATATTAACCCTGGATCAAAAAGTGACAGCGTCACCAAATTTTACTTCCATGAGCTTAGGCTGTGTTGTGTCTCCCTAAAATACAAAATAGTAAGAACAGAGACAACTGAAATCGTATCAGATCCGTCAATTTGCGGCCGGCCCTAGGACCTCCCAATTAATAAGTTTCGAGGCGCCGGATATCCGGCAGCCAGCTGGTCAAGGCTCGAGTTAGAATTCAGTACTTCTTGAACTGAAACATTTCGCTTTCTCGACTAGAAATAATTAAGTAAAGGATTTGACTCTGACGAACGGTAGACGTATTGTTTTGTAACCTACAAATTCTGCTTCTATCTTAAACTTATGAAACCTTATTTATCTTTTAACCTATTAACCTTACATCAAACCTATCAGGGTCATCTTATGACTAGACTATTCAGAAATTTTCTAATTAAAAAACCTAAAAATGCGTGCCTAACGATGCGTAGATGTTGTCAAGCGATAGGTAGACGTGCAAGGTTTACACTATTATTGTTTATAATATAATATAGTATGTCTCTTGCAGTAGATCTCTTGTATTAAAAATCTCTAAGGGCCTCTAGGGGTTTCTAACGATTTTACACCCGATGCCAAAACTATGTTTTCGGGTTCTATGACGCCATTTCAGCAGCTTGGATTGCTTGGACAACGTCAATGGATTTTCAAACTAGGTACAATTACATATTATTTAGCATCGCAAATCATTAAGCTATGTCAGTTGCTTAACTAGTCGATATAATAACTAACGATAGCAATAACCTAATTTTAATCATAAATCTTTTCAAGTTATCATGAAAATGATACATAACAATATCTCATCCAATACTAATATAGAGTGTAATGTAATAAAATTAATGTCGCTCCACATGAAAAACTCAAACACATCAAAAACCAGCGTTTCATTAAGTTAACGTACAGCCTCATTAATTTAAAACACGACAGCACGACTTAAAAATTAAACCGCCGTATATAGGTGTCGTGAAATATATCTCTTCCCGACATAAGGCTTGCTACAGTCGAACGGTTTTATAAATAAAAAGGAAAGTCCTGACTCACTCATTGGTTAACGCCTAGAAAGCTGATGAATAGGGATGATGACAACTTAATTAAATCAGAAACTCTTAAACAAACATAAAAATGCGCTCCTAGTACGGAAGTATGTATGAAATACATAGTTGTGACGTCATCAAATCATCAACGCACTTTTTTATTTAATCTATAGTTTTAAATGGTTATTTGGTTTAAAACTAAATGAGGATGTGAGGTTTTAGGTATTTTGAAAGACCCTCTATTTAATAATCAGTAATAAATAATTTATTTTTGACATCATCCCCATTTTTAATGTTGACAACGAATCCATAGTAACGTTTTAAACTGTGTATGTCGGTCTGCTACGCTATCGCGGCCTATTTTTTCAACCGATATTGACGAATTCGGTACAGATAATAAGTTGAATCCCAAGAAAGGCCATATTATATGCTACTTTTTTATCTCGGAAAATTAAACTGTTTCCGCACGATTCAAAAAACCTTAATCCACGCGGAGAGAGCCGCAACAATCGTCTAGTAAGGCCACATTTTTCGATTCCCACGGGAGCCAAATCGCCGGCGATCGATAGTGACCTGAATGTTTAAATATTTAGCACTTGTAAATCACCGAGGTTTGTCACGACTTTAATGCAGTTAAATGTTCGCTCCTACACTTTAAAGCAGTTACACGCTACGTTTGCGGTCACCCCAAGACATTTTGATGTATTCGAGCGCTCGCGGCGCAGATCAGAAATAGAGTATCCAATTATGATGGCCGCCTCTGCCAAGTGGGTACGGTTTTAATCAACTCGTAAGAGAGTTCACGACGAAGCCGAGAGTTAGACGATGAATTCGCGTTTTATTATCTATCTTTTCTTTAATAAAAGGCTTATTTATTGCCGAGCTAAATTGCGATATTTTTAAGAAAAAATGAGTTCTTTTTAATTTGTAAACACTATATTATGTTAAATTTGCATCAATCACTGCTAAAATCTCAATTGTTGTGATTGGCTGACTGGATGTATGGATGTATGGATGGATGTTTGTTACTCAATCACGCCCGAACAGCTGAACGGATCTGGATGCAATTTGGCACACAGATAGATTATAGTCTGGAATAGCACATATTATGCTACCTACTTTTTATCCCGGAAAACCTCGATCCACGCGGACGAAGTCGCGGGCATCAGCTAGTAATATTATAATTGCGAAAGTGTGTCTGTCTGCTACACTTTTATGACCCAACTTTTCAACCGACTTAGATGAAATTTGGTATTGAGGTACTTTTTATTCCGGAAAATTAAGGAGTTTCTCCAGAAATCAATAAACCTTATCCACGCGGACGAAGTCGCGGGTATTATCTAGTTTATGATACCTATTCTTGATTTTGGGTCAATAGTATAAGCCAATAAGCTCCGATTTTTTTTAAATAAACTGTACAATAACAATGTGTTCTAATTGTGTCTAATTTTTAAGTTTTTTCCAATGTAACAATTGTTTGGTTCTCCAAATAATTAAAAGTTAGTGGTGCGTTCCCAGTACCAAACTGCCAGCCCTTTCGTATAAGAAGGTCTTTAAACGGAAAAAAAATATTTTCCCATCTTTAAACCAGTTGAAGTACATTATTTTCCCATCTTTAAACCAGTTGAAGCACATTAATTTCGCTGAAAGGTTGAGTAACCTCTTCCTTTTGTAAATATGTTTTAAAAAACCGCAAAACCAATACGAGTACACCGCGCCCGGAGGACATTGCTCAAATAACTTGAGCCTCCATAAGCGGCTGGTGACTTGTCGTCGAATTTAAAGGCTTTCGAGAGAAATTATAGAGAAATTTCATTGATATACGAACTCTGAGATACGCATAATGGTATCGATAGATAGGAAAAGTATGGTGTACTTATACGAAGCTGACTGTATCTTTGCTTGTCAGATTGGCCATCCACCTAAAGGGGCATCTGCCAACTCAAAAATTCAATTCAATTTTTAAAAGTCCTAGCCTAGATAGGTAATAGCAGTTTAATTGGTTCACTCATCGGTAAAGGATCATAAACTAGGGCTTGTAACGGAACTCTTAATTACTCAGCTTTAGTTTAGCCAGTTTTCTGGTAATAGAAGGTCTAGGCCCCACTTTAGAGGTGCGGTGCGGCACATAGCGGAAAGTATTATTTGTGTGAGGTTGTATGGAGCTGAGTCCACTTAAGAGGATCGTCTAGCGACGAAACGCGACGCGAGTAGGTATTTTCAATAATGTTATCTGTTTCACAACGCTTCGCTGCCTTCTCCGTATCGTGCGATAGACAGAGTTGCAAGTCCAGTAGGCATATGCCTACATTTTATTCTTGAAATATTGTTTCGGGTGATAACGTTTTTACCCCCCCCAAACGTTTACAAAATAAAACAATTTTGATCTCATTAGATTCAGTACACCTTAATCTAGGCTCGTACGTTTTATTTTTTTAGTATTTTAGTTTAGTTGAATTTAAAAAAAATAAAATACTCGAGGAAGTTTTTAGGTCAAAAATATGGATATTTAGACGCTAATAACTTTTAACATAAGCAATATTATATATTCAAAAATTATGAAAATTGGACAACATTTATACGTAGAAAAACGTTATCGCTTTTTGTATGAAAATTTACTACTAGACGATCCTCTTAAGCGACGCAGCAAACAAATGCACTGTGCGACTCGGCCCATAGTACAAAATATAATAATAGCCGCTACGTGCCGCTTTTTTCCGTGCATTTCAAGTGGGGCTGGACCTTAATAAGTTAGATAGCACACACAATAGCTCCTTTTTATTCCGGAAAATCAAAAATGTGTCACGGGAATTTTCAAAAAAGCACGGACGCAGTTGCGGGCATCGTAAGTGTAGCATCCATACTAATACTAGTATTATAAATGCGAAATGGTGTCTGTCTGTCTGCTACGCTTTCACGGCTCATCTGTTCAACCGATTTTGATAAAATTTGGTATAGAGATAGTATACGGGGAAGATATACGCATCCCGGAGATATTTTATCCCGAAAAACATCAATCCACGCGGACGAAGCCGCGGGCATCATCTAGTAATAATATAAAATGCGAAAAATTTACTTGCAATATTACTGATACAGATAAGGGAATTCTCCTTCTTCTTCTTTTGTTTAGTGGCTCCGCGCGGCGAGCGTTTGAGCCATAGTCAAATGGGAATTCTCCTACCCATCTTTGTTTTACGAGGTATTATATCAATGGTGGATGTTTAAAAAACTGCAAGTGACATTTTCTGGGAATCGGCCTTGAATCAGGGTCCACGGAGCGCATTAAAATTCGCTCAACGTCACCGCGCCGGGCCTTGAGTCAGTGACTTGAAACGTGTTGTGCGTTTTAGCCATAGACATAGAATTTTTTCGCAAGCCTATGGTTTTAGCCATAGACATATTTTCGCTACGTTTTAGCACTTTGTGAAGTGATTTTCTTTTTTTTTTATTTATAGGCTAGCACTAACTACCTCGTTGGTCTAGTGGTTAGCATGTTCGATTGCGTCCGATGCAGCCCCGGGTTCGAGTCCCGGGTCGGGCCATAAGTAATTAAGTATTGAGTTTTTCTGACTAAAAATTCTCAGTTATAGCGCGGAGTTAGGAAGTTGGCGGTGTTTCACTTCCGTGCTCTCTATTTAATTTTCCAGGACAAAAAGCCTATGTCCTTCTCCGAGATACAAGTATCTCTGTACCAAATTTCATCAAAATCGGTTGAAAAGATGGGCCGTTAAAGCGTAGCAGACAGAAAAACACACTTTCGCATTAGTCTGAATAAAAGTCTTAAAATATAAGGAAAGGTAGGAAGGTGCTTAATAAAAACAATTTTTAACAAGCTTCAACTTTAAAAAAGAATCGAGTGTTGTTACATTAAGTATTCGGCCATTAAAAACTTTTTAATCGAACATAATTAGCAAATAATTTCTAAGTACGTCCTTCGAAATACATAGTACGGACGAAGTTCGCGTATGAATAAATAAGGGCTCTCGAACGCGGTGCAATTTTATGACGACGGTCGATAGCCGATCCGTCAATTTTGTGTACTAGTAATTATGATTAATACCTTATAACTTGTTACTGGGAGTTGATGGAAAATTCATACGTTATTATTGGATAGGAGGAATTATTTAGATGTTATCGAGAATCAGTGGAAACCGTCAATTGAATGCTTTGTATATTGACTTAAATCTATTATCAAATAAATATTATAAATGCGAAAGTTTGGATGGATGGATGGATGTTTGTAACTCAATCACGCTAGAATTACTGAATGGATCTAGATGAAATTTTGCACAGATAAAGATTATAATCTGGAATAACACTTAAGCTACTTTTTATCCCGGAAAGTTAAAGAGTTCTCGCGAGAACCGTAAAACCTAATACCACACGGACGAAGTCGCGAGCATCATCTAGTCATTTATATTTTACTAGCTGATGCCCGCGACTTCGTCCGCGTGGTTTAGGGTTTTTTTGAGTCCAGCGAAAACTCCCTAATTTTCCGGGATAAAAAGTAGTAGTAAAGTAGTAGTAGTTGAGGACCTGGAGTGACATATCACTCTCCAGGTCCTCAAGTATACCCATGCCAAAAATCAGGTCTATCCGATGCTCCGTTGCGGCGTGATTGAAGGACAAACCAACAGACCAATAAACCAACAAACAAACACACTTTCGCATTTATAATATTAGTATGATAACATTTCATCAATTGTCCTAAATTGAACTGTTTATCCATCACAAAGAGCGGATGTTTTTACTGGCAACAGCCGCGGGCGACACGTGTCCAGTGGTGTCCGAAATAATGTTACTACTAATAGGTACTAGTAAAACAATAATATTGCCCGAAACATAACACATCCTAATTTCATAATTCTTTTTTCGATTCGATTCTTTTTTTTTGTAGTGCTAAATGCAATGCAAACAACACAAGAACACAGTGTCTCATAATAAAATTTAGCGTAAACTAAGATAAGTCAATGGACCAATTCTTAGATATAATTTTATAGTATAAGTTTAGGTTAAAATAATGTTACTCATTAGCTTTACTTACTCATAGGCTAGATCGTAACTTTAAAAAAAAAAAACTTTTTTCGAGGAATATAGCTCTGATAGTTATTTTAAGGGCCCTTGTTTTGACCGTTACCTATATATTTTGTAAGTAATTTAAGCGAAAAGGAGGTATCTTGAGCCTACATGGGTCGATTAATGGCACATGTCCACCTGTTTGTCAGTCCGTCCGACCATCTCTCAGAGCCTTATAACTTCCAAATTATTTAATATAATTTCTTCAAATTCACATAAAATAAGGGCGCTGCTGAAAATAAAAGTTTACTTACAGTATGCAGTGAGCAAACTTAGAGTTGGCTATGGCCAACTTCCAACTAGCTAATTCAAATAAAATTCTGAGTGCTCATTTAAATCTCTTATCAAGGCCTAAAATACATTGTTTGTTGTCATAAAATTCATTCCTGATTTATTTCAACACTTATACGTTCAAGCGCCAAAAGGCAAGCGTATAAAATACCATATTAAATTAAATATCACGAGTACACCAACAATTAAAGAACAAGTGTCGTCGCAGCAACAAAACCTTAGTTATTATTGTAAGAGTTTCAAGAACGTCTAACACGTACGCCCGCTTCGTTACCTTGTCTCCAGTTCCCAAATGAAGCGTGAAGATTCATTCATACGAAAATATTGTAGCACGGGCTTAGGCGGGCTACATACAGTGCAATTTTGCCAATACTTTTCCCATTAAATTGAAACAAAGTGGACCAGTGTTTTTTTGTAGTACAAATCGATTCCAAACTAGAACTAATGGTTATCTACTCGATATTATGCATGTGAAAAAGTTGTGAAAACGCTAGTGCCATTAGTCATATAGTTGACATATTTACATAAACCTGATGATTTTAAAAAGAAATTGGATACCGCCTTTGTTGGTGATTATAATAATTTCAAGAACGTCTTATCACGTAACATACTTTCGCTTTGTTACCTAGTGTATCCAGTTCCCAAATGAAGCGTGAAGATTCATTTGTACGAGAGCATTGATGCACGGGCTTAGGCGGGATACATACGATGCAATTTTCCTAAACATTTAAAATTATTATTATTTATAATATCATGGCATACAAGTCGACCTAAATTGGGGTTCATTATCAAAAGTGTAAATTATTCAGCTAATCATACTTGTCTAATCAAATGATTTTCTTGCTGGTTCTTCCAAGTAGGAATGGTATTCCGAACCAGTGGAACACAACGATTCAAAACAATTTTTTAAAGTTTATTTTAATGAAAAAACATGAGTTTGAGTTTGACAAGGCCATTGAGTTAAGGCGGGCTGCACACGAGGCAATTGTTGCACAACCTCCTTTATCCGGCAATAGGACGCTAGTTATGTGTGGCTGTTTGCAAGAGCGCGCAATGCGAGTCACGTAGTAATCTACCGCAGTTTGCTCGTTGTCGGCACCCGCTCTGAATGCTCAAATATGCAGCATTCCTGCCACACAACAAATGTAACGCCGGTGTATGGCGAGTGGTGGAAACTGAGCTTAAACGCGACTGATTGGTTGAGACAAAACATAAAATTGTAACGAAGCCAAGGGGTCCAGGCGACGACGTAGTCTCGAACATTCTTGGTGGGCTTTATTCGTGCGTGACACCTCGCTGTGCCGCGCTGCGTCACAAAATAATTCATACTATCCATACTAATATTATAAACGCGAAAGTGTGTCTGTCTGTCTGTCTGCTACGCTTTCACGGCACATCTGTTCGACCGATTTTGATGAAATTTGGTACAGGGGTAGGTTACATCCTGAGGAAGGACATAGGACTTTTTACCTTATATCGGAAAATTAAAAATTTCGCGTGAGCACTTAATAAAAAATATTCGTAATCGTATTGTACGTATTCCGGAGACCCTATATTCAACTTTTACACAATCACTATCACTTTTTGATACTAGAAACTATTTGCGAATTAAAATGGTAGTCTTGAAATATCTTAAGTGACACAAGTTATCTTAAGTGAAATAAATCATTCAATTTAATTTCCCTTGCTTGTAATCGAACTGACCTCTCTAACCATTACGTTACAAACATGTTACTAATGTATCACGGACTGTCAGAATTCATTAGGGCCCAACTATTAAGAGAGAAATCATTGGAAAGCAATTACATACCCTCAGCATAGTCATTGTAGTAAAGTCTCTACCAAAGACCCCATATATTGTTACCACTAAGCGATGGATAACTCAATATAACCCTTCTAATCGATTCAAGATCAGCCAACGGCTTTGCTAAACGCCACCCTTCGGAGGGTAGTTTTAATTAATTTCAAGGACACTCGCTAGTTTGCTAAGGTCTGACAGGTTTAGGGTTCCACTAGTACCCTAAGATTAAGCTGTTAATTGGGATAAGTTTCCCTGTAATAAGAAAACGGCTGGAGTTACTCGTAGTTTGGATCGGTTGGAGACACGCAATCCAGCTTATGACGAGAACTATAATTAAGTACCTTTCCTCAACGATTTAGAAACTAGTCGGCCACATAAACAGGCTTTAGTTTTCTATTCTAACTAGCTGATGCCTGCGACTTTGATTGTGGTTTTTTGGTTCGCGCGGGAACTCTTTAATTTTCGGGGATAAAAAGCCTATGTTATTCCAGACTATAATCTATCATATATATGTGCCAAGCTTTCATCCAGCTCTGTTCCGTCGTTCTGGCGTAATAAGTAACAAACATCCATTCATCCATCCTTCCAAACTTTTGCATTTGTAATAATACTATAGATTCTGTTTCAAGCCAGAAAGAACTGTTCAACAGGCGTGGAAAAGACTAAAATCTGATATGTTAGCATTATTCTGATGAAATGAAATGTGAACAATGAACTTCTTTTTTTTCCACTACAAGTTACCCCTTGACTGCGATCTCACCTGATGGTAAGTGATGATGCAGTCTAAGATGGTGGCGGGCTAACCTGTTAGGGGCATGACATGTAACATACCAAAAGACTGCATACTTTTTTAGAATATTAAATGTTAGTAGTACCTACTTAGCTCTATACAAAATTGCCATTAGTACTGCCTAAAGATTTAAATACTGTCACCATAAAGTTACCCTCATCTCTCAAATCAAGGACTCATAAAATAAAAATCTGTTTTTTTTTTAAATATTTATATGCTTGCTCATGCCTGCAAGTTGGTTTGGGTAGCAACTAGCCACAGCCGAAGCTTCCCACTAAAAAAAAAAAAAAAACATAGAGACAAATTGGGTATTATAACCTAGACTACTGAACCTCATTCCAAGCCTCACGCCTACGACATATGGGATGCCGTACATTCATACATTCATACAAAAGGGAGAACTATTCGGCGGTCAAATATGTCGGTTACGCATTTACATCATCCAATATTACGGGCGGCCTATTAGGCTTGGACCAGACGCACGGCCGATGGCAATCCGGCCAGACTCAAGGTATAGTCCCACAAAGTTGTCTGATCCGGTGATAGCGTCGCTAGTATCTATTAAAAAAAACTAAAAAGGCATTTAAATTACTTCCAAATTTGGCCACCTGGGACTATAATTCTTAATCTACCTGTCCTTATCCCATATGTGGGTTTCACGCATTTGTGTGGTTAATTATCTGACAAGAGTGAAATTGATCTAGCAAAAGAAGAGAAGAGAAATTACTATGCAAAAGAAGTGTTATTAACATTAACAAAGCATCAGCTACAAATGTTTGTTATTGTGAAATATATTGCTACATCCTCGGCGCAGTGGGGAGCACTGTGATCTTATCGCGGAGTTCCCGGGTTCTATTCCCGGTAGGGTCAATTTAGGAATTTATAATTTTTCTGAATTTCTCTGGTCTGATTTGATGGGAGGCTTCGGCCGTAGCTAGTTACCACCCTACTAGCAGAGACGTACCTCCACCTGGAGAGTGATAAAGGGCTACTGTTTATCCCGGAAAAGTAGGATTTCCCATGGAAATTAAAGAAACTTATTACCTCCTCACCTCACTATATTATAATAAGTATGCATATTATTTTATAAATGTATACTTATTTATTATTTACTAGTAAAGCCTAAACTAGAGATTGATCAGTTTTAATTAGTATAGTTACGTAGCCGTGGTGTCACCTGGAGGAGGGCTTCAGCTGAAAATCAGCGCTGAATGCCCTTGTAATTCATTGTAATGGTTTCAGCATTATGCTGAGCTGATGCCTTTTTTCAGGTTGTGCCACACACCACAAGTGTTATCATGGTGCTTCTATGACTTGATCATGAGTCTAATGCTCAGGTACTGGAAGCGCCATGGTAACATTTACCTCAATTAAGGTATTGTTTTGTGTGGACAATGCTGTCAATAAATGTTTTTTCTTTCTTTTCTTTTCTTTTTCTTTTCACGCGGATGAAGTCACGGGCATCGGCTAGAACTAGATTAAATGGAACCGGACCGGAATGCAACCGGAATCCACGCGGTCCGAGCCTTACACTCACCCTTTATAGAGGTTACCCCTAAACTGTAAAACCGGGTATTTCTTAAATTGTTCCATGAATAAAAATGCAGCAATAACTCTTAATAGCGGTCAAAATATGGCGGGATGCGTTCTAAGCGTATAAAGGTGTGCCCACATCAAACAAAAGCTTATTTTCTTGCCTCTATTCTTACCTAAACTGGACCGAGCGAAGCGAAGGTCTCTGAGTCTACTTGGGTGAATTGGCACTTGTCCGTCCGTCTGTCAGAGCCTTATAACTTCTGAATTACTGAACGTAATTACTTCAAATTTAAATATACTATGTAAACCGATGGCCTCCCGCCGAATATGGCTTAAAAAGTTATAAAAATCTTTATTTCAGGGGGGCTCTCATAGAAGCGAATGCGAAGTAAAATATTTTTTATAGCACTACATAGGGTTGCGGTATATCATTTTAAAGATAATGAGGAACGGAGTCCAAAAATATTTTTTTTTTGATTTTTCCCCTAAAATTGACGAAATGGGGGGCTTTCAAAGTGGTGATTTTCTGACGTCCAAAGATGACCTCAGAACTCCCAATTTACTGAAAGGCTGAGCCTGAAACTTGATTAATTATTTGAATTATATCCTGTACTTGAACAACAAATACTAAAATTAGATAAATATTATAAGGAAACGAAATTATTTAATTTTTAATGAGCATACGTATTTTTAACAAACTTCACAATGTTGTCAATAGATGGCGCTCTGTACAAATTTATTCGTTTGTGCTTAAAAAGAAAAGGCTCAGCCTGAAACTTGATCACTTATTTGAATTATATCCTGTACTTGAACAACAAATACTAAAATTAGATAAATATTCTAAGGAAACGAAATTATTTAATTTTAGCTTCACTATTTTTAACAGAACTTCACATAGATGGCGCTCTGTAAGTTTATGGATACCGCGAGGTCTCAGTTCGCGGCGAACCACTAGTTATAAATCTAATAATTTATATCGACTGATCTAGAGCAATCTTGATTTTTTATTATTTTGATCTACATGCTAATTTACTTAATGTACACTTACCGTTTAAAATATTTATACAAATTGTCGAACTTTAATCCACAAAAATATTAGGTACCTACATATTCTTCATTATATTAATGCAACTTTACATGTTATTCTTACACTGTCGGAAAGCCCTTTTTTAAGTAGATTAAGCTAGGCTAGACTTTTTGGCCCGCATTTGACACAATATTTTTATTTAAATTGAACTTACGAGTATTTCATTTTCTTAAACTTAGTACGGTTGATCTTATTTTTATTAAACTTGGGTACCTACTACTACGTAGTTACTAGTAGGTAGGTATTATCCATAAAATATAATCAAATCCGTACTAATATTAATAATGCGAAAGTGTGTGAGACTGTCTGTCTGCTACTCTTTCACGGCCCATTTTACCAACCGATTTTGATGAAATTTGGTGCAGAGATAGGTTTAAGTTTTTATCACGAAAAATTAGAGAGTTCCTACGGTAATCGTAAAACAATAATCCACGCGGATGACGTAGCGGGCATAATCGAGTAATTTCATACCTTTTTTGCCAGTAATATTGAAATACTCTGTAAACCATTGTGCCCGCGTCTTTATTTCATCCGTCCAAGCGCTGATCCCTCATACAATATGTATGAGCACGCATTTTGTACTTAACTTCATAGTATAGGAAATGCTATAAACGCGTTACTCCGATACGCTTAGCATAACCCATATTATTATGTTTAGATTTACACACTAGAAAAGACGTAGACTTTGCTGACAGACCAACAAATCCACGTTGGACCAACAAATCCGATTCGTTGGATCGAATTTTTATAAGAGCGAAAACAAGACAAAATGTCAGCCCGATATAAATATAAATATGTCTGCGTCAGAAACAATGCTTTGCCCTGTCGCCTAGTGTGCTTGCAATAGTATATTGTGTGCCTAGGGATGAAACAAGACGATTTCAGACGAGGGTGAAGTTCGAAATCGTCTTGTTTGCCCTAGGGCCGAAAACGATGATTTTCTCCCGCTGAATGACGTATTCGTCTGAAATTGACTAGTTTCGGGTAGCTCAACAGGCATTGTAACTCACACTTTCAATGCAGGTTATATAAAAACATTTTTATCCCTAGTATATTTTCGCGCTTATAATTAATTTGATCCTACACAGTCAATCTCCGAACATCTTTGAAGAGAAGGTAATTCATACAATCAAGGGCTTGTAATAAATGAAGATGCAGGCTAAGATGATAGCGTGTTAACCTGGCAGGGATACAGCAGTTATGTTAATCCCATGCTTACCTCTTAGCGGTTTCTAGGCCGAATCGCATCAGAATGCTAAATCGCTTCGCTTTGCTAAAAGAGTGGTAACTAACCACGGCACCAGACTAGGTCTAATCAGAGACGAAATCATTTAAATTCCCAATTCACTCCTGCGGAAGATCGAACACTTAAATAAGACTACAACATTTACCACTGCATCATTCTGTTCTGGATGGATGGATGGATGTTTGTAACTCAATCATGCCAGAGCGGCTGAACGGATCTGGATGAAATTCGGAACAGAGATAGATTATAGTATGTATAATAACCCCTATAAAGGCTACTTTTTGTCACGGAAAAATAAAGAGTTCCCTCGTGAACCAAAAACCACAATCACGCGGATGAAGTCGCGGGCAACAGCTAGTTATATTTTTTTTTTTTTTTAATTGGCACACTAATATCAACTAATAGGTATGTAAGCAAGGACAGAAAAATACCGCAAAGTTTCTATTTTACTCAGTACTCATTGATTATTCATTACAAGCAAAAACAATGACTAAACCATGAGTGATCCGTCTTCGCGACGTGTGGTCAGACAGACAACCTATCAATTACATCTACGTATGTGTCAATAGTGAGTCATATTCACTTTGAGTCAATTTTATTTTTTAATACTGCTTCGACGCTATGATTGATGATTTCATCCAACACAGTTATCTCTCAGAGGTTCAGCTTTCTTGGATCGGAACCTGTGACCTTTGGAGTTCCGATAGGTATTAGAACCACCCAGTGTCTATCTGGTGTCAGATATTTACTGTATCGGTGTATCGGTGAGCGCTGTCGTCTTTAAGCATGAGGTCCTTGGTTCGATCCCCAACAGCGTCAATTCGGGAATTTATATATTCTGAAAATTCTCTGTAGGGAGGCTTCGGCCGGGGCTGGCTATCGGCAAAGACATGCAGCCGAGCTTACCGATTTAACGTTCCAGTACGATGCCCTTAGATAGAAATAAATGTTGAATCTAAAATTCACAATTAAAAATACCATTAATATTTAATTAAGTTAATAATATCCTCCCGACCGAATTTCTGCCACGGCGGCCTATCTCCAGAGAGATTAGCCATTTACCTGGGAGATATATTAAAGTGCACAAGTGTGTGCGCATACAAAGTTGCACTCTCTGTTTCTTTACTCTCATAGCTCGATGTGACGGAAATCCGACACAACCGGAGACATATCAGGCGCAGGACCGGCGGCTTAACGGGCTTTCCGAGGCACGGGGTGAAACACCGCCAACTTCCTAGCTCTGGACTAGTACTGAGAATATCTTGTCAAACCCCACTATACCCGGGACATCGTCAGCCGCAGTCGAAATTCTAACCACTAGACTAACGAGGCAGAATATTCAGAGTTAAGTAGCATTCAAATACAGCTACAGCCACTGCAAACAGGTCCCAATCGGATTGAATATTGATACGACAGATGGTGTATACCGATATAATTAATTTCGCTCGCTCCGCATTCGGTCCTAGTGACCCATCGAAGCTATTTACATATTTGGACACCGCTTTGGCACTGACACTGTATTCCATAACCGTTTGCGCGGCACTGAGGGCCGGGTATAACTGACCCGCTTCAGCTTGGTTTCGTATTCCAGTGTTATAGCGCCATTTGGAGGGTTGAATCGGCCACTTATGCTCCAAATTGATAAGATTTCAAATTAGATAGTTTAGTGATAATATTTTGATACACCTTCGCTTCGCTGCCTTCTCGGTATCGTGCGATAGAGAGAGTTACAAGTCCAGTAGGCATATGCCTACATTTTATTCTTGAAATATTGTTTCGGGTGATAACGTTTTTCACCCCCAAACGTTTACGAAATTAGACAATTTTGGTCTCATTAGATTCAGTACACCTTAATCTAGGCTCGTACGTTTTATTTTTTAGTATTTTAGTTTAGTTAAATTTAAAAAAAATTAAAAAACTCGAGGAAGTTTTTAGGTCAAAAATATGGATATTTAGACGCTAATAACTTTTAACATAAGCAATATTTCTTTTAAATTAAAAATTTACAACTAGACGATCCTCTCAAGCTCCAAATTGATAAGATTTCAAATTAGATAGTGATAATATTTTGATACCTAAACCACGTGTGCTTTATGAAAATGTGACTTTTTTATTTTTAAAGTAGGTACACAACGCAGAGTTAAGTAGAAATCACGTTTATGTTTCGGAATAGTCCATAAGATGCTAGGGGCTTATAGTTCTACAAACTTGTCGGACCTAGCGACAGCGTCGATGGTAAATATTAAAAAAAAATTAAACAGCATTGGCCACCGAGCCAATAGAGCAAGATCCCGCGACGATCAGACCTTCGTTATTTTATTAAAGCTGAAAGTTTTTCTATGTATGTCTCTAATAGAGGTATAAACGATCCCCGACTATGAAGTTTGGATCGCGGTTGCTTTGGAAGGTATCAGGTAGAAAAGGTGCGTTTTTTTTTTTTATTTTTTTTATTGAAAACAATACAATAAAAATTAAAGCTAGCTAGGCCTAACCTAATTACTATATAAATCATGCCCGCGTGGAATGGTGGCGAGAATACTGGCTGCATTTCCGCGCTGGACAGCCAGGCTGATCCTTTGCGCAAAAAATGAGCCAGCCCTTCTGTCACCAGATAAGGCAATCAACCGCGGTGAAATAGCTCGCAAAAATTTTTTCATCATACCTATTCGAATAACGCATATTGGCTTCAGAGGATAGCGGGAGCAAAGTGTAACTTGTAGGCCCATAGGACTTTTCATTTCTCTCTTCTGACTGGTCCGAAGTCACGTCATCAATTTGTTGATCGGATATACGACTTTGCATTTCTCTGTTCTGATTGGTCCGAAGTCACGTGATCAATTTGTTGATCGGATATACGTCTTTACATTTTATTTAAACTTTAAATATACGTCTAAATAATGTCTATACAATTACATAAAAGGTTGATAGGAGTATCTTCTGATTGGTGCTTATACGTATAGGTAATGTCCATACATAGTAGGTTGATACTCCTAGCTTTTTCTCATACGTACCTAATGATGAAAAATAGTGTGTGTCACTCGGGGCCAAATTTTTTGTTCTCGGGCGGCGTATATTGAATTCCTCGCTACGCTCAGGATTTTACTTTAGAACCCCTCGCTACGCTCGGGATTCTACTATAGAATCCTTCACTTCGCTCCATCGACTACACAACCAATAGACGCCGCATATAGGGCGAACACTTTCAGACAACACATCAGACTTAATAGGTCTTATATAATTCCACGCCCACTTAAGTCGAATTAGTAACGACCAGATCTGTGACCTGTCAACGTCTCTGTGCTCGCTTACTACAATTATCGTAAAAAATTGTAATGGCTCCATGTACAATGAAGTGGTGTGGCAAAAAAAGTCAAACCTCAAATTTTAAAGCGGATGGTATAACATTTCACCGGTAAGATACGTTAATTTTATTAGTATTAAGATATTACACACTCGTTTTTGTATCACCGGAGTTCAACATTATACTGGTCGGTCAGTACTACGTTGTAATGGCACGTGTAAATAGTGATGGGCGCTTTGGATATTATGGATAAAATAGTTAGATTGTCGATATCGGTTCTAATGATAAATTGTAAATTTTATCATTCGATTGGTATAATTATAATTATATTATGATTTAGATATGTTAATATACTTTATTATATTTAATACTATAGCAAAGATTATTGAAATGTAAAATCTCCGTATTTTGGCTAAACATACGTCAAGGTCTAGTTTTGAGAATATTTTTGAAGTAAAACTTCTTGTGCGGTTTGAGAGTAACTCAGATCATTTTTCGGACGGAAATAACGCTCTATAGTCTGTAGACGCAGTTTCCGCTATTTAAAAACAGAAAAAAAAACGATACGTCTCAAAGGTTGGTACACCTGTATATAATTTAATACAAAGAAGATTTCGTTCAAAATCGATATCTCAGGATCCCTAGGATCACAAAACAGGAAAGTGGTACCAAAATTTAATAAAGTCAGCGCCATTTTGAAATTAATTGTTAGTGTTCCGATTTCGTTCAAAATCGATATCTGAGGATCCCTAGGATCACAAAACAGGAAACTGGTACCAAAATTTAATAAAGTTAGCGCCATTTTGAAGCGCCAACGAAATCGATATACATTGTAAAGAAACCGGCGTAGCTAAGAATTTTCGAAATTCTTGAGGAACGTCAAAAGCACTGGTCTATGCTTTTTGGGTACGTGAAGTCTTCCGATATACCTACTGCCGAATATGGGATTCTAATCATATGAGTCCATCGACCATACAATTGTATGGTCGATGTATGAGTCTAATAATTAGAGGTAGTTATTACAACATCACATGCCATAACTTAAATTTTATTTATATACTAGCCGATGCCTGCGACTTCGTCCGCGTGGACTTTCTGGGATACAATGTAGGTACCTAACATTCATTATCAAAACTTATTTAGTCCACTGATGTAATAGTCGTCACAAGAGAATCAAGAGCTGGTAATAAAATAATTAGTAGTTTAAATTATGTGCGAGTTAGGTACCTACTATTTCATTATACATCATGAACATAGTTTCAATACAGAAAAACTCAGCTTACTAAATGTGTAACAAAACCTACCGAGTTATTTAAATGTTTAGAGTAGGTAAGTATATCGATAATTAGTTATCGATAAATAATTATTAGGAGTTAGGACCCCATCCCTATATTTGATTTATGATTTTTTTGACCTTGAGTAGACCAATCAGCGTTTAGTACCCCGCGCCCGCTTACCTCAGTCATTTGACTGAATTGTTTGCATTATGAAAGCATAGTAATTAGGCGTCTATTGGTTGTGTGGTCGATGCTTCGCTCTGAATTCAAAATAGCGCCCTCGGGGAACAATAATTTTCTTTGGCCCCATGTAACACAATAGTAGATTGTATTATAAGGGAGCAAAATAATATTTTTACGGCGAGGGCGCTTTTTTGAATCCAGAACGAAGTGAGGGATTCTAGAGTAGAATCCTGAGCGTAGCGAGGGATTCTTTAGTAGAATCCTGAACGTAGCGAGGGATTCAAAGTACGTCGCCCGAGCCAAAAATATATTTGCGCCCGAATGATACACTCTACTTTTCATCACCCTGTATGAGAAAATTTGGTTCCCGCGGGAACTCTTTAATTTCCCGGGATAAAAAGCATATGTGCTATTTCCAGACTATAATCTTTTTTTTTTTTTTTTTAAATCTATCTCTGTGCCAAATTTTATCCAGATCCGTTCAGCCGTTCGGGCGTAATATTATAATAATATTTATTTAATTATATTTTTTTTTTTTTTTTTTTTTTTTTTAAATATATATCTCCATATAGCCCTTTCGTTAGTTAAAATTCAGAAATTATAAATTCCTAAATTGACCCTGCCGGGGATCGAACCCGGGACCTCCGCACGTTAAGACAACAGCGCTCAACACTGCGCCACGGAGGTCGTCAATTTGCGTTGGCGCTGAACACTAAGATGTTCCAAATTCAATAAGTGCGCGGCAAAGATAATTGCGGCGCACTTACGAGTATAAAGAGGATTAATAGTAGATTGTTACACAAGGGACGTAAGTAAGCTATTACAGAACAAGATCCAATTTGGCGCCAGTGCGAGCGCAGCTCGCATAGGGCGCTAATGGATCGCGTGCACCCGAGATATTTAGTCACACGAGCGAGCGCAGCGAGCGAGGGTGAATATAGTTCGAGGGTGTAATAGCTACTTGCAACCGAGGTAAGCATTCTACTTTATATCATTCTTGCGAGGTAAATAAAACATTGGTAATGCAAAATGAAATTAAATCACTTTACAAACAAACTTCACAAACTTTCAGATCAAATGAAATGCCGCCATTTATTTTTTTTTTCGTAAATAGTTTTCCATTTTTTTTTTACGGCTCTGAGTTCCAAGGAGTTTTGCATAGTTTCAAATGTTGAAATGTATGGAAATTAAATGCCGCCATTATTTTTTTTTTTTTTTTTTTTTTTTTTTTTTTTTTTTTTTTTTTTTTTTTTTTTTTTTTTTTTTTCTCTACAAGTTAGCCCTTGACTGCGATCTCACCTGATGGTAACTGATGATGCAGTCTAAGATGGTAGCGGGCTAACCTGTTAGGGGCATGGCAGTTATATTAAACCCATACCCCTATTCGGTTTCTACACGGCATCGTACCGGAACGCTAAATCGCTTAGCGGCACGTCTTTGCCGGTAGGGTGGTAACTAGCCACGGCCGAAGCCTCCCACCAGGCCAGACCAGGGAAATTCAGAAATTATAAATTTCCAAACCCTGCCGGGGATCGAACCCGGGACCTCCGCACGTTAAGGCAACAGCGCTCAACACTGCGCCACGGAGGTCGTCATGTTCAATGTTTTTTTTTTCAGTAAAAAGTTTTCTTACCATTTTATAAGAAAAGAGATTGTTTACCAAGGAGTTTTGCATAGCTTGAACTGTAATGTGAACATTACAATTCAAGCATAGTGCGACGTAATGTTGCCTTGAATTGCAAACACCAACTTACAAGGAGACTTTCCACCATAGTAATCCCTAGTTACTGAGCAAGTATGATATAAAAACTCATTACTGCCCGCTAAAAGTTTCTTATAGAAAACACCACCTTTGGGCGCACATAAAGGCGAACCAAGTCGTCCTTTTCGAATACATGGGATGAAAATAACTATTGCCACTAAGACTCCACGGCCCCAGGGTCTCCACGGCAAACGGAACAAATATATAACTCTCTATGAGAGAGGCATACTTCCGCCGTTTGCCGGTTTCAGCCTTTTCTGCTGCGGCTCCCGGCCTTGATGCTGTCTCCGTTGAAGGTGCGTTGAAATTTTATGACGTCACAACTGTGAATTTCATACAACTTCCATACTAGAAGTGCGTTTTTAAGTTTGGTATAGAGTTGCTGATTTGATTGAGTTGTCACCATCCCTATTATTATGTCGTGCAATGTGTTGAGATGATGAAAACGCCTTGTATTTTTATGATTGTCTCACAAAATGACGGATTAGTAAAAGCACCCCTAACAGAGTTTCTCATGCCGTCTCGCACTTGACTCAACAAACATGCACTTGGAAGTCGGGATTAATATTTAAATAAATATTTATACAGCCTCGTCACACAGATTAAAATATCAGTGCCGCTGATACTAAAGTGGTATAAGTCAACTTAACAAAAAAATAAAGTATTAAATACTAGTAAGTAAGTAAGTAAAAACACTTTATTACACACAAACAAATAACAAAACAGAGGTAAAACTAATGGTGACAGGATTTAAAACTTGTTACGGTGTAAAGGCGGCCTTATCACTATGAGTGATCTCTTCCAGGCAACCTTTCTAAGAAAGTTTCTAGTTGAGATACTAAAGTATAAAATACTTTAGTATCTCAACTCATCTCCGCGCCCTGTTTTAAACCCACCAGGCCAGACCAGGGAAAAATTCAGAAATTATAAATTTCCAAACCCTGCCGGGGATCGAACCCGGGACCTCCGCATGTTAAGGCAACAGCGCTCAACACTGCGCCACGGAGGTCGTTAAATTCATATACCTACATTTATTTTAATTTAATATTAAATCAGCGCGCAAAACATCATCGCAACCATCACGCGTGCCACTCATTCAATCCCATTAGCATTAAATTATAATCATTAAAATAATAAATTAAATTATTAGCAAGCAATAAATCAATCAAACAATCCATCATTTAACGGTCTTAGACCGAACATTATGTCAGGTATAAAATGATCAAGCATTTAACGTTAGCTTAATTTTTTGTGGTACGCTCGTAATTTTTCAAAAAACGTACTTAGTACTTACCTCGCTGTGGTCCGTGCTGAGTGTTCACTCACAAATGTCGCCGGAGAGTCTTAAAACAAATGATAGTGCTGTCATGGCCGCTCCACCAAATCACTTTTTAATGTTAAACACTGTTTTTAACGTATTTCGGCCGCCCTCGTTGTGTTTTAACGTTTTTTAAGTGCACAGCGCTCACCGTTGCTCGCTTCATTTGTGTTTTAATAATTGTTTCATTATTTTAATATACAAGGGCAACTATGTAAATGGTGTATTTTTTAACTATACGACTCGTATCTCACGAAACATAAAACATGACACCAGTGGTCCTACACGATAATATAAACATTTCATACAATTTCATTTCTATTCATACTATAATATCAATCCTGCATCATAGGTGCAAATAATATCTTCTTCTTCTTCTTTCCGTGCCTCTCCGATTAGCGAAGGTTGGCAATTAGCTTGGTATAATCACTTCCATTATTCACGAGGATAAATAAGCCAAGATTTTTATCTGCGACGAACGTCTCTCTTTCCAGCAGCTTTTCCCATCTGGGTGATTTCTAAGAGTTCCATTTGACAACCTCCCTGGCACAGTGTTGAGCGCTGTTGTCTTAACGTGGGAGGTCCCGGGTTCGATTCCCGGCAGGGTCAATTTGGGAATTCATAATTTCTGAATTTTCTCTTGTCTGGTCTGGTGGCTTCTTCCGAGGCTAGTTACCACCCTAACGGCAAAGACGTACCGCCAAGCGATCTAGCGTTCCGGTACGATGCAGTATAGAAACTGACCAGGGGTATGGGTTTAATATAACTGTCATACCCCTAAAAGGTTAGCCCACTTCCATCTTAGACAGCATCATCACTTACCATCAGGTGAGATCGCAGTCAAGGGCTTACTTGTAGTAGATTAAAAATAAAAATATAAAATCGTATCTTTCATGCCCGAACACGTGCCCCAAATACACGGCTTCGGCCGTGGCTAGTTACCACCCTATACCAGCACAGACGTACCTACCAACTTAGTGTTCCGGTACGATGCCGTGTAGAAACCGACTATATAGGGGTATGGGTTTAATATAACTGCCATACTCCTAAAAGGTTAGCCCGTCCATACCATCTTAGACTGCATCATCACTTACCATCAGGTGAAATCGCAGTCAAGCGCTAATTTGTAGTGATAAAAAAAAAATCGACATGGCTATCCCCGTAATCAACCGTACAAACCCCAAAAGAGTAAGATTACCCCGGTAATCACACAAGTAGAGAAACCGTAATACAGAAGCAACAAAAATCAAATATAAATAGCAGATAAGATAGCAGCAATAACTCCTCGCCGAAGACATCACACACATCCATTACGGAATGTTGTTATTAACTCTGCGGCATTTGTCTCATATCTTATCTTTATCTTTTACTTTTACCCCCTTGAGGGTGAGGGTGAGTTTCCACCAGAGATGTGATACGTTGCTATGCTACGGAGCTGTATAAAACCCACTATTAGGTGTTAACTAGCTCATGCCCGCGTCTTCGTCCGCGTGGAATAAGTTTTTGAAGCGAAAACTTCTTTAGCCGCGTTGAGCACTTTTTGATAGGGGGTAGGTAAACTTGTGGATTCGCGTCACCGACATGCTCCGCGTCACCGACGATTTTAATAATTTAAAAAAAAAATGTAAAATAATTTAAAAAAAATGAAATATTCGTTGTCACTTCTATCGGCAGTCCCTATGATTGCCAATTTTTTTTTTAATTTTCCCGGATAAAATGTAACCTATTTCACTCCATGCAAAAAATCACGCCGATCCGTTGCTCTGTTGCAGCGTGATTGAAGGACAGCAACAAATCAATACCTAAACCAACAAACAAACACACTTTCGCATTTATAATCAAATAAATATTATAAATGCGAAAGTTTGGATGGATGTATGGATGTATGGATGTTTGTTACTCAATCACGCTCCAACGGCTGAACGGATCTGGAGGAAATTTGGCACAGAGATAAATTATAGTCTGGAATAGCACACAGGCTACATTTTATCCCGGAAAGTTAAAGAGTTCCCGCGGGAACCGAAAAACCTCAATCCACGCGGATGAAGTCGCGGGCATCAGCTAGTTATCTATAAATATAAAACTCTGTCCAAGCTTGCATTAAAAACATATTATGATCTAGGTACTATCAATATCTCTATCAATAAACAAGATGGCAGTCGCGCGCAATAAAACAGTCGTGAAAGCAGTTAAAAGAAAGGGTACTTACTTTTTAAATCCCAAAATAACGTATAAAGTCCAAAGAAAACTTCAAATACAACCCTCGCTCATACATTCCATAGATAAGCAATACCTCAGGCCTTTATTAAACCCCCAGAGTACTATTACAGAATTAAAAATTTATCAAACTCCTTGCAGAGGATATCCCACTACTGCAACAACATACGATAAAGCTATTATGTAACATGCAACCTGCATACTTATTAGGGTGCTTTCGTCCAAGACACTGTCCATTGCTTGTCCTGTATTAAACTACACGTAATTGCTCTCATAGAACTACTAATGCACAGTAAACGGATGGGGTATCGAAAAAATTTATTTTACACTTTAGTCTCGGTATTAGCTAGCTGTAAAACGGGGGTATTTTGGGGTAGGGAAAGATTTAAAGGCTTTCGAGTGCGAACCTAATAGACGTATATTGCATTGAGGTCCGATTTATGGGGGATTTTTCTTTTTGTTTCGTGCGATTTATTATCAGGTGTACAGGATCGACCTTTTTAGTGCCTTTAAGGTGCTATTACGGGGTTTTTATGTCCAGGGGGTCTTCCTGAGATGCATTGGTATTGCAGCGAGGATGAGATAAAAATAAGGCTTTATTTTTTAAGTATTTTCAAGACTAACATTGCACTAAATTGGCTTAAAAGAATATAAAGGCTAACGCTTGGCTGAGATAACTTCCCAACAGCTAATCTTTACTTTTATCAAACTTAAATAGAATGTTTTGAGGTACTTAATTAATCTAAGCAAGCGTACTCCACCTTAGGCTTCATCATCATCAACCAACGACCTCAATTTACATAGTCAGGCCCTGTCAAATAAAGAATGTGGGCGTATTTACTAACGCCATCTAGTCTGAAAAGCGGGACAGCGCTATGGCGGGGACAAGGATAGGCTTATACAGGTGTGGAGCGCGCTCCACAGGTCGGACGCCCAATTTTTTTCTATGAAAGGGCCCATCAAGTACCTACATATAATACATCGATGTCATCAACCTTTCAGTATGTCATTTTCTATGGAGTCGTATCGCGTCGAGTCGCTTTCGTTGCTCATTTAGGTTAAACAGGTTATCTAGTTTTCAATGAATACTGTGAAGTATGAATTTTTATTCTATAAAATATGATGTTAGAACATGGAACAATGCTTAAATATACCTAGTCGTTATAGTAGGAGTCGACGACATCCCTGTCGCAGTGTTTAGCGATGTTGTCTTTACGTGCGAAGGACCCGGGTTCGATCCCCGGCAGGTTCAATTTGAGAATTTACATTTTCTGGTGGGAGGCTTCGGCCGTGGCTAGTCACCACACTACCGGTAAAGACGTACCGCCAAGCGATTTAGTGTTTCGGTACGATGTCGTGTAGAAACTAGAAACCGATTAGGGGTATGGGTTAATAATAACTGCCATGCCCCTAACAGGTTTGCCCGCTACCATCTTAGACTGCATCATGATTCATGACTTGCCATCAGGTGAGATCGCAGTCAAGGGCTAACTTGTAGTGGATAAAAAAAGTTTCAGTTAACCTAACCAGCCATAAGACCGAACTGTAGCCTAGAACTGTATTAAAATTGAATAAAATATGGGTGATGTAATCATGCATGTATCTAGGTTTATAGGTACCTGTAGTAAATGAAATCTATTGGTAATTATAAGTCAATGGCTTTACGCCTCCGGTGCAGCCGAGTTTATTTTTAATGTGCCACTATAATAGTGATTTAATCAGAATAGAGTTTCTTTTGTAACGGGAACCGGGTTTTTTATGCCCGGGTATTATTCGAGATTAGTCGTTTATATATTAGGCGATAAATTAGTGGATTTAGTGACGTACGGTTCAGTTCTGTCAGTGGATGTTATCTATCGTTGTTTTCTTTTCTTTTTCTCTCTTTGGTACACGGAAACGGGAATGCTGCGTGGTATAGTTTTCGTCTTTTTATTATAGTTGTTTTGTTTAACGGTATCGATCGTATAATTTGTTTTTTTTTATTTTAGGTAGGGGTCATTCTTCAGGTCCTTGACTCTACCTATGCTAAAAATCAAGTCAATCCGTTGCTCCGTTGCGGTGTGATTGAAGGACAAACCAATAAACCAACAAACAAACATACTCGCATTTATAACATTAGTATGGTATGATGTCCTCATTATATTATGTGAAGAGTCCAAATCAGCATGAATATATAGTAATGGGATAGAAAACCTTTCCAAACCTACCATAATAAGTACAGCTACCTTTGTAGTTCGTAATCCATTTAAAAATAATTTCTGTGGTAGAACAGCCATTTACTAAGTTTAGTACCACAAACTTAGTATAAGGCCCGGTGACAGTGTAGGATATGAAAAAAAAAACATAACAGGCATAAAAATTAGTTCCAATTTTGGCCACCGGGTGAGATCAGTTTGACCGGCTGTAATAGAAAATAGTACAGGTAGGTATAATATCATGTCACAAGGCGGCCTCTTTGCCTGCAACATTTTGAAAAGTGCCGTCAATTTTAACTCAGTATTGTTGGAATGACTGTCTAAATTTAGGATCTGGAAGCCGGCTATATTTCTGCGTCCAAGCTAAATTTGAACGCCAGTCCAGGCATTCCGATTCGGTTTTGAAAAGGCAAGTGCCTCTTCAAATTTATCGGGCTGTAACAATTTGAGACTGCGAGGGAATATAGTTATTAAAAACCCATGTAATAGAGGTTTTATTCCTGTGCCGGTTGTTACATTCTTCAGTCAGGCTATTGTTACGCGTTAATAGAGCTAATTTTGATGTTTGACGTCAATTAATTTAACTGATTATGTTATATTTGACTAATTAATACATTATTAGGTATAGAATTTCAGGTAGCCGTCATTTAAAGGCAAGTACCTACGTTAGGGCATAAAGTAGACAATATTATGTCTGTCGTCAATTGCAACTGGGCAAGCATTGCGATAAAATTACCTATACATAATCAACGCGAAGCCCAAGCTCTTGGATCTGGTAAGTAACATAGGCCACATTTATCTTGGACCTTTAACGATTTGTCATGGAATTTTGAAACCTAAATCCACGTAGACAAGTTCCATTATAGAGGGCACTCCATACGAAGAATTCACAATCGAAAGTAGGCCGATTCAGAGCAATTTCGCGAATCAAAGACACAATAGGCTCCAAACTTTCCAAATTCAAATCCCTGAATAGAACAACACGGGCCATTTGAATAGTGATGTGAATTGAATCGATTTTTCAGTTCAACTCGATCTGATTGTACTCGATCCAGTCCGAGACTTGTTTGCCCCATTCGAGAGCCGACTGAAGTGTTTCATCGCGAATGAGCAGTGAATGATACCGTTCTTTTATCTATTTGAACGATTGTTATGAGGCTCTTATGCCGGGAGCGATTGCGAAATGCCTTTGTAAAGGTAAAAGCCTAGAGCGCTGGCTTTTATCTAGAACTCTGGACGTTTTATAGTCTAGAATACATTGCATTGTTTGAAGATTTTTGAACGTGAAATAAAGTTTTCTCGATGTATCCGTGAGGTTCTTCACCTACTTCAGGTATGGTTTTTCCCGCGGCCCAAATAAATAAAAACCGTTCCATCGTATTCAATCACAAAAATACGAATCCGGCTGAGTTTGTCGTGGATTCTTCTCAGACCAAGGCGCGTTTGGAACCCGCGTAGCTTTGGTTTTAAATGCCGTTATTTAAAACCAAAAATTCGTGATTATTAATATCTATTAATAATTATCTATTAATAACTTCTTATGTTTTATTAAAGTTATAAAAATCCTTTAAATTTCTACGCATGGAATTCACTTACACCCATCGCATAAAGCAGTGTTATTTTAATCTTGTTGACGCTTTTGTTTCAGAATTATTATCGGTATATTAGGGAAGTTAAGCTTCGTCATATAAAACGTCAATTTCAAAATAATGCTGATTTAAGCGTCGGTACAGGACCATACTGCAAACACAAAGCAATATACCTACTCAAAATTACAGCTTGATGTCACGTAACTTGACGTTTCTAAAACAAGGATTATTATTATTCTAAAACACGAAAGTCAACAATAATGAAACAATATGGCTATAAGCGTTGGCGGTATGGCCCCAGATTTGTTACTAGCCTTATGAGACAAGAGTTTAGTGCAAATGATTTTATGCGTCACACTAAATTAGAAGCAAATATCTCACTTAGTAACGCGTAGCAGCACAAAAACAACGAAACAGGACGGCCGCGCGCCGGGCGCTAACATGCGTCGCGTCATGCAGCAGAATCCGTTACTAGTCTATTTCAAACGATGCAACCAGGGAGCTGGCGGGACTCTTAGTTATTAGAACATATTATTACTAGATGATGCCCGCGACTTCGTCCGCGTGGAATAAGGTTTTTTGGTTCCTCCGGGAACTCCTTAATTTTCCGGGATAAAAGCCTATGTCCTTCCCCGGGATATAAGCTACCTCTATACCACATTTCAGCAAAATCGGTTGAAAAGATGGGCCGGGAAAGCGTAGCAGACAGACAGACAGACAGACGGACACACTTTCGCATTTATAATATTAGTATGGATGTTCTTTATGGCAAGATAAAACGCGAGGACCTGGGTTTGAAAAATGGTACGTGACAAAAAAGCGTTTCTCTCTGTCTCTTTTCAGATAGAGTAGGTCTCAGTAGCTCAGCGAGAAAAGAATACGTTGCACGTTCGAACCTCAATGATTGTGAACGAGTGAATGAAGGAGCTAGGAGCATTGTCATCACTAGTCATCAGTCAACTATGGTCGGACATTTTCCTGTCTACTAATTTTCATATGTATTTATGCAGTGAAAATGATACAAATATTACGCCAGAAGCTAATTTTATGGATTTTCTAACTTCACAATACTCAATTAAGCACACAGAAGCTAACGATTTTGTCAACAGCTCCCAAATTATAGCTATAAACAGCTGAATGGTTTTGAACGAGTGAATGAAGGAGCTCGTAGCACGGCCATCAGTCAACTACCGCCGGTTATTTTCCTGTCTATTAATTTCTAAATGTAGATATTATAACAGTGAAAATGATACGAATATTGTACCAGAAGCTAATTTTATGTATTTTCTGACATCACAATATTCAATTTCGCCAACGGAAGCTAACGATGTTCTCAACAGCTGAATTATAGCCATAAACATTTGAATGGTTGTGAACGAGTGAATGAGGGAGCTAGGAGCACGGTCATCAGTCAACTACGGCCGGCCATTTTCTAGTCTATTAATTATTAAATGTTTTATTATAGTGAGAATGATACGAGTATGCTAGAAATTGATTTCTATTAGACCACGATGTTTAATTATACCCACAAAAGGTGAAGATTTTGTCAACAGCTCCCAAATGGTAGCTATAAACATCTGAATGGTTGTGAACGAGTGAATGAAGGAGCTAGGAGCACGGTCATCAGTCAACCATGGCCGGTCATTTTCTAGACTATTAATTATTATTAAATGTTATAAAATAGTGAGAATGATACGAGTATGCTAGAAACTGATTTTTATTAGACCACGATGTTTAATTATACCCACAAAAGGTGAAGATTTTGTCAACAGCTCCCAAATTATAGCTATAAACAGCTGAATGGTTGTGAACGAGTGAATGAAGGAGCTAGGAGGACGGTCATCAGTCAACCACGGCCGGTCATTTTCTAGACTATTAATTTTATTATTAAATGATTTAAAATAGTGAGAATGATACCTGTATGCTAGAAATAGATTTTTATTAGACCACGATGCTTAATTTCACTCACAAAAGGTGAAAATTTTGTCAACAGCTCCCAAATTATAGCTATAAACATCTGAATGGTTGTGAACGAGTGAATGAAGGAGCTAGGAGCACGGTCATCAGTCAGCTACGGCCGGCCATTATCCTAAATGGGATCTGCAATCATTCGGCCGGTCTCGTTCGACGAGAGATTACTGTCACTAATTACACAAGCCCGGGACAATCTGAGCTGCGTCATTATTTCGTCGTTTTGAATCGACGATTGATACGGATAATTGAAGATGTCTCTGAATAAGTTCAAAGTTAATGTAAAAGTATATTGATACAGCAATATAAACTCGTATGCTTTTTCATAATTTTTCTTGCTTATATATTTAGTACTTTTTTAATTTAGATCTAACTATACATAATATCCGGATAAACTCAGTTATAGTCAGTGAGTTTAGCCGGATATTATGTATAGTAATTATAACTTTGTGAATCGTTGAACTCTGGGGTCATACTGCCAACGCTGAAAGTAGTACCACAGAATAGGTAATAGTAGTAAGTAGTACTTAAGCAATATTACTCAAATTGACAGTTTGATGTCACGTACCTTGACGTTCCTAAAATAAGGATTATAATTACAAAACAATGAAGTCAACAATAATGAAACAATATGGCTTTAAGCGTTGGCAGTATGGCCCCAGGTCCTGTTTAGAAACAGGAGTGGATAAAATATTTCTAAACCCTGTAACCCAGTAACGTACTGCTCCACTGCGAGTTGTATTCAAATAGTGTCTATCCATCAGTGTCACAGCCATTGCGTCGTCGCCTTCAGGTGCAGGTGCCACTCTAACAACATATTGATCGATGTACTATTCCACAACTATTCCGAGACTAAACAGTGGATAGGAATAAATGCAGAACAGCAAAATGAGTCACTAATATCTATTGCGTAACTCTATTGCAGATTTTTGGCTAGTTTTTTTTTATCCACTACAAGTTAACCCTTGACTATGATATCACCTGATGGTAAGTGAGAGTGTTTATAGACGATTCTTGATAATCCCACGGGTGCAAAGCCGCGGGCAGTTCTAGCCCATACTAATACCTATTATAAATGCGAATGTTTGAATGGATGGATATTTGTTACTCAATCACACCAGAATGGATGAAAGGCACTGAGATATATTATATTCTGGAAAAACACATAGTCTACTTTTAATCCCGTAAAATTAAAGAGTTCCCGCGGTAACCAAAACCTCAATACACGCGGACGAAGTCACGGGCATCGGCTAGTAAAAAATAAGTACTGGCGTACTAGACACACGACTGCCTTGTTGGTGTAGTGGTTGGCTATTATTATATTATTAGGTGTTCGACTGCGGCCGACGAGGTCCCGGATTCGAGTCCCGGGTCGGGCCATAATTGAGTATTGAGTTTTTCTGACTAGAAATTCTCAGTACTAGCCCGGAGTTAGGAAGTTGGCGGTATTTCACCCCCGTACCTCGGAGAGCACGTTAAGCCGTCGGTCCCGGTTATTATCACTAACATGATAATAGTCGTTAAAACCCGCCAACCCGCATTGCGGAGCAGCGTGGTGGGTCTAAGCTCTAATTCCCACTCTCCTATGAGAGTGGAGGCCTGTGCCCAGCTGTGGGACATTAATGGACTGCAGTAGTCGTGGTGGTGAATACTAGACACTACATAAAAGCGATAATATAATCCTGCACAATGAAAATGCGTCGATAAAATCGGCGGAGTGCCAACAATAACGAGTACATACGCGTTTTAACGGCCACTCGTCAATTTGTCCGGCTCATACATATATGCATGAGGCGCTGGGGAAAAGGACACGCCAGCTCTGAGCTCACCATACAAGCGTTCCATACAACTTTGTAAACATTGGTTAGTGCTTTGAATTCTCAAAAATGCTGCGTAACAAGTATTGATTTTTGAAAAAAAGATTCATCAGTTCAACCCGGCCGGCAGTCTCCTCTAGATTGAAAAGTGTTAGGCTTTAGTCTTCACTGGACAAAGGTGGATTGGCAGCCTCCACAAACCTCTGAGACATTATAAAAAACTTTCGAGCTTGCAGGTTTCATCACGATGGTTTTCTTCACCGTTGAAGCAAGTGATATTCAATTTCTTAAAATACACTTAACGATCCGAAAAGTTAGTAGTAAGTGCCCGGGGATCGAACCCCCAACCGGGTAGCCGGTAACGTTTAAACCACTCGGCTATCACTATTCCGTCAAAATCAGAAGCGCAGATGGGTCTTGAAAGCATATAGACGGACACACTTTTGCATCCATATCCATATTAATATTATAAATGCGAAAGTGCTACGCTTTCGTGGGCCATCTTTTCAACCGATTTTGATGATAGTGGTAGATTACATCCCGGGGAAGGACATAGGCATAGAGATAGATTATAGTCTGGAATAACACATACTGAAGCTACTTTTTATCCCGGAAAATTAAGGAGTTCCCCCGGAACCACCTGGGGTTCCCCCCAGTTATTTAAAAAAACTTAATCCTGCACGCGGACGGAGTCGCGGGCATCATCTAGTTTGATATAAATACTAAGCAGGGACTACTTACCTACCATCACACTTTGTGTATATCCAATGCTTAAAAACCGGCCAAGTGCGAGTCGGACTCGCGCACCGAGGGTTCCGTACAAACCTGTAGTAAGTTTTAAATTATTAAAAAAAAACTACTCGCTAGATCTCGTTCAAACCAATTTTCGGTGGAAGTTTGCATGATAATGTACATCATATATTTTTTTTAGTTTTATCATTCTCTTATTTTAGAAGTTACAGGGGGGGGGGACACACTTTTTACCACTTTGGAAGTGTCTCTCGTGCAAACTATTCAGTTTAGAAAAAAATGATATTAGAAACCTCCATATCATTTTTGAAGACCTACCCATAAATACCCCACACGTATGGGTTTGATGAAAAAAAAATTTTTGAGTTTCAGTTCTAAGTATGGGGACCCCCAAAATTTATTGTTTTTTTTCTAGTTTTGTGTGAAAATCTTAATGCGGTTTACAGAATACATCTACTTACCAAGTTTCAACAGTATAGCTCTTATAGTTTCACACGGACAGACAGACATGACGAATCTATAAGGGTTCTGTTTTTGCCAAATTTGGCTACGGAACCCTAAAAAATACAATAAAAGGTACCCAAAGAAATGTTTAAGGAATTTTCAATTGAATTGAATTTGTATGGATAACTTAACACTGACCCTTTATTATGGCAAATTAAACGGTTGTTCAGTAACAAATTGGTAGCAGGTGAGTCGTAACGGTTGCGCGGGCGCATCATCTGTTAAAATGGCGGAAGGGACAAAGGAATAATAACAGGTATTAACGTTCCTTGATATCAACAGGTACGCTCGAAAGACGTCACTACTTGTTCTCGCAGTTATTCGAAATTCGAATATTATAGGCTGCTTAAATTATAGATTTACTGAATATAACTTCCGATGGAATATGAATATGATTTGTTTATAGTCTTACTTGAAGATACCCGCTAATTTGCTCGCGTAAATTAAGGTTTATTAAAAATACCATGAGAACTCTTTCATTTCCCGGTATAATAGAAGAAAAGTAAATAATTTTATATCATTTACAATAATTTTACACTTGACATTATTTACAGTTTTGTTGTATTTATTAAATAAAGAAAGAGCTACCTTTACTCATTATGTGTGCATAGTGCATACTTCAGTTAACCCTTAGTTAACTTAAGTTAACTTAAGTTAGTTAACTTAAGTTAGTTTAGTTAGTCGCATGGGGTCAAAGCAGTTTCGCATTAAAAAATGAAGCACTTGCAGCTGCCCGAATGTCCCCGCGCCTCCGCTAGCTTCATAACCCGCGTCAAAGTTTAAATTAAAGTATTTTAATTTAGCTTGTTTTTGTTTAATTAGATATTTAATTCATATTATTCCTTTTAAATATAATAGAATTAATAAAGCACTTTAATAATAAACAAGTTTTATGTACTTATATATTTAATAAATAATAAAAAATATTCCTACAATTTGGTGTCACCAGTGACCCCATGCGAGCAGTTATGTAATTTTCTTCATGCGAGTAATTAAGGGTTAAGTAGAAAAAAATCTAAAAAATCTCTTGCAAAACTAGTAGATATTATTAAAATATTATATACAAGAAACTGTACAGTCTAACCAATGCAAAGATTGACAAATTTATTAAACAGATTTAAGATAATTAATTTATTCAGTAAATTGATCGTTGCCTGAACTAAATCTTATCTCGAAACGAAAAAATTTTAACAAAATCGGATTAGAATTTTATCAGAATTTTGGCTAGTGCCTACTTCAATCGCAAAAGGTTAACGCTAAAATAATCTCACTTTTCGTAGTTCCTTTCGAGAATCAATAGTAGCGTCCGTCTTCGCTATGCACAACAATTCGTCGAATTTCAACCGGCTACCGTAAGATTAAGGTCCGAGAGACCTCTGTAATTATTGTTGGACATTCAGAGAGTACTTTTGTCATCACTAACTGGCTACTGTTATGGTCACTGATTACAGAGGCAAAGGGACCCTTTAATATGGATTCGGAGTTGGAAATGGAGGTATTTTATGTCATCAGTTGTGCCATTGTGGGTTAGGTTGCACGGTTGTCGAGTTTTGTTATTAAAGAGGTTTTGGCATGGGTATAGTTGACGACCTGGAGAGTGACATAAGCTACTTTTTATCCCGGAAAATTAAGGAGTTCCCGCGGGAATAAAAAACTTAAAGCTTGCGGACGAAGTCATATCAGCTAGTAAGGAAATAAAACTTAGTTTGAATGTAAGCAGAAATCAAACTATAACGCCGCGTCTGGGTTTGCTAGTGTACGTTCCGCCTAACAGCACTTGGTTATATTTAGAGTCCCTTCAAACATCAAAGTATTTCGATCTGACACTTGACCTTAGCTCGGAGGCTTTCAAACTTAAACAGGGGTCACGAAGGCGGTCAAGTGTGAACCGTCCCTCATCAATATTATTGTGTTACAGTCAATTACTAAAGCTACGTCACTCATAGAATAGGCTAGTTAATTTTATTTTAATACATTTGAGTAACGATTTTTCGTCTTCGCGAGTGAGAATCAAATCGTCTTGGAGGCTTAGGCCACCTTAGGCCGTGGGTAGTTCCCACCCTAAGATGATGTGGGTAGTTTCCACCCAAGCAATTCTGATGCGATAGTATGTATAAACCAAATTGGGGGTATTGGTTCCTTATACTAATATTATAGGCAAATTCTTGCGACGTGGCGCAGGACAATATTACTTAGTCGGATTGAACTAGAGCGCTTGAGGTTTGAACCCCGGACCTCCCGAGCAGGGGCCATACTGCCAACGCTTAGAGCAATACTTAAGCAATATTACTCAAAATTACATGATTGATATCACGTACTTTGATGTTCCTAAAATAAGGGTTATAATTCTAAAACACGTAAGTCAACATTAATAAAACAATATGGCTTTAAGCGTTAACAGTATGGCCCATGGAGTCTAAAGTCTTAACTACTAGGCCATCTGCACCGCTACGAGAATATTGTTAAGTAGTAGTATCATATCATACTGATATTATAAATGTGAAAGTGTTTGTTTGTTGGTTTGTTGGTTTGTCCTTCAATCACGCCGCAACGCAGCAACGGATTGGCGTGATTTTTGGTATGGGTATAGTTGAGAACCTGGAGAGTGACATAGGCTACTTTTTATCCCGGAAAATTTTGGAGTTCCCGCGGGAATCAAAAAATCTTAAACAACGCGGACGAAGTCGCGGGCATTAGCTAGTTGAATAATAAATCAACCCAGAGAGTTATATTTACTAGAATAACTAGCTGATGCCCGCGACTACGTCCGCGTGTTATTTTTTTTTGGTTTCCGCGGGAATTCCTTAATTTTCCGGGACAAAAAGTAGCCTATGTCAATCTCCAGGTCCTTAAACCCATGGCAAAATCACGTCGATCCGTTGCTCCGTATCTCCGCGGCGTGATTGAAGGACAACCCAACAAACCAACAAACAAACACACTTTCGCATTTATAATATTAGTATGATTGGGGCAAAATTGAAGTGGCAGAGTTTCACATTTTGACTACAACATGCACGATGCGGGTCGGTTATTATCATTAACATGATTAATGATCATTACTTTAATGATAGGCGAATATGGATTCACGAGGTGGGTATTTCCTGTATCCGTGCGAAATGTCAATTTTTTTTGCATATTATTTTGATGAAACACCTAATGGATTAAGTTCAGTGTGATCAGTAATGGGTTTTTTTGGTTGAATAAACATTGGTGGTTTTGGCTGCGATAGTAAATAATTATATTTACTTATGGCAGAGTCATGTCATTACCTAGTAATATGAATAAGTTTCTTTTTTAACTTATTTACAGTCCCACAAACTTACTCGTATCTGACCCGGTGTCAGCGATTAAAAACTAGCTGATGCCCGCGACTTCGTCCGCGTAAGTTTTTTAGGTTCCCGCGCGAAATCCTAAATTTTCCGGAATAAAAAGTCACGTCGATCCGTTGCTCCGTTGCGGAGTGATTGAAGGACAAACCAACAAACAAACACACTTTCGCATTTATAATATTAGTAAGTAAGTATGATAAAACAAAAACAAAACAGGCATACAAATTAGTTCAGATTTTGACTACCGGGTATTAATTTTCTAGAGAACGCCCGCGAGTTTTTCCGCGTGGAATTATAACTTAGACAGTGAAGTTTCCGATCTCCTTCCCTGGGATACAATCTATCTCTCTGTACCAATTTTAATGTCGGTTGAGCAGATCGGCCTTGAATAGACAAACAGACAAATACAGTTTCGCATTTATGACATCATACAAGTAGGTGAGTTGTTTACTAGCTTGCGGTTGGGAAAACTTTTGACGCATATTAATGCGTTTTTACCCGACTATAAAAAAGAGGGTAATGTTGTCGCCTGAAGCGTTAGGTTAGGTTAGGTTAGGTACATTAAGTAGACGTGACGATTTCAAAATGTTGATGCTAAGGGCCGACTTTTTAATTTTTTTTTTTTTTATCACTTCAAGTTAGCCCTTAACTGCGATCTCACCTGATGGTAAGTGATGATGCAGTCTAAGATGGTAGCGGGCTAACCTGTTAGGGGCGTGGCAGTTATATTAAACCCAAACCCCTATTCGGTTTCTACACGACATCGTACCGGAACGCTAAATCGCTTGGCGGCACGTTTTACTCGGTAGGGTGGTAACTAGCCAAATAGAAGTTTTAACGGTTTAGCAGATTTGAATAGAAAAATTGGTGACTTCTGCAGATTAGTTATCCAGCAATTGGGTATTAGACTACTATTCAAATAAATTCTTTTTTAGTGATTATTAAATAGAGGATCTTCCAAAATTCGTAATATCCACGTCCCCTGATAGTTTTATGTTGAATTACCATTTTAAACAATCGGTTAAAGTAAAAAAGTGCTTCGAACTTTAATGACGTCATATTTCAGAATTTCATATAAATCCCATACTTAGGACGCGTTTTGACGTTTGAAAAAAGTTGCTGATTTGATTATTTGCCAAATACCCAATTGAAAAGCCAGTGCAAACTTAAAAAATATGAAGAATTTTTGCTCGCTAAGCAAATTTCGTAAACTTTTTTTCAAAGATTGAATAAATCAATTTTAGATAGTGAGCTATTACTTACTCGAATAACAATTTTATGAGCTTTTATACGATTGCTGTGTCGGGTCTTAAATGCCATCAAAAAAATTTCATAAAACCTAATTTTCCCTAACATACCTATTAATACATGCATTGCCAAGCGAAAATATGACGTAAACTGGAAATATTAAGGTTACATTTAGACTGTAGCAGAAAAATGCAGGGCGGTACGAAAACGCGGTTTTAATTCAAGTCGTAATAAAAATTTGCAATAAAAGCGAAAATAAATGGCGATTTAAAAACGCAACCGCTGCACCGGCGTTACTACTGCGCATAGTCTAAGAACCGGTGCACGGTACTCTTATTCACACATTGCGACTGCCTCGTTGGTCTAGTAGTTAGCATGTTCGACTGCGGCTGACGAGTCCCGGGTTTGAGTCCCAGTTCAGGCCGTAATTAAGTCCTATTGTTTCAAAATAAAGTTTTATTTATTATTTATTAATTTAAGTATTGGGTTTTTCTGACAACAAATTATCATTACCAGCCCAGACTTAGAAAGTTGGCGGTGTGTCCCCCATGCTTCGTAGAGCACGTAAAGCTGTCGGTCCTGCGCCTGATCTCTCTCCGGTCGTGTCGGATTTGCCATCCCATCGGGCTATGAGAGTAAAGGAACAGAGAGTGCACCTGTGTTTGCGCACACACTTGTGCACTATAATAATTAATAATCATCTCCCGCTCTGATAGCTAATCTCTATGGAGAATGGCCGCAGTAGCCGTTTGGTCGAGAGGACATTATTTTACTATTTATAAGCACTTACAAAAATATTTGAAGGACATCCTTAAAAAAATAATCGTTTTTAAAACACAATTTAACATTATGTTGACATTGGTATTCATTGACTTACGTATTACTTATAGTTATAATTTGAGAGGTATTTATTCCAAAAGCTCTACAGAAAGAGTTCTGTATTTATCATTTTGGTTTTATTTGTCTGCTAAAACTTAGGCAATGTTGGTGAAATAGGGCATACGTATAAAGCACTAGCGGATGCCTGCGACTTCGTGGATTGAGCTTTTTTAGTTCCCGCGGGAACACTTTAATTTTCTGGGATAAAATGTAGCCTATGTATTATCTATCTCTGTGCCAAATTTCATTCATGTTCGTTCAGCCGTTCTAGCGTGATTGAGTAACTAACATCTATCCATCCATCCAAACTTTCGCATTTATAATATTAGGTATATAGTACAGAAGTATACCTAGATACTAAAAGCAATGATTTGTTTACAACCGAATCAAGACCTCTGGCTCTCGGTCTAGATTGTCGAACGCTGAGCGAGTGTTTTTAGTATTCGATCTTATGCATTTCCCGGAATATCACGGGAACAAAGGGATTCTTCCCGGGATTTCCTTAAAACACCGCGACGCAGCTCTGGCTTGGCCAATCTCCTTCACCTGTCAGATTTGCTCGCCGTTTGCGCAAAATAAATATTATTTGTGTATTTCTTCACTGTTTTCTCTAATTCCTGGATATATTTTCTCTTCGATGCTAAAATTAGACTAAAGGATAAAAAGCAGAGTTAGTTCTTACCTCCGTTATCTATACTCTATACTAATATTATAAATGCGAAAGTTTGGATGGATGGATGTTTGTTACTCAATTACGCCAGAACGGCTGAACGGATCTGGATTAAATTAGGCACAGAGATAGATTATATGGATTAGCACATAGGCTACTTTTTACCCCGTAAAATTAAAGAGTTCCCTTGGGAACCAAAAAACCTCAATCCACGCGGACGAAGTCGCGGGTATTAGCTCTATTGCGGCTTGATTGAAGGACAAACAAACACACTTTCGCATTTATAATATTACTATGACTACAAGTTAGAGCTTGACTGCGATGTCACCTGATGGTAAGTGATGATGCAGTCTAAAGATGGTAGCGGTACCTATTATGATGCCTTCCAGTAAGCAGCTTTAAAGGCATTATTTATGGCTTAGCTCCATAAAAAAAGATGGGCCTTAATTAAGTATACTTACAACTATAATTAGGAATACATTTTTATTACAATTTAGAGTTATCCGCGGATTAATTTACAAAACTTGTAATTTAAACATTAATATTTAAATAAACTGGTATGGATTAAATGCACATGGAAACTAAAATAACTAATGCTTTAAATAACGACTGATAGCAGTAATATAATTAATTATAATCGATATTTATTGTACATTTTATATCCATATAATCACGTTAACAATTAGTAACACTGCATTATTAGGAACCATGTATACCAACCTGTCACTTTGTGTTTTGTGAGTGTGTTTTGCTGAGTTTCTTGCCGGCTCTTCTCAGTAGAATAGTTTTCCGAACCGGTGATAGTCTTGACATGGCACGTGAAAATTTTTGTAAAAAATATCACACATTTGCAATAATTGAAAAACGAGCTAGCTTTTGCCTGCCGGTTTTCTCGCTTTAAGTTCGATTTTCATACAAATTTCAAACCCTTATTTTAACCCCATAGGGGTCGATTTTCAAAAATCCTTTCTTAGAGGATGCCTTCGTCAATGTTAATGTCATGTGAGACAGCTTGCGCCACTTATGATATTATGTTCTTATCATAATAACTTATTGCATTATATTATATGCACTTATTATAATTAATTTAAAATATTATAGTATTAAATAGAAATAGTCTTGACTTAATGTTGTAAAGGAGACGGTCCAGATTTGTATGGAGGGTTGGTCCAGTCCTTTTACAAGTAGAGAAATGAAAGAAAAAAAAGTACTAAACCAGTTTTGATCATTCAAATCTACGAATTCGTCGTAATTTCAGCGGTGTAATTATTTAATCTTTCCACGATAAGCAACACTAAACACGAGTGGGTAACAATGGCGGATTCATATTTTTTGACGTTTTCTGTCAAGTGTCAACACAACACCGGAAAAACCGTAGGGAAAACACGTCATTTTGACAGTGACTGTCAGAAATGACATTTGATACATTTCGCGCCTACTGCCATCTCTATGGCTAAAGGTTGCCATCTTGGAAACGTATCAGCAACGTAACTTGAAATACATTTTATTTTATTTCGCGTTAATTACTTTAATATTCTAAATTATTATATTTTTAATACAATCTATGTATTTTCCTCTATTCATGGTAGAGTGTACAAAGAGTGCTCCAAAGGTAAACCTTCTCCTTTAAGGTGGACAGTTTATGCTTATGAGAGAGTGATACACAGAATGGCAGATTGCTTGCACGCGCGGTTTACTCCTAAAGCTATATAATATGGGATTTTCATGTCGATTGTACAAAGAGCAAATCCTTTCTTTCCTTTAATCATAGGACCAATATTAATTTGTCCACCTGACATTGGCAAAGGCCATAAAACAAAATAAAAAGGAGAATATTAAATTGAACAAAAAAGCGGTGGTGTAGACATCGGGTCTCCTATTGAGGTAGTTGCGGGTTCGATACCCGGGCATGTACGTCTAACTTTTCGGAGTTATGTGCGTTTAAAAAAAATCACTTGCGGAAAACGCGGTGAAGGAAAACATTGCATCGTGAGAACTCCTGTATGCCCGAGAGTACTTCATAATGTTCTCGAAGGTCTTTGAATTAGTCTGCCTAACTGCGTTTGGCCAGCGTGGTGGACTATGGCCAAACTATTTTAATTCCGAGAGCAGACCCGTGATCAGTAGTGAGCCAGCAATGCAATATCGGCGACTTAGCTAGAGCAATTAATAAATAACTTACCATTCCGAACCAGTGGTAGATTCACTCGACGATTCAAAAACCCATGTAAAAGTTTATTTGAATAAAAAAACTTTTTATCACTTTAAAGCCTTTTGCGAATTACGCAGTAGAGGTTTAAGAATTAACGTAAACGGTCTCTTACAGCTCGCCATAAAGACTGACTCTGAACTCTGATGAATTCAGCTCTGGATATTAGAATATTTTACAACGGATGATTATGATTGATTCGCCTCGGCTCACACTCGGGCCTCGCGCGGGGTATTAATTAAGAAACTAATGGGAAAAAGAGAAAAAGTCAAAATGGAGCGGACAACCGTCGACCTCGGGGAGCGTCGGCAAGGAAATTAGAAAAATATTCACTTAAACTTTTTAATTATGCCCTGGCATTGACGAGGGAATTTGATTTTTTATTTTCAGTTTATTTTTTTCCCGTAATCTTCTAATAGGTTATCTCATATCTGTTTTACTGACGGACGTGTAATTTGTGGAACGTCTCTGTTTACCGCTGGTTTTAATTTTGAGTTGTTTTAATGTTTAACATAGTACTTAAATATATAATAACTTTAAAATAAACACCACCACTTAACGACCATCGTGAGTGGCACTAAATTCAGAACAAAACTCGCATTAAAAAAGTCTCTGACGTCATCAATCATCATATCAGAGGATAACTGAGTGCAAAATAATAATAAAAAAATTTAATATATTTGGCTATAGAGGTTAACTTTTTTATCAAGAATCAGTTTAGTTGAAAATTTTTTTTTGTCTCAAATTCATTTAGACATTTTTGATTCTTTTTTCTTACTGATAGATGCCTCTTGAACATTAAAAACTGTAATATTATTCGGTCTGTACCTACGTCCTGCTAGTTAAATCATGGAATATCATTTTTTTTTACCAAATTTCTAAAAGTGGGAGATTCCAATTCAGCGTGCAATTTTTTAATGATTATAAAAGGTTTTTTAGATGTTACAAAATTGCGTTTTTCGAGTTTCTAATTAAGTATTACAAGAGTAAAAATCTAGGCCCATAAGAATGGGCCTAGATTTTTATGCTATTTAGGCGAATATATTATAAGACTTAACACACTCACAAAAGACTGTCAGACTGTCTTAAGGCTCCACCACCGATGAACACCCAAAGTTTAAAAGTTTCAATGAATAATCGCACATTGCAGTCATCTTTGGGGCCATACTGTCAACGCTTAAAGCAATACTTAAGCAATACTACTAAAAATGACAGTTTGATATCACATACCTTGACGTTCCTAAAATAAGGATTATAATTCTATAACACGAAAGTCAACAATAATTAAACAATATGGTTTTAAGCGTTGGCAGCATGGCCCCTGCCCCCCGATTATGTAACAATTGTCAAAGTAAAATAAACCTTATCAGCCCCCCGATTATGTAAGAATTGTCCAACAAATGGTAAAGGTTCAGCGTCAAAGTAATATAAACCATAACTGCATTGAATTAGAGCTCAATTTCGTGTATCCATTTTTATACGTTTGAGTATCGTACATACGTATAAGAATGGGTACACGAAATTGAGCCCTAATTTAATGCTGTTATGGTTTATTTACTTTGCCGCAGAACTTTAACGATTTCATCGGCCATTCTTACATGATTGGGGGGCAGGATTGAATTAGAGCTCAATGTGTACCCATTCTCATACGTTTAGGTATGTACGATACCTTAAACGTATGAGAATGGATACACGAAATCCATTCTTATATAATCGGGGGGCTGATTAGCCGTTACTTTATTTCGATACTACTCCAAATTCAGCGAATTACAGCAATTGCATTTATCACAATATCCATGCTAGCCCCCCTGGGGATCGGAGTAAATAATATCAATAGCGTAACAATTAATTTACAGCACTTGTTTTGTAAACGGTACTGCATAGTAAAGCGTCGTTCACATCGGTACGTTACGACATGGGCGTTATCTCATTAACTATCTGAGCACGTCAAACATATCGCCGCGGAACAACAGGATAGCAACAATGGTACTGTCAAAACGTACAGCTAAACGATCGATTTGATTTTTATTTGTAAGCGGGCTGCATTTTACAGCACTAGTGAGCTATGTGTTACTTTTTTAAATAAAAATAGTATAGCCGTTTTAAAATTCCACAATTAGTAGTTCGTGGTAGTCTGTCATAGTAGTTTTGGGAAGGAGTATGGCAGTTTAATTGCGATTGTTAAGCAACTTTGACCCAAGTCGGTTAACCGGATGGGTGACCGAATTTGGTAGTCCGAATTTGGCCTTTTCGTTTCCTCCGTGCATCGGAGAGCAAGTTAAGCTGCCGATCCCGATTATTATCACTAACATCTGATAATAATCGTTAGAAACCTAAGAGTTGAAATAGTACCTACTCTTAGTTGAGTCGTATACGGAAGGATCTGGGAACCCATCCATCATCATCCATCCATCAGCCTGTATGCATTCACTGCTGGACATAGGCCTTTTCGAGAGCGCGCCACCAAACACATACATACCAAACAACATCTGGCAGCCCACCGCATTATTATCCCAAGAAAACCCCTGCCATTATATTATGATTAATGGAAAGGAGTCACGACTCACGACCCACATCAATGAGGAATACGACGCAGAGAGAGACGGCAGTTTATTGTTTTAGTGGCCATATTTTCTACACAGGACATGTGCGGATTATAAATTAAAAAAATGCCATGCAATTTTAATTCTGCAATCTAATATCTTAAAAAGCAGTTCCTCCCTAGTTTAACAAATAGATAACTCCAGTTAACTTATAACCGGTATCTAACTTGAATCTAGGTCTCAGTATCACAATGAACGGTTGTACCAACCTAACAGATAATTTGCGGTACTTTAACTGCATTACCGCCAACATGAAAGACGTAAACGGTTTTATGGTATCGCTTTTACGGACCGACAGATATTATGACTGTAATACTTAACAAGTGTGCAACATTAATCTAGGATACTGTTGTAATTTTGAGTTATAACATGGTTTGAAGCTTTTAGTACAATATATTATGTGTTTTTATGTAACAATATTAGTTTTAAAGTTTTTATTTTAAAATATGTACCTATAAAAATTAAAAAAGCAAATTTTACTGTTGAAGATTATATTGTAAACTATGAATGAGGATATTTTGATTCGCTCCACCAATGTTTAGAACTACGGTTATTTATCTACACTTTTTAATTTAATTATTTTAAGGAAGGAAGTTAGTAATTTAAACACTTTTTGACAAACAAAGAGATAATATGATACCTACTTACACAATTCGTGACACAATTATTATTTTTATGTTTACACAGTTTACTTACTGCTTCCTTTCAACTTTTCTTTTCCAACTTTTGGTTTTGTTATTGTTGTATCTGTGACGTCACCCGGGGTCACAGCTGAAAATCAACGCCTTGCTTTGTATGCATTTTAGCATATGACCCGCTAGGAGTATAAGTGTTCTGAGCATATGACGCAAGGCAAAATGCTGAGCTGTACACCCTTTCTGGGTGGTGTCACAGACTAAAGTGTTACATGTGTATCTAGTTTTGTCTGTGACATCACTGTTGAATATCTAAACTGTTTTTCTTTCTTCTTTCTTTCTTTCTAATTAACAATCCCTTATGGTATAAAGGTGGCCTTATCACTACGAGTGATCTCTTCCAGACAAACTATACGAAAGGATTTTAACTTGCAATTTTTTTTCAAAAGAGCAACTACTGAGTTTATTGCTGGCTTTTCTGGGTAGAAATGGCATTCCGAACCTGTAGTAGATTCACTTGACGATTCAAAAGCACTTGTAGAAGTTTGAATTTTGTTTGAAAAACCCGCGATATTCTTTATATTTCAAGATATAAAGGTCCTACGTCTGGTTGTTTTTAATTTTTTAACAAAATTTTATGTATGATCATTTTTGTTACAGGTAAACATTATATCTGCGTATTTTCTTCAGAAAACTCTGTGGTAAGTTTATAATTTAGAAAAATATTTTAGATTATCTGGCATAGGGTGTGTTAGGCTATGTATATCCATAATATTATGTACTTACCAAATTCCATCAAAATTGGTGAGGCACGTAAAGCGTAGCTGACAGATATACACAGACAGACAGGACGTGGCATATTCGCATTTATTATATTAGTAAAGATTTCTTAGTATAGTGCCCTCTACTAGTAAAATTTCTCATGGCAAACGCTGATGATATTATCTATGGACCCCCAACAAAAGTCTAATTGAAAGCGATTGAAGCATGAAATCCTCAAAATGGAGGGGATTTTTAAGAAGATGATCGCCTAAAGCCCATCTATTAATGGAGACAATAAAACGGTTGTCGGAACTTCAGGGTTGTCAAAAAATTGCGGCTAGACCATAATGTATGAAAATAATTTTTTTAAAGAAATTGTTACATACATATTTCAGATACGCACAGTATGCCATGTGTACAAAATTGATATTTTACTCGAGCCTTTTCCATTAAAAGGCCAAGATTTTTTAAATATATAACTTTTTAACACTAAATAAAGAACAACTTTATTTGTGGGACTTATTCTATGACTATTCATTTTATTTCAGTTTAGTTTAACTACTACATAATACTATTAAAAACTAAATTAAATCTAAATTAAAAACTAAACATTAAAAATATCATCTATGCCGCTGTAATGAGGCAATGTGCCCAGAACGCTGGCTGCGTTACCTCGCTGAATAGCCAAACTTATATGTTGGCCGAGGTAACTGCCAGCCCTCCGGTCACCTGTGGACTCTGTGAGACGAGAAGATAGATCCTTAAAAAAGGATCTAGCATCTTCGCCCCACGACCCCAGGGTTTCAACACCAAAAGGCACAAAAATGAATTTATTTTCTATAATTTCATACTTGCGCCTCTTGGCTCTTTCTGCATTAGTCGCTGCCGCCCCCGCCGTCATGGAGGTCGCCTGCAAGTGGGACAACGCCAGCGTATCCACACATGTGGCATCCCAAACAAGCGACCTTCCTTGCTTCCACGGAACAAGAGTCATCCCGTCAGGTCTCTTACCATCACAGCGCGCCAAGCCATTAGGCTCTAAAACTGCAGGCACTTTAGCGGTGGCAAGAGACCTACGAATGATGTCATTCAGGGAAGCATGACGCGAAAGACGACCGGCACTTCTAATACAAGAAAGCCCGTGATGGCCATACGCGTCCACTGCCACACCACAGTGGCAAAGATGTGGCTGCTGTAACTTGGCGCCAAGTCGAAGACCAACCGCAATCGTCAGAGTGAGGTGGTCCAACAGAGTGCCTAAATGCTTAGACGGGAGAGCTTGAAGCCAGTAACTTGATTCCCTCGTAGACACCGCAAGAAGGCGAGCACGGTCGCTTGCAGTAGGTGATGAATTTATAAGCTCCTGCAAAACATCCGAACACAGTGCGTCGTCCCATTGTCTTTGAGAAAACAAAGATACTGGTTCCTTACTAGGACATGCCACATTGAAAGCAACTCTAGCTTCTGCCAAATACGACAGCTCAATGGAACCTAATGATTGGTTTATAATATTGCCAAAGAGCTTAAACGTACTATAAGCAGAAGATAGAAATGCTGGTAATGATACACTGCTAATTTTACGAATGCCTAGCCTAAACCACCGTACCGAACTGGGAGCGAAGCTTGTGTCCATGACGTCCCATCTAAAGGACAATTTAGAATTTTGGATAGAGTGTTTTGAATTTTCTTATCTAAATCATTCAATAAGGGTAGGAATTTCCAAAGTGGTGAGCATCGAAGAAAATAGGTAAATTTTGGAACGAAAATACAGTATTTTATAATAAAAAGGGCCATGTGTGAATTAATTTGGAAGAGGCGTTCCGAACATTGATCAAATTTAGTAATTTGGTCATTGATAAAAAGCGGAATAGAATCAACTAAGACGGGAGCTCCAAGAAGGCGAAGCGAGTCTTCACTTAAAATTTTGATTCCTGGTGCCAAATTATTAAATTTTTCAGTAATTATTTGTCTTTTTTGGGTTTCCATTGAATTTGGAATATAGAGCTCACACTTGCCAAAATTCAATTCCAAACCAACAGATTTAAATTGTTCAATTAAAACCGTAAGATCGCCTAAAACAGATGAAGCTTCACCTCCTAAAGTTCCATCATCTAGATACCAAATGTTAAATTTAGAATTCAATTCCGAAATAATTGGGTGAATAGCCAAACTGAACATGGCAGGTCCCAGTGGATCCCCCTGTTGGCAACCTACAGCAGAGCTTAGAAAATTGGATTTATACAATAATTTGGAAGGTTCCGCGTAACATTGCCAAAGGTAAGGGAAAACTTTTGGAATTTTGTTTTTAACCTCAGAGAGGAGGATGTTACGATCAATTGAGTTAAATGTATTTTTAACATCAACTTTCAGCAACACCTCCTCGCCTGAGTTTAATAGAAAAGTACGAGCAGCGTGAACTGCAGCTTCACAACCACCCTTACATCCGAAGCCTAGCTGTATAGGTTGAAAAAATTCTGACATAGATGACGCAATGTTCCTGCAGCAGATTTTGGAAACAATGCGTCTTATGGTGGAACCCACAGCAATGGGTCGTACACCACCATCTTTTTTGGCAAGAGCGCAAAGATTTGCGCCATACAAAATTGGTGTTATTTCTTTAGGTACGGCGCCCGATAACATTAAGTTAACTAAATTTGTGATTGATTTTAAAAGTTCTTTACCAATATCACCGTTTATACCAATTAAATCTTTAAAATGCTGTGGCGATATAGCATCTATACCGCCAGCAGAACCACTTCTGAAAGACAATACAGCAGCACGAACATCCTCCGCCTTAGCCAGAAGCGAAGTTGTGTCTGCGATATTCAGATCTGATAGAACAGGAGAAATAGGCTCCGGATGTTTTGAACGAAGAGCCTCTAAGGTCTCTTCTGTTTCAGGGGCCAACACATCACTTGAAAATAAAAGCCGAGCTGCACCCTTATAATCGCCATCACTAATTTTATTTTCAATATATAATACAGAGTCAAATCTTTTGTTGATTTTATTATATACTTCTGGAATATTATTGTTATAACCAGAATTTTTGTCATAACATTTACCGCAATTATTTTTTATTTTTTGAGTAAGGGAGCAGCTCTCGCTTTTGTCTACATTTAAAACTCTGTAAGCAAAAGTTAGTAAATGTTCCCAACTTTGAGTAGTATTTTGAGTAACTACGTCATTAATCGTTTTCTTTAAAGTGTTTGCTACAATTAAACGTGAACCTCTAGGAATACGTCTAATAATAGGTACATTGTTTTTCAAAAAGCTAAGATGTTGCCAAAATTCAGTTGATGAAATATTTGAGGTATTAATTGGTGCAGAATTTTGAATTTGAGTAATTTGTGACTGCTGGTTTACCGAAACAATTTTGTGAATTTTTCCTATGTGTATGTTAAGGCCTGTTTTATTTTTGAAATACTTAGGTTGGGAACAGTACTTACAGAGCAGTTGGCTTTCCAGTGATGAATTATTCCCAAGGTTACCAACTGAAGCACTCATTGAATTGGCGACAAGAAAACAGCTTAATAAATTACAAAAAGCAATAAAAAATTAAAAGTTAATGATAAAATACACACAAAAGAAAAAACTTAAAAATAAGAAACTGAAAAGTTTTGAAGTCGAAAGGCCCGGGAAAACGAGCCCCCTGCTGCCTGCCACCCCAAATATGACGCCGGGTGTCAACCTTAACTATGAAATTTGTATATGCCTTCACGCTGGATAAATGGATCAAACCGAATCAGTTCCAATTTGTCTCCTAGTCGTTCATGGATAGTTTTGAATCTGTGTCCTGTCACTACACTTTCCATCATGACCAATGACCATTATGTTTTTGGTCTTCTCCAGCAGAACATTTGTTAAAAAAACATGGCTTCAATATAATATTTCACTTCTACTGTTGTTATTTATGTAAATCAATTGATTATTAACATGGATTTTTTCTCAACTTATTTTCGTAATTTTATTTCGCGTAAATTCACAATTCAATTTAATTATAAATTAATTTATTAATAAAATTTGTATTTAAAAATTTGGATTTGTTGTTTACACGTTGACAACGCTGTCATTCTTATTTTAATAAAGAATAAATATTTTGCTTAGTGAAATAGAAGAAGATAGAATTATTAGAGTATTAAAAGTAATCGTAAATCCACAACAGAAATCTGATATTAGACTTTGATATCTCAACATTTTAAAATTCATAGTAAAAGTTACAGTTAAAAGTCATAAGAACGAGTAAATCGAAAAGTCTAGTCGCGAAGTGCAATAAAGATTTTAACGATCATATTAGAAATTCAACTGCAAGTTACGACCATCGTGATGAATCGTGGGGGGAAATTAATACCTAGAGGTACTTTGAATCAACCCTTTACTAAAGGGGTTTCAAAATATCCTAAAGTATTTGCCTAAACTTCTTTCTTAGGATATAGTTAAACTTTTTCAGTTTCATGCAGCTCATACAAACTGGTATTTTCTATGGGGATTACATAAATAATTGTGTAGATTCAAAAATGTTTCGAATGTAGGTATAGAACTTAGAGCTAGCTAGCCTAACCTAATTAGTATATAATATGGTATTACATGTAGGTATTATAATTCATAGTAAGCTGTTGGTACTTCATTTCTAGTAAACTATCGAAGTTTTAGTTTAAGGATTAAATAACATTCAGTAGTAAACTTTAATTCAGTAAATTTCAGTTTGATATTTTATTTTGTTTTGATAAATTTTAAAAAGAGGCAACCCTGCGTCAAGTAAAGTATCGACGTCTACATAAAGCGTTTTGTCTAGAGATCTCTTAAGATCTCGAGACTCACGACATGTCCTCATCCTTTTGTACTGTCTATTAATGAACTATAAAACTCGTATTTTGTCGTCTTAAAAATGTACAAAAAACTTCAGTCTATTTACAACCTTACCACAAAACTTTAAGCCTCAAAATCCTTAGTCTCGATTTTTTCATTTCCTTACTTAATCGGATTAAAGTTGATTACATTGAAAATTTTTGAGCACATTTTTTTTATTTCATTCACAGTTTATAGCTGAATAGCACGTGGGAATAAGTAGCCTAAAAAGTTAAGCATTCTTTTCGTTTGAGCAGATTAACTGTTTGGCTGAAAAAAAAGCTTTAAAAAAATAATAATGCTCATCTAACAAATAAATACCGGGATCAAAACTAGGACTGATACTTTTAATAAAATAAATAAATAAATAAAACTTTATTTCAAGTACCAGTGTGACTCATATTTGTTAGTAATACAAACTTATTACCTAATGTTAGTACTTAACCTAAAACTTATCATTAACTGATTAAGATGAGAGTCATCGCTGCGCCATTCCATTAGAAATAGCGCAGCAGTGACTCACATATCTACAGTCTAACCTACTATTAATCAGCATCAGGATGCTGTTAGTGCTGCCCCGCAATCTGCGCACCAGAGCTCCGCACCTTTTGCGCATAGTGGCATAGAAGCAATTGACTCGCGCATTCGCGAACATCCCTGATGCGCTACAAAAACGGGGCAGCCCCATCAGCACCCTGAATGCATTGTTGTATTGTACACGGAGAGCGTTGTTAGATTTTAGAGTGTACTTGGCCCACAGGTTGCTCGTGTAGAAAGATGTACAAAAGGCTCTGAACAGCGTAATCTTTACGCCGCTTGAACAACGCGCAAACCTGCGAGCCAGCATATTTGCTCTCACTGACAACGCTCTCCGCTCTCTCTCGATATCAGCGTCGTCTTTGAGGTCGGGAGTCAACATATGGCCCAGATATTTTACTTGAAACACCCTCACTAATTTTGTGCCACTAAGCACTAAGGGTGGTACATTATTCGGTGTTTTGACTGGTGTACCCTCGGCCTCAAAGACCATCACTACACTTTTCTTGGCATTGTAGATCAGACCATGCCTTCCCACATAAGCCTCACATATGGCCATCAGCTTCCTGAGTCCACAGATCGACGCACTCTACAACACCATGTCATCGGCGTAGCTTATATTATTGACACAAACTCCGTCTATGTGGCATCCGATCCTGGTGCTGCTGAGCTCGCCAATCAGATCGTTCACGTAGAGGTTAAAGAGCGTTGGTGAGCTCAACCCCCCCTGCCTCACCCCGCACTCCAACCCATACGGACGTGACACGACCCCTGCCCACTTGACATTGTTAACCTGGTTTCCATACCAATATTTAACTATATTGGTGAGTTCTGATGGTATGCCAACATCCTCCATCTTTCTCCACAGGATATCGTATGAAACCCGGTCAAATGCCTTGGACAGGTCCAGAAAGCAAGCATACACTGGAGTCCTCCGCCTAGCATAGTATGTGACAGCATGCTTAAGACCCAATATAGCACTCTCCGTAGACAATCCTGGTCGAAATCCAAACTGGTTGTCATGTGGCTTTACAAACTTATTTAATAGAGCATTAAGCATGCTGTCAAACACCTTCGAGATGACCGTAGCCAATGAGATAGGCCTGTAATTGTTCTTATCAGCCAGGTCGCCCGTTCTATTTTTCACAATAGGCACAACTATCGTACGAATCATCTCGCCAGGCATAAAACTATGGCTCATACAAAGGTTGTACAACATCGTCAAAACCCTGGGAAGATGTGGCCCAGCATATTGTAGATGCTCAATGCTAAGAACATCATGACCTGGAGATTTGCCTCTGGACGTATGTTTAATGGTGTGGGCAATATCTTTGCACTTAAACTTTTGATTCAACCCTAATATCAATTAAAATGTATATTCTTCTTTTTTACCTGACTTAAACATTTTCTACAATTTAAAGTCTTCTCAAAGAAATGCGTAAGCGACACTCTTTGCCTGGTGCTTTAGAATATGTATAAACTTCATAATAAAATAATGTCCTCTCGACCGAATTTCGGCCACGGCGATCTCCAGAGAGATAAGCCATCTGCGCGGGAGATATTATAGTGCACAATTGTGTGCGCATACACAGGTGCACTCTCTGTTCCTTTACTCTCATAGTCCGACGGGACAAAAAATCCGACAAGACCGGAGAGATCAGGTGTAGGACCGACAGCTTAAAGTGCTCTCCGAGGCACGTGGGTGACCGCAAACTTCCTGGCTCCGGGGTAGTACTGAGAAAAACTTCATAGATGAGTCCTCAGAGACTATGCGCATTTCGTGACTCTTTTTTTAATTTTAATCAGACTTATAAGCTAAGATGGAATAAATTGCACACGCATAGAAACATTTTATGTTACACTCTTTATAATTAGTGTAAAAACCATTGAAATTCGTATAGGAATCTTTGAGAGCAAGCACTTTAAGGAGAATGTCGGTTGAGCTACTTTGTAACAACAATGTTGTAATGTAAAACTATACAAAGAACGTTAACTGTAAACAAATAAGCTCTAACGCTATTGTTCATAATTATATTTTTCAAAACGGCAGCACTGAAACATAAATTTTCTAAAGCGCGCGGCATAATGAAATTGTTATTCCTATAATTTCCCATCGAGCTCCCGGTATCAAAGCAAAGATTTATGCAGTTTGAGCGAGTTTATAAGGCTGTGTATTTTACGGTTCGCCGACGACGCGCCGAGAAAAACCGAGCTCATTTTGTGATGAGCTATGACGTCACAGGTGGGGTTTATTGTAACACTAACTTAACGCCCTATGACCTAACGGAATAGAAGACTTTCTGGACTATTTTAATCCTATGCTGGTAATCAAATTGTAGCCAAAAAGTTTGAGAAATGCAATTGGGATGATGCCTATGTCAAAAATAAATAATTTCTTACTGTTTATTAAATAGAGGGATCATCCAAAAAGCTAAAATAAACATCTGTTAGTTTAAAGTTTGATAAACATTTTAAACTAAAGAGCGTTGAAATTTGATGACGTCACAACTATGTTTTTAGGGTTCCGTACCCAAAGGGTAAAAACTAGGGCTTCCAATACCGGGATCCCGGTATTGGCCAATACCGGGATCCCGGACTTTTTTCGCCGGTTTTCAATACCGGTATTGAAATGTCTAATACCGGGATACCGGTATTGGTGACACTATAAACGAAACAGTGACTATTGCATATATTTCTTGGTAGATGCCACGGTTTTTTATTCGGCTAAGTTTAAAACTTGTATCTTAAGCAAATTAGCTTAAAAAGAGCTCCTTTATTGCTTAAAACCAGTGAAGAAAAGTCGTTTTTGTTCACTCAGAGGGAAAAATTAGTGTTTGAATAATTTAGATCCCTGTGGCTTGGCATTTCTATTTCACAAATCTGATTTATAAAGTCTAATGCATATTTTATTATGACATATTATTTTCTTTTCAATAATAACTATTGAATTTTAGATTAATTTGTGTTTTGACAAAATTATCGTTTTCTTCGACTTCGATCGACTTCTTACAAAAATATTGTTTATATTACTCATTTAGTAGTTCCTCAACAGGTGGGCCTAAAAATGAATATGAACAAGATAAAGATCATTTCTAATGCACACGTACAGCCCCAACCGGTGTTAGTTGAGAATTCTGCACTCGAAATTGTTGATGAGTACATAATATACCTAGGACATACAGTCCAGTTAGGTAGGTCCAATTTCGAGAAAGAGGTCAACCGCTGAATCCAACTCGGCTGGGCAGGGTTCCGGAAACTCCGCGACATCTTCTCGTCCAAAATTCCTCAGTGCCTGAAGACGAAAGTTTTCGAACAGTGTGTGATGTCAGTGATGACTTACGGCTCCGAAAAATGGTCGATAACTTTGGACCTGATAAGAAGGCTCAGGATCACTCAGCGGGCGATGGAGAGAGCTATGCTTGGAGAATACCTGCGTGATCAAATCAGAAATGAGGAGATCCGTAGGCGAACCAGATTAACCGACATAGCTCGAAGAGTCCAAGCTTTAAGTGGCAAAGGACGGGGCACATAGTTGGTAGAACCGATAGGCGTTGGGGTCCCAAAGTGCTTGAATGGCGGCCTCACACCGGGAAGCGCAGTGTTGGACGACCCCCCACTAGGTGGACGGACGATCTCAAGCGTGTAGCTGGGAGCCGCTGGAAACAAGGGGGCACAAGACCGTGCCTTGTGGCGATCCATGCAGGAGACCTACGTCCAGGATGTCTATAGGTTGAGACGACGACGACGATAGTAGTTTAAATTACAATCTTCGACACTAATTTCACTCATTATTTAAAATCCTGCCATATTTATTTAATTTTGAGTGTACGTTGAGAAAGTGCGTCACAAATATACTTTATATTAAAAGTTCAAAATTCAATGGAGGTTAAAAATATATATATTCGTAAGAATTCATCCAAAAATAGTTCTATTTTAAAAATCATATAGTTGATATTCTGATTGATATGAATAAGAAATTGATTAATTGATAATAATATAAGTATTACTTAATAAGATTGTATTTAAAATGATGTGATGGAGTTTCAGAACATTACGTGGTCCGTAATTTTCACCTTATACATACATGAAACAAACGATAGTTTCGCAAAAATTAAGTCAACGCGTAAATAACTATCTCAATACTCAAAATACAATTAATAAATCTGAAAATCAATACTTGGTGATTTTTTTTAAAGAAGGTACTATTTCATAAAATATTGCATGATATAAAATAGAGTGAAGGAGTTACTTAACGGCTTTTCTTCACTGAATCTATGCAGAAAAGGCACTTTTTTGAGTTAATTTGGTGAAAAAATTTTTTTATGAAAAAACTGTTTTTTATGGTGCCGTTTGCTTCAGAAAAGACTAATTTTAAGTTAAAAAACATCTACCACATTTTAAATTTTTTCCAATACCGGGATCCCGGGATCCCGGTATTGAAAAAAATCATTCCGGTATTAATACCGGTATTGAGAAAAACCGGTATTCGAAAGCCCTAGTAAAAACGGGACCCTATTACTAAGACTCCGCTGTCTGTCTGTCTCCAGGCTGTATCTCATAAACCGTGATAGCTAGAAAGCTGAAATTTTTACAAATGATGTATTTCCGTTGCCGCTATAACAACAAATACTAAAAATTAAAAAAATATATATATTAAGGGGGGTCCCCATACAATACACGTGTTTTTTTCGTATTTTTTTGCTCAATATTAAAAACGGTAACAGGTAGACGGTTCAAATTTTCACAGAATATTAACTTGTATATTACCTTTCAAAATAAATAATTCAATATCAATAAAGTAAATATTAAAGGGGGGCTCCCATACAACAAACGTAATTTTTTGATATTAACAATAAACATCTACAAACAAAGTTAGTTTTGCGGTTCATTTCGTCTTGTTTTTAATACGTCATAAATCGTAAAACTTACTACAGGTTTGTATGGGACCCTCGGTGCGCGAGTCCGACTCGCACTTGGCCGGTTTTTTCTTTTTAATTGCAAGATAGGCTTGCGCTTGACGACGCTTGAAGCGCGCCCGTCTAGAAGATGCCTATTCACTCTTGCCTTGATGGAACTTAAGTTCATGCAACAATTTTATACAAACTTCCATACTAAAAGCGCGTTTTTAAGTTTGATAACGAGTTGCTGATTTGATCATCCCTATTAAAGCTGAAAATGCCGAGAATTTCATTATTATCAATCAATATTATATTATATTATAGAAAAACAAGTTTCAATTCACTTGCTGATTTATCAACTTTCAGCCCAAACTCTTGGACATAAAAAGCTGAAATTTCGCACAGAGGTTCCCTTTATTATGAAAGAGGAAAGGATTTTTCAAAATTCTTACGGATTAGGAAAGAAAGAGGTTTTATATTTTCACTTTAAAGTTTCCTTAGCTCCCGAATTGGGGGAAATGCATGTTTGACCTCCTAATGCCTATTTTGCGTATACTATAACAGAGTAGGTAAATAGTATGTTGTACTATGCTGTGACGTCACTAGGATAGATCACAATATTATGTGCACCCGTAGTAAAAAGCGTAAACAGTGACAAAACGGTCATAAAATTTGAGCAGTTTACGTTTATCAAAGCAAACATTTAAACTCGAGCAAGTTTATAAGGCTGTGTATTTTACGGTTCGCCGACGCCGCGCCGAGAAAAACCGAGCTCATTTTATGATGAGTTATTACGTCACAGGTGGCGTTTATTATAATAAACGATACGCGGATGTGTTTTGAGGTCGCGTTTTAAAGTTGCTTTGTGTTTCTTATTGTGCTTTCAAATATTAAGTAGGTCGTAAAGGTGGAACGCAAACATTTCTCGTTGATTTTTTGCGGGAAGTATTTTTAACCTTTTTTTTTTTATCCACTACAGGTTAGCCCTTGACTGCGATCTCACCTGATAGTAAGTGATGTTGCAGTCTAAGATGGTAGCGGGCTAACCTGTTAGGGGTATGGTAGTTATATTAAACCCATACCCCTCTAGTCGGTTTCTACACGGCATCGTACCGGAACGCTAAATCGGTTGGCGGCACGTCTTTACCGGTAGGGATGTAACTAGCCGTGGCCGAAGCCTCCCACCAGGCCAGACCTGGGAAAATTCAGAAATTAGATATTTCCAAACCCTGCCGAGGATCGAACCCGGGACCTCCGCACGTAAAGGCGCTCAACACTGCGCCACGGAGGTCGTCTAAAATAATAAATCTACCATGGGTAGATTTATTATTAAAGCGCATGCAATTCAAATAAGAATTTACCAAGAGCTTCTGCTGAGCTGACAATCAAGGCTTCTGGGGGCTTACTGCCATCGCTTAAAGCGGTATTATTTTAATATTGTTGACGCTTTTGTTTCGGAATTATAGTCCTTACTAGCTGATGCCCGCGAATTCGTCCACGTGGAATAAGTTTTTTGATTCCCACAAGAACTCCTCAATTTTCCGGGATAAAAAGTAGCCTATGTCACTCTCCAGGTCTTCAACTACATATTATGTCCAAAAATCACGTCGATCCGTTGCTTCATTGCGGCGTGATTTAAGGACAAAACAACAAACCAATAAACCAACAAACCAACAAACAAACACACTTTCGCATTTATTATATTAGTATGATTTTAGGGAGTCAACCAAAATTTCAAAATTATACTACTTTTAGCTATGGTAGTAAGCCCACAAGCCCGCACCATTATGGTGCGGTCATAATTTCAAGCAAGCGCGAATCTTGAGCACGTGTCTTGAGCGTGTCGCTTGGAAATAAAGATGTTGCTGAGCCTATGCTTATCGCAACATTGCTAACCTTAGCTTAAAATTTTATCGTCTTGTCTTGTCTTAACATCGCTCATGAAGGTAAAATGTAGATTTACTTAGAAGTTATAATTTTAAACATTTACAATTCAACCTAAAGTTAAATAATTTCATAACTTATATACCTTCAAGGCAAGAGTGAATAGGCACCTTCTAGGCGGGCGCGCTTCAACCTAGACCTCATCATTGCTTTGTATTAAGCGTGATTGTCGTCAAGCGCAAGCCTATCTTGTAATTAAAAAAAAAAAAAAAACTTTATAAATTTAAAAAATGCAAAATTTTAAAAAAAAACTTACTGAGAAACTTCAATTGTTCAGATATATAACAATAGATACGGACTGCATCTAAATCCCCGGATCCTCGTGTTATTTTGTGGTTACTTTTTGATTCCCCATCGGCTGGCCCCCGATATAATAACAGACAATTTTCTTCCTACCTTAGAAACCATTAACCCCCGAGTCAATTACCCCCTAACAAATGCAAGATGCACCACCCCTTAGCCCAAGATCCCGAAGGAATCGTTCTACGTGACGCCTCTTTATTATTACTGCCCACCCTTAAACAGGAGGGTGTGGTAAGTGAGTGGTAATTGTATGGGATAACTTAGATTGGGTTTTTAATTCCGTGGATCTGTCGAGGTGGGGAACTTTAATTTCGCCTGTCAGGCGGTGCGATTTGTTTTGGCTACCTCTGCCCATATTATGGAACTTTGTATGAATATAATATATTATGTATGAATATATTTATATGTTTGTATCTTTGTATGTCTATTTATTATATATATATTTTAGTGTTTAGACGTTGCACTATCCCGCGCTCTTGTTTGTTAATCTCCTCTCCCCAAAGGTTGTCTGGAAGATATTGCTTTAGCAATAAGACCGCCTTTGCACCCTTCTGTTGTATCTTTTAATCTTTTTGTTTATTGTCCTAGTTCTAAGTGTGTGCAATAAAGAGTTTTTCTATCTGTCTATCTATCTATCTAACTTTTTCTGGTAAATTGTGTAATGATGCTGGGTTACTGTTTGTTCATAAGCTTTGTAACCTTATTATGTAAAACCTGCTCTTTCGTTGTTACATTCTCAACTTGCAGACGCACGCGACTTCGTCCGTATGGAAAGTTTTAATTACCATGGGAACTCCTTAATTTTCCCGGATAAACGGTAGCCTATATAACTTTCCAGGTCCTCAACTATGCCCATGCAAAAAATCCCGTCGATCCGTTGCTCTGTTGCGGCATGATTGGAGGATAAAACAACCGCATTTATAATATTGAGTATGATTTTCACTTCATATCCTGCAGTATTTAGTAGATAGAGTCCAATAATTAAGGTGAGGGAATCATAGTCAAACGCAAAATTATCGCACAATATTTTTGACAGCGGATTTATTTGAGTCCAGTCCTAAGCCCCATGAATTACCACGGTATCGCCGGGGCACGCATTCGCTGGCCCCGGGGCAGCCCGGGCCTGGAACAACGCCGCATTACAAAGCCCTGATGAATCGGTTCACGCGGTGGGCATAATTTAACTTGTTGCAATAACACCGGTGCATCGCGTTTTATGACGACTTCGTGTAGCGTCAGCAGGTTCCGGGAACGTCTATCCATCCATACTAATCCATACTAATATTATAAATGCAAAAGTGTGTCTGTCTGTCTGTCCGTCTGTCTGTCTGTCTGTCTGCTACGCTTTCCCGGCCCATCTTTTCAACCGATTTTGCTGTAATTTTGTACAGAGGTAGTTTATATCCCGGGGAAGGACATAGGCTTTTTATCCCGGAAAATTAAGGAGTTCCCCCGGGAATCAAAAAAACTTAAACAACGCGGACGAAGTCGCGGGCATCATCTAGTACTTAATATAGGGATGATGACAACTCAGTCAAATCAGTCAACTCTTTATCAAACTTAAAAACGCACTTCAAGTATATACGTTGTATGAAATTCACAGTTGTGACGTCATCAGATTTCAACGCACTTTTTTTCTTTAATCTATATTTTAAAATGGTTATTAAACTTAAAACTAACTGAGGATGTGAATTTTAGGTCTTTTGGAATTTAATAATCAGTTAGAAATAATTTATTTTTGATATAGGCATCAAACCCACTATTAATGCGAAATCGTGTTTGTCTATCACGGTCTCTCTGACAGCTACATTTCACGGCCCATCACGGGATAGGACATTATCCTGGAAATTCAAAAAGTTAATACAGGTTTTATAAAAACTTAACAACGCTAATTAAGTCGCGGACATAAAGCGTTTTTATTCCCGCGGGAACGCTTTTATTTCCCGAATTAAAAACCTGTCCCTAGTATGCAACCTATCTCTGTTCCGAATTTCAATATAATAGGTTTAAAAGATGGCCCATGGAAGCGTAGCAGACAAACAGACACAGTTTTGCATTTATAACAAACAGCCGGTGCGAATTGCTGGGTGGTGGGTGTTCGCATGCTATTGGTGAAGGACACGCACTGTACCACATAGATTTGTCTGCTGTGGCGGATTATAGCGAATTAAACTTCTGGTTCATTCATTGTCATGGACTTCCGCAAAGTAACGCCTGCTTCGATTCAATATTTTCATTTATAACATACAGTATGGACTTTTAACAAAAGTACTCGTGTATTTTCTTTGACTGAAGTCTAGATGGTTCAACGCCAAAAATCACAATGCTTCGTACCTACGAGAGATATTAAGGAGTGCTTTCGATCGCATTCCATACAAACTTAGCTAGGTCCTCACTTAAATACGAACCAATCAAACTCAGTGAAATTTTGTAGAAACCACAAAACGCTCTAGTAACTAGTATCTGCGTCTGAAAGTTTATCAAGCCTTAAAAATGTGTATATTGTGCTCAAAGATCTATATAAAGGCCGTATAAACTTCTCTTAAATACTTCCTCAAGTAATTTATGCTGACCTTACAATGAAGGCAATCGCACTATCAGTACCTTGCGGTATATTGACCCGCTGACCCGCGCGCCCTACGTTACCATATTTCCTTAACTAAAACACTGGAATCAAACGTTTATGCGAGCGATTCATACAATTGCCGAATCGAATTCGCTATTTGGAACACTAGAAACTTAATCGAAAGGTTTCGTTCGAATTCAAGTTCGAAATGTAGATATTTAGATTTTATGGGCATTCGTAGTTCTTTTCATTTTTGAAAGGTAAAGTGAACAAGCAATGGGGTGTCGTTGTATACCCCGTAATGATAGCTGTTTCGACATTTATTTAAAAAAAATTGCTGTAAAACGGATTGGAACCTGCAACATCTTGTGTTCAACGTGGCTCTTTACCTGGGAAGTGTTCAAAATGTTTATTAGCCATTTTCCGTCGTGGGTAATAATAACATACAGATGATCTGTCCCTCTCCCTCTGGTATAGATGGAGAGAGACAGAGCTTAATTCTTTTTGTCACGTACAAATTTTCCAGCGTAAATCTTTTATCCTGCCATAAATAATGCTAAATTAAACCAGTTCCTTATAAATGAATGTGAAGGAAAAGTGAAAATCTTGAAGCCCTGCGACTCCCACTTATCCAATTTCCAAAGTAACAATTACTTATGCAGATGACGGCACTTAGTGCCCTCCGTCCATAACGATGTTATTAGCTTTTGTTTTTGGCATTTGCAACTAAAGCCTTATACAGGTTCTAAGGCTTGTTTGCTACGAGCGTACATGCTCGACGTAAGTACGAGTAAGTTCATTAAAGAAAAACCAATATGTAGACCCCAATTGTCCCCAAATCGGTTTCGACTTTCTACACGACATCGTACCGGAACGCTAAATAGTTTTGCGGTACGACTTTGCAGGAAGGGTGGCAACTAGCCACGGCCAAAGCCTTCTACCAGACCAGACCAGCGAAAATTTGAAATTATAAAGTCCCAATCTTTTTTGTTTGTACACACTTTCATGAAGTCAGCGTCGATTTTTATACATTAATAGCCGCCAGCGGTTTAAACATTTACATAATCATAATATTATTAGGTACTAAATACATCCAATTACCGACGTTGAAAACCTCGTATAGAGTGTGCAGGCTCGACTGTATGTAAGACGCTTAAAAGGTTGGGTTGATATAAATTTTGCCCGTTGGATTTAAGTTGCTATTAAACGTTAAGTGTTACACCCTTGTTACGGGTAATAAGGCCCTTTTCTTTCTACGTCATAATGAAAGTTACCTTTTCCTTGGAACTAATAAAAATGAACGCTGAAGGCAGCACCGGCTTTATGGAGAGGCTTTGCCGGTACGTCGCCATTAATTTGTTGGGAACTTTCGACTTGATTCTTCTGTCACATACCTACAAAGACTTTGTTAGAAATTTGATGTTTCTGTTTTTTTATCCACTACAAGTCAGCCCTTGACTGCGATCTCACCTGATGGTAAGTGATGATGCAGTCTAAGATGGTAGCGGGCTAATCTGTTAGGGGCATGGCAGTTATATTAAACCCATACCCTTACTCGGTTTCTACACGGCATCGTACCGGAACGCTAAAACGCTTGGCGGCACTTCTTTACCGGTAGGGTGGTAGCTAGCCACGGCTGAAGCTTCCCACCAGGCCAGACCAGGGAAAATTCAGAAATTATAAATTTCCAAACCCTGCCGGCGATCGATCCCGAGACCTCCGCACGTTAAGGCAACAGCGCTCAACACTGCGCCACGGAGGTCGTCAAATACATAATGATATATTTTTAACTTGTTTTTGCTGCCTACTACCTACTATGACTACATAGATTTAGGATGGATTAGAATTTCTATTTTGCAGGAATAATGTATGGAAAGAACTAAGCAAAGATTTGAAAATAACAAAATATTTGTTTATATTATTTTAACTTATTTTTAACTTATTTTGTTTGTAATAGCATCGACAGTTAAGTTTTCTCACCTTTTGGGCCCTTTTTTGCCACAATATTCAAAATTAATATAATTGTATGCAATATTATGTCAATAATTTTAAGGGTAATGATTATAATATCAAGGCTATGATTAAAATTAATATTTTTTTAAAAAAATCAGACTATTTTAAAAGATTTGGTAAATAATACAACTAAACCCAGAACGCTTAATATTCTAGATAGCGTAGAAATTGTTGAACGAATCGCTCAATTCAATTTGCCTCTACCACTACAAGACGATTAAATATACCCATGGCTATACCACTAGTTCCGAAGGCCTTCCATATAAACCGAAGCTTTGAGCGATACGAAAGGCAGATTCCAACGTTCCTACGCTACGTGTAGTCATTGTTCCTTGCAAACAATGACCAATCCGGTCACTCCACGTCGCCTATTACCCCATACAAACCAAAATCATTCACCCAAACTTCATCCTAACAATTTCAACAATAAGACGTAATATCCCATGAGAGGATTCGTTCAGGAATCTCGATTGTGATGGATTGTACTAAGCGAGTTAAGAGATATCCGAAATATGCGACGTGGCTTTTCATTTATTTGAATTTTCCATTCAGTTCAGAAATCGGATTGAACGTTTTACTGGTTGCTTGTGGTTTAGGTTATTTTCAATTGAATGGACCTTAAGTACAATGAGGTTTGAACAATTTTTAGGGTTCCTTTAGGTCAAAATACTTCTGACCACCAAATAACGGGAGAGGCTCTCCCGTCTCTCCCAGAGAGCAGATAATCTTAGTGGCAGATCCACCTCCACCCTTTACCCACTACTGAGGAGACCCCTCAGATTTAGAATGGCAAGTAGACTTTTTTTTTTATTCCACTACAAGTTAGCCCTTGACTGCGATCTCATCTGATGGTAAGTGACGATGCAGTCTAAGATGGCAGCGGGCTAACCTGTTAGGGGTATGGTTGTTATAAACCTATACCCCTAGTCGGTTTCTACACGGCATTAGTCGAGCCATAGTTCACCAAGCTGGCCAAATGCAGATCGGCTTCACATGCTTTTATAAAGGCACAAGCCTAGACTCGAGCCTAATGTTTTTGAAACATATCAATAAATTTTTAAATAAAACTAGCACGGTTCCCAGCTTTACAACGTGGCTCTAAAAGTTACAGAACCAAGGTCACCTAAACCTACCTTTTATAATTCAATCTAAGTTATAAACTTGATAGATTGGAGAATTGCATTCCCCCTTACCGCCCTCGGTCCAATCAACCTCAAACGATATTCTTCTGCAGTATGAACGACTGCTGACATGGAATTCCCTAAAGAATTGAAAATAATTTTTCAGCTTTTTGCTCTACCAAAGGCAAGGTCGGTAACGGGATTTCTAAGAAAATACTTTTTACTTACTTCAAGTCGACATTTCGATACTATCTTTTTACTTTTACTGTTTTTTTTCTATTTAAGAAACTAGACACCGTAGATCTTCAGGTTTTCCTTTTTTGAGTTAAGGCCCCACTGTCTCTCGAAAGTTTTATTTAACCACCACGGTCAAACTACATATTATTTTGTAAACTTCATGGTGGGAGGCTTCGGCCGTGGCTAGTTACCATACTGGCAAAGACGTGCCGCCAAGCGATTTAGCGTTCCGGTACTATGCCGTGTAGAAACCGACGGTATGGGTTTAATATAACTGCTATACTCCTAGCAGGTTAGCCCGCTACCATCTTAGCTGCATCATCACTTACCATCAAGCGAGACCACAGTCAAGGGCTAACTTGTAGTGGAATAAAACAAATTCATCTAAGCACAGAAAAAAACCTTCGTTTTACACATTTTAGCAAATTGATTTTGTTTTATAAAAACACGTTTCGCCCTCATTAGGGCTGGCTCGTTGCTTTTTATGACGGACATCTTATTCCTGTACCTTATTTGCCGTTTTTCTAATGAATGAATTTTATAAGGGGACAAATTAAAAAGAAAAAAGTGGAAAGAGAAAGTGTTTGGCGTTCCGTACCGAAATATAAAAAAGGTTACCCTTATCAATAGTAAAAATGTATGTTTGTCACACCTAATTTTATAATTTTATTACAGTGCTTCACACACGAGGAAGGTTCAAATCCTGCTGGTTCCGAAAATTTTTGATATATTGTATTTAAGTAAGTTTGTCACACCTGCATAATACAACGGTATTATGCAGGTGTGACAAACTTATTCTTAAAACGGTATTTTTTTTTAAATAATTTTATTTTAATAACGATAAAAATAAAATTGTTTTTAAAAAAATACCGTTACTTTCCATGCACCTTAACTCAAGTTTGCCAAACGAAAAATCTGAAATAATAAGAATTCATTATTCATAATTTAAGTAAAATGTACAGGAAAAGTAAATTACTGTGCCAGTAAACCTCTAACAAGCACAATTTTTTGAAACAATCGGCTAACGGTTTACCTTTATCACAGCTGTCAGTTTTACGGTGTCAAATCTTAGTCATCAGCAATCAATATAAAATCAATAAGTTTGTGAAATGATTGACTAACTAATATTTTACCAATTGACAAGTCGCAGGGTGCCGGGATCCAGACTTTGAGGAATTATTATAACATAATAGTTCAATGGATCCAGACGGCGGCGTAAGACCGCGGCATATGTAAATCCTTGCAAGAGACCAGGTCTACTCTCTTTCTCTAAAACGAAACTTCGCAAACAAACGAACGAAATTTCGTTAACTCTTCTCCTACATAATATTATCTCTATGCTCTTCTCTATTTCGTTATCGTACACGCAGACGAAGTACGGATCCATAGACAATTTTCGTGACCGATTGGATTGAACGAGTTTGTGTGGGTCTAATAGCCGACTAATTACGTTCGTTTGCGAAGTTTCGTTTGAGAGAAAGAGAGTAGACCCTCTGTACGTCTATCGGTTGAGGGCGACGTCTATCAAGATACCTACCTATATTTATTTTCAAGCTACGGAGTCCTCAGTGGGCAAGTACGACTCGCACTTGGTCTTACGCCCGAGGAATGAGAAGTGGATTTCTTTTGCTTAATTAGTTTTAGAGGACGGTTCACCTTTACTCAATTAAGTTTTGCTTGTCTGACTGTACTTTGTTTGAATTTGGGGCATAACAATCGTATCTTGCTCTTAGCTGTCATGTCTCATCTCTAAAAAACTGTTAATTTACCATTGCAATAGGTATGAATAGGGATGATAAAAACTCAATCAAATCAACAACTCTCTAACAAACTTAAAAACTCGCTTTTAGTATAGAAGTTTGTAAATATGTACATAGTTTTGAAGTCATCAAATTTCAACACAATTTCGATAGTTTAAAATGATTATATCAAACTTATATATAAGACTAGCAGATGCCCGCGACTTCGCCCGCGTGATATAAGTTTTTTAAATTCCCACGGGAACTCCCTAATTTTTTGGGTTAATATAATATTATAGCCTATGACACACACAAAAACAACAAACTACAACTAGTTCCAGGTTATTTAGCTTGGTGGTTTGAAGCTGCTATATGTACTCACATAATATGCCTATTATATTTTATTAGACATATTAATCTATTTATATTTTATTATTATCTTTTAAATCGCTATCTGTAATATTTAGTTATACACACTAGGTACACTCACTGCACAAATTACATATTTTATTTTACTCCATTTTATTTTCAAGGGAAGATCACTCTTCCCGTTGCGAAGACTGTCGAGCTCGTGCGTGTTACTCGTTTGGGCTCCGGCAGAATACCAGCGCTCAGGTTTTGCTCTCAAAACCTGCAGCATTAATGCTGAGTCGGGGGCCTTTTCATCTTGTGCCATGTGGGTGCAAAAGCCATAGCTTAATTTTAAAGTTTGATTTTATGTACGAGGCACAAGGTGAATAAATGATTTTTCTTTCTTTCTTTCTTTTCTTTCAAATAATGTGGCTTTCTATTGGTACCAGAATTTTCAAAATCAGTTCAGTAGATCCAGAGATTACCTAGTATATATAGTATAGATTTATATTTTTTGAAAATGTGATTCAAGCTTTAAAATCCATGCAAAAATCTCAGGCTGCTTTATTATCTCGTTCTAAATCGGTTAGTAAACGTTGTATGTTGGTAATTTATAGAGAGCTGACGACATAGTGTCGAAGAAATACGACCTTGTTGTAAAGCTACATGAACTATTGAAATTTGATACCATAGCTTGAAATTCACTCGGTAAAGGCGAAGACACACCATTATGTATTACACATTATTGCTGATAAAATGTTAACACAAAATATATAACCTCTTGTCACGATTCATTTTCTAGATCATCTAGATATTATTATCTACATTATATAATAAATGTATAACTGGAGGATTTCTGTATAGGTACTCACAAAATTTCTGTTTTATGATTTTATTTTAAAAATCGTCTATGTATCTACGCATCACACCAAGGTATTTTACACGTTCGATTGTAGGTAATTCCAAACTCATAGGACGCGAGGTCTTACTTCCGGGCGAACCAATAGTTAAATAATATTTTTTATACTTCTACCATACCTTTACTACTGTTTTAATCATACTTTTGCGGGTCTAAAGTCAGTCTTCATGCCCTAGGGCCGTAATCTAGTCGATCGATCGTCCAACTAGTTGACCAACCCCATACTGTAAATATGCACAACAGAGTCTAGGCTCCAGACTGGTCGACCAAACGACCGTACCATTTGACATAAAAGTTTTTAAACCAAGGAGTATGTATACCTGCATAAACACTGGCAGCATGGACTGGACAAATGTGACTCTATCGAACGTGAACATTCACTTTTAATTTGTCTTTTCTTTTTATTATTTACTAGACCTATGTATCCTACTTACTATGATTTGCAATAAATATCTAACCGTTACAGTTTGTTTTACTGTTATGGTAGAAGTATAAAGTAGAGTATACACCACCGGGATAAAGCAGTTTTTTTCTTGGGCGCTTGAATCCCTCACTGCACTCAGGACTCAATCTTAATTCCCTCCCTTTGGTCGGGAATTAACTTATAACACCCTCGCTGCGCTCGGGAGTTCAATTTGGAGTCCTTCGTTACGTTCAGGATTCAATGTAGCGCCCGTGACATAAAACAGTGCTTTATCCCCTTGGTGTATAATCTACTATTATCTCGAAAAAGCTTCCAACGGGACAGGGGATAAAAGTTTTGGTCTATTGATAATTTTTTTTTCTAAAAAGGTTATAATAATATACTATCAAGTCAGTGAGATGGTCCCATATAAATATCTTGAGGAAATAGCGTAGTATAATATGCAGTTCAGAAATGAACCGATTCCCTTACGATTGGCAAATGAGTATTTAAGTACTTATTTAAAAAAAACAGAAAAAATAATGCCAGCATAATGTAGTAGCGCCTTTAATCTAAATTCAAAGCCATAAACTGGCAACGCCGACTTATAACTTAAAAAGCAAAAACTATAAAAGCTCTGCGAGTTTAGTAGATTGTGTGATACGTCAATTAGTTTAATGATAGTCAATAAAACAGTTACACTAATAGTGCAGTGGTTGGAGCGCTCACCGGGTAAAATTCAGTAAACATGAATATGTACCGACAGCATAAACGTTTTGTGAAACACGAAAACGGCTACTAGCATAGGAAACGTAAAATGGAAGGTTCATTTTTGGTGGACTCTTTGTACACTCTACCATGAATAGAGGAAAATACATAGATTGTATTAAAAATATAATAATTGAGAATAGTAAAGTAAATAACGTGAAAAAAAAATGTAGGTATTTCAAGTTTTCGATACGTTTCCAAGATGGCAACCTTCAGCCATAGAGAAGGCACTAGGCGCGAAATGTATCAAGTGTCACTTCTGACAGTCACTGTCAAAATTACGTGTTTTTCTTTTGAAAACGTCAAAAAATATGAATCCGCCATCGTTATCCACTCATGTTTAGTGTTGCTTATCGTGGAAAGATTAAATAATTTCACCACTGAAATTACGACGAATTCGTAGATTTGAACAATCAAAACTGGTCTAATATTTTTTTTTTCTTTCATTTCTCTACTTGTAAAAAGACCGGACCCACGCCCTATACAAATCTGAATCGTCTCCTTTAAACGAGATTTGGAAACGAAAAAGAATATAAATTGACTGACTGTCATCATGAGCTTGACATGGTATGACCGTTAATAAATACTATAGATATTAGATAATGCAACTTTGTGCACACGTGGAATTAGGTTTTTGAAAAATCTCATGGAAACTGAATTGATTTTTTGGGATAATTAGTAAAGGTCCTTCTCCGGACTGCAACCTATCTTTGTACAAAATTTCGTCGTAATTGGTTGAAAAGATGAACCGCGAAAGCGTAGAAGACGGACAGATAGATACAATTTCACATTTATATTGGATTAAACTAGACGATTCCCGCGACTTCGTCCTAAAATACTAAAATAGCTACTAGCAATACATACAGGATCACAATCCACAATACATTTACTTTATAGTTTATAGTATTTTTTGTCGACTGTACATTTTTTCAAAAGATTTATGTCGCACACTAAATATTAATCACATTAAGTTTAATTTTCCCACATTGTGCTCGTTAGTGTTTGTGTCAGATTGATTCTATAATTTATATTCCTGACTGATCTCTTCATTCGTGCCACTGAGTTGGTTAGACCACGGAGAAGCAAACCGTATCCAACATTCCACAATAAAAAGTGCATTACAAAGATGTTAGATTTTTTAAACTATTTTAATATTACTTTAAGAGGTAAATTCTATTACAAAGACGTTAGACGATTTTTTACTCTTGTTATATTATGATGCCCAGCTAGGCAATGAGGTTTTGGTTGACACTTTTCACTAATGTTACATGACAAAATTAATTTACCATCCAATGAGATGACATAATATTATATTTGCATGAAAATTCATATAGTATCTATATTATTATAATCTGATCCATCATCAATGCTTGTCGGAATTGACTGATGCAGAACCTATTGTCTCAGAGTATTACTAAGAACTGCGCTTTTATGATGACAAAAATTGCAATTTTCTAATTCTTTAATTAATACGAAACTGTGTTTGTTTGTTGGGTTGTCTTTAAATTAAAATTACACTGCAACTGTCGGATCGACGTTTCTTGCATGGATATTACCAATAAGTATTTTGAAAAACTTAAATTCACATGGACAGGTCGCGGGCCCCGTCCATTTATAAAGTAATAAAAAGAAAATGCAAGTCTAGCCTCAACTTACTGACTGACCAAGTGCACGACTGGCCACTTTCAAGTAGGCACAAGTAATTTTGCGGAAAATTATGCTGGCTCTAAAAATGACAACTCTTAGCTTTGTGGGTAACTTTGATGGGTTGAATACGTTTAGTGAATACAGCATGTTTAAATTAATCCGACGTTTTATGTTTACGTTTATACCTTTTACTTACTTTTACGACTTAAAATGTTAATTCGTTAGTTAGTTTTGTAAGTTTAAAATTTTTTTTAGAACTTTGTACGTAGTTTCTCGTTGGTCCATAATGATCTACCGTTAAAATCTCATTAATTACGTTTTCCACAATTAGGGGCCATACTGCCAAAGTTTAAAGCAATACTTAAGCAATATTTCTCAAAATTACAACAATTATTATGATAATAATATGAGTATGGCCCCAGCTGTTTTAAGAAAGGCAAATTATTATTTTTACACGACTGGTCAAAAAAAGGAGTGTAAAGTTTTTAAAACTCATGTAGGTATGAATGCCAGTTCCTTAATGCCACCATAACTTCTTAATGCAGATTAACAGATTTGGATGTATGCGGTATCGTTAGAATCCCAACATCCTCCCGAGTGATACTGGCTACAATTTAAAAAAATCAATATAGTAGGGCAGTAAGTAGTGTTAATTTTTTTATTTTAGTATGTTTAGGAAGTAGGCAATTCACATAAGTTCAAAATTACTATTTTAAATTAGATTTAAAAATAAATACTATCTGCTTTTGGTTTTCGCAAATTAAAATTAAATATAATTAATACATATTTGCGGAAATTACGGCGTATTCAATAACCAATTGTGTGCAATTTGTCCAATTATACTATATAATGGCGTCACATATCAGCTCTCATCGAATATTACAAGCATTATCTCTTACAATATTCAATTTCGTTGAGCGCATATTAAATCGTAAATAATTAAGTAATACCGACCGACGCTGACACGAACTCGTAAGTGCATTGAGTTTTAGATCATAGAGCATCAGGCATCTCACTAAAAAACACTAATATACACAGTATATAAATTACAAGCACACAACTTTTGGTAAACCGAGGGAGAGGGCTGGTTATCCTCAACACAGATTTTAAAAAATCTAGCTAGGATAGCCAGTTCTTGATCTTGCAACATATGATATATCGTAGCAAATTTTAATTGAGCATTTAAATTTTAATTGTCATTGTTCAAGATCATACTGTAGTATACGTAACAAAATGATTGAAAAAACCGGCCAAGTGCGAGTCGGACTCGCGCACCGAGGGTTCCGTACAAACCTGTAGTAAGTTTTAAATTATTAAAAAAAATTGCTTAAAAATTACGTTGGTTGTATGGGAGCCCCCCTTTAATATTTACTTTATTGATATTTAATTATTTATTTTGAAAGGTAATATACAAGTTAATATTCTGTGAAAATTTGAACCGTCTACCTGTTACCGTTTTTAATATTGAGCAAAAAAATACGAAAAAAACACGTTTATTGTATGGGGACCCCCCTTAATATATATATTTTTTTAATTTTTAGTATTTGTTGTTATAGCGGCAACGGAAATACATCATTTGTGACAATTTCAGCTTTCTAGCTATCACGGTTTATGAGATACAGCCTGGAGACAGACAGACAGACAGACAGACAGACAGACAGACAGACAGACAGACAGACAGACAGACAGACAGACAGACAGACAGACAGACAGACAGACAGACAGACAGCGGAGTCTTAGTAATAGGGTCCCGTTTTTACCCATTGGGTACGGAACCCTAAAAATAAACGATTTGATTTGATAAATTATAGTTACGTGTACCTATCCATAAAAACTATAAATTATAAATTAGGTAATTGACTAGCCTGCTCAACGCACAGCCTGAATTTCTGGTTGGACAAACTGAGATTTCACATGTAGATAATATTACTTTGTAGAGCAAGGATTTTAAAAAGTTCTTTCCGAGTGAAGCCGGGTTTCACTGCTATTCAATTGTAACATTTTATATTGACTGACGTAATATTAAAGATCAACGTAAAACAGCTTGGTGTACGATAGAAACTCAAGACTTTTGGGTTCCCTGTTTAACTTAGGCTCTTAGAAATATATTTTCAGAAATTCCACACGAGCTAAGCTGTTCAGTAATATTATGAAAATAATTACGGTAATAAACAAAAACAGTGCAAAAGTTGCCAATTCGATTGCCAAAAATAACGTTGATGCTGTTTTACATTACCATTTACCACCTCTAGTATATAAAACTCTATGAGTCCATACACTTTAATACACGTTCAGGTTTGTTTGCGTTGGCGGCCATTTTAATATAAAAACAATTAATATTATTATAGGCCCCGGGATTTGTGAGCCGTGTAGTTCGACCGGCGAATTATAGGCGGTACTTTAATCCGTTCTGTTTAAATTCTGTGGCAGGAAACCACTGATCGGCACACATAATATTATTATAGAGAATGATGATACCTGTGTGTGTGGTACAACTATGAAGAGTAAGCGATTTCTGAATTCTTATTTAACTTACGCTATCTAGCGAGCTCAATCGAAGATTTTAACAAAAAATTGAACTTATTTTACAAATAGCTGGTGATTCTAGTTACGTGACTATGTTTTGAGTTTCTTACAAGTATTGAAAAATATGTACGCCCATTCAGTTAAATATAAGTATTTTGAAGTAATTTCGAATCACACTATCTTATGCCGTACTATGTGTAACCTATTGAACCTATATAACATTTCTATTGAAAGCCCAAAACTGTGCTTAACAGTACAACACCTCTACCACCGCAGTTTCCATCGGTTATCTGAAAAATGTGCTCTACTTATTGCCTTGTCAGTTTTATGCCTCATTAGGTGTGCTGGTTGCTCAGAGTTTCCATAGGTTTGATTTACACATAGATCCACATATTATATGTACTTAGTCTATCATAATGTTGGAGGCTTAGTAATGTCTATTCTCTCTCTCTTTTAAGAATCGTTACCCACAATAATTAAGGATTTACTTACATAAGAAAATAATGAATAGATGCCCAGACTTTTGAGACAATATGAACCTTTGAGTTTGTTTTAGGATAATGATTACGAAGTTATCTTTACACGTATTTTAGTACATATTCAATTGATAAATAAATATACCCGCCTAAGCTTGTAACTCAGACCAATCTTGATATCAACTTATGAATAGGCTTATCGGTCAGTGGGGAAAATGAAACTTAATGTGGACGCATTGTTTGCGGATTTTATGTTATTACAATAGCGATGGTAAGGTTTCACTGCAGTACGCAGTAACGGAAGTAAAATTACGATTTTACGTGATGGATAATTAATATAGTATGCGTATTTAAAAAGAAAAAGCAAAAATATTATATTGGATAGAAGCAAGCGCTACTTTGCGGAAGTCTATGACATTGAAAAAAACTAGAAGTTTAATGGTACAGTGCGTATCTTGAACTTGTGGCCCGCGATATTCTTATGTGGTGTGGAGAATATCGCGGGCCACAAGTTCAAGATACGCACTGTAGGTACCACATAGATTTACCTTCTGTGGCGGATTATAGCGAATTAAACTTCTAGTTATTTTCAAAAATATTATCATAATGTACCTAGTAAAATTATTTGATATATTGTAGCTACGGTACACCGTACGCATTAGTTATTTGTGTTACATGGGGCCAAAGAAAATTTTTGTTCCCCGAGGACGCTATTTTGAATTCAGAGCGAAGTGAAGGATTCTATAGTAGAATCCCGAGCGTAGCGAGGGGTTCTAAAGTAGAATCCTGAGCGTAGTGAGGAATTCAATATACGCCGCCCGAGAACAAAAAATTTGGCCCCGAGTGACACACACTATTTTTCATCATTACGTATGAGAAAAAGCTAGGAGTATCAACCTACTATGTATGGACATTACCTATACGTTTAAGCACCAATCAGAAGATACTTCTATCAACCTTCTATGTAATTGTATAGACATTATTTAGACGTATATTTAAAGTTTAAATAAAATGTAAAGACGTATATCCGATCAACAAATTGATCAAGTGACTTCGGACCAATCAGAACAGAGAAATGCAAAGTCGTATATTCGATCAACAAATTGATGACGTGACTTCGGACCAATCAGAAGAGAGAAATGAAAAGTCCTATGGGCCTACAAGTGACACTTTGCTCCCGCTATCCTCTGAAGGCAATATGCGTTTTTCGAATAGGTATGATGAAAAATATATTGCTTGATGCATACACGTCAGGACTAGCCCATTTTTTAAATAAAACCATTTTCTAAAACATATTTTGTTCATCAGAATACATACACAATAGGTACACTCTTGCACTGAAAATTCAACAGATTCTTGCTTCGGTCCCTGCATTTACTGAAATTTGCCTGAAGTAGGAAATAGTTATAAATTTTAAGATGCTTTAAAGCTATATTGATAGACTTGAAATACCAGCGTACTAATTTAAGTTTTTTTTTGACAATTTAAAAAGTATGTAAAACGAGGCATTTTAAAAAAGTACATCTTCAGTCACTGTCCTAATACACATTTTATTAATACGGATCTATTTATTTTAGAACCTGCTTTATAATTTTACGGTAACATTACATAAGAACACGCCTACACGACTTAAAAAATAAAACTAAAAATCTCAAAAACATGTTTGACAAATTAATTTATCACCATAAGTGACACATTTTACACATCGAAAAGTACCAACAATACACGGTAAATAAGTGATTACCAACCCTATGACGCGTATATAGGCTCACACACACTTTGTCCAAACACGACATAAATCAGCCGCTTTTTGTTTCAATTCTTTTTGTTATTTAATTATCTGTGACTCGGACGATTCCCGTAAATTGGTGCGGAGGTAACCCACAAAATCATTTTCCCTCCAATCAAATATCAACTTTACCCTTTTAAATTTTAAGATCATTTTCCAATGTGATATGTAATGTGTGATAGGCTTGCCCCGATAAGATCTCTTTTCGATATTTTTCAATGTATCCTTTTAATTGTTGGACCGCTTTGATCAATTTGACGCATGGATATTTAATTAACACCCTTTTTGGTGATATTTTGGGTCTTAATGGGTGTTAATATTTTGTATTATTTTAGCTTTGATTTTATTTTTACTTAACTGGTGTATTCCATATTAATATAAAACCTGTTTGGTAGAAATTTGCATGAATCGAATTCTCTAATTATATTTCTTTTGATTTTTATTAGGTTTGTTTTAAATCTCGAATCCTTATTAGGTATAACGAACTAGCATCATATTAGGTACTTCAATGACCATGAATCCCTTTCCAAGTCTATAACTATTGATACAAAAAATCACGTTGATTCGTAACACTACGATGCTGCTTGTACAAACACACTTACATTTACTATATTAAGTAGAATTTGTCACCTTCCAGACCAAAAAATCCAGCCTTTGAAAAAGAAGAATTGTAGATTGCGGAATAAACCAAAAAAAAATAAGCCCAACTCCACATATTTTATTCGTGATCTAGTCAACACATACTACAAAAACTAAATCACGTTAAAAAACAAAGCGTAAGTAATTAATTTTAATTGCACGAATTACGCCCTCGATAAAGTTCTGTAGATGCAATCTGTGATCTCCAAAGCATCTGATATTGGGGACATGTGGCCTCAATTAAGAAAGTTACAACGAAAAATGCTCGGCCCTACGCAGTGGCCCTCGACTTGTTTGGCGCGTGTGAAGAAGGTTTAATGTTAAGGGGTAGGTTGCACTATAATCAATATCCATATTTCCATACTAATATTATAAATGCGAAAGTGTGTCCGTCTTTCTGTCTGTCTGTCTGTCTGCCTGCTACGCTTTCACGGCCTAGAAGGAAGGGGAGATATTTCACGGGAAGAATAGACTACGTTTTATCCCGGAAAATGAAGGAGTTCCCCCGGGAATCAAAAAAACTTAATCCACGCCGACAAAGTCGCGGGCATCATCTAGTTAATAATAATTACAAAGGTTCACAGTTATAATTTGGCCTCTAACTGACAAAAAAGTAAAAAATTTGTTAAGGGAGTTAGTATCTTCCTTAGTAATTTTTGCAATTTTGTTGGCTAAGTTTAACCATAATTATTATTGACTTAGGTTAACACCCAAACTTGTATAATGATACTTATTCAGATTTCTCAACAATCCGTGGGAACTCTCCCCGAAATCAAAAGCAGCCGATGCCTGTCCCTAGGATACAAGCAATCTCGATAAAATCGAATAAGAATCGTTTTAACACGTAAGCCATGAAAATTAAAAAGACAGACAGGCGAACAGAATATGAATGTCAATGAAAGTTGATAGCTTGCAATATAATTACCAGCATTTGCTTTTTAAAAAAATATCTCTCATCCAGCGGTTTAGCACCGTTTCGTTGGATTTGATTATTGATTATTTGCATAATTCTCGATTATTGAAATAACAAAAAAAAATTACACACAAGTATAACTTACCCTTAACACTATTTGATGCTAATTAACTATGACATGCACATTACTCAGGAATCTGTCTCTATCCGGCATCTAGAAAAGGAAAGAGAAAAAACATACTCTAAATAAATCGCTTCCTCCTCTGAATAGTTTTTGGGTTAACATCACACTTAAGATATTGCTTAAATTCGGTAAATTTTAGGATTCCGTGTAGGTACTATTTAAAAATAAAGCTAGATAAATTTTCATAAATTGTTGTCATGTTATTACCGTGATGGAATTGAAAGAGGAACTACTGAGTTTGTCGCTGGCTCTTTTGGGTAGATCCGCTTTCAATTCCATCACGGTAATAGTAGTAGTGGTAGAGTTAAAAAAAGACGTATCATATAAGTGGCAGATGACGTATGTTCTACTGTAAATGAACAAAAACTTTGGTTGAATTTGAAAATAGTGCTTTCTAAGACCAAAAAATTAATGTTATTCAAATATACTATTTTTATTTTAACTACGGAACACCTAAAATTTTCGTCGCTTCTACACTAACTTCATAAAAAGCGTGTGAAAGATCTTAACGCATTGTAATAAGATACGTAATTGGGTGTGAAGGATCACATTTAATTTAATTATATCAAAATAGAAAGCGTAAAGATGGCCGTCGGTAGCCATCTGATAAGGAGGAAGCGATATTTAAAAGCTTTGTGTTGAATAACAACGTAGTTTTGTTTTGGTTTCCGATATCTTGAGATAGATTTTAAATGTTAACCATAGAATTTAAGTGATAAAGGAGAGTAAGATTGTCCCTGTGTAAATAGTCAACAACCAATTAAAGATGCATCATGCATGCATGCAAGAGATTATAATATGGAGAATATTAATATTTTTATTAATAATTAGTAAGTTGCGAAAGTTTTGATCAACACCAAGAAGCTTTCTTCTGGTTACGGAAGGTGGTTATCCTTGAGACGCGCACAGTGCATAATATCCAGCTAGAATCCGAATATGTCACACTGTGAGACGGTGCGAATTGTGAGCAAGATCCTTTCTCTGGAGCCCTGACCACCGGCTGCTTGGGACCTTCCTCGCAGCATTTTTTTTTTTGTGAGATATGCTTGCGCTTTACGACAATCATGCTTAGTGCAAAGCAATGATGAGGTCTATAAGGTTGGAGCACGCTTGCCTAGAAGATGCCTATCCACTCTTGCCTTGAAGGTACTTGGGAAGGTACTTGAAGTACTTGAAGGTACTTGAAGCATGTGGGACTTATAATTTTGTAGAATTATTTTTAAAGATGTTTTGTATATTATTTTTATATATTTATGTAAGACATGTTTAGGAATTATTTTGTAGAAATCAGTATACAATGAATAAATTAGATTACTATAAATTATGAGTATTTTTTCTAAATAATTCTGTAGATAATAATATAATGTGTTGTGTGTATGTGTGTGTTATTATATTGTTAAACGTCAACGCTACGACGATGTGGTATTAAACACTTAACTTAACAAACTGAAACTTCTTTGAATTTTTACAGATTAGGTAAGGGTTTATTTAATGGTTTCCGGTTTTGGGCTAGCCTGCCCCCCAATCATGTAAGAATGACCGATGAAATCGTTAAAAATCTGCGGCAAAGTAAATAAACCATAACAGCATTAAATTAGAGCTCAATTTCGTGTACCCATTCTTATACGTTTAGGTATGTACGATACTCAAACGTATAAGAATGGATACGCGAAATTGAGCTCTAATTCAATGCTGTTATGGTTTATATTACTTTGACGCTGCTAATTTACCATTTGATGGACAATTCTTACATAATCGGGGGGCTGATTGAATCGTCGTCGTCGTTTCAACCGATAAACGTCCACAGCTGGACGAAAGTCTCCTGTACCTACGGTTCTCCACAGGACACGGTATTTCGCCGCTTGCTTTCAGCTGCTCCCAGCTATCCACTACCTTCAGGTCGTTTGTACAACGCTGCGCTTTCCGGTGCGAGGCAGCCATTCAAGCACTGATTGATTGAAGGCTAATATAATCATATCATACTAATATTATAAATGCGAAAGTGTGTTTGTTTGTCCTTCAATCACGTCGCAACGGAGTAACGGATAGACGTGATTTTTGCTATGGGTATAGTTGAGGACCTGGAGAGTGACATAGGGTACTTTTTATCCCGGAAAATTAAGGAGTTCCCGCGGGAATCAAAAAAACTTAAACCACGCGGACGAGGTCGCGGGCATCAGCTAGTTAAATTAAAAATAAACACAACATAATGTAAAAGTTTAAAAAATAAGAAATAACCTGATTGGTATTAAAATAAACGTTAATTTCGAATGCCGCTTTAAATGTATCAAAATGCAAATTCGGAATTTCCACCGCAGCGTACGAACTACGAACCTCCGCAATGCAGCCTCCGAAATGTCAGTGAGGTGCCGAAAACGAATAATTTTGGCGCCGACCGAGTACATTGCTCCAACTTCCGAATCGAACATTTTAGTTCTAGTGCAGTGTTCATGCCTCGTTGGTCTAGTGGTTAACATGTTCAACTGCGGCCGACGAGGTCCCTTGTTCAAGTCCCGGGTCGGGCCATAATTAAGTGTTGGGTTTTTTTGTCTAGGAATTCTCAGTACTAACCCGGAGTTAGGAAGTGGGTGGTGTTTCACCCCCGTGCCTCAGAGAGCACGTTAAGCCGTCGGTCCCGGTTATTATCACCAACATGTTAATAGTCGTTAAAGCCCGCCAACCCGCATTGGAGCAGAATGGTGGGTCTAAGCTCTAATTCCCACTCTCCTATGAGAGTGGAGGCCTGTGCCCAGCAGTGGGACGTTAATAGGCTGGTGGTGGTTAAGGTGGTGGTGGTGGTGGCAGTGTTCATATTGTTGTTATGTTATAAGACTACAGGCTATAGTGCTCACCGCTGCGCCAGGAAGGCCGTCAAATGCTTGGTCCGCGGTTTTTTTATTCACTACAAGTTAGCCCTTGACTGCGATCTCACCTGATGGTAAGTGATGATGCAGTCTTCTTAGACTAATAACAGGTAACAGGCAGGTAGCGGGCTAACCTGTTAGGGGCATGGCAGTTAATTAAACCCATATCCCTATTCGGTTATTACACGGCATCGTCCCGGAACGCTAAATCGCTTGGCGGTACGACTTTGCCGGTAGGGTGGTAACTAGCCACGGCTGAACCCTCCCACCAGGATAACTCGTAGTATTCTCCTCCAGCGCCACATAACACTGTTTAAGAGCCTCTTAAATAAAAATAAGAGATGCTTAAGTGGGATCGTAAGTGCATTATAAAACAATGACTGTCCAAAGTCACTTGACTTTCATTAGAAAGCAAAACACGTAACACGTGAAACGTAAACAGTATCAATTTCACTATCAAGTGACCTCAACTTACATGTCAGAGTGATGGTCAAGTCAAAACCAATTCAAATAGAAAGGCCTTCAAGTTGGGATACAAAAAATAAAACCGCTAAAGCACGAAGAACATGTATTGTAGACGGTTCCGTATTTTTTACTATTTCAAATTAAATGATGCTCGATGTTTTTTTTAAATCACCATACAGACAGTGGCGCGCTTGTCATAGAGGCATAAAAGTACTGCTTACACTAGTTGTAAAACCTCAATGCTTATTTTTCATAATGACCTACAAGTTAGTGGGTTTATATTCAAAGAATGCCTACCAAATACTCCAAAACTTGTGCACGCCACATCATACAGACATTCGGACTCCTGTTCAAGTAGTCAACGATTTAATGCCCGGGCACACTCTACTTACTTTTTGAAGTTAGTTAATTGCATTTTAAGAATTTAAATTGAAATATCGTGTGAACGAAACATCGTGAGGAAAACTACAAGCCTGTGAGTTAAAGGTGTGTATGTGAAGTTTATCCACTATTGGTCAGCGTAGTAGATTATGGTCAATTGTTTCTCATTCAGCGAGTAGAGTAGAGATTCGTGCTCAGTAGTGAGCCGGCAACGAGTTGAGTGAGCAAGTGAAGGTATTTACGATATGTTATCGACGGTTTTATTATAAGTATACAGAACCCTAAAATCAGACTATCATATTGCAGTCTTTACGATTCTATTCACATAAAACGTGTAAGTGATACTTGTCAAATCGTACTAGAAAAGGACAGCGTTGTTTCAAAAGAGAGACAAAAGCATCCATTCCTATTCTTATTATTTCCTCCGTATTTAGATTGAAACTAGCTGATGCCTGCGACTTCGTCCGCGTAGAATAAGTATTTTGTTTTTTTAATTTTTCCAAGGGAAGGCTTTCATTTTCTTAGCCTATGTCCTTTCCCAGGATATAACCTATCCCTGTGCCAAATATCATCGAAATTGTTTGAACAGATGGGCCGTGAAAGCGTAGCAGACAAACAGACAGACAGACACACTTTCGCATAATTCTAAAACACGAATTTCAACAACTGCCTCGTTAGTCTAGTGGTTAGCATGTTCGACTGCGGCTGACGAAGTCCCGGGAACGAGTCCCGGGTCGGGCCATCATTAAGTATTGGGTTTTTCTGACTAGAATTTTCAGTACTAGCCCGGAGTTAGGAAGTTGGCGGTGTTTCACCCCCGTGACTCAGAGAGCAGGTAGAGCCATCGGTCCCGGTTATTAAAACTAACATGAGAATGGTCGTCCAAGCCCGCCAACCCACATTGGAGAAGCGTGGTGGGTTTAAGATCTAGTTCCCTCTCTCCTATGAGAGTGGAGGCCTGTGCCCAGCAGTAGGACGTTAATGGGTTGTAGTGGCGGTGATAGTAGAATGTCAACAATATTAAAACAATATTGCTTTAAGCGATGCTAGTATGCCCCCTGAATAGGAGGCCTAGCGTCTACACTTGGCTCTCACAGCTAAGTAGGTATTGCGTAAATCAATTTCAGTCATATTTAATCGATAATGCAAACATTTCGATCAGGATGATGTACAGTCGGTCAAACAAAAGTCAAGCAAAGTCAAGTCGTTAGTCATTAGTTAAATCGTAAGGGTAGCTTCTCACTGTGCATCAAACCACTTTTCTTAAATTCATAAAATACCGCGGCTGCAATCAAGCTTGCTGGATGCAACGATGCAGCAGTAGCCTAAGATGCATGTTTACTTTTGGAGTCTTGATTTGGACTTATATATCAGTAAGGTGTGGTGTTGTGTTAGCGGTTCACATTATATGCGAGGAAGCAAATTTTTTTCATACATATCCGTGAATATTAACTACGTACGATTGCATATCTTGACCATGGTTTGCAGTACGATAGTAGATTCCAGAACATACAACGACAGAACCAGGTCTTGGAACCAGAAAAATACATTGTTGGGCACATTTTACGACATTAAATTTCGTGAAGGACAGCGTTTGCTAATATACCAAACTTGTGCGGCGATCCACCGAATCCAATGCATTAAGCATAGCTCGACTATTTTAATCACTGTCATTACTAATCATCTCAAGCTTCAGGCACTAGTTTTTTTAGGTCGGATACTCAATCCAGCCAATACGTGAAATCGAATCGCATCACCGTTCACGTTAAGACGCACGGTGAGAAGTCACCCTTATGTTGTACCGGAAATACACCGACGCGGTCTAACCCAATTTTTTGTCCAAGAATACCCTTATAATGTAGCAGATGCATTTTATTTATCTCCCGGCAAATAAATCGAAAATGCCGGATATACATTCTCGCGCCATCCTGAGATTTTAAACTTGTTGTTTTATCGTTGGCAGGTCAGAGCTTAAATATTATATATCGTTAATATTATTATATCAGCATTATACGTAACTTTATTGTATCTTGTGGGCTTAATACTATTGAAATAATACTGCTTTAAGAGATGGTAGTGGGACCCCAGCAATAAAAATTCAGAAATCGCTATAGTTGCCATATTGTTAATTTCTGCAAGTTTTATTAGGTACCCATAGCCTGCCCTGACGGCGTTGCAAGCGCTGTGGTTTAGCTTGTAATAGGGCAGTCCCGGGTTCGATTTTCGATTTTGAGCTAGGAAAACAGTTATACAGCTCGCTCCATCGCCCACTTAGTGCCTTTTAACAGGCCCATTGAGGTTTCTGAGTCGTGTGTCAGTGATGACAACACTCCTACTGACTGACTAAAATTGCAGAGTCTAGGCTCTAGAAACTGAGTTGTACTTAGGTTTTCTCTATAATATAGACCAAAAAGGAAGGCTTTTAACCAAATCGAAGGAAGGAGGAAGAAATCTAAAAGCGGAAAGAAAGCTATTCTGGAATAATTTAAAGAAAATTTGTATTAAAATAAATACCTACAAATACAGCAAAAAGAAAAAAATAATTTGCGATCATAGAATTATCATCAAAATAATATGTTATCTTATTTCGAAATTGTATTTTTAGACATAGCAGTTTCATAAAACTGTTGTAAAACTTTACAGCCGTGGTTTGTTATGGTTATCTTAAGGATCAATCTTCTGACCTTGGCGGTATGAGTCAATAGTAAAACTGGAATTATCTGAGTCGCTTATCTGTGTAAATATTTTAATGATTCAATTCAAATTATTTTTATTTGAATAAATTTTAAAAAATCCTTTTGAGTCATACATAAATAATCTGGACCAAAAACAAAAACCTACTTCCTAAACATACAATAAAAACCTCAATCTTAAAACATTGTCCTAACACATCAAATTTGTCGGTCTGTCCAATCTAAAATACTGGTTTTTTATTGTTCGATAATCTAACTCAGTCTAACTGGACGGAATAAAATATAACGTTTCCGAACTGGACTGAGCAGTCTAACAAACCGGAATTTATTTCCGGATTGGTCGACCAATCAAACTAACAGGCTTACTGAACGGAATAGCCGGTTTAAGATCTAGCCCCACCATAGAGGCGCAGCGCGTCACGGCACGTATGCTTTGTACAATTATGTCGCAATGCATCTCCGTGCCGCATCGCTTAAGTGTGCCCAGCTCCTTACAAACCTATACAAGGAATATTTGCCACTACGTGCCGCGCTGCGCTGTGCATCTGTAGTGGGGCTAGACCTTCATGTTTGCTGAGTGAGAGAGCAACAAACTCGACTTAGCTGTGGGTTCTTAGACCAGGGCGCGTTTGAAACCCTTGCAGATTTAGTTTTGAGATACCGTAGTTAATTATCATCATCACGTCTTATTTTTTACTATCTGATACCCGCGACTTCGTCCGTGCAAAAAAATCAGGTCAATCCGTTGCTCTGTCGCGGCGTGATTGAAGGACAAACCAAAAAACAAACACACTTCCGCATTTTTAATAGTATTAAGTATGATTGACGTTCAAAAAGTTTGTGAATAAAGCATTGTTTGATTGACCAATTGATTTTGCTGTTATCTCTTATACTAAATACTAACATGTGGTTAACAAGCGGGCGAGGGATAAGCAAACAAGAATCTATTTCTCCATTTCGTAAAGCGGTTAGCAACTCGTTGCCGATTGAGACGGCTGCGAAAACATACTCTACAAACTTCTACAGCTTCTATACATTGCGTCTTTTCTTGAGAACTTTATTTACTTCAAAGTCAAAGTATATTTATTCAATTTAGGTACAGTGTACACTTATTGACGTCCAATTACTCATAAAATATGATAGTGATAACCGTAACTGAATACGGTATCTTAAAACTAAAGCTACGTGGGTTCCAAACGCGCCCTGGTATGAGAAGAGCCCTCATCAAACTCAGCCGGTTTTTTTATTATTATCACCATCTCACAAATATCGTAAACTAGCTGATGCCCGCGACTTCGACCGCGTGGTTTAAGTTTTTTTGATTCCCGCTGGAACTCCTTAATTTTCCGGGATAAAAAGTAGCCTATGTCACTCTCCAGGTCCTTAACTATACCCATGCCAAAAATCATGTCGATCCGTTGCTCCGTTGCGGCGTGATTGAAGGACAAACCAACAAACCAATAAACCAACAAACCAACAAACAAACACACTTTCGCATTTATAATATTAGTATGATTCATTAGATTTACAATTATAACAATTACATAATTGGCCGCTGGAACAATTCATACTATGTTTAAGTAGCAATGGGCAGGCTATTAGCGGCTATATTCAAGCTATGTCGGTTACACTGGTTTTCCTACGGATCCCCTCATTTCTGATTTGATCACGTAAGTATTGAGTATACCTACTCCAAGCATAGCCCTCTCTAATTCGCTATCACCCGCTGAGTGACCCTGAGCCTTCTTATCAGGTCCATACTAAGCCACCATGTTTGATGATGGATATTGTATAAATAACATTCAAAAACATTATGTTTACACTCAGAAAATAATAGTTAGCCCTGTCCTCCCACTTTGATGCCGTATTTGTTTTAAACATCTGCTCTCCGTCAAGTGGGAGTCGTAAAAACTGTAAGGGGGTTGAGCGACACAAAGGGCTCTTTGTGAATCCACATACGCACTAATATTATAATTAGGATAGTGCGTCTGTTTGTTTATTGAATTCTTCGTGTCCATTGCTTTAAATATAACGTCTTCAGCAGGGATTACCATACTATATAGATTATAGATAGTTCATATTATATCTATTATCATATTATATCCTAGGTCCATAGACTCTTCAGGGAATCTAGTGTCTTTTTGAGTATCTATTCTTACGTCAGTAAGACGAAAATGTATCGTATTCTCTATGGTCATTCCGTCCATTGCTTCTTCGTCAATCGCCATCTCATCTCAATGCACTGAGGTCCACTGCTGGTATATAAGTTAGCCTTTGACTGCAATTTTACCTGGTGGTATTTGATGATGCATCCTAAGATGGTAGCGGGCTAATCTGTTAGGGTAATAGCAGTTATATTAATGGCAGGTATATTGGGGTCTACTGACATTTGAACTACTAACGAAAATGTCAAAGCAGATGAACAGAGTTGCGGGTAGCATCTAGTCATGTAATGTAGGAAATCGTTAAGTATTTTTATATTATTTTATTTTAGTTAACCATTTTAAGACAACAAGAGAGAGGAAGTGCGTGAATCGTTCCGTTAATTTCCTATTGTTTTACGAGGTGCTATAATAACTATAGTGTATACATATATACATGTCTGCAATCAAGCTCGAGGACAGGAAAACAATACAGTATATTCGACATATAACAAAAGTTGAGGACGCAACACTGAAAATAAGAACTTTAAAGTGGAAATGGGCAGGCCATATGATAAGGGGGAAAGATAAGTGGAGTAAACTGGTTACATTGTGGCAACCTAGAATAGGAAAGCGTAAAAAAGGACGACAGAGAACCAGATGGGAAGATGAAATTGTCAAGATAGCTGGCAAAACTTGGACAAGGAAGGCAAGGGATAAACGTGTTTGGAAAGGGTTAGAGGAGGCCTTTGCCAGAGGGCAAGCAGACACCGACCAGGCGGAAGCAAAGGACGTTTTCCGGAACTGATGTGGTAATAGTTATTTGTTATACAAGAGTGAAAAGTTGTTTTTTAACCGCGTGCTCAATTTTGATGACCGAGCAAGCGAAGGATTCTAAAATTGAATCACGAGCGGAGCGAGTGATTCAAAAATTAGAATCCTGAGCGTCAGCGAGGGAATCAAAAGAGCACGAGGTGAAAAATCTTTTCACTCGAGTGCAACACGTAACTTTTCATCCCACCTCAGCGAGGAAATGACTAAATGCAAAAAAAATCACAAGATTAAATTCAATTCTGTTAATTTCTTCGTCACTAGAATCACTCATTTTAGGTTTTTCACTTATTTTCAATTTTCTTGTTTTTAATCGGTTTTAATTTTAAACAATATGACGTGAAAGAAAATGGTGCGCGCAAAGCAAATTAAAAAAGTACACCAAGAAGGTTACGAGTGTGATTGTATGGAAATTCGGCACCATAGAGGTACAAGTAAATAGGTTTTAATGATGTTTTGAATTCACAAACTTCATAGACGAGTGATATTTACTAACGTGCACACGATGTTCTAAATTCAATTTACTTTATCCTCTAGAGGATAATAACGGCTTTTACCATCAGATATCGAAGAATAAAAATACTCTTTCCGAGATGGTGGGATGAAAAATATATTGTGTGTAATTATGTAAAACTTTATGTAACAATGTTGTAAATTTAGTGTCTGAAATAAAGGCTTTCTTATTATAATAACTATAGAGTCATGACGTCTTGTTATAGTCGGCTTCTGGACTGACAGGCGTTCACGGCTGGACGAAGGTTTCTTGTAGGGATCACCACAAAAAAAAAAAAAACTAGGTGATACCCGTGACTTCGTCCGCGCAACTCCTTCATGTCCCGGGATAAAGAGCCTATGTCCTTCTCCGGGATACACCCTATCTCTATACCAAATTTCATCAAAATCTGTTGAAAAGACAGGCTGTTATAGCGTAGCAGACAGTCGGACATATAGACACACTTTCGCATTTATTATAAGTATATATTATGGAGTATTAGTATAGATTCGACCAAGTTAGCCATTGCAATCTCACCGTGTGGTAAGTGTAAGGCAGTCTAAGATGGTAGCGGGCTATCCTGTTAGTAGTATTGCAGTAATATTAAACCAAGAGTTTGCTGATTGCCTTGGCCGTGTGCACTGCCCCATTAGGTACAAGGCTCAAGGTAATAAACAAATTGTCATAATATTTAATGCCTTATAAGTTCATCCACAATGCGCAGGCGCCATCAGACTACCTTTTATGAACCGTACAGATTTTGACCGCTATGCTGTAAATGCGCGCACAATAAATCGCGAGCGCTTAAAGAGTTGGACAGAGGAAACGCGAGATTTCTTATGCGCGTGCACCATGATGTAATGTAGGGTACGAACTTTATAGCCGTAAGTGAGGGCTATGTGTCTTTTGTTGATCTGAAAATTTTGTCAACTGTCATTTCCTCTTTCACAATAAATGCCTAATGAGTCGGACGTGTTTTATTTCCTCAAGTACCTACAGTTCACGCGCGAGTTGAATGCAGAGTAAATGTATGTGTCACCATACATTTGCTCTGCATTCAACTCGCGCGCAAGCTATATATAATATTTCAAGAGATGGTAAGTCACGATGCCGTTGAATAACGCAAGTATTGCTTCATGGTACGGATGTGCCAGTAGGGTACCTACGACTGAAGCTTCCTTGCTCCTGGTCGCAGGAGCGTGGCTTCTACGAAATTTCTGCCACAGACTATCAGACTGTTGTCGAATCGGACGTTGTCGATATTTATAAAGTGAGAGGATAGATTTTTTCTGACAGATATTATGCAGCCAGGCTGAATGTCATAATGTTCCTTGTATTATAATTATTATGGTAAGAAGCCGCGGTAGACATGTTATTTTTCGCGTTGTGTGTGTCCATAGCCTTAAGTGCAAGTCATGGCCACACGTGAATGCTTGTGGGTGGGACTATTTATAACTGAATAGTGAAATTGCATGCGAATAAAGTTGCGCTTATTTCAGTTAAGTTATATGAATTACTTATATTCCTGGTAGGGTTAAAAGGTCAGGTTATTAAAGTGTGGTCCACCCCACCACCACTACATCCCATTAACGTCTGGGCACAGGCTTCCACACTCATAGGAGAGAGAGGAGAGAGGGAATTAGAGCTTAGACCCACCACGCTGCTCCAATGCGGGTTGGCGGGCTAAAGTACACAAAAAAAGGAAGAAAAGCTAGAGTCCATTGACAACATCTGGCTGTGGGTAGATCTTAGTTTGGACAGCTACTAGTGTAGAAGTTACGTTCACCAACTCTATCTTAAATTATCGTATCCTACTAATATTATAAATGTGAAAGTTTGAATGTTGGTAAATTTGATAGTATTGTTTGTTACTCCTTCACGCTACAACTACTATACCGATTTGGCTGATATTTCGATTATATTATAATTTGAAATCGATGAAATTAAAAAAGTGCGCCGAATTTTGATGAGGTGCACAAGCAAGTATTTCAGAATATCAAATCTCAAGCGAGCGTTATCAGCCCGGAGGAAGATCTTCCTATTGGTGCGGACGTGTACATATTACTCACTCGTCCCACATAAGCTTATAACGTTTAATAAAAGGTTGCTAATTACAATACAGGTTTATGATTAGGTAGTAGGTAACACATTTAGGATGATAATAATTTTGGTAGATACCATTTGCATTGTACTGGTTCAGTCGTTCCCACTCTAGTCCTTCACTATTGCTGTACACTCAAAATTATCATCCAGAATTTGACAAACCTTATTGATGTCAACACTCGATATTAAAAAAGTTCAAGCAAATTGTATATCGTGCATACAATAATTACCCATTATTAAGCGTAAAATGACGCATAAGTTCCTCAATCGTTTGTTTTGTTAATGTTAAAGAATCCACACGTCTGTTTCGCATTATGGAATTCCGCGAAGGAATGTTAATTATGAATCATCCAAGTCGAGGTTCCTGTTTGCGATATCTGGATCATAAAGAGCCGATTTTATTGACTTCTTTATGTGGAAAAAATTAGGTCCTTTTAAATTGGAATTTGACTGCCTCGTTGGTCTAATGGTTCGCATGTTCGACTGCGGCCGACGAGGTCCCGGGATCGAGTCCCAGGTCGGGCCATATTAAGTGTTGGGTTTTTCTGGCTAGAAATTCTCAGTACTAGCCCGGAGTTAGGAGGTTGGTGGTGTTTTACCCCCGTGCCTCGGAGAGCATGTTAAGCCGTCGGTCTCGGTTATTATCACTAACATGATAATAGTCGTTAAAGCCCGCCAACCCGCATTGGAGCAGCGTGGTGGAACTAAGCTCTAATTCCCTCTCTCCTATGAGAGTGGAGACCTGTGCCCAGCAGTGGGACGTTAATGGGCTGTAGTGGTGGGAAATTGGAATTTTATCGACTTCGTACATCGTTTTCGTCAGGATTACTTATTTAAAAAAATTATGCGATACGTCACACACTATTAGTAATGTTATGTTGTGTTTTTTTAACATTCCTATTCACCTTTATTTACATTGCTGCCAACCGTCCGAAGCAGTAGGTACATGTATGTGTGTACGTAGAAGACTGTAGTTCACAATGCAGCTTTAAGCAGGCCATTCTGACTGCTTCAAGCTTTCCGTGTATCTGAGGCCTTAGATATTAGGGGGGGCTGGTGACTTCGTGGTAGATGACTGAAAAATTGAGTAGTGTTAGTTTAAGTTATCTCCTTCTACAGATTAGTTTATTGTCAGATGAATCATTAGGTATCAATTTGCAGCTAATAAAACAAGCTTAGTTCAACAACAACAACATCAAAAGTTATACTTTTAAACTCAATATTCTACGCTCAAACATTACAAGAGATTGTGAGCGAAATAAGCGAAAATAATGTTATATTCAAAGTAAAATTCATAGCGATCTCCACAAAAGTATATTTCTTGTCATTCCAAGCTTGGGAGTAAATATTTAGTGTTCCAAGTGGCGACATTCATCGTTCAGCGGATATTGTGCAGTCGGTAAAAGGGCAGTGCTGTTGTGCTGATACTAGCGGAACAATCGGTCTCGCAGGCGAAATATGATTCTAAATAAGAAAGGAAGCTCTTCGGATATCAAAGAATACAAAAATATTGTAGCGGGTACACTTTCTGAAAAATATCTGAAAAAATGCAGTTTGTAATATAGAAGCACTCATGGTATTATAGATTTACTAAGCTCTATTAGTTTGAGACGCAATTGCACCGGCTGTTACCAGGAAAACTCGCTGTTTAGCAAACTAAAATTACAAATGAATCTTAATATTTTTATTGATGAAAGTGTTTTAAATAACCAGATAAAAATGGTTTTTGTTAACTTAGATAGTACAATTTGATACGCACCTATTTACAGCTGCGTAGCAAATTGCACTTCTAATCGTTACCTCATCTTGTTGCCATATTGAGTTGTTTGGGACGCTATCTTAGCATATTATTGAAATACCATCTCATATGAAAAGTTGCCAAAACTTTATTGCAGTGGAAGTTGCACACCACAAAACACTCACGTTATATTTTGAAATAAATTTTATGAGCTAGCACAGCTATTCCCACTTGATGTTTTGTATAGCAAACAACTAAGTTAGTAAATTTAAATAATTGCTAAGCACATATCAAAATTTATGTTTCTAAATTTTTGTTTGTATTTACAACAAAACTGTAACTTAACATTAATAATTTAGTTTAGTTTTTGTAACCTATTACCATTGTTTTTGATTTAACCTGAAACACTGTACAATATTTGAGAAGGGCGATTGTAACTCCAACGCAGTTTTTAACTTTTGCAGGATTATCGTTCGTATACCTATACAGATAAAATTCAAAGTCCTGACTGACTGACTGACTGACTTATATATCAACGCACAGCCTAAACCGCTGGTCCTAGAGACATGAAAATTGGAGGGTGTGTTGTTTGTAAAGAGAAGGTATCCACTAAGAAAGGATTTTTCGAAATTCCACCCCCAAAGGGGTAAAATAGGGGTAGAAAATTTGTATGAAAGTTCGTAGTTTTTCAAGCTATAGCCTACTATTACCTATTGTGTGCTATAGCTATTAAACTTAGTATTTGGGCTTCTGGTTTAAAATGATGAAATACGGATTTCACAGTGTTTGAAATTTCTATCCCCAAGGACGTCAAATAGAGAGATGTTTTTCAATCACGCCGCAAGTGAGTATAGATGAGGACCTCGAGAGTGACATAGGCTTCTTTTCATCCCGGAAAATTAAGGTGTGCCTGTGGGAATTAAAAACTTATGCCACGCGAACGAAGTCGCGAGCGTCCGCTAGTGTTTTATATGTCCTTTTGTTAATGTTTCTGAATAAAAAGTTTAAAAAATAAGTTATACTTTATAAAACAAGGAAATACTTTATATGACAATAAATACTACAAAACTTTGAATATTTCTGAGAACAAGTAGGCATAAATGGGTAAAACAAAGGTCTATCTACGAGTTACCTCATCTCTATCTTGTCGCCACATAAAGCTGTCCGGGACGCTATCTCGGCATATTGCGGCGTGCAGTCGCATATGATAAGTGCATAAACCTGAGCCGTGTTTCGCCGCAAAAACATATTTCCAGTGGAAACCGTGTCCCGTAGACACAGTTCACGTTGTATTTGTGAAATTACAAGATGTATCGTGTTGTGAAATACGCTTTCAACCGAGATTTCTATGCGATTTTTCTTGGCGTGAATTTTTATTTACGAATGTTTGGATTATTCTAACAGATGTAACTAATGGTTTTTGTTATGGAGTTTTACTTTCGAGTAGGAAAGTAGCTTCATGATGTAATAATGTTGTCTTCCAGTTGACGTATTTATCAACAGCGACTGTTGCTATTTCTGGATAAGGCATGATTATGTCGATGTGTAGTCGATAAACATATTATGTACGAATACGGGACAAACAATTTTTTGACACTACAAGTTAACCCTTGACTTAAATTTCACCGGTAAATGTTGATGCAGCCTAAGATAAGCGGGCTAACCTGTTAGGCGTATGGCAGTTATATCAAACCCATATTACTAATCAGCTTCTACATGGAATCATACCGGGTAGGGTAAGTCTTTGCTGGTATTATATTATATTATATCCACTACAAGTTAGCCCTTGACTGCGATCTCACCTGATGGTAAGTGATGATGCAGTCTAAGATGGTAACGGGCTAACCTGTTAGGGGCATGGCAGTTATATTAAACCCATACCCCTATTCGGTTTCTACACGGCATCGTACCGGAACGCTAAATCGCTTAGCGGCACGTCTTTGCCGGTAGGGTGGTAACTAGCCACGGCCGAAGCCTCCCACCAGGCCAGACCAGGGAAATTCAGAAATTATAAATTTCCAAACCCTGCCGGGAATCGAACCCGGGACCTCCGCACGTTAAGGCAACAGCGCTCAACACTGCGCCACGGAGGTCGTCAAACGGTAGGGTGGTAACTAGCCACAACTTAAGTCTCCCAACAGACCGGAGAAAATTCAAAAATTACAAATTCCTACATTGACCTTGATTGGGATCGAACCCGGGACTTCTTAGACAACGTCTTTTAGTAGACCCTCTACATTTTAAGAATCCATTAAAAATCACTAAAAAATTATTTGATGTTGCCGAAACTTCGCTATTTCCACTCCCATTGTGGGACAAAGACAAACGGACAATTCAGCGTTTAATGGGTATATAGTTCGGGAGTAGGTACACGCGATTGCTCCCATTTCGCCTGCTCTCATTTCACGCCTATTAGTTAAACTTGTTACGTACGCGTGGATCTCCATTAAAATGCAAATTGGACGCCCCTGAAAATGTTTGTATAATTTTTTTTTACATTTATTTTTCCGCTCGCGGCTGTATTTACTACTTTTTTTTTTGTGTAAAGCTTTTGTAACGTGTAAGACTATTTTGGGAGAAACTGTGTCAGTTAAATTAATACTATTATTTATCCATCGTAGAAACCGAATTCAACTTTAGCAGCTTCAAAAATAGGGATGACAACTCAAACAAATCAGTTACTCTTTTTCTTTTGTTGCATTTTGTACATCTTGCGTTTTCTACGTTTTGCGTTTTGTACATTTTGCGTATAACATATTCTGCGTGTAGACGGTCACACAGCTCACGATAATTGTTTACAAAATAGTCTAGGCAACGGGGCGGTTCGTTGTATGGAGACCCCCGCATTAAATCCTCAGTCGTTGAAACTTGGCAGGCTTATATGTAGTATGGTATGAACCAAAACTTATACAAAAATATAAATATGTATATAAAAATATTCAATAACTTGTATAAAAACCAAGCGGTAGTTAGGTTTTTATACCTAAAACTATGTGGCGTCCACCTTCTGGATGCCACTGGATTAGGTATTTGATTAATTATCGATCTTAAATCAAACACTTGTAGACCTTGGTGGAGGTTCCGGTACACGTCCGCTCGCCTTAGCGTTCAGCCAACAAGCATATTTATGACTGAATATTTTCTCGATTTCTTTTTAAAATAATATAGTATTTTATAGGTAGTATATTTACACTCAAAACCGAAATATCAAACGAAATAATCATGCAGAACATCGATATTTAAACCGATTTTATTATCAAACCTAAACTGCGTTTATGCGATAACTGTACCTTCCTGCCCCCCGATCATGTAAGAATGGCCGATCAAAACGTTAAAGTTCGTCGTCAAAGTTTATAAACCATAACAGCATTAAATTAGAGCTCAATTTCGTGTACCCATTCTTATACGTTTTGGTATGTATGATACTCTAACGTATAAGAATGGATACACGAAATTGAGCTCTAATTCAATGGAGTTATGGTTTATTTTACTTTGACGACGAACTTACCGTTTTAATCGGCCATTCTTACATGATTGGGGGGCTGCTTTGACAATTGGGTATAACATAAAAAAACCTTACTTCCTGTATGATTTTTGATTGGATATTTATAATATACGTTTAACTCATGATACTTTATCATACTGTAAATTTTCGTCGCATTCCCAAAACCTTTAACATAACTGAAAAATTATCACAACCTGCGTTAAAGGGATTGACGTAGGTAGATACGGAAAGAATACAATTATAATTTATCCCTTTGAAAATTTTCAACACTGTTACCATTTACAGTTAAGTCACCGGATGGAAAAATGTCCACTGTATGGGATTCCTCAAGTCCATCAGAGCTCATTATAGTCCGCAGCGCGCCAAATATAGATGCGTCCGGCTTGTTATCGGGACCGTGCGACTGTCCTACCCACTAACATTAATCTACACTGCCGCCACAGCCTAAAAAAATCAGCTGTGTAACTTTGCCGAATGCAATTGTGGCGGACTCTATAAAATGCAAAAATAGCGCAACTCGCTGCATATTAAATAAAACCGGCCAAGTGCGAGTCGGACTCGCGCACCGAGGGTTCCGTACAAACCTGTAGTAAGTTTTACGATTAATGAATTTAATGAACCGCAAAACTAACTTTGTTTGTAGAGGTTTATTGTTAATATCAAAAAGACTATGCTAGTTAGAGCGTTGGTTTTATTTTTTCTGTAAAATGTACATAAATTTCTATTGACCATAATTATTTCAGATTTTTCAATTGGTAAACTTTGGAGATAAGGGGGGGGGAACGGTATTTTTTTCGACATTTTGCCCGATAAATCAAAAACTATTATGCATAAAAATAAATAAAAATCTGTTTTAGAATGTAGAAGTATAGCCCTTTCATATAATGTCCCACTCAGTATAGTTATCATACTTTGAAATTTCAAACCCCCGATTTTCCCCCTTTTTTAATTAAACTAAAAATAATTTTCAATTTTTTTTTATATTAATGATGTTAGGCCACTATTATACACAACTATTCCAAATTTCATGTCGATAGCTTTAATAGTTACTGAAATAATCGACTGTGACCGTCGACAGATGGACGGACAGACGGACGGACAGACGGACGGACGGACGGACGGACGGAGAAAGTCGCACCATAAGGGTTCTATTTTTACCATTTTGGTACGGAACCCTAAAAATTCCAACTAAACAAAGCTTTTAATGACAAGGTCTGAATCGCGCTTTCGACGTTTTCAGCACAGAGCACAGAGTGGGTACTATTTACACAACTTACTTACAATCGGTCGGGTTGCCCGTGGACTGCCAACTTGGCAGTCCACGGGCATTTATGATAATTTCGTATTATTACGGCCGAGCCATGTCACTTGTTTCCGTATAAAATCAAATTATTCGGAACTAGCTGCGAATATGCTGGTTAAAAATATTAGAATCAATTATTAACAACCAATATTAATAATATTTAAAAATATGTATTATCAATCTTAATATTTTTAACATACTTTATTAAAAAAACAGTCTCAAAATATAATAATACTAGATGATGCCCGCGACTTCGTCCGCGTGGACTAAGTTTTTTCGATTTCCGCGGGAAGTCCTTAGTTTTCCTTGATAAAAAGTAGCCTATGTCCTTCCCCGGGATGTAAACTGCCTCTGTAACAAATTTCATCAAAATCGGTTGAGTAGTAGTAGGCGGCGAAAGCGTAGCAGACAGACAGACAGACAGACACACTTTCATATTTATAATATTAGTATGGATTTCTTGTTGTTTTAGCCTAGATTTTTCTAATTTAATCAGGATATTCTAGCGGCTTAAATTAGAAAAGCGGAAGCAATCACTTCGCACGTGAAGTTAAAAGACTGTTATTGTAGACTGTGACACTCCCATGGCTAATGTCTACGTCGCACATAGGCATCGGTACAGGAGTGTCCCATATGCGTGGCCCAGTTAAGAAAAGTAATGTATTTTATGGAGTGCTCAGCGCCGCTAGTTGCAATCTCCGACCGTTTTGTAATCAGTAAGCTCGTACTGTTTATTTGTAGAATTTACTAAGCAGATTTTGATTAATATGGGTTTTATAAGTGGCCGCTATTAAAAAATATTTTTTGTAACATTTGATAATTATGTATTATATTATGTACCTAATTTGTCCGTTATTGAGTGTAATAATAATTATTCAGAATTTAATTTGTAAATAATTTAATTAGTAAAATAATAATGTAAAATGTTAGTTAATTCTAAATGTTGTACGCCAGAAATGGCAGAATGCATGTTAATATTGTGTTCACAACGAAGAAATCAATAAATCAATAAAAATGGCGAGACGAATATTCAAACCCCTTCCTACCACAACGGACACTCAATTCTGAAACAGCCATGACCAGTCTACATTTCGACGACCTCCGTGGCGCAGTGTGTAGCGCTGTTGTCTTAACGTGCGGAGGTGCTTGGTTCGATCCCCGGCAGGGTCAATTTGGGAATTTATAATTTCTGAATTTTCCCTGGTCTGGCCTGGTCGGAGGCTTTGGCTGTGGCTAGTTGCCACCCTACCGGCAAAGACGTGCCGCCAAGCGATTTAGCGTTCCGGGTCGATGCCGTGTAGAAACCAAATAGGGGTATGGGTTTATTATAACTGACATGCCCCCAACTGGGTAGCCCGCTACCATCTTAGACTGCATCATCATTTACCATCAGGTGAGATCGCAGTCAAGGGCTAACTTGTAGTGGATTAAAAAAACATTTTTTTTAGTCCGATGACGACTTGGTTCCGATGCCAAGTACATAGAAACATCCCGAGGATAGTTGGCGCAGAATGAAAGTTATATATTTTTATATTGTGTGCGAGAAATATCAACAAAAATCATAGTAAATGAAACCCCTAACCACAAACACATACAAGCAGAGGTGCAAATGGAAATGGAAAACCATCTGACAAAAAGCTGCACGGCTAGGTGACGATAATTCATACTTATATCATAAATGCGAAAGTGTAAATGTATGTCTGTCTGCTACTTTCTTCGCATCTTTAACCGATTTTGACGAAATATTTTGGTACAGAGATAGGTTGAAACCCGGGGAAGTAGGTTGTTTTAATCCCGGAAAATTAAGGTGTCCCCGCGGGAATCGAAAAACCTTAATCCAATGAAATGAAATGAAATGACTTCATCCGCGAGCATCAACTAGTTTTATGTTAATGAAAATAATGTTGTTTCATACAAAGCGCTGGGAAATTCATACGAGAGAAAAACACATTCCCAGATGAAAATAATAACTTTAACTTTTATTTTGTCACCCTCAAATTAAAAAAAAGTTGAAATTTATTTCAAAAATCAAAGTCTCATTTTTAAATAATAAGAAAATAGGAAAGAATTTACTTATAGTAGATACTGACTATTGCATGTTGTTTGTAGTAGCCGTATTACATATTTGAAGCTTATACACTAGCACATTTCGTTGGACCCAATGGTCTGTCACTTTGACAAAAGAAGCTTTGCATATCGCCTCCCCCATCGGGAGTATATCCGCGGTACTTTTTGCCGTTTGATGTGAATAGCACAGGTGCGGATTATTCCCGGAATAAATATGGCGCCAGTTGAAACGCAGGAAATGCAAATTAGTTACCGAGAGCTACAGGCGACGGATAGAAACGTGATCCTGGTGGAAAAATGAAGATTGCAAAATGAAACTGAATGGAGTATTCCAGTTACAGTATGTAACAGTATGTATTTAATTTTTTTTTTAAATACGTTTCAACATTTTGGGTTTGGGACTAAAAATTATTTTATTATTGTAACTAAACCTGAACAAATCTTATTTAAATTTATTACCCACCTATTTTACGCCCCTTAGGGGTTGAATTTTAAAAAATCCTTTCTTACCGGACGCCTACGGCATTTATTAGCTTAGCTATCTGTAATCTGTATGTCAAAATTTCAGCCCGATCCGTCCAGCGATTTTAGGTGTGCGTTGATAGATGGATCAGTCAGTCAGTCACCTTTTCCTTTTTATACGACTGCCTGAAAAAAGGAGTATATATTGTTTTCAGGGTTCATGTTACATGTAGGTATGTATGTAAGTTTGTATATTCCACCATAACTCCTATACTCCTTATCGCATTTTAATGAATGAGGTATCGTTAGAATCCTTAGCTTATTCCGGGTGGCATAAGCTAGTAAAATTTAAAAAAAAATTGATAGGGTGACCATGGTCCCGCATCAAAGACTAAAGTTGAATTTTTTTTCCAAAATGAGATTAACTATATTGTCATCATCAAGAAAATGATGAGTAGAAAATATATAAGACTATATTTCAATATCCAGTGATTCACAAAAAAATATCATTTAATATGGCAGTCGTATTTTTTAATTCTTTGAGTTAAACAATATTTAGATGTAGGTACAAACAATATGAGGCAAGTCAAAAGGGAAAGATTAAAACACGAGTGCTGTAGTAATGCTCGCCCACGCTCCAAACGGGAACACAGAACACAAACAAATGGGAATAAAAGCAAAAATAGCATAGGGACGGGCAGGGACGAATTTATCGGGCCATTATGCCGCCATGTCATACCGAGGTGGCGGTAATAACGTCTCACAAATACGATAAATTTGTCTGTCCGTTTGTGCGTTTTGTGCTCTTTCTAAGTTTAGAAATTAAAGCTATTGGTGGCATTCAAATTTTAGCTTTTCTCAGTATTATTGACAAGTTAATTAAGTATTTGTTAATAACTAGATGATGCCCGCGACTTCGTCCGCGTGGACTAAGTTTTTCCTAACTTTCGAACCGGCGGGAACTCTTTAATTTTCCGGGATACAACCTATCCCTGTACCAAATTTTATGAAAATCGGTTGATCAGATGGGCCGTGAAAGCGTAGCAGGCAGACAGATAGACAGATAGATGGACAGGCAGACACAATTTCGCATTTATAATACTTTTACAATATATTTTTTATTCAGAAAAATTGTGTAGGCCCGTGTTATTTAAGTGGTCAAAACGAATAAAATATGTTTGACAGAGCTACTCTTTTGGCAACACTAAAACTTCAAAAACTCTTGCCTTCGGCTTGGGTATTAAAAATGAAATCTCGACTTAAAACTAAATCATGCATTTGGAATATAAATAATATTTCAAAGAGGCTTTTTCTTTGATTGAACAATTTATTACTTGTTATATTAATTTACGATTTTTCTTATTTTTATTCCACAGAAATTCCCATTTCAAATAAAGATTTATTTGAATAATTTCGTGATAATATTGAATTTCAAAATAAACATTATTTATGCGATGCTAAAAATATATCAAAGCATCTAGTTCGCGTAGGCGCTATTATAGTTTTACGATAAACCATTGTAAACTTTAATACTTTTGTGTAAAGTCGAAAATAAATTGAAGTAAAAAACATCGGATTATGTTACGTGTGTAATGCAGTAATTGTGAATAGCTCGCGATATTCTATGTAGTATAAGGACTAGTGGATGATTCGTTCAAAGTGTGACTCCATCCCGCTGGATCTAGGTCACTTAATTCTAGTAACATACTTAAGTAAAAATAATTAAATACACTTTAATATTTATAGTATCAAAAGCAAACTTATTAAACTGTGGGTCAAAATGCTTTTCAAAAACGGCTGGTTCATTAAAAAGTGCCTCGCCGATGTTTGACCACCTATCTGCGGAGTGTCAAACTTGCATCATAAACTACTTCTGCTTCTTTTCTGAATAAGATTCAAATATACAAATTCTATTTTAAAAAAACCTGAACCACATCACCTCAATAAAATGAATTAAAAATAATAAGTGACCCAAAAAGGGTTTCTTCAAATAACCAATTGAAGAGAACCAAAAGAGTTGAATAAGAGGTACTCGTAGGTATATACATAATTTTAATTTTACATGGAAATTTTTGTGACATGAAAATTTAGCGTGTTATCTGTTCTGTGTGTTATTTCTACCATTCAGATCTGTATAAAGCCTTGAATCAATGCGTTAATTGTCTCTTAGACTAGAAACGTGGTCAATACAACATTAAATGGCTATTGAAAACAAGATATGGGATTACATTTGTAAGTTTTGCGACAGATGACACTTTTTATCTTGCAGTTTATTTAAGGATTACAATATAAATTTATTGCATTATCGTGCAGATTTTATCATTGATACGGAGTATATTCCATTAATAGTGATAGTGATATTTAACTACATATATAATTATGTATGCCTATTGCCTACCTATTTCTTGGATCCCTAAGTTACTAAATTATAACTAGGGAATTCTGTCTGTCTCCTTTTATCGGCACATCCGCTATAACGATTTTCCCAACATTTGCTACAATTTAGCTGAAACCTGGACACGGAAAATACTTTTAGGTACTTACTTTTTTATTCGAAAAAAAAAACCGATATACAGAGTTTTTAAATTAATTTATAATAGGTAGGTATATAATTAGTTTTTAAATTAATTAATAATCTATATATATAAAATTGAAAGTCCTGACTGACTGACTGACTGACTGACTGACTTATATATCAACGCACAGCCTAAACCGCTGGGGTTAGAAACTTGAAATTTTGACAGTAGGTTTCTTTTGTGACGTAGGCGCTCACTAAGGAAGGATTTTTCAAAATTCGACCCTTAAGGGGGTGAAATAGGGGTTTATAGTTTGTATGAAAGTCCGTCATTTCTCAAGTTATATCAACGAAACTTGGTATTTTGGCTTAAGGTAAAAAATAAAGAAATACGTATTTCACAGTTTTTCGAAATTCTACCCCCAAAGGGGTAAATTGGGGTTGAAAATTTGTATGAAAGTCCTTCATTTCTCAAGTTATAGCCATGAAACTTAGCATTTGGGCTTTCAGTTGGATATGAAGAAGTAAGTACTTAACCATTTTTGAAATTTCAACCCCCAAAGGAATGGAATAGGGGATGAAAGTTTGTAAAAAAGTCCTTCATTTCTCAAGATATTTCTCAAGTTACGAGTATATCAACGAACCTTGGTATTTTGGCTATCGGTAAAAAATAAAGAAGTACGTGTGTCAAAATATTTAAAAATTTCACCACCAAAGGGGTTAAATAGGGGTTGAAAATTTGATTGAAAGTCCGTCGTTTTTCAAGTTATCGCCCTGAACATTGGTATTTGGGCTTCCGATTTAAATTTATGAAATACGTATTCCACAGTCTTGAAATTTCTATCCCCAAGGACGTTAAATAGAGAGTTTGTCCTTCAATCACGCCGCAACAGAGCAACGGATCGATGTGATTTTTTGCATGGGTAGGTATAGTTGAGGATCTGGAGAGTGACATAGGCTTCTTTTTATCCCAGAAATGAAGGAGTGCCTGTGGGAATTAAAAAAACTTATGCCACGCGAACGAAGTCGCGGGCGTCCTCTAGTTTTAATATAACTGCCATGTCCCTAACAGGTTAGCCCGCTACCATCATAGACTGCATCATCACTTACCATCAGATGAGATCGCAGTCAAGGGCTAACTTGTAGTGGATAAAATATAAAAAAAAATTGTCATAACAGAAAAAAAATTTCATCAAAGCGCATTTGTTTGAGTCGAGGCTTTTCTTAGTGACAAAATTTGTTCAACACTCATACTTCTTAGTTTAACATTTTGTTTTTTGAAAAGAGCAATTGCTGAGATTTTGCCGACTCTTCTAAGAATAATCTCCTTTTGTAACCGGTGGTAGAGTTAAAACCAGACGTATCATAAGAGACACCTGTATATCCTATATAAAATAGAAAAAAATCAAAAGAGAAAGCAAGAGTGAATAGGCATCTTCTAGGCAAGCGCGTTCCAACCTAGACTACATTGCTTTGCACTAAGCATGATTAGGTCTCGTTAAGCGCAAGCCTGTTTTGCAATAAAAGAGAATCTCTCCGTTCACTATCCATCTAGCTTATTTATATCTAAACTGTGGTGTCATTAATGCAATAAACGCATTACCCGTGGCCATTAAGACGTAATCCGTTTCCATACATCGACGGGCACTGCGTTTGTTCATTGTACACTGATTCCTGCCTTTGTTGACTTCAATCCACTAGCTGGTAATGGGATCCCCGGATTTCGTTTACACTTTGTCTGTACGAAGTCTTGATTGAATTGATACGCCTCTTTTCTGATATTAATTACTTACCTTGTTAAAAACTAGTCAGTATCTATCATACGGTTGGGTTTCGAGCAACTAAAATAGCAGTATAGTTACGTTTTTTATAATATAAACTATGTAGATACCGCTACTGCTGAGGATATACTTTAGAATAAACAGCATGAAAATTAAAACCAGTATCGAAAAACAAATTTTAGATCATCCTCTCAGTAATTAAATACTTCGTTGCATTAATCCCTACCTACCTTACATAATTTAAAGTCATAAAGAGCGATTTAGTACTTACTTTGTTTAAATAATCCTACCTCACGCGTGCTCTGACCGGCACTTTACCAGATATTTTGACCAGTCCCATTTCATAAAATAAAATTATTTAATGGTCCTAGGAGACTCGTGCTGAGAAGTAAATCGGCAATGGGTTGAAATGTTTCTTAAGAATTTTTAAGTTGAGTGCCGAAATCATATTCAAAGTCAAAATTTTTATTCAAAGTAAGTACAAATTGTAAACTTTTTGAACGTCAGTCAAAGTTAATACAATATCATCGAACCGATATGATGTAAACCGGTCATACCCTACTTCCTATATGGATGACTTGCAACTCAGAGCCCCGTTTCCTGTGGTCAGTGCAAGTCAGCAAAGGGGTGAGATTAATTACGGCCATACTTAATACCTATTAGTGATCTTTTGTAGCTCTATGAGCTAAGTGTAGGGGGCGTTATGTGTGAATCATCGAGTAAATAAGTAACATGTTATGGGTTACTAAAACTTTATCGTGAGTGTAAACTGTAAACCTGGGTGAATCATTTGTTCTGTTAATGCCCCATTTTGTTTATTTTATGAGTAACACAATTTGGTTTTTAACCTACAGTGAAACAATCAATCAATTAGCATTAGCCCATTCCAATCCAATGCTGTGTCTATACTCTATGCCCATGAGTTTTCATGGGCATAGACGCAGCAGTTGTTATGTATACAATAAATGTAAGTACGCAACAAATCTCGCTGTCCATTGAACAATTAAAGTGCCTCGCTCGCGGGCCACAATCTGATTACCGTTCCGAGTCGCATTATAAAGTGATCTAAGTGGACTTAGCTGCACTATAATAGTGTTAGTAGTTTTCAGATATTAGCACTTTTGACAGTAGTGTAAATTGGTTCAGTTTTCCTAGATTTTAGTTAACTTTTCATACCTCTCCAGTCTCCACTGTAGGACCGGCCATCATGTCGTTATAATATTATTAATAATCATAATCAAGAGTGAATAGGCATCTTCTAGGCAAGCGCGTCCCATCTTAGGCCGCATCATCGCTATAACTAAACCTAAAATGAATTTAAAAATTGGCAGTCATAGGGACTGCCGATAGAAGTGAAAACGAATATCTAAAATAATTTTAAAAAAAAAACTATAAAAATTTAAAAATAAACCTTAAAACTAAGGCATTAAAGTTTAATTACTAATGTATTTTATTTATATTTAAGACCTTTTGTCTTCGTAATAACGCGAGGTGTCGGTGACGGTGTCGGTGACGCGAATCCACAGGTTTACCCCCCTACCAAAAAGTGCTCAACGCGGCTAAAGAAGTTTCCACTTCAAAAAAATGCCGTATCCTTTACAAAACAGGAAAGTTAAGTGCTATGTTGACTCAACAGGTTATCTATTGCCTGCTGGTATCTAAGTAATGAATTGAGAACTGCGCAGATGATATTCATAATCACAGAGGAGAAAAACTGAGTCATCAATGTTCTTCTAAGGTTTTTTTTTGTAGAAAATCAGAAGAGAAGAATATGTAAATACAGAACTACTACAATACTATTTCTATCAAATAAATTATTCTAATTTTCATGAAACAAGTTAAATCCAGCGTAATGTAAACCTAGCAGGGCAACGAAGTACAGTCAACAATGAAAGTGCTTTGCTCTAGATCCGTAATCTGATTACCATCACGAGTCGCGGTGGAAAGTAATCCGAGTGAACTTTGCTCCACTGAAACAGTGTAAATGGTATTTAAGTTATTTGAAGTCGGAACTATGTAGACACGATAATCAGTTTAATTACTGAGGAAAAAAACTAAATCTTCTTTATCATCATCATCATCATCATCATCATCTACACTTATAGGTATTCCTGGCTCATTACTAAGTAAGAGTTACTCTCCGTATTTAAGTTATTTGAAGTCGGAACTATGTGGACACGATAATCAGTTTAATTACTGAGGAAAAAAACTAAACCTTCTTTATCATCATCATCATCATCATCATCATCATCATCTACACTTTAACCCATTCCTGGTTCATTACTAAGTAAGAGTTTCCTCTCCGTATTTAAGTTATTTGAAGTCGGAACTATGTGGACACGATAATCAGTTTAATTACTGAGGAGAAAAACTAAAGCTTCTTTTTCATCATCATCATCATCATCTACGCTTTAACCCATTGCCGGCTCATTACTAAGTAAGAGTTTCCTCTCTGAATAAAAAGGGCCTTGCCTTAGTCCACCACGACTTCAAAAACCTCTCAGACATGTTACCTCACGATGTTTCATTCACCGTGATATTTTTAAATTCTTAAAACGCCCTTACTCCAAGAATTTAATGGTGAAAACCTGACACATACCATAAAAAATATTCGATGCCTATGAAAAATAATATGAAAAATACCATACTGTTGATCGTCCATAGTTGTTGACATAAGAGCCTCTATAGATCAAGTTTTAAGCTCCTAAACCTTTATTCATTCAACCGGATATTTTAATCCGTTTCTATTTACGAGTTTGAAAAAAGCCATAAACAAACAGATAAACATTCACAAAGTAACTCGATAGCTCTATTCCGAGCGTGACTGGTGGTCGAGTTGGTCGGATATGACTAAAGGCTTGGTTACATGTAGAGAGTGCTCAACCCAGCGCGGTGACAAATTGAGGCTAGTATAGTGAAGTAGCAACTGGCAGCACATTGAGTGATGGTGTGGGTGTGTAGATAGAGGCACGGCGCACCGAATGGCAGCTAAATCACGGTGCTATTGATGAGACTAGGCTAGCTTCGCGAAGTGCGGCGCGAGGAGAACACTTGAGTGTGCTCTCATTTACACTATCTCAATTTCAACCATTTGTTAAAAAAAGTGTAAGTTGGTAAAAAAACAGCAGCCACGCCTCCGTGCATAGAATCCAATTCCAATCCCGCAAATGTGGGATCCCGCATTTACGGGATCTATTGTGGGCGCATAATATTATGGTCCTGCAAACTCGGAATCACATATTTCGACGGTCAAGCTCAATCAAGTCCTTCTTATATTTGCACTCCACATGGCGAAATTAGTGTGCTGTATTACAAAAGGAAATTATTAGTATATAATTTTACAGTTTTTGATGCTGTGTTAAAGGAAGCTACGTGTTACATGTGGAATGAGACAGTAACTAAACGTGGCGCCAATGAAGGGGCTAGTTGTTTGTTTCATAAAACATATTTTTTTAAATTCTATTTTAGACAGAGTTTTATTCTTTCCTACGTATTATAAAGGTATCATATACATGTCTAACATGCTTTCATTTTAATATCAGCGTAGAAACAGTCATCTATCAGTTTTTCTAAGAAAAAATAATAAAATTAAATAAGTTTAAATACCATTATAAAGCTAATAAAACATTATAGAAAAAAAATATTTATTTTTGTATATGGTTTAGTTTACATATAATTATTTCTAGGGCAGTTTATAAATAAATTACGCTCTCCTGTAAACCTCGGTTTTTGACATGTCTTTATGTACGTAGGGACCGTCGCTTTAGGTACCTAATTTGTCTTCGTTTACAAGTATTGCAGTTTGTGTTAGCTTGTTCATGACTACTGACTTTTTGTTTATAAAGTAGTTTTTTGATCCAGCGACTAGCTTGGTCTGAACAAGGCCATAATCAATTGATATTGGACGTATTGCTTAGATCTCGCGTACTTAATAAATAAATTATGAAAAAAATACTGCAAAAACTTCCGATATAATAAAATCCTTAACATCATCAGCTGTAAGGAAACTAAAATTCGAAAACCAAAAACCTATTAGGAGAATTACTGGAATCAAAATCATATTTTCTTTGCCATCAAAAATAAATTAATTAACCTCAATTTAAAACGAATCAAAATACCTAACTTACAAATGAAGAAATAGGTCTTTTGTCCTGCCTACACTGAAAGTGGTATGAATAAATAATACCACCAACTTCTATACGTGGTTAATTATTCGACCCCGTCGATATCTTAGTGGTATTTGAGTGGTCCGGTAATAAGAGCGTAGGCGTCAAGACACAGTGTGCGGTCTTTGTACCGGCCAACCGAGAAATTGGCCATGTAATCAATCGAAAATAAACTTAAACTCAAACTTAATAAGGCTCAGAATTTAAGCCCACCCAAATACTTGCCACTGCAGAAATTCAACTCGAATTGCTGAATTAAATTCTAACTCTGACACGTTTGAATTAAAGTTTAGTTTCATTTGTGCGTATTTGATTTACACTATTAAAATAATGAGGACTCATAAGGGTATCCCAGTAATTTCTCATGTGTTTCGTCCTTTATTTATTGTGTAGCAAATAAGGCTACTGTTTCTCATTGTGGAGTTCTGAGACGCGCCAAGATGAAGTTTGCTCCTTTACTGTAGGGGTAAGTACGAGCTTAATATACATCTCATGTATCATATCATGATGTCGAGTATCGAAACTTTAGAACATCAAATGTTTTAAAGCTTAACTTTACCTATGATATATTATTATGTATCTACAAATAGCGTCGACTGCAAACTGCGAGTGTCGGTAGTGTACTAATTGCATGATTTTTAAACAACATTAAATTTTTATTTTTATGTAACTACTATAGTGTTTTTAGGTAAAAAACACCTACCTAAGGTAGGTTAGGTAGGTACCTAAATTGAATAAATATTTATGACTATAAGACTTATGACAACGTGCAACACACTCTGTTTACACACTTCGTTCCAAGTCTCAGTGTAGTGTATAAAATTATAAATTGTGTTCTGTTATCTCGTTCTCACTTTTTTTCTTGTATTAGTATGCACCTTGCACTACTGCGCTGTGTACGACATGACTTCACACAATTATTATTGGGGATCGGACGTCGCTAGGTAAGTTCTAGTCCGATCTATTAAATTAGGTAAACTATCAATCAATTATAATCATTAACAAAAGGTCCACATTAACTATGACATTATGTATTGAAGCTCGAAGTCTATCAACGTTGACGAAATGTTCAATCTCGTGCTAAGCTTACTGTTATAAAGCGTTTACGCTTGACAAAGGTTTATTTGAATTACTCCAGCACCGAAATGTGATTGTTCCTTTGGAATTGAGTTTTGTAGTTTCCCCGCCGAGTAGTTTGAAACTCTTATAGATTGTTGTCTGTTGGAAGTTTCATCAAACGACGGTATTGGTATTGGTACGGGCTTGGCACACATTTTCTCGTAAGCTATGTCTATATGTATAACTAGCTGATGCCCGCGACTTCGCCCGCGTGGATTGAGGTTTATTCGTTCCAACTCTTTAATGTTCCGGGATTAAAAATAGCCTATGTTCTTCCAAATTTTATCAAAATTGGTTGAAAAGAGGGGTAGTGAAAGCGTAACAAACTCACATTCGAATATAAATTATAACTAGTTAAAATGTTTTGGGTTTCTCATGTTATTAAATGAGTTCAGGTGATCCGTAGAAGAAAGTTTAACCAAAATACTGGAAGCTCAAGGAGTTGAAATAGTAATAGAGCGCGGGGCACGTAGTTCGAAGCAGCACATCAAGACAATAGGGAAAATTAAAGAGTTCCCAAGAGAATTAAAAATTAACTTAAACCACGCAAAGTTGCGAGCATAAGCTAGTATAATTATGGTCTATTTATCTTACCTAAAGTGGTACCTTCCCTTAATTTTAGTTTTAAGTCGAATTATCAATAAAATAATTGATGAAAAAGCTCATTTCAATAACAAAATTATAAATGCTGATAAACGTAAAAAGGGAGCGAAATCGACGAGCCTTTTAATTCCAAATTATTTCATAAAGATGAAATAGGAGCCGTGAAATTGGACGGGCCCAAACAAATAGTCGAAGAGCTGTTACATGGGTTTCACTATCTTTTTAAAAGATACTACAATAAAATTAAAGTATTATATATTGGATAGAAGCAGGCGTTACTTTGCGGAAGTCCATGATTATGAAGGAACTAGATATTTAATTTGATATAATCCGCAACAGTAGGCAAATATATGTGGTACAGTTTATCTTGCACTTGCAGCTTGCAATATTCACCACACCACATAAATCTTCCAAATTACTCTCAACGTACGTTTCACTCCGACACCGGAGCATCTTCAGGAGATGTTGACTGGACAATGCACGATTGTAAAGAGTAAGTCTTTACTGTTGCGGATTATAGCAAATTAAATTTCTAGTTCCTTCATAAAGTATTATAATTGGTTTTTTTCCACCTCCTATCAGCTCGCTCTATATAAAAATCGAAAAATTTGACACATGCTACACAAAAAGAACTTAAAATCACGTAAATTTAGAAAAAATGTTAAACTCAACCTCAATGTTTCTAATTTAAATAAACCTATTAAAAGTGCTTTTGAATCGTCAAGTGAATCTACCACTGGTTCGGAATACCATTCCTACTGAGAAGAAACCTAAAATTTCAGATAACCTAAAAATTCACCTGATGGTAAGTGGTGATTCAGTCTAAAAATGTTACAGGCTAACCTGTTAGGGGTATGGCAGTCATATAAAACCCTAATCGGCTTCGTGCTCGAACGCAAAATCGCTTGGTAATCGCTTGGTTGGTTGGCTTGGTGTGGTTGGCTGGTATGGTAACTAGCCACGGCCAAAATTTCTTAACCAGACTAAAATTTATATGGACACCCATATCATGTTTATTATCATGATGGTCTTTCTTAGATTAATCTATACTATCTATACTAATAACCGCGAAAGGTTGAATGTATGGATGGATGGATGGATGGATGGATGGATGTTTGTTACTCAATCATGCCCCAACGGCTGGACGGATCTGGATGAAATTTAGCACAGAGATTATAGTCTGGAATAACACATAGGCTACTTTTTATCCCGGAAAATTAAAGTTCCCGCAGGAACCGAAAATCCTTAATCCACGCGGATGAAGTCGCGAGCATTAGCTAGTAATATTATAAATGCGAAAGTTTCAATGGATGGATGGATGGATAATTGTTATTCAATCAGGCCAGAAAGGCTGAACGGATCTGGATGAAATTTACAGGCAGAAAATATATAGATAATAGTCTGGAATAACACCTAGGCTACCTTTATTCCGCAAAATTAAAGAGTCCCCGCAGAAAACAAAAAACCTCAAACTACGCGGACGAAGTCGCGGGCATCAGCTAGTATCGTATACATAAAGCTTTCTCTGACTGGCTTATATGCCAGTTCTGTGTCGATTGATGTGGTGATACCCTTAGGCTTCGTATGCGCTATGCACCTTGGTTGCATTGAATGCAAGATTCGCTCTTGCCTCAACATAGGTTACAGCTTTGATTTGAAGGAGTTTTAGGTATTTCGACCTCATTTAGTAGAGGTTTTCAAAAATTGGCGGGTATAAACCGCGTTGCGGTATTATACCCGGAAAGTTGTCTGTCTGTAACGAAAGAGACAACTTCACACGCCTTTCTACGTTAGAACACGGCGAAGCTTTAGCGCGATGCAATAACGTACAGCGCCATCTATTGTAAGGTACATCAAGATAACTTAATGTTTCGAAATTCACCCATGGGTACACATAAGGTGTATATATAAGAGTACCTACGATATTTTTTTTTTAAACTTTAAACGGTATTATCTCATTGAACGTTCCGTTTAACATCTCTTAGCCTAAAAAGTGGCCTTCCCAGGTTATCGCGTAGATCTGACGAGTCGTAACTCTAACAAGAGGCGGCCGATCTAAAAACCACAAATATTACAAAAAAAATCCGTATCAATTACTCACGGTGTTTTGATACTCGGTTAAGGGGAAGTCTTCTCATGATATCATTTACTATAATTTTTTTACTCTTTAGTTTTACTCTATTATTATTATTATAGTTGTCGTGATTTTCGTGCGCTTGAATTAAGGTTATTAAATTCCTGCCGGAACTCCATAATTTTCCGGGATGATAAGTTGCCTAAGTTCTGTTGTACACAATCACTAAAGTAACGTAAAATGACAGCATTAAAAATATTGCAAACCGTTTTATAATACTCCCTGAGCAAAGGGACATAACTAAATTTAAAGCTGTAATTTTAGTTAAGTTTAGAGATTTTGTATAAAACATGTTTCTGCAAATAAATGAATTGAATTGTATGTCCTATGTCCTTCTGAGGGATGGAACGTATCTCTGTGCCAAACATTAAAATCGTTTAAAAAGATGGGCTGGAAAAGCGTACCAGACAGGCAGACAGACAAACAGAAACACACAGATAGACAGATGGACACACTTTCGCATTTATAATATTAGCATGGATTTAGCAATCTTATGGAACTATGAGAGTAAAGGAATAGTGCATCTGTGTTTCCGCACACACTAGGTGACTAGACAGTGAACTTTATTATCCCCTGCATAGCTAGAGGCTTATTTCTGCGAAGACTGGAAAGAAATCTGACATAATTTTTTTAATTAATATACGCTTTTGATAGTGTCATTTAGGCGTAAAACTTTACACGTTTTCGCATGAATACTTATTTTAAACTAGGTAACATGGCTGCTCCTTAACAAAATTTGACATAGGTTTATTGTAACTCAATCATGGAGGAAGGAATTACGACTGCCGTCTAAATCCACCGGCAAGCCAAACATGGGTCCACTTCTCACGCACCGTCTCACCTACTTACCTCGTTGTATGTCACATAGTATAACAATCGTCACTTCACTATCACAACCAATTACAAAGTCTCTATTGTTTGACTCTCTGTGTCTGTCAGAATATTTTAGTATGTATTCACATTTCAAACTAAAACTCTTTTTGAAGTGAAAAATTCTTTAGCCGCGTTGAGCAATTTTTGGTAGGGGGTAAACTTGTGGATTCGCGTTACCGTCACCGACATGCTTGCTTTGTTACGAAGACAAAAGGTCTTAAATATAAATATACTACATTCGTAATTAAACTTTAATGCCTTAGTTTTAAGGTTTATGTTTTAATTATATTAAATATTTATAAATATATAAAAAAAAAACGTTTTCTCTTCTATCGGCAGTCCCTAAGACAGCCAATTTTCCACCATTTCCACTACAAGTTAGCCCTTGACTGCGATATCACCTGATGGTAAGTAATGACGCAGTCAGACGGTAGCGGGCTAACTTGTTAAGGGTACGGTACCTGTATTAAATCCATTCCCCTATCGGCACGGCCCTATTTCTTCACGGCATCGTACCGGAACGCTAAATCGTTTGGCGGTTCATCTTTGCCGGTAGGCCACCAGAGCAGACCAGAGAAAATTCTGAAATTCCCAAATTGAATTACAATTATTAAAGACTAGCTGAAGCCCGCGACTTCGTCTACGTGGTTTAAGTATTTTTTGATTCCCGCGGGAACTCCTTAATTTTCCGGGATAAAAAGTAGCCTATGTCACTCCCCAGCTCCTCAACTATAACCATGCCAAAAATCACGTCGATTCGTTGCTCCGTTGCGGCGTGATTGAAGGACAAACCAACAAACCAATAAACCAACAAACAAACACACTTTCTCATTTATAATATTAGTATGATGCCAGACACTTTACCATAAAATAGTTAAAAAATATAATTGCAAGGTCGTATAGTATACTGTTTTATGACGCAGCATAGTCTGGCGTTTATTACTACTACTAACATACAGGTTACAATCCAAAATATATATGCCGATCGATTCGAAAGCGCATGTCGTAAAAGCGAATGCGAGGGTTAATCCCATTACTTTATGGCGATGGCGGGAATTTATGGCGGTACGGAAGAGCCAAGGCCGATATTTCGCTAAGTTCCGATAATTTCGCTATTTTAATGCAGTCACTGTATCTTTGATAGCTCGTTTGCGAGAAATTTCTATAAGTCGTCTCTTTCACGAAAAATTAACAAAATTTTACATAAGTACGTAGGTTTCTACAGGACAGAACATCTACCTTCTACTGCTTTTGTTAACAATTTATAGGCTAGCGTTTGGCTGCAATTTCAGCCCCCCAATCATGTAAGAATGGCCGATCAAACATTAAAGGTTTTCGTCAAAGTAAAATAAACCATAATTGGATTGAATTAGAGCTCAATTTCGTCTGCCCATTCTTATACGTTTAGGTATGTACGATACTCTAAACGTATAAGAATGGGCAGACGAATTTGAGCTCTAATTCAATGCTGTCATGGTTTATTTTACTTTGACGCCGAACCTTTACCATTTGATCGTCAATTCTCACGTAATCGGGGGGCAGATCTACTGATATGTGATGATGCAGCCTAAGGTGGAGCACTTTTGAACCCTTCATTTAAAAGATAACTATTTATATTAAAAGTGAATGGAAAACATAAGCGAAGCGAATATGGAAGCGCACTGGATGTCGGCTTTAGTTTGTAAGTGTATTAATTATATTAACTAACATAGAATAAGTTGTACTAGCACATTATTGTTTATTATTTATTTAATTAGGTATAATACTAACATAGGATAAGTCTTTTAATAACACATAATTATAAACATTAATTTACCTTTTGCAAACAAGGAACAATAAACAACAATCACATTTCCCCGAACAACAAATCATATCGTTGGACTCGGAAACAGTGGATTATCACTTATTCGTATTCCGAATGCGTGTACAGATGTTAATCACATCCCCGCGAGCTCCGGAACTGAGTTTCGGTGCAATAAAAACTGTCACTACATTTATTTATGGAGTCATAAAATAGATGGGAACAGAAATGAAATAAGGCGCCTGTATTGTAGTGTTTGATCTGCTTTGTTCTGAAGTGGAAAGTTTACTCCTTTCTTTTGTTTCTGATATGGACATTTTATTATTATTGCATGACAGCGTTTGACTGCCTTTAATTTAGCTTTTATTGAAGACTAGCTGATGCCCGCGACTTCGTCCGCGAGGAATAAGTTTTTTAAAATTCCCACGGGAACTCCTCAATTTTGCGGTATAAAAAGTAGCCTATGTCACTCTCCAGGTCTTCATAAAAAGTGACTTTTAGGCGTGGGTATAGCCACGCCTAAAAGTCACTTTTTCTGTTTAGAAAAAGCGAGTAGCGAGTTTTCTTCTCAGTAGAATCAGTTTTCCGAACCGGTGGTAGATTCTTGCGACTTATCATATAAGTGGCACGAGAAGTCTTACGTGAAATAAATCATTTCATCATTTTCATCTAGTAGGGGGTCTTTCAACAATATAGGTACAACTAGCGATCCGCCCCGGCATCGCACGGGTAGCACTAATAATCCTAATAGTCTATACCCAATATAGCCAGTGGGCAGTGGGCAGGTTTTACATTTTATTAAAACATTGTAAGAGGACGCCACTTCCTCACCACGCAAGCCACAGCCGCCAGCCCGCCATGATGTAAAGGACAATTTTTTGTCATAATAAGATAGATACTTGAGATGAATAACATATTTATTATGATAAGGATTATTTTAATACTATGTCGGTAAAAACATCTTCGCAAGTAAAGCATTGGTTCAGACCAAATTTGAAAATCATAAAAATGGTTATTGTGAGTCAAGTTTATATAGACATAATATTAGTCAGTTAGAGAATATTAGTTTAGATAGACATTTTAATTACAATAGACAGTTGTATTTACTTATGCTACAAAATATTAAAACATAACGCGTGTTTTGTCACCCCCTATTCTAAAGAAATCATAAAGCGCAATATGTCTCCAGGCGGCGGCGCGGGCGGGCGGGCGGGCGGCGGGGCGGTATGCAAAATTGCACAGAGCCATGCGTGCAATTCTTATTCGCATCTGGATTGAAACAACACGTGGCGCCTGGTGTGAGTGCAGACGGGCGGTTTATAAACGCTTTTCATTTGATCTGGGTTACTACTTACTACTACGATTGCTTAAAACAGTATTATTTTAAAATGAGAGTTTTAATTCACGTACCTGGACGTCCGTCAAATAAGGCTTATAATTCTTTTGGGTTTAATCAAATATCAAATAAATATTATAAATGCGAAAGTTTGGATGGATGGATGTATGGATGTATGTTTGTTACTCAATCACGCTCCAACGGATGAACGGATCTGGATGAAATTTGGCACAGAGATAGATTATAGTCTGGAATAGCACTTAAGCTACTTTTTATCCCGGAAAATTAAAGAGTTCCCGCGGGAACCGAAAAACCTCAATCCACGCGGACGAAGTCGCGGGCATCAGCTAGTATAACATACGCCTAACCCGCTACCATCTTAGACAGCATCATCACTTACCATCAAGTGAGATTGCAGTCAAGGGCTTAATTGTAGTGGCGTAAAAGAAAACACGAATGTCAACAATAGTAAATCAATACGGCTTTAAGCGATAGTATAGTATGCCCCCTGATCAAACTATTATGATCTTTTGACACTAAATCTGTGAACTAACGATTCGATATGCAATTAATTAGCTCGCAATTTACTAAAACAATTTATAAATATATTACTGATTATTTTAGATTATAAGTTATTCCGAAAGAAATAATTGTTTTTCTTTTTTATGTTGTTTACTTATAACGTAACGGTTGTGTTGTATTGTTTACTTATTGTAACATTTTTTTAAAGGAAAAGAGCAACTACTGAGCTTCTTGCCGGCTCTTCTCAGTAGAATCACCTTTCCGAACCGGTGGTAGAGTCTTAACGTATCATAATAAGTGACACAAGTTGTCCTACGCGAAATAAGTAAATCATTTATCATTTATTCAATGCAAGTACGTTAACAATGTTTACGACGCTAACACAATTTTTTGCAACTGATCAAGTGCATGTCAGATAATGCATAAGTTATAAGGGTACCGTCATGCCATGCCATGCTAATTTGTAAATATTTTGGTAGTCAATATTCCTTAAACGCTATTTTTTTTTCCAAAAATTGTCTAAGAAGCGTCACCGATTCATCTAGTTACCACCCTACTGGCAAATATAAGCGATTTAACGTTGCTGTACAATACCGTGTAGGAACCGATTAGGGGTGTTGGTTTAATATAACTGTCATACCCTTACAGGCTAGCCCGCTACCATCTTAGACTAGATCATTACTTCCTAGCAGGTGAGATCGCAGTTAGGGGCTAACTTGTAGAGGAATTAAAATAGGGGCCCTGTTTTCCCACAAAACTCTACTACAACCTACTACGACGTACGGTAGAAAGAAAAGGTAAATTTTGAACCGCTCGTCTGCGCACACTGTATTTACCAGAGCATACGGCGGCGTAGTCTTTAATTAAATGTAAAACTTGAGCGTGACGTCACGAAGCGCCTGATGCACAACAATTCTTCCGGAACTGGGATGTTACTACCATCGCTTAAAGCAGTATTACTTCAAAATGACAGTTTTATGTCACGTACCTTGACGTCCCTAAAAAAAGGATTATAATTCTAAAACACAAACGTCAACAATATTAAAACAATACGGATTTAATCGATGGTAGTATGCCCCCTGGGATGTTACTACAATCGCTTAAAGTAGTATTATTTAAAAACTAGCTGATGTCCGCGACTTCGTCCGCGTGGAATAAGTTTTTTTAATTTTCTACAGGAACTCCTCAATTTTCCGGGATAAAAATTATGTAAAGTATAAAGCCTGGTCCTCAACTATGTCCGTGCCAAAAATCACATCAATCCGTTACTCCGTTGCAGCGTAATTGAAGGACAAACCAACAAACAAACACACTTTCGCATTTATAATATTAGTAGATATTATGATGACAGCTTTGTCACTTACCTTGATATCCCTAAAATAAGGTTTATAATACTAAAACACGCACGTCACCAATATTAAAATAATACGTTTTAAGGCTTTGAATGATGGTAGTATGTCTTCTGGTCGAGCAAAAAACTTAGAGATCTTTGTTTTGCGATCCCATCGACCACAACTGATTTTGATTTATTACTTAGTGGGTACGAAAAGTTTTGTATTTATTTTCAATCTTGCGTTGCACTATATTATTTGGATTTAAGAGAATAAAAAGCTAACATACAATATAATGATGGAAATATAATAATTGTTACCGCATTAAATATTTATTTAAAACATTACAATAAAACTTAAAACATAATCATGTCTGTTTGGAATGGTGGCAAGAATGCTAGCTGCATTTCTGAACTGAACAGCTAGGCTGATCCTTTGCGCAAATTGAACTAGCCATTTTTTTTTTTTTTTTTATACACTACAAGTTAGCCCTTGACTGCGATCTCACCTGATGGTAAGTGATGATGCAGTCTAAGATGGTAGCGGGCTAACCTGTTAGGGGCATGGCAGTTATATTAAACCCATACCCCTATTCGGTTTCTACACGGCATCGTACCGGAACGCTAAATCGCTTGGCAGCACGTCTTTGCCGGTTCTGTCACCAAATGAGGCAGTTAACCGCTGTGCAATATGTCTCGCAGAAAATTGAAAATGCCTGAAAAAGTCTCCGATCAATACGCCCTATTTGTATTGCATGCGATACTGACAGTATAAACTAAATTAACAGGTCTGAATATATTGCTATCATTGTCTGCAGAGCATTATGAAAAGGATAGTTATAAATTACCTGTCATTTTAGTTTATATCAGAGATTGTGTAGGTACAACATTTATTCACCACAATGTATTACAAAATAACGTAAAGTTAATAAAATTAAATTAAAAAATTTAAAATTAAATTAACGTAAAGTTAAATAAAGTTAATAAGAAACTTAGTTTCCTTTATTCTAAATAGTAAGTAAGTTAGTAACCAACTACCATTTTATTATTTTATTATTAATAATATAAAGCGTAATTACGTTAGTTTCAACCTGACAACTTAGCTACTTGTACTTACTTTACCATTGTTCAAGAAAATTTGCGAGTAAAATCATTTTATCAGACGCGGGCGCCGAAACGTACTGAGCTTCAAAAATCTTTCCCAACTTAAGGCGAATTTAAACTAATTGAAAAAGTTTTCTAATTATAGGCTTAGCGGATACTTGGGAGTAAATCGCCTTAAGGGTAAACAACACCTCGAGAATTCGCACGAAGGTGTTTATAGGCTTAAGCGCCAAGAGACGAGCGTTTTACGTCGTACAGGTTGATGTTTTAAAAGTCACTTAAATTTTTTGTAAATAATAAATTACTAAGAAGCTTGGTAAATAAAATTATTATTTTTTCTCTATACTAATATCAAAGACCTCTAGATCGATTGAGACTTGATTTTGAACCTTTAATGTCATAATCCTATGACCATTAATTTAGCGGGTTTCATTGCAGCCAAGCGCTAGTATTTAAATTAAAAATTCTAGATTAACGTTTTTTTTTAATCAATTAGCCCTTGGCTGCAATCTCACCTGATGGTAAGTGATGATGCGGTCTAAGAGGGTAGTGCAGGGCTAACCTGTTGGGGGTATGGCAGTTATATTCAACCCGTACCTCTACATCGGTTTCTACACGGCATCGTACAGGAACGCTAAATCGCTTGGTGGCAAGTCTTTGCCGGTAGGGTGCTAACTAGCCACGGCCGAAGCTTTCTACCAGGCAAACAGCAACAGCGGCTAGGTTTCAGTCCAGGAAACGTCATTAAAGTTTCTATTGGCTAAAACATTTAACGCAAGGGCGTCACAGCAAGTCAACGTATTAAAAAATAATTGTAAGAGTATTTATTCTTCATTGCTTTTTTGCTCTAGCCATAGTTAAAGGCTAGGTAATAGGTATATTTAATTTTGTTGTCTTAAGAAGCCTTTTTAAATTAAAAGTACACAGAAATAATGTATCCCCCACAAAATTGTATGGAAATTTGGATGACGTCTAAAAGTTACACTTGAATTTGGATAATGGTTTGTCATTATCATCTAATTTATTCCGAAGTTTGGCAAAACGATGATTGCACTTCGGGCGCCCCATACAATAGCGTAGTTTGCATCTAAATCGTAGCTTTATAATATAAAATTTACATCTGCCATCGATACAACAACTTTGGAAATTAACTTTTATGTATTCTGTACCACCCTTTATTAAAGTTTTTTCCGATCAAATTTTATTAAGGCCCACTTGCACAAGGACTCTTAAATTGATTTAGTTAAATATTTTAATTCTGTCCCTTTTTGGCAACTACAATATGCATTAGCCAAAAAGGGACAGCATTACAAAATTTAACTAAATTAATTTAACTGTCCTTGTGCAAGCGGCCCTTAGTAAACTAATAAAATTTTATGAAATTTTAGAAAATAATTTCATTTTTGTGCCTTTTGGTGTTGAAACCCTGGGGTCGTGGGGCGAAGATGCTAGATTATTTTTTAAGGATCTATCTTCTCGTCTCACAGAGTCCACAGGTGACCGGAGGGTTGGCATTCAGCGGGGTAACAGCGTTCTGGGCACATTGCCTCATTGCAGCGGCATAGATGATATTTTTAATATTTAGTTTTTAGTTTTTAATTTAGATTTGTATAATATTATTTTGTTAAATTAATTTGTTCCGATAATAAAAATGAAATTTAGCTAATTTTATTGGTTAAATTTTACTTTTACAAAGTAGTAAATGAAACGAAAAAATCGAAATATTTTTCAGTTTATTTAATGTCTGATTAAATCAAAATTACAAATCTCTTTAAACTTCAGTACTTAGTAATATTTTATGATCAAAAGAGAGGTTTCGAAGTATGTTATTTATGAATAAAAGTTAACAACCTATAGATATATTATTATTTACCTCGAATACAAAAGTTGAATATTCTTAGTAGCCAATTTATTGCTTTGAATTTACCAAGACAATTGGGGCTGATTCTGTAGTGCACAATCTCTAAACTAAACTAAAATTAGAGCATTACAAATATTGCTAACCCTTTCATAATACTCCCTACGGAAAGGGACAGAACTAGATTTAAAGCTGCCATTTTAGTTTAGTTTAGAGATTGTGCACTACAGAATCAGCCCCAATGTCACGCTTTTGAACAATTTATTATCATACACTTACTACATATTACAGGACGGTGGTAATGCGATCGCGATGCATAACCAAACAGGGCAATTTCATAATCACTAGTGATTTTCCAAATGATCAGATTTCAAAACAAGCCGGACCCCGGGGCTCATTCCTTATTCATCGAAAAACGCGACGGGGCATTCAAAAAAAAACCTCCCGACTAAGATGCTCGTTAAGTAAATTAATACGGGTATAAAACATGATTAAAAAAATTACGTCGACAACCTGCGAGGGGAGTAAAAATAAGGGAGCATCCCTCGTCTATGAATGAACGCTTTCTTCATCGAAAAACAAACTTAACAATGCCATACATCATTTGAAAACCATTAAAACAACCACCTTATTGTGTAAGTCATAAGAGCGGCAAAGTATTTTTGGATGTGAAAAATCGAGATAGTAATTTGTATACGCCAAGTTTACCTTTAAGTACTGTAACTTATAATATCCCTCGGCTTCAATGCATTCGCCGGAGGGCAAAACAATGAAAATGTTAATACTGGGCTCCCACTTGAATTTATTTTTAACTTCCTGGTAATATAGTTCTGTGCGCGTCTAAAGACGTCCTTTGTTTATGCGGCTATCAAAAGAACAAGTTTAAACTTTTCTCTTCTACATTTTTATTTAGACTTTCTACTAAATTAACATAATTTTTGAATTTGAGCCGTCACTTGACCCCCAAAAAAGCAATCTTGTTAACTATCACCCTGAAGAGTCTTTGCAGAGACCCACTGGTGGCAACTAGTTAACGAAATCGTAGAGTATAGAAATTCTGTCGCCTATATTTCACAGGTCAAAGTAGAAATCAAAAGTCTTTTACTCCATCAAATTTAACAAGGTGGATGATGATGACAACCATGCCAACAAAGATTTAAAATATGGTTTGTCTAATTTAGTCATTGATGTAGAGTTTTAGTATACCTTAGTATGATAATTTTAACCTATGCCGTTTGCATAGTACTGCTTCAGTCTTGTCCTTTACACTTCTGATCTGTCAAAATTATCATCCTAAATTAGACAAACTACAAATGACCCTCTCTCTCTCCATCTTTAGTCTCTTTCAGAAAAGTCTCTTTTTTACAAGTTCTTGTGGAATGCATCAGTTTTATAAGGAACGCGATTGATAATAATAGATAATTCGATTCAGAGAACAGTTTGAGTTTAGTTATTGCAAGCACAAATGTTGTCAAGATACGGACCAGTTTCGCGAGTTGTAATTTTGCAGGGAACCACGTTATACTGTGTACCAGTATGGAAGAAATCATCTAAATCCTTCTTTAAGTTTGCACGATTTAAAATCGTGACTCTAAAATCGTGGCAGCAGGCAGGTTCATCATAACCCTTTTATCAAATAAGCTATTAATCATGAGTGGCCTTTTTTGTTTTTTTAATAATTAATGTCAAGTTTGCGCTTAGCAACTTCAATCTGTCTCCATGATTAGTCACGATAGCTAATAATTATCAAATAAATATTATAAATGCGAAAGTTTGGATGGATGTATGGATGTATGGATGTTTGTTACTCAATCACGCTCCAACGGCTGAACGGATCTGAACGGATCTGGATGAAATTTGGCACAGAGATAGATTATAGTCTGGAATAGCACATAGGCTACTTTTTATCCCGGAAAATTAAAGAGTTCCCGCGGGAACCGAAAAACCTCAATCCACGCGGACGAAGTCGCGGGCATCAGCTAGTAGATAATAAAACATGTTAATCATTAATATTCTAATTGTTCAATTAGAATATTAATGATTAAAATGTTATGTATTTTATGTTCATAAGACGTAATAAAATGTGAATAAAATTTTTTTTGTTGTGTGAATAAACTAAAATTTAATTGCAGGATTTGATCGATGAAAAGGTACCTCACAAACTTAAACGGAAACGTGGGGTGAAATCAAACTTAGCTGTTAAGCTATAATTATTCTTCGATGAGATGTGAAAATAACACTGAAATGACGTACTTATAAAGTACCTATTCACTTGCTGTGCATACATATTGAGAATGGTCCCATGAGAAAACAGAAAAAAAAGGAACAAAAGTGTGAAAACCCAACAACACGGGTTCGGCTGATTACAACTTTCGCTACAGAATTGCCAAAAAATATTCATCCCGCATAAAAGCTAGATAAATCCGACATCTATAAACAGGCCCGGGGGATCCGGCCCGGGATAGTCGTAAAACACCTGCTTTTTAAGGGCGCAAAGTACTAACGTATGCGTAAAAATTTTCAGGAGCGTAAAATTTCAATCAGCCTCTTATTCATATGCAAAAGTTTGTTCCCTTGAGTGCTCCGTTTGCGATACCAAGGGATGTGTATTTTATATTCAAATTTAAGTTCTATAGTTTAACCTTTAGAGGCTATTTTCGCACTGATACGTGTGTTTAGATGTGAGTACACAGTGCGAATTACTCGACCTATTTCGTATTGTAAAGCACGTGACGCTGGATTGTGCGTATGATAAACATCTTTAACTGCCTCGTGGGTCTAGTGGTTAGCATGTTCGATTGCGGCTGACGAGGTCCCGGGTTCGAGTCCCGGGTCGGGTGACAACTAGTATTGCGTTTTTCTAATAAGAAGTTCTCAGTACTAGCCCGGAGTTGGAAGTTGGCGGAGTTTCACCCCCGTGCCCCGGAGAGCACGTTATGCCGTCGGTCCTGTGCCTGATCTCTCTCCGGTCGTGTCGGATATCCTCATCCAAATAAGAGTTAAAGAAGTAGAAAAGGAAATAAGGGTACACACGGTCTATATGTTTTTCTATCTACAACATTTATTACATACCCAAACAAATATATAAACGCGTGATTTGTTTTGTTTTTGCGTATATACTGCCTTTTGTGCGCTTGATTAAATTTCTATTTTCTCAGAATTCACAATAACATGGTACGTCTCCAAATTGTCTCCTTATTAAGTTATCGAAGGTAAACGCTTTGGAATTTTTGCTTGGGACTTTTTGATTAAATCCAACTCTATATTTGGCATTTTAGCCTACTAGCATAGAATACTTAATAGTACCTTTCAGGTACAGAAGAATTACTCCGCAAAGACGTTGAAATAAATAGCGACTCTTGAAATAAAATACAATTCAGTTCGCACAGCGCTGCGAGTGAAATTTTTTATGTATCTGACACACCCCATCTTTTTCTGTAGGTCTTATCCCTTCTTACGCGGCGCGTTGTCTTCTAACTTCTTGTAATGAATAAGGTCTTCAGAGTGATAAAGTTAATAAGTCCGTAAAATCTTTATTAGAGTTTAAAACGATTCAATATCACGAACGAACGACGACGAAGAACGATTCAATATCACTTATTGTAGGTACTTATTTCATTCATCTATGAGTACGAGAACGTGTAAATTCAAACATATTTCACAGTCCGCGCGCGACACTCGACTGATACGAGTGCCGTCGGCGGATCCAGCCGCCGCGCCGTAGGTATAAATCTTAGGTCACGTGACAAGTGAGCCAGGCCTCCTACTAGACTTATCTCCATTGTTTACCTAATATTTCATCTTGTATTATTTATTCTCCAAAAGATATTGCTAATAATATTTTATACTAAGTCCTGTCTGTCAAAGGATATTATTATTAGTTTTTTATTATGGAGGTTTTTCTTAGCAATTTTTCTTATCAACATTTTTATGATCATTGGTGAAATTTGATTAAAGTCTGAAAGTACTCGTACAGCTTATTTTGGGATATGAGGTAAAAGATTGCTTAATATTTTTATATAAAGAAGTTTAAGCTAAAATATATTTGAATTTAAACAGGAGACAAATGCGGGTCTGTATCGAGTTTTTTCTTTAGCACTTTCATCATTTATCAGCAGAAATTTCTCATTTCTTCCAAAAGTATCACATAAGATTAGTCACAATGAGAGACTGCACTTGTAGGTAGCGTCACAGACCACAAGTTGGCATCTAGACGATTTAAAGTAAAATAGTTCAAATCTTTCATAATAATAAATAATCTGGTCGAGCTCAGGGACTTGATTATGATATTTAATAATTATAGTCAAAAGAGTTATTTTCGTCGAAATAAAAAAAAATATCACCATACATGCAAATTTTCTTACGGAGTCACGCCAAAACATACATGATTAATTATTTTTCACCCGCGTTAAAAGCGCCGCCATTTTTTCACCCCAAAGACCTATAAGACCTCGTGATAAATTGAAATTTTTATGCTTAAATGTTCGCACGCTCCTTTAAAAAATTAAGGCCTTCAAAAATATGATATTCATTCCATCAAAAAGGCTTTCATGCTGTTTGATACTATGTAAGTATTAGGACTAGCATGAGCTTTGCAAACGATTACTCGCAAACACATTAGAAAGTTTGACAAATTGTATCATCCAACGTATTCTCAACTTTACGGCCTGCTCATGTACCTATGCCATTCCTAAGGGCAAATACACACTACGGACAGGGGAGGACAATAGGTCAGCGAGTAACGACAGCGTCATACGGGGAACACGTTTAGTCGCTTCGCAGAAGTCTGTGCAGCTCCATACAAAAGTGCATGCCAGTTTGTCCAGCAGAAAAAGATGTGCCCGTACTGTCTTTTCGCCCGGTGTTTTACCAGCGACCTATGATGCCAGCAGCATGGTTGTCTTGCCACATTTCTCTTTCCAGTACACGGTCTGCATTCCAGTAGCAAGCGAGGCCATTGATTGTTTGGATCGCAAAATGAAGGTAGCACTGAAATTTTAAAGAAATTTTCACACAATTTCAGTTCTGCCTTTACGTCTCTTACTATTACTGTTTACTACCGTTACAACCTATCTAGAAATTTCTGTATCATTGGACGTTCTATCAAAGAGACGCAAGGCACGCATCATATTGAGCGTCGGATAGTAGTAATGCATTAACTGCATCGCATATGAAAGTTTAATGTGGAATTGAGGAGTTTTTGCATTCCCGCCTCGTTCCCGAGCCCCGATGCATGATGGAAATAGGGTAGGGTTACTTTAAATGTAAATTCTCAGGTTGTAAGCATATTTTCTTATGCGTACTTTTATAGATCGCCGGTTGACTAGTGACTACCTTCTTGAATAGGGATTTATTTAAATAAGCCAAGCCTGTATAATATGTATAGGACATAGTTTTCAAAATTGGGTATTTGACTTTTAGTGATTATCAAATAGGCTAGAGTATCTCCCAAAACTCGTAATATTACTAACGCCCCCTGTTAGTTTAATGTTGAATAACCAATAAAAGCAAATCAAATCAAATCAAATATTCGTTTATTCAATTTAGGTACACTGTAGGTAACCTTATTGACGTCAATTATTTATTTATTTATCTATTTATTCTGTACAAGATACAAATTAAAACTAAACTTAAATATAGAAAGGACGTGTACAAGGACATCTTATCGCTACAAATGTGGATTTCTTCCAGATGCCCTAGGTGTGAGAACAATTGATGTCTAGAGATGCATAGCAGGTACAGAAACGACAAGAGACTATATACAAAACTAAATAATATACATAATTTAAAAGCTTATACATATATAATCATATAAATATGTATAAATATATAAATACACAAATATAATTTAAAAAATAATACATATATTCAATATTTAATAAAAATAATACATATATTCAATATTTAATAATTACTTACTTTTAAAACATGATAGTGATAATCAGCTACGGTATCTTAAAACTAAAGCTACGAGGGTCCAAAACGCACCTTGCTCTGAGAAGAGCCCATAACAAACTCAGCCGGGTAAGCTATCGATTAAAGTAAAAAAGTGCGTCGAACTTTGATGACGTCACAATTCAGTATTTCATACAAAATCCCACGCTAATCACGCGTTTTGACGTTCTCGATTTTCAATGCGGCGCGTATCTTTTTTTTTAGCTCCTTGATTTGCTGTATACCTATTTGTGATACATGGTTGTACATCTGTAAAGATACACACAAATACATACACATTCATTAAGCTTAACGTAGCTGAATGGATGTGAATACATTTCCATAGAAAATTCCAGTTCTGTATGGATAAAAGCTGAATCGAGCTAAATAAGTGTAATTAGTACTTAATTACTCACAGAAAAAGAAAAAGGTCATGTTACAAGTGAGTTCTACATTATTTTTATGTTCAACTAGCTATTACCCGCGGCTTCGCTCGCGTGGCTCAAGGGAACAATAACTGAGTTTTATGTGAAAGATTGTCAATTGTCAACTTAACTGTGACTGCCTGTTTGAGACATTTCACTCAGCGCTCTGAACTCTGAACTCTGCACTCTGAACTCTGAACCCTGCACTCCGAACTCTGAACTCTGAACTCTATACTCTGAACTCTGCACTCTGAACTCTAAACTCTGCACTCTGAACTCTGCACTCTGAACTCTGCACTCTGAACTCTGCACTCTGAACTATGCACTCTGAACTCTGCACTCTGAACTCTAAACTCTGCACTCTGAACTCTGACCTCTGCACTCTGAACTCTGCACTCTGAAGTCTGAACTCTCCATTCTGAACTCTGAACTCTGCACTCTGAACTCTGCACTCTGAACTCTGAACTCTGCACTCTGAATTCTTAACTCTGCACTTTGAACTCTGAACTCTGCACTCTGAACTCTGAACTTTGAACTCTGAACTCTATACTCTGAACTCTGAACTCTGCACTCCGAACTCTTAACTCTGCACTCTGAACTCTTCACTCTGAACTCTGCACTCTGTACTCTGAACTCTGAACTATGCACTCTGAACTCTGACCTCTGCACTCTGAACTCTGCAATCTGAAGTCTGAACTCTGCACTCTTAACTATGGACTCTGAACTCTGCACTCTGAACCCTGAACTCTGCACTCTGAACTATGACCTCTGCACTCTGAACTCTGCACTCTGCACTCTGAACTCTGCACTCTGAATTCTGCACTCTGAACTCTGCACTCTGAACTTTGCACTCTGAAGTCTGAACTCTGCACTCTGAACTCTGAACTCTGCACTCTGAATTCTGAACTCTTCTATTCTATTTCTATTTTTTAGTCATTCTTATACTTACTATTTAACCCCCAAAAAGAAAATTTTTGTTTTTTTTCGTCTGCAAACTAAAGGGTTAATGCCTTTATTTTAAGGTTTATATTTAAAAGTGATGTGTAATCGTGACTGACACCACGTGTTGTTACGAAGACAAAAGGTCTTAAATATAAATATAGTACATTCGTAATTAAACTATAATGCCTTAGTTTTACGGTTTATATTTTAATATTAGTTTTCACTTCTATCGGCAGTCCTGACTGCCAATTTTTTTTACTTACTGAAAGCGTAGCAGACAGACAGACAGACAGACAGACAGACAGACACACTTTCGCATTTATAATATTAGTATGGATATGGATTAGTATGATACGATGTTACTAACACACAGACACTTACAGACAGATGTTACTGACAGACAGACAGACAGACAGACAGACAGACAGACAGACAGACAAAAAGACACACTTTCGCATTTATAATATTAGTATGGATAAGTATGGATTAGTATTTAGTATGATACGATGTTACTAAGGTAGCACATGTTACTTTCCTTGTCCTAAAATAAATCTTAACGTCGGCTTACCTGAATGTGGGCTAACCTGAACGTGGGCTAACTTGAATATCAGGTAACGTGGACGTCGGCTAACTTGAACGTCGGCTAAATTGAACGACAGCTAACCTGACCGACAACTAACCTGAACTTCTGCTAACCTGAACGTCGGCTAACATGAACGTGGGCTAACCGGACGGGTATGATAACCTGAACGTGGGCTAACCTAAACGTCGGCTGACCTGAACGTGGGCTAACCGGAAGGTTATGATAACCTAAACGTGGGCTAATCTGAACGTGTGAACGTGGTAACGGTGAAAAAAATGCGAGAAAAAGAGCATACTATCCCACAGGATCTGTTAGTCTTTCCAGGATGAAAAGTGGCCTGTGTCACTCTCCAGGTTCTCAAATATACCCATGCAAAAAATCACGTCGATCCGTTGCGCCGTTGCCACCTAATTGAAGAAAAATTCGAGAAAAAGAGTATGTTATCCCACAGGAACTGTTTGTTTTTCCGGGATAAAAAGTGGCCTATGTCACTCTCCAGGTCCTCAAATATACCCATGCAAAAAATCACGTCGATCCGTTGCGCCGTTGAAGCGTGATTGAAGAAAAATGCGAGAAAAAGAGCCTGTTATCCCACAGGAACTGTTTGTTTTTCCGGGATAAAAAGTAGCCTATGTCCTTCCCCGGGATGCAACCTATCCCTGTACCAAATTTCATCAAAATCGGTTAAACGGTTGGGCCGTGAAAGCGTAGCAGACAGACAGACAGACAGACAGACAGACAGACAGACAGACAGACAGACACACTTTCGCATTTATAATATTAGTATGGATGTACGAGACGCAACATCGGCGGCTGCAGCTTGGAACAATCTAATCGAGATATTTGAAGACAGGAGCTTATATAGACGTGTTTTGCTATTGAGGAAGTTGCATCGTGTTGAGTTTACTGCTTAAAGTTCAATGAATGCATATATTCAAGATGTCACCACATTGGTTCAGCAACTTCATGACATCGGGAGAACAATAGATGATGCAGAGATTGCTGAAATTCTTCTTAGTGGATTACCATCACAATATGACACTCTTGTATCAGGACTATCAACGGCAACAGTGACAAATCAAATAACAAGTGAACTTGTCAAGGCTCGACTGCTTCAGGAATACTCAAGAAAGACTTCATTCGAAGACACAACTGCTTATGTAACGAAGAAAGCAGCTTCTTTATTTTGTGATTTTTGGAAGAAGAGAAGTTGAAACCCTTCATTTTTGACCGGTAGCTTGTATACCAAGTTTCATCAATATAACTTGAGAAATGACGGACTTTGATACAACTTTTCGCCCCCTATTTCACCCCTTTGGGGGTGGAATTTTGAAAAACTGTGAAACATGTATGTCTGCATTTTTAACCCGCAGCTCACATACCAAGTTTCATGGCTATAACTTGAGAAATGAAGTACTTTCATACCAACTTTCATCCCCTATTTCACCCCTTTGGGGGTCGAATTTTCAAAAATGGTGAAATATGTACTTCGTCATATTTAACTGAAAGCCCAAATGCTAAGTTTCAAATTAAGAATTATCATACAAACTTTTAACCCCTATTTTACCCCTTTGGGGGTAGAATTTTGAAAAACTGTGAAACACGTATTTCTTCATTTTCAACAGATAGCTTGTATACCAAGCTTCATCGATATAACTTGAGTAATGACGGACTTTCATACAAACTTTCAACCCCTATTTCTTCACCCCTTTGAGGGTACAATTTTGACAAACTGTGAAATACGTATGTTTTCATTTTTACCCCGCAACTCATATACCAAGTTTCATGGCTATAATTTGAGAAATGAAGGACTTTTTATACAAACTTTCAACCCCTTTTTTACCCCTTTGGGGGTAGAATTTTGAAAAACTGTGAAACACGTATTTCTTCATTTTCAACAGATAGCTTGTGTACCAAGTTTCATCGATATTACTTGAGAAATGACGGACTTTCATACAAACTTTCAACCCCCATTTAACCCCTTTGGGGGTAGAAATTTGAAAAACTGTAAAACGCGTATTTCTTAATTTTTAACCGGTAGCTTGTATACTAAGTTTCATCGATATAACTTGAGAAATGACGGACTTTCATACAAACTTTCACCCCCTATTTCACCCCCTTAGGGGTGGAATTTTGAAAAATTGTGACACACGTACTTCTTTATTTTTTACCTTAAGCCAAAATATCAAGTTTCGTTGATATAACTTGTAAAACATCTTGAGAAATGAAGGACTTTCATACCAACTTTCATCCCCTATTTCAACCCTTTGGGGGTCGAATTTTCAAAAATGGTGAAATATGTACTCCTTCATATTTAACTGAAAGCCCAAATGCTAAGTTTCAAATTAAGGACTGTCATACAAATTTTCAACCCCTATTTTACCCCTTTGGGGGTGGAATTTTGAAAAACTGTGAAACACGTACTTCTTTATTTCTTACCGAAAGCCAAAATACCAAGTTTCGTTGATATTACTTGAGAATATCTTGAGCAATAAAGGACTTTCATAAAAATTTTCATCCCCTAATTCACCCCTTCGGGGGGAAAATTACAAAAACTGTGAAACACGTATTTCTTCATTTTTAACCGGTAGCTTGTATACCAAGTTTCATGGATATAACTTTGGAAATGACGGACTTTCATACAAACTTTCACCCCCTATCTCACCCCCTTAGGGGTAGAATTTTGAAAAACCGTGACACACATACTTCTTTATTCTTTACCGTAAGCCAAAATACCAAGTTTCGTTGATATAACTTGTAAAACATCTTGAGAAATGAAAGACTTTCATACCAAATTTCGTCCCCTATTTCACCCCTTTGGGGGTCGAATTTTCAAAAATGGTGAAATACGTATTTCTTCATATTTAACTGAAAGCCCAAATGCTAAGTTTCAAATTAAGGACTGTCATACAAATTTTCAACCCCTATTTTATTCCTTTGGGGGTGGAATTTTGAAAAACTGTGAAACACGTACTTCTTAATTTCTTACCAAAAGCCAAAATACCAAGTTTCGTTGATATTACTTGAGAATATCTTGAGCAATGAAGGACTTTCATAAAATCTTTCATCCCCTATTTCACTCCTTCGGGGGTAGAATTTTCAAAAACTGTGAAACACGTATTCCTTCATTTTCAATTTGTAGCTCGTATACCAAGTTTCATGGATATACCTTGAGAAATGACAGACTTTCATACAAACTTTCACCCCCTATTTCACCCCCTTAGGGGTGGAATTTTGAAAAATCCTTCCTTAGTGTGCGCCTACGTCACAAAAGGAACCTACTGTCAAAATTTCAAGTTTCTAACCCTCGCGGTTTAGGCTGTGCGTTGATCCCGTAACGATTTTATATATATATATAGAATATAGATTACGTAATTTCTGCTCTCCGTTAAAAATTCTTTTAACTACAGCACTAACTAACTAACGTTCGCGTACATAGAATACAGAATGCACTCTAATTTGAGCGCGGTTTTGAGAACTGCTAAGGCAAAAGCCAAAGGAATTTTCCCGAAATTTTCACTGAAAAAACAATGACCGTGAAATTTAAAACCTAATGTAGGTCACTCGTTCGGTCAGTCTGAACAGCGCTTACCATCTGCTGACTTCCAAAATGTATCTTTTATCTACGGCTTTTTACTAAGGGTACTTACAGACGAGCGATGAAAGGGGTTTCATCTACTTCTTTGAAGATGGGTCATAGTTGGTCATTGCCTTCACCTCGGTTGTGACGTGCTTTTTAGGGTTCCGTACCCAAAGGGTAAAAACGGGACCCTATTACTAAGACTCCGCTGTCTGTCTGTCTGTCTGTCTGTCTGTCTGTCTGTCTGTCTGTCTGTCTGTCTCCAGGCTGTAACTCATAAACCGTGATAGCTAGAAAGCTGAAATTTTCACAAATGATGTGTTTCCGTTGCCGCTATAACAACAAATACTAAAAATTAAAAATATATATATATATATTAAGGGGGGTCCCCATACAATAAACGTGTTTTTTTCGTATTTTTTTGCTCAATATTATAAACGGTAACAGGTAGACGGTTCAAATTTTCACAGAATATTAACTTGTATATTACCTTTCAAAATAAATAATTAAATATCAATAAAGTAAATATTAAAGGGGGGCTCCCATACAACAAACGTAATTTTTATTTTTAATACGTCATAAATCGTAAAACTTACTACAGGTTTGTACGGAACCCTCGGTGCGCGAGTCCGACTCGCACTTGGCCGGTTTTTTATATTATACTGGCTGATGCCCCGACTTTTTTTGATTCCTGCTGGAACTCCTTAATTTTCCGGGATAAAAAGTAGCAAACGTCACTCTCCAGATGCTTAAATATACCCATGTAAAAAACACGTCGATCCGTACTCTTGCGGCGTGATTGAAGGACAAACCAACAAACTAAGAAACAAACCCACTTTCGCATTTATAATATTAGTATCATGAAAGACCTGAAGAGCAACGTAGGCTAATTTGTATGCCAGAAACTTAAAGATTTCTCAAAATGTTAGTTCCACGCTGACAGTCGAGGACATCATCTGGACATACGAGTAATAATAAGTGTAATTAAAACGTAATTATAATAATAAGTGCATAATAGAGGAGCTTGTTTTTGAGACCTTTTATTTTATATCGACGTTTCATTAAAAAAAAAAAGGTGAGCGACAATATTATGCATATGTGTGGAAGCCCTTAATATAAATATCTGGGTTTGCCACAACATGTATTTTCCCAAGTCTGAAGCTAACTCAGTCTAGGTACATTTATAGTACCTACCTACCTACCTAGTGAGTAAATAGTACTGAATTTTTTACTCTTTACTCATCTTTCGCCCACGTTGCCGCACGGATATTTATGACTCTTTGACAGGGAACTTTTTGATGTTTTTCCGAATAAGCTTTTTCTTTTGCGGATGGTTTTAATCCTCCATCTTTTTTTCTTGTTACAGGTAAATTAACGTTGAACGAGCGCTGAAAACCTTTTTGGGATGTATAAAGGTGAATAGTAGAGTGCTTTGCTTTATGTATAATTTTAGGTATTATTTTAACACGTGTGTTATGTTTATGGTAATTAAATTATGTTGAATTATGTTATTTTATTAATTTTTATTGTATTACGGTATATCAACGGCGAGTACACAAATCTTAAATTAAAAATGGTACTTAAGATCTTTATCCACGTGGCACGCCACTTATTTATAAGTATACTGCCTCGTTGGTCTAGTGGTTGTAATGTTCGACTGCGGCCGACGAGGTCCCGGGTTCGAGTCCCGGGTCGGGTCACAACAGGTACTGTGTTTTTCTGACAGTAAATTTTCAGTAGGACTAGCCCGGAGTTCGGAAGTTGGCGTTGTTTCACCCCCGTGCCTCAGAGAGCACGTTAAGCCGTCGGTCCTGCGCCTGATCTCTCTCCGGTCGTGTCGGATTTTCCGTCTCATCGGGCTATGAGAGTAAAGGAACAGAGAGTGCACCTGTGTTTGCGCACACATTTGTGCACTACAATATCTCCCGCCCAGATGGGTTATCTCTCTGGAGATTGGCCGCCGTGGCCGAAATTCGTTCGGGAGGACATTATTATTAGGGTTCCGTACCCAAAGGGTAAAAACGGGACCCTATTACTAAGACTCCGCTGTCTGTCTGTCTGTCTGTCTGTCTGTCTGTCTGTCTGTCTGTCTGTCTGTCTGTCTGTCTGTCTCCAGGCTGTATCTCATAAACCGTGATAGCTAGAAAGCTGAAATTTTCACAAATGATGTATTTCCGTTGCCGCTATAACAACAAATACTAAAAATTAAAAAAATATATATATTAAGGGGGGTCCCCATACAATAAACGTGTTTTTTTCGTATTTTTTTGCTCAATATTAAAAACGGTAACAGACGGTTCAAATTTTCACAGAATATTAACTTGTATATTACCTTTCAAAATAAATAATTAAATATCAATAAAGTAAATATTAAAGGGGGGCTCCCATACAACAAACGTAATTTTTTGATATTAACAATAAACCTCTACAAACTAAGTTAGTTTTGCGGTTCATTTCGTCTTGTTTTTAATACGTCATAAATCGTAAAACTTACTACAGGTTTACACGGAACCCTCGGTGCGCGAGTCCGACTCGCACTTGGCCGGTTTTTTTTATTATTTATAAGTATACACAAGTATTGCAATATAAGATTTATAAAAGAAACAAACGATCACAAATAATCTACATACATAATTAAAAAAAAATCTAAAGTAACAATGAAAGAAATGAAAGCAATACTAGCTGATGCGCGCGACTTCGTCCGCGTGAATTAAGTTTTTTGGTTCCCGCGGAAACTCTTTAATTTTCAAATTAGGATGAATTCGTGGATTTAAACAATTAAAACTGGTTTGATATTTTATTTTCTTTCTTTTCACTACTTGTACAATGACCAGTCCCACGCCCCATACAAATCTGAACCGTCTCCAGATCCGATCAGCCATTAGGGCCTGATTGAGTAACATACATCCATCCAAACTTTCGCATTTATAATATTTTGTATAGATAATATTTTGTATGTAAATTTTTTTTTAGGCTAGCCCTAATTTTATGGTTCCCATTTCCCACTATTATTCTAAAGATTAATTTATCGCTAATAAGATAATTAAAAAGGGAATGGTTACTGGGAAAATCCATCCATTGTCCACTTGATTTCTCCCGAGTCCACCCTTAAAGGTCGATGCTCTACCACCCTTTGTGTTAGCTGATTTCACCCGCTTTATTTCGCTTTTAACACCTGATTACTTCTGATGTGGCACAGATTATAAAACAGGATTTTATGCTTGATTTAGCGTTCCGGTACGATGCCGTGTAGAAGCCGAACAGGGGTATGGGTTATAACTGCCATGCCCCTAACAGGTTTGTCCGCTACCATCTTAGACTTGTAGTGGATAAAAAAAGTGCCTTTTTTGACGATCTCCCTGGCGCAGTGAAAACTGAAAAGCCCTGTTGTTGTATAAGTGGGTGGTCCCGGGTGTAATCCCCGGCTGGGTCAATTTGGGAATTCATAACTTCAGAGTTCGCTTTGGTATGGTCTGATGAGGCTTCGGCCGTGGCTAGTTACCAACCTACCGAAAAAGACTTACCGCCAAGTGGTACGATGCCGCGTACAAACTAATTAAGGTTTAATAATATAACCGCCATACTCCGAAATGGTTAGGTTAGGTTAGCTACCATCTTAGACTGTAATTTATCACCTACCACAAGATGAACTCGCAGTCAAGGGCTTTCTCACAATCGAATGAATAAATCCTTGTCATTGCAGATTTGTTGAAGATAGATCAAGTCTAAAATATGAAAACCGGCGAAGCGTGCGTCGGGCAACGCGTAGTGTAGGGTTCTGTAGTTGCTCGTCACAATTTGCTGACATTTTAAAAGTATATTAAGTTCTAGTTACTCGAAGTTTAGTCGACTATTACTCGTTAAATTGTGAAGCTGTGATAGTTTTCCTTTTCAATTACTTCATTATCATACTAATATTATCATTATAAATTGGTTTGTTGGTTTATCCTTCAATCACGCCGCAATGGAGTAACGGATCGACGTGATTTTTGACATAGGTATAGTTAGCGCTGTATGGTTAGTGCTTGCACTGAACATACGGCATTATACCGAGGCTGGGCCATTTTTCGGGTTGTGCCATACGTGATTCGTTGTTGTTTAGATTCTAGATCTTGTTTAGATCGTTGAGGTGCAGGGGTGATCTCTAGGTATGCTTGTTTATGTGTGGCACAATTTGGAAATAAATGTTTTTTCTTCCTTTTCTTTCTAGACCTGGAAAGTGGCATAGGCTACTTTTACCCCGAACTCGCGAGCATCAGCCAGTAATATAATATACAACTGCTATGAATTTTACTATCCAAAAACAACCGTTTAGCTAGCAGAGACTTGTTGACTACGGAACCCTAAAAAGCCACAAAACTACCTTCTGAAATTCGCTGTTGGAATTTTAAAATACGCCCGACTATAACCTTTGCAATATTTATAACTTCATTATGACTAGGTTCTGAATGGCGTGCCATTTGCTTTGTGGCATTTTAATCAAAGAGGGCACCATGGAATTACTTTGCTGACACCGTGGTTTTGATGGAAATGTCCCAAGGGTGGTATTATACATTTCCGGGACTATGTGGCTTTACTATTTGATTGGTTCCTTCCTTGTGCCTACTTGACATAGATTTAGTTAGGTACATGTTAGTCGAGTTGTTGTATGACTGTATTAACTACATTTTTTATCCATTACTAGCTGATGCCCGCGACTTCGTCCGCGTGGTTAAAGTTTTTTTAATTCCTTAATTTTCCCGGAGAAAAAGTGACCTATGTCACTCTCCAGGTCCTTAACTATACCCATGGCAAAAATCACGTAGATCCGTTGCTCCGTTGCGGCGTGATTGAAGAACAAACCAACAAACCAATAAACCAACAAACAAAAACACTTTCGCATTAATAATATTAGTACTTAGTAGCGACTTCGTCCGCTTAGATTGAGGTTATTTATTTCCCACGGGAACCCTTTAATTTTCCGGGAAAAAAGTGCCTATGTGTTATTCCAGACTATAATCTATCTCTGTGCCAATCGAATTTCATCCAGATCCGTTCAGCCGTTGGGGCGTGATTGAGTAACAAACATCCATACATTCATCCAAACTTTCGCATTTATAATATTAAGTTAGTAAAAGACATAAAAGTAAGTAAATAAGTAATAAGTATAGATAAGACGGTAGTAAATATAATGTCAAGTGCTAACTGTAGTCTATGGCTATGACATTATATTATTTTATACTGCGATATTTTGTGTGTGTTCCGTTATAAGCACTGCGAGCACTGGCAGTGCTCTTTACTGAGGACTTCCAGTGCTCTCAGTGTATTTCGGAACGCACCCTTTATTTATACGATCTCACCAGATTCAGATGGTAAGTGTTTTTTTTTTTTTTTTTAATGTATAGGCCAGCGCTTGGCTGCAATCAGACTTGCTTGCAAGTGGTGATGCAGCCTAAGGTGGAGCGCGCTTGCCTAGAAGATGGCTATTCACTCTTGATTTGAAGGTACCTATATTAAAAGAGGATGTTGCAATCTGAGATGGTAGCGGGCTAACCTGAGGAGTATGGCAGTTATGTTAAGCCCATATCCCTATTCGTACTACACGGGATCGTACCGGAACGCTTAAGCACTTGACGGTACCTTTTTTGTCGGTAGGTTGATAACAGCTAGCCACGACCGAAGTCTCCTACCAGTCTAGATCAGAGAAAATTTAGAAATTATAAAGTACAGCACTCATCACCGCGCCTAGAAGGCTTCATTTGTTTTACTGTGTCTTGTCAGTAATATTTATAATTAATAGGGTATGGGATTAATATAACTGCCATGCCCCTAACTGGTTAGCCCGCTACCATCTTAAACTGCATTTTTTTTTTATCCACTACAAGTTAGCCCTTGACTGCGATCTCACCTGATGGTAAGTGATGATGCAGTCTAAGATAGTAGCGGGTTAACCTGTTAGGGGCATGGCAGTTATATTAAACCCATACCCCTATTCGGTTTCTACACGGCATCGTACCGCAACGCTAAATCGCTTGGCGGCACGTCTTTGCCGGTAGGGTGGTAACTAGCCACGGCCGAAGCCTCCCATCAGGTCAGACCGGGGAAAATTTAGAAATTAAAAGTTCCCATATTGACCCTGTCGAGGATCGAATCCGGGACCTCCGCACGTTAAGACAACAGCGCTACACACTGCGCCACGGAGGTCGTCAAAACTTCATCACTTACCATCAAGTGAGATCGCAGTCAAGGGCTAACTTGTAGTGGATAAAAAAAAAAACAAATTTACCACAATTTTTACAGCCCGTTTGCAACGATAACACGTCGTACCCCAAGGAGTGGGAAAGCGTCGTTTGTATAAATATTGGTGGCGCTCGGAGACTAAGTGCCGTCTTTGTCCCAACAATAAAAGAATAACCTCATTTCCGGGAACAATGGAACAACACTATTGCTTTACTTAGGGAAATTCTTGATAAACTACGGTAAAAGGAAATAAATACAGGAGTGAAACAATGCATTCTACTTATATTATTAAATAGAAAAACACAAACAGTTACAAAAAAAACCGGCCAAGTGCGAGTCGGACTCGCACACCGAGGGTTCCGTACAAACCTGTAGTAACTTTTACGATTTATGACGTATTAAAAACAAAGATGTAAAACGGTAATAATTATTTTTGTTAATGAACCGCAAAACTAACTTTGTTTGTAGAGGTTTACTGTTAATATCAAAAAACTATGCTAGTTAGAGCTTTGGCTATAGTTTTCCTGTAAAATATACATAAATTCCTATTGACCATAATTATTTCAGATTTATCGATTGGTAAACTCCGGAGATAAGGGGGGGGAACGGTATTTTTTTTAGACTTTTCCCCCGATAAATCTAAAACTATCATAACTAAAAATAATTAAAAATCTGTTTTAGAATGTACAAAGTAAACCCTTTCATATGATACCCCACACAGTACAGTTACTTATCATGAGCACTGCAACATTTCTCGATAAAAATATACTTAAAGTCATATGTCTTTCAACTACAAGTTAGCCCTTGACTGCGATTTCACCGGATGGTAAGTGATGATGCAGTCTAATATGGTAGCGGGCTGACCTGTTAGGGATGGCATTGATTAGTTAGAACCTAGAGGTTCTAATCTCTCTTCTTCTTTCTCCTAGCCTTTTCTCATTATTTGGGGTCGGTTCTCCACGTCTTTTTGCGCCAAGACATTCTGTCCCGGGTTGTCTCCTCCGAAACTGCTTCGCGCTCCATGCCCTTGGCTACAGTTGAACCTAGCGGTTCTAATATTAAACCCATACCCCTTGTTGGTTTTAACACGGCATCGTACCGGAATGCTAAATCGCTTGGCGGTACTGTGCGGGGTGGTAACTAGGCACGGCCGAAGCCTCCCAGACAAGACCAGAGTAAATTCAGAAATTATAAATTCCCAAATTGACCCTGCCGGGAATCGAACCCGGGACCTCCCACGTTAAGCCAACAGTGCTCCACACTACGCCAGGAAGGTCGTCTTCTCCTTCTTTTTACCGACTACGGTAAAACTAAAAGGAAGGGTTATGATTTAGTCTAAGAATTTCTCTTGAGGTTCTATGCTCGCACCTTGAATCAGCAGGCCATACATAGCTATAGGGTAGTCGTCAAAAGATTCAAAAGATTATCGTCAATCTTCAAAACCGCACGATATTTTGTCACCGCATTAAATTTTCACTTCCCATCTGCATACCAGCCGATTGACGTAGGTATCTCGTATGGGTCGTTAAAGTTGGGTTGGGTTCGTAACTCGTCGGTTTATATCTTTTAAGCCTCGCAACTTTGAGAAAACCGCAGCGTGTATTCTATTATCATGGAATATTCTAAACAAACACTAGAATTTTGTAGAAGTGGCAAACATTTTCTTTACCGCTGTATAATGACAAAGTGGTGAAGGTTTCATAGAAAACTAGGTATAAGTACCTACTATAAAATATAACTATATTTTCCTCTAAGACATTTGCTACAAACTCACTTGATGGTAAGTAATAATATTTTTAAGCAGACTAAGATGTAATAATATTATACAATATTCTAACTCGAGTCGCTTTCCACAAAAACAACAAACCAAAAATTTTAATAATTACACATTCCGAAATTCCATGAGCAATAGTAATTCTTATAAATATAATAAAAAACCGGCCAAGTGCGAGTCGGACTCGCGCACCGAGGGTTCCGTACAAACCTGTAGTAAGTTTTAAATTATTAAAAAAAAACTACTTACTAGATCTCGTTCAAACCAATTTTCGGTGGAAGTTTGCATAGTAATGTACATCATATATTTTTTTTAGTTTTATCATTCTCTTATTAGAAGTTACGGGGGGGGGGGGGACGGGACCAACATTTTACCACTTTGGAAGTGTCTCTCGCGCAAACTATTCAGTTTAGAAAAAAATTAGAAACCTCAATATCATTTTTGAAGACCTATCCATGGATACCCCACACGTATGGGTTTGATGAAAAAAAAAATTCTGAGTTTCAGTTCTAAGTATGGGGACCCCCAAAATTTATTGTTTTTTTTCTATTTTTGTGTGAAAATCTTAATGCGGTTCACAGAATACATCTACTTACCAAGTTTCAACAGTATAGTTCTTATAGTTTCGGAAAAAAGTGGCTGTGACATACGGACGGACAGACAGACAGACAGACAGACAGACAGACAGACATGACGAATCTATAAGGGTTCCGTTTTTGCCAAATTTGGCTACGGAACCCTAAAAACGAAATGAATTTAAGTTACAAGATTAATTATGTACTGCAAGCTCACCTCTTTTATATAAAAATATTAATATTTAATTTCTAGATTAAGGACACCTCTGTCCAATGTCGGGTCTATGGCCCATCACAACCCATTAACAACTTCCAAGAACACAAAACACGAGCGTAAAGTTACATCATATCGTAATAGGTGCGATCGTGCCCTCAAATATCGTTTCAGGGGCACTTATCCTTAACTTTCCAATAAACTTAATATTTTTATGTGACGGCTCGGTTGTAAAAAGCTATGCTCTGACGTTTGTTGGGCAATTTCGCAGAAATTCGCGTTTAGGCTATGATTGTTATGAGACTGGTAAACCTATGTCGCTCCCTCCTTGCGAAGGAAGAAGACACTCTACTCATAAAACGTATTGGACCAATGGGTCCATAAAAATATCAAACAACCTTTTCAAGAATTTATGCTCTGTGCGTGCTCTATGAATTTATGCTTTATACCAGTGCGTTTTTGGAGATACTAGGATCTCAACGAAAGGATTTTATGACTAATACATTATTACAAATATTACCTAACGACTATAGGCCCGTGGATGTAGAGTGGTGTAGTTCCTGCTCTAGTATTATTGATAACAACTGAATCTCAGTTTTGTAAACCTTGATAATAGTTTGTGATAATGCCAAAGTAAATGCTTTGTTCCACCCTAACAAAGCGCATATCGCCTATGATAGCATATCAAAACTTTGTTAACATATTAGATGGAATATTAAAGCATTTTGGACGACAGCGCTATATCTAATCCTACACGTATTGCTCATTGCACGTCTGGTGAACATTTTTGTGTGATGATGAGATCACTGGATGGTTTAGTATATTATTTGGACGTTAAATTTAACGTTAATGTTAACTCTAACTCAATGTTATTGTATAGTTACCTGGAAATTGAGTCGGTTACAAATTTGACCTTTTTAGTTTCTGTTGCACTATTTCTTACAGATGGAGATTTAAGAAACTCATTTACAACTAGCTAATGCTAGCGACTTCGTCCGCGTGGAATAAGATTTTTTAATTCCCAAGGGAACTCCTTTATTTTCCGGGATAAAAAGTTTCCTGCTCTCACTCCACTCCGCTCTAAAGGCTCACAACTATACCTATGAAAATATCACGTCGATCCATTGCTTTGTTGTGGCGTGTTGAATTTGGCAAACGGCTAACTTGAAGTTGCCTAAATTTAAAAATTTGCAAACAAAACTTTGCATACACAGCAATTTAAAGTGAAATAATCACCCCCCCCAACAAACTTGACTGAAGCAAACAATAAAACAAGAACTAAAACAAAAACAAACTATGGCACGCTCGGTTGACTAACAACACAGTACTAAAGGGCCATCGGATCTCAAGTGCGCGTGCAATTGAGGGGGAGGTGGGGGGGTTAAAACAAAAGACGTATAGAATCGGAATAAATTATTGCGTGTAGGCAATAAAGGGTTCGTAGTTCGTATTGCTGCTTTAAACAAACTAAAACGCAGATAAGTGCGAAAAATATGTTTTAAATACAAATTCAAATCTTTTTTATTCAAGTAGACCTTGACAAGTGCTTTTGAATAGTCGAGTGAATCTACCACTGGCTCGGAATGTAATTTCTACCGAGAAGAACCAGCAAGAAACTCGGTGGTTGCCCTATTGAAAAAAAAATAATTTACAATTTACATCAATGTTTCATTTACCTAATCTTCAACAGTATATAATAATATTTTTTCAGGAGCATACTTCCACAATTTATTTTAGGCTTGCCTTTATACAAGCTAAAAGGCTTAAAAGGATACTCCATAACAAAGCTTATTATACTTCTGTAAATTATGTAAACGATAAAAAAGCGTGGATTTGATTGTGGGACCACCCTAATACAAGATCGATCGTCTCAACCACCAAGGCTATCTCCGTCCAGTTATAATACTAGAAGATGCCATCGAATTCGTTCGCATGGATTAATTTTTTTAATTCCCGGTGAAATCCTCAATTTTCCGGGATAAAGTATCCCATGTCCTTTTCCGGACTGTAACCTACCTCTATACCAAATTTCATCAAAATTGGTTGAAAAGATGGACCGTTAAAGCGTAGCATAGAGACACATAGACACACTTGCGCATTTATAATATAAGTACTTATGGATTGAAGTATGGATTTGAAAAATAATTAAATGTATGACTTAGCTATGTTTTAGTCAGCGGTTGGCATATTGAGGTAAAGGGAACACTCACAGTCTGTCTTTTTATTACTGCTATGCATTTCGGTGTTTATTGAAAGGGTTGGAATTGCAGGAGCCCTTTAGAGCCATTTGGTTCAAACTTGGCGAATGAATAACGGCTTTATGGTTGAGTAAGTTAATGTGCTAATACATAATAATATTTTGTTTTGGTTTTTAAAGTGAAAACTTCTTTAGCCGCGTTGAGCACTTTTTAGTAGGGGGTAAACAGGTGGATTCGCGTTACTGTCACCGACATGCTCGCGAACACCAGCATGCTCGCGAACACCGAGCTCGCGTTGCTACGAAGACAAAAAGTCTTAAATATAAATATATGTATGTACTACATTTGTAATTAAACTTTAATACGAGTAGGTACCTTAGTTTTAAGGTTTACTTTTTAATTACTTTTTTTAAATTATTTTAAATAGGTATTCGTTTTCACTTCTATCGGTAGACCCTATGACTGCCAATTGGCAGTCATAGGGTTTAGCAGCGCTAAAGCTTGCGCTTAAGCTAGCGCTTGGCTGCAATCAGACTTGCTGGAAGTAGTAATGCAGCCTAAGGTGGAGCGCGCTTGCCTTGCCTTTCTTTCTTCTTTTTTTCTTATTCTTACTCGTTTATTATAATAATCATACTTAAATATGATTTAATGCGAAAGTTTGGATGGATGGATAATTAATGATTAAACGAACTTACCTGTAAGTGAAGTTCGATCATAATTATACGAGTATTCGTCCGAAGAGATTAGCATGATATACTTGTAGTACCGTGTACGAACGGCCACTTTCACACGTTAGTTGAGGTAGCTGGAAATAAAAACAAACGCTCCCTCTTACCGGCCGATAGCAGGTCGCTATATATAGGCCCCACTCCTGCACAACTAGTCATTTAGTTCGGAGCTTGACCTTTTTTTTTTTTTTTTTTTACACTTTCATAAACACATATATTTTACAAATTTAACCTTGAATTTGAAATTTGACCTTTTTATGACACTGGGGTAACCCGTGGGAGGGTGGGATGCTAATCTCTTCGGACGAATACTCGTATAATTATGATCGAACTTCACTTACAGGTAAGTTCGTTTAATCATTAATTACACTTCGTATTCGTCCTCCGAGATTAGCATGATATACTTGTAGATATTGAGAGACTTGTCATGAAAACAGGTCTTACTCGTAGTTATTATGCGAAAAACGCACTTTAACCATCAGGTATATCATATTTAATACATAATAATGATTATGTTCTTATTTAATGAACAATTTTATTTATTTTGATAGATATTTACGAGGTACTGTATAACTTTGTTTTTTATAATGCTCGATTTTATTATTACAGGATCATAGTATTTGTAAGGAATGAGTCAACTCAACAATCTGAATTTTCGATAAGGAAAATTATAATTTCAAAAGTATTCGAGCAACTACTTAGTGTCGTGTACTTTGGGCAAAAACAAGGACCAGTCTGTGGATATGCCAAGTGACTGCAACTAAAATATTCTTGTGGATATGGCGGGCTCTTGAGGCCGCGCTGTATTGAGGAATTGTGTCGAAGGTGTTTAATTTTGTCAAGATAACTATTGAGGGTTACACTTACGATAATGTAAAAATTGTATTATATATTATTATTAAGTATTACAATTTTGAAAAACTTTTGCATTCTATGTAATGTTCTTGAAGCTCATAAAATTATTTAATGCTTCAAAAGTTCTTTTATAGTTGAAATTTCATCAGATCATTGATTGAGAAAAACAAAACACAAAAAAAAAATTAATGCATTTCAAGGATCTCAAGTGATGTTACATTTTAGCATAGAAAGTCAGTATGAATTTGAAAAAAAAAAATTTAGAAATTCTATTTATAGTACCTATGTTCAATTTTTTCAATGAAACTGCATATTATACTTAGAGATCACGTATCTCTAATATTACGAGATCTACAACTATTGGTAAAGTTGTGATAAATTTCAACAACTCAAATTCAATTGAATTAATGCTTGCTGAAGACATCCATGGAAGAGATGTATAGTATTGATTGCCGAATTGAAACAACTTAATTGATCAACTATCGTGTTGTTTAAATGAATTTACAGAAGGACAGAAATAAAACTGACTGAAAGGTATTCATCATTTCTATAGATGAGAGTGGGAAATCTCTTATCAATAAAGACTACCGGCGAGCAGCCAGCAGTAGTTCCAACCAGGGTATGTGAGGTGTAATTTGCGGCTGCAGGAACGAGAGAGAAAGAAAAAATATATATATATATATATATATATATATACTTATGTATATGTTACTATGTGTGTGTACTTATGTATAACCACGTCAGATGGTTCAAAGACCAGTGGACCAGTGGGTCCGAAGACAAATTACAGCAAGTAAACCATTAAATATGCGATATGATGGTAGGCTATAAAGGAACAAAAATTATGAACTTTACTTGTGTTTTCTTGATAATACCGAAGAGTGGAAACCCAAGAGATTGAAACCCATGAACGCATTAATGGCGTACGCATCTGAGTCATTCTTACACGAAATATATTAATTTTTATAATTGGTATAACATTGGGACGCAAAAAGGAGAATTTTCGAATTATTTGGACAGTTCCCACTAAATACCTTTGAACGGATTCGTCTTGATTCTCTAATAGCTTTAGTATCGTGACTAGAGCGTTTATATGTAATACAAACATCTTTGTAATCGCATCTATTCAATATATATCTCGTGGGCTCATCTCAAGAGGGGAAGTACCTACCAGCCATGCAGGTTATGAAACCAACTGCAATGGTATTGGCGATCTTGAAAAGATTTTGAAAAAATGTGTAAGTATTCAACAAATACTTGAAACCGAAGTAAGCTGGCAGAATTTCCAACTGGTTAATGTGAAATGCCTCATTTCGTTGGGTGCTAGCAGTTTCCTCACCACAAGCGGCCCCCAACCCCGCAGTTGAGAATCCTATGACAATTTCTACATCATTTCAATTTTGTTTACAGAATTAAGCCGCTCAAAATCTGAAGGACAACAGGATATAGATGCGTTGTTTCTTAATTACCATTTTTTAAATTTAAAACATTTACACCTTCTAAAACTTGGTTGTTTTAGCCGGCCACGATGAAGTAATAAGGCCAACTAATGTAGCAAAGTTCAAAAAAAAAATATTATTATGTATATAAGAATAAATTACGTATTCCAAAAAATAAAGTTGCAGGAGCTCGGTGGCAACTTATTGTTTCTTTTCATTGAAATATTATGTTATATAGACGTTCGTTTTGTGATTTCTTTTTAAAAAGAGAATCAATCATCATCGAACAATAACTATAGGTAGTGTCGGAACTCCTTATACGGAAGTTATTTACTTGTTTTAAAATTAATTATTAAAGAATTATTATGATTAAAAGGAGTAACATTAATTTCTTAGCCTCGAGGAAATTTTTAGAAAAAAAATATTGCAGTTTGGTTTAAATAAACCAAATAACTGTGGAACGTATATTTGGAAAACTATATTCAAACAAAAGCGCAATTAATTTAGTTGCCTTTCTGGTCTGCATGTATTAGGACCGAAAACTAAGCATCTTTTTGATTGGTTGTGGTCATATAGCAGTTCTCACTAATATAATTATTGTTCTAAATTCTTCAAATAAAGAAAAAAAAATATTGAAATGTTTTTCATTGTTTTATATTAAAGTAAATATGTTCTTGCCGTATGACTCGGAAAAAGAGTACTGCAGTCAAAAATTAATGTACTGCAGGTTCACTTTGTGATATAGCTCCTATAGCTAAGGGACCATCGACTGCCTTTTGAATGAATTTCGAGGCAAAACAAGAAACACTTAAAATAGGAATACTATAGGAAAAAACAACTAACCACTGTAGGGTCATCGGTTATGGATGACCACTGCTTTTTTAAAAATTTTGACAAATTTTTTAAAAAAAATTACCAGTGTTCCTAATCTCGGACAACGATGGCTGCGATGAGAAGTCCTTAGCCGAAATGCTCGCATAACAGGTCTGTTGATTTAAAACTTCCTTTGCGGTTTGGGCTTGAGGCTGTTTCGACTCTGCGCTCTATTTAATTATCGCCTTAGCATCTTTGTAAGTTTCTGAAAGATTCTTGCTAAATAATAAGAATTAGTTTTAATATGCAATAACTAATCCTGAGGACAATTAAACGTCTTGTTAAAGAATCGCTGTATGTCGTAATTAAAGCGTCGTGCGTCCATTAATAGATGCTGTATCCGACGATCCGTATCGTTTTATAAAGCTCTGCTGTAGTAGCTATGCTCAAAACATCATAACAAAAAACTCGAAGGCGTCTTGCTGTCGGGATTCGGGAGTGAAGGCGGGACTTGCGCCTGCGTCATCATGACTTCTCCCAGGGCAGGTAAGATCGTTGGTCTTCATGACATTAGTCATTCATTATTGTTCATTAGAACGCAGTCCCAATAGTGAAGCATATTATGGCAACATGAATGCTTGGATAAGTTTTCGCACCTGATCGAAGATGCTTTGAGATTCAAGCACGTGCGCGCGCACTTTCGTCGTACGAAAAAAGGTGTGCCAATAAAGTGCGTAAAAGGACGCACTTCTCAAAAATAGATTTTGCAATAGTTAGTTCAAACAATCAACGCAATACAGGCATCATTTCATAATATATAATCGTGTACGAAAAAAAAAAAAAAAACACTTCAAAATTGAACAACGCCTGAGAGCCCCCGCTCATGACCCATTGCCAGTCCATTACTTTGTAGGCATGAGATTGCACGCGAAAATATACTTCAAAATTGAGCAATGCCTGAGGGCTTTCGCCCACGACTCATTGTAAGTCTATTACTTTGTAGGCATGTGATTGCACGCGAAAACGTACTCCAAATTGAAACGTAATTCAAATTTGAGAAATGCCTGAGGGCTTTCGCCCACGACTCATTGCAAGTCTATTACTTTGAAGGCATGAGATTGCACGCGAAAACGTACTCCAAATTGAAACGTACTTCAAATTGAGCAATGCCTGAGGGCCCCCGCCTACGACTCATTGTAAGTCTATCATTTTGTAGGCATGAGTTTGCACGCGAAAACGTACTCCGACTTATTGTAAGTCTATTAGGCATGAGATTGCACGCGAAAACGTACTTCAAATTGAGCAATGCCTGAGGGCTTTCGCCCACGACTCATTGTAAGTCTATCATTTTGTAGGCATGAGATTGCACGCGAAAACGTACTTCAAATTGAGCAATGCCTGAGGGCTTTCGCCCACGACTTATTGTAAGTCTATCATTTTGTAGGCATGAGATTGCACGCGAAAACGTACTTCAAATTGAGCAATGCCTGAGGGCTTTCGCCCACGACTTATTGTAAATCTATTATTTTGTAGGCATTAAATTGCACGCGAAAACGTACTTCAAATTTGAGCAATGCCTGGGGGGCCTCGCCTACGACTTATTGTAAGTCTATTATTTTGTAGGCAAGAGATTGCATGCGAAAACACACTTCAATAGGTAGCCATAGGCAATCCGATTTGCTAAGATTTCATAATATCCACGTCTAGACAGGTAGATTTTAACAGACTTTCTTGCTGATTCTTTTCTGTAGGAATGTTATTCCGAACCAGTGAAAGATTTCACTCGACGACTCAAAAACGACTTGTAAAAGTATATTTGAGTAAGAAACATTAATTGAATTTCGGTTTGAGTTTAGGTATATATCTAAAAAAAATCCTATGCGCAAACACACATTATTAGAAAGTTGGCTGACGAGCAATGTTGCGACTCGATGGTGGCAGTGTTGGCGATTGCAGTGACTCCAAAGAACTCGATGACAAGCAGTGTAGAAGACTTCAAAAACAAAAGCTCGATGGTGTAGAAGACTCCAAAAAACTCGATGACAAACTTATTCGGTGATAACGTTTACGTGATCGGTTTAATTTCAAATTTCCGAAATCACTTACGTTTTTATCACAAAAATAAATAATAAAAATATTAATTTTTAATTTAATAATTTAAAAATAAAATAAAAACTCACCGAATTTGCGGACGTGCGAAGTGGCTGAGCACGAAAACACGAATGACTAGTTGTGCAGGAGTGGGGCCTATATATAGCGGCCTGCTATCGGCCGGTAAGAGGGAGCGTTTGTTTTTATTTCCAGCTACCTCAACTAACGTGTGAAAGTGGCCGTTCGTACACGGTACTACAAGTATATCATGCTAATCTCGGAGGACGAATACGAAGTGTAATTGTTTGTTACTCAATCACGCCAGAACGGCTGAATGGATCTGGATTTTGGCATGGAGATAGATTATAGTCTGGAATCCCTATAGTATAGTCTGGTAGTATGGGTCTGGCTACTTTTTATCCCGGAAAATTAAAGAGTTCCCGCAGTAACTAAAAACCTTCAATCCACGCGTACGAAGTCGCGGACATCAGCTAGTATAGCATACTAATATTATAAATGCGAAAGTGTGTTTGTTTGTTGGTTTGCCCTTCAATCACGCCGCAACGGAGCAACGGATCGACGTGATTTTTGGCATGGGTATAGTTGAGGACCTGGAGAGTGACATAGGCTACTTTTTATCCCGGTAAATTAAGGAGTTCCCGCGGAAATAAAAAAAACAGCACAATATTATTATAATAAGGTATTGTATTATTAATTCATGTGATGAATGAACTCGACCGGACCTCCTTGTATGATTTATAGTTCCATTATAGGCCTCATCCGCTATTTCCGATACGGTTAATTAAATAAGTAATTGGTCTTATAGTTTTCGCACTTTGGGCTTCGGTGATCAATCATAGGTATTATTTGTATTATGTATTCATGATCTATAAGAGAAAATGTATTAGTTTTTAATATAATGCTTCGTATAGTATGTATTTTTATCATGATTAATCTATACTTATATTACAAGTGCGATAGTTTGGATGGATGGATGGATGGATAGATGTTTGTTACTCAATCAAAGGCTGAACGGATCTGGATGAAATCTGACACAGTGATAGATTATAGTCTGGAATAACTCATAGGCTAATTTTATTTCCGGAAAATTAAGGAGTTTCCGTGGAACCAAAAAACCTCAATCCGCGCAGACGAAGTCGCGGGCATCAGCTAGTCACTGATAAATCACGCGGAAGAATTCGCAGGCATCGTCTGGCAGGTACCTATTTAAAATGTATTTTCACAGTCCGTCAGTAAAATCAATTTTGACGAAATTTGGTTCAGAAAAGGCTTGCGCAGGTGGGAGGCTAACCACTACCACCACCACCACTACAACCTATTAACGTCCCACTGCTGGGCACAGGCCTCCATTCTCATAGGAGAAAGGAAATTAGAGCTTAGAGTTAGACCCACCACGCTGCTCCAATGCGGGTTGGCGGGCTTTAACGACTATTATTATGTTAGTGATAATAACCGGGACCGACGGCTTAACATGCTCTCCGAGGCACGAGCGTGAAACACCGCCAACTTCCTAACTCCAGGCTAATTTCTAGTCAGAAAAACCCAATACTCAATTATGGCCCGACCCGGGACTCGAACCCAGGACCTCGTCGGCCGCAGTCGAACATGCCAACCACTAATCCAACTAAGTAAGTATCTAGTTGTAATAAAAGATACAGGAAAACACCCGTTAAAATCCCAAAAACAAATTGCACCCACTGCTCTACTTTCGATTCCCACTGATCTACAGCCATACAAACCCAAGTCCTAGATATGCCTCAAAAAGCAAGTCTAGAGCTAAGTCAAAAGTCGCGAGCTATAAATAGGGGCGAGGAATCGGGTCACGATATCACAATGGAAACACACCGCGTTTGCAATGCAGGGCATAATGCATGATGAATTAGTACTGACTGCAGAAAAAGATTTTCACCGATGTTTTGAAGTCTGTTTTTTTTTAACTGCAAAAAAGGTTAAGTAACAAGTAGATTCGCACTATAAAGGTCTAGCCCCACTTTTTGCACGGCTTTTGATGCACGGAGCGGCGCGACACGTAGCGGCAAATATTATTTTTATGAGTTTGGACGGGGCCGCGTCGCGCAGTGCATCTCCGTGCCGCGTCGCTTAAGTGGGCCCAGCTCCAAAGAATACTTGCTGCGCTGTGCCACGGCTCTGTAGTGAGACTAGACCTCACGCATAAGAGACGCGCTTTCCACAGGGGATCATACTAATTATACTAATCAAATAAATATTATAAATGCGAAAGTTTGGATGGATGTATGGATGTATGGATGTAAGGATGTTTGTTACTCAATCACGCTCCAACGGATGAACGGATCTGGATGAAATTTGGCACAGAGATAGATTATAGTCTGGAATAGCACATAGGCTACTTTTTATCCCGGAAAATTAAAGAGTCCCCGCGGGAACCGAAAAACCTCAATCCACGCGGACGAAGTCACGGGCATCAGCTAGTAATACATATTATAAATGCGAAAGTGTGTTTGTTTGTTGGTTTGTCCTTAAATCACGCCACAAAAATGCAACGGATCGACGTGATTTTTTGCATTGGTAAAATTGACATAGGCTACTTTTTATCCTGGAAAATTCAGGAGTTCGCGTGGGAATCAAATAAACTTATTCTAGGCGGACGACGTCGCGGACATCAGCTAGTAGGTCCTATAATGTTTACTTTTTCGACTATAAAACAGAAAATTTGTATAAATCATGAATTATGTATCAAATTAATAGTTTGTTTTGCTGTCTGTACAGCTGGACGGTCGAACACCACGATATCGAATCCACTCTGAAATTTTAATACCGTTGTCTTATATGAGCGGCATACGCCTTTGATTATTCATGAACTTATGAATCTATGAATCTATGACCTATGAATCTATGGACTTAGATTTAATATAACTATATTAGCATGGTAATAACTGCAGTTAACATTACCATATGTACCACCCTGGTGCAGTGTTGAGTGCTGTGTCCCGGGTAAGGTCCCCGGCAGGGTCAATTTGGAAATTCATAATTCCTGAATTTTTTCTGGTTTCGCCTGGTGGGAGGCTTTGACCGTGGCTAGTTACCACCCTACCGGCAACAACGTGCCGCCAAGCGATTCAGCATTCCTATACAATACCGTGTAGAAACCGATTAAAGGGTACATAAGGGTTTAATATAACTGTCATACTCCTAACAGATTAGCCCGCTACTATCTTAGACTGCATTATCCCTTACAATCAGGTTAGATCACAAGGTCTAACTTGTGGATAAAAAAACGTTACCCTACCATTAGCCTCGGCATTTACCGAAAATAGACCCCGGGCATTGTGCTGGTAGGCTTGGGTAGGTACCAATGCCACGGAGAGAACACAAGCGTACGAAAGATGGTCACCTACAACTTTGCTACAGCTGGATTTGGACATAAAAGTTGTAGTTGGAAGTTGGCTTCCAACTACAACTTTTATGGCCAAATCCAAGAATCGAAACTGGGACCTCATTATCCATCGCTGATTCTCTCATCGACTGAGATAACGGTTACGTTGGGGAGCCAAAAAAACCTCAATACACGCGGACGAAGTCGCAGACATCAGCTAGTAGCTTACCTATATCCATACTAATATTATAAATGCGAAAGTGTGTCTGTCTGTCTGCCCGTTGTCTGTCTGTCTGCTACGCTTTCACGGCCCATCTTTTCAACCGATTTTGATGAAATTTGGTACAGAGATAAATATAATTATAGTCTGGAATAATACTTATGCTACTTTTTTATCCCGGGAAATTAAAGAGGACCTCAATCCAAGCGGACGAAGTTGCCAGTGGCTTATAACTAAATCAAATAAATATTATAAATGCGAAAGTTTGAATGGATGTATGGATGTATGGAATGGATGTATGGATGTTTGTTACTCAATCACGCTCCAACGGCAGAACGGATCTGGATGAAATTTGGCACAGAGATAGATTATAGTCTGGAATAGCACATAGGCTACTTTTTATCCCGGAAAATTAAAGAGTTCCCGCGGGAAACGAAAAACCTCAATCCACGCGGACGAAGTCGCGGGCATCAGCTAGTATTTCATATTATACCCGAAGGTTATTAACTTTGACTTAAGTTTTAGTTAGGTACTTGCCACACCTAACTCAGCTATATAGCTCTTCCCGGTTATGTAAAGTTCTGGCCCTGTGGTTAAGATGATTTATGGCGTGTAAGGTTGACGTTTACGACTCAACAGTTACCGGGAAGGCCTTTTAATCAACTATGCTAATGTAATGTTAGGCGTTAGGCAGGGCCCGCTAAGTCCAATGTCAATAACGCCCTAATTGAATCTTAGAATGCGAAGTTTATACAAGATCCCTAGTCACTGTATTTATAGTAGATACCTTAGAATAATAACTACCTATAGAAACCTAGTACACTCGCGAAATGTAAGCCGTTCAATTGGTGCCATAAATGGCATCGTACGACGCTCGCGCAGTCCGAAAAAACCGGCCAAGTGCGAGTCGGACTCGCGCACCGAGGGTTCCGTACAAACCTGTAGTAAGTTTTAAATTATTAAAAAAAACTACTTACTAGATCTCGTTCAAACCAATTTTCGGTGGAAGTTTGCATGGTAATGTACATCATATATTTTTTTTAGTTTTATCATTCTCTTATTTTAGAAGTTACGGGGGGGGGACCAACATGAATGAAATATTCTTTATTGTACACCAAAGATAATTAAATAACAGAAACAATAAAACAAATACAAATCGGTACAATTGGCGGCCTTATCGCTTTTAAGCGATCTCTGCCAGGCAACCAAGTTACATAGTAATTAAAACCAGCGAGAGAGGGATAAGGATGTACGTTAAAGTAACAGATAAAAAAAAAAAACAAATCTAGCACCTAACTAACAATATAATATTATTAAATATATACACACAAACATAAATAAATAACACACAAATAATGCATACAATACATACCTACATACAGCAATACATTCATACATATATACAAGTTATACATACATACATATTATATAAATACACATATAAATTGAGTAGATATAAATATTATAATACTTATAATATATACTTATATACACTTTTATGCATATATATATATATATATATATATATATATATATATATATATATATATATAGGTACAATAAAATAAGAGTACTTAAAAATAGAAGCCACAAATATTAACGTAGACAGTATAGGATGGATTTATTGATTTAGGAATAGTTCATCTAGGAAATTTAGGGAGGAAGAAAGTGCGCTTTGATGAGTTTTTTGAATGATGCAAGAGATTGCGCACGCCTAATATGAAGCGGTAAGGAGTTCCAGAGCCTTACAGCTTCAACAGAGAAGGATTTGGAGTAGAAGGAAGTATTATGAGGAGGAATTTTTAAGATAAGATTGTCATTGGAACGAAGAGAGCGACCGTGAGTGTCACTAAGAAACTCAAACCGCTCTTTGAGGTAAAGGGGAGTAGTAGGATTGAATAGAATACAGTATAAAAGAGAAAGAATATGAGTATCCCTGCGAAGACGGATCGGAAGCCACTTGAGTCTTTCGCGAAATTCAGAAATGTGGTCATATTTCCTAAGTCCAAATATGAACCGTATACATAGATTTTGAATGCGCTCAAGTTTATTAAGCAACTCCTCACTTAGATTGACATAACAAGAGTCAGCATAATCGAGAATTGGTAAAAGAAGAGACTGTGCAAGCGTAATTTTAGTTGGTATGGGTAGAAAATTGGCCAACCTACGGAGAGACCCGACAGACGCAAACACTTTCCTACTCACCTCACTCACGTGTGGAGACCAAGATAAAAATTTGTCAAAAGTGACACCTAAATTTTTAACAGTGTCACTGTATGGCACACATGTTCCATCAAATACAATACTAGGCAATGTAGGAAAGTCTATTCGTGTAATCAATTTTTGACTGCCTATTATTATAGATTGAGTTTTTGATGGATTCACCTTGAGACCATAAGACTCACTCCATCGCACAATTATATCTAAATCTTTATTTAATTCGTCTATTGCATCCGGCAAATCCACCAATTTAGCCTGTGTATACAATTGGAGATCGTCAGCATACAGGTGGTAGTGAGAAGATAGCTGGAGAGTAATAGAACTAATGAAAATTGAAAACAGGAGAGGAGACAACACGCCACCTTGCGGTACACCGCAACAACATTTTACCACTTTGGAAGTGTCTCTCGCGCAAACTATTCAGTTTAGAAAAAAATGATATTAGAAACCTCAATATCATTTTTGAAGACCTATCCATAGATACCCCACACGTATGGGTTTGATGAAAAAAAAAATTTTTGAGTTTCAGTTCTAAGTATGGGGACCCCCAAAATTTATTGTTTTTTTTCTAATTTTGTGTGAAAATCTTAATGCGGTTCACAGAATACATATACTAACCAAGTTTCAACAGTATAGTTCTTATAGTTTCGGAAAAAAGTGGCTGTGACATACGGACGGACAGACAGACAGACAGACAGACAGACATGACGAATCTATAAGGGTTCCGTTTTTGCCAAATTTGGCTACGGAACCCTAAAAAGCTGGTTAACTTAGTTTTAGAAGCTACAATGCTACAAACAAACTAACCAATTACTTACCCAACTATTAGAGGGAAAACATTTAAACTGGCAACATTATGTTTGCGTTTACGAGGCAAGTAAACACAGCACACATAGCGAATTTGTAGCTTACGTTTTGAGAAGGCGTTGTTTGGAAACATACCCTCTATAGGTAGTTATCTAAGAGTAGATACCTATCCCCTGACGACTTTCGTGGCGCAATGTTGAGTGCCGTACGCAGATTCCGGGTTCGATCCCGGAGTAAATTTTACAAATTATATAATCCTGGTGGGAGGCTTCGACCGTGGCTAGTTACTACCCTACCAGCAAAGACGTGCCGCCAAGCGATTTAGCGTTCCGGTACAATGCCGTGTAGAAACCGATTAGGGCTATGGGTTTAATATAACTGCCGTACCCCTAACAGGTTAGCCCGGTACCATCTTATATTGCATCATCACTAACCATCAGGTGAGATTGCAGTCTAGGGCTAACTTGTAGTGGATTAAAAAACCTAGTAAAATCTAAACATTTTCGGTAGAGGTACATAATACTAATATTTTTTAGTTTTATTATACTATGATGACGCCCGTGGGAATTTCTGTATTTCCCCGGAATGTAACCTCTATACCAAAATCTTCAAGACAATAATGAATAGGCAACTTCTAGACAAGCGCATTCCAACCTACACCTCATCATTGCATTCCATTAAGCATGATTTTCGTTAGACGCAAGCAAATTAAAATAATGTAGGACCTACAAGAAATAACCTTGTACGTCCTACATTTTTTATCTGCTAAGTGAAACTTTGGCAGCCCAAAATGTGTATATTGCCTATGTCCAAACTTTAAAATTAAATTGTTAGGAATTATTTTTACGAGGGTCCAACTTAACGAGGGTCGATAGGCAGACGTGGGCTTAGCATTAAGGTTTCACTTAAATCTGATATATATCCACAGATATGTCCTTAAAACCAATTGTTATAGATAAGATAATGCTACAAAAGGAAAAAGAGACACTTGTCTACTTGTCTATCTTAGAAATGTATGATTTGGAAAGCTTTTTCTATTCGTACAACGAGAGACTTAAAAAAACAGTTTTTAACTCGACATTTATAATGTTTGAAAGTCGCCAATGAAAAGAACTGACGATGCGACGTTTACTTTTCAAATTGACGCAAACTTGATTCATGAGCTGAATTAAAAATTCTAAAGTATTCCACACCCTATCACAAGGAAAGTTGTGAAAAATTTGATATTAAATCTTTTGAAGATCAGTCGATTTGAGGTCAGGAGTTTTTACTTCAGGATGAAATAAGCAAGCGGGACTTTGTATTCACCGGCGAAGACTCTGTAACATCCACTTTGCATTATAAGTAAATCTCTATGTATATTTACCACTACATCTCACGTGCGATCTGTATTGCCGATTTTAGGATCGCCGAACGGAACCCAGGATATGTAGGGTCGATGTAGAATGTAGGGCGATAACAAAAATACTACCTGAGAGATTTTAGAGCACCCGTGCCTACTAAAATTGCGTTGGTATCACTGTAAAACTGAGTCATAAAGTTGTTTAAACTTTATCATCGCTTTAGTGATAAGATAGATCATGCATACACACTAGCATGATTTCACGATTTCATCTGCGAGATGTTTGGTTCTTGTGTATTATTTTGGTGTTTTTGTTTTGTAGGGCTGTAATAATTTAATTATTATTAATTTGTACAAAATCTGTGTGTTTAAATAAATATAGAAGAATCCTTAAATTATGGCTCTATAATATGACATTTTCTATTAATTATTGATGTTTTATATATAATAATTTTATTTTATTATTTTTAGTTAAAAATATTATGGTGCAGATCCTGAGATTACCAAACAGTTTAATAAAATACTACCTTATGACAAACTAAATCCATACTTCCATATTAATATATAGATGAGAAAGTGTGTCTGTCCGTCTGTCTGTCTGCTAAGCTTTCGCGGCCCAACTACTCAACTGATTTTGATGAAATTTGGTAAGTACAGGGATAGATTACATCCCGGGGAAGGACATAGGCTACTTTGTATCCCGCGAAGAGTTCCCGCGGGAATCAAAAAACCAATTCATGCGGATGAAGTCTTACATATACTCGTTGATATATGTAAGCATAGAGATATAATATATAGTAGATATTATACTCTATGTATGTAAGACTTCATCCGCTAGATATAAGTTTAATCCGCTAGATATAAGTCTTACTTATATATATATTAAACCATTTTTAAATCAACCAATATTTTTATATTTTAAACCCCCCATCCCCCGTGCAATCGACCAACTTGAAAGATGAAGGTCATTATTTTACAACAACGAAAAAAAACTCCTCTCAAAACCTTAATTATTCTGAACCGAGGCAAACAAGAAAGGACTCGTGAACTAAAGTGGTTTGCGACCGCTCGCAAGTAAATTAAGAACTATTATGAGCCTAGTAGGTACTTGGGCAATTAAATGAATCTTGGGCAATGTTCCGTGCTTGCATGAATGCCAATTATTTCGTTTAATTGACCTTTTAGGTGTCGGGGAGTAAAAATATTAACTAACTAGCTGATGCCCGCGACTTTGTCCGCGTGGATTTAGGTTTTTTGGTTCCCGCGGGAACTCTTTAATTTTCCGGGATAAAAAGTAGCCTATGTGCTATTCCAGACTATAATCTATCTCTGTGCCAAATTTCATCCAAATCCGTTCAGCCGTTGGGGCGTGATTGAGTAACAAACATACATCCATTCATCCAAACTTTTGCATTTATAATATTTATTTGACTAGCTGATGCCCGCGACTTCGTCCGCGTGGATTGAGGTTTTTCGGTTCCCGCGGGAACTCTTTAATTTTTCGGGATAAAAAGTAGCCTATGTGCTATTCCAGACACAATCTCTGTGCCAAATTTCATCCAGATCCGTTGATCCGTTGGAGCGTGATTGAGTAACAAACATACATCCATACATCCAAACTTTCGCATTTATAATATTTATTTGATTAATATTTGCTTTTGAGGAAACTAATTAACAAATAAACCTCTTTTGATAAGCTTTAAGAGTAGTAGTCTTACTTTACTTTACTTTATATTATCATATCATATCCATATCCATACTTTTAATATTATAAATGCGAAAGTGTGTTTGTTTGTTGGTTTGTTGGTTTGCCCTTCAATCACGCCGCAACGGAGCAACGGATCGACGTGATTTTTGGTGTGGGTATAGTTGAGGACCTGGAGAGTGACATAGGCTACTTTTTATCCCGGAAAATTAAGGAGTTCCCGAGGGAATCCAAAAACTAAATACACGCAGACGAAGTCGCAGGCATTAGCTAGTTACCTTTAAATTTCGGATTGTAAAATTTTCACTGTATGGAAGCCTTTGAAAAGATGGAAGCTTACGACGCACAGTTTCTATCAAATTACAGAAACAGCATGTGGCGGGAATGGAACCCGCGACCTATTGGCCCATATTTTAGACAACTCTGCTTATCTATCTGGTGACAGCTGGTCGCAGCGGTGGTATTATATGAAAAATAAAATAAAAACATAAACTAAACAGGCCTAAAAATTAGTTCCAATTTTAGCCACCGGGTTAGATAAGTTTGTAGGACTTTACTTTAAAACTTTTTACTTTCTAGGAGTAGCAAATATTTCTACACAATTTTGGATCAAGGTATACCAAATATTATGTTTGCAAAACACCAATTATTATATTACAGCGGTTACTTATGTAATTACAAATTAATGAAATTGTAAATTATTTTCTTTTCAAAAGAGCAACCGCAGAGTTTCTTGCTGGTTCTTCTCGGTAGGAATGTCATTCCGAACCAGTGGTAGATTCATTCGACTATTCATAAGCACTTGTAAAAAGTCTATTTGAATAAAAATCTTTTGAATTTTGAATTTGAATTTTGAATCAATATCGGTAGGTACACTAAGTATACTTACAGAATTGTTATACCTAATACTTTACTAAATAGGTACCTACATCCAGTGGCGTGCATAGGGCTTGAAGCTAGGGTAGGCATTAGATAGTCAGAATACCTATTTACAGACTGTTATAATGAAAAATGAGCATTTACCTATCCATTAGGGTAAGCAGTGCTTTTATGCCTCTATGAACTGCACGCCACTGGGTACATCAGTATTTCAGTAGGTACTACTAACCAACATTTCACATTATTATTCGTATTCGCCGCTTCTCTCAGATTCAAAACCCTGACAGTTGGGGGGCCGGTTATCGCAGATGCCCTGTCGTGGGGTCAGTTGACACTCAATGGGGCATACTAATAAGCGTGCCCTATTAATTATGTCCGACGAGAAAATTTCCAAGGCAAGAAATCCACGCCATCACGACTAATACCGAATGAAATGGGTCCATTCGGTGGACCCTTGCCGTGTTACTGTTTAGTGTAAGGGAAAGGTTTTAGCGATAAAAAGTTTTCTTAAAATGAAAAATGATTAAGGCTTACCAGTCAGCTGAACATCTCCAATCATTTTTGAAACAAAGTTCCTTATGGGACGATGCGGAGGGGTACCCTAGCCCTAGACGGCAAAAACGTCCGTAACGCGTCCGTCGGTAAATGCGTGGATTACTCCACGCGATGGTTTTAAAGAAGCCTAAAAGTCTTAAATATAAATATACTACATTTCAAATTAAACTTGAATGCCTCAGTGGTAAGGATTATTTAAAAAAAAAACACTTCTATCAGCGGCGTCAATAGGGAACTTTGTTCCTATCTGGTGTCCCACGATACCACACTTTTTAAATAAGTAGAGTTTGTGCATCCAAATTAGATAGGAAAACAGTCGCTATAAAATAAATCTTTGTTAATATTAAAAACTAATTATGACCATTTTGTAGACCACCTAACCTGTTAGGGGCATGGCAGTTATAATTTACCCATAACAATAATCGGTTTCTAGTTTCTACACAGCATCGTACTGGAACCTTAAATCGCTTGGTGGCACGTCTTTGTCGGTAGGGTGGTAACTTGCCAGAAGCCACGGCTGAAGCCTCCCACCAGGCCAGACTAGAGAAAAATCAGAAATTATTAATTCCCAAATCGACCACGTTAAGACATTCAGCGCTCAAGACTGCGCCAGGGAGGTCGTCAAAAGCTGGCTGAATCAAAAGATTTACAAATCGCTGTTTTCTATGAATTGGGATCAGTGCACTAAAGTCGCCGTCGATTCATACCTGTCATAAGGCCGGGACGCAGATTGTGGAGGCGTGTTGCGATTGTAGATGCTTTGTTGAGGGGGTTATAGTTTGCGGACTGACACAGGACCGGACAACTCTGTATTTATGGATTACTTTTGTCTGATTTCTCATATTCTATAACAATACTTTACTTATTAGTACAGTATTTTGACGACCTCCTTCGTGCAGTGGTGAGCGCTGCGGTCTTTCAATGGGAGGTCCCGCGATTCCCGGAAGTGTCAATTCGGGAATTTATAATTTCTGAATTTTCTCTGGTCTGGTCTGGTGGGGGCTTTAACCGTGGCGAGGTACCGCCCTACCGGCAAAGACGTGCCGCCGAATGTATGGCGTTCTGTCACGATGTAGTGCTGAAACCGATTAGGGGTATAGGTTTAACATAAATGCCGTACCCCTAAGAGGTTAGCACATTGTAATTTGACTGCATCATAGCTTACTATTAGGTGAGATCGCAATCAAGGGATATCTTTTAGTGGAATAAAAAAATCTTTCGTACGTGGTACCACAGAATAGGTAATAGTGGTACGATGAGTAAGAATAATACTTTGCGTTTATTGTATTTGTTGCTTGAAGGAACTTTTAAATTAAATACCAATCAAGTAGGATTAAATCAGACATCTTGTATGGTTATTAGATAGTTCTTCGCTACTTTTATCTAAGTCACATTCACAATTTAATGTACAATTATTTGAAATGTTTATTTGAGAGACTAAAATATTATGATTTCGCGACTAAGCCAGAACAAAATGTTGACATTATGTACACTATGAAAATAATTGAGTTTGTGGAATATAAAATGAACAAAGTACTAAAGTAATAAAAAACTTTAAAAATGAGTTTATTCACTTTACTATAATTAACATCAAAGTTCTGAAACTTTTGTATTTACCGTATTGTTCTGAATCCACTTACATAATGAAATTTATGAATCTAGTAATGTCTCTAGGTTTTAACAAAGAACAACATACTAAAATAAGCTGTGACCTAGTTCCTGATTCTAAAACAGAACTTCCGAGCGCAATACCAACGAATTTATCAGACAAAACAACTTAATACAATTGCGTACACAAAGGAAAATTGAAAAGGGGAAAAACTAAAATGTACGAGGATGAAGGCAAAAAGCAACACTACCAAATCCCTAGGGAAGGAGAAGATGAACGTTACATGACTTTTTACTACAATACAGGATCAATGGATCAAAAAAAAATATTTGCTAGTGGTAGTATAGCGCAATTATGGCGATTATGTTATAATAATACATATCACGTTATGCCAACTTTTTAAGTGCTTCTGACTGAGATCATCATTATTGATGGGGACAAAATTCTCAATATTTTGTCATTGCACATTAATTATGCAAAAGAGATGCATCTTGGGAAACCTGCATAATATGATATGTCTGCTATCTGATAATAAATGGTTATCACCAATCGATGCGCCTGTTTATTTTATATCTAGAAATATAGTAGGTAGGTATCTTGTTTAGGTTATATAGGTTGTTTACTACAAACTGCTTTGGAGCAGGGTAGTGGGTTCAAGGCTGCAAGCTCCACGTTCCTATCTATCGTACCTTAGTCTAGCTGTAAGTGTGGATTTAGAGCACTTCATTTGCGTGGATAAAGACGTTGTGAAGGCCCTGTCAGACTGTCTTAACATTTTATCTCTGCAACATTACAAGTTTTCAGATCTATATTTCGGTCACTCAGAAAAACATCTCAGAACATCTTTTATGAGACGCGAGCTCTGTGTCTACTCCCAGAGGTATTACTCTCTGAGATGAAGAAGACGAATAAATAGGCGGACAATCTGACGACCTAGTTGTGGACAATTGGATGGCATTGGAAGATTTATCGTCCTAAGATTGTTATGTGACTGTTGCAGTTATAGTGTTATAGTTTTGCCGGAACAAAAGTAAGATTTTATTGCGTGAAAATAACTGGTGGATAAATATGAATTTCGCCAGGTTTAGTTTTGCAACATGAGTGACCGAACTATATTGTACCATTATATGGTAGAATATGTTAGGGAAATTACCACATAAGACCTAATCTGTATCCATATTCCTGCAAATAAATATTATTTATTTATTTATTAATAGACTTATTAAAATTGAAGAAACACGTCACAACGTCAAGATTCAATTCAAAAATCTAATGTCAAGATGTTGAATTTATTCCAAATCTACTCATATGAAAATATCCTATAAAAATAATTGCAAAACAAAATATATTAATTTTAACTATTTTGGATAAATTGTAAAATTATAAAAACTTACTTGATTAAACTTTGTGGTTTGAACTTAACTAAATAAGAGACAAAAAAAGCGACAAAAACTTTCAAAAACTTCATGTTTTTGTTACATTTCTAGTAGGCCACTTGTCTCACGACACTAGAATATCCCTAATAATAAATCAGGCCTGCTTAAAAACAAATAACTCAAAACGATGGTTTTTAGAACGAACGATAAGTTTTGTCTCCTGCAATCGTCTCTGAAAATGTATTTGATGTAGACGCTTGCTTTGTTACTCGTACCTGATAACAAAAGGTCTTACGTCTTACGTACGGTCTCTAAGGTGGACGGATTTAGCTAATCCCGTTACTACATCATTTATTTTAGCAAATGTGTATGACCAAGTCATGTATTAGTATTAGCGTTCTTAATAGCCAGTCGATAATGATAATTCCTTAAGGTACGGTTCCACTAAAATGCAATCCTAAATAAATAAAAAGGGTATTATTTTCGCGACGTTTTTGCTATCTTTCATCTCTGTTCGTTTAAACTAGCACATTCCAGTTTAATCAGACTGGCGCATCACAACAATGTCGTAACATCGTGTCGTATACGTTGCGCCATTGATAAAAACGACTACAGCTTATCTGCAAACACATGTTACTGGAATTCAATAAAAAAATATGTAAAATACAAGAGTTTTACAGATCTGGGACCACCCCGGCACAACACGTGGGACGAACTTAAGACTTTAACGGTTACCGTGGTTTCATAACTTGATTGTTATTTTACAGGGTTTTTCGTTTGCATTTAGGTATACACCTGTATTCAAAAAACGACGGTTATGATCTATTTTTCAATTTCATGAAACTTTTTTGATTTATTTATTGAAAAAGCCCAGCCTTATTTCATTTAAAAAATATATCTATATATTCGTACTAATCTACTTACTAAAGATCATTGCCAAATTCTTAGATTAATTTTAATCAACGACGCATTGTTACAATATTACCAACTGAAAAACTATCATATCCCAAAGAATTTGCAATTTTATTCAACAATGTATTTGCTTTTTGTATGTAATTGGTATCTCAAAGCAACCGAAATTTAGATTTAGATTATTATTGAGGCGTTAAACAGCTTAAATAAGTATTTTTATGAAACCTAATAACTAGATACTATAACCATAATAAGAGAGTTGAGCCAAGGATCAACTACTTGAAGAACTTAATTCTCTTTTAATTTCTCAGAATCTGTCACGACGACGACTCTAAAATTTCATAAATGGACGTCTAGATTATTTGAGTTGTAAACAGATATTCAAGTCAACATAACTTCTGTGCTTAAATTTAACTGAGCACCCTTTCTGTACTGGACCCGCCAGTTCTGAGTTTATTGCGTTGCCAAATTAGCAACGGCCAGTATCCGGTTTAATCGCACCAAATTTTCAATATAAAATGGCATTTCCTGCATCACGATTTTCAACCTTATTATCATCTGATTAAAATTCTAAGTAAGTATTCTCGTCTTCCTCTCAATATTGCAGTTGCTTGTTAATTCAATTTGGACTTTGTATTATTAAAAATAGATTTCAAATTTCAATGCTTGTATAGTATTTTCGTAGGATTTCTCAGTGTCCGGGTATTTTCTGGAGTGACATTGGTTTAACTTAGTGATTTCGTAGGGAGCGCTAAGTCCCGGTCGGGAAGACCTTTGTTTATTATTGTTTCCGACACCCCAAACATATTATAATGGATCTTTGTTGCCGTATTCATATTACAATGACATGTATGAACGTGTGTTATCTATTCCAAATCATTATTTCCAACTACCTATTTCTAAGGAAGTAATTCATTTTAGTTTCGATTTAACATAAAATCCAAATGTTTTTTCACATTTCATACTGGCTCATTAGTATTATCTTTTTTCTGAATTCCCGCAATCTGCTATTTTAACTAGAGCTTTTTTGCTCCGGCACTTTACTCTACGGGGATTAGTTTTCGGGCTGTAAACCGAGATGGGTATTTAAAAGGTTCCGATAAAAAATGTAAAATGGGTGACACTTTACGATAAGCCAGATAACGTCCTGTTTATTTTGTGGTTCGAGTATTATTTTAAAATATATCGTCGCTGTAGTTGGAAAAATGAATAACTAACAAAACCAATATCGCGAGTAAAACGCGATTTACTGTTTTTTTGCGTTAAAAATGGGGATAACTTTTTTTTCATAAACAATTTAACCGTCCATGTTTTTATATGTTATAGATTGTTGCTGTATCTATTTTAGAATCGACTTGTCATACATTTTTATTCATTTGTTTGTGAGAAAAAAAATAAAAAGCAACTATTTAATTTTCCCTCGCCGAACTTTTGAATATTTGGTGCACTTATTTATTTGTGCATGTTAGTTATTTAGTTCTTCTTCGTCAATATTGCGTTGAAGTTCGAAAAGTTGACGATATAAGTACCTTTATTTAATATTTCCCCTTTAGTGAGATGATTAAATGACCTATTATTTACTTATTTTACTGTGACTATCCTATTCATGGAACTAAAAATAGGAAGTTTTTTAAAGGGAAACCAACAAATAAACATTTATTTTTCTTAGAACTGTGAAAAGTAATCAACAAAACTACTGAAGCACTTAGATTCTTCTATCAGACGTAAAAAATTAAATATAAAAAAAATAAAACCACTTATCAATCTATTAATCAACTCTACTCATGAATTCAACAAAATTTCACTTTTAATAAATAACAATTATACTTATATGTGTAAATTAATTAACATTTATGCCTTTAGAAGTGTCTAAACAGGGTGCCTTTTACCTGAAAAGGTAACCACACTACAATACATTCAATACATTGATATTAAACCAAAGATACACATTTACTCGTAGAAGAGATAAACCTGAGCATATGTTTTGCAAAAAAAATCAAGGTTTCCGAGAGATTTTGTTGAGTAAACTTCAAGTTTTAGATTATTTATTTACAATTCATGTACTTTTACATCTGTAAGTTTAATTAATTATCAAGTGGTACTCTATTGACGAGCGATTGAGATGTAAGAATATCTAATAGCATTATTTACATCATCTTGAGCTCAGTCCTTCACTATGAAAACTATTACTATCAACGGTTTGTATCAAGTGAGCCCAAGGATCTACACATTATAAGGTTGTACTCTTAATATGTTTCACCGCTTGGAACATTTAACCATGGTTCCTCGTTATTGCATATCTTGGTTATTAAAACATTATCAACGGTTTGACATTTTTTAATCTCGATCATCCCTTTATGAAGCTTACCTACGAGAGCACGTGGGTCGTAAAAACAAAGCGGCGCGGCGTAGTATAGTAAGTACGTACTACGTACATACCTACAAAGCCTTAAGATCTGAATTTCTAATAACACCTCCCCAGCAAAATGAACATGGAAGTATATAGCTTACCTACACATTAATTTTCGCAGAATTAGAAATACTAGAAGTGTTTTTTTACAGAGCTTAAAATACTATTAAATGAACTGTTTTATTTTCTGAGATAAAAAGTAGCCGATGTCTATAAATTATTTTGTTCCAGGGACTTCCAGGCACTATCGTTGCGAATATCACGTCGATCCGTTACTTCAATGTGGCGTGATTGAAGAACTAATTAATAAACTACACATTCTTTGTTTATTGTAAAACTTGTGTGTAACGCGTCAAAGTTAGCCTTCGTGCATTGTTTCAAGTGCAATAAAGAATTTGAAACAAAAAAGTTATATCTCAATGCTTGCGAGATTCTATTTTTGAAATTATATTTGGATTTGAATTAGATTTGTGTGGACACTTACTATTATTGATACTATAATTACGATAAAATATGGAGGCGTTAAACAATTGATGGATTTGTGGGCTATGTACTACGGAAGTGATGGTTGAACGTTAAGTACAAAGTACACCCATCAGAAGTTACTGTATAACTCGTGTCTAAAGACGTTTTACTTCAAAAATATCTTCTACTACTAGTTTAGCAACTACAAGTTCCCTCTCACGATACTCTTATTTGGACGAAGTTTTAAGCTGTACTGAAAAGTTATTTTAGGAATAGTACCTACTGTGTGAGGTTCTAAGTATATCTTTGTCTTTATTTTTTTCCCATTGTTAAGATGTCCATCTGTCTGTCTGCGATGTTTTCACGGCCCATCTGCATAACCGATTTTGATGAAATTTGATAGAGAGATTGGTGACATCCCGGGGAAGAATATAGACAATTTTTTAACCCGGAAAAACATCCCACGGTTTTTTTCAAAACCTAACCCCGCTGAAAGCTAACTACTTACTAATATTATAAGTGCGAAAGTGTTTCTGACTGTTCAACCAATTTGAAGAAATTTGATACAGAGATAGTTTTCATCTCGCGGAAGGACTAAAGTTAAGTAATTACTTTTTATGCCAGAAAATCCCTTAGTTCCCACCTATGATTTTAAAAAAGACATAAGTTCCCACGGGATGTTTCAAAATTCTAAATTTATATAGACAAAATCGCAAGCGCCATCTAGTTTCATAACGGTATCCATTCTATATATTCGGTTATCTCTTCCAGCATAAAGTTTTATAGCAAGAGGCTCACACGTAACCCGTTACAGCCCCCAAATGTTTAATTTCAACCCCCATCGTTGCCCGGGTCGAGGGGGGAACCACTTGCCTTGTAATGTATGATGACTGTAGTGCACGATAATCACTTATTTAATTGCAACATTTATTTGGTTGATTAAAATACTCGCCTGTTACTTGTTACAACGGTTCTAAGTGTTCGTAGGCGTGAGCTTGATTTAAAGGTGCTTTGTTTTGAGCCTCTTCTTTCTTACATTTATCTGTACGCTTACTCCCAGTTTTAACATTGCAGATACGATTGATCGACGTGAGCGTTCGATCACATTTGCGTCAAACTAAAATGAACCTTAATAGTATTGATTTAGAGCCACAAATTCAGTGCAACCAATTTAAATTTCGAAACGTATCGTTTGGAGCGCTGACTGTGAATGCATACACGAAATTGAGCTCTAAATCAATGCTATTAAGGTTCATTTTAGTTTGACGCAAATGCGATCGGACACTCACGTCGATCAATCGTATTTGCAATGTTAAAACTGGGAGTAAGCGTACTGGAACTAGATGCCCGCGATTTCGTCCGCGTGGATTATGGTTTTCGATTTCCCGGGATTGAAGCCTATGTCGTTAGTATAAAGATGTAGAGAGAGAAAAACACAAAATCTGCTGAAATCTTTACTTTCATACTAATTCAGAGTGAATGCAGATAAATGTGTGTGTTACCACACATTTACTCTGCATTCAACTCGCGCGCGATAAGTATTGTAGTGTAGGCGTATTCACTTTCACAAATTTTTATAATTATACTAGACTAGAGGATGCTCGCGACTTCGTTCGCGTGGCATAAGTTTTTTTAATTCCCACAGGCATTCCTTAATTTTCCGGGATAAAAAGAAGCCTATGTCACTCTCCAAGTCCTCAACTAAGTAGGTATACCCATGCAAAAAATCACGTTGACCCGTTGCTCTATTTCGGCGTGATTAAAGGATAAACTCTCTATTTGACGTCCTTGGGGATAGAATTTTCAAAAACTGTGAATCACATATTTTTTCATTTCAGACCGAAATCCCAAACACCAAGTTTCATGGCTACAGCTTGAAAAATGACGGACTTTCCTACAAACTTTCAACCCCTGTTTCAGCCCCATGGGGGTAGAATTTTCAAAAATGGCGACACACGTATTTCTTCATTTTAAACCGATGGCTCAAATACCAAGTTTCATGAATATAACTTGAAAAATGACGGACTTTCATACAAACTTTCAACCCCTATTTTACCCCTTTGGGGGTCGAATTTCGAAAAATCCATTCTTAGTGGATACCTACTCTTTACAAAGAACACACCTTCCAAATTTCATGTCTCTAGGACCAGCGGTTTGGGCTGTGCGTTGATATATAAGTCAGTCAGTCAGGACTTTGAATTTTATATATATAGATGATTCCTGCGACTTCGCCCGCGTGAACTAAGTTTTTTCGATTCCCGCGGGAACTCCTTAATTTTACGGGATAAAAAGTAGCCTATGTCCTTTCCCGGGATATAACCTACCTCTATATACCAAATTTCAGCAAAATCGGTTGAAAAGATGGGCCGGGAAAGCGTAGCAGATAGACAGACAGACAGACAGGCACACTTTCGCATTTATAATATTAGTATAGATAGTATAGATTATTGTGGGGCCATACTGTCAACGCTTAAAGCAATACTTATGCAATATTACTCAAAATGACAGAATGTTACGAACCTTGACAATCTTAAAATAAGGATTATAATTCTAAAACACGAAAGTCAACAATAATGAAACAATATGGCTTATTATAAGCGTTGGCAGTATGGCGCCTGTTAACCTACTTCCTACTAATATAATAAATGTAAAAGTTTCGATAATTGTAAGTTTGGATGTTTGTTACTTCTACACGCCTCAACGATTGAACCGATTTGGCTGGATAGCTTATTACCTGAATTAACACCTAGGCTACATTGTGTAGGCTTTGGAACCAAAATCCTTATATTATGTACCTACTACGTGGATGAAGTCTCGGACATTAAGTACTTGACATACTATACTATCAAAAGACGTACTAATATCAATGTTCTCTACATGAAAACAAACGTAGGGTTACTAATAGCATCAAGCTAAACGCTCTCACTCTTCACGTAACGCAAACTTTATCGTCGGTCGTAACTATTCGCCTCGTATGTAACTACCAGTTCTAATGACCCCCTACCCCTTTCTGCACATCCAAACTCCGCATACATTCTACAGTAATGTTTGCAAACTTCGAGGGTCTATTTAAAGTGGATGCCTGAACGAGGAATTCTGGATAATATTATGCCCGTTCTCTCCCGCTAGTTGTAATGGGTCTGAGAGATATTTGGTAGCTTGTTAGGTACCTAATGTTGAATGTTTTAGACTCCTTTCGTTTGTATTAAGTGTGGCGTGGAACTTTAATAATATTGAGAAAATTGCCTTGGTAGATATACTGGCTGAGGTTAACTAAGATGGGTATGAAAATTTCTGTATGAGGATCATTTACATTTTTTGACGTTTCTTTTTTCAAAACCCGAAAGTCAAAAGAATATTATTTGACCACAGTAGGTACAGGATCACCCACCCTTCTTTGCTTGTCCATCTTGGCTTACTATGAGAATCATATCACAGTCAATAACACCAATCCTAAATCCATGATTATAGGTTCTGAAGTCATTTCAGAAATGATTTTGTAGATGACCTAAATTTTGAGGTTTCTATCAAACGATTTCATATTCAAATTTAACGACAATATTCTAAACTATATAATTATTGTATCTTATTTGACTCTACTCACCCCCTTGACACTTTGCATCTCCATAAAACTCCTGAGAAATCCACTGAAATCTGGAGAAATCTAAAAGAAATTGGAAACATGGTCACCCTACACCAACTGAGCAGCGCTCGCCAAAATCAAATATGAATATCAACGGTAGGATAGACAAACAATCCAGTAACACACAATAGGCCGCCGAAAAAATCTTGACCCTTTTTACGGGCTAAAACCGGCAATGGGCGTTTACAGCTATTACATATTCTGATGCAATCGGGATACTATTGTAGCTACAAAAATCTTCTGAAAATCAGGAGAAATCTAAAAGAAATCGGAAACATGGTCACCCTACGCCAACTGAGCAGCGCTCGCCAAAATCAAATATGAACATCAACGGTAGGATAGACAAACAATCCAGAATCGCACAATAGGCCGCCGAACAAATCTTGACCCTTTTTACTGACTAAGAACCGACAATAGGCGCTTACAGCTATTACATATTCTGATGCAAATATTTCTTGGGCCTCCGGCGAGAATTAATTGAAAAGGTCTCCCATGACTTTGATTTATGGCTGTGTCGAGCTGATTCTTGGTTGGATGTTATACGTGTAGTGTGAGAGACAGAGTCACATTATACAACAAGTACCCGAAGAACCAAATTTGGTGATTGAAGCTCGAATGTATTGATTTCGTTTATTTTTCAAATGTAATATTATCATAAATGTGAAATTTTTAATATTTGTAATTTTGTATGTTTGCATGTTACTCTTTCATGCCAGAATGACTGAACCCTTTCGGCTGTTTGGCATGAGGATAGGACCTGTACTAATTTACTACATTATTATTTTTATCTCGGAATATTAAAGCGTTTCCGCGGAAATGAAAAACCTTAATCCACGCGGACGAAGTTGCGGGCATCATCTAGTCCATAATTCAACTCACTGTTTGTCCACATAACAATAAACATACACTTTATATTTTTATTCATCATCTCTTAGCCTATAAGCAGAACACATGCTTTAGATCACAACACGATTGCTGTGTAGGCGAATTTGAGCGGTATTATATCTTTTGAAAGCCTGAAATTGAATCCGAAGAGAAATAGAATATAATACATTGTCAGCAGTGGATGGACATTAATATTACAATCATGCAATCATATTTAAGAAATTATGACTTAGCAATTATAACGGATCCAATGGGCCATCTTAGAAATAGTTGAGTGCTATTTGTATACAAAATGACTAACCAAACCCGCCCCGACTTCGTACGGATAAGTTACCTCACATACTACAATATGTAGCTATGTACTTCGTATTTTTTGTACAGTAGGTATGCTTAAAAACAGCTAATTACGCTAAAAGAGGATTTCATTTCGCTTGGATTTAAGTTCTTGAAAAATTCGCAGGAAACTCTTAAATTTTCTGGTATAAAAATTTGCCTATGCCTATTCCCGGGATGAAACCTGAGTATGTTGTATGTATGGATATAATATAGTAAAGGTGAAGGCAGAAAGACAGGCAGACAAATTATCAAATAAATATTATAAATGCGAAAGTTTGGATGGATGTATGGATGTATGGATGGATGTTTGTTACTCAATCACGCCCCAACGGCTGAACGGATCTGGATGAAATTTGGCACAGAGATAGATTATAGTCTGGAATAACACATAGGCTACTTTTATCTTGGAAAATTAAGGAGTTCCCGCGGGAAACGAAAAACCTCGATCCACGCGGACGAAGTCGCGGGCATCAGCTAGTGACTAATAAATAAATGTGAAAGTGTGTCCGTGAATTATTCAATATCAAAACAATCAATATTAAAAAGAAAAAGAAAAGTTTTGATGGGTTTCTCTCTTTGTCCTGAATTTTATTTTAATTTCGGTCACCTTATGTTAAGTGTACTTAGGGTTGAAGATTTTCCGCTAATTTCCCAATTTCCGCTTTATTGTTTATTTGCTCCTTATTTCTTGTTTGGATAGGCTTTGGCTTGCCAATTCAGAAACGAGGTAGTATTTCGAGATTCCTTTGTTAGTCCAGGAAAATACCAAATTAATTGCTTGAATCAAACCTCAAGAGTAATTTACAGGGTCAAAACACAATGAGTACCAAAATATAAGTATGAAATTATCCATACAAATAATAAATGCAAAATAATAAATGCAATCTGTCTGTCTGTCTGTCACGGCCCATCTATTCAACCGATTTTGATAGGTATTTGTTACATCTATTTGTTACATCAAGGGGAAGGACATAGGCTACTTTTTATCCCGGAAAATTAAAGAGTTCCCGCGAGAATCTAAAGACCTCAATCCACGCGGACGAAGTCGCGGGCATCAGCTAGTACATAATAATTGTGGTGTTGAAACCCTGGAGTCGTGAGGCGAAGATGCTAAATCCTTTTTTTGAGGATCTATCTTCTCATCTCACAGAGACCACAGGTGACCGGAGGGCTGGCAGCCTACCTTGGCCACCATATAGTTTGGTTACCTATTCAGCGAGGTAACGCAGCCAGCGTTCTGGGCACATTGCCTCATTGCAGCCTATGGTTTGTTTAGTTTTCAATTTAGATTTTTAGTAATAGGTAGGTACATTAATTATTATTCAAATAAATAGAAAAATAATAATGAGTACAAATCCATATTTTTTTATTACACTACAAGGTAGCCCTTGACAGCATATTGCAATCTCACCTCGTGGTAAGTGATTCATGGGGTATGGCAGTTTTATTGAACCCATACCCCTAATCAGTTTCTATTCGGCCTTGTAGCGGAACGCTAAATCGTTTGTTTTGCTTGTAAAGTATAGCTGCTTATTAAAATTCCAAAGATAAAAAACTAGGTTAAATTTTAAAATTATTTAATGTTAAAAAAACATTGATTACATTATCAAGTTGCACAAGTGTACTTAATAATTGATAAAAGGAACAAAATAATATTAATATGTCATATAGTTTTCCTGGTAGAGTATTAATTATTATAAATTACAATGAACATAATTTTATTAATGTTATATGTATGTAGCAGACAAATAATATTGTTCCATGTTTACTCGTATTATTAAAAATATCTACAAAAAAAATTGGCAGTCATAGGGACTGCCGACAGAAGAGAAAACGAATATTTAATTTTTTTTAAGTGAAAAAAAAATTAAAATATAAACCTTAACACTAAGGCTAATAAGTTTAATTACGAATGTAGTATATTTATATTTAAGACCTTTTGTCTTCGTAATAACGCAAGCATGTTGGTGTTCGCGAGCATGTCGGTCACGCGAATCCACAAGTTTACCCCCTACCAAAAAGTGCTCAACGCGGCTATAGAAGTTTCTACTTCAAAAAATACAATTATCCGCTTTAAAACGTAATACTTAAAAGGTATACAATCACAATACTTGAAAGATAGCACAATAATCACAAAATTAGCTTAATACAATCAAAAAAGAAAGTCTTTGTTACTTTTTCTTTCGTTTAAGTTGCATGGAAGCAACCGGCCTCGCATCCAGAGACCCACAAGTCTGATGTAATACTTGTAACGTAACGTAGGTATGTGTTGTATTGTTTAATTATTGTAACCTTTGTTTATGAAAAGAGCAACTACTGAGTCTCTTGCCGGCTCTTCTCAGTAGAATATCTTTCCGAACCGGTGGTAGAGTCTTAACGTATCATAAGTGAAACAAGTTGTCCTACGTGAAATAAATAAATCATTTATCATATCATAACATTTAATATTCTACTTTAACTACTTTGTTTTATTGACTAATAATATTCACTGTTATTAATAAACTATTATTTAATAAAGCATCTATTTATGTTACTGGCTTTCCGAACCGATTAAGACTCTACTAACGTATCATAAGTGAAACAAGTTGTCCTACGTGTAATAAATAAATCATTTATCATTTATCATTTAATATTCTACTTTACTTAGTTTTATTGACTAATATTTGCTGTTATTAATAAACTGTTATATAATAAAACACTATAGCGTGCGCTCTATGCATCGATAGACGTTAGCGGGTGGGTTTGCGGCGTTTGGGTCTGCGGGGGCAGGCGGTTGAAACAAGTCATAACTTGTCGCGCGCCCCCGCCCGAGGCCGGGAGTTATTAATGCACGGGTTGCCTACCTATAACCTAGTTAGTCGAATCTGGGACACGACAGGTGAACCGCGCGTGCGTGCCATATTTTCCCGCGCATTTTGTCTTGTTCCTTCACTGTAACCTTTTATCTAAGTTTGACTGATTAAAGTGTTTGTGTTTAAAGATTCGTCTCATTCCCATCGAACCCTTGGCTAAAAGGCCCAATAGCCACACTGGCAGCCCAACGTGTTTTAGAGGGCTAAGGGTTTCTAGGATTTTTGTGTAGTTCCGCGTAACAAGTAAATACCTAAACTTTTGCGTTTTTGGCCGTGTAGGTATTTTTTTTTTATGAGTGCGTAGTCATTCAAAATGCCACGGAAACGCGCAAGTTCGGTATCAGGCGATCAGCAGGAGGATCCAGGAAGCGTTACTATGTCTACCGACCATTTTTCAACTTTATTGACGACGCTCCAGCAGGCAAATGCGGAGATGTGTGAACGGCTGATACGCGAAGTCCGGTCCTCGACACCTATAGATAGATCTATATCTATAACGACTTCAAACAACGCTAACTTCTCCAAGTGTTCTGCTCGTTTCAGCGGTGCGCCTAATGAATGTGTAGACGCCTTTGTAGATGCCGCTCAAGTTTATAAAGATTGCCTACAAATAACAGAAGAAAATGCCCTTAAAGGTTTGTCGATGTTATTTACCGACAAAGCGGCTGTGTGGTGGCAAGGAGTGAGAAAATCCACCACCACCTGGAATGACGCTGTATTGCGCTTGCGTTCTGCGTATGGCGCGCGTCGGCCGCCGTTTCTAGTATACAAAGAATTGTTTGCTATGACGCAACAGGATGAAAACACGGATATCTTTATATCTAAGGTACGTGCGCTTTTCGCGAGGTTACCCGAGGGAGATTTATGCGAGCGGGTTGAGTTAGACATGACTTATAGCTTGTTGGACAGAAGAATCAGGAAAAGGTTGGACAGGGAAGCCGTTGAGTCTTTTGATGACATGCTGCGCAAGACGCGGTCTATTGAGGATTCATTAAAGGAGGCCGACGTCAAGTCCGCCAAAGTATCCCAGGATTCGCAAAAGAAAAAGTCCGCGATAACTCCTTCTCAGGCCAGCCCGTCCGTCGTGCCCGCGGCGAACGAGTCGCGCGGTGAACCCATCGGCAAGGACTCAGCTGTTCCTTCGACCTCAAAAGTGCAAGTGCGTCCCTTCTGTGGTTATTGTAAAAGTCGTAAACACGGAATAAGTGATTGCGTAAAGTTGAGTAATAAAAATAAACAGGGTGATTCCGTAGTAAATAAAGAGTTAAAGTGCTATGGTTGTGGTGCGCCTAATGTTATAAAAGCGAATTGTAAAAACTGTAAAAGTGGTGAAGCGTTTTATTCCGTCGCGTCTACGGTTCGATGCCCGGTTGGGGCAAAGCGGCCAGCCGACCGTCGGGGTCGCGACGGCGGGCGTTCGCCGGCGAGTAGCTCGCTGCATTCCTTAGCGCCGCCGCCGATCGCCGAAATTGTACGGCGCGACTCCGCGCCGATCGTTCGCCCCGCGTCCGCCTGTGGCGGGTCGCGCGTTCGATTCCCGACAGTGGTAGAAGGTAACGCTCCTTCTCGGAATGTAAGTGACTCTTATACCTGTCTTTTATGTTGCGATCACAATGTAAATTCGTGTTTCTGTGTAAATAATGATTCTATGTGTGCAAATTCTAATGAAAATTATTTTAAAAATTCGCAATGTGTAGAGTCAAATGAGTCTGCGAATAATCGTGTCAATTATTGTGAATCTGTGTCTTATGTACCTAACCGTCGTCCTGTATTAAATATAAGTATATTCGGAAAGTGTGGCACCGCGTTGGTTGATTCTGCAGCGAAAAGCTGTATTGCGGGGCATACGCTGTACTCTCTCCTTCGAGATCGCGGACACCCGTTAAGGCCGTCGACACAAACTGTTAAGTTGGCGGACGGTGTCAGTAGGGAGATGAATGTACTTACGACGGAGTTAGGGGTGACACTGCATAACAGAACTAAAGTAGTTCCGTTTTTAATTTTTCCTGACTCTAACAATAACGAAAGTTTGTTAGGTATTAATTTCTTAACCTTGTTTAATCTCGTTTTTGACTTTGGCAACAAAAAGTGGCACTTCGCTGATAATAATAGGCAAAAATTCGACATGCAGTTCGAAAAAGTGTCACCTCGCGCTTCGTGTGCTTCGCTCGACGTCTTGCGGGACGATGAGGCGACATCGCTTTCCGCGGAGCAAAGAGAGATTCTTGCCCGTCTCCTCGTGGAGAACGCAGACATCTTCGAACCAGGGGGAGACCCGACTCCTTTCGCTGAGCATGTTATCGATACCGGCGACCATTCCCCTATTGCAGTACCGCCTTACAGGTTAACACCGGCCAAGAAGGACGTAATGCGGACTGAGCTCGATAAGATGCTGGCTGATGGTATCATTGAAGAATGTGAGTCAGCATGGATGTCTCCAGCGTTGTTGGTGCCTAAAGCTAACGGCAAGGTAAGGTTTTGTGTGGACTACAGAAAACTCAATGCGGTAACAAAGACCGATGTCTATCCCATGCCTTTGATAGACGAGTTAGTACAGTCAACAAAAAAAAATTGTTTTATGAGTAGCTTGGATATGCGCAGTGGGTTTTGGCAGGTCAGCGTACGCGATCAGGATAGGGATAAAACTGCTTTCTCGACGCCGTTCGGTACCTATCGTTTTAATAGGATGCCCTTCGGATTGAAGAACGCGCCGTCGACGTTTCAGCGGTTGATCGATAGGCTGCGTACGGGTGTTTCGTTGAAGAATGTGACCTTGCTGGCTTACCAAGATGATTTACTTATCATATCGGAAGGAAATTTCGAAAATCATATTGCTGATTTGCGCGCGGTTTTTGAAAGGTTGCGTTTGTTTAAATTGCGCGCCAACAGGGATAAGTGTATCTTCGCACGCGATGAAATTAGATACCTTGGACACGTTATCACACAGGATGGTATATCAGCTGACAATGACAAGGTTCGTGCGATCTTAGATATGAAGGCACCGACGTCTTTGCGTCATCTTCGCAGTTTTATACAAACGTGCTCCTGGTTTAGGAAATTCATTCCGAATTTTTCAGGTATTGCAGAACCTTTGACGCGTTTAACGAGGAAGAATCAGCCATGGAATTGGGGTCCAGACCAAGCTCGTGCGTTTGAGGAGCTAAAGAAGCATCTTTCGTCTGCGCCCATTCTCGTTCAAGCAGATTATAGTAAACCATTCGTGCTGAGAACCGACGCTAGTGCTTACGCCTTAGGTGCAGTATTGCTGCAAGGTGAAGGTAAGGATGAACGGCCGATCGAGTATGCGAGCCGGTTACTTATACCAGCTGAACGAAACTACAGTACGACAGAGCGTGAGGCTCTTGCAGTCGTTTGGGCTGTAGAACGTTTTAGGGGATACATCGAAGGTCACGAGGTCATAATAGGTAGTGACCATCAACCGCTCAAGTGGTTGCTCACACTAAAATCGCCGTCCGGGAGGTTGGTTCGTTGGGCATTAAAGCTGCAGGCCTTTAATATTAAGTTCCAGTATACACCTGGGAAAGCCAACGTAGTCGCTGATGCACTCAGTCGCCCCACCTGTAATGAAGAAGACAAGGATAAGTGTGCTGTCTGTTCCGTTGTTGTAGACTTACCTGCTCGTAGTCCTGATGAGCTTCGACGCGCGCAGCTGGACGACCTGGAACTAAAGAAAATCATTAATGAGTTAGAAGACACTTTGGATCCTCAGAGTATTGGTGTTAAGCGTTGGTCTGAAAGGGGATATTTTATTCAGCAAGGTGTCCTTTATAGATACAACCCTGATATTGAGAGCGAGGAACCCCAGCTCGTTGTTCCCGCCTCTCTGCGTCTTGAAATTTTGAAAGAGTGTCATGACACGGCTTTGGCCGGTCATCATGGTGTTGATAGGACTTATCACAGAATTGCTCAGAACTTCTATTTTCCTGGTATGCGTAGAATCATTACTGACTATGTTAAATCCTGTGTCACCTGCCAAAGATATAAGGCTTCTAACGATAAGCCTAAGGGACTTCTTCAGACACCCGTGCTTAACCAACGGGGTGAAGTACTGGCTATAGATTTATTTGGTCCTTTGCCTAAAGGCGAGTCCGGTGAAAGGTGGATCCTTTTAGTAGAAGACACGGCAACTCGTTGGGTAGAACTTTATGCACTCAAAGACGCTACTGCAGGAGTCTGCGCACGGACCCTCATTGAGGAATATTTTATGCGCTACGGCCTTCCGCGCCGTATTATTTCAGATAATGGCGTGCAGTTTATCTCCTCCGTCATGCAGCAGTGCATGTTCATCTTAGGGATACGTCAAGAATTAGTTCCTCTGTTTCATCCGGCGGCTAATCCGGCCGAGCGTAAAAACAGAGATCTCAAGTTTCAGATTGCCCGACTCGTTGACTCGGATCACTCGTCTTGGCCAAATCATCTTCCAGCGATAAGGTTCGCGATGAATACTTCGGTTTGTCAGACTACTGGTGTTACTCCAGCTTATCTCACTTTTGCTAGAGAGCTGCGTTCTCCAGTCGATGTACACAATGACATCAGATCTGTCCTTAGTAAAGATAATTTTGTTCCTCAAATAACTCCATATTTAAAGAATTTTATAAATACCTTTATTGCGGTTAGGGAACGGGTGGAGACCCAACAGGATCGGCGAAAGGAGTCGGCTGATTGTTCCCGAAGCCCTGGCGTTGTTTTCGAGGTCGGTGACAAAGTTCTTTTAAAGTCACATGTTCTCAGTAACGCCGCGAAAAATTTAACTGCCAAGTTCGTTCCCAAAAGAGACGGCCCATACGTGGTTAAAGAAAGAGTAAGCCCTACAGCTTATATTATTGCAAATGTAGATTCCGCTAATGATGTTTTGGGTAAATTTCACGTATCGGAGCTCACGCGATTTTATGGCCGGGATTGTTCGCCTCCTCGTCCTGTACTTCCGAAGCGTCAAAGAGGGCGTCCTCGCAAGCATGCGTGCCCTGTTTGTTCCGTTGCTTATGATTGTGAGCGAGTTCGTGAGCGAGGTCGTTCTCACGACTCGAGGGGGAGGGTATAGCGTGCGCTCTATGCATCGATAGACGTTAGCGGGTGGGTTTGCGGCGTTTGGGTCTGCGGGGGCAGGCGGTTGAAACAAGTCATAACTTGTCGCGCGCCCCCGCCCGAGGCCGGGAGTTATTAATGCACGGGTTGCCTACCTATAACCTAGTTAGTCGAATCTGGGACACGACAGGTGAACCGCGCGTGCGTGCCATATTTTCCCGCGCATTTTGTCTTGTTCCTTCACTGTAACCTTTTATCTAAGTTTGACTGATTAAAGTGTTTGTGTTTAAAGATTCGTCTCATTCCCATCGAACCCTTGGCTAAAAGGCCCAATAGCCACAACACCTATTTATGTTACTGCAATGGACTATTATCTAATGAACGCGGTTATTCTAGGTAATTTCAATAAACCGCAAATAAACTGGTCTCATAAAGAATGAATGCGCGGTATAAACTGAGAGCGTCCAGCTATTCCCTGGTGACGCGTTGGTTAGCGATTTAATTATAATGGGCAGCTGTACAATATACATTACTAGCTGATGCCCGCGACTTCGTCCGCGTGGATTGAGATTATTCTGTTCCCGCGGGAGCTCTTTAATTTTCCTGGATAAAAAGTAGCCTATGTGCTATTCCAGACTAATCTATCTCTGTGCCAAATTTCATCCAGATCCGTTCAGCCGTTGGAGCGTGATTGAGTAACAAACATCCATACATCCATACATCCCTCCAAACTTTTGCATCAAATAAATATTATAAATGCGAAAGTTTGGATGGATGTATGGATGTGTGGATGTGTGGATGTATGGATGTATGGATGTCTGTTACTCAATCACGCTCCAACGGCTGAACGGATCTGGATGAAATTTGGCACAGAGATAGATTATAGTCTGGAATAGCACATAGGCTACTTTTTATCCCGGAAAATTAAAGAGTTCCTGCGGGAACCAAAAAACCTAAATCCATGCGGACGAAGTCGCGGGCATCAGCTAGTTTATAATATTTATTTGACTAGCTGATGCCCGCGATTTCGTACGCGTGGATTGAGGGTTTTTAGTTCCTGTGGGAAATCTTTAATTTTCTGGGATAAAAAGTAGCCTATGTGTTATTCCAGAATGTAATCTATCTCTGTGCCAAATTTCATGCAGATCCATTCAGCCCATTGATGTACAATTTTAGTACCTAGACGTTCTGGCGTGATTGAGTAACAAACAGCCCCCGAATCATGTAAGAATGGCCGATGAAATCGTTAAAGTTCTGCGGCAAAGTAAATAAACCATAACAGCATTAAATTAGAGCTCAATTTCGTGTACCCATTCTTATACGTTTAGGTATGTACGATACTCAAACGTATTTAGAATGGATACACGAAATTGAGCTCTAATTCAATGCAGTTTTGGTTTATATTACTTTGACGGTGAACCTTTACCATTTGATCGACAATTCTTACATAATCGGGGGGCAGGCATCCAAACTTTCGCATTCAAAATATTAAATAAATACATAGGTTACATCTCGGAAAATAAAGAAAGAGACCAAAAAACCTCAATCCTCGCAGACGAAGTCGCGGGCATCAGCTAGTGTAACCTAAGTACGTGTTTATTCAGGTCTTAAGTTTTCCTATCAAATTTTAACCAAAGCAGTTCAATGAGTAGCTTGAGGGAGTGACGAAGAATTTGGTTTAATTTATTGGTCAGGCGACCCCAGAATTAAACCCAGGACATTGTCATCCGCAGTCGAACAACCTAACCACTGGACAGACGAAACAGCGAGATCTAATCCATACAAATATTATAAATGCGAAAGTGTGTCTGTCTGTCTGTCTTCTACACTTTCGCAGCACATCTGTTCAACCGATTTTGATGTAATTTGGTACAGGGACAGGTTGTATCCCTGGGAAGGACATAGGCTTTTAATCCCGGAAAATTCAAGAGTTCCCGCGGGAATCAAAAAACCTCAATCCACGCGGACGAAGTCGCGGGCATCATCTAGTATTAGCTAAATAGGTGGGAACTTTCAGTAAGCCACAGGGAAGTCCCTTTGTGAATTGCGGCTATACAATAGCTCGAAACTGTCACAATTCTGCAATAATTGTGCAATATTGCAGCTTTTAGCGTTCAGCCAATAATTATGACCACTCGGTTCATAATTGCGCGAATGCTGGAAGAGGGCTTTTGAGGTCTTTGAATTGTTTTCTTCTTATAGTCGACATGACAAGATTCAAAATGACAGTTTTATGTCACGTATCATTACGACCCTAAAATCATATCATACTTTATATCATACTAATATTACAAATGCGAAAGTGTGTTTGTTTGTTGGTTTGTTGGTTTGTCCTTCAATCACGCCGCAACGGAGCGCGGAGCCACGGATCGACGTGATTTTTGGCATGGGTATAGTTGGGGACCTGGAGAGTGACATAATATGCTACTTCGTCCGCGTGGTTTAAGTTTTTTTGATTCCCGCGGGAACTCCTAAATTTTGCGGGATAAAAAGTAGCCTATGTCACTCTACAAGTCCACAAACAACATACAAAAATCAAGTCGATCCGTTGCTCCGTTGTGGCGTGATTGAAGGACAAACCAACAAACAAACTTTCACATTTATAATATTAGTATAATAATATAGTATGATGGTTCTACTAGGTACGTTAGAAGAGTCAAGGATTTAGGATGACTATGGTATTTTCAAAGATAAGTCTATGGGGCTGATTTGATTCTTCACCAAAGCTTTTAAGGCGTGCAAAGGTAATCGTTTTTATGCTAATTTAAGACCTGCTATTTAGTCTTACATTTTTCAATAAAAAATATCGAGCTCATTACTTTTCCAATATCAAACGTTTCCTCAATAGCGAGGATGAAAGCTTGATTATAATCGACGTCTATTCTATTAGGTATAATATACCTAGTATACTACCTATAGCAAACCATCGTCCGTGATTGCGGAGTATTTCTCGCGGGAACCATGGCCTTTAGTTTGACGAATTGCCTTGATGCATAATTTAATGGATAAGCAACTTACGTGTGGTATTATCTATACTTACTAATATTATAAAGAGGTAAAGTTTGTGAGTTTGTGAGGTTGTAGGGGGTCTTTCAAAAAGGGTACGCCTTCTCTACCTACACTAACATTTTTGATATTTTATTCTTTGTTAAAAAAAACTTACAAGCAAGAAGCAAAAAGGCTAAAATATGCCTTCTCCGAGTCTGCTTGCATTTCATCAATTACAGTAAATACTAGCCTAGGGCTGAGCAAAAAATAGTTTCGAACCATACTCGAAACAAAAACGAAGTAAGAACCAGTGGTTACGTCAATCTCTCAACCATTTGACCATGTTTATACACTTCAACATTACCTATAAAAGGGTAACTTGGCTCTTCAAATTGCATGGTAATCGCGAGTTATGACTATGAAAATATCCATTCTTTTGATTTTCGCATCACGAGTTAAGGTTGTTTTTTTTAACCCCAGCTGAGTTTGTTGTGGGCTCTTCTCAGACCTGGGCGCGTTTGGAACCCTCGTAGCTTTAGTTTTAAGATACCGTAACAGATTATCACCATCATATTTTTATGTAACTGGACGTCAATAAGTGTAGTGTGGCTACCTAAATTGAATAAATATTTATGACTTATGACTTATGACTAATGACTTATGACTTATGACTTATGACTTATAACTTATGACTTTATATCTCAAAGCAGATGCGTTATGATAATGTGCATTATGAGTTAACTACAAACAATTATTACAAAGAAAGTTTGATTGAAGAATTTGATAAATTACCTATATTTATTAATCAAAACTGCCTCGTTGGTCTAGTGGTTAGCACGTTCAACTGCGGCTGATTAGGTCCCGGGTTCAAGTCCCGGGTCGGGCCATAATTAAGTATTGGGTTTTTCCGTCTAGAAATTCTCAGTACTAGCCCGGAGTTAGGAAGTTGGTGGTGTTTCATCCCCGTGCCTCGGAGATCACGTTAAGCCATCGGTCCCGGTTATTATCACTAACAGTCGTTAAAGCCCGCCAACCCGCATTGGAGCAGCGTGGTGGGTCTAAGCTCTAATTCCCACTCTCCTATGAGAGTGGAGGCCTGTGCTCAGCAGTGGGACGTTAATGGGCTGTAGTGGTGGTGGATTAATCAAAACATAGGAAAGAAATTTATAATAACATATTAAACACAATGAAATAAGTACATTAAAATCTAAATTAAAAACTAAACATAAAATGTCATCCAAATTTCAATTTAAAAAAAACTGTGAGTACCTCGTCGTAGATGTAGACCTTCAACTGCTGGACAAAGGTCTCCTGCATGGATCTCCACAGAACACGGTCTTGTGCTGCTTGCTTCTACTACTCTCTTATGTTTATCCGTCCACCTAGTGGGAACATTGGAAGTTACTTGTTACTCATGGCAATAATAAGTCCATAATATAAAAGTAAACGCAATAAAATAATTATTATAATTATGCACCAACCCCCGGCTCCATTAAACCGTGTCACCAGTTTGCGAACTCGGCGCGAACGGTCAAAACTCTCAACTTTTTTAATTAATAACCCAATCTCCCCCTTCCCCCGCTATAACTCACTAATCTGCCAGCGGAACAGCTGTTCTGGCATTATTCACGCCGCCCAGTAATTGAAAATAAACAGTGGACATGAGACATGTGATTTATTCACTACGTTTATGCTTTTAACTGCCTCGTTGGTCTATTGGTTAGCATGTTCAACTGCGGCCGACGACGTCCCGGGTTCGAGTCCCGGGCCGGGCCATAATTAAGTATTGCGTTTTTCTGTCTAGAAATTCTCAGTACTAGCCCGGAGTTAGGAAGTTGGTGGTGTTTCACCCCCGTGCCTCGGAGAGCACGTTAAGCCGTCGGTCCCGGTTATTATCACTAACATGTTAACAGTTGTTAAAGCCCGCCAACCCGCATTGGAGAAGCGTGGTGGGTCTAAGCTCTAATTTCCACTCTCCTATGAGAGCGGAGGCCTGTGCCCCGCAGTGGGGCGTTAATGGGCTGCAGTGGTTTATGCTTTTAGTTTTAATATACTTGCATGTTGATAATTATTCTATAACAAAATTTCATATCCTATTATAAACTTGCCTTGACACAAGTTTAAGAAATCCATTTAAAGTATGCTCCTGAAAAAAGCTTGTTATACTGTTGAAGATTACTTATTAAATGATAAAAGAGCATGAACAAGAGTTTGTCACTCGTGGAATCTACCTTTGGGCGTTGCGAGCGTTGACTACACCTGCGCAGTAGACGAAGCTGAGCTGCGCTGCGGTTTACCAGGTGACGTAGCAAAGCAAACCGTGAGAATTTTTTTATTACTTAATTAAGTAATTAGTAGTTGCTTTATTAAAATTAAAACTATGAAATAAGTAAATTAAAATCTAAATTAAAAATATCATCTAATGCAATGGAGCAATGTGCCCAGAATGCTGGGTGCATTGCCCCGCTGAAATTTAAACTTAGTTTAAACTTTATTAAAATAGTTCGAGTAACAAACATACAAAATGCCTAACAAAGGTAATTTAAAGATCTTGCTTACAAAAAGAACCTCTATTAGGGGTCGTACCTCGTATCACAAAGTTCGAAAACTATGTCAAATCCGTGTGGAAACTTAAATCCACACGGATGAAGTCGCGGGCATGATTAAATAATAAATAATTAGAATATTAACAATCATGATCGTTCTTTATATTATCCAATTAGGTACACGTATTATAGAAGCCATATAGCTTAATTTCTCTTTATATCTCTCTTTACTTTTCTATGTATACTCGTATCATTTACACGTGCAAATGAAATATTATTATAGACATAAAGCTAAGTGGTTTACTAACAAAAAATGTTCTTAAAAGGTAATTACCTATATACTTAAAAAATCTTCTAAATATATAAAAGATAAAGGTGAATGACGAACTGATCTATCAACGGACAGCTCAAACCACTCAAATAAGTCATGCAAATAATCATGTCGATTGGTTGCTCCATTATAACGTGATTGAAGGACAAACCAACAAAAACACCATTTTGCATTAAAATTGGTAGAAAATTAGTAAGGTTAGTAAAGGGGTTGTTTCAAATTTGTATGGAGCCTGGGCCAGGTATTTGTACGGTATTTCAAAATGTTCGGGGTCATAAAATAGTAACCTTTTTTTCTTTATTTCTTACTGAAAAGTTCAATTTACGAGGTACAATGCGAAATTATTTTGCAAAATAAAAGCGCAACAACATGCGTCCATTTTGACATTGACATTACACGTGTCATGATGACATTTGACATAAAATTACCTGGGAAATGTGAATTAACCTTAAAATATCCAACAGCAGTCAGATTGATGGATGGATGCGCTGCGAGAGTTGCTATTCTACAAATGTACCTAATTAAATATTTTATTTTTGTACCTCTTATTCACTGTAAAACTGCCAAAAAGCATATTTTATTTTGTTTTCTATGATTTTATACTATTTTTTGGAATACTGTACAAGTACCTGGCCCAAGATGAAACAACCCCTTTTGAAGGTTCCATATTTTTTATATAATTTAATGTTTAATTTAAATTAAATCAAGATTGCAGTTATTTTATTTTATTTTCGTTTTTCGTCAAAATCGGTAAAGTTCGGAAAATTAACAGACAGACAGAGCAACGTTTCTAAGATCTAAGAATTTTAGAATCTAGACTCTGAAGTCTAGGTCAATGCTCGAAAGTACTTGCCTACTAACATTGCGTAACTAACAACTTACAAGTTTGACTTGATCGCATAAGTAATAGTACCAAGGTAATCCCAATAAATAAGGATGACTTTGACAAGTGTGAGAGGGGGGAACTGTAAATCAAGTGAGATTAAATTTCTTTAGAGCAAGGAGTATCGGGTATGATATACTGTCAGAAGCATTACGACAACTGAATATAATGACAAAAACATTGAAGTACATATTAAAAATGCGAAAGTGTGTTTGTTTGTTGGTTTGTCCTTCAATCACACCACAACGTTGCAACGGATCGACCTGATTTTTGGCATGGGTATAGTTGAGGACCTGGAGAGTGACTGAATTATATAATAGTCTTTCATTACCAAGCGTCATAAGTCCTTTCCATTATTCATAATACATATAATGATAAGAGTTTGCTTGGGTAATGCGGTTGGTTCCTAGATCCTTCCGCATATTATACGACTCGATTAATAGTATTTTGACTGTTACATTTGTAACGTTTGTAATCAGATATTTGTGATACCAAAATGGGACCGACGCGACGGCTTAACATGCTCTTCAAGATACGGAGGAAGTGAAAAGGCCAAATATTAATCACCCATCCAGTAACCAACAAGGGTCAACGTAGTTTAGCACTCGCAATCCTTTAAAGTAGGTACCTATTTGTAAACTAGCTGATGCCCGCGACTTTATCCGCGTGGTTTAAGTTTTTTTTTATGCCCGCGGGAACTACTTAATTTTCCAGGATAAAAAGTAGCCAATGTCACTCTCCAGGTCCTCAATTGTTGCTTCGTTGCGGCGTGATTGAAGGACCCACAAACAAACGCACTTTCGCATTAATATTAGTAAGATAGTAAGAAGAAAGTATGATATCATAGCGGTCAGACTATAGACGTCGGTTAAGGGTTCTGTGATTACGACGGAACCCTAAAAGCTTGCATAACTTATATCAGCTACTTGAACCAGTCATTTTTTGTGGTGTCATCTTAAGACAACGACAAGACGGGACCACACAAGTTGTTTCAAACACTGCTCTGTAGAGGCCTTTCGGAAATACCGAAATGTGGGTGTAAATATAGAGTAGGTAGGCTTGGGAGACGTCAATCTAATGTTTGTTGCATTACCATAACGGGTTACTTCTTATGCAATCTTTGGTAATAACAATAATATACTAGTCACTACTGTTGGGCAACTACCTACGATAAAGAATAGATAGATAGATAATTAATTTAGGCATAGGGGCACGTCATCCGCCTTTTGACTGCCTTATTTATTTATTTATTTTTGTATTTCGGTATACCAACGGCGAGTACACAAAGCTTAAATAAAAAATAGTACCTACATAAGGTCTTTTCCCATATGGCACGCCACTTACAAGTATACACAGCTATTAAAAATAAGATATTACAAAAAAGAAACAACCGATCACAAGTACGAGTAACTACATGATAAAAATAACATAAATCAAAGGAACAATGTATCTATTACTACTACTATTGTAAATAAATTAATCTACTAATTTTATAAATACAACTTATCTCAAAACTAACTAACTAAAATTACGAGCTAAGACTGGCCGATTTGTCCTTCAGAGCAGAGACAGCCGACGCTATAACTTTTTTAAAGGTATTTGGACCCTGATAAAAAATATCGACGTCATCTTGTACACAGGCAAGCTCGTTGTAAACATGAACAAGACGGTTTATTGCAGCATTTCTACCCAAGTTTGTTTTGCTTAAATTAACACGAAATAGTCTTATATAGTTATTGGTCTAGTCACTAGTGGTTAGCATTTTCGACTGCGTATGGTCGAGGTCCTGGGGTCTCCTTTGCATTTCTATTGTATTTATCCACGTACTGTACTTGTTCATATATATTTTTCCCACTATAAAGGTTAGATCTCCAGACACACTCATTTGTTTGTTTCTAGTGAGATTCCTTTCATTATATTATGTTCGTGCTCTATAAAATATGCATCTAAAATGAGAAAAATGTGTCGCAGCGTTGCGAGCACACTCAAAACAGTCATATCACGTGAACACCTCTACACGAAAAACAACTTCATTACCCTGGAATAAAGTCCATAATAAGCAATTAAGGATACAAGCCACGTCGTTTTCTAGTGTAAACGACAAGGAATCATAATCCAGGTTTGTGCTCTGAGTTATACAAGTAGTCCGTTCATATTAGTTTTCGAAATAAACAAGAAACGATTTATTTTGCTGAATACATGCTTTTTCTTATAAAACTTACTAGCTGATACCTGCGACTTCGTCCGGGTGGATTGAAGTTTTGTGGTTGCTGCGGGATCTCTTTAATTTTCCGGGATAAAAAGGAGAGTTAATGTTATTTCTTCCAAATTTCAAATTGCCATATTTCACCCAGATCCGGTCAGCCGTTCTGACAAACAAACAAACAAACATCCATCCATACATCCATCCATCCAAATTTTCGCAATATTCAGTATAGAAGTACCTATAGATTGCATAGGCTTCAACCTAGAATCATCATTGCTTTTCCATAGGCAAGATTCTGGTTATAATTTATCGATAGGCCTTTTGAGAATCCTTCCATCCTTTATGTTAACAAAGAACGTTCGAATCGTATCTTTTTAATGATTAAAACGCGCTTTGTCTTACAGCGTGCTTACCTCAGTCAATTAGTATCTAGACATTCTTATCTGAGAGTATTTGAGTAATTATCTCGAATGTTAGTAATAATCATCGAACGGCGCGGCGGTTCAATTAATGGTATCCCAGCACAAAGGCACCGGATACACATAAAACTATAGAAATACATACCACATTACTTACTAATATTATTAATGCGAAAGTGTGTTTGTTTAAATAATTAAATCCATACTATCCATACTAATATTATATTTAAATGCCTGTGTGTGTGTCTGTCTGTCTGTCTGTATGTCTGCTACGCTTCTACGGCCCATCTGTTCAAGCGATTGTGATGAAATTTGGTAGGCGTAGGTTGTATCCCGGGAGAGGACATAGGCTAGGCTTTTTATTACTCGTGGGAATCAATAAATCTTAAACCACGCGGAAGAAGTCGCGGGCATCATCTAGTACTTAAATAAAAAAATAAAACCTTTATTTGGGATAACACAAAAATTTTGTTAGTTTGTCCTTCAATCACGCGACAAAAAAGCAACAGATCGACGTGATTTTTTGCATACACCTATAGTCAAGGACCTGGAGAGTGACATAGATTAAGTTTTATCCCGGAAAATTAAGGAGTTTCTGCGGGAATCAAGAAAACTTAAACCACGCGGACGAAGTCGCGGTCATCGAGTAATTTAAAGATTTTTTAAAAGTATTGCGACTGCTAAACTACTTTGACCCTTGTTGGTTACTAGATGGGAGATTTGTAGGTTCATATTTAGCCTTTTCTTAATTTTTTTTAAATCACCACTTAATTTAAAAAAACTTATTCCACTTGGACGAACTCGCGAGCATCAGCTAGTATATACATACGCGGACGTATCGCACCGCGTGGGACGACCCACTCCGCTCGAAGCCTTATCTCTCGTATAATCACTTTGAACAACCGAGTGGCCCGCGATTAGAATCTTAAATCCCCCGTAAATTTTCTATTCCGTAGGGCCATTATAATGGAATAACCTCCGCAAGTTTGAGGGCAAAAAATGTACACGAATAATTCGATCATAGCTCCCCCTGTTGATTGCGAAATTTCAATCAAGCTCGTAAATGGTATAACAGACTCGTATCGACACTCGAAACAACTTTTTGGGGGTCCAATGCCAGTATGCAGGTTTATTTTATATAGTAAATTGGACGCTAGATTGCGGTGTAATAGGGGATGTATTCGATCGGAGAGCGATTGTATACGACGCATGGCAAGCGGCCCGGTTTGGCGACGAATGGATCGCAAATGACACAGATTTATTTGTACGGCTCAAATGGCAATTGTATCCCGACTGAATTTATTCAATACACTGAGTTACACTAATCATGTTGGGATGAAAGAGCTTAACCCAGCAAGGCGTCCATTTGGTCTACTTATGTCGCTTCTATTCTTTAATGTCACTAACGATTACTCTATTAATTTAGGCTTCCGTACAAACTAGAAATCCTTATAATTTTGTCAAGTCTGTCTGTCCGTCTGCCTATAATATGTAATAGTTATTTTTAAAATTAACTTAACTGTTGCATAATAAAAACAAGAGATTTTTTTGGAAATTCTGTAGGAACTCCGGTTTTCTAGGGTAAAAAGTAGCCTAGAGTATCATTGTTTGTTCGTCTGTTTTTAGGTATATTTATTATTTTTAAGTTTTAACTGCCTCGTTGGTGTAGTCATCCTAGTGGTTAGCATGTTCAACTGTGGCTGACGAGGTCCCGGGTTCGAGTTCTAGGTCGGGTCGTAATTAAGAATTGGATTTTACTGACAAGACATTCTCAAGCTAACCCGGGCTACTTTGCCCGGAGTTAGGAAGTTGGCGGTGTTTCATACCCGTGCCTCAGAGAGCATGTAAAGACGTCGGTCCTGCGCCTGATCTCTCTTCGGTAGTGTCGGATTTTTCGTCCCATCGGGCTATGAATGTAAAGGAACGGAGGGTTGCGCACTGTTATATCTCTCGCAGATAGCTAATTTCTGTGCAGATTGGCTGCCGTGGCCTAAATTCGGTCGAGAGGATATTATTATTATTCCATACTGGAAGTTGTACTATCGAGATTCCCTAAAGTGAAAGTTTCAGATTTTTATGAGACGATTCCAGTGTGATATTCTCTATCAGGCATTATACTATTCAGTATTTCACTCATTGAATCTCAGTGAAATACTGAATAGTATACTTTTTTAAATGCACAGGTCTACTCGTCAGAATGCATTACGCCTTTTAAATATACATGATCTTTATTCGTCCTCTTTATGTATTTGTCCAAATGGATGACCCTCGACTCAAATAGCAATTATATCCCATCTAAATTTATTCACAACGCGATGTCGCTTACTCTAATTACACAGGGACGCAAGGGCTTATGCATGGCGTCCATTTTGGACTTCTGATATACTTGCTGGTTCGACCTGGATTCGTGCGGGTCAACTAGGTGTCTTAGTATAAATCCGTACTAATATTGTAAAATAAATGTGAATCTGTATAATTTATATTTTTTTTATCCACTACAAGTTAGCCCTAGACTGCGATCTCACCCGATGGTAAGTGATGATGCGGTCTAAGATGGTAGCGGGCTAACCTGTTAGGGTCATGGCAGTTATATTAAACCCATACCCCTATTCGGTTTCTACACGGCATCGTACCGGAACGCTAAATCGCTTAGCAGCACGTCTTTGCTGGTAGGGTGGTAACTAGCCACAGCCGAAGCCTCCCACCAGGCCTGACCAGGGAAAATTCAGAAATTATAAATTCTCAAATTAACCCTGCCGGGGATCGAATCCAGTACCTCCGCACGTTAAGACAACAGCGCTACACACTGCGCCTTGGAGGTCGTCAAAAGTAAATCTGTATGTATGTTTAATATAACTGCCGAAAGTACTCCTAACAAGTTAGCCCGCTACCATATTAGATTGCATCATCACTTACCATCAAGTGAGATCGCAGTCAAGGGCTAATTTGTAGAGGAATAAAAAAAATATTGTAATTATTTTCATTAATTTATTGTAAACTTCAACCAGTCTCGATTAGACAGTTTCAGACACAAATATTTACTGAATTTTACACTTGTAGGAGTTTTATTGTTCGGTCATCATATTAAACCGAGTTTCATAGAGTTTCAAAATCCTTTTTCATTATTTTTATTTGCTTGTTACATTGCAACTTTATCTTTTGAATAATAGTTACTGTTGAAGTACCTACTTTGATCTTTAATAACGTTCGTTCCAAAAATATGAACCCCTTTAATTAAATCGTTAGTTCTCGCGATCCCGCTGCGAATTTGAGGGTCTTCAGAACAAAACGCAACTTTAATTTGACTTGAAATAGTGCACCCCTCATTTCACTATTAAAATAATCTTCCCGAGGGGTCAAAGATACAAAAACACATTGCTATCTGCATTTTAGCATCGACCTTCGTTGCTTTACTTTTTACTGATATTTGGCAACTATTTTTCTAAATAATCATTTCAATATTGCACTTTATATCTGTAGACATAGTTGTGGTATTTGCAAAATCGTTATCAAAAGTATCTTTACAATCTTCACTGTTACACCCTCCATTTGAATTCCAACCTTATCAGAAAACTATGAAAGTTGAATTTTCATTGCCATAATGTAGTCTCATAAATCGTTTTCAGCTAATGCGAGCAGAGTCACGCGTAAGCACGTGCCGAAGCTCCCCGCTGGTACGCACTCCTTGTTACAAGGAGAGCTGTGCCCGTGGTGTAATTACACACAAATTAGACAAGATTTATTGAGGGGTGGAACACCTTGGCAACTATAGAAGGTACTAATAACGGTTGGCCAGTTCCGATATTGCGATTAGTCCAAAGAGATTTATGCAATATGTAATATATTCTTTTTACATACTACTTGATGCCCGCGACTTCGTCTGCGTGGAATAAGTGTTTTTAATTCCCACGGGAACTCCATAATTTTGCGGGATAAAAAGTAGCCTATGTCACTCTCCCAGGTCCTCAACTATACCCATGCATAAAATCACGTTTGTTCGTTGCTCAGTTGATTGAAGGACAAACCAATAAGTAAATCAACAAACTAACACACTTTCGCATTTATAATATTAGTACGATTAATAATCATTCCTGGATCACAGCCTAGAGTCTAGACTAAATGCGTTATTAATAAAATGTACGAGTATCTTTGATTTCTATAAACTTGTTTTGGTACTTTACGGCTATTAACACATTGATCGGACCTTATTCTGGAACTTACTAGAAAGAAGCAGACTTATTAAATAAATAAATGGTAAATTATTATTCATCTACTTAAAGTGATTTCTTGAAAATTTTAATCAATTATCATCCTCCAGCTTAGTCTACTAGTCTACTAGTACTACTAGTAGTTCTGGCATGTTATAATCTTTGTTACTTTATCCTATCTGTTACTAATATTACGTTTAAATATCACAGTTTAATTCGACAAGATATTTTCTTAGGCGACGCGACGCTAGAGGAATAAACCAGGACGATATTAAAATCTTTCAAGTGGCAATGAGCTGGTGTTTTCCACTTAAGCTCTTTATGAATAATCTTACTTTTTCAAGCTTCAATGCATATTATTCGCTAAGACTGAAGTTTAATTTAACTATCAAAGTAATAGATTCATTATATCATGTCTGTAACTTAGTTTTTTAGTCTATAATTACTTTCTTAGCGAATTCACGTGGTAAATGATGATGCAGTCTTAGATGGAAGCTGTTTTTTTATTCCTCTACAAGTTTAGCCCTTTACTGCGATTTCACCTGTTGGTAAATAACGACGCAGTCTTGTCTTGACATGGTAGCGGGCAAACCTGTTAGGGGTATCGCTGGTATATTAAAGCTATTTAAAAGTACCGGAACGCTACATTTTATACCACGAGCCACCTTAAAAATACCAGGAAACAAAACAGTACCTATACCCATGGGATTTATATAATGGGAAGACCGAAATCCACACGGACGAAGTCACTGTCATCAGCTAGTATAGTCCGACAAACTTATCTGACCCGGTGACAGCGTCGCTAATAATATCTGAGAATCAAATATCAAATAATATAAATATTATAAATGCGAAAGTTTGGATGGATGTATGGATGTATGGATGTATGGATGTGTGGTTGTATGGATGTATGGATGTTTGTTACTCAATCACGCTCCAACAGCTGAACGGATCTGGATGAAATTTGGCACAGGGATAGATTATAGTCTGGAATAGCATATAGGCTACTTTTTATCCCGTAAAATTAAAGAGTTCCCACGGGAACCAAAAAGTCCTAATCCACGCGGACGAAGTCGCGGGAATCATCTAGTAATATTATAAAAGAGAAGTTTGATTATTACTACAAATTATTTTCTCTTCACAAATTGAACCGAAAAACCTCAATCCACGCGGACGAAGTTGCGGGCATCAGCTAGTAATAAATAAAAAACAAAACCTAAACAGGCATAAAAATTAGTTCCAATTTTGGCCACCGGGTCTGATAAGTTTGTGGGACTATATTATCGTTAATGAAAATCAGTTCCTTTATTGACTTTTACATAAAAACATGATAATAATAACGTCGTCCTCTATTATTAAGCCGAGAGCACACTACGCTGGGCCCTACATGGCCCTATAAAAGGAGTCATAAGTCAACTGTTGTAATTAGCCTGTCACACGCTTAAAACCGTTGACGTATTAAATTTCTACATAATGGCGACGGCGATTTTAATGACCGTAGACGCTGATATGAGAAATCATAGACAGCTACTAATAACTTTTGCATCCTAAACGCTTTGCCGTTTTATTTGTAGATCTAATGATGCCTACGACTTCGTCTGTGGTGATTAAGTTTTTTTTCCCGCTGGAACTTAATTTTTCCGGATAAAAGTAGACTGTGTATTCCCGGACTTCAATCTCAATACCAAATTTCATTAAAATCGGTTATCAGGTGGACAGACGGACACACGTTTGCATTATCCGTAGGTACTAATATGGCTCAAACTTAAAATTTTGATCTAAGTCGGTAATCGGGTGACATTTTTAATTATAAAAAGTTACTGAAATTCTCGAGAAATAAGTAAGTAGGTAATTTGCGGCTCGCCTCGTCCCGCCTGGTATAAGAACGCTATCATTTAATTTGCGTACGTAATAAGTCTTGTAATAATATAATACACAATATTATGTACTAGATGATGCCCGCGACTTCGTCCGCGTGGATTAATGTTTTTGATTCCTAGCTAGAAAACTAGCCTATGTCCTTCCCCTGGATACAAACTATCCCTATACCAAATTTCATCAAAATCGGTTGAAGAGATAGTATGTTTTATTCCCGCGGGAACTCTTGAATTTTCCGGGATAAAAAGGAGCCTATGTCCTTCCCCGGGATATAACCTATCCCTGTACCAAATTTCATCAAAATCGGTTGAACAGATGGGCCGTGTAAGCGTAGCAGACAGACAGACGCACTTTCGCATTTATAATATTAGTATGGATGTATAATATTATAAGACGTATTTTTCTACAAGTACATATATGGTATATCGTTGGATTAGTAAATCAATGACCATTCGTAAAGAAACGTCGTCCAACCCTTCGACGTGCCTTCGCGAATTTGACGGCTTCATTTAACAAAAGGTGGACATTCAGCAAATAATAATGACGTTTTAGTACTTTTCGTACGGCCCTTTCATATTTTTATTGCGTGTTTATTGGCCATTGAAGGCGGTTTGGCGTTCCGCGTGCCCACTAAAAATGATTCATCCGCCGTGGTGGAGGATATTTGGCAGTCCTCTACTGCTTTTCGATTTAATGGCCTAAGTAAAGTTAACTTTCTCGAAGAAAATCGGAAAACAGTTATGCACGTCCGAACGAGCGGTTTCTATGGCTTTTTAAAAATGTTTGAGAAAATGTTAATAGAAACTAGAATATGATGTCCGCGAATTCATCCGCGTGGATGGTACTTTGATTCTCGCGGGAACACTTTTCTTTACCACGAGAATTTCTAGGGATAAAAAGAAAGAACGAAAGAATTTTTTTTTTATCCACTACAAGTTAGCCCTTGACTGCGATCTCACCTGATGGTAAGTGAGGATTCAGTGAGATGTTATCGGGCTAACCTGTTAGAGGTATGCCATGCGGAAGAAGAAAGAAAAAACATTTATTTGCCAGTTCTGCCACACATACCCTCACCTCAAGGGTATGCTACCCCGGCGCATCCATCACCATTCACCACCACCAACAGCAAAAAAAGATACCGAGAAAAAGATACAGCGAGATATCATGCAAAAATGACCCCGAGCTGCAACCCACCGCGGCACCGAATTTCGTCAAAATCAGTTAAAAGATGGGAAAGCATAGCAGACTGACTACAGGCAGAAAGAGACAACGGACAAACATTTTCTTGCATTTTTTATATTAGTATGGATACTTACCCTGAAGAATAACGTCTTAGTTCGAAGATCCGATAGACGTTGGGGACTAAAGTTATTACTAGATCCCTCGCTAGTGCAGACGACATCAAACTGGTTCTTAATCAATATACCATAGATTTAGGATTGGATAGGACCACGACCACGGATACGCTACTTTTTATCCCAGAAAATTAAAGCGTTCCCACGGGAATCAAACAACAGGGAGGAAAATCCTAATCCACGCGGACGCTAGTAATATTATAAAAGAGAAGTTTGATTATTACTACAAATTATTTTATCTTCATGAATTGAAACTCTTGAGACAGAAATGAAATGATCAAATCGTGATCAAGCGAAAAATTTGAACATACAAAAAAAATGGAAGAAGCTAAATAAAGGAAACTAATAACGAGTGTCTGATCCTTTCCTTCGCACAGAAATCTGCTTCTCCCGCCGCCGTCTGAAGAAAATGAAACATCTTAAAACAATACGGATTATGGCGATGCCGTTTCCTTCGCCTACCTGCTCACCCCCAAAGGAAATAAAAACTTATCAGCGAACTTTGTTCCCGGTTATCTCCGGGGCAAGTAAACACTTTTTATTTTACGAGCATCCCCTGTTTTACTGCTGGCTATGGTAGGCCGGCCTAGTACAAGTTTACATATTATGTGGATTTGGTTGATCTATATCGAGTGTGTTTTTAAAAGCTAGTATTGCTGCGTACCATTCTGGAGTCTGGACAAGGCAAAAAAGATTGGTTGAGCTAAAACATGTGGCGTAGTCAAGAGGACCCTGACATATGATCAATCCTACATCACCAATTTTCATCATTCAATCTGATTCGGATAGGCCCCCCGATTACGTAAGAATTGTTCATCAAACGTTAAAGATTTTTGTCAAAGTAAAATAAACCATAACTGCATTGAATTAGAGCTCAATTTCCTCTGCCCATTCTTATACGTTTAGGTATGAACGATACTCGAACGTATAAGAATGGATACACGAAATTGAGCTCTAATTTTATGCTGTTATGGTTTATAAACTTTGACGGCGAACTTTAACGTTTTGATCGGACATTCTTACATGATAAGCGGGCAGATCCGTTTGGCGAAAAATAGTATCTGCGTTCTCTCCTATGGAACTAAAATTAATTTCAATTTCATTTATCAGACAGAATTAATGATGATAATGTAAATTTAAAATGAACTAAATTATTGCTTTATATATATAAACTAGATGATGCCCGCGACTTCGTCAGCGTGGATTAAGATTTTTTGATTCCCGCGGGAACTCTTTAATTTTCCGGGATAAAAAGTAGCCTATGGCCTTCCCTGGGATACAAGTTACCCCTGTACCAAATTTCATCAAAATCGGTTGAACAGATGGGCCATGAAAGCGTAGCAGACAGACAGACAGACAGACAGACAGACAGACAGACAGATAGACAAACACACTTTCGCATTTATAATATTAGTATGGATTAGTGTAAATTAAGCTGACAAATATACTTAAGAATATAACATTTTCATCAAATCTAAAACTTTAGTTGATTTTGCGATCATCGCATCCTCTGACTCATTACATTATAGTACTGAATAAAAACATCAGAGCAACCTTTACTTAAATTTTACTCTGACTTTATAGTGTTTTGATGTTCGATGTTCGTCATCAACGTTTTCGAGATGTGCGAAGTCGCACTAAGGGTGCAGTCTTCCTATACAGTCTAGGTACGGTTTTAAAACTATCTAAAAGTGCTTGTATTAAGTTTTCGACTACTTGGTAGTCTGTGTAAGATTTTTATTAGATCCTTTAAACTTTCGGTTTATATTTTAAGTGAGTCTGCTGTGTCTCTAATTTATTCACTGAGTTTAATGGAGAAAGAGTGTCTTGTATAAAATTCAGTGGCCACGGTTGAAAGCTCGTTATTTTATGTGACTATCCTATTATAGTGGACTCGGTAAGCGCTTCCTCTTATGTTTTTAACTTAAATGGAGCAATATCCAGTTAGTAAGTCAGTTAAATACACGATTATACCTGTTATCCTTTTGAGTATGAATGTTCTTGCAAGTCAAGAAATACGAGTAGTTAATGAATTCATGTTTTTACTCATAGTTTAGTTGATTTTTAAATGAAGGTAGGACGGCATGTTATGGCAGTTTATTTTAAACCCATAGCCCATAACAAGTTTCTACGCTACACCATATCAGGAAGCAAAATCACTTGGCAACAACTATTTTTCGGTCATAGCTAACCACAGCTGAAACCTGACATCTGACAGCATCAATCGTTAATTTATTTTGCTTGTTCATAAAGGTTCATTGCATGATACTTTCACATTTCGGAAAACCCTATCCCGTTTTAAGCAAAAGCAATAAAAACCCCCTTCCTACGGGAGCGTCTTATCATTTTTATATTCTTTTCACCCTGTGATTTAAGGACAAAAACACGGCAAGTGCATCGTCCTTCCCTTCGACTCAGGAATAAATCCTTTGCTATCGGTAATAAACTGAGATTTATATCAAAATGGTTGATACTGTGCTATAAGGGTGGTATGGCCTGATTGTGGTTACCAATAACAAACTATTGCATGGAAAGCCTTATTCGGTAGCTGAATAGTTCAAGTAAAAGCCTCGGAACTATAAATATTATACAGTGATACAAACACAAATAAACCTAAATAATACTTCCGACAAAAAATACCGACTGTTTTACTCATCCCATCCCAATTTCCAGTTATAATGATGAAGTCTCCAGAGAAATTAGGGAACCCCAAAAAGGTAGGGCAGGTTATCGCGATCGATCTTCCCATTCATCAAATGGCGTAAAGAGCGCTAAATCAATTCATTAGTTGACCAATGGCTTTGTATTGGACAATTGGGGAGTGGAGTGGAGACTCCATTTAAGTCAAGATCGAATTGGTGATAGAACAACCACCCCTAGGGCATGACTGCGATAATGAAGATAGTAAACATGCAGCTTAATGTAAATTGAAGTTACAAAGTTTTTGTTTTATATCACCCGATTTTAGTACTTACCTGAAGAAATATTTGATTTCAGCACCTAATTATACTTATTTAACAAAATAAGTTTACCAATATAAAAAATTCCATTAAATTCTGTAAATTCTGTCTTCTCTAAACTCTATTTAGAATCTTACTGAGTGGCATTATTAATTTTATACCATCATAATCATAATCATCATAATCATAATCCTAATATTTATTTGCTGATTGTAGGTAGGTACATAGAAAGTTCTTACAATAAACTACTGCACCACAAACATTTAGCTACTGCGTCTATATCTTTTGAAGAGTTTTATATGATGATGTTTGTTTTTTTTTTAATGTCTACGTACTTAACTATAAAATGTTTTTATTTTAAGAAGTTCTGACTGAATCTTTAAAAAACCAAATCCATGCGTCGATGTCTTAGGAAAACCCTAATTTTGGTAAATAAATTATAGTAATCCGTACAAACGGATAATCTAAAAAGTACAAAATTAAACACAAGTTAATAATCAAATATCAAATAAATATTATAAATGCGAAAGTTTGGATGGATGTATGGATGTATGGATGTGTGGATGTATGGATGTATGGATGTATGGGTGTATGGATGTTTGTTACTCAATCACGCTCCAACGGCTGAACGGATCTGGATGAAATTTGGCACAGAGATAGATTATAGTCTGTATTAGCACATAGGCTACTTTTTTCCCGGAAAATTAAAGAGTTCCTGAGGGAACCGAAAAACCTCAATCCACGCGGACGAAGTCGCGGGCATCAGCTAGTTAAAGATATTGATAAAGCCTTGTCACTATGTTAAGAACTTGAAATCCGAGTTAAGTTAATTTGCCAAATTATGCATTAGCGTATAAGGCTCATGTCACGTTAACTGAATCTGAATCACTGAATCTGAAGTTGAATCTGAATCCATACTAATATCAAAAATACAAAACTGTGCCTGTCTGTTTGCTACGCTGCTTTGCTGAAGGCTACCTTTTATATCTGAAATTCAATAAGTTTCCAAGAGATTTTTCAAACCCTACATATTTACGCGGTCATCAAAAGTCACGGGCATCTTCTTGTTCATAATAATTCTTGTACGGACCAAGTACGTCAAAGGATGTTCCTCGTCCTTATCGCCACTCGTTATTCACCCCCAATAAAACCCTGCTCTCTAATCTCGAGGGTTGTTGGACCTATAAAGGTACCTATTTCAAATTTAATAACTGTAATTTTAACATTTAAGTAAGAGTTATGAATGGGAAAGAGTTACTCTCTTTTTTAAAGGAATTCAGAGGGTAAAAGTTAATGGTTTGGAAGTTATAAATTTTCCTTAGTCAAAATACAAAATAACTCAAATATTCCATAAGAACCTCTTTACCACTGGTTTGAAACATGTCTTTCAAAGCGACGTAACATTTTCTGTCTACACTTAGGTTCCTGGTTCTAAATCATCAGTATCATCACTAATCATACTGAATAATACTTACTAGGACTTCAGTAAAATATTTGAAAAAAAATAAAAGGTAAGTAACACAAACAAAACTAAACTAAAATCAACGAATTAAAACACAATATTAAAACCAACAAATCATAGTTTATCAATGTTTGTCAGAGAGGATAATTTTATAGAAGCAACGTATCATAATCGTCCCTCTATAAAAGCCTCTACTTAACACCTTGTAGAAGAACAAAGTGCTAAAAGGTAAAGAAATATAAAGGTATTACAAACGGTTATTTATTACCATAATAGGGAGCTCTCTCAGCCAACTCTGCCGATATTTCATACGAGAAACTTCATACACGCATGAATGCGTCTCCCAATAAATTCGCCACGTAAACCTGACAATCCGAAACTAAGTCGCAACTTAATGAATAAATCAATAATTTTGGAGCGCCACGCAGTCGGCGAATGTAAAATTTGCACCCCCCATGTTGGAAACAGTGTTTCTGCTGACTCAACGGCATAAGTAAAGAGACATACGACCATAAAGACTGCGAAATATCACTGCGTATAAATTTTGTTTTTGGGTTCGGTTTTGGAGACGATAAATTTTATGAGATGAAAAAGCAATTGGCGGGCAAGTCATTTTCAAGTCAAGGTTATTCTTTCTTTTCCATACTCAATGTCTCAAACTATTTTGTAGTAATTAACTGTGTCTACTCTTAAGTATTATGTCCCACAAGATCTATTGTGGTGGTGACAACACGGTTATTTACTTCTTTTTTTTTTATCCACTACAAGTTAGCCCTTGACTGCAATCATATTAGTATTATTTACTTATTTTATTTTATTTTTATTAATATTATTTACTTTTAAAGCATAATTAGCTAATGTTATCAATAATTGTAATCATTTATAAGCAGAATCATTTTTTACATAAGGTGTTACAAGGTGTCAAAGTAATGAAATCTTTATGGGTTCGATGTTTCTTTTTTGGTATCGGACCTTCGTGACTGAGGATCGTGATTACCGCCCTGGCAAGTCAATAATAACTTATGTAATTCCATCAGATCCCGTCTTTAACTATATTCAGTAATCTTAAAAGTTGACCGCACCTGTTCACCTAATATGAGACACCATCATACTATGAGAAACCTCCCCCAGGACGTGCCTTCTTCGTTCTGAACAAGAAGTGATATGTAGAAATTAGGTTGAACCAAGAGTCTGGTTTTTTTTCTGTCCAAAAATTATCTATTATTTTAATCTATGTTGGTCAATTTATCAAGCCGTGTGTCCTATTCCATTAAGTATGGGATAGCGATAATAATGTTCCCCTGCATACAGAAATGATAGTTGAACAGACCCCTTTAGAATAACTAAATGGACGTGAATTTGTATCTTGAAAATCATTAGTCTATAATTTACGATATTTTATTATGAAAACAAAGTATAAACCAGTGTTTTAGTTTACGAGTAGATCCTAAACATTAAAGATAAAGAAGAAACTTACATAGGTACCTGAGAGTTCTCTATAACTTACTCTAAAACCCTGCCAATCTGCACTTGGTACATTTATTTTATACTAGCTGATGCCCGCGACTTCGTCCGCGTGGTTTAAGTTTTTTTGATTCCCGCGGAAGCTCCTTAATTTTCCGGGATAAAAAGTAGCATAAATGTCACTCTCCAGGTACTAAACTATACCCATGCCAAAAATCACGTCGATCCGTTGCTCCGTTGGGGCGTGATTGAAGGACAAACCAACAGACCAACAAACCAACAAACCAACAAACCAACAAACAAACACAATTTCGCATTTATAATATTATAGTATAGTATGATTTATTTATTTATTGAAGATCTGTGCTCATTAGATTTAGAAGCATATTTTGTGTTTGAACTATTTGTCCACACGCTGCTAAGCTGCAATGGGAATTTTGTAAAATTGGGCCTTATTCTAAATAACAAAGAGAAACTTTGTGCAAAATTTCAGCTTTCTAGGTCCAAGCTTGGACCTCCTAGTACTGGGCGTGATTGTGTCAGGATTTTTCTTTTTATTGCACGAGACAAGATAATGCCCGCGACTTGTTCCGCGTGGTTAAAGTTTTTTGAAAATGCTGTAGGAACTCTTTTTTGGGATAAAAAGTGGTTGACTTTTTTTTAAATGCTGTAGGAATACTTTGATTTTCTGGGTCAATAAATAGTCTTTCCTGGGATGTACCATAACTGTAGCAAGGGTCAAAATCGGTAAACAGATGGGCCATGAAACCGTAAAAGACAGACACACTTTCGCATATATAAAATTAGGTATGGCTTGAATAAAAACAGTTCCGCAAGAGCTATTTTCCAACAGTACACATAGCAAAAGCGCTGTTATCTCGGGTTCAAATGTTATCACTCCGGACACATGTTGATCGGGGATCGCGGGGAGTGAACAATGGCGGCCGGCTCCGCTATTGTCTTTCCGTTAAAATTCCTTTGTTGCAATTCCTGGTCTGTGAATTTAAGGATACGCTGAGCTTTAATACATTACAAGCTTAAATCATTGGTCTCTGTAATGGGTACTAAAATTCTACATCAATGCTATTTAATGGTCTTCTTAAATTTTTTCTAAATATTTAAAAGGAAATGTGACTGACTGACTGATCTATCAACAGCTCTAGCTCAGCCCCCCAATCATGTAAGGATGACCGATGAAATCGTTAAAAATCTGCGGCAAAGTAAATAAACCATAACATCATTAAATTAGAGCTCAATTTCGTGTACCCATTCTTATACGTTTAGGTATGTACGATACTCAAACGTATAAGAATGGATACGCGAAATTGAGCTCAAATTCAATGCAGTTATGGTTTATTTTACTTTGACGAAAATCTTTAACGTATGATCGGCTATTCTTACATGATTGGGGCCCTGAGCTCTAACCACTGGATCGGATTGGGCTGAAGGCAAACAGATTTTATGGTGTAGGCATCCGCTAAGAAAGGATTTTGAAAAAAAATCATACTCTAAGGGGGTAAGATAGGCTTTAAAATGTTTATGAAAATTGAAACAAAAAGTCAGCGAAGCTCGGGCAAAATCTAGTCTTTACTAATATTATAAATGCAAAAGTTTGGATGGATGAATGTATGGATGGATGGATGTATAGAATATAGATGGATGGATGTTTGTTACTCAATCACGCCCCAACGGCTGAACGGATCTGGATGAAATTTGGCACAGTAATAGATTATAGTCTGGAATAACACATAGGCTATTCTAGTTTTAAATATAGCGAGCAAAATGGTAGGCGGGTCACCTGATGTTAAGTGATTACCTACCGCCACCCATGAACATTTGCAGCCAATGCGTTGCCGGATTTTGAGAAAGCATATCCACCCTTTCAAGAGCTGCATATTATATCATTTATTTCGATACAGGTTAGCCATATACTGCAAGCTTATCTGGTGGTTAGTAAATCATCTAACATGAGTTATGTGTCTGTCGGTCCGTCCGTCCGTTCGTCTGTCGTCTGTCTTTGTCAACTGATTTTAACGTTGCTAAGTACAGGGACAGATTGCATCCCGTGGAAGGACAAATACTACTTTTTATCCAGGAAATTCTATGAGTTTCCACTGGATTTTCGAAATTGAAATCCACGCGGACATCCACATCCGCATCCACACAGTAATCTCAGTAGTAAATAATTTAAAAAAAAAAAAATTTTTTTTTTTTTAAATATAAGCCTTAAAACTAAGGCATTCAAGTTTAATTACGAATGTAGTATATTTGACCGAGCGAAGCGAAGGTCTCTGAGTCTACTTGAGTGAATTGGCACTTGTCCGTCCGTCCGTCCGTCCGTCCGTCCGTCCGTCTGTCCGTCTGTCAGAGCCTTATAACTCCTGAATTACTGAATGTAATTACTTCAAATTTAAATATAATATGTAAACCAATGGCCTCCCGCCGAATATGGCTTAAAAAGTTATAAAAATCTTTATTTCAGGGGGGCTCTCATAGAAGCGAATGCGGAGTAAAATATTTTTTATAGCGTTACATAGAGTTGCGGTATATCATTTTAAAGATAATGAGGAACAGAGTCCAAAAATATTTTTTTTTTAAATTTTTCCCCTAAAATTGACGAAATGGGAGGCTTTCAAAGTGGAGATTTTCTGACGTCCAAAGATGACCTCAGAACTCCCAATTTTCTGAAAGGCTGAGCCTGAAACTTGATTAATTATTTGAATTATATCCTGTACTTGAACAAGAAATAGTAAAATTAGATAAATATTATAAGGAAACGAAATTATTTAATTTTTAATGAGCTTCATTATTTTTAACAAACTTCACAATTATGTCAATAGATGGCGCTCTGTACAAGTTTATTCGTTTGTGCTTAAAAAGAAAAGGCTGAGCCTGAAACTTGATCACTTATTTGAATTATATCCTGTACTTGAACAACAAATACTAAAATTAGATAAATATTCTAAGGAAACGAAATTATTTAATTTTTAATGAGCTTCACTATTTTTAACAGAACTTCACAAAGATGGCGCTCTCAGCTCTGTAAGTATATGGATACCGCGAGGTCTCAGTTCGGGGCGAACCACTAGTTATATTTAAGACCAAATGTCTTCGTAACAACGCGAGCATGTCGGTATTAGCGAGCATGTCAGTGTTCGCGAGCATGTCGGTGACGGTAACGCGAAACCACAAGTTTACCCCCTACCAAAAAGTGCTCAACGCGACTAAAGAAATTTTCACTTCAACAATCATTATGATTGCGAACGCATAACCCAATTACACCCTAGACACTAAAAGGCAACCTAACAAAACAATAGAACCTCGTCTTATAGCGTCCTCATTACTTTAAGCGAAACTCTAAGCAGCACCGTAACATAAAGACAATGGTAAGGGGACAATCATATAAAATAGAGGATTCCTTACAATAATTACACTAGGACAGTAATTGTTCCGACCTTTATTATAAGGATTCTTACTTGGTAGGTATTTGTGCTTATTCGTAGGACATTCACCTATAAGTCTCTCTTATGTTATCGTTATGTTAACAATAAATTAACATTGAGTGGCGTAAAAACGTCTCAGTTATGTTACACATAAAACAATAAACTGACTGACTAATTACAAATATCAGATTATTATATCTCACATCTAGAAACTTGGGATTTTGCGCGCCTGTATTGCTTGCTGCTGCCCGCGACTTTGTCCGCGTGGAATCAGTTTTTTTATTCCGACGGGAACTCCTAAATTTTCCGGGCTAAAAAGTAGCCTACGTCCTTCCCCGGGATATTATAACCTTTATCTATAGTCTATAACAAAATTCATCAAAATCGCTTGAAAAGAGAGGCCGTGAAAACGTAGCAGACAGACTGACATACTTTCGCATTTATAATATTAGTATATAAATAGTATAAATAATTGATTTAATATTGGTACACGTAATCATTAATGAAACAAAAAACTCAAGTTTAATATTTCTTTTCTTTTCAATGATTCTGGCAGCTGGATGTTATAAAGTTTGCAAAACAACAGCAAGGATCAGACAAGGGAAGTCACGAACAGAACAGGTGTGTTGAGCGCTGTTGTCTTAGCGTGCGGAGGTCCCGGGTTCGATCCCCGGCAGGGTCAAGTTGGGAATTTATAATTTCTGAATTTTCCTTGGTCTGGCCTGGTGGGAGGTTTCGGCCGTGGCTAGTTACCACCCTACCGGTAAAGACGTGCCGCCAAGCGATTTAGCGTTTCGGTAGGTACGATGCCGTGTAGAAACCGCGTGGGGGTATGGGCTTAATATAACTGTCATGCCCCTAAAAGGTTATCCCGCTACCACCTTAGACTGCATCATCACTTACCATCTGGTTAGATCGCAGTCAAGGGATAACTTGTAGTGGATAAAATTAAAAAAAAGTGTGTAAACCCTAAAATCGTTTGCCCACAACATCGTCTGTGTAGAGTTAGGTTATTAGAAATCCCATCTATAGGACCCCTCGTTTTCTTGAGATCTTGTAGGAAAAAAAGCCCAATTGTCGATTTTTTGTGATTATATGGCTACTTTTTATCCCGGAAAAACAAGCAAGAGTTCTCACAGAATTAAAAAAGCTAATTTCACGCGGACGAAGTCGCGGGCATCGTCTAGTAACAATATAATACTTGTAAAGTAGAGTCTCCGTGGGCGCTTGGACACGAGTTAGGAGGTGGTAGCTTCAGTGACTCACTGCCCCGGGTCGCAGCATGAACCTGGCACTTCAAGATTACAAGCAACTTTACAACTTGGGTCAAAATATGTCTCACCTCACTGAAATTCTATTTGCACCTTCCACAAGCTTTCTAGCTCCAAATTGATATTGATTTTAAAAATAGTGCTCTTCAAATAAGAGGTTAGTCTATTGATAGTGAATATCTACGCACCACTAGTATAGTCGCAGCTAAAATGTTTGGGTTGATTTTAAAATAAATTATTTTTTAATTTTATAACAAACTCATGACGATGCAATGGTCAGCCCTCGCCTGACGGCATCGGGCATTATTCAACACTCAACTCGTATGTAAAAACCTACTTACCGCTCTTATATCACAAACTATTATTATCTTTGTCCCAATAAGATTGTTGTGGACTTACATAAATACGTATCAAAAATTGCGGAACCGGAAGGATTTGAACCTGCGTCTGTCTGGGAGTCGGTTACCCGTCAGTGCCGAAATTTGAGATATGCATCTTACACCAGTATTTTAACGCGAATTTTTATTCAGTAGCAATGTATTGCAGTATAGGCCCATATGATATTATGATATGATATGATACTTTATTTCCAAAAATGTTTTTAAAGGTAACAAGAGTAATAGTAAAAGTAAGGTACACATTAACCGAAATTACCAAGCAGAATCCAAAAACTAACTAAATAGTGAAAGTAAGGTAAAAACATTTACAAAGTATAATCTTAAATTAATTACATTTTTGATTTCGCGATTTGGCTCAAGTACCTATCCCTTATCTTATGTGCTTAACTGTGGACCTCACACTAGGAGACCTGTGTCGTGAGGTCCTGATATAGGAATTCCGTTGCGATATACTCGGTCGGGGATATATTTTATAAAACGGAGTGTTGCAAAGGTAACTTACCTAAAAAATCATATCAAAACAGATTAAAGCAATAATTACATAGAGGTTTTAAAAATTAAAATTAATGCACGATTAATGTTATACATAGTACTGGTAAACTACTGGTGGAAATAATATAAATAATAATATATAAGTTACTAAATACATAGATATTTATGTGCAATAAATATATAAGCATAATGTAAATTTAAATGAACGACTTAAGCAGAGATTCAGTGTCTTCATAGGAGAGTGTGATAAGCCAAGATATTAACTTTATCCGACAACGATATCCGATGGAACTCTTCGAACGAGAAATGACACATTTTGCGTTTTACTAATTTTATAATTATTTTATTACTTACAGGAGAGATCATAATTTATGAGATAGATTATATTTATTCTATTATTTTTTAGATTATTGTTGCCTGGAACAACAAATAGGTTACTTTTTATCCCGGAAAATTGAAGAGGTCACGCGGGAACCAAAAACCTTAACCCACGGCTAGTTACGTTGATATATTATTGTTCAAAAAATAGGTACCTACCTATTAAATAACGTTTTTTGAGTACCTACCTCTGCCGCTTGAATGAGGAACGGACCGCTAGGTGTAAACTAGTTTTAACTCAAACAAAAGCCATTATCCGATCGTCCTTACGCCCACGTCCCATCTGTCCTATCTCAAAACACTATGTAACATAAATCTCTAAAAATATTCTAAAACAACTTCATAGTCAATTTCATTTTTATTAAAAAACTAATCTGATATCACGCCACTGACAATCGAATTTCTACTTTAATTTTAGGTGTTAAAAGGGTTTAAATTTGTCTTTACCTTATTAATAATGAAGGTATTGTTCGATGTAATACTGTCATTAGTTAAACTAGACAGTTTCAAATGTGTTTATTATGCACATACGCACTGTAACATAATTATGTGATGAGATAATATTGGACCATATTTTATCATCATTTATACTATTCTCGGAAATGTATGTGTTGTTTTCTATATTTGTAACTATTCCGTTGTATTGTTTACAAAGCTTTGTTTAATGTGTTTGTACATACTGTGATATTATTGTATTGTATTGAATCTGGTTATCACGAAATTCTCAGTAGGATTGGGACTAAGAATCTACCTTGGAGAAAAAGAAAAGCCGTTGGTCCTGTGCCTTATCTTTCGCCTGTTGTGTCACATTTGTCCCATAAGAGTGAGGGGACAATAATGCAATAAAATAGGTAATCGATTTCTGTATATCCGAATTTTCAATCGATGCGTCATCAATGCACTTCTATCAATTTTTTTTTAATGTAAATCAAAATGGTACTTATTCAAATAAAAATTTTACCACATTACAATACAGTACATTTTAGTGTAAACAAGATATTATTCAGTTTTGATTTGCGTATCAAAATTTGCATAGAATGGGCAGACAATTTAATATTTCAATGCGTGTTTTTCCTTTGGAAGGACGATGTCTGCAATTAGATGTGGACCTTGAAAATAAATTGACCGCTACAACGAGTACGCGCATGGAATACTATTTAAGTCACAGTAACTCTATGCTATTTAATTATTTAGACTGTATTGGATACAGTATAGATGGCGTTAGTAGTTCATTGAGTCACGCTATAAAATCTGACCTTACTGTTTATTTAACTGTAAATACTCAAACTGGGGGGCTCTATAACCACAGATCTATAACAATCATTTTCTGTTAAAGAGCCCCCCAGCGCAGTGATGAGCACAGTGGTCTTATACTGAGAGGTCCCGGGTCGATTTCCGGCAGCATCATTTTGATTTTTTGGAATATAATCAAATAAATATTATAAATGCGAAAGTTTGGATGGATGGATGTATATGTTTGTTACTCAATCACGCTCCAACGGATGAACGGATCTGGATGAAATTTGGCACAGAGATAGATTATAGCCTGGAATAGCACATAGGCTACTTTTTATCCCGGAAAATTAAAGAGTTCCAGCGTGAACCGAAAAACCTCAATCCACGCGGACGAAGTCGCGGGCATCAGCTAGTAATATATAATAAGTATTTTCTCTGTCCTACATAATATGGCTAGCATGCGCACTACGAGTAAAATTATTTGTCTCTCTGTCTACCGAAGCTATTACTTGTCTCGTTACGTCAAAAGTAGAGATAAAAGTAATATTTCTTATCTGTGGTATTTTTCTCTACGAACCTTTGTCGAACATTTCGACTATTTTTTTCTTGTAATATAAAGCATTTTGTGCATAAACGAAAAATTAGCCGGCAACGACAACATCTCTCTCTCGTCGCGAGATAATCTCGTTGTGCGCATGCTAAGAATACTGGTCTAGCAAAGACGTACTACCACAGAATAGGTAGGTACTACCAAGCTTTTAAGCGTTCCGGTACGATACCGTAGAGAAACCGATTACGGGTATGTGTTGAATATACCTGACTGCCGTACCCCAATCTGCAGGTTAGCCCGCTACCATCTTAGACTGAGTCACCATTTACCATTAAGGTGAGATCGCAGTCAAGGGCTAACTTGTAGTGGATTAAAAAATATGTTAAAATTGTGTAAAGCATAAATCTATAATATTATTCCGTCATTTACATTTTCATTTCATTTTCATTTATTTCATTTCAGAATTCGGTCAGAATCAAACGTAGCAGATACACTTTCGCTTTTATAATATTAGTTTAAGGATGTGTAACGCTTATAATAACTTAGTGTCAATAATATGTACCAACTTGGTTCCCTTTAGTTTATTAACACAGCTTATTATAGTTTGCTCGGTCAGGTAACTGCGCTAGACCGTTCGTTTGTTTAGGACCTACCCTCATCTTAATAATAAAGCCCTTTAAGCCAGTGTATACCGTGCAATAAGTGTTTGTAACACTGACTTCTTGGTACAGAGGTTCGAATTGTTTTAGGCAAGTTCTGACTTACTCCCAAACATAACGCCTTAAAAACAACGAGTTTAACTAATAATTCACCGCCATCTTTGGGAGTCCGCCATATTGGATTTAGAATGACGTCACTAATCAAACCATGCTTGTAGCATGGTTTGATTAGTGACGTCTGGAAGATTTGACCAAAACAAACCCACATTAAATAAAAGCCTGTAAAAGAAAGATGAAGACAGAAGAATGCTCAAGTTATACTCATAGTGTATTTTGTATGTTGAACTGTCAAGATTTTTATAGAGTTGTTATAAGATAATAAGGAAGCCCTCTACGTACTAATTCTATGCCACCAAGTCTTGAAAGCTCAAAACCAGCACCGAATTAAGAACCTACTGTCTTTTGGAAGTCTGATTAAAACGTCTTGAAGTTTATTCCCAATCATATCATATAAAAAGTTACTACCAAAGTATTACTAAAAAACTCCAGCTTTTGGCTAAAGACGTTACATGGTTCTCCTCAGCCTTTCTAATCTTAAGATAAATAAAGCTTTATTTACCGTACGTGATGCCAATATTTTTTGGGGCCACTATCTACAAGTTTTTATCATAAAGTTGGTGAATTTGTTGAACTCGCAGGAGCATAAAAATTTATCAGCTACGACCATTGATATACATAATCAAAGTTTGCTTGAAAAACAAACATAAAATATTTTCGTTACATGATATTATATCGAAATATTTTTATCGTTTTATCATATACGTAATATTTATATGTCGTATGAATCTACAACCGCATAAAAGGTAAGTACAGAAGTTAAGGATTACTTTGCACCCTTTTCGTTAAGTATTATTACTATCTTGTGGGACGATGGACTCAAAGTCGTTTGCTTCCATACAACTTTGTCACCAAGAAATTCGACAATAATAATTGTATACTTACCTAATAAGTAATAGCATCGACTCAACAATAAATTAGTGTGATTTTATGTTTTTTATTTAAATTGTGTCACGGCAAACAGATATTATCTACTTTTCACGTTTCTTGCAGGTTCTTCTCGGTACGAATGGCATTCCGAACCAGTTATAGATTCACTCGACGATTCAAAAGCGCTTGTCAAAGTCTACTTGAATAAAAAAGATTTCAGTATGAATTACGTCCTGTCATTGGCATACTTTTACGAATATTTTTTTTAATTTGCGTCACTGCAAACATACATTATCTAGGTAGGTACATGTCTTTGGTCCTTTTTGCATCTACGGCGTCCACCGTAAAAAAGGCACGTTTCATAAAACGTAACGACGACGGCGCCCGACCCAGTTGGCTAAAAACCGATCCCAGGGCATCTCGCTCGCCAATTGAATAATAGTTATTCCACGCGCCCATGAGGATCATCCATAATAAGACGACGGTATATTTTATTAATACCGATATCCGCAGCTGAGTCTGGGCGGAATTTAATAAAGCTAGGTATTTACGATTGTTCGTTGTTAGTACTTTGTCTGGGGAACCTGAAACTAGCGTATTGTCATATTATTATTAAGTTTAATAGGTGTGCCGTGCTACCGAATGAATTTTGGCCACGGCGTCTGCTTATTTTCACAGATATACCTAATAGGATATACCTAATAGGACATTTCAATTAGTTTACGTTTTAGAAAAACTTTGAACTTGTTGAGAGACACCTCCAATATAATAATATGTCTTCGGGAGTTTATTATTAAAACGTATACTGTTACCGACAAATGAATTACTAATTTTACAAAGTCTAGAAGCGGGAAAGCCTTTGTTCAATGCCGATTCCTTGGATAAGCAAAATTAGTATTTTAAAATTAACCCTGTGTAACTTAGTACAAATAAGTATGTATATTAGGTATATTGTCTATACTTACTACGAGTACCTATATTACTTTAATGTAAGGAAACTAATATACCGAGGTATCAGTTCGTCGGGAAAGTAACAGAACACCGATTAATTTCAAACTAACTCGCCAACTGTGAGTTGACTGCGCTTCTTAACTAGGTACCTACTCCACTTTGATTATAAAAGCGATCCAACGAATATCTGCGTAGCTATTAATATCATCTACGTAATTTGCAAGTAGGTATAGGTTAACATTTTTGAATAAAATTGCATCAGTCTTATCATCACGTTAAACCGTATACCTACCTTGATAAGAATGGGAATGATGACTATAACAAAAATAAATTATTTGTAACTGATTAATTCACATCCTCGGTTAGTTTTAAGTTTGATAACCATTTTAAAATATAGATTAAAGAAAAAAAGTGCGTTGAAATTTGATGACGTCACAACTGCGAATTTCATACAACTTCCTTACTAGAAGCGATATAGTTGCTGATTTGATTGAGTTCTCATCATCCTATTGTTTTATATTATTGAAAAAGTAGGTATGTTATCTTAAAAGCAAGGAAAAGCTCTTCTAGGTAGGTGCTAAACTTTTGCACAATCGTTAAACAAATCTAGGAATCTGGTACGGAATGCCCTTTCTACGGAGAAAAACCAGCAAAAATCCGATTTTTCAAAAACTCTAATTTTAAGTAATATAGTTTTAATTTCCATAGCCTTCTTCTATCTTTAATCAAGCAGAATAACTTCAATCAAACTTTTATTAAGGTGTCTTGTTTAAACTACGCGACAAAAACTTCCGACAAAAGCTAGTCTAAAGTACTTTCTAAGTCCTACCTAACTCATCATTCTATTATACCTACGTAGGTGTCGAGTTACTTACAGATTCATCTTAAAGTATTCTTTGCGGTGTCATCTTATCTAGACAAGATAAGATTGAAGTAGAATTTCTACTTAACACGGATTAAACATCACGATCCGACAGGCTATTGATAAAGACAGTGATAGGTATTAGGTAGGTAGGTAAAAGGTATTAGAACATAAAATATTTTACTTCGCATTCGCTTCTATGAGAGCTTCTATAAAGATTTTTATAACTTTTTAGGTTTTATAACTTAGGTTTACATAGTGTATTTAAATTTGAAGTAATAACGTTCAGTAATTCAGAAGTTATAAGGCTCTGACAGACGGACGGACAGACGGACGGAGTGCCAATTCACTCAAGTAGACTCAGAGACCTTCGCTTCGCTCGGTCAATTAGGTAGTAGGTATGGTTTCTAACTTTTCCCTTCTCTTGATGCTCAAAGATTTTGGCCACTCTACCTACCTTCTCTTTTCCTCAATCTCCATAGTCCATATTATCATAAAATTATGCGGTCAGAATCGATCGTTAAATTACAAAAACAATGTTTCGATATCCAATAGGCATTCTTCAATTAACATAATATATAGAGCTACTGGATGTGGCAATAATAATTATCTTAGTGCCGCTTGCGCCAACTCCGAAAAAGCTTTTAACCTCGGCATAAAATTGTAATTTTTAAAGAATTAGTATAAAACATTTCAACTTTCAACTCGCATGACTCATTTCGACGACCTCCCTGGCGCAGTGTTGAGCGCTATTGTCTTAACGTGGGAAGTCCCGGGTTCGATCCCCGGCACGGTCAATTTGGGAATTTATAATATTATCTCAATTTTCTCTCTTCGGCCGTGGCTAGTTACCATCTTACCGGTCAAGACGTACCGCCAAGCGATTTAGCGTTCCGAATTCTGATAGGTATGTTGCCGTGTAGAAACCGACTAGGGGTATGGCTTTATAACTGCCATACCCCTAACAGGTTAGCCCGCTACTATCTTAGACTGCATCATCATTCATCACTTACCATAAGGTGAGATCGGGCTAACTTGTAGTGGAATAATAAAAAAGTGTGTGTGTAATTGACACACGGCAGTTCAAGTGAAACTTCAGAAAAGTAGCCTACGAGAGAATGAAATAAATATAACTTGTATTCTATCTAATGAGATAATGAATGAGAGAATGCTCTCACAGGCTAAATCCTTTAAATGTTTGTCTCTTTTTGGTGTCGCTTTTTCATTTTATTTTTTCGTTTCGTTGCATTTTTAAATCGTGACTTTATAGAGGTTTCACTTCAAAAACTTTCTTATGAGCCACATCCAGTGCAAGATTTTAGCTCTAAAATATTAATAACCGTGTCGTTCCCAAGTTTATTAGTATGCGGAGCAGAATTCGATTGATGCACGAACCGTCTACATACGTCGTTGCAACACAACTACGAGTATTATTAGCACCAACCATTTTAAATCCTAACCCTTTAATAATACGGGCTATTTTCGCGAACGAATACCACTTGCCAGGGTACGTTTGGCCTCTTACCGAGTCTTTGTTTATGCATTGTTTATATTATTGAAGATCCTATGCTTTCTCTTCGATTTTATCGGTTAGGCTAACTCGTATGTAAGTTTATTTCGAAGGGAACAATAGCTTGGTGGAATTGCATGTTATTGTTTGTAGTTTCACCATATTTTAGTATTATTATCATCTCACTTTGATACTGTAGCTAATAATTCTGTTAATTAAACTTACCAAAAAATATGACAAGTCTAAATAAACTGCTATCCCTTTTTTAATGTTACGGAAAAGTACTTATATCTAGGTCACTTTTTTACTATGAAAATATATAATATAATATTTACGAATGCTAATAATAATACTTACTGAGTCAATTAAGAACACAAAACAATAAATTGTTATTAAATCTGATAATAACGTAATAAAAATAAAGCTTTTGAAGAAACGTCATGAATAATAACATTATCTCAAACTTATTGTATCAAGTTTTAATACATGCAAATGGTATTCCGGAAACTTTTCAATAGAAACCGTTCGCAAATAAAACGCGTCGTAAATTTAACACAAATAAACACTCTTAGCTGGTGTTCGTTTTAATTAACGCACAAACTCTTCCACTAATCTCCAGTTAAGTTTATCTAAAAACAATAAATTCAAGTGTAACGGCGCACATTGTTTAACCCTCAAATGCCACACCTATTTCAGCTCGGCGCAACCCCTCACGGGTCCGCCAGACCCGCCTACCGCAAGCACGTTAAGATATAGGAAAACAAAGACAAACTTTATATATACACTGTCATTGTTTCAGTATTTTCGTTAATTGTTTTTCCGTGTATCTTTATCGGGGTCGACCTAATCTGGCTTGGCTTAATCGAATCTTCATAAGTACTGGGGTATTTTTAGTTGATAATAGAGTTGCGGGGGTTACACGCCAGTCTGCTCCTTGTCTGCGGAGATATATGGATGCAATAATAGTGTTAGCTATAAGCTTGGAAGTTTAATGTTAATTGTTTGCGACAGCGCTGTGCTAAATGGGATTAAGTAATTTTGGGATAGCATCCGAACGTGATAAAAATGACTTTTACTTCTGACTTATTCAAAGTTAGAAATGCTTTTGTTTGTTTAAATCAGAAGCTGTGTTTGAGTATAAAAACCTTATTTTATAAGAACAAATCGTTACCAATTTAAATACGTTAAATATTCTTATTTATATAAATTATGTTTTGACATTAATAACTGCTCATGTTATTTATGATTCGTAGCAAATATCAGAGTGTAATGCACTCGGCAAACATTGGACGCATTGATAGAATCGCTATTATTTCCTTACGACGTATAAAGTTTACGACATCGTCGGGGCAACGCACCAAAACATGACTCCTAGCCAATAGCACGCCGTTTTCGCTACTTGACAACCGAGCTCGACGCGCGACGTCCGTATCGCCTGATTTATTCGCTCGCCGCCCGTCTAATGCAATTATTGCAATTTATTATGAAATTAAATAAAGTCGACGCGACGCTCCTCGTCGGGACTTGAAATTTATACCCCTTTGTAGAAAACTACCACCTAGAATCTAGATAGTGCCATAAAGACCCCACAACCGCAGTCGCACGGTTGACTTTTGAATTTCGACCGCTGTAAGAAGGTTCGATTTCCTTAGTACCTTCCTTGGCAAGACTGCCGCGTCTCTTTAAGTGGGTAGTTTGCTTATTTTTCTCGCGGCTTATGTTGTCTGTGTTTGTAGAGAGAAATAAATTATTTGCGCGCCCAACACCTTGTCGGAGGGAGGGTTTCTCAGATAGCGTCATTTTTATAAAAATGTAATGCGGTTTCCTTGCTGTGATTGCGTATACTTGACTTTTTAGTGGGAAATACGTACCTACTTATTTATTTTGGTTTGTCTTTTTGTTTATATACTTACTTAATTTATTTATATAAAAAAAAATTACAAGTTAATTTTATGTTAATGTGCATGCCATGTTAGCGGGCTCTGTAATTTTTATGGGCGTCGACCCACTGTATGACAAATATATACCTATTACCTACCTACTTAAATGCGAAAGTTTGTATAGACGGATGGATGTTCGTTACTCAATTACGGCAGAACGGCTGAATGGATCTGGATGAAATTTGGCACAGAGATTGATTATAGTCTAGAATAACACATGTTCCCGCGGGAATCAGAAAACCTCAATCCACACAGATAAAGTCGCGGGCATCAGCTAGTATTATATACTTACCCTGTGCTCTTAATCATTAAGCTATTGACGCTTCAATAGATATTTCATAGTCCTGCGAACCACAGCGCGGCCGGATAATAAAGTTTTCGGTTGTCCACACACACTGCCCATTGTAGGACAACGGCACTCAATAATTAGGAGCAAATTAAATGATGGTATATTTCATGGCAAAATGGCCGCCAACGCAAGCTCTTTAAAGCCCGCTTTAAATCGTTGTGTTAACGGAAAATACCAAATATTAACTGCGTACAACTAGCAGCACCAATATTGGAGGCTGAAATATTATTAAAATAGAACAGCCTAATTTTCTAGTGGCTTTAGACAAATGACGGTTAAATGCGTGACATGTAGGCTAACTGAAAAGGTTATTCTAGCTGCGGTTTTAGAATAAACTAGTTCGTCTACCGCGGATTCACTTGATGAGTCGCGAGCTACAAAACTATTCAAAAAGGAATACCGTTTTCGAAAACTGGGCGAAAAGCTGTCAAAATTAAAGTTTCACTCCATTTGCGTAAATATATACTTTATTAGTGATATAAGCAAAGTATCGACTGCCGCGCCGAGCACCTGACCATATACCCAAGCAGGCGTTGGATTGGAATTTGGAACCCGCAAGGTCAAAGAAAACGCAGACGGCCAAAACAAACTTGACGGCGTACTATACTTGATGAGGCCTAAAAGATCGGCCTTACGTGGGGCGAGCTAAAACATAAGGCGTTCAACAGATCGGCTTGGAAAAGAGTAGTCTCTGTCCTCTGCCCCGAAGGTGGGATAGGACCTGGATAGGACTTAATGATGATAAGCAAAGTATGGACTATGGACTATGACACAATACATTATGGCCGATAATCATATAGCGAAATAATATACTGCCTACTGTAAGATTTTAACTGGATGGAATTCGGAAGCGGACTCATATGCAGCCTCTCTGCAGAACGCGAGCTCTAATATATTATGTAGATAATTATGACCTGCAACTTGCTAACTTTACCACTGATTTCTTGTTGCCAATTCCATTTCTCACAAACCACTGAGCGTCTAAAACTGTCAGAACTGCGCGATATTGCTGGCCTATTGACCAAAATAAACCCATGTGCAATACACCAAACACAAATTCTGGGGTATTACATGATAGCTTTACTGCTCCGCAATGCACTGTCGCATCTCATTATCACAGTCAAAACACTGTTCTGTAAATATAAGCGTGCGTGCTTTAATTCCGTTATTGACAGTAACTGTGCTTTTAACGATTTGAAACTCTATTTTGTGAAACTCTAGGGTTGGTTTTAGGTGATAGTGTTTCTGGTATCGCAGTTTGTTTGGCCTCCTCTTGCGTTGCCGATTGTGAAGCATTTGCCAATGTTTAAGCGATTTGGTTTGACATGCAAACAGGATTATGTCTGTTTGTTGATTGGTATTTGGTGACCCGGTCTAAGTTGCAATTGGACTTATTTAGCGTACGGCATAAAAAATCTCATTGGTAGATTTTCTCGACTATTCAAAAGCACTGGTCAAAGTCACTTCAATCCACACTCACACCTGCTTAGGTGCCTTCCGAGCCTTCTCTCAGAATGAAAATAAATAAATCCTTTATTTGCTAGATTATAGGTATACAAAAGAGGTGTTACAGGGAAAATAGAAATCAAGCCACTATCAGCCATGAAATGGCATGCAAACATTAAAACTTTTGTCCTAATGAAACCTATAAATTAAACACATTAAATTATGGTAATAACGTCAAAATCCGATCCGTTGCTTTGTTGCGGCGTGATAGAAAGAAACACCAATAAACCAACAAACAAACACACTTTCGCATTTATAATATTAGTATAAAATAGTGGCACGTATAAAAATTAAAGCTAAAATATACCCGAAGGTCAGATGTTACGCAAGAAATAAAGCAAAAAATAGCCTTTAACAAATTAAACCATCAGTCCATCGGGACCCATCAAATTTCACTTCACACTCTACCTGATTCTTGATTACTACCACAGTAATCACGAGTATGTAACAGTTGTAGTGGACCCTTCATTAGTTTTAGAGTTCTGTACCACTGAACATAAAATAAAAACAATCATTGATATCTCACCTAACTGAGTCTATCATAGATAATCGCTGTAGAAAAACGTCCATACTAAGTAATAGAAGCATGCGAAAGTGTTTCTGTCTGACTGACGATCCATCTATTCAACCGATTTTGACGATAGGACTAGGTTGTATACCAGTGAAGGAATCAGGCTTGCTATCCCGGAAAATCAAAGCAAAGAGTTCCCACGGGATTTTTCAGAGACCTAAATCCACGCGGAAGAAGTCGCGGGCATCTAGATCAATTTTCCACACACATTGTAAAAGGACTTTTCAATTAGTTTACGTTTTACAAAAACTTTGAACTTGTTGAAAGACAATATCTCCAATATGGTTTCTGGGAGTTTATTATAACAATACTGTTACCGACAAATTAACTGCTAATTTTACAAAGTCTAGAAGCGGGCTCTACAATTTTATTCTTATCTCTTGTATTTAAATTATGACAGTCACTTTTTTTCTTGAAATAAGAGAACCTGCCAAAAGACGTTATATCCAAGTCTCCTGTTAATTTTATGTTTGATAACCATTTTTAAAATTATTATCGATTAAAGTAAAAAAGTGCGTTTAACATTGAAGACACATTTCAGTATTTCATACAAAATGCTATATTAAACGCGCGTTTTGAGTTTTAAAAAATGTACCTACCCAATTCACGGAACCCTCAAAGCACCGGTAGCGCCGCTCGGACCTGCGTTGTTTTTTTAATGTTTTTAAACAATTTTTAAACGGATATACAAATAGACACGATAATTATTGTGGGCCACGCCTGTTAGCGTAATGGGACCAATTAATAATAATGGTGCATGATGGCGAACAGATACTTAGCGGAAAGCGGTTTTTAAAACTCTTTCATAGATTACAAGTTACAAGACTAATTTTTTTATTTTATTTTGTTTACAAAACTTACAGCTTGGTACAATATGTGGATAGATAAGCACAAGGAGAAAAACAAAGCTACTTACAAATTTTCACATTAAGAATTTAAGTACCTACATAAAAAGCTAAGAAAAAAAATAAACCGACTGTTAAAGCATTACGTAAATAAATTTTTCGTACCACTTGCTCAAAAAAGTGACATTCTATGCCACAAACAGCGAACTTAACAATAGTCATTTTTAATCTGTTAAAAACAGGGAAAGAAAATTGTACTGAATTTCATTCATCCTCTAGGGGGAGAATGTGATTTAAATTTGGAATACTTACCTACCGAAATGTATACTGAACTACATCTGTGTTTACACCATTGAGTTTGTATATAAAGCAACATCTTTTTGAAAAAGGAATACGCATTTATTAAATAAAATTGATTATTAAATAAAATGACGAAAACCGACGAGGTCGTATGAGCTTGATGCCTTTGCTTTTCCGACAAAAAAATATTAGTCTAGGAATTTGCCGCGTTTTTGTTTTCTTCAAATACATAAACGTTATTTGTAACTCTCTCTATCAATAATTGGACCAATGTTTCGAATGTTAACTTTTACTTTTAATTTGCTTTTGACTTTTTACTTTTTGACGACCTCCGTGGCGCAGTGTGTAGCGCTGTTGTCTTAACGTGCGGAGGTCCCGGGTTCGATCCCCGGCAGGGTCAATTTGGGAATTTATAATTTCTGAATTTTCCCTGGTCTGGCCTGGTGGGAGGCTTCGGCCGTGGCTAGTTACCACCCTACCGGCAAAAACGTGCCGCCAAGTGATTTAGCGTTCCGGTACGATGCCGTGTAGAAACCGAATAGGGGGATGGGTTTAATATAACTGCCATGCCCCTAACAGGTTAGCCCGCTACCATCTTAGACTGCATCATCACTTACCATCAGGTGAGAGTCAAGGGCTAACTCGTAGTGGATAAAAAAAATGGCCTTTTTTTTAATAAATGCTTATCTCATATTATTATTGTGTTAATTTTTTCGCAAATGGTACGAAAAGTAGAGTATTTTCCTCGGTGATAAAGCTGTCTTAGTCTTGGGTGAACTTAAATCCCTCGCTACACTCAGGACTCGTCTTAAATCCATCGCTTCGCTCGTGATTTAAGTTTTTAACACCCTCGCTACGCTCGGGAGTAAACCTCGAGTCCTTCGTTACGCTCGCGATTTAAATCGTCACCCGCGACAGAAGACACTGTTTTATTCCCTTGGTTAATAATCTACTATTTAATTAAGTACTTTCATCCATTGTATTCTTAGCCAATCAGCAATATTGTTGCAAAAAAGTTTTAAGTATACTACTACTACTACTAGTAGTAATTCTATGATTGTAAAACGCTTCCACTCGCACCGGAATCCGGATAACTGCAGCACATTAAACCCTGCCTGCCGCCTCACGTGACACCTCCGTCCGTCCTGACAGTTCCAACTAATTTGATTTGATTGTCACCCTATTCGACATTTATTTAAATTACCAGCCGTACATCACGGCTTTAAAGTAAATACAGTTAATTGTGCAGTCATTAATAATGTAGTTAAAATGTAATGTTAAATGAAGCAATAGTTTTTTGTGCTTGCACTACTTCGGCACCAGTAAACTACCTATTTATCAAAGGTGCCACGCAAATCTATTGAGTGTGGTGTTGAAACTTGAAACGTAATCATTAGATAAGATGATGAATCGTAAAGTTTCCCTTCCCGCAAGGATGTATTATACCTACCTACTTAGTAATCATTAATCTTAAAAAATAATTCCCTAATAATAAAAAAATTGGCAGTCATAGGGACTGCCGATAGAAGTGAAAACGAATATTTATAAAAAAAATTCAAAAAAAAATAAAAACCGACTTCAAAAATCACAAACACTAAAAAGTAAAAAATAATTTAATTTATTATGTATACAAGAGTTAATTTAGTTCTATAATAACATTTTTTGGAGTCGGTACCAATTAGCCGCATGAACCGTCTACCTACTCTTCATTATTGTTGACGTGACTCCACATTGGCACCGACTCCAAAGAATGTTATTATAGAACTAAATTAACTCTTGTATACATAATAAATTAAATTATTTTTTACTTTTTAGTGTTTGTGATTTTTGAAGTCGGTTTTTATTTTTTTTGAAAATTTTTTATTTCACAATTTTTAGTGGCCCCACTGTTTTAAAATACAGGATGTAACCAGAACGAGATATGCTATGCATGGTTAAAACATACTGTTTACAAGACTATCACACTGATCGCGAGCAATTTACTCTTATCCGTTGAGGAGTTCCATTATCTATCTTCGAAGATATTCATCAGATCTTCACCAAATTTATATGGGACCACTTCGAAAGTATACCCTTTCAAACAAAAAAAGAATTTTCAAAATCGGTCCAGGCGTCTTCGAGTAATCGGGGAACATACATAAAAAATAAAAAAAATAAAAAAAGATTCCGACGAATTGAGAACCTCCTCCTTTTTTTGAAGTCGGTTAAAAAGAGATGGCAAGCACTTCACCATTAAAAAAAACGAACAATATTAATTTTTCATCATATTTTTTTACAGGTTTTAAATTTTAACAACCAATTTTCAAAAACCGGCAAAGAAATCGGATTTTTATAACTTATTCAATTCATTCCGAACGAAAATTTCGGATAATTTTAAAGTAGCCCATTAACAATAATGAACCATAGCCCGAAGCCAATAAAGTTGCTTATCGCCTCTACTGCATAAATTATACCAGTCAACAATAAGTGTTGACAGTTGAAAATGAACTTTATTGTTATCATAAATGAAGTTGAAATTGGTAGGTCAATCTTACCGGACAGTCAACACTGTACGAATTGATGATTGATATTGGACTTTACTGAAACGGAATTAGGGTTGAATTTTCAATAGTAAGCCGGTCAGTATTATATTCTGAACAATATGGAGGGAATGTGAAGCGGCATTAAATATTCAGAAATAATTTGTCGGTTGCGCTAATGTGACGGTATTTACACAGGGTAATACGGGATTTCGATTGACATACGTTTGTATTAACTCTACTTATATTTTGGGGATTTCCCTGGGTTTAAAATTTAAATCGAACGGTTTAACGATACTGTGTGAATTTGATCAGATGATAAAAATAATGAAATTTAAATTAAAATTAGTAGTTGTATTATAGACGACCTCAACAAAATATTAGCGCTAACGTAACGTATGTGAGGCCGCCATTCAAGCACCTAAGGACCCCAATGCCTTATATCGGTTCTTCTATCTATGTGCCTTGGCAGTAATATTATTAGACCCATACCCCTAATCAGTTTTTATACAGCATCGTACCAGAACACTAAATCTCGGTTTGGCGAAACTAGCTATGGCTGAAACCTTGCACCAGACCAGACCAGAGAAAATTCAGAAATTATAAATTCCCAAATTGACCCTGCCACAATCGAACCCGGGACCTCCCACAATAAGACCACGGCGCTCACCACTGCGCCAGGAGGTCGTCAAGACCTAGTTTCACTGTTCCGCTCATAGCAGTTATAAATCCGTAGTCCCATCGCTGTAATTCAAGTGCAAAAAAATACACCTACCTATAAACAGAAATTTGCATCCACGTTCGTTGAAATTTATTATTCAATCCGAACTCCGAAATCAATTTCGCGAACGTACTGGGGCTGGCAATTTTTTCATATTAAGTAAAATTTATCAGCTGATGTATAGTTTTGCAAATATTCGTATGGGTATGATAAATGATAGAAATGATAGAGGAGCTTGGATTTGATCGCTCCAGCAATGCTAAGGACAGCGGTTACTTATGTACACACTAGCTGATGCCCGCGACTTCGTCCGCGTGGATTGAGGTTTTTTGGTTCCCGCGGGAACTCTTTAATTTTCCGGGATAAAAAGTAGCCTATGTGCTATTTCAGACTATAATCTATCTCTGTGCCAAATTTCATCCAGATCCGTTCATCCGTTGGAGCGTGATTGAGTAACAAACATACATACATCCATCCATCCAAACTTTCGCATTTATAATATTTATTTGATTGATATAATAATAATAATTGTAAATAAATTATTTAAAAAGAGCAACCACCGAGTTTCTTGCTGGTTCTTCTCGGTAGAAATGGCATTCCGAACCAGTGGTAGATTCACTTGACGATTCAAAAGTACTTGTAAAAGTTTATTTGAATAAAAAACATTTGAATTTTGAAATTTTTTGACGCCCATAGAGCTAAGAACAACTTGTCAAGTATCGGTCAATCTATGCTTAAGATTGATAAACCTACCTTCCGTCAAAGTTATCTGGCCCGGTGGGTAAAATTGGAACTTTTTTTATGCATGTTTAGTTTTTTTTTTCATATCTACTAGCGACGCTGTCACCGGGTCAGATATAAGTTTGTGGGACTAAAGGTGGGACTATACTTACCTGAGAAACTATTCCTAGCTGATTTTGGCTTATTAGTATGGGCCTTGGACGAATTTTTTTTTTTTTTTTTTTTTTATCCACTACAAGTTAGCCCTTGACTGCGATCTCACCTGATGGTAAGATGGATGGATGATGATGAATACATCATTCGTCCAAGATACCTACGGGCCTGAGTGTGATTACCTACCGGACTTTTTAAAATTCCCACAGGAGCGGAGTCGTATACTTAGTTACTAAATAAATGCCAATAGTATCACCACATATTACTCAAACGCTTACACAATAATTGAAATCACATCTGAAACGTATCTTTAGAATCACATAAACGGAAAGAAAAGCAACAAGAAAAAGAATCACCGTCGAATGGTAAAAGGTTATCTCGATGCTATCCGATCCATCGATGCGAGCTAAACAATTAGACGCTATTACTCCAAGCAACGGTACAGTTCCGTTTCGTTCGTTAGGTCAGCCGTCTCTTACACCGAACCGTAACATTACCTGCAATCGAATTCCATATTCTGTTTGAAGTTAAAATACAAAGTTAAAATACAATTACCCCTGCCATATATCATACTTAATATTATAAATGCAAAAGTGTGCTAAAAGTCATAACCATACACAGTTTAACCAACAAATAGTTGGTTTGTTGATTTGTCCTAGAATCACGCCGCAACAGAGCAACGGATCGACGTGATTTTTTGCATGGGTATAGTTGATCACCTGAAGAGTGACTTTACTACTTTTTATTCCGGAACATTAAGGAATTCCCGTGGTAATTAAAAATCTTAAACTTATTCCACGCGGACGAAGTCACCGGTAACGCCGAAAACACAGGTGCACTCTCTTAGCCCGATGAGACGGCAGATTTACCATGACCGGAGAGAAATCAGGTTCAGACAGTACGCGCACGGTACCTTGTATGACTTGCCAGCTACTAGACTTGATAAAGAATATTAAATCCAAATGACAGGTTGACGTTGACAGCTTCTAAACGCTTCATTTACAACTTCGATTATCAACGTTGATTCGGTGTAAATGGCAGCCTTGTAGAAGGTTACATAGTTCAATTGAGATAGTATCTGTGCATTTATTTAAAACTCCGTAAAAACATCGATCTCAATACGATCTTTAGTCTAAGAACTATGTTTTGCTGCCTCTAAGCGAATACAATTTAATTTATAATCTTTGGGAAAGACGGAAATCTACTGATAGTACTCGTTGGTCGAGAGCGTAGAAAATGTTTTCAATTTTTCTCAAGTACCATACGGTATCGTACTCCATGTTCTAATATTATAAATGTGAAAGAGTGTTTGTTTGTTGGTTATTTTCTCAATCGCGCTGCCACTGAGCAATGTAATTTGCATCCAGGGTATAGTTGAGGAACTGGAAAGTGACATCGGCTAAGTACTTTTTATTCCCTAGATTTTGGATACTGAAATATATGCGGACAAAGTCGTGGGCATTATCTATCTTATTAATTGACTAGTGTAGTGATGTTGAAATAACAATAAATAATACTTTTAATGAAGAATACTTCGAAAGAAAATTTATTTCGAAAAAAATGATTGTCATAATGATACGTTAGTTACATGAAGGGCGCGTTAAAACAATAATCGTTAATTAAAACAACGCGGCTTGTTTCCCGTTTAATTAAAATTAATATTGTACGAGAATGGGAAGAAAGCAAAAATATTTTATACAGATTAAGGTGTTTAATTGCCGGAGTAACGCTTAAGGGGAAGACGAGACGCGCATGGGAATTAAGAAACTTGCTGAGTATTATAACTTTAATTACTACCGAGACCAGGAGAAATATCTGATATTATAAGGCTTACACACAGTAAGATTCCTTTTAATTGTTGATTAATATTTAATCACGTTTATCATTTATAATTATTATTATAATAGTATCTACTTATACATTCACAGTTAAACTATCTATATAATACCTTTACTATCTTCAAGGAAGAGCCAAGCGGTAGCGTCTTTGATTTTTATGTTGATAGACCACGTAAGGCCACGTAATTTTGAATGGGTATCGGAATTTTTAATTAAACTAAATCGATTCGGTCGCATAATGTCCCATTCGCATAACGTTCCAACTCCTGCCAATACAAAAATGTCCCGTTTGCAAAAGGTCCCGCTTGCAAAAGGTCACGTTTGCAAATGGTCCCATCATCTCACGGGCTAAATTGTACAATTTAATGGAATAAAACTAAAATCTGCCGGACCTAAAGTTAAGCGTTCCAGTTGAAACTTAAGAAAATTCATACCAGGGGGCATACTTCAATGTTGTTGACGTTCGTATTTAAGAGTTAGGTAGGTATATAAACCTTATTTTAGAGGCGTCAAGGTACCTTGGCGTGAAACTGTCATTCTGAAGTATTACTTACTACTATTACCTATTCTGTGGTATTACTGCTTAAATCGATGGTAGTAGCCCCCCCTGACCCGCGAGTATGTAAGAAAATCGTAAAAAGTTTGTCAAACGTATAATTCGAACTATTCACAGATGCCAGCATATCAAAATGCATGTATAAACAACCTTGAACAGTTCGAGTGATAAGTTTTAATCATTCAAATTATTACTCTTTTCTAAGACTATTGGGCCTCTGATTCTTTGACGTTCTAAACCTGGCAATACCATTACCTCCGATTAACTAAAGAAACAAAAATAAGAATAAATTATGCGATACAATCTTCGCCTTAACAATCGATGCATCCCTGTGGGGTCGATCACGCCCACTCGTCCTCTAAAACACGGGCCTTAATTAACGCGCTCCTCAAGTATTATTATAAGACCTCTCACAAAGATTCCAATTTATTATTACTTCGGTATAATCGCCTTGGAACAAAAGAACCAAGAGTTTGCTAAGAGGTCAAGTTATAAGTATTTTTGCCTTTGGAAGTTTTGCCCTTGTCGACGATTGTACCTAATACTTTGGAGTTTGCACTTTTTAAAAAATTCTGGACAAATCTTTTTTATCCACTACAAGTTAGCCCTTGACTGCGATCTCACCTGATGGTAAGTGATGATGCAGTCTAAGATGGTAGCGAACTAACCTGTTAGGGGCATGGCAGTTGTAATAAACCATCCAAATCAAAATGAATGAGGAAAAATTACAAGAAAAACCGTTTTCATTAATTTCGTGTAAAATATAGCAGAATTCTACAGAACCAAAACACAATCTAAATATAAGTTTTCCTTCCAGAAGTCTCTACAAGAGTCACAGTTGTACAAGAGATGTCTGTCTGATGTGTACTGATATTAATCGCATACATTGTTTTATCAAAACAGGTTGCGTTATCTCGTTTTTTATTCGTCTAAAATCTAACAATTAATAATAAAATATCCATTTTAAAACATAAATAAACCATTACAAACTCGCTTAATTTAAACTTCATTTGCAGGATAAATAAAGGTTAGACTGGGTTAAAGTGAAGTCAAAACTAGTTTAATGTTTACAGTCTTGCCATTTTGGACTTGTTATTACATTTTTTACGCTAAATAACCTGGCTTTTCAGTGGTATTGAGTTAACCCAGTTGTTGTCTTTCGTGTTTTAGAATTATAATCCTTATTTTAGAAAAATTAAAGTACGTGACATTAAACTGAAATTTTTAGTAATATTACTTAAATGACGTAGATGAATGAAGATTACGTAAATGACAAACGAGCATTTGACTCGCTCCAGTAATGCTAAGGACAGCGGTTACTTATGTAAGTGCCTATAGTATACATTAATGGAATTGTAAATGATTTTTTTTCAAAAGAGCAACCGCCGAGTTTCTTGCTGGTTCTTCTCGGTAGGAATTTCATTCCGAACCAGCGGTAGATTCATTCAACGATTCGAAAGCACTTGTAAAAGTTTATTTGAATAAAAACCATTTGAATTTTGAATTTCTTAAGTATTGCTTTAAGCGTTGAAAGTATGGCCTTTTCCACCACACTTCTTCATCTTACACTTTAGGGTTTAACTTTATTGATGTATCGTCTTGACCTTCCATTCCCCCTTTATAAAATAATATTGACCAGTGACCAATCACTGTTTATCTTTACTTAATATCTAATGTATTTACTTAAGAGGGCACCTAGTCGTACATTAATAACACAGTAAATATTATGTGTAAAAATAATGACCTTCAGTTTGATTTAGGTAATAAATGTTATTATTATGATTTATTTACAACTAGCTGATGCCCGCGACTTCGTCCGCGTGGATCGAGGTTTTTCGGTTCCCGCGGGAACTCCTTAATTTTCCGGGATAAAAAGTAGCCTATGTGTTATTCCAGAATATAATCTATCTCTCTGCCAAATTTCATCCAGATCCGTTCAGCCGTTGGGGCGTGATTGAGTAACAAACATCCACACATCCATACATCCACACATCCATACATCCATACATCCATACATCCATACATCCATACATCCATACATCCATACATCCATACATCCATACATCCATACATCCATACATCCATACATCCATACATCCATCCAAACTTTCGCATTTATAATATTTATTTGATACCACATGTTCTCTTTCTCATAAATTACAGCGCCTTGCTATCATGTATCTCATACAAACTTCCCTAATAGAAGCGCGTTTTAAAGTTTCAATTTCAATTTCTTTATTAAGTATGTAATTGCAATTCCATAGATACACTTATTCCATCAAATAATAATAAATATTATAAATGCGAAAGTTTGGATGGATGGATGTATGTATGGATGTATGTTTGTTACTCAATCACGCTCCAACGGATGAACGGATCTGGATGAAATTTGGCACAGAGATAGATTATAGTCTGGAATAGCACATAGGCTACTTTTTATCCCGGAAAATTAAAGAGTTCCCGCGGGAACCGAAAAACCTCAATCCACGCGGACGAAGTCGCGGGCATCAGCTAGTACAATATAACATTTAGTCAATAATAGGTAAGGTAGGCTACCTATGGCTATGGAATATGGATACCCAGTTTGGAACTTTGGGTGTAGCAACAACAGTGCATTGTAGTAGAATAGAATAGAATATTTTTATTTCTAGGGAGACCGATTATATTTGTATTTGTCTTTATCAGTTTGATAAAGAGTTGCTGATTTGATTGAGTTGTCATCATCCCTTTTTTTTTTTTTTTTTTTTCTCTTGGGGGGAGGAAAAAATCCCTACGGACTTCTGCCTAATGGCAGGGTGTGTCCGGCTCGCACGGACTAAAATAACCTCCCCCCGTCTTCAAGGTCAGCACGGAACTGCTTGGCATTACTTCGTGCTGATCTCCTAGTTTTCGATCTTCTTCTTTTCTTCCTTTTCTCTGTCTTCCCTCCTCATCATTATATCCCTGAGCATTTGGCTGTACCGACTCCACATGTCTTCGCTGGACAGCATTCGCTTTATAAGGTTCAGGGCATTTACCTCGTCGCTCGTTCCCTGAGCTTCCGCTCTCAAGTCCATACAGCCAGGACACTCAAAGATTGCGTGTCTCGGGGTGTCTTCCTCTCCACAAAAGTAGCAGTTCTCGCTTAGCGCTTTTCCAATTGCGAAGAGGTAGGAGGTCATCATCCCTAGCGAAGATATTCCTGTAAAATCAGGCTTAGTACATGGGAGGATATGACTCCACTCGATGAACTAAAAGCCATTAAAATTATCGGCCAAGTCCCGGCCACTCGAGGACTGAGCTAAGAAATAACAAAGTCTCGTTCAAACTACTGACCAGTTTGACCCACTTGGTTTATCGCCGTTTTGTATCTTGTCTCGAGCACTTCGCTAGATGTAGAGATTAGGCTTCTTGGGTATGCCCGATAAAGCCTTGCTGAAGCATTTTTATAAGAACTTCTCTACATCTTTTTCTTTTACTTGGACCCAGTTTTGCACGTGTAGATATACAATGAATCTAGAAATGTCGAGGTCAAGGTCAAAAAAGTAAAGCATTTTAAAGGTTATGTAGCTATGTTTTTTGTATCAGGTATATTTAAATCTATACTTTTAATAAAACTGTAACAGGTCCAATTCTGTACATTGAAGATATTTTGAAAATTTTTTTTGGAGGGCACTCATTATTCGATACTGAAGCCAAATCTGTAATTTTTTTCATTTTTGTCTGTCTGTCTGTCTGTCTGTCTGTCTGTCTGTCTGTATCTTGGCCGCGCATCACGCCGAAACTACTGAATGAATTCAAACGAAACTTGGCACGATTTGAGCCTATTCCACGAGGTAGGACATAGGATACTTTTTATCCCGAAATTCTACCCCCGAAGGGGTGAAATAGGGGTTGAAAGTTTGTATGAAAGTCCTTAATTTCTCAAGTTATAGCCATGAAACTTGATATATGAGCTGCGGGTTGAAAATGGAGACATACGTGTTTCACAGTTTTTGAAAATTCGACCCCCAAAAGGGTGAAATAGGGGATGAAAGTTGGTATGAAAGTCCTTCGTTTCTCAAGATGTTTTACAAGTTATATTAACGAAACTTTTTATTTTGGCTTACGGAAAAAATAAAGAAGTACGTGTGTCACAGTTTTTCAAAATTCCACCCCTAAGGGGGTGAAATTGGGGGTGAAAGTTTGGATGAAAGTCCGTCATTTCTCAAGTCATATCGATTAAACTTGGTATACAAGCTACGGGTTAAAAATGAAGACATACGTGTTTCACAGTTTTTCAAAATTTCACCCTCAAAGGGGTGAAATAGGGGTTGAAAGTTTGTATGAAAGTCCTTCATTTCTCAAGTTATATCGATGAAACTTGGTATACAAGCTACCGGTTAAAAATGAAGAAATACGTGTTTCACAGTTTTCGTAAATTTTACCCCCGAAGGGGTGAAATAGGGGTTGAAAGTTTGTATGAAAGTCCTTCATTTCTCAAGTTATATCCATGAAACTTGGTATATGAGCAGCGGGTTAGAAATGAAAACACACGTGTTTCACAGTTTTTCAAAATTCCACCCCCAAAGGGGTGAAATAGAGGTTGAAAGTTTGTATAAAAGTCCGTCATTTCTCAAGTTATTTCGATGAAACTTGGTATATCCACGCGGACGAAGTCGCGGGCATCAGCTAGTCATTATTATAATCGTAAGATAGTTTATAACAATTTCATTACCTAATCTATCTTTCTTCATCCTTACTAATACATATTATAAATGCGAAAGTGTGTCTGTTTGTTTTCTACGCTTTTCCGGTCCATCTTCTCAACCGATTTTACTGAAATTTGGTACAGAGGTAGCTTAAATCCCGGAAAATGAAGGAGTTCCCGCGGGAATCAAAAAATCTTAATCCACGCGGACGAAGTCGCGGGCATCTTCTAGTACTTAATATTATTATAAATGCGAAAGTATGTTTGTTTGTCCTTCAATCACGCCGCAACAGTGCAACGGATCAATGTGATTTTTTGCATGGGAGTTCCCGTGGGAATTAAACTAACTTATTCCACGCAGTCGAAGTCGCGGGCATCAGCTAGTAGAAATAAAGTTCAGCAAGGTTATGTCTGAGAAAATAATTAGTAGGGTTAAGAAAAGCTCCTTTAGCTATTTTCATTATACAAAAGCTTAGACGTTAAAAGTCTTCGTAAACTAAATTCTAAAGTTTACAACATGCTTTTGTATATTTGTAATAAAACTCAAAACCACCGAGATTTACCTTAAACGTAGAGAGGACATTGAGAAAAATCGAATAGGTATATACCTACTATATACCTACTTACCAAAACTTAGACACGACTTTGATCGGAGGTTGAAAAATCTGGATTTTACACAAATAAAATATTTTTTTTTTTATTTTTTTTTATTTTTTTGAAAACACACAGTTATATAACATACAATAGGTAATACAGATATAATAGCACTTAAACCAAAACAGTTTCCAAAGAGTAATTTAGCACATATTTTTAAACAATTTTACAAATGAAATAGTTGGGTATAGGTATAACCGCTAAAAGAAACAAAAACTTATGAAGATACTTTAAACTAAAACAGAAAAAGAAAAGAAGAGATGTTTATTGTGTTTCGTTTTTACTTACTGAGTACCTAGTCCAATCAAAAAACTAATTCTCATTAATAGAACTGTAAGATTCTATGCAGAAATTATTAAACCCAAGAAAACCTTAAAATCAAATTACTGTTACATCTAGAACCGAATCTGGGTCTTCATACCGTGCTCTAGAGGAGTTCTGATACATCCAAAAGTATGTGTGGGCTTTGGTTAACTCAAAAATATACAAATATGTAACTCTGGTGGGAGGCTTCGGCTGTGGCTACTTACCACCCTAACGCCAAAGACGTACTGCTAAGCTATTTAGAGTGCCGGTACTTTGCCGTGTAGAAATCGATTAGTAGTATGGGTTTAATTTAATTGTCATACCTCTTAAAGGTTAGCCCGCTACCATCTTAGTCTGCATCATACAGTTAACGCTGTCAAGGGAGAACTTATAGTGGATTAAAAAACAATAATGTAAACTATACCATAAATTACAATACAAAGAATAGACAAGGATTACTAACGGTTTCGAAAGCATAACATTATTATCCATACATCGTCCATACAAATTTTTATTTTATACATTTGATGAACAAAACAAAAATAAATACTTTCTTATTTGTAATAAGTTAAGGTTGGAAATACATCAGCCAAGAAAAGTATTGTTGTGGGCGATATGGAAAAGAATTCTTATTCTATTAATGATATACCGATACCAACCGTGATGAAGCATTACAAAATGGTGAAAAATAATATCCTTTAATATCGTTAACTTGTATATCATATCATACTAATATTAGGTATAAATGCGAAAGTGTGTTAGTTTGTTGGTTTGCCCTTCAATCACGCCGCAACGGAGCAACGGATCGACGTGATTTTCGGCATGGGTACCTATAGTTGAGGACCTGGAGAGTGACATAAGCTACTTTTTTTTAATGATGATTTATGAATAACAAAGTTCGTACCTTCATATACTTTTAGCTATTTGAAGATCTGAGCTGATCAATATAATATGTCTGGATAGTATGATTATTATAATCAATAATTGGTTATTGGGTCAAGTTAATGGGGACTATCGTTTCTTTGCTCACCAGTTGGCGCCACTGTTGACTAAGGCCCAGAGGTATAGCTGTCAAAGGCGACTATAAAAGATCGGTGCCGAAACAAAGTTTTAAATCTTGATTCTCATTAAGTTTATTAATTTATAACAGCTATCATCATATCGAGTAGCAATGCCGCAATGTTGTGCAATTCCGTTTTGTTCGGAAAAAAGGAGGACACATGTTTCCAAAAGATAAAACTGTTCTAAAACAGTGGCTAGTTGCGATTCGCAGGAATTCGCAGGATTCTGAGGAATTATATAGTTAGGCACTAAATAAATAAAATAAAAAAGAAATTAATAACTTATTAAACTTTTATTTATCCTTCCTTTTCCCTTTAAAACACACTGCTATACAAATAAATACTTATTAAACATTGTAAATCCATACAATGGATATGATACTGAAAAATGGTTGATTTGTTAGTTGAAACTACTAAACAATGGTAACTAGATATTAGATTAAGTTATAAAACTTCTGAAATAAGCTTATCATTTCTATTTACATAAATTCTCTGTTCCTCTTTATTTGTCCAAACAAAAAAAATCACAATACTTTCTTTTAGTACCTAACAAGTTTTTGAATTTGAAAATAGTAGGGGCTACTTTCTTTCAAGCAATATTCATTATTGATCATTTCTATGTGCTTATACTTAATTATCCACACTGATAAACTCATCTTTTATAGAGAAAGGACATTTCTCTTCCAATACTGTTAGTTCTCCAATTAATCCTTCTGGAGAAACCTGAAATGAAACATCTAATATTAATAAAGAGAAATATTATTAAATTCTAGTCATCTCACACATAGTACCTAATCTGATCCCAAGATAGGTTGTGTTCTCGTTAGAGATACTGTGGGTACATAACCAGATACATATATAGTACCAGAGGGCAGAGACCTAGAGCAGACATCGATGTTCATCAATATCATATAGTAAAAGTGTGTCCTTGATGAGCATGAAACCCATTTAACCTTTCATGCAGAAGTCATATTAGGTAAATATACATAATATATTAGGTAAATATATGTAAAAAGAAAAAAAACATAGCTGTTACCTCGGCAAACAAGCATACTTCTGGAAAAAATAAGTTTGTAATACAGTAAACAAACTAACCTCTGAATTAGCAGCTCTTTGCGGCCGCTTATTTTTGCGCCTCTTTTTCTTTTTCTGCTTTCAAAGCGTTCACATTCATCGCCAAATAATCCATATTTGCGATAATTTCACGATGGAGATCACTTTTCAACAGGTAAAATATAGAAATTAAAATAATTTGTCACGAAGCCCGCCAAAACCAATGAAAAGTGAATGTTATTGGACCTCACGCGACACTAGCGCCTCTAGTGGCAAATTCACACGCGATAGTCCCCATTGAGTCAGATCACATAATATGTAGAGATTCGTAGAAGGACCAAAGTAACTGACATGGCTCAGCGAAGCGAATTTGAAGTGGCAGTGGGCACATAGCTTGGAGGACCGATATTAACTTAGGTTTCTTAAGATTCTGGAAGGTGATTGGCTATAGTTGTTATTGAAAAAGTGATAACTTAGTAAGTAGTCATGACTTCGGCCGAGGAGTCGAAGATTCGACTCCCAGGAATACGCCACTAACTTTTAGGACTCGTGTGTGTTTTAAGCAAATGAAAATCAATTGCTGTGAATTGTAATTAGGAACCTGCATGACTGATAAATCCAAAGGTGTTTCAAATTTGACCATGACCTTAACTTTTTCATTTTGAGTGAAGACCCGTGCTCTGTAATCGTAGGTTGATATTATGTTTAGTAGATTATTAATACTAGAATTTTATTGAAATGAACATCATGATCGAAGTCAAGCAATGAACTTTAATCATCTATCCAGTTGGGATCGACTTTTCTGTGTTACATTGCTGCAACAAATCTTCTCAAAGATTATAATACATCAGTGTTTGGACCGCAGCATCCCACACGATCCCGTTCGATACAGTATAAATGAATGCACCTATTCCTGTTACCCATATCTCATTTTGATTAATTGTCTTACGTTAGTACACGTATTGTTGGTGGTGTTATCTTGTGAAGATTTAGTTGTAATGTCTTTTTAAAATGTGGGCTAATGGTATGTGGGGTGCTTGGTCAAGTTTTGTTCCTTTTTTGTTCGGTCTATTTATCTTATGTTTTGAATAGGAAAGTGTGTCATTGAACTTTTGATACTTACTTTTGGACAATTCTCGGCCTTCTGCTAGGACTATCGACGATACGATGATCCAAATTTAGACATTTTTGAAGTGAAAACTTTTTTAGCCGCGTTGAGCACTTTTTGGTAGGGGGTAATCTGTGGATTCGCGTCACCGACATGCTCGTGAACACCGACATGCTCATAACACCGACATGCTCGCGTCGCGCTTAAATATAAATATACTACATTCGTAATTAAACTTTTATGCTAACTTAAGGTTTATATTTTAATTTTTTTTTTAATTATTTGAAATATTCCTATTCACTTCTATCGGCAGTCCCTATCGGGAAAAAAAATACGACAGACTTTCGCATTCATATATCATAAGTACTAACCATTCAAAGTAGAAGTTAGGTAAGCACTTGTGAAACTGTTCTCAAGTCTATGAACATCACATCGAACTAATTTGTAAACTTTAATTGAATTTTAACTTAAAGAACTAATTTAAGTAAGCAAGTTTATGGCAACGTGCTTAATAGAAACTTTGTTAATAGTGAAGTTATTATATAGAATGGACTTTCAAATTTATGGAGACTAAAATTTCATTATGGACCATCATTCACTTTTATGTTAAACTGTAAACAGCTAAGTTATTGAAATTTGCTGTCCTAACTTTGACTGCAAAAGTCTAACTTTGAACTGATAAATACTTCTAAATAAAGTGGTATATTTCAATTAAGGAACATTTAAGTAGTTTATTTCTAAGTGTAATTAATGATGTACATAATACATATCATACTAATATTATAAATGCGAAAGTGTTTGTTTGTTGGTTTATTGGTTTGTCCTTCAATCACGCTGCAACGGAGCAACGGATCGACGTAATTTTTGGCATGGGTATAGTTGTGGAGAGTGACATAGGCTACTTTTTATCCCGGAAAATTAAGAAGCTTCCGCGGGAATCAAAAAAAATAAAACCTACTAGTCAACAAATAACGCAAACATTTGCGATGCTAAATATCAATCAACTTTTCCAACCCCTTGTGTCAACTATTTAAAATTCGGCAATTGAGTCCCGTATAGTTACTATAGCGGACCTAATAACTTTTTATTGAGATCGTCTCAATCTTAACGTCTATAAGCTCCGGCTATTGAGCACTTGCCATCTAATTCAAATCAGCAAAGTTCTTTATCAATATTCAAACTCTTTATCAAAGTTAAGAGTCAAACTCGAGATTTTAAAAGCTTGTATGAAACACTAAATCGTGAATTCATCAACATTTTTCTTTAATTGATAGTTTAAAATTTAAATGGTCATAACCTAAGAGAAGACGTGGATTTTACGTCTTTGGGAAAACTCTTTTATTAAAGAATGAATAAATTAATTTACTATGGACGGCGCGGCGTGTATTTATTGTAAATAATTAGCAATCGTTTTTATAAGTTTAAATTAAAGAATTAATGTTCTAATAAATAAAACTAAATATAATATTCAAAACAAAATTACTACCCAGAATGCAAATTTCCACATATTTTTACAGAAGAATTCCAATTTACTTTTCTTATTCATAAAAATCTGTAATAGTCGCTGTTTTTATTTCATTTTTATAGAAACATTCTTAAAGCTATGAAATCACGCCGCACGAATATTGTATACGTAGACGTACGCTACAGCATAATTAAATAAATTAAATCTCGAGCATTGTTGTGTTAAGAAATTAGAAGAAACCAAAGCACTGTAACTATTTAGCGGGCCCACGCTAACTTGGCTAGCTTCGACCCCGTTTTTAAATGTGAAAGAAACAAAATAGCGAGCTTGAATCAGCATTTCGCATCCCGCTAATGAGTTTCCAATGCAATTACTCGAAATGTTTTTCAACTAGAACCAGTTGAGTGTCCTTACCATAAGATTTTCACACCGACCGACACGACGTTCAGCGTATTCGAGCGCGTCGATCGATACACTTTGGCGTCATTTTAAAATGGACACAAACTCCAATAATTTAAAATCCTAAATACCACCGACCGTGTTTGATATACGGTCGGTGGTATTTAGGATTTTAAATTACAATTAATTTTGCTGCATCAATCATAATATCTTTAGTATTTCGAAATTGGTACACTGTGCACTTTTAGAACGTCACTAAAATAAGCATAAGACATGATGGTGATAATCAATTACGTTATCAAGAAAATTAATTTTAATTAAGTGAATTTATGGGTGGCAGATAAGGTTCATTTTACTTTGACGCTAAGTTTCTACGCTCGAACACGCTCATCGTTGGTACATGGTATGAAAAAACATCATGTGGTAAGGGTTACAGTAACTACTGGTAGTTTGGAAGTGGGTCGTGAAATGAATTGATGGATCGCTCAAACACGTGTACGAATGATTTATAAAGGTTAAAAGTCAGGTTTTAAATACTTTTTCCAACTGCATGGCCATGAACTGAAGTGGCCTACGTAGGTACCTACTTTGAAATGTAAATTTTCTTTACAAAGAGAGTTGCCGGTAGCCAACTTTAAGTCGGGTTTCCACGTGGATTATAATATTGGGTTCTCCTACTTAGATGATATCCGCGACTTCGTCCGCGTAGATTAGGGTTTTTTTGATTCCCGGAGGAACTCCTTAATTTTCCGGGAAAAAGTAGCCTAGGTCCTTTCTCGGGATGTAACCTACCTCTATACCAAATTTGATCAAAATCGGTTATAAAGATCAGACAAACAGATACAGGGAGCATATCGCTTAAAGTCGTATTGTTTTAATATTGTTGACATTGGTGTTTAAGAATTATAATCCTTATTTTCGGGACGTCAAGGTACTTGACATAAAACTATCATTTTGAAATAACACTGCTTATAACCATGGTAGTAAACTCCACTCTACTTAAAAAGCATGCTACTCGTATCATAAAAATAAAAAATAATAAGTGAATAAAAAATGGTACTTAGTTGATAAAAAATGAGCTTTTCAATTAACCCACTGTCAATACACATACTATATAACAAGCTGACTAATTGGCTGTCCGTGTGTCATGGCCATTAGTGTTATCGCTATATTATCTAGTTTTAACAACGTGGCATTCAGAATATTCTGGAAAAAGCTGTAAACAAATAGTCCTTTTTACTTACCGACCTTGTTCATTATAATATTATTATGAGTGTACATATTATGAGAAATAAGCTCATCCATACTTCCATACTAATATTATAAATGCGTAAGTTTGGATGGATGGATGTTTGTTACTCAATCACGCCCGAACGGCTGAACGGATCTGTATGAAATTTGGCACAGAGATAGATTATAGTCTGGAATAACACATACCTAGGCTACATCAGCTAGATAAATTAGGAAATCGGTCAACATTTTGACAATATCTCTTCCTTTAATTACTATTTATCCAAATAGTTACCTTACGAGAAGCTAAGTAATTAATTCTCTCGAATCAATAGAGCGAAAAATGCCCCTTCCATAATCCAGACCCTACAACCAATTGTTTATTCATGCAAATCGGTTTAACTATGATGAGAAAAGCAGTAGATTATATAAATATTTCTATCGGTCTCGTATGGGCTGTCTATCCTATGTTATGTACTTCACAGCCTTTACGTATGAAATGTATATAGTTAAACATAAATCATACGTCCAAAGACTTAATACTTATTATATTAGTAATGTTTGTTGGTTTATTGGTTTGTCCTTCAATCATGTTACAGCAGAGCAACGGATCGACTTGTTTTTTTTTTACGTTGAAGACCTGTAGTGTAGAGTGCCACAGGCTACTTTTTATCCCGGAAAATCAAAAGGTTCCTCCGGTAATTTAAAAAAATTAACTTAACACACTCGGACGAGGTGCAACTGTGCTCATATTAAGTGTTCAGTAAAGTGAAAGTGTAATAAAGACAATATCGCACCAACAGATGTGCGTAGGTGCGTATTGTCTACATTTGGGTCAAAATGTTCTATTGTTGTTGTACAAAGAAAGATGTTGTAATAAATAAAGAAACAAGAAGGAGTATTGAGTAGTATGACGGCATGCATAAATTAATGTCTGAGGGTTTTCTACAAACAGCGGCATAGGTATTTTAAATGGTGAGTGTCTCACATGAAGTAATAATGGTTAAACTACATAAATCTTTTCCAATTAAATAAATACTAGATTAAATGAGAAAGTATGCCTGTCTGTGCAGCCTGATTGTGAGCGAAATTTGGCTCAGAAATAAGTTGGATTGGATCCTTGGAAAGGAGTCTTTTTAACCCGGAAAATCAAAGAGTACTTACCCACGAGATTTTTCAAAAACCTAAGCCCACGCGGACGAAGTTGCGGGCGTCATCTATATAATCTATATCCTACATTAAAAAATATATTAAAAATATTAACATATTTTTTATTAAAAGTTAATTACTTAACTAAGATTCTAGAACCTAGAACCTTTCCTGATTTCTATTAATTCTTCATTTGTAAGTAAAATATGTTAAAATTTATAAAGCTTACCAAGTACTGTTATTTATTCAGTGTACACAACAAACAACTCCATGTAATGTGCACGGATGATCATTGATCATCCATCAAAACTCAAAGAATGTCGACCGCGATTCTAAAAACGTCAATATAAATTCTGAACTCGTACAGTTAAAAACAAACATTGTTCAAATTATTGGAACAAAACACAATACCGACTAATGCTGATCGCTCATTAGAGAAAGCCGCTGAAGTCACTCTAAAGGAGCAGGTTCTAAGCGCCTTTTTCCACAATATATAATTATGTCGTGTACTATTATACTGAGAGCCTATCAAAATAACCAGAGTCGCGTCCTAGTGTGGTACGTAGTACATACAATACTTGTATGACCGTACTAGGAATCAAATATTTTAAATCTCCGGCCATGTTTTAGTTAAGAAGATGTCTTTTCGTGGCAATACCACAGAATAGGTAATACATAATAACAGCTGGCAATACGTGGCAATAAACTCGAACGCTTTTCATTCTAGTATTGAAGCATTCTACTACACCTTAGCAAAAATTGGTTTTCTGATATGAAAGTCTGTAGCAAGTAGACTGAAAATAGAATATGAACGACATACTAGAAAATAAATCTGGCCCGGATTCTTGCGATGCGAGAGGGAAAATATAGTTGAATACTGCAGCATCAGAAACTCGGCAGCTTAGTTAGTTTTACGAAATGCTGATGATTGTTTCCCAATTTTCGATACAAAAAACATTGTCCCTTGTGTTTCGTTAGCAGCACACTTAAATGTGCGATCAGTTTTATTAGATACGTCGTGACCTAGAAGCGGATCATTTAACATTGAATGGGCATTTCACGTTTCGTTAGAACAAAGCGTTTACTAAGCGATGCGCGTGCGCAGATGGATAATATGAAATCGATGATATTATAGCTAGGTACTCGTTATGTTATGCTTTTTTAAACTACCATTTATTTATGGCTTATTCCACTGATTATTATGTATTAAAACGGGTACATACCACGATGTAAAATTATCTAAAAAATAAATAAAATAAAAAATAAATAAAAATAAAATAAAATATATATATATATAAATATATATTATATATATGTAAATATTATTAAGTATATTTTATTTGTCGATATTTTATTTGTTAGATTGTCGATTTTATTTATAATATGTTTTCAAACCACGAAATAAGTCTCAAATCATTATTCCACTGAGTTCCAAAAATATTTCCTAGCTAGTTTGATTCTCTAAAAATCTATGCCAGTATAGTCAAAAATCAAGTACGAAATCTTAGGAAAGTGTTAAATATGCCTAGGTACCAAAATCCACTTGTTATGAGTCAAGAACAAATTGTATGGGAAGTAGTTTGTTTGTGTGGGAGATAAGGATCGTACAGTACGTAAAAATCATACAGTCATACACTGCATTTTATATGTTACTCAAAGCTTAGCGCTCATTAGGTCACCGTATCGAATAAATTCTTATTAACTAACAAATTCAACGCGACTCTATTTAAATCTAATGGACGCTAGGCCTAACATAGTATGAGCAAAAAAAGGATTTGTCCGCCTCGGATTGGCACGGGTAGCAATTTTGGTAGGGATCTCTAATTTTTTTGAAAATAAAATATAGCCTACGTTAATTTTTTCCGCAACTACCTCACTGGTCGGACTCAAATGACTAAAATTGGAAATCAATTGAGTGATGAGCTACCAATATCCTATGGTGTTCCACAAGGCAGTATTTTAGGCCCGACTCTTTTTCTGGTATTTATTAATGATCTCTGTAACCTTCTTATACCTAATGCCCAAATAGTATCATTTGCTGATGATACTGCCATAACTTTTTATAGCACATCATGGCCTGAACTTCAAAAAACTGCCCAACGAGGGTTTGACTCTGTCTATGATTGGCTACTTTCACATTATTTAACACTGAACATCTCCAAAACCAAGCTTATAGCCTATTCGATCCGCTCAACTTCGCAGCCTTTGACCCCATTAACGCTTAAAGTTCACTCTTGTTACGATAAGTATAGTACAACCTGCCAATGTCCCTCCATAGCTTCCACTAATAACATCAAATACCTGGGCATTGTTTTAGATAAGCATTTAAATTTTAAACATCATGTTGATTTGCTTACAGCTAGGGTCCGCAAATTGATCTTTATTTTTAAAAACCTTCGATATGTTGCAAATTCTCAAGTGATCCGCAAGGTATATTTTGCCTTATGCCAATCCATAATTCAATACTGCATCACATGTTGGGGAGGCACAGCAAAAACCACACTCAAGCCCCTTGAAGTCGCGCAACGGGCTGTTTTAAAAGTTGCAACTTTTCAGCCTATCCTTTTTCCCACCACACTATTATACAAAGATTGTGAAGTCCTCAGTGTTAGGAAACTTTTTATCTTAAATACAATTCTACTTCAACATAAATTAACTCCATACCGCAACATTGAAGGCCGACGTAAAAACAAAATTTGTACCATCCGTGCACCTAAATTTGCCTTCACCAAACGATTTTGTTACTTCCTAGGCCCATACCTATACAATAAAATTAATTTAACATTACCCATAATATTCAATTTGTCATATACTCAGTGCAAACAAAAAGTTATATCATTTCTTATAGACAAAACATACGACGAAATAGAGGGATTCTTAAAAATTCAAAATTAAATTAACCTACCTTCCTTTTAAAAAAGCATTAGTCACTTACACATGCACTTAAACACTTATCATGAGCATGCACGCACTCACACACGCGCACACACACACACGCACACACACACGCACACACACACACACACACACCCACACACACACACACACACACACACACACAATTTAAGCATAGTTTTTGGATTGTTATTTACTACTATACATAAAATTTAAAATCTATTCAATATGCACTTGCATTCCTAAACCTAATTACTAACTTTATGGTGAACGAAGGAGAGGGCTAGTTGTCCTTAACACAGATCTTTAAAAATCTAGAAAGGACAACTACCGTTGATCTCATTACTAATTCTTCTATTTTCATCTTTTCATCTAAATTACAAACAAACAAATCTTTCCTCTTTATAATATTAGTTTATATTAAAATAGCAATATTGTACGTTTGTTTTTATATTTTGAAAATGTTAGGGTTTTGGCCTTCATTATTACTCATATTTAAATCATTGTCATAATCTTAAGTTCCTACTTTGAATAATGCATTACTTACTCTTACAATGATGGTAAATGATGAAGTATTATATCAAAGGCTAAGTTAATGTGATCAGTGATATCACAAAACAGGTGAAGCTCAAATCTGATGCGAAGAAATATTAAGGCTTAGAACATGTTGTAAACAAGCTTATCAAAAGCTCTCAGTAACCATCAGGTTTAAAGAAATATATTCTTAGTATAACAGCAATAAGAATCAAAATACCTGAAACTGGTATGTAATGGAAGATCTCAATAATCGATACAGTGCAATATCGATGTACTCGGTGCCACAAATCGATTTGTAGTCTCAACCGCGTGTGATTACGTGACATTACCGACAATGTCTCGTTAAGATGTTAAGATCGTGCAATAGGTTGTTCGTATTTTTTATATGATACATGAACAGAATTATTGATATATGATGGACCAGATTTAAAAGTAGTTTCTGGGAATAAGATGTTTTTGTAACTTCCAAAACCATGTCTCTCAAATTCCTTAATAAACGTATATTTATGTAGAAATAATTGTTGCATTAAGCAGTAAAAGTACACCACCACCACCACTACAGCCTATTAACGTCCCACAGCTGGGCACAGGCCTCCACTCTCATAAGAGAGAGGGGTTTAGAGCTTAGACACACCACGCTGCTCCAATGCGGGTTGGCGGGCTGTAACGACTATTATCATGATAATGATACCGTGAACCGTGAACCGGGACCAACGGCTTCACGTGCTCTTCGAGGCACGGGGGTGAAACACCGCCAACTTCCAACTCCGGGCTGGCACTGAGAATTAAAAGTAAAAGTACAAGTGATTAATAATTAGCATAGATTTATCTTCGGGAAGTGTACTCCCTATTCCCTCACTCGCACCGTCCAAGCTTTGTATGTTCTTCTAAGCTTCGAGATGTAACTCAACCAACAACAAATTGACAAAAATACGTAATAACATTTTTCTCACCTCCGGGCGGAAAGCGTCAATTTTCCTCCCGCTGCGCTAAACGAAAATGCCGCTTTCCGCCTCCGTCGAGGAGAAAAATAGTATACACACCACGGGCAGTAAATAAGAAAGCCTCAGATCACATGTTTATTGACCTCGGCTTCGACTCGGACAACAATTACATGTGATCTGAGACATTTCTTATTTTAATGCCCTAGATGTGTAATGTACTATTTTGTCTGATCCGAGACTAGACCTAGGATAATAATTTTGATCAAAGAGCTTGCAAGTGAGCTACAAGACGACCAAAGTGGTTGTGGAAGGTTCCTTATAACGAGTCAGCTTCCTATCCTAACCCAAATCAGTGTTCATCAGAAGATCTGGATAAAAATATTTCCTCAAATACTACCTATGAGTCGTAAATGCGATAGTTTGGATTAATGGACGGATGGATGGATGTATGTTTGTTTCTCAATCACGCAAGAACGGCTGAACGGATCTGCATGAAATTTGGCACAGAGATAGATTATAGTCTGGATTAGCACATAGGCTACTTTTTATTCCGGAAAATTAAGGAGTTCCCGCGGGAACCAAAAAACCTCAATCCACGCAGACGAAGTCGCGGGCATCAGCTAGTTACTAATATTATAAATGCGAACGTTTGGATGGATGGGCGGATGGATGGATGTATGTTTGTTTCTCAATCACGCAAGAACGGCTGAACGGATCTGCATGAAATTTGGCACACAAATAGATTATAGTCTGGATTAGCACATAGGCTACTTTTTATCCCGGAATTTAAGGAGTTCCCGCGGGAACCAAAAAACCTTAATCCACGTGGACAAAGTCGCGTGTATCAGCTTGTACGTGCAGTAGCTATAAAAACATCATTAAGTTGTTTAGCTTTCAAAACCAAGTCAAAATAAGTAAAAACCGGCTCCACTACTCATTTTTATTCATAGAAGTACATTGCACATTGAAGATTCTCCGAGCGCGAAGTTTTCCGAGAAAAGCCTTACGTTTTTAATTTGTACCTCAAACTCTCAAACAAACTACAGAATCCGCCTAAATGTTTTATTTTGTTGGCTGAAAGCGTCTGAGTAGGTACCTACTGCATAGAATGTTTAGGGCTCACGGAAGTTGAGGCAACCGTGCTGCAGCTATCACACTGACTAACCATTGAATGAGTTGAAGTGCTATAAAATAACATAATTGGTAATAGTGCTTAAGTCTTCTTAATTTTAATGAAGGAACTAGAAAAATTCGCTATAATCCGCAACAGTAGGCTAGTGTCCGACCGAAACCGAAACCGAAACCGAATTTCGGCAACAGTCTCAGTTTCGGCCGAAACCGAAACCGAAACCGAAACTTCCTTACAAGGTAGTGACTACCTATTCTTAGGTTATATCAAAATTCAAAATTCAAATTTCAAATGTTTTTTATTCAAATAAGCTTTTACAAGCGCTTTTGAATCGTTATAATATGAATCTACCGCTGGTTCGGAATGCCATTCCTACCGAGAAGAGCCAGCAAGAAACTCGGTGGTTGCTCTTTTCCATCAAAACTTACAATCATCATAACGATACAAGTAACTGCAGTCCCACGCATAGCTGGAGCGAATCAAATCCACGCTTTTTTTTATCATTTACGTAATCTTCGATTGTATAGTAAGCTTTTTTCACGAGCATACAATACTCAATACACGCCAAGACTGGCAGATAGAGGCAGCCCCATTTCCGACGGTGGCACCCGTTCACGAGCATGACGCATGATCCAGCCATTGCTTCGCTCAACCATATTTGAGGGAACGTAACAACCCGCACCACACGACACCACCACAGAAACGTTAAAGAGAGTGTGACATACCCGACTTACTTCCTTACTTCACGTAATAAAACTTACCAAATTCAATCAAAATAACACGAAAACTCACAAAAAACAAAACAAACTGCAAACACAAGCCAGTCACGACATGATTAGGCACGTGGACGCGGCGAAATATCTTCGTCGCTTGCTCGCTTGGATGGAATTTCACGCGTCGAACATGACCGAACACAGCGCGAGAACTCCCGAATGCAGTTTCGGTTTCGGTCGTAGTTTCGGCAGGTTTGCCGCCGAAACCGAAACTAAACCGAAACTCGTTTTTTTGCCGAAACTCGACCGAAACCGAAACTGAAACCGAACTTTCGGTCGGACACTTCAGTAGGCAAATCTATGTGGTACAGTGTATCTGGCACTTGCAGCTTGCGATATTCACCACACCACATATACATACATAACTAAATCTTCCAAATTATTCTATAAAGTCTTGTACTTTACAATCATGCATTGTCGAGTCAACATCTCCTGAAGATGCTCCGGTGTCAGAGTGAAACGTACGTTGAGAAAAATTTGGAAGATTTATATGTGTGGTGTGGTGAATATCGCAAGCTGCAAGTGCAAGATACACTGTACCACATATATTTGCCTACTGTTGCGGATTATAGCGAATTAAATTTCTAGTTCCTTCATTATCATGGACTTCGCAAAGTAACGCCTTCTATCCAAAATTTGGGAATCAATAATTACTGAATTATCTCTGGTCTGGTCTGGTGGGAGGCTTCGGCCGTGGCTAGTTAGGCCGTGGTTAGTTACCACTCTACTGGTTTAATATAACCTCCGTATCCGTTACGGGTTAGTCCGCTACCATCTTTTATCCTCACCATCAGGTGAGATCGCAGTCAATTGCTTACTAGTACATAAGGGAATAAAAATAACTCTTTTTAGCGTCGGGGGTAAAAAAAAACCTACCAATACATCCTTAGCTTTATTTATTCGCCGCTGCAGCTCTCGAGTAAGACAAACTTGCTTCTGTACAAGAAATATACATTTTCCTTCGAAAACAAGTTTTGTGGGTCGCGGCGTGCGCTGATTTTGCTACACTTTGTAAATAAATACTGAACTATACATACATTTTGTTATCAAACTAGGTTTTATTTTCATTCAAAATAGACTTACTCGTAAGGTCTAGCCCCACGGCGGCAAATAATATTATCTGTATGAGTTTATACGGGGTCTCGTCGCGCATTGCATTTCCGTTCCGCGTCGTTTAAGTGGGCCCAGCTTCATACAACCTCATACAAAGAATACTTGACGCTACATGCCGCGCCGCACCGCTTCACGCGTTTTCAAGTTATCTACTTATCTAATATTATAATTAATGCGTATGTGAGTTCGTTTGTTTGTTACGCTTTCATGGCCCATCTTTCCGGAAAATTAAGGATTTCCAGCGGGAATTAAGAAATACTTAAACCAGGCGGGCGAAGTAGCGGGTATCAGGTAGTTCGCTATAATCCGCTTAAGCAGACAAATCTATGTAGCATTCTAATATATAGAATGTATACGTGCCCAGTATAGAAATTTCTTACTTCTACCGATATCATCATTACCAAATCCTATATTTTGATGATATTATTAGTCAAAAAAACCAGTGACAAAATACGGAAAAACTACCGATTTTCGATAACTACATCACAAAATTGGATTTAAATAATAAATTGGAAAGTCGTATGTATCAGATTGTTGAAATTTTTCTGTATATAAATGTTTTCATGCCTCTATTAAATTTGTCGAGCGACAGCGTTAGATCATTGTATGTAAGCGATGAATGCATAACGCACGGACAGATATTGATGGGAATTTTAAACAAACGACACGATATTACCCGTTGTCCTAGGTGAGCGCGTCGCGATACAACTCCGTAGACGACTCACAATTATCTATGCGACAACGTAGGCCACGTTTGATAGGTTTGATGCTAAATCTGTTGTACGCGATCTGTATACGAAACTAAAATTTCTTAATCTATTGTTGTCCCTATCATAATACTTCTTAGGCTTAGAGTGGTTATTTTTTAATTTAGTTGAATTTAGAGATTTTGTACAATAGAATTACCCACGTTGTGACTTGTGATGTTGCGTTGTCTCGAGTAGCGTTGTCGCGTCTTCGGTGACCTAAGGCCTAGACTAGAGTATGCTTACCCGACCAAGCAGGAGGCGAGGTTGTGTATTTAATTTAACTGTTCGTCTGCCTTGTAATAACGTTGGCTATCTGGCACACTCGATTGTGTTTTTTTTTTATCCACTACAAGTTAGCCCTTGACTGCGATCTCACCTGATGGTAAGTGATGCAGTCTAAGATGGTAGCGGGCTAAGCTGTTAGGGACATGGCAGTTATGGCAGTGGGAAGTGGCAGTTGTGTTGTCTCAACTAAACCAAACTTCCCCCCTTTTCCAATCAGGAAAAAGTTAAGTAGAAGATAACGTATCGTATGTCATGTAAGATGTCGCATCGTACGCCTAAGTGGAACAATATCGCACGGTATATTCTAACTCTTTTTTACAACGCAATAAAACAGCGGGGCCCTCTCGTTGACTCTTTTATGAGGCGGTAACGAAGTATAAACTATGCAACGGCTTGTTTTGTTACCCGGACCATAATAATTATTCATCGGTACACTTTATGTAGAACTAAACCAACTTTTTTAAGAAACTAAGTAACTGGCACCGTGCAAAGGAAAACAAGTAAGATTTTTTTTATTTTTATCCACTACAAGTTAGCGCTTGACTGCGATCCCACCTGCTGGTAAGTGATGATGCAGTCTAAGATGATAGCGGGCTAACCTGTGGGCATGGCAGTTATATTAAACCCATACCCCTATTCGGTTTCTAGACGACATCGTACCGGAACGTTAAATCGCTTGGCGACACGTCTTTGCCGGTAGGGTGGTAACTAGCCACGGCCGAAGCCTCCCACCAGGCCAGACCAGGGAAAATTCAGAAATTATAAACTACTTACTATTTAGATGATACTTTTACCCCTTTAAGACTTTTGCCTTATTAGTTATCATCATTGGGGCTGATTCTGTAGTGCACAATCTCTAATCTAAACTAAAATGGCAGCTTTGAATCTAGTTCTGTCCCTTTCCGTAGGGAGTATTATGAAAGAGTTAGCAATATTTGTAATGCTCTAATTTTAGTTTAGTTTAGAGATTGTGCACTACAGAATCAGCCCCAGTATCACCCTAATAATTCTAAGATTCTAAGATCTGCCTTCTCCTAATTCTAAGATTGCCTGGCAAAGAACATCCGTCAGCGAGGCCGCCATTTAAGTAATCTTGGTATCCCACGCCTATCGATTCTTTTAACTATGCACTCCGCGTTACTCCGGTTCTCCTACTTTCTTAATTTTCTTTCCATCACTCGCTGAGTGACCCTGAGCCTTCGTATCAGGCCCATATATTATAGGAGATAACTGAACTTTTGGTAACTATCGCTAGAAAGGCTGATTTCGTATTTGGTGGGTCCTAGGCTCTCCACTGGTGGGAAATCTGCCAGTCTGTCCGCATGCCGATGGGCCTTTCGCTAGAAATGGCCGCTCAAAGACGGTTTATTGTTACCAAAAATGGACGATAATTAGAAAAGCTGATTTTTGTACAGTATTAAAGTATGCGCTAGCATAAAAACTGACGCATGTGGATGGACCTTTTACTAGATATCAACTCTCAAAGACGTTATAAGCTATACTTACTATGCGTACGCATGCGTACGCATAGTAAGTATAGTATGCGTTATAACGCATAGTAATAAATGAGTACGCATCCACATGCGTCAGTTTTTATGCTGTTTACAATATACAATTAGGTACTGCGCATACTTTTATACTGTACAAGAATCAGCTTTTCTAATTATCGTTCATTTTTGGTAACAATAAACCGTCTTTGAACGGCCATATCTAGCGAAAGGCCCATCCACATGCAGGCAGTCTGCAACTTTTGTGATCAGTGGAGAGCCCTACATCCACCTAACACTGAAAAAAGCCTTTCAGGCGATGGTTACCAAAGGTGCAGTTATCTCTTAAGTCTAATAGTAAGCGCCCCTGTTTACTATAGTAACACGAACTGTTCAAAGACTTTTGTCTTTAGGCACTGATTTTTACGCCGTAAGTCGTAATGTAGTTATTTTATGCTTTCTTATAAGTGTCGTATCAAAACGCAAATTGCTTGGGAGTGATATACTTTAATTTAAACTAGCTGATGCCCGCGACTGTGTCCGCGTGGATCGAGGTTTTTTGGTTCCCGCTAGAACTCCTTAATTTTCCAGGATAAAAAGTAGCCTATGTGTTATTCCCGACTACAATCTATCTCTGTGCCAAATTTCATCCAGATCCGTTCAGCCGTTGGGGCGTGATTGAGTAACAAACATCCATACATCCATCCAAACTTTCACATTTATAATATTTATTTGATGCTCAAGTTAGCGTGATATACGGATCAGTGATACAATAATTACATAGCAATAAACAAAGCGATCGGTTCCCAGTGTGCGATACAATCAGCTGTGCGCGTTTCAGGCGGCGCGTTTGATCTCTAAGCGCGGTCAGAGGAAACACTTATAAGAGGACACCTGTTACACCGTATGGTACCGTTAACATACTAAATAGGGCTGGGCATGTGCAACGTATGTACGATGGACGACCAGCGGCCTACAAATAAATTTATGACGTCGCAGCCCGATGGAAGGAGATCAATTGGAATGCCAAAGCTGCGCTGGATAGACGGAGTTAACTGGGATGCCATAATCATCGGACTAAAAAACTGTAGGAGCCACACATAGGATAAAAGATGGATGCTGAGATTGTCTGGAGCGGTTCCATAAAGGGATGTACCCAATAGCGCCAGGATGATGATGATGATGTTTCATCGTACAGAATCATCTTTGTTGGGTGCCTTTCCGACTAGCGAAGGTTCTTTTTTTCTTCCATCGCCGTCACTCGTAATTAAAATCTGCCCACTAGTGCTGCGCAACCAATACTTTTTTCTCTATATAGGTAATCATCTAAGCATATTCCTTGAAAATCAATCTTCTAGTCATGAGCGTCCCACATCAAAATTATGTTCATCGTAACTTTCTAAAATTGAATCACCGAAACATGTCTTAAAATTATGCATACATTCATATTACGCAAACGATACGCCTCGGTGTAACAGGAGGTCAATGCCTATTTTTACATCGCTTGTCAGTTGGAATGGCACTGGAGGTGCATAGGTCCCTGCTACGAGGGCTCATTATAATTAAGATCCAAGATTATAGTCTGGCCGTCTGGTTCAAATCAACTTTTTTTATAATACAGTTTATAATAGTTTTATGGTGAACTTGTGACCTATAAGTCTTTTGATTTAACGGCCCATCTTTTCAACTAATTTTGATGAATTTTTTTATAGAGGAACGGCTACATCTGGGGGAAGGAAATAGGCTACTTTTTATCTCGGAAAATTAACTAAGTTAATCATATTACATCATCATCCACCACCACCACTACAGCCCATTAACGTCCCACTGCTGAGCACAGGCCTCCACTCTCATAGGAGAGAGGGAATTGATCTTAGACCCACCACGCTGCTCCAATGCGGGTTGGCGGGCTTTAGCGACTATTATCATGTTAGTGATAATAACCGGGACCGACGGCTTAACGTGCTCTCCGAGGCACGGGTGTGAATCACCGCCAACTTCCTAACTCCGGGCTAGTACTGAGAATTTCTAATCAGAAAAACCTAACACTTAATTATGGCCCGACCCGGGACTCGAGCCCGGGACCTCGTCAGCCGCAGTCGAACATGATAACCACTAGACCAACGAGGCCGTCAATCATCATCTTGTAATAAATAAAATAGAAAAATTAAAACCCCGCTGAGTTTGTTGTGGGCTCTTCTCAGACCAGGGCGAGTTTGGAACCCTCGTAGCCTTAGTTTTAAGATACTGTAATTGATTATCACCATTCACCATAATTTTTATAATTATTACGATCAAAAAGTGTACAGTGGGTATTTGAATAAATAAACATTGAATTGAATTGAAATTCCCACATATATCTGTTGATAGAATGCAGGACTTTAACTTTACACTTATAATAGATCTTCAGAAGATTTTCTGTGTCTTTATTTTTGGCTCTATCATTATTTAGTTCAACTAAAAGTTTTGTTTGTACTTCGAGTAGCTCTGCTTTCTACATTATAAGATTAGAATGTAAAAGTCATCATCTAAACTTTAAATGCACTTAACCACATGTGGGTACGCTTATTATAAGTAATAGCTTCTGTCTGTCCGAATTAGATGTAAACGTAACGAAAATATCTCGTCCAACTCGCCCTAATCGATGGGGCGTGGGGACAATTAGTGGAGACAGGTAAAATGGTACAATGGTAACTACTTTTACTAATCAAGCTAAGCAAAGATTGTTAAATCGGTTACAGGATTATTTTACTAAAGGTGACCGAAATCTTGAGTTTTCTTTTGATTTGAATATGCGTATGTTTTGATTTGTTAATTAACCAGAAAATGCATTTATTAGCTGTAAGATTTGTAACTTACGGCCCAACTTTACGTCGTTTAGTGACTTCGAGGTACTTACGTCATATAAAACTTAAATTTACCAGAACTTTACTTCTATACTATTATTATAAATGATGAATGGATAGATGTTTGTTACTCAAACACGCCAGAACCGCTGAACGGATCTGGATGAAATTCGGCACCGAGATAGATTATATTCTGAAATAACATATAGGCTACTTTGTATCCCGGATAATTAAAGATTTCCCTCGGGAACCAAAAAACCTCAATCCACGCGGACGAAGGTGCGGGCATTAGCTACTGTAGGTCACATTATAACCCCCTGGACCAAACTATATTGTTCTTGGGAACCAGAAGACGAGAATATTCCAGGACAATGAAGATATACGATTGAAGGAGTCGGTATCGTTATTAAATAACATAATCGCAATAACAAATGGGGCGCCATTTTGATCGATGGCGGGGCCGCCCATCCGTTATGATGACATAGCGAAGTGTTGATTCCTCTATTCTCACCAGATACAGAATAATATAATGCTTATTAATAATTTACTAGCTGATGCCCGCTACTTCGACCGCTTGGATTGAGGTTTTTTGGTTCTCATGGGAACTTTTCCGGGATAAAAAGTAGTTTAGGTATGTGTTATTCCAGACTATATAATATACTAGCGATCCGCCCCGGCTTCGCACGGGTAGCACTAATAATCCTAATCTATATAATATTAAACTATCCTATCTCTCAAGTTAGATCGAACTGCACATGGTGTGCGAATTTTATTATAATCGGTTAAGTGGTTTAGAAGTCCATTGAGGACAAACATTGTGACACGAGATTTATATATATTAAGATAATATTATACCTCTGTGCCAAATTTCATTCAGATTGAGTAGCGAACGTCCATTCATCCAATAAATCCATCCAAACTGTCGCATATTTTATAACTAATATTATAAATGCGAAAGTGTGTCTGTCTGTCTGTCTGTCTGTCTGTCTGTCTGTCTGCTACGCTTTCCCGGCCCATCTTTTCAACCGATTTTGCTGAAATTTGGTACAGGGGTAGGTTATATCCCGGGGAAGGACATAGGCTACTTTTTATCCCGGAAAATTAAGGAGTTCCCGCGGGAATCAGAAAACCTTAATCCACGCGGACGAAGTCGCGGGCATCATCTAGTTTTATAATATTCGTATACATTTCTAGATAGAAGCGTATAGATTTCTAGATGGAATTCCACAAGCCTCCCACTAGATAGTGGGAGACTTCGGCTGTGGCTAGTTACCACCCTACCGGCAAAGACGTGCCGCTAAGCGATTTAGCGTTCCGGTACGAAGCCTTGTAGAAACCGAATAGGGGTATGGGTTTAATATAACTGCTATGCCCCTAACAGATTAGCCCGCTACCATCTTAGACTGCATCATCACTTACCATCTGGTGAGATCGCAGTCAAGGGCTAACATGTACTCGTACCTAGTGGATAAAAAAAAATACTAACTTGCTTAAATTGCTACTCAGGCTAGAATGTTTAGGGTAGGTAGTTTTTTTTCTAGTTTTAAGATAAGATAGATTTTTAATAGTTTTCAAATTTAAAATTAATTTCGTTTTGTCTCTTTTCAGGTAAATCTAGCTGTTCATTGCCAGTTGATTCATTGGTAATCGAAAATACTGAGAGTAAGTGCAGGGCAACCTGCATCAATTATCATTAGTATATATTATCTGCCTGAGCCATTTGCAAACATACTGGAATCATATATATCTGATAGAGTATTTAGGGTAAGACAAGAGGATGCCTACTCTAAACTGAAGGAGATCAAAGCTGGAGTACCTCAAGGAAGCGTTTTAGGACCTATCCTGTACCTCCTGTACACGTGTGATCTTCCCGAACCAATTAATAATACGATCGCTACTTTTGCCGATGACACTGCCATCATAGCTGTGGGTAACACTCACCAAGAGGCAGTGGGAAAAGTACAAACAGCTTTAAATGAGCTCTATAAATGGACGAAAAAATGGCGTATAAGACTTAACGATTCTAAGTCTACCCATATTGACTTTACAAATAAAAAAGCAAATTACTATCCTATTTATATTGACACACAAAAGATATCCTATGCTGATACAGCAAAATATCTAGGAATGAACCTTGATAGTAAGCTACGCTGGAAAGCTCACGTCAAGAAGAAAAGAGAAGACCTAGACATGAGGTACAATAAAATGTACTGGCTCTTAGGAAGAAACTCATCGTTATCCATAGAAAATAAGATACTCTTGTATAAACAAGTCCTGATGCCAGTTTGGACTTATGGTTGTCAGCTGTGGGGCTGTACCAGAAAAAGAAATATCCTAATAATTCAGCGATTCCAAAACAAAGTACTAAGGGGTATCGTCAATGCACCCTGGTACGTCAGAAACGAAGATATTCATCGCGATCTGCAAATGGACTTCGTAGATATAATCATAAGAAGACAAGCAAAATCCCACGAATACAGGCTTCATCATCACGTAAACGTCGAGGCGATCCAGCTCCTGGACAATACGGATTTAGTGCGTAGACTTAAAAGGACTAAGCCCTTCGAGTTAGTGTAGTAAAGTGAAAGTGTAGTGCTAAGTGCAATGCAAAGAACACAAGAACACAGTGTCTCATAATAAAATTTAGCGTAAACTAAGATAAGTCAATGGACCAATTCTTAGATATAATTTTACAGTATAAGTTTAGGTTAAAATAATGTTACTCATTAGCTTTATTTACTCATAGGCTAGATCGTAACTTTAATAGGGTATTAACTGTTGTTAGTACTTTATGATATATAAAAAAAAAAAAAAATATTATCAACTAGTCAAATCAGCAACTTTTTTTTAAACGTCAAATCGCGGGCTCCGTGTGGGATTTTGTATGAAATACTGAACAGTGACGTCATTAATATTCGACGCATTTTTTTTTTTACTTTAATCGATAGTTTAAAATGGCTTTCGTACATAAAACTATCAGGGGACGTAAATATTACGACTTTTGAGAGATCCTCTATTTAATAATCACAAAAAAAATATTTATTTGAATAGTTGTCAAATACCCATTTGTTGTGATTGGCTTAATCTATTCTTGCTGATAAAGGGCCGCTTGCACCAGGATATTTAAACTGATTTAGTTAAATTTTGTAATGCTGTCCCTTTTTGGCAAATGCATATCATTATTGTAGTTGCCAAAAAGGGACAGCATTAAAATATTTAACTAAATCAATTTAGGAGTCCTTGTGCAAGTGGGCCTAAGACTTACAGTTGAAAAGTGTTAACCAATCTGAGATGTTTCAAAGTTAGGTACAGTGTAGCAATCATTTTTACGTAATCAGACCCCTGGGGCAGACGCGTCGTTTTTTAATTCCTCTACAAGTAAGCGACTGCGATTTCACCTGTTGGTAAATGATGATGCTGTCTAAGATTTTTTTTTTAATTTTTTTATCCACTACAAGTTAGCCCTTGACTGCGATCTCACGTGTTGGTAAATGATGATGCTGTCTAAGATGGTAGCGAGCTAACCTGTCACAGGGGTAGGTTTTTTTTTAATTTTACGGGTACCTCCCTATTTCCTTCGACATGAGGGTCGAAGATTGTTCTAGGTCGGTACTTAGTTCAGGTACCTAGGTTTTCTATTTACCAACTCTTTATTCTTTACTGAGTATACATTTCTTAGCATGTAAGACAATTTCTACATTTCAAAGCAGAGATTGTGACGTTATATTGTAATATATCAATAAATATTACAATATATCTATATTCTATATGAACGTTTCTTAAACATACCTATTTAAATTTACTTATAGTAGGACATGTACAACACCTATCAGTGCATTTACTTTTATATATAAAAAAGTAGCCTATGACCTACCCCTGTACCAAATTTCATCAAAATCGGTTGAACAGGTACGGTGTGAAAGCGTAGCAGACAGTCAGACAGACAGACAGGCACACTTTCGCTTTTGCTACTTCAAGGGTAGGTTAGAAAAAGCTTTTGGCTAACACTTATGTAGATTTGCCGAAGTAATTTGCTTAGACGGTTCCCGTGTCAAGTCTGAACCGTTCAAACCTCATCGATTCTTCTAATCAGATTAAATTGGAGCGGTTGTCATCTGACGCAGGCGGCCCCGGGGATTCACCCTTCATTGCTCGGAATTAAGTTATTGTCAAGTTTATTGCACTAATGCGGGGTTAGATCTACTCGTGCGTGTCGAACGGTAACGGTATGCTCGGTTGGGGCAAATGTTTGATCAAGGGGCAAGAGTGAATAGGCATCTTCTAGGCAAGCGCGTTCCAACCTAGACCTCATCACTGCTTTGCACTAAGCATGATTGTCGTCAAGCGCAAGCCTATCTCACAATACTAATTTTTTTTTTATTTCGCATATAAAAATTATGGTCTTTCATATATCCACAATTATGTATCTACTGCTGGATAAAGCAGAGGCCTTTGGAAAGCGCGCCACCACGGTCCTCCGATTTCCTCGTCCACCCCTACTTCCGCAACCTTTTTAGGCTGTCCCATACTTCGTTAACGTTAACACCGACCTTTTGATGACCTCCCTGGCGCAGTGGTTAGAGCTACTAACGTGGAAGGTCCCGAGTTCCATCCCAGGCAGGATCAATTTGAAAATTTATAATTGCTGAATTTTCTCTGGTCTGGTTTGGTGGGAGGCTTGGGCCGTGTGGCTAGTTATCACCCTACGGGCAAATATGTACAGCCAAGCGATCTATCGTTCCAGTACGATGCCGTGCAAAAACTGATTAGGGGTATGGGTTTTATATCACTGCCATACCCCTAAACAGGTTAGCCCGCTATCTTAGACTGCATCATCTCTTACCATCAGGTGAGACTGCAGTCAAGGGCTAACTTATAGACGATCGGCAATAGAGGAAGAGATAAGATTGTGTATCCCCCACATCAGCCATACATGATGGATTGGGATAGTTCCGCTAGATTAGTTCACAAATTATGATAAACATCCCATAGATCTCCGCTCGAATATGACTTATTGTACTCAATGCTTTTCAATGCATTGAGATTCACAAGATTGGTGAAAAACGTTTGTCATTCTGTATCATTTTTATTTGTATGTAAATGGGGATGTATGGATATTATTTGTAAGGGGTCGAATGTCTTTAAAAGCAAAAAAGCTAGTCCACCACGCTGGCCAAATGCGCAATAGCACACTTTACACACCTTTGAAAATATTATGAAGAACTTTAAGAGTTAAAACAAACAATGGACCGATGGGGAAAGTCCACGTCATTCACTTTTGAGTATATAAAGCGCGCATACTAGGTGACCGGACAAAACTTCCGGTACGTAGTATTTCCTCTTAGATAATATTTTTGTTTAGAATCCTCGTTCGCTAATTCGCAGGAGGCACCACGGGCAGGTGAGGTTGACAATTGAGGCGCTTAGATGTTGGTGCGCCCCCTTACCCCCTTGGTGGATGGGGAAGGCAGAGGACCGTGTTTGGTGGCGTGCTCTCGAAAAGGCCTATGCAGTGGATGCATACAGGCGGATGGATGGATAGATGGAATGGATTAACTCGAAAACTACTCAACCAATTTTAAAATTTCTTTCACCTATAGAAAGCTGCTTTATTAGCGAGTAACAGATTATATTTTATTTAAAAAAAAAATAAAGATCCCTACGAAAATTGCAATAATGAGAATTAAGTCAAAAAAATATCTTTTTCATCCCACCATCTCGGAAAGAGTATTTTTAAAATTCTTCGATATCTGATGGTAAAAGCCGTTATTATCCTCTAGAAGATAAAGTAAATTGAATTTAGAACATCGTGTGCACGTTAGTAGGTAAATATCACTCGTCTATGAAGTTTGTGAATTCAAAACATCAATAAAACCTATTTACTTGTACCTCTATGGTGCCGAATTTCCATACAATCGTTTTTAATCTGTTAAAAACTCACGCTCGTAACCTTCTTGGTGTACTTTTTTAATTTGCTTTGCGCGCACCATTTTCTTTCACGTCATATTGTTTAAAATTAAAACCGATTAAAAACAAGAAAATTGAAAATAAGTGAAAAACCTAAAATGAGTGATTCTAGTGACGAAGAAATTAACAGAATTGAATTTAATCTTGTGATTTTTTTTGCATTTAGTCATTTCCTCGCTGAGGTGGGATGAAAAGTTACGTGTTGCACTCGAGTGAAAAGATTTTTCACCTCGTGCTCTTTTGATTCCCTCGCTAACGCTCAGGATTCTAATTTTAGAATCCTTCGCTTGCTCGGTCATCAAAATTGAGCACGCGGTTAAAAAACAACTTTTCACTCTTGTATAACAAATAACTATTGACCAGAGCTTCCGTGATGTGCGCTACTTAGAATACTTAGTCCATCGAAAAAGCGACTTTTCCCAGTAAAGTATCATACTTTGTTTTGAGCTCTTGATCGACGTTGAGCTTCCTTTAATAAAAAAACAAAAAAATATGTACAGGATATTATAAGTAGTTCACTTATATTTTTTTAAAAGAATAGGTAGAAAATTCCAGACCTCACAAAACAGCTAGGTCGACAAGGCAGGGGTCTGATTAAGCGCGCGAAAGTTATGATACACTTAGCGAATACTCTTCAAGCCATTTGATACGACAACGAGACGGTTACGTCGGGAATCGGGATTATGCGAGATTTCAACTTGCACCAAGCTCTCCCTCACGTTGAGTTGTCAGCTTGAACTTTGTAACGTTTTCTATTGTTAACTTAAAGGTAGAGTATTGTTGAAGATTTTTGATCTAACTTTTTTAATTTGGATCTGTCCATCCTTTCCTTTTTCTACAAATCATATTTATTATGAAAAGTTCCGAATACCCTTCAGTTGTCGTAAGTTATTAAATCGCTACTGATTTCAAAAATTTCTTGCATACTTAGGTACTAAATAATTTTAGACTCAGCGAGTTATTATCTACCACACTTTATGATTCTCCAGCTAGGGAATTAGCGGTTTTCCGCAATCTCACCTGGTGAGAGCCTACAGTATAACTTACTGTAGTAACAAGCATTTATAAGTCTACTAGCTGATGCCCGCGACTCCGTCCGCGTGGATTGAGGTTTTTTGGTACCCGCGGGAACTCTTTAATTTTCCGGAATAAAAAGTAGCCTATGTGTTATTCTAGACTATAATCTATCTCTGTGCCAAACATCCAGATCCATTTTGCCGGTTCTGGCTAAGAAACATCCATCCATCCAAACTTTCGCATTTATAATACTATTGATAGTATAGATTAGTATAGATGTTAGATAGAGATTCAGATAGTCTAAGGTAGCGGACTAACCTAGCTGTTAGAGCTATGGTAGTTATATTAAGCCCATACCCCTAATCGTTTTGAACATGTCATCGTATCGGAACACTAAATCACTTGGCGTTCCTAAAGCATCCAGGCTAGAAGATTTACAAGCGCCATCGTTATACTGTAAAGCCATATAATAGCGTAGGCAATAGTAATGGTATAGAGCGCGCTGGGAACACTCAAGGGAGCCTAGCTCGATGTTTCTTTACGCAACAAAATAGCTCTTTTTCTAGACATTCCTTGATAGTACCTCCAGCTACATTATACAGTAGTGTCTGGGTAACCTCAGTTTCAATATCTTACACCCAAATTTGGTCCCGGGCGCCCGAATAAAGACAGCCCAACCCCTTAATCACTCCGCGTAAATGTGTCCCCACTGTTTATTTATTAGATTATACTGCTTTGTAATGTTCTTAACACTCCAACGAGGAATCCCTAATGGTGCCTGCAGTACCCAGACGTGGGAGTCGTTTTAATTGAGATAGTGAGGGGCTTAAATAAAATAACACATACATTACTTTTATTATGGCCTCCGAGATCGGATAGTGTTTATGTTTTGATAGTGCTAAAAGGGGAAATGTAACATAAATTGATATCTTGATAATTGACGATTTGTCGACCTCCCTGACGCAGTGTTGATCGCTGTTGCCTTAACGTGGGAGTTCCCGGTTTCGATTCCCGGCAGGATCAATTTAGGAATTTATAATTTCTAAATTTTCTCTGGTCTGGGAGGCTTCGGCCGTGGCTAGTTACCACTTACCACCCTACCAGCAAAGTCGTACCGCCAAGCTATTTAGCGTTCCGGTACGATGCCGTGTAGAAACCGACTAGGGATATGGGTTTAATATAACAGCAATACCTCTATAACAGGTTAGCGCGTTACCATCTTAGACTGCATCATCACTTACCACCAAGTGAGATCGGAGTCAAGGGATATTATGTAGTGGAATTTAAAAAAATGATTTTATTTAGGACCTTGGTAGAAATTTTGGAATAATCTGAAAATGATATTCGTTTTTAAGAAAACCCTAAGCGATGATATTTGATGTGGGAATGTGAAGCCTTTTATGATCACCACTTCAACCTATTGCCGTCTCACTACTGAGCACGAGACTCTTCTTACAAAGAGAACGGTTTTGCCAAAGTTCACCATGCTGACCACCGGATCGGTGCTTTTAAGAACATTAACTACCGTGCATTCAGGTTTCCCCACGATCCGATTTCCTTCACTGTGTGGTATTTAAAATTTCATAAAAAGCGCGTAACTCCGAAAAGTATAGCCATTGTAAAACATCAAAATTGGTATTTGGTACCTTTTTTTCACTTTACTTTAACCGCGTTTCAGGCTTAATATTGGTCATTTCGACCGCTACGCCAAAAACGTATTCAAGAGATACTCCCTCACTAAAATGTGCTACTAATCAATAGAAAATATTATTAACTTTAAAAAAAACCACTTTTAACCCGTTCACTGCGATCGTAAATCAAAAACGCAAGCTTTCAACAATGAGTCAAACCCATCTATCTTTGGTATTTGGTAAAACCATCGTTAAAACGTTGTAAAAGTCCGCGATGACTGACAAGCCGATAACACCGAAATAACTTTTTGAAAAACGCATTAGGTTTTTGTCTCCCTATCTTAGAACTTGGCCCCTTTTGGGTGCGTTGTCTCTTTTTAACTACGTGTGTAGTCTGTATTAATCATTCGTTTAAAGTAGACCTATTTTTGTCGTTACTCCCTTATCGCATTACTAAGTTAATGCTTTATTTTTTTCCTGAATGACATATTTTTTTCTTTCTGGAACATACTTTGAATGCTTGTTTTCTTAAATATGGTATAAACCCTTCATAGCAATGCTTGGTGGATGACAATTGTTTTGCAATAAAGTACGCAAGAGTATTGTGCCTTCAACCGGAAAGCTTATCGCCGCTCATTGCACAAGATCCGAACCCAACTCAAACATATTATAATAGAAGTGCTTGGATGAAGTGCAATAAAAAACGCAACAAACAACAACAAACGCCGGAGTGTTCGCGTGTTATTATTAGCTGCAATACGCATAAACAAGGTTACTGAGAAACATCGCCCCGGGCATATCGATGCGTCGACGGCCCGCGCTTTTAAAAAGCTAACCCGTCCTGAAGAAAGGGACGGCGCAGAGCACGTGGGAAGCGGATTCCGAACGCACGCATCCCCTCCTCACCCCACCACCGCTCGCCGGCCAAAGCGCCGCGCGCACGCTAGTCGCGCGCCGACCGCCGCCAGGGTAACACGTCCTGGTGAACTTGTGCCGGTGCACCACGCACCCGCCCTGACGTTGTGCAGTGAACGAGATCGAACATCCGCTGTGATTTGTTTTCAGTGCTGCAGGTTGTACACCAACAGTGATTGTGAACGTGACAAATAAAAAATTGTGAATTGTGTGCACTATGCGGTTGTATACGTTATGAATGGTCTGGACCGCTGCTTCTTCGATCAACGTAAGTGTCACGGTTAGTTACGCGGATTTGTGGTAATTAGGGATATCTCGCACTGCGGCTACTGAATCAGGGCAGTATTCTGCAAACATGTGACTGGTTTTCCACCCTTGCGCTGGACGTTTGCCGCATTAAAGTGAAAGCTCAAGTCAAAGCTCTTGAATCACGGAAACGTTCTGAAAGGTGATTTTTTCTGCATTTGTCTTTCAGCTAGCAATACTGTCTTAGACTACCTATAATTATTTTTGGTGGATAATATTGTTGACTGAAGTTTGCATGACTATACCTACCATCAAGTTTGATTCTAGAAAAACACACTTCTATTTCACATTCAAATGTTGAAATGCACGTTTTAAAGTAAGGCAAAATTATCGTAAACATACGTGTCTTAATTCTCTACATAACTAATAAAATAAAGTAGACGCCATAAATGCTCACAACAAGTAAGTGACTGCAGTCTTTGAAGACTTCATTCCCATCGCGTTAGTTATAAGGAAACCACCACAGAAATTCCACCTCAACGAAGCCAGGGCAAGTCAGTTAGTTAGTAATAAGTAAAGAAGAAGTTACAAGAAATCAATTGAAAACACATAACGAAGCTTCTCATAATTACAACATAAACAAACAAGCACTGTTCGTAAGCAGCAGCGAAACGGAAACATTTGTATCACTTTAAGATAAGCATGTTACGGCTAATGAGCAACCACAGTGGCTACTTTATTTATTTTTCCGAGATAACCTAAAAGTTAAAACCAACAAGAACGATGGTCCGTTTAACTAAATTGATGATGATTTAGTTCAATTAAGCCGATAAAGGGCTAGACGGGAGCGACACGATTTGTAAGGCGCTAAGAGCTTTAGAAAATTACCAGCGAAGAAAGTAGTGACTGACGTGATTTGTTTAAGTAATTTGTGTAATTTACGAAGGCTTAGGAATGGAAAGGAAATTTTGAGTACTAAGGCAAGAGCTTTTTCTTATTGCAAATTATTTGGGTTAACGTAGTGAAAATATTTTGATTTAAAAGAGGTGAAATACTGAGAGCTTCGTTTAAACTTACTTTAAAGAAGTAGGGACCCCTGCCCGTTCTGAGGTAACTTCATTAAATTTCTAAAGTCCTCATTTTCCTTCAACTAAAGTGTAAAGATTTTGCTACGACTATCATGCAATAGTTATAGGCTGAACCTGACTTTTCGGATTGCAGTCTACCCTTAATGATCGGCCGATTATATATTAAAGCTTAATCAATATTATTTTAGTCATGTCTGTAAGGTGAAATTATAATTTCAAAACTAGTTTTAGAACTTTATCTCTAAAGCTCTTAAATAAATGAAATCAACAAATAAAGTATCAACAAACACCACTAAGAAAATGTAATCTATTTAAATGTAAACAAAAACATTAGTAAACATTGATTCCGTGGTTTAAATTACTCCATTAGTCGTTAAAAACTGAATCATCACTTGACGATTTCCATTGTTTTGGAATATTAATTGGTTTTTCCTCCATTTTACATTCATTAGTGAACACTTTATTTTTAGAATTGCCAATCAAATCGTCGATTTTTTATGGAAATGTTTCTGTATAATTACAATCAAATACCAAGCAGTATTAATTTAGTTTAATATTGTTAATCTTATAACCTTAACCGTTATTAAATATCAAACTGTGTTTGTCTGTAATCTCATATTATACAGGCAAGTACTCTTATTTTGAATTTCCCATTAACATCAAATTGTTTTGGTATACTGTAAAATTAATTAATATCGAACAAATAGTTCTAGACTTAGTAAACAACTCCGTTCGATAGTTAACCTAATGTTTATAAAATCATTTCCAAATATATGCTCTTCAATATCACTTTCCCTGGTACCGACTAAACAAATATTTAAAATGCCGGTCCTATACACATATTTTTAAAGTCATATTTCAAATCACAGCGAGAAGCAAAAAAAGCTCGTTTGTCCATTGAGATCGATAGCCAATAAAGAGTCAACAAATCATTCCACGTTGTTCCAACACCTTTGGATAAACACGCTTTGGTATACTGCAAATAGTAAAAAACTGTATTGATATAGGCTAACCACAAGACCACCCATGCGATAGTTGCGCTAGCTATCGGAGCACGCACGATGCTATTATGAGTTGACTATCAAGTCAACTTGGTTCCGCCCTTTCGTATTCACTCTTTACATAATTTACATCTTCTATTCTTATCCGTTGATCGTTTTTTAGGGTTCTATTCTTAAGCTCATTCACAATGGTGTACGTTAGTGTACTAGAGTCTAAACATGAACTCGTATTTTATGTTCCAAGTTCCAACTAATATCTATGTCTTTGAAATTTGAACAAAACCAGCGCCATTAATAAAGTTTAGTGAAAATTTGAATTGAAATAAAAATTAGATTCTGGTTCTTAGCATTACTTAAACTGTTATTAGTAAAAATTAGTATTTGTTAAACCTAACTTGTTATTCGATTTGCGTAATTAAATTTTTTGAATTATATTTTACATTACTGACACATCAATTTAATCCTTTAACCTTTGTTTTTCTAATCATTATTACCAAAGCGAATGAAGTACCTAATGGAGACATCATTCGCTTTGAAAAAGAAAAATTCTCAATTAGTTTATGAACAGAACACTTTTATAATATACATAATAAGGTTTCGGTCTTTGTTTGTATCTTGAGACCTGAGATCAAAATGCAGTGTCACGCCATGTTGCATTCTAGTTTAAATGAGATTCATCTTATCGATTACATTATCTGCTACCGGTAATGGAAATTTGTTTCTGTTTGAATTTACATTCCTATCAGCTTTCAATACAACAGGATTGGATTCAGCATAATCTCATTCAATCTTTTATGCATAAAGTTAACTGCTATTGTATTTTTAATATAACACAAGTTTGTAACATAAAACATGTACCTAGCTCTCTCTTGGTTCGAGAGATTTATTTTCACTATAATATGCACTCACAAATGAAAAGTTAGTAAATCGATAGGTAAGATTAATTCTTTTTCTATATTTGATATTTCTTTCACCACCTTATAATCAAATAAATATTATAAATGCGAAAGTTTGGATGGATGTATGGATGTATATATTATGTTTGCTACTCAGTCACGCCCCAACGGCTGAACGGATCTGGATGAAATTTGGCACACAGATAGATTATAGTCTGGAATAGCACAAAGGCTACTTTTTATCCCGGAAAACTAAAGAGTTCCCGCGGGAACCAAAAAACCTCAATCGGACGAAGTCGCGAGCATCAGCTTGTCAAATAAATATTATAAATGCGAAAGTTTGGATGGATGGATGGATGTATGGATGTATGTTTGTTACTCAATCACGCTCCAACGGATGAACGGATCTGGATGAAATTTGGCACAGAGATAGATTATAGTCTGGAATAGCACATAGGCTACTTTTTATCCCGGAAAATTAAAGAGTTCCCGCGGGAACTGAAAAACCTCAATCCACGCTTACGAAGTCGCGGGCATCAGCTAGTAATACATATTTCGATTTGCAGCTTAGTGAATAAAGTTTCGATCTCTTTATTTTGACTTTACATTTTCATTATAAATCTGTTAGTCATATCCAACATTTAAAGTAGCACTTGTTAAAAAAAATAGGAGGAGATTTCTCAAGCAAAATATTTCCGTGGGGTGGTGCGTTTAACTTCTGAGTTCTTACTGCAACAGACTCGCACGGAATTTTAACTATACACATACCTCAAACTTAAAGTTTCCGGTTAATTTAACCCGAGGTCGACACATGCATCCAAAAGGCACTGGCACAGAACTCCCACGTGTTTTGAACCAACACAAACAATTCTCAGAACAGAATGTCATCATACACAAAAACAATCCCTAATTGCCCTACACCATTACAGCAATCATATTCTGTAATTATTGTTTGTCGATTGTAAGCTTGAGCCTGTAATTTTACGATGCAACTGACAATGGATCTAAAGCGATGCAAAGTTATCATGTTATATTATTAAGTCCCGATATTTTTTTAAAGTACGCAAATAATTGACCGAGCGAAGCGAAGGTCTCTGAGTCTACTTGGGTGAATTGGCACTTGTCCGTCCGTCCGTCCGTCCGTCTGTCAGAGCCTTATAACTTCTGAATTGCTGGACATAATTACTTCAAATTTAAATATAATATGTAAACCGATGGCCTCCCGCCGAATATGGCTTAAAAAGTTATAAAAATCTTTATTTCAGGGGGGCTCTCATAGAAGCGAATGCGAAGTAAAATATTTTTTATAGCGTTACATAGGGTTGCAGTATATCATTTTAAAGATAATTAGGAGTAGAGTCCAAAAATATGTTTTTTTGAATTTTTCTCCTAAAATTGACGAAATGGGGGGCTTTCAAAGTGGCGATTTTCTGACGTCCAAAGTTGACCTCAGAACTCTCAATTTTCTGAACTCTCAAGCCTGAAACTTGATCAATTATTTGAATTATATCCTGTACTTGAACAACAAATACTAAAATTAGATAAATATTTTAAGGAAACGAAATTATTTAATTTTTAATGATGATGATATTTTTAACAGAACTTCACACTGATGTCAATAGATGGCGCTCTGTGAAACCGCGAGGTCTCAGTTCGGGGCGAACCACTAGTTAACTCAAATTAAGTATATATTTGCTTAAGAATCGTAGTAAAGTTTGGGAAAAAGGGTTTCTTGGAATGTTTAATAATATCCCTATTACCTATGTTGCTGAAATTGAGTAAGTAAAATTTATAATATCTGAGACTAAATTGGTCAATATATCAAGTTATCAGTTTATATGGTTAGAAATAAAACTCGATAAACTTGTTGAAAGTACAGAAATATGTGTATTTAAATATATAATTAGTACAATGTAAGCCATTATCACATAAACTTCATAAAGATACCTCAAAATTAACAATATCTTTAAGTAACTAATTTAAGTGTCTAATGTACTAAATAATAGGTGACTGTAGTAAAATATAATATGGCATCAAAACTTAATATGACATAAAAACACAATATTTCCCCTTGTTTGATGGTTCAGAGTAATCGTAAAGCCGATACAAATTGGTTTTAAAGGACCCCAGCATGTTATATTGCTTTTTGTGAGGTTTATTATCATGCTCTGAGGCAATTGATGTCTGTCAATCTTGCAAAATATTACCTTTGTTCAACTCGTGTATCAAATTTAATGGATATTTAACTGCAGTACATATTTCTCAATTACGTCCAAAATTTAACACTCGATATACCTATTGCTTTTTTTTGATACTGTCGCCAATTTCAAATTGTCAAATTTATAGCCAAAGTTATTTTATTATTTTTCTAGCTTCCACTAGTTTGTTTTTATTGTACTAACTGTTCGAAATTATGTATTATTTTTCACAGATACGCAAAAGGCTTGTTTATAAATATCACGTCATGTAAATATCCATACTGAATATTATAAATGCGAAAGCGTGTCTGTCTGTCTGTCTGTCTGTCTGCTACGCTTTCACGGCCCATCTGTTCAACCGATTTCGCTGAAATTTGGTACAGGGATAGGTTGGATCCCGGGGAAGGACATAGGCTACTTTTTATCCCGGAAAATTAAGGAGTTCTCACGGGAATCGGAAAAACTTTGTCCACGCGGACGATGTCGCGGGCATCATTTAGCAAAATTTATTAATTACAAAAAAATTATAACTCAGCTAAAATAATATCTTCGGTAGCCATTACAACAAAACCAGTATCAGTTAAATAAATTTAAAAAACATTCAGTAAAAATTAATCATGCTATTTCAAATTTTAAGAAATTGTATAACGTTATTTATAGGTCTGAAAGTCAAGTAAGAACGGTTTATTTCCACATCGTTTAAGACGGGATTTTTTATTGGTTTGGTTTAGAGAATGGGCTTATTAGTATTTATTAAAAATCCAATATTTCACTTTGATTGTGTTTACAATCAATAATTATTACATTAATAACTATGCTTGAAAATAGTATTCACAGAATTTCCCTATAATTTTGGTTACAAATATTGGTAAGCGCATATTGTTTATCATAATTATTATAACCGGTATCGGAGCGCACCTTTATTTGGATGATGCAAATAAATTCACGTTAATCAATATGAAAGCTTCATAAACATCAACAAAGCCTGTAGCAGATTAACGAAAGACTAATATGCTACACGCTGCTAATATTCTGGTAATTATTAAGCTGATAGTGAATGCGATAGTTTGGCAGCGAGTGGCGGCCATCTGTTGGCTGAAATTGGGTTAAGCATTAATCATTCTACGCTAATGACAACGATTAATATTGTGCGAGAAATCCTAAGCTAAGTAGAAGTTTTTTTCTGAAGATTTTTGGTCTTATCTACTGATGCTATATTATCTTGTTTGTTTCGGTAAAGCATTAAATGCAGTTTACCCCATTGGTGTCCTGTGTTAAGGAGTTTTTCAAGACTGGGTGTTGAAAATTCTTTTAAAGTAACTTATCCCTGGGGTCGTGGAGTCTTAGTGCCAAAAATTTTTGCGAGCTATTTCACCGCGGTTGATTGCCTCATCTGGTGACAGAAGGGCTGGCTCATTTTTTGCGTAAAGGATCAGCCTGGCTGTCCAGCGCGGAAATGCAGCCAGTATTCTCGCCACCATTCCACGCGGGCATGATTTATATAGTAATTAGGTTAGGCTAGCTAGCTTTAATTTCTATTGTATTGTTTTCAATCAAAATAAAAAAAGTAACTTTTTCATTTGTCACATCAATGAATTAGTACACATTATTTCGTCTCCTCCTTTTTGAAAGTGAATTAACTATAAAGCTAACTCTGTTGAGAAATACTTAAATGCCTCAATTAATAATTAATCGAGATAATTTGAGCCCATTAGTAAATTATTTAGATTTTGTTGAATTTACATATTAAGTAATATTTAGGGATTTAGATAATTCATTATTGCGTTTAAGATGAAATTCACATAAATCAACATTTAAGCTCGCTCATCAGTGATGCACTTTTGATGTACCTACAAACAGTTGGTGAGACTGTCTTTAATATTAGGTATGGAATTTTTGTAAAGTTTGTTTTGTTTGTTTTGTTTTGTACGATGGAGCTGACATGTCCAAAAGGACAAAAGCCACCAAAAAACTAAGATTATAAAAAAAAAAAAACATTTAAGCTCAGCTTCCGAATCAAACAAAAACTGTAGGTATTCGTACTCGTCGAGGCCAGAGTTCCGAAATATGGAAAATCCGGACAACACCTCTCATTGTTGGGGCACATCTGCACCAATGAATAAATGAATTCTATATGAGGTGTCGGCACTATTTTTCAATTTTCCACCACAATACTCACCGAATGGATAACGCTCATTACCATACACTGAGAGGCTTATGCTGGTAAGGTATTGATTGATGAGCTAGTCTGTTTGGAATTCCGAAAGGTTTTTGTGAGATTATGTAATGGATTCTTGTGGGGAACAAGTATTGCTTTTCCTGGTAGTAATATCAGTGATAAGGGATTTCGGTCGTCAATTTTTTAAGGCTCATTAGACTACGACCACACGAACAAGATAAAGTTGTACTTACTGTGTTTTATTTCTTACACAAGAAGCAATCTAATATTGATTAAGTAATTTTTATAATAACATGAGTAAATTATTTGAAATGGTAAGTAGGTACATAAACCTAACAATTTATGTATACATTTTTAATAACGCTGCAATCTTTGACTTCTCTGGTGTTAAAGGATCTTGCTGACCTGATAACTCATAAGGATGGATAATTTATAACATTGTTATAGATGTTTTATATTTTGTTTGTCCTGCATATGTGAAATAGATTGACATTTTCTTTCAATCGTGAGTCTTGACAGTCCTCAAAGTAAAGTTTGCTGCCCATTCTATAACTAGTATTTGTTAATTATTCTTGATTAAAAATTGTGTGTCTTGTTCGAAATTAAATTACTTACTAGGTACTTCAAATGCTTAGGAATGTTAAGCTGAAAAAGCCGTAAATGTCAGTTTTTCGATTACGAAATGATGTCTTCAGTTCCGAGCCAGGCCACGGCTCCTTTGTCGATTAGTTACGCTTCACTACAAAAGCGATCGGTTACAATGAATTACAAACGATGCGAGAGGCATGAATGGCCGAGCCGATTGGTCACGCTGCGCTCACGCAGATATGTGGGTTTCTGTACTCGTAGCGCCATCTATTGTTGGGTAATGGAACTTCAAGGATGTTGACCCGTTCCTTTAGATAGCAAGTTTTAATAGTACTTATTCTGTCGATTTTAACGTTTATTAATTATTCATAGAGATAAAATTGAGATAAATTAATATATTATTAAAATTACTTAACGTTTTGGCAAGTAGGTAGTTATGATTTTCTTTATAGAATCCTTTCCATTTATCAAAATGTTTCTAAAGTAAACTAGGTATTTATTTGAAACTAGATGATGCCCGCGACTTCGTCCGCGTGGATTAAGATTTTTTGATTCCCGCGGGAACTTTTCAATTTTCCGCGATAAAAAGCCTATGTCCTTCCCCGGGATACAAATTATCCCCATACCAAATTTCATCACAATCGGTTGAACAGATGGACCGTGAAAGCGTACCAGACCGACGGACGGACAGACAGACACACTTTCGCATTTATAATATTGGTATGGATTAAAGAGAAGCTTATTTATAGTAATTAATATCGTAATAGTCTATCCGATTATCCGATAGGTATAGTAAATTCAAATCCTAAATCTTTAAAAAAGTGCAGACCTAATCGTAAATTCTAATGTAACCGCTCTCCAAGTCTTGAGTGATAAATGGTGAAACGGCGGATATCAATTTTGTGGGCAGCCAACCCTGATTGATGCCCTATTTGGTCTCGCGCATTTATCTAACTCACTAACTCTCAGATAAAAGGGTTGATAAGCAAATACGGTGTCATTTTACAAGGATTTTTTATGACAAGTACCTATGTGATTGAGTGAAAAGCGGTGATAGTCAAGTGATTAGGATTTAGGAGGTCCAAATGCTATTGAGATGGTGGTCATGATGATGATCATGGAATTGACTATGGCTTTTTGTCAGAGGCTGTAATCGATGAGATTTGAAAAGTCTACAAGAGGCAACGTTGGTGGTGGTAAGAGGCCTATATCTAACAGTTAGGCAACTTTGGTACTATCTATAAGAGGCCTATGTCTGTGTTACATGCATATTGGATGTTGATCATTATGAACTCACAGGGTATTGGTAGGTATCTCATAGTCTGAGGTGGTCTAGAGCCGTCTCAGCATACATCTATTACTAATAAAATATATAGTAAAAAGTTGCGTAGTAATACGACACGATGTCTAAAGAATAACAAAGCCCAAAGCCCATCTTATAGTAATTCTAATCGTCTATGAAAAAAAAAAAACTAAAAGTAATAGGCGCCAGTCATTAAAAAGTTGAGATTATCGACCTAATAGTAATAGAGCAAAGATCAAAAACTTTAATCCAATTTGAAACAAGTGGATAAAATTACACAAACTCCATAATCGACTATCAAAAATTGTTTTCGATGCAGTCAAATAAATTGACTCTATAAAATTCATAACAAATTATATCAAGCGGTCGGTTTGTTAATGAAGCATGAGAAACAAGACAAACCGGCAATTATACACGTAGGTATATCTGTAGCAATGATTGAACGAAAATTTCATTAGAGGCAATAGTCATAATGGACTTAATTGATTCGATCTGATTTCTCGGTCTAGTTAGTTAGTGTTGACAGCCGTTGGGGATAGCAATGAAATAAATGATGTTAACGCTAGAGGGTAGAAATAGAAATTCAAAACCATTTTCGACTACGCGTCCTAGACCATTTTTAGTTTTTAGTAGTAATCTAATGAGGAAGACCTCTCAAATTGTTTTTACTAAAAGTATGCCTTTTGACTATATTAATACAGAAATATTTAATAAATTTGTAAAACAAATATATTTTTAAATACGCAACTTTTAACTGAATTATTCTAACAAAGTTTACTAAGCAGTTGAAAACGTAAATAAGTTAAATATGTCTATGAATAAAAACGTTCAATAAATGAACTTAATCTAAGTTGAAAAATTAAGATATGAAAATAAATAATTCATTCAAATTGAAGTAATGATGATCATAATAAATCTTGCCTAGATAAATGGCATTATTTTAAACGTAAATTATAACCAAACTCGCTAATCTGTTTACAAATCCCTATCGTTTTATGAAATTATAAAGCTCCTCTCACCAAAGTTGGGAAAAGCGTAATTTGTCATAGATTTACGCACACGTTACACACACTCCCACATTTTGAAAGACAAGGCAACGTTTGATAAGCCATTAGGGATTTTCGTAAACGCAATTTGCGTCTTCTCGTCGGCGATAACGTTTTATATGTATCACCAGTGATGAACATTGAAGATTTTAATATCTATACTAATTCTATACTAATATCAAATATAAATAATATTATAAATGCGAAAGTTTGGATGGATGTATGGATGGATGTTTGTTACTCAATCACGCCCCAACGGCTGAACGGATCTAAATGAAATTTGACACAGAGATAGATTATAGTCTGGAATAGCACATAGGCTACTGTTTATCCCGGAAAATTAAAGATTTCCCGCGGGAACCGAAAAACCTCAATCCACGCTGACGAAGTCGCGGGCATCAGCTAGTTATAAAATATGCGAAAGTTTGGATGGATGGATGTTTGTTACTCAATCACGCCGAAACGATTGAACGGATCTGGATGAAATTTGGTACAGAGATAGATTATAGTCTGGAATAACACAAAGGCTACTTTTTATCACGGAAAATTAAAAGAGTTCCCGCGGGAACCAAAAAACCTCAATCCAAGCGGACGAAGTCACGGGCATCAGCTAGTAAAATATAAATTCATATCCAGACTAGTATCATTAATGCAAAAGTGTGTATGTTTGTTGATTGTTTGGTTTGTCAGTTTGTTTTTAATGACGCCGCAACGGTGAAGCGTTTTGACGTAATATTGTGCATGGGTATACCTAGTAATTGAGGACCTGGAGAATAGTAATAGTATAGGCTAATTTTTATACCAGAAAACCAAAGATTTCCCCGGGATTTTACAAGGATAAAATCACAGGCTTTATCGAGATTTTGAAAGGTTTTAAATTTTTTAAATCTTTTGTTTCAAAGTTTTGCTAGATAAGTCTAGTAGAAAGTACTTTAAATTACTAGAATAATGTAATAGAAATCTGTGTTATAACAGTTGAATTACATTCAGTAACCTTGGTACAAATTTACAGGGTGGTACCGAAACTATGCATTGTTTTGCTACCAAAACTACACTACGCTATTTTGCACTAGTGCTTTGTGTGAAGATTTTAAGTCGCTTGGTAACATTTCAAGCCGTAACATGAAATAGCTTTTTTGGCAATAAAAACAAGCTGTTTGGTGGTAGTTTGTCAAATGGCTGACATAACGCCATAAATCTTGCGTAACCTGTGTTAGTGCCCCAGATTTTCCCTGAAAATTTTTCCACCCCGTTTAATTTACTGATCGAAATTTTAACCAAAAAACCTGTCGTTGAGATAACGAAGCTGCCCAAGCTGAAATTGCCTGCAGCAATGCGGTAGGATGTAGTCATGTACCTAATTTTATCGAAACTGAAGTATTTTCCAATATAATTCATTGTAATAAAACTCATGACGATCAACGTTTTTTCATTTAAGTAAGTATATCATCTGTGGAAAAGCTTTTTTGCGGGGAAAAAATGAACCAGAAAATCCAGTGCCGTTTTGTCAAAACAGTTGACATAATACCATAAATCTTCGTCGTCCGTAACTCGTGCTACTGCCCCAGATTTTCCTCGAAAATTTTTCGACCCGTAAAATTAACTGATCGGAAAAATTTAACCCGAATGCTGACGTTGAGATAAGTTGGCGGTGGGACTCGATATCGCCTGTAGCAATGCGGTATAATGTACCCTACTTGGGTGCAGACTTTTGATAATGTGATGTTAGATATACTTACAATGTACTGTAGCCAGATTAAAATAATATGGAGTTGACTGGTATGGATATACTTATTCGGATTTTGATGAGTTTATTTGGTTCAAAATATTTTTTGTTTTCCTGCGATTTTTTTATTTTTTTACACATTTGCGGCAATAGGTACACTTAACTCTACTGTTGTATATTATGAAAATAATGCATATAATTTAACCTACTATTTGAGGTCAAAGTAACAGAAAAGGACAGACAAAGCAGGATCACAAATCCAATTGGATTTAATGGAAGGAGTAGTTTTAAAGGTATAAATGATGACGAAAGAGAGTAAAACCCGGCGTACTTTTTCAAAACGCTTGACATATAGCAATTCGTCCCGCAAGTCCATACGATTCCGTTCCACTGTCCTAGTTACTTATTTTTTCCAGGGAAATATTCCACGGAAAATGTAAAACCGGTCGAAAAATTTCAACCCGAAAACTGTCGCCGAGATAACGTGGTCGTCCAACGTGAAATCGCCTGCAGCAATGCGGTACAATGTACCCTACTTTTATTAAAGCGTATTTTGTAATTTTCGCACGATTATTCTTCGGATGTGTTAGTAATAGCACCTACGTGACGCGATACTCATAAATCAACATTTTCCTATTTCCCTATTCTAAAATAGTTCAGTTTCAGTATTGAATACTGTAAATATGTTACATATTTTCATAAAAAATCTTTTAATTTTTTTTTTATAGGTAGCTTTTTAAACAATTTTTTTTCTAGGACAAATTAAAAGATATTTGAAATATTATCTTCAAACGAGTTAGAACAATTAAAATAATAAAGCTTAAATAATGCCTAATAATTATTACTATAAACTAGAATGAGCTTTAGAGAAATTTCGTATCTAAAGTAAAAATATAAAAGGAAACGAAGACGGCCCTGAAACGTTTTCAAAGAAAGTAGTGTCCTTAGACATTTTTACATTTAGATTTTGAAAAGGAAAACGTTAACAAATCAAAGTAAACTAATCCTTTACTTGTTCGAAGTTTCGAACGTGAATAAACACCATTGACGAGGTTAATACCAACACGACAAGCCAAGAGAGTCAACGCTAGTAAAGGTGTTTGTTCTGTCATTATTTCCAGAGAGGATTAAGGAGTTTCCTCCGCCGGGGATGCATCTGTCGTCTTTCGTCATGCACCGTTTGTATTCCTTTTGGGCTTCTTACACTGAAAGCGCTTTAAGCGAATTATTCTTGGAATGCAACTAATGTGCTTTAGTCTTTGGATGTTTATATTTGCATAATAATAAAGTCACCTTTTTTGACTATTTTTATGGATATTTTTAAGTAAGAGTTTTTTTTCTTGCAAAAGAACATTTCTTCTTAGTTTGTTTTTTGGCAAAATAACATTTAAACTGATTTTATGATGTTGTCAATTTTTGTCCAGACCATAATGCGGTAGCACGAAAGTAAAAACACTGAAATAACTAAAACAGTACTAAATCAAGTAAAAAAAATAACTAAAACAATTAAAATCAATCTTAGTGCAAGTGGGTCTAAGAATACTACAATCTAAATTCTAAACCCTCATTGATTTGCGTATTAGTAATCTCGCAACTCGCGAGCAATAGATCTATCATAAATTATAAATTTAAAAAAAAATATAGATATGTGGTCTTGAAGCAGTTTTGACATTACTTCTCTTTTTATTATTTTGCTTTACTGCTTTAGGTATTGCCACATCATCACAATCCATTTCCTCAATTTCACCTAGAATGGCATAGAGCGAATTATCTTATCATACTAATATTATAAATGCGAAAGTGTGTTTGTTTGTTGGTTTATTGGTTTGTCCTTCAATTATGCCTCAACAAAGCATCGGACCGACGTGATTTTTTTCATTGCTGAAGAGTGCATAGGCTACTTTTTATCCCGTAAAATTGAAGAGTTTCTGTGGGAATTCAAAAAACTTATTCCACGCGGACGAAGTCGCGGGCTAAATCAGCTAGTAATTAATATAAGATGAAGAAATTATCAAAAGTATGACGACCCTTTCTTGATTATTGTTTTATAGAAGGATTTTCTCGATCTCTTCACAATAATCTCTCTACAATACAAAAACATCCTTAATAATATTAAAAATATGAAAGTGTGTCTGTGTGTGTGTGATGTGGGCATCATAAGTAAGAAATACTATAATTATTGATGGACTCATAATATGGCATAAGAATTGTATAAAATAACCGTCAATACGAAACGGCTCAAAAGATGGCAGCACTGTACAGTTACGTCGCGCTAGTGACGTCGCGCTTTCGAACACGTAAAGGAACTTGAAGGAAAGTTACACGTTACGGATTTAGATGAAATTTGGAATTTTTTCAATGATCAAGCTTCTGTATAAGAAGACTATGGTCTTATATATATAATATTTAAACAAAATCATTATTTTAATAATCATGATTTGTAAGCCGTTGGTAAAATTTACGAACTTAGATTATACCTACTACCAATACCAACGTCTTAAGTCATGAGCGATTTTGCTTGTTTAATCGTCTTTCAAGTTTCAATTTAAATAATTCGCTAGATTTTGCACAATTCATTTCTATTTAAAAAAATATCAGCATATTAATTCATGTCGCAAAAATTTTCTTTCCGTATTCCTGAGACAACAGAATTCAGATGTTCGTGTATTGAAATTCGAAAACAAAAGAAATTGGAAACATGTGTGTTCCCAAACAGCATTAAGCTATATTGTAACAAAAATGAACAAAAGTTACAGAACATTCAAACATCAATGAGTTTAAATTTTTGGTCGTGACTCTCTTTCGAACTTTAGAACCATTATTCTTTATCAACGCCAGAACCAACAATGGATCACATTTAGTAGAATTTTATCAAAGGAATGCCATAGTAGTCTACTGTGAAACTTACGTGTACGACTGAATGAAGCATTTTATTCTATTTAAACATGACGTAAGATACAGTATTAAATATACGTATATTTTATTAATAACTGATCTATAATTCATATACGGGATCTATGAAGCATAAATGAACGCTGTTAAAACTCTCACTTTAGTTAAACAAAAAAATGGCAAGTACTCAAAAAATAGAAATATAAATTGAAACTAAACTACCACTATAATATTATACGCTGTTCTAAATGACATCCTGAGAAATCTACTAGACATGTAAAAGAAGAAGGCATCTAAGCGGCACTTAACTGTGGCATAATATTCAATGTTGGAGAAAGATTATAAAATATATTTTAACTCCTTTCAACAATAAGTAAGGTAACAAAACAAGTCTAAAAGTTCTTCTAAGTAATTGAATGGGAACGATTTATTTGTCAAACAACTCTTCAAGTTTGGAGCAATTTTTTTGCCTCCAAAGTTCCGTAAACCGCAATCCATTTCGATTCATTGCGGCACTAAATACGAATAATAATGAAGGGAACGAGTGGTTACATTTGTAACTGTCAACGGATTGCTGTCAAACGATTCTGTACCATTTTTGGAAGTGACGGTTTAAGCGTCTCTTTACATAATCCTTTGACGTATAAGGAGCTGCACTGAGGTCCATTAAATCTGTTATTTATATTCTTGCAGATATGGCTGTCTTTTTTTTTCGTGATTGATTTACTTTCAGTGTCTGTGAGTGGTGAGGGGTGACCTACTTAAAAATAGTGATAAGTTTAACTGAGTAATATTATCTTCTCTGCACCAGTATTTATTATGTAATCAAAATCGTTAGGATCACACATGCATAGCAACTATATTTAGTTAAACGCATAGTTAAACTAAATATGAACTATATTTACTAGTTACTTTGTTAAACGCATCATAATAGGGAATATCATTTCATAATAGGGAAAAGTATCCCTATTATGAGATTGATACTCATTAATAGGGATAATTTTCCCTATTAATAAGTATCAATGAAGAAATGTTATTACAAGCTATCCAGACTATTTGGCTAATCATTGAGTGATCTTACTTTACAACTAAGAAATTGTCTTATGACGTTTCTTATTCCTCCATGAGATTCTAGACTGTGCATTTTAGGAAATACTTAATACTGAAGAAGAGTTTGATTGCAGTAAATAAAGGTGTTCCAATTTTAAAACTAAAGTTACAATAGCGCCTATGCCAGTGACAAAGTAATTTTCTGGAGATTTGTTGCAAAAGCTCCTCACGTTTATTTTGACAGCTTCCAAGTCCGCCATTTTGTTTCGAACGCCGAATGCAAATCCCCTGAACCATTTCCTAGCCCTGATTGACAGGGCAGGCGTTGGTTCGCCTAATCTATAGTGTCACCGAGTGAAGATTAAGAGAGTCTCTCGTCTATTTATGCATGACCTTCTCCTCCCTCCCAGGTTTGTTTTAGAAATTCGATCTTTCTGGGGAGGGTGTATTGTTTTCGAGGGGCCAAGTACTTGGTCGTATACGCAAAAACACAGCTGTGTCTGACGTCATTCCTACTTGGGTTTCCTTGAGTGTGCTTTTGGGTATCCGTGCTAAGATGAGGATAAGATTTGTGATATCGACAATTCTTGTGGAATGCAGAAGAACGGTAATGTTTTCATAGCAGTATCAACTGTTGCAACGTACAACATAAAAATTGTTCCGGTTCTTTTTCGAATAGTTTGAGTACTATAAAATCAACACAGAATTGTTACCTTATTCGATGTTAAAACTACTCTTAAACAATGCATATCCATGACTAGGTATTTTGGGGGTTGGAAACATTATGAACTTTCGGAAAATCTCTATCACAAAAATCAAAATTTTTGATCAATTACAATCGATTTAGCAAAAAAACAATCCTTGTTGCACTGAGTGTAATAATGAATCTCGAGTTTTTCATACTTACAATATCTTCGTCTAAATTAAACTAATACTATACATGCGAATGTGTGTTTGTTTGTTGCTCTGTCCTTCGGTCACGCCACAACGGATCGACCTGATTTTTGGCATGGGTATAGTCAAGGACTTAGGGAGTGACATAGGCTATAGTACCCGAGGGAAATAAAAAATAACTTATCCTGAATGAACTAGAAGTTTAATTCGCTATAATCCGCCACAATAGACAAATATATGTGGTACTGTGCGTGTCTTTCACCAATAGCATGGGAACACCCACCACCCAGCAATTCGCACCAGCATCAACACCACTCGACAATGCCCGATTCAACATCTCCTGAAGATGCTCCGGTTTCGGAGTGAAACGTACGTTGAGAGTAATTTGGAGGATTTGTGTGGTGTGGTGCTGTGCCGGTGCGAATTGCTGGGTGGTGGGTGTTCGCATGCTATTGGTGAAAGACACGCACTGTTCCACATAGATTTGTCTGCTGTGGCGAATTATAGCGAATTAAACTTCTAGTTCATTCATTATCATGGACTTCCGCAAAGTAACGCCTGCTTCCATTCAATAATAACTTATCCCACACGGACGAAGTCGCGGGCATCAGCTTGTATACTTATAAAGTTAAATGTACACATCATGTAATCAAAAATGAAGATTGCGATATGTAAATGTACGTCTATTTATTCGTAAAAACGACAGTGTCGAGTGTATTTTATTTTGCGTCGGAATTAATCTCAGAGAGAACGTCCTCCGGGAAATTGATGGTGGGAGTTTTTTTTTAACGCCGACAAAACGAACTCTCAAACGATCGTACGTTTCTCGCATAATTATAAAGGCGAAGTGAGAAAATTAGGGAGAAAAAGTCACAAACAACGACTGGTAATTAATATCGACTTCGTTTTACCATGTTTCACTTTCTGTTTTCTCTGCCATCTTATTTATGTAGTTTAATATTCCTTGGGGAGTTTGAACACAGCTTTTGCTTTGGATTTTAACTTTAAAGATACTTTTGTAGCTTTTTTAAGTTTCTAGACGGACGTTCTGCAATAAAACTGAATCTCAGGCATTGTCCTACGTGAGTGACAAACGCGACAACGCACCTTGATACGACGCGACGCGACGCGACAGTATCAAGCAGTAGCTAACCCTTCACATGGCCTGCTTGTCTTATGTTTGTCATTTTCTATGGAATCGTACTCTGTTGCCTTGCATCGCATCGCTTTTGTCACTCACCTAGCTCAACGGATAAACTATTCGAAGAATTTGGCAGTAAAATCAAAATAGTTGAGTTTTTTTTTCTTAAATTCAAATACACTCCGTTCTACCACAGAACAGCGAGAAGCACCCCTTTCTTATACGAACCGCTAGAGTGTGGAACACCCTCCCAGCACACGTGTTAAACTATATATATAACTTAAGTAAGTACCTTCAAGGCAAGAGTGAATCTTCAAGGGAAGAGTGATCTTCTAGGCAAGCGCGTTGCAACCTAGACCTCATCATTGCTTTGCACTAAGCATGATTGTCGTCAAGCGCAAGTCTATCACGCAATAATAAAAAAAAAACACTAGGCCCCTAGGGCTTTTGAATCGTCAAGATAAGGTACCTTATTTATTGCGTCGAATTCCAAAAGTGTGGGATTATATTTTTTGAGGCTTTAAAACGTATATTTGCTACTGAAAATTACATAATATTTCACCCTGTTATTCGGAATACTCTTGTCTAATAGCAATGTTTTCACGCGTTCATATACCTATTTTTTTTTTTTAATTTATTGAACAAGATAAACACGTACAATTAATATATATATAGCTGCTCGTGCTGATTGACTGATTGATCACCTCTCCTGGACAATTTTGTATGAACTTTTTTTTTTTCACTTATCGTTTCGTATAGAAAACAAAAATTCATCCAGAGGAAAAATACGGAGAGAGCTGATGATTGAGGATTTCGAAGACGGATGAAGAGCACCAGCCAGGTTATCGAAGATAGGTGGGGGGTGCTCGACCAAATGTCACTCGAAACTTCATCCAATTGACAGTTAGCTGAAAAAAATTTCAAAATGGCGGATTTAAGATGGCCGCCATACAAATTTCGACGGTGTCTATCTCGGAGAGTATAAAAGATGGAAGAGTGGTTTCTTGGCAAAAGATGATCAGGACGTGAGGGTCTACTTGATGAACAGGAAAAAAATTCAAGATGGCGGAATTTATTTTTCCATAGAAAAGGGTATTGAAGATAGGTGGGGGGTGCTCGACCAAATGTCACTCGAAACTTCATCCAATTGACAGTGAGCTGAAAAAAATTTCAAAATGGCGGATTTAAGATGGCCGCCATACAAATTTCGTCGGTGTCTATCTCGGAGCGTATAAAAGATGGAATAGTGGTTTCTTGGAAAAAGATGATCAGGACATGAAGGTCTACTTGATGAACAGGAAAAAAAAAAGATGGCGGAATTTATTTTTCCATAGAAAATATATGGCGAATATTGAAGAGGCTACAAGTGTAGAACTATGCAAGACTACAGTTCCTTTTCAAGATTTGTTTTTGTGGAAGAAATCTGATTTTGACGAATGGTACGGGGAAAAAAATATGGAGAGAGATGATGATCGAAGGTTCTGATGATGGGTGAGGAGCACGGTCAGGGTATTAAAGATAGGTAGCTACTTAGGGGCTGCTCAAACAAAAAGGGAGGGGCGGGGGGTTGGTGGACTTTGTTTTATGTTTTTCCGTTATGAGAATTTTTTTGAATTTTTTTATGAGAGAGTGTGTTGTTCAGATCAGAACACGCAGACAGTAAACCAGCTGCCCGATTATGTAAGAATTGACGATCAAATCGTAAAAGTTCGGCGTCAAAGTAAAATAAACCATAACAGCATTGAATTAGAGCTCAATTTCGTGTTTCGAAATTGAGCTCTAATTTAATGCTGTTATGGTTTATTTTACTTTGACGCCGAACTTTGACGATTTGATCGGCCATTCTTACATAATCGGGGGGCAGGATAGTAGGACAGCGAGTAAGTAGACAGTGGACCACGCGCTCCAGTACGCGGTCCGCTTTAGCGGGCCGCGCAGCCACGCGCCATACTAGTCTTATTATATATAAACACGTCTAGCCATCCTCTAAAAACTTTAACGTTTATGTGAGGATGGCGAGTTCACAATGCAGTTATTAGTACAATATTATATACCTATGTCTAAGCAAGTATATAAATTAACATTGTTAAATTAAATTGTAACTGCGAATTAGAATATAATCGCTAACGTTAACGTTGTTCCGTTTTAACCTTTTTGTGTGTTCTATTTACTTAAATTACATAATCCACCCGTTTGTTTATGAAAATTAAAGCAAGACAAATAAAGTTACAAACTGGGAGTAAATTGTTTTCGTTTTAAGTAAATGTAGCTGTGTAATATTTAAGTACGTTTATTTACCTAAAGGGGCCATACTGCCAAACGCTTAAAGCAATACTTAAGCAATATTACCTTAACGTTCCTAAAATAGGATTATATTTCTAAAACACAAAAGTCATTTTTTTTAAACCTTAAACCAAACTATTAAGTACGAAACTTTGATATACGTCGTCAACTTGTTAAATATCCAATTTAAATGACTGATAGGCGTTGTCAACAACTAGGACTCGTGTATTTCAATAGCTCTGGCCTTAAGTAGGTGTTCAGTTAATTTTGTTTAGAAGTTAATGAAGTAGAGAGCAATGGTGTGAAACATGCATGCTTATATACGACTATACAATCGGTTCAGATCGTGATCGTGTCGTGGTCGGAGAGTGGAGTGGGCAGAGTATACAGCCTCGGGTGTACACTAAACAACGTGGTACAGGTGATAGGCTGAAGCGTTTTTGTCTTTTCAATCATTACCCATTTTTTCATTCCACTGCAAGTTAGCACACTTGACTGCGATCTCACCAGATGGTAAGTGATGATGCAGTCTAAGATGGTAGCGGGCTAACTTGTTAGGGATATGGCAGTTAGATTAAGCCATGCCCCTAATCGGTTTCGACACGGCATCGTACCGGAACGCGAAATTGCTTGGCGGTAAGTAGGGCCAAGCAATCTTCTTTGCTGGTAGGGTAAATATAATAATTATTATAAATGCGAGAGTCTTTTTATTTGTCAATCACCGAGTGGTTCAGGTCGCGATCGTGTCGTGGTCGAAGAGTAGAGCGGGCAGAGTATACAGCCTCAGGTGTACACTCAACAACGTGGTACAGGTTATAGGGAGAAGCGATTTAGTAAAGTTTAAATGAGATAAGTTCTTTTCTACCAGTCGTTCGACGGAGGCGTCTTGATAGAGCAACGCTGTTGTGTGACGCATCGATGGGTGACAGGGACAAAATAAGGAACGAAATTGGCAGAATTTTCAATTCAAAATTCTGTCACTCTTATGTCATATGCAGTTTCCTACCTCTCTCAACTATACCGTATCTCAAGTGCTACGACTGTCATGGTAGCCGGGTCTGTCAATTTTATATGGGCGTCGACTTACTGTGTGGTTCACATATCATATTATAAATATGATATATGAATATGAACCTATAGGGTTCTATAATAGTCTGAAATTCTCCAACAAAACCCGTAACTTTAATCCGTGTTATATTCATGTTAAAGATAAACATCACTTGAATCAGCTTCAATGCAATTTTTTTAACAACTGGTTTATTTGGTTTCCTCCAGAGGTCACACCTCGCACGCTATTAGCTCCCAACTTGGGCCCGGTCGTAAAAGCTTACCGCACTAAAGTACACAACTTACCCTCCTGTGTGCCGTAAATTTACGATGCATGCGCTTCGGGAATTTCGTTACGGTACGCCTTAACCGACTTCGGATTTCATACTACGATTTTTCCACATTAGCTATTTGTTTTTATTACTCACTATCTGTTGTAGTTTCTACTTTATTGTAGTTTTAAAAACACTACATTTAAATTATTGATTTGAATTGGTGTTTTTAATTTGTAAATAGTCTAATGGGCGTTAAAACTGCCAAAATTCATGGCCGATAACTTTTTAGAACCTCAGGGAACCGGTGGTAGATTCTCAACGAATACATATTTGCTTAAATAGTAATGGTTTGTCATTAGACTAGAATCTTTAGATGCCTAATGATTGTACTCTGTGCTAGAAGTTGAGATATTTTAAAAAGTAAAATAAGATGGAACTTTAAACCTTTCAAGATTAAAAACAGTAACTGTGTGTGTGCCACACTGCTACGCCGTAGAGCCTATCCGAGATCACATGTGTCCAGGACATAAAAAATGAAATATAATAGATAGAGTTTCGGATAGTGTTTATAAGATTATAATCCTTACTAATATTATATTAAAAACTAGCTGATGCCCGCGACTTCGTCCGCGTGGATTGAGGTTTTTTGGTTCTTCTCGGGAACTTTTTAATTTTCCGGGATAAAAAGTAGCCTATGTGCTATTCCAGACTATAATCTATCTCTGTGCCAAATTTCATCCAGATCCGTTCAGCCGTTGGAGCGTGATTGATTAACAAACATCCATACATCCATACATCCACACATCCATACATCCATACATCCATACATCCACACATCCATACATCCATACATCCATACATCCATCCAAACTTTCGCATTTATAATATTTATTTGATGCCAAAGTGTGTCTGTCTGTTTGCTATGCTTTCCATCTTTTCAACCGATTCGACCGAGGAAGGACATAATATGTTTTTTATCTCGGAAAATTAAGAAGTTTCCGCGGGAATAAAAAAACTAAATCCACGCTGACAAAGTCGCGAGCATCATCTAGTGACTGATTAATTATTAGTCGCTTGATTAGTGATGATTAGTGTTTATAACCTTTAAACAAAAAATGAAATCCAGAACGTTCCATTTTCAAGTCAATGAATCCCAACTAATATTAAGCTTAAATAGGACATAGTGAGCCATCTACTAGTTTAATAACATAAATTCGCAAACTACAAGTTAAACAGATAAACTCATTAATACAACCATTGGTGTCACACAGTATTAAGAGGCATTAGAGAGCGTTAGAGAATCTTAACTCAAATTATATTCAAGACTCTTGCGGTTACTTGTTGTTATGAGATTATGTTTCGTCTTCTTCAATCATGTCTTGTGTTTAATGTTAGTATTGAGGTTAAGTTTTCCATTCAGTAAACTTGCTGCTGGAGGTGTTAATTTCAACTTGACACGACGAACCAAAGAGTATAAACAAAATCAAGGAAAATAAGTCATAATCTTTGATGAAATGATACAGAAAAACCTTATGTAAGTCAAAGGGTATCGACAAAAATATTATAATAATACTACGAGTAGCTAGTGGTCGCCCGCCTATATTGAGGTTTTATGGTTAACGCGGGCACTCTTTAATTATCCGGGATAAAAAGTAGCCTGTGTTGTTCCAGACTATAATTTATCTCTGTGCCAAATTTCATCCAGATCCGTTCAACCGTTCTGGCGTTATTGAGTAACAAACATCCATACATCCATACATCAATCCAAACTTTCGCATTTTTAATATTTATTTGATTACGAGTAGCTAGTGGTCGCCCGCGTATATTGAGGTTTTATGGTTAACGCGGGAACTCTTTAATTTTCCGGGATAAAAAGTAGCCTGTGTTGTTCCAGACTATAATCTATCACTGTGCCAAATTTCATCCAGATCCGTTCAGCCGTTCTGGCGTGATTGAGTAACAAACATCCACCCATCCATTCATCCATCTATATCTATCCAAACTTTCGCATATATAATAATATAGATGGTCAACCACAATTGGCCGTTTTTTCGACATTTTGGCGATTTATAGTTATTAGGTTGGATAGAAGCGGGCGTTAAAAATAAAATAAATAAATAGATAAAAGCTTTATTTTGATTCCTTACATAATGAAAATGATCTTAAAAAAAAAAACAGAAGCGGGCGTTACTTCACGTTAAACTCATAATATCATTTCTAAAATATATTCAATACAATTTGAAACAATTGTACTGAAAGTAATTAATTATTGATCAGTCGTCATATAAAAATATTATACCGCATTGAGGGACTTTCTGTTACCTACACTGAGAAAAATTTCCTTGTGTACCTTCCGATTTTTACCTTCTAAAACCGATTCCTTCCAAAATTGGGTCTTTTCCTTCCACCGATTACCTTCTGAATCGGGGAACTGCCAAATTCCTACCGATATTTAGAAGGTAATGAATTTTATCCGTCTAATACGGAAGAACATAAAGGAAGAAAATTTGTTGGAAGGAATTAACCAAGAAGGAATTTCCTTCCAGCTAAATATTCCTACTAAATAAGGATGCATTATAATAATTCCTCCCAAATTTATCCTTCCAAATTAGATGTAAATGTCCTTCTGAATTCAAATCCAAAGTTGTCGGAAGGAAAACGCAGCTAACCTTCTGATATTGAAGGATATTTACCCTCTTAACTAGTGGGAAATAAATTGACATTACTATTCCATCAAAAAAGAAAGGATTAGAAAGGCTCGCTGGAAGGAACTACCATCCAAATTAGATGGATCACACTTGGAGGGAATAACACAAGGAGTATCCTTCTAAATTAGATGATAATATCCTTCTAAATCAATTATAATTTTTCGGTAGGAACAATGTCGGAAGGAAAACGCATATTTACCCTCCGAAATTGAAGGATATTTACTCTCTTATTTAGTAGGAAATGAAGTGACATTACTATTCCATCAAAAACGAAGGGATTAGAAAGGCTCGCTGGAAGGAATAACCATCCAAATTAGATGGATCACATATGGAGAAAATAACACAAGGAACATCTTTCTAAATTAGATGATAATATCTCTCCAAACAAATTGGAATATTTCGGTATCGGAAGGAAAACGAATAAGTTTTATTAAATAGAAATTGTAACACCGAATGTAGTACTCGACCCGACCACTAGATGTCGCTACGCGTATATTGGCTCGCGGTATAGGGTGGCGCCGGTCAAACACATATATATCGCCAAGTCCGCTTGTATCGGTACCTGCATCGTGGCAAATGGTGCTTCCACCTAGTTGGGACATTCATTGAAAGCGCATAGCAGAGCATAATTCATAGGTGATACACGGACCCCTGCTTCCACCCTTGCTGGGACGGGGCATTTTGAAAGCCTATAATTTTGCAAAGCCCGCTCCGTATTCGCCATCGCCCTAGGTAGGTAATATTATGTCTTTACCTTCTAGGTTTGGAAGGTTATTTATATTTACCGAACAAATATGACCAAGTATGTATTTACCGTCATTTATTTTCCTTCCAAAAATTACCTTCCCTTTTGACTCAGTAGGAATTTCCGACCGAAATTTGGAAGGTACGTATTACCCACCGAAATAGAAGGCAGACATTGTTTGGACGGAAATTTTGGACGGTAATAATATCCTTCCAAGTTGAAAGGTAAATTTCCTACTGAGTCAAAAGGGACGGTAATACCTTCCGTATTTCGGAAGGTCTTTTTTCTCAGTGTATCAATATTGTGATTGTTCCTAGATTAATTTGAAACTAATTTAATATTTAAATGAGAATCAGCTTATCGGCTGAACGTTGAACCAGATCGACTGTGATAGTTGCCCATAATTTAGATAGCGTCAACTGTAATCTGTCAATAAACAACGCGATAATTCTTGTCGGTACATAAATTATTTATCAACCAGTTAAATTAATGAAAAAAAATACAATAATTATTGGGTTTTTATCAGTTATCATAAAACATAAATTATGAACTGATTGATTTATACTGTCTTCAAATGGATAATTGATGATTTGTATTTTTAACTTATAACGCTCCGGACTACTTGGTCTTTTTTTTATCCACAACAAGTTAGCCCCTTAGTTACGCTTGATGGTAAGTGATGATGCAGCCTAAGATGGTAGCGGGCTGATCGCAGTCAAGGGCTAACTTGTAGTGGATTTAAAAAGAAACTAGTTACTTTTTTTTTTTAATTATCAAAATAAAAGTCGATACAGCTTTGGTGGGTATAGCACTGCGAAAAACCACGTAGGTTTAAATTGCGTGCTCTTCCGTCAACATATCAGAATTTTATACAATTTAAACTATGTATTTAAATTACTAAAAATACATGAAGAAAACTAAAACTAAACTTCCTACAATTCACAGCTACAATTAGCTTACCTATCCAAAAACAAGGCAAAAACTAGCTGTTCAATATCTAGTTCGGAAAAAGCTGCAGTGTTCTAAAAGTAATGACGTACAAAGAGGAAGAAAAAAGGACCAAACCCGTAATGCAGCTTTGACCTAAGTCGCAAAATAATTTTCGTAAATTTAACAAAAGCCGTAGAGGATTTTCACAATGGTGAACGGCAGCGCCAAATTTTTCTAACGACGCGACGTCGCTCCGGTCCGAATAGGGGCAAAACTGGAGCAAAAAGACATTTTTTCTACCGTCTGCTTTCCGAAATAATGACGTCCTTATTCTATGAAAGGCCTAGTTTCGCCCGTCGGCCATATTTTAATTTCGTGTCGTTCCACGCTACGAGTGAATCGTATTTTTTCCCCCAGTCTGTTTAGAAGTGTGCCGCCCGTGACCTATTTTCCTTGGGCCTCCCGAATTTCCCCGCTGTGTGGCATATCCGCTCATAACTAATTGCTATTGATCCTGAATTCTTGATGCTATAAAATCTAATAATGCCTTCGAGGTACAGCTTGATTAAATTCTATTTGAATATCACAGACACCACAATCATTCAAAAATCCAAACAAATATTATGATTGCAAAAATGTCTTGACTATCAGCTACGTTTTCACATGCCATTAGTTTAAAAAAATTTACGTAATTTGATATAGAGATACGAGTATTATCTTTTATCCCGGAGACAGATCTTATAGATGTAAGTTTGGACGTTTGTTACTCGTTCACACCACAAAAACTGACCCGATTGGTCTGAAATGTAGAATACTTTAATATTAACATAAAGGCTATATTTTATCCTGGAAAATCAAAGAGTTCCCATAGATGTTTCAAAAGCCTAAATCCACGTAGAAAATCAATCATAAAAAAAAATATTAAGAGGCGTAGTTGTTTGTTGGTCTACAAATTAATATTGGGAGCAATGTCCTCGCGTTTCATTCGTACAGTTTGAGTTTCAGTAATATCATAGTCACATTAATTGTCATAATTAGTTAAAATAATCTTAATTGAGTATCATTCACGCACTTGAATGATAAGGAGTGCATGCATAACCATTTCAGAGTATAACATGATGTCCGATCATTTTTTAAAGAGCCAATGTATCCTACCAATGTTATAAATGCGAAAGTGTGTTTGCTTGTTTGTCTGTCCTTTAATTACGTTGAAATGGAGCAAAGAATGGAAGTTAATTGTTTGCATGGATAAAGTAAAAGAACTGGAGAGTGATATAGACTGATGGCGCTAGTGGCAACGTTCAACTAACCAGAACCCGTAGCCGCCCGTCCGGGCATCAAGAAGTCGAAGAGAGTCTATGATTTTACTTTGATAGATATCTATACTATTAATATTATAAAGAGGTAAACATAGAGGTATAATTAGGAGGTAAAGTTTGTGAGGTTGTAGAGGGTAATCTCTGGATCTACTGAACCGATTTTGAAAATTTTGTTACCTACCAATAGAAAGTAGTAAGCCACATTATTAATGGTGAGTGTCATAAGCTATATAGGTATTAACCCGAAAAATGAAAAGACTTTTTCGTGATAGTCGGATTTGCAAAGTAAGTCGGAGAAAAAACGGTCGAACGAAAACGTTTCTTACGAAAAGCTCATCCTACGCGGACGACGTCGCGGGCATCAGCTAGTCAATTATAATTTCACTTCCTCTTCAATTTCTCTCCGCTCTGTACGAACTAATAATTCAATTTTATTGTAAAATATACACAAATATTCAAAATATACAGTAGTTTTCAGCATTCCCCACGCCCATCGTCTGCGCCAGAGCGAAGCGCTGCAAGTTGCAACATAAACTATTCAAAAGAATCCTGACTCCACGGATAAATTCGCGTAGGTACATCTAAGTAGTACTTACATGATAATCCACGAATTAATTTTATATCACTTGTAAGTTTCCCATTATATAGGTCAATAGTGCTCTTGGCACACGAACCTCATATAAGCGGCGCCGATTTGTCATGTCATAGACATGTCTCTTCCAATTTCCACAGCGACTGATTGGGATCAACTATTGGATTATTATCTGTCCCAACTGGTTACGCCGTTGTCACGAATTTTCAATCTTAAATAATATACAATTTTTCGGCGGCGTGTTTTTTAGGTAATTTATTAATTAGAAATAGTATTTTTATTTTATCTTTCTTTAATTATTGACTTATATGATGTAAAATTGGTATGACTGATTTATAAACTACTAGCTAATGCTAGCCTGTGTCTTTCCCCGGGATGTAACGTATCTCTGTATAAATTTTTTCAAAATCAGTTGAAAAGATGGGCCGTGAAAGTGTATCAGACAGACAGACAGACAGACAGAAACACTTTCGCATTTATAATATTAGTATGGATTTCTTTAAAAAAATCTAGTGTGACGTAGAAACTACACTATAGATCGGACAGGTCAAAACATCTGCGTGGGTAACGCAGTATAGGTATTTGTCAGACAACTTTATCCTCTGCGGCCATATTGTTTCATTACCTATGTCGATTTCGTGTTTTAGAATTATAACCCTTATTTTAGGAACGTCAAGGTACGTGACATCAAGCTGTCAATATGAGTAATCTTGTTTAAGTATTACTTTAAGCTTTGGCAGTATAGCCCCTGGAATCTTTCCACGCTTAGTCCGCGTAAATCAAGGATTTTTCAAACTATGGAGTAAGAAATTATGAAAGTACTTATGAAATAATTAAGTATTAGTACATAAAGCTATAATTTCGTGCAGCACGTCTACGACAAGGGCCACGGTTAATCTCGCATCTTTCGTGACCTAATTATTGAACGTGGCAACTTTATCTTTAATGCTTTCTTGTTTATGAAATGAACGTTATTTTTCCATTATTGTGACATGCTTGTCTACAGGTTCTTACGCTAAACGATTACTTGTGATTCGTCATTCTTTTAAACGTTTGTTTTAATAATGAATAGCATTATACTCGTAAATGTCTTACATCACATTTCTGCTAACCGTTTATTAGATACTAGATGATGTCCGCAACCGCCCGCGTGGTTTGTTTTTTTAATACCCGGGGAACCTCCTTAATTTGCCGGGATATAAAGTAGCCTATGTCGTTTCCCGAGATGTTTCAAATTCAATTTAAATTTCACCAAAATCGGTTGAAAAGATGGGCCCTTAAAGCGTAGAAGACAGACAGACACACTTTCGCATTTATAATATTAGTATGGATTAGTATAGTTATGCAGAGTGCAAGATTTTATAAGCATATTCTTTTTTATTATGTAAGAATCTCGACTCAAATCTTGCAAGCAAATCTTGGAAGTAATTATAATAATATTGTTAACATTTTCTGCTGAGGTATAATATTATTATTTTCTGAAAAGGAAATTAGATTCTGAAAAACAAGGTACCACTAGTTTAAATAGAGTTTCATTCAAACTAGAGCAAGGGCAATACAAGGATCGTGGTCAAAAGGTTGAATTGCATTTCTGCTTAAAGACAGCTGCAGTAAAATCAACTCCAGTCAAATATGTACCACAATCTGGAACTGAAAAATCCGTTTGAAGACATTTAACGTACGAACTGAAAATCGAACGTGATTTGAAAATTCGAATGTGGAACGCCTCTAAAATTCTAGATTTTGCATCGCGTGCCACACGTTACTGTACCTAGAGAGCCGCACGTACTCAATGGGGACCTGACCGTCAGAAATCGACGGCTATCCCGAAAGCGGCGTGACTTTTGCCCCCGGAATTGACGCGAGGCGCGGGTGCCAGGACGGGGTATTGATCGCTCGGGCCACTTCGGCCCCGCTCGGCAAAGTTCGGCCGACTTCGGGCTCACTTGAGAACCATACTTGCCGCGGTCACAGGCTGCCGTCTATTCGGTCAGTCGGTGTGTCAACTTTACTGGAAGGAGTTTGATCGAGTTTAATTAGGACAAGGTTATGGACAAGTTAATTAACTAACTACTGACGATTTATTGATAAATCGTATTCGGGTACACTTACTGTTACTTTGATTTTTAAGGACGCTTATGATTGATACATACCTATTTGTTTCAACTTTTCAGTACGTATTATATGTAATAAGTAAAACATCTAAATATAAAAAAAGGAAAAGGTGACTGACTGACTGATCTATCAACGCACAGCTCAAACCACATGGACGGATCGGGCTGAAATTTGGCATACTAGATATTATCTATTATGATTTATGACGTAGGCATCTGCTAAGAAAGGATTTTTGAAAATTCAACCCCTAAGGGGGTGAAATAGGGCTTTGAAATTTGTGTGGAAATCGAACCTGACGTGAGCAAAGCCGCGGGCAAAAGCTAGTTCCTCGATAAATCCTCTTGTTTAAACAAATTGAACGCACAGCCTGTATCGGTGGAAATAGATCCATTGAAATATTCCTTTCCTGGGAAATAGGAACCCTTGGCTGGACCACCAATAAAAAAACAATTTTGTAGGATGAAAAAAAACGTTAATCCATGCGGACGAAGTAAATGTGTAAAAACAATACCTCTAAGAAACTAACAGCTAAAGTTCATTGACAGAAAATTACTATACCTTAGACTACAATAATATGTTGATAGTAAATCTTCTTTATTATACCAGCTGTTGACATCATCATTCCATGTCAGCCACAAAATCTCCCAATAATAATAAAAAAACAACAACAACGAATCTATTATTTTCCAGACGGATTATATTCGAATGCCGCGTCGGAGATGTTTTCATATTTTCTAATAGGATCCTCGAAACACAATTCGGGGCGGAAAGGCGAAAAATTGTGTTGATAAGCTCAAATATAAGAAAATTGAGATGTCAACTCATGCAAATATAATACGAAGATAATATTATATTCATATCTATGTGTATGTACCTACGCTAAACAATTTGCTGACAACTCGATCTTGGAAGGTCGAATCAAATTGACATTTGGGCCGAATACCTTTTTTATAGTCAATAGAAATGAGAAAAACTCGAAATGAGAATTGAATTGGCAATTTATATCTTACTAGATGATGATCTCGACTTCGTCTGCGTGAATTTAGGTATTTTGTTCAAATTCGTGTAGGAACTCTTTCAATCTCCGGATAAAAAAGCCTGTACAGGTCCTCGAGATTTAAACCTTATTTTAATTTTGACGACCTCCGTGGCGCAGTGTTGAGCGCTGTTGCCTTAACGTGCGGAGGTCCTGGGTTCGATCCCCGGCAGGGTTTGGAAATTTATAATTTCTGAATTTTCCCTGGTCTGGCCTGGTGGGAGGCTTCGGCCGTGGCTAGTTACCACCCTACCGGTAAAGACGTGCCGCCAAGCGATTTAGCGTTCCGGTACGATGCCGTGTAGAAACCGAATAGGGGTATGGGTTTAATATAACTGCCATGCCCCTAACAGGTTAGCCCGCTACCATCTTAGACTGTATCATCACTTACCATCAGGTGAGATCGCAGTCAAGGGTTAACTTGTAGTGGATAAAAAAAAAAAAAAAACTTTCTCTGTACTTTTGCGCGATTCAAAAAATTGCAATCCACGCAGACAAAGTCGCGGGCATCATCTAGTTAGTAGTAGTAGTAGTACTAGTAGTAGCGTTCACTTTTCATTATCAGAGGAGAGGTTATGGTAGCCGCGAAATGTTCACAAAATGATGGCCTACTGCAGTACCTACCCAATTTAATTATATGCTGTGTTAGACCTCGGATGCGTTCTAAACTCAAAGTCAAACCTTAATAAGCGAGTTCGCAGGGTTTAATAAATAACGCGGATGAAGTCAACATAAAAATTCCTCCACACATTAGGGCTGATCAATTATTTGGGTTACCCAAATTAGTTAATGCTACGAATTTATTAATTAATTTGCTTTGTGCTGGTAATCTCATTTGACAAACAACATTGATAGAAACAATAAATTAAAATTAAACATTGCAATATTTGCTTTATTTGTTATTCCAATAATTTTGATTATACTCCAAAACTTATTTATTTCATTATGATTGTAATAAATACTGTTATATTTAGTCTACATCCAAAAACATATACATACCTACTGTGAACCGTCCATTTTGAGATTGAATAAAAGAAACCGAACAATTGTGCAAATCTAACCAATCACGTATGGGTGAATTCGAAAAAAATAGATTTTTGCTACCAATTGCTGGTAGTCGCTAAACTACCAAAATTGGAAATCCACTTGGGGCGGTTCGGTGGCGACCTTTTGTTTCCTTTATTATAACGCGCCTCAAACTACAATCGAAACGTTTTCATTTCGGCGACGCATCAGCGCATATTCCAGTCATCCAGATCTAGGTCGAAATAAACCCGCGTTTTCGGTTTAATTGAAAAAGTTAAATCGCCCATTTTCACTGGATCCTTTCGTATTCATTTTTGCGTTCTGTGTCCAAAAAGTTCTGGGATTGTTTTACTACGCTGTCTATCCAAGTGTCTATCACGTGTTTCTAGCATTTACATCGAATGGAATCGATTCTTAGATTTTTAATTGTGATGACGCTATCTCTCTGGCAACTACCCGAGCAACACAACCAGAATATATTTGTAGTTTCAAAAATGTGTGTGGAAAATTTCCTTGGCTAAAATTTCATTAACTCATATTTTACTTTACCAAACTTTAAGATAATATTTTGTTCCATGTTTTATACTTCTAAAATTATTGGTTAGCAAGAATTGTTCATGATATTTATTACACTTTTTGTTTTACATCTACTTTCAAAGATACTCCTGGAAATGAATTTTTTATTTGAATACTAGTAAATCTAATTTAGTAAGGCCTACTGTACTTTTAAATCAGTTTTCGTCTTAATAACTGTTTAAATTACTTTCTGTAGTGAAGCTTCGTAGGAGTAAACAAGGAGAAGATTTAAGGTTCTCATTTCCCCGCCTTCGTAACAGTGCTCGTCTGTGAAAAACGTGTCTCTTTAATCAGTTTTAGACTCAAATAAGTCCTTCGTACTTATTTCGTTTAATTGAAAAAGTTGAATCGGCCATTTTCACGGGATCGTCTCGCATTCTATTTCACCGAATGTACCATGCGTCTCAGGATAACTCTACTGAATTTTATAGAGCTTCAGTTTAAATTGCTTTCGAACTTTTTTATGGAGCTCCGGTGGAGTAAACAGGGAGGCCGTTTAAGGACCTTTATTTCCCTCTTTCGTCTCATTGTGTTTTTTTTTAAAAACACAAATTCCACCTCGCTGATAAATTACGTCTAACTTAATTCAATTATAAAATTTCAATTATAATTAATTCAATTATATATAACATTGGATTCATCAAAGCTCTCTCTCTCTCTGCGTCGTATTCCCCATTGCTGAGGGTCGCGACCCCTTTCCATAAATCACATAATGGCAGTGGTTTTCTTGGGATAATTTATCCGTGTTAAATATTATAAGCACTAAGGCATAAGAGTTATTCAACACTGAAAACGCACTCTCAAATCTATACCTAAATCTATACCTACCTTAATTCTTTTGAACCTATTACTTTTAGATACTAATAAGAAATTTCGTTGAAAGCTTATCCTACTTTTTCAATCCAACTTTTAACTGACGCAGTGTGCGTGTATTTTATTACATTAATTTTATTTAGTTTGTTAGAAGCTTAAGCTTTTAAAGGATTAGGTACTTTGTTATCTGAATTATGCAAAGTTAAACCAATTCATTAGAAGTTCAATTCCTAAAATTAGCTATTATTCGCAGACAGTAAATTCAGCATAATATTATTTCAGGCTGTGAAAACTAGGCCAGTATAGTCCAGCCAGCCAGTAGCCAATAGCTAAATAACAATAATCAGTAAATCAAAGTACAGCAATGAGCAAAATATGATTAAAAACAATTATTATGAAGTAAGAGAAAAATGTAAACAGGGCAATAAAAACCCAATAGTCATCCAGAGATGGGCAGTTTATTTATTTTTAGGGTTCCGTAGCCAAATTTGGCAAAAACGGAACCCTTATAGATTCGTCATGTCTGTCTGTCTGTATGTCTGTGTGTCCGTCCGTATGTCACGACCTCGTTTTACCTCCGTGGCGCAGTGGGGATGGCTGTTGTCTTATTGTGGGAGGTCCCGGGCTCGATTCCTGGCAGGGTCAATTTGGAAATTTATAAATTCTGAATTTTATTTGGTCTGGTCTGGTGGGAGGCTTCGGCCGTGACTAGTTACCACCCTACCGGCAAAGACGTACTTACCGCCAAGCGATTAAGCGTTCCGGTACAATGCCGTGCAGAAACCTATAGGGGTATGTGTTTAATATACCTAACTGCCGTACCCCTAACTGCAGGTTAGCCCGCTACCATCTTAGACTGCATCACCACTTACCATCAGGTGAGATCGCAGTCAACGGCAGTTGTAGTGGAATAAGTAAAACGAAATTCACACGAAGACTCTGTAAATATGAATTACGTAATTTCATTTTTCATTGTTTGTACTACTCTCCTAACATCGGGCAAACGGTGCAAATTTAATAAAAAACCGGCCAAGTGCGAGTCGGACTTGCGCACCGAGGGTTCCGTACAAACCTGTAGTAAGTTTTAAATTATTTAAAAAAAACTATGTACTTACTAGATCTCGTTCAAACCAATTTTCGGTGGAAGTTTGCATGGTAATGTACATCATATATTTTTTTTAGTTTTATCATTCTCTTATTTTAGAAGTTACAGGGGGGGGGACACATTTTACCACTTTGGAAGTGTCTCTCGCGCAAACTATTCAGTTAAAAAAAAATGATATTAGAAACCTCAATATCATTTTTGAAGACCTATCCATAGATACCCCACACGTATGGGTTTGATGAAAAAAAAATTTTTGAGTTTCAGTTCTAAGTATGGAGGACCCCCAAAATTTATTGTTTTTTTTCTATTTTTGTATGAAAATCTTAATGCGCTTCACAGAATACATCTACTTACCAAGTTTCAACAGTATAGTTCTAATAGTTTCGGAAAAAAGTGGCTGTGACATACGGACGGACACACAGACATACAGACAGACAGACAGACAGACAGACATGACGAATCTATAAGGGTTCCGTTTTTGCCAAATTTGGCTACGGAACCCTAAAAATAAATAAACTGCCCATCTCTGGATGACTATTGGGTTTTTATTGCCCTGTTTACTATTCCCGGTCCATCTATCAACTAAGAGTAGGGATGTCCACACCAACTAATTTATGGGTTGTTTACTTGCCACACATGCTTACCAATAACAAACTTTGTTATGGGACTATTACTCGGTTGGGAAACTTTTTAATGTGACTCTTATTACTGTTGGAATAGAGTTTATAATGTCGCATTATTTTAGTACGTTAATAGGGACCCTCAACTTAGTTCTTAGATAACTACCTCGTCGTGCATCTTTAGTGTTGATTTACCTTTTGCAATAATAAAGATGTCATCATTACAATATTGTGGCAAAACTTTTTAACGACCATGATAACAAGAACCAATCATATTACTATCATACTAATATTATAAATGCGAAAGTTGTTTGTTTGTTGGTTTGTTGGTTTGTTGGTTTGTCCTTCAACCACCCCGCAACGGAGCAACGGATCGTCGTGATTTTTGGCATGGGTATAGTTGAGGACCGAGAGTGACATAGGCTACTTTTTATCCCGTAAAATTAAGGAGTTCCCGCGGGATTCAAAAAAACTTTAACCACGCGGACGGAGTCGCGGGCATCAGCTAGTACTTAATAATGTATTTTTATCACCTACTATAATAAACTGAATATTTAACTGTAAAATCAATCACAATTCACTTGTGTTGACAGGTTGAAAAAGTTTTATTTATCGTAAGTAATAATGCGAAAAGCGAAATTACTTGAGCTAAGTACTCATCCGTCTTCGTTGAAATATATTCGAGCTTTGGTCGATATAAATCACGTTAACCATTTCTGTATCCCTTGAGATCACGACATGACAGTAAAATTCACTTTTCAATCATACTAATATTATAAATAAGAAAGTGTGTTTGCTTGTTAGTTTGTCCTTCAATCACGCCGCAACGGATCTACGTGATTTTTGGCATGGGTGTAGTTGAGGACCTGGGGGTCTACTCTCTTTCTCTCAAACGAAACTTCGCAAACAAGCGAACGAAATTTCGTTAACTCCTCTCCTACATAATATTATCTCTATGCTCCTCTCTATTTCGTTTTCGTACACGCAGACGAAGTACGGATCCATAGAAAATTTTCGTGACCGATTGGATTGAACGGTTTTGTGTGGGTCTAATAACCAACTAATTACGTTCGTTTGCGAAGTTTCGTTTGAGAGAAAGAGAGTAGACCCCCTGGAGAGTGACATAGGCTACTTTTTATCCCGAAAAAATTAAGGAGTTCCCGTGGGAATCAATAAAACTTAAACCACGCGGACGCAGTCGCGGGCATCAGCTAGTTTTCAATGTCGTACATTGTTTCGTTTGCCTTCAATTCTTATGTTTAGTATCGTTCAATTAATTATTACATTTCTAATGAGCTCATTCAATCGCATAACCTTTCTCAAACTCAACTCTACGTTAATTTACCTACCGAAATATCTAAAGCATTAAAGTAACAAACGACAACGATCCATAATATTTCAATTTATGTTCCACGGAACACAAATTGTAAAGCCGTACTTTATGGCATCGTAAAACAATCATGGGGTCATATCACCCTCTTGTTAATGTAACCGCCAGTTAATCTATGGTTAAGTTATAAAGATAAACATTATATTGTTTTTTTAGTAAGCACGCATGGAGAGGTTTTTGGGGCACAGCTAAGATAAGGAAGGCATTATCAGACTATTAGATATGTCGAACATATGTTTGTCGTCTACATGAATTTTCGTTATAACTTAATCATGTACTGTTTTATCTCCTCCATATAAATAGCCTGGTCGGATAGGCGCTCATGAATATTTAAACATACAGTATATTGTCGTGTAGTGGACAATATGTTATCAGGGTAATAAAAAATATCTTCTTTTTGGATTTTCAAAGGTGAGGTTACTCTTGTAATTAACTTGTCATTACTAAAGACTATCTACTTAACATTGTTAGCGCCTCTCGTTGACTACAGATGGCGCTGTACCTGTGAGGCGGCAAAGCAGTCAGTACGCGAGGTTTTCGCCAATCAGTACTCTTACTCTGAGATTGATCGAATTTAAAATACGGTCTCACTAAGTGAGGTGAATTACATATGCATCAAACTAAAATGAATCTTAATCTTATTAATTTAGAGCTCAATTTCGTGTATGCATTCACAGCTAGCGCTCCAAACGATACTTTTCGAAATTTGAATCGGTTGCACTGAATTTGTGGCTTTAAATCAAGAGTTTTTGGGTCCATTTTAGTTTGACTCAAATGTGATTCACCTCACTTAGTGAGACCGTATTTTAAATTCGATCAATCTCAGAGTAAGGGTACAGAAAAGTTTCCGCTCATGTGACAGCTATGTTTAATGACGTGACGTCATAATATTGTTTAGAATATTACATTAAAGCAACTTCAGAGCCTCTAACCATTCGATACTCAGATTTGCCTTGAGTAACACGTGTCAAGAAAGTAGACAGCTATCTTTACCTTGGTTACGAGTGGTTATGGATCTAACTGTTGTTATATTGTAACATTGCAATTAATTTCTAATGTGTTTATATGTTGCTTCCTAAATAAAAGACCTAGTATTTGTATTACATATTATTAGTTGGCATCTTAAAAACCCTATCCATCACCATTACGCAAGTAGAACTATAAGAATATGACGTATAGCAACTTTGAACGGATAAAAGCAAAGTACTATTCCCTATCCTGTGATAAAAGTATTACCTGCAATTACCTACCGCTGTACTAAATTCGATTTTTGTGATTTCGATCTTTGTGTCCAAGTGCCAACAACAAAACATCAAGCAAGCTCGTCAACTCAACTCGACTCAAAACTAATCAAAACTAGTAATTAATTAATTCAAAACTAGCTGATGCCCGTAATTTCATCCGCGTGGTGTAAGTTTTCTTTTATTCCCGCGGGAACTCTTTAATTTTCCAGGGTAAAGTCAATGGCACTTTTCAGGCCCTCAACTTTGCCCATGCTAAAAATCACGTTCATCTGTAATTCCGTTGCGGTGTGATTGAAGGACACCCAGCTGAGTTTGTTGTGGGCTCTTCTCAAAGCTGGGCGCGTTTGGAACCCTCGTAGCTTTAGTTTTAAGATACCGTAACAAATTATCACCATCATGTTTTATGTTACTGGACGTCAATAAGTGTAGTGTATCTACCTGAATTGAATAAATATTTATGACTATGACTATGACTATGACAAACCAACAAACACACACACTTTCGCATTTATAATAAAGGTACCTAGTACCTACACAGTACACCTTCTGAACGTCACGTTAACAAAGTATAAGACGTGATAGTCATAATTAACCTGATTGATGGGGAAACAATAGTAAGATATTGTAAATCTCAGCGTCTACGATGGGCAGGACATGTAGAGAGGATGTTACCAAACAGAGGAGTTAAAGTGATGACACAATGGATACCACAACAGAAACGACCAAAAGGAAGACCTCGAAAAACATGGATCCATTGTGTAGAGGAAGACCTGCAGAAGCTTGGAAAGCTCCCTTCATGGAAGAAGGAGGCCAAGGACAGAGCCAGGTGGAGAGAAATTGTGGAGGAGGCCAAGACCCACAAAGGGTTGTAGCGCCGGAGGAAGTAAGTAAGAAGTAAGTAAGTAAGTCATAATTAACCACGGTATCTTAAAACTAAAGCTAAACTGATATAGAAGAAGGTTTATGTTTTGAATTTTTAACTAACTTCGACCATGTAAGTAGCAGTTAAACTAACCACCAGTTATTGACTAGGCTCTATTGTCATTGTTCGCAATTTCACTCAAACCGACGTCTTTGCGACGGTCGTTATAAATAAATCAGTGATTGAAAGCTTTCGATTTGCGAAACAGATTTCATGGAATCCACAACCAGAAATAAACCCCCCCGTTTCACATTATTCAAATGGTATTTGCTTAGACAACGAACCATCCATAAGCGGGGTTCGCGAGTATTTTTTCTTGTCGTTGTAGATTTGCTAATATGAAAATCTTTGAATTTTCTGTCACGAGGCAGCCCGAGCAAAATCAATAGGACATATCTTTCTCGCGGTGTTCGCAAAGCTTTTTTTTTTATCATGTTAGCCCTTGACTGCGACCTCACCTGGTGGTAAGTGATGATGTAAGTCTAAAATGGTAGAGGGCTGACCTGTCAGGGGTATGACAGTTATATAAAACCTATACCTCCAATCGGTATAGATACAAGGCATTGTACCGGAACCCTAAATCGCTTGGCGACCCGTCTTTGTCGGTAGTTTTTTTTTATCCACTATAAGTTAGCACTTGACTGCGATCTCACCTAATAGTAAGTGATGATGCAGTCTAAAATTGTAGCGGGCTAACCTGTTAGGGGTATGGCAGTTATTTTAAACCCATATCCCTAATCGGTTTCTACACGTAATGTACACGCTTAATCGCTTGGCGGTACGCCTTTGTCGAAAAGGTGGTAACTAGCCACGGCTGAAGCCTCCCACCAGGCCAGATCAGAGATAAACCTGAAATTAAAAAAAATCCAAATTGGACATCTAACCCGGGACCTCTCACGTTAAGACAACAGCGCTCAACACTGCGCAAGGGAGGTCATCTTTGTCAATGAAGATGCCGCGAAAAAGAGTTGTCAAGCTGATTGTACTTGCACTGCTGGTAGCTTTTAGACGTGGCTTGCTTAGATTACGTGAAAGGAGAAAAATTCTCCGGAGCTTTTCAATTGTAACAGAAAATATTAAACCGTATATGGAAATGTGTTTTTTGCGATGACAAGTTATTTTCTCTTCAGCACGGATTTATGTCAAATCTTGAAAGCTACTTTCATCAAGTTACCACACAGTAAAATGTTTTCTAACATAATATTTTATTGTAATAATGGATTCATGCCACGATAGATACGATCGATATAATAAAACAATCAATAAATATTTAATATCGTGGTACATTTACTGGTTGTCTTTTTTTTACAGAATTCTGATATAAAAGAGCCTTAATTTAGGTCTGAATGCCTACTACGCCTAAACCCGTCACACGTAGTATTATAAGACACATTCTAGGAAACGCTAGGAAGTATATAGTCTAGGAAAGGAAGCTAGTGGACCCCAACAGTAATTCCTCAGACGACGAAACTTTACAGTATGATAAAGTATCATAACGTAAAGGTATTTTATAAATATCCAACAAAAAATTTTACCAGAAGTTAGGTATTTTTACCTAAACTCTTTTATGTCTAATATCTTGGTCCGCAAAAATGATCCGTCAAAACTTTCTTCACTTGAAACATTCATGTAAAGGTATGGAAACTAAATAAGAAATATCCAACAAATACTCGAAGATGAAACAATCAAATTTTGAAAAAATATGTTTTTTTAATGTTACTTGCATCGGAAAATTTGCTCATTGAAACTTTTCACTGGAATGTCCTTTTATTGCCGTTTAATACCTAAAAATTTAAAATCCAACAAATATACTATCAGTCTATATTTTTTTCAAAAGTTACCTTTTTATTCGTAGTGAAAAATTTCTCCGTCAATTTTTTTTATTGATACGATTACAATATTTTTTTTCCTATCAACTATGAAAATATCAAATATAATAAAATCAAACGCATTAAAAACTAAAATCATTTTCTAAAGAATTATTTTGTATTTAATTAATCAGGGAAAGCAGGAGCGTGGTGACGTCCTGAGACCGAGATAATATGCCTACGGTGACGCGAGCCTGTACTCGATAACCGACCGTATTTCGTTGATTCGACAGTTCAATTTTCAATCAAAAGCTTTTGCAAATGACAATCAGTATGACGATCAATGCGTTCTGAACCATATTGCCTGAGCGTTAAAGTAACTGATTGCTCTAAAACTGGTTTGTGCAACGAAAACTGCTTTAAAATATAATGTTTCTAGCCTCACAGTGATGATTATGGAATTACATTGTGTTCTCGATTGTATTTCCCTAGCCGTAAAGTAACAATTTTAACGTCCCAATACAAAATGGTCTTTGAAATTGGTGTGTCTTCGCACTGTATCCAAGGGTATTCTCGCATTTGGTTGTTTAAGGGGTCATACAATTTTTTTGCGATCTTTGAAAGCTTTTTATTTGAAAACTATTATACATACTAATATTATGAAATCGAAAGTGTATCTGTCTGTCTGTCTTCTACGCTTTAACGGTCCATCTTTTCAACCAATTTTGATAAAATTTGGTACAGAGATAGGTTGTATTCCGGGAAGGTAATTTTGGAAAATTAAGGAGTTAAGTAAAAAACTTAATCCACGGAGACGAATTGGCTACAATTTTTTTCGATATACTTACTTAACTATTTTCCAAAAAAAATATTGGTAAACCTGTTAAGAATTCTTCTGTACTTTTTTAAAATTAAGTAGATAACAAAAATTTACATAATATTACTTATGTGAAAGTTAAATTTTAGTAACTTTAAGTACCTAGTTTATTAAATAAAATATAATATGATAATTTTCTCCCGTTGCGGCCAACATTGCTTTTTTGCCATCTCTTTCCCGGGACATACAGTGCATTATATATATAGAAGACAACTCTAGACGCACCGCGTTACCGAATATAATAAGAAGTTTTGTATGTTTAGAAGAAGTTTTGTAGTGTAAACGAGATTTTCATTTGTAATCGTCTGTTTGGAGCTGTTATTCTTTGCCTCAAAAAGATGCAAAGAAAGTGAGAAAGATATTTTATATACCAGAATAGAGATGGCAATAAAGCGATGTTGGCCACAAAGCGAAAAAATCAAATAATAGCATTTACTACACTACAATTTAAATTACTTATCTGCATCTATGGTTATTTTAATCAACTACAAAATTAAAGAAATTTAAAATTCTTTACCATCTCCGAAAAAAACTAAAGTAAAGAAGATTTAGAGCAAGTATAATATGGGTTTTTACAGGCAAGTGCCTGATTTAATAGCTATAAGAAATCACATATTTCGCAGTCCCCGCAAGAATCGGAGCATTGAAAATGAATACGTAAATCTCTTCAAAATTTTTCAAAAATGAATTATCTGATTTTAAAAATTCCAACTCGAATGCACTTCTCGCCTGCATCCGCATCTTTAAACACCACTACCATTACGATGGGTCAATAATGATAGAAGCTACATCACTTTTTATCCTATTTTTTTATATTTTTTATTTTAACTCCAAATCTAAAGGGACCACCTACAGGTCACAATTATTAACCGATTTTCAGAATTTTTTCGCCATTTTGTAGCTAAACTAATACCCTGGGACACTTTTTTATTTTTTTCTTAAGTCGGTTTTTTTCTGAAATATTTACAATTTCGAAATAATTCCAAAAAAAGTTACAAGCCGATCTTCAAAATTCAAACATTCACACAATATGTCTCGATAAATTCCTCAACTCTTGGTACTATTCCCATCTCGATCCTCCTAAAATCCTCGGAGCTATGGCCAAAAATACGTCTCAGGCGATTTGCATCTGATAACCATTTTCAATGGTAAAAAGTGATGGTTGTCTACTTGAAGCAGTTTTTTTTTGTTTTTTTTTGGCAAAGATCCCATAAAATAATATGTTACGCGATCTATTTCAATCTTATTTAATAAGATGCCGCGGGATCTATTTAATCATTGCGACGAAAAGTAACCTATTTTACTTTTTGTCGCAACTATATCAGCGCAAAAACTCAAACTGTAACTGACAAACCGCGTAGTTGAACGCGTGAATGCGCCAAATGCGTGAAAAATAGCTAGCTCTCCAACAGGAACCATACATTTTCTGGGATTAAATGAAGCCCATATTAATTACCAAATTGTACAGGCCTGACAATAGATGGCGCTGCACGAAATTGTATCGCGCTATCGCATGTCGATCTTGAGTTAGTTTAAGTAATCGATAGTTTTGATAAATAGACGAACCTATGGAAGTGAACCAGTGCCTTTCATTTATTTAGTACACCCTTATAAGTTGTGAAGTGTACATAAGTTTTGTTCCTGCGAACCGGATATACGGCCAAATAGGGTTGTCGGTTTGTATAACCTAGTCGGCATCGACGTGGTGGCGGATTGTCATCGATGGTGTCAACCCTGGAGATTGGAGCCAGGGGTTTCAGCCTGAAGTTGAAGACCAGGCTGTGACGTCAGCGGCCAGTGGTGGAGCGAGAGGGAAGATCAACCGAGGACGTCACGAGGACCCGATGACAACACGATCCGACCAGGAGTGCGAAGTTGGAGCGGAATACAGTGAGTGAAGTGTGCTGTGATAAATTGTGAGTACTTTAATACTTATTTGTCAAGCCAATTTGGACCTTCAGTCAAGGCAGTAAATTCAAGCAAAATTGGACCTTAAGTCAAAGAAGAAATTAACTTTAACAAATTGAAGCTAGTGCATGGACATAGACTAATTCTCGAAGAAAAGTGAAGTGACGGGGAATCCATGCCCGAATTTCGTCTATGTCCCAAATTCTCAAACACTTAGAAAATTTCGGTAAATCGGAACATAGAATTATTTACATCAATCTTGGACTTGTAATTTTTTCACGAATGAACTTTAACATAGAATTATTTGCATCGATTTTGGACTTGTGATTTTTTCAAGATCGAACTTTAACTAATTGTGTTTACTTTAAGTCTTTTAAGTTTATTTGTTTATGTTTGGGTCAATATACTTAGTTTAAGTTATTTGCTTTATTTTAGTCTAAATTTCACATATTGTTAACGAGATGGAAGTTTTCGATAAACTTCAGGAAAACACTAAGGAACTTATCTATAAAAGTAAAGTTAACTTTAAAAAATCTCCTAAAGATAGAATTACGGTCTCGTATGTAGAGACACGTCTAGAGTCCTTAGAAAATCATTGGCAATCCTTTATTGACATACATAAACAAATAATAACAGAAGTAAATAAAAAGGAATTAGAAGCATCTAATTATGTTGTAAATTCAATATATGATAGAGCAGAAGAAATTTATCTGGAGTATAAAACCGAATTAAAGGAAATATTGTTAAAGTTACAAGGCAAAGGTAAAGCGTCGGTAGAGTCAGTTAGTTTGTCAAGTGAAGATAAAAAATCTAAATACTTTGTTAAATTACCTGAAATTTCAATACCAAAGTTTTCGGGAAAGTACACTGAGTGGACAAGTTTTAGAGATCTCTTTACGTCATTAATACACAATAATGCTAAATTAGATGATGTTCAGAAATTACATTATCTCAAGAGCCATTTGTCTGGAGAACCAGAGCAACTTCTAAGACATGTTCCCATTACTGATAAAAATTATAGTGTTTGCTGGACTCAGTTAATTAATCGTTATGATAATAAAAAATATTTGTCTAACAACATTTTACGGCGTTTAATGAGTCAGAAATCGTTGCAAAATGAATCGTCTAGCGCTATTAGAGAATTATTGGACAATATGTGTACTGGACATGCACCGTTCCCCGGGAACAACGCGCGGATCGGTATTATAGACCGAATACGACGGGAAAATGTGAGGTCGTCTTGAAAAAGACGAGAGCTCACATGCGTTGTCCAAGGGTGGTGCGTATGCCCTTTCGTACTGTAGCAGCCGACACCCGTGGAATGAAGACGCAAAACAGTTCTCGTCCGGTAAAGCGAACCTCGAAAGGTTTCGCTTGTAACAGGAAAGAATTGGCCCTGAAAAGGGCCCCTGAACGAGATGCTGTCTGCCGACGACCGCAGAACCTCGACGTAAGTACTCGGAGACCGCAGGATGCACAGCTGGTGATGTACCTGACAGAGTTCGTCGGGCTCAGAACAGGAAATTAGCCTTGAAAAAGGCTACCCAAACGATACTGCTGTCGAGCACCGTAGGTTCCAAGTCCAGGGGTGAGTACAAATGAAACACTGCTTTCTTGAATCGTCACGACCGCGCTTGTGAGCTGAGCTGCGAAGGACTTCTTGCTGACTCTTGACGACTATTTGCGACCACCAATTACCTCGTCGAGCTCAGGCGCTTATCTACCTCAGTGCAAAACCATAAAGAAAGCCGCGCTTAGATCACAAGCGAGATTACGCGACATGTAGTTTATTTTTACTATGTGTTACATATTTATCCGAAAATATCTTTTAACCTATTTCTCGTACCTAAAAACAATTTATATCATTACAAAGCCCTTATTTTATGCTATCTAACGATATATGACACTAAACAATAGGTTAATTTATTATTTACAAAATAATCGGAAATATACCTAACTTACACGTATTCCTATGAATTTTAGGTATTTAATTTACAATATTTTCGGAACTAGTCTACCTACGCTAATGAAACTTATATCATATTGTAGGGAATTTTAAAATCTATCTATCGAATATAATTACCTAATCAGCAGCTATATAATACAAAGTAAATAACACGAAAATATTACCTACTCAAGTTACGCAATACGAAAATGTATGGAAAACACATTGTCGCGAACATTTCTCCCGCCGTGCAGCATCAGGGATTAGCAACTGGGACGTCATTATTATTTTCATAATGAGTCAAAAGCTTGATCCTGAGTCCAGAAAGCAATGGGAATCACAGGCAAATTATTCTGAAGAATTACCCACTTTGTCCGGGTTCAGAGAGTTTTTGGAACATAAATTTAGAGCTTTGGAATTTTTAGACGCTATACCTAAGCCGAAGACTTCTCATAGAGTCATTGCTATTTCTCATGTAGCAAACACTAGTGGTTCTAGTGCATCCAATCAGTCCAATTTTAGCTGTCAATATTGTAAAGCCAATCATAAGCTAATGAATTGTAAAGAGTTTGCGAAAGCGGATTATAACACACGTCATAGCTTTGTCCGAACTAGTAGGCTGTGTTTTAACTGTTTAGGCATAAATCATTCAGTCTTCTCATGCCGTCAATCCTCTAGATGTAGAGTCTGTGGACGGAAACATTTCTCTCTACTTCACCCCCCAGGAATAGAGAATGTAGAGTCGGAGAAAGTAGAGTCAAGTGATAATGGTGCAGTTGTTTCTTCAGCAACTACATCACAAAATGAAGTAGTTACCTGTTTCTCGAATGTTCATAGTCAAGTCCTCTTGGCTACAGCTCTTGTTGAGGTAGAGTCGAGAATAGGTGGTGCCGACTTAGTTGTTAGATGTTTGTTGGATCAAGGCTCAATGGCTTCTTTAATTACGGAGTCCACTGTCCAAGCTTTAGGACTGAAGAAAATTCCCAACAAGATCTACATATCAGGAGTCGGTAACCGGGAAGAGTCTTTAGCTTCCAAGTCAATGGTAGAACTCAAGTTAAAGTCTATCCATAATCCTCAATACACTTTGGTTGTCAAAGCACACGTGCTTAGCAAACTGACATCTTTTCTTCCCTCAAAGAAGGTAGACGTACAGTTCTGGCCAGAACTAACTAAGTTGAAGTTAGCTGACCCGAAGTTTGACATACCAAATAAAATAGATTTGTTACTTGGCGCAGAAGTGTATGGCCAGATTATAGTTGAAGGCATTATCAAAGGTCCTCTCGGGTGCCCTGTAGCCCAGAACACTCAGTTGGGATGGATCTTATCTGGTCAGATTCAGTCAGATCCTCAAGTATCTGACTCGTGCCAAGAAAACAGTGTCATTGTCAGTATGCACACCCAGACTAATGATAACGATTTATTGCGAAAATTCTGGGAGCTAGAGTCCGCATTATTGATAAAAATCATGGAGTACATGTGAATCTAGTCACGTCCAAGACCAAGGTATCGCCCATCAAGCAAGTCTCCATCCCACGCTTGGAGCTGTGCGAAGCTCAGCTTCTCGCCAAGTTGCTGTTGGCAGTTTCGGAGACGTTGGAGATTCCCAAGGAAAGAATTCATGCTTGGACTGACTCTTCCGTTGTGCTTGCGTGGCTCAGCAGCCACCCAAGTAGATGGAAAACGTTTGTTGCCAATCGTGTATCAGACATTTTGACAGTTTTGGATCGGCATCAATGGGCACATGTTCGCTCAAAGGATAACCCTGCCGATTGTTCATCAAGAGGTGTCAAAGATTATGGCAATTTAAGTTTGTGGAAGCACGGTCCCTCTTGGCTTAGTGAAGCTAAAATAAATTACAGTCCACAAGAAGAATGCCAAGATACCAAATTGGAAGAAAGAAACAAAAAGATTTGCCATACTGCACAGAAAGTGGAGCTACACGAGGAATTCTTTACCAGATACTCCACACTTCGAAAACTTGTCCGAGCAGTCGCTTATATGAGAAGTCGACCATTAGTTAGTATTATTCGTAGATGGCAACTCATTCGAAGAATGATGCAAGACTTCTGGCAACGGTGGTCAAATGAATACTTCACTCAGTTTCTACACCGTTATCGCTGGAATCGTCATTCTCCTGAACCCAAAATTAGTGACGTGGTTTTAGTTAAGGAAGAAAATCTTTCTCCAGCTAGATGGTTGTACGGTATGATCGTAGACAAGCATACTGGCTCGGACAATGTTACACGTGTTGTTAGTTTAAGATGTAAGGGCACTATCATTAAAAGGCCAGTTTCCAAACTTTGTATTTTACCTTTAAACGATAAGTAAGTTAGTTAGCTAAGAAATGTAATTTTGTAGAACTTAAGCTTATAGTTTATCATAAGTAGATTTTTATTGTTAAGCTATTTTATTATTGTTAGTTATGTAATTATTCAAGGTACACCATTGTTTAGATATGTACCTAATTATTGTTTACTTAATGAACCTGTCGGTTCATGGTGGGCGGCATGTACAGGCCTGACAATAGATGGCGCTGCACGAAATTGTATCGCGCTATCGCATGTCGATCTTGAGTTAGTTTAAGTAATCGATAGTTTTGATAAATAGACGAACCTATGGAAGTGAACCAGTGCCTTTCATTTATTTAGTACACCCTTATAAGTTGTGAAGTGTACACAAATCTTCAGTTCTATCCATGCAAAAATCACGTTAATGAGTAGCTTTTGGGTGGCACGATTGAAGGACAAATACGTGATAAGTGACGTCATGTTATACTGCGGGTACTATTAGTTTTTCCAGGACAAAGGTAGCCCATGTTACTTTCCTGGTCCTAAAAAATCACGTCGAATTGTTATTTCGTTGCCGTATGATTGAATCCAAAATACGTAAAAATCAGCATGAGATCCCACAGGAACTGTTAACTTTCTTGGAACAAAAAGGTAGATCACGTCGATCCGTTGCACCGTTGAAGCGTGATTGAAGGATAAACCAACCAACCAACAAACAAACATACTTTCGCATTTAGTATGGATAAATTTAGGACTTTTGTAATGTGTTCTACATGTGTTAGGAATACTGTACCTATTGATATGTGAATAAGATGTGAATACAAATTACGGGGGTGTATTAGGAAGACATACAAACTCCTTGTTAATTTGTATTCGTAATATTCATATTTAGAATGAACGTATTTAAAAATATGTGTGTCACATCACGTATTTGTTTATTCTACTTCAAATAAAATCTTCACTAACAGTTCTTGAAACGCGTTCAACTTCTTTAGTTGTTGAAACGCGGTATCGTTATGGAAGAATTTTGTATTTTGTGCAACAAGAGCTTTGCTGGCTTTCACACTAAACTTCTTGAGCAAATTACCTTGATTTCGCACAAGCGAATTTTAGATCCTAAGTGCGGGACACGACGGTTGAATTTACAATGCGCAAAATTACGCCCACTAACGTCACCGTCACGTCAAATTACTACAACGTCATCTAATGTTCAAGAAGACTGCCGGCAAGAAGACCAAGCATGAACATTGCCGCCATTTTGAGGATAATTTCCGAAGTGCCATGTTGAGGATAACTTCCATTTTGCTGCATATTTCTGGTGATTCTAATATTTATTTGATAAACGTAAGGGCCATATTTTGGATTGCGTTACTTTTACATTTTCTTTACATGGAAGCGAAATTATTATAAGTTAAATTTAAAACATAATAAAAATTAAGTATATTACTGACTTCTTTTAATTTCTCAATGTATAGTTATTGTTACCATACTTGATTTATCATGCTTATTAATATATAAATATTATTATTTACATGGCAAGAAATGTTACTATCGATATCTAAACTAATTTATTGTATATTTTATTAGGTATGGGTTAATTTTGAAAAGTATTATAATATATTTATTTCGACTCAGCTTAAAGAATAATTTTTGTTGCCTTTAGTTTGCAAGATAATGGTTCTTAACTGCATTTTTGAATATGCCCAGCAGCCCAGTGACTTAAATTGGCGTATGGCGTACAATTCATTTATTATATATAATTATATATATACTTACAAATTACAATAAAAGTCTAAATATGTTTACAGTAATATGGCTTTATGCAGTTTGCCAATTTCTGGCGTGCAAAATACCAACTTAAACATAATATAATTAGTACATTTTCTCAAATCCTAGAAGTAATGAGAAGAAATCAATTAAATAATAATAATAATAAATAAATAAATCGTTTATTTTCAATCATTATGTTACATTATAATTGATCTTGGAACTATTTGAAGATTTACAGTATTATTGTGCTTACATCAAAAAATGTACCTAGATAAAATGTTGCAAGATCAAGAACTGGCTATCCTAGCTAGATTTTTTAGATCTGTGTTAAGGATAACCAGAAATAAATATTTATTCAAACAAAGCTCAAAAATAAGATTTTTTATGGGCCCTTAATTAAACTATGGAAATATACCTTGAAGGTAAGTCGTTACAGTTAGTGGTTTTTATTAATGTTGAATTTATCTTCTGTAATGCTATATTGCTTATCTAAACTAATATTATAAAGAGGAAAGATTTGTTTGTTTGTTTGTTATGGATAAACTCAAAAACTACTCAACTGATTCTTTCGAAGGTGTTTTTTCCTGACATTGTATTAATCCATATCAAAATAAAATGGTTAGTCATCTCAAGTATTTAATGTAGACCAAATTCGCCCTTTACACCATTTGATTCAGATGAATATCTTAGAAGATATCATGGAAATTAATTAACGCGCCATAGAAATAGGGGCGGCCGGTAGTGCGAAAATATCGCAGCCCTAATGTAAAACCTGATGTGCTGCCCAGTGCCTGCTATTATTGCATTGTAGACGACAGTAAGTGCTAACGAGTGACGACAACCATATCCACCCGTAGTATGGACACTGGAGTAATAATATGATTATGATGATAAGATTGTGATTTCAACGCTTCGCTCGCGCACGCTAAACTATACCCAATACAAGAAGCATTAAGATACATTATCGCGTAAGCGCAGTTTAGTTTTCATACGTTCGGTTTAATTCGGTGTTTTGCATGGATATTTTGTTGGATATTTAGGTTTTGAGTGTAAATTTGCCTACTTACTATAATAAAGAAAAGAAATAGGTATGAGAAGTTTTCCATACCGAGTTATAAATAATTTTAATTTGAAGTGAGATAAATTGATTTTGGTATAAATATTTTGTTGGATTTTTTTAATATGTTATGCTAAACAGCATTTTATGGACATGTGAAAATAAAAAATTGAATGAGCAATTTTTTTGCCGAAATTACGGACAAAAAAAGGAAACCACTTTAAAAAAAAATAGGTCCGTTTAAATAATGTTTTGGATTTTTATCGAGTACCTCATAATAAGGCTATTAATTAGTTTGGTAAAAAAAAAATGGAGCGAGATATTATTCAGTTCAAAATATTAAGCTATTTGTACTTTTACGTATAAAAACCTAACTTCTGGTTTTTTTTTTTGGTGGATATTTTTGTGTAAGTTTTGGATCATCCAATACTAAAACCCTGCCAAGTTTCATCGACTGAGGATTCAATGTGGGGGTCTCCATACAACCGACCGCCCCATTGCCTAGACTAATAATGAATATATTATTATGAAAAAGAAATAAGCACCGAATTGAGAACCTCCGTCTTTTTGGAAGTTGGTGAAAAAATTATCAAATACTAGCTGATGCCCGCAACGTTGTCCGCGTGGAATAAGTGATTTAATTTCCACGGAAACTCATTAATTTTCCGGGATAAAAAGTAGCCTATATCACTTTCCAGGTCCTCAATTATACCCATGCATAAGATCACGTCGATCCGTTGCTTTGTTACGGCGTTATTGAAGGACAAACCAACAAACAAACACACTTTCGTATGACTAGGCATGCTTCATTAAAACCGAAGGTCTAATTTTGCAAATATGTTTAGATGAATCGAATACTCCAGCAAGCAAACACCCATTTTTTCTCAGAACACGTTTGAATTCACTTTGCTCAAAACGTGAATGGTTAAAATAAACAAGCAGAAATCGACCTCAACAAATACAGTTGTAGCCGCACAAGATGTTTTATTTAAGCAGTGCACCGCTCTCTGATAAATGAACGTACTTTTGCGGTCAGCGAGTCGAGAATTGATATTTCACTCGGACCCCGAGACTGGGAGTGCGATGATCGCCCCTGGGAGGTTTGTGTTAAATTGAATCGGGCGGAATTGTTAAAATTAATATTTACTTAACATTTTCTTGTCTCTTATAAGATTTGCTTCTATTAAAACCAAATAAGATATGTTTCATTTACAGAAGTCTATGGACGTACAAGGTAGCATGCTCAAACTATGGATTAGATTTTTGGGTAGTCGAGAAAAGTAGCAAACTAAAGCTTTTGCGGTCAGCGAGTCGAGAATAGATATTTCACTCAGACCCCGAGACTGTTGGGGTGCGATCATCGCCCCTGGCAGGTTTGTGTTAAATTGAATCTGGCGGAATTGTTAAAATTAATACATATTTAATACATTTTCTTGGCTCTTAAAAGATTGGCTTCTATTAACACCAAATGAGATATGTTTAATTTACAGACTTATGATGATGTTAGTTTTGATTTTCATACAAATTTCAAAGCCCTGTGTTGGCCCCTTAGGGGTTTAATTTTCAAAAATCCTTTCGTAGTGGACGCCTACGTCATTACAGCTACCTTTATGCCGAATTTCAGCTCGATCCGTTAAGTGGTTTAAGCTGTACGTTTCAAAGAGTTCCCGAATCAAAAACCTTAATCAACACGGGCGAAGTCCCAGGCATCATCTAGTACAAATATAAACTTATCTAAGCTTATATCTCTCAACGAAAATACACTCACCAAAAGTCATAGATAAAGCCAAACCACACAGTATCAAGTAAGAAAGCATTCGCTAAAATAACTCGAGGGGGAGACGCCCCGCTAATTTCCACTAAAAGGAAGCCGCTACAGGAAGGAACCGGGGGCACAATAACAAATAGTTTTTGCTGGAGAAGAAAGCACTAACAGATAAAGACTCCTCGCCAGGGCGATATAAATCGCGTCCTGTCTTCTTACTGGCTAGAGCCGATACGTACAGACGACATCGTTTTTACACCGCGCAATAAATGAAACTGGATCTTTGTAAGCGTTTTACCTATTCTGTCGTTTTACTAATGCCTGTCAGTAGAACATTTATTTTGTCGTATACTTACTAATGTAAAATTTTGTCGCATTATTTGTATTCATATGATAATAAGTTTAGACACAAACAAGTAGGCGTGTTACCTGATTTAATTTATTTCTTATTTTAATTTATTCTTTTAGTTTCAAAGTAAAATACTTAGAAAAACAGAAACATAGTGGACAAGGAAGCACTCATCTCTATAAGAGAGATCTACCAATGACCATTGGCACGTGATTACTGTCTCTCATGTACATTTGCAGCACCAGAGGAACCGTTAACGCCTGAAAGGCAGCTTTTAAAATGTTGAGACGTATTAAAAATACCTCTAACTGGACTTCCACAGTGGTTTAGAAAGACTATGCTTTAAGAGATATTATGATGTATTTTTTTATTCTTACGATTTTCTTACTAAAATTAAGCTTATTATTTGCCTTAGCAGTAACTTAAATGTTGGTAACTCTAGATATAAACTTGCAAGAGATGCACCAAAAGTTGTATTAAGGTGGTACTTAGAAGCTCGCAAGTTTAGCTTAATAATTTTAGCTTAAAAGCTCGTTCCACTATCGTTTTCGCGCGGGAGGCTTAGCAAGTCGCTCGCGAGCATTTTAAGCTAATTTTTGGCAACAGCTCGGAATTGAGGCGAAGTTTGAATTCAATTATGGATCCACGGCACTATCATCGCTTGTTATTAAACATTCACCTTAAAATCTAAGGAACTTGTTAAATTTACTTAATTTTTACTGGATTTATGTTTTCTTTCTCTATCAACATTGGCCATAAGATGTGTCTACACTAAGCATACGAATAGGTGCGACGCTATTTCATCATCATCTTCTCATCTTTTGGAACCCTGGTTGGGCTTTGGGTTTTCCAAACAAACTTCTTCATCGGGGGCGGTCAGAAACAGCTTCATTCCAGCTCCAAACTCCCAAAACCCTCATGTCTTACTTTATTCCGTGAATTAATCAGACTCCTTCCTTAGCCTATAAAGCCCGGTTTATCCAGTTACTCAGTAACACTCTTGGGACTCTTGATTCGTCCACACGTTGTAGAGTCCGTCAAATTTATCTGACCACGTGTCAGCGTCGCTGGAATATATACAAAAAAAAACACAAGAATTAGTTCCAATTTTGGCCACCGGCTCAGATAAGTTTGACGGACTATACATGTGCTGCCCATCGCAGTCTTGGCAGCATTAGTTCTGACGACATTCGGTTCTTTGAAAAGTTCATAGAGCTCATAATTATTGTAAAGAATGCTCCAAAACCAACTATCCGGAACATCATCAAATATCCTTACAAAACGAAATAAAAGCACACAGCAAACTTTTTTCCCAAAAGAAGCAATCTGTTTAATATCTGATTACTCATCAATCCTGCATTTATAGGGGCAAATTGCTACTTCCTATCCAGTATGCTTTCTGTATTTTTCCCCGGTCCGTGGAATACAAAACTTCCCCGCGTTTAATAGGCAATACCGGCCATTGAAACGGACTTCTGGGGGGTCAGTACCAAAGAAGTGATGCAGTAAAAATGGTTAATGGCTGGGGTGAATTAGAAAGAAATCGGAAATGGATTGCAAAAGGCAGCATTAGGGCTGACGAATGTGATAGTTGAATAGGCGCAGCATGAATATAATTATTATGCTGGAAACACACTCGAGACACATCCTCCAAATTGACGCGGCGCTTTTGATACATATTTCCAATTTAATATTATGAATACAGAAATGGCTCTGATTCTTCTGAACCCTTTCATGGCCCAACCGCTGAACTGGTCCTGGTGTCTTAAACATAGGACTTTAGTCCCAAAAAATCCAAAAATAATAATAAAAATATTATGTATATTTTTCACGTTATCTATACTTATAATAAAACTGTAACAGGTCCAATTCTGTACATTGAAGATATTTTGAAAATTTTTTTTGGAGGGCACTCATTATTCGATACTGAAGCCAAATCTGTAATTTTTTTCATTTTTGTCTGTCTGTCTGTCTGTCTGTCTGTCTGTCTGTCTGTCTGTCTGTCTGTCTGTCTGTCTGTCTGTATCTTGGCCGCGCATCACGCCGAAACTACTGAATGAATTCGAACGAAACTTGGCACAATTTGAGCCCATACTACGAGGTAGGACATGGGATACTTTTTATCCCGAAATTCTACCCCCGAAGGGGTGAAATAGGGGTTGAAAGTTTGTATGAAAGTCCTTAATTTCTCAAGTTATAGCCATGAAACTTGATATATGAGCTGCGGGTAGAAAATGAAAACATATGTGTCTCACAGTTTTTCAAAATTCCACCCCCGAAGGGGTGAAAAAGGGGTATAATATAAAAATGTATCCCTATTTCCCTTGGTCACGGCATCACGCGTGAACGGCCGGACCAATATCGCTAATTCTTTTTTTGTTGGGTTTGTCTGGACGCCGGGATGGTTTATATTCAAAATTGGACCCGGTAGGGGGCGCTGCAATCGGGTTCGAGGTTCAGAGCGGGACACGGCTGAACCAATTACGCTAATTCTTTTTTTGTTGGGTTTGTCTGGACTTCGGGATGGTTTATATTCACAATTGGACCCGGTAGGGGGCGCTGCAATCGGGTTCGAGGGTCCCGCCAAACCACGCGGACGAAGTCGCGGGCATCAGCTAGTCAGCTATAAACGGAGTTTTAAATCGCGTGGGTAGTAGAAAACGGTTTAAAGCTCCAAAAGCTCAATGAGCTAATATCCGAAAGGTCGACGGTTCAAAGCCCACACGTTGAACTATTTTTATGCGTCTCGAATTTTACGTTTATAAGAGAAGAAAGAGGAATTTTAATCCAATCTATTTAAAGCATTCTGATAGAAAAAGAACATAAATTATAAAATCGAAGATCATGGAAATGTTAAGTAGGCTAATGAAATTGAAAATTAATGTTATAAAAGTGCAAAAGCTGAGATTATTGTCTTTCTTCACCATAGGAATAGGCGTTCTTCACCAGTAGTAACTTTATCGATTTGAAATAACCTGTAAAATACTTTAATTATTCTTTTAATTATAAACCTATTTCAGGGCTAAGTGTATTAATTACTCTTTAAAAGAAACAGTCCCAAAGCGTTGGCACGAGATGCAAGTATGTTTCTGGCATTATAGGTGTACTTATTATTAGCTGATGAGCTGTGTCCAGCAAAAGTAAAATGAAAAAGAAATAAATAGAGATGTTTTCAATCGCGTGGGCGGTATCAGAATCAATCAGAACGTTAATCTTAGATATAGGGATCCATTAGTGTATTAAATGTCAACAAAAGGACTTTCTGCAAAGGAGTCCTCGTTGTATCAATTCTGTAGTAACTTTCTTATTTATTACACAAATAATAATATAAATAAATCGACGTTATTTGACGACGTCTGATGGTGCTTCACGAAAAATGAAATATGTTTGTAAAATATTTTCATCCTAAATATTTGTTTTATTTGATAATATTATAAGCGTTAAGCTTTCCAATCATTTTGATACCTACCATATCGAGTAGAAAATATAGTAGAGTCTGATGTCGAGTAAATACAGAAAACACAGTCAAGATTTCAAGTACTTACCTGGTAATAATTTTATGCAAATTAAAAATGAAAGGGACTACAGAATAAGCGCGATTTACACGGCTTTACCTCACGCAATAACTATTATAATTGAGAACATAAAAGGTGAGAAGAACAGATAACCGTTGGGGTCTCACGGTGCAGGAGTGATGACCCCGCTTGGCATACCACCCCCCACTGGAAGAGAACCGCTGGACAAGACCGTAGTGTGTGCAGGAACTCCTTACAAGAGACCTATGTCCAGAAGGACGGCTGTCGGTTGATAACGACGACGACGAAAGTAATTAAGGACATCACTAGATGCGAATAAAAAGGTCATAAATCGGCCACTGAAAGCGTTCACAAGCCTAGCATCTCCATAGACATGTAACCGAAAACGGATGTAAGGCATAAGTGTCGCCAGTCCACGCCGGAACAGCGCGTACTCCTAAATCACAGGTCGCATCAGCCATGTTTAGGATCCTTACAAGAGACCTATGTCCAGAACAGGACGTCTATCGGTTAACGACGACGGCGAATGTAATTAAGAACATCACTACACGCGAATAAAAAGGTCATAAATCGGTCAGACGGCCACTGAAAGCGTCCACCAGCCTAGCATCTCCATAAACATGTAACCGAAAACGGATGTAAGGCATAAGTGTCGCCAGTCCACGCCGGAACAGCGCGCACTAAATCACAGGTCGCATCGGCCATGTTTAATTCAAAAGGTTGAGTGTAGGCTGCAAACATAATTCGGCCAAACACCGAAGAAGATACCGAGCTCGCTGGCCGGCCCGACCAATTTTACGGTCTGCTGGCGGCGGGCGGCCGATTCAATTTCGGTAAAATTTTATTCGGCCGTATTCGACCGTGCAAGTGGAATTCTATCGATGGTCGAGTACGCTATTCCCCGGGCGGTTTCTGGTGACTTTTGCTAAGAATATTACGTATTGAAGCTTCGGTTAACGTGTAAATTCACAATCTCTAAGAAAAATATTATCCTACATTTAGGTAAAGGTTTATTTTGTGTAAGAGTTTCCTCTTTGTTAGTTTTCACAAACCACGTTCTTCCGCCGTTGCGTCGATTGGGTTGAATCACAATAACGTGAAAATTTTGGAATACATATTATTATTCAATACGTGAATTTATTAAACACATCTCGACTCTTACATCTTAAAAACCTTTTACACAAGACAATCATCAAAATAATTTTACTGTCGATTTAGATTGAAGGTTTTAAATCCTTGAGAATTATAAAACTCCTGGTTAAAAATTTGCAGCTGTGGCTTTTTAGGTCGTCTTTCGAAAAATAATTAAATGCTCGGTTAGTTTGACCTTTTATTTAAAAAACTAGCTTTCGCCCGCGACTTTGTCCGCGTGGACTACACAAATTTCAAACCCCTATTTTACCTCCTTAATTCTAATCCAGTGGTTTAAGCATGTGCGTTGATAATTCAGTCAGTCAGTCACCTTTTCCTTTAAAATATTCAGATTAAAATATTCCAGATACATTGAAAAAAATGCGCTACTTTTTTTTGTGATACATTGAAAAAAAAAGTACTGAGCACTCCCCTCAAAATCGACGTAATCAATTTATCATTAAGATGTCTCATTCAAACGTAATGTGACACTGCTTCAGTCAAATCATCAATTTTCATAAAACCCCCCTCGCAATTGTTCTTTCATCAACGTCACATATAAATCACGGTCTCGAAATCATCAACATCAATAACTTTGCTCCATTGATTGAGCTGACAACAAAGGAATCTTGGCCCGAGGGATTTTTTAATGAGCACTCCTTTGACGATTGATCAAATCAAATCAAATGTACATACCTACCTACTTACTTTATACATTTTAAATTTCTCATTATTGTTGATCACCATGCCTTGGACCAGGTTTCGTCCTATAGTAATCCTGATGAGTATTTTTCTGATATAATCAAAGTGTGTAACCCTTCATTTACCGACTTGGGTAGTCCCACACCCCATAGTTTTGACTATACGAGTCCTGACCTCGAAAAAAGATAAGTTTCTACTTTTATCCATCTTTGTCTGATAGAGTTAGTATACTACTAATATTGTATTACCTAGTTTTGACAACAATATAGTTTCTCTTTTTCCAAATTAACGTGAACATTTATTCAAAAAATCATACTTTAATATTAAAATGCGATAGTGTGTTTGTTTGTTGGTTTGCCCTTCAATCACGTCGCAACAGAGCAACGGATGGACGTGATTTTCTGCATGGATAATGGGTACAGTTGAGGACTTGAGAGGCTATACTTTTATCCCGGAAAATTAAGGAGCTCCCGTAGGAATTAAAAATCTTATTCCACGCGAAGTCGCGGACATCAGCTAGCTATTCTCGAAAATATTGTGCATGAAATTAAATCCCCCCTATTTCTGGGTCATTAATCAACCGTTATTTGCTATAGAATAGGGTGGTGAGCGATGCGACCCAATACGTTGTCTGTGCGATCTTTTGCAGTATTTCAAGAGAAGCTATAATAAGGGAGTTTTGTAGGGTGGAATCTGTCGGCACTCCATTGATAGGTCTATATATCACAGGGCCCTTTTTTGTTAAATGATCACATTTTTCTTATTTGACTTATTATTATAGAAACTGCCGCGTTGTTAGACTGGCTAGCTTACTCGGTTGCTAATTATGAGATCGTGGATTCGAATCCCTTCAGAAGTCAAAAAATTGAGGGTTATCTGTTAATAAATTTTCAGTTATAGCACAGTATCAGGTGGTTTAGAAAGTACGTAGAGCCGTTGGTCCTCCATATTCTGATCTCTCTCTTGCTCTGATATAGCTCTCAAAGTACGAAAGAGATACTGCAAGATTTCTTCCTGAAGGATTTGATAACCGCAGAAAGGCGTATTATTAGGATAGATTTTACCACTGTAGATAATGGAAAATCTGTTCCTAACAAATTATAATTTCAACAAAACATTCAAGTATCCATACTAATATTATAAAAAAAATATAATTTATAATCCATACAAAGTGTCTATCTGTCTGTCTGTCTGCTACGCTTTCACGGCCCAACCATTCAACCGATTTTGATGAAATTTGGTACAGGGATAGGTTGTATCCCATGGAAGGACATAGGCTACTTTTTATCCCGGAAAATCAAGGAGTTCCCGCGGGAATCAAAAAACTTAAACCACGCGGACGAAGTCGCGGGCATCATCTAGTAGAAAATATAAGCGACTTTGACAAACAAGCTCTCGAAGACTCCGTTTCTAATATTCGTTGAAACAATTTCAATCAATAATCTCTTCCCATCAGTTACGCGTAGGTCATACGGAAACTTGGGTATAGATGTTGTTTAATCAACAAGCCGATCGGTGGCTAGTGCGACAAGTCAGCAAGCCGATTTGTTAGGCAAATTAATGCCATACGACACGCGACCACAGACGCGACGTGCGTTGACTATGTCCTCCACAGATACCTATAGTACCTATACCACAGTCAGGATATACGTTCCTTCCCAACAGTCGTTCGACGGAGGCATCTATAGTTTGTCTAATTTAGGATGATAATTTTGCAAAAAGCAAATGCAGCCTGAGCAGATAGACAGCCCCTTCCCGAAGTTATGCACATCGCAGTACCGGGAAGAGCGGCCAGAGAAGCAGGAGGGTTTAGTCCGTAGGTCGCCGGGAGCATCCCAGTGAAGTCGGGCATGTCAGTAGTGACATCCATGAGCATTTCCTCTTGCCTAGGAAAAAAAAGGACGATAATTTTGACAGATGAGAGGTGTATAGCAATAGTGAAGGACTATTGAGACAATTATTATTATACTAGCTGATGCCCGCGACTTCGTCGGCGTGGATCGAGGTTTTTCGGTTCCCGCGGGAACTCTTTAATTTTCCGGGATAAAAAGTAGCCTATGTGCTATTCCAGACTATAATCTATCTCTGTACCAAATTTCATCCAGATCCGTTCATCCGTTGGAGCGTGATTGAGTAACAAACATACATCCATACATCCAAACTTTCGCATTTATAATATTTATTTATTTGACTAGCTGATGCCCGCGACTTCGTCCGCGTGGATTGAGGTTTTTGGGTTCCCGCGGGAACTCTTTAATTTTCCGGGATAAAAAGTAGCCTATGTGCTATTCCAGACTATAATCTATCTCTGTGCCAAATTTCATCCAGATCCGTTCAGCCGTTAGGGCGGGATTGAGTAACAAACATACATCCATACATCCATCCAAACTTTCGCATTTATAATATTTATTTGAAGACAATTATTGAGGAATAGTGAGACAGACTGAAGCGGTACTATGCAAACGGCATCTGCGAAAATTATTATCATCCTAAATTAAACAAACTTAGGCAGAGCAACGCTGCGGGGTGACAGAGACGTGACAGATGAAACTGGCGAAATTTTTAACACAAAATTCTGTCACTCTAATGTCAAATTTGTATGCAGTTTCCTACCTCTCTCAACCATAGGTTACCGAACCTCTAGGTGCTACAAAATGAATAGCCTATTTGTATGGCCGTCGACCAACTGTAGGTATTAAAACTATTTACTTATACTGTGCCTATACCCAGTTTAAATAAAGATTACGTAACGACACGAATCACGATGTACCTACGGGATCTAGTAATAATTGGTTAAGTGCGCTGTGCGATACTCCTACACGAGTGTTCCGTATCGTATGTAACTATTGAGTAATAATATTACTAAATCGTTAATGTAAGTAAGAGAAAGTACTAATTAAAATTTGAAAGAATATTTTCCTTCTACAATTCACCGACGTAATAATTCAAAATACAATACCCATAGAGATAAGCCAATGCGCAGAAGATACTTATTATTTAAATTATTTAGAGTGTGTACAACACAAGTGTGTGTGCAAATACAGGTGTACTTTCTATTTGCACATCTTTCTATTGAAAACTACTCAATCATTAAGGAAAATACTTGATGATTAAAAACTATTTATTCCTTTCAAATCGTTAAAACATTAGTACCTAGTTACAGAAATAAGCGACTGTAAAGGGACAAATAGGTATAATATTATCTGCAAACAAAGTTGGACATGAAGGGCTTCTTTAAAAATTTTGGTACGGAACACTAAAAGTGTTCGGTATGCTACGCGATTTAATTAAAAGTCTGTTTTCTCCAGTATTTATTGAAAATTGATTCTTTCCAACGGTTGTCATAAAGCGGGAAGTCCCACGTGTGACATTTTCACTGCGTCCAATCCAACTATGTCGTGCATACAAATAGGTGATCACAGTTCAATTTAAATTCATTTTGTGCTCGCGACTTAATACGGTGGAATTGTACTTAAACTGTTTATGGTACGGTACTAATCAACACATGTGTACATGTGTCGTTTATAGGGATACATAATGGGTACATGGTTCTTATTTATTGGACGCAGTGACCTCTTTGGAGGAAAACCTTATAAACCAACCTGGTATGGTAAACCCTGTGGTCTTTAGTGGATGCTCCCGTGTTCGATTCCCTGCGGGGGCAATTGCTACATTTCATATTTGCTACATTTTTCTAGTCTTATCTGTTGGAAGGCTTCAACTATCCAGGATTTCTGTGTCGCTTATCTGATCTATGGCCAAGGTTAGTTAACACTCTACCTGCAAAGATAATCATCAAGCGATTTAGCGTTCCGGTACGATCCCGCGCAGAAACTTATTTAGTTTCTAATAAAAATGCATTCTCCCTAACAAGTTAGTCTAATTTTACTTTAGACTGCATCATCATTAGGTGAGATAGCAGGGTCTAGGTCTCTCTCTCTTCTAGGTCTTAATAATTATGTCACTTGTGTCCAAATTGACACCCATTGAATCTTTTGAGATTTCCTGTGAACATAGATAGATAGGTAGAAAAACCAGGGCGCGTTTGGAACCCTCGTAGCTTTATCTTAAGATACCGTAGTAAATTATCCCCATCAAGTCTGAATCTTTGTAAACATGACGTTCAAAAGGTGTACTTTGTAGGTTCCTATTTTGAATAAAGATGTTTTGATTTGATTTGATTTGAACTCTTTATTGCTCACACTTAAAACAGAAACAATAAACAATAAGGTAAAAAGAAAAAATATAACGGTGCAAAGGCGGTCTTATTGCTAAAGCAATCTCTTCCTTACAACCTTTGGGGAGAGGAGATTATCAACAAGACAATATATTTGGTAGAGGGCTTCCAACGCTGTAATTCCCAGTGCGGGGTTGCATTTCAAGCTTCGGACTTACCTGACTTTGATAGCTTGCTGTAAAGCTCTTACCAATATCGTAGTCAATAATTAATACTGCCCAATTGCCGGTAGGATCATGAGCTGGATTGGTTTACGGCATTGTAGGTTTAATTTCTTAACTAGATGATCGCTGCGACTTCGTGCGCTTTGATCGAGTTTTTATGCAATAATATATTTTTTGCAAATCGAGTTACCCTATACAAAATTTTATCAAAATCGTTTGAAAAGATGTACCGTTAATAGACAGACGAACACACTTTCGCATTTATAATATTAGTACTTAGGTTTGAAGGTGAAGGTAAAAAGGTATATTTTACTTACTTGTTTCAAAAGCATAAAGTTCCGAATATGATTCTTATGAGTAGTTCGTTTACTTAGAACTTCTAAGAAAATAAACTTTTTATATTCACTTAAATCTGGCTGTGGTAGCTATAGAAACAACTTGTAAAAGTGTGTTTGAATGAGATAATTATATTTCTTAGTACATGTTGATTCAGAAGCTATGTATAATAACGCCTTTAAACAAATTATGTGATGAAAAAAGAACAGCATATTTTTGCTCCGAAAATGATGTGTATTACGTTGTTTACTGTACCTAACATTAAGCTACATCCGAGACAATTTGTCTTAAAACAAAATTACTTTATAGAGATTTGCTTAAATATAACATAGAGGCTTTTAGAGAGGCTTTATGCCAATCCAACGTTACCGCGAAAACCGACCAATGTATTCATAGTATAAATATAATTATACAGGTTTATGTAAATGGCTTCTTCATTTTCAACGTTTTGCGTCGTTATTATTTATTAGAACATGATTTAGTTGATCTTAAAAGTTAAAGTTATTTTTTTTAATTAGTCACTTGATTTTTACAACAAAAAAGATCCATGTATAATAATGTCCTCCCGACCGAATTTCGGCCACGGCGGCCAATCTCCAGAGAGATAAGCCATCTGCGCGGGAGATATTATAGTGCACAAGTGTGTGCGTAAATTCCTTTATTCTCATAGCCTGATGGGACGGAAAATCCGACACGACCGACGGCTTTACGTGCTCTCCGAGGCACAATTACGGTGACACACCGTCAACTTCCTTAGTCCCGGCTAGTAATGAGAATTTCTAATTTATTCAAAGATCCATGTATAACATAGCAGTGTACTATAATCCAATCTAACGTCCATTTCTAACAGCAGCTAATATAGTTTTCTGGAGTAAGACAAAACTAAGAATCTAAAACATATTAAAATCAATTGGATTCGACTCGATACTCAAATAATAGACGCCATCTTTGCTCCCCGGTATCCTTCCAATTAATTTTAACATCTTACAAATTTTACTCGATTAATTATATTGTAAGTCCAAAAATTTTACTTCCCATCTCAACTACAGTCCGAATTGAATCCGAAAATTTCCGAAAGGCTTACGAACAGGCTTAAGTATTCCGTAAATTTGAGAATAAACAAAATTTCTCGACGAAACAAAGTATGAAAATTTAATTACACGGTTCCTGCTAAAATTGCGCATTGTTTAAAGATTTCCGTATTTTAATATACCCGCCCTAAGGTCATAACTCGTGTGCGGCCTCCGGAGGGTAAGGGCAGGGCAGGAGGGCAGTTATTTATAAACCAATTAAAACCTCTGCGAATGGTAGATAACGAGCAATGAAGCAAACCAACTTTTTGGCTTTTGTTTCGGGGATGTGGTGAATCTCGTTGGGTTCGATAAATACGGTGTAATTTATTTCGAATCTACGTTTAATTTTATTTTCATAATTAACTAGTTGATATCCGCGACTTTGTCCGCGTGGTTTAATTTTTTTTTAATTCCTGGGGGAACTCTGATTTTCCGGCCATAAAAAGTAGCCAATGTCATCATGATGTGATGTACACAATACACAATACACATTGATGTACTCGTAATTGTAAATATTTTTTTTTAAAACAGCAACCACAGAGTTTCTTGCTGGTTATTCTCGGTAGGAATGTCATTCCGAACCAGTGGTAGATTCACTCGACGATTAAAAAGCAATTTAATAAGTTTATTTGAATTTAAAACATATGAGTTTTTAGTTTGGAAAATGTGAGTATAATTGAGTATCGATGTCAGAACGTGGTCCATTAAAGAGCGTAATGTCTCAGGGAAGCCTTGTGCCCCAAGACCTAAATGCCCAGACACCACGAGTGTTTTATGCCGCCCCTTCATCACCCATAAGCCGCAACGCCAGTGCGTCTTGCCAAATGATCGTACATTCAGTGATTCTAACTATCCCATTTGTGCAGACATTGCCTTTTACAAGAACTCTTACTACCGCATTCGAAATTGAGTGGGTTTTTCAAACCTCATGCAGTTTCAACTAGTGGTTATCACTAGCTTTTCTACTTCATGGGTTGACTCCATAAGTCTTTTGTTTTTTTAATCTATATTTGTGTAATCTTTGTTTGCGTTTTGCCTGGTGGGAGGTTTCGGCCGTTGCAGAGAGTAGATATACCAGGGTAGAGAGTCAACTCCATACTTAAGCAAAAAGCATTCAAAAAATCTGCTTATCACAACTGGTACGCCATCAAGAACAATAAACAAGAACTACAGCGATGATAAGCAGATTTTTTGAATGCTTTTTGCTTAAGTATGGAGTTGACTCTCTGCCCTGGATATCTACTCTCTGGCCGTGGCTAGTTACCACCCTACCGGCAAAGACGTTCCGCCAAGCGATTTAGCGTTCCGGTACAATGCCGTGAAGAAACCGAATAGGGGTATGGGTTTAATATAACTGCCATGCCCCTAACAGGTAATCCCGCTACCACCTTAGACTGCATCATCACTTACCATCAGGTGAGATCGCAGTCAAGGGCTAACTTGTAGTGTTTTTTTTTTTTTTTTTTTTTTTTTTTTATCCACTACAAGTTAGCCCTTGACTGCGATCTCACCTGATGGTATAAGTGATGATGCAGTCTAAGATGGTAGCGGGCTAACCTGTTAGGGGCATGGCAGTTATATTAAACCCATACCCCTATTCGGTTTCTACACGGCATCGTACCGGAACGCTTAATCGCTTGGCGGCACGTCTTTGCCGGTAGGGTGGTAACTAGCCACGGCCGAAGCCTCCCACCAGGCCAGACCAGGGAAAATTCAGAAATTATAAATTCCCAAATTGACCCTGCCGGGGATCGAACCCGGGACCTCCGCACGTTAAGACAACAGCGCTAAAAAAAAAAAAATTATTGGCGAATATGCCTTTCTTATCTGTAGAGTAACAAAAGTTTTTAATTAAGTACACACAACTTATGAATAAAAATACAAACAAATCAATATAAAACAACAAAATGGATAGTATTGCCATCGAAAAACGTATGATATTATATTCTAAGTTTTATGATAGAAAAGCAATGCTAAAAGCCGACAACATATTTTTGGTAAACTTGTGGATTCGCGTCACCGACACCGACATGCTTCATGTCACCGACACGCTCGCGTTGTTACGAAGACAAAAGGTCTTAAATATAAATATACTATATTCGTAATTAAACTTTAATGCCTTATAGTTTTAAGGTTTTTGTTTAAACTTTTTTTTTAAATATTCGTTTTTACTTATATCGGCAGTTCCTATGACTGCCAATTTTTTTTAAACTGTGTGATAAACTTGCACTTCATGCATAGTGCAAAGCAATGATGATGGTGATAGCAATGATGATGGTGATAGCAATGATGACGGTGATAGCAATGATGATGGTGATAGCAATGATGGCGGTGATGTTATCGGTGATGACGTCTTTTGCTACCGGCTAGGGGTAAATAATATCTGATGTCCGTCCGCGTGGAATAAGTTTTTTAATTCCTACGGGAACTTCTTGATTATCTAGGATAAAAATTAGCCTATGTAACTAGCGTGCAAATCACGCAAAATCACGTCGGTCCGTTGCTCTGTTGCGGCGTGATTGAAGGACCATCCAACAAACTAACACACTTTCGCTTATGTAATATCTATTTCTATAGTTGCACATCAACTACAGGTAAACTAAAATTAAATAGTTTAACTATCATTTGCACTGTCAATTGCGAAACGGATCAGGATAAACGAGTTAACGTCAATCATAGCAAAGGAACCTTTAGCGTACCGCCGCGCCGTGTACAGAGGGATTACAACAGCTTGTCTGCTTGTTTGTTTGTTCTCTATCCGTGTTTGCACGCCGCTTAATGACGGAGTAGTGTACAGGCGAAAATTTTAACCAAATTGCGACTCTATCCCTTACAAAATAGGAACCACTCCATTGCTCTATGAAATTTTGAAATTATAATGCTAATTTCGACTCTATTTCAAGAGATATAAGAGTCATGCTGTTTGTATGGTGTGGTTCAATTTGCTAAAGGATTTCCGATGTATTTTCGCCCGTTATACCATTTTGATTGGACGTCGACTTTGAAATGAATGTCTGATTTCGTTATTTAAACAATTTAGGCGTAAACGTTACAGTTTTTATAAGTTTTATCTAATAAAGCAATATTGAGTGTTTTGGTTGAAGTGTTTGGAAGAAATTGCTGGACAAAGATCTTCACAAGGGATCTCCATATATCACATTCTTGCATCCATCAGACGCCGCTAATCTATACTAATACTAGCTAATTCCCGCGACTTCATCCGCGTGAATTGAGGTTTTTGGATGGATGGATGTTTGTTACTCGGCTAAACGGATCTGGATGAAATTTAGCACAAAGATAGACTACTTATAGTCTGGAATAACACATAGGCTACTTTTTATCCTGAAAATTAAAGAGTTCCCGCGGGAACCGAAAAACCTCAATCCACGCGGACGAAGTCGCGGGCATTAGCTAGTAATTTATATTTGACGTTGTGCACCTTCTCCGACGCCTATTAAACGGTCTCTCATTGCTGCATTTTCCTATACAAGGCATTTAAGCATTTAATCACCTTGAGACCCCAACGCCTACCGATTCTTAAGGCTATGTGCCACGCCCATTGCACCTTCAGCTTCGTGACTCAAACTCAATATTTTTTTAATCAATTAAACTATTACAAGTGCTTTTGAATCGTCGAGTGAATCTACCGCTGGTTCGGAATAATGTTCTTAGCGAAAAGAGCCGGTGGTTGGTCTTTTCAATCAAAAATTACAATCAAACAAATCAGTAACTGCACTCCCAAGCCTATCTATGCTTGTAGCTGGAGTAAATCAAATCTATGCTCTTTTATCATTTACATTTTCATACAGACTCATATTACTTAATTGCTCATTTTCAATTTTGTAAAAACAAGATAATATGGGAAAATGATCAAAGTTGTAAAGTCTTTGCAAACATCGACATTTTTACGCCGAGATGAAGAGCGCCTATATTTAAGGACGGTTCTTAAACTAATCTAACACCTTTTGGGTAAGGACTGAAAGCAAAAAAAAGTGTGTGTGTGCAATTCACATACGGCAGAAGTGAAACTTGAGAAAAATAGCCGGAAGAATGAGATAAATATACCCTTTTGAGCACAATAGAGCAGTAGCGCTACTCAATATCGTACAGCGCCATCTATTGGTCGTGAACATATGTCTTGTATTATATCTCATTCTCTCGCAGGCTAAATCCTATTATGAATATGTTTGTCTCTTTTTAGTGTCGCTTTTTCGTTTCATCGAATTTTCAAATCACAGCAATTCTAAAGAAGTTTCACTTCTATAATAAAGCTCCAACGGCATACGTTCAGTTATGTCTAGTTACATCACAATACGTCAAACAAACTAATAAACTCGAAGCACCACTTCTCAGTTTATAGCCGTAAAGTTTAGGCGTGGCTCGGCTAATTCTAACAGTTGGCTAATACGTTAGCCGGACTTTTAGATTTACAGCCATACTTGAACTGTTAGACGGAGTTAGACAAACTGTTGTGTGTATACTAACCTTTAGTTTGTATGAAGTTGGCAGTCTTTTTGCGAAATATGTTATATCTATATTAATATTATAAAGAGGTAAAGTTTGTGAGCTTGTGACGTTGTAGGGGGTAATCTCTGGATCTACTGAACCGATTTTGAAAATTCTGGTACTAATAGAAAGCCACATTATATTTTGTCCCTAGTCTGTTTCTACACAGCCTCGTACCGGAACCCTAAATCACTAGGGTAGTAACTAGCCACGGCCGAAGTATCCAACCAGACTGGTCTGGACCAGACCAGAGAAAATTCAGAAAATATAATTAGGTTCAAAGATATTTATTTCTCAAAGAAGAACAAAAGTTCACTTATATGAGAACAATAATAATACTTAAACTATGCTTAGACAGTAAAACAGGTGACTTTATATTAATTTCTATCTACAAACTAATCATAATATTAAATTTCACATTGAAAATGTTTGAGTAACCTTTTTTTGAATTTAATCAAACATTTTTCATTAACAATTTCATTTGGTAAGCCATTGTACAGTAGTGCTCCCTCAAACTGTATAGTTTTAGTACCATAAGTTTTAGTCCTAGCTTTTGATATTTGTAATTTATGTTTGTTACGTGTACCAAGTTTATGTGATTTAGTTTTAAAAGTAATTTGTGTGTGAATTGAATTTGAAAGAATTTTTCTCACTAACATGCATGTTTTGTATCTGTATAGTTGGTTTATAGATAATGTATTAGTTTTTTTATAAAGTTCTTTAGTCGGGAAGCGATAGTCAAGTTGGAATAACGTTTTTAACAGTTTGATTTGGGATATTTGAAGATCTTGTAAATTAGTTTTAGACGCACTTCCCCATATCTCTATTAAATATTCAAGTTGAGGCTTAGCTAATGAATTGTAAATAATAGTTCGTACTTTGCATATTTACCAAATTGACCCTGCCGGGAATCGTACCCGGGACCTCCCACGTTAAGACAACAGCGCTTAGCACTGCGCCAAAGAGGCCGTCAATGGCATGCGGACAGACTGGCAGATTTCCCACCAGTGGAGAGCCTAGCACCCACCAAATACGAAATCAGCCTTTCTAGCGATAGTTACCAAAAGTGCAGTTATCTCCTATAATATACCTACATTCGATTTTAGCGGAATAAAAACAAAACTCAATATGGCAGGCAACTCCTAATCAGGAATCGCGCTTATCCTTACAAATGAGCCACTTAATCATCAGCCGTGAGAGATGACCGTCACTTTAGCCGCGGCTTTTTGCCAGACCCCTATGTTAATCGCAGCTTTGACGTTTGAACTGATGTTTTGTTATAAATGTTGATACATTTGAGGTGTTACACAGGACGTCCGGAGTCCATGTATCAGGCTTAACGGTTTACAAAAAAAATATATCAAATTTTTCTTCAGATTTACAAATAATGCCAAAATGTAGTAAAACTTTATCAAATCATTTTATTTTTTTTACTAGCTGATGCCCGCAAATTCATCCGTGTGGTTTAAGTTTTTAAGATTCCCGATGGAACTTCTTACTTTTCCGAGATAAAAAGTCACTCTCCAGATCCTCAACTATACTTATGCAAAAAATCACGTCGATCCGTTGCTCTATTGCAGCGTGATTGAAGGACAAAGAAACAAACACTTTTGCATTAATAATATAAGTATGATTAATTTTCATTACAGAAAAAGCTACAGATATAACATTTGAAGGTTATTAATATTAGTAGTTTATGCAACTGTCATATAATAAAGGGTATTAAAACACGAGTGTGAGTTTATGAAACGAGCGCAGCGAGTTTCATAATAGTAACGAGTGTTTTAATACCCGTGTTATATGCAGTTGCATACACTACTTTATCTTCACTAATGCAATTTATCAAACAACAAGAGTAAAAGCTGACAATAGTTTATTTATAATAATTGTTCAAATTTTGGGCGAGCCTTATGTCAAAATCCTCATACAAGTTGTATAAAATTTTGATATTAGGCTGGCTTTTGAAAACAGTTGGGTTATACGTGAAAACTTCGTCGAAACTACTAAACTTACATACACAAAACTCTTTGGTAAGATCTCGTGCCAATTAAATAAAAAACGAACAGCGCGCGCTCGCTCCTGATTGGCCCTGCGCGCGCAGCTGCGCTCTCATTGGTTAGATTTTAATGGCGAGGATTTTGACATAAGGCTCGCCAGACGCCAGGTTAATTGGTCGCGTTTTATTGATGTTATAATGAGATTTTACGATATCGATGTGGATATTATACCATCATGTGAAATTGCTTAAATTGAGTGTTTTGTTATCTGCGCTATAACAGTAGTAATTATAAGTCAAGTATTGGAAACATAAGTAGAATGTTATAACATTAGTGTAGATAAAATCATTTTCATTACAGAAAAGATAACAACAGATATAACATTTCAAGGTTATTACTATAATCCGAATACGGGAATCGAATTGTTTGCTGCATTGCATCAAAAGTCAATGCATAAAATAATATTATTTTATTTGAAGCCAAAAACTTCACAAATCTCATTAAAATAGTAAATTGCACTGCAGATTTAGAGCCGGCAACGATACATTACGGTTCTGGTAAGCCAGCAATCGTATTTATTTACGATCAACATAACTTTTATTGCTCTAATCCAGAAGAAGTAGGTAATATCGAGTGCATTCTCGATTTGTGATGCTGACGAATATGACTGGGGCCATACTGCCAAGTGCCAACGCTTAAAGCAATACTTTTTTTTTGACGTGATAACGTGTTATAAATCGATGAACACCGGTTGCACGCACGAAAAAGACGTGTTACGTTCCGCCTTAGCCTGAGCGTGCAAGTGAGAGCGCGGAACAAGCGATAGAGAGGCACGATCGGCCCAAGCGTTGGTTTGTGAGTTTTGTGAGTTTTGTGACACATTTATCTCTCTTCTCGCGTGACGTCAGAGCTAGCAGTTCGAATAGTTCTGCTACTGGAATGCCACCACGCGAGCTTCTTCGAAAACTTCTAGTAAAACTATCGTCTGTAAACTGACTTTACACACAACCAATTTATTTTTATCTCTTTTTTTTGGAGGGTTTTTAGTATAAGAGCAATACTTATGCAATATTACTCAAAATGACAATTTGATGTCACGTAGTACCTTGACGATCCTAAAATAAGGATTATAATTCTAAAACACGACAGTCAACCATAATGAAACAATACTGGCTTTAAGCTTTGGTAGTAGGGCCCCTGATGACTAAAATATAAACTGAAGTCATTTTATTTTGAATTGTTTATTTAATGTCAGCATAATATTATTATTAGGTACTCACTAATGTGCTTTTAGCATTTTTTTAAAATTCAATACAATTTGAATAAAACTGTAAGCCAAATCTTTTTAAAGATAACGTTAAATTTGTTTCTAAAAAGTGCAAATTCAGTGCCATGATGCCACTGTGGAGCCATCGCACAGTGAGTACATGATAAAGAGCAACCACAAAAGCCTTATGAAGAAAAAGAAGTCGCAGATAATTTCCTACAAACTCCATTAATGTGTTCGGTCAATTTAATTGAATCTAGGATTCTGCAACCTTTAAATTGATACTTTAGCTATTTGCTGTTGTTGTTAGTAATAGTTGTCAGCTATCGTTGGCGTCCAATTGGTTTTTTTTTCTCAAATTCAAATTCAAATTCAATTTATTTCTCAAATACATGCATATACATTGTTTACGTGGTTAGATCTATTACTTTTACAATACACGATGCATTATTTAGATGCAAATAGAAGAATTAGTAATGAGATCAACGGTAGTTATCCTTTCTAGATTTTTAAAGATCTGTGTTAAGGACAACTAGCCCTCTCCCTCGTTCACCATAAAGTAAGTAATTAGGTTTAGGAATGCAAGCGCATATTTTTCTGAAGGAGAAATATCCTCATGGGCATCCGATTCAGAATCGGAGACCCTGGGCTCCTACTGGCTAAAAACCTTTCAACTTAAAACTGTTTCTCCAAGCAATTATGTCCCCGCCTTGAAGACCTACCATACCTGCCATTGACGCTTCCCAACTGTGTGGTCGCTAAACTATAACGCTACAGTGAGAGGGCGGTCGGAAAGTGAACCGATCGTATTTATTTACGACCAATAAAACTTTTATTGCACTAATCCAAAAGAAATAACGCCGACATCTAGTGCATCCACGACCCGCGACAAATAACTGAACGCTGAAGCTGAACGTGAAAATTCTTTCATTGTCTTTTCTTTTTTAACTTTTGAAATAAAAGACTTTCTTTTGTAATTGACTGGGTAGTGCCAGCTTCTAGAACAGACACTGTTACAAAAGTTTATTGATTGAAATGTTACAATTGTGAAACAATGCTATGCCCGCTTTCAAAATATAATTCCAATTAAACAAGTCGTTAAATTAATTATTGATTTTATCAAGTCGACACTACTTGTTAAATTCAATAATTAATTTTACTGAAGGCCAAAATAGACTTAAATAAATAAATACTTACTTATGACATAGACTTCGAAATACGTAATTATGATTAATAATCCCAACCCGATATTAAAAAACAGGAAGATAACCGTATTATTCAAAGAAAAATCCTAACATTGTGATGTGATTCTAATCAGTGGTAGATTTACTTGACGATTCCAAAGCAAGTGAATGTTTATATAAGAAATCTTTCGAATTTGGATCTTTGAATGATGAATACACTTCAAGAAAGAGAGGAAGATAGAGTAAGCAATGTGTAGAAGTGTAGAGAGAAGTGTAAAGAGAAGCTTACTGTAAATGGGTGGCGGAAACCCATTTACAGTAAGAAATTTTCGTAAAAAATCTCAATAAAATAACTACAAGTAAACCGGTAGTGATTTATCGTCGGTGTAAAAGTTACAGTTCCCAAGTTTTAGTGGCAGTCGTAATGTGCAGGCCCGGTAGTTTGTACCGTGTAGTTTTCAAATTACATTGATTTACTGCTACACTTTGGTTAGCTAAAAATGGCATGTGCTTTGTTAGGACCACTTCCAAAGTCCCACCAATCTTACTATAATATTATAAATTCGAAAGTTTGTTTGTTTGTTGGTTTGTCCTTCAATCATGCAGCAACGGAGCAACGGATCGACGTGATTTTTGGCATAGGTATAGTTGAGAACGGAGAGTCACATAGACTACTTTTTATCCCGGAAAATTAAGGAGTTCCCGCAGGCTTTAAATAACATAACCACGCGGACGAAGTTGCTGGCATCAGCTGGTTTGGAAATAAATAAATAAATAAAGTGAACCTTAAGATAAATAAAGAGATGTAGATAACGATAAATACTTAAGAATTATATACATATGAGTACTGTTCCTGAAAACGTCTGATAACGTCCTAACTATTTCTGAAAAAAATAAATCAAGAAATAATGAGAGTTACACAGAACGAATTATAAGAATTATTGAAAAAAAAGAGAAAAATATGGATTTAGAGAAGTGTGCGGAAAAAGGGATTAAAGCAAAGATTAAAAATCAACTGGCCATGATTACCTGGGTATCATGGCCAGTTGATTTTTAATCTTTGCTTATATTTAGAGAGATTATTAGAGAGATCTTTGCTTATATTTAGATAGATTCAAACTACATTGTTGTCAAGATTCTGGATATGATTATAATTTGAAAGTAAGTACTTACTTAATGGTGCAGGATAGGACTAAAGAGTAACATCATTTAACTTACCCTTCATAAGAATACGTTTCTTGGTCTTTAAAACTTATTTTAATGAAATAAGTCACAATAACTACTCCAAACGAGAAACAGATGGCTTGAAACTTTAAAATAAAAAAGTATATTTTCAAAATACGCCATAATGACATTCACACCCTATAAAATTAGCTATTAGAAAAACCCCTCGTATTCCTTTGAAACGTTAAAAAGACCCTTTTCATAATAGAGATCCATTCAGGAGGTGATACTATACTGTCTCGATGACATCGTTCGTTATTTTTGTGAAGGCAAGCGTGCGTAACTTGTGTTTGCGGGCAACTTTTAAAAACATACAGCACATGCTAAAATCTACCTTACCGCTCTTGATTTAACGCTTTTGAAAAACGCTCGAAAATTTTGGTTTAAAAAACTGCAAGCCTTAAAACGTGAGCACAGAATTTTTTACTTTAGGGTTTATAACTTTGGGTTGAAATTGAATTGCTTAGTGTTGGAGTAAGATTATGATAGTGGCATAATGATAGGGCATGTTTAGCATAAGCATGGCTAAGTGTGCAATACTTTGGTTGTATTACTGGGCTTGAAATTAAGTGGTCTACGGTGATGGCAATATTAAAATAGCTTGTTTATCTAAGGATATTAGCTACACCGCTATTAAGTTTTGAAACCTTTAGTATAGGAATATTAAACTTGAACGAGTTGCCATACACAGTTTGTATACAGTGAATTAGAATTTTTCATGATTTTTGGTGGTTTACGTTGATATCAAAACGTTATGGCTCAAGAGTTAAGTCAAAACTTGATAATATTTATTTTGAAAATGTGAATGATAATTTTTAGTATAAAATTTCAAACGCTAGGTAAACGGATTTGTAATGTTAGCCAAATCACAAACATTTCTACTTCCTTTCTTTACAATCGTGCATTGTCGAGTCAACATCTCCTGAGGATGCTCCGGTTTCGGAGTGAAACGTACGTTGAGAGTGATTTGGAAGATTTGTGTGGTGTGGCGCTGTGCCGGTGCGAATTGCTGGGTGGTGGGTGTTCGCATGCTATTGGTGAAGGACACGCACTGTACCACATAGATTTGTCTACTGTGGCGGATTATAGCGAATTAAACTTCTCGTTCATTCATTATCATGGACTTCCGCAAAGTAACGCCTGCTTCGATTCAATATTTCTACTTCCACAACATTCCATCATGTCGCGGGATTGTGTTTCTGAAATTGATCACGGAGACGATCACAAAAAGTCAGCATCCACTATTTGATTGAGGAATAAGCTTTCTTTCGAGTTTAAGTGAAAAAATTCCCACTGCGGTCTGCGACGCACGATTGCTTGCGTAGGTACCTGCTTGTACTTTTTCCTCAGAAATAGATTGTTTTGGTTTTTATAATATCTAGTACTGAGATCTAGTTTAATCTAAGGTTGAAAAAAGTAGCTTGTTACTTGATGCTCGTTTACCGGTTTGTCAAAGCATTCAAATTTAGTTGCATGTCAATACTCGCTTTACTTATTTTTCTTCTCCCTTCTTTCTAAAACCTATCAAGCACACAACGTTATAGTTCCAATTTTGTTATTTATTGATTGTTTTTATTATTGACTAGATGATGCCCGCGACTTCGTCCGCGTGGATTAAGATTTTTTGATTCCCGCGGGAACTCTTTAATTTTCTAAAGTAACCTATGTCCTTCCCCGGGATAGAAACTATCCCCATACCAAATTTCATCAAAATTGGTTGAACAGATGGGCCGTGAAAGCGTAGCAGACAGACAGACAGACAGACAGGCACACTCTTGCATTTATAATATTAGTATGGAATATTAGTATAGATATGTATTGACTCAGATATTTTGGTGAAAAACTATGTTCTCAAAGTTCGCTGTCCTGTTACCTTTTTCTACTTTACTTTGCCACCTTATACTTAATAACCTCCATCATGATTAGCAGCGCATTAGTTGAGGCTTTTACAAACTAACACCCCCATCCCCACCCTTTTGATAGTTAATTAAACGTCAGAAGGGGAAATATTAGCGTCATTAGGAAAACACCCAGACGTCGCAGCCGGAAGAAACGTCGCCCCCTACCGCCTTCAGCTACTGGTGGTTTAGTCAGTATCTAAATTAAAAAATACTGCACACATTTCATACACACTCTTTAAGCTGTCAACCGTTTAGAAAACGCTTTCTTCTTCGTCTTATTTTGTTTTATGGCTTTTATACGCTATATTGGAAAGTAGTCTCGCACCCGGAACTTTGGAAAATTGGAACTAATTTTTATGCCTGTTTAGTTTTTTTTTATTATTATTATTTTTAATATATCCACCAAGTTTGTTGTTGACTAATTTCTTGGTCTTACTTGTGTGTAGTTCTAGTACCTACTGTAGATTTAAAGTATTTTAATTAAGTATTTAGATTCGCTTACTTCTTGATTTAAAGTGGTGGACTGAAGACTCTATTTGGACACCCTAGCAAGTTACGGCTAAATTAAAATAATTTATAAATAAACTAGCCGATGCCCGCGACGTCGTCCGCGTAAAATAATTTTTTTCAATTCCCACGAGAACTCCTTAATTTTCCGGGATAAAAAGTAGCCTATGTCACTCTTCAGGTTGTATACCCATGCAAAAAATCACGTTGATTCGTTGCTCCGTTACGGCGAACATTTTGCGACGATTGAAGAACAAACCAACAAACAAACACACTTTCGCATTAGTATGATTTTCCAACCAGTGTGTGTTCTTTTTGTAATTCTAGTCTTTTTTATAAATACATCAATAGTTAGAATATTAATTATAGAATTTTAATTAGTTCCGTTATATTTGGCAATTGAAATTTGAAATTGGCAAACAGAAAATGATAAAATACTGTACTGACATCCCTCAGAACCTTCAAACATTATTTATCAGTTTCCGGGTTTGGCCAGCTTGTCATAATGTTATCATGGTTTCTTTGAATTATTTTTGGTGGGCAAAGTTTAAAATGGTACAATTTAGTGACGAATTTCTGTAACTTTGTAAGTGCTCATTAAGATAACGATTACTTATTTCAACAAACATTTGAAACGGTTTATAATTTTAACTAAAATATTAAAATTCTTTCTTTTATTACGTTATAATTTGATGTGTTTGATACAATACAAACTTAAAAAAATGGCTGCAGATCTTATCTTCTTATTGAAAGGGTTAATTTCTTTGTATCTTCTTTTATATAGAGTGATTCACTACGAAAAAAAATATTATATTTATTAGTTATCAGCGGATCGTTTTTGCCCATACAAAAATGAAAACATTATTAAGGATTAAAGCCACAATTTAAGACCATAATAAAATTCTAAAGCTGAAACATAATAATTAAAGCTAGGCATAATCAATTTAGGGATGTAAGGGTTTTAATAACCGCTCATTATCTTATAAGTAGTACCTACTTGATCGATCAATAAGCCCGTATGTTTGCTCATCCTTAACCTTTGTGTATTGTTCCTCAACGTTCCCAGGCTTGTATGGAATTCAGAACATCCAAAATGTATCATGCCTTCAGTATGTTAAGATTTTTAAATATAGTTTACATTTTACAATATTCTGTGTCTTCGTTTTTTAACATGACTGATGTTGAACATCGACTATATATACATACTAGCTGATGCCCGCGACTTCGTCCGCGTGGATTGAGGTTTTTCGGTTCCCGCGGGAACTCTTTAATTTTCCGGGATAAAAAGTAGCCTATGTGCTATTCCAGACTATAATCTATCTCTGTGCCAAATTTCATCCAGATCCGTTCAGCCGTTGGGGCGTGATTGAGTAACAAACATCCATCCATACATCCATCTAAACTTTCGCATTTATAATATTTATTTGATAAATAATTTGGTTTTTTCTAAACCACATTTTTCTTCGGGTTCTGTATAGGCGGTAAATTAGAGTTCCCGCGGGAACCAAAAAACGTAAATCCACGTGGACGAAGTTGCAGGCATCAGCTAGTTTGTCATAAGTTACAAACATGACGGTACGCAGACGCTAGCAAATAAACTTTGACAAGGTAAAAAATTTAGTGGTTTTGATGGAAAGACAAAAAGTTTAATGGGAGGAAAAATCTACTTGAAGATTTTATGATTCCTAATGTTAAGGCGCCAGCGGAGGGCTAATTGCTCATACAAACGTAATACCAAAATAATTAGTAATTCGAGCATATTTCCTCCATATTATGCGATTATTAAGATTGAACTTGTATTTATCTAGGTCCCTGGATAATTATTTTTCCAAAATACTTTCCCAAAATTAAATGTAAGCACATTGCGTTTTGCATGTTTTTGCGACATAAAGGACATGTTTTCTCCTTATTTGTTTAATATTAAAACCAACGATATCTCACGTACTAATTGATCAGGAACATAGCCTATATTGTCAAGTTACAGAATAACAACACAAAGTTAAAAACACAACAATTTTTCATTCAACATTTTTGGTATTCACGGAACAAGACTAAATGTATAACAAATTCTGTACGCTCATATTGCTATCGCGCTTGCACGCGATCATGTGTCTTCAGCCAAATAGGGATAGCAATATACCGGCAAATTTATATTTGCGGTTCGAGTAGAAGTTGCGAGCGGCGGTCGCCGGTCCCTTAATAACATTTCTCTAAAACATTATATATAAGTTGGTCCTTCGAGGAAGTCCTATGAAAAATTATTATCAGGGTTTACTCACTCAATCACTTGACCTCATAAAGTTTGGGAACATCTTTGCTCTAATATAAATCTATGAAATTTATCTTGCTTTTGTCGTGTGAAAATTAAAACCCAAGCAAAAAAAAGTAATCGCAAAAGATAGAAGAAGAACTTTAAATACCTACCCTAAGTATTGGATGAAGAAAGAGATCAATCATTTGCGTATTTTTAGATTTTTCAACCAACAAAAAATTTGGCAGGGTTCTTTTTGTGGATCTGCGCAAAATTCACACTGCCCCACTTCCCATAGAATATCGTGGGTAAAAAATAAAAGGCAAAATTAAATTCCTTACAGCCCATAAAGTATAGAGTTACGTCATTACGGACGATGAGAATTTTCGGCATTTGCACTACGCACTCGCCTAATTTTTTTTTCTCATGATTACGGGGAAATATTTTTGCCAAAAGTGTCAATTTGAAAGGCCCTTTGTGTAATGAGATCAGTTTAACAGAACTGCGTCCGAAACTGGGCGAATAGATTCTGGTAAAATTGAAAGACAACATTTGTTAAAATTTCATGAGAATGTGATGTTTCTGATGTTTATGTGATATTGCTTTTGATCAACTGGTATTTATAATTTCATTCAATAATATGAATAACTTTCAAACACAAATTGGAGTTTTGTGCTAAGTTACACATCATACTAATATTATAAATGCGAAAGTGCGTTTGTTTGTTGGTTTATTGGTTTGTGGGTTTGTCCTTCAATCACGCCGCAACGGAGCAACGGATCAACGTGATTTTTGGCAAGGGAAGTTGAAGACCTAAAGGGTGACATATTATGGTACTTTTTATCCTGGAAAATTAAGGAATTCCTGCGAGATTAAAAAAACTTAAACCACGCGGACGAAGTCGCGGGCATCAGCTAGTTGTTTTATAATTTAATACGAAAGATTAATTTAATATAGCAAAGTACTAGAAGTACAAGTAGAATTTTCTTAATTCTGCTGCATGGCAAGTAGAACACAAAAAGCGGTGCTTCATAAGCTAAGTAGGAATATTTATCCTAAATGATGTTGTGAAGGGACGAAGAAATTTAATTCCAACAATTCTTAACAGTTCGTCTCGACTCGTGATAGTTGTCGTATGTCTAATGAACAAAATTAAGCAATATTAAATTGCGCCCGAAGAATCCTCACTGGCATAGACAATTATAAACTATCTATGCAAGGCAATAAGGATGACTTTGGATTGTACGATTATAATCCAAGGCGTGAAGTTAACTGCACCCCTCGGTACACGGAAGACACCATTATTCCATTTTAAAGAGTTCAAGATTCAAATCTAATGCCGCGTGACGATCGAGCGCGATACGCCGTGACGATTGCATAGGAAATTTGATGAACTTCCTGCATTCCATTTTGAACCTTAAAACCCGAGTTAGAAAGTTTTAAATCGTCTGGTAATGCAACTACATATGTTCTCACGGCAAGTTCCTGTGACTTCACTAAGAGAAGGTCACCGTAGAAATAGTTTATTCTTATCTACTTTGAACTCTATTCGCATGGCAATAGATGTTCTTGAATAAGGTTTCATTAGTTAGCTAGGGCAGACAAAACAAGCCGCCACACATGTTTCGAATACTTAATTTTTTTTCCTAGTGCTAAATAAATATCCTCTATACTTTTTATAGATTTAAATGACGTCATGCCTGTTGTACTGTTTTTTGTTTGTGAACTTAACATAAACTTTTTTACCTGATTTCTTATTTCCTTTGATTGTGAGAAGTATATTAAAAAAAATATTTATGATTTACTACAATCATTTTAGTGAAACACTACTTTTCTGTCTTGTTTTTGTTAATTTAACATAACATACTTTAGTAACTTCTTAAGTTTACACATAATGGTAGTTCAGAGCTTAATGTCTGTCTGCTACGCTTTAACGGTCCATCTTTTCATCCGATTTCTAGATAGGTCGCGTCCTAGGGAAGGCTACTTTTTATCCCGGAAAATTAAGGAGTTCCCGCTGGAATAAAAAAGAACTGAATTCACGCGGAGGAAGTCGCGGGCATCATCTAGTAATACACTAATATCGTAAATGCGAAAATGTGTCCGTCTGCCTGGTTCTTACGTTTTCACGGCCCATCCGCTGAACCATTTTGATAAAACTGGGTAGGTTATTGAGATCTTACAGCTTCCTGGAGGTGGTCATTAGCTACTTTTCATCTCGGAAGATCAAAAACTTTTTTAGGCAACCTAAATTATCAAGGCAGAATAAACAAAAAAAAATTAATAAAAGTATTTTCACCATGAAAGTAAAACTTTTTAACAGTCAAGTATTTTATTAATATAAAATTTTGTCTTTTTGCAGGTGAGTCGCAACAACATGGGGATGACTGCGGTTACAGTTATATAAGTGAGTGAAAGATAAACAGTTCATTGATAATCGCATTTCACTGATGTTTTGCACAAATTTCTTTATTAAAGTACGTATCGCACATTGTTTACCTACTAGGCCATGCACGATTTCAGAAATACTTTATAATTAACTTGAAACGTAAAATGGTTACGAATTGATAAGAAAAGTAAGTTTTTATGAACGACTAGCTGATGCCCGCGACTTCGTCCGCGTGGATTGAGGTTTTTTGGTTCCCGCGGGAACTCTTTAATTTTCCGGGATACAAGATAGCTTATGTGTTACTAGCTGATGCCCGCGACTTCGTCCGCGTGGATTGAGGTTTTTTGGTTCCCGCGGGAACTCTTTAATTTTCCGGGATACAAGATAGCTTATGTGTTACTAGCTGATGCCCGCGACTTCGTCCGCGTGGATTGAGGTTTTTCGGTTCCCGCGGGAACTCTTTAATTTTCCGGGATAAAAAGTAGCCTATGTGCTATTCCAGACTACAATCTAAATTGCCAAATTTCATCCAGATCCGTTCAGCTGTTAGAGCGTGATTGAGTAACAAACATTCATACATCTATACATTCATACATCCATCCATCCAAACTTTCGCATTTATACTATTTATTTAATTCAAGATCTATCTGTGCCAAATGTCATTCAGAACCGTTCAGCCGTTCTAGCGTGATTGAGTAACAAACATCCATCCATCCAAACTTTCGCATGTATAATAATACTAGCTGATGCCCGCGACTTCGTCCGCGTGGATTGAGGTTTTTCGGTTCCCGCGGGAACTCTTTAATTTTCCGGGATAAAAAGTAGCCTATGTGCTATTCCAGACTATAATCTATCTCTGTGCCATACATATGATATACCAAGTTTCATCGAAATAACTTGAGAAATGACGGACTTTTATACAAACTTTCAACCCCTATTTCACCCCTTTGGGGGTGGAATTTTGAAAAACTGTGAAACACATATGTTTTCATTTTTAACCCGCAGCTCATATACCAAGTTTCATGGATATAACTTGAGAAATTATGGACTTTCATACAAACTTTCAACCCCTATTTTACTCCTTCGGGGGTAAAATTTACGAAAACTGTGAAACACGTATTTCTTCATTTTTAACCGGTAGCTTGTATACCAAGTTTCATCGATATAACTTGAGAAATGAAGGACTTTCATACAAACTTTCAACCCCTATTTCACCCCTTTGAGGGTGAAATTTTGAAAAACTGTGAAACACGTATGTCTTCATTTTTAACCCGCAGCTCATATACCAAGTTTCATGGCTATAACTTGAGAAATGAAGGACTTTCATACAAACTTTCAACCCCTATTTCACCCTTTTGGGGGTCGAATTTTCAAAAACTGTGAAACACGTATGTATCCATTTTCAACCCGCAGCTTATATATCAAGTTTCATGGCTATAACTTGAGAAATTAAGGACTTTCATACAAACTTTCAACCCCTATTTCACCCCTTCGGGGGTAGAATTTCGGGATAAAAAGTATCCTATGTCTTACCTCGTAGTATGGGCTCAAATCGTGCCAAGTTTCGTTTGAATTCATTCAGTAGTTTCGGCGTGATGCGCGGCCAAGATACAGACAGACAGACAGACAGACAGACAGACAGACAGACAGACAGACAAAAATGAAAAAAATTACAGATTTGGCTTCGGAATCGAATAATGAGTGCCCTCCAAAAAAAATTTTCAAAATATCTTCAATGTACAGAATTGGACCTGTTACAGTTTTATTATAAGTATTATATTCATCCGTTGGAGCGTGATTGAGTAACAAACATACATCCATACATCCATCCATCCAAACTTTCGCATTTATTATATTTATTTGATATAATAGTATAGAACCTTGCAAATTTTTTATTTTATCAAACGCTATTATATTAAAAAAAACAAAACCTGAACAGAAAATCCTCAAAAACAACTCGCAATTATACGCTTCATCCAATAATTGTCACCTGGAAACAACACTGCAAAAAAAGTAGAGCACCAACTCTGTGAGCAAGTATAATAATCACCACTACAATTAAAAATTCTCCCCGGATAGGATTGCTCTCGAAAACAAACTCGGCACGGATAACTTGGCCCAATAATGAGATTGCAAAGTCCGAGATTCACCTTTGAAAAATATTCTAAAAGATTTTTCCTTTGACTGCGCCAGTTAACTAAAAACAATCCAGCGTCTCTGCACTAACTCAATTATCGAACTGATCTAATAAAGTTTCTAATTAAACTGCGAATTTTTTTTTCAAAAACCTACTTATTTGTCGGGCGGGAGTTGGTGACTTTTTTTTTTATATAAATAGGCTAGCGCTTGGCTGCAATCAGACTTGCTAGCAAGTGGTGATGCATCCTAAGGTGGAGCGCGCTTGCCTAGAAGATGCCTATTCTCTCTTGATTTGAAGGTACCTAGATTAAAAGAGGAGGGGAAAACGGAAGCCGGAAGGGCATTCCATATCGCTTCGTACGAGCCCGCGGAATTTCGACTGCGTAAGGGTGCAGACTGTCAATGCCTTGCGGTTCGACTGTGCCATGACTGAAGCATACCATTTTATCGGTCTTTCTTACCCGTTGTACTAGGTGACCCATTGTCCTAGGTGAGTGACAGAAGCGACGCCACGGGACGCTACGCTATACGACGCCATAGAAAACGACAGACGTATCTACGCGACAACGTAGGCCACGTGAAGGGTTCAGCTACTGTTTGATACTATCGCGTCGCGTCGCATCACGTCGCATTGCCGCGTTTGTCGCTAACCTAGGACAGCGGGTCCACTACTACCTCTACTTTTAATTGTATGTTTACCAACCATTTTAAATCATCGATTATAGTAAAAAAAAGTGCGTTGACTTTTGATGACGTCACAACTCACAATTCAGTATTTCATACAAAATCCTATAGCGCGCGTTTTGAAGATTGAAAAAGTAAGTAGGTAGGTACCTGATTTGACTACTTGTAAAATACTCAATAGGGATGGTGACAACTCAATCAAATGAGCAACTCTTTATAAAACTTAAAAACGCATAGTATGGAAGTTGTATGAAATTATGTATGTTGTTTATGAAGTATGTTGAGAGTGAATAGGCATCTTCTAGGCAAGCGCGCTCCACCTTAGGCTGCATCACCACTTCCAAGCAAGTCTGATGCAGCCAAGCGCTGGCCTATACATTTAAAAAAAAAAAAAAAACATAGTTGTGACGTCATCAAATTTCAACACACTTTTTTTCTTTAATCTATAATTTAAAATGGTTATCAAACTTAAAACTAACCGATGATGTGAATTTTAGGTCTTTTGGAAGAACCTCTATTTAATAATCAGTTATAAATAATTTATTTTTGATATAAGCATCATCCCTATTGGAACAGATTTTCAAAATCTCCACCCGACTGCAGTATATGCGGGGGTGAGTCTGTTAATAATCGGCCATAAATCTAGTTCAAATATTCCAAGTAGGTAGCATATTCCTCAAGAATTCAGATACCTCCTTGACTATGACAGCGAGAAAACAAACTCTACGGCCGACTCCTAACTCAATTAATGAACTTCCCTCGCCGTAAACTATCGCATTGAACCGTGGAGAAAGTATCGTCGGGGCAATCGTTATAAATTCAATCCGGAAACTTTTTTAATTTGGCCTTCCTCAATTTGCATTTGTTATTGGCGTTAGTTTTGTGTTTTAAAAATATTAACTAACTAGCTGATGCCCGCGACTTCGTCAGCATGCATTAGATTTTTTTGATTCCCGCGGGAACTCTTTAATTTTCCGGGATAAAAACCTAGCCCTGTACCAAATTTCATCAAAATCGGTTGAACGGATGAGCCGTGAAAGCGTAGCAGACAGACAGACAGACAGACAGACAAATAGACACACTTTCGCATTTATAATATTAGTATGGACTAGCTGATGCCCGCGACTTCGTCCGCGTGCATCCAGTTTTTTTAAGTCCCGCGCGAACTTCTAAATTTTCCGGGATAAAAAGTAGCCTATGCCCTTCTCCGGGATAGAAACTATCGCTGTACCAAATTTCATCAAAATCGGTTGTACGGATGGGCCGTGAAAGCGTAGCAAGACAGACAGACAGACACTTTTGCATTTATAATATTAAAAGTATGAATTTGGACGCAAATTTTCTTTAATTTAACGAGAGATCACTCTTCTCTACTAATATTATAAATGCGAAAGTTTGGATGGATGGATGGGTGTTTATTACTCAATCACGCCAACTCGGCTGTAAAGATCTGGATGAAATTTGGCACAGAGATAGATTATAGTCTGGTATAACACATATACTACTCCGGAATAAAAAGTAGCCCGTGTATTACTCCAGACTATAATCTATCTCTGTGCCAAATTTCATGCAGATCCGTTCAGCCGTTCTTACGTGATTCCATCCAAACTTTCGCATCATACTAATATTATAAATGCGAATTTTCATAGACATGTATTCCGGAAAATTAAATAGTTCCCCTGGGAATTAAAAAAAAAAACCACCACGCGGACGAAGTCGCGGGCATCAGCTAGTTGATAATATTTTTTCAGATTTGTTTGGTGAAGAATTTGAAACAGAAAACGCAAGAACAATAATCTACACGTCTAGTCTCCTACTCTATGCCCTATGCTGTGCTTTGTAGAACCCATTGAAATAGAAATAGGTACTAAAATTCTACATCAATGGTAGAACCCATACAAATACCAGCGTTGACGTTTCCCAAAGAAAACTAAGCGCCCCCGTACACTACTGCGTTGCGATTTGGCCCGTTCGCACATTTGCAATTCCATTCGCGTCTGGTGCTGTCCGCATTGAATCCATCTCTCTCACACTAACCATAACTCCACCTCCGTCCTTGTCGGATGCATTCGATTGCAGAAAGCCGATTTTCAGAATGCGACGTTCACATTTGTTTCGGCTTGGGTTATAGAATGGTGCTGATTTTGTATTCTATGGGCGGGGATTTCAATGGAAATTGACGGGGTTTTTGGATACATTTTTACGGACAATGAGTTAGAAAACTAAAAGGCACTGTAAGTCAATAGATATTTAGATACTGGATGCGAAAATTCTGGGTGAATCTAAATGCTGAAACGGCTACAATGCCTGAATTACAATTGGAAATATTGAGACATAATTTTTAGGGTTCCGTACCCAAAGGGTAAAAACGGGACCCTATTACTAAGACTCCGCTGTCTGTCTGTCTGTCTGTCTGTCTGTCTGTCTGTCTGTCTGTCTGTCTGTCTGTCTGTCTGTCTCCAGGCTGTATCTCATAAACCGTGATAGCTAGAAAGCTGAAATTTTCACAAATGATGTATTTCCGTTGCCGCTATAACAACAAATACTAAAAATTAAAAAAATATATATATTAAGGGGGGTCCCCATACAATAAACGTGTTTTTTTCGTATTTTTTTGCTCAATATTAAAAACGGTAACAGGTAGACGGTTCAAATTTTCACAGAATATTAACTTGTATATTACCTTTCAAAATAAATAATTAAATATCAATAAAGTAAATATTAAAGGGGGGCTCCCATACAACAAACGTAATTTTTATTTTTAATACGTCATAAATCGTAAAACTTACTACAGGTTTGTACGGAACCCTCGGTGCGCGAGTCCGACTCGCACTTGGCCGGTTTTTAGATTCATTTAAGAATGTACAACATGAAACCCAGCAAAGTTGTGGTTCGCTAAGTTCGTTCGTAAGCTCGAACTAATGAAACGTGAGATTTTTATGTGGGGTTTATCTAAAGCTGAAACCCTAGAAGTATTTTAAATTTGTATTAAGCATGATTGTTGTCAAGCGCAGGCCTATCTTGCAATAATAATAATAAAAAAAAATATGAATAGTCTTTAGCTAAAGTTTATATTTAATTTCGTGTACTATCTTTGACCACGTCATCTGTACAATTTTGTTAATTATTATTATAATTTTCCTGACCATTTATTTTTCGTTCCAGTTCCAATCAATCGTCGATAAGCGATGTTCTGACGGGTGAAGGTACTTAGAAAAAACTAAAACTAACTAAATATCACCCATCACTGCTTTTATCAATCACTGTAAAACACTGACTGCAATACAAATACAACAAAGCTTTTGTGATGTTGCGCTTTAGAGATACCATGTTAATATTTGTACTATTATATTCTTATATCATACTAATATTATAAATGCGAAAGTGTGTTTGTTTGTTTGTTGGTTTGTTGGATTGTCCTTCAATCACGCCGCAACAGAGCAACGGATCGACATGATTTTTGGCATGGGTATAGTCGAGGACCTGTTGATAGGCTATCTACTTTTTATCCAGGAAAATTAAGGAGTTCCCGCGGGAATAAAAACACTTAAACTACGCGGACGAAGTCGCGGGCATCTGCTAGTTATCTATAAGGCCGCAATTACACTTGTAAGTAACATGTGAAATAAACACTGTCTTTTAAGTCGCATATCATAGAAATGTTAATTATGTAAGTTACTTACGTAAAAACTTCCAAGTGTAAATGTGGCCTAAGTGAATACAATTAGGGGTTTATCGTAGGCAATCAGCGACCTCAATTATTTACATAGACGGGCCCTGTCAAACAAAGAATGTGGGCGTATTTTACTAACGCCATCTAGTCTGAAAAGCGGGACAGCGCTATGGCGGGGACAAGGACAGTCTTATACAGGTGTGGAGCGCGCTCCACAGGTTGGACGCCCAATTTTTTTCTATGAAAGGGTCCATCTAGTACCTACATATATATCGATGTAGACAATAGATATGATATTTACCACAATATTCTTATGCTTTTCGTAAAAAAAAACTTGAGGAGAAATTATTTGGTTCAGCACCTTAAGAAGATCTATTTTGCAGAGCCCTAGCAATAACAATCCATAACAGAATCGAATTAGGAAGGATAACGGAAAACCCCTGTGAAATATTACATGCAATAATTATACCTTTCTCGGCTCTTGAAGCCAAGGATCGCTTTCATAACGCACCTTCACGAAATATGCTCTACGCAAAAATCCGCCGTAATTTAACGGTCCCGCCGTTGATATGGAAAACCAAAGATCTAAAAAAACAAAAAATAAGAAATAATAAGAAGAAAATAATTTATTGCATTCTTTTTTTTTCACTACAACTTAGCCCTTGACTGCGATCTCGCCTGATGGTAAGTGATGATGCAATCTAAGATGGTAGCGGGTTAACTCTACTGCACGGCATCTTACCGGAACGCTAAATCGCTTGGCGGTACGTCTTTGCCGGTAGGGTGGTAACTAGCCACAGCCGAAGCCTCCCACCAGGAAAATCTCAATAGTATTCTAACAAATGAGGGGGCAACCGCATTAAAGTTGAGTACTTATTACAAATCTGACAGTCATCAGTAGCCAGTTTTAAGTTTAAAACGGTTTTTTACGTTGAAGTTTTTATCAATATATGCACAGGTATACAGAAAGATACAAATTATTTTCATCAAAACATGGCCTATACCACCTTACCATGTGTTTAATTGTTTAATTGATATTGATAATTAAGTATTTTTTTCTGCTGAAATAAATGATATGGGTGAAATGGGTCTATGGGTGAAATGCTGTTACAATAAGTACTTACCCCTGGAAAATGTGCATTTTTCGCTGGGCATTAGATATAATCAAAGGGTGACTGTATGTATATCTTGTAAAGACATCAATGGCGTCCGCCAAAATAATATGTAAAACTACGCGTCTTCGGACGGTCCTTACGGCCGGTTCCGTCCAATTTCGGTCAATTCCGACCGGTTCCCAACATTAAGGGGGCCATCTTTCGCACCGTTATCGCCCTGGAGCGAATATATCAGGATATTATTTCACCCGCGAATATTATACTCGAAGAGCTGGCGGGAATTATGGGAAGAAGTAGATAGATTGATAGAAAGATTATTATTTTAAAATATTTTTATTAAAAAAATCTTTCTGTCATTATTATCATTATCTTTACAGGGATTTCTAATGCGATAGTGAAGTTACAATTTAAACTAGCTTAGCTTAACTCATGTACCTACTTATTAATACAATGCCTGAAACCTAATATCCTATTACTAAAAACTAGATAAAACAGATAGATAAATTCTTTACTGCCACACAAAACATACAACTAAAATATAAACTCCATTCATCACCAAATAACAAACAAAACAACTTTTAATAAAATAACATTTAATTTATTGATTGCAAAAATAATTTTGAAAGATGTAAGATATCCTTTAGCACATAAACATTGAAATATAAATATTGTAGCTATCTAAAATAAAGTTTAAAGAGTAGATATAAATAAGAAAACCTTTTCCCAAATGCCACGGTATGCGACGTGTAAAAAATACCTCTTTTTACGCTATTATACAACACAATTTCAAGTTATAACTATTAATAAGGACCTATTCAAAAATTCCCACCATTTTTCGGGCTATAATTTTCCGTATCTAATCAGTGTGCCAAGAAATATGGTAACGTACGAGCCGCGGTTATGCGTTATGATTTTTATCGCACTAGCGCTATTTATTTCGCGTGCATACTGCGAGGGAGGTCCTTTGCACACGTTCACTTCCGCTTTGCCCCCCCTTGCATCGTATTACATAGTTATAACATAGAGTTTCATTCATGTTTATAGAAGTACTAGCTGATACCCGCAACTTCGTCCGCGTGGTTTAAGTTTTTTTTGATTCCCGCGGGAACTCCTTAATTTTCCGGGCTAGGGAGTGCCTATGGCACTCTCCAGCTCCTCATCTATATCCGTGCCAAAAATCACGTCGATCCGTTGCTCCGTTGCGGCGTGATTGAAGGACAAACCAACAAACCAATAGACAAACAAACAAACACACTTTCGCATTTATAATATTGAGTATGTTATCATAAATTGGGGGCCAGTAATTTAGGAACTTATAGCAGGACACTGTTTATGTATTTGTCTTGAAAGTTATAACTTTCAAGACGAATACATAAACAGTGTACATAAGGTATACCTTATTAACATAGGGTATACCTTATCGATTAATTATAACCTAAATATATCGATATAGATATAATAATCGGACCTACTTAGATTTACATGCCAGTAAAGTAAATCCTACGAGCAATACAGTGTTTTCAGATTGAGTTAACATCTTTGTTAAAGTTCCTGTCTAGTGATCCTTTGTAATAATATATTCTGAAAGATATATGAAACCGCCCCTTTCAACATAATAGGCTTGCGATGGATAAGTCTCAAACTATTAAAGATAAACGATATGTCTAGCCTTTATTGAATACAGCGCAATATACTTACTGGATATTATTTTATGTGAAAGTTTTATCCACTACAAGTTAGCCCTTGACTGCGATCTCACCTGATGGTAAGTGATGATGCAGTCTAAGATGGTAGCGGGCTAACCTGTTAGGGGCATGGCAGTTATCTTAATAAAACGGCATCGTACCGAAACGCTAAATCGCTTGGCGGCACGTCTTTGCCGGTAGGGTGGTAACTAGCCACGGCCGAAGTCTCCTACCGAGCCAGACCAGGGAAAATTCAGAAATTATAAATTCCTAAATTGACCCCGCCGGGATCTAACCCGGGACCTCCGCACGTTAAGACAACAGCACTCAACACTGCGCCACGGAGGTCTTTATGTCACGAAAAGCAGTGAGTGCGCATCGTCTGGGCACAGAATAGGTAATAGTAGGTTTGGGGCCGTACTGTCTACGTTTAAAACATTACTTATTAGTCCATTCATTCTAGATTTCAATGTATGGGGAAAACGGCAAAATTAATAATTAATTGAAACTACTGTTGTTTTATACCTATGAGTGAGTACATTAAAAAACACAACTCTCCCCCCCCCCCCCCCCCCCCCCCCCCCCCTCCGGTGGTGGCTTCCCCCCTCCCCGCCTTGAAGTGTGCCATTTTGCAGATTTCCTAGATTTTCAAGAAAACTATACAAGCTAGGACAAAACTGTCAAAGAGAGTATTGTTCCTTAATAAATTACCTACAAATAAGTTCATGACATTTATTATGATAGGAGTTATAGTTTACAAGCTATGGTGCGTTAAAGTTGACTAAAATTCGCAGCTCAGTAAAATAAGCCTTAAATTAGTTCAAAAACACGCTTGGAATCTTTAAAACAAACCAATTGAGCCCATACTCGAGGGGCTTACTGATAATAATTGAAGAGTTCCCCTATACACCTCCTGGTTCCATCATCAGATCAGCTCTATGCTGGAGCTGGTGACTTTGTAGTATGTATGGGCGAAAAAAGTTGTTTTTTTCTAGTCCCAGTTTTCTAGACTCAACAGTAGATACATTTCCTCGCCATTGTTGCACTTGTAGTCCAGTCATTTTAGCATAAAAAAACCGGCCAAGTGCGAGTCGGACTCGCGCACCGAGGGTTTCGTACAAACCTGTAGTAAGTTTTAAATTATTAAAAAAAACTACATACTAGATCTCGTTCAAACAAATTTTCGGTGGAAGTTTGCATGGTAATGTACATCATATATTTTTTTTAGTTTTATCATTCTCTTATTTCAGAAGTTACAGGGGGGGGGACACACATTTTACCACTTTGGAAGTGTCTCTCGCGCAAACTATTCAGTTTAGAAAAAAATGATATTAGAAACCTCAATATCATTTTTGAAGACCTATCCATAGATACGCCACACGTATGGGTTTGATGAAAAAAAATTTTTGAGTTTCAGTTCTAAGTGTGGGGAACCCCCAAAATTTATTGTTTTTTTTTTCTATTTTTGTGTAAAAATCTTAATGCGGTTCACAGAATACATCTATTTACCAAGTTTCAACAGTATAGTTCTCATAGTTTCGGAAAAAAGTGGCTGTGACATACGGACGGACAGACAGACAGACATGATGAATCCATAAGGGTTCCGTTTTTTGCCATTTGGCAACGGAACCCTAAAAAGGGGGCATTAGGTAATATGTGTTTATTATATATCTTAATTTTTTTTTTATGTTATTCAAAGTTAAAATCAAAGCACAATCGGCGAGATGTTTGAGAGAGGGGAGGGGGGAGGGGGGTTGGGGGAGTGGGGAGGAAGGATGGCATCATTTGGGCCTAAAATAAAAAAAAACTTTATTTATTTAGGGGTTAATTTCTATTCATTCCATACTATTATGCTAAGTCAACATGACTACCACCGGTTCTTACAAAATAGCAAGGTATATTTCAAAAACTATTTGTCCTATCAAAATAAACTAAACACTATTTTATAGGTAAATTAATTATCTTTGTCCTAAGTCCTGACAGCTTTTTTCCTAGCTCTAATACTTCTTCTTGAAATTACAAAAAACATTTACGGATTTTACAAGGGTTTCTTTTTTTATGCAAGTTAGACAGCAATATTTCCGAAACTATTAGTTCTGTCAAAATAAACTAAAAACTATTTTGGAGGTAATTTAATGAAGTTCATGTTTGCTTCTGATATTTTTTTTCCTAGTTCTAATAGTTTCTGTGAAAATTACAAAATATATACAAGGTTTTTGAAAAAAAAATTTTTTCATGTAATAAAGGTAGTCATATTTTTCGAACTATTGGTCCTATCTAAATAAACCATAACATTTTTCTGTAGGTAATTTAATGAAATTAATTGGTCTTCGAAGGATTTTTCCTAGCTCTAATAGTTTTTGTGCAAATTGCAAATAACACAGGATTCTAACAATTTTTTTATTTTTCTTCGTATACAATACGTGGATATATATGCGAAATTATTAGTCCTATCTTTATGAACTAAATATTTTTTTGTAGGTCATTAAATGGTGTTTATTTTTACTTTTGACAGTTTTTGCCTAACTCTAATAGTTTTCTAGAAATTACAGAATACATATAAAATGTTGAAAATTGGCTAATTTTACTGAGCTGCGATTTTTAGTCAACTTTAACGCACCATAGCTTGTAAACTATAACTCCTATCATAATAAATGTTATAAACTTATTTGTAGGTAATTTATTAAGGAAAAATGTTCTCTTTGACGGTTTTGTCCTAGCTTGTATAGTTTTCTTGAAAATCTAGGAAATCTGCAAAATGGCACACTTTTCAAGGTGGGGAGGGGGGAAGCCACCACCGGAGGGGGGGGGGGAGAGTTGTGTTTTTTAATGTACTCACTCATAGGTAAAAAATCACAGTGGTTTCAAAAAATTATAAATTTTGCCGCGAAAAAATCTAAAATGAATGGACTATTATGCAATATTACTCATAATGACAGTTTGATGTCAGGTAGGACCTTGACATTCCTAAAATAAGGATTATAATTCTAAAACAAAAGTCAACAATAATGAAACAATATGACTTCAAGCGTTGGTTGGGTCGCCCCTGCTCTCAGTTTTAATATTTGTACTTCATTTTGCTAATACTTATTCATGCGGACCTTCGTGGTTTTTCGCAGTGCTACCCACCAAAACTGTAACAATTTTTATTTATGATAATTAAAAAAAAAACTTATAAATACTTGTTCTCAATACTCATCAGAGAACATACGGAAGGTTGTTTTCATGCAATATCATAATGGTGTCTAAAGCGGGTAAGGTTGAAAATAGCTGCGACCACAGACGCGGGCCGACCGCATTGTCCACAAATGTAACGCGGCAGAATCGATTCGCTCCGTATAACGACTCGATAATATTAAATCGATACTGATACCCGCCGGCCGAACTCGATTCTTACGGCGGTGAATTAAAAACCGCCTTAATCAAATAAATATTATAAATGCGAAAGTTTGGATGGATGTATGGATGTATGGATGTTTGTTACTCAATCACGCTCCAACGGCTGAATGGATCTGGATGAAATTTGGCACAGAGATAGATTATAGTCTGGAATAGCACATAGGCTACTTTTTATCCCGGAAAATTAAAGAGTTCCCGCGGGAACCGAAAAACCTCAATCCACGCGGACGAAGTCGCGGGCATCAGCTAGTATTTTATACTACGAGTAGCTAGTAGGTACGAACTCTTGCAATACATGAACGTACCTTATTCTTTGACTCACGTCACGATGTGGAGTGGACATGTTTATTAATAACTAGTGATCCAGACAGACGTTATCCTGCCCAGAACCTAGAACCCGATTGCAGCGCCCCCTTCCGGGTCAAATTGTGAATATAAACCATCTCTGGACTCACTTAAATACATAAAATACATAAAAAAATTCATCCAAATCAGTCTTTTCTGAGTTTTAGCGAGACTAACGAGCAAGTAATTCATTCTAATATTAAAGAAGAGATTAAACAAGCGATAGTGTATTAAACCCATCGATCATCGACCACACAACCAATAGACGCCTAATTACTATGCTTTCGTAATGCAAACAATTCAGTCAAATGACTCAAGTAAGCGGGCGCGGGGTACTAAACGCTGATTGGTCTACTCAAGGTCAAAAAAATCATAAATCAAATGGGATGGGGTCCTAACTCCTAATAATAATTTATCGATAATTAATTATCGATATACTATAATTAATATTTAAATAACTCGGTAGGTTTTGTTACAAGGGCGTGGAATTATATAAGACCTATTAAGTCTGATGTGTTGTCTGAAAGTGTTCGCCCTATATGAGGAGTCTATTAGTTGTATGGTCGATGCCATCGATATTGGTAAGTCAATGCTTTAACCTTAAACAAGAGTGAATAAACACCATCATCGTTTCAACTCATCGCCAACTGAGTACAGAATCCGAATGATATAGATAGGTAATGAGATGATGGTATAGAAATGCCATATAAAAAAAGAGCAATTGCCGGCTCTTCCGAACCGGTGGTAGAGTCAAAACATGACGTAACATGAAGAGGCACCCTGTATGTCTTACATGTAATAATTAAATTAAGTATTGAGTATTGCGTACTCTGTCATCACGATTACGACTAGCATTGGAAAGGTGTACTTAACAGACCTTTGAGAATTTTATGGAGTAAATAAATAAAATAAATGAAATAAATGAAATAAATGAAATAAATGAAATAAATGAAATAAATGAAATAAATGAAATAAATGAAATAAATGAAATAAATGAAATAAATGAAATAAATGAAATAAATGAAATAAATGAAATAAATGAAATAAATGAAATAAATGAAATAAATGAAATAAATGAAATAAATGAAATAAATGAAATAAATGAAATAAATGAAATAAATGAAATAAATGAAATAAATGAAATAAATAAATAAATAAGTACGCGCAGGCATGCAAGTTTCCCCGTGATGTTTCCTTTCGCTGATGATGAAGTTGATAATAGAATATCCTGTACCTAGTAGTGCTTTCAGAAGCAAAGTAGATAGAAACAAAAATTCAACACGCAGAAATAGCAGACATAATCAAATCAACGTCGACGCAACCGGTCGGGCGTCGCTTGATGACGTCGCGTCGCTGGAGCTATTTAAGTTTCCTTTGATTAAGGGAACGACAGAGATTCTCCTGATTAAAATCTCACTGTAGATGTAGCGGTTTAAGTGCTTGTCTACAGTTTCAAGCTCTTTGAAACGTGAAAAGCTGTGCTAGAAACAGCTGCTCGTATTGTCTATATTAATGAAGCAACACCTGATATTAATTAATCGGATTCTATAAATAGAACCGTTGTTTTTTTTTGATAAGTTAGCCCTTGACTGCGATCTTACCTCATGGTAAGTGATGATGCAGTCTAAGATGGTAGCGGTCTAACCTGTAAGGGGCATGGCAGTTAATATATTAAACCCATACCACACATGCATCATACAATCGGTTTCTACACGGCATTGTACCGGAATGCTAAATCGCTTGGTGGCACGTCTTTGTCGGTAGGTTGGCAAGTAGCCACGGCCGAAGCTTCCCACCAGAAATTAATTCCCAATCAAAGCAATTCACCGGGGCACAGTGTTGCCCCGCGCCCCGCCCGGGTAAGGAGGCTCAGCCTCGAGACCCGTACCCCCACTTGGCCCTCACGGACCAACCGGAGAAGACCCTCAACGAGAAAAGTACCACACAAGTCTCGGTCAAAATAGCAATTCACTGAATCGTTTGCTTAAAAAAGCCTCGGCTAGCGTCTCGACCTTTTAAAATCACTTCATAAAAATATAACTCAGCCGTCAATTGCTATATTTCCGGCCTGGGTAGTAATGTAATAAATCCATACTTCCATACTAATATTATAAATGCGAAAGTGTGTCTGTCTGTCTGTCTGTCTGTCTTTCTTCCCCGGCCCATCTTTCCAACCGATTTTGCTGAAATTTGGTTTAGAGGTAGGTTATATCCCGGGGAAGGATATAGGCTACTTTTTATCCAGGAAAATTAAGGTGTTCCCGTGGGAATAAAAAAAAACTTAAACCACGCGGACGAAGTCGCGGGCATCAGCTAGTATATTATAAAGAAATAAAGCCTCTACTCAGACGCTTTTATTTTTAAAATTTCTTGTTCTTAACTATTATAATATGCTGCACTGCCTCGAGAACTCCGTCCGTTTGCCTAATGGCAAAGGCCTTCTCCATCATTTTCCATGCCTCTATGTCTCTTGCCGTTCGGGACCATATTATGCCACCTAGTAGGTAGGTAGGTAGTATGGTAGTAATGTACTATGACTAAAATGCAAATCCACCATAAATTGTCAATAAAAGCTCTCATAACTGCCATTTCTCGAACCGTAACGATTTATAGTGTAACTTTTAGATAGAAAAACTTTGCAATCCTGTCTTATAACGGCATTCCTTCGGGTGTAGTTTTTCTAATGTTAAAAAGTAAAAGATCGGATTATTATTGCCCTAAGACCTAAGTTTAGGGAGAGAGTGGAACTTAGAGCATGAATAAATCCACATTTATATCTGTAATCATACTATACTAATATTATAAATGCGAAAGTGAATGCGAAAGTGTGTTTATTTGTTGGTTTATTGGTTTGTTGGTTTGTACTTCAATCACGCCGCAATGGAGCAAAGTATCGATGTGATTTTTGGCATGAGAATAGTTGAGGACCTGGAGAGTGACATAGGCTACTCTTTATCCAGGAAAATTAAGGAGTTCCCGCGGGAATAATAAAAAACTTAAACTACGCGGATGAAGTCGCGAGCTAAGAAGTCCTGCACGCGGTGGCGATGTCGTCTGCCGCAGTGCGCCCAAATAAGGAAACCAAACCTAAGGGCCCGTAGCCTCCCAGGCAGGCCCAAGCCGACGAGGCTCAAAGCTATTCACCGGGGCACATGTGTTGCCCCGCGCCCCGCCCGGGTAAGGAGGCTCAGCCTCGAGACCCGTACCCCCGCTAGTTGCTTATAAATTAAAATAAATGGTCCATTTCAGTAATTTTTAAGGGTCCGTAGTCAACAACGTCCGTCCGTCCATCTGTCCGTTTGTACGTCCGCGGCTGAGCTCAGAGACTATATTATTACGAAGTAGGACGTGTAGTAGAAAGCTGTAATTTGGCATGGGTACATTTTGTATTAAACACGCCGGCAAAGTAGTAAAAAAAGTTTTGAAAAATATTTTTTTAGTGTACAATCCCCTACACGTAAAGTGGGGATGGTTTTTTTTCTTCTCGTCTCCCATGGTGTGGGATGTCATTGGATAGTTCGTTCAAAAATAGTAAACCATTTTTCAGCGTGTCGGTTCGTACTTTGATAAAATTGGAAGTAGAGGCCTTAACCTAGCAATGAAACATAACGAGTAGGTACTTTACTAAATTTATAAAATAAAATATGTATATAAAAGTTACAGTATCATCAGAAAGGAGGAATAAAAACCCTCGCAAGGGGAGAATGTGGACATTTATTTTTCTGAGCCATTTATACCGTAACATATCGAGTCATTACGTGTCCGTGTAAGGACGTTCGCGTAAAACGAAGAAATTTATACTTTCTCGTAATTTTTTCCATAATGAAAACGCATTTCGTGCGGTATTCGACCAAAGTTTCGATTGCCTACAATCATTAACAACAATAAAGACTTAAAACAAGGTAATATTTGGGCAACTATTGTTCTTACTTTATTGAAAACTATTTTAATGTCTTGTATTTAAAAACTTATCGCCACCACTTTCCTCCTCTTTTGTTCCATTACATAAATGCTTCTAAAATATTCAAAAGCAACTATTGTTCTTACTCTATTTAACTATCTTAATGGCTTGTATTTAAAAACTTATCGCCACCACTTTCCTCCTATTTTGTTCCAATAAATAAATGCTTCTAAAATATTCAAAAGACAACGTTAGTACCTCTTAAAGTTCGATTAAAAAATATCTTTATCATTTGTTTCTTTTCCATTTTACTTGGCCTTGGAGAAATAATTTGTGCCCAGTTGGCACCCCAGCGTTCCAGAAAGCGATAAAACAAGAATTGAATTATATGAATCGCATAAATCTTAAAGAGTAAGGTTATATTAACTCTCCAATAAATCTTCAAGTAAAAAGAAAGCTAAAAAGAATTCACAATAGAATAGGAAACGATATGTCCACAGAAAATTTTCACGTAAAATATTATGACAATCATGATAGGTATGAAATTTGCCATAAGACAAAACTGAACGTCGTGAACAGTGTAATATCTTAAAGTTTAAAATCGACTTCAGACTGAGGTAATAAGGTTTCAATAAATAAAGCTCCCAGACTTCAGCATAGGGTAACCATTTAGGAAATTATAATGGAGGACAAAGTTCTAAAACAGCGGTTTGTTTCCCAATAGATTTCCATGGTTAGAAGACAGAAGAGCAGTGGAGTTTTTTTAGCAAAGAAAGTTTGTATCGACTATTTATGTATATTGGAACTTGAACGTCGTCCCTGAAGGGTGATTTGAAAACTTTTAGTCACAGTAGATACACGTACACCCAATGATTTACAATTACTACTTTCGATTGTTTTGCAACTGCTCTCCTTCAGAGACTGACAATGATCGTATGCAATTTTAATTCAGTTATGACTTTATTTGAAGTGCCCTTTAAAAAGACTCCCTGATATAGGTATATTTTAAAAATATGACTGAGCAAGTGGCATTTTTGCTCTGATAATAATTCTAGTATTGAATATCAAGATAGAAGATGACCATAACAATTTTAAGCATGGTCTAATCATTTAAAATTAAGCCTGTCCAGAAAAGCCTGAAGATATGGAAATCGTACTCCAAAATACCCTACATAATACAAGAACAGTAGACGAGTTTCCGCGAAATGAAAATATAGGTCAGGTTGTGCAAAACTAAACTTTAAATCGATGGGTTTAAATTTCCTTTTCGCGTGTCATGTAGGACGGCACAGTATAATCTTGTTCGGCAGTCATTTTTGACCAATTTCCCCTGGTATCAAAAAATATTTTATACTTCTACCATACCTTTACTACTGTTTTAATCATACTTTTGCGGGTCTAAAGTCAGTCTTCATGCCCTAGGGCCGTAATCTAGTCGATCGATCGCCCAACTAGTTGACCAACCCCATACTGTAAATATGCACAACAGAGTCTAGGCTCCAGACTGGTCGACCAAACGACCGTACCATTTGACATAAAAGTTTTTAAACCAAGGAGTATGTATACTTGCATAAACACTGGCAGCATGAAAAGCAAAAAGTTTGAATATCAAAGCAGCGGCGCCAAATGTGACTCTATCGAACGTGAACATTCACTTTTAATTTGTCTTTTCTTTTTATTATTTACTAGTAACTAGACCTATGTATCCTACTTACTATGATTTGCAATAAATATCTAACCGTTACAGTTTGTTTTACTGTTATGGTAGAAGTATAAAGTAGAGTATACACCACCGGGATAAAGCAGTTTTTTTCTTGGGCGCTTGAATCCCTCACTGCACTCAGGACTCAATCTTAATTCCCTCCCTTTGGTCGGGAATTAACTTATAACACCCTCGCTGCGCTCGGGAGTTAACTTTGGAGTCCTTCGTTACGTTCAGGATTCAATGTAGCGCCCGTGACATAAAACAGTGCTTTATCCCCTTGGTGTATAATCTACTATTATAGAGGCCGACGCGAGCGTCACAAAGTCGCATCTAACCTTTGTACATTGAGGACATTGAGTTTTGTTACTTTGTTTGCCTATATTTTCAATATCGGTGTGTTTCTATCGTTTAGTTTAACCGATATATACCTGTTACAGTTTCCTCTTGTGCTTTTCAACTAAATAATGTGTTAGATTTTTTGCTTGATTGTGGTTTTAATAGTACATTACACATCTAGGGCAGTAAAATAAGAAATGTCTCAGATCACATGTAATTGTTGTCCGAGGCGAAGCCGAGGTCAATAAACATGTGATCTGAGGCTTTCTTATTTACTGCCCGTGGTGTGTATACTATTTTTCTCCTCGACGGAGGCGGAAAGCGGCATTTTCGTTTAGCGCAGCGGGAGGAAAATTGACGCTTTCCGCCCGGAGGTGAGAAAATGCTTTTAAAAGCTACTTAGTGACTAAATTACACTGCCTTCATTAGAGAACGATAATCACTATACATAAGCATCTCTTTATTACTTCAAGAGTTTTATATTTAGCCTCAAAAATCATTTATCTTGGAACCTTTCTTTTACAAGCACATAGATTTTTATAATTTATTTAGTTACCGTTCTTGTTTTAGTGTTTTATGTGATCGTCAACATAAAACAAAAGGTACGATAAGGAACTCTGGTGCTAAGATGCCTACATCCAACTGTGGAATGGATGCTTAATGGCTTAAAAAATAAAAGTACATGTAAAACTTTAGCGGCAAAAAATACACAAAAACTCACAAATACGAACCGTCCTGACTTCTATAATAATTATACTGTATTGCTTTTTATTTTTCAATTTATCGCCCCGTTTATTTGCGAAGAATAATTAAATGATTTACTCTTATACTCTTGGAGAGGTCTTCCGATGTTTATTTAATTTTCTCCCTCTTAAAGGCTTTGTGGAGATAAGAAGTGTATCAGTTTTATTGAGGGCTTCTGTTTAATTGCTCAACTTGTTTATGAAGTTAAAAGATAGTAGGTAATCATATTATGATTGACAATCTTCTGTATGATGTTATATTTATAGCGTTCATGTTTTTCAGGGGCCATATTGCTAACACTCTTTGGTTTTTGGCCATGCATTTTCACAAGGAATATGTTATAATTAATTTGCAACAATTGGTATTGTACAAAGATCGTTGTATCTTTTCTGTAATCGGCGTAAAAAGCGAACAATCTCATCAGGTAACTCTGAAATTAACCAACATCTTCGTCATCTCTACTCTCATAATGAGATAGTTTTAAGTCATATGCCACAGCAATGGCCAAGTGCGGGTTAGGATACTCCATGCATCTTTGAGAACGTTATAAATGATCTTTAAGAAACCTGCAAAACAGTTGCAGGTTTATTTTCCTCAGAGCTAGTGATATTTTAACGTTTCAAACGCACACAGCTCCCCAAATGTGTACAGGACAGGAAGTAAATTTTCAAATTGGTTCAACGTGCAAACACCTCAACTGCTCTATAAAAAGGCAGTTATTAAAATGCCAGTGCAAGGTGACGTCGCTCTACCTTCACTAACGGCCGACGAGGGAGCCATGTCCCATATTGCCCGCCTTATTTCCACCTCCATGAAATAACGGTCCGCCATTTATAGTCGCGATGACGGATTTAGATTAGGCTTTTGACTTTTTGAATCGATTTTTTTGTCACCATTATACCGCAGAATACTAACCATCCACACGTTTCCCACCAACTACAATCCGGGTATCTTTAAATCAAGAGTGAATAGGCATCTTCGAGGCACGCGCGTCCCATCTTAGGCCGCATCATCACTTCCCATCAGGTGTGATTGTGGTCAAGCATTAGCATATCCATACTAATATTACAAATGCGAAAGTGTGTCGGCTCACCTATTCAACCGATTTTGACGAAATTTGGTACAGAGTTAGGTTATTTCCCGGGGAAGGATATAGGCTATTTTTTATCCCGGAAAATTAGGGAATTCCCGCGAGAATCAAAAAAACTTAATCCACGCGGACGAAGTCGCGGGAATCATCTAGTAATGAATAAAAAAATATTACTGCGTTTATACAAAGACTACCGAAACATTTTTATCAATCTTGTTTTTTATGGCGTTTGTTATTATCTTCAATCGATGGATCATGGATGTCTACTGCTGCACTTAGGTCTCATTTATGGATTGCAAAATCTATGATCATGGGAATCGAACATGGATCCCCAGAAGTATTTAGGGACTACTGAGCTTTTACCACTCCTAATATTTTCAATTAGTACTCCACTGATTCAGAAATTCTTCTTCTCAAGAGAATATAGGAGTATTCTTTGAGATTATCTTTTAAAGCCTGATACAAAGTTCCTTTTCTTCATTTATTATCAGGAGTTATTCCCACATAACACAGCTTACTTCACCAATGTCACGTAGATACGTAGGTACAAGGTTACATCACCTCACCTAACTGTCGACGAGGGAACCGTGTTCCATATTAACTGCGTTCTTATTCCGAACGCGACCGAATTACCGGCCGCCATCTTTATTGTTGCGATGACGGATTTATATTGTTCCGTGGCTCCTTTGATTGATGTTTTGGTTTCTTCCAAGGATGGTATAGTCCGTCAAACTTAACTAACCCGGCGAAAGCGTCGCTAGTATCTATTGAAACTAAAATAAAAACAGAAACTTCATAGGCATGAAAATTAGTTCCAATTTTGGCCACCGGGTCAGATAACTTTGACGGACTGTAAATTATCATGTCCCTTACTATATAGGTTTCTTAAGTTCATAACATTTGAGGTTGGTTTTGCTAACAGATTTCAAAGTCAAAAGATTTTTTATTCAACTAAACGAATGCTATCAAATTGTGAAGTGAACTTTCTTCTGGTCCGGAATGCCATCCCTACCAAGAAGAATCTGCAAGAAATTCATCCATCGTTCTTTTATAACAGTATAACACATTTGATGATGCCCGCGACTTCGTCTTCGTTGGATAAGGTTTTTTATTTTGCAGGAACCCTTTATTCTCCGGGATGAAATGTAGCTTATGTAATAATTTGGGGTATAATTTGTCTCCATTCCAGATCTCAGCCAAGACGGTACAGACATTATGGCGTTAAGAATAACAAACACAGAATCTTACAAATATCCAAACTTTCACATTTATTATATAAAGTAAGATAACATTGTTAATTACCTGCCTACTAACAGAAACTTTTCATTTTGTCTTTGTTATTTTTTTTTTCTAACCTAACTTATATATTTTACTTTATTATTATTTTTTCTAACCAAACTAATTACATAGCTTATTTTTATATCTCAATGTTGTAAACATACCTTTATAATTATTTAGCACTAAGTCCACTTAAAATTTACCTTTATAATTTGTGGTTTACGTGGTTGATGCCACAGTTATTAGATATTGTAATACTATACTGTGTCATTGTTTGTGAACCTAAAGAAATAAAATAAAAAAAATAAAAAAAAACATTTAAATCATCTTGTTAGCTCATTTAAAAATCTGTTGACACAAAATATTCATCGGCTATATCATTAGTCATGGACGCTTTCTTATCAAAAACATTTCAAACAATCGTACAGTTCTGAATCATCGTTTAACATCAATTAACTATTAATTTGATATTACTATCAAAATAGTAGCCCAGTAATAATTTATGACTAAAAGGGAGCATTAATATTTGTATGAAATCGACTCGTACAATATTTTTACGTGCAAAACAAACTTTTCTTGTATCCAAAATTGGCTTAATCCAGAGGGCATGTTGGGAACCTACGCTATGGGGAATCGGGCGGACATGACGGGAGTAATTCAAATAAATGCCAGTTGATGTTTCCAATACCGTATACAGACCGCGCAAATTTTTTTGGTGAGAGATGAAGGGATATCTGTACTAATATTATAAACTAGACGATGCCCGCGACTTCGTCCGCGTGGAATAAGGTTTTTGATTCCCGCAGGAACTCTTTAACTATCCATAATAAAAAAGCCTGTGCCCTTCCCCGGGATACAACCTACCCCTGTACCAAATTTTATCAAAATCGGTTGAACAGATGGACCGTGAAAGCGTAGCAGACAAGGCAGACAAAATTTGTAATTACACGCACACACACACACATACACACACACACACACCTACTCCAATAGTTCACACACCTTTGCATGTTAAATAATTAAATAAATCTAAAATCTAAAATATATAATTGTAACTTTTGTCACTCTTTTTCTAGGAGGGAAAGTCACTGTAGCCTAAACCACAGGGTAACCTACATTAGGTTGCAGAGACCGACCATACATTGTATTTGTAGACCTAAGCCTTACTTTTGTAATTTTGTGAAATAAATCATTTATTTATTATTTATTTATTTAATTATAAATGTGAAAGTACGGATGGATAGATGTTTGTTACCATCAATCACACCAGAACGGCTGAACGGATCTGGATGAAATTTAGCTCAGAGATAGATTAAAGTCTAGAATAACACATAGGCTACTTTTTATCCCGGAAAATTAAAGAGTTCCCGCGGGAACCAAAAAACACAATCCACACGGATAAAAATTCCAATCCGTCTGGGTACCTACAATAAAAACGTCCGAAACGGTAAAGTAATGTAATCCGCCTATTTAGAGTACACATGCCAGAACTATCAATAGGGTGGTCACAATGTACCACATCTAATGAATGGGTTGCATAAGAGTGCTTACATACAAGATAGGACTCAAGCTTATAGTCCCACAAACTGACTGACCCGGTGACAGCGTCGCTACTATGTATTAAAATTAAAATGAAAACAAAAACTAAACAGGCATACAAATTAGTTCCAATTTTGGCCAACGCGACGGGCCAAATAAGTTGGTGAGCTTAGTTGACCGAGCGAAGCGAAGGTCTCTGAGTCTACTTGAGTGAATTGGCACTTGTCCGTCCGTCTGTCAGAGCCTTATAACTTCTGAATTACTGAATGTAATTACTTCAAATTTAATTATAATATGTAAACCTATGGCCTCCAGCCGAATATACTCGTAGCTTAAAAAGTCATAAAAATCTTTATTTCAGGGGGGCTCTCACAGAAGCGAATGCGAAGTAAAATATTTTCCATAGCGTTACATAGAGTTGCAGTATATCATTTTAAAGATAAATAAGAATAGAGTCCAAAATTTTTTTTTTTTTAAATTTTTCCCCTAAAATTGACGAAATGGGGGGTTTTCAAAGTGGAGATTTTCTAACGTCCAAAGTTGACCTCAGAACTCTCAATTTTCTGAAAGGCTGAGCGTGAAACGTTGGTGAGACTACAGCTACTGTGCTATAGCTTAGTATCATAAACGCGAAAACAATGTTATGCATGCTTATTATCAAGAAAGGCTCAACAACCAAGTCCTTAAGACATCAAAATCGGATTTATAAAACTTCTGTTGATCACAGGTTTAAAAGTATTAAGATTTTTACGAACAATTGTACACGCTTATAAACTTCTTTTTTTAAAGAACGAATAAAATCACCTTGCCTCAGGCACTCGTTTGTGTCGTGTGATAGAGTCTTTATGTCTCGATGTAAATTACCCTTGGTGTATCTCCAGACGTAACGCATTCAACTTTTGTGAGTATTGAGTGGATGTAAACATATGGCCGTCTATTTCTGGAGGAATAGAGACATAAAGATAACTTTACTGCACTCACACACTCCCCCATGGTATAAAGAGATTCGCCTTCAAGAATAGAGAGGATTTTGAGCACAATCTTATACCTACTATGACCATTGAGCTTATGCATCAGTAAGGTCTTAGGTCAGCTTATAGCTGCGTAACCCACTCTAGCTTTCATCCAGTCTGAGCCACTTTGATGATTCTATTTTCTATCCTATCCTTTTTATAGATGTTTGTTATATTAAAAACCCTTGTTAACAGAAGATTGCATTTTAGAATAACACAAAAAAATGGATTGTAACGTAAAGTCTAGACTGCATAATATACAAAAAACACTCAAATTTTTATTTTACTTGTTGGTTTGTGTTTATATCACTTTGAGCTGAAAAATATACATGAATATATAAAAATAATATGAAGAAGACATTGAGCCCCTTTTTAAACCATGATAATTTAGTCGCTTTATCTTATCTATAACGAATGAAGAACTCAAATATCTTCGCCATAGAGACAAAGGTTTTATTGTTTCGGACGTGACAGTAGTTTTTTTTAGGACGCTTTTAGGCGTTGCACTCCGGCTCGATGTTGTATTTATGACGCAGTGTGCTAGTTGACTAAGCTTTCCTGATTTTTGGGTTAGTGGTGAGTACAAACGGAGTCTCTAACAAAATTCTATAAACCAAAGTGAACTAAAAATACGTTAGATTCATGTTTTTCAAAACAGTTACTTTGCAAAGTGACAGCTTTATGTATCAATCTAATAATTATAACTTGCCATTATCATCATCGTCATCTCAAGCCCATCGCCCGGCCCAATACTGAGCATGGGTGTCCTTAGAGAGAAAGTAGGATGTAGGTTATAGTCCACAATGGCCATTTGTGGACTGGCAGACATCATAAACCTTTGAAATTATATTCCCTTACACCACCCTGGCGGGAGGTCCCGGATTCGATCGTCCGGGGTCAATTTAGGAATTAATAATTTCTGAATTTTCTCTAGTCTGGTCTACTTCGGCCGTGGCTAGTTACCACCCTACTGGCAAAGACATAACGCAAAGCGATTTAGCGTTACGGTACGATGCCGTGTAGAAACCGACTAGGGGTTTAAAATAACTGCCATTCCCCTACCAGGTTAGCCCGCTACCATCTTAGACTGCATCATCACTTACCATCAGGCGAGATCGCAGTCAAGGCTAACTTGTAGTGGAATAAAACAATACGTAAATTGGAAAATCTGAACATTTCAAGTCTCCCTAAATGAAAACCATTTATATGCTCTACATTTCACCCAGTAAAAGTAAAAACAGGATCGCTAAAGTGGCACTTCGACCGCCTACATGTCACGACGACACACATCGCCCATTTGTAAGCGATCCCCAGCTTCCTCAGACACCCCCACCGCATTACCAGCCTTGACAGCTCCCAGTAAACTTGTCAAACCCGATTTTTTTTTTTCATAACACTATCAGAGTTTTATCGTGCCACCAACGTAGCGTGCCCCCCGTACGGTGTTATGATATTGACACTGGAATATCCTCATCACGGCCCATGATTTTATGGCCACCATTATTTATCGCTTTTTATGGGAACAGGAAATTCGGAATCACTTTCCTAAAGATAGTTGAGTTGATCGGATCGAACAGTAACAACGAGAAGTTCGAAAAGGGATCAAATGGTGCGTATAACTATAAAAGTATCACTTTATATTATTCGAAAAGGTAGATATCTATACACTCACAATCTTATACAAGAAAATTAAGTCCTGGCTCTCTCATTCACCCTCATTCACAAAAGTTCCCTTTATAAGGTCGCATGAGATAATGAAATTCCCACGGAAGTGAAGCCGCGAACCGTCACTTGTCATTACTATGAAATCTCTCTGTTGCGAACCTTCGAGCATTTAACCAACTATGAACGCAAAATGTAGGGAAAAATTGTTGAAAAACAACCTCTTATTGCAAACACATGATACAATATCGTCTCGGTTGCTTCCTGGGTAAAATTTAAGTGCCACAGATATCTAGGTATATCCATACAAATATTATAATTATGCGAAAGAAAAAAAACTTAATCCACGTGGACGAAGTCGCGGGCATCATCTAGTATAGAATATTATAATCAATCTAGAGATAGGTAGGTGTTGTAGGTGTTCTATTTTCGATCTTTGAACGAAATCAATAGGTGTTACGCGCTTTAAATGAATGTTATTTTGGTTTCTGATACTTTTTCCCTATTTTATTGGCAATTCAGCAAATTATCACCTTTAATACAAGAATAACTAGGTAAACTGCGACAGTGATGATTGATTTATTTCATAATTCGCTCAATTCTGAAATCCACTTTTTGCAACAATAATTAATGACGGCTAACAGCTTTTCATCATAATGTTTGACTAGTTAAGCGACCGAGTCGCTCGGACAACAAAACATACATTTTGAGCCGCGTCATCGTATTTTGGGTGGACATAAATTGGTAATGTGGCTTCGGACCGCATCCGATGATTAATTGACCCGATCTGACCCAACAATTACTTCAATTATTTACCTCCGGTTTACTGTTACTGTGCTATTCGATAGCTCTCCTTTAATTTAAATTATGTACGCACTGGGCGAATCGATTACTAATTACTGCCCAGGAAATCGCCATTTAAATCATACTAATATTTATTATAATTAATGCGAAAGTGTGTTTGTTGGTTTCTTGGTTTTTTTTATTGCGCGATAGGCTTGCGCTTGACGACAATCATGCTTAGTGCAAAGCAATGATGAGGTCTAGGTTGGAACGCGCTTGTCTGAAGATGCCTATTCACTCGTTTGGTTTTGGTTTGTTGCTGTCCTTCAATTACGCCGCAACAAAGCAACGTATCGACGTCATTTTTGCATGGGTATAAATATATGGGTAGAAAGCAACAGTGGCTGCTTTTTATCCCGGTAAAATACGGAGTTGCCGTATATAGGAATTAAAAAAATCGGACGAAATGGCGGGCATCAGTTAGTATTTCTCATAATATTACCAGCTGATTATGGGTACACTATAATCTCTTCTTATGGAAATCAGATTTTGTAGAACTTTTGTCTAGGTCTTACTACCATTTATTTGTATTGGAAAGGTTATGAAAGAGTCTCTTAGTTAAGTAACATATTAAGTTGTTTCTATAAATCGCGTAGGTATAAAGTCCTAAGTTTCCTTCAATGTTAATAACAAATGAAGCAAATATCTTCACATCAGTACAAAAACAATCAATACTCTATAGTCTAAATAGTTCGACTGTAACGTCTTTTATGGACACCAAAGACAATTCCAAAAGTTTTATCGCATCTTACGTTTAAAGTAGTACACAAATTCAACGAAACACTGACTCACTAACGCATTGATAGAGACTTTGATAACGCCTAAACTTCCATCTCTATTCGTATTGATACGATCTTAGTTTCGAAGAAAGATTTTTAAAAGGCACTAAAGATGTTCATTTCGTTAAGGGATGTCGGTGACTTTGTTAGAGTTAAAAAGATTTTCGTATTAGTAGGTATACATTATATATGCTCTGTTACGTGCTTTAACCTCTTTTAGTAATGCAACAATTTGTAGAATTTATCTCTTTTTCATTTATTTTACTTATTTTAATAGACACATGCTTGGCTGCAATCAAGCTTATTAACTTGGAGTGAATTAATTTTAGAGTGAAGTTTTTTTAAGAAGCAGTAGTTTGTCCCGCTCTACCTCGCTACTTGCATAATTATCTCTTTCTTTTCTATTGTTAGATGTATATTATGGCTAATTCTGTTGTACATGATCTCTGTTTATTCCTGTCAAATTGACAGTCCTAAATCTAGTGCCGTCACTTTCCGTAGAGAGTATCATGAAAGGAACAACAATAAAATTAGATCTGTCAGCTTGGTTTAGCTTAGAGATTGTGTACAACAGAATGAGCCACGACGTCATCTTATTTGTATCTCATGAAAATATTTTTAAATTATAATACTGGGACATATTAACTTTATTTATCCTAACTCAACATGATTAGTTCAAAAATTTACTTTCATATCTTTGGAATCATCAACAGCCTCTTAAGATTAAATATACTGATCTCAAAGTGAATTTATCTTATATCTGTTTATATTAAGATGGTCAGTCAGAGCTAAGTTCCTCATTAGCTTCACATGTAGTTTGTGTTTATCACTCGTTTGAGGCAATCACTTAATGCTCATTCGTAAACACTACAGCCATTGCCGTGTGAATTATTGAACAATTTACGTCTCATTAAGAATATATAATTTCACAGAATCTCGTGTTTGCATCTGACTCGTGTCATGTGTGGTCTTGTTAATAGAGGTCATTCAATGTTGACTTTCGTTTAGATTTATTCAACTTTATTAGGTTGTTTGTTCAGGAGCTTTATTATACTAATTCAAATAAATAAGTAAGGACTTGCCTCGAGGTATTTTCTTTCGGTTGACATTGATTGTTCGGGACTGTACATTTTATGGTTCATCGCCTAGCCGTAGACAGATATTATCATTTTAAAAGAAAACATCTATGATTAACTTTGAAATATTCTATTTAATAGATGCGTATTCAAATTGTAGAAAATAACATTTTAAAATATAATATTCTTTTGAAACAGACTGTTAGCAAAAATGAGCTACAAAACGTTTTTTTTTTTCATATAACAAAAATAAAATAAAGCACTAATATAAATTGGATATCAGAATAAAATAAAAAATATCTTCATATTGAATGCTGAGATAAATTCTGCAAAGCCCCGACTATTTACATCAGCTGTAAATAGAAGATAATTCTTGAATACTATCACAGAATAGGTAATAGTATACTATTTAGCAGCGTAAAGCGCTAAATCACATGTTAAATAATATTCAAGAACTAAAGTTTTAACTAGAAATTCGCGTAGTAGCATAGTACCTACTCAGCATATTACTCTTAAAATCCATTACAACTTCTTCAAGAAGCAAGCTCGATGTTTGAACGTTTGGTAAGACATGGTTATTTACAGAATACGCTAAACAAACAGTCACAGCGACATAAGATCGTCCCAGTTGACCCGGTTTCGAAGTGAATTCCCCTGTAACGCCAGCGTCATACGGCGATCAATACCCAGCGGCTTAAATAAATCACAAGTTTAAGATCGCGATCTTACCGTTTAAATTGAGAGTACTGAAGGACTTACTTTAGATTGAATATTTTGTAAGTGAGCTATATTATTATACCATACATCTAAGAAAGCTATAATATGTAAGTATTTTCTTCTCACAAAAAACTTTTGGTGCGTCACTACTCACTTCAAAGTTATTAAAGTCTATGAGTTTTTATAACGTTTACTTATTACTAGCATCTGCGTAACCCGTTGTCCTATGTAAGCTACAGAAGCGACGCGACGCGCGATACAACGCCATAGAAAACTGACGTATCTACTATATATACGCGATAATGTCTGTCATTTTCTATGGCGTCGTATCGCGTCACGTGGCGTGGCGTCGCTTATGTCGTTCACCTAGGACAACGCGTCAAAGAAAGATAACAAATTTTAATCTTAACCCAGAGTAGGCGTTCGCAAAGCCCCTGGGTCTTCATAATAAGGACTATGCACAGGCGTCACAGAACAACGAGAGCGTCACCTTGGATCCCCAACCTCGCTACGAGAGGCCCTAGACAACCTAGACGGTCTTCTAGGCTTCTGGAGCGAGCTCGGATAGCTGGAGTGAAAACTCCGGAGGGGAGGGGCAACTCACGTACAACAGACTTCCAACTGGAGGTTTAATTGCGGAAACCTGCCCAGTAGAAAGAAAGAAGAAAGAAGTACTATTATAATATTTTAATCTGTCAAACATTATTTACAATATGGCTCGAACTCACGTTTTTTGTTGGAGAACGTCCGACTAGTTTCGAGCCCGTCCGGGATCCTTACATTAGTTATGTATGTTTATAAATAAACTCATCAGGATAGTTTAAACACTAATACTGTTACTAATATTTGTTTTTAAGGTTCCGTACCCACAGGTTGCCAACGGGACCCATTACTAAGCCTTCGCTATCCGTCCGTCCGTCCGTCTGTCAGCGTGTATCTCATGAACCGTAATAGATACGGAATACGGAATACGGAACCCTGCGTGTGCGAGTCCGACTCGCATTTGGCCTAGTCCCCATTTTTTAACGTGTCTTTTATTAAAAAGTAATTGTTTTATCAACTATTAATTAATCTACTTCAGTAACTTATTACAGCTGGAATTGTAAATTCCAGTTCACTATCTAAACAGCGGTTTACGTAAGATGTTCTATCAGTTCACTTTGATCCGAGATCATTACTAAGGTAAACATGGAGTCTAATTAGCGGCATGTTAAGCAGATTACACTGCTTTTCAGTTACGACTAACTACATTGTTAGTTGTTAGCTCTTCAAATTTGTAACTTCTTAATTATCAATAATTTACCTATACTGATTATGCCATAACAATAGCTTTTATCTTTTAAATATATAAAAGGAAAAGGTGACTGACTGACTGATCGATCAACGCACAGCTCAAATAACTGGACGGATCCGGCTGACGTTTGGCATACAGTTAGCTTTTATGACCTAGGCAATTGCTTGGAAGGGATTTTTGAAAACTCAGCGCCTATAGGGGTTATCAGGAATGAGGAGATCCGTAGGCGAACCAAAGTAAAAGACATAGCTCGAAGAGTCGCCAAGCTCAAGTGGAAATGGGCGGGGCACATAGTTCGTAGAACCGATAGGCGTTGGGGTCCCAAAGTGCTCGAATGGCGGCCTCGCACCGGGAAGCGCAACGTTGGACGACCCCCCACTAGGTGGACGGACGATCTCAAGCGTGCAGCTGGGAGCCGCTGGAAACAAGCGGCACAAGACCGTGCTCTGTGGCGATCCATGCAGGAGACCTTCGTCCAGCAGTGGATGTCTATAGGTTGAGACGACGACGACGACAATAGGGGTTAAATAGGGGGTTGAAATTTGTATGAAATCGAACTTAATGTAAGCTAAGTTGTGGGCAAAAGCTAGTTATTTATATTAATAGAAGCTTACAAGTGTGTTTATCTATGCGCAAACATGCATTACAAAGCAAACCGCAGTACAAAAATGGTCACGTAGCAATCTAACTGATAATCAGCGCTCTAATCTAGTCTATTGGGTAGGTTCCGAAATAATGAAGTCCTTTTTGGTATTTGAAAATAAAAGAGTGGTTTACATAAGAATATTGTGACACGTATCTACCAATAAACAAACGTAGCTAATAGATGAACGTAATACCACGTGTTGGATAGAAAGAGTGAAAGGGCCTGGAAAAGACGAATGTGTATAGCCACTTACCGACGCCGCCGGTTCTTTCAGGCTTCTTGGGGTACCCCAGCTCCAGTCTCCACAGGTCTGCCGGCGATTTCAGGTTTGCACTGGCACTTGATATTGTATTTCACATCAGCTTACTGATTTGTTGAAAAAATGGAGAATTGCGTACGCGCTTATATTGGAGAGAAAAAATGCAAGTTGGATTTATAAGTTGGTAGTAGTCCGGGTCTTCTCCGGTTGGCCCGTGAGGGCCAAGCGGGGGTACGGGCCTCGAGGCTGGGCCTCCTTACCCGGGTGGGGCGCGGGGCAACATTGTGCCCCGGTGAAAAACTTGAAGCCGAGTAAAACCGGCTAGGGCCTGCCTTGTAGGCTACGGGCCCCTAGGTCGGGTGTCATTGCCGGTATTGGGTCCGCACTTCGGGTGACGTCATCACCTCCGCGTGCAGGACCCGTGTCTCGTCCAGGTATCTCGGCGCTGCGGGCAATGGGGTCGCTCTCGCGCGCCGAGATGGTGTCAAATCCGATGGACTCCGCGTCGTGGGCGATAGATTCGCCGCCGCGCGCGGAGTCAGTGTCTAGTCCGGTGAGTGTCGCGTCGTCGTCGTCGCTACGATCGCCTGCGTGCCGCGCAGGTGATGGCGATCGTAGGAGCTCACGAGGTAGTGGACGCCCTGTCGGAGGTCGGGTGGTCGGCGGTGCGATCCCGTGGAGGTGTTCGTACGGCCCGTTGTCCGCGCGCGCAAACATGCGCCGCGCGAGCGTACGGACGTACTCCTCCACGGTGGGCGTCTTGAGGTCGCGATGGATCACGGCGTTCCTCACATACCTCGGAGCTCCCACGATTTGGCGCAGGCACTTGTTCTGCCGGACCTGTAGGCGGCTCTTCTGGTATACAGAACACAGCGCATACCAGGCAGGAGCCGCGTACGTCAGCCGCGAGCGGACATAGGCTCCGTAAATCCGGAGCTTGGTCTTCGATGAGAGGCTTGAGGTGAGGACCTGGTGCAGCATCGACGCGGCAGCCGTGGCGTGGTTCACAACATGGTTAACCATGGGGACCATGGCCAGGCCGGCGTCAATGTGGCACCCCAAGTAGCGCACCGAAGTCTGCCACTCTAAGTCCTGGCCTCGCAGTTGGAGCTGACGCATGTGCTTCCGGGCGCCGAACAAAATGGCGGTCGTCTTCCCCACGTTGACGGCCATTCTCCACTTGTCCAGCCACTCCGGAAGCAGGTCCAGCAGACGTTGCATGCGATTTGTAGCGACGATTTGATGGAACGACGACGCGAAGTACGCGCTGTCGTCAGCGTAAAGCGACAACAGCACGTCTTCCTCCCCCTCGCGCAGATGGTCGGCGAGGGTAGGGATGTCGTCCGTGTACACCGCGTAGAGACACGGGGACAGGCAGCTGCCCTGGGGTACTCCGGCCCGTATCGGGCGCGGCTGGGAGTCCGCGCCCTCAACAGCCACTCGGAAGGACCTGCCCTCCAGGAATGAGGCTACCAGCCGCACGAACGCGGGTGGTAGGGTGGTGGAGAGGAGTTTCGCCAGGAGACCATCGTGCCACACACGATCGAAGGCCTTCTCGATGTCGAGAAAGACCCCGGCGATGAAGTGGCCGCGATTCCTCTCACTGGCGATGTAGTGCAGTCCTCTTGCCAGCTGGAGCGTCGTTGAGTGGTTACTGCGAAAGCCGAACTGCTCGGCACGCGGACGGAGGTGCGGAGCGAGCCTTCGCAGCAACAGACGCTCAAACAGCTTGGCGATGTGCGGCAGCAGGGTGATGGGGCGGTAACTTCCTGGCAGGCGGCGGTCCTTTCCCGGTTTGGGGATAGTAATAACTTTCCCCAATTTCCATGAGTCCGGGAAATGAGCGGTACGGAGTACGCCGTTGAAGAGTCTCGCTATTACTACGAGAGCTCTTCTCGGCAGCTGCTGTAGGGCGGCGATTTATAAGTTGTGTGATGACAGTTGTCGCGTTCTTAGTTTTGCCACAGGGGGCGTTACAGGCCAGCGTTCGGAAATTGGTGACTACACATTCGTTTTTGAATTGTTTAAAGAAATTAGAATTTGGAAAAAAGAAACTTTTAAATATGTATTAGCACTCTACGGAACATGCCGCCGACCTTAAAATAACTCACTTATTTTAAAGAAAGAAAAAAAAAAAATATACATTGAACTAGAGAATAATTAAAAAAAAAAAAAGGAAAGGGAAATGAAAGGAAAATGTATGAAATTGTAGGTTACTCTATAGGCAAGGGACATACTTTGACTACAGGTCTTTTGGTAAGAGTATTACCCATGCGAACAGTGACCACACGAATAATACCATCGGCGCCGGGGTGCAGCTCATGCACACGCGCTAGACGCCATTGCAGCGGAGGCAACGTGTTATCCATTAACACGACTATCGAACCCTCGCGGAGGGGTGTGTTGGTTTTATCGACGACCCATTTACCTCGAGGCTGCAACTGATGTAAGTACTCAACACTCCATCGTTTCCAGAAGTGTTGGACAGCCTGCTGGATGACTTGCCATCGAACGAGACGGTTTGGATTGTCATTTGAAAAATCGAACTCTGGCAGTGAGGTTAATGGCTCTCCGATAAGAAAGTGTCCTGGTGTAAGTGGTAATGGATCCGTAGGATCATTACTTAGTATAGAGAGCGGTCTTGAATTAAGAACCGCCTCAATTTGACATAGGAGTGTGTTAAATTCATCGTGTGTTAATGTAAGTTTCCCGATGACACGGTGAAGGAGATTTTTCATGCTTTTCACGGCCGCCTCGAAAATTCCACCGAAATGCGACGCATAAGCTGGGTTGAAGTGCCAAGTAATGGAAAGATCCGTTAATTTGGTTTGGATGACGTTTTGATTCGACTCGTCTTGAAGAAATTGAAACAATTCCCTCAAATATCGGTCAGTGCCAACAAAATTACGGCCACAATCAGAATATATATCGGTGCATAATCCACGCCGTGATATTAGACGGCGCAAAGCGTTAAGGAAGGAGTCGGTCGTGAGATCAGGAACGAGTTCCAAGTGAACTGCTTTGGTGGACATGCACACAAAGACGGACACGTATGATTTGTAAACCTTCGCTCTTCGAATGGGACTTGATTTTAGGAGAAAGGGACCAGCAAAATCGACTGCTACGTGTAGGAATGGTCGAAGAGAACGTACTCTTGCTGCTGGAAGTTGAGCCATGATTGGCTGAGGTGCTGTAGGACGAGCACGAAAACAACGCACACAGCGACGCGTTCGCATGCGGACAGCATCTCGAGCAGATAATATCCAGTAATTCTGGGAAATTAAATATTGTAATGTTTGTGGTCCGACATGTAAGTGAATCTTATGAAAATGATCAATTAACAGGTTTGTAAATAAATGATTTTTAGGCAAAACTATTTGATGTTTAGCATCATACGGAATTTTGGCATTTTGTATTCTGCCGCCGACCCTGATAAGTCCAGCGGTATCAAGAAATGGTTTCAACTTTTGTAATCGATTCGAGCAGTTTTCATTGTTCTTCAAGTGTAAAACATCTTCAGAAAATTGATCCTTTTGTACAAGTGATATTACACGTTGGAGAGCGAATTTGGTTTCAGGGACCGTGATTTGATCGGAAGAATAGGTTTTTGATTTTCGGCATTTATGATAAAACCGGAAACACAAAGCAACAACTCGAAGTAAATGTGAAAGTGATGAAAATCTCTCTAGAAATTGTAAATCCTGAGGTTCCTTGTGAGATACCAACGTATGTTTGCGACGTTCTTCTTCTGTCTGCAGATCTATATGAGAAATAGGCCATTCCTGTTGAGGTATTTTAAGCCAAGAAGGACCTGTGAACCAAAGTTCTTGATTTAATTGCGACGGCATAACACCTCGCGATGCTACATCTGCAGGGTTATCTGCCGAACGAACATGACGCCATTGTGAGGCGGGAACGCGACTTGTGACTTCGGTAACCCGGTTGGCTACGTAGGTACGCCATTCATGAGATGGGGATCGAAGCCAAGCCAGAGTAATCGAAGAATCACTCCAAGCAAAAACATTTTCAAAAGGTAAAATACTTCCGTAAGTTGCAAGTACCTTTTCGATAAGTTTGGATAATAAAACAGCACCATTTAATTCTAAACGAGGAAGAGTAATTTTCTTTAGTGGTGCCACCTTAGTCTTGGAAATTAGAAGAAATGAATGAATTTTACCTGCGTGATCAGTAACACGCAAGTAAACGCAACCAGCATATGCCTTTTCAGAGGCATCAGAAAAGCCATGAATTTGTACTTCCTTGTATGAAGGAAGGACGTGTCTGGGCAAGGAGATATTCTCAAGTAAAGAGAATTCTGTGATAAATGTAGACCATAACTCGCAAATAGTTTTAGAAGGCTTTTCGTCCCAGCCAACACCAGAAATCCAAAGTAATTGAATCAAGTGTTTTACAAGCAGTATTATTGGGCTAAGGAAACCCAGTGGATCGTAGATTTTAGAAATCTCGGACAACATAATACGTTTGGTGCATTTTTGTGAAGGAATATCCACTTGATAGGAGAAGGTATCTGTTTTAGGGTTCCATTGAAGTCCTAAGATCTTAACTGAAGCGTCATTATCAAGACCAGATAGAATAAGTGCATTGTCATCGCTACAGTTATCTTTACTGATGGAGGATAAAAATTCTGCACTGTTGGAGGTCCACTTACGGAGTTCAAATGTTCCAGCTTTGCAGAGTGCTGTAAGCTCACGCTGTAGTATTAGAGCATCTTCGAGCGTAGCTGCTCCAGTAACAACATCATCTACAAAAACGTCATTAAGTAATACTTGCGACGCAAGGGGAAAAGATGATGCTTCATCGAGTGCTAACTGACGCAGTGTTCGTAACGCTAGGAACGGTGCTGATGCAACGCCAAATGTGACTGTGCATAATCGATATTCTTGGACAGGCTCTTCAGTAGACGTACGCCAAAGAATTCGTTGAAAGTCTCGATCTTCATTTCGAACTTGTATGTAACGATACATCATCTTGATATCAGATGTAAAAACAATGTTATGAAGACGATACTTCAGAAGAACTTCAATAATATCTTGTTGGAGTTTCTGCCCAGTTAACAGGTTATCGTTTAGAGACTGTCCAGAGGTCGTTTTACAGGAGGCATCAAAAACCACCCTGACCTTAGTCGTAGCAGAAGACTTCTTCACCACCGCATGGTGAGGAATATAATATGGCGTTGTGGCAGTACATGAAGGATTTTGAACGTGTTCCATATGACCCAAGTCAACGTATTCTTGGAGACATTGAACGTAGTCTGCTCGCAAAGCAGGATTAACTGAAAGTTTAGACTCAAGTCTATGAAGCCGCGAGAGAGCAATCTCACGTGAATCGCCTAGTGGAGGTGCATTCTCCTTGAATGGAAGAGACACGGTGTATTTACCGGTTGAATCTCTTGAATGAGTGTTAACAAAAATTGTTTCACAATGAACTTCTTCTTTTGTGAGAGGTTTAGTTTCAGGAACAGATTCAAGCTCCCAAAACTTTTGTATTTGCATATCTAATTGATAGGTGCTCACGTTCACACAAATTTGTGTAGAAGAGGCAGGTGATATTTTACCATTGAGTAAGTACCCAAATATACTATTTATAGCCACAGGTGTACCTAATGGACCTTTGATAATATTATCAAGTAAGATACGGTCAGTGTAATCAGACCCTAGCAATAATTCAATAGGTCGAGAAGAACGCAAATCAGGATCTGCTAAAGGCAGGTTTTGTAAATGAGAAATGTTTTCGAACGATTTAGGAATGGTAGGAATGTAACTGGTAATTTTCGGTAGAACGAGCGCTTCAATAAAAAGTTTAGGTTCAGGTCTATTATGTGGTGTTATTTCACACATAACATATCCACGTGGCTGATTATCTTTGTCACCTATGCCGGTCACAGTAGCACTTGAAGAAGTGTAAAATCTTTGAAGACCAAGTCGCTGAGCGCAGGCCTCAGTAATGAGGGTAGCCTGAGATCCCTGATCAACTAGAGCGCGTATAGTATTAGGATATTGTGAGTTTGAATTAACTTGATTGATATTAATTAACGCTGTGGTTAGAAGGACCGTTGAATAGTTTGAAGTATTTTCTGGACACTGAGGGAATTCAGCTAGTAGGTTATGCTTCGGGCTACTGTCACTGTCGTGAATCGACGTATGGTGGCGCTGGCAGCAGATTCTACAGTTGAATCTAGAAAAGCAGTTATCAGCAGCGTGACCTTGGGTTAAGCAGTTCACGCAGATTTTATTTTCATTAATAAACTGCTTGCGTTTCTTTAAATCTAGCTTGCTGAAAGAATCGCATTTATTCAATATATGAGCTTGCTCATTACAGTAGCAACAAGCACCTTTCGGTTTAGTGTTGGTAGTACTGTGAAAAGTAACAGTGCGGGTAGGTCGCGTAGCGTTCGCATTGTTATTATTTTTAGTATCGAGAAGCGCGCGAGAAAACGTAGGCCGCGCGGCAATCGAAGATCGCATTGATGAATCAGTGGTAGGTTGGCGCGAGTCACCTGACTTGTTTGTCACCGAAGACTTTTCCCTAGCAGCTGACATAACTACTAACGCGGATAGCTCCTTGTCAAGAAAGTCCAACAAGTCACTAACCGGTGGAATCTCACTTGTAGATTTTAAAGATAATTCAAAGCGTTTGCGAATACTTGGAGTTATTTTCCGGAGTAAAATATTTAAAAGTGGAAAACTCCATTCAATAACTGGTAAATCAAGTGATTTTAAAGCAGTTAAGTTTTCATGACAAATGTTAAGAAGATTTCTTAAACTTTGTTCTAAGTATTTATCGTTGACGGGTGAAGCATCAAAAATTTTGTCAAAGTGTTTGGTTGCTATTATTCTTTTGTTTTCATAACGATTAATTAAGATTTGTAAGGCGTTAGGATAGTTAGAATCCGTAACTGGAAAAGATTTTATTAAATTTAAAGGTTCATCGCGCAATGACAACAACAAATACCTAAAACGCTGAACATCTGACAACTCCTCATTGTCATGCACTAAAGATTTAAAAAGGTCAAAGAATGCATTCCATTCAGTAACATTTCCACTGAATGTAGGTAAAGAAATTGTAGGTAACTTTATCTTTGGTGGATGACTATGGCATAAGGCTGGTGCCACACCGGGGACACTGTTTTTTCGAATATTAATTTTTAAATTGTCCAATGCTATTTGAACTATGTAGAACAAGTTATCAAATTTATCACGGATGGCTAATTGATCATCTGGTTTAAATTCACCTTTCTTTGCTAAAAGTTTTTCAATTTTACCCTGAACAGTAACAAATTGTTTTTTAACATTATTTAAGTCTCTTGAACGGACTCGAAATTCTGCTTCATTGTCTATGCAATCAGCCATGCGTTGTATACTATTCAGAGAAATTTCTCTTTCAAACATTAACTGAACTAATTCCATTGTGAATTAAATAAATAAAATGAATGAAAACAAGAAACTTTGTGTATAAGTTAGCATGAAAATACTAACTTACAGTAAATAATTGTGTAATTGGCATGTAAAGCCTGGATATGGAAGTTGTATGTATGTGTGTTTGTATGTTTGTATGTATGAATGTATGGAAGTACGCAATATATGTGTATGATGTAGCAAACGTGTGTTTTGTTCGAAAAAACAAAAGAACGTAGGTACGATATGATACACGTAAGTAGGTATATTATATGAAAATATTTCGTCTTGCTCGAAAAAACAAGACAAAGTATGAAATACGGGTTACGCACGAAAATGCTACTTGTCTCGTTCGAAGAAACTTCGACAAACCGTAAATAATGGTAATGAATATTTTATAATTGTAAATGTGAAATAGTTAGGTGTGGAGCTGCCTTTATTGCATTGGCGGCCACGCGGGCGTGGCATGAAAAAAAAGTAAATTTAACTTGCGAAATACGTTATTATTATTATAAACCTCGATTGTATTAGTTGTAATATGAATATAAAACACTGTACGCATAAGTATTTACCCAAAACAATAAGTAATTTACGTGGAATAAGCGTTGGAATGCGGCTGGAATGTAGGTACTTTTGTTACTTGTGAACAAAAGAATGTTACGATATTTCGTTGTTTTAAGTAAATGAGTGCCAATACAATACTTGAAAGCCGTGGTAATGAATTGATCCGGTTCGTAGGAAACAATGTTGGATAGAAAGAGTGAAAGGGCCTGGAAAAGACGAATGTGTATAGCCACTTACCGACGCCGCCGGTTCTTTCAGGCTTCTTGGGGTACCCCAGCTCCAGTCTCCACAGGTCTGCCGGCGATTTCAGGTTTGCACTGGCACTTGATATTGTATTTCACATCAGCTTACTGATTTGTTGAAAAAATGGAGAATTGCGTACGCGCTTATATTGGAGAGAAAAAATGCAAGTTGGATTTATAAGTTGTGTGATGACAGTTGTCGCGTTCTTAGTTTTGCCACAGGGGGCGTTACAGGCCAGCGTTCGGAAATTGGTGACTACACATTCGTTTTTGAATTGTTTAAAGAAATTAGAATTTGGAAAAAAGAAACTTTTAAATATGTATTAGCACTCTACGGAACACCACGTAATACTCCTGCAAAGTACCAACTGATTCTTGTTTGTTAGGTGTCTATTGCGTTTCAAACTCCCTGTGCCATTAATCTAAATCACTGGACCAAAACTGAGTCAATTAAAATCTGTGCAATCCCATTGCTTTAAATCTTGAGTGTCCAAGTTGCTCTGACGTAGTGGCTGTCCCGAGTGGAGGCCAATCTGACTCCCTCGAGTGGCGTGCCGTCACTCGCCGTAGCCCGTTTGACGCCATATGTGACCGTCCCAGCAACAAAACGGAGTTAATCCTCACAAACTGCAACTAAATTTATATCCTATACACTTTAATACAAGGCGTAAAGTTCTTTAGGAGTTAAATTATAAAGGGGCTGTGTCGGTATGGGGTGAATTCCCAAAGGCGACGTGCAGCGCGGTGCTCATCATTTCCCCATTGTCTCGTTAGACAAAAATCAAAAACAAACACTCGCACTACGGATTTTTGGATCTAAGTCCGAATGATTCGCAATGATTGCGTTGATCGCTCGCCTCTGTTTATTTGGCTTGTTGTGGTCGATTGTACCTTAGGGATTGGCAGAGTATGTCGATGAAAGTCATTATCTCTGCAGAACAACTGACGGGTTAAGATTGATGTTTACCGTTAATTGCATATTACATCATTATCTAGTTTGTATCAAATTCCTTAGAGTATGGTAGCTACGGTGATTAAGTTTCTTCGATAACCTAATTAGGTAACCTATTTACGTTATTGCTTTGAATTCAAATAAATATATATAAATATTCATGGCATGATTGTGTGAGATGCCTGAAACATCAATCTATTAAGATTGCATTAGCTGGCCTCTACTATCTTTATTATGTACATATAAAATGAGAAACTGACTGACTGACACCACAGCTGACACATCAAAGTACAGCTAAAAAATTTTAACACAGTAGTCGAGATTTTGCATGTAGGTGACCAAAGGAAAGTATGAAATTTATTTTTTATTTTATTTTTATTTATTTACCTACATCTAATCAGAACGGCGATGCCACTTACACTAACTATATGGTTATTATTAAATTATTAATTACGTAATACAAAGATAAAAAGACAAAGAAGAAGTAGAACATATTATTAGGGTTCCGTAGCCAAATTTGGCAAAAACGGAACCCTTATAGATTCGTCATGGCTGTCTGTCTGTCTGTCTGTCTGTGTGTCCGTCCGTATGTCACAGCCACTTTTTTCTGAAACTATAAGAACTATACTGTTGAAACTTGGTAAGTAGATGTATTCTGTGAACCGCATTAAGATTTTCACACAAAACTAGAAAAAAAACAATAAATTTTGGGGGTCCCCATACTTAGAACTGAAACTCAAAAAATTTTTTTTCATCAAACCCATACGTGTGGGGTATCTATTGTTAGATTGAAAGTTAAATACAATTTATGTATGGTATCCCTGCTATGGTTTTGTAGAGTGGCAACACTGCTCTAGGGTCAGAATGACTATTGCGTAACGCTAGTGACGTGTGTCTGTGTAAATAATTGCTAATTAAAGTATTAAAATGGATAAACCGTGTTTGGATTTAATACTATGGATAGGTCTTCAAAAATGATATTGAAATTTCTAGTATCATTTTTTTCTAAACTGAATAGTTTGCACGAGAGACACTTCCAAAGTGGTAAAATGTGTGTCCCCCCCCTGTAACTTCTAAAATAAGAGAATGATAAAACTAAAAAAAAATATATGATGTACATCATCATGCAAACTTCCACCGAAAATTGGTTTGAACGAGATCTAGTAAGTAGTTTTTTTTAATAATTTAAAACTTACTACAGGTTTGTACGGAACCCTCGGTGCGCGAGTCCGACTCGCACTTGGCCGATTTTTACTTATTATAGCTATTCACAAAATTGTGATTCTGAGAACATTTAATAAATAAGGTAAAAAATGTAAGGTAGGAAATGAGTAAAGTATTACTTAATGACTTAATTAATGATTTTTAGAAATTCCACTCTAGCGAAGCTGATGGATCAGCTAGCATCTAGATTATAAACTAATTGATCTACTGGTTTATTTTGCCTAAAAACTACTTTACAAAAACAATTTGAGGCAATTCAAATAAATATGAAATATTCATCGAATTTCGCAAAATATTAGCACATCTATTAAGCGAAACAATTTTGTCTCTTAATAGGTTTCTCCCTTGTCTCTGCCAATAAACGGATCTAATTTGTAACTTTGATAGTTCTGACAATGTCTATTAAAATGTATTAATTTTGCTCTAACAAACAAAGTTTGAACTTGGTTTGAACCCATTTCATTAAAAATTGTAGCTTGATGAGATTTCAAGGTTTTTATTTTTTAGCATTTTTTTTATCATCACAAACCATCGCTGCCAGTCCGCTACTGAGCATGGGTCTTCTTTCAGAATATGAAAGATTAAAGTATGACTATATTATCTTGACGCCCACCATGCTAACCAAGACCGGATTGGCAGGCTTCACGCTCATTCGAGAAAATAATGGGCACTAAGGCTTGCAAATTTAATCACGACGCGTTAAGACGCAAATTTTTTTAAAGTTTTTAACTCTGAAAAGTTAGTATACACTACTAACTTTTCATTTTTTGCATTTTTTGCTTGGGATTCAAATCCTTGACCTCCCGAATCGGAAGCCAAAAACTCAACCACGAGCCTATACTCTCTCTTACTTAATCTTCTAATTGTTCTTTTTGTCTTGGTTTATTTACACAACGTTATATGTTATACGGAAAATGGCTAGCTGAAATAAAGGTTCATTTTCTTTCTCGTCTACCATAATTTACTTATGTTTCATCGCTCCTATGCATTGAATTACCAGTGATTTCCCCATTCTTTGTATAAATGTAATTCTTTCTCCAAAGATTGCGTCTCCACCATGTCTGGCGTTTCTTCTACGTGATCACAATATTGAGGGACAATGTTGTCTTCAGCTCTTTTATGTCTATCATTTATTCCTCCAATACGTAAGCGTCAGCATTTGACAACTACAGTTCATGTCGAATAAATTGTCGGTGAAATTGTGCGACTAAGATTGAATTATTGCTTTGGACGTAGCTTCGCTACTTCGGCTGTTTTATTTGGATCCAATTTTATCTCAGTTCCCATTTTCTGTTTACTTACGCTCTACAGTCTCAAGAATAGAATAGAATAGAATAGAATAATCTTTATTTGCATAATGTGTGTATACATAAGATGTTATGTCTAATATTACAGAGTCCAGCACATTAGCCGTATCGGCGTACAAATATATTATAAATAGGCAATTGAGTTCAATTTCATTATAGTTACTATTACAATAATAATAATATTACAACATAGATTCATTTTAACTTTAAGGACTAAATTCAGTTACAAATGGTGTTCAGGTTTGACTAACAACCGATGAGAAGAGATTATAATAGCTTTTTTGTCGTTTCTCATAATTTACACGCTCAACAGTGTATAATATATTAGAAATATCTAATACTTAAGCTCGAGACGCAGTAAACTAGCACGATGATACTAAAAATGTTCAGCTCATCCCCGTGTTCGTACTGTAAATTTATAAGTCGCGGAGCACGCAATTTTCAACCATAGTGACTTTTATTAATGTCACGATAGAACGTTTTAATTTTAATAAAACTGAACATCGGCACGCCCGACCTATTTGTCAACCTTCTTTACTTTGGCTGGCATGAAATCATACAGTCACACTCCTGGCTGCTACAACTCAGTTCGGCAAGAGTACGTGCGCAATCGAAAACGATCTTTTTGATAACATGGCTAAGATATAAATTCAGTGGGTAATCCTGGTCCGCTGTCATATAAAATGTGAATTCCCCGAAGATGGCCGCACGGAATTTAAACATCTCCCGTTAAAGTAATAAAGGTGCGTTTTATTCGCACGGCAACGGATTATATTTGGGATTTGGACGGCGAAACACGTAGGTGAACCATCGCTCATGTGACAAATTTCTGCGTTTGCCTTAACGCGGAATGCCGTGTTTAGAATATTATATCTGATGTAGGTACTGCGTGAATTCATATTGATTTACATACCGAAAGAATTGTATTTATTCTATTGAAAATCATTATTCAAAGATTACCGACTGAATAGGTCCATCGCGAAATGGAATTTTTAAAACTGAACCGATGATCCAATTGTGTATTATATTCCATATGATACGCATCAGTACTCAGTTCTCATATATTTTATATGGGGTGGTTGAAATTTTCTTTTCGAGCAATGACGAAATTTGACAGGTTTGAGGGGAACTCAGGGATTCCAGGTTTACCGGTTCGTTTATTCAACTTTGTGCGATTTAAATTGTAGTTTCTTTTCAGGGCCAGTAACGAAGTGCTAGCAATACGTGCGGAAAGCAGAATTTGCGTTTATTCGTCGTGTGTGTTTTCGCGAATTCTTTTTGGGGAGGGTTACTCCTTACTCATGTAGACGTGATTTTGTTGCGAAAGCAACTCGACAATTGTATATTTATGAGTTCACTATTTCGCCGGATTGAATTTTGTTGTAATTCGATTTTTGTGTAGGCAAACTTGATTGTACCAAGGGACATGTGGCGAATCAAGGTTAACTTAATAAAATTCGTTTGTTAGGTAACTGGGTGACCCTTGCAAATTGGATTAGGTCTTTGATCCGTCAATTTTCAATGAGTTTAACTTTTCATAAAACTCTATCTCTTTAGTCACTCGCTTACCTAGAACGATCTGAGTCTATAATATCTTCACACAAATCAGTAGTTTGGAGTTCAGTTTTGGTATTTAAATTAGCGAAGCCATGACGGTTAACTTTCTGTTATATTTATTATAAAGTATTTTTCAGGATATAATACCCTAAATTGCTCCACTGCTGTTTCGCAAATTTGTAGTATGTCTAGTAACATTCATCACAAACTCGCAACAAAGCTCGAAGCAAGTTCTTTACGAATTCACAACAAGGCTTCCTACAGTGCTTCGTTTTACTCCACGTCACGTATTAAATATTAATTTAGTACAGAAATTTGGACACAATATTACAAGTTAGTGCAACATTAATTCAAAAGTTATTTTCAATTGTTTCTTTAGATACAGAATCTAAGATTATAATCTAATAATGTCGACGTTTCAATCCAGTAACATAAATACTGTCCCAAGATGGTTGGATATTGTAACAAGGTCACACATTGCTTTGAGCACTCGAGAAGTTAGGTAGAGGCTTTGCGTTTAACCACCTAGTACCTACCATCTATAGGGAGTAAAGTATAGTAAGATAATATTATGTAGTTGGCAAAACCGAATGAATTCATTAAAATTGACCGGTCACCAGCTATCTCCACGGACATCCTGCGCCAAGGACTATTATCAAATGCCTTATCTCTGCGAGAGGAAACAGGCAAATGTTTTTATTTATGTTAGTCCCTTACGCCTACATGACTGATGCGTACATACATTCTACAATATCCAGTTTTGGGTTGCGAATAAAATTTTACGTTATCGAAGCCGAACGCTATTTTTGTGTTTGTTGGTTGATTAATTATTTCTGGTATTCTCGGTAAATTTCAATACGTGTCTTTCAAGTGTGGATTTTATTAGTTTTTAGTAATAAAAGTGTTAATTATAATAAATTTTAAACACCAATATTTTAAAAATTTCAGTACCTATTTTAAAACTACTTTTTTTAAATTGTGTATTTTATAAAAGTGAACTATCGAAAAGGATACGTATGGATACTGATGGGAGAGACTGATTAAGCTTTAAGATAAGCTAAGCTTAGCTTAGGGATAAGCTTTGGTATGTTTTTAAATTTGAATTCAACATAAATTATTTTCTATAATATAAATAGTTTATTTGTCGATACTTTAAATGAGAAATTTATATAAAAAGTATTTTGTCATGGAACTTAAATTTTCCTTATTTATTCCCTCTGAGATAATATCGTTTTTTTTATTCATATTTGAATCACGATATTTTAAGACACCTTTAAAGCAGCTGTTCTCTTAATTACGCTGTATCTTCATGTACTATTACGAGTAATTGTACATGAAGATACTCTCTACAACTCTACAACTCGTAAGTGTGATATTAGCCAAACGCAAAAGTTTTTATATTATATTATAAGCGTCTATACAGTTTTAAAAACTTAACGAACCTGAAGATACTTTTTTGTATTTTATTTATAATTTATTGTTCTTTTACTAACTTTATGGGATTCCAATTAGCATTTCTTATCCGAGCGTCTGCACCAACTCTACTCTTTGCGGTAACGGAAGGGGGTCCTGAATTTTCTTAACGAGCCCATTGTCCTTTTTGTTTAGTCTTTTATGGAGGTTTCCCTTTGCATTCCTAATTACGTTATTGAACAAAAGTTGATTATTATTTTCAACCAACTTAAAAATGAGGATCTGCTTTCACTTATGACATCCGTTTGTGTATTCCCATATTACAACGGGATCGATGTAATATGGTGATCGATTTCAACATGATTCCAATTGATAATAATTATTTGAACACTGACTTTAACGAAAAAAAGATTTAATGAAATACACTAACATCGGTATACATGTACATCGAATATAATTCAGTTAGTCATCTAAATATATAAAAGGGAAAGGTGACTGACTGACTGACTGACTGATCTATTAAAACACAGCTCAAACCACTGGACGAAACGGGCTGAAATTTGGCATACAGATAACTATAAGGTAGACATCCGTTAAGAAATGTTTTTTGAAAATTCAACCCCTAAGGGGGTAAAATAGGGGTTTGAAATTTGTATAGTCTACGTAGACGACGTCGCGGGCATAAGCTTATAAATAATATACAGTTTTCTGCCAAGTCAAATATTTAATTACATTTTTCTTGAATAACCACTCTCTTCAATCTGTATACTTCATGTCAATTTTTCGAGTTCTTTTCAGAAATAAATGAAACTGCATTTGAGTTTATGTTATTCTCGTCACGTCAAGCTAAATCAACCTAGTCTGTTGACGTCGTTTACAAAATCTACTCAAGTACTCACATATAATTTGCATATTCAATTACAGAGTCCGGTAATGAGGTACGGCTCAAACTAATTTTATTTTCTTCCTTCCTTTGACGGAAGGCTCTTTCGATGTTTGCCTTGAATTAAAAAGTTTTCACGTCTGGAGTGCTGTCCAACGTGGACGGTTCATTCCCTTCTGATACTTCCCTTAATGGTCTCATACGATTAGACTTTAGTCACAGGATTAAAGAAGTATTTTTATAAATGTTGCTCCGGGCTCGGGATAAGCTTTTATGAAGTTGATAATGAGATATTTTTTGAGTGCCTCGGTACTTATAACGAATCCGAACGGTATTAAGCCGGGGTTGTTTTATGTTGATGGTATAATCGTAATTCTATAAATCTCCGATCGATGTGCGGCTTGACCTATTTCCAAAATCCTGTGTGTCCAATTTTATTACATTTGAAGTATCAAGATTTTCCGTAAATAATACTTGGCCCATTTCGATAATTGTCATGAAATCTTATTCCAGAGCAACGCAGAAATATTACGTTTTATTTGACTGTCTCCTGATGGTAAGCGAGGATTCGTCTAATTTGGAAGCAAGCTAATAAAATTTAGGCTGAGATGGAATGTTTCACCAATAGTATCAATACAAATCATATTTAAATGACGATCACAAAGAACGTGTTGAATAGACAATATTAGATACAATTATAAGCTCCTTGTTGGTTCCAAGTAAAATATTGAATAGGTAATGCTTTGGGCTTCCCTTGTTTACATTAGATTCTGCGGATCGTTTGTATTGTACTCTTTGTCATATACCGAAGCCTTATTAGTCTTAATTACGCTCGCGCTTTCTACACATTATTTACATTATTTTTTGTGGCTTCCTTTTCCTTCTTGTTTTTCGTCAAATTTTGCTATAGATGAAAATCATTTTTCTTTAAAAAATATTTAAGTATTCTTATTCTTATTATATTCTTTATGGTATCTTGTCGCCTCTTGCTTGCGAGCTCCCTGGCGCAGTGGTGAGGGCTATGGTCTTACAAATGGGAGGCCCCGGGTTTGATCCCCAGCCGGGTCAATTCGGGGATTTATAATTTCTGAATTTTCTCTGGTCTGACTTCGCTCGTGGCTAGTTACCACCCTACCGGCAAAGACATACCGCCAAGCCATTTAGTGTCCCGGTAAGATGCCGTATAGAAACCGATAGCGGGGTTTGGGTTTAAGTTTAATATAACTGCCATACTCTACCTACATACAAATTTTTGCTTTAAAGAGTAGCATATTTGCCCCGTAAATAATCTATCTCGTATTATGATGTGTGCCTGCTATATTTAGGTAGCATTCTGCTTTTAAATGGAAACAATTGTAACAACAGAATTATTAAGTGGCACCAAGAGAAAATGATTTTTAAATATGAAGCTTAAAAACGTTATTTTTGTCCTTTGTTTTACTATTATCTTCTTACCGTCTATATAGGTTGTTTTCCGTTTGATGTTGTTTTCGTTTTGTATTAAGACGCATTGTCTCTGTGTTGGTTCTATTTGTTCCGATGTTACATGAAAGGTTGGCATGTTTTTCCTCATACAGTTGATGTTAAAACTAAGATTACTAAAGCACTTAAGCATTGTGTTTTCTTCTTCGACTTTGTCCTATCTTAGTGGGTTCTACTTTTCTGCATTTTTGCCTACATTTTTAATTTTTTTTTCCTAGTTAAGATCCCAACTTACGACTCAACTCCTAAAATGTAAAATTTATGATAAAACCAGTTCCTGGAGAACCAGAAAATAGCTTTTTACCCATAAACGTTTACACCTCATTTTGCCATCCCGAGGAAGAATTTCAGAAAATTGTTACTGAGGATAATACAATTACCTTTTAGTACGTGGAAGTGTAATAACCTCTCTGCCTCCTAAAAGGAAGATAAAATAAATATCCTTAAATTTTCGAGTTTTTGTTTAACCGGGAGGCCATAGATTTTTTCCGGTGCTAGATAAAAGCTGAAAGTTCGTGATAATGTTAGTTCCTTTATCATATTTCAGTAAGAAAAAATAACATAAAGTCTTTAGTCTAGAAAACAGGGGTGGGTTCGCGATTCAATCTTTTTTCTAACTTTATTATTTTGATATTCAACTTTCTTGAAAAACTGCTAGACCAATATTAATATTTTTTCTGGAAAATAAATGATTTATTTATTATTATTAATAATAATAATTTGCATGCAGTGTAGCTGCTTACCTACTGTGACGTCACTTCTGAACAACTTCCAACACTTTTACAGTTAAAGGTCATCTGGATTCTGGTTACGCTACAGCAGTTTTTTTCTTGTCCTGGTATATCTAATTACATTGGTTTTTAAACAAGTTCGACTATTCTGGTTACGCTACAGTAGTATCTTCTTCCTTTTGTCCTGGGTTTTATTAAGTGGTACATCTAATTACATTGATTTTCGAACAAGTTCGTCCAATTATGATTTTATTTTTGTATTGCAAATAATATTATGTCACCATAACGTCTAGTAAGCAACCAAGAGCAATTAAATCGCAGTCTAGGCAAGCGCGTTCCAACCTATCATTGCTTTGCACTAATTATTTAGCAGCCAAGAGCACTTAATTCGAATTGTCCTTTTATTTTTATCCAATGCAGTTTTTTTTATCTGGTTCTCTTTTGTCCGGCAGGCCTGGGCCGCCTCCACCCATACGGCTCGGGCAGCGGCTCGAGCAGCGGCAGCGGGCGTCGTCGCACGCGCCGCGGCCTGTCCGACTCCCCCACCGCGCCCACCACCCCCACCTCTGCCTCTGACAACGCCTCCGACGCCACGCTCACGGACTCTGAGCTGCCGCTCGCGAGGGATTCTACGCTGCTGGTTCAGAACGGTGAGTAACCTATCACAAGAAACTTCGTTCTTTTCAGAATTTTAACGGTAATCAATAGCATAGTATAAATTTATAATGTAATTCCGTGCATTACTTAATTAAGCGAAGCGCTACGTGCAAATACGCTAATTACGCTTATATTATTTATATAGTTATAATCTTCAAAATAAGAATAAGATCCGTCGATATTTTAAGCTTGTGTCAACTCTCTCCTTCTTATGCCACTCTACGGTAGGGTTTTGTTAGTCTTTTCAACTCTCTACCTCCTTCCAAGGAGGCATTTGCTAAGTCTCTGCATAAAACATTTTTATGAACCTATGGTGTTCCTCACTACTGCTAGTAATAGTAAGTATTATACGGTCGTTAATAATAGTATGGAGAAGTTGGCTGTGAACACGAACGATAGACATGCAGCAATGCCAAAACCAAAAGTTGAGCTATTTCACGTTTCTACTTTTTTTTTTTTTAATATATAGGCCAGCGCTTGGCTGCAATCGGACTTGGTTGCAAGTGGTGATGCAGCCTAAGGTGGAGCGCGCTTGCCTAGAAGATGCCTATTCACTCTTGATTTGAAGGTACCTATATTAAAAGATCAGGGGAAAACGGAAGCTGGAAGGGCATTCCATATCCTAGCGGTTCGAATTAGGAACGAGGAAGCAAATCGCTTCGTACGAGCCCGCGGAATTAACTTCAATCAAAATGCAGGAATGTACCTGTCTAAGAGGTAGAGACCCGAAATGCTTCAAGTTCGTTAGAATAGTGGACAATCCCTGATCACTTTGACCCGTTCTAGATGAGTCAGCTTTTTGATACTGTCGCGTCACGTGGTATCGAGTCGCGTTGTCGCGTTTATTGCTCACGGAGGTACCTACAATGCCTTATGATGGTAACAGTTTAGGTAAAACTATTCCCCAAACCACACTGGATGATTGCGGTCTACTTAACCAGTTCTAAACTAGAACTAGTAAGAAACAGGGCAAATATGGGTTGACTAATATTAATTACAGGGCAGCCTTAAAGCACCACTTACTCAAATGAACGCACACGAGCCGAAATGAAGTCCACGAATGTAGGACAACCCGAATTAAAGATTAAACACCACTCCCATTATGCTCCCGAAATTATCCTCCGAGTTTCTGGGAGAAGCAAAACATTGTCCGAGGGAAATGCTGCCCGAACAAAGGTTTAGGACGGACAGACCGCGCCGGGACAACCGTCACACTAAACGACAAATAAAAGCTACGATAGTTTAAATTGGGACCATTGATATACGCTCCCTAAAAATCGTTTACAGTAATATTAGTAAGCCCAAAAAAATCACAGAAAGATGCAAAATTTTAAGAAGGGCACTTATATCCATATTCAAATTGTATTCGCAAAAGTGTGTCTATCTGTCTGTCGGTCTATCTGCGTATCTGTCTGTCTGTCTGCCTGCTACGCTTTAAAGGCCCATCTTTTTAACCTTGATTGAATTTTGATGAAATTTGGTATAAAGGTAGGTTACATCCCAGAGAAAGACATAGGTTACATTTTATCCTGGAAAATTAGGAAATTAAAAAACTTAATCCACGCGGTCGAAATCGGAGGCATTGGTAAATGTTTTACACTTTATCTTAAACTTGGCCAAGGAAAATAAAAACTGCAAAATAATACTTGAAAATCACATTTTTATTTTCGATGATGTCAACTACCGTAATAACTAAATCTAAATATTTTAAAAGCCATTAATGCAGATGCAATACCAATCACATACCTACTTCTGGGCCCACAACTTTTATGACATTTAAATCTTATCATTTTGTAACTCTATTTTAATCATCAAAATAATTAATTGTTAACTCATTAAACAAGAACGGGTGTAAATCTTTGATTCTGTATATCAACGATGTGATAGTTTAAATTGGGGCCCCAAAAACTGTGAGTAAACAAACACGGGGTCTCGGTTTTCGGGAAAGTTTTCGGGACCACCGGGAAAACATCGAAAACATTCGGGATCGAAATGTTCGCCCGTAATATTTGCGGGACGAGTTACGAGACCACCTGGTTACGAGAACTAGAGGAAAATTTTGAAGAAGCGCTTGAGGTACAAAACAAGAATTTTGCCGGTGCAGTTTATACTTACACTTGTTGTATGGGATTACCAGGTTTAATATATTATGTTAAAAAACAGCGTGTAAAATTTTTGAATTTATTTGAAAAAATTTTAACCACCTCTGCACACAGTAAGTCAATAATGTACTACTATGCTTGAAACATTGCTGTCTGTTCATAAGCCGATTGAGAAGGAAAGTTTGCAATTCAATTAAAGAATATAGGTTTAAATAATGCTTTCACTTTCAAAACCAGTTTATATAACTTTATTTCTTTGAGTTATAGTGTGCTAATTCATCGAAAGGACATTGTTAGAGAATAAGATAATTATTTAGACAGGCGTTAAATTAGGAAAATACATTCTGACAAGCATTTCCCACAATTTTCCTACTTGCTCCTTAGCTACATCGTTTGCCTTCTGCTGCACGTTGAATAGTTGTTCCAATTTCCAAGGTCGTTCCCGTTTCTAATTCCCGTGTAAAATGTAACTTTGGAACTTTATACAAATTTATAGTTGACACAATTTGGCTGGGGCTAATTACCTCTGTACGATAGGTATCGTATCGGCAAGCCATTTCGCTTTCGTTAAAGCTACTTCTTTGGAATTTCGTAGCTAAAATCACTGGCTAAGCCAGAGATGTTTAGTGATATTTAAGCCTGAAACGTGGCTCCTAGACGCTGTAATACAAGGAACTATATGAAGGACGAGTGGCCTAGCGACAATGCATATCAGTCGTTTGCAATTTTTAAGCTACGTTGACCCAAGTTGGAGGTCCGACCTAATTTGAAGGTTTGAATTTGACCTGCTGTTACTCATATGTACACTTTGCGAGTTTCTCGTTGGTTCTTTTCGATAAGAAGTTAATTATGTATGTAGATATAATACTTAACGATTCGAAAACACTTGTAAAAGTTTATTTTAATAATTATATTATTCAGTCTATTTATATTCGTAGTCCAATGATCCACTAATTGCAATCGATCCACCATCGACTGCATCCGAGGGCGCAATGCAGCGCATGAATTCCAATTTAATTGCATTCAATGAAATCTCGACCGCTTATACAGTACCACGGCAGGCAAATTAAAACGAAGTCTCCGTTGGATTTCCTATTAAATTTCCATGAGGATAAAAATCCATTACGGCATCGCTTGGAGAGGCCTCTGTCACAGAGTTCCTCTCAAGTCCGGAACCTGTCGGCTTATCTGGAAGAGACAGGTGTATGTCTTATTTATTTCTGAGTTAAAGTTTATATTTACATTGAAGAAATCTTAAGATTTCTTATGTTTTTGTCCAAGCCAGGCTAATTGCTTAGGACTGCCTCGTTGGTCTATAGTGCTTATTATGGTAAGCATGTTCGACTGCTACCGACGAGTTCCCGGTCTCGAGTCCCGGGTCGGGCCAAGACAAGTATTGGGTTTTTCTGACAATAAATTCTTTGTACTAGCCCGGAGTTAGGTAGTTGGCGGTGTTTCACCCCCGTGCCTCGAAGAGCACGTAAAGCCGCCTGTCCTGCGCCTGATCTCTCTCCGGTCCTGTCGGATTTCCGTTCCATTGGGCTATGAGAGTAAAGGAAAAGAGAGTGCACCTCTGTTTGCGCACACAAGTGTGTGCACTAAAAGCCGCCTATGTGTTTAGGTAACAATAAGTCATGCATCACTTCTAGTTGACAAGTATCTCTCTAATGCGATTCCCTAGCAATCACATGCTCCATTTTGCATTGCCGCAAACACTTTAACCGGAGCCCAACTTAAGTACAATGAAACAATTGAGACAATAATTTGGACGACACGTATTTGGCGTGGGAGAAATTAATGCCTTAGCAAAATTGTCACAACTTTTCAAGTAAAAATGTTTCAAGAAAAAAATATAAGGAAAAGGAAAGCAAACATCGAAATAATTTAGGAAAGAGCAACGCGGGGACGTAGGAAACGTAATAAATTTTAATCCCGATTACATGGACCTCTTTCATTCGGCGGACTTTCCAAAATTTTGAGATTATTTCCCCCTGTACCTATTTCTCGGGCCTTTGAGTTTTGCCAAAAGATTTACATAAAAAGAAACTTTTCTGTCGTCGAAATTATGATTCAATTAGTATTAAAGGATTGGATCCTCAAAGGGCTCGGACTTTTTCGGGTTTGCCGAGTACTGATGGGGGCTCCTTTGTGCTCTGGAGCAAACTAAGCAGGATTCGGCTTTGTGTCTCGAGACTGTCGCATAAAGGTATTGGGAATAACGAGTGGAAACATGTTATGGGGTGGGGACTTTGTGGTAAGACGCGAGCGGTAGCAAAGTGAGTGCTGATTTACTTACTGCGGCATTTATTGAAATACCTGAGCATCCCTCTTAGATAAGAAGAGACTGTAGTCCATCACACTGGCAGACTGGACTTTTTTTTTATACACTACAAGTTAGCCCTTGACTGCGATCTCACCTGATAGTAAGTGATGATGCAGTCTAAGATGGTAGCGAGCTTAGGTACTTATTATATTAGGGGCATGTATATTAAACCCATAAGATCGAAATACAGAAAATAAAAAGTGAGGATATAAGGAAAAAGACAAAATTAAAGGACGCTCTAACACACGCTCTCCAATTAAAAAGGAAGTGGGCAAGACATGTCTCAAGATTAACAGATGACCGATGGACTAATAAACAACCACATGGCCAGGCCGAAAAGGCAAGAGAAAAGTAGGAAGGCCGAAATCACGCTGGTCAAACGATATAGCACAGATAGCAGGGAAGAATTGACTCGAAATTGCCAAAGACAGAGAAAAATGGCATGAACTGGAGGAGGCCTATACCCAAAGAGGGGTCCTTGTCAAAAATAATAATATTAAACCCATACCCCTATTCGGATTCTACGCGGCATCGTACCGGAACGCTAAATCGCTTGGCGGCACGTCTTTGCCGGCAGGGTGGTAACTAGCCACGGTCGAAGCGTCCCACCAGGCCAGACCAGGGGAAATTCAGAAATTGTAAATTCCCAAATTGATCCTGCCGGGGATCGAACCCGGGACCTCCGCACGTTAAGACAACAGCGCTCAACATTGCGCCACGGAGGTCGTCACTATCTATCACTGTTACTTCCGAGTATTTGTAACCGTCCCTTGAACTAGGGATTAAGTAAAGAATTATACATTTTTTCTGTCTCTCATCGCAACCCCGCGTTTATTCCGGCTCGTTCGTTAGCTTCGAGATATTCGTCTTGAGGATTAAGGCGCGCTTTGAGGGAACGAATTTCGCAGAACTCCCCTGACGGCTGAGTGCCTCAGATCCGCAATTGCCGCGTGAAAATTGCGAAGGCTATGGAGTCTTATACTTATAAAAAACCCTCGTAAATTATGTGATTAATGGAAGGCATCACGACCCTCAGCGACATAGAAAACACAGTTTTACACTTAAGCAGTTGTTTGAATCTGGGTTTTTGAGATACTAAATAAATTACAAATTACTATACGCGAGAGAGAAGAAAAAATATGTACGAAAGAGCCTTTGCCATTAAACACATTTTGTGATTAATGAAAGCGGTCTCAACCCTCAGTAATGTATACAACATAAAGTGATAAAAGCAATTTAGCGTTCCGGTACGATGCCGTGTAGAAACCGAATATGGTTTTAATATAACTGCCATGCTCCTAACAGGTTAGCCCGCTACCATTTTAGACTGCATCATCACTTACCATCAGGTGAGATTGCAGTCAAGGGCTAACTTGTAATGGATAAAAAAAATGCATCATGGTTCAGTCCACATCCCGCGGCAACTCCTTAATTGTAACGTAAACTCCTGTAAAGATAATGTAAGAATTGTATAAATAAATAAAGTTAACGGCCTCGTTGGTCTATAGTGGTTGGCGTGTTCGACTGCGGCCGACGAGGTCCCGGGTTCGAGTCCCGGGTCGGGTCATAATTGAGTAATGGGCTTTTCTGACTAGAAATTCTCAGTACTAGCCCGGAGTTAGGAAGTTGGCGGTGTTCCACCCCCGTGCCTCGTAGAGCACGTTAAGCCGTCGGTCCCGGTTATTATCACTAACATGATAATAGTCGTTAAAGCCCGCCATCCCGCATTGGAGCAGCGTGGTGGGTCTAAGCTCTAATTCCCTCTCTCCTATGAGAGTGGAGGCCTGTGCCCAGCAGTGGGACGTTTAAGGGCTGTAGTGGTGTAGTGATGGGGTAAAATGTAGCCTATATCCTTCATCGGGACACAAACTATCCCTATACCAAATTTCACCAAAATCGATTAAACAGATGGGTCGTGAAAGCGTAGCAGACAGACAGACAGATACACTTTCGCATTATACATATTATATTATATTAGTATGGAAGTATGGATTTTTCGGGGCAATAAGCAGGGAGATAAGCCTTGCAACTTCAACCGCTGGATACAACACAGGTGCCAAATCAAAACCTTTGTACCGAATTTCGTCAAAATCGATTAAACAGATGAAAATGTAGCGAACGAACAGGGCCATGAAAATGTAGGAAATGAACAGACAGACTCACTTTCGCTTTTATATAATAGTAGGATGGAAAAAATTATAATACCCATTCCAGATTAAGAAATGTTCGCTGTACGTATGTATTACGCTTGACACATATTTCAAATAAAGAAACTCCTAACCCTCGCGATCCCTACTCGTGACACTAATGACGTCATATTTCCCTCATAACCCCGCGATACGGAAGCGTTGAATAACATAAAAAGTAGAAAAAATATAAGTCCACCTCATTTGTAAAGGCATAATACTACCGAGATAGCTGCAATCCCAACTTCTTTTAACGTGGAAAAAAAGTATTTCTAACTCGAGCAGGTAGCGTCAAGCTAAGTTAAGCTTCATTATGTTATTTCTTAAAGAAATACTTTTATACGGAAATGTTTCACTTCATTTCGCTCTTGCTAGGGCAAGTTTCGTTTTAAATAAAATGTTATAACATAATCTTTGCTTGCTGACACGCGGGTTACTTGCGTTTAACGAACAGTAGTTGAGAAGACGTGCCTACTTTTCTGCCAAATGTATGATTGTGTTCGTAAAATTGTTTTCGTACTATTTTCATTCTCAATATAAAATCTCCTTCTTCCATGCATTGATTGCACATTCTGATTGTGTTTATATAGTTTAAGCTAGTATTTACTCATTTTACTGTGTTCGTTGCCTCCTTCCACTGAAAGTAAGATACTATTTAGCAAGGAAAATGCCCATGTTATATTTACTTTTTAGGGTGATTAGGCTCACTCAAATCAATTTTATAATTTTTTTACAGTGCTTCACTCAAATCAATTCCTTACTACCTTCGGTGCTACCACCTTCTGTGGTTCTTGGTCTTTTCTTCGATTTCCCTTCTATTATCTCTATCCTTATCTTCTTTCTTCCATGATGTTTTAATTTTTCTTTACCTAGAACTTCTTAAACACATTCTTTAAATTTTTTTTATCCACTTAAAATTAGCCCTTGACTGCGATCTCACCTGATGGTAAGTGATGATGCAGTCTAAGAGGTTTTCATCATTTTCAGGGTCTTCTTTAAGGTATTTTCTGTTGTAGTTTTCATAATATTGTCTCCACTTTAACAATTTAGTGACAAATGAAACCTTCGCTCCGAGTTTCCGATTACAGCAATGAACTAAACGGTCGTACAAGCATATGGAAATTTAAAAGAACATCCATTCATTAAGCAGACACACATTAAAAATTTAACGAAGCGTCGCCATATTAAAGTACTTCCGGCATACATTTAAGAGTTGAGAAAAAACTATTTGTCTCTGTCCTGTTTCTAAAAAATGTATTTCCGTGTAAAAGGGATAGGTATATGTTTTGAACGGGAGTTCATTTATCTCTCGTCGGTCCATCGTGCATTTAATAGGGATAATTAAGGGGCACACTTGTTCTACAAAAAAATCACGGGTGTAAAAACGTCAGTGAGGCTGGGTATCAAATTGCGTAACATGTTGCACCGTTTAGGCTACTATTTCTGGCAAGATTCTTCATAGTTATCGTCACAGAATTGAGAATTTATACTAATATTATAAATGCAAAAGTGTGTCTGTCTGTCTGCTACGGTTTCACGGCCCATCTTTTCAACCGATTTTGATGAAATTTGGTAGAGAGTTAGGTTAAATCCTGGGCTACTTTTTATCACGGAAAATTAAAGAGTTTAAAAAGCCTCTATCCACACAGGCGAAGTCGCGGGAATCAGCTAGTACTCAATAAGGAAGATCATCAAAACGCAGTTTACCACCACAATAACAATCTACCTTCACCCTTGCTGGTGTCGCGAAATCAAAAAACAATTTCATCCGCGGCACGGCTCGGTGATAAATCTCTGGGACAATTTCCGAAATTTTTCCATCGCCAAGATTTACGCCGCGCTTCTCCCAAGGAGATCGCGCCTCCAATTCACTTATCGATCCCTATTCCAGTACAATTTGCGCGGCATAGAGGCAAGATGAAGGAGAAGATGGGAATTTATTTATTTAATGCCTTATCATTTTTTTATTTATTTTTTTATCCACTACAGGTTAGCCCTTGACTGCGATCTCACCTGATGGTAAGTGATGATGCAGTCTAAGATGGTAGCGGGCTAACCTGTTAGGGGCATGGCAGTTATACCCCTATTCAGTTTCTACACAGCATTGTACCGGAACGCTAAATCGCTTGGCGGCACGTCTTTGCCGGTAGGGTGGTAACTAGCCACAGCCGAAGGGAACCAGGCCAGACCAAGGAAAATTCAGAAATTATAAATTTCCAAACCCTGCCGGGGATCGAACCCGGAACCTCCGCACGTAGGCAACAGCGCTCAACACTGCGCCACGGAGGTCGTCCAGAACTTATTAACTGGTGATGTGTATACTGGACTTTGATTAGCGTAAGAAACCTTTGATTAGAGTAAGAACTTTAGTGTAGCGTGAGTTGATTTTTAAAAGTAGCAATAATGTTCCCCTCATCCAATCCTTATTTCAATACAATTTGCGCAGAAAAGCGCTTGCAATTTGAAACTTAAATGAAAATAACCGCCGAGTTTTCGCTTTCGCCAGCGTCTTTTTCAACTCGTCGATAGTTCGCCTTCACTGCCAGGCCCTGCTACCGGCGCCTTTGTCTCGAGATTTTAGTTTTCGAGTGGTTTGCTCCGCTAAATTTTTGCTTAGAGCCCCTGCAGAGTAAAACTTTTCATCGGTTTAAACGGATACTTATTTACTAGAGAGGCAAGATACTCAGTTGAAATAACTTAAGTGGGAGGTCCCAGGTTAGATCCCCGGCAGTGCCAATTTTCGAATTTATAATTTCTGAATTTTCTCTGGTCTGGTCTAGTGGGAAGCTTCAACCAGGGAGGTCAGCCCACTGCAACATTTCCGCAGTTCCGTTGATCCACCCAGTTTCACAATATGACAATCTTTAGCTCATCGTGAGGGACGAAAGGTCTAGTTGCGACTACACACATGAGTCGATTGCAATTTTTAAGCAGCGTTGACTAGTCGGTAACTGGTAGGGTGACCGAATTCGGAAGTCTAAATTTGGCCTTTTCGTTTCCTCCGTGCCTCGGAGAGCACGTTAAGCCGTTGGTCCCGGCTATTATCACTAACATCTGATAATAATTGTTAGCAACCTAATAGTTGAAATAGTACTCTTAGTCGAGTCGTATGCGGAAGGACCTGGGAACCCACGGCATTATTATCCCAAGAAAACCCCTGACATTGTGTGATTAATGGAATGGGGTCACGACCCTCAGCAATGGAGAATACGACGCAGAGAGAGCTCATCGTTCAAACTTCCTCGCACTTCTGGTACTTCCTCGCACTTCTGGTGTGTCATAGCTGTGAAGAAAAACTATCGGCGCGTTGCATTGGTTCAATAGTCTTTTGTTCGTGGGAGCCTTTAGTTCTGTGTTGTGCACAATTTTCGCTTTGCAAGTTTTAACGAACCTAATTGGAAGCAGTGCTCTTGAATTAGTTTTAGCTGCAAAATATTGCTAAATTCTGGAATTCATCGTTTAGTAAAAACGTTTAATTAGCTTGTTTTAAGTTAACTATTTAACCTTGTAGGTTTAAGATAAAAAAGCAGTATATTATGACACAAAACTTTTTTTTTTATCCACATGTTATATCCCTTGACAGCGGTCTCACGTGATGGTAAGTGATGATGCAACTTGTAGTGGATAAAAAAATATCAAACAGGACGTGTCATAATTGAAACTTTTCTGTCCTACACGAAATAAACTGTGTGAGCTTGAGACGATGTATTTCCTGTTTCAATACAAGGTTATTGTCTCTACATAGGGTAGAGGTAGGTACTATTCGTTCACGTTTGCCGACCGTTTTAGGTGTAAAATGGGTGCAAAATGGGTGCAGAATGGAAAGCTAACGATGTAAATAGGGCGTTAGAAAGCTCGTAGCCCGTCTTTGTGCCGATCGCCGATCGGTGGCTCGTTCATAACGCAGTGTTCAATTTTTAGATGTTTTTCAAAATACTGTGTTGACATAGGAAAATGAAAAGCAAATAGCAATAAATATTAAATTATAGCATTCGTTTTTTTAGTCCAGGATTCAAATCCTGAATGTGAAAAGTTGTGAAGTTGTGAAGACTTATTGGCATAAATAAGTATTTATTGGGTCTAGAACTTTCTAGTTCTTTTTAAATTTAAGGTTTTATTTATAACGTAGTCACATGAAATATTTTTAAATTCACATTGGGTAACAAATTCTAATCTTAGTGTAAACTTAGTTTATTGTGAACGCATTTTAATAGGTTTTTTTTTTTTTTATAAACACTCGTAGGTAAGTAGGTACAGTAGAAACGAATGGTTTCAAAGACTTCGTACCGCGCTCGAATTACACGAAAACTAACAAACTAGAACTGATATTGACACATCCGTTTCGTCGGCAATAAATAATAGAAAATAAAATACGAAAATCCGAAATGCTGTGTCGCAACAAAAGGAAAAGAAGAGATTGAGGGAAGAGGCAATTTTAGTACGTAGCAAGTAACATCACTGAATACATTTACACCCGCACGCAGTCCTATTTTCTGCGCATTAAGTTACGATTTCCTCCAACCTGGATGAAAAATAAGTGTGTAACGTTAATACAAATACTGTGTTCGCATTTTTCCCCAGTCGAAGGGGGCTCCTAGTAAAGTTTTTGAATGTTATATATCGTTTAAGATGGAGGAAAGTTGCGATGAAAATTAGTTACATGACACTTTTATGTATTGTCTATTGTTGCTTGCTCTTCCTGATAGCGGCACGGACATTGATGTAGAATTTTAGTAACTCATTCTATTTCAATGGGCACGGATGAAATAATAGTAGGTAGCGCTAGGGCGGTTGTGTCGTAGATTCGTATTTTTCTTTTTTGGCGAATTATAGCGAATTATAATCTTCTTGTTCCTTAGAGCTTCTGCGGTCACTTTTTGGGTACAAAAACATCAATAAACTATTTATTTAACTAACGGTAAAAAAGCTAGGTGATAGGTGATAACTAACTATAATTCCACCAAAACCTTCAAATCATAATGTATGAACTACATCATTAATGCGAAAACTTATCTATCTGGTACCTTTTCGCTGGACGACGAAGTGTGTCATTGTGACAAGGGGTGGGAGGGGTCCTAAGTTTCGTGACGTCACATTTCAAAATCAAACATCCGTGTTAAAATGGCAAATTTTAACTATTAACGAAAAACTTAATAAGTCCAACTCTATCTGTATCTGTTTGGTTTAAATTGTTTTGTTGGCGAGTTTTCTACATGTAAAATGGCAAAATATGTGACGTCACACTAGGGAGGGGGAGGTCCCACAAATGTGACCAAGTGTGACAAGGACGGGGGAGGGGTCAAAAAATCACAAAATTAGTGTGACGTAGGTACTATATGGATGACCCGTTACTACTGTTGAGAGTTTGAATTTATGAATGGAACAGCGCGTCTAAGTAGTCTGTTTTTTTTTATCCACTACAAGTTAGCCCTTGACTGCGATCTCACCTGATGGTAAGTGATGATGCAGTCTAAGGTGGTCGCGGGCTAACCTGTATCAAATATCAATACAGACATACAAACGTGTCGTGACTAAAATTTGGACGTGTGCAAAGGGTTTAGCGCGTACAAATGCGAGTGTACACAGGCTCTTACTCAGAAGTTAAGTGAAAACTCTTCAATTTTCTTAATCAAAAGTTAAAGTCGTCCCTCTTTGTGGCGTAGGTACAGTCGCGATCTTAAAAATATGTTTTTAATTTTTTAAATAAGATTGCATAACTCTGCGTACAGTAAGGTTTAAAACGCTATATCAAGGTACTTATTTATTTCGTAACAAAAGTTTTTAAGCATTGATTTTTACCCGACTACGGCAAAGTCAAAATTCGTTATGTAAGTATGTATGTATTTATGTATTAAACCTATACTTACTACGATTTAGATGAATAAAGGTGTCCATCGATTCGTTATTATGGTCCGGGTAACATAGGCTAAATTTTTCACGAACAAAATCGATACGACGGAGGTTACATCCAAAAGCAGGTGCCTCTGAAATTTGACAGTTTTTTAAATACTTACTAGCCCGCCAACCCGCATTGGAGCAATGTGGTGGATCCTAACTCTAATTCCCTCTCTCCTAATATGAGAGTAAAGGCCTTCGCGAAGCAGTGGGACGTTAATGGTCTGTAGTGGATGATCTAAGTATGCCTAATTACATTACGATACAGATTTGTCCGTGGAATTATGAACCTTAATGCTGTTAACAATTTCAGACTGCGATTGTACATTGGAAAACGTGGTACATAACCCGATAATAAGGAAATCAAACTGCGCCCCACAACAATGTAGGAACGAGCACCGCTTTCTAGTGAAAATTCCTGAAAAGAAGTTGTTAACAAAAATACGCTCAGGTCCCGCCTGCGGACCCCCGATAAGACGTGGATCCGTAGTAAACACCCGCCTCAAGAAACCTTGTGAAGTCTTAATTCATAAGCTGATAGCGTTTTTAAGGATTTCTAACATATTGAAGTGAAAACTTCTTTAGCCGCGTTGAGCACTTTTTGGTAGGGGTTAAACTTGTGGATTCGCGTCACCGACACCGACATGCTCCGCGGCACCGACATGCTCGCGTTGTTACGAAGACAAAAGGTCTTAAATATAAGTATACTACATTCTAATTTAAACTTTAATGCCTTAGTTTTAAAGTTTATATTTTAATTATTTTAATATAATTATAATAAATATTCGTTTTCACTTCTCTCGGCAGTCCCTATGACTGCCAATTTTTATTTATACGCCACACTGTGGTAGTATACTACTTAAGTACTTACGACTTTGATTATTGTAACCATCGATTTACCAACAAGATACAACATTACCTACAAATTAATACTCAAAAAGCGTCCACAATCGCTTATACAAACACAGCTCTAAATAATATAGACTAAGACACCAAACGGTTCACAAAAACCAACCATATAACTTTATATTTAGGGTTCAATTTTGTAATAACAATTCGACACATACGACATTTTGTCGCCTAGTGTACTCATGCGCGACTGAGGCGAAAATTGTTCACTATATCTTTTTGTGCACAATTTGACCGTGCCGTTTTTTGCGTGTCGGTGGTGAAGGTATTGGTATAAGTCAATGATTGTCACACCTTTTTGTATATAGCATAGTTTGCATATTTTATAGTTTGTATAGTTTAGTTTTAATATGGCATAGTTTGTTCCATGTCGGACAAAAGTTCCTTAAACATTATGATAATATTCAAAAATCATCATCATCATTTCCACCCCCGCTCACTACTGATCATGAGTCTCTTCTTAGAATGGAAATAGTTTGGTCATAGACCACCACGCTGACCAAGTGCAAAGTGGCAGATTTCACACACTTTTGAAAACGAACAACTCTCGGGAATTCAAAAAATATTTTCAAAGCCAATGTTTTTCTTTGTTTTTAGCTTTCCAGAAAAACTATACTATGTATATTCATACAACTATGTATACTTATATAGTAGTGTTTACATAGTTAGTCCAAGTTTTCGACGCTACTCGGAACTGCGTAACGTTTTATTTTTTATAATTTAGCATTCCAGAAAAAATTAACATCTATAAAATTTGTTTCTGCGCGAGTAACAAAAACCAAGAACTTATTTTAAATGAAAATTAATAAAAATTATTGAAGTAAACAATAAGACACAATCTTTTAAATCATTAAAAAACCGGCCAAGTGCGAGTCGGACTCGCGCACCGAGGGTTCCGTACAAACCTGTAGTAAGTTTTAAATTATTAAAAAAAAACTACTTACTAGATCTCGTTCAAACTAATTTTCGGTGGAAGTTTGCATGGTAATGTACATCATATATTTTTTTTAGTTTTATCATTCTCTTATTTTAGAAGTTACGGGGGGGGGGGACCAACATTTTACCACTTTGGAAGTGTCTCTCGCGCAAACTATTCAGTTTAGAAAAAAATGATATTAGAAACCTCAATATCATTTTTGAAGACCTATCCATAGATACCCCACACGTATGGGTTTGATGAAAAAAAAATTTTTGAGTTTCAGTTCTAAGTATGGGGACCCCCAAAATTTATTGTTTTTTTCTATTTTGTGTGAAAATCTTAATGCGGTTCACAGAATACATCTACTTACCAAGTTTCAACAGTATAGTTCTTATAGTTTCGGAAAAAAGTGGCGGTGACATACGGACGGACAGACAGACAGACAGACAGACATGACGAATCTATAAGGGTTCCGTTTTTGCCAAATTTGGCTACGGAACCCTAAAAACCGCTGCAACTCATTACTCATTACGTGTAAACCAAGATTTCATATGTATTCGCAGCCTATTAGTAAAATACCTAACACCTATACATCGTGAAGGTAGGAAGGAGCTTAGTATTGATGGATAAAGCCTCGAAATTTGTATTCACCCAAATCTTGTAGCATTTTAGTACTCTTTTCTATTTACTTCGGTGAAGTATTTACGGTACACATTAATGAAATTCTGGTGAATTAATAGACCTAGCTTGAACTACCGTTTTAATGACCCGGATTGAAGCCTATTTTACATACCCGTACGTACACAGACATGAGACAATCGATCAATGATCGCGATTCAGAGTTATCGTTCATAGAGTGGATTAATGATCGTGATCTAGAATTCTAGATTGACCCAAAATAAGGCTTTGACACTAACCAAACCAATCAACTTAAAGTGAGTGTACCCGCGAGCAAAGACCAGTCTAATATTATAAATGCGAAAGTGTGTTTGTTTGTTGGTTTGCCCATATCTCGCCGCAACGAAGCAACGGATCGATGTGATTTTTGGTATGGGTATAGTTCAGGACCTGAAGAGTGAGTTACTTTTTATCCCGGAAAATTAAGGAGTTCCCCGGGAATTAAAAAAAATAAAACCACGCGGACGAAGTCGCGGGCATCAGCTAGTAAACTATAAGTTTTAGCATAGTTTAAACAGTAGGTATGGTACCAAACGAAGCGTTTTGGAGAGCTTATTTAAGTAAGAGTTACTAATTCTCGCTGCCAAAAGAGTAGCGAGCTCTTCCGGGCACAAAGAACCCCCATCCCCCCCTTGCCATTGTCAGTGCATCGTTGTAATGCATCATAGAGTGTAGTGTTGTGCACCCACAACATTTATCGATAAAATTTATCGTTAAATTTCGAAGAATGTATCCAACAAAGTTGGTTGTATTATCATTCGCACATTTTTAATGCTTATATTCAAAAATGTTTTTAATGTAATCAAAAATTCTCGCCAAGTGACTAAAGCACCAAACCACTCGTGGGCATGACGTCTGAGTGAGTTCCTCGCTATGCATGAGCTTTTTATCTATATATATAAAATTCAAAGTCCTGACTGACTGATTGACTGACTGACTTATATATCAACGCACAGCCTAAACCGCTGGGGTTAGAAACTTGAAATTTTGACAGTAGGTTCCTTTTGTGACGTAGGCGCTCACTAAGAAAGGATTTCTCAAAATTCCACCCCTACGGGGGTGAAATAAGGGGTTAAAGTTTGTATGAAAGTCCGTCATTTCTCAAGTTATATCCATGAAACTTGGTAAATGAGCTACCAGTTAAAAATAAAGAAATACGTGTTTTACAGTTTTTTCAAAATTCCACCCCCAAAGGGGTAAAATAGGGTTTTAAAGTTTATATGAAAGTCCTTCATTTCTCAAGCCATGAAACTTGGTATATGAGCTGCGGGTTAAAAATGAAGAAATACGTGTTTCACAATTTTTGAAAATTCGACCCCCAAAGGGGTGAAATAGGGGTTGAAAGTTTGTATGAAAGTCCGTCATTTCTCAAGTTATATCGATAAAACTTGGTATACAAGCTACCGGGTAAAAATGAAGAAATAAGTGTTTCACAGTTTTTGTAAATTTTACCCCCGAAGGGGTGAAATAAGGGTTGAAAGTTTGTATGAAAGTCTGTCATTTCTCAAGTTATATCGATGAAACTTGGTATTTGGGCTTCCGATTTAAAATTATGAAATACGTATTCCACAGTTTGGAAATTTCTTTCCCCAAGGACGTTAAATAGAGAGTTTGTCCTTCAATCACGCCGCAACAGAGCCGATCGATGTGGTTTTTTGCATGGGTAGGTATACTTGAGGATCTGAAGAGTGACATAGGCTTCTTTTTATCCCGGAAATGAAGGAGTGCCTGTGGGAATTAAAAAACTTATGCTACGCGAACGAAGTCGCGGGCGTCCTCTAGTCTAATATATAAAATTCTCGTGTCGCAGTGTTTGTATAACAAAACTCCTCCGAAACGGCTTGACCGATTCTTATGAATTTTTTTGTGTATATTCGGTAGGTCTGAGAATAGGACGTAAACTAATATTCATACCCCTATGTGATAAGGGTGGTCCACCCAAAACACCTGAATCCACGCGGATGGAGACGCGGGCATCAGCTAGTCTTCCATAAAATAATTATAAACAAGATTAAATTAATAAATTATTATTGTTGCACATACCTACAAATGAACATTAATTGTACCGCTAAACAAAAATCATGAATCAAAATGGGATAGAAAAAACATTAGAGATTAAAATAAAAACACCTCAACTTAGCTATTCAATGATGATACTCTATATAAATCGGAACAATAATGTATTAGAAAAATAGATGATGCCCGCGATTTTGTCCGCGTGGTGATCAAAAATTTAAAAATTACACCTGGTGAGATAGCAGTCAAGGGCTAACTTGTAGGTGATTAAAAAAAGTAGATTTATCGATACAGCATGTGATTATCGATAGTTGGGCGTGAGGCCAATCCCTACAATGTGCCCTCATGTCGCAAGCAGCCGCGTGCGTGTGACACAACACTTCGCGCGAATTGCGAATTCAATTCAATTTGGCAATATGGCCGTTGATTTTATTTTTACCAGCTGTCAAATGTAGCGTATGATTTTGAAGCTTGAATTTAATGCTTTATTTAAGGAAAATTTATTGTTAAAATTATTATAGTAGCGAGCAACTGTAGCTGTACTACTGTTATATTTGCAATTTATTGTTGGAACGGAAAATCGGACAAGACCGGAGAGAGATCAGGGGGTAAAATACCGATACCATCCTAACTCGGAACTAGTACTGAGAATTCCTTATCAGAAAACCCCAATAGAAATGTATTTTTATGTCCCGACCCGGGAACTGAACCTGGAATCTCACCATCTGCAGTCAAACATGCCAACTAGACTAACGAGGCAATTAAATAAAAAACCAGTCAAGAGCAAGTACGGAACCCTAATTAACGATTTTCGGATTTTTTCCTATACTTGTGCTGCAAGACCTTGCAAATTTCAAGATTTTTAGGTAAAACAGATAGACAAACAGACAACGAAGTGATCCTCTAAGGATTCCTTTTTTCCTCTTGAGGTACGATATTCTAAAAAGAGCAAAGGTTACAGACATAAGTTGACTACAAAAAGAGTAAGCTGAAATAAATAGAAGTCGTAAAGAAAACCGTTCCAAGGGAGTTCCAGAGAGTGCCATAAACTGCCGATTCGCGGCAACTTGCTGAGCCGACAGAATGAAAGAGGGTCGTGTGTTTGAACCCACTCACGTACCCCATAAGGCAGGACTTGTTCCCGACTCGAGTCATAGCGAAATGTTAATAAAAACAGGTTGGTCGTAAATGTTACAATTGTAGCCATTCCAAGTTTAGTATGCAACTTAAAGTAGTTGGAGTTTTTGATTTTCTGACGAGTTTGCCCTTGACTTCGATCCCATCTGTTAACAAACTTTTTGTTTCTAATTCGAACCGCTAGGATTTGGAATGCCCTTCCGGCTTCTGTTTTCCCCTCCTCTTTTAATGGTACCTTCAAATCAAGAGTGAATAGGCATCTTCTAGGCAAGCGCTCTCCACCTTAGGCTGCATCACCACTTGCAAGTAAGTCTGATTGCAGCCAAGCGCTAGCCTATATATTAAAAAAAAAAGAAAAGGAGTTAAGTATATCGGTAGTCAAATAAATATTATCAAATATCAAATAATTATAATATAAATTTTATAAATGCGAAAGTTTGGATGGATGTATGCATGGATGTTTGTTACTCAATCACGCCCGAACGGCTGAACGGATCTGGATTAAAATTGGCACAGAGATAGATTATAGTCTGGAATAACACATAGGCACTTTTTATGCCGGAAAACTACGGAGTTCCCGCGGGAACCAAAAAAACCTCAATCCACGCGGACGTAGTCGCGGGCATCAGCTAGTGTTACAATAATTATTATAGTTCTTCTTTCGTGGTTTGGTAATAAAGTAAAAGAATCGACGACGAAACTAGTACCTTAAGCCAAATATGCTAAAATCCGTCTATTTTCATACGATTGCGTCGAATTTTCTCAATATTTGTATTGTTGACAAAATTCTCACTCTCCAGGTCGTCAACTATGCACATGCCAAAAATCACGTCGATCCGTTGCTCCGTTGCGCGTGATTAAAGGGCAAACCAACAAACAAACACACTTTTGCATTTTGTATAATATCAGTATGATATTATACTCGTACTTTACATTTTATTGTTTACATTTTAAAGCAGTCGTTAGAGTTCGGATGAAAAGAAATGTCTCCACGTAAAGAGTGCCACTCGTCTCCATGAATGCAGATAAAGTATCTGCACATTTCCAATATATTTATGAGCTGTAATGCACTTCAGTTGCAGAGATCCAAAGACCCACTGACGATATCGAGAATATTTTTCATCTAAATATCACAATATGTTAAAATGTGTGCTCTGGAAAATTCCTTAAGTTTATTTAGTGCAAATAAATATATGGAAACTGAATTTAAATATCAAAGATTCTAGTTTGAATATACTAGGAATAAACACGTTTGGAGAAGAGTAAACTAAAGTGATTTTATAATTTTATTAAAGTGCTCCACACACGTTCTAAATTACTTAAATACATATCAAAAATTTTCTTGAAAGTAGTTTCGATGCTGTAATTATATCGCTACTGGATGGCATACACAGTCGCGTAAAAAGACTGGATTGAAGATGCATATCTCAAAGGGAAACGCCCATTTTTGGCCAAGGAGCAGCCAGCAATGTAATGAATATCATAAAAAGACATATTTAATAACTAGTATATTCCAGTTAACTATTTGTGCGTAGCACTCGGGAATAATTAGTTAGTTTAAAAGAGAAACTCAGTCGACATTCTATATTTTCAAACTACTTCCGTGGGCCGTGGCTCGTAATGTCAATCTTGACAATGTAGGGACTGCAATCATCATTTCGTAAAGTCGATATACCAAAAATCGATAATCCGAGATCGATATTTTAAAAAAAATAATTAAAGCAAAGCTTTTGCGCTTCTGGTTATTTAATGGTTTTATCGAAAACCTTATTATATATAAATAAACATTAATCGATTTATAGACATGCTAGATCAATCAATTGAACTGATTCAGTGAATGTACACATCGATATAAATCGATGTACGTAACATCGATTTATTGTCATTGGCTCACGGCATACATCTATGATCTCTATGGCAATAGACATTATTGACATTGACTTATTGTTTTATCTCTATAGTCTCTAGTCTATAGTAGTCTATAGTCTCTTTATTCGCGTTCATCGTTTGCTACTGTTGTTGTGTTTCGTAATCGTGATTTTCTTCCTCGGTTTGCTATATTTTACACCTGACGACTTTGCTGCTATTATGGACTCTGCCGATGCTCCCGATGACGACCCTGGCTTTACTTTGGACTCCGTACCCGCTTCTCTTAACGACCCCGGCTCGCCAATGGATACCGTACCTGTTTTACGTTCGTCCGAGTTTTACGTTCAAAATAGTGTTTGTTTCCTAATCTATGATTTCAATCCTTAAGCCTACAATTTGTTTCATTGATGGCTGCACCTTGGCCAAAACCCCTTAGTCAACTGGGCGTTTCCCTTTCGGCACTGGCAGGTAAGCTCAGGGCGCAATTTCCCAGAGAGATGCAGGTTCAAATCCTGCCGGTTCCGCAAATTTTTGATATGTATTTAAGTAAGTTTAGAACTAAAGTGACCGACATACTTGAACTAGTGAACTGCAGCCTTATGTGGCTATCAAAAGATCGAAGCCCCTGACGCATATTTTTAAACCATTGAAGGTTTGCTATGAAATAAAAATAACATTTTCATATCAAACTTTCAATTGATAAAAATATATGTCAGTGGCTTTCGTTTTTTGATAGCCGCTGATTTAGAGAATAGGGGGGCAGATGTGGCAACGAGTGTATACTTTTGTTTTATGAAAAAAGTTTCCTCTTTTGAGTTTCTTGTTGGTTAAGGGTCTCGCCCCACTAGAGAGGCCCGGCGTGGTGCTGCACGTATTCTTTGTATGAGAATGGAGCTGGGCACGGAGATGCACCATACAAACTTATACGCAATTAATAATATTTTCCGCTATGTGCCGCGCCACTCCGTGCATCTCAAGTGGAGCTAGACCTTCAAAAGATCTACATAAAATGGGCTAAATATAACCCGCCTTTTATCCGCACAGACAGCAGAATAATCTATTTCACTGTAAACGAGCAACTCCGGATTTGAATAAAACATTTAACAGGACACAATCATGCTACGAAAATTACTTCGACTGGCGATTAAACAGCTATGAAAACAAAAATATTCCGACTGCTCCCTTACAATGGAAAATGAATTATAAACATAAATAAATAGAGTATGTTTTTCTTTGAAAATGGAAACTGTAGTTCGTCCACAGGTGAGCCAACCATCAGTTAGGTTATGTTGTGGAAATATAAAGTTTTTCCCGCTGATATAGGAAAAAGCAAGGATATAGGAATACGAAATTTAATATAGAAACATATGGGTAAAAACAATGACTTTTAAATAACTACCCTATCTAACTAATCAAGGATGTTTTATGCTATTCCGTAGTAACCAAGGATTATGTCGATCATATGTTTTTACACCAGCAAAGTGCGAAATCGAAAATTTAACTATCATGATAATTACCAACCAATCATTCACTCTAAAGTGAATACATAATAATATTATAATGAACTACTATTACTACTATTACTACTACTACTACTATTTCCACTACTATTTTCCAGTAGCATTGTATTATTATGCTGGGATAATAATTGTTTAATTTAAGGTTAAAAAAAATGTTAATTAGTAAGTTTGTGATGGTAAGTATGTTAATTCACACCTACTTATTTTAAGGCCAATATTTTTACGCCGTTGTACCAATAAATGTACCAACTTACCTTACCTATTTCAACAAATAAATCGATTTTGATTTTGAACGTAGTTAAGCTATTTAAATTAAATTTAAAAAATGCAGCTCGTTCTCGTCCAACAGAGCAAGGCAAAAAAAAAAATATATATTTCGCCTGACGTTTTCCTCTCCGCGAGACAGTGAAGTAAAGGTATTCAGTCGATCTTCTGCTATTTGTATGTTGTGTTCTGTATATCAATGGCATTACCCAATAAATAATGCAACGTGGTACGCTGTCGTGAAAATCCTCACTCGCTAACATAATAAGAATGAGGTGAACCTCCGAGACACTATGAAATGTTTGTATTCCATTCCATAAACATGGTACACCCTGCATCGTACCGTATACCTTTACAGTACAAAAGTACAACAGAACGGCTTTGAGAGTCACTTTCCTTCATCCTTTAGACGTTTAGATGCATGAGAAGGCGAATGTAGCGATGCGGTTGGAAAACTGTTTATTTTTCTTGCCAGTATTTTCAATCGACTTGTTTAAAAAAAGGACATTTCCCAAACTGACAAGACTGGGAATCTACCCCGGGACTTTGTACTTGCAAGTAGGTTTATTTTTATTCCACTACAAGTTAGCCCTTGGCTGCGATCTCACCTGATGGTAAGTGACGATGCAGTCTAAGATGGAAGCGGGCTAACCTGTTAGGGGTATGACAGTTATATCACAGGTTATATTAAACCCATACCCCTAGTCGGTTTCTACACGGCATCGTACCGGAACGCTAAATCGCTTGGCGGTACATTTATGCCGGTAGGGTGGTAACTAGCCACGGCCGAAGCCTCCCACCAGATCAGATCAGACAAAGTTCAGAAATTATAAACTTGCCAGTATTTTCAATTGCCTTGTTTAAAAAGGACATTTCCCAAACTGACAAGACTGGGAATCGACCCCGGGACCTTGTACTTGCAAGTAGGGATATAAATACAATCCTAATTATTAGCAACTAGCTGATGCCCGCGACTTCGTCCGCGTGGATTTAGGTTTTTCGGTTCCCGCGGGAACTCTTTAATTTTCCGGGATAAAAAGTAGCCTATGTGCTATTCCAAACTATAATCTATCTCTGTGCCAAATTTCATCCAGATCCGTTCAGCTGTTGGAGCGTGATTGAGTAACAAACATCCACACATCCATACATCCATACATCCATCCAAACTTTCGCATTTATAATATTTATATTTGACTAGCTGATGCCCGCGACTTCGTCCGCGTGGTTGAGGTTTTTTTGATTCCCGCGGGAACTTCTTAATTTTCCGGGATAAAAAGTAGCCTATGTGCTATTCCAGACTATAATCTATCTCTGTGCCAAATTTCATCCAGATCCGTTCATCCGTTGGAGCGTGATTGAGTAACAAACATACATCCATACATACATACATCCATCCATCCAAACTTTCGCATTTATAATATTTATATGGATTATAATTATGATGCATCGATTGATTGTATCCATTCGACACATGTTTTACTGGGTTACCTGAAGGGGTTACTAGGACCATCGCTTTTAGCAGTAGGCAGCGAACGAAAAAAGCAGTAGGTATTATTTCAATGTGACAGTTATTATGTCACATACTTTGACGTGACTAAAATCCATACTAATATTATAAATGCGAAAGTGTGTACATGCCTATCTGTCTGTCTGTCTGTCTGCTACGCTTTCACGGCCCATCTGTTCAACCGATTTTGATGAAATTTAGTATACAGGTAGGTAACATCCCGGGGAAGGACAAGGACAGCTACTTTTTATCTCGGAAAATTAAAGAGTTCCTGCGGAAATCAAAAAACCTCAATCCACGCGGACGAAGTCGCGGGCATCACTTCATGGGCGTAGTTTGCCCTCAGCTGTGGTTCACCGTTCAAGCACTGATATTCAAATAAATATTATAAATGCGAAAGTTTGGATGGATGTATGGATGTATGGATGTGTGGATGTATGGATATATGGATGTTTGTTACTCAATCACGCTCCAACGGCTGAACGGATCTGGATGAAATTTGGCACATAGATAGATTATAGTCTGGAATAGCACATAGGCTACTTTTTATCCCGGAAAATTAAAGAGTTCCCGCGGGAACCGAAAAACCTCAATCCACGCGGACGAAGTCGCTGGCATCAGCTAGTAAATATTATAAATGCGAAAGTTTGGATGGATGTATGGATGTATGGATGTATGGATGTGTGGATGTATGGGTGTATGGAAGTTTGTTACTCAATCACGCTTCAACGGCTGAACGGATCTGGATGAAATTTGGCACAGAGATAGATTATAGTCTGGAATAGCACATAGGCTACTTTTTATCCGGGAAAATTAAAGAGTTCTTGCGGGAACCGAAAAACCTCAATCCACGCGGACGAAGTCGCTGGCATCAGCTAGTAAATATTGTAAATGCGAAAGTTTGGATGGATGTATGGATGTATGGATGTATGGATGTGTGGATGTATGGATGTATGGATGTTTGTTACTCAATCACGCTCCAACGGCTGAACGGATCTGGATGAAATTTGGCACAGAGATAGATTATAGTCTGGAATAGCACATAGACTACTTTTTATCGCGGAAAATTAAAGAGAAAAACCTCAATCCACGCGCACGAAGTCGCGGTCATCAGCTAGTCGAACATATTATTATCAACAAAAGCCCTCCGAACGCGAATAGAAACACCAATAGCATTTTCGAGACACTCAAATCCTTTCTAATAACCCGCTCGTCCTTTTGCTTCCCGTCCGCACTTTCATTATGTTTTACATTCACGCATTTCCCAGCTACCAGCGCCGTCCCGTTCCCGTGTGTGCTCAGCCTAACAGGATTGCTGCAGTATAGTAATTTATTCAGGCCATGCCCTACATACGTTAGGTGTCCAGCTTAGGGCATAAACATTTCACGTTTTACATGCGCTTTCGTATCAAATCTGTTGGCTTTTTGTGCATTTCCGAATGGACTTTTGTGCTATTACTGTAGTTATTCAGCATGCAAATGTTAAACACAGAACTACACTAAATTGAAAGAACTAAATAGAGTTCCCGTATTTTTCATGAGGTTTTCTTTTCAAAAAGAGCATGGATTTGACTTCCTCCAGCAATACTAAGAACGGTGGTTACTTATGTATCTACACATTGATGTAATTGTAATTTTTTTTTCAAAAGTCAACCACCGAGTTTTTTGCTGGTTCTTCTCGGTACAAATGTCATTCTGAACCAGTGGGAGAATCTCCTCGACTCGACTATTCAAAAGCACTTGTCAAAATCTACTTTTTTTTTTTTTTTTTAGTAATTTATTTATTCATGAAAACACACATACACTGTTTTAAAATATAAAATAAAATAGAATATAGTACAATTTAACAATAGAAGTAGGTAGCAGTGGTAGCTATATCAAATAAAAAATTTAAACAGAAATAGTGTCTGGCTAAGGTTCCTGGCCCCCAAACTAGGATTCCCTGTGCTATGGGAAGCCAGTCCTTCGCCGTACCTTCAAATATAAATTTTTGGTTATAACTAATCAATGTACTATATTATTAAGGTTAATACTTACAAGATGAATAGAAACAGTGTCTAGCTAAGTTCCTGGCCCCCAAACTAGGGGCTACTACAACTATAACAACAACATACAACTATACTTGAATAAAAAAGTTTTGTATTTGTAAAAGTAGCCTATTGCTGGGTATGGTTTTCATCATCGTTACTTCCACCCATTGCTACTCGTAGCTCACCACTGAGCACGACTCTCCTCTCACAATGGGAAGGGTTCGGCCATAGACCACAACGCTGGCCAAATGCGGATTGGCAGACTTAACACACCTTTAAGAACATACTTAGATTAAGAACTCAGACATGCAGGCTTCACGATCTTTTTCTTCACCGTTACAAGTAATATTGAATTTCTTAGAACGCACACAACTTCGAAATGTTAGAAGTACGTGCCCAGGCATCGAAGTCCCGATTACCCGGGCGTCTATTAAACCACTATTCTATCATATCGGTTATCAGTTAGCACCGCTTGAATGAAATCATACTTATCTATATCCATATTTCTATACTAATATTATAAATGCGAAAGTGTGTTTGTCAGTCTGCTACGCTTTCACGGCCCAACTGTTTTTGATGAAATTAGGTACAGAGATATCTTACATCCCGGGGAAGGACATAGGCTACTTATTATCCCGGAAAACTGAACAGTTTCGACAGACAGACAGAACAGACGCGGACATCTACTAGTACATATTATTATAAATGCGAGTGAGCGGTTGGTTTGTCCTTCAATCACATCCCAACAGAGCAACGGATTGACGTGATTTTTTGACCTGGAGAGTGAAATTTTCATTCCGGAAAATTTATAAAAAAACATATTCCACGTGGACCAAGTCGCGAGCATTGGCTAGTGTTTCATATAAAACAGTGCTACGCCCGTCATACACCACTGGACGAGGAACATTTTTGTCACCATTTTAAGATGAAACGTATTTCTCCAAAGATAAATTTTCACAGGAACATCGTGCACTAAACACTAAAAATTCAGACGGCGAGCCGAAAGTTTTTATACTTACTCGGGTTTACAACAGTTTATTTTTGGCTAATCGTTTCGCCCGTAAAATGGAGATTTTACGACCTCTCAGGGCGCTAGCTGAGTTTTATTAAGTCAACAAAAGCGTCCTTTGTCTTAAAACTACTAAAATACGTTGATGTAAAAGCTTATTTCTGACTTATTATTAAGACGGTGCGAAAATGTGTCGGGTAGCAATGCTTTTACGACCCATCTTTTCTATGGAGTCGTATCGCGTCACGTCGCTTTCGTGGCTTACTAGGTCAACGGGCAAGAAACCTGCCCAGAAGGAACAAAGAAGAGTTTTGAAGTTTCCTACATGCGTAGTTCGTTTCCTCGGAAAGGCTTCTTTTATCCCAAAAAATCATTTAGGATTTTATTGAATCCACGCAGGCATGATCTAGTCACTTCATACTCAGGTAATATTATAAATGCGAAAGTGTGCTTGTTTGTTGGTTTGTTGGATTATTGGTTTGTCCGTCAACCACGCTGCAACAGAGTATTATAAATGCGAAAGTGTGTTTGTTTGTTGGTTTGTTGGTTTGTTGGATTATTGGTTTGTCCGTCAACCACGCTGCAACAGGTATTATAAATGCGAAAGTGTGCTTGTTTGTTGGTTTGTTGGATTATTGGTTTGTCCGTCAACCACGCTGCAACAGAGTATTATAAATGCGAAAGTGTGTTTGTTTGTTGGTTTGTTGGATTATTGGTTTGTCCGTCAACCACGCTGCAACAGGTATTATAAATGCGAAAGTGTGTTTGTTTGTTGGTTTGTTGGATTATTGGTTTGTCCGTCAACCACGCTGCAACAGAGTATTCTAAATGCGAAAGTGTGTTTGTTTGTTGGTTTGTTGGTTTGTTGGATTATTGGTTTGTCCGTCAACCACGCTGCAACAGGTATTATAAATGCGAAAGTGTGTTTGTTTGTTGGTTTGTTGGATTATTGGTTTGTCCGTCAACCACGCTGCAACAGAGTATTATAAATGCGAAAGTGTGTTTGTTTGTTGGTTTGTTGGATTATTGGGTTGTCCGTCAACCACGCTGCAACAGGTATTATAAATGCGAAAGTGTGTTTGTTTGTTGGTTTGTTGGATTATTGGTTTGTCCGTCAACCACGCTGCAACAGAGTATTATAAATGCGAAAGTGTGTTTGTTTGTTGGTTTGTTGGATTATTGGTTTGTCCTTCGATCACGCTGCAAAAGAGCCACAGGTCGACATGACTTTTTGCATGGTGGTATAGTTGAGGACCGGAGAGTGAAATAGACTACTTTTTATCCCGGAAAATTGAGGAGTGCCCATATGAATAAACAAAAAACTCATTCCACGCGGACGAAATCGAGGGCTAGTAAATTCATATTTTTTAGTTAAAGTTTAAGTTTACCAATTTGAAAGTGTTGAAACAATATCTAATTTATTTATTTTATTGTTGCAGGTATGTAACCTCAAACATTGACAACGGATCGTGCATCACTCGTTGAGTATATTTTTTTATCACATAACATATCGTACATGACGTCATGACAACATAGATAGGACGAGTTACAATGTATTAACGCAGAATTTCGCATTTATAACCAACATGTTCGGCATATTTTTACAAATTAATTGTTAACAACAAAACCGCATTTACTTAATAATGTTTCGAGTATTTATTTCTACAATAACTAATCAATCCGTATGAAATCATAATATTTTTACGGCCGATTTCTCAATCTTCAAAAAAATAAACTTAAGTAAAACTTGTTTAACTAAGGAATGATGTTTTTTATTTTTTTTTGTAAAATAGCAGCTGGGCACTCTATTCCCTTGCTCCCGTACTCTTATGGGACGGCACTCCGATATGCGCCCGGAATCGAACCCCCGACCACGGGAATTAGCCGGGTCTCTAAACCACTAGGTACTTTGATGACCTCGAGCGGGCTAACCTGTTACTTGTTAGAGGCATGGCAGTTATATTAAACCCATATCCCTATTTGGTTTCTACACGGCATCGTATCGGAACGCTAAATCGCTTGGCGGCACGTCTTTGCCGGTAGGGTGGTAACTAGCCACTGCCGAAGCCTCCCACCAGGCCAAACGAAATTACACAGTGTGACGCTATAAAGACGAGAAAAGAGGGAAATCCAAAAGGATGGCCTCACGTGAAATTCCTTTTGTGACGGGAACTCTTCAATTAAACCTTGTGATCATTGGTCGGACATTTTTCCGAATTCCACCCTCGACTCGACGCGAAATACGGAATTAAAGACCTTTGTGTTGAAACCTAACATGTGCAATTACGGATCAAATCCCGACTAGATACTCTAAGAGCCAGTGAAATGTTCTTCAAATATGTGCTTATATACAATCTGTAACTAGAAAATTATCAAAATAGTAGTTTTTCTTCAAATAAGCAAATGCCTTACTCATTGCAGTTATATCCATCCAAATTTACTCATTTATACTCACTTGTTATAATTTTGAATGTATCCTTCTCACAATAGCATTTATTAAAGACTAGGTGATGCCCGCGACTTCGTCCGCGGGAACTCCTTAATTTTCCGGGATAAAATGTAGCCTATCTCCTTCCTCGGGATGTAAACTATCTCCTTACCAAATTTCATCAAAATCGGTTGAGTAGTTGGGCCGTGAAAGCGTAACGGACAGACAGACACACTTTCGCATTTATAATATTAGTATGGATATAACTAGATGCAAGGCTTAGATATTAAGAAGTGTATTTTTAAGTTGTTTTCTCAACTGATGATTTTATACAACATCGTCTGATGTAAAAATATCCTAATCGGATAAACTTCACAAATCCATCAGCTATCTATCCAGTCCATGTACCGAAAATAACTTTTTATATACCTACTTTAAATAAATGAATTTGGAAAGCGCATCGTTTGCAAATCCTGGTGGATGGACGAAGGGAGCCGCTTGATACAGGCGGGGCAAGACAGCGGCGTTTGACGACCTCCGTGGCGCAGTCTGTAGCGCTGTTAACAGCCTTACCGTGCGAAGGTCCCGTGAGGGTCAATTTGGGAATTTATAATTTCTGAATTTTCCCTGGTCTGGCCTGGTGGGAGGCTTCGGCCGTGGCTAGTTACCACCCTACCGGCAAAGACGTGCCGCCAAGCGATTTAGCGTTCCGGTACGATGCCGTGTAGAAACCGAATAGGGATACGGTTTTAGTATAACTGCCATGCCCCTAACAGGTTAGCCCGCTACAATCTTAGACTGCATCATCACTTACCATCAGGTGAGATCGCAGTCTAGGGCTAACTTGTAGTAGATTAAAAAAAAAGGACTGTGAAGTCCCCTCTAGAGACTTATGTCCAGCTGTGGACTTCTTTCGGTTGACAAGGAAGACGAAATAAATAGTTCACCGCCTCCTAGACTAAGTAATTTTGTACGTTTTCATACGTCCCGTCCCTTTATTACGATCATTGCCGGGTTCGAAGCCGGAGAAATTGTCGGAGAGTTGGATACAGGATGAGGACCCTCCCTAGAGACCGCGCAGACGCTGGAAACCATTTTAAGTCGGACGATTTGTAAAAAATATATGGGTTCTATGGAATACTATAAAATTATCACATTGTACCTATACTGTCTGGCGTCTGAGACTTTAAAGATAAACGCTGTCTGGATCGCGGCTATTCCACTTATTATATCTATGACTTCTATTTTTAGATGTATGACTTTCTTCAGCTGTCTAAATTGAAAAAAAAATAACTGTCAATTTCTTGTAGAATGTGAAATTCCAGCCAACTTTCTTTCTATAGTATTGCCTATACATACAACTACTGCGAGATCATGATCAAGTTCTTTTTTATTGTTTTATTGTTTTCGTAAAGTTGTGTCCCACGTCAGCGACAAACGCGACGACGCGACTCGGTACGACGCGACGAGACAATATCAAACAGTAGCCAACCCTTAATTTTGTCATTTTCTAAGGAGTCGTATTGCGTCGCGTCGCTTTCGTCACTCACCCGTTGTTTTACATGAACGACAAACGCGACACCGCGACGCGACGCGACAATATCAAACAGTAGCTGACCATTCACGTGGCCTACGTTGTCGCGTAGGTTTGTCACACAGAGGTCATTTTCTATTAACAGCGTAACCCAAATTCTAAAAATGCCTAAAAATGAATGTATTATTCCATTCAATCATTCATTTTACTCTCGCATTGAATCGCACTCGTTGGCCGCGACACGAGCGATATCAAATGTTAATTTAATAAAGCATTGTGCCGAAAATGAGATAATTCACCGTGTTTTGTTTGCTTTGTTCGAGCTATGTACATGATGATTTTCATGAATTCCCAAATACGTTTGTTGTACAGAGTGAACGCAAGCAGCATATTATTACATGAAAAAGTAGACAATGGATAATAATAATCAATTAACACAAAAACTTAAGCTAATTTAACCCCATGTTTCAATCCATGCTTAAAATGAATGCAAAGGTGTGACTTTCTTTTTGCGCCCAGGAACATTTACAGCGCCAGAGGAACCGCCAATGCGTTGCCAGCTTTTGAGAAATTTAGTGTTGAAAGTTGTGCCTTTCTATTACCTTTTCACGGCATAGTGTGCTTTTTTATAGAAAACGCGCGTTAAAAGAAAAAAACTAATTTTTTTTTTTAGTATCTGGTATCATTTATTTCTCCCGAATTGATGAAACTAAGGCTAGGCATATTATTTTAAATAAAACTAACTAAAAAAATTAAAAAAAAAAATTTAGGTACTTTAGGTACGGTAATTTAGGTACAATCGGTAGGTACAATTTGCGGCCTTATCACTTTAAAGCTATCTCTATCAGACAACTACGTATTTTACAGCATCATTAGGAACGTATGTAAAAATTAGTCGCATTTCCTACTGGAATCAAATTTCTTAATGGAAAGTTAGAAGGTTACAAACTTGACCTATTGGCGAACTAAAACAAATTACGAAGCGGAACAAAATTTAATTCGTCATAATAGGTATTTATTAAATAAACGCAAGCGGGGCGAAAGTACATAAGTACGTTTTGCGTTAATTATTGAAACTTTGAAATATTGACTTGCTCGTACTTCTCGGGTGATTAGGGCCCCTTAGGAGGTAATAGCCGAGTTAATTAAGAAGTTTTGCAAACAAGCCATTTATCAATAAAAATCCGGTTTGAAATTAGTCGAGTTCGGATATGTTATTAAATGACTTAGATCCATACTAATCCATACTAATATTATAAATGCGAAAGTGTGTCTGTCTGTCCGTCTGTCTGTCTGCCCGACTGTCTGAAAAAAAAAATGAATGAAAATTATTTATTTCAACATACATTATTATATTGACACATTTTAAATTTTTGGACTTAAGGGAATTGGATGTTGGTTAAATGTTATTAATAATTGATAAAAAATAACGTAATTTAAGGCAATACTTGTATATTTTTGCACACTGCTACTAGGAGTAAATTGTGAACGGCACTAATTATAAGATAACAACTGTTTTACCCACAATTTGGCAAAATAAAAATTATGAATTATGAATTATGAAGTCGCGGGCGTATCAGCTAGTATCTTTTATTTTCCCAAATATGGTCTTCATTTCGACGTTAGATTTTTCGTGCTAGATCTGCAATCTGAACAATAAATCTCAGAAATGAGCGACAAAGCAAAACCTCTGAATGGTAACGCCAAGACAATGAAACAGGAAGAGCGGTCGTTAGGAGACGCGGCAAAACCTAACAAGGGCCTAGAAAATCCCATTTTAGTTTTAATTACGGCGCCACATCAGCCATAGGGCTACCATAAACACAAATACTGCGATTTGTCCTGATATTACAGGATTTAGGGGCTCATGACAGGATTCCGGCCATAATTCTTCTTACTCAGAAATCTCAAAATTTTTCAGTTTATCAATTAAATACAATAGACTATTCAGGTTTAAAAAAAACAGTCAGGTTTTTCTCAGGACTTTTAAATTTTTCATCTGGTAACCCTACACGCTGCCACCAGACGGATTGACCGGGCCTTTTTAATTTCACCCCCGGTAATTAGATTTTTTCTTGAAACGTCAGGGAGTGGAAACGTCGATAGCGCCGCACGAGGACATGTCCTCGTGATGAGGGGCAATTAATGGCCTATCCATGGTGTGATGTCGTAAAATGTTACCTTACTATAAAAACTTACGAGCTTGCTTTAAAAAATCAAGGCAATTTCCTCCTATATACTTTAATATGTTTTTTTTATAATAATCTATATTCTATACTAATAAATAAATACTATAAATGCGAAAGTTTGGTTGGATGGATGGATGGATATTTGTTACTCAATCACACCAGAACGGCTAAACGGATCTGGATGAAATTTGGCACAGAGGTAGATTATAATTTGAAATAGCAACTAAACGACTTTTTATCCCGGAAAATTAAGGAGTTCCCTCAGGAACCAAAATACCTCAAATCACGCGGATAAAGTCGCGGGCATCTGCTAGTACTCTATTGAATCAAAAGACCTCAATTCACGGGTTCGAAGTCGCGGGCATTACCTAGTTACTAAATAAACTGGGGAAGTGACTTGATGAGTCTGTACCAAAATTAGTGCAATATTTTTCAAAATTCTCCCTGCTGTAAAGGAAGGATGAAGTTTCAATTCTTTAAATTTCGTTGATGGACATGAAAAAAACCGGCCAAGTGCGAGTCGGACTCGCGCACAGACCTGTAGTAAGTTTTAAATTATTAAAAAAAACTACTTACTAGATCTCGTTCAAACCAATTTTCAGTGGAAGTTTGCATGGTACATTATATATTTTTTGTAGTTTTATCATTCTCTTATTTTAGAAGTTACGGGGGGGGGGGGACACACATTTTACCACTTTGGAAGTGTCTCTCGCGCAAACTATTCAGTTTAGAAAAAAATGATATTAGAAACCTCAATATCATTTTTGAAAACCTATCCATAGATACCCCACACGTATGGGTTTGATGAAAAAAAAATTTTTGAGTTTCAGTTCTAAGTATGGGGACCCCCAAAATTTATTGTTTTTTTTTCTATTTTTGTGTGAAAATCTTAATGCGGTTCACAGAATACATCTACTTACCAAGTTTCAACAGTATAGTTCTTATAGTTTCGGAAAAAAGTGGCTGTGACATACGGACGGACAGACAGACAGACAGACATGACGAATCTATAAGGGTTCCGTTTTTGCCAAATTTGGCTACGGAACCCTAAAAAGTGTACACAAACCAAAAAAAAAAATTCGGATAAACGCTGTACCAGGCTACCAGGGGGATAAAAGAGGTCGCGTCGTTTACATTTTCAATAGCATCTCGGCTCGCAGCGGCCGGCGGTTAGCATTACCATAATTGCAGCGCTATATTGATTGGCCGCTGCGGGCTGTATTCTGGACTAGGCGCTGGCTACCGACGGAACACGGTTGATGGAGTCTGTTTTAAAATTGTAAAGCATTTTAGTTGCATAGATTGGTAAGTTTCATGTGGTAAGCGATACAATTTTCGATAAAAGGTGTTTTAAAACAACACTTGCAAATAAGTAAGTTTATTTTGACTAACTACAAGTTTCTATAGCTATGCATTAAAATAAATGTAACTGGATGATTTCTTTACATAGAATATGATATGTTTAAAAAATTAACTAGAGGAAGCTTTAATCGATGTTTATACTGTCAGGATACTGTCGTCCCATGTAAAGTTCATGAAGATGTGATGAATAGTTCGGAGACTGAAGGCGGAACTTCTGAACAGGTAACAGCTAATCAATCGAGAACAGTTTAATAGCTTAATCTAAATTCAAAAGTAGGTTTTAAACGTTGTAGTTAATGCATAAGATAAGCCTAACCGTGTACTGAGCTGGGTCAGCAAGTTTAGTTATGGTCTAGCCCCACTTGAGATGCACGGCGCGGTAAATATTCTTCGTATGAGTTTGTATGGGGCTGGGCCCACATATGCGACGCGGCAAACTTTTTTTTAAAATCTCAAGTAGGGCTAGACCTTTATACCTAATTCTATTGAGTTAGTTCTACTCAGGTTGCTATGGTCTTGGCTGAGTGTGGTGGGTGGTAGGCGTATCGTTTGTCAGTAGCCGACGGTGGTCGTAGAGATACGATCACGATCACTGCGGGGGCCGTGCAAATTGCAATCGTAATTTATAGCTGATATTATAATACTCGTTGCAACTTTCTTTTTCACTATCTGTTACCTATGTATCGCGATGGTTTACCCGGCCTGCTATTCGGATGGTCGGGGATTCGAATAAGTAATACACATCTATATATATAAAATTCAAAGTCCTGACTGACTGACTGACTGACTGACTGACTGACTTATATATCAACGCACAGCCTAAACCGCTGGGGTTAGAAACTTGAAATTTTGACAGTAGGTTCCTTTTGTATTGTAGGCGCTCAGTAAGGAAGGATTTTTCAAAATTCCACCCCTAAGGGGGCGAAATAGGGGTTGAAAGTTTGTATGAAAGTCCGTCATTTCTCAAGTTATATCCATGAAACTTGGTATTTGAGCTTCTGGTTTAAAATAAAGAAATAGGTGTTTCAAAGTTTTTGAAAATTCTACCCCCAAAGGCGTTAAATAGGGGTTGAAAGTTTGTATGAAAGTCGTTCATTTTTCAAGTTATAACCATGAAAGTTGGTATTTGGGCTTCTGGTTTAAAATAAAAAAATAAGTGTTTCACAGTTTTTGAAAATTTTATCCCCAAGGACGTTAAATAGAGAGTTTGTCCTTCAATCACGCCGCTTCAGAGCAACGGATCAACGTGATTTTTTGCATGGGTATAGTTGAGGACCTGGAGAGTGATATATATAGGATTTATCCCGGAAAATTAAGGATTGCCTGTGGGAATTAAAAAAAACTTATGCCACGCGAACGAAGTCGCGAGCATCCTCTAGTATTATATAATTTAGAACACTTTGATAAAACCAACGAGATTTGACCTCTGATAGACAGACAGACATAATTTACGCATCTATACTAATATTACAAATGCGAAAGTTTGGATGGATGAAAAAACCTCAATCCGTTTCGCGGGCATCAGCTAGTTTATAATATTCACTATGGATTTTACTGATCTTTATGACGAAACAAAGGCTCACTTCCCTTAAAAGGTAAGGCGGCAAAAGCACCACCCCGAAAAGAGTCACAAAAATACAGAAATGCAGACGCACTTTTCAGATCCGAGGGCGCAAATCTTCATAAATCGTAAATGTACGCACAAGAAACTCGGGCGATATTTTAAAATTGCTCCGGCGACAAACATTTCAACAAATTGTGGCAGCCACTTCCAAATAAGTCACTCAATCTCGCCAACATTTACCTTAAACCCACGAAATGAATCGCCTCCCCTCGCTAGAGATGAAACAAATTTGTCATTCAAAGATGCTGTAAGATTCCGCGCCCCTCCCTCTGGCACACGCGGTGAATACGCGATGCAAAGTTTTGATACTTTGTATTTCTAAACAAACAATAATACTGAATATTTATGTGACTGAAAGAAAAACACCTTATTCTGTATTACATAAACGTCAAGCCTTACCTATTAAAAAGTGTAGATTGATTCGTTATTTATTGTAGGTACTCTGCTCTCTCTCAGCGTCGCATTCCTCATTGCTTAGGTTCGTTACCCCATTCCATTAATCACATAATGGCAGGGGGATTTCTTGGGATAATAATGCGGTGGGTTCCCGGGTTCTTCCGCATACGACTCAAGTAAGAGTACTAGTTCAACTCTCAGGTTTCTAACGGTTATTATCAGAATATTGGTGATAATAACCGGGAGCGACAGCTTAACGTCCTCTCCGATGCACGGAGGAAACGAAAAGGGCATATTCGGACTATTACTTCTGTGCTATTACCAAATTCGGTCACCCATCCAGTTACCGACTTGGGTCAACGTTGCGTAACAATCGCAATCGACTGATATACGTTGTCGCAACTAGGCCACTCGTCCCTCTAGATGTACTCTGTTTATAACATGCAAACATAATAGCTCCGTGAGTTGAAGAAATCCTTGCATAAAAAATTCTAAGAAACTTCTAATTGTAAACTAAGTTGTTTGGTATGGAATATAGGTATTATCATCAAAGGGTTCTTAACCCCATTTTTTACATTCCAAAAACGTCGCTCTCAAAGGAATTTCAACGAACTATCAAAGGGTACCAGACACCAATAATTGCATAATAATTCATCCCTTGAAAAAAGTAAACATTCGTGCCCTCAGAATTAACAATAGTCTCCCTATTCGATTAAGGGAAGGAAGTATAAAAAAATGTAAAAAACCAAGCTTCCCTCCCCAACTCTATTTCATAATTTGCATCGCAATCGCAAATAAATTTAAAATATTGCAGAAGCCTTAATTCACCCTCTACGAATGACGGTTGAATCAATCTTGAAAAGTTTTCGCCGTCGAAATGTTGAGGCATGTGCTGTGTGGGGGATATTTTGGGGAAATTAATGTACTGTGTATGATTTGGTACTTCCTGTAAATAAGTATAGGTATAAACCTTTTTGTATTGAATAGTGTACCCCACCACCAGCTCGAAACGGTGTAGTAAGTGCTTACTTTCAGAAAAAAAACTCATTTTGACTATCTTTAATTAAAAGTAGTCATAATGTAACTAAAAGTATTAACTCAGATTATATTAATTGATTTTACATATTCTGGAAAATATTCTAACTTTCTGAGTTATGTGTGTTATAATAATGATAAATCATTTATTTCAGGCAATAAACCAATCAAATAAAATGAAAAAAAAAATACTTAGAAACATCCAGGAAACTCAAGTAGTAACTTAGATAGTAACTACTTGAGTACCCGAACTAGGTATGACTTGGTCTAGACAACCCGTAACCAACTTTCCGTCACCAAATTAATCTCATGCAGGAAAAGAACTTCCAAGCGAAAACATCAAGATTTTTCCAACGAAAACTACAAAATTAAAAAGCTCCACTTTCACGTTATATTTGTAAAGAAAAAAAACCTATGAATTTTTATATACAGCGTGTTCCTGAAAGGCGTTCTTATTACGTGAATGTCACCTCTTACATTTCACGGCCGAACGACTCTCAGATGTCATGCCCTGTATGGGGAGGTGCTATTTTTAACCCCTTTTTATTTTGTATGCAGTGTAAATAGCAATGCCGTGTATTATGACGTAGTTTGTAGACTAGATTTGTGACCTCGCCTGATCAGTGGAGCAGCTATATGAATAAAACTAGCTGATGCCCGCGACTTCGTCCGCGTGAATTGAGATTTTTGGTTCCCGCGGGAACTCTTTAATTTTCCGAGATAAAAAGTAGCCTATGCGTTATTTCAGACTAAAATCTATCTCTGTGCCAAATTTCATCCAGATCCGTTCAGCCGTTCTGGTCTGATTGAGTAAGAAACATCCTTCCATCCATCCATCTATCCATCCATTCAAACTTTCGCATTTATAATATTAGTATACACGGTTTAAATCTGGTATTAAATTTAAATGAAGCAGTAGTTTTCTATAAAGCTACTAATATTAAACTCTACTTATAATAGCTACTACAAAGCTACTAAAAGCTACTATAATAGCTACTATAAAGCTACTAATATAAAACTCTACTTATAATAGCTACTACTTATATAGCTACTAATTGATGATCCTGGAGGATTAAAATTTTATTATTATTTTTAAAAAATCCCATGGTAACTAATTTATCAATAAAAGATGTAAGTATATCCGTCCCTGGGATATTCTTCTCATATTCTTGAGAACTTTTTCTGTACTACATCATACTTATATTATAAATGCGAAAGTGTGTTTGTTTGTTGGTTTATTGGTTTGTCCTTCAATCACGCTGCACAGAGCAACGGATCGACGTGATTTTTTGCATGGGTATAGTTGGGGACCTGGAGAGTGAAACAAACTACTTTTTATCCCGGAAAATCATCTCACCGGAAGAACTTCCACCGGAGAATTAAAAAAACTTATTCCACGCGGATTAAGTCGCGGGCATCAGCTAGTAAATTATAAATGCAAATGTATGTATCTGTCCGTCTGTCTGCGACGCTTCAACGGCCCATCTTTTAAACATGATTTTGATTAAATTTGTTATAGAAGTAGGTTACATCCCCGAAAAGCCATTATGTAGATGGATTAAGCCAGGGCGGGTCAGTTAGTTATAACAATATGTGTATTTCTAGACAATACCTACAATAACACAGTCCATACAAGACTCCCAACATAATAATAATGACGACAACAAAAAGCAATCTAACTCGAACAGTCGTAAAGATATCGCGGCGTCCCGCGGGCCCAACCTATGTTTAGCTTTACTACTATGGAGTCAGCCCGCTGATAACTCACGAAGTCTGTGCCAATTATATTGTACTAGACGATGCCCGCGACTTCGTCCGCGTAGATTGAGGATTTTTAACGCGGGAACTCCTCAGTTTAACGGGATTAAAAGGAGCATATATGTGTATTTCCAAACTGCCGACATTCAGCCGTTCTGGCGTGATTGAGTAACAAACATCCATCCAAACTTTCGCATTTATTAATAGTATATTAGTTTGATTCCTGCGTTTTGATTCCTGCGAGAACTCCTTTTTTGGGATAAAAAGTATGCCTATGTCCTTTCCCAGCTTACACCCATGAAAATTGAAAAGATGGGTCGTGAAAGCGTAGCAGACATACAAATAGACAGATAGACAGACACACTTTCACTTTAGTCAAAGTCAAAATTAAAAATTTAATTTATTCATAATTGGTACCTACCAACAGGACCTGGTACCTAGAACAGGCACCACCATGGTACCCATGGTGGTGCCTGTTCTGGAATTTCTAGTTTTTTTAGATTTCATATTATTGCCAGGGAAGTTAATTCAAAATAATAATAAACAAAATACATTAAAATCTAAATTAAAAACTAAAATCTAAACATTAAAAATATCATCTATACGGGTCCTAAGTTAAATCGTTTAAAAAATCATTTTTTATTTTTATAATTGTCGGGATAAAAAAAATTTTTTGATTTTGTTTCTTCATATTTTCTCATGCAAGTTTTATTGCTGGTTTTTTGTATTAAAGAGAGTTGAAAGGTGTTTAGGAGAGTGCAATTTCTCCACAACACTTTCCTCGTGGCATCACGAGACGTTTAACGGATACTCTGGTAATGCGCTCAAATTGCTGCAATAGCACGACAGAGCGTCACGACCTGCCGTCTACCTACCGCCACCAACACTTTGGACTTGGGGGAAAGCGAAAATAAACTAAAGACGTCTAGAAATAAGAGAAAACATTAAAACCAACGCTAATGAAGCTTGCATCTCTTTATGACAAAACAATTATCAGATAAATGGACCTTTGACTGCGGATAAGCTGGGGTTGTTAATTTAAAATTGACTACGGATGTAGATACTAAGCTGGGGTTGTTAATTTAAAATAGGTCCCGATTTTCTTCTGATTTGTGACAAAAATACAATCTTTACTCATTTGCTTTGGCCGTGGCTAGTTATAGCACCCAGCGATTGAGCGTTCTGGTACGATTGATCCAGGTTATATGGAGATATTCTTACCAAGAATATTATCACGATAATTAAGTACAATTAAAATAAATATAAAAATACCTGTTTTTGGTTTATTATAAGCTGTAAAAAGCTTAAAATAAGCTGTAATAATGGCGAGTGCATAATGACGATTAAAGTTAATATTAAAGCCATCATGAAAGTTAAATACAAAAAAAGGCAGCCGTTTCTTTCAGCGGATCAAATCAAAAAGCAATAAAAGCGTAATCTTTCGATTAAAACCCCCACAGTGGATGCAAATGCGATAGAATTGAATTGATTTCCATCATCAATGATGAAGCACTCTCTACTACAACGATATTAGCTCAGTTCGAGTGGTGGGGGCTACAAGAGCTTCTGAGTGCATTGCTAATATACGCTTTTAAAGAAAGCCCTTGATTGGTCACTATGCAAAGATAGAGTATTTAATGAAACTTTTATTGCTTTTTATTTCATAGTTCTGTTTAAATTCAGGTAATTAATTAAGTTCGCATACGTTGTTTTTTATTCTACTACAAGTTAGTCTGTGACTGAGATCTCACTTAGTATTATAGTAAATTATTATGCAGTCTAAGACGGCTACGGTCTAACCCAGTAGGGGTATATCATCAGTTTATATACGGCATCGTACCGGAACGTTTAATCGCTTTCTTTGCCCGTTTTTAGTTGTATAATATTTGTGTTTGCTTGTTAGTAGGTGCGTTTATTTGTTCCCATGTAACTCCCAAATTATTAATGGGTTGGATAAATTACTTACATTTTTGTCTTAGAGTTACGTGTTTCTTTATGACAAATTAAAAAAACTGTTACAATATTACTTACAGTACTTAAATACAGTTTTGTGAAAATTTATTAATCGTCTAAAGGTTTCAAAATTCGATTTTGTTTTAATGAAAAGCTGTAATAAAATTGTTTCAAGTTTTTTTTCTTTATTGTATAAGGTAGACATACAAAGACTATTAAAAAATATGCATTAGCATTCCCCTACTACTTTATATTTTGTTCCTAAGTTCCAGTTGTTTACGATCTAACCCGCTGTCGTACAAGCACGAACATAAGATCGGTGCTATGATTGTCAGGTTACAAGTTCATCTATTGCTAGTCGATTCCTTGTTACTATTGTCTTTGCCATTTCTATAGAAAGCACTGGTTTAGGTTTAATACTCTCTCTCCCTCTGCGTCGTATTCTTCATTGTTGAGGGTCGTGACCCCATTCCATTAATCACATAATGGCAGGGGTTTTCTTAGGAAAATAATGCGGTGGTACCTAGGTCCTTCCGCATACGACTCGACTAAATGGGCTATGAGAGTAAAGGAACAGAGAGTGCACCTGTATGCGCACACACTAGTGCACTATAATATCTCCCGCGCAGATGGTTTATCTCTCTGGAGATAGGCCACCGTGGCCGAAATTCGGTCGGGAGGGCATCATGTACTCGTAGGTACCTGAAATCGGTATCACTAGCGTTGCTACTAAATCGGCTTCAACTGTGCGTAAAATGCTAAGATAACACATAGATCGCATTAGTGTAATTGTGGTTTTGTTCTGCTTGATAGAGTGTTCAATCACAGTTTATGTATATTTTATTCATACAATGGGTCGACGCCCATTCAAAAGACAGACCTAACTACCTCTCTATATCACTCTCAACCAATCTTACGACATAGTTTGGGAGATATAGGTCTTTATTTTAATTTATTTTACCAAAAAAAGATGCAATAATGTTGTACAAAAATTAAAACTCTCCAAACTGCTGGGCCAGTTTGTTGGCGAGGTATTTTCAATACGAAATTCAGTTAATCTAATGTCAAATTCGTTTGCAAACCTCCTCTCCTCTATGTATAGAGGTGAGGAGGTTTGCAGTTTCCTATCCTCTATACACGACGAATTTGACATTAGATTAACTGAATTTCGTATTGAAAATTCTGCTAGTTTCACCGTCGTCGTCACGTCCCTGTCACCCCGCAGCGATGCCCAGTCTAGACACTTCCGTCGAACGACTTGTAGGAAAGAACGTATAGACTGTGATTAATTCCATGTATTTTTAAGTGTTTTCATTTAAGTGTTTTTGATTTATAATTGGACTAGTCCAATTATTATAAATCAAAAACACTTAATTTACCTCTTTACACAGTTGCTCATAGTTATTTAGTCTAGAGCACAGGTCTCTAGAGTTAGACTAACTAACTATGAGCAACTTTGTAAAGTCACATAAGTGTCAGTATGGGACTGTGGTATAGCTTTAACTGCAGTTTTCTTGTAGCAGTAATAGCCTTGAGGTTCAAATATCCGGCCTTCTGTATGGGGTTCGATCTTCAAGCACGCACTTCTAGCTTTTCTGAGTTATGAGCATTTAAAGCAATAAAAAGGTGACTGACTGATCTATCACACACCCACAGCTCAAATCATTTCAGCTTTTATGACGTAGGCATCCGCTAAGAAAGGATTTTTGGAAACCAATCCCCTAAAATAAGGGTTAAAATAAGGCTATGAAATTTTATGAAAATCGAGCTTAACGTGAGCAAAGCTGCGGGCAAAAGCGTGAAGGAAACTATCGTGAGAAAAACTGCATACCCGAAAGTTCTTCGTAATGTTCTCAAACAGCTAGCCGTTACGTAATACGGCAGATTATGCGATTTGACGGCGACATTGCTACGGTCGTCAACAAGGCGTGTAATGTCTAGATAGCCGCGCATTAGTGTTTGCGGCCGCGCTTTGGTCCGCTGATCTCTGGCGTTATGCTCGATAAAGTGCTCACTAGGGATGTGCGTCCACCTGTAATTATAAATTACCGGATGTGTTATCGATTAAATATCACTTGTTTTACCGACGAAAAAAACTATCGTGAGGAAACCTGCATATCCGAGAGTTTTTAGTAATGTTCTCAAACGGCTAGACGTTACGTAATACGGCAGATTATGCGATTTGACGGCGACATTGCTACGGTCGTCAACAAGGCGTGTAATGTCTAGATAGCCGCGCATTAGTGTTTGCGGCCGCGCTTTGGTCCGCTGATCTCTGTCGTTATGCTCGATAAAGTGCTCACTAGGGATGTGCGTTCACCTGCTATTATAAATTATCGGATGTGTTATCGATTAAATATCACTTGTTGTAGCGATGAAAAAAACTATCGTGAGGAAACCTGCATATCCGAGAGTTTTTAGTAATGTTCTCAAACGGCTAGACGTTACGTAATACGGCAGATTGTGCGATTTGACGGCTACATTGCTACGGCCGTCAACAAGGCGTGTAATGTCTAGATAGCCGCGCATTAGTGTTTGCGGCCGCGCTTTGGTCCGCTGATCTCTGGCGTTATACTTGATAAAGTGCTCACTAGGGATGTGCGTTCACCTGATGTTATAAATTATCAGATGTATTATCGATTCAATATCACTTGCTTTAACGATGAAAAAGTATCCTAGGAAACCTGCATTTTTGAGTATTAAGATGAGTCAAGTTAGCCAATTTGTTATTGGTTCATCACTGAGCACCGATCTTCTCTCAGAAAAAGTTTTTTATTTATTTATAGGCTGGCAATTTTTTTTATTGTGAGATAGACTTGCGCTTGACGACAATCATGCTTAGTGCAAAGCAATGATGAGGTCTAGGTTGGAACGCGCTTTTTTCTTTTTCTTTTTTTTTTATCCTCTACAAGTTAGCCCTTGACTGCGATCTCACCTGATGGTAAGTGATGATGCAGTCTAAGATGGTAGCGGGCTAACCTGTTAGGGGCATGGCAGTTATATTAAACCCATACCCCTCTTCGGTTTCTACACGGCATCGTACCGGACCGCTAAATCGCTTGGCGGCACGTCTTTGCCGGTAGGGTGGTAACTAGCCACGGCCGAAGCCTCCCACCAGGCCAGACCATTACCAGGAAAATTCAGAAACTATAAATTCCCAAATTGACCCTGCCTGGGATCGAACCTGGAACCTCCGCACGTTAAGACAACGGCGCTACATACTGCGCCACGGAGGTCGTCAGCTAGCTTGCCTAGAAGATGCCTATATTTACTCTTGCTTTGCTGCAATCAGGCCTGCTTGCTAGTGGTTATACCTACAGTAAAGGGGAGCGCGCTTGCATCTTGAATTGAATTTGCCCAAAGTCCACTACACTGACAAATTTGGACCAAAGTGGACGACAGACGTCACACACCGTTGGGAACATTTTGAGGAACTCTCATGCGTGCAGCTTTCCTTAGGATTTTTTATTTCAACGTTGAAGCAAGTAATATTTAGTGAAGTAAGTGAAGTGATATTACAACCAAAGACGTCCTGCCAAGCGCTTTAGCGTTCCGGTACGATGCCGTGTAGAAACCGATTAGGAGATGGGCTTAATATAACTGCCATACCCTAAACATGTTAGCCCGCTACCATCTTTGACTGCATCGTCACTTACGATCAGATAAGTGGAACTTGTGGCGGAATAAAAAAAAACAAATAAGAGCTCCGTGATTCGCACCTATAAACGAACTTATAAACCTCTAAAATAAAAAAACGCCTAATTTTTTTTGATAAACGATCTACGTAACATAAATATGCCGAATTTCCATATAAATACCGTACAATTAGCCCCCGTCTACCCCAAGCGTTATACACAAATTGTGCGTCTATCCCCTTCTCCTCTTGAATAACAAATGGCTTCATATTCTCACCTGTACCCTTACCACAAGAATTTTAAACAAACCAACGTTCATCGTATTCGAGCATCGAACACATTTCGTCAAAGCAAAGTGAACTTACTAGTTTTAGAGCTCAATTTCGTGTATGCATTCACAGCCAGCGCTCCCAATGAAAAAGTTGGAAAATTAAAATCGGTTGTGCTGAATTTGTGATTTTCAATCAAGGGCTTTTGGGTCCATTTTAATAAGACGAAACACTCGTAAACCATTTAATCATACTTTATTAATCATAATCATAATCATAAATATTTATTCAATTTAGGTAGGTACACTACACTTATTGACGTCCAGTTACATAAAAATAAAGATATGATGGTGATAATCTGTTACGGTATCTTAAAACTAAAGCTACGAGGGTTCCAAACGCGCCCAGGTCTGAGAAGAGCCCACAACAAACTCAGCTGGGGTTTTTTATTTTTTTTCATTATCACCATCTCACAAATCATCTTAACTAAGGAACTATCAGAGCCATTAGAGCAAATTATTGCCAAGCTTCCTTGTCATTTAAGTAATCCTTCACATGGTAATAGGATTTTCCAATGAGTTTACGTTTTACATTAACTTTGAACTTATTCAGAGACATCTTCAACATGTCTTCTGGGAGCTTATTGTAGAAGCGGACACTCTTTCCAACAAATGAATTGCTAGTTTTACTAAGTCTAGAAGCAGGCATTACAAGTTTATTTTTATTTCTAGTATTGACATTATGACAATCACTTTTCTTCTTGAATTTATCAATGTGTTTATGCACGTATACTAAATTTTCAAATATATATTGGTTGTGCACTGTCATAATATTGATTTTTTTGAATTTATCTCTTAGCGACTCTCTTGGTCCCATATTATATATGGCTCGAACAGCCCTCTTCTGCAGCACAAAAACAGAATTAATATCAGCAGCATTACCCCATAATAATATACCATATGACATAATGCTGTGAAAGTAACCAAAATAAACTAATCTCGCCGTTTCTATATCAGTCAACTGGCGAATCTTTTTAACCGCGTATGCAGCAGAACTAAGCCTGTTCGATAAGTCATTTATGTGATGGCCCCATTGGAGTTTAGCATCTAACGTTATTCCGAGAAAAACAGCGGTATCCACTAAATCTAATTCCTCATGATCAAGTTGTACAGTGGTTTTTACCTGTTTGACATTAGGTAATGTAAATTTGATACACTTTGTATTTTTTCCATTTAGGAGTAGGTTATTAGCTTCAAACCACTGTACCACTTTAGTGAAAGAATTGTTTACTTCGTCAAGAGTTGTTTCGTAACGATTTATTTTAAACAAAAGTGATGTATCATCAGCAAACAATACTATACCATGATTATCTTTGGCAAGATAAGGAAGATCGTTAATGTAAATGAGGAATAGAAAAGGCCCTAAAATTGAACCTTGTGGAACCCCCATTTTTACAATCGATCCGGAAGACCGCTTTCCATTGACGTCTACCTTTTGCATCCTATTTTTTAAGTAGGAATTCATCATATCCAGTGCTACACCCCTAATTCCATAATGGTGCAGTTTTCTGACTAATGTTTCATGATCAACACAATCAAAAGCCTTGGATAAATCACAGAAAACGCCAAGTGCATCACGTGACTCTTCCCAGGCTTCGAATATATTTTGAATTAACTCAACACCAGCATCGATTGTTGAGCGACCCCGTGTTAATCCAAACTGTTTACTATGTAATAAGTCATTATTACAAAAATGCTTAAGCAATTGAATTAAAATTATTTTTTCAAATATTTTACTGAAAGTGGGTAGTACAGATATAGGTCTAAAGTTAGTGGGGTCACTGGTAATACCTGATTTGAATAGAGGAATTATTTTACTGTGCTTCATTAAGTCAGGAAACTCGCCACAGTCAATACAGTTAGTAAATATTAATGCTAACTCGGGTGCAACGATATCAATCAATGATTTTACAACGTTAACGGAAATGCCCCACAAATCATTTGTCTTCTTATTGTTAATTAATTTGAATGCTTTAATAACGTCAGAGCAGTTAACGTGACAGAATTTAAATACGTTATTACATTCAGGCACGTTATCCTCCAATAAAGTAAGAGCGGCATTTGGTGAAGAGTTCAACGATTCTGTGGTAGAAACAGGAATATCCGTAAAGAAGCCTTCAAAAACAGAAGCAACTTCGGAGTCCGATGTTACTGGTTATTTAGCAATTTACACATAGAAAACACGGCCGCCATAATATTATACGATAAATGATAGAGTTCCCAGACCAGTGTTGCCTCTCTTCAAAACCATAGCAGTGATACCATAAATACATCGTTTTTAAGTTTCCACTTTCCATCTAACAATTTTAATTTGAAGCCAATATTTTCGAACGTTTGATTTCGATCAACGTACGCTGTGTTTAAAAAAAACTTGTGGTAAGGGTAGCGAGCTACGTTAGAATTTCGCTGAAAACTTTTCACGTAACAATAAAGGCTTAATGTAAGGGTGTAAAGAAATAAAATAATTCACTCATCCCCCTGTACCTTATACATAGTACAAACGCAAATAGGCTGTATTAAGAAATTGCAATGTAATGCTGCGCACAGAATCTATACTGACTGTAAGTAAGAAGTGAGCCAGCAAAAGAGTGATAATTTTTTTTAATCTAAAGAAAACATAATATTGTACCTATTCATAATTATTAAGCTATTAATTTATAACTAACACCGCGTAGGATACTTTACCTGCATGACCTAGAGTTCTTAATTATGTTCTGAAAGGGTTTTTTTTAATGTGTAGGCTAGCGCTTGGCTATGGTATAGACTATAGGCAATAAGACCTGCTTGCAAGCGGTGATGCAGCCTAAGGTGGAGCGCGCTTACCTAGAAGATGCCTATTCACTCTTGATTTTAAAGTACCTATATTAAAAGAGGAGGGGAAAACGGAAGCCAGAAGGGCATTCGAATTAGGAACGAGGAAGCAAATCGCTTCTTCGTAAGGGTAAGGGTGTTCAGCGTAAGGGTGCAGACTTTGTCGATGCCTTGTTGGTGTGTAAAATCTGCCAATACACACTTGGCAAGCGCGCTAGGCATTGGCCAAACCTTTCTAATGGGTTAAAATGATCAAGATAAAGGTATTAAAAGGTGCATAATTGAGATTATCACAACAGCTTAGCAATGAGCCTTGTACAAGCATAAGTTATTTATTCTCTGTAACATCATAGTATTTTTCTTTTCGTAGCTATTTTCTTTCTAAACATTTTTCTTTAAATTAAAGCAGTAATACGAGTAAGTACCCTTAAATTTAATTTGGAGATAGATCGGTGAATAAATAAGTACCTAATTATCTGGGTTTGCTTGAAAGTGAGACTAAGTATATTAGAAATAATTCTGCTAATGAGCTTTTCTTAATACGCAGAAAAAGTTTTCGAGTATAATTTTGAACATTTCCACTAGAAAGAGGGTAGATGTAAACACCGGCGCTGCTTCGTGATGAATTGTGACGGATGGGCCGCGCCGGCAAATGCCCTGGCAACGCTAATTAATAATCTCGCGAACATTCGTGTCTCAGCGTTTTTGAGATAAAAATAAATCTTAATTAACGTTTTAGCGCAAAAAATAATTTCGAGCTTGAGGTTACTGCACCGCAGTTCACGGCTGTGACTAATATCAAACTACGCTTATAATATATACTTAGGTAGTAAAGACTAGCTATGTCGCCCCGGCTACGCACGGGTGATTACCATCGTAATTTATGAAGTAATAAGTAGGGCTTTACATGTGCATGGTTGAGAAACTCCTTTTTTTTTTGGTTTAGTTAGTTGATCGAGAGACAAGGACCCCAAAAAAATAAATATAGGGGGGGTTTAAGAGAATATATTAAAAAAACTATCCTCTGTTATTCATTGTGGAGTTCCGCCTTATATATTCTACGTAATATCCATCAGATCTTCCCCTCGATTGTGTGAGGAAATTGTAATCGTAATCGTTTGTCAAACGTATAATTCGGCCTGTTTAAGGAATTCATAGATGCCAGCATGTTAAAAAGCATGTATGGAAATTCCGCGGGCTCGTACGAAGCGATTTGCTTCCTCGTCTCTAATTCGACCGCTAGGATATGGAATGCCCTTCCGGCTTCCGTTTTCCCCTCCTCTTTTAATATAGGTTCAAATCAAGAGTGAATAGGCATCTTCTAGGCAAGCGCGCTCCACCTTAAGCTGCATCACCACTTGCAACCAAGTCTGATTGCAGCCAAGCGCTGGCCTATACATTTAAAAAAAAAAAAAAAAAGGACTCCATAAACAATTCGAGTAATACATTTTAAGCTGTCAAATGATAACGATTTGCTTAGACAATTTGGGCCTCTTGCTATGATGAAATTGGCATTTATTCAATTATGTACAAGATAGGCTTGCGCTTGACGACAATCATGCTTATGAAGCAATGATGAGATCTAGTTTGAAGTGGAGTAAATGTGTGCTGGAAATACGGACGCCGGAAGGGGCACCTTAACCAAACCTTAGCGGTTCGTATCAGTAATGGGACAAACTTTCACAACTACAATCTATACTAATATTATAAATGCGAAAGTTTGGATGGATGGATGGATGGATGGATGTATGGATGGATGTATGTTACTCAATTATTACGCCAGAATGGCAGAACGGATCTGGATGAAATTTGGCACAGAGATAGATTACAGTCTGGAATAACATAGAGGCTACTTTTTATCACGGAAACTTAAAGTACTTACACGTAACCTGCGGGAATAAAAAACCTCATCCACGCGGACAAAGCCGCGGGATCATCTAGTCTTTAGTAAAATACTAGCCTATGTCTTTTCCATCGATAGAAACAATCTCTTTACCAAATTGCATCAAAATCGGTTGAAAATATGGGCCGAAAGCATATTATGTGAAAGCATAGCAGGCAGATATACACACTTTTGCATTTATAATATTAGTATGAATTAGAAGATTGTAAAAGCGATGTGCAATAAATGCCCAAAACCCTTCAATCCTACAGCGAGACATGTAAACAATGTCTCGCAAACGGAACCCGTGTTATGCAATTATCTAATTACAGCGCGACAAACATGGTGGACAAACATGGCGTCGCGTCGGCGTCACCCGGATTACGCCGTTTGTGTAATTTGTTGGAGTTCAACTAAGATTCCTTGCTCACGAGATTTGGGTGCTGCGGAGTTATGATGCAAATTTTCACTTAGAATGCTTGCTGGAGTTTGAACTGTTATTTGCAAAATTGCAAGAGTGAACAGGCATCTTCTAGGCTAAAGCGCTCCAACCTAGACCTCATCATTACTTTGTATTAAGCAGGATTGTCGTCAAGCACAAGCCTATCTCGCAATTAAAAAAGAAATTTACGGGTTATAGAATGTAAGTTCTTTGAACTTAGATATATTTTATTCGGTGGAGCGAGTGGCCTATTTGAGCAATGCCATCACGCATATCAGTCGATTGCGAATGTTAAGCAACGTTGACCCAAGTCGGTAAGTGGACGGGAGACCAAATTTTCGAGATTAAAAAATGGCCGTTTCGTTTCCTTGCCTCAGATAGTACACTAATCGTCGGTCCCCGGTGTTATCACTATTTTTATTTTAGATAAAAACTTTTATCTTAGTAGAAAGCTTTCCGAACCGGTGCGTGGTAGAATCTTGCTCATGCTAGAGACTTATTATAACAAGTTGTACTAAGTGAAAAAAGTAAATCATTGCTATTATTTAATTTAGCAATTTACAGCGCGTCAAACATGGCGGACAAACATGGCGTCGGCGTCACCCGGATTACGCCGTTTGTGTACGCCGTTGTTGGAGTTCAACTAAGATTCCTTGCTCACGAGATTTGGGTGCTGCGGAGTTATGATGCAAATTTCCCCTTAGAATGCTTGGTGGACCGAGTTTGAACTGTTATTTGCAAAATTGACGGGTTATGGAATGCATTACAAGTTAGCCCTTGACTAAGATCTCACCTGATGGTAAGTGATGATGCAGTCTATGATAGTAGCGGGCTAACCTGTTAGGGGCATGGCAGTTATATTAAACCCATACCCCTATTCATTTTTTACACGGCATCGTACCGGAACGCTAAATCGCTTGGCGGTAAGTCTTTGCCGGTAGGGTAGGATCGAACCCGAGACCTCCACAGCGCTCAACACTGCGCCACGGAGGTCGTCTGCAATAGAGGCTTGCCTAGAAGATGCCAATTCGCTCTTGATTTGAAGATACCAACATTAGAAAAAAATCAATCCAAAATGTCAACATTTTTGTTATATCTGTTAAATAAGTAATATTTTATATTGTTTCAGGTGAGTGCCAAGCAAATTCTTCACAACTGAAATCATTCCCGGTATGTAATATCTATCATACTAGGTAACTAAGAAAGAAAGAGATATCTTTATTTGAGGCACTTCTGCAAAGAAATAAACTTAAACTAAGCACTTACATACAAAATCAACATTGTAGCTTTCTTAGCTTTATGCCAAATTTCAGCCTGATCCGTCCAGTGGTTTGAGCTGTGCGTTGATTGATCAGTCAATCAGTTACCTTTTCCTTTTATTTATTTTTACATCACAGTATGTAGGTACATTGCAGGTGAAGCTAATAAAAAATAGATACTTATATTGAAAAGACGTAGAGTCTTAAAGGGTATGTTTATATACAACCCACACAACTTTGTTCCGTATAAACTCCGGTATCAAGAATCGATTTCGAAAATTCCACCACAGCTAAAAGTTTACACTTTTCAGTTGCATATAGGAAAACTTTTGGTGCGTTCCTACCGAGTTGGAAAACTGAACGGGGCTGTATTTAATATAATTTTTGTTTGGAAAATGAAACAAGTACACTCCTTATACCTACACAGGGAAATTTTTAGAAGTATAACATTATAGTTTTCACGTACAAATAACAGTTTTATATTTTCTTTTCAATTTCTTGGGTACTATGAACACTACAATTCATGATATATTCAGTGCAAATAGACGTCATTTTAAAGTTCAAAAAGTAGCCTATATCCACACTATAATATATATCTGTGATTGGTGAAACCTAAAAATATCTTTAATCTAAAGCAACAAGGGTTCCAAACACGCCCTGGTCTAAGAAGAAATCCAAAAATCTCAGCCTGGCAATATATTTCTTTCATCAAAATAATAAACTGTAAGCTTTTAAGCCACGAAGAAGTCTTAATATTTCCAAGTTTCCGATAATTCATACTTCCATACTTCCATATCCATACTAATATTATAAATGCGAAAGTGTGTTGTCTGTCTGTCTGTCTATCTGTCTGTCTGTCTGTCTATCTGTCTGTCTGTCTGCCTGTCTGTCTGTCTGTCTGTCTGCTACGTTTTCACGTCGCATCTGTTCAACCGATTTTGATCAAATTTGTTACAGGGATAGGTTGTATCCCGGGGAAGGATATAGGCTACTTTTTATCCCGGAAAACTAAAGAGTTCCCGCGGGAATCGAAAAAACCTAGTCCACGCGAACGAAGTCGCGGGCATTATCTAGTAATATATAAAGTTTAGAAATAATCTAAAAGTGCTCTACTCATTCCTAGGTTTTTACTCGACCCACAATTATTAAGATGTTACCCTAATCAAAAATTATGGGACTTGCCCAAAAAAGCCCCAAAAACTTTCCAAATATAAAAATTTATAACATTATTTCGTGTTGGAAAAATCTTACAGCATTTTAACGAGCAATTATTGTAACGCAACACTTACCTTTGAGGCTTTCTATACTTTTCCTCATGGCTCAGGTAATAGAGTTCAATTTTGTAGTTGATCATTTGTATTGTTTAAGGCTTTTTGGTTTTCCCCCATTTCGAAGGCTGTACCGGAAACATCTCGTCAGTTAGCTGATATTTATAACCTGTGGGTAGGAGCCGGGTGTGAATTGTTTAATGCAAGGGTTAGACTGGTACCTACTCGCTAGAAAGGGTTGAACGGAACATCAGGTAGTTTCGATCGTGAAACTTTGGGAAGCATAGATTTATAAACTAACTAGCTGATGCCTGCGACTTCGTCCGCGTGGATCGAGGTTTTTCGGTTCCCGCGGGACTCCTAAAAGTAAAATAAAAATAAAAAGTAACCTATGTGCTATTCCAGACTATAATCTATCTCTGTGCCAAATTTCATCCAGATCCGTTCAGCCGTTCGGGCGTGATTGAGTAACAAACATCCATCCATACATCCATATTCTAATCAAATATATAATATGCTAATCAAATATTTATTTGATTAGCTGATGCCCGCGATTTCGTCCGCGTGGAATAAGATTTTTAAATTCAAACGGGAACGAGTAAAAAGTAGCTTATGTCGCTCTCCACGTCCTCAAACGTCTTATTTTTCCCAGGCAAAAAATCAAATCGATCCGTTGTTCTGTTGCGGCGTGATTGAAGGACAAACCAACAAACAAACACACTTTCGCATTTATAATATAAGTATGACGATTTGTTAAGTTTTTGTTCTAAATACATAAATGTCATACTGTATTGGATAAAGTCTTTTGAAGGTTTTCAAAAATCCTATGGCTACTCTAAACTCTTCAATTTCTCGGAATAAAACCTCTGGATATCTCCGTTTTTCAAGCTACAATCGTATATTATTATCAATTATGTAGGTATGCTTTACCAAAGGTCGTCAATGGGGCATTTAAAAGTAACAGACAAACTTTTGCATTAATAATCATAGAAGAATGCATTACGAAACGATCTTCAACTTTTTAAATGTTGAAGACGGCTTAACGTGCTCTTCGAGGCACGGGAGGAAACAAAAAGGTATTCGGACTACCGAATTCGGTCACCCATCCAGTAACCGAATTGGGTCAAAGTTGCTTAACAATCGCAATGGACTCATATGCGTTGTCGCAACTAAGCCACTCGTCCATCAAAGATACCTACTAAGTACTAATACTATCAAAGAAATGAAATGAAATGATTTATTTCATGTAGGACAACTTGTGCCACTTATGGTACGTCGTAAGAATCTACCACCGGTTCGGAAAGCTGATTCTACTGAGAAGAACCGGCGAAGAAACAATGCGAAAGTCTGTGTGACCGTCTGTCTGTCGGGCTTCACCCAGTAAACTAATAAAGTAATATTACCAAGTCAGTGGGTTTTTAGGGTTCCGTAGCCAAATTTGGCAAAAACGGAACCCTTATAGATTCGTCATGTCTGTCTGTCTGTCTGTCTGTCTGTCTGTCTGTCTGTCTGTCTGTCTGTCTGTCTTTCTGTCTGTGTGTCCGTCCGTATGTCACAGCCACTTTTTTCCGAAACTATAAGAACTATACTGTTGAAACTTGGTAAGTAGATGTATTCTGTGAACCGCATTAAGATTTTCACACAAAACTAGAAAAAAATCAATAAATTTTGGGGGTCCCCATACTTAGAACTGAAACTCAAAAAAATTTTTTTCATCAAACCTATACGTGTGGGGTATCTATGGATAGGTCTTCAAAAATGATATTGAGGTTTCTAATATCATTTTTTTCTAAACTGAATAGTTTGCACGAGAGACACTTCCAAAGTGGTAAAATGTGTGTCCCCCCCCTGTAACTTCTAAAATAAGAGAATGATAAAACTAAAAAAAATATATGATGTACATTATCATGCAAACTTCCACCGAAAAATGATTTGAACGAGATCTAGTAAGTAGTTTTTTTTTTAATAATTTAAAACTTACTACAGGTTTGTACGGAACCCTCGGTGCGCGAGTCCGACTCGCACTTGGCCGGTTTTTAAGATATTATTTCTACATTCACAAAGCCTGGGTTGAACAAAGTCTTAGTGAAAGTCTAGCTCATAATAAAGTAGCCGATCAATGAGCTCCAGTGACGGATGCAGACGCCTGAACATTGGCAGGAAGTGCATTGTCTGGGCGAGGGGTTTGAGACTGGCTATAATGGGGGATAAGAGACAAAGTTACCCTTTGTACCGTGGGGTTAGTCAATGGTACAGTTGGGTTACTAACATCGTTTAAAGCCGCATTGTTTTAATATTGTTGAATTTCGTGTTTTAGAATAATTATAATCCCTATTTCAGGGACGTCAAAGTACGTGACATAAACTGGCATTTTGAAATAATATTGTTTGTCAATGGTACAGTGGGGTTACTACCATCGTTTAAAGCCACATTGTTTTAATATTGTTGACTTTCGTGTTTTAAAATTATAATCCTTATTTCAGGGGCGTCAATGTACGTGACATAAAACTGGCATTTTGAAATAATACTGCTTCAAGCTATGGTAGTAACCTCACTGTACCATTGACTTGTGTCGCTGTAAGACTTGTTATTATAAGGGCGAAATTAAATAAACAAAACCGGAATAGTACGGGTAATTAGTACGGGTAGTAATAAGACTTCAAGAATTATTATTTTTTTTTTTTTTAATCCACTACAAGTTAGCCCTTGACTGCGATCTCACCTGATGGTAAGTGATGATGCAGTCTAAGATGGTAGCGGGCTAACCTGTTAGAGGCATGGCAGTCAGACATTATATCACTTCAACGCGTTCATTTTAGCGTATTTTGCAGCTTTCCGGTTCTTCTCAGTAGAATCTCTTTCCGAACCAGTGGTACAGTCAAAACATTACGTCATAGCGAATTAATATGATTCGCTATGAGTGAAACTATATTCGCTATGAAACGGCTAAAAATACTTTCAAATCGTCAAATCTAACTACAACTGGTTTGAAATGCTATTCCTACAAAGAAGTACCAGCAACAACATTTTGTATAAAGTATTCGCCCGTGACGTCATCCAATTTCAACGCAAATTTTTTCTTTAATTGTTCGTTTAAAACGGTTATCTAATCAAATAAATATTAAAAATGCGAAAGTTTGGATGGATGTATGGATGTATGGATGTTTGTTACTCAATCACGCCCGAACGGCTGAACGGATCTGGATGAAATTTGGCACAGGGATATATTATAGTCTGGAATAACACATAGGCTACTTTTTATCCCGGAAAACTAAGGAGTTCCCGCGGGAACAAAAAAACCTCAATCCACGCGGACGCAGTCGCGGGCATCAGCTAGTCAAATATAAAACTAACAGGGGACGAGGATATAACGTCTTTTGGGAGATCCTCTAAAACTAAATGATGGAATTTATTTTTGACATGGGCAACATCCCAATTGAGATTGTAGCAATGATTGGTGCAGCTTTACGTAATAGGGCTCCAGTCAGCATAACCGACGAGGCGCCGAAACTGCCGTAATTCGCAAAGGCATTTATTCTTCGTCATAATTAAAACCTTAAGGCAAAGCAACAATAATTATGAAACTTGGCACTGCACTTGACTTTCCTCCGGCAAGCGTTTTGCGCGGAGTATTTTTAAGAGCACTAATTACTTGAGGAAAGAAAGAATTCTCATTCACCTCTGTATATTTAAGTGTTAAGCTTTCTTTGATAGTTGTTTCAAACTGGAAGGTGTAGGCTGTAGTAATTTATTTTCCACGCAGCTTAATACACAGTGTCATTTAAAAGAACATGGCTGAATATAATATTATCTAGCCATCTAAAAGATTACTTAAGTTTTATAAAACTTAGGTAATCTTTTTATACAAACCTTAACTAGGCCTTAATCGATAGGCTAGTGGTTATAAAGAAGTTCCGCCTCCTATGCGGGTTGTAGAGGTTCGATTCTTGGGCACGCACTTCAACCTTTTCAGCCATTACGTGCGTTTTAACTTTCAAGCAATGGAGAAGTTTTCATTTTTTTTTTAAATTTATTATGAAAACTAGCTGATGCCCGCGACTTCGTCCGCGTGGATCGAGGTTTTTCGGTGCCCGCGGGAACTCCTTAATTTTCAGGGACAAAAAGTAGCCTATGTGTTATTCCAGACTATAATCTATCTCTGTGCCAAATTTCATTCAGATCCGTTCAGCCGTTGGGGCGTGATTATGAGATTATGAGTAACAAACATCCATACATCCATACATCCATACATCCATACATCCATCCAAACTTTCGCATTTATAATATTTATTTGATTAATTTCTCGGTCATTTATTGATGGATTAAAAAAAACACAGATTTATTAGTTTTAATCTATATTTTACTTCCATTGCGTTAAATATGATATTCACAACATCATGAAACTTCTCCGGAAAGGAAAAACTACGCAACGAAAAACATGTCCGAGACCGAGAGTTCTTCATAATGTTCTCAAAGGTTTGTGATAGTAGAAGATCCGAATCTAAATCGAGACCTACCGGTTTGATAAGAGAATCAAATTTATTTTATAATAAATTTCATATATTAGAAAATAAATTAAAAATGGGTAGACAACAGAAATCCTGGACAGAATATTTTTAATTACTTTTTGAAAAATGATTTTTCATAAAATGTTGCAAAATGAAGATAATAATAAAATTTTATACTGGACTTAAAGTATAGAGCATATAGAATGTGCAATCGTAGGGTAGACTATTATTTCCATTATTTATCCAGGTAAATAATAGTCTACCCTACGATTGCACATTCTATATGCTCTATACTTTAAGTCCAGTATAAAATTTTATTATTATCTTCATTTTGCAACATTTTATGAAAAATCATTTTTCAAAAAGTAATTAAAAATATTCTGTCCAGGATTTCTGTTGTCTACCCATTTTTAATTTATTTTCTAATATATGAAATTTATTATAAAATAAATTTGATTCTCTTATCAAACCGGTAGGTCTCGATTTAGATTCGGATCTTAGACTATGAAGTCCTGCCAATCCGCGCTTGGTCAGCGTGGTTGACTATGGCTTAACCCTTCTCATTCTGAAAGCAGACTCGTGCCCAGATGATGATGTTCGTCAACTTAAAAATTGACAGTCATAAGGACTGCCAATAGAAGTGAAAACGAATATTTAAAATAATTTAAAAAAACCTTAAAACTAAGGAATGTAGTATATTTATATTTAAGACCTTTTGTCTTCGTAACAACGCGAGCATGTCGGTGTTCGCGAGCATGGCATTGACTTATATGTATACTACACATATATGGAGCATGGGGCAGCGAGGTGTCGGTGTCGGTGACGCGAATCCACAAGTTTACCCCCTACCAAAAAGTGCTCAACGCGGCTAAACAAATTTTCACTTCAAAAGTTACTCTAGTAGAGCCTTTTGCTAAATAATCTACTATTTCTAGTACTAGACTATAATTCAACAATAACTTTCCAATTAAGTATTTTAAATATTATTATTTAATAATTCCAAATACGCATTTTTCATAACTAATTACAGATCAAAATTAATATTTGCCACCACATAACAAAACTTGCATCATAAACTAATTAAAATTGTATAATTCGCGCGGTACAATGTTTTTATTAGATTAAAGTGCGCTAATGAAATAATGCTCTGCAATTGTTTAACGGATAACTGTCGGGCTATTAATGAAACAGTGTATTCGACGACCTCCGTGGCGCAGTGTGTAGCGCTGTTGTCTTAACGTGCCCTCTCCGGGTTCGATCCCCGGCAGGGTTTGGAAATTTATAATTTCTGAATTTTGCCTGGTCTGGCCTGGTGGGAGGCTTCGGCCGTGGCTAGTTACCACCCTACCGGCAAAGACGTCCAAGCGATTTACTGTTCCGGTACGATGCCGTGTAGAAACCGAATAGGGGTATGGGTTTAATATAACTGCCATGCCCCTAACAGGTTAGCTCGCTACCATCTTAGACTGCATCATCACTTACCATCAAGTGAGATCGCAGTCAAGGGCTTACTTGTAGTGGATAAAAAAATAAAAAAAACCGGTGAAGGAAATCATAGTGTAGAAAACGTACATGTTCGATACTTCTCGATAATTTTCTCAAGACGATGTGAAGTCTGGTATACCGTATGGGCTGGTTAGGGGTGTTACGGGACGCTTTAATCGCTTGGCGGTACGTTTTTGCCGGTAGGTAGTAAAGAAACAAATTTCATCCTCACCATCTGGATGCCTGGTCTTCTTCCACCTTCCGTTATTCCAGGTCATTTCTGCCACGTACGTGCAAATTATGGAACCAGCTTCAATCTTCTGTGTTCCCATAAGATTATAATATGGGGCTCTTCAAAGGGCGGATAAATAAATTTCTCAAAAGCCGGCAACGCATTGGCGGTTCCTCTGGTGCTGCAAATGTTCATGGGTAATCACTTAGGGGACCCGCCTGCTTGTTTGCTCGCTATTATATTTAAAAAAAAAATGGCAGTCTAAGGGACTGGCGATAGAAGTGAAAACGAATATTTTAAGTTTTTTTTTTAAATTATTATTTTAATTTTTTTTTTATAAAAATTATTAAAATATAAACCTTAAAACTAAGGCATTAAAGTTTAATTACAAATCAAATAATCAAATCAAATAAATATTATAAATGTGAAAGTTTGGATGGATGTATGGATGGATGTTTGTTACTCAATCACGCCCCAACGGCTGAACGTATCTGGACGAAATTTGGCACAGAAATAGATTATAGTCTGGAATAACACATAGGCTACTTTTTATCCCGGAAAATTAACGAGTTCCCGCGGGAACCGAAAAACCTCAATCCACGCGGACGAAGTCGCGGGCATCAGCTAGTGTAGTATATTTATATTTATGACCTTTTGTCTTCGTAACAACGCGAGCATGTTGGTGACGCGAATCCACAAGTTTACCCCCTACCAAAAAGTGCTCAAGTGCAAAATCAGACAAGAGATCTTTGTACGTCAGCCAATCCAATAAGAAAGAAGTAATCGATCCTATGTAATAAGGGCAGTTACGAGTACGTTGTTTGCCCTGTATCCGAGGCAGAGGCGAAGGCAGGGAGGTCCACTCCTCGATTTGTGTACAACACACTCTGTTTACTCGGCGACGTACCATGCGATTCTCCCTAATCTGCGATATTGTGTTTGTAGGACGCTGAGCAGATTTCTAATAACAAAAACTTCGGAGCTAGTGGTTAAAGTTAGGAAGTTTTTTTTTAATGCATATAAGTCATTGTTATTGAGAAAAGCCTGAGAGGAGGTTGTTATTGAGGTGTTTTTAATTTTAAAAATGTGTAAGTTTAGGTTAGAGCACGCTTGCCTAGAAGTTGTCTAGATGATTATATTTCAAACCAAAACAAACCTCGTTTTTCTAAAATACTGCAGTGTTGCAAGTGCGACAAAACTCGGACTGACAAATAAAACAAACTATGAAGTTTATTTATAAGCATTAAGAAACAAAGTAACACATCCGATGGCTTATTGTTATTATACAAACCATAAAATTTGAAGCTATAAATACTAATTTGTTTAAAATTCACTCGTAATCGTATGAAATAAGAGGAAATTATTATTACGTTTATCTGTATTATTAATATTTTGAATGCGGAACAATGTCTAGTTGTTTGTTTGTATTGTGTATCTGCTACGGTTTCACGGTCTATTATCAATTTAATAATTAATTAATTAATCAATCAATTTAGTGTCCAGAAATATTCCAATATGCAATTACAATTATTATACTTAACCAAATAAAAATTAACACACTCCTTGAAATCTCGTATATATTTGGGATCAATGTTTCGGTAAGTACTGTACGTTCATCTGCATACAGTTTAATAAATCTAAATGAATAATAAATTTAAAATTTACATATTAATTTTGACGGAACAGAGATTGTTTGCATGCTTTCGTCATGCACACGGGATATACCAAATTCTACCACCAGTTCGCGGACTACAAAGTTCCGAGCTTCCTATAGACCTTGTTGATTCAACATCCGACTCCTTCCGAGTCCCCCATGTCGTTTATTCGCACTGGATTTATAATGGAAATCCTTTTGCTCAATGGCTGACGTCTATCTTAAGTATATTGGATGGATAACGCGAACGACTCTATTACTACTTTTATTGAGAAAGCGAGTACTTATCATTCTAATATAACTCACACAGACTAGATTATAATATACTAGCTGATGCCCGCGACTTCGTCCGCGTGGATTGAGGTTTTTTGGTTCCCGCGGGAACGCTCTAATTTTCCGGGATAAAAAGTAGCCTATGTGCTATTCCAGACTATAAACTATCTTTGTGCCAAATTTCATCCAGATCCATTCAGCCGTTGGAGCGTGATTGAGTAACAAACATACATCCATACATCCATCCAAACTTTCGCATTTATAATATTTATTATATTATTTAAATATAGCTGATGCCCGCGACTTCGTCCGCGTGGATTGAGGATTTTTGGGTTTTTGGGCTCCCGCGCGGAAACTCTTTAATTTTAATGAAATTTATTCAAAAATCAAGAGTAGCCTATGTGTTATCCAGACTATAATCTATCTCTGTGCCAAAATTTTTCTAGATCCGTAAGCCGTGATTGAGTTACAAACATCCATCCATCCAATACCATAGATGTACGGATACGAATTTCCTGCATAATGACCTTGATTGTCACAACCCTATTTTGCAATTTTTAAAAAAGGTAGGTATCTCGCTCTCATTAAATTTAACCCATTTCCGGGTCACTACCTGAGCATCAGTCGTTTCTCGGAATGAGAATGGTTTGGCCATAGTCCACCATGGTGAACCCCATTTCTTCGTGTTTTTGTTTTTATCCACTACAAGTTAGCCCTTGACTGCGATCTCACCTGATGATAAGTAATGATGCAGTCTAAGATGGTAGCGGGCGAACCTGTTAGGGGCATGGCACTTATATTAAACCCATACCCCTTATTCGGTTTCTACACGGCATCGTACCGGAACGCTAAATCGCTTGGCGGCACGTCTTTGCCGGTAGGGTGGTAACTAGCCACGGCCGAAGCCTTCCACCAGGCCCGACCAGGGAAAATTCAGAAATTACAAATTCCTAAATTGACCCTGCCGGGGATCTAACCCGGGACCTCCGCACGTTAAGACAACAGCGCTCAACACTGCGCCACGGAGGTCGTCGTCGTCTTTATGCGTAGCGTGTTTTCCCTAAAAGTGTATTTTCCCTAAAACAAAAGCGAGCAAAAATAAACTAACACAATAATACCAGCTTAAAAATGGACTCCCACCAAAAATATGTCAAGCGACGGGAATTTTAAAGCAGTTTTCCGGAAGTCACTGCCTCGTTAGACGAATGAACCCGTGTGTCGGACACCACATGTCACCCCCCTCCCTCTTACTTACCCCTTCCCCTCCCCCGTTAACCCCCAGTTCCCAAGGGATCTTTACCCCCGTTGACCCCTCAAGCCTGTCGAACGCAGTCGATGCCTTTGTTAAAATTACGATATGGAGTATAGTGGTCCTTGCCGGATTCGAGGTGCAATCTTCGTTATCCTCTAGTCACCTCTTGTTTAGTTAGCTAACTTCGCACGGGTGACCTGCCTGATTATCTGTACAATGCGGTGATAAGTCAACCAGTTAGATATTTCAGTTTGGTTTGGTAAAAGTTGTATTGCAATGTCTCCGCATATCAATAGGATATTATGTATGAAAATGAAAATGAAATGATTTATATCACGTAGGAAAACTTGTAATACTTATGATAAATGGTAAGAATCTGTAAAGAAGAATTATTGTAAGTGTACTAAATAAATAAATATATAAATAATTGGTGTAATTGGCCTGTGCCGTATAAGCTATCTCTATTTCTTTCAGTCAAATCGGTTTAGTCGTTATGGCGTGAAAGAGTAACAAACGTCCAAACTTTTACAATATAATATTAGTAGGATATTAAAAGGGCGTTATAAAATGTATCCATTCTTAATATTACAAATGCGAAAATGTGTTTGTCTGTCTGTCTATATGTTATGCTTTAACGGCTCATCTTTTCAACAGATTTTGATGAAATTTGGTACAGAGGTAAGTACCAAATTTTATCAAAATCGAGCATTCCGGGAAAGGACATAAGCTATTTTTTTTCTGGAAAATTAAGAAATTCCCGCTGAAAAAAAAACAAATCCAGGCAGATGAAGTCGCGGGCATCCTTTAGTTTGCTATATACGCAACCAGTATAATATTAGTATGCTCAGCAAACTGGCAAAGTTCCTCTGTACTGGGTAAAAACATCTCGAATTTATACCGTTGACTTTAAACTTTTCCCAGTTCGAAGTCACAACAAGCACCATTTGTTTCTGATAACGGGAGACAACTACAAAAAGAATTCTAATTAATTCAACAAGATAACATTTGAAATAAGAGACGTACCGTTTGAATATTATCTCGCAGAACAAGTTTTTTTTTCTGTGTAATATTCTTTACAGTTTAAAAAACAATACAAACTTTACCACTGAATAGGAATAAGGAAATCAGCTTTTGGTCGGTTTCAAAGTGAATTGTGATTAGAAGACTCTTTAGAACCAACGACACTAAGCATACGTGTCTTGTTAAAATGTCGTACGGTTATAATAAGCTTTTTAATCGAATTAGAATATTTAAAAAAATTTAAAAGTAATTTAATACGTTGGAGATTATAATATACAATAGATGTGTAGTAATCTAAACTTATAATGTTTTTTGAAGATTATTCAATAATGCATTAAGTTGTAAAATAAACTCTATTATAAGTATAAGATTTGTAATGATTATCGTGAATGTGGTATCTAGAGCTTGTAATCCATCCATGCTCTATATAAATGAAAAAGTTTTTCTATCTGTCTGTCGTTGGGCTGAATTTGATGAAATATGATACAGAGAAGATAGGATCACTGGTACTGATATAGCGCTAATTAGCGCTATTTTTCATCCCGGAAAATAAAGTTCCCGTGGTATTTTAGAAAACCTCAATCCACGCAAAAAGAAATTTCGAGTCCTCGTATAATCTAGTCTAGATTTTCTTTACTTTTTTATTTCACTTATCTACATTGATTACTAGGAAGGCACCAAACAAAAACGAAGCTACTCTTTTGTTATACCTACTTCAAAAATAACAGCGCAACTCGCGATCCAACTTAAATAACTGTTCCAATAACGATAAACCCGCGACAATCGCAGCGTATAAAAGCCGTGGAATAAAACCGGGCCGAAATAAAATTAAAGATAAAAAAGTTGGGATAAAGAAAAAAGTTTCCCAGGCAACAATGGCGCCCGCGACAAAACACATTGCCAGGATTAAAGCAGGTGGAGAAAAGTTTTCTCTCCTTTCTCGAGGCGCGGAGAGATGAGTGGAATGTCTTAAGGCTGAAATAAATAGAACGCGACGCGGGACCTGTACGTAATGAAGACGTCGTCAGTGTCATCAAACGGTAGACGATCGGAGGGACTTCCACACGCCGGAAATCTAGAGGAGGAAGACGTTTGATTCCAACTAGTGAGAGGTCAACCAATAAGACGCTTTCAGATGCCACCATATTAGCACGTTGGGACCTCAATGCCTATCGCACGCGTACTTGTATATAATTTGCATTTCACATGAGTATGAGTATGAGTCTCACTTGGTGATAAGTGTCAATGCCGTCCATACTATAAGTAGGCTTGACCTGTAAGACCAGCTCCTAATTGGCAACTACACGGCATCGCACCGGATCATTAAATTGCTTGCCGTCATGGCTTTTTCGATCGTTTAATTAACTAAAGTCTCTTACTAAAACAGACGGAAACCAACGTTAATCAATCGGAAATCACACATGGGACCTTAGAATAACTACCTATAGAAACCTAGTACACTCGCGAAATGTAAGCCGTTCAATTGGTGCCATAAATGGCATCGTACGACGCTCGCGCAGTCCGAAAAAAGTTGGTTAACTTAGTTTTAGAAGCTACAACGCTACAAACAAACTAACCAATTACTTACCCAACTTTTAGGGGGAAAACATTTAAACTGGCAACATTATGTTTGCGTTTACGAGGCAAGTAAACACAGCACACATAGCGAATTTGTAGCTTGCGTTTTGAGAAGGTGTTGTTTGGAAACAACCCTTCTATAGGTAGTTATTCTAAGCATGGGACCTTCCACCGCAGAGCACACCACTGCACTGGAGAGGCTTTTATACAGTTAGTTTTTAGTTAGCTCTTATAGAAGACGCGTTAGACGTTGCAGTCGCGCGTTTTATATGTCTCAAGCTTTAAACGGTTATACTTCATCCATGAAATCGTCTTCTGTGCGGAATGTTACGTCGTATTTAAGTTTGACTGTCAGACTTAGAACGGTTTTGAATGAAAACCTTGAAGTTTGGTGGAACTTGAGCATTCCTACGACTCGGCAGTCTGTACTCGTCTGTGAACTTTTTTCTTTACTGTTTTCAGGTTTTATGGATAGAGCATGTAGGAACATATAAATCTTATATCTGATAAGAACCGCTAAGGAATGGGACCCTTCTGGCGTCTGTGTTTCTTGACACGTACAATTTTAGCACGTTTATGGCAAAACTGAAAAGGCATCTTGCAGGCAAGCGTGCTACTACGTAGAACTCGTCATTGAATTCTACAGGCAAGATTATAGTCCAATGAAAACAACTAAAAAAGAGCTGATGATCTTCAAATGGCTTAACAGACTTTCTTGAATCATAATGAGCAAACTGAAAAAACTAAGTCAAAATTGGTTCATCGGTTTGGGAGCTGCAATGCCACAAACAAATACATAAACACACTTTAAACTTACAACACCCCTGTGTTTGCTTCGGGGGTTAAAACACCATTCACTGGAAGCCATGTTTTTAAAACACCATTCAGATTATGTCAGCTAGTTTTAAGATAAACTTGCTAAAGATGGAGCCAATGGGAAGTTAAAATCTGGAAGTTTTAACCTCATCCCATCTTATCCACCCTTGTTCTTATAAAACTCACGCTCACTTGAACGGAAAACAAAAGATTTTAGACCGAAGTTATCCATGGAATCCTAACACACGCGCCAATAAAACCAAAACAAGACCAAACTGTAAGAATTGTTAAGGTAAAGTCACCAATTTGATCCGTTTGTCCTTTTTTAATGGGGAATTCTTCTACCTCGTCGTCGAAAACTTTGGCAAGCAGTTCAAAGGGTCTACAAATTACAAACTGCTTTTGCTAGGTGACTGACATACCTAAAGCGGATTCTTGAGTGATTTGGTTGACCCAAAGTGGTCGCTTATTGACTTTTGTTTTCCTATCACCTGAACTTACAGGGTTTGTTTGTTTGTTTTAAAATCTTTATTGCACATGATATACAAAGGCGAACTTAATACCTATAGGTATTCTCTACCAGTTAACCTTTGGTAGTGGGGACAGGGTTGAAGTTGAGAATTGGGGAAAAAAGAAACATATTTAGGTAGTAGGTAATAAAGAGAAGTAGGTATTATACTATTATACAATGCAGTAAATGGCTTATACAAAGAATTTAAGTAAAAATATACTTATAATATACAATTATAATATAATATCATATAAATAAATAAATATATAAAATACATTTGTAAATATAATAATTATACATATAAGTTAAATAGATAAATATGAATGTGATTATGTGAAGGGATTCTGACATTCCTGAAAGTGTTCGTCGTACTCGACGCTTAAAAACGTTTAGAGACGGTGCTTGACGTACTTTCTGGGGAAGGCCGTTCCATAACCTGATTGCAGTAACTGTGAAGGAATCTGCATATAGTTCAGATTTGTAATGCGGATAGGCAAGCATATCTACGATTGAGGGTGATATAGGCTACTTTTTATCCCGAAAAATTAAGGAGTGCCTGGGGAATTAAAAAACTTACGCCACGCGAACGAAGTGGCGGGCGTCCGCTAGTAATTAATAAAATATTATAAACACGAAAGATTTGTTTGTGTTTATTGGATATACTCAAAAACTCCTTACGAAATTGCAATAATGTGAGTAGTCGGAACAAAATCGTCTCAAATTGACCTACCTACTCTTAATTTGCTGCCCACTGGCTATAAATTGGGTATGGACTATTATGATTATTAGTGCTAACCGTTCGAAGCCGGGGCGGCTCGCTAGTAATTAATAAAAGGCTATCGACTACGAATGATAGCCGTCACGGCGTCATATTGTTCTAAGAACTTTAACCCATTTTCCGTGCAATTTCAAAAAGTCGAACTGTCAAACTGCTCGCTCCATACGCCATTACTTAGCTGCGGAAGTGGAAATTCGAAAAACTGCGAAAAAGCTCGTAATAAATAACGCCGCTAAGAGCGTTTCTTCATTTGTATCGCTTAGAAACTGTGTGGGCCAAGGCGAGCTTTTATTTTTTTTTAATTATTGAGTATTCAAATTCACTAAATAGGTGCAGAGATGATCCCAAATGAGTACCTATTACGGCACGTGTTTATGCAAGAGATTTACGTGTGGTATTAAGACCTTATGACTACATCATACTAATATTATAAATGCGAAAGTGTGTTTGTTTGTTGGTTTGTTGGTTTGTTAGTTTGTTGGTTTGTCCTTCAATCGACGTGATTTTTGGCATGGGTATAGTTAAGGACCTGGAAAGTGACATAGGCTACTTTTTATCCCGGAAATTTAGGTACTTCCCGAAGGAATCAAACAAAACTTAAACCACGCGGACGAAGTCGCGGGCATCAGCTAGTACTTACTAAACCCTACAAATCGGATTCGTGGAAAAACCGAAGAAATTATTTTTATTATGCTTAAGTAAAAGTTTAATAAAAAGGCTGAACAACTTTGGTTTTACACAAATTAAAATTAATGATCGATTTGTGACGGGTCCATTAGGCAAGCCCAAAACTTTTATTAAAACCCTTTTAATCCATACAGCACTAAATCTCTTATAAAGGCTTTTAGACCTTTTCAAATAGCCAGAGACGAAAAGAAACGTTTTAAGTTATTCAATTATAATTTTGCTCTGCTTACTTTTTCAGTTTTTTTTTTCATAATTTGGTTATCCTTTTAATGTGAATTTATTTTTATTTAAAACTAAGTGATTTCTTCAACTTCGCCCGCAATTTTTGGTGACTTGGCAAGTGATAGTTTTGAAACAAAGAGTCACATAAGTGCCCTTAATCCATAGTTTATATTTATTCGTAAATATTTATGTCAAAAAAATGGCCTAAATCTGCATTATTTATTGGAGCTCAAGCTTAAACTGCAAAATTAATTAATATAGAGGTTAATAAGGGCTTAACTGACCGTTTTGTTAATCATTACCAACAGACAATGAAAAAATTTGTAGTTTAGTTTAACTTTTGGGGTTAATCTTCTACGTGCTGTCAAACCCTTTATATGGGTCAAAATCCGGACGAACGTTAATTATAACTTTACCATTTGGAAACGCAGGCTTCAATTAAAAGGTTAAATTACAAAGCTTTGTTAGGCTTGGATTGAATCTTAGCAAAAGGTATTATAATGTGCATATTTTATATTTGTTATTCCTCTGCAAGTTAATTATAGAAGAAGAATGCAAGAATTATCTTAAACCTTTACCCCTAATTCAGAGGCATTTTTAGTCTTTCCCAAGAGTGGTAAAAATTTCCAATTTCTTCTTAGTTTAGGTCTTCGTTATTAATTCAATCACCCAACATGCAAAATATTTAGTTTCAGCAATTTAAGTTCAACGTCCAAATGTCAGTCAGTTATCACATATGGACGGACGGATGGACGGACGGACGGACGGACGGACAAGTGCCAAATCACTCAAGTAGACTCAGAGACCTTCGCTTCGCTCGGTCAATAATAACAGTAACACTTTGTACAAAGTCAATAAACGTCGGTCTGAAGTACCTCAGTACTTAGTACTGAAGTTATGAGCCAATAAAATACATGTCAAATCCCCAAAATGGTACGTAGAGAGCCAGCAATTACCGTCCTCCCTAAAATTCCATTTCTTATCCTCTTTCATTAACAACAACAATATGCGACGGTCAAGAGTCCAGGTACCCTTGTGGGGTTACCATTGATATCGTGAAATATTATCATGTCCTAAATGTACTAATATGGATTTAACTAAATGAGCTGGCATCAAAATAGTAAGCAAATAGTAATCTTTCACAGGTCCTAAATCGTCTACAAAAAGCTTAATGGTAGGTAGATATAATCAAAAAATACCTACTACTCGTAACTAGCCAAACTACACATTTAACATTTTGAAAATATTTTATTTTTTCATATTAAGATCATAATAATTATGTTAATATTTTATCAAAACCCGTGAAGTTTTACTTGAATTTCAATTATTATTTCTATACGTATTATTACTTGGTCTTTGCGCAACCGACCCGACTAAGAACTTTCAGGTATTAAATAATTATTATCAGACATTAGTGATTGACGGCAGATGGTTTCCGAGGTATGGGTGAAAAGAAATGGAAAATTTCGGTCACCCATACAGTGACCAACTTGGTTGGTTGGTTAACGTTGCTTAACTATCGCATCGACTGATGCATCCTCGGAACCACACGTCCTTTATGAGTCTCACAGAACACATAATAAGATGAGTCTTACCTAGAAGTATACCTACTTATCAAAATTCGGACGAGTCCATAAAAATCCAAACGCCAGTACACCCTATCCGCATCCTCCAGTTAATTCAAGTTGTTTTATTGCATCTAAGGGTGGAAAGAATCGTTATAGCGCGATTTGCATGCCCCGTGAGTGGCCTTTAGGGTGTTGCTGTCTTTATGGCGGTGACAAATGGCACGCTCGGGCTTTGAGACTCCTAATGAATGGGGAAGGACGCTAGTCGCCGGTGGCCACTCTATACGCTTCAGGTCAATGCGGAAACAACAAAGACGTGGCTATCAAAAAATTAAAGTCACTCACATATTGTATTGTTTATCCATTGAAGGTTTGCGATGAAATAATAATAAAATATTCTTAAATAAATAAAATAAAATAAATAAAAGTTTATACATAAATAAACAATAAACAATCTTGTAATACAATTACACTTAGTTTACACAAATTAAACTTATACTACGTGTGGTCAATGGGCCACCTCCTCAGCCCGTACCACAGCATGAGATATAGGTATACGTATATAGTTATACCTACCTAACATATACTGCAACGCTGATTTTCAGGAGGGGTCCAAGGGTCAAGAGTCAAGACGTCACGGCCCATCACTTAAACCTACTAAAATTTAAAATTAAAACAAAGATAATAATTACTTAATTAACTTGTAATACAACAGTGTGTATCATTCATTAACGGTACTAACTTCCTACCTCCATGGCTACACCTGACTTTAGCACGGGACTAAACCAAAATAAGGATTCGCAAATCTTCAATGGATATAAAATATACGTCAGTCGTTCTCATTTTTTGATAGATAGCCACTGAGAATTTGGGAGCAGAGGCCCCAATCATGCCCCAATCATTTGACAGCTTAAAACGTATTACTCGAACTGATTAAGGAGTTCATACGTGCTTTTTGACGTGCAGGCATCTATGAACTCCTTAAACAGGTCGAATTATACGTTTGACAAAATGATTACCATTACGACTTCCTTACACAATCAAGGGGCAGGTTTGTACCCTTATATCTTAAGGTGAAACGCGATATATAGGCCAAGTTATTGCAAACACTTGGACATGTGTAGTGATACGTGCAAGTTTAATGGCCGTGGAAACACGTTGTTACGTGTTTCCGCCTGATATAACATGGTTTTCCTATTCAGTGTAAAATTACCCTTTCAGTGAGAAATTGTGAAACTGAATTGAATCTAATGCATGTTATAAATATTTGTATGAATATCTGACTTTTTTCACAGCGCAAGTAAGTATATTATATTCGTACAGTTGATGATAGTGGTCGGCCTATACAATTGGGTATTTGACAACTAAACAAAATCTATACTTAATATTAAAAATGCTGAAGTTTGGATGGATGGATGTATCGATGGAAGTTTGTTACTCAATGACGCCAGAACGGCTAGACGGATCCGGATGATATTTGGCGCAGAGATAGATTATAGTTTGGAATAACACAGTGGCTACTTTTTATCCCGGAAAATTAAAGAGTTCCCGTGGGATCCAAAAAACCTTAATCCACGCGGATGAAGTCGGGGGCATCAGCTAGTTTTCTATCCATCCATCCATCCATCAACCTGCATTCGTCCACTGCTGGACATAGGCCTTTTGGAGAGCGCGCCACCACACACAGTCCTCCGCCTAGTTTTCTATAATTTTTTGTAATCCATACTAATATTATAAATGCGAAAGTGTGTCTGTCTGTCTGTCTGTCTCCTACGCTTTCCCGGCCCATCTTTTTAACCGATTTTGCTGAAATTTGGTATAGAAGTAGGTTATATCCCGAGGAAGGACATAGGCTACTTTTTATCCCGGAAAATTAAGGAGTTCCCGCGGGAATCAAAAAACCTTTATCCACGCGGACGAAGTCGCGGGCATCATCTAGTAGAAAATAATCAATTACGCTATCTTAAAACTAAAGCTACGAGGGTTCCAAAGGCGCCCCGGTCTGCCAACAAACACAGCCGAGTTTTTTTTTTTTTTAAATAAGTACCAGATCTACTTGAAAGAAACGCAAGTGAAGAACGCCACTATAGAAGTATTTACTATCGGTTCGGAATTGTATACACCCATCCATGTAGACTATAGAGTTATAGACAATAGAGGGTTAAAGTGAACGGTATACAAACACACTAATAAACAAAAGGTCCAAGTCCCACCCGTTAATTAACCCTTAACCGACGTTTTCACATCGCACGGGGGTTGTGTCACAAAACATCTTAGGGTCTCGCTGACCGCGGGCCCGCAAACTAGGCGCCTCGGTATTTATTGCCACAATAACCCTATTAATTCACTCCGACTGCAAGTCTGGCTTTCGGGGTAATTTCGACCGCTGCTCGCGTGCTAAGCAATTTGCTTTATAACACTGTAAATACATTGTCGCTCTATTTATCTACCTACTTAAAATTATTTCTGTAGGTAATAATTATATTATTATTTGGTTAAATTCCGCAAATTCAAAGCTCACAACTACTTAACCGATTTTCCAAGTCTTCCCATCTCTATGTCTCTCTCTTTTTCTCTTTTTGCATCGTATTTCTCATAGTTAGGAATGAATAAAAATAGAGTAAATGCGCTGCGGTGAGCGCAGTGGTCTCGTAAGTGGACGCTCCCGGGTTCACTTCCCGGCATGGTCTATTTGAAATTTATACTATCTTAACTTTCTCTATTTCTCTCTCTCTGAAAATATTGTAACATTCTTTGTTATTTTTAAAATATGAGCAACTACTGAGTTATTTGCCGGTGCAGATTCTACTGAGAAGACTCAGTAGAATTTGCTTTCCGGTGGTAGATTCTTGACATTTCATTGGTGGCACGAGTTGTCCTACGTGAAATAAATAAATCATTTCATTTCTCAGGTCTGGAAGGAGGCTTCGGTCGTGTCTAGTTACCAATTTTAATATTAAATAACCAACATCAGATAAAAACACGTTCGGTCTTAAGATATAAGTCATTATATTATGACCGATACTTGAGAACCAGTTCTTAACTCATGTCGGTTCATTAATACACGACTTGTAGTGGAATAAAAAAGAGTGTACCTACCTATTTAACATTACATTCAGGGGGGGGTTACTACAATTCCCTAAAGCAGTATTACTTCAAAATGACAGTTTTATGTCACGTACCTTGACTTCCCTAAAATAAGGATTATAATTCTAAAACACGAACGTCAACAATATTAAAACAAAACGGGTTTAAGCGATGGTTGTATGCCTCCAGAACTTTTTATTTGAGTATGTTTTATTCGCCCTTTCATATCGCGGAGTGTACCCAATTAGGCTTAACCTTTTGATTAGAGGAAAGATTCGGCCCACTCGAGTTTTAATGAAATTATTCCACTGAAGTACAAACAGGCAAGGTCACTTTTAATTCTATGGATAATGGAGGTTGCTTTTTTAGCAACCACTTTTGATAATTTTAGATTCATATTCATTTATTTGCATTCACGTTCATATCACTACAATGTCATATTAGGGCATTTGCAATTTGCGTGTCAGGTGTTTATGATATGTATCCATAGTCGATACTAATATTATTTAGAAACGCGAAAGTGTGTCTGTCTGTCTGCAACGCTTTCACGGCCCATCTGTTCAACCGATTTTGATGAAATTTGTTATACCTAGGCTTTTTATCTCGGAAAATTTAAGAGTTCCCGCGGGTATCAAAAAATCTTAATTCACACGGACGAAGTCGTGGGCATTATCTAGATTCTAGATAATAACATTTGGAATAGAATGAGCGCATTTAGTGTTTTTGGTCAGTGATTGTCTACTGCTGCTCCAAGGGGAAAATAGATATCAATTATCAATGCATGGGGCATTATTTTCTGGGCGAGCGGGAGAGCGGGCGACATTTTGTTTTAGGTTAATACGTAGTATGTGGGTCAACATAAGGCTCTCTTGTTTAATGCCAGCCCACGTGCGGGGTCGCTACCATGCGTGGTCTCGTGTTTAGCGTCACATTATTAGGGATGATGGCAACTCAATCAAATCAGCAACTCTTTATCAAACTTAAAAACGCACTTCTAGTATTGAAGTTGTATGAAATTCAGTTGTGTGTGACGTCATCAAATTTCAACGCACTTTTTTTCTTTTAATCTATATTTTAAAATGGTTATCAAACTTAAAACTAGCCGTGGATGTGAATTTTGGGTTTTTTGGAAGACCCTCTATTTAATAATCAGTTAGAAATAATTTATTTTTGATATAGGTATCATCCCTATTATTTGAAATTGAAAATTGAAGTCGCGAATATCGAATCAGAACAATTATGTGCTAATCATTTGCATTTCAACCCGTCGTTAACCCACTACTGAGCACGAGTCTCATCTTACAATTAAAAGGGTTAAATTAATTAAGTATTGGGTTTTCTGACTAGAAATTCTCAGTACTAGCCCGTTTACTTAGCGCCGAGTTAGGAAGTTGGCGGTGAGTCACCCCCGTGCCTCGGAGAGCACGTTAAGCCGTCGGTCCTGCGCCTGATCTCTCTCCGGTCGTGTCGGATTTTCCGTCCCATCGGGCTATGAGAGTAAAGGAACAGAGAGTGCACCTGTGTTTGCGCGCACACTTGTGCACTATAATATCTCCCGCGCAGATGGCTAATCTCTCTGGAGATTGGCCGCTGTGGCCGAAAATTCGGTCGGGAGGACATTATTATCACTCACATGCTAATAGTCGTTAAAGCCGCCAACCCGCATTGGAGCAGCGTGGTGGGTCTAACCTCTAATTCCCTCTCTCCTATGAGAGTGGAGGCCTGTGCCCAGCAGTGGGACGTTAATGGGCTGTAGTGGTGGTGGTGGTGGCCGTCAGCCAACACTGGCCAGTGGCCAAGTGCGTCGTATAAAACTTTTTTTCTTTTTTTTTTATCCACTACAAGTTAGCCCTTGACCGCGATCTCACCTGATGGTAAGTGATGATGCAGTTATATTGAACCCATACCCCTATTCGGTTTCTACACAGCATTGTACCGGAACGCTAAATCGCTATTGTAAAAATAAAACTGCTTTAAGGTTTGGTGGTAAGCGCACGTCTGCATCTACTCCGCTACAAATGTTCAAACCAAACGTAGTGAGACTTTAAAAACAATATTTGCATGGCAACATTGAACTACCGGCGCAGATGTTGTATAAAATGAAAAGCCGCATTGCAACAAACGACCAAACCACAACTAAAACCGTCCTTTTATTAAGTAGAACGCCAAGTGAACGAAACAAACACGCCGAAGTGCCGTCGAAGTTTCATTTCGACGCTTTAATTTCAAAACCTTTGACGCTGAATATAGCCTTTATTGCTTTTGTAATAAAGGCGTGAGTGGCGTTACATCAACGTTTTTCAGTTGCCGTTTTAATCTGGTGGTTAAGGGCTGGACATACAAAAAGCGAGACGGCAGGGCGTCACCCAGAACGCGTATTATATTATGAGAGATAGCTGTACTTTTGTTAACTATCGCTAGGAAGGCTGATTGAGTATTTGGTAGATCCTAGGCTCTCCACTGATGGGAAATCTGCCAGTCACAAATTCCACCAGAGGAGAGCCCTACACGCACCAAATACTGTGACAGCCTTCCAGGCTATAGTTACCAAACGTTCAGAACGGTTATTATGCTTTGTAAGACTACCATTCAGTGCTGTCTTTCTATTGTCATGTACTAATGTAGGTATGTAACAATCTACACTGGCCCCTAATGCTGTCGGTCCTGCGCCTGATCTCTCTCCTGTCGTGTCGGATTTTCGGTCCCATGCGAGAAAGGACCTTGCACCTTGCAAAGGAGAGTGCACCTTTTTCGCGTACCTACACAATTGTGCACTTTAATATCCCCCGTGAAGATGGCTAATCATTCTGGAGTTCGTCTGCTGTGGCCGAAATTCGGTCGGGAGAACATATAAACAGTCTTCAATTTCCCCAAGCCGCGTTTGTCAAGTTTTTGTCGCGCGCTGTTTGTTCAAACCCTTATATCATAGCGTTGAGGATGCAGTAGTACAGTCAGTTCTGTGCCTGTTTTGGAAGAGTCCAGGCAGGATATTACGAAGCCGCAGCGTCAGGCGCATTCGCTGTTGAAAGCTAAATGAGAAATAGTGGAATGACACCGCCTTTTTGCTTTGGCTTTTTGATATTGGTTTATGTATCATTGAATGTTAGATATGTGTCTATTTATTAAAATAACTTAGCAGTACAAAAAGAAAATATACTTTACTTTAAAACATAATACATATATTATATCAGTTTGTATAATTCACATGGAAATCATATTCTAAAAAAAACTAATCAGGGGGCTGATTCTGTAGTGCACAATCTCTAAACTAAACTAAAATTAGAGCATTACAAATATTGCTAACCCTTTCATAATACTCCCTGTGGAAAAGGACAGAACTAGATTTAAAGCTGCCATTTTAGTTTAGTTTAGAGATTGTGTTATACAGCATCAGCCCCCAGGAAGGATCGTGGTGGACCTATCCTTGACATCAAGACTTGTTGCCCACCTTTAGTGTTCCGGTACGATGCCTTGTAGAAACAGATTAGGGTTACGAGCAACTGCCATACCCCGAGCAGGTTAGCCAGCTAGCATCATAGGCTGCATCATCACTTAACAGAAGGTGAGATCGCAGTAAAGGGCAAACTTGTAGTGGAATAAAAAAAACATCAACATAACCAGTAAGGTCATCGAACGAACTCACTCAAACGTAAAAAATGGAATACTAATTAAAAAGTCTTTCTCGTTTTTGTCACAAATAAAAACATACGCATCCAACCGTTGCACTCTCTACAAAAAGTAGTTCAACCACATTAGGTTCCTAGCTAGGTACCAACAAGACACCTAGGACGTAAAGTTTAAATAGGTGTTCACGTAAAACTCGCGGAAGCGGAATGAAAACCTGACTACAACAGAAGGAGGGTATTGTTTTCATGTATGCATCTATGAGTTCCTATGGGAACCCTTTTTCCTCTTATGTTTTTAAAATCCTATGGGATCTATAAAACCAAATCAATGCAGTAGAAGTCGCGAGCATCATTAAGGTACACAATAAACACAGTAACTTTAATATAAATTTAAATATCAATGTTTAATTAATACTCAACCTAGAAAATACATTGAGAGCGAAAAACACATTATGGATAAAAAAAATATCTAGTGAAAAAAAACCTGTGAAACATATTAAAAGGAGCTGCACATGAATGGCGTTCCACTACCGATGTGGATGTTTTGTGCTGTTCGATCCCTAGTGTCGTTTCGCTCTTCTTTGCTTTATTTATCAAATTATTGTTTCTCACTCACTTTTGTGGCTATTTTTCTGCCAAATTTAAGATATATTTACTGCATTAAAAACACTTAAATGTAGAAGAAATAATTTAATGTTTTTTTCTATCCTCTACAAGTTAGCCCTTGACTGCGATCTCACCTGATGGTAAGTGGTGATGCAGTCTAAGACGGTAGTAGGATAACCTGTTATTTAAAGTATATTTTCTGCTTGATAGGTATTTATTTTAAATAGTAAGTAAGTAGATAGTCTATAATTATAGTACGGCTAGCGTCGCAGTTTAGCTCGAGGTATCGCCTTGCGAACGCGCCCGCTACCGCGCCGCTAGTTAACGTAATCAAGGTCTAAGAAGCTACCGTATATGGTATGTTATCGGACAACTCGCTTCCCGATATAGTTATAAGATAATTGAGCGCGTGCTTGGCCCTCTCTAGCCGGTAACGTAGATACAAACAAGCAGTCTTCGCGGAAAGTGGCATAAAATAAAGCTAGTAATGTAGTCGGAATCTACGAGGAATCCAGCAAAACGGTTTTGTGTTTACTTTTTTTTTTCTTCTTACCATAAAGTTCCATTACAATATTATAATTTAAACTTTATTGTCTACTTCCATCTAGCGTATGGGCTAATAAGTAATATTACTTAGTAAGTTTACTTTATGTTGGTATTATAAGGTAGTAAGTACATTTTAGAGTCAATAATGTTAACTAGAATAAATATGTCCGCGACTTCGCCCAAGTGCATTAACTTTTTTTTCAAAATTCCGTCGGAGCCGGAAAGGACGTGCTGCCATACACACACATTAAGATTTGACATTTCGATTCCACACATCGTAGAAAAAGGTACTAAAATTCTACATCAATGTAGAAAACGATTAGAGACACCGCGTAAGAACATAATATGTAGTTACTTTCGTTAATATATTTTTATGTTATCTCGACATCTTGTATCGACGTCTCTCGGCTTTCGGCTCTTTTATAACTGAAGATTACTGAGAATTACTTGAAAGTATTCAAAATGTTCAACACTAACTTAAACAAAACTCTGTCTTTCTCCATCTATACTAGAGTGAGAGAGAAAGAGCGTATCTCGCATTTTTGTCTCCGCTTTTCATCTTGCCAAAAAAGAACTATGTTCTAAAAGTTTATTCATAAACCGTTATTGTATGCTGAAAGCCCGTTACAACTTACAAGTGGCAAGGTCAACTTATTTTACTTCAGCTCCAAAGTGTTTACGGTTAAAACCGCGAACAAAGCATATTTGTGTTCATGAAAAAGTCATGAGTGTCTTAAAAGCCCCAGTAAGTATAAAGTCTGTATTTTCTTACTTTTATCTAGTACTTTGTAAAGTCAAAAAGATAAATTCTAACAAGTAGCTAAGAAACAAAAATAAACGCTGCAAAGTTACACACATACTCTCTGGAGTTCAAGACATTTAAAACAACATACAAGAGATAAAACCTCTATTTATTCAACGTTAAGTAGCTGGTGGCTTATCAAAACTTAAGAAGAAAGCCTAAATATTCCTCAGGAAGTTATGAAAATTCTAGAAGTTCAAAGGCAAATGTATAAATACCAAATACATACTTATTTCACAGCTTAATACATAATATTATCCTTAAGAGCCTCCTTACTGCTTAAACTGTGCTTTGCTGCTTTGCTCACGTGAGGTTAGATTTTCATACAAATTTTAAAGCCCTATATAACCCCCCACAGGGTTGAATTTTCAAAAATCCTTTTTTTTTTTATTGATAGGACATACCCATACATTCTTAACGGATGCCTACGTCATAATAGCTATGTGCATGCAAAATTTCAGCCCGATCCGTCCAGTGGTTTGATAGATAGTACTCGTAGTTAGCGTTGATAGATCAGTCAGACTTTTAATTTTATATATCTAGACTAGACTAGATTCTAGAAGATCAAGGAAGGATCAAGGCTATCTTCTTGGTAGTATCGGCAATACAAACCAGTGGTAGATTCTCTTTACGATTCAAAATCACTCGTAAAAGTAGTAGAAACATATTTTGAATTCGAAAAAAAAAAAAATTGGCAGTCATAGGAACTGCCGATAGAAGGGAAAACGAATATTTTTTTTTTTTTAATAATCAAATATATAAATATTACAAATGCGAAAGTATGGATGGATGTATGGATGTTTGTTACTCAATCACGCTCTAACGGCTGAACGGATCTGGATGAAATTTGACACAGAGATAGATTATAGTCGGGAATAGCACATAGGCTACTTTTTATCCCGGAAAATTAAAGAGTTCCCGCGGGAACCGAAAAACCTCAATCCACGCGGACGAAGTCGCGGGCATCAGCTAGTAAAAATATAAACCTTAACACTAAGGCATTAGTTTAATTACGAATGTAGTATATGTTTAAGACCTTTTGTCTTCGTAACAACGGAGTTCGCGAGCATGTCGGTCACGCGAATCCACAAGTTTACCCCCAACCAAAAAGTGCTCAACGCGGCTAAAGAAGTTTTCACTTCAATTAAACGCCGTCGAGATAACGCTCAAAAATGAAAACTTTTGACATTCAAAACAACACACAGGAGATATTAAAATGTCAATTTGTTCACCGCTAAGTACGAGTAGGCAACAAAACTTGGGCTTACGTACGTACCTAGATAATCATTGCTCCCTGTATCATGCCCGGGGCGCGGGCCATTAAGACAATTTATGTAGACATGTTGTTTGGAATTTACTTTAATGTGAATCCACACCGCAGTCTGATTAATCTGCACACAGACCTTTTGTTAAGGGGTTGACTCACTCGGTATTTAACTGCTTTAAAGTGTATAATAATAATTTATACAACATGAAAGTAGCTTAAGTTATTTGCATTTAGTAACAACTAGATGATACCCGCGACTTCGATTTTTCGCGGATTTGATTTTTGAAATGAAGACTTCTTTAGCCGCGTTGAGCTCCTTTTGGTAGGGGGAAATCTTATAGGTTCTCGTCACCGACATGCTCGCGACCGTAGACAGAGAAAGAGATATAGACGTCAGCGTATACAATCTTCTCTATAAAACTCTGTGTATACAACGTATACAGTATGCGATAGCGATAGTCTTTACAGGTGACGTATTGCGCAACATTAGTGCTGTCTATATCTTTACAAGTAAAATTGAATGGATTTAGTTTTCACTTCTATCGGCAGTCCCTATGACTGCCAATTTTGTTTATTCCCGCGAAAACTTTTTTTTTTTTAATTTTCCGGGATAAAAAGTAGCATTTGGCCTTCCCCGGGATACAATGTACCCTTGTACCAAATTTCATCAAAATCGGTTGAGCATCTGGGCCGTGAAAGCGTAGCAGACAGACACTTTTGCATTTATAATATTAATATGAATTTAATTAAAGCTGAAGAAATATTATTTTTTTGCGCAGTGTGTTACATAAATGTGTGTTTATACAAAACTAGATGATGCCGGCGACTTCGTTTGAGGTTTTATTCGCGCGGGAACTCCTTAATTTTCCGGGATTAAAAAGTAACCTATGTCTTTCTCCAGGACGCAATCAACCTTCTTCTGTATCAAATTTCGTCCTAAGCTGGATGGATGGATGGATGGATGGATGTTTGTAACTCAATCACGCCAAACAGCTGAACGGATCTGGATGAAATTTGGCACAGCAATAGATTACTTACCATCAGGCGAGATCGCAGTCAAGGGGTAACTTGAAGTGGATAAAAAAAATTAAAAAAAAAATATATATATACTTATATATAGTCTGAAATAACAATTATAGGAAATACTCCGGAAAATTAAAGAGTTCCCGCGGGAACCAAAAACCTCAATCCACGCGGACATCAGCTAGTATTGAATAAACCAAAAATAAACTGATAAATGCTCTACTACATTTTTATTTGAACCCTTCACTTCAACTGCAATGAGTAGGTAAGTGAGTTGGCACTTGGCGCCCTTACAACCGCTATACACTATTTGCCATCTAACCCCGCTCTACCCTGATTAGCAAGTGGAGTCGGGGCAAACATCTTAGTCCCCTACGTAATCTATACAATACTTTTCGTGAGCCAAAGATTAATGTCTCACCATTTTGTTCCAGTTTACTCTTAGCACGGCTTAAGTTATAAGCGACCAGCGATTCCTTCTTCTGAAATTTAATACCACTGGGTACTTGTATAACTTTATTATACTTTACTTTTTTTTTCAACTTAAAAATGCAATTAAATTAAGATACATAACTAAAACTAAGAATTAAAATAATTATCTAAATTTTGTGCCCTAGGTAGGGTAAGAATAAGAATAAGAATAATATTTATTTCCATAAAATGACAACAAATTTTATATCGGACCCTACCCTCTGCGCTAGGATGACCTGTATTGCAGAGGGTAGTTCCTTCCATTGACACAGGATAATTATTTCTAAAAACTAATTACTAATTACTAATGAATTATTGTGGTGTGAAAAACTGAATGTGTTTGTGCGTGTGGTGTGTGTGTGTTTGTGTGTGAGTGTGTGTGCGTGTGTGTGTGTGTGTGAGTAAGTGCACGCAATGCTATTTTATTATTTTTAAAATATTTTCAGTTGCGTCGTAGCCCTTAGGTGCCAGCCAGCTTCTAAGAGACTTAGTCAAGTTAAATTTATTAATATTATACAAATTTATACCTTTGTTAGCCCTACTGAATACATTATATGCATACGATGAGCCGAATTCAAATTGAGATTGGGCAAAACTTGTGTTAGTAACTGGTAATGGAAATTTTACTACTCTTTTATTATTAATTATAGTGCAGTGATCAAATTTTGAGTGAAAACGTAAAATTATTGAAGCTAAGTATTGTTGACGAACGTTGAGTAGATTGCACTCTTTGTATAATTGATCAGTGGGATATCTAAATGGTTTTTTAAAAATAGTTTTGAGTAAGGTTCTGTGCGCTCGTTCTAACTGAAGCAAAAACGTTTTTCCTGCCCCACCCCATGCACAGATACAATAGGTCATGATCGGAAGACACAACGACTTATAAACCATAATTGTCGTCTCAATAGGCGCAATATCTCTAAGATTTCTGAATAACGGAATAAGTTTCTTAATTTTATTAGAGGTATTCTGAATATGAGCTGTCCATTTAAGATGTTCATCTAATGTTATGCCAAGATATTTTACAGTTGCCTCTTTTGATAAGATATCGCAATTACAAATGCCTTTGTTAATTTTCCGATTACAAGGGTACGTGTGAATAGAAAGTTTAAGGTGTTTGCTAGGATTATTTCTGATTGATGTACTAAAACACACATATTTTGTTTTTGCGGTGTTAATTGTAAGTAGGTTATCTTCTAACCACGAAGTAATTTGCTGAAGTCCTTCTTCAGCGAGCGACTTTGTTTCCTCCCAATCACTACCTTCGAATAAAACTACAGTGTCATCTGCAAAACAAACAATGCGTCCAGCTTTTGGGGACAGACTACAGAGTGGGTTAATATAAGCGAGAAACAAGGTAGGTCCCAAGACGCTCCCCTGAGGGACACCGTAAGTAATGTTAGAAAATTCACTGGTGACGTTGCCTATTTTAATACACTGCTGTCTTCCTTTTAAGTAGCTTTTAAACCAGTCCAAAGTAATACCCCTAACTCCCATGCTGGAAAGTCTATCGAGTAAGATAGGGATTGACACGGTATCAAAAGCTTTTTGTAGGTCAAGGGAAATGCCAATACATTTCTTTCCCCTATCGAGACATTTTGTGATATGATTGGTCACTTCTAGTACCGCATCTAGTGTAGATCTGTTGGCTCTGAAACCAAATTGGCTTGTTGCAAGGAGGTTTGATTGCTCAAAAAACTTTACCAATCTGGAGTTTGCAGCTTTTTCCACTATCTTACTCAATACACTTAATAGCGATATAGGTCTGTAATTGGAAACTAATTTCTTATCTCCACTTTTATGAACTGGAATTACGACTGCTTTTTTGAAAATCTCAGGAAAAACACCAGAAGACAAACTTACATTCACTAAGTGAGCTATAGGTTCTAAGAGTAAATTTTTAAATCTTTTAATAAAACACGTACTTATATTATCGCATCCAGATGCACTACTGTTCTTAAGTTTTAGAATAATTTTATGAACTTCACATATATCAGTAGGGTAAAACATAAGCGAATTAAGTGGAGAATTTGATACTACATTTGCGTTATTCTTTTCGTGGTGCCCATCTAATTTGTTAATTATTGAGGTTGCAAGGTCATGCCCTATACTAGAAAAATATTTATTTACATGAGCTAAAGATTCCTCAGTTGTGTCCATAATATTTAGTAAGGCTGTAGCGGATGCATTTGATTTAGGTAAGTTACATATTTCTTTGACGGCGTCCCAAGTACCTTTCGAATTACCGGCATTTTGCCTAAGTTTTCCTTGCAAGTATTTTCTTTTAAGATTCTTTAGCAAGGTGCTGCAAATATTTCTATATTGCGTATAAGTCGCCTTGTTTAATTCTGTTGGAGTTTTCTTAAATACCCTATGAAGACGATCTCTTTTCCTCATACATTTAACGATGCCAAAGGTAATCCACGGTTTAATGGGTTTTAGTTTTTTAGAAACAGTTAAGACATGAGTGTTATTAGAAATTATATCATATAAATTGTTGACTAAGAAATTTGCTGCAATATTTGTGTCCGTCAAGTTAAAGTAATTTTCCCAGTTTAATTGAGTAAGGCTTGCCTCCATCTCTTTATAGTTATAAGTATATCTAGTTGTGTTACTCGATAAGGAGTTATCCATTTTATTGCATAGTTTTAAGTTTAATAAGATGGGTGCATGGTCTGTAATAGTGGGTTCAAAGACAAAGGCTCGTGTGTTTTGTATATTTTTGGTAGCAAAGTGATCAAGACAACGCAATTCCCTCGTGGGACAATTTAGAGCTGGTGTAATGGCATTTGTAGCAAGTATATTTTGGTATTCCTGGCTATAACAACAGTGGCTGTCAGGTAAAAGGTCAAGGTTAAGGTCACCAGTTAAGATAATTCGACTATAGTTTGCACTTTCCAGAAACGTACTAAGAGATTCTAAAAACGGTTGCGGGTTACGAAAGCCAGCTGGGCGGTATATTGCGATAAGATGAATGTCTTTTAAATTAATGATGAGACAGTTAGACTCTAAGATTGTAGCTTCAAATGTCGATACGTGTAAGTGGGTTCGTTTGTATACAATAACCCCATCATTCTGGTTGTGATTATTTTTTGTGTGAGAACTCGAATAACCATCAACTTGCGGAGGACTAGCTACATACTGTGTCCAACACTCAGTTAAAACGAGGATGTCAGGTTTTATTTTTAATCTTGTTATGAAGACAAGAAAATCATCTAGGTTCTTGTTTATACTCCTAATATTCATGGTCAGTATGTTTAGGTATTGTGAGGAAGAATCATTACTCGATAGGAATGCATCATGAAATTTATCAAGATCAGTCACTCGTGTACAGCACACAGAGGTGTGCTGATCTATATCACACGCTAAGCTGTCTTGTAAAGGATTGAATGTAATAACAGGTATCTAGATGCCAGAATGTGAATGTGTTTAAGGATTTTACCCAACCGAGTAGGTTCTTCCAAACAATGTGCACAAAATATAATAGTCCAGAAGTCACTATGATAGGATTTTATGTGTTTCATCACAAGCGCGCGTGGGTGCCCAACACGCCGGCAGGATTCGCGCGCTGAATAGCTATAGAAATTTGTTGCGCGAGAAAGCTGCCTGCCCGAGGGTCGCCTGTGACCTCCCTGAGGCGTTTACTAAGCTCCCTGCGGAGATTTTTAGCACCCCTGCCCCACGGGCCTAGTTTCTCGACGCCAAACGGCACAAATTCATATTGTGCGCCAAGAATAATAATAATAATATAATGAAATGAAATGAAAATGAAATGAAATGAAATGAAATGAAATGAAATGAAATGAAATGAAATGAAATGAAAATATACTTTATTGTACACCATACATTAAAAAAAAACACATTTAAACAAAACAAGAAATTATGAAAAACTGTACAATAGGCGGCCTTATCGCTGAGAAGCGATCTCTTCCAGGCAACCTAGTGAAGGAAATAATAACAAAAAATTTGAAGGAGGGTGCACACAAAGTAGGTAATACAATTAACGGATAAAACACTTAAACAAAGGTAACAAATCTAAAGACTATTATAATATAATATAATACACAAATCTGTACATATAAAATACATATAATACATAAATATTATACATACATACATATATACATACATACAATATATTATACACACAACTTAAATATATAACAAATAATAGATATATATACATATTTGGATATAAGCTATCTATCTAAGGAATTGGATACTAAGGAGGCAAAAAGTGCTTTTTTAAGAGATTCTTAAAAATAGGCAAAGATTTTGCCTGCCTAATATTAAGAGGGAGAGAGTTCCAAAGACGAACAGCTTTAACGGAAAAGGATTTGGAGTAGAAAGCAGTGCTATGAGAAGGAATTCTAAGAATTAGATTATCCTCAGAGCGGAGAGATCGACCCGAGTGAGAATCACTGAGAAACTCAAACCGTTCTTTCAGATAAGGAGGAGTGGCTGGATTGAAAAGAACACAGTACAAGAGAGATAAAAGATGAGTATTCCTGCGAAAATGAATTGGGAGCCACTCGAGTTTATTGCGAAATTCAGAAACGTGGTCATATTTACGAAGCCCAAATATGAACCGTATACAAAGATTTTGAATGCGCTCGAGTTTATTTAGTTGCTCCACACTTAAGTCTAAATAACAAGCATCAGCATAATCAAGAATTGGTAAGAGGAGAGATTGTGCAAGCGCAATTTTAGTAGGTATGGGTAGAAAGTTAGTCAACCTCCGGAGAGAGCCGACAGCAGCAAACACCTTTCTACTTACTTCACTAACCTGGGGAACCCAAGACAGAAACTTGTCAAATACAACGCCAAGGTTTTTAACTGTATCACTATACTGTAATTGGACCCCATCAAAAACAACATGGGGAAGAGTAGCCCAGTCTATGCGTGATATTAGATTTTGACTACCTATTATAATGACTTGTGTCTTGGAAGGATTTACTTTTAGTCCGTAAGACTTGCTCCATTGAACAATGGAATCTAAATCTTTATTAACTAAATCAATAGTCCTGGGTAAATCTTGTAATTTAGACTGAGCATACACTTGGAGATCATCAGCATACAGGTGGTAGTGAGAAGATATATGCTGAGTGATTGAACTTATGAAAATCGAAAATAGGAGAGGAGACAACACGCCACCTTGCGGTACGCCGGCACTTATCGAACACCAGTCAGAAAAACTTTCGTCGATACGTATCCGCTGCCTGCGCCCATGCAAGTAACTATGAAACCAGTCAACGACCCCAGGAGATATGTTAAGAGAAACTAGAATTGCTAAAAGTAATTCATAATCAACATTGTTGAAAGCATTGCTGAAATCAAGTAAAGTCAACACTGTTACACATTGGTTATCCATACCGGAACGGATGTCATCGGTAATTTTGACTAATGCAGTAGTTGTACTATGGCCGGGACGGAAACCGGATTGAAAAGGATTTAAAAGGTTACATCTTGATAGAAATAGTGTCATTTGCTTATGAACTATACGCTCAAAAACTTTAGAAAGAAATGGTAAAATGGAAATAGGGCGATAATCAGAAAAACTGGATGGATTTGATTTTTTTGGAATAGGAGTTACCTGTGCATCCTTCCAAGAAGAAGGAAAAACACCGGTGCAGATAGAATGATTAAAGATGGACGCAATGATAGGAGCTAGAAGATCAAGAAGAGGAATAACCATTTTACGACTTATGCAGTCAATACCAACAGCATCAGAGTTGACCTCCTTAATACTTCTCTTAACATCACTGCAGTCAATTTGACTAAATATAAAAGCGGGATCATCAGGAGTGGGCAAAGCCAGAATTTGATTTTTTGTATTTAATTTTGTAGTACTATCAATGGTACAAGATGTGGAAAAATGCTGATTAAGCTGATTAAAATTAATATTACTTGACTGACTATTACTATTCGCTTTCCCAACTCCAAGAGATTTCAGAAACTTCCATACCCTTCCGGAATCTTCTTCCTCGAGTACAGATTTATGGATATGGCGTCGTTGTTTATCTCTACACAACCTGTTGCATCGATTCCGAATGTGTTTATATTTGTCCCGATTGGCATCACTGGCAACAGATTTGTATTTTGCTTTTGCTACATTTTTCTTATGTTGCAAAGTTTTAACTTCTTCAGTGAGCCAAGGAGCAGGAAGATGCTTAATTCTTACTGGGCGTATCGGAGCATGGGTATCATACAATTTCGTCAAAAGAGAATTAAAAATTTCTACCCGATCATCAATATTATCTCCAGTTAGAACTTCAGTCCAATCAATTTGAGATGCATCGTCTCGCAAACTGACAGGATCCATACCACTAAAATTACGCTTGAGAAGAATTCTTGATTTAGCTTTGGGAGGACGTATTTTATAGGATAAATAGATCAAGTCGTGATAGGAAAAGGCATCTGCAGTACACTGACCATGCTTAGCTACATAGTCTACAGAGGATACAAGAATAAGATCTAGAAGTGATGGAGTAGAATTAGGAAAAGAGTGAGTTGCAGAGAGAGGAAGAATGTGTAAGTTTGATGCCTGCACTACAGATTTCAAACGAAATGCGCGTGCATCATTTTTTAAGAGGCATGTATTAAAATCGCCCATAATAACCGAGTGCTCATATTGCGGTATGAACTTATCTAACAGACTTTCAAATCCAGGGTAGTAATCTATTGTAAGACTAGGATTATAATAAACGCCAAGCAGGAGTTTTACATTGGAAAAAATAACCTCAATTAATAAATGCTCTGCCTCTGGAACAGCCTGTAAATTTGATACGCTGATGATTGTAAACGGTATGTTAAAGCGAAGGTATATGGCAACACCACCACCAACTCGATTGATACGATCATTTCGAATAAGGTGAAAACCAGGAAGAGCGTAAGACGTGGATGACAGACAGGGCTTTAACCATGATTCAGAGATCAAAATCGCGTGGATATTCTTGTTATCAAAAGACGAAAGCATATCAGGAAAATGTGCAGGAATACTCTGAGCATTAATATGAACAATATTGAAATTTTTCAGGACGTCTGAGAAGTTTGAGTCGAGAGTTTCAGCAAGAGAAGGAATACTGTAAAAACTGTCGTTATTATTCAATCCATCACTGGAAGAAAGTGAAAAAAATGAGTCTTCTAGGCTTATATCTCCAAATAACATATACAATAAAAATATAATAAAAATATATAATATATAACTATATATAAAGTTATGTAATAATTATATAACTATGTAAATGCGATACTTCGCAATATACCCACCAGCAACTTAATTGTAAATCAATAAACACCATAAAAATAATATCACAATCGTAACATAACAGTGAGGTACACAACTACACACCAGATATTCAGAAAGCACGCCTTATTAATAAGTCACTTGAGCTATGCTAAAAATGAATACAGTAATTATTACTACGAATAATTATTAATATAGAGTTAAATAACAGGTAAAACAACTAACAAAAATAACCGGCATTAAAAACCGTAACATATTTAAAATACTGGAATTCATAGCCAAGCTCCTAATTAAAAGTAAAATATTAGTCTATGGCTATCTTTGATGCTCTAGGGTGCGTTCCGAAATACACTGAGAGCACTGAAAGTCCCCAGTAAAGAGCACTGCCAGTGCTCGCAGTGCTTATAACGGAACACACACCTAATCCTCACCTCAATGTCACATTGACACATTGACGTTTCACACAACACTTTAAAATAACTTAAAGAAGATTATGTTAACTTATGCAGGTAGACAAAAAAAAATATTTTAGTAAACAAAGCTAACACAACAATACACATATAAAATTATTTTTTTACTGCTCGTCTAGTAGAACGGGAAACAGGCAATCTAGTGTCTGGACTTTTAGAAGGCACTCCAGGGCTCTGAGTAGGCGTTTTCGCTGTACCTACTGATGACGCCGACCCCGCAGAAATACTGTCAAGTTCAATCAAAGTTTCTACTCGATGCCGGCTCCCATCCGGGCCTACGACACAAATGTATCCATCGCGCGTCCAGCTGTTCGTAATACCAAACCGCTTTCGAGCTTCCAGAAATGCATCATGTCGAGGCTTTGTCAAAAATTCAGACTGCGTAATACCAGTGCCCTTGAACTTTGTTTTGGCAAACCACACTTTATTACGAACTGCAACATCAGCAAACTTAACAACTATCGGCCTTGGCCTACCATCCGATAAGCGGCCGAGGCGATAAGTTGACCTAATACTCGAACTGGAAAAGTTTGGCAGGTCCAAGTGCTCGACCACTGCTGTGGTGACCCGTGCAGTGAGGTCTTCTGTCTTAGATTCAGGCATGCCGTGCAGCAGCAATATCTTTCGTCTTCTCCGCATCTCTTGGCGATCCATTTCCAGTCTTAAAAATTCCATTTGCTGCTGTAGGGTGCTTAATGTAGCCACAATAAAAGTTTTGAAAGATTGAAAGTCAGCAGCTAGTGACGATGTCGTTGCAGGGATCTTGGTGGCAGAGTTCTTTTGCAAATCCTGCTGGAATTCATCCATTTTTGTGTGGAACATCTCAGACATTGCAGAAAAAGACTGTTTTAATGATTCCATTGTGTCAGTGATTATCACAAATTAAATTATGTTAAAAAAAGTGAATATCACAAGGATAACGTTTGCTGGTAGGTATTTTCACTCACATATACATAATTTAGAATAAATATGTAATAATATCCACAAAATACAAATTATTTTAATTAAAAACTAAGACCAATTTCAAAATGTATACTATGTATTTCGCGCCTACCCTCCGAAAAAAAAAAAAATATACTACTTGTATTTATGAAATCTTCTCATAGAAACGTCGCTGAGCGGTGACTGCGGCGTGATGTTACAAATGCAAGTGGTTTTTTTAAAAATAGCGAGGCGTGAAGTGAAATTCATGAATTGCAATTGCATGCAATGCACTGTACTGTCGCATAGTCCAAAGTCATATTTTTATTTTGGTTTAATTTGCAACTATGAATTAAACAGTTTTATAAATCGCTATCGCCTATGAGTTAAACAGTTTAATATACCCGAGAGACGTTCGCGAAATTAATTGTTGCGTTTATGTCGCGCGCACACCCCACGGCTTTGCTTTGAAAAATCATCTCCTATTGTGCATTAAAGTTAGATTTATAGCTACGTAGTCGATTTTGGAGTACCGTATTAACAAAGGAACATCTTTTTATGACTACAAACTTGCGTTTCTTCAAGACCGTCCATATCTTCATATCAATTTAAACTGACCTTTATTTACTTATAAAATATAAGGTGCTCAACGTGCTTAGGCCTTGTTCTATACCTATTATCTATACTAATATTATAAAGAGGTAAAGTTTGTAAGTTTGTGGGGTTGTAGGGGGTAATCTCTGGATCTACTGAACCGATTTTGAAAATTCTGGAACCAATAGAAAGCCACATTATTTATCTGTGAGTGTTATAGCCTATATTAACCCGAAAAATTAGGGCGTTCCCGTGGGTATTTAAAAAACTTATTTCACGAGGACGAAGTCACGGGCATCTGCTAGTCAACAATAAACGCACCAAAAATATGACGCAACAATATCAAACAGTAGCTGATCCTTCACGTGGCCTACGTTGCCGCCGAAGTTTGTCATTTTCTATGGAGTCGTACAGCGTCGCGTTGACTCGCGTCGCTTTAGTCGCTCACAGGAAAACGTAGAAGCACTGTTCATCGAGCGTCTTTTTGAATCTCCTCCGTTTAATCTCAATTTCAACTTTATTTCTAAGTGGATAAATAATATATTTCCATTTCGTTATTTAGAGTACTTATTATTATAAATGCGAAAGTTTGGATGTGTGTTTCTTAATCACGCCAGAACAGTCAGCCCCCCAATCATGTAAGAATAGCCGATGAAATCGTTAAATTTCTGCGGCAAAGTAAATAAACCATAACAGCATTAAATTAGAGCTCAATTTCGTGTACCCATTCTTATACGTTTATGTATGTACGATACTCATACGTATAAGAATGGATACACGAAATTGAGCTCTAATCCAATGCAGTTATGGTTTATATTACTTTGACGCTGAACCTTTACCATTTGATCGACAATTTTTACATAATCGGGGGGCTGAAACAACACATAGTTCCCGCGGCAATCAAAACACCTCAATCCACGCGGACAAAGTCGCGATCATCCTCTAGTTTGTTTTAAAAAGGAACCATTCCGTCTGTTAGCCCTAAGCATTAGCCCTTAGCATGTGATTCGATTAGATTGCTCGCAAGTGTATAATATCTACGAGCAACTGTACACTTTAATTCCTCACGCCGAGTAACACGTAGGAAGCCGCACTAAAACAGAGCTTATAAAGGGTCGGCCTATAAAGAACATTAAAACGGGGCTAGTGGGCATTACCTCCCGACCACCCCTATTTCAGGCGTAATAGCAACCCAACATGACCTGTAGGCTGTATTAGACTACTATTACATTAGTACTATTACCTTTTTATCATCGAACCGCAAGGCATCGACAAGGTCTGCACCCTTACGCAGTCGAAATTCCGCGGGCTCGTACGAAGCGTTTTGCTTCCTCGTTTCTAATTCGAACCGCTAGGATATGGAATGCCCTTCCGGCTTCCGTTTTCCCCTCCTCTTTTAATATAGGTACCTTCAAATCAAGAGTGAATAGGCATCTTCTAGCGCGCTCCACATTAGGTTGCATCACCACTTGCTAGCAAGTCTGATTGCAGCCAAGCGCTAGCCTATATATTAAAAAAAAAAAAAAAAAATAGTACCAGACTTCAGCTGTGATAAATTATAAATGATTTATTTATTTCACGTAGGACAACTTGTATCACTTATGATACATCAAAGATTCATAATGGATGGGTTGTCTGGAGGAGATCACTTTTAGTGATAAGACCGCCCTTGCGCACTTTATTTTTTGTACTTGTTTAGTTTATATCTTTATGCTCATGTGACAATAAATAATGTAAAACTTATTCCCCGCGGACGAAGTCGCGCGCATCAGCTACTTATGAAACGAAATTAAATGAACAACTTATGCCACATAGGATTAGTCAAGACCACCGGTTCGGAAAGCTGATTCTACTGAGAAGAGCCTTATGTGAACATTTTTAGTGTCTGTCTGTCAAGTGGAAGCTGCTGAGAAATCCATACCTACTGATATTACAAACTAGCTGATGCCCGCGACTTCGATCGCGTGATTTAAGTTTTTTTTATTTCCGCGGGAACTCTTTAATTTTCCGGGATAAAGAGTAGCCTGTATGTCACTCTCCAGGTCCTCAACTATACCCAATTCAAAAAAATCACGTCGATCCGTTGCTCCGTTGCGGCGTGATTGAAGGACAAACCAACAAACCAACAAACAAACACACTTTCGCATTTATAATATTAGTATGATTCTTTTCTTTTTAAAAAGAGCACATAAACATAAAGATATAAAGTAAACAAGTACAAAAAATAAAGTGCGCAAGGGCGGTCTTATCACTAAAAGTGATCTCCTCCAGACTACCCATCCATTATGAATCTTTAAAAGGAGCGGGATAGTGCAACAACTTATGATCATACAATATACTACATCCATACTAATATTATATACCAGCTTTTAACTTAGGCTCATAAAGGTCTGCAGCCCCATTACCCCCCCCCCAACCTCCCCTAGGTATATCAGGCGGAATAGCAATCCAACATGACCTGCAAGACCAACACTTCATTACCAACCTTCGGGCACTAATTTTAGTTAAAGACCCATCATTTTTCCTCGGACGGCTCTAACACATTGAACGTTTAAATTATGCAAGCTATTTTCAAGCGATTTTGATACCTGTCCACTGAATATAAAGTAGCTATTAGATTGGTTCGGGCAAGTGTAATCAGGGAGCTTTTAAATGTGCTGGAATCGTATGAATTCCGTACAGTGGTTTACTTTGTACAAGTATCTAAAATGTTTGTAATTTTACACCTTCCATTAGGTTTTTATTATATTTTTAGTAATGTTACTCATCAATTACTGCTATACCTCTAACAAGTTAGCCCGCTACCATCTTAGACTGCATCATCACTTACCATCAGGTGAGATCGCAGTCAAGAGTCTAACAGTAGTAGATTTAAAAAAAAAAATAATGGATTCAATTTGTCTAAAAAAAAAATTAATACTAAGTGATGCTTGCGACTTGAGTCATGTATTCAGTTTTTTTTAATTCCTGCAGGAACTCTTTAATTTTCCGGGATAAAAAGTAGCCTATGTCCTTCCCCGGGATGCAGCTTATCACTATACGTAATTTCATCAAAATAAGCGACCATGTCTCGGATCGTGCGTCATCACTGGCAACACGCACTGCTCGAAGACTGACTTTCGTTTGGTCTTCAGGCACTGACGAATTTTGGACAGATTATATTTCAAATCTTTCCAAACGCTGTCTAGATGTGTAGTTAATTAATACAGTACATACTTACGTCAAACAAGTCAGTATCAGCAGAAAATGGCATCAGCGCGAAAACTTTTGAATGAATATTTTGCATTGAAAATACTGATTTGCACTTTCAATCGAATCGAAGTAGATTTAAATGGTTTCATTTCCGTTCGATTTTTAATACGCTTCACGATGAAATAGGTATATATTACGGCCACTTAATTGCTACTCTATAGTCTATTCCAACAGATGTGACCGCACCCCCGATGCTTTACATTTCGGATTCAAATCCAGATTTATTTAAATGGCCGAACCTTTCATTGCAATGGCGAAAGCTCGTTATGTGGCACACTTATCACTGCGCACTACATAACTCCTAGTGACCTAGATTTAAAGTCGTAAATCGTTCGGAGCAACTTGATCAGTTAAATTGGTATGTAACCCCATCGGTTTAATAAGAGGATGAAAGGTTTCAATGATTGTTTCTTTTTTTTTGAAGCAAGTGCTTCGGTCTCGTTTGATATGATAATTGTAATTAATAGTATAAAAGTGTGATCGTGTGCACGCATTTTGATATTCGACTGCTTTTGTCTTTTAATTAAGCTTTTAACTGTACCTATTAGGTATAACCACAGAATAATATAATAGTACGTATAACTTATAGTACGCCACTAGTAAGTTTTATTCGCGTAAGTCGCATAAATAAGTACCATCATCAATATATAGATTCTACAACATACAATGTTCTATAGTGGTTTAGTTTAAAAGCAAATATATTGCAATTTTTAAGTTTTTTTTCTCTGTTTTAATTTGAGAAAAAGGCCAGATTTGCTGAAATCTCACGGGATCGAAGTCGCGAGCAGTTGCTCGTTAAAAAAAATCGAAATAAGGAATCAAATAACATTCATGAATGAAAATCTATTCGCTATAAATACAAATTACAAGAGGAAAAAATAAAATAAACAGAGACCGTTTTAATTGTTAATTGAATTAAAAAGGACCGGAATCAGTGGAATCAACTTCGGTGAAAGTCGACTGCAATTGCGGCCGCTAATGACGGGGAGGCTGGGGTAAAACGGACCCGCGGCACTCCGACAGGACCGAAAAAATGTGTACTTTATGGGGGTAATCAATGGAGGTGTGTAAAATGGCGTTGTATAGGTTTCAAACTTGAAATGGAGTGATTAACAGCGGTTTTGGCTATAGTGGATTTTCTGATTAAGAATTTTCACACAGATTTTTTTTTGTTGACGATAATAGAGACTCGTTTCAGATGATACTTAATCGATTCATTATTAGTACCAAGGGGTTTTCTTTACATTTTACATAACATTATTATGTCTATATTTTATTTAACACATGCTTTTTATTTTAAAAAACCTGCGTCGCAGATTTTTTATCGCGAAATGTCATCTCATTTTCTTAACTTTCGTTCCGAATTTTCAACCACTATGAAAATAAAACTGAAAAGCGAGCCAAAAGAACTTACTAATCAAGTACTAACGACTCATCGGAACCGAGAAAACGGTGCAAACTTCATCGATATCTCGCATAATTGCACCCCTAAAGCGGGACTATATTAAAATCTCCCACGGAATGGAAGAAATTTCGCCGCGTCTTAATAAGGACGGCCGAATATTCTAGATATCAGCGAACTGTTCGAATCGCCAGACTTCTTAATGAAATTTTCGGATTACGACTCGCCCTATCTCGTCTCCCTATCTTACACTCCCGTTACTGTATAAGTTCGTCCCGCTCTCTTTGCGCAAAGGTGCAGTTTCAAGTTTTATGTGAAATTTATTCATAACGTTGTAATTTATCCGTGAAGAGTAAAACGCTTGGTAATGGGGAGTCGGGATAATGTTTTCGTGTATTATTATTAGCAGATTCAGCTTTCACTTTGCACTTATAAGTTATCGTTCGTATAAATAACGGGGGAATTCTTATAACCACAGATATAACGCCGGAATTTTAACAGACACTGCAGGGCGCAGCTCCCTTAAGCAAATGAGTTTGCTTAGGTATCCATCGGAATACCCTCTATTTTTATAATATTATGATCATTGAAATTACCAGCCCTGATACAATTTACAAAATTTTATATAGAAATATTACATAATACCTTCTGCCCGCGACTTCGTCCGCATGCATTACGCGAATTTCAAACTCCCTATTTTACCCTCTTGGGGTTGAATTTTCAAAAATTCTTCCGTGTCTACATCATAATAGCTATCTTCATGCCAAACAGTCCGATCCGTCTAGTAGTTTGAGCTGTGCGTTGATAGATCAGTCAGTCAGTCAGTCACCTTTTCCATTTATGTATTTATTAATTTAGAGTACAAGAACGAGTTATGTTTTTCATCTCACTCGCCAATTAGTCTGAAGCTATTTAAATAGCATCTTCAGTAAATTTTTGGAACCTTAATTTGACTATAATTAAAGGCCTCCCATAAACGCAAACCACCTTAATTACTGCCAAACTTTGCAAGAAAATAGTCGTATTACTGCCCATAATATTAAAGAGAAGCATTTAAGAATGTCTACCTTTATTTGGAAAGGATAGTGTTGAATTTACGCCGAAAGGATGAAAGGAGTATTTTTATATTTCCTTCGGAAGAGTTTCAGAACGTATACTATTGAAACAGCAAAGTATCTCTTACATAAAGTGAAAGAACTATCTCAAATACGGTGAAAACGCGACCCTCTACAGCCTTTAAGATACGGACCATTATATTATTACGCTGCGGTAGATCCCTAAAGCGTGAACACTTTTGAAAATTACTCCAGAAAGTATGCAAAAGCCGAAAGAATATTTCGCAGTCAGTCGTCTATGAATGTATAATGATCACTGCAACTTATTTTTGTGACTGGTTTCAAAGGGAGTGCGTTTGTTCTATATTTTTTTCCATTTTTATATAAATAATAAAAGATTTCCGAAATGCTTTTAGTGCTAAAAAAAGATGAAAATTATTTTTATTTGTGTTTAAAAAAATATTTTCTAATTTCTTTATTTGACTAATTTACGCGTGTAGATTTGTTTTCATATGACTGAAAATAAAAAAGTATGAGTAAAGTATTTTATAATATTAGTATGATTTAGTATTTATTCATTGATTTAAGTAAATGTAAATTAAAAAGTCTGATGAATATAAAATTTTATAGCAAAAAATATATACATAGTTAAAATGTACATGTTGCAGATTAGGGGATCTAATAATAATGCAAATACTGAAGACGCAAGTACAAAATTTGAAAATGGTACCTGCTCGTAAAAAGGAGCGATATAAAACAGCTTCCAAAAATACCCTTCAAATTAAATAACCTTCCAAAGTATGCTCTTAAGTAAATTTCAACAATAAAGCTTTCAATGTTCATGAAAGAAGCTAATAAATTCCCCAATTTTATTTTCAGCTGATGTAACGCTTGATAAAAGGGAAACTTCGTTCAATAACCCTAACGTTATTTGCAAAGCGGGTGGTCTTGATCAAAATAAATCTAACAGTGAATTTTTAATTACAGCATTATTTAAAGTATCGTTTCTGAATAATTCGGTGGCTATAATTATCGCCCGACCTTGGAAACATGTCGTGACCTGCAGTGATAAAGTGCCCAATGATAAAAACGTTCAAAGCCCTAACAAGAGTGAACAAAGTGGTAGTAGGAAACGATTTATAGCATGACTTAAGTACACTAACGTCCACGTTTATAAATAAATAAAAGTAATTTAACGTAGTTGAGTCACGTTTTTAATAGCTTTTCACTACTTATTAAAAGTTCAGAACTCCTTATTTTTTAATAAACAAATGGCTTTTGCTTTATGGAAAATATTTTATGGCAAAATTTCAAAACTCCACATCCTGAATAATGTTTTGCATTTTAATATTAGTATTTTTTATTTATTTATGTAAACCGAAAAACGCAACAGCTGATTGACAAAGTCCTACTTAATCACCGTTTTCCTTTTTAAAATAGTCTGTTAGAATCAAGTTTTTAACTTTCAGAATATTGTTTATGGCCATTCCATCCATTTTGAAGCATGGATGAGGATATCCAAAGGTTCGTAGACTTTTTTGAATATGCCAGCCAGCATCGACCATACAACTAATAGACTCCTCATATAGGGCGAACACTTTCAGACAACACATCAGACTTAATAGGTCTTATATAATTCCACGCCCTTGTAACAAAACCTACCGAGTTATTTAAATATTAATTAGAGTATATCGATAATTAATTATCGATAAATAATTATTAGGAGTTAGGACCCCATCCCATTTGATTTATGATTTTTTTGACCATAAGTATACCAATCAGCGTTTAGTACCCCGCGCCCGCTTACTTGAGTCATTTGACTGAATTGTTTGCATTACGAAAGCATAGTAAATAAGCGTCTATTGGTTGTGTGGTCGATGCCAGCCAGTGTCACTTGGGGAAGTGGCGAACGCAAAAGCTTTAAAAGGTAGCCCTAGAGCCCTAGAGCTCGAAAAAAGATTACGCTGGGCTAAGGGCGCTCCCTGTGATACCTCTACTCGGGTTACAATGACATTTACGGGACATTCAGACTCAAAATTACAAAACCCGTTTCCATCAAATCCCTCGTCACTTGGAGCGAATGTTTTATTTATCGTATCTACCGGCAAAGCTAAATAGGCTTTCTTTCTTTTGAAATTACGCAGGCTGCATCAAAACATTTTGGGCCTACTAAATACGGAGATATTCGCCTATATATGATTGAACTTTGTTGAAATTATGAAGAAATTTAGTTAAAATAATTAATTTATTTTACAGGCATCATACTAATATTATAAATGCGAAAGTGTGTTTGTTTGTTGGTTTGTCCTTCAATCACGCCGCAACGGAGCAACGGATCGACGTGATTTTTGGCATGGGTATAGTTGAGGACCTGGAGAGTGACATAGGCTACTTTTTATCCCGGAAAATTAGGGAGTTCCCTAGGGAATCAAAAAACTTAAACCACGCGGACGGAGTCGCGGGTATCAGCTAGTTTTAAATAAAATTATCCAAATTTAGCGGACTGAGTTATTTTTTCTGGATTTTTTTCCCGGTGTATTAGTATACAAAGGTCATTAAAGAAGTAGAAATTAAATCAGAGACATTTTGAAGTTGAAAGCGCGTACGATTTATTATCGTGTGGAATAAACGTTTGTATAAATATGAATATACTTAAGGCACCGGTAAAGGAATCAATAACTCAAAGAATGTTCGAGAGGTGCAATGAAACGTGGATTTTATTGAAATATCTGCAAGAGCTGAAATCGAAATAGCATTTCGAGCACCGTTAAGGAGTTCTGCTTGAAAGTTTTTCAAAAGTGTTTAACGCAAATTGGATTACTTGAGACGAATAGGACTAAACGAGCTTAAATTATGAGATCAAAGTAGGACTGGAGTTTGCTGGGAAACAAATCATATTAAAAGGAATTATCGTCTCTGCTAAGCGATATTATGCAAGGGAATGAAAAATCTTAAAATCCTGATTTCCACACAAAGTGAAGTGAATTCGGCTAAACTTTACATTTTTATGACCAGATCTCATTTGAAAGTGTTAATTTGGTGAATAAACATAAAATCTCTCAATATTTTACGTGACTTTATGGTCTATTTTTATGTTCATATTAATTTCTATGAAATTCCTATCTCGTCTAAAATAGAGCTTATGTAGGTGTCGTAAATGTCGTGGGCGATGTTAATCTAGTTTTGGTTTTCAATAAAATTATGTTCAGTGCATTGAAATAGAATGAGTAACTAAAATTCTACATCAATGGTTCAGTGCCTCATTTGGAAAGCTTATGCTTTTGATACCAGTTGTTGTACCTACTGTAGATAGTGACAGCAGAGTCGGTGACCTACTAAGGGACAGCGGTTCTGCCGATTTAAAAAAAAAAAAACATACACGCCGAATTGAGAACCTCCTCCTTTTTTGGAAGTCGGTTAAAAAGAAAAATGAAACCCGCCTTTCCGACACGTCACCCGTCTTTTCCGACCTAGGCCACTTTAATCCGACATATATTTTTAATAACGAAAATGTATAATATATTTTATTTTGTTTTTCGTTTTACACATTTTCCTCCAAGTTTTGTTAAAAGTTAAGAAGTTGTTAAAAGTTGTGTAAGTTACTAAAACATCTAGTTACGACTTGTAGAAATTGTTGACAAGCAAAAACATCATATATTTACGGCTGAAACCCGCTTAATCCAAGAACGCCTCGGGCGCGGAACGTGCACCGCTAAATAGTGTGCGGCCTTACTCTTAGCGGTGAGAAAATTTATGGTTGTTTTACTTCACTTGTTATTTTTGCTGCATACTAATATATTATATTCAAAAGAGCAACCACCGAGTTTCTTGATGGTTCTTCGCGGTAGGAATGACATTTTGAATAGTCACTTGACTATTCAAAAGCACTTGTCAAAGTCAACTTGAATAATAAAGATTTGAATTTGAATATTTTGATTTATGTTTGTATAGGTCAAACGTTTTTTTTATTCAAATTAGTAAATAGGAAAGTAATGGGGAGAAAAATTGGTTAGCTTAAAATTAAAACTACGATATTTCCAAACGTGCCCTGGTCTGAGTAGAAGCCGACAAAAAAAACTGTTTATTTGGTATAGAAATCCTAAAACCATTGAAATTATATTTATATGACAGAGCAGAAATTGACAAAACTGGTGATAACAACTCTCCAAAAAAAATTCGTTTCATAATAAGGACATGCCTATTATTTATTCCTATAATAATGTACGATAAGTCTTAACAATTTGGGAGAACTTAAAATCGCTTCGCCTTTAAGCCCGCTATCACTTGTACCACCCAGACCTCCGTCTAACCACGTACGTAGCATGTATTCAACGCGCGTTGCGCGCTAACAAGCTGCAATTCTATTACGGAATTAGTAGATGTCTTTTCCACCAAAATGTTTAATATTTTCATCTCTACTCTACGTGTCTATGCTTTGACTTTGTAAGCAAGCACCTTTTGTATCTTTTCTTTGGATTTTTTATTTTGCCTTTCTGTACTCTTCTAGTAATTTTACTCTTCTTATATTTTTAACTAAATGATGCCCGCCACTTAAGATTTTTTCAATTCACACGGGAACTCTTTAATTTTCTAGGATAAAAAGCTTATGTCCTTCCCCGGAATACGACCTATCTCTGTTCCAAATTTCATCAAATTTGGTTGAAAAGTTGGGACCGTGAAAACATAGCAGACAGACAGACATACTTTCTGATTTATAATATTAGTATGGATGGATTTGCTTAGTGGTTTTAATAAGGAACATCCTGATATGTTGATCTCATATACTTCAGTATGAGTGTATCCATATCCATACTCATATAATAAATGCGAAAGTGTGTCTGTCTGCTACGCTTTCCCGGCCCATCTTTTCAACCGATATTGACGAAATTTGGTACAGACGTAGTTTGCATCTCGGGGAAGGACGTAGGCTTCCCCGAGATGCAGATTAGGTATTTTTATCCCGGAAAATTAAAGAGTTCCCGCGGGAAGCAAAAAATTAAATCCACGCTGACGAAGTCGCGGGAATCATCTAGTTCAATATAAATATTTCACGCTAGTCTGCTTTGCTTTTCTTACAATGAGACTTTTCCATTTATTCCTAAACGTTAAAGCGTCTACTGAAAATATTTAGTATGAAAAATTTGTTCTCGCACAAATATCATGTTCAAGCTGATATTTTGTCAACACACAAAAAACTTTTGTGTAAGAAAATCATACAAATAAAACCCAGAGATAAAAAAATTAAACCTCACGTTTGTTTTTCTCATAACATCAGGGCTATAAAAAATATGAGATTTGACTATTACTCTAGATAAAAAAAATGTAACGTGGAATGAAATAAAATTTTGTTGTAATTTTCGCATAACATCCACATTTGTTTGGCGTTCCATCTTGCACAGAGAAGAGTGTTGGCAAATTTCGATTGACTTTTGCCCCCGCCCTCTTCTGCTAGTCCGAGAGATAAAAGAAATTTTTGAGAAGGTGCTTGAAGAAAACTTAACTTTGCAAGCTTATCCGTACTGTTTTCAATTTAGAAAATGGCAGCGTAATTTTTGCGTCACAGATCCACCAGACAGTATGTCAGTATGACCAGCTGTCAATTTTATTAGTCATTTTGTGACTGACATAATGTTATCTAAACTTACCGTCTAAGGCGACAAAATATGATGTTTGCATGACATGGTATATGTGAATAATTCTCTGGCTCAACAGTCATTCATCAGTCCGTCACTCATGATAAACAGAATTGACTGAAGAAACTATCGTCTAATCTTCGGAGTCGAGCTTGCTTCCGTCCCGTCGGACTATGAGAGTAAGGGAATGGACAGTGAACCTATGTTTGCGTACACACTTGTGTACTATAATAATATTATTTCTTGCCTAAATAGCGCAAAGGAGGCTCCTTTGAGAGATAATGAATTATGTTCACTTCACTTTTGTTTGTTTTTTCAAGCACCTCCTCAAAATTTTCTCCGGACTCTCAGAAAATACCACCCCGCGTACAATCATAAGTGTTTTCTTTGTGGATAGCGAACAGTCAACAGCACCCTTTAACGTGTTTATCCTTTTTGGCCGAACCTCCCCTCGTAATATAAGCGAATATATTGCTGGTGCTATTTTGATGGCATTTTTTTTATTTTCGCAACCCAATGTTTGCGTTTTCTTTTGCTGCAAGTGTGAATATTGGGTGGCAAATGTTCCTTTAAATTGTTGAAAGGGATGAAAATATTTATTTTCCGTTATTGGTTTGGAATCCGATGGTATTGAAATTCGAAATATTAAACGTTATTATCTCGCCTAAGGTTGTTATATTATTATCCTGAAAGCTTCTGGGTTGGGTAAAATCCAAAAGTATTTTACTTGTATATATTCTGAATAATCTAGCGATATGATATTAATAACTCGAAGATTATAATCATACTAGCAGATGCCCGCGACTTCGTCCGCGTGAAATAAGTCTATGCGCGCCTATGACACTCACAAATAATGTGGCTTTCTATTGGTACCAGAACTTTCAAAGTCGGTTCAGTAGATCCAGAGATTACCCCTACAACATCACAAACTTTACCTCTTCATGATATTAGCATACGAGTAGATATAAGTAAGTGTTTCTTACATTTTAATTTATTTTACTTTGATTTTTTAAAGATTTTTTCTAATTTCATCTCGTTACTAACACCACAGAATAGGTGATACTGCTTACATAGTGAGTATGCCGCGAAATGAAATACCCACCCATGCCTACACCTTAATATTTTATCTTGAATCTCGTTCGGTACTCGCCAGCGGAGTCCATAATGTATGTAAATTGATTCACAACCAATGACTACTAATTACCTTAAAATTAAGCTATAAATTAATTTATTAAATATTCATTAATAAAAAATATATAACGACGACACGGGCGCAATATTTCGTCGTTCCAACGAGGCGGGGCGGGTTAATGTATTTTCGTGTAAGACCATTGATATACAATAAGTGAGAAAGCTACTTGTACTTTCTTTCAATTTTTAAAAATTTTGTTTGATTTTTTGTATGGTTGCTGGCATAATGGACGATCCACTATCGTAAGTTTTACAATCAAACTTTTCTATTTGGCTTAGAGGGTCATAAATCATCATAATTACTTCATACTAATATTATAAATACGAAAGTGTGTTTGCTTGTTGGTTTGTTGCTTTATTGGTTTGTTGGTTTGTCCTTCAATCACGCCGCAACGGAGTAACGGATCGACGTGATTTTTGGGTATAGTTGACTTTTTATCCCGGAAAATTACGGAGTTTCCGAAGAAATAAAAAAAAACTTAAACCACGCGGATGGAGTCGCGGGCATCAGCTAGTAATATTATATGTCCTGGCGCAAAAGGACGAGGTTTTAGGAGCGTGATTAATATAACCCATGCCAAATTACAGCTTTCTAGTAATAATAGTCTATAAGCTAAGACGCGGACAGACGGACTTACATGGCGAAACTATACTACGGAACTCTAAAAAAGGTCGTATTGGGCAGAAGGTTATGGTTAGGGTTGTACTTATAACCTAATGTCAACCTAAAGATTGCAAATTTTTTCAAGCCTTAGCTTAGCTTTATCTTTGTGGAATCATTTTGCGGAAGTTTTGACCTTTTTGGCAAAAGTAGCTTTCAACAAGACACATCGTCGCAGCCTTGCAAGCTTCAGCTGAATACAAATACAAAATTGTTTCTTTGGAGCAATAAACAATTTTGTATTTGTATTTTGTATATTTGCTTGTATACTCCAGGGTCACGTACCTACCGCTCGTGACTACGAATTTGATAAATTAGCAGCAATATAAAAAAATCGTACGTTTCTACGTCAGTTTGTAATTAACAATGAAGATACTTCCAGGTACATTAACAAGCTATGAGTATCTCTGGTTTTCGTATATCAATGTGTGAATGAGAGACCGTTAATTTGGTTAATTGTACTATTCATATTATAAATTTAAGAGATTAAACGATGTAAGCTCGAACAATGTTGCACAAACTGCTATAGAAATATCAACCCTATTGTAAATACGACAAACACTTATTTTGAATACACCAGCAAACTACCAAGTGATTTAGCGGTTGGGTACGATATCTACCAGATAGAAACCGATAAGAGGCGTAACGGCCGTTCTATAGTTTAAACTTTAAAGCATTGCATCTTGAACTTACGAGTAAATATAGTTTTTTAACTACTTTACAAGTCAATACTTTACAAGTTAGCCCTTGACTGCGATCTCACATGGTGGTAAGTGATAATGCAGTCTGAAGTTAGCGGGCTGGAAGTTCTCTTTGCAATGCAATGACGTAGGTATACTTCAACCAAAAAAAATACATCGATATTTTACTCATAAAAACAAGTCCGTAATCGAATGTAAACACATTGGTGTGCATTGCGCCTTGGCAAAACACCAGCAAGAAAAAAAACGAACGAAGTAAAACTTGCTTCCACAAATATTTTGTTTTGCGAAGATAAACTATGCCTAGCTAACTAAATAGCCTCTTAAATATAAATAATATATCCATACTAATATTATTAATGTGAAAGTGTGTCTGTCTGTCTGTCTGCTACGCTTTCACGGCGTATCTCGGTATTTTTATCTCGGAAAATTAAAGAGTTTCCGTGGAATTCTAAAAATCTTAATTCACGCAGAATTAGTATCCAGATGCTATTAGATTACAGTTAGCACTATCTTTTTCTCTCGAGTGACTGTAGTCATAAGAGGAAAAGAGATAAACCTATTTTTACTATCCTAATAGCATATGTACGTTTGAGTTATCAAACCGAACTGATGCTGAAATACTGTGTAGTGATTTGTCGACATTCACTAAAATGTAGTATTTATACTTATGTCTTTGTTTTTTGTTCACAGGTAAGGCAATCCACATTCTTACACCGCAACGAGTAAGTTTATACATATCCTGGGATTTCATGGTAACTTTATTGCTTACAGTAGCAAGCTCATCTATTGAAGTGGAGTGAAGGGAATACATGCTTTGTTTGACCAATAAGACTTTTTTCATGTCCTATTGACAAAATAATTAAAATATATCTTAACTCGTTGGTATAAAGTCCGGAGTTGACTATAGCTGAATCGCGTCGAACCGAATCGAGTCGCATTTGAGGCCTTCGCAGCGTGTATATTGTGTAAAGACTCGAGTCGACCGCCGACTCGATTCGTATCGACGTAATTTCATACGAGAGGATGATAGGTGGCGAATTTTTGCATTTCAATTCGACTCGACTCGGCAAGCCGAGTAGACACCAGCCTTAACATCATCAAGTGGTGCCATCTTCAAACTGAAGCTCGGCGGTCAGTCGGAGAAAACTTTTGCGGTCACGTGCTATCCTCTTTACTTCTGCATACTTATGTCGAGTCCACTCCCCTATGTCGTCAAACCACTTCCTTCTTGGTCGCCCTGGTGCCCTTTTTCCAGCTATCTTGCCTTCGAGGATCAACCGTGGAAATTCATACAGGGATCCTCGTTGCAAGTGCCCGAAAAATGCAACCCTCCTTCGTACGACGGTGGTCATCAGCAGTCGTTTGCATTTTGCTTTTTGCAGTACTTGAGCGTTTGAGATGAAGTCTCGCCATGATATTTTAAACATTCTTCGTAATGCCCACATCTCAAACGCTTGCAACCGTCGACAGATTTCCTTTTTTAAAACCCATTTTTCGCATCCATATAGAAGAGTGGACCAAACATAACACCTGAGAACGCGAAGTCTAGTTGGGACTGGGATTTTGGGGTCACAAAGTACTTTGGATACCAGCCTTAACACTGAAAATAAATTAGACAATCATCTGAATCCACAATTTGTCAATTCATTACCCAAATATTAACCGACTCAAACATTCCACCGCAAAGTTGTATTTAAAATGGAAAACGGAAGGGAAGGTAAACCGGCTAAATTCAAAAGAATCGTGAACATTGAGTTCCCTAACAAGTTGTTTGGGGAACGTTTTTGCATAAGCAAAGTTTTAATTGGTGGATTAATACGCAGGCTTGTTAATAACCACACAGCCTATTGTGAAAACATACGGAACATTATCCTGTAAAAAACGTCTGTCTCTAAAGACTTATGCTGTTATGTAGTTGATTTTTAGTTACATCTGTTGTAATCCTTTCTTAGGGCCAAAAACATTTTACAAACGATACGACATCGTATCGTGGCTGGTGGCACGTTGCAAGTTGCAACGTCAAGTCATGTCGTGTCGTGACGTGTGTCGCAAATAATCACAACACGACGTCGTATCGTGTGTAACTATGTTTTTTGACCTTTACTTACCTTTTTCACTTTGCCTCTACGTTGCCAGTCTATTATTGATCAGCTAAAGACTTACTTACAATATTTATGAAGTTTCATGCAATACCAAATACATATTATACTATTAGATTATTTGGATGGCATTTTACAGTGATTTTAAAATGTTAGTATCCTATACCAAGAATTCTTTTAAATATTATTATATTTGGTCACTTTCCCCACTAACTAATTATTATCGTAAGAAGCGAAAAGTTGGTATAGCTTTGAGCTTATCGTCGTTAAATCACTCATGAGTAAACCGTCAAGTATCGAAACGCTGCGTCGAGGGCGCCTCTCCCTTTACGTATGTTACCCTTACTTCAGAAACTCTCAAAATGAAAACCGTTTAACCAAATTACTCTCGTTTTGTGCAAATATTAAAGGACTGATTGAGTTGAAAACTTGTCGAATTACCTAACCGTGGTAGGGGCCTTTGATTAGTTCGTTCCGGGGGTAAGCTTTGTGTGACAATATCAAATCCGTCAAGCAAATATTTCGTGGTTCAACGACTTTGTCATTGATGTTGCTAGAGGTTGACAAAGGCAACAAAAATAATACAAAAACAATTTTCTCTGTTCTTATCTGCATAATACTCCTGACGACATATTGACGACCTCCGTGGCGCAGTTTGAAGCGCTGTTGTCTTAACGTGCGGAGGACCCGGGTTCGATCCCCGACAGGGTCAATTTGGGAATTTATAATTTCTGAATTTTCCCTGGTCTGGCCTGGTGGGAGGCTTCGGCCGTGGCTAGTTACCACCCTGCCGGCAAAGACGTGCCGCCAAGCGATTTAGCGTTCCGGTACGATGCAGTGTAGAAACCGAATAGGAGTATGGGTTTAATACAACTGCCATGCCCCTAACAGGTTAGCCCGGTACCATCTTAGACTGCATCATCACTTACCATCAGGCGAGATCGCAGTCAAGGGCTAACTTGTAGTGGATAAAAAAAACCGGCCAAGTGCGAGTCGGACTCGCGCACCGAGGGTTCCGTACAAACCTGTAGTAAGTTTTACGATTTATGACGTATTAAAAACAAGACGAAATGAACCGCAAAACTAACTTTGTTCAAAAAATTATTTTTGTTGTATGGGAGCCCCCCTTTAATATTTACTTTATTGATATTTAATTACTTATTTTGAAAGGTAATATACAAGTTAATATTCTGTGAAAATTTGAACCGTCTACCTGTTACCGTTTTTAATATTGAGCAAAAAAATACGAAAAAAACACGTTTATTGTATGGGGACCCCCCTTAATATATATATATTTTTTTAATTTTTAGTATTTGTTGTTATAGCGGCAACGGAAATACATCATTTGTGAACATTTCAGCTTTCTAGCTATCACGGTTTATGAGATACAGCCTGGAGACAGACAGACAGCGGAGTCTTAGTAATAGGGTCCCGTTTTTACCCTTTGGGTACGGAACCCTAAAAACTGATTTTAAAAGGTTTCAAAAATCCAAATGCTGTTTGACGTCGAACTACGAGAATGTCTGGAACTCTGGAGTTCGTGCTGGCACGGAGATGCACTGCGACAGAATTGTACAAAGAATAATTGCCGCGCTGCGCCTCTGTAGTGGGGCTCGACCTTGAAGCGTTAAAATTATCGATATATATGTGGGTACTAGATGGGCCCTTTCATAGAAAACAATTGGGCGTCCGACTTATAGAGCGCGCTCCTCACCTGTATAACCATGTCCTTGTCTCCGCCATAGCGCTGTCCCGCTTTTCAGACTACATGGCGTTAGTAAAATCAGTTCACATTCTTTGTTTGAGGTCGTTGGTTAAAATCGACCCAATTGCCATGGTTTTTTAGAAGATTTGAAAGATATTCAAATCTCGAACCTATTTAGAAAGTCGAAGCCCCCGTAAAGCTGAACACCAATACAGAAAAAGGCCGCCGAAACAAGACGAATGTTCTCTTTTATGCAAGTGAGGCGCCGACAAATTTTTCAGCCACCTCGTCGACTTCACGCCGGCGCTCATTTGCTAAAACATCCACCTTTGTAGGCTTTCGAAGCAGAGTTAAGAAAATATAGAGCTAACTAATTGTTTATTTAAATTTAAGTGGCAAAAACTTATATAAAAAGAGAACATGTTCGATTTTTGAAACTTTCCATGAAACCTTATTGTTCATATTGTCCAGATCTAGAATATACATAATTATACAAATTAATAATTTGACCTTGATATACACAAAGCCCCGTGACCGCTTTGTTATCAAAGTTACTGTCAAATTATATGGTAAACCTAGATTCTAAAAGGCTTGGTAAATTCCTTATAATCGTAACGTAGCGTTTAAGATATAACGAGTTTAATGGAAAAGATGATGACTTGCAAATAAATAAAATAATTAAATTAATTGAATCCTTGGTCTTTTATATTAAAACTAGATGATGTCCTCGTGGATTTTTGGGATCAAAGATAGCCTATGTAAGACACCGGGATGCAACCTGTCTGATAATAAATATACACTAACATTTAGGTATAATATTAGCATGGAGGTTTTCTTTTGAATCACCTTTCCGATCCGGTGGTAGAGTCTTGAGTCTTACCGTATCATAACTGACACAAGCTGTTAGTTATGATACGGTAAGACTCACTGCTGTCCTACGTGAAATAAATAAATGATTTCATTTCAAATCATATTAAATCTGAGCGCTTTGGCATAGTTCTATCTATTTGTTATAAAACCAATGTAAAATAACTCACTTCAATAAAAATATCGATATTCCGCCAATGCCATTTCTCATGATTCCTAACTCTATAGTGCCCAAGTGATGAATGCGGCAAGTTTGTCCGTGTCAAGACGCGAGGGAAAAAATCGTAACGGAACGGAAATAAGCGACCCGCGCGCCGCTCTGATTGGCAGCCGAGCGACGTTCGAAAATTGAACTTCGGCATTTTTAAATTTGGAATTAGTTTAGCGGTTGAGAAACAGATGATATTGCGTTTACTTACGGCGAGTTATTTAGGGAATCGATTCTAGGATTATTATGTACAGAAAATCAAGTTCCATTTTTGTAAATAAAAAATTAACGTTACATCATGTAGAACATGTACAATTAATTATGCAATTTGAATTTAATGCATCAACTAAGTACAGTACAGAGGTTTAGTTCTCTTAATTTCTTTTTTTCTAGAGAATCATCTAGATTAACTAGTTGAATTGTTGAATTTCTGAAATTCCCATAACAGGAAAACAAGAAACCTTCTTGAAGTTGGTATAGAACTCAAAATGTTCTAGACCCAGCAGTTTGTATTGTCGTTTTATTATTTAGATGTTATCTTTTTAAATATAGGTATAATAATAATAATTTACGGAACACATTTATCAATAAAAACAGCTCAAAGTTGAAAAAAAAAATAGGATATAAATGATGCGTTAAATAATATCTCGATCTCTTGATAGACTGTTAAGGAGACCAAAACACCGGCACCTATGTAGGACAAGTCGTACCCGGTCACATATTAAAAAATATCAGGAGCCATAAACGCCAGATGACAATTCCGTGTGACATAAAAACAGATCGGTGGGCTTAGAGCAATCCAACGGAATTTACGAGTCAAGGGCCCACTTTAACACCCTGTACCTATTTACAGGCTGATGGCGACATAAAACAGCACATAATATCGGTAAACGTTTGACATGTAATCTTGTCGTCGTAAAAATGCACGAACACTTCTCCCGATTCGGAATCGATTTTATTGGGGCTACCGGATTATTAAAATCGTGATGGCCTATTTTATCATTCATTAAATATTAGGTTTTTACGCCTTGTAACGTTCCAGATAAGTGTAACGCTTGTTCAATAGATTTTTATAGTATCGATATTGGAAAATCGATTAAAATAATTCGATACCCCCTACCTGATATTTTATATTATTGATAGCTGATGCCCACGGACTTCGTTGCGGATTTCCACGGAAGCTTCTTGTCACCGGACGGAGCCTATGTCACTCTCCAGGTCCTAAAATATGCTTATGCAAAGAATCACGTCGATCCGTTGCTCTGTTGCGACGTGATTGAAGGACAAATTAACAAACAAACACACTTTCGCATTTTTAAGATTACCTAGTATGATTTTAAAAAGTAAATCTAGATATATACGAGTTAAATATTAATAAGGATAGGCACAATATTTGTATTGTGCCTATCCTTATTAATATTTAACGGATGCACTGTCTTTGGACAGTTCATCCGCAAACGGCATTTAAAAATCGATATACTGTAAAAAAGAAACTTTTAATATTATCACGTTCAAAAAACAGGTGGAATTGTCTGTCGTGATTTTTTTCAATTTTACTATAAAACAAGATTTTTTTCTAGAGTTACGACACAGCGGGAAAAGTAAACTATTTGTAATAGAATTTTTAATGAAAACGTTAAAATGAAATGTAAATCAGCGCCACAATATTCCGACTTTATCGCACAAATTTGCATGTTGCCTTAATAAGCCGGCGTCTTATCGCTCGTGCCGTGTACGGTCTTCGACATGAACAAGTCATACGTTTTAACGTATAGGTATTAACTATTAACGTGCTTGCAAATGTGCGGATATGATTTTTAATAAACACACAAAATTAACCAAAAAAACGAATTATCAAGAGTCCAAGGTATTTAGTCAAAGTATTCTCCCAGAAAAAATCTTATAAGTACAGTGAAAGATCAAGTACTAACTTGAGTTAACTTGAGTTGAGTTGAGTTGAGTTGAGTTGAGTGTGGATTTGACTTACATCAGCAGTATACAAATTACCCATGAGAATGATTTATTACAGTCAATTTTTGGAGTTTACCTCCTATAGAATCGATTTGCCCGAGGTATGAAAATTTATGGGGAGTAAAATCAAATTCTCTCCGTTACGTTATTGACTTTATGTTTCCATGGTAACACTTGTTTATGTTTCCATGACTATGTTATGTATTTTGATGAATATAAATTATATAATTAATATAAATAAATGTATCAAGAATGCTTTCAGTATTATAAAAAATCCGTTCATTTACTAATCTATATAATATTTTATAATCGTTCGTAAAGAGTAACCTCCAGTCGTGCGTCGTAGCTGACACACACACTTTTTTTAATATTTTAAAGAGCAACTGTTGCTGGTTCCTTCTTGATAGCAAGATCATCCCGAACCAGTGGTAGATATACTCGACGTTCCACCAACATACAATGATCGAGTGGTAGATTTTACTAGGTGATATCGCAGTCGAGGGTTTTTTTCCAACAAGATAATGTATTTACAATGGTCATCAAAGCTCTACAGCCCTCGCTGGGACTTGATTTGGTTTAGCACACTTCTCCATTGGAGGTGGGCAGAAGCAGCTTCCTTCCAGCTCCAAACTCCCTATATCTTCATGTCCTTCTTGACTTTTATAATCCACCAAGTTATACCTATATGAAACTAAATACAAAAATGAAACTAAAAATCTAAAGGCTGAAAGCAAAACCAGTAATTCTGCAAATGTCCCGGATTCGCTCAGTGATTAATCGCTCGTTTTTCAATCCCTTAATGACCACTCCCCGAATTGCTTTCCAACTTCAAGACATAGTTCCCAACCTTGTTTCAACACAACTTTTAATCAATTCCCTTCCAGCGGAAACTTTCCGCGTTTACATTACGAAAAAGATTATTCAATTTGTGTAACTAAAAAGCGGGGACGACTACGCCCGACCGAAAAAGACGAAACCTGTGTCTTTTTCAAACAAATCCGCCAGCAAAAGTTGTTGCGGAACGGATCCGGCTCGTCCGCCTTTACTATCTGAATTGCAAATGGCGACGCGATGACGGCTTTATATAAAACTAAAAGTGTCGGGCAAACTTCGGATTAAACTTCCCCGGCAGGTATAGAAACAAAAACCTCACTTACAATTATGATAATTCCCATCTCGCCGGATTGAATTTGCATGGGCGCTATCCATGGTTATGTCAACTGAGCTACTCGTACCTCTGATGAATAATGCAGCCGCGCCACTTACCTGAGACATTAACATATTTATTAATAAAATAAATATGAGACGTCCGCTCCGCTCGGTGTCTCGACGACGAATGGCCTTATTCGCTCACTGTTGACATTGCAGGGTTCCCGCAAACTTGGCGAATGTAGCGTGCAGTAGATTGTTCAGAAATGCGGTAATATATGGCATTCGTTATATAAATTGAGTTAGAGCGCGTCCGCCGTTCATTTAGCTAATGTGTACAGAATATAACTCAAATATCGTTCGAGTATATGTGTTGTTTGCTTCTAAATTGCGAAGAGGATGGTGTATCACCAATTATTCACTACGCGCGTTCAGACACAGAATAGGTAATAGTAGTAAGTTCAGAAACATTTGGAAATATCCAGTGCATTCCAATTCCAATTTGAATATATGAATTGACGATTCAGATGCACTTGAAAAAGTTATTTTTCTTAAAGAATACTTCTATTCTATTCTACTCTTTATGAGTATGCATTACATATACCTAGTCTTAATACAATTGTTATTAAAATTCAAAACTCGTTTTTGGCGCGAAAAGCTTTCAGATTCAGCAACTAACTTATAGTTTAACTTACCCTAATTCGATTTTATTTATTAGTTTTTCTTGTGTGATAAAGTCTTCTTTCCCTAATAATAATTGTGATGGTTAATTCTCAAGAACACCCAAAAATATATCTCCAAAGAAAAATACCTATGCATACAAAATTTAATCTTAGTGCACGATCTCCAGCAGTTACCATTTTATATCCGCTTTAAATTATTAGATTTCCCCGCGGTCTTCGCTATGAAAAGCCTAACAACCAGGGGGAGATGCATCAAGGTCGTAAATTTTGTACATTGCCAAATTAAATACGTGGATTGCAGGTGAAAAGAACTGACCTTATCTTAAGGCTGGTTGCCATTATTCAAGTAGCAAATAAAACAACACGACTGACAGCGTCTCGGTGTCCGTTTCAATGTTAATCAAATGCACAATGCATATATAATTCGACTGTTTGAGTGCAACACTATGAACTTTACAACCTTGACTTTCTGAAAATATACGATTTAAGATACCGTTGGTATTTTATATACAAAGTTATTTTTTTTTAATATCCAATACAAAATATTTTGTGGTGACTATCTATTGATATTTCCTTCGTATATTCTGTTTTCCGTACACTTTATAGCTGTGATTTTATACAAGAACCGTCTTAGTGACCTAATTAATAATTATTACTGTACTTCTATCCTCAGTTATTAATGACACAATTTTATATTGTCTAAACTCTAAAGTGATCTAAAAATAATATACTCATGGATAAGGATTTATAATTCCCAAAAAAACTCACTGGTTCGCGACTGGAATGATGTGAACCGGGCATTAGTCATTTCTGTTTATCGATCTCTCGGGACGACGGAACGTGAATAAACTGATAGTCTTTGCACTTACGGAAACCAAGTAAAACAGAGTCATAAAAGTTAAATATTTAACTCAACTAGTGATGTCCTAGTGGCCGATTTGTTACGAATGAGCTAGTTTAAATTTGAACTAAATTGGGTTACCTTTGAAGTTTGAAGGTAGTTCAAAACTACTACACCAACTCTACTTAAGCGTTTAAGCTATCGTGTGTGAGTGATTTATAAACATCATATACTAATATTATAAATGCGAAAGTGTGTTTGTTTGTTAGTTTATTGGTTTGTCCTTCAATCACGCCGCAACGGAGCAACGGACCGACGTTATTTTTGGCATGGGTATAGTTGAGGACCTGGAGAGTGACATAGGCTACTTTTTATCCCGGAGAATTAAGGAGTTCCCGCGGGAATCAAAAAAAATTAAACCACGCGAACGAAGACGCGGGAATCAGCTAGTCACTTATAACTGGCAGGCTTGATTTATTCAAAATTTAAAATTTGTTTTTTATTCAAATAAACTTTTACAAGTGCTTTTGAATCGTCTGGTGAATCTATCACTGGTTCTGCCCCGCGATTACGTAAGAATTGTCGATCAAATGGTAAAGGGTCGGCGTCAAAGTAAAATAAACCATGATCGCATTGAATTAGAGCTCAATTTCGTCTGCCCATTCTTATACGTTTAGGGTATCGTACATACCTAAACGTATAAGAATGGGCAGACGAAATTGAGCTCTAATTCAATGCAGTTATGGTTTATTTTACTTTGACGAAAATCTTTAACGTTTGATCGGCCATTCTTACATGATTGGGGGGCTGAATACCATTCCTACCGAGAAGAACCAGCAAGAAACTCGGTGGTTGCTCTTTTGAAAAAGCTATAAGCCTATTTAAGCCAAGCATTATTCTATAAATAAATAAACAAATCAACTCTAATGTGATTCATTATGCCGTTAAAGCAACTTGTTACTTAGTCGCTCACGTAGGTACCCAAAGGTCAGAGAGCAAATTGCTCCGTGTAGAAACTTCTCCCGTAAATTGGACCTATAAATATACAACTAAATTCTTTAAGTCATAAAGAAGAAAGTTCATAATGCCACAAAATATATTTATTACATATACGTGCGTTCGGACCGGCCACGAAACGTGAGAGATTTCCAGAAAAGCTGAAACACCTCGAGTCGGCTAGAAACTGAAGGACGAACGCAGCCTTTCAACATTTGGCGTTGGTTCGTTAAACTGTAAACTGATTACCCAATTCGTATAGGCTGAAATTTCATGATATTGATTCCACTACTATTAATCAATCTTTGGAGCGCTGGCCCCTAACATTGCCAAACACTGAGAGTTATGTCCAACTAGCTGAAACCCGTGGCTTCGTCCGCGTGAATTAAGGTTTTTTGGTTCCCGTGGGAACTCTTTAATTTCCCGGAATAAAAAGTAGCCTATGTGTTATTCCAGACTATAATCTATCACTGTGCCAAATTTCATCCAGATCGGTTCAGCCGTTGAGGCGTGATTGAGTAACAAACATCCACCCACCCATCCATCCATCCATCCATCCAAACGTTCACATTTATAATATTAGTATAGATTATATTATCTAAAACTAGACAAAGAAAGTTCCTCCGCTTTCCTCATCCATCTAATATAACAAATCCAAAATTAGTCCCATGTTGGGCGCCAATGGGAACTCTCATAGCGGGCTAGCATTACGATTATAATATTATAACAGCTAAAGGATGTGTTTGTCTGTCTGTTACGTTTACATGGCACTGTACAACCTATTTTGATGATAACTGTAAAAATATCACCGGATGTAACTCACGTGTTTTGTCGGAACGTGACGTCAGTTTTGAACCCATCCGGGGCCCTTATTCATGAGCCTATTCGCGCGACGCGGCAGCTGAACAATGGCTATTTTGATGAAGTTTTGAATACAGAGATATTATGCATCCCAGGAATCATCCAAAAGGGTCCATTTTTTCTTGGAAAATCAAACTCCATACTAATCCATACTTAATATTATAAATGCGAAAGTGTGTCTGTCTGTCTGCTACGCTTTCACGGCCAATCTGTTCAACCGATTTTGATGAAACTTGGTACAGGTATAGGTTGTATCCCGGGGAAGTACATAGGCCTATTTTTATCCAAGAAATTTCAAGAGTTCCCGCGGGAATCAAAGAACCTTAATTCACGCGGATGAAGTCGCGGGCATCATCTAGTCATATTTAAAATCATAAATCCACGTGGATGGAGTCGCCGATATCATCTAGTATTTTTTTTTTTAAATATCCCGTCCACTCTTGAGGACTAAGGACGGACGCACACTGGTTAACGGAACGTAAATTTTTGCCCACAACTCGCGTCACATTATGCGCGACAGAGCGCCAACTTTCCTGAATTATGCATACACACCCGCATTAACCGATACCACCGGGATTAAATATGGACACCCTGTTTAGACATTCAGTGCTCTGAAGGTGGGAATGTACGTTGTTTCTTGTCTCGTGGATTTAATTTTGCGTGGTGGCGAATTAATTGTGCCGTCAACAGTCAACTAGTTGGTAAGTAATTTAAACGCAACGACATTATCCTGCTACGGGTACCTGCGCTAACGAGAACTTCTCAGTTACTACAGTTCGGGGAGATGTTTTTATTTCGTAATGAGGTAATGCAATGAGTTTTACGGTTTAAGTGTTTTCTGCGTAGTTAACTGTCGTTGCGTAAACGTTTTCAGTTTGCTATTTTGTTTCGCGCTAATGATGTGTCGGAGTTAAATAATGTGATAATTACTAAATGAAGATGTTTGTAAGTACAAAAGGTAGGTACATAATATTATTGTAACAGGGTTTTAAATGAAAAGTCAGAGCTTTCTGTGCAAACTTTAATGGCAAATCTTTAGTCCCTAATACCAATTGAATAAATTTTTCTCCATCGAAATAAATTTTGTACTTATCAATTTCACAATTTTTTTAAATAACAATTTTGCGTTATTGAGGATTTATAAAATAAATAAAAAAAGGTATTGAAAATGTTAATGTTCCTTTTTCGTTTAAATTCTGAATAAGTTCAATTAATTTTATGGGTATTTTTAGAAATTAAAATTTTCTTGCACAAAAGTTATGGAACATTTTCTTTTAAAATTAACCATAGACTAATTTAGACGCTAAAGATCTCGGACAGCCCGCATCTTCGCCTTTATTTAAACACAGAAACTTATGTATTTCCAACACTACCTTTGTCGATTACAAGTTAAACATTTAACGGCATTATACAGGTAACAAACTCCCATCCATCCAAACTTTCGCATTTATAATATTAGTATGAAGTATGATAACACTCACGAAAGTTTAAACGTTAGAGTTTGTAGCTACTTGTATATATCTTGAAGATACAAGAACTCTCTTGTGCAATTGTCGTACCCCGTATTCCGAGAAACAGTATATATTATTATAGTTGTATAGTTCGTGGAAGCCCTTAGCAGTCAATTGGAACGCAACTGTCTCGAGCACCCGCATCTTGCCTTTATTTTAACAGGGAAACTTTTATAATTTAACCTCCCCCCCCCCCATCCCTTCCACTCCGCACCCCCTCTCGTTACACACCTTTGTCGAACCTTGAGCAAACACCTCCGTTTTACGCCCCTCAGGTTGTGTGTTGAAAGATATTCCCTTTTATTGGGTATTTGATGACATTCACTGACAATTACACTTAAGATAGATTGGTTTAGGACTTAGCTGAATAGAATAGAATAGAATATTCTTTATTTGCAAAATGTGGGTAAGTACATAAAATGTTAGTTTATAAAACAGAGTCCAGCACATTAGCCGTACCAGCGTACAAATATTATCAACAGGCAATTGAGACTAAATTCATTTTAGTTACAATTACAATAATAATATTACAATACATTCATTTTAACATTACATTCATTTTAGTTAATTTATTTTACATTCATTTTAGTAGTGAAGAATGTATAATCTAGTTTTTCTTAGAGTAAACAAATCACAGAAAATCGTAAGCGACGCAATTTTCGCGGCGCTCTATACCTTCTCCATTTAGATTTTTCACTCGTATCATAAGACTAGTGATGACGCAGGATTTCCCCTTATGCGAACATAAGATTATCTATCAAAAATTAAAATTGGCAGTCCCTATGGGACTGCCGATAGAAGTGAAAACGAATATTTAACGTAAATAAAAAATTACAATAAAAACCTTAAAACTGTGACACCGGTGACGGTGACGGTGTTGGTGACGCGAATCCACAAGTTTACCCCCTACCAAAAAGTGCTCAACGCGGCTAAAGAAGTTTTCCATTCTATAAAAAACCTTTTTTCATGACAATTGCATATTTGAAGTACGAGTAAGTAACGGTAAATTTGGTAAGTACAACTTTTCACGGAGCAATAAAAGACACTATGGCTTTAAAACCCCATAAAAAACTACTATTTTTTATATATAAGTTTAAATGTGCTAATGATCCCATTATGTACTAAATATGGCTATTTTATTTCAATGTTTCACTTAAATTAGTTCATAATCGTACCGTGATAAAAGTAAACGAAATAAAGTGATTAGTCGAAATCTTTTGTTTCGATCTACATTTAATTGCTCAACAAAACCCATATAAAGTCACTCGTTTTTATCAAGCTCGTAACAGTACAAATATGGCATAATAAATATTATATTTTATACAGGCACTAATTAATGTCCGCGACTTTGTCGTTGAATAAACCGTATTTAATTCCCGCGAGAGCTCTTTAATTTTCCGGGATAAAAACTAGCCAATGGCATTCGCCATGTCCTCAACTACACCCATGAAAAAAATCACGTCGATCAGTTGCTCTGTAATGTGGCGTGATTGTAGGACAAACAAACACACTTTCACATTAATATTAGTATGATATAGCAAGAAAAGATTATAATTATTTTGCTATAATCCGCCAACAGAAAAAATCTGTATGGTAAAACATGCAGTTTTACAAGCGAAGCACCGCTTACCTTCCCAACCAAGCAAGAAAACCAAGTTCCCAAGCAAGCAATGCTACCACCACTCACATGCACCACCACACAAGACTTTTATATACTACTCTCAACACACGTTTCGCCCCGACACCGGAGCATCTTCAGGAGATGTCGACTTTACAATGCAAGATTGTCTAGTCTAGATTCTATCCAATAAATAATTAGTATGATAATCAAAAAAATCTTGTGTTTCAATATGGCCCTGTACTACGTCAGCGATAGTATCAAACCAAAAGGCCTTCGTAAACGCGTTGATAAGTTTGTCATTTTCTATTGAGTTGTATCGCGTCGCGTTGCGTCGCGTCGCTTTCGTCGCTGACCGAGCTCAATGGGTAAACAACGTTTATGCACAGACAAAGCCACGAACAAATGCCAGTTAAACATAAACAGTTAAGAGCAACCTCGGACGGTGAAACTGTGGGAAACTTTGCCGCATGAACTACGAGATGTTGTTGCGAGTAGGTATATATTCAATTCTAAATTCGTAATTAATACGCATTGTCGTGTGTTCCAGCCTAGTCTTAGCACAGTCTTGAAAATAATTGTGATAGATGCACTTTAGTATTGTTAGACGGAAATTAAGAACTAGTATGTGCCAGGCCTTACTACCTCTATGGTTCTCCAGTAGGCTTAGCATGCGCACAACGAGATATCTCGCGACGAGAGAGAGAGATTTTGTCGTTGCCGGCTAATTTTTCGTTTACCATAACATGCACAAAATCCGATATATTATGAGAAAAAAATAGTCGGCATGTAAGGGTTCGTAGAGAAAAATATCACAGATAAGAAATATTACTTTTATCTCTACTTTTGCCGCAACGATAGTCATATTATGTGTAACCGTGTTAGTTTCGGAAGAGATAACGGGTAGACATAATTTTACTCGTTGTGCCCATGCTAGCGCTACTGTAAGCCTCTAACCTAGATGTGATAGGTATGCTCTAATTCCCCTCTCCTATGAGGGGGGAGGCCTGTGCCCAGCAGTGGGACGCTAATGGGCTGTAGTGGTAGTGGTAGTGGTGATAGGTAGAGTGATCTAAGAACTCGATCGAGGATCACAGTCATAGGCTGACTTGTAAAAGAATTTAAAAAAAAAGCTACTTTGGGCGAATACGAGGTCGCGGGCATCACCTAGTTTATCAAATCAAATAAATATTATAAATGCGAAAGTTTGGATGGATGGATGTATGGATGTATGTTTGTTACTCAATCACGCTCCAACGGATGAACGGATCTGGATGAAATTTGGCACAGAGAGAGATTATAGTCTGGAATAGCACATAGGCTACTTTTTATCCCGGAAAATTAAAGAGTTCCCGCGGGAATCGAAAAACCTCAATCCACGCGGACGAAGTCGCGGGCATCAGCTAGTTTATTAATAAGTCAGTATACGACTCCGCCGTTTGCGTTGATTAAATTCGGTTGGCTACATTGTTCCCATTATTCAAGAATGTAATAACTGTCGGGCTGTATTGTGACGTCATTGCCGTGACGCCTTTGTCGCCTTCGACGCGGTGGCGATTAGCGTCTCCATTGTGGTGTTCGCTTGTTTCTATTTTGATGTAATCTAGTTATTCCACCGTTGGAATTGGCAAGTGAAAGTTGAATTTTGCAATAAAAAGCTAGCTGATGCCCGCGACTTCACTCGCGTGGCTTATTTATTTTTAACTAGCTGATGCGCGCAACTTCGTACGCGTGGATTTAGGTTTTTTGGTTCCAGCGGGAACTCTTTAATTTTCCGGGATAAAAAGTAGTCTATTTGCTATTCCAGACCATAATCTATCTCTGTGCCAAATTTCATCCAGATCCGTTCAGCCGTTCGGGCGTGATTCCTCTCTCGTGTTCTCTCTAACCCGTCGTCTTAGGTGAGCGACTAAAGCAACGCGAGGCAATACGACTCTATTGAAAATTACAAACTTAGGTAGATACCTACGTTGGCCACTTTGAGGGTCAGCTACCTGTCTGTTTTTTACCTGTCGCGTCGCGTCGCGTCGCATAGCGTCGCATCGTTCACCTAGGACAACGGATAAAGCATATTTGGGAGGTGAAAAGCATATAAAACTTATAAAATTTCCACAAATAAGGGCGTAATACAAAATATAATTTACGAAATCCAGTGGGCGGGTACTGCCCATTTAATTTTACCCGTAACACAATTAAAAGGTAAATATTTAACTTGGCCGTATTTGCATACTGAAATTACTGAGGAGTGAATCGGATTCAATTAATACAATCACGCTAATTTATTAATACATCGCATGCTTCGGTACCGTAAAATGTTAAATACATGAAACTGGGAATTACGGATTGAATCATATAAATCCATTGACTTGCCAATACCTTAGACGCACCATCGAAACGCAAAAAACGGCACGGTCAAATTAAATCAATCAAAAATATTTAGTTTATTATTTAACGCTTGACGCCCGCGATTTAGCTGCGTGGATTTTTATGAAATTTATATTTTTTCGAAATAAAAAGTAGCCTATGCCCATTGAGGTATTATGTACTAACTAGGGCTTCCAATACCGGGATCCCGGTATTGGCTAATACCGGGATCCCGGACTTTTTTCGCCGGTTTTCAATACCGGTATTGAAATGTCTAATACCGGGATACCGGTATTGGTGACACTATAAACGAAACAGTGACCATTGTATAGATTTCTTGGTACATGCCACTGTTTTTTATTCGGCTAAGTTTAAAACTTGTATCTTAAGCATATTAGCTCAAAAAGAGCACCTTTATTGCTTAAAATCAGCGAAGAAAAGTCGTTTTTGTTCACTCAGAGGGAAACATTTGTGTTTGAATTTAGATCCCTGAGGCATTTCTATTTCCTTGTCTCTCAAAACGTTCACAAATCTGTTTTATAACTAATGCATGTTTTATTATGATGTATTTTCTTTTAAATAATATCTATTGAATTTTAGATTAATTTGTGTTCTGACTAATCGTTTTCTTGGACTTCGATCGACTTCTTACAAAGATATCGTTTACTACTCATTTAGTAGTCACAATACATTTTAATATAGTGGTTTAACGCTCAAGGACCTCAGCAGAGTTTCTCAACAGGTGGGCCTAAAAATTAATGTGAGCAAGCCGAAGATCATGTCTAATGCACACGCTCATCCACCCGTCAACCGCCGAATCCAACTCGGCTGGGCAACGTTCGGGAAACTCCGCGACATCTTCTCGTCCAAAATTCCTCAGTGCCTGAAGACGAAAGTTTTCGAACAGTGCGTGTTGCCAGTGATGACTTACGGCTTCGAAACATGACTGCTGGCTATGGGCCTGATAAGAAGGCTCATATGGTCACTCAGCGGGCGATGGAGAGAGCTATGCTTGGAGTAACCCTGCATGATCAACTCAGAAATAAGGAGATCCGTAGGCGAACCAGAGTAACCGACATAGCTCGAAGAGTCGCCAAGCTTAAGTGGCAATGGGCGGGGCACATAGTACGTAGAATCGATAGGCATTGGGGTCCCAAAATGCTTGAATGGCGGCCTTGCACCGGGAAGCACAGTATTGGACGACCCCTCACTAGGTGGACGGACGATATCAAGCGTGTAGCTGGGAGCCGATGGCAACAAGCAGCACAAGACCGTGCTCTGTGGCGATCCATGCAGGAAACCTTTGTCCAGCTGTGGACGTCTATAGGTTGAGATGACGACGACAATAGTGCTTTGATACTTTATTTAAATTACAATCTTCGACACTAATTTCACTCATTTTTTAAAATTTCCAGCCATATTTATTTAATTTTGTGTGTACGTTGAGAAAGTGCGTCACAAATATACTTTATATTGAAAGTTCCAAATTCAATGGAGGTTAAAAATATATATTTTCGTAAGAATTTATCCAAAAATAGTTCTATTTTAAAAATCATACAGTTGATTAATTGATAATAGTAATATAAGTATTAATAAGATTGTATATAAAATGATGTGATGGAGTTTCAAATCCGTAATTTTCACCTTATTCATGAAACAAACGATATTTTCGTAAGAATTAAGTCAACGCACGAATAACTATCTGAATTCTCAAAATACAAATAAATCAAAAAATCAATACTTGGTGATTTTTAAAGAAAATACAATTTCATAAAATATTGCATGATATAAAATAGAGTGAAGGAGTTACTTAACGTTTCGTGAGACAATGAAATACCTAGACATACCCATCCACAGCGTTCTAAATCCGAATTTTTCCCTCGCTGAGTAAAAAAAAACGGCTTTTCTTCACTGAATTTAAGCAGAAAAGGCGCCCTTTTTGAGTTAATTTGGTACAAAAATTTTTTTTTTTAAAACTGTTTGTAATGGTGCCGTTTGCTTCAGAAAAGGCTAGATTCAAGTTAAAAAACATCTACCCCATTTTAAATTTTTTCCAATACCGGGATCCCGGTATTGAAAAAAATCTTTCCGGTATTAATACCGGTATTGAGAAAAACCGGTATTCGAAAGCCCTAGTACTAACGTACACATATAATTCAATGCCTATGCCACTCTAGGTCTTTAATAATATTCATGCAAATTGTTATATTATGTATCCGTTGCTCCGTTAGTGAAGGATAATACAACAAACACATTTTCACATTAATAAAATTACTATTACAACAGTAAAAAAAGTGTATAAAAATTAGGCAGATAGAAAGTCTTTCTGCGTCATTACTGTGTATTGTGTATTCCTCATTACTGAGGGTCATGACCCCTTTTCATTCATGAAATAATGGTAGAAGTTTCTTGGGTTAATAATGCGGTGGGTTCCCACATCCTTCCGCAGAGAAAAAAGTAGATGATTATGAATGATTTTGGTTTATTTGATTCAATAGCACCTGCATATATTATTTATATATATTTAGATACCAGCACTTCGTTTTTCGAAAAAAAACACTACTTACCATTTTATGAAAACCATCTCATTAACAAAGTGAGTATCTAAACTTACTTAAATATACATATCAAAAATTTTGGAACCTCAGGGCGCGATTCCCAGAGAGACGCAGGTTCAAATCCTGCCGGTTCCGAAATTTTTGATATGTATATTTAAGTAAGTTTAGAAACTTTCCTCGTGTGTGAAGCACTGTAATAAAAATTATAAAAAAGTGAGTATCTTTTTGTAGTTCTTCCCATTCCAGTATTAAGTATTCCAATCATATTATTATGATTTTTGATATGAAGTAATGTATTTAGCACGAATATTCTTTACCCTATTGAGACATGCAAATTGTATTTAAGTGCAAATGATTTAATTAGAAATATTAACGCACTGAAAATTAAATTAGCGTAAATCGGTTTGAATTCGGAGTACCGAACGAAATAGTCTATCATTATAGCACTTTCAAAATGCCGCCTTGGAGAAATGTCACTACTTACTCGCCGCTACTGGCATTAGGAATTCCATAAACAATGCTCCAGAAATAGTACAGCAGGTAAATGGCTGATGTCGAACGCGATATTATACGCCGCGGTGTAACTAGGGCTGTCAAATAAGAATATTCAGTTGAAGAAAATTCTCAAAAATTGTGTTATCCATCATATCATATCATACTAATATTATAAATGCGAAAGTGTGTTTGTTTGTTGGTTTGTTGGTTTATTGGTTTGTTGGTTTGTCCTTCAATCACGCCGCAACGGAATGACTTGATTTTTGACTTAAACCACACGGACGAAGTCGCGGGCATCAGCTAGTACTCTATAAGTCCATACTAATGTCATAAATCGGAAAATGTGTCTGTTTGATTATCAAAATTGTCTTGACTTGACTTGAAATTTCATCAAAATCTGTCTAAACGATGGACCCTTAAAGCGTAGCAGACAGACTGACCGATAGACAGACAGACACACTTTTGCATATATAATATTAGTATAGAGTACGGATTAACTATAAATTTCAATAGAGACTAGATGGATTTCTGTATCAAGTTAGTAAGAAAGTATTAATTCAATCTAATGTAATTGACAACCCTGAGTAGAATATGTCGATAGCGTACCTAAATGCGCTCAATAATGCATCGACAGATCGATAAGTCATTATACAGCCCAACACTATCGTATGTTGTCAAGATGACATTTCATGTTTCTTTACAAACATGGAGTTTCTCAATAAAATTATTGTAGGTTCAACTATAACTTAATTATAAAGAGCATGGTACACATTAGACCAACGATCTCGGTCAATGCATGGATTGAGGTTTTTCGGTACCAGCGGTAACTCTTTAATTTTCCGGGATGAACAGTACCTACGTGTTTTCCAGACTATAATCTATCCCTGTGCCAAATTTCATTCAGATCAGTTCAGCTGTTCTGGCGTGATGGAGTAACAAACATCCATCCAAACTTTCGCATTTATAATATTTGTATAGATTACTGCCCAGGCCAGAAATAAAGCAATTCACGGCTGAGCAATATTGGAAGTTCAAGGCGCAGCCGAGGACTTCCGAAGTGATTTTGAAAAGATTAGGCGCTAGCCGAGGCCTTTCTAGTACACAATGGTATGTACCAAAGAGCCTATATTAAGATTGTAGATAGCATGTAGATATATGTACCTATCTGTTATAGTCGTTATAGTGGATAGTTCCTCAGTGCTGTATGCCGAGTAATTAGTGTAGTGGGAGTGCAGTGTAATTGCGTTGATTAGCCGTGACGGCCTTTAATCTTCGTTGTGTCGGCCAAGAATCGAGATGCTATCACACAGATAGGTACTGTGTGACGAACATACATCTTAGACTTGTTAGAGACTGGTTCATAATTCGTTGATTGGATTATAGCTTGCGATCAAGCTATAATCCAATCAAAGAATTATAAAAGACCCATAAACCCATATCCCTAATCAGTTAAACCCATATCCCTAATCGGTTTCTACACGACATCGTACTGAAACGCTAAATTCGCTTGGCGGTACATCTTTGGCGGTTGGTTAGTTACTAGCCACGGCCGAAACCATCCAGGCCAGACCAGAGAAAATTCAGAAATTATAAATTCCTGAATTAACTCAAAACCTCCTACTTAAAAGATCACAGCGCCAAGGCGATCATATTTTTTTCAAAAAGAATGATCTCCTTGGCGAAATAAAAAAAAACTTCTAAGAGTCGCGCCGCTACATGAAGTTGTTTCTAGCTAGGTACATGAATTTTATAGGCACACGAAAAATCAGAAAAATACCATCAACACGCACGATTCCAATGTAAATATTTCACTCAAACAAATCCATTTGAAACTGTATCCACAAACGAAACCACAGCTGTTGTGGTGTTTAATAAATCAATCTTTTCATATGTATACCTACCTACAAGTAATAGTAGGTATAGCTGTCTAACAAACACCTCATACTTCAACGATGAATATTAAATGTGATGAAAGGCTGAAAAATATTCTTTCATTTCTTTTTTGTTTCGCCATTTCTATTGTAGGTTTTGTTTTATTACTTATTTCTTGAACAATAGGTTAATAAACGTACATTGAATAGGTATGGTAATTTATTTAGTCGAACGATGACGCTCGCACTTTTAAAATGTTAAAGTTAATTATGTAGATATCGCGCTGATTTGCTGTTCTTTTTTTTTATCCACTACAAGTTAGCCCTTGACTGCGATCTCACCTGTTGGTAAGTGATGATGCAGTCTAAGATAGTAGCGGGCTAACCTGTTAGGGGAATGGCAGTTATATTAAACCCATACCCCTATTCGGTTTCTACACGGCATCGTACCGGAACGCTAAATCGCTTGGCGGCACGTCTTTGCCGGTAGGGTGGTAACTAGCCACGGCCGAAGCCTTCCACCAGGCCAGACCAGGGAAAATTCAGAAATTATAAATTTCCAAACCCTGCCGGGGATCAAACCCGGGACCTCGGCATGTTTTAAGGCAACAGCGCTCAACACTGCGCCACGGAGGTCGTCAAAACCTACTCGACTTATCTAAATGAAAAATACCTACACAGCTTGAAGCAAGACGTGCTTAAATCCTAAGAATTATTATTAAAAAAAAAAAGAAAAACCCTTTAGGGACTCTAGTGTTAAGTTTAATTTATACTTGTATATGTAGTACTGACTACTAAGTATTCAGGGTATGGGTTCACCATCAGTCATTATACACCCAATGTTGGATATAGGTCTCTTTAAAGTAGCGCCAACATTCTTTTTTTACGCCTCTACAAGTTAGCCCTTGACTGCAATCTCACCTGATGCAAAGTGATGATGCAGTCTAAGATGGTAGCAGGCTAACCTTTTAGGGGTATGGCAGTTACATGAAACCCATACCCCTAGTCATTTACATTCTCTTTCATCGTCTTTTCGCATCCAATCGATGACAGTCAATTCCAATATTAATTAAAAAACGTACAATGCAGCCTATTTATAACTCAGCAATAGTAAGCACTAAGCAACCAAGGAATCCAATTAAAAAACGCACGAAACTTTAACAAAATTACACACCAATTACAGGTGAAAGAAGTAAATGGAATCTCACCGCAAGTTCATACCTCTTAATTCCCTTTTATACGGTGCCCTTATCACAAAATAAATCACACCTACGATCATCGTATTCGAGCGTTCGAACACATTAGCGTCAAAGTAAAATGGTCCCAAAATCTATTGATTTAGAGCCACAAAGTCAATACAACCGATTTTCAGTTTGGAGCGCTGGCGGTGAATGCAATAAACGCAATTGAGCTCTAATATTCATTGAAGTTCATTTTCGAGTTACCAACTCATTACCGGCTCACTAGTGAGCACGAGTCTCCTCTCGGAATGAAAAAGGTTTGGCCATAGTCCACCACGCTGTGGTGACTATGGTCCACAGCGACGATAATCACTGCACGATTAGTAGACTGCATACACCTACGAGAACATTATCAATGCATGCAAACCTTCCTTCCTTCACCGTTTGAAGCAAGTAATATTTAATTTCTTAAAACGCACATAACTCTAAAAATTTGGAGGTGGCGTGCCCGGGGATCGAACCCGCGACCCCCTACAGTCCCCAAGTCGGGTGTCTTAACCACTAGGCTCTAATTTTACTTTGACGCTAATGTGTTCGAAAGCTCGAATAGAATCAACGTAGGTATGATTTAAAAACTTGTGGCAAGGGTACGAGGCAGGTTATTATGAGGTGCCAGGCACGGTGAGGCACTCCCTCGCCCTCCGGCACTCAAGCAGAGGGCCTTTAACTCCTTTGCCCAAGGAAATAGACTTTACCAATTTCGCTTATCGATTATACCTTCTTTTAATGGATGTGTTGGACTTTAAGACCCTTGTTCGAATATCGGTTGTTATGTGCCTTGATTCTAATGATATTATAGTAAGTATATAATAAGTATAAATATGTATACAATATTATTACTAGTTAATGGCTTGATTTACGATAAGAAAAGTCTTATGATATTTTGTTGACTTACCAAGGAAGCAATCTGGGTGAAAAGAAAGCGTAAGGGTAGTATAGTGCAAGCGTAGCAGTCAAACAGACGGACACACTTTCGCATTTGTTTTATATATCAAATAGGCGATAGGCCGATAGGCGTTGGGGTCCCATGGTGCTTGAATGGCAGCGTTGGACGACCCCCCACTAGGTGGACAGACGACCTCAAGCGTGTAGCTGGAAGCTGCCTGAAGCAAGCAGCACAAGACTTTGTTCTGTGAAGATCCATGCAGGAGACCTTCGTCCAGCTGTGGACAATGGACATTTATAGATTGAAACAATGAAGTAAAATATAGTATGTAGTTATATGGATGTGAAATAGAAGTAGATACGTTTAAAGCCTTCACAAAGTTTGTTTAGTAAACAACCGAGTTGTCGAGCAGATACGATCGCTTTTACACCTGCCCTAGAAGCGAACTTGAATAGTAGCATGCTACACGTTATACTATCTAATACTTTAAACGAGCAATTTATGTATATATATAATATATTATAATCTGAATCTCGGAAACGGCACCAACGATTTTCATGAAGTTTAGTATGCAGGGGGTTTGGGGGGCGATAAATCGATCTAGCTAGGATCCATTTTTAGAAAATGTCGTTTTATCCGTGTTTTCAGGCAATGAAAAACTACTACGAATGCTGCTTCATTAGAATACGAAGGTAAATTTCGCCACTATGTATAAGGCTATAATAGCTCAGGTGGGAAATGGGGTGGAGTCCAGATGTCTCCAGTCCGATTATTTTTTTCTTTTTTTTTCCGATTATTATTATTATTATTATTTTTATTAAATTTCAATTTGATTTACCAAAAAAAAAATACTGAGCAAAGCTCGGTCACCCAGATATTACAGATTTATCTAGTAAAGCAAATTATTCCAAAATACAGGCTTTCTTGTGTTCTGAAACTCTAGCAATGGTCTTTTAGCCAACAATGCAAAACTGACAGCCATTAAGAAGGATCGTGATTCCGCCGAGGTTTCGAATTAGGGAGACATGCTTAAATTTTCGTCACATTTTCAAGTCGAGCTCGTGAATAATAGTGCTTACATAAATGAAAATCTAAAACGCTGAGTCACGTAACATTTAACGCGGGCTCTCGCGTGGATTTATCTCGCAATAAGCACTGAAAACGTTGATATGCTAAAACTAAAGATTCCGGTTTTAAACCTGAATGACGTGTCGCTATTTCAAGGAAGTTTTTATTTATTATAATCATAAAAAACATAATATTGAATTGGGTTTCTTCATGCTTTGTTATATGTGTCACGGAAGAAAACTATTTTTATAAAATTGGTTCTCGCTTGCTAATCGCTCGACAGCACAGCTTGGCTGGTGGTAGTACCTAGCCACAACTAGAGCATCCAAAATAACAGATCACACCTAATTTAAAAATGAAAATTTTCTAATTTCTTAAGCTAAAAATTGTGCCCAGACGTTCTTCTTATAAGACAAACAGTAATTTCCACTGTGACAAGTCGGTGGGTGGTTGTTATACCAACCAAAAACTTCGTCGCGTGGCAATATAGCGTGAGTTAGGAAACGTCTGCGGCCCTACGAATTTAGGTTTTTTGAAAATCCTGTGGTAATCTGACAAAATCAGACAAATAGACCGTTATAACCTAACAGACAGACACACTTTCACATTCATAATATCAATATGGGTATCTTTGATGTCATATATCATTGGGAGAGACGCCTAATGGCACCAGTAACCCTGACTAAGCAATGAAAGAGCTATTCTCCTCGCTTAGTGTTTTCTAAGGACTGTCAGCCGTCAGGTCTCGAGTTAACGCTAAGGAAGTTACGGTTATGTAAGGTATATTGTGGTTATGTAACACTACCTGCTAGGTGAAGTTGTTTTTAAGTAAAGCTCTTTAAAAACTTAAAATAATCTTACTAGCCTCCCTGCAGGGCTAGCATGGGCCGGAGAAAAAATCGGGGGATAAAAAATTTTATCCCCCGATTTTATTCACTGACAAGAGTTAAAATTAACTTATCCACTTCTCAGAGCACGGCAACAGGGGAGAGGAGAAGTTTATCCCCGTTTGACATTTCACGGGGACTCGGGGAATTATTTATCCACCGTTACTTAGCGTTTTTATTTATTTATTTAGGAATAAAAATTTTATCATTTCCTCGGGGAGATAATTATCTCGGCCCATGCTAGGGGGGGTGATGCAGAAGTGAACTCTATGTTTCTTATAAGTGAGAATATCTTGATTCGATTTTTTTCATTTGATGATAAGATAGTCATTGTGGCCAATTGGGTATTTGACAACTAGGCAAATCGGCAACTTTTTTTCACACGTCATTCACGTGAAACATTGCATAGTGACGTCATCAAAGTTCGACGCACTTTTTTACTTTAATCGGTAGTTTTAGATATTTATTCAACATAAAACTAACAGGGGACGTGGATATTACGTCTTTTGGGAGATCATCTATTTAATAATCACTAAAAAATAATTTATTTGAATAGTTGTCAAATACCCAATTCTATTTGACACAATCTCTAACCTAAAATGACAGGTTTAAATCTAGTGCTGCCACTTTCCGTAAGGGGTTAATGAAAGGGATAGCAATATAAATAGAGGTGGAGCAGAATAATTAACCTAATTGACTAACATCTCACTCGTGCGTAGTCTAAATTTTATAACGTTCTAAGGTTGAAGGTCTTTGGAATTCCTTATTCTAGGTCTATGCAACAGATTATCACCATCATATTTTTATGTAACTGGACTTCAATAAGTGTAGTGTACCTATCTACCTAAATTGAATAAATATTTATGACTTATGACATTATGTTATAAAATGAACCTACTCGTATATTACTGCAGTGGTGTGCACGACATAGAGGCAAAAAAGTATTGCTTACCCTAGCTAAAAAAGCTCAATGCTTATTTTTCACCATGCCCTGCCTGAAAATAGGTGCTAACCTAACCAATGGCTACCCTGGCTCAGAAAACTGTGCATGCCACTGCTATATTAAGTGTTGTATACAAAACTTCAAGTTGCTAGATCCAAATCCATTGATTTAGTTTGTTCGTTTATGACCGTTTATAAGCAGTTTCTACTTTCATATTTATCAATGTTTCCTTCCCGAAAATTGCCATCAATACGATGATGACGTAAGCCCCGGCTTTTCTTCTCCACGGTAACACATTCATACACAGACTGACTTGCGTTTTATAAAGTTAAATTACTATAAAAGATAAATGGGGAGACGTCAATATATTTCATTAATGGCTTTCAAAGCGTAGCGAAATGATATCACTTGCTGAGTCAGTGGTGGCGGGGGCTTATTTTGAAACTAGCTGATGCCCGCGACTTCGTCCGCGTGGAATAAGTTTTTTTTAATTCCCACTATGTCACTATTCAGGTCCCAAATATGTCCATGCAAAAAATCACGTCGATCCGTTGCTCTGTAGCGGCGTGATTAAAGGACAAACAGCCAATAAACCAATAAACAGACACACTTTCGCATTTATAATATTAGTATGAAGTATGATACGAAAGTTTGGATGGATGAATGGATTGATGTTTATAACTCAATCACGCCATAACTGAAAATGTAATATTATCAAATATTGAAATTATTTTCGTTGGGTGACCATTTTGAACAAAAAATCTTATAGTTTATTAAAAATAAAATAAAAATAAAAACTAAAATTACTTAGTTACAATTTTGGCCACGGGTCACATAAGTTTGACGGACTTTGTTTTTGTTTGGAAGTAGGGTATGTAGGTATACGTAATCTTTTGACATATTTTTTTTTTTGACTAACTGGCTTTACGGCTCTGGGTTCCGGCCCTTCTGAGCCTGAAGTTACAAGTCTATTACTTTGTTACGTGCTGTTACGTGTACGCACTAAGATAAATACACAGGATAAATACGACTATTGTTAAACTGTCGATATTTTGACCCAGTTACATTTGTCGTTTAATCACGAAATAAGCCTTAAATCATTGGAACGTGACCTTTTGTTGCACATTTAAATGGCTGTAATCGAAATCGGGTAGATAGGCATTGCATTTAGGCCGAGTATTTGTTAAAAATTCACCATCCCTCCCCCCTCCCCCCTCCACCCCCCAACTCCGCGTTTGACATGGTAATGTACGCCCCCGCGGAATGTGCTCTAAAGCCTGCGATTTGCGATAGGGATGCGCTTTGTCGATGTCGATGCTAGAGTACATTTAGCTGAAATTATAGTTGACATCCATGATGACTCATACTGATAGGTGTGTTACGCCAAACGTAGCATGCTAGGTAGAACTGTTAAATATACATATTTATCGACGAAAGCATTCTTTTAAATATCATTCTAGAGACATTTACGATTTAGGGCCATAACGCCATATTTTTTCATTACTGTTGATTTTTGTGTTTTAGAATTATTATAATCCTTAATTTAGGAACGATACGTCAAGATACGTGACATCAAACTGTTACTTGGCAAACTGTCATTTTGAGTAAGGGCGCCTTCAAATTTGCCGCAAAGCGTAGCGCGGCTGCAGCGCGGCTGCAGCGCTGCGGCCGCGCTCCTGTCGCGAGGTTCGAACATCATAGGGTTGTACCTATATTTATTTTCACGATGGACTCTGACGAAGAAACACTGCTCTGTGTTACTATTAATACGAAACAACGAAAATATAAAGTAGTTGTGTTAATAATACATAATATTACTTTAACTTACATGCTTCATTTTTAGGGTTCCGTAGCCAAATTTGGCAAAAACGGAACCCTTATAGATTCGTCATGTCTGTCTGTCTGTCTGTCTGTCTGTCTGTCTGTCTGTGTGTCCGTCCGTATGTCACAGCCACTTTTTTCCGAAACTATAAGAACTATACTGTTGAAACTTGGTAAGTAGATGTATTCTGTGAACCGCATTAAGATTTTCACACAAAACTAGAATAAAAACAATAAATTTTGGGGGTCCCCATACTTAGAACTGAAACTAAAAAATTTTTTTTCATCAAATCCATACGTGTGGGGTATCTATGGATAGGTCTTCAAAAATGATATTGAAGTTTCTAATATCATTTTTTTCTAAACTGAATAGTTTCCACGAGAGGCACTTCCAAAGTGGTAAAATGTGTGTCCCCCCCTGTAACTTCTAAAATAAGAGAATGATAAAACTAAAAAAAATATATCATGTACATTATCATGCAAACTTCCACCGAAAATTGGTTTGAACGAGATCTAGTAAGTAGTTTTTTTTTAATAATTTAAAACTTACTACAGGTTTGTACGGAACCCTCGAGTCCGACTCGCACTTGGCCGGTTTTTATTTTCACTTGGAGTCTTGTTTGTGAAATTGTCAATAAATTTAATGCATATTTCTTCCCAAGCCTTTTACTTTTCGATTTTATTGCTGTACTTGTCGGACTTCGAATCCCATATTGCTGGACGACTCTCAACCTCATCGATAAATTCTTCTACCTGATTTTCGTTCATGTTTACACTTGAACAAAAATACGTGCGCAGTCCCGTCACTAGTCGATCGATGAACTGATGCGCGGCCGCAGCGCGGGTGCAGCGCTGCAGTCGCGTGTTTTTTATTTATATGGATTTACAAAGCAGCGCGACCGCAGCGCTGCAGCCGCGCTGCAGCCGCGCTGCTTCCGCGCGGCACTTTGCGGCAAATTTGAAGGCGCCCTAATAGTGCTAAAGGGTATGTTCCGAAATACACTGCAAGCACTATAAGGTGTGACGTCAATTTAGTATACTGCGAAGCCGTTCCTTTATTATAGTAAGCTATACTGGTTACCGTTTAAAACGGAACGCAGTCCAGCAGTAGATCACGTGATCAAAGCACTGAGAGCACTTTACTTCGAAAACGCCAGTGCTCACAGTACAAAAATGGCGTCGATTAATGACGTCATATATTTCCCTAGGATGCTGCGGCAGTATACTGTCAGTCCATAACGGAACGAATTTCTCCACAGTAAGAGCACTGAACAGCGCTCGCAGTGTATTTCGGAACACAGCCTTCGTATTGCTGTAAGCTTGGGCAGTATAGCCACAGAATAGGTAATAGGAGTAAGTATAGCCCTTGAACTGGAGCAGACTTTTCAAAGTAGATAAGGTAGATTCTTACGACTTATCATAAGTGACACAAGTTTTCCTACATGAAATAAATCATTTCAAAGCAACAGTCGATTGTACCTGCAATAATTTAAGCGTTAAGTTAAAATTTTGGGTTTAAATTATAATAATATTATACTGATACGATATACACAATTTATGTGAGCGAGTTAATTTAGCTTGTCTCTATTTGTCTTCTGTCCGTCTCTATCTTTTCAGTCAACGGCAATTTTTATCATCTCTTCAAAAAAACTGACTTGGCAAAACAAAAACTTCATTCATTTCATATTGCAAGTCGATAATATCTTTAATAACGTGATTAAATACAACATGCGTACACACTATACATACATACGATATACGACTATATATACGTTATTGTACATGCGTACAACATGTTACAGCACTGCAATAAAAGCTGTTCTTATTGAAGTGAAACTTTGACGACCTCCGTGGCGCAGTGTTGAGCGCTGTTGTCTTAACGTGCGGAGGTCCCGGGTTCAATCCCCGGCAGGGTCAATTTAGAAATTTATAATTTCTGAATTGTCCCTGGTCTGGCCTGGTGGGAGGCTTCGGCCGTGGCTAGTTACCACCCTACCGGCAAAGACGTGCCGCCAAACGATTTGGCGTTCCGGTACGATGCCGTGTAGAAACCGAAGGGGTATAGGTTTAATATAGCTGCCATGCCCTTAACAGGTTAGCCCGCTACCATCTTAGACTGCATCATTACTTACCATCAGCAGAGCGATCGGCTATAAATTGTCGCAATATCACATCCCAAAATGTCCTAAAGGATATCCATTATTACAGTCCTTATAGCCGGCTTCATGTAAGCTTTTTCAGGATTGTAGCAATGGGTCGCTAACCACAGATTACTAGTCACGAACTCTGAATATCGATATTTTGGTAGTGCAGACCTATTTATAATCCGACTAATTTGAATGTCTATGGTAATCATGTGGTAATCTAGCAATTTAAGTAGACTTAGCAGTCTTCCAAATTTAACTGCGTTACCTATTTAACTAAGTAATATTTTAGAGTCTGTGGTTTCTTGTGATTTTCTATTTAATAATTGGCTTTGTTTTTTAATAAATATAATATAAGAATAATTATAAGAAGCGATGCGCATATGTTATTAGATTTTCTTTTTACGATGCAATAAAGATAGACCATAAGCTAGAGATATCTCGAGATACCGAAATTGTCTATGGATATTTTCATTTTAATCACAGCTGATTAAAATTTAATGCGCAAAGGATCAGCCCGGCTGTCCAACGAGGAAATGCAGCCAGCATTCTTGCCACCATTCCACGCGGGCATGTTTCTAGCTTTAAGTTCTATTGTATTGTTTTCAATAAAGGTTTAAAAAAAAGTAGTAGGTACCTACATAAAGTTGTACTTACTATGTAGGTACTAGGTACCTACGTAACGTAATTCTTTTTTACTGTTAATTTTAATTATAAATAACTAGATCATTCCCACGACTTCGCCCGCGTGGATTAAGATTTGTTGATTTCCGCGGGAACTTTTTAATTTTCCGGGTATAACTAGCCTATGTCCTTCCCCGGGACTACCCCTGTACTAAATTTCACCAAAAATGGTTAAACAGACGAACCATGAAAGCGTAGCAGACAGACAGGCAGACAGACACACTTTCGCATTTATAATATTAGTATGGATGTAATATTATTACTTATTTTCTTAGCTTATGTATGTCGTACAATTTTTATATTTTTTTAATAGTGTGAGTTGGCAATACTGCGAATGAGAATATTTTATTAGATAGACATAGATATACGGTATACTAAATACCTAATAAAATATACCTAACGGTAAATTGTCAATAGAATGTCTTAAATTAAATAACATTTTGAAGCCATTCCAATATAGCATACCTGCTTGCTTGAAATAATAGTATTTTCTATTTTTACCTAACAAACGATCTATTCGAGCTTTTTAATCCATAGATTATATTTATTTTGGATATTAAAGAGTCGTAAAACGATTATTGGGACACCTTATGTCACCGCTAAAAACACCTCCCACCATGTATCAATGAAAGCCTAGTTTGACGTGACGTTTGTCATGGTCCGTAAACGACATCTTACTTCAAAAGTCTTACGTGATACCAATTTTCAGCAATTAATTCTATCGATAGTTACTGCATCAATGTCAAAACATTTTTTTGTCTTCAACGATCCTTTACGGACAGTCTCAGTGATACGTGAAGCCAAAACCATGTTTTGACATTGATGCAGTCCTTTAATGATTGCGACAATTTATAGCCGATCGCTCTGCAGGTGAGATCGCAGTCAAGGGCTAACTTGTAATGGATAAAAAAAAACCTCTTTAGGATCAGTGTGATTTGAAAATTCAACGAAACGAAAAAGCGACACCAAAAATAGACACACATATTCATAAATAGGACTTAGCATGCGAGAGAATGATAGAATACAAGTTATATTTATCTCATTATCTTGTGACTTTTTTTTTGAAGTCTCACTTCTGCCGTGTGTGAATTGCACACACACACTTTTTTTTCTATTTTATTTATCGATAGTGATGCACTTTCGCATCACTAGTACAACCGATTGATATGCACATTCGATTGTGCCGCGCGTGCTGGTAGCTCGCTCCATTGACGCAGACAGACACACAATTATGTGCTAACTCTTAATCATTCATTTTACCACTTCTCTTCATTAATATTAACTCGTAACTCTCTCATAACTCATATTTTTTTATTCAAATAAACTTATTACAAGTATACTTTTGAATCATGGAGTAAATCTACCACTGGTTCGGAATGCCATTCCTACCGAGAAGAACCAGCAAGAAACTTGGTGGTTGCTCTTTTTAAATAATTCATTTACAATTATTTTAACAATGTGTACATTAGTAGGTAACCGCTGTCCTTAGCATTGCTGGAGCGATCAAATAAAATAATAAAATTAACATTAATAATACGAAATGCCCTAGGCATAGTGAACAGATTATTATTAACTAGATTATGCCCGCAGCTTCGTCCGCGTGGATTAAGTTTTTTAATTTCCGCGGGAACTCTGAAATTTTCCTGGATACAAAGTAGCTTATGGCATTTCCCGGGAAATCTATCTCTGTACCAAGTTTCATTAAAATCGGTGGTAAAGATGGGCCGTGAAAGCGTAGCAGACAGACATAGTTTCGCATTTATCATATTTGTATGGATCGGCCTACCTACTACTGGAAAGTGAATTGGGGCAATTTATATGCAAGTAATAGCCTCGTGGTTAAAACTTCGTCCTCTTATTCGAGAGGGCCGGGTTTCAAATCCTAGAATTTTAACTAATTCACATCATACTAATAGTATTCTAATGCGAAAGTGTGTTGGTTTGTCCTTCATTCACGCCGCAACAGAGCAAAGGATCGGCGTGATTTTTGCATGGGTATAGTTAAATACCTTTTTTTTTTTTTTTTGTTGTAGGAGGGGAAAATCAAAAATATAGTTAAATACCTGGAAAGTGACATACGCTACTATTTATCCCGGAAAATTAAAGAGTTCCCGTGGGAATTGAAAAAAACTTCCACATGGACGAAGTCGCGGACATCAGCTAGTTATGAACATAGCTCAATCGAGTAAAAATATTGTATTAGTAAAATATTTATGAACGCATTTCCCCCTTCGCGTACACAAATGTACCCACGGCATAAATTAAATTCCTCGTTGTGAAATAATTAACACCATGTATCTCTCTGTCCTGAAACACTCACTTCCCCTCTTTATGCAATTTTGAAGGTCGGCTTGCCTACGCATTAATTTCACCAGAATTCCACCATAATTACATGTCCAGAGGCATAGCTGTTGATATAAAACTGATTACACATTAGTAAAGCATCCAATTTTCCGAACGGTTCACAAAGCTTAAGGCGAACGATAGACGTTCAGTAAATACTGTGGTCCACCAGTATGATAAATACTGTAAGATCGCATTACGTTGACGGAAACCACTAAACATCCATCAATACACTAGATTACACGATCAATAAATACCACGTTATATATATTCGTTAAATCCTGATAGACCACAGTATTTACTGATCCTCTATCCTCCGCCAAACCTACTGAAATTTTATGATATCTTCTTGTTAACTACAATTTTTACCTACCACCATTCTCTTATTATAAACATCAAAGTCTCTAAGGTACCTATCTATAACCTGTGGGATCTCTTCAATTTCTTAACAGACAAAAAAGTATTATTGCCTATTTTTTTTAAATACTATTGGAAAAGGTTGAACTCGCTCAGCTTGATAACATGGTTTAATTGATTTGTATAATGTTGACATGCAAGCTTCATAATACACAAGACTTTGTATACATTCTTTGTGAACTCTACGCGTACGGTCGTGACAAATGTGTGTATACCTTTAGGCCATTATGCAGGATATATGGTTAATGCAAAATATGTTTGAAGGCGCTAGGTTTAAGGTGGGATTTCGATTGGTTCAGGGTTCAAGATAAGAGGATTGGGAAGGTGCGATCGCTGATTGAGTTGGATCCGGCGTCGAATCATATTTTAATATTGCGAATGAGGGGGCTTCGTGAGATTACGTCAGGTTTGTGAAGGAAGCTGCGAAATTTCGTGTGAAGGTATTTCGTAAAGAACTTTTCTTTGTCGTGTTTTCCTGGTACTTAACACCATTAGAGAAGAAAGACTTTACTCTCCATGGTATGACAAAATTCCCCGTGGTAAGTAATATGAAAAATACGTCCTTTAAGTATAAGAAAACTTAAAACTTGTGCTGGACTCTGTTTTACTAACATCTTATGTACTTACACACATTATGCAAATATAGAATATTCTATTCTATTCTATTCTAAAAAGTTATAGTATAGTTTCTGTAGAGTAAGTCCCGGTATAGGGAAAATTATAATTTCTGAATGGGTTCTGATTTAGCGTTCTGGTACGCGTTTATCTTATTATTATAATAAATATAAATGTTCGGATTTTTGTTAGTTTGAATGTTAGTTACTCCTTCACGCTACAAAAACTGTACCGATTCGGCAGAAATTTGGTATAGTTATAGCTTAAACCCTGAAGTAACACAGAGGCTAGATGATTTCACATACATAATATAAAGAGTTCCCGCGGGAACCAAAAAACCGTAGGTAAGTCACGCGGTTGAGCTCGGAGGCACAGCTCGGAGGCGTCATCTAGTATTGTTATAAAACCCGCCATACCTTAGCTTTATAGATTAGTCCAGACGTATTATATGTGAACATTACTTTCCCACGTAAACTCATATGAAAGAAGTATCGACTCTCAAAAATGATGAATACAATCATTTGCAAAAAGGCCGAACCTTTAGTTTTAGAAAAGTTCGTGTAAATGGCCTTCGGGGGTACTATCATCGCATAAAGCAGTATTATTTCAAAATGACAGTTTTATGTCACGTACCTTGACGTCCCTAAAATAAGGATTATAATTCTAAAACACGAACGTCACCAATATTAAAACAATACGGATTTAAGCGATAATAGTGTGCCCAAAACAAGAGTCTTGGTATAATTACATGAAACCAAAATCATTTCATAATAAATAAACATTATTTTCCAGGAAAAATGAAATTTTCCAACGATCGCGGAAGGAAAAATCGCTAAATAGGCCCTCCTTACCAAGTGAGCAGTATTTAATTCGAGCGTAGGTAGTAATTAACGGATCTTAATACCCTTGAAAATAACCGGGGCTTTTCGTCGCTTTAATCACAGTTAAGGGCTCCTTTACATCATAAGAACTTCTTAAGAAATACATTATTTATTATTTTCTCTTAGGATACCACTCGCCTTCGTAGTCAAGAAACGAAACTAATATCTTACTAATATATAATTCCTCCTCATTGGTCTAGTCGTTAGCATGTTCGACTGCAGCCGATGAGGTCCCGGGTTCGAGTTCTGGGTCGGGCTATAACAAGTATTGGGTTTTTCTGACTAGAAATTTTCACTACTAGCCCGGAGTTAGAAAGTTGGCGGTGTTTCATCCCCGTGCCTCGGAGAGCACGTTAAGCCGCCGCAAGCTGACCTCTCACCGGTTGTGTCGGATTTTCCATCCCATAGGGCTATGTGAGTAAAGGAATAGAGAGTATACCTGTGTTTGCGCGCACACTTGTGCATAATATCTTACGTGCAGATGGCTAATCTCTCTGGAGATAGGCCGCCGTGGCCGAAATTCGGTCGGGAGGACATTATAATATTATAAATGTGAATTTGGCAACGTCTGCATTGTATACTTTTATAGCGCGCACTCTAGGCGACAGAACAAAACATTGTTCCCCTTTAACGCTGGCTTTTTGGGCGGGCGTTTTGTCTTATACCCTTTGTGTACCTCTTAGGATTTATCTCGTATGGAATATCTCTTCTTCAAGTATCTTATAGATTGTTAGCGCGAAGGATTTTATCTCGTATTTTCCCTATCCTTTCTAGAAATAACACCATTTCGAACACCTATTCTGGAGCAAGCGTATTACAAATAAGGTAGTATAAAGTAGTATTTACGCCATACAACAAATACTTTATTCTTTTACTTTTTGCCGCCGTGTCTTATACTAAAATACATGCTGCTTTCAAAACGAGCGTTGTGCGTTGTTAATTAAAATGGATCGAGAGCCCGTGGCCCATTTGTGCAATGTTTTTTTTACCAGTCCCAATAATTTTACTATGTATTAGTTTTAAGTCGGTAAAAGTTGACATTTTTATATTGCGATAGACACGAAAATTGTCTAATGGATGATACTTGAACTTAAGACTCTTAGATTTTAGTCAATGATTCGATTGAAGTGACCATTCGCATTCATTTTTTGGTATTTTCTTTAGATCTAGGATATGTTTGATTTCAATTAATCAAAAAATGCTGTACCAAAATTCGGCTCTTTTAAACGTATTAGAAGTGCGATAATGTCACAAACAAACACACGCGTACTCTAGAGATTCGAATTTATTGTTAGTGCATGGATATTTCAAGTCAATTATCAATAATTTGCATGAGCTAGATTATATTTGTTGATAATTCTCTTCCATCGACCTTCCATTTTGTCGTCTTCAACCGATTTATTTTTTAATCGTATGGCGTTTAGCACCTATAGGTGTTTTTATAAAAATAACGCTTATTTCGCCTGCAAGTTCGTCACTCGTTTAGCACCACCCAGGGGACACGTGCAGGGAGGTAGAAGGTAGTTCCTGCAGACGTGAGCGACGGGGCATCCCCCAAAAGGGTTTGATCCGTACAAAACCTTCAAGCAAATCGTCCACCAGCTTCCAGATTATGAACAGAAAAAAACACTGTAGATCCGAGATACCTACTACAGAATCGCGGACAATTGTGTATCGAGGTGCTAGCGGCGGTATACCGTATATGGCGACGGCTGGTTGCCATATCGGGTCGCAGTGACCGACCAAATACGCGGCTTTGGCACAACCCGCTGTGAACGGGTTGACACATCGTATTGTACGTGTTTTGCTCGTGTTGTTTGGCGATATCACAATAGGGAGCTTTTTAACCGACTTTCAAAACAAAAAACCTACTTTTATCAAACTCAAACTCATATTTCTATAAATAATAATTAATATAAAATATCTCTAAATTCTAATAAACTTATTAAAAGTGCTTTTGAATCATCGAGTGAATCTACCACTAGTTCGGAATGCCATACCTACCGAGAAGAACCAGCAAGACACTCGGTGATTGCTCTTTTTAAAAAATTCATTTACAATTTCATAAATATGTAGATCCATAAGTAGGCAATCGCTGTCCTTAGCATTGCTGGATCGAGTCAAATCTATGCTATTTTTATAATTTACATAATCTTCAACGGTATTATAAGCTTTTTTCAGGAGCATACTTTTATTGGATTTCTTAAATAATTTATGTACAAGCAAGTGTACAATAGGAATTTTATATGACTTTCAAAAAGTGTACAACTTGTACCAACTTTGAATAAAATCTTTGACCTATTTCTATGAAAGGATATATGGATCGCTTCAGAATTTGTGTCTTTAAATCGAGAGCTTTTGGTTCCATTTTACTTTAGCGCCAATGTAATCGAACGCTCGATACGATCAATCGAATTAATTTGCAATATAAAAACTTAGACTAAACGTAATGTTGAAAGCGAAATAGTACTAAAATCACATTTTTTTTACCCTAAATACAAGAAAAAAAAAACTCCAACAATTACTCGACAAGTTTATCTCGACCCGGTGCAATGACTGATTACTTTTTAAACCATTAGGCCCCGTGCACACAGGCACCTGCTGAGTGTCGGGTAATTTATCTCTGTCCGTGTGCCCCCAGCTTTACATTATGCTGATAGCGCGGGGTTAAGTGAAACGTCCGACTCTGAAAAGAAATTTTACATATCATATGTATATGTACCATATTGTACCTGAAAGCAATTTTTTGATAGATAAACGGATTACACATATGGAATATTCGGTTAATGGTCTAAGAATATAAATAATAATAATATAGAATAACTAGAGGACGCCCGCGACTTCGTTCGCGTGGCTTAAGTTTTTAAAATCCCACAGGCACGCCTTAATTTTCCGGGCTAAAAAGAGTGCCACTCTCCAAGTATCCAACTATACCCATGCAAAAAACCACGTCGATCCGGTGCTCTGTTGCGGCGTGATTGAAGGACAAACTATCTATTTGACGTCCTTGTGGATAGAAATTTCAAAAACTTTTAAATCCGTATTTCATCATTAGCGGAAGCCCAAATACCAAGTTTTATGGCTATAGCAGCTTGAAAAACGACGGACTTTCATACAAACTTTCAACCCCTGTTTAACCCCATTGAGGGTGGAATTTTGAAAAACTGTGACACACGTATTTCTTTATTTTTTACCAAAAGTCAAAATACTAAGTTTCGTTGATATAACTTGAAAAATATCTTGAGAAAAGAAGGCCTTTCATACCAACTTTCATCCCCTATTTCACCCATTTGGGGGTCGAATTATCAAAAACTGTGAAACGTCTTTCTTCATTTTTAACCCGCAGCTCATATACCAAGTTTCATGGCTATAATTTGAAAAACGACGGACTTTCATACAAACTTTCAACCCCTATTTCACCCCTTTAGGGGTGGAATTTCGAAAAATCCTTTCTTAGTGGATACCTACTCTTCACAAAGAACACACCCTCCAAATTTCATGTCTCTAGGACCAGCGGTTTAGGCTGTGCGTTGATATAATATAAGTCAGTCAGTCAGTCAGTCAGTCAGTCAGTCAGTCAGGTATAGATAAGAAGAATAGGTATGGTAGAAGGGCAAATGTATAATTTGATATTACTTATGTTCTTTTTTATCTATAGACAAGCGCTTCACATAGCATAACTTCATGTTAAAGAAAGGAATGAGAAAGTAGGTTTTATACGAGATGGGATTCTTGATGATTCAATTGGTTGTCGGTAGCTCGAAGGTTCGAATCTCTAAAAATTGTAAGTAACAAAAACAAGAATTCAATAATTGCAGGTAATTTTTAACGTAGGTATAAATGATTTTTAGTGCTAAAAAAAACATACGCGCCGAATTGAGAACCTCCTCCTTTTTTGGAAGTTGGTTAAAAAAATGGTTTCGATTATAAAATTGCATACGAATTTCTTACCGAATTTCAGAATGTTTTTCAATTATTTTTTTGCGTGCATATAAGTGCATATAAGTAGGTAAATGCGAAACTGTGTTTGTTTGTTGGTTTATTGGTTTGTTGGTTTGTCCTTCAATCACGCCGCTACAGAGTAACGGATCAACGTGATTTTTTGCATGGGTGTAGTTGAGGACCTGGAGGGTGACATAGGCTACATTTTATCGAGGAAAATTAAGGAGTTCCCGTGGGAATTAAAAAAACTTATTCCACGCAGACGAAGTCGCGGGCATCAGCTAGTAATTAAGTAGGTAACAGAATATATTTGATATTCGCGTAGGATTCTTTTTTTAACATTTTACATCATACGGAGCCTTAAGAAGATTAAATTGAAAAGTTTAGTAGAGCTCAAGACTAACTTTTACTCGGGAAAAGCTAATTCCAGTTTATTTACTTAGTATAATACGATTCCAATATAGAAGATAATATTAAATCTATTTTTAGCTCCCAACATGTAATATGCTGTACCAAAACAGATTAAATCTATTTCCCAACTATTTTCCTCAAAGGGGCCACGATCCATAAAAAGGGTTCTATGAGATTGTAATCTCTGGAAGTAATATCCTTTTTGGATGCGTTAACCTCTTATTTTACGAGAAAAAAAGTTTAAGGGGCGTTTTAGACGCGGACTTGTCAGCTAGGTCGTAAATCATGGGAGTAAAACCATGGCATGCGTTTACTATACCTATATATGTATAGTGCCTCCTTGGTCCAGTGGTTAGCATGTTCGACTGCGGACGACCAGTTCCTGGGTTCGATTCCCGGGTCGGGCCATATAACTAAGTAAGTTGTCCTTGTGCATATTGTCCTTTCAATATTTATGTTTTTAAGTTTCTGGCACAAAATAAATGAGTATTGGGTTTTTCTAACAAGAAATTCTCAAACTCAAGCTCATATTTTTTTAATCGTCAAGTGAATCTACCACTGGTTCGGAATGCCATTCCTACCGAGAAGAACCAGCAAGAAACTCGGTGGTTGTTCTTTTTAAATAATTCATTTACAATAAAATTATAATATAAGTAACCGCTGTCGCTCAGTTATAACTAGCCTGGAGTTAGGAAGTTGGCAGTGTTTCACCCCCGTGCTTCGGATAGCACGTGAAGCCGTCGGACCTGCGCTTGATCTCTCTCCGGTCATGTCGGATTTTCCGTCACATCGGGCTATGAGAGTACGGGAATAGAGAATGCACCTGTGGTTGCGCATATACTTACTTGTGCACTATAATATCACCCGCGCAGATGGCTAATCTCTCTGGAGGCATTATTATTACGGACGCAAGTCTTATCTTTCATAAGTGCTTCTTTTTCGAGGCAAAAATATTGGAAATCTGAAAAATGACGTCACGATGATTGATCAAAAACTAATTATTAAGTACCTATGTATTACTAACTGCAAAAAATGTATTCGCCTCGCCTCTTTATTCGACGAAATTAATATAAATAAAAAATTGGATGCAAAGACTCAAAAAAATCTTACGTAAGAAAACAAATTGTTTACCGCATAAAAAAGGAAACTTGTTTTGTAGCAAAAACATGAAGCATGTAATTGTACCCCTTCAATCAATAATGCAATACATCAGATAAAACCAGGCATAAATAAAACACTTTATCGACACTTTGTTAACTATAAAATATTTTCATTAAGTATACTTTAAAGAAATAATTGCGGTTAATTTACAACGACCAAAAGAAGCATGTCCAGATAAGTATTGTGCTTCTTATGCAATACCATTTTTGTAAGGAGTTATAAGGAAAGCTTGGGTGTGGTATGTATTAAGCTCGTGGTTACGTTATATGGCGTTTAGCGGAAAAATTTTGAACTTGAACTGAAGCACCAGAAGTTTCATCATAATCCGTGTTTCATTCTTCAAGTTAAACATCTTGAAAACCAATTCACTCACTCTCTGCGTCGTATTCCGTATTGCAGAGGGTCGTGACTGCTTTCCATTAATCACATGATGGGAGAGGTTTTCTTGGGATAATAATCCGTTGATTCCCAGGTCCAGGTTTTCCACATACGTGCTCTCCGAGGCACGGAGGAAACGAAACTTCCAAAATTCCAAACAGACTACCAAATTCGGTCACCCATCTAATTACCGACTCGGCTCAATGTTGTTTAACAATCGCAATCGACTGATATTCGTTATGGCAACTAGGTAACCAATTCACTTCTATAAAATAACTCTTTTATAATTCCATGTTCACTACACGATTTTACTATATTTCTGGGAAATATATATTATTAACGAATATTACACAATAGTCATCCAATCCAAGGTTAATATTTCTGCAAAACTATAACTCTTTCGTACTATACACATTATATTCACAGTGACGATATTAAATTAGCAAAAAAAGAAAAAAAAAATCCGGATTGAATATGCTTTGTAGGCTCTACTGGCCGCTACAGCGTCACCGGGGGGTTGGGCAAGCGCTAGGCGTCGCCAAGAAATGAGCCCTAAGGCTCGGAACATCGGAGGGGCAACGACTTCCTAAGGGCGCCCCCGCCCTCCCGTGAGACTCGGATCACGGCCTAGGGTGACGTTGGGACGAATGGGAGGTCAGTTGGCTAGACTAGCCCATACACCCCCGAGCCGTGGGTTGAAATCTACGTCCGGATGACGTAAGAAATCCACCTACGGATGACGTAAGAATCCACGTCCGGAGAAGAATAATATAGCACTTATAAATTTATCAATTTATTTATTTATTTTTATTATTTTTGCACAAAATATATCAAAACGAATAGAAAAAAGTGGACAAAGGTAAAGATAAATCATGAACACCATATACGCTTTTCGCTGTTTAATGAAACCCCTGCCTTATAATGCAAGCACAGTAAGGATAAGCACGATAAGTCCATATAAAGAAAGTCACTAAGGAGCCACCTCCGAGTATAATTGTTGACCATCCAACATATTAATTGCAAACCTGAATAAAACCTGAATGGTAGGACGTTGTGAAATGGATACAGTGGCTTATGAACATTACACAATGGCTGGGGTTAGTCATTTATTTACAGCAAGCTTATTTACTTTGACGACCTCCGTGGCGCAGTGTTGAGCGCTGTTGCCTTAACGTGCGGAGGTCCCGGATTCGATCCCCGGCAGGGTTTGGAAATTTATAATTTCAGAATTTTCCCTGATCTGGCCTGGTGGAAGGCTTCGGCCGTGGCTAGTTACCACCCTACCGGTAAAGACGTGCCGCCAAGCGATGTAGCGTTCCGTTAGCGTTCCGTGTAGCGATGCCGTGTAGAAACTGAATAGGGGTATGGGTTTAATATAACTGCCATGCCCCTAACAGGTTAGCCCGCTACCATCTTAGACTGCATCACCACTTACCATCAGGTGAAATCGCAGTCAAGGCTAACTTGAAGTGGATTAAAAAAAACTTTTGACGACCTACCTGGCGCAGTGGTGAGCACTGGTCTTATAAGTGGCAGGTCCCGGGTTCGATCACCAATAGGGTAAACTGAATTTTCCCTGGTCTGGCCTTGTGGGGGGCTTTGGCCGTGGCTAGTTACCAACTAAACTAAAGACGTAACGCTAAGCAATTTAGCGTTCTGGTTCAGTAGGTAACACGTTAGCCCGCTACCATCTTGGACTGCATCATCACTTACCATCAGGTGAGAAATAAATAGAGGTCAGGTGGAGATAATAGAAATGCGAAAGTTTGGATGGATGGATGAATGTTCGTTACTCAATCACGCCAGAACGGATCTGGATGAAAGGCACAAAGATAGATTATGTTCGGAATAACACATCCTAGGCAACTTTTTATCCCGGAAAATTAAGGAGTTCCCGTGGGACCAAAAACCCCAATCCACGCCGACGAAGTCGCAGGCATCAGCTAGTTATTAATAACACAATAAATAAAATCGTTAATACTCGATGATAGCCCTCGTGTAGCCAATTCGCACTTGACCGAATTCACATAAAAAGCCGATAATGTTTATTTGTATTGCAAAAGTCATCATTTTTTATGGCGGCCGATACTTCAATTTCATATTATCTCTGCCCATATTTGTAATGTAATCAGACGTACTCGTAACAAATCGAAACAACATGGACATTCAGGTAGGTACATAACCGATTTTTTGCGATTAAATTATTCATGACTTAGTTTTTCTCATTGGTAAGGGCCAAGCCCCGGTAGCCTAATCAAATATTCAAATATAAATATTATAAATGCGAAAGTTTGGATGGATGTATGGATGTATGGATGTATGGATGTTTGTTACTCAATCACGGCCCAACGGCTGAACGGATCTTGATGAAATTTGGCACAGAGATAGATTATAGTCTGGAATAACACATAGGCTACTTTTAATCCCGGAAAATTAAGGAGTTCCCGCGGGAACCGAAAAACCTCGATCCACGCGTACGAAGTCGCGGGCATCAGCTAGTGATAGAATATTTTTGGGGGATAATAGTATTTCTTACTGATTATGAAATAGAGGGTCTTCCAAAAGACATTATATTCACATCCTCGGTTATTTTTAAGTTTGATAACCATTTTAAACTTTAGTGATTAACGAAAAAAATGCGTTGAAAGATGACGTCACAACTATGTATTTCATACAATCTTCCATAATCGCATTTTTAAGTTTGATAAAGAGTTGCTGATTTGATTGAGTTGTCATCATCCCTATAATGTCGGTCCCCTTATAATAGGAGGGGAAGGACAAACTTTGTCCTATACCTGGTCCCTAGTGTGCACATTTTTATAAAACTGACTGACTGATTCTATTAGGATAACACTTAGGGCCGGTTTTTTGAGACATAGTCAACAGAGAGTTGACAATTAGTTAAGTTTACTATAGTTAAGACGCTAACAAATGGTTAAACCACTGTTTCGTTTTTTGATCGCGATTTTAACTATAGTTAGCATTAACTAATAGCCATAGTATTGCCATTGCTATGAACACTTTATTTCCGTAAATCGAGATCATTTCTCGCAGGGAGTCATTATTTTTATGGCAACACTTGAAGAGTCCAATGTAATATGACGTTGACAGATGACATTATCGTGACATCGTTATGTTTGTGACTGCCTCGTTTGTCTAGTCACTAGTGGTTAGCATGTTCGACTGCGGCCGACGAGGTCCCGGGTTCCAGTCCCGGGTCGGGCCATAACAAGTATTGGGTTTTTTATGTGTTTTTTATGCCCGGAGTTAGGAAGTTGGCGATGTTTCACCCCCGTGCCTCGGAGAGCACGTTAAGCCGTCGGTCCTGCGCCTGATCTCTCTCCGGTCGTGTCGGATTTTTCGTAATATCTCCCGTACAGATGGCTAATCTCTCTGCAGATTGGACGCCGTGACCGAAATTCGGTCGGGACGACGTTATTTTAGTGTTTGTGACTTGTGCGGTGATTTATAATATGTTAATTCGTTATTTTATATAAAGTAATAAGCAACTGCTCGAGGGGTAGTAGATACTGCATGATTTCTTGTAGTGGACGTTTGTAATTCTACACCTATTTTTTCGACTGTCCAGGCAACACTTTCTTTAGATAACCGAGATCGTTTCAAAAAACGACGTGATCCCAATGGTTCGTGGTCAAAATACTTTAGGTCTTATCATTAGGACGTATTCCGTGAATGTTTCATCATCAGATGAACTCTCAGAATTCTCAAAATATCTGGTAATATTGTTCATCATAAAATCAGCAAAAACACAAATTTTTCTACTGAATATAATCTCACTTCAACGAATAATGTTCACAAAATGTTGTTTAAAGCAAAAAACCGTTGAAAAGAACAGATGTTCTAACAATAGTTAACTATCCACCATCTGCATAACCCTCGGCATTGCTGTAGTTAAATATTTAACAAATGGTCAGGTTTATTGACCATTAGTTAGGCTAACTTTGTCTCAAAAAACGTTTTTTTCCGAAATTTAACTATTTGTTACAAATTTTAACTATTGGTTGCCTTAACTATGTCTCAAAAAACCGGCCCTTAGCATTCTATCCTTTTCAATTCAGTGACTGTAATGATAAGAGGAAAATAGATAAACCCATTTTCAATATCCTAATAGCATCTGGATTGGGTTATAGACAGTACGTTTATGGTCAGACTTTCCTCACAAAATATTGTAAGTTTTTGGCAAAATAATAAATAAATAAATCTTTTATTGCTTTACATTGTTGCAGACTTAAAAAGAAAATAAATTAAAAAAACTATGAAACGGACTAGCAACAACACAAAAGGTCGCAAACTCAGCCTAGTGCTGGGCATTGGCTACCAATAATAATAATTAATGAATAAAAAAACCCGGCTGAGTTTGTTGTGGGCTCTTCTCAGATCAGGGCGCGCTTGGAACCCTCGCAGCTTTAGTCTTAAGACACCGTTGTTAATTATCACCATCAATTCTAATTCTTTATAAACATGACGTTCAGAAGGTGTACTTTGTACGTACCAATTTTGAATAAAGATCATTTGATTTGATTTGATTTGATTTGAATACCCAGCGCTGATTTTCAGTTTGCTCCTGACGAGATTATTAAAAATTAAGTGCGCCGCCCGACACGCTATAAAGCTTATAACTAATACTGTAAATAGATTACAAAATTACAAAAATAATTGAAAATGATACTAAAAAGATAAACACACAAAAAACAAAAAAAAAAAAAATAGTTAGATACAAAAGTACTATTGATTATAAGTATTATGTGGTACAACCTCCAGTGACCAGTTTTTACTCGAAAAAATAAATTAAAAAACTGACAGGCCAAAATTGTCTTGTGCAGTATTTCGTAATCACACAACAAAAATACAAATTTTTACCGACAAAAAAAAAAAACAATTATTTTAATATTCATTGCGATTGTAATAAAGACAGATATTGAGATAAATGGCGACAGCCGAAGCGGATTGCATTTAAATATTAATTATGACACAATAAATAAAAGTCGTGCGCTTGACTCATGCGAACATCTGGCGCCTGCGCGGACCGGTCGCGAGTCAAGTTTATGTCGATGACCACCACGTTTTATGTATACTTGCATAATTAAGTAACAACTTGTTAACATAGAATCATTAAAATTGATCGTGTAATTTGTACATTTTATATTTTATTTCTTATTTAAATTAGGTATGGAGGAACGAGCCTTCAAAACATATTTCTCATTCATTTCAAACCCGTTCGTTATTCAAATTTACTTGATCAGTTTTAAAATAATTAATTACTAGCTGATGCCCGTGACTTCGTCCGCGTGGATTGAGGTTTTTCGGTTCCCGCGGGAACTCTTTAATTTTCCGGGATAAAAAGTAGCCTATGTGCTATTCCAGATTATAATCTATCTCTGTGCCAAATTCCATCCAGATCCGTTCAGCCGTTGGAGCGTGATTGAGTAACAAACATCCATACATCCATACATCCATCCATCCAAACATTCGCATTTATAATATTTATTTGATATTTGATTAAAAACTAGATGATGCCCCCGACTTCGTCCGCACTAATTAATTTTCTCTATACCTGCGGGAACTTTCTAATTTTCTGGGATAAAATATATCCTTCCCAGGGATGCAACCTACATATCTCTATATCAAATTTCATCAAAATCGGTTTAAAAGATGGAACGTTAAAGCATATCCCCTTCCTACTATCCAATTCTGAGCTCGTGTTCCTTCTCAGATCTAAAGGATGTTAGGCCATGTTACACCACGCTGACCAATTACTGATTGGGAAACTTCACTTTCGGAAATATTTAATTCTCGGGGATATGACGTGAGCGTAGAAAAACAAATTCAAATTCAAACTCAAATGTTTTTTTTATTCAAATAAACTTTTACAAATGCTTTTGAATCGTCGAGTGAATCTACCACTGGTACGGAATGCCATTCCTACCGAGAAGAACCAGCAAGAAACTCGGTGGTTGCTCTTTTGAAAAAAATAATTTACAGTTGCATCAAATCTTGTACTTTACACAGATATCATACTTAATATTATAAATGCGAAAGTGTGTGTTGTTTGTTGGTTTATTGGTTTGTTTGTTTATCCTTCAATCGGAGCAACGGACGACGTGATTTTTGTCATGGGTATAGTTAAGGACCTGCCCCCCAATTATGTAAGAATTGTCCATCAAATGGTAAAGGTACAGCGTCAAAGTAATATAAACCATAACTGCATTGAATTAGAGCTCAATTTCGTATATCCATTCTTATACGTTTGAGTATCGTACATACCTAAATGTATAAGAATAGGTTCACGAAATTGAGCTCTAATTTAATGCAGTTATGGTTTATTTACTTTGCCGCATAACTTTAACGATTTCATCGGCCATTCTTACATGATTGGGGGGCTGAAGAGTGACATAGGCTACTTTTTATCCCGGAATCGGTCGCGGGCATCAGCTAGTTATGCATTAAAAAATGAAATACAAAGAAACCGATTCCTAGCCAGAAAATGCATTAATGCAACAGAGACAATTTCCGTTTTCGTCGTCACGACCACTTATTATACCTACTTTAGCGGCCGCTGCAGCTTCGTGATCCTATCTGACTTCCGACCGCGCCACGTGCGACGGCTCACGACGTACTGTCACGACGCGTTTGTCGTCAACCACTGATATAAGAACACATAAACGATATCTAACTAATTGTAGATTCTTCAACTAGGGGTAAAAACGAGCCATTACATATGAGATATTTGACCTCGCGAGAAATGCCATAGAATCGAATAGAATGGAACACCCGAACGATATCTAACTAAAATACTAGATTGTTCAACAAAGGGTAAAAACGAGCCATTAAATACGAGATATTTAACCTCGCGAGAAATGCCATAGAATCGAATAGAATAGAACACCCGAACGATATCTAACTAAAATACTAGATTGTTCAACAAGGGGTAAAAACGAGCCATTACATACGAGTTATTAATTAACCTCGCGAGAAAAGCCATAGAATAGAATAGAATGGAACACCCGAACGATATCTCACTAAAATACTAGATTGTTCAACAAGAGGTAAAAACGAGCCATTACATACGAGATATTAATTAACCTCGCGAGAAAAGCCATAGAATAGAATCGAATAGAATGGAACACCCGAACGATATCTAACTAAAATACTAGATTTTTCAACAAGGGGTAAAAACGGGCCATTACATACGAGATATTTAACCTCTATGCACTTAGTTTGCGAGGCAATAAAATAACGATTTTGAAGTAGTTCTTTGCCTTTCTACCTCCCGATTGTGTACGGAAATCGTAATCGTTTGTCAAACGGATAATTCGACCTGCTTAAGGAGTTCATAGATGCCTGCACGTCAACAAGCATGTATGAACTCCTCAAACAGTTCGAGTAATACGTTTAACTCTGAGTTGCTCGAAACTATTTTAAAAATTTAAGTGTCGATTAAACTAATTTAATCACAACACTCCATACGATTCTTGCGATGAAATTAGTCTAAATACCACTTAAATTTTTGTATTTGTTTCGTGCAACTCAGCGTTAAGCTATCAAATGATTATCAAATGATTTACTTAGACAATTGTGCCTCTGATTGGCCTTCATTTTCACTTTGATGACACGGTTTGGAAGTCTACGCAAGATATTTAGAGACCTATGTCCAACAGTTTATCGGTTGATGACTACTGAATTGAGACGCAAACAAATGTGCAAAGTTCCAATTTTAATCTCGTATTCGGATACATATTTGCATATCAACGCGCTCTTAAATATAATCATTATTCACCGGCCAGCGCCGTCGGCTCGGTCACGCGCATTGACGGGTTAACACTTAACATGCATTGTGCTCGATTTGACCCATTTATCTGGCCATTTGTATTGCTTTTGTATGCCTCATGCTGTTATGGTAGAACTGTGTAGGTACCTACTGAGTCGCTATGGTATTTTGTACCATGTAGAGTCGAGAGATTTGTACCAAGGTGGTTCAATCTATTGATTTCATTTTTTTTTTTTAATTAATTTATTTTATAATACTTATGCACAAACAAATACAAAATTTTGTTTCTCGCCAAACTATACACACGTAGTTTGTTGGCGAGTTCGCGCTGAACTAAAACTACGCCGTGCACTTATCCTTTAGACACTATTGTTATACCTACCTAGTTATAATATATTTTATATAATTAAAATTACTTTAGTAACCCTAAATATTTATTTTTTTACTTAAAGTATGTTATAGTTAATCAGTGAAGGAGATTCATCAGTGGCGATGGATCAGTGGAGGAGGAGGAGAGGAGGTCATGCATTGGCGATTGCGAAAAAAAACGAGTCCTATGAAGCTACCAAAATTAGAATGAAACTACCTATGTCATAACTCGCCCGCAAAAAATGTATTGCAAGGATGCGTCTATTACGTTATTGGTTAAATTTTAAGATTAAGGTTAAGACACAGAGTTTAGATCAAAACATCTATGTGTATCTCTAGAGTGATCTATCAACGCACAGCCAAAACCACGCCAGAATGGCTGAACGGATCTGGATGAAATTTGGCTCAAAGATAGATTATAGTATGACAAAACGAATAGGCTACTTTTTATCCTGGAAAATTTAAAAGTTCCCGCGGGAACCAAAATCCCTTTATCCACGCAGACGAAGTCAGAGGCATCAGCTAGTTATTATATAAATGACGAATTAAAAGCTCTTTTAAAATCCTCTACATTCATTCATTCATATTTTTCGTAGATGATATCGAGTATGCGTAACAAAGATCTCTTAATCAAATCAACTTACAATATTAAATTCCCATCTTCAATCATACAGTACAAACCTTCCAGCAAAGTCTGATCTGTCGCGTCATGTATTTGCTATCAAAATAATAATACTTCGTCCCGACCCTGGTCATTCGCTAAAATAACTTCATATCACTAGAAAAAACACCAATACTAAACTCTAAAGCCATCAACAGACAAATCGCGTCCAGCGACGCGTTTTATTGAATCGATGAAACGATATATCCTTAATGAGTGTTAGCATTGTCAAAACTTATGTTTGTATTTAATTAAAAATTGTCTATGAGGAGTCAGCATTACTTTACAATTATGTAATTAAATAGATTTATTACAAAACGCTTAATGCCTTAGCAAAATTAAAACGTTATACTTAATGTTTATTGTATTAGTAATCACTTTAAAAAAAGACTATTTAATAATTTAATATGATATAAAGTATTTCTAACCTTGATCAACATTATATGCCGTGTAGAAACCGACTAGTGGTATGGGTTTAATATAACTGCCATACCCCTAACATGTTAGCCCGCTACCATCTTAGATTGCATCATCACTTACCATCAGATGAGATTCCAGTCAAGGGCTTACTTGTAGTGTCGTAAAAAAAAGGCTTGGAACTGACATTCAACTTCCTGCTAAATTTTAGCCAAAGGTAATTAGGTAACACTACTTTAGCAGAATATATTTAAGCAAATTTTGATCCTTTGACCTTGGTTTCTTATATTTTATACGTCATTAAACGAATCCACTTTCACCTTTTCACACCCAACTCGCGTTTCATAGCAGACCCGCTTCATTCAGTGTGAAAACCCCTTTATTTATATAACTCAACGCCGGAGGCCTTCCTGTCCGGGAATGCGGAAAATTTGCTTTACACATAAAAATATATCTACCCTCAGTTCGATGTTATTTATTTTGCTAAAAAATCATGCGTATTTGTGTATTGTCCCGCTACAAGTCAATGAAACTGATTTCATTGACCTGTAGCTAATCCGCGCAATGAATGGAATTATGGTCAAATGAATTTACAGATAAGTTGGACTGACGGTCGCGAATAATGGTTCTGTATAAAATACGCGTGGAGTTGATAAGAAACTTCATACTTTTTGTACTCGTACTTAGCTGTTTAAAAAGCAAACATCTCTATTTTGTTAACTTGGAATGATTTACCTAATAATTAAGAAATTTAAATTTAATAAAACAATTATGTTTAATTTCCCACGCAATCTTTTCATCCGTTAATAATTAGTTTATGTTTTTTAACTTACTCGTACAACCTATTTGATTAATATTTTCTGCAAAAAAATAATGACGTAATCTTTGTTTCATATTATGTTAAAATATCACAAGTTACATTCATTCACGGAAAAACTGTTCTTACTTAACCTGTGATCAATATAGCTACAAAGTATAAAATTATAGAGAAAAACAGTTAAGGAATATAATTTTAAAAGTCCCAAAAATGTAAAAAGCTCTTAAGGTTACTTTTAAGATTGATAAATCTGTAGTAGGTATATTTTACTGCCCCATTCTCAAAATTTGCTAACGGAACCCTGAAAAGCCGCAAAAAATACCTATTGTAAACGAAAGATGTTCGGATGGGCCTCAACAAAAATGAGCGAACTGCTGTCTATTGAAAATATTTTTGTTATTAACGGAAAAAGCACTTCATAAAAAACGTGCCGAATTATTGAGAACCTCCTATTTTTTAATCGGTTAAAGCTATGTTATACTAGCTAACGCCCGCGTGATTGAAGGACAAACAAACACACTTTCGCATTTTTAATATTAGTAGCAAAGGGACATATTTTCTAGTGCGGATTGGCCGACTTTACACTCCATTGAAAACATTATCTCAGCTCTCTAGCATGCAAAGTTCTTCGTGGTGTTTTCCTTTCCGGTGAAAGCAAGTGGTATCTAATGAGATTGAGAAGAAGTTGAGATTTTAAGACTCCTAAAAATCACCGGTGCATCCAGATACCCAGGGCCATCCAAATAGAAGGCTGGATTCTCAACCACTAGGCCACAAACTACTTTAAATGTAAATCAAAATACGCGGATTTTTTGTTTTGTATATTCATTAAACTCTAAAATACATTGGTGCATTTTTAAGGAACCATTAATAACAATAATTAATTCTAATTGGAGGTCTCACAATAGCTGTGAAACTTTCTTCATCCCAATTTAAGCGACAATAAAATCAGTATTTCAATCGAAGAAAGCAACATAGAGACGCAATGCTCATGGCTGTTGTATTTCATTCAGGCTGTGTGTTTGTACAATGTGTCAGGACCTATTGAGACGCCAGTTCTAAGGGGTTATAGTAAGAGAGGTAGTACAGTCGCGCACGAAAGGATATATTTTTATTTAACTTATTTCTAAGATTATATCTTAATAAAAAAAAAGATACGCGCCGAATTGACAACCTCCTCCTTTTTTGGAAGACCGTTAAAAATAAAATTAAATCCTAACTAATAAATGAGAATTTGAGTTTGTTTGTTACGCTTTCACGGTCCATATTTTCAACCGATTTTGATGAAATACGGTACAGACATAGAATGTATCCCGGGGAAGGACAAGGCTACTTTTATTCCGGAACTTAAAAGAGTTCTTGCGAGAATTGAAACAAAACTTAATGCGAAAGAAGTCGCAGGCATCAGCTAGTACATTAGAATCTTAATACTAATAATAATGACTGACTGCTACGGGTTCAATAAAACTTTAGTTAACCTAATATGGTAATTTTTCTTTTTAAATCACCAATAATCCTGTGTCCTGTAATACTAAATAAAATAATATAAAGTAACAGTGCACTTTTGTATTGAAAAAATTTGTTCGAATGAAAAATCACATCACCACTTCGTATTTGTTGTGACTGCAATGAAACATTATTCAACACAAAAATTAAAAAAAAAACAATGAAATCGAATATTTTGTTGCTTACAATTTCGATCACAAACGTACACCCGTCCGTTTGTATGTAACACGAAGCGGAGGTGTTAAGTGATACAAAATGTCAGTCCCATCCGCGGGCCGGTCAATTAGCGGGCTCATAAACCGGTCGCCATGGCAACGCAGTGCACCTCGCTAAACAAACTAATTGGCCGCCGCTTTTATCTCAATGGCTGTAATTGGTGAATGTAATCAACTTTGAAGGGCGTCAATCAATTATATTTCGTTTGCTGGTCATTAATTTTTCTAAAGCTCTGTAGCACCTTTCGATAGCTACAATGTGTTTGCCGCAATCACCTCTGATTGGCTGACACTATCTCCAGTGGCATTCGAGGGGTATGAAACATTCACCTTTTCAATATCGTATAGTTCTTCGAGCGCGCGTAAACTTTATTTGTAGTTATGCACATTGTGTAAGTGTGCATGCCTCTCGGATTGGTCAGCCGTACGCGCAATCACGTGACACGCACACATTTATACGTATACAAATGTATACAGATAGGACTTTAACACAACCATGAGCCACGCGCACTCCTTAATTGCAAGAATTGCAATGCGTCGTCAAGGCAACCCTCTCTCTCATCGGTCGTTCCTTCGTTACTGAAGATCGTGATCCAGGTTAGATCTTAAATTTGAACGAATTGTTTCTCTCTGAGCGGTCTCTGCACCCAGCGTAGTCTAAATTCGACGGACACGTACAAAGCGATTTGCTTCCTCGTATGTAAATCGAACCGCTAGGACATGGAATGCCCTTCCAACTTCCATTTTCCATTCCACTTTTAATACACCTACCTACCTTCAAATCAAGAGTGAGTCATCTTCTAGGTAAACGCGTTTGTAAGCCGTGAACCCAAGATAGGCACTGCTAAGCTTTCACATCCAGTCTTTGTTACAAATAAATATTGCATATCTAGGAATGACATAGACTTTTATCCCGGAAAAACTAAGAGTTTCCAAGGGATTAGATGCAGACGAAGTTGCTGGCATCATTTAGTTGTTTTTATGAGGGTTATTATACGAGAACGGAAGTGTAAGACTTGTTCTCGTAAATCTTTCTAATTATCCAGTTCATTACACCGTAAGCTTGTTAACTTATTAATCTAAACCTTAATAGCTCTTTGATTCGATTAATTTGTTAACAACGCATGTAAGCGTAATATTATAATTAAACTTGAAGCTAACAAAATGGTGCTACTTTACATGTCGATGTTACACATAATCAAATATCTAACTTTCGCATTTATAATATATATATGTATATAATATGTATATGTATATATATATATATATGTATATAATATATATATGTATATATATATATATATATTATAAATGCGAAAGTTTGGATGGATGTATGGATGTATGGATGGATGTTTGTTACTCAATCACGCCCGAACGGCTGAACGGATCTGGATGAAATTTGGCACAGAGATAGATTATAGTCTGGAATAACACATAAGCTACTTTTTATCCCGGAAAACTAAGGAGTTCTCGCGGGAACGAAATAACCTCAATCCACGCGGACGTAGTCGCGGGCATCAGCTAGTAGTTGCTATGAATTGAATTTGAACATATTGTGAAAATATCGCTGATATTAATGTTTAATAATGAACACGATAAAAATATTGTAGTAACAACAATTTAATTATGATATACCATTAAAGATTGACCTTTTACGTATAAAATGTGGTCTGTGTAATTTACACATCAACAGTATGTAACTTGTCAAATTAAATTGCGTTACATTGTATATTTTTGCAAAATTTAAATATAAACATGATAATATAATTAATCGGGGTCTGAATGTTACATGTCCAGCTTGCATGGAAAAATATTAAAAAGAATCTATACTTACTGATATTATACTATGCGAAAGTTCGGATGTATGGATGGATGGGTGGATGTTTGTTACTCAATCACGCCAGAACGGCTGAACGGATCTGGATGAAATTTGGCACAGAGATAGATTATAGTGTGAAATAACACAAAGGCTACTTTTTATCTCTTAAAATTAAAGAGTTCCCGCGGGAACCAAAAACCTCAATCCACGCGGACGAAGTCGCATCAGCTATTCGAGTTATAAAAATTCAAAAAATCTTTTCCTCTTTCCAGGCATGCTGAGATCTACCTACGACCGCCCAGATCACGAACGTAAGTAACCTATAGATAAAAACCATTAAATTAAGCCCTCTGATTACACTGACAAAATTACACTACTGCAAACGCACAAAAATACACATTAAAGTACTTATTATTTATTAATTTTAATCATTTAATGAACTATTTTTTTAACTATTTCTTCGTCTTTAATAATATGGTTGAAGTTTAATATTATTATGAAACCGCTTAGGGGTATGGTTTGAATGCATAAATACTTATCTTTTACTAGATGATGCCCGCGACTTCGTCAGCGTGGATTAAGGTTTTTTTGATTCCCGCGGTAACTCTTTGATTTTCCAGGATAAAAAGTAGCCTATGTCCTTCCCCGGGATATAACCTACCCCTATACCGAATTTCAGCAAAATCGGTTGAAAAATGGGCCGAGAAAGCGTAGCAGACAGACAGACAGACAGACAGGCAGACACACATTCGCATTTATAATATTAGTATGGATTGGTGAGCCTGCTTCTATCTTATACTTACTGCATCATCACCACCACGTGATATCGCAGTGAAATACTAACACGTTATGTTATTAAAAAATCTTAATTTAAAACAAGAATTTTTTTTTTTTATCCACTACAAGTCAGCCCTTGACTGCGATCTCACCTGATGGTAAGTGATGATGCAGTCTAAGATGGTAGCGGGCTAACCTGTTACGGGCATGGCAGTTATATTAAACCCATACCCCTATTCGGTTTCTACACGGCATCGTACCGGAACGCTAAATCGCTTGGCGGCACGTCTTTGCCGGTAGGGTGGTAACTAGCCACGGCCGAAGCCTCCCACCAGGCTTGGTCAGGCCAGGCCAGGTTAATTTATTTTAGTTTATTAAAATACATGTCAACATCGCATAATAATATTCGATGTTAATGTATGTAGAGGCGATAGTAACGGGAAAAGTTGGCGCAAAATAAACTAAACGCATAGAAAAGCGTCGACATAATGCCCATCAATTTTTTCCATTTGGCGAGTATATTGAGTAAATCCATCACTCAGCTGGCATATCGGCGACTTTCACATTGACTGGCCTAATATTATTTTTGCATTTAACTTTTTACTTACTGAAGTTACTGCCATGCCCCTAACAGGTTAGCCCGCTACCATCTTAGACTGCATCATCACTTACCATCAGGTGAGATCGCAGTCAAGGGCTAACTTATAGTGGATAAAAATAAAAAAATAAAAATAAAACTTACTGAAGTTAAGCTTCCTAACGTAGCTAAACAACTGACATTTGGATGGGAACCTAATTGGTGAAAACGTGAACGATGAAACCTTTCTGGCTATTCAGCGTGTACGACTGAGTTTCTCGCCGTTTCTTATGAGTAGAATTTGTTATCCGAACTAGTGTTAGAGTCAAAACGAGACTTAGCTTATGAGATACTTGCTCCTCTATGAAATAAACAAATTGAGTATTGACTCATATTGACTGGAAGGGGCGTTAGAAATTGGAAGCTCTGTTTTTTGTCATTCCAATGGCACCTCAGGCTATAAAAAGTCATATTGCAGGTAACAATTCGCATTGTACAGCCATCAACAGTGTCTCATTCATTGATCGGATTGAATGAGACACGGCGCAGCGCGGCACGTAGCGGCAAATATTCTTTGTATGAGTTTGTATAGAGTTGGGCCCATTTAATTAACGCCAATTTTTCACAAACCATACTTGCCGCTAACCATACTTGGGGCTAGATCTTAAGAAGGATCGCTTCAAAAACTTTACAGATAAATTAGTATTTTAATTCAAGTCAGTCTATGTGAGAGCAGGCCACCGCTTTGCTTTTCTATTCACAATGGATATTTTTCGATATTGCTCGCTAAAATCAGAACATATTTCAACGTTGAACGCTGCTCGGTTAATCCCACTAGTTTTAATGAAGGGCCATTCTTTGCGCGGAACCTTTGAGCGGTTAAGTGAACTTGTTAAGGCGTATTTTCAATAAAGTGCTATTATGTTTTTATTTCTATTTAATCGGGTGTAATATTGTTTTAATAATGCTTTTGTTTTCTTAAACAAAGTCACGGAAGTCCATCTTCAAGCATATTATAAGCAAATAGAGTAAAGAGATGATTCTTAAAAAAATTATAAAAGAGAGTTTTAATCTGTTGCCATTCTTCTCGGGATGATGTCTAAGTCAAAAATAAATTATTTCTTACTGATTATTAAATAGAGGGTCTACCAAAAGACCTTATTCACATTCTCGGTTACTTTCAAGTTTGATGACCATGTATTTGAAACTATAGATTAAAGAAAAGCAGTTCGTTGAGATTTGATGACGTCACAACTATGAATTTCATACAAACTACCATATACTAGAAGCGCGTTTTTAAGTTTGATAAAGAGTTGCTGATTTGGTTAAGTTGAAATCATCCCTATTCCCATAATTACTTTTTCTTTTCAAAAATATAAATTACTAGATGATGCCCGCGACTTTGTCCGCGTTGATTGAGTCTTTTTATTCCCGAGGGAACTCCTTATTTTTCCGGGATAAAGTAAAGATAGTAGCCTATGTCCTTCCCCGGAATGCAACCTATCTACATACAAAATTTCATCAAAAACGGTTGAAAAGATGAGCCGTTAAAGCGTAGCAGACAGACAGACAGACACACTTTCGCATTTATAATATTAAGTATGGATTGAAGAAACCGCTAATCAACGTTTATTGGTAAAGCCTTAATATTGAAGTACTACGAATTACGAACAAGCTTCCTGTGAATATTGGATCCGTTCTATAATACTCGATACCGCGGATATAATTTCGAACACTATCTGCAAAGTTCCGCATTTAATTGCATCGTCGCAGTTTTGACGACCTCCGTGGCGCAGTGTTGAGCGCTGTTGCCTTAACGTGCGGAGGTCCCGGGTTCGATCCCCGGCAGGGTTTGGAAATTTATAATATCTGAATTTTCCCTGGTCTGGCCTGGTGGGAGGCTTCGGCCGTGGCTAGTTACCACCCTACCGGCAAAGACGTGCCGCTAAGCGATTTAGCGTTCCGGTACGTTGCCGTGTAGAAACCGAATAGGGGTATGGGTTTAATATAACTGCCATGCCCCTAACAGGTTAGCCCGTTACCATCTTAGACTGCATCATCACTTACCATCAGGTGAGATCGCAGTCAAGGGCTAACTTGTAGTGGATAAAAAAAAAAAAAAAGTTTACCAGAACTGATGCACAAAACTTTATTGTTTAGGAAATATTTAGCTGACTACTATAACTACTATAAGTATTGGATTTAGAAGAAGAAGAAAGAAGAAGACGCTTTAACGGCCCATTTTTTCAACCGTTTTGAAGAAATTTGGTATAGGGGTAGGTTACATCCCGGGGAATAATCCCGGTAATCTCAATAGTTCCCGCGGGAAACAGGACATAGGCTACTTTTTATCCTGGAATATTAAGGAATTCTCCCGGGAATCAAAAACTTAATCCACGTGGACGAAGGCGCGGGCATCAGCTAGTCTTATATTATCTGTCCATATAGGCTGCCTGAAAACGGTCACTCGTAGTAATAAGTCTGCCTGTAGGTACACCCTTACTTTCTAAAAATATTTCATCAAGATTTTGTAAGTATCTTATTCTAATTCTAGGTAGTAAAGTTATTTATTATTAACATACATATCATTGCTTGGCCTAAAGCAAATATAATTTCCTCAATTTCGTACAATATTATCTAACTAGCTGATGCCCGCGACTTCGTCCGCGTGGATTGAGGTTTTTCGGTTCCCGCGGGAACTCTTTAATTTTCCGGGATAAAAAGTAGCCTATGTGCTATTCTAGACTATAATCTATCTCTGTGCCAAATTTCATCCAGATCCGTTCAGCCGTTGGAGCTTGATTGAGTAACAAACATCCATACATCCATACATCCACACATCCATACATCCATACATCCATCCAAAGTTTCGCATTTATAATATTTATTTGATGAAAAATACCTAACTATAACTCTGTACTAAGTAATAGTATACCTTTGACTAAATTTCACATGTTCCACGTAAGTTTCATGCGAATATTAATTCGTGTTCGAGACTGGAGTTCGAGTATAATGTTCAATATCTCGGAAATCAATTTCGAGACGTCCTCGAAACTTTCCCATTTGGTGCGACCAACTCAGTTCAACTAGCTAACATACTAACATTATAACTGTACGTATACTTATACCACAGAATACTTAATAGTACCTTTCAGGTACAGAGGAATTACTCCTCAAAGACATTCAAGGAAATAGCGGCTCTTAATGCGACGTAATAAAATGCAATTCAGCTCGCACAGCGCTGCGAGCCTATTTTTTACAGTTTTTCTATCCACTACAAGTTAGCCCTTGACTGCGATCTCACCTGATGGTAAGTGATGATGCAGTCTAAGATGGTAGCGGGCTAACCTGTTAGGGGCATGGCAGTTATTTTAATGGCAGAATAGGGGGTATAGGTTTAATTAACTGCCATGCCCCTAACAGGTTAGCCCGATACCATCTTAGACTGCATCATCGCTTACCATCAGGTGAAATCGCTGTCAAGGGCTAACTTGTAGTGAGTAAAAAAAAACCCCATACCCCTATTCGGTTTCTACACGGCATCGTACCGGAACGCTAAATCGCTTGGCGACACGTCTTTGCCGGTAGCGTGGTAACTAGCCACGGCCGAAGCCTCCCACCAGGCCAGACCAGGGAAAATTCAGAAATTATAAATTCCCAAATTGACCCTGCCGGGGATCGAACCCGGGACCTCCGCACGTTAAGACAACAGCACCACACACTGCGCCACGGAGGTCGTCAAAGCCCACACTTCTTTTTCTATCGCGTAGCTCTTGATCCCTTCTGACGCGGCGTGTGTAGCGTAGGGTTGTCTATTAACTTCTTGTAATGAGTAAATAACCGTAAGATCCTCTGAGTGAGCCAGTAACATCTTTATTAGAGTGTAAACAACCAAGAATGATTCAATATCGCTTATTGCACTCAGTTCATTTAAGCTTCTTCTTAATATTTACGTACTTAATATTAACGTAGAAGTTTATATTACTAAATTAATATTACTCATTAGCCCATAGGCTAGATGGTAGAGATCCACAATAAAGTTGCCATTATAATATTGTAATGGGACTTTATGGTAAGGAAAAAAATAAATTTAAGCTATGAGTAACGAGAATGTGTAAAGTCAATCGTATTTCACGGTGTAGTATTAAAATTAACGTAAAACTTGAACACACTTTTAATTTCGCATAAAAAGTTGATAAACAAATTTCACGTTCCATCGTCGCGTATTAATTTTCTGCACCTGCGCGAGTTGGCGGCTGGGCGAACTTTATCGTATGCGTGCTCAAACGGATAAGTTGCTAAAATTCACCGAACTTTGCCGTTATAGGCGTGCTCCAACGGGTAAGTTGCTAAATTCGCCAACTTGCCGCCAAACTGGTAAACAATCGCTGTTAACGTAATTTGCCCGTCGCGATTTAATCGCTCGAGTGAAATAGGTACCTATTATTTAAACTGATGCTCAGTTAATTAGATACTCTTTGAATATAATATATTATCTTACTAGCTGATGCCCGCGACTTATGTTTTTTTGATTCCCGCGGGAACTCCTTAATTTTCCGGGATAAAAAGTAGCATATGCAGGTCAAAAATCACGTCGATCCGTTGCTCCGTTGCGGCGTGATTGAAGGACAAATCAACAAACCAACAAACAAACACACTTTTGTATTTAAATTATTAGTATGATATGATTATCTAGTATCGTATCTAGATGGTACCTTCGTCCGCATGGAATAAATTTTTTTATTCCCGTGGAAACTCTTTAATTCTCTGGGATATAATTTGTTTATTCAGGTTATAAGCTATCTCCATTACAATTTTCAGCCAGATCGGTTCAGCTATTGTGGCGTAAAGAAGTAACAAACATGCAAACATCCAAACCTTCAAAGGGGTTGTTTCAAATTTATATGGAGCCTGGGCCAGGTATTTGTACGGTATTTCAAAATGTTCGGGGTCATAAAATAGTAACATTTTTTTCTTTATTTCTTACTAAAAAGTTCAATTTACGAGGTACAATGCGTAATTATTTTGCAAAATAAAAGCGCAACAACATGCGTCCATTTTGACATTGACGTATATTACACGTGTCATGATGACATTTGACATAAAATTACCTGGGAAATGTGAATTATCTATAAAATATCCAACAGCAGTCAGATTGATGTATGGATGCGCTGCGAGAGTTGCTATTCTACAAATGTACCTAATTAAACATTTTATTTTTGTACCTCTTAATCACTGTAAAACTGCCAAAAAGCATATTTTATTTTGTTTTCTATGATTTTATACAATTTTTTGGAATACTGTACAAGTACCTGGCCCAAGATGAAACAACCCCTTTATTATATTACTCAGTAAGATTATGATTAATACATTTAAATTATTGAAAAAATGAAGCGGTTTTTCAAATAATTTCTGAATTTCTCGCAAACGTTTTTGCAGTAAAAACGACTGTTCGTAAAAACAACATTTTGAAGGCAAACTTTTCTTTTTCAGTAACGGAATACCGCGTCCATTTAGTTTTACTTCAACCCCACGTAAAGGTTACAAAGTTTTTTTATAAGTGTAAGAATCGATCCAGAAGTAGGTATTAATAAAACACTTTTAATATATTTTACTCTTACTTTAGAGATTTATTGATTTAATGTAATGAGAGATTAATTAATGTAATTGTAAATTATAAAACTTGGTTAAACCATTACGACAATAATAAATTAATTGATTATAATCAAAATAACGATCTAAACACCAGAGGTATTCAATAAAACGCTGAGTCTGCCGGTAGGCCGGTAGGAGACTCCTGTCAATGTCAAAATATTCCAATATGGCGTTAGGAACGAACCACAGAGTTATAAAGGTCTGTGGAACGAACTAACTGAGGGTAATACATCGAATGGGTAAAATATCAGTTCAATAAAACCTACATCCATAGAGGTATAATATATTACCTCTATGCCTACATCAATAAATAAATTAACAATCTTATAACTTTTCTAAAAATTCAATTCAATTTTAAACGCAAAGCTGACAGTTCGGCCTTCCTGGAAACATCATGTCCTCGTGTATAAATAATTTATCACGGGCGTTTATGCCCCAAAATGTTCAGGCGTTCTTGCCTGGAGCGTTCTTGCTCAAAATTTCTTCGGTAATAATTATATTATGTAAAACACTCATCAAGCTGCTGAACTTTCAGTCACGAACTATTCTCAAGAAATTGTAAATGGATAAGACTAACCTCATTCGATGTACTTTTTCATAATCTGAATCACTTTATGAACTTTCAACAAAAATTTTGATTATTAAGTATTTAAAACAACTAAGGTTACAGCCACTAACCTCAAAAAAAACTTATCATCACCTATTACTTTCACAACTGCGAATCTATCACTGGTTCGGAATGCCACGACCTAGCGAGAAGAACCAGCAAGAAACTCGGTGGCGTCTAGCATCGAAAATAAATTTGACACAGCCAGTGTTGACATGGCAACCGTTGAACAACGAAGGTACCGTCAAGCAACAACTAATTACAAAATATTATAGCCGTCAACATCGTTGTTCAATCAATAAATAAATATGACAATTCGTTACTATAATAACAATATAAATTGTGTTAGACACGTAATAATTATTAGATATCCGCTAACATGATTCGGCTATCCGTTATTAGATGTGACCTCACATCCATGTAACTTTTCACATTATTTTTCATAAACACAACAATAGGTACGTGAGGACAATTACAACAACATAGGACACCTTTGTCCCGTAAATATATAAGCTTAAATAGTTACATTTTTATGACACCTCTGTATTTACACAATAATAAGGAACACCTTTGTCCCGAGGTATAAATAAAACTATTAGTTTTATTCACTTCTGTACTTTTGTGACACCTTTGTCTCCTACCAAGGACACCTTTGTCCAACAGAAATAAATAAAACCAACAATTCAGGACACGTTTGTCTAACAGAAACAAATAAAACCACTGGCTTTATCTACCTCTGTACCTTTGTGACACCTTTGTCATCTAAGCAAGGACACCTTTGTCCAACAGAGATAAACAAAACCAATAATCCAGGACACCTTTGTCCAACGTAAACAAATAAAACTATTAGTTCCATTCATTTCTGTGCTCTTGACACCTTTGTCATCTAAGCAAGGACACCTTTGTCCAACAGAAACAAATAAAACCAATAATTCAGGACACCTTTGTCAAACAGAAATAAATAAAATTATTAGCTCTATCAACCTCTGTGCCTTCGAGACACCTTTGTCATCTAAGCAAGGACACCTTTGCCCAACAGAGACAAACAAAACCAATAACTCCTTTGTGACACCTTTGTCATCTAATGTTAGTTTTATTCATTTCTGTGCCTTTGTGACACCTTTATCATCCAAGCAAGGACACCTTTATCCAACAGAAATAAATAAAACCAATTTCAGGACACCTTTGCCCAATAGAAATAAATAAAATTAATAACGCCTTTGTCCTGAAACATAGGGGAAAAAAACACAGTCTTCACATGACACTTTTGTCATGTTAAGATAAATTAGGTTCATAATATATAACTTAGTCCGATTCCTCCTCACTCAGTATGTCATGATAGGATCGTGAAGAATTTAACCATGTCTTATGTATAATTATGCTGAACGTTTTAAAATTTTAACAGTAACACAGCACGATTTTAGGAAAAATAGGTCAACTACAATTGCTATATTTCAGTTAACAAATGACAAGTTAATATTGAGAAAACAAAGTCTATTGCGTTTAAAACCACACAGGCAAGAGAAATACCTATAAAAATTCAATATATTATAATGCTTTGATTGAGGAAGTCAACACGATTAAATTCTTAGATATTAAATTAGACTCCCACCGCAATTGTAAAGTTGGAAACACCACAATAATGACCTAGGTAATAGATTAGTAAAAAAAAAATGATCTTTGCATTAAAAAGACTTATAGGCAAGTATCGAGAAAAGTAGCAGTGCTGCATGCATATGCATATTATGGATATGACGTGTCGTCTGTATTCAGTTACGGTATAGTTATCTGGAGAAACTCAGTAACTGCAGATAGAATATCTAAAGTCCAAAAGAAATGCATACGTGTTTTAAGGCACATTTCCTGAATAGTAATCTGTTGTGAGACAATGTTCAAAGCACTTAAGATATTTACTTAAACTGTATCTACATTAAGAAGATTTGCATCTTTCTCAAATAAAAACACCCAAAATATTTTGAGACTCATGGCCAGGCTCTACATAGAGCTACAAGTACAGATCACAGAATCTGTGATCTGCGGCTGCAAGGCATAAAGACAGGTTCCTTTTACTTAGAATAAAGTTAGTTTTGTATTTAAAAAAAAAAAATTGTTTGTTAAAATATAATTTATAGCTGACAAAAATTGACGTACATTTTAATTGTAATAATAATTATTATTTATTATGTAAATGGTGTAAACTAGTGCCTATTATAGCTAGTTATTATCATGCATAGACTTAAAATACGGAATATATAATTAGATTATTATATAATATTGATTTAATATATTTATTTATTTTTCATTGTTAACTAATATTTTAAAATTGCATTTGAATTAAGTTAAGAGTGTAATAATTTTGAATGCCATTCCAGGGCAGATTGTTTGATACTATAGTACCATATTATTATATAACAACACCAATTATTGTACACAATCTAAAGCAAATAAACAGATTGAATTGAATTAACCAAGATCGTTACAGAATCCATTGACAAATATCAAGGTATTACTGTATTATTTACGGATATGTCAAAGGCCCACATGTATTAAATATCTGCCTATTTTATTTACAGATGACACTACGGTAATTATACCATGCCGCGATGGTAAAATCATACGAGTCGGAAATAAATGAATCACATAATCAGACTATACAATGGTCACAATGTAATAATTTATCAGTAGTTTTTTTTTTTTGGAAATAAAATTAAACCAACATTATGATTGGACATATTATCATATTAATGACATTTGGATTACTGTAAATAGATTTATATATTCGCTACGACGCTTAAGACAAATTTTATCTTTGGAGGCATTTGCCGTGTACCATGGTTACAGTATGTCGAACCTTCGATACGGAATTGTCATAATATGGGGATCTTCGATTGATTTTAATAAACTCTTTATAGTGAAAAAGAACTGCATTTGAAGTATTCTCCCTATGAAACCAACTGATTCAATAAAAATATAACCTTTTTACATTACCGACTTTGTACATATTGTATTGAGACACCTGTATTCGTGCATAGGAATTTGGAGTATTTCGTCCAAGAAATGCGATGTCAACCAAAATAGCAGGTATCCCAAGAAATCAAGATAAGCTTGTAATCCTACAATACCATCTCAGACGAACTCCGACATAAATATTAAAAAAAAACTACCGACAAATCTCCCTGAGGTAGCTCTATAAGTGGTTGTGCGATACATCATATTTAACTCTGTTTCCTTCCTAAATCACCTATCATGGAAGTTGTCTAAACTAATATTATAAAGAGGTGAGATTTGTTTGTTTGCTTGTTTGCAACGGATAAACTCAAATATCACTGAACCTATTTTTAAAAATAATTTGTCCTTTAGAAAGCTACATTATTAGCGAGTAGCATAGGTTATATAATATTTATTCTCAAAAAATAAAACTAGAGATCCCTACGAAAATTGCAATAATGTGAATTGAGTCGGGAAAAGTCGTTTCATCCGAGAGATGCCGCGGCGTGCGCTGCGTAAATAGTAAAAGTTGTCTCACAATAACCATTTTTATGGTTTTCAAATTTGGGCAAAGCATTACTTTTGAAGGTGTCAAATTCAAATTCAAAAGCTAGATTTTTTTATAATATACCTACACACTGTGTGCTAAAGATATTCGCATGCTGAAGTGTCACTAAAATATGCATGGCTTCTTTAATAAGTTAAGTGTATCAAGACCATCTCTACCCTCATTATTGAGAGTAGGGATGTAACCTCTGCCTGCGAGGCGCGCAGATCGTAGCGCTGCCTGGAGCGCCCGTGTGGCGTGCAGATAGAAGCTCCCTCAGAGCACTACCCGGAGCGCCTGCGAGGCGCGCAGGTCGAAGCGCCCTCTGAGCGCCGCCCGGAGCGCCTGCGAGACGCGCAGGTCGAAGCGCCCTCTGAGCGCCGCCCGGAGCGCCTGCGAGACGCGCAGGTCGAAGCGCCCTCTGAGCGCCGCCCGGAGCGCCTGCGAGACGCGCAGGTCGAAGCGCCCTCAGAGCGCTGCCTGGAGCGCCTGCGTGTGCGCAGGTCGAAGCGCCCTCAGAGCGCTGCCCGGAGCGCCTGCGTGGTGCGCAGGTCGAAGCGCCCTCAGAGTTCTGCCCGGAGCGCCTGCGAGGCGCGCAGGTCGAAGCGCCCGCGAGGCGCGCAGGTCGAAGCGCCCTCAGAGCGCTGTCCGGAGCGCCTGCGTGGTGCGCAGGTCGAAGCGCCCTCAGAGCGCTGCCCGGAGCGCCTGCGAGGCGCGCAGGTCGAAGCGCCCTCAGAGCGCTGCCCGGAGCGCCCGCGAGGCGCGCAGATCGAAGCGCCCGCGAGGCGCGCAGGTCGAAGCGCCCTCAGAGCGCTGCCTGGAGCGCCTGCGTGTGCGCAGGTCGAAGCGCCCTCAGAGCGCTGCCCGGAGCGCCTGCGTGGTGCGCAGGTCGAAGCGCCCTCAGAGTTCTGCCCGGAGCGCCTGCGAGGCGCGCAGGTCGAAGCGCCCGCGAGGCGCGCAGGTCGAAGCGCCCTCAGAGCGCTGTCCGGAGCGCCTGCGTGGTGCGCAGGTCGAAGCGCCCTCAGAGCGCTGCCCGGAGCGCCTGCGAGGCGCGCAGGTCGAAGCGCCCTCAGAGCGCTGCCCGGAGCGCCTGCGAGGCGCGCAGGTCGAAGCGCCCTCAGAGCGCTGCCCGGAGCGCCTGCGTGGCGCGCAGGTCGAAGCGCCCTCAGAGCGCTGCTCGGAGCGCCTGCGAGGCGCGCAGGTCGAAGCGCCCTCAGAGCGCTGCTCGGAGCGCCTGCGAGGCGCGCAGGTCGAAGCGCCCTCTGAGCGCCGCCCGGAGCGCCTGCGAGGCGCGCAGGTCGAAGCGCCCTCTGAGCGCTGCCCGGAGCGCCTGCGTGGTGCGCAGGTCGAAGCGCCCTCAGAGTTCTGCCCGGAGCGCCTGCGAGGCGCGCAGGTCGAAGCGCCCGCGAGGCGCGCAGGTCGAAGCGCCCTCAGAGCGCTGTCCGGAGCGCCTGCGTGGTGCGCAGGTCGAAGCGCCCTCAGAGCGCTGCCCGGAGCGCCTGCGAGGCGCGCAGGTCGAAGCGCCCTCAGAGCGCTGCCCGGAGCGCCTGCGAGGCGCGCAGGTCGAAGCGCCCTCTGAGCGCCGCCCGGAGCGCCTGCGAGACGCGCAGGTCGAAGCGCCCTCTGAGCGCCGCCCGGAGCGCCTGCGAGGAGCGCTCGGTCGAAGCGCCCTCAGAGTGCCGCCCGGAGCGCCTGCGAGACGCGCAGGTCGAAGCGCCCTCAGAGCGCTGCCCGGAGCGCCTGCGAGGCGCGCAGGTCGAAGCGCCCTCTGAGCGCCGCCCGGAGCGAGAGGACGGGCTGTGCGGAGCCCGCCCAGGTGCAGCATACGTCACATGAAACAAAATAAGAAACCATAAACATTTCCGCTCGGTCTTTCTGATTATATTGATGGATTTGATTAATTGCTGGAATTAAAGATCCAAGTCTCAAAACAAAACAAAGCGAAAAATCTCTAAATGTGGGTAGGCAAAAAAAATTAACAAAACGAATGTGCAGAAGGCAAAGCAAAATCAAGGCAACGTGATTTATATCCCACTTCTGAACTGTAAGAATCGATCCAGAAGTAGGTATTAATAAAACACTTTTAATATATTTTACTCTTACTTTAGAGATTTATTGATTTAATGTAATGAGAGATTAATTAATGTAATTGTAAATTATAAAACTTGGTTAAACCATTACGACAATAATAAATTAATTGATTATAATCAAAATAACGATCTAAACACCAGAGGTATTCAATAAAACGCTGAGTCTGCCGGTAGGCCGGTAGGAGACTCCTGTCAATGTCAAAATATTCCAATATGGCGTTAGGAACGAACCACAGAGTTATAAAGGTCTGTGGAACGAACAAACTGAGGGTAATACATCGAATGGGTAAAATATCAGTTCAATAAAACCTACATCCATAGAGGTATAATATATTACCTCTATGCCTACATCAATAAATAAATTAACAATCTTATAACTTTTCTAAAAATTCAATTCAATTTTAAACGCAAAGCTGACATAAGTTGGTAGGTAAAGTAATTCGGAATCTTAAAAATCGAAAAAACGCGACCAATTTTCGTATTTAAATTTTAATACTCAAGATGTGGATGATCGAGTAATTACGAACGTGATAGTTTTACACAAAATCAAAGTTTTAATTTATTCAAACCTTATTATGTATTAAAACGGGTACATACCACGATGTAAAACAATGATTTTATTTGTCGATATTTCGACCCAGCCCCCCTATTACGTAAGAATTGTTCATCAAACGTTAAAGATTTTTGTCAAAGTAAAATAAACCATAACTGCATTGAATTAGAGCTCAATTTCGTCTGCCCATTCTTATACGTTTAGGTATGAACGATACTCGAACGTATAAGAATGGATACACGAAATTGAGCTCTAATTTAATGCCGTTATGGTTTATAAACTTTGACGACGAACTTTAACGTTTTGATCGGACATTCTTACATGATTGGTACCCAGTTACATGGATCGTGGTCACGACGGGACTGCGGTGCTGCGAGGTGTGTAGCTGGAGCTGTCACGGGCAGTAGCGAATCCGTAGTAGTAGTAGTAGTAGTAGTGGTAGTAGTAGTGGTATGTACCCGTTTTAATACATAATAATGTTTTCAAACCACGAAATAAGTCTCAAATCATTATTCAAACCTTTTCAGTATCACGTTTAGTGTTAACTCGAATTAAATAGGCAGCTAGGTATTGCTAAGTCTGGAAAGTTATAAATTGACTTGCACGAATAATTTTACACGCAATAACTTCGATATCAGCTTTCGAATAATTATTATTCGTGAATAGATTATATTGTTGATCAACATTTTAAAGTTCAGCTGTCCACTATGCTTGATGCTATGATGATATTATATGATGGACCACCACCAACACTACAGCCCATTAACGTTCCACTGCTGGGCACAGGCCTCCACTCTCATAGGAGAGGGAATTAGAGCTTAGACCCACCACGCTGCTCCAATGCGGGTTGGCGGACTTTAACGACTATTATCATGCTAGTGATAATAACCGGGACCGACGGTTTAACGTGCTCTCCGAGGCACGGGGGTAAAACACCGCCAACTTCCTAACTCCGGGCTAGCACAGAGAATTTCTAGTCAGAAAAATCCAACACTTAATTACGGCCCGACACGGGACTCGAACCCGGGGCCTCGTCGGCCGCACTTGAACTTGCTAACCACTAGAGCTAGACCAACGAGGCAGTAAAACAGGGCAGTATGTTAATTTCATGTAGGATATAATAAAATGCATAAAACCCTGAAAATTTAGCCCGGAATTTGAACCCGGGACCCCCGAATAGGAGTCTAAAGGCTTTACCCCTACTTACAATTTGATGCCGACATCAAATTACCAAGTTAACCAAACCAGTGGCTTCTTTGAGCTAGAGTTTCCACTCGAAGAATCAAGAATTAGGCATTTTTAATTACTGAATCGCTCGCTGTAATGAAACGCCATCCATTTTAGAGCGTCTTATAATCTGAGAGTCTATGAAATATTCGCTCGAAACATTTTTACCGATCACATTAGCTCTGTGCTCACACCTCTTTTTTATCCACTACGAGTTAGCCCTTGACTGCGATCTCACCTGATGGTAAGTGACGATGCAGTCTGAGTTGTAGCGGGCTAACCTGTTAGGGGCATGGCAGTTTTATTAAACCCATACCCCTATTCGGTTTCTACACGGCATCGTACCGGAACGCTAAATCGCTTGGCGGCACGTCTTTGCCGGTAGGGTGGTAACTAGCCACGGCCGAAGCCTCCCACCAGGCCAGACCAGGGAAAATTTAGGAATTATAAATTTCCAAATTGACCCTGCTGGGGATCAAACCCAGGACCTCCGCACGTTAAGACAACAGCGCTACACACTGTGCCACGGTGGTCGTCAAAATGTCGTCAGAATGCATGTTATGGGTAACTGGCTGAGGCCCGCGACTTTCACAAGACTGATTACATTTCGTAAGTCACTCATGTAAGCGGCTTTTTTTTTTTTTTAAATGTATAGGCCAGCGCTTGGCTGCAATCAGACTTGCTTGCAAGTGGTGATGCAGCCTAAGGTGGAGCGCGCTTGCCTAGAAGATGCCTATTCACTCTTGATTTGAAGGTACCTATATTAAAAGAGGAGGGGCAAACGGAAGCCGGAAGGGCATTCCATATCCTAGCGGTTCGAATTAGAAACGAGGAAGCAAATCGCTTCGTACGAGCCCGCGGAATTTCGACTGCGTAAGGGTGCAGACCTTGTCGATGCCTTACGATGATGATGATTGGCTTACGTGAGTAAAACTTAGAAGTGTTATTGCGGCTTTGACAATGGGGTCTCGGATCCCCTCGTGTAAAGAGAGCATGTCTTGGTCACAGTCTTGGCAACAGTGGAACCCACAGATGAGTTATGGTGGGACCCATCTCTAGTTCAAATCCATACTAATATTTTAAATGCAAAAGTGTGTCTGCCTCTATCTATTTGTCTGTTTGTCTGTCTGTCTGTCTGCTACGCTTCAACGGCCTATATTTTCAATAGATTTTTACGAAATTTAGCACATAGGTTGTGTCCCGGGGAAGGACATGGACTACTTAGTTGAGACTACGAAGTTTATTATATTCTACTATGCCAGTGACGTTCGCAAAAAGGCGGCCACTGAAAATCAGCGTTGGGGCACCTGGTACCTCAGAAATGCGCCATTATCACAGTAAAAAGATACAACCAGTATGGAAAGTGTTAGTGTAGTTGGAAAGTGGAGTTATTTTAGTTGCCTATCAATTTAGTTGTTTATTTTTCTTTGCTTTGTGTTCTTAGATATAATTCTTATTTTGTTTTGTTTTGTTTAACGAGTTGCTGTGCGTTGTAGTTTAAGGTGCCCTTATTACCATGCATGCCATGTCTACATCAAGAAGACGCAATTGTAGGTATTACATTTAAATATTTAGTTATTGTGCGTTGTACCTTAAGCAATTGTAGTCGGTTTTGTGTAATAAATAAATAAAAAAAAAAAAACTACCTAGAAAAATTTAAAACAGCTCACTCACACAAACATGCGCATCGACGAGACCCATAAGCGCTCGTCGCAGTGCCGTCAGTACTGAGTGCCGCGTCATGACGTGTCGTGGATGCGTGTTTGTGTGAGTGAGCTGTTTCGAACGTTTCTAGGTAGTTTCCATACTGGTTGTATCTGTTTACTGTGCCCTTATAGTGGTTTCGTGTCTGAGAGGCCCGGAGTCCCAACACGAGCTGAGTGGCTTACCTGTTTGTTGCACTGCTGTACAATACAGTTGATTTTGTATGTAAGTGTTAAGTTTAAGTTTATTTCTGTACAGTGCCTCAAATAAAGATTTTTCTTTCTTTCTTTCTTTACTTTTTATCCCGGAAGTCGCGGGCATCGTTTAGTTCAAATATAGATTACCAGCTCTCGGTCTAACAGCGAGCGTCATCGCTTTCAATGGCCGCAATTCACTGACAAGTTCCCCAAATTTCCCCATCATAATAATACGTACCGAAGTCCTTTGTAGCGCTATGATTAATAGTTCAATATGATCACCATAAATATGGAGCAGTGAGAGCCTAATGGTGTATACACCCGACATGAGATCTCGTACACAGAGTCGCGGGTTTGATCCCCGGACATCTAGTTTTTGAGTTGTGTAAGCTTTAGAAAAAAATTGACAAATTTAAATTCAAATTCAAATTCAAACGTTTTTTATTCAAGTAAACTTTTACAAGTGCTTTCGAATCGTCAAATTAATCTACCACTGGTTCGGAATGCCATTCCTACCGAGAAGAACCAGCAAGAAACTCGGTGGACAGTCAACGGGACTGCCGATAGAAGTGAAAGCGAATATTATTTTCTTCTTTTTTTAAAATATAAACCTTAAAACTAAGTCATTAAAGTTTAATTACGAATGTAGTATATTTATATTTAAGACCTTTTTTCTACGTAACAACGCGAGCATGTCGGTGTTCGCGAGCATGTCGGAGCGACCATGACGGTGACGGTGACGCGAATCCACAAGTTTACCCCCTACCAAAAAGTGCTCAACGCGGCTAAAGAAGTTTTCACTTAAATAAGATATCACTGGCTTCAAACGGTGAAGGAAAATAAATGATGAAGAATGCCAATCTGCACTTGACCAGCGTGGTGGACTTTGGTCAAACTCAAGAGGCACCTGTTGGCGGAATGTCCTGGATGAAATAAACAAATTAGAGTTTGGAGTTTCTCAATTTCCAAGTGTCTCGAAAGTCCTAATAGGCAAAAAACTGTAATCTTTTTTTTTTATCCACTACAAGTTAGCCCTTGACTGCGATCTCACCTGATGGTAAGTGAAGATGCAGTCTAAGATGGTAGCGGGCTAACCTGTTAGGAGCGTGGCAATTATATTTAACCCCTAATCGGTTTCTACACGGCTTCGTACCGGAACGCTAAATCGCTTGGCGGCACGTCTTTGCCGGTAGCCACGGCGAAGCCTATCAAAAACATATTATAATAATTATATTATTATGACAATGTAAAAAAAAAATCTGTTTGACTAAGTCTCAAATGTTTTACCAAGGTTATATACCTCGCAAATGTATTCTAAAAGCACTTTATTTTTTTCAAGTTTCCAAACTTTCATAATGTTGAAAAACGAGTAAACTCCCGGCCTTAAAATGCGCATTTCTTTTATCGCACTAACTTACCATTAGGCGAGTGCTAAGTTTGAGGAATTTCGAGGAATTCATTACTCCTCCCCACCGCATTACCTCGCAGCAATATCAATATAAATTCTCATTTCGTAAACTGTTTTACTTTTGAAATATGACTAGATATTTAAATTTTATATTGACAACAGATAGGATCAAAATTCATTCAAGGTCTAAAACACGAGCCAATTGGCTAATTTTCGTTTTAGCGGAAATTATTAGCTCTATCTAGCAATTTTTAAGAATTTTAGAATTGAATTACGAAATAGAATTGGTTAAGTACATGGCGGTTAAGACTGACATAAAAGGACAAAATATCCTACTTTTTTTATTTGTGCTATAATATGATTATTAAGCAATTAAAAGCAATTAAAATTTTGGACACGTGTTCTAAAATCGATAATTCTGTGTCTAAGGTTGGCCAAATTTTCATTTCAATTGAAAAGGACTCAAAGTTTACAAAGAAAGCAAATATAAGCTTTATTTTTTTTATTATCCACTACAATAGGGTTGTTGTATATGCCATATACAACAAAGCTAAGCTATAGCCATTCTACCATATATATAAATCTCTTTGCCAACTTAGAGCAATGTCAATATAATCACCCATTTTAACAAAAAAGCGGTATTAAACATCCTTTGAAATGAAAAAAGACACTCAACTGAAACGACTACCTGAATCACTTTTCTGTTTAACGAAGGGCAATGTCGTTAAGAACGGAAGAGGCTCGATTTAACGGAAAAACTCTCTTATCTATGTAACGATCGGACGTTAAATCGTAGACCAAAAGCTGGTGGGAATTTCGAGTACCTTAATGGGAATTTATGGTGATAGCCTATCGGTAAGCCTTCGTATCGAGACTGCTATGCCATGGGTCCAGGATCTGACTCCCAGATAAACGTCTCAAACTTTTTACATTAATTGACACTTTAGCGCTAAAAAAAAAGTATGAAGAAATCTGCGAGCCCGAGCGTTCTCCGTGGCTAAATGCCGATCCGCATTTAGCTCTAGCATTGCGACCCAAACCTATCGCATTGGGCAATGCCTTAAATATCACTTACTGCTTAGATACTTAAAAAGATCATATTAGTAAGCTGGAGGTTCAGCGATGATCGAATAATAATAATATCGATGTGCCAAAGCTAAAATGACCAAAGATAAATATTTTTTAGCCTCTGTCAATAACATCCTCAGCTATTACCAGCTCTCCGTCTATTACTTAAATAACGATCGGTCATTATTTCACAGGAGGGGGGCCCCGTGGACTGAATTAGCATTATTTTTTATCGTTAAAGACGACTGAAACTTGATGTTCAGGATCCTGCTTTGTTAAACGCAACAATGGATGCTGAATCCCAGGTTTACTCTGAAGGATGTTTCTCTTAAGCGCCGAGGATATTTAAAGGAGTAGAGGCGCTTTCCGATTTTTCTTATTCGAGAGATTTTTCATGTTTTTTTCGTGTCATTTTTTATTTTTATCATTCCAGTTAATACTAGAACAGCATGCAATTAACTTCCAAACAGACTGTTCAAAGTTACAAAACAAAATATGTTTAGACTCGAGCTAGGCGTTGTTGTTTTAGCGGATTATAGCGAATTAAGCTTCTTGTCTTTTGGTTACGTTATTATTTAATAGATTAATACTAGTTTGTTAGGAGGAGGAGATTATAATATTACTTAGCCTATTAGTGTGTCACCTAGGGGCTTTATCAATTTTTCCAACTTTCATCGGCGAGCACGACGGTACAATATCCACTCTACTACTTTATAATATCTCTATGTAAAAAAGGTTTTTATGAAGCGATGGCAAGGAAGAAAAATTACCGCTTTTTGTAGCAACATAATATCGACGTTCAGCTCAGTATACAAGTCATCGGGTATTGTTTTGGTAGCTCATAATAGACCGTTTTGTCAGGTGTAATTTTGGCTATTACTCATTTTTATGTTTAGCTGTACTTTGAGGAATTTGGTATATTAAGTAAAAGATATTTTATTTTTAATTTTTAATCCACTACAAGTTAGCCCTTGACTGTGATCTCACCTGATGGTAAGTGATGATGCAGTCTAAGATGGTAGCGGACTCTAACCTGTTAGGGGCATGGCAGTTATATTAAACCCATACCCGTATTCGGTTTCTACACAGTATCTATTTAACGTACTAAATACTATAAAGATTTTGTTATTCGGTCTGTCTATGGGCTTGGCCCCCTTTTTTTCTAGAGTTTTCTTCCTCGTATTACACAGTTGGAAAATCTGTGAATACCTACAGGGTAACTAACAGTAAAATCCTAGGAATTTTCATGAAAAAATTCGCTATAAAAATTATACTTTATTTACAATAGTATTATATGATACTATTGAAAATGAAAAGTAAGCCGTATGTGCTTGTTTTAGGGTAAAACCACACAACGACAACCACCCGGTAAAGACGAGCCGCCAAGCGATTTAGCGTTCCGGTACGATGCCGTGTAGAAACCGAATAGGGGTATGGGTTTAATATAACTGCCATGCCCCTAACAGGTTAGCCCGCTACCATCTTAGACTGTATCATCACTTACCATCAGGTGAGATCGCAGTCAAGGGCTAACTTGTACCTAGTGGATAAAAAAAAAAACGGACTAAACATTTTTGTCTGGCAAACAGAAAATGCACTTGATATTTGCAGAATGTTTTTAAATCAACATTATGAGTTGAATTAACATTATAGAGCAAAGAACTTCCGGTACAATATTTTTCCATGTTTTAATAACAGTCTGAGATAATGTTTAGCTGCAGTTTTGCAGTGTTTCGCGCTGCTCTCGTATATCCCCCGGGAGCGTGTTGTAGTCAATGCACGCGTCTAGACGATCTTATTCATGATGTGAATGTAGGTACTGGCACAAGTACATACTTATACGTAATGGAAACCTGTGTGCATCGAAACGGCGTGCAAAAGTCAGAGTTGGGGTAGTGTAGAGGTTACCTGACCTCTACACTACCTCTACTCTGAGTTGTACGCATCATTGCCCGATGGGACAGAAAATCCGACACGACCGGAGAGAGATCAGACGCAGAACCGACGCGACGGCTTAACGTGCTCTCCGAGGCACGGTGGTGAAACACCTCCAACTTCCTAACTCCGGGCTAGTACTGAGAATTTCTTGTCGGAAAAACCCAGTACTTGTTGTGACCCGACCCGGGACTCGAACCCGGGACCTCGTCGGCCGCAGTCGAACATGCTAACCACTAGACCAACGAGGCACTACACTACTTACAATATAGTGATTTAAACAAATTAATCATAAGCAGGCAAGCAAGCATACCTATCTATACCAAATACTATACTATCTTCTTCAACATCGGTTGAAAAGATGGGCCGTTAAAGCGTAGCAGACAGACAAACAGACAGAAAGACACACTTTCGCATTTATAATAATATAACTAGATGATGCCCGCGACTTCTTCCGCGTCGATTGATGTTTTTTTAATCCCGCGGGAACTCTTCGATTTTCTGGGATAAAAGTAGCCTATGTCATGTTCCCCGGGATGTAACCTATCCCTGTACCAAATTTCATCAAAATCGGTTCTGTAGTTGGGCCGTGAAAGCGTAGCAGACAGACAGACGGACAGACAGAGACATTTTCGCATTTATAATATTAAGTATGGATTTTTAGTTTTTTAATTGCCTTTACGGGACCAGTGCATCCTCAACCCTGCCCAACCTCCCCTCGGCTTGAGGCAATTTTTCGCTGGCAGATATGATTACGATCGCCCAAGGAGTCGTTTTCCTCTCGCGCCTATAATTCGTGGAGTCGAGCTCCGGTATCCTCGACGGACCGCGTTATCGCCGCCGATACGGTTATGGCGGTTAATATTGACGTCGTTATGTTGGCTGCTACTAAAATTCTACATCAATGTTGGCTGCACTGCGAGGGTCGTAAGACTGTGTGTGCAGTAACCACTGAAGTCTGGTTACTCATTTCAATTTCTTTAATAATTGCAATTGGGCATTTAACAACTAGTCAAATCAGCAACTTTTTTTCAAACGTCAAAACGCGTGCTTAGTATGGATTTCGTATGAAATTTTAAGTTGTGACGTCATCAAAGTTCGACGCACTTTTTTTACTGTAATCGTTAGTTTTAAATGGTTATTCAAAATAAAACTAGCAGGGGACGTGGATATTACGACTTTTGGGAGATCCTTTATTAGGGTTCCGTAGTCAAATTTGGCAAAAACGGATCCCTTATAGATTCGTCATGTCTGTCTGTCTGTGTGTCTGTCCGTATGTCACAGCCACTTTTTTCCGAAACTATAAGAACTATACTGTTGAAACTTGGTAAGTAGATGTATTCTGTGAACCGAATTAAGATTTTCACACAAAACTAGAAAAAAAAACAATAAATTTTGGGGGTCCCCATACTTAGAACTGAAACTCAAAAATTTTTTTTTCATCTAACCCATACGTGTGGGATATCTATGGATAGGTCTTTAAAAATGATATTGAGGTTTCTAATATCATTTTTTTTTCTAAACTGAATAGTTTGCGCGAGAGACACTTCCAAAGTGGTAAAATGTTTGTCCCCCCCCCCCCTGTAACTTCTTAAATAAGGGAATGATAAAACTAAAAAAAATATATGATGTACATTATCATGCAAACTTCCACCAAAAATTGGTTTGAACGAGATCTAGTAAGTAGTTCTTTTTAGGGTTCCGTGGCCAAATTTGGCAAAAACGGAACCCTTATAGATTCGTCATATCTGTCTGTCTGTCTGTCTGTCTGTCTGTCCGTCCGTATGTCACAGCCACTTTTCTCCGAAACTATAAGAACTATACTGTTTAAACTTGGTAAGTAGATGTATTCTGTGAATCGCATTAAGATTTTCACACAAAACTAGAAAAAAAACTATAAATTTTGGGGGTCGCCATACTTAGAACTGAAACTCAAAAAATTTTTTTTCATCAAACCCATACGTGTGGGTTATCTATGGATAGGTCTTCAAAAATGATATTGAGGTTTCCAATATCATTTTTTTCTAAACTGAATAGTTTGCGCGAGAGACACTTCCAAAGTGGTAAAATGTTGGTCCCCCCCCCCCCCCCGTAACTTCTAAAATAAGAGAATAATAAAACTAAAAAAAATATATGATGTACATTACCATGCAAACTTCCACCGAAAATTGGTTTGAACGAGATCTAGTAAGTAGTTTTTTTTTAATAATTTAAAACTTACTACAGGTTTGTACGGAACCCTCGGTGCGCGAGTCCGACTCGCACTTGGCCGGTTTTTTAATAATTTAAAACTTACTACAGGTTTGTACGGAACCCTCGGTGCGCGAGTCCGACTCGCACTTGGCCGGTTTTTTAATAATTTAAAACTTACTACAGGTTTGTACGGAACCCTCGGTGCGCGAGTCCTACTCGCACTTGGCCGGTTTTTTAATAATCACTCAAAAATAATTTATTTCACTAGTAGCCAAATACCCAATTCCATAGGTACACTTATTCCTTAAAATCCCTATCATTTAGTCAAGGTAAGGTAGACTATGGATACCCAGATTGGGTGTACCAACAACAGTGCATTGTAGTAGGGAGTCCGATTTTATTTGTGTTTGTCCGTATCATAAAAAAAATCATTAATAGTGTAGTAACACTTGTTAATTAAATAGTTTTTTAATGTGTTTTTAAATTCTTTTTCTTTTCCAATGTTTCATGGTAATCTCTACCAGATTAATATATATATTTATTGTCATTTCAAACTCAAACACAAATGTTTTTTATTCAAATGAACTTTTACAAGTGCTTTTGAATCGTCCGTTACCGAGAAGAACCAGCAAGAAACTCGGTGGTTGCTTTTTTGAAAAAATATAGAATCTTAGCTATAAAGTTGCATTCAATGCGTAAAGTATCAGCGTCGTGCTCGAGCAGACAGACGGACAAAAACCACAAAAAATTGCTTTGGGCTGTGTATCGATTAAAATTTTCAAAAGAAATTGTCAAGTTACAGTTTCAATACCCGCGGGAACTCCATCATTTTCCGGGATATAAAGTAGCCTACCAAATCTTCGAGGGTTCCAAATTGGAACCCGCGTTTGGGACCCTCGTAGATTTCGTTTTAAGATACCGTAACTGATTATCACCATCATATTTTTATGTAACTGGACGTCAATAAGTGTAGTGTACCTACCTAAATAGAATAAATATTCATGACTTATTTATGGCTATGTACTTTCCCGGGATACAAACTATCCCTGTACCAAATTTCATCAAAATCGGTTGAACAGGTGAAAGCGTAGCAGACGGACAGACAGACTCACTTTCGCATTTATAATATTAGTATGGAAGTATGGATTGATAGTAAATAAGAAAAAATCCATTTGTAAATCCGATTGCTTGTAAAACTTTATCGCTGCACGTATACTTACCTATTTCGTGAAAAAGATGTAAAAAAAGCTGGCCAACATTTTTGTCGAACTCGCAAAGTCGAAACGTAAATACAGAGTGTTCTAAAATATTCACTGGATTCGGGCGAAAAAAGAAACATTCTCTCGAACATTCGCGAACTTTATTGTATAGATTCGAGTTTATCTTACGACTGTGCCCGCGAGGCCGCGGTAACTTGATTTCGAACTTCCGTTAAATATTATCATTTCGTAACATACATATATTATTAGGTATTATTATGGATACTTAACAAAAAAAAACGTGTGGTGTCGTGACACACTAGAAAGGAACGAAGTTCCTTATTACAAATATTATATTAATTTCAAGTTCTAGTCGAGGTAAAAAGAAAAGGTGTTAAATATAAATATACTACATTCGAAATTAAACTTTAATCCTTTAGTGTTAAGGTTTAATTTCGATTAAACTATACATAAAAATCTTACTTCACGCATTTTCGTTACGGACATTTTTTGCCGGCTAGGGTACCCCTCCGCATCGTCCCATAAGGAACTTCGTTCCAATAAATGTTGAACAACCGGTGAACCGTCATAGCCATCGTTAACCAATTCACTGAGGTCGATACTACTCTCAGAATTAGAAGTACTTTGGTCATAGTCCACCACGCTCGCCAAGTGCGGCTTGCTACGGGTTTTATTCGGGTTAGTTCCTGCTACTATTTAACCAATTTTTTTTTTTTTTTTGGACTTTTGGCTTTATATATAGCAAGGCTTGCTACGGGTCGACGTGATTTTTTTGCATGGGTACAGTTGAAGACCTGGAGAGTAAAATGGGCTACTTTTAAAAATGAATGAGATCCCCGGGATTTTAAGACCTGAAATCCTTACATAATAATCATAATCTTAAGTACCATACTAATATTGCAAAATATGCGAAGTGTGTTGGTTTGTTGTTTTATCCTTCAATCACGCCGCAACAAAGCAACGAATTGACGTGATTCTTATTATGGGTATAGTTTAGGACCTGGAGAGCAACATAGGCATAGGAGATACTTTTTATCCCAGAAAATAAAGGCGTTCCCGTGTGATTTACAAAAACTTACTCCACGCAGACGAAGTCGCGGGCATCAGCTAGTTAAATATATTTTTAAGAATTCGAAGTATTATACAGTCATAAATATATTTATCCTCTTACACTCAATAACATATTTACCTTTATCAAAAGAATATTTGCACAGTACAAAAAATATAACAGTGCACCAATTAAGCTTCATTTAAATAAAATAAGTATTCACTGCAACAATTACTGTGATTAAATAAAGTTTAATTAACACAATTAAAGAATTGGGAGAGCGTTGTCATCCAACGTTGATTTATTCCGAAATTAAATTAAATTACGTATAATGAACTGAAATTATTTTGTTGTTTTCATTATAAAGGTTTATTTTTAGATAGAATATTGTTAGCACCAAATCTAATGATATAAAAGGAAAAGTGACTGACTAAGTGATCAATCAACGCACAGCTAGAACCACTTATGGGGCTGAAGAGCATACAGATAGGAATATTATGACGTAGGGTAACCATTTTTGAAAATTAATCCTTCGTGCCTTAGGGGGAAAATAAGGGTTTCAAGTTTGTATAAAAATCAAACTTATAGTAACCAAAGCCGCGGGCAAAAGCTAGTTAGATATAATACGACGGTTATTCTGAAAAAAAACCATCTTTTTTGCCAAGTTTTTTAGGCCATCAAGTTGCAAGTAAATTAATAAATAAATAAAGCCTTTATACGAGTTAAAGCTTTGTTTATTACTTTGAAAAAGCCAATCGTGCACTATATTGTTAGAGGTCAAAAAGTCGTCATTGTAGAGCAAAATTGACTCAATTGCACAAAATTTACCCACCAGCAACTATGTAAAATGTGCTTGCAACAAATTGTAACAAGTAGTGTTTTAAAAAAAATTATGTGGTCGTTTCTCTAGGTCTTTTTTTTAGAGTTGGTTACTGTAAGAAGTAACAATACGCTAAAATTTCATGAAAACTTTGTACCTAAGAGCAATAAGCACCTGCACTCAAAACTACTAACTGCGTAAAATAGGAGCAACCTTAGAGCTACCACGGTTTAGCTACCATACAGTTCACAGATTGTTCGATTTCAAATTAAACTCTTTAGACAAAGATCTGTGCAGTATCATGACCGTAATATGTACATATAAGATCATGAGCTCAGTGCGCAGACCATCACAAAATGTATCTGACATGAGTGACGAAGTTTAACATAAATTACGCTTCACGTTGTATCATATAGATTTGTCTGCTTTGGTGGATTATTGTTCCTGGATTATCATGGACTTCCACAAAGTAACGCCTGCTTCTTCCCAATATAAATTACACTAATTTGAAAACAAAAGTCAGTAAATGTACAATTGTTCACGTGAAATGCAAATAAATGAATTTGAATCTGAACGAAAATAATATACCTAGAAAAGTATAGTGTACTATAAGGGTTATAGATTTTTTTAATGTTTCTGATTTAATCGCATTTTCTTACTTGCAATTGGGAGCTACCCAAAAAATTAGCTTCCAAAAAATTCCCTCACTTGCTTGGCGCTTTTAATAATATTATTATGTCAGTTAACGAACTGTACGGTAGGCTAGCTGAACTGTATCTCAACTATGTACAAGTGATGTCAACTCCAACTGCTTGCTTTTATTACTTCGTAGTAGTTTGTCCCATTTTAACAAATTTCAAACGTCGTATCTTTTTACAGAACATTTCAACTAAAACATTTTCTCCACGTACGCTGTTTTCATTGCCGACTTCAAACAAAGGAGTAATATACGACGACGTGTATAAAAGTTTAAAAAAAGACAAAGTTCGAAAGTAAATCCTGACTTATTTAGAAAAAAATATTTTTTTATTTTGGAATATATTTATATTGAGATCGCAAACAGAAATAAGTATTATGTATCAATTTTATACCTTTAGAATTTAGAATTTAGATGTTGCCCACGATTTCAGCATCGGGTTTTGGGTATTTTTTCCTGTTCTGTGTAGTAAGGCGTTAGGCGGTTGGTTCGTGAAAACAGACATCTGCATTTATGATTAAAGAAGGACTTTAAAGAAATTCCAGGAGGATTCTTATTTTTCTTTACTTTGGTAATCTTCTTATATATATCAATGCACAGCCTAAACCGCTGGGGCTAGAAACTTGAAATTTTGACAGTAGGTTCCTTTTATGACGTAGGCGCTCACTAAGGAAGGATTTTTCAAAATTCCACCCCTAAGGGGGTGAAATAGGGGTTCAAAGTTTGTATGAAAGTCCGTCATTTCTCAAGTTATATCAACGAAACTTGGTATTTTGGCTTTGATTAAAAAATAAAGAAGTACGTGTTTTTCAAAATTCCTCCCCCAAACGGGTAAAATAGGGGTTGAAAGTTGGTATGAAAGTCATTCATTTTTCAAGTTAAAGCCATGAAACTTGGTATTTGAGCTTTCCGTTGAATATAAAGAAGTAAGTGTTTCACCATTTTTGAAAATTCGATCCCCAAGGACGTTATATAGAGAGTTTGTCCTTCAATCACGCCGCAACAGAGCAACGGGTCAATGTCATTTTTTGCATGAATATAGTTGAGGAGCTGGAGAGTGACATAGGCTACCGAAATTATACCGGAAAATTAAGGAGCCCCTGTGGGGAAAAAAACTTAAACCACGCGTACGAAGTCGCGGGCATCAGCTAGTCGAATAATAAAAGACACTCATTGCATAGATTTCATTGTAAATGCAACGGTAACAGAGAGTTAGTGAAAAAGTAACAGACATGCACATTTGCATTTATGATTTTAGTATGGATTTTAACAAAATTCCAGCAGGATTCTAAGCTTTCTTTACTCTGGTAATCGAATAATAAAAGACACCCATTGCATAGGTTTCATTGTAAATGCAAAGGTAACAGAGTTAGTGAAAAGTAACAGACATGCATACACATTTGCATTTATGATTAACTAGCTGATGCCCGCGACTACGTCCGCGTGGTTTGAGGTTTTTTGGTTCCCGCGGGAACTCTTTAATTTTCCGGGATAAAAAGTAGCCTATGTGTTATTCCAGACAATAATCTATCTCTGTGTCACATTTCATCCATATCCGTTCAGCCGTTCGGGCGTGATTGAGTAACAAACAATCCATCCATACATCAATCCGTCCAAACTTTCGCATTTATAATATTAAAGTATATAAGTAAGTATAGATATAGAAGTATGGCTTTAAAGAAATTCCAGGAGGATTGTAAGTTTTCTTTACTTTCGTAATCGAATAATAAAAGACACCCATTGCATAGATTTCATTGTAAATGCAAAGTACATCTCGTGTTCTAAATCGTGTACTAACGAGGCCATTTCAACTGGCAGTCGTTCACTGTCTGCCAGTCGAGTCTGCTCGATGCAATCTCGTATTGTCCGTTCGGACGATATACTCCTATTGTCCAGTCAAATTACGACTAAAGGCACACTAAATGACCATTATAAAGCTAATAGCTGGCTAATGTTTACCCTACTTTAGAAACGCTTATCTAATTTATCAAGAAACAATTTATTTATACGGCAATAATGGAAAGACACGGTACAGAGTGGAACATCCTGTAGACAGATCAGATAATAATTGACAGAAGAGTGAAAACACACTACGGACAAGTCCGCGTCATTCACTTTTATATGCAAGTTGCAACTAGCTGATGCCCGCGACTTCGTCCGCGTGGATTGAGGTTTTTTTGGTTACCGCGGGAACTCTTTAATTTTCCGGCATAAAAAGTAGCCTATGTGTTGTTTCAGACTATAATCTATCTCTGTACCAATTTCATCAAGATCCGTTCAGCCGTTCTGGCGTGATTGAGTAACAAACATCCATCCATTCAAACTTTCGCATATAATATAATATTAGTATTAGTATAGATAGTGATAAAGGAGGGACGAGTGGTCTAGTTGTGACAACGCATATCAGTCGATTGCGAATGTTAAGCAAATGTTGACTCAAGTCGGTTACTGGATGGGATGGGTGACCGAATTTGGAAGTTCAAATTTGGCCTTTTCGGTTTCTCCGTGCCTCGGAGAGCACGTTAAGCCGTCGGTCCCGGTTATTATCACCAACATCTGATAGCTAATCGTTAAAAACCTAAGAGGTTAATTTTAAATACTCTTAGTCGAGTCGTATGCGGAAGGACGTGGGAACCCACCACATTATTATCCCAAGAAAACTCCAACCATTATTAATGGAAAGAGGTCACAACCCTCAGTAATGAGGAATACGACGCAGAGAGAGAGTAAAATTAAAAATATATAGGTACTTTATAACTAATGTTAGTGCGTAGAGTTCATGCGTAGCAAAATATTTTTCATCCCACCATCTCGGAAAGAGTATTTTTACTCTTCGATATCTGAATGCAAAAGCCGTTATTATCCTCTTGAGGATAAAGTAAATTGAATTTAGAACATCGTGTGCACGTTAGTAAATATCACTCGTCTATGAAGTTTGTGAATTCAAAACATCATTAAAACCTACCTATTTACTTCTACCTCTATGGTGCCGAATTTCTATACAACCGTTTTTAATTTGTTAAAATCTCACACTCGTAACCTTCTTGGTGTACTTTTTTCATTTGCTTTGCGCGCACCATTTTCTTTCACGACATTTTGCATTTAGTCATTTCCTCGCTGAGGTGGGATGAAAAGTTACGTGTTGCACTCGACTGAAAAGAAATTTTCACCTCGTGCTCTTTTGATTCCCTCGCTGACGCTCAGGATTCTAATTTTTGAATCACGCGCAGAATCCTTCGCTTGCTCGGTCATCAAAATTGAGCACGCGGTTAAAAAACAACTTTTCACTCTTGTATAACAAATAACTATTAATATTCAATGCAGTAACGCGTCTTTTTGTGAAATATTCCTTCAAAAAAAATTCCCTTCGAGTCTTATTAAAATGTAATTCAGATTTTCTATTACATTGAGCGCAAAGCATCTCAAATAGCTAGAGCATGGGAGCGTACATTTAGCCTTTTTATACAATTCGCAATCAATGTCAGCCAGCACAAATAGTTTAGTTCTATAAAACTTTTCCTTTTTGCGTCCATTTGACTGCTTTGATGGCTTTGAACGGGTATTGTTATCAATGAGTAGGTACGTACTAATTCTTTTATTTTGCATGTTCTCTGCATATACGAGTATAATGAAAGTTTCTTAGCAAAATGACTATTAACTGAGTATTAACTATTTTAATCATATAGTTATTGGTCGTTCATACAATGACATAGCAAAAAGAGCGTTAATATATCCTAGCAGATAATAATATATAGCAGATAATGCTCGCGACTTTGTTCGTGTGAAATAAGTATTTTCTTTCCCACGGGAACCCCTCAATTTTCCGGGATAAAAAGTAGCCTAATTATACTTATTAACGAGACTGAGAAAAGTGTCAATTTTTTGAATTCCAAGCACGTTTTTTACCTTTCCGGAGTAAATTCGAATATTAGAAGATAGATCGTTCAAGGCAAGAGTGAATAGGCATCTTCTAGGCAAGCGCGTTCCAACCTTGACCTCATCATTGCTTTAGACTAAGCATGATTGTCGTCAAGCGCAAGCCTATCTCTCAATAAACAAATAATACGAAACAAATACGACTCGGTTATATTGGACACTATTCGGCTTTAGTCGACTCCATCAACCATGGCTTTACTAATTAAGTATCTTCGAGGCCACTTATGTAGTATCACGTCGTCTTATTACATTTTTTCTCCTCAGATTATTACCGAATTAATTCGTAACATAATAGCCGTAAATCAGCGATTCTGGCGATATTAATAAGATCATCTGATCTTACGATAGTTACCAGTATAACCAATTCTAATAATTAATCCATAAATTGATATATGTATTATTATAAACTAGCTAATGCTCGCGACTTTGTCCGCGTCGAATAAGTTTTTTTAATAACTTTCACATTTATAATATTAGTCAGATGTTCGATCCCCGGCAGGGTCAATTTGGGAATTTATAATTTCTGAATGTTCTCTGGTCCCGTTTGGCGGGAGGCTTCGGCCTTGGCTAGTTAGTAGTTACCACCCTACCGGCAAAGACGTACGTAGACGTAACCGTTAAGAGGTATGGGTTTTAATATAACTGCCGTACCCCTAACAGTTTAGCCCGCTACCATTTTAGACTGCATCATCACTTACCAGTAAGATTCCAGTCAAGGGCTAACTTGTAGTGGATAAAATAAAAACCCCTCATGCAGCTTGGTAAACTCAAAATATCGTCTACGTATTAACAGTTTCGAAAATCCGATCCGCGTTTAGATTTCACCGATCTCATAAACAGATATCCGACCTCCCGTGCCGATATCTAATTTGAAAAGTTTTGTTTTGTTCCTAAACAAGTTTAGTTTAGCGTGGCATTATTCTAATCCATGTTGAAATTCCTAAAGTTAAATAATAAGCTTATCTTGTTTCAAGAGCTGGTGCGGAGTTTAGAGGGGGTAGTTTAAAAGCTGAAACTTGAGCCTTAAATTGACGGGAAAATTATGAAAAGGATAGCAATGTATTTAGAGCTGTCATTTTAATTTTGCTTACAGATAGTGTTCAACAGAATCCATACATCCATACAAATGTTATAAACGCAAAAGTGTCTCTGTATGTTTGTCTACCTGTCTTTTTGTCTGTCTGTTACGCTTCAACGGGTCATCCTTTCACCTGATTTTTTATTAAATATAGAGATTTTATCTCGAAGAAGGACATAGGCTACTTTTTATCTCGGAAAATAAGGGAGTTCCCGCAGGATTCAAAAACTCTTAACCAACGCGGACGAAGTCACGGAAATGATTTAGTTTACCATATAAGCTCGTGTGGCAAACTCGACCGGTCAGTCAATGTGTGGTAAAATCACAGTTTAGATATAAATTATAATAGAGATGCATGTTCGGTACGTGCTATAAATGTTCTGATTTACCTGAAATTCGTAAATCTTGAATCAGGTTAGCAGAATTTGTTTGAAATACTCATGTAAGATAGAAGTATCCAATATAACTTCGGACTTTGTGAAAACTGATTATTGGACTGAATATGGGACGATTTTGTCCTCAAAATTTATATTCACTCTCACAATAGTGCTATCATGGATTCATAGTCACCAGTTAGTTCTTTTAAAAAGTACCATAACAAAATACCCACTAGATCTCCGACTATAAGCTTGTCTTATTAAGACATCCAATTTACAAGTTTCGTATTAAAGTTCGACTATTGAAGATCATAATGGAACTCTTATATAAAGCGATCCGGCAGGCTTTAGGTATTGGAAAATAAGGAATATAATTTTTTAAACCCGAACGTCAACAATATTAAAACTAATAGATAAAGGTCGTTATTGGTTTTCTTTACAAATTTATAAGCAAGGATTATCATAAACTTTGACTGATTTGCAATACCGATCCTTTCCTATTTTCCGAACCGGTGGTAGTCTTATAATATAAGTGGCACAAATCATCAAGTGGAATAAATAAATCATTTCAATTAATTTCATTATTCGGGTAATCGGGGGTTCGATTCCGGGGCATACGCCTCTAACGTTTCAGGGCTGTGCGCGTTTTAAGAAATCAACATTGCTTGTTTTAACGGTGAAGGAAAACCGAGGAAACCTACATGCCCGAGAGTTCGTCATAATGATCTCAAAATGTGCGAAGTCTGCCAATCCGCACTTGGCCAACATTGTGGAATAAGGCCTAAACCCTTCACATTCTGAGAGGGACATTCGTACTTAGTAGTGAGCCGGCAATGACTTTATGTGAGTGAGAAGAATGCGAGTGAGGTTTCCAACAAATTATTATTATTCTAAAAAATTATCCAAATGTCAAAAATCCTCTGTATATTTGGCATTTGAAAAATCGACCCATATCGGTCAGAATACTGAATAGCCACTCAAAGCAAATACAGTAACAACCCAAAAAGAAGCGTTTATCCCTTTTTAATAAACTGTCACCCAAACGTCATCGGAATTGGAATTACTGCATTGTTAGTTTAAGTGGGGGGTGCAGGGGAAGGGAGGGGATACCAAAACAACTGTACATTGTAATTGCTTCAATTTGCCACGAGCACAGCCGCGGAGGAGATTGCTAATGACGTCACACCTCTTGCTTGTCCATGATCGGGGGGTTTACATGTTACGACTTTCAGAACGACCTTTTTTCTTTATTTTCGTTTTGAATGTTCCAACGACACGATATGTCGTATGATAAGTTTCCTGTGGCCTTTTATAGACCAGGGCGTGTTTGGAACTCTCATAGCTTTAGTTTAAACCTTTTGACGTCCATAATAACTGTTGAACATGAAATTGGACGTTAGATAGAAGCAGGCGTTACTTCGGAAGTCCATGGTAAAAAGAAGCTTAATTCGCTTTAATCCTCTAAAACAAGACTAACCTTTGTGGTACAACTTGCTTGCTTTCCTCTCCTCCATATTTAAAAGAAGGAGGGCGGTCGATACACATGGTCGTTGTACCACAAATATTTGTCTGTTTCAACGGATAAGAATGAATCGAGCTTCTTGTTCCTGGATTTTTTCCGCACAGATTTTTTACAATGATATATCCTTTGTTATGCTATCAACTCAACTCAAATGTTTTTTATTCAAATAAACTTTTACAAGTGCTTTTGAATCGTAGAAGAATCTAACACTGGTTCGGAATGGCATTCCTATCGAGAAGAACCAGCAATGAACTGGGCAGTTGCTCTTTCGAAAAAAATAATTTATAATTACATCAATGTGTACGAGTAGATACATAAGTAGCCGCAGCCCTTAGCATTGCTAGAGCGAGTCAAATCCATGCTCTTTTATCATTTACATAATCTTCAACAGTATAATAAGCTTTATTCAGGAGCATACTTTTAATCGATTTCTTAAACTTGTTGACTCTTGTGTAAAGGCAAGGCTATGGGGCCTGGACCAACTATAATAGTCCTATCTCGTATCGTACTCGTCAGCTGTAAAGGCATCTCCCAGCCGGTGTCGCCTACCTAGCCCACAATTAACGCTCGCTCAAGTTTTCTTGCGAGCTGGAAATAATTGCGATTGAGTTGCGAATTTCGCTTTCGCTATCTGACGCCGGCGAGCCCTTAATTGGTGCTTAAATAGCGAATTCATTTCTTGAAAACATTTTAATAGGCCAGCGCCGAATCGGGCACAAGCCGGGAAGTTCCGTCCCTCGGGAGTGATACGAAACAAAAGGTTTCGGGGGTTGCCTCTGTGCTTGTTATACTTTGCCCATATAGCTGAGGGCATACGAAATCGGCCCGCGTCGAAGTTTTAATATTATACGCGTAATTTTCCTAAATGTTTTGCTATATGTATCCCTGGGAAGGACATACTTTTAATTCCAAAAAATAAAAGAGTTTTCGCGGAAATCAAATATCCTTAACCCACACGAACGAATTCGCCGGAATCATTTGGTATTATAATAAAGTTTACCTTTTTATCTATACTAATATTATAAATGCGAAAGTTTGGATGGATAGATGGATGTTTGTTATCACGCTAGAACGGCTGAACGGATCTGCATGAAATTTGGCATAGAGATAGGTAATAGATTAGCACATAGGCTACTTTATATCCCGGAAAATGAAAAAGTTCCCGCTGGAACCAAAAAACCTCAATCCACGCAAAACAAAGTCGCGGGCATCAGCTAGTAATAGATCTAATTTTAAAAAAAAAGAGATTCTAGCAACATTCACTCTACAAACTACTACAGAGTAATAACGGGAGCAATTCATAAAAATACAGAACAGAAGAAGGTATAAAATAAAATAAAGCGCGAAAAAGGAATAAGGCCCGCAGATGGCGCCACGTGAATTATTAACTAAATTTAAAAAGAGAATTCGAGCGCCGTGCGAAATGGCGCGTGCGAAATTTACTATTGCGATTCGAATTGAGTGGACTTTTTCTATCCGCTAAAAGTTAGCCTTTGACTGCGATCTCACCTGGTGGTAAGTGATGATGCAATCTAAGATGGTAGTGGGCTAACCTGTTATGGGTATGGCAGTTGTATTAAACCTCTACCCTAATCGGTTTCTACACTGCATCGTACCGGAACGCTAAATTGCTAAACGTCTTTGCTGACAGGGTGGTAGCCATGTTCGAAGCCTCCTGCCAGGCCAGGCCAGAGAAAATTCTGAAAATATAAATTCCTAAAATTGACCTTGCCGGGGATCGAACCCGGGACCTCCCACTATAAGACCACAGCGGTCACCACTGCACCAGGGAGGTCGTCGAAATGTCAAGATTGCTAATAATGTTATTTTTTTACGCTTGCTAGTTACGCTAGGCTAGATTTGTCCGTGACAGAAAATATATATGCCTATCGTAACCAATGATGCGGTCTAGGTTGGAGCGCGCTAGCCTAGACATTGCCTGTTCTCTCTTGCCTTTCCTCAAAGGTAATTGGAAGCAATCAAAATGTGCAACGCTAACTAGAATAATTACGTACAGTAGGTCTCTGTCCATTGGACTAGAGAGAGAAAGACAGAGTTTAACGTTTTTTTTTGTCACGTACAATTTTTCCAGGTCAGTAGGGCTTAGCATACGCACATCAAGTAAAATTACGTCTACCCGTTAACTCTATTTGTCTTCCGAAGCTAAATAGTACACATAGTTACACATTGTCTCGTTACGTCAAAAGTATAATTAAAAGTAATATTTCTTAACTGTGGTATTTTTCTCTACGAACCCTTACATGCCGACTATTTTTTTCTCGTAATAAACCGGATTTTGTGCATGTTAGTGTAAACGAAAAATTAGCCTGCAACGAAAACATCTCTCTCTCTCGTCGCGAGATATCTCGTTGTGCGCTTGCTAAGCCTGCAGGTATCTGCGTTTATCCTGCCAATAATAACTATGTTCTAAAATATGTTCTTCAGCCTTTGGGTTACAGTAACACTAAAGGTTACATTTAAACCTCGCTAATAGGGATGATGACACCTCAATCAAATCAGCAACTCTATATCAAACTTGAAAACGCACTTCTAGTATGGAAGTTGTATGAAATTCACAGTTGTGACGATCAAATTTCAACGCACTTTTCTTCTTTAATCTATATTTTAAAATGGTTATCAAACTTAAAACTAACCGAGGATGTGAATTTTAGGTGTTTTTGTTGACCCTCTATATAATAATCTGTTAGAAATAATTTATTTATGATATAGGTATAGGCATCTTCCCTATTATAAGGAATGTGATATTTAAGGCTCTCTCACAGCCGGGTCAATGAACCGGTGGGGTCAATGACTGCGTGCCTGTTAGTGCACGTATAATTGAGTGGCTTAACCTAATTAGTGTGTTCGTTTGTGTGTCACTTGGTTAGGAGGCTGCGCATTTAGTGCTCATTAGGGGATATAAGGGCCGGCAAAAACGGAATGCGTGACGAAAACGCTTATAACGAAGAAGTTTAAATGAAAGAACTAGAAGTTTAATTCGCTATAATCCGCTAAATCTATGTGGTACAGTGTGTATCTGGCACTTGTAGCTTGATATATTCACCACAACACACAAATCTTCCAAATTACTCTCAACGTACGTTTCACTCCGACACCGGAGCATCTTCAAGAAGATGTTGACTCGACAATGCACGATTGTAAAGTTTACAATCGTGTTGTGTAGTGAATATTGCAAGCTACAAGTGCCAAATACACACTGTACCAGATAGATTTACCTACTGTGGCAGATTATAGCGAATTAAACTTGTACATAGTTCTTTCATTTATCATGGACTTCCGCAAAGTAACACCTGCTATTATCCAATATGCTAGAAGTTTTATAAAACTCCTGTAGTGATGGCCACGACTTCGTCCGCGTGTATTAAGGTTTTTGGTTTCTTCAATTTTCCTGGTCAAATTTCTTTTCCAAACAGCCAAATCGGTTCTGACAATCGGTTCCGTTTTCCCCTCCTCTTTTAGTATAAGTAGGTACGTTCAATACAAGAGTGGATAGGCATCAATCAATCAATCATCAAGCGTATTGTAGCCTATATATATACTTCTAAGAAAAACATCCATAATTTCATATTTTTATAATACAGTAGGATAAGATAAGATTTATATAAAACTAGATGATGCCCGCGACTTCGTGCGCGTGGTTTAAGTTTTATTATATTCTTGCGGGAATTCCTTAATTTTCCGGGATAAAAAGTAGCTTTTGTCACTTCAGGTCCTCAACTATACCCATACCAGAAATCTTGTCAATCCGTTGCTCCGTTGCGGTGTGATTGAAGGACAAACCAACTAACGTAACGTTCTCCGTAATGTTCTTGAATGTGTCAAACTTGGCCACTGTGGTGGACACTCAAAGTAAACATGCATAATTTTGTCACAAATCCCGGCACAAACTAAAATGGATCCACTAAATATATTACGTAGAGAACCAACCAACTTAAATAGGTGCTACGAGTTTGCTACGCGGTTACGTAGCTCGTAGCTTTAGTGCTACGGCGTAGCCATTTGCGCTAAAGAGTATACGCGCTTGTAAAAATTTATCGCGCTCGCTGGCAGCTGTAGAGAATGTTTTTGACTAGTTGAAATTAAACGCAACGAAATGTCTGAATGGTTAGGCCTGAAACACACTGCGGACAAACGCTCGAAGAGCTGCACAGACTAACGTAACAGGATGAAACGTGTTTCCTATGTCGCACGGGCGTGCGATACAGACGTTTATTCCTGTCGAAACAACTGTCTTCGCACGGGTAAGCTAAAAAAAAGTAGAGAGTAAATTTTTTGATTTCATCACTTTTCGTTAAGTCTATTCCAGGACTAGCATGTAAAAGATAGGTATAGACAAAACTGAATCACAGCAATTGGGTAAGTATCTTAAACATAACACATTAGAAGTTCTAGCCACGCAGACGAAACTGGGACGAGTTTGCTAGTCAAATCGATAAAAAAACTCCTTTTTTTGGGAAATATGGATAAACAAAATTTTTGAAAAGTAGGTAATCATACTTTTTTATCCATTCTTATAGTATAAATGCGAATGTGAGTTTGTTTGTAACGCTTTCACGGCCTTCATCAACAGATTTTGATGAAATTTGGTTCAGACATAGGATGTGTCTCAGGGAAGACCATAAGTTATTTATCCCGAAAAATTAACGAGGTCCCGCGGGAATAAATAAACCACGCGAACGAAGTTGTGGGCATCGGCTAGTCTGGATATAAAGAGAGCTAAAAGCTAGATGTCCATGTCGTGCCATCATTAATTAATTAATTACTTCATTTTGAAAAGAGGAACTTTGTAAAAAACTACTAATTAATTATAGAAAAAGCAGCCAGAGCAAAAAACAGGGCGCATAAAAAATTCAGCTCAACGCAGAGCCGGGCGCTTTCGAAATGCACAGACGAATCTAGGTCTCAATCTCAGACTACAGGTAAAGGATAGGCTGGAGAGCACACGCCAGAAATTCAGAAGATGCCAATTTAAATGCTAAATAATCCATACTAATATTACGAGTATAAATGCGAAAATGTGTCTGCCTGTCCGTCTGTCTGTCTGCACTTGCAATATCTATTCTATATCGGTATTGACGAAATTTTGTACAGAGATCTAAGACGACTTTGCCGGCCTCTCTGGCGCAGTGTTGAGCGCTGTTGTCTTAACTTGCGAAGGACCTGGGTTCGATTCCCGGCAAGGTCAAGTGAGAATTTAAATTTTCTGAATTTTCACTGGTCTGGCCTGGTGGGAGGCCTCTTCCATGACTAGTTACCACCCTACCAGCAAAGACGTGCCTCCAAGCGATTTAGCGTTCCGGTACGATACCGTGTAGAAACCAATAAGGGGTATGGGTTTAATATAACTGCCATGCCCCAGGTTAGCCCGCTATACCGTCTGAAACTGCATCATCATTTACCATCAGGTGAGATCGCCAGTCAAGGGCTAAATTGTAGTGGATTTAAAAATTAATAAAACCGGCCAAGTGCGAGTCGGACTTGCGCACCGAGGGATCCGTACAAACCTGTAGTAAGTTTTACGATTAATGAATTTAATGAACCGCAAAACTAACTTTGTTTGTAGAGGTTTATTGTTAATATCAAAAAAACTATGCTAGTTAGAGCGTTGGTTTTATTTTTCCTGTAAAATATACATAAGCTTCTATTGACCATAATTATTTCAGATTTTTCAATTGGTAAACTTCGGAGATAAGGGGGGGAACGGTATTTTTTTCGACATTTTGCCCGATAAATCAAAAACTATTATGCATAAAAATAAATAAAAATTTGTGTTAGAATGTAAAAATTTGTATAGTTATCATACTTTGAAATTTCAAACCCCCGATTTTCCCCCTTTTTTAATTAAACTAAAAATAATTTTCGATTTTTTTTATTTTAATGATGTTAGGCCACTATTATACACAACTATTCCAAATTTCATGTCGATAGCTTTAATAGTTACTGAAATAATCGACTGTGACAGACGGACGGACGGACGGAGAAAGTCGCACCATAAGGGTTCCATTTTTACCATTTTGGTACGGAACCCTAAAAAGGTGTATCCCGGGTATCCCGGGGAACACATACGAAACTTTTTATTCTGGAAAATCAAAAAGTTCCCGCGAGAGTTTTCAAAATCGATATCCAATGCACACGGGTATCATGAGCCAATCCGTGATCAATTAAGATATATGATGTTTGGTTTCAGTTTTAGAAACTGCTAAGATTCTATCTATCCTTCCCTCAATCTGTGACCTCGAACAGGCGTCAGGGGCTCTGAAGTCTGAATGCCACCTTATTACTGTCTACTAACTAGTTTAGCAATCTCTTCTGTAAGAGAATAGGAGATTGATTAAAATCTTTCTCCGTCCTAAGATTACCGCATTGCGTATAGTCACTATTTCATGATTATCTCAATGACAAAGTTGCATGGAAGCAACCGGCTTCGCATCCGGCAACCCACATGTTAGTGTAATACTTGTTACGTAACGTATGCATTGTATATTATTTACAAAGTGTAACATTTTTCTGTTTATGAAAAGAGCAACTGCTGAGTTTCTTGCCGGCTCTTCTCAGTAGAATCAACTTTCCGAACCGTTGGTAGATTGTTACAACTTTTCATAAGTGGCACAAGTTGTCCGAGACTACGTGAAAATAAATCATTTCATTTCATTTCAGAAAATACTTAATATTTTAAATGAAAAAGTGTCAGTCTGTATGTTACCAGCCGATAAACCGATTTTGATGAAATTTATCCCGCACCTCCCTAGCGCAATGGTGAGCGCTGATGAAACGAGACCTCGCTTAATACAAGAGTATAAGCGAGAGGTCTTGTTTCGATCCCCGGCAGGGTCAATTTGGGGATTTATAATTTTCTGGTTTTTTTTCTGGACTGTCAGCTGTAGCTGTATCTAGTATGTCGTATGGTCTTAATATAACTGCCATGCAATCGCATTCTATATGCCTGTCTAAAAAAGACTAGGTTTTACGTAACACAACATGAAATTTCAATTCGATTTAAAAATTCTATATGAGACCAACGATTGGATAACCGGTCCAAACCTGCCCAATAGCTATTCAACCCGTAACACGTTTAAAAATATAAATCCCACTGAAAATCCGAATGGATGCGCCTTAACACATCGGCCGCTTGCCAAAAGGCCCGGGTCACGTGCGCTTGCATAACCCTCCACTGGCGTTGTAATTTTAAGAAGTATATTGGTTTAGTTTTTAACACAACTCCGCTGCCAGCCGGGGTAGAATTAACCCCCAGTTGCTTTATTACTATACGGCGGTCGTCTCGACAAATAGCGTGCGGTGTAGTGTTAAATGTTATGCTTCCAAAACTCCGCCCAATCCAGAGTTTACTTCAAGCCAAGTTCGCTATTTATTTTTCGACTAACTACGTCTTATTTGGGCAGCTCATTTAATTCCTTATTCAGACTTAAGAGAGCGGGACTGGTGAAAGAGCGAATTTTATTTTGGAAATTCACTTTGCCGTGTTTAAAATTATATTGCGGAACTGCTTATTATTGGCCTACATTTCCCTTCAAAGTGCTTCCGAGTATTCTTAAACGTATAATCCAAGGAAATTTTATGTGAATTTTCCTGCGCATTTCTAGCATTGTAACAAGCGGTATAGGTTGCTTACTTTATACTTACGCTAATGAAATGTGACATTAATACGAAAAGTACTGTAAGTGCCACTTTATTATTGAAGTGAAAACTTCTTTAGCCGCGTTGAGCACTTTTTGGTAGGGAGTAAACTTGTGGATTCGCGTCACTGACACCGACACCGTCACCGACCGTCACCGACCGTCACCGACCGTCACCGACATGCTCGCGTTGTTACGAAGACAAAAGGTCTTAAATATATATATACTACATTCGTAATTAAACTTTAATGCCTTAGTTTTAAGGTTTATATTTTAATATTTTTTTTATTATTATTTTAAATATTTGTTTTCACTTCTATCGCAGACCCTATGACTGCCAATTTCGTTTTTATAATTTTTGAGTTATTTTCATTTTATTTATTTTTATTTTTATTCTTATGGTCAAAATATGCTACATACAAAATATATACAATCAAGGCTATTTTTTATCCCGGATTCAAAACCTAAGTTATTTATGTTTTGAACGTCATCATAAGTCGTGGGTGGGAAGTAGTTATTTTATAAAACACACTGAATAACTCAAAACTCAAACAAACTTTTAACTTGAGGTTTTGCATGTAGGTTCTCTCTCTAACGTAGATCGGCACTAAGAAACGATTTTCAGAAATTCCACCCGAATGAAGCTAGACTGGGTCAGCGATTCTACGTATCTATACACTCTATGTCAATAGTAGACACAACTACAAAGTTCCCTTACTTTACCTACCGTAGTGTAGAAACAAAGCTCCCTGATTCGATTTAGTGTGGAACGAACGATATCGTCTTTGATGTGACGAATCAAAGGCAGCGATCCATCCGTAATACATTTACCCGGGCCATTTCAGCCCCTGAACCCGTCCGGGCGTGCCGGGTGCACTGCAGTCGGTTCAATAAGATTTTCATTAAGCGTTGAAAAGTTTTTAATGAGTGTGCGTTTTGTACCCCCACCCTCGCTGCAGTGTTAAGAAACAATTGGATGTCATTTTGCTCAGGGGGTGCTTAGCTGGGGGGTTACTGCCATCACTTAAAGCAGTATTATTTCAAAATGTCAGCTTAATGTCACGTACCTTGACGTCCTTAAAATAAGGATTACTAGCTGATGCCCGCGACTTCGTCCGCGTGGATTGAGGTTTTTTATTGAGGAATTCCTTAGTTTTCCGGGATAAAAAGTAGCCTATGTGTTATTCCAGACTATAAATAATCTATCTCTGTGCCAAATTTCATCCAGATCCGTTCAGCCGTTCGGGCGTGATTGAGTAACAAACATCCACACATCCAAACATCCATACATCCATCCATCCAAACTTTCGCATTTATAATATTATTTATTTGATACTTCATCAACACGTACGTCAACAATATTAAAACAATACTGCTTTAAGCAATTGTTGTATGCCCCCTGAATGGGTTGCTAACGTCATCTATTTCTATTCACTCGTTTCGAATTGTCTTTTTTTTTCTGTGGTTAGGTAGGCGGGAGTTTCAGTTTAAGTGTTATCTACTAAAATGGAAATGAGACTCATTAGTAAATAGAGTAACGCCCCTATTCATCATCACTTTTGGCCCCTGTCTACCACGCTGGCTAAGTAAGGATTGGTAGACTTCACACACCTTTGAAAACTTTATGAAAAGTATGCAGGGGTATGCAGGGTACCTCACGTTGTTACCGCCAAGCGATTAAGCGTTCCGGTACGATGCCGTGTAGAAACCGATTACGGTTATGGCTTTAATATAACTGCCATACCCCTAACAGGTTAGCCCGCTACCATCTTAGACTGCATCATCACTTACCACCAGGTGAGATCGCAATCAAGGGCTTGTCTTTTTTATCAACTTGTAGTTGATAAAAAAGACAAGACCAAAAAAAATAGAAATTATCAAATTTGCAAGGGATCAAACCCGGGACCTCCTACTTGTAACAAAGCGGTCACTTATGCACTAGGAATGGGTATCAATCGATCAATCTTTATTTCTTTCATACAAATTAGGTACGCTGTACACTGTAGGTACACTTTTTGACGTCCAATAACTTATAAAACATAATAGTGATAATCAACTACGGTATCTTAAAACTAAAGCTACGAGGGTTCCAAACGCGCCCTGAACTTACCTAAACTTATCCTCAACTTACCTTTTCTATTGAGTATACTAGAGAGGCTCGGTTGGAAAACAATCTTGGCACGAAACCAAATAAAGATGATGTAAGACTTTTGTTTTGGGAAGCAAAGGAAATTATTTTTTAATCAACGTCTATCGCCCGACTTTTGACAAGTGGCTCTCCATGGCAATAGATTACCTGTCTCGCGAATACCACGCTTATTAAGCTGTCTACACACTGACGGGCCTACCGCCGCGTTTAATTATATCACAGACCTGTCAGGGACACTGGCGATGTCTAAACATCTTTATTGCTGGGTCTTCATGTACGCATAACGTAGAAATCTGTGATAAATTCAAATTGAGAGGAAATTATTTTTTTACTATTATTTTTTTTTTTCGGCCTACCGCCGCATTCAATTATATCGCCCACCTGTCAGAGACACTGACGATGTCTTAACTTAGAATATTTATTGCTAGGTTTTAATGAATAAAGGCAACGTAGAATCCTGATAAGCGATAAATTAAAAAATAAGGAATTATTATTTTAATTAAAGAGGCTACCGCCGCATTTTAATTATAATATTACTTCTAGTAAATTTCAAAGACACTGATGACGTATTAATCCTTATGACGTATATTTTTATTTAAGGATTTCATCATTATTCTAGTAATGTTGATTCGCAATTTTAAGGTTAACATTAACTTTAGTACGTCATATTTTTATTTAGTTACTCGTATATAAGGTAAATACATACTTATTGATACCAATCTCAAGAGAAAAATATCAATTATTTGACTCTTATTTTGTCCTTTTACATAACTCTATTTTTTTAATCTATTTTTTTTGTTCATAGTTATTCAACTTCTTTTTGAAAAATCAAAAATAGTAAAAACTGGTATAGTTTTAATTGATAATTTTAAACGCAGCGTTACATACGCCTCTTTTAAACCGTCCTTAGTGCTATGCCAACAAAACAAATCGATTCGCGGAAATTACTTATAAGTAGTGGAGCAAATAGGGCAGATCTGATAAGTGGTAGCTTTCGCCACGCCACTTGATTGATGCCTCCATCGCGGTTCAGCTTGCAGCCTGCTTTGAAGCGCATTTTATGCGGAAAAATCCGGCTCCAGCCGGTTCTAGCCAGTTTATAGCAGTACTAGATAGCGGGATGACTTTTAATTGAAATCACATTAATCCTTTCAATGACGTTGAATGAAATGGACGTACACAGACGTCTGTCTACCCTTTTTATTCCGGGAAAATATCTAAGAAACACGGGAAATTATGTTATCCAAAATGTTATAAAAACACAGAAGGAGTCTTAAAGGTAAAATGAGTTAAGTACAAATGAAAAAATAAGTGCTCAATAAAATGTAGGTTAAAAACGTTATACTTTTTGAAGCAGTCTCATATGCGAGCGTCATAAAGTAGGTACACACTCGACCACGGCTAGTGAGACTATGCCTCAGTTAATGCTATGAGCACTACGCAAGCATTTAAACTGACTACTGAATATTTACGTAACTTTTATGTCAGTCTAATTTACGTTGCAATGTAGTAATCTATAGTAATCTACAGTTTAAAAAAATAACAAAATTATTGAGTTATTAAAACTGGCTTATAAAATACTAGAGGACGCCCGCGACTTCGTTCGCGTGGCATAAGTTTTTTTAATTTCCACGGGCACTCCTTCATTTCCGGGATAAAAAGAAGCCTATGTCACTCTCCAGATCCTCAACTATACCTACCCATGCAAAAAATCGCATCGATCCGTTGCTCTGTTGCGGCGTGATTGAAGGACAAACTCTCTATTTAACGTCCTTGAGGATAGAAATTTCAAAACTGTGGAATACGTATTTCCCAATTTTAAATCGGAAGCCCAAATATCAAGTTTCAGGGCTATAACTTGAAAAACGACGGACTTTCATTCAAATTTTGAACCCCTATTTAACCCCTTTGGGGGTGAAATTTTTAAATATTTTGTCACACGTGCTTCTTTATTTTTTACCGAAAGCCAAAATATCGAGTTTCGTAGATATAACTTGAAAAATATCTTGTAAAATTAAGGACTTTTTTACAAACTTTACTCCCCTATTTCAGCCCTTCGGGCGTAGAATTTTCTAAAAATGTGTGACACGTATTTCTTGATTTTTAACCGGTAGCTCATATATCAAGTTTCATGGATATAACTTGAGAAATGACGGACTTTCATACAAACTTTCAACCCCTATTTCACCCCCTTAGGGGTGGAATTTTGAAAAATCCTTTCTTAGTGAGCGCCTACGCCACAAAAGGAACCTACTGTCAAAATTTCAAGTTTCTAACCCGAGCGGTTTAGGCTGTGCGTTGATATATAAGTCAGTCAGTCAGTCAGTCAGTCAGGACTTTGAATTTTATATATATAGATTACTGATTATTATTACAAACTAGATGATGCCCGCGACTTCGTCCGCGTGGATTAAGGTTGTTTGATTCCCGCGGGAACTCTTTAATTTTCCGGGATAAAAGGTAGCCTATGTCCTTCCCCGGGATACAATCTACCCCTGTACCAAATTTCAACAAAATCGGTTAAACAGATGGGCCGTGAAAGCGTAGCAGACAGACAGACAGACAGACACACTTTCGCATTTATAATATTATAAGTATGGATGAGAAATTGGGCTTACCTGTTAGTGGTATGGGTTTAATACCCCTCCCAATAGGTTTGTACACGGCATCGTACTGCGTACCAGAACGCTATACCGCTTAGTAGCACGTATTTGCCTATAGGGTGGTACCTAACTATGCACGGCCGAAGCCAAACCAAACCAGACCAGAGAAAATTCAGACCTTCCACTTACAGACCCTTGCGCTTTTAACACTGCGCCTGAGAAGGCGTCGAAACGTAAAGTGTATCTTGTTTTAAAGTCTTTCCTCTACCACTACAGCCCATTAACGTCCCACTGCTGCAGGGCACAGGCCTCCACTCTCATAGGAGAGAGGGAATTAGAGCTTAGACCCACCACTCTGGTCCAATGCGGGTTGGCGGGCTTTAACGACTATTATCATGTTAGTGATAATAACCGGGACCAACGGCTTAACGTGCTTTCCGAGGCACGGGCGTGAAACACCGCCAACTTAATAACTACGGGATAGTACTAAGAATTTCTAGTCAGAAAAACCCAACACTTAATTATGGTCCGACCCGGGAGTCCAACCCGGGACCTAATCAGCCGCAGTCGAACATGCGAACCACTAGTGACTAGACCAACGCTTTGAACTCTTTATTGCACATAAAATACAATGTGCAAAGGTGAACTTAAACAAAACCTAGAGGTTCTCCTTCAGTTCACCATTCGGTAGTATCTTCACTTCAGGATTTTTAGTTTCGTCCAAGCGGAGTCGGGGCGGGTCAGCTAGTGTATATTATTGAGTAGGATTGTAGTTGTATAATTGGAGCATACAACTAGTTATAGCGCGCGTCCTCCAGAGGCCAGCGAGCTCCTCAGGCGCGGTGCAGCATCGGAATTTAAATTGCACCGCTAACAGCGTTCCCGGGTCACTCGTGTTGTGCAAATTAGATATTTTGCAGCTTAATTATATTTTTTTTTTTATCCACTACAAGTTAGCCCTTGACTGTGATCTCACCTGATGACAAGTGATGATGCAGTCTAAGATAGTAGCGGGCTAACCTATTAGGGGCATGGCAGTTATATTAAACCCATACCCTTATTCGGTTACTACGCGGCATCGCATTAGTATTATTAGATTAGTTGGCACATATTTTATTGTATTTTTTTTGAAGTAAAAACTTCTTTAGCCGCGTTGAGCACTTTTAAGCACACCTTTGCGCACTTTTTGAGCACACCGGTAGGGGGTAATCTTGTGAAGTCGCGAGTACCGACATGCTCGCGAACACCGAGCTCGCGTTTTTACGAAGACAAAAGGTCTTAAATATAAATATACCACATTCGTAAAACTTTAAAGCCTTAGTTTTAAGGTTTATATTTTTATTTTTTTATTTAAAAGAAATATTTTAAATTTTTGTTTTCACTTCTATCGGCAGTCCCTATGACTGCCGATTTTTTTTAATTTATAGACTAGCGCTTGGCTGCAATCATACTTGCTGGCAAGTGGTGATGCAGCCTAAAGTGGAGCGCGCTTGCCTAGAAGATGCCTATTCACTCTTGATTTGAAGATACCAATATTATAAGCCGTCGGAAAAACGGAAGCCGGAAGGGCGTTCCATATTGTAATTCTAGGCAAGCGCGCACCAACCTAGACCTCATCATTGCTTTGCATTGAGCATGATTGTCGTCAAGCGTAAGCCTATTTGTATGACGGATATACAAATCACCATTGAATATTTTACTTATTTTAACCGACTTCAAAAAAAGGAGGAGGTTCTCAATTCGACTGTATGTTTTTTTTTTTTGTATGTTTGTAACGCGATTTCTCCGCCAATTATGAACCGATTTTGATAATTCTTTTTTTGTTTGGTAGGTCATACTTCAGAGGTGGTCCCATTTTAATTTGGTGAAGATCTGATGAATATCTCCGGAGATGGAGAACGGAACTCCTCAATGGATAAGAGTAAATTGCTCGCGATCAGTGTGATAGTTTTGTAAACAGTATGTTTTAACCATGCATAGCATATCTCGTTCTAGTTACACCCTATTTTTTAAAACAGTGGGGCCACTAAAAATTGTGAAATAAAAAATTTTCAAAAAAAAAATTAAAACCGACTTCAAAAACCACAAACACTAGAAAGTAAAAAACAATTTAATTTATTATGTATACAAGAGTTAATGTAGTTCTATAATAAAATTTTTTGGAGTCGGTGCCAATGTGGAGTCTCGTCAACAATAATGAAGAGTAGGTAGACGGTTCATGCGGCTAATTGGTACCGACTCCAAAAAATGTTATTATAGAACTACATTAACTCTTGTATACATAATAAATTAAATTATTTTTTACTTTTTAGGGTTTGTGGTTTTTGAAGTCGGTTTTTTTTTTTTGAAAATTTTTTATTTCATCATACAATTAATCTATATACTAATATTATAAACTCGCTGATGCCCGCGACTTAGTCTGCGTGGTTTTTTTGTATTCCCACGGGAACTCCTTAATTTTCCGGGATAAAAAGTGCCCTATGTCATTCTCCAGGTCCTCAACTATACCCATGCCAAATATCACGTCGATCCGTTGCTCCCTTGGTGCGTGATTGAAGGACAAACCAACAAACAAACACACTTTCGCATTTATAATATGTACTATTATAATTTTAGGAACGTCAGGGTACGTGACATCAAGCTGTCATTTTGAGTAATCAATCAATTGTCATTTTGAGTGTCATGCTTTAAGCGTTGGCAGTACGGCCCCAGATTCCCGCCAGAGAGCGCCACCGCGACAATAGTTGAGATGCAGAATTTATCGGAACTTAAGGAGCCGTTCATTATTTGCCGCCATTGTTCTACAAAATAACGCTTTAGAACAAAGGGCGGTCGGTTGGCGGACCCGCGAATAAATTGTGTGTATATTTAAGTTCGTTAAGCTTAGTGGTCTGAATGCTTTATTAACTAAGGATCTCCTTATTTATGTACTAGCTTTAGAAACGGTATACCTAATTTATTATTGTTGTAACTGTGACGTCACCCGGGGTCACAGCTGAAAATCATCGCCTTGCTTTGTATGCATTTTTAGCATATGACGCAAGGCAAAACGCTGAGCTATACACCCTTTCTGGGTGGTGTCTCAGACGAAAGTGTTACATTTGTATCTAGTTTTGTCTGTGAAACCACTGGTGAATAAACTGTTTTTCTTTCTTTCTTTCTTTCTAATGAAATACCTACTTAATTACTAAATTTTAGGACTGGCTTTGCCCACGAAATATATCAAATAACATATATTATTGGATAGAAGCAGGCGTTACTTTGCGTAAGTCCATGTTATGATATTTAGCGTTCCATTAAGATGCCATGTAGAAACCGATTAGGGGGATTGGTTTAATTTATTTGCCGTACCCCTAACTGGTTAGCCCGCTGCCATCTTCACTTACCGCCAGGTGTGAATGCTAACAAATTAGCCCTTAACCTTTTAATAGCATCCAAACTAATATTATAAATGCGAAAGTGTGTCTGTCTGTCTGTCTGCTACGCTTTCACGGCCCATCTGTTCAACCGATTTTCATGAAATTTGGTACAGGGGTAGATCCCGGGGAAGGGCATAGGCTACTTTTTATCCCGGAAAATTAAAGAGTTTCCGCGGGAGTCAAAAAAACGGAATAAAACGCGGACGAAGTCGCGGGGGCATCATCTACTAAAAATATGAATTCTCAGACCAGGGGCGCGTTTGGAACCCTAGTAGCTTTAGTTTTAAAATACCGTGGACAATTATTACCATCACGACTTATACTTTGTAAACGTGACGTTCAAAAGGTGTACTGTGTAGGTACCAATCATACTAATATTATAAATGCGAAAGTGTGTTTGTTTGTTGGTTTGTCCTTCAATCACACCGCAACGGAGCAACGGATCAATGTGATTTTTAGTATGGGTATAGTTGAGGACCTGGAGAGTGACATAGGCTACTTTTTATCCCGGAAAATTAAGGAGTTCCCGCGGGAATCAAAAAAACTTAAACCACGCGGACGAAGTCGCGGGCATCGCTAGTTTTGTATATACGGACAAATTAGTAAGGTAGCCTATAATATCTAAAAATATTGTACAAAGTCAATATTACAGAACTTCATTAGAAGTTTCCCGCGCGTGTCTCGACTGACATTATTAGCAAAGTTCTTAACCTTCGATAGGCGATATTGACAACCATGTTGCTGGGGATATACGTTACTAACTAATGACGTAACTACGTAGATAATGTAACTATTTATTTAAATACCTAATACTAGCAGATGCCCGCAACTTCGTCCGCGTGAAATAAGTTCTTTAAATTCCCACGGGAGCTCCCTAATTTTTCGGGTTAATATATAGCCTATGACACTCACAAATAACGTGGCTTACTATTAGTACCAGATTTTTTAAAATCGGTTCGGTAGATCCAGAGATTACCCCCTACAACGTCACAAACTCACAAACTTTACCTCTTTATAATGAATAGATTATGTGGTAATATTAAAGGTTTCCCATTAATACCGGCAAAAAATATTTACCAAAGTCCAAAACTCCTATTATATTAAACGTTTAGATGGGTGATCTCCCTGGCACAACGATGAGCGCTTTGGTCTTTTAGTGGGAGGTTCCGGGTGCGATTCCCGGCAGGTTCAATTTGAAAATTTATATTTTCACAATTAACTCTGATCTGGTCTGGTGGGAGGTTTCGGCCGTGGCTAGTTACCACCCTACCGGCAAAGACGTATCGACAAACGATTTAGCGTTCCAATTAGAGGTATGGGGTTATAATAACTGCCATACCTATAACCAGTTAGCCCGCTAGATGAGACGCTTTCAAGGGTTAACTTGTAGTGGAATAAAAAAAAACTTACTGATGACTTCGTCTGCTTTTCGCTCGTGGATTTAGGATTTTCCATAACCCCGCGGGTACTTTTTACCCCTTTAGATCCATACCTGTGATGTGACCTATCATTTGTATCAAATTTCGTCAGAGAGACAGTTACTATCGCATTTATAATATTTGTATGAATTTAACGTAGGTACATGTACCAGGGCTGCGATATGTATCGTAACCCTGTATCCATTTCATGGAAACAATCGCTGAAACAAAAGCACAAGGCTGTAAAATAGGGAAGTTCAGTCTAAATATTAGTTAGTTAGTTAGTGTTTATCTGGAGAGCGGCGGCGCAATTACCCGATGACAAAGACCGCCCTTTGTGAGGCGCCAATATAATGACGGGAACTTTACTAATTTTGCTACTACCCGCGAGCTAGTAAAGTACTATCTAAGCTGAATTTCAGGACACCAATCATTCAAAAATTGGGGTCCCTTTAGCCCAGAAAAAGCTACATCAATCATTGTTATATTGTAAATTGTTGGATAGTAGCAGGCGTTACTTTGCGGAAGTCCATGACAGTGAAAAAACTAGAAGTTTAATTCGCTATAATCCGCCACAGAAGGTAAATCTATGTGGTACAGTGCGTATCTTGAACTTGCAGCCCGCGATATTCTCCACACCACATCAATCTTCCAAAATACCCTCAACGTACGTTTCACTCCGACACCGGAGCATCTTCAGGAGATGTTGTTGACTCTACAATGCACTTTACAATCATCACAACCAATGCACAATCGTGCATTGGAAGATTGATGAGGTGTGGAGAATATCGCGGGCTGCAAGTTCAAGAATAGGGATGATGCCTATATCAAAAAATAAATTATTTCTAACTTGATTATGAAATAGAGGGTCTTCCAAAACACCTTAAATTCACATCCTCGGTTAGTTTTGAGTTTGATAATCATTTTAAAAATATATAGATTAAAGAAAAAAATTACGTTGAAATTTTATGACGTCACAACTGTGAATTTCATACATCTTCCATACTAGCAGTGCGTTTTTAAGTTTGATAAAGAGTTGCTGATTTGATTGAGTTGTCATCATCCCTATTACGTAAGCAGGCGATGACTTTCAGAAAGAAGCAAATAATGGCAACATAAAGTTTTATCGTCCATACCAATTAGGCTTCTAATGGGAGACTGACCAAATAGCCTTTAGAAACTATGCAGGCTTGCTTGTCAAAAACGGTCCTATTAAACCAATCTAGCAAAGTTCGTAGAGTCCGCTCACCGCCTCCGCAGGTCCACTTACAAACGTTCAACTTCGGGCAATTCCGTCAAAACTCGCTCTCCAATTTGGTGGTCGCAAATTACACATCTTTGACCGGCCCGAAGTGGGGCGGAAATGGCCGAAGTCGCTTCGTTTGTGCTCGGATTGGTGCCATTGTACCTCGGGTTTAATCGCCGCTGGACAATGGGCGATGACGCGACGTAATTGTCCCTAAATAGACGCTGTTAAACTGCGAGCGCTGAAGTCGCTTGATTTTATAATTGTAGCAACGCGCGCCGACTCAGCTTTCCGCTTAATTTTTACGAAATTCAAATCGCAAATGTGTTTATTTGACAGTTCGGTATTTAAATGCAACGCGGCTGCTGTTGCCGCTACCTTAGCACGAAATTACTTAAAACTTTTTTTTTTATTCTTCAAACCCCTATTTTACCCCTTTAGGGGTTGAATTTTCAAAAATTCTTTCTTAGCGGATGTCTATGCATAGTAGCTATCTGCATGCCAAATTTCAGCCCGTTTCGTTTTCGGTATTTCATGCCAAATTTCAGTCCAGTGGTTTGAACTGTGCGTTGAGAGATCAGTCAGTCTATCAGTCACCTTTTCCTTTTATATATTTAGATAATGCAGTCTACGATGGTAACGAGCTAACGGGATCCGAAATTAATATTAAGCTGAAACCCCTGCTGAACGGTAAGATCGGTTTCCACAAGGCATACGGTACAAATACCTAAGTCTAACCACAGAATAGGTAATAGTGGTTGGTCTAAGTAAAATAAATTAAAAACTTAACAAGCAACGCAACGATCACTCGATACAAAACTGCCATGCCCCTAACAGGTTAGCCCGCTACCATCTTAGACTGCATCATCACTTACCATCACGTGAGATCGCAGTCAAGGGCAAAGTTGTAGTGGATAAAAAAAGAAATACAGCCTAAAGCGAATTTATTTTTATTTCCGCGGTTATAAAGTCGCATTAAAACGGTTTTACACTCTGATTATCGCCGGCCAAATGAGCCGTTCGGTTTCGAATGACGAATTAATTTTGATGAGCGACTTTACGCGGCCATTACTTTCGAGCGATAAGTTTTACGCTTTTTCGCGCCAAAATATATTTTTCTATGTGGAAACTGCTCTATAGTTTATGGAAATGTCAATATTTTTAGTACTTGTACGACCATACAATAGTACAGGTTGCTTCTATATCTATCTAAACATAATATAATAGGGATGATGCATAAGTATATCAAAAATAAATTATTTCTAACTGTGTATAAATTGTCTTCCAAAAGACTAAAAATTCAAATTCTCGGTTAGTTTTAAGTTTGATAACCATTTTAAATTAATATAGATTAGAGAAAAAAAGTGCGTTGAAATTTTATGACGTCACAACTGTGAATGTCATACAACTTCCATACTAGAAGTGCGTTTTTAAGTTTGATAATAGTAGTTCGTAGTTCCAGTACGATGCTATGTAGAAACCGAATAGGGGTATGGGTTTAATATAACTGACATGCCCCTAACAGGTTAGCCCGCTACCACCTTAGACTGCATCATCACTTACCATCAGGTGAGATCGCATCGTGATAAAAAATTAAAAAATTGTTGCTGATTTGTTTTAGTTGTCATCATCCCTATTGTATGTAAAACGGGCTGTTTGGCATTCCGATAGCATTTATGACGTAGGCATCCGATAATGAAAGCATTTTTATTTTGAAAATCCAACCCCTAAAATATATAGTACCTAATCAAAATCGAACTTGACGTGAGCGAAGCCGCGAGCAATAGCTAGTAAAGAATATGCGCCCAGCACGCGCCCAGCCATTATTACAAACAACTCACTATATTTTGATTTTTGACACCCTGAAAATCGGTAAATCCTAGGGATGTCTGTTCTCCTGAAAATCGGTAATTCGACGAGATTTGGCGTGTTGTATTTTATGTCATGTTATTGTAATACGATATCTTTTGTACATTGCAAATTATTAATTCTCTTTCAGTTCGGCCCATTTGGGTATCAATACCTGTGACGTATGCGTTGTGACCTAAATAATGTTTACTATATCATGCCCGTGACATCGCCCGCCTGGATTTTGCTTTTTGAAAATCCCGTTAGAACTTCTTAACTACTAAACAGGATAAAAAGTAGCCTATGTCACTTTCCGATTTTTTAAACATACCTAAGTACCTACTTACATATGCAAAAAATCACGTTGCACCACTGTGGCATGATTGAAGGACAAACCAACAAACAAACACACTTTCCGCATTTACAATACCTGAGCGGAAATTGCCAAAAAGAACAAACTCGTGTGCACAATGTATATGGCTTATATTATGTATGAGGTCAATAAATTTTTAGTCCTAGCTTTCTCTATTTAATTTTATAAAACGAAAACGGTGCTTTTTACAAATTGTTATGGTAAGAATTTTTATTACTTATTCTAATAACGTCCCAGTTAGCTGCTTTAAGTCGGGACGGGCATGCGAAGTCCGTTAATTGAAACTATAAATATCGCCGCCATTTTCCACCGGTGCTATTTTCGCGCCTTTTTCGCCTACGACAAAATGGCCGCTCTCTGCGGTGTTATTTTTAAAGTTTGCATGCAGCGCTTTCTTTTGAATTTGTTGAGAAAATATGCGGTTTTTTTTTCTTATGCTATTTTGTTTTTGAATAACTTTGAGATTATGACTTTGTAGCTCATTTTTTATTAAAATGTTTTCCTACTTGTTTCTAACCCTTGTGGAAGCATAATATTTAACAACCTTTAAAGGCAAGGTACGTACTCGTAAGTACAGAATATTGTTTTGAAAGCAAATTTGACATTGACTGCAGTTTGAGATTTTGTCTTTCGTCTTTTCGTGTGTGTGTGATTACCATTGATAACAGATTCTGTTAACTGTGATTGAAGAAAATGATTACATAAGAAATATATTTTTTTCGTACCACTTGCTCAAAAAAGTGACATTCTATGCCACAAAAAGCGAACATAACAATAGTCATTTTTAATCTGTTAAAAACAGGGAAAGAAAATTGTACTGAATTTCATTCATCCTCTAGGGGCAGAATGTGATTTAAATTTGGAATACTTACCGAAAATAGATCTGTGATACTGAACTACATCTGTGTTTACACCATTGAGTTTCTATATAAAGCATTATACATCTTTTTGAAAAAGGAATACCTACGCATTTATTATGCAGTTATGATTATTAAATAAAATGACGAAAACCGACGAGGCCGTATGAGCTTGATGCCTTTGCTTTTCCGACAAAAAAATATTAGTCTAGGAATTTGCCGCGTTTTTGTTTTCTTCAAATACATAAACGTTATTTGTAACTCTCTCTATCAATAATTGGACCAATGTTTCGAATGTTAACTTTTACTTTTATTTTGCTTTTGACTTTTTACTTTTTGACGACCTCCGTGGCGCAGTGTGTAGCGCTGTTGCCTTAACGTGCGGAGGTCCCGGGTTCGATCCCCGGCAGGGTCAATTTGGGAATTTATACCTAATTTCTGAATTTTCCCTGGTCTGGCCTGGTGGGAGGCTTCGGCCGTGGCTAGTTACCACCCTACCGGCAAAAACGTGCCGCCAAGCGATTTAGCGTTCCGGTACGATGCCGTGTAGAAACCGAATAGGGGGATGGGTTTAATATAACTGCCATGCCCCTAACAGGTTAGCCCGCTACCATCTTAGACTGCATCATCACTTACCATCAGGTGAGATCGCAGTCAAGGACTAACTTGTAGTGGATAAAAAAAAAAATTGTCATTATTTTTAATAAATGCTTATCTCATATTATTATTGTGTTAATTTTTTCGCAAATGGTACGAAAAGTAGAGTATTTTCCTCGGTGATAAAGCTGTCTTAGTCTTGGGTGAACTTAAATCCCTCGCTACACTCAGGACTCGTCTTAAATCCCTCGCTTCGCTCGTGATTTAAGTTTTTAACACCCTCGCTACGCTCGGGAGTAAACCTCGAGTCCTTCGTTACGCTCGCGATTTAAATCGTCACCCGCGACAGAAGACACTGCTTTATCCCCTTGGTTAATAATCTACTATTATCACATTTTATTTCTAACGTACAGAAAATTGGTTGGTTGGTTTGTATGACAAAAATAACAATTTCGTTACACTACCCTGCATAAAAGTGACTTGAAATAGAATGATTTTTTTAGCCCAAAAGATGTGCAAGTAGAGAGTAAAATATTAGCACCCGACAGCTGGGAAATGACATCGCTCATCTATCATAGATAGATAATTGATTTATTTGCCCACGAAAACAAACATTTACAATATTTGCTTACAGAAGTAAGTAAAACTTGCTAGAATATCATAGAATATAAAATTTAGGTTGTAATTTAAGCCAGTTGCTAAAGCCTTTGAAGTTGCACGTTTCTAATCTGAATTCTTGCAGGGGAAAAAATTGTAACGATTTCAATAAAGCCCACAATTTCATGGGCGCGTTGGCGCGAACTCGCGAGTGTTACAATTTAATAGAAGTTCAAAAGGGCCGCTGATTCCACCACAATTCTATCAGCTTAGCGCGGGATCCCCGCATTATGCGTATAAAAAGTGGTTATCGCGCCCCCGCCCGGGATGAGATAGTAGCTGAGACGCAGGGCTGACAACTTGCCACAATTTATTTAAACTCCATTTCAAGTTAGCCCTTTTAAGTTATCTGTCTAAGATGGTATAGTCTGTGTCACGAAATAATTCCGCGGCAATAATTGGAATTAATACATTTTACATACATTAATTGCATAAATATGCGACTTCTAGCGCAGCCTTCTTTCGTGATAAGGATTAAGTATAGCGTAACCTGCTGGTATCGATTTATCTACCTATCAATCTTCGATCGGTTATACTTTGGAGACTACACACTTAATCTAACTAACCTTGTTCCTCCTATACCGTCCAATCCAACCAAAACAAAGCGAAAAACCGTGTGCGTTGATATCCTGTAATCGACTTCTACTCGTATGAAGAGTTTTTATTAGAAACGCTAAATGATGAAACGCCCTTTCAGCGTCGGTGTTCTGCCACGTTTAACCTAACTGTCATCTTATCGTGCCATTTAAAAAATACTTGTGTTACAAATCTTAAATAACCCCTGACAATAATTAATAGTATCTATCATAACTATAGTAACGTACAATTTATAATAGTAGAGTAGGTACATTCAACTCTCATATCGCAAATCGTAATGTTGACAACCCTATCGATAGGGGGAGTAAAACGGAAGCCTGTGCGCTACTGAGATACTCTAGTATAATATAACTATTATGTTACCAAGTACACTGCTGTTTTGTTAGTTGGCAACCAAGTAATTCCCCTTGAAATTGAGCAATGTATGTAAGTATAGTAATTGTAACGTCACTGTAACTACGTATTTTCTTGCATGAATAAGAGTGTAATGCAAGGGGTGATATCGCCATGACATATTGCAGCTGCGATATTTTTATTACTTTTTGGATTAAGTGTTATAATGTTCTTGATTAAAATGTACAGCAATAGTCATTTATATACTAACTAGAGTATGCCCGCGACTACGTCGTGTCTTTAAGTTTTTAGCTTTTGTCCATCTCTCGAATGCCAGAACCTACCCGATTTTAACAAAATCAGGTTAAACAGGCAATAAGACACACTTTCGCATGTATATTCTACCTAGCGACCGCCCTCGGCTCTGCTCTGCTCCCGTGGGAATTTCGAAAAATCCTTCCTTGGCTAGCGGTGAGGAAGCGGTGATAGCTTAGTGGTGAAAACACCCGGGGTTCTGTACGGGGTCGCGGGTTCGATCCCCAGGCATGCACCTCCAACTTTTCGAAGTTATGTGCGTTTTAAGAAATTAAATATCACTTCAATATTAACAATATCAAAATTATAATCAAATCTATAATAATAATAATATCATCCCGACCGAATTTCGGCCCGGCGGCCTATCTCCAGAGAGATTAAGTATGTGCGCATTGGTGGTGTTTCACCCCCGTGCCTCGGAGAGCACGTAAAGCCGTCAGTCCTGCGCCTGATCTCTCTCCGGTTGTGACGGATATTCCGTCCCATTGGGCTATGAGAGTAAAGGAACAGAGATTGCACCAGTCAATATATCGATATCAATTAAATATGCCTATATTTAAAAAAAAAACTTTCTTCAAACGGTGAAGGAAAACATGGTGAGGAAACCGCACGCCCAATATTTTTCATAACGTTCTCGAAGGTGTGTGAAGTCTGAAAATCCACGCTAGGCCAGCGTGGTGGACCAACCCCTTCTCATTCGTTACGTTACAGCAGTTACGCAGCACTGTTACAGTTCGCGCGCGAGTTGAATGCAGAGCTTATGTATGGTGACACATACAAAAGCTCTGCATTCAATTCGCGCGTGTACTATACGTTACTGTGCATTCAGCTTTAATAAATCCAAAAACCTATTCAGGTGCCTTATTGTATCGAAAACTAAAACTCGCTATACCCATTATATATAACTTTACACGGTACAAACATGTTAGGTGGGTAATAATTGATTGTATGCCTAGCCTAGTAACGTAGCTATCGACTATCGTGTAACGAATATTTAAGGCATACCTACCTAAAATCTAGTTACTAAGGTTACCTACAGTCTAGGTACATACAAGTTAATTATACTTCGTTATTCTAATGACTAGTTTAGATGGTGAGGTCTGGGATTCGATTCCTGAGTCGCGCAAGAAAGTTATAGGAATTTATGTCAAAAAAAAATCATTTTAAAGTTATTCTAAAGTGTACAAATACGTGTGTAAACACAGACGTACTCTCTATTCCCTTACTCTAAAGTCCGATAGGACCGCAACGGATCGGAGAGAGCTACTGTGCTACAACGCAAGACCCGACGCCTTTGCGTGTTCTCCGAGGCACGGGACTTAATACTACCGTCGGGTTTCTAACTCCAAGCTAGTACCTACATATTGGAATTTCCAAAAAGTTCCTTCCCTTACTAGTCTATAACAAAACTTTTAATTAAACACACATTTTTTGACGTTTTCAGTGCTACCAGATTTTTATAAAAAATGAATAATGCTGGGGACATAAAAGATTGATATTATGAATCACCTCAGTCATTAGGTACAGTAGTCACGGGTAACTATGGAAACGTGTCAAACATTGTGAATCGACGGCTCAATCTGAAAAATAGAGAAGCAGGAACTGGTTCATTGCTCATTCACATGACACAACTGAACCAAATCACATCAATATTACCTTACTAGCTGATCCCTGCGACTTCGTCCGCGTGGATAAGTTTTTTTCATTCCCACGGGAACTCCATATTTTTCCGGGATAGAAAGTAGCCTATGTCACTCTCCAGGTCCTCAACTATATCCATGCAAAAAATCACGTCGATCCGTTGCTCCGTTGCGACGTGATTGAAGGACAAACCAACAAACAAACACACTTTCGCATTTATAATATTAGTATGATATATGGACTCACTATTTGACTATTTACAACCTAGGCATCATTGCTTTGCACTAAGCATGATTGTCGTCAAGCGCAAGCCTATCACACATAAATTTTATTTTATTTTTTATTCACAATAAAAAAAAAATAAAAAAAAAATATATATATTTGGCTTTAGCTAGTATCAAAACCTATTTTTGGGTATTGAATCCAGTACCTCTTCAGCCACAATCAAACATGCTAACAACTAGACTAACGACGCAATTAGAAGTCCTATTAGTAACATAGGTATCGAGTAACGAATCGCAATCAATATAGAATTTACGTAATCCTCTGAAAGGTCACATGTCTATGGAGCGTGTGCTGGTGCTTACGGCCCAGCCTGCACTAATCCATATTGCTCATAACACGCCGAATCAATCACCATTCCAACTGTGAAATTTGAAACCACTTCACGGCTCATGGGCAGACTTTCAACCTATTTTGGTGTTGGCAGTGTATACCGTGAAGGAACTAGAAATTTAATTTGCTATAATCCGCAACAGTAGGCAAATATATGTGGTACAGTGTATCTTGCACTTGCAGCTTGCGATATTCACCACACCATATAAATCTTCCAAATTATTCTCAACGTACGTTTCACTCCGACACTCCGACACCGGAGCATCTTCAGGAGATGTTGACTCGACAATGCACGATTGTAAAGATCGTAAAGATTTTTACAATCGTGCATTGTTCAATATAGTGTAGCTTCTATCCAATATAGTGTAGACCGTTTTGCATTGGGCCTTCAGTTAAAAAAATACTAGATGATGCTCGCGACTTCGTCATGTGGACGATCTTGATTCCTGCGGAAAAAAAAACGAGGTGTTTTTTTTTGTTTTTTTGAACTGAAAACTTCTTCAGCCGCGTTGAGCACTTTTTGGTAGGGGGTAAACTTGTGGATTCGCGTCACCGACACCGTCACCGTCACCGACACCTCGCGTTGTTACCGTTTTCACTTTTATCGGCACTCCATATTATGATTGCCAATATTTTTATATATGTAGCTTAGCGCTTGGCTGCAATCAGACTTGGTTGCAAGTGGTGATGCAGTCTAAGGTGGAGGTGTAAGGTGGAAATGTAGCCTAGGAATTTTGCACCTTAAAACAACCTTTTGATAAATTTCATAAAAGTCAAACATATAGCTACGGTTTGCGACACTCAACTGATACGAGTGCCGTCTACGGTCCTCGCAAATATCTCAGGTCACGTGTCAAGTGAGCCAGGCCCAATTCCACCCCCGGCTTTAGCCGCCAAAATAAAATGCCGCTTGAAATGAATGAATTAAAACCGCTTGTTAGCTGTAATCTAGTGGCTAAATAAAGGTCTGAGTTATGGCCGCCATAGCGCTCTGTGGATTAAAAGGAAAGGGGTTAAAAAAATGAGCAACCGCCCGTAAAGGTCATGGACCTTTGGAATTTTATTTTTGAACTTTGACCGCTGCCTTTTAAAAACTAATAGAAACGATACCTATTATTTTGTATCGCATCTTTTCTATTTTTTTTTCTGGACATTGAACATCATATTTTTAGTGAGGTATATATATACCTAGGTTTATTATTTTATATATTATAATCAAGGTTTCCACTGAAAACCAGCGCTGCAGTCTGCTGCAAGCCTGCAGCATGATGCTGAGATGGAAACCTTTATTTGGTCACGTATCAATATATCTACTCAATATTAATTATAGTTAGTATATAACTACATGTAGTGATCAAATAAAAAAACATTTTCTTTCTTTCTTTCTTTCTTTATAAACCGAGATGCGTCGAGATCTGCGGGAGTCTGCGTCTACAAGGGTATTCCATCAGCGAGTTCGCACCTCCGCATTTTTATGTTTTCATAAATTCTCGCATTGTGCAGGGCTGCCACAATTTCATAATTTCTTAACTGTAAAATATCTAAAAGATAAAAAATTATTTCCAAAAAACCGACTTCTAAAGCCACTGTGAAGTAAAAAATAATTTTGATTTCTACGCACTATGTTGAAGTCGGGCGATTTTATCAAGGATAGGCAATGTTGACGCGTCAGGCTCGCCCGACTTCAACATAGTGTGTAGAAATCAAAATTATTTTTTACTTTACAGTGGCTTTGGAAGTCGGTTTTTTGGGAAAAAAAAATTATTTTTAACTTTTAAGTGTACAGGATTGAGGATTTGGAGTCAGAATTTTTTATGGGACCACCTCGCGAGCTTCCTCTAGAGTCTAACCACTGAAAATATTTTCAAATCGGTTTAGAAACCACGGAGATATGCACCAACATACATTTAAAAAAAAAGATACGCGCCTAATTGAGAACCTTCTCCTTTTTGGAAGTCGGTTAAAAACCAAATGTGCCCAATAAAACACACACAGAGAATCTCTAAACTAAAATGACAGCTCTTAATCTAATGCTGCTCCTTTCCGCAGGGAGTATTATAAAAGGGATAGCAATATAAATAGAGCTGTCAATCTAGTTTAGTTTAGAGATGGGTGTACAACATAATTGGCCTCAATGTAAGTGTATTTCAGAAACTGCTGAGTGAAAATCATACTAATATTATAAATGCGAAAGTGTGTTTGTTTGTTGGTTTGTCCTTCAATCACGCCGCAACGGAGCAACGGATCGACGTTATTTTTGGTATGGGTATAGTTGAGGACCTGGAGAGTGACATAGGCTACTTTTTATCCCGGAAAACTTTGGAGTTCCTGCGGGAAGAAAAAAAACTTTAACCACGCGGACGAATCAGCTAGTATTAAATAGTACTAAATAGCAGGTACCGAATCTACATGTAGCAACCCTAGATCAGTATTTTATACCCCCGGATGGAGATTTTCCGCAAGTAGCTAGCGTCCCCCGCTATATTTATCCGGTTGTGGCCCCGCGAGGACCCGGCCGATATACATTTTTCAACGGAATTATATTATCACTCTTTGAATTCCACGGCTGTATCGTTCTATGGGCCCTGCGAGGTTTCCTACGTTCAAACCACGTTCAAACGAAGGTTGCGAATTATTGATATATCTAGTATGAGCTGAATTATAATAAATAATTAATATTGGTTATTGATAGCACTTACACTTAATGACGGTCCAGGGGGCATACTACCATCGCGTAAATCCGTATTGTTTTAATATTGTTGACGTTCGTGTTTTGGAATTACAATCGTTATTTTAAGGACGTTAAGGTTCATTACATAAAACTGTCATTTTGTAGTAAATGCGAAAGTTGGATGGATGGATGTGTGTTACTCAATCACGCCCGAACGGCTAAACGGGTCCGAATGAAAATTGGCGCAGAGATACATTCTTGTCTGGAATAACACATAGGCTACTTTTTATCCCGGAAAATTAAGGAAGTCCAGCGAAAATCAAAAACTTTAACCACCCGGATGAAGTCGCGGGCATCAGCTAGTAAAAATATAAAAGAATGAACAGAAAAAATAACTCCTTATTAAATTTTCGATAGTGTCGTTTATCTGACCATTGTACTGCCACAAAAGCTCACGCGAAAAACAGAATTCCAGCGGCGGCGCGTAAATAAAATATACTTCGCCAATAACTATCAGTAACAGGTGACAAATATTCGGAGCTGTGGCCACAGCTTAGCGAGCATACAGTCAGGAAGCGGGTCTCGATCGCTTTTCACAATTAAAGCTAGGTTTGTGGTATTCAATACAAAAAGCCTCTTATTTAATATTAAATTATTTAAATATCGTCTCTAGAATTGAGGCAATTTATCTTTTGATTCAATCGAGAATTAATCTGGCAAATGATTTTTTTTTCAAATATTTGCAAGTGGCGCTGTATTTGGAGCCTAACGTAAAATCGATATTAAACACATACTTGGCTTAACAGAGTTTGCTAGCGAAAAGTTTAAACACTCAGGTACAATAAGGTATGTAAGGGAAACGTTTAAATAAAGATACCAGCGAATTTTTCGAACTTTCCTAAACTGCAACCTTTCCTGAAAGTTTTGGAATGGCCACTGAGTTTTCTATTCAGCCACAAGCCGCCGAGAAAATTGCGTAATTTGTAGAGCCGAATTTGTAAAATACATAATATACCAAAATCAGCGGATTGTTTGTTGTAAACTGTATGATCGCTAGGCTGTGACACTGGCGTCCGTAGACCCTAGATATTATCCGTGGTCAATATAATTTATTTGGTGTTGCAAATAGGATTAGCCGCGGGAGGCGGGAGTGGGTCATTTTTTCTCCTTTTCTCCTCTTTTTGTCCGCCGCCACCGGACACAAAGCGGTCCGACGCGAGGGGCCATATCGATTGTGCCGCGCTGCGATTCGCGGCGCAAATGTGTTTAATAAAACCGGCCAAGCGAGAGTAGGACTCGCACTACAGGTTCCGTACAAGATTTATCACTATGTAATCATACTAATATTATAAATGCGAAAGTGTGTTTGTTTGTTGGTTTGTTGGTTTGTCATTCAATCACGCCGCAACGGAGCAACGGATCGACGTAATTTTTGGCATGGGTATAGTTGAGGATCTGGAGAGTGACATAGGCTACTTTTTATCCCGGAAAATTAACGAGTTCCTGTGGGAATTTAAAAAACTTATTCCACGCGGACGAAGTCGCGGGCATCAGCTAGTTTCTAATACTTTCATTAAAAAAACCAGAGAGGCGATCAAAAAACACGTTTCTTGTATGGGGGGCTTCCTTTATTTTTTACTAGGTGATGCCCGCGACTTCGTCCGCGTGGAATAAGTTTCTTTAATTCCCACTGGAACTCCTTAATTTTCCAGGATTAAAAGTAGATTATCACTCTCCAGGTCTTCAACTATACCCATGCAAAAAATCACTTTGATCCGTTGCTCTGTTGCGAAGTGATTGAAGGACAAACTAACAAACCAACAAACAAACACACTTTCGCATTTATAATATTAGTATCAAGTATGATTTTATTTTTACTATATTTTGCTGTTATAATGGCAATAGAAATACACACTCTGTGTTAAAATTTCGACTGAGTAAGGCGTAATACATTACGGTTCATGAGATTTCAGCGGAGGTATTAGTAAACCGTTATCAGCTAAGAACAAGTTCTCAAATATCAATGGTAAAGACCGGTCTTAAGCATAGATTGACCAATACTTAAGAACCGGTTTTTATCTGATATCGTTTTATAATACAGGCCTTAGTAATAGGGTATTAGTGAATCCTTTGGGTACAGAACCCTAAACAACGGACATTGAAAATTGTTGCACTGTATCATTCTTTTGAAACGCTTGTAATAGGTGATGTTGATGGATCGACGGTTATATTTTGCCGATGAAAGGAATATGTTTATTTTATACAATGTAGGTGTTATATGTTGTGGACAAATTCGGAGGGTTGTATAGAGCAGGGTGGAGTCGGCATTGCCCGGGCACTTCCGACCTTTTATACCAAACTGCAAAAAATGATAAAGAGATTGATTTATCATTATCATTATCATTTACCTTGGATTTTTACAGGGTTCATGATCGAAGGCGTGGGCATCAGCTCTACGACCTTACGGGATGTGGAAACCTGTATGGCTAGCACGCGCACTATGAGTAAAATTATGTCTACCCGTTATCTCTCTCTGTCTACCGAAGCTAACGTCAAAAGTAGAGATAAAAGTAATATTTCTTATCTGCGGTATTTTTCTCTACGAACCTTACATGTCGACTATTTTTTTCTTGTAATATACCGCATTTTGTGCATGTTAGGGTAAATTTGAAAAATTTGCCGGCAACGACAACATCTCTCTCTCTCGTCGCGAGATAATCTCGTTGTGCGTTGTGCACACAGGTCGAAGTCGTGGGTATCAGCCCTAAAAGTTAGCCCAGCCTTAGAATTCAATTCTACGCAGAATAAAAGTCATGATAAAAACTATGTAAGTATAGTCCCACAAACTTATATGACCCGGTGGCCAAAATTGAAACTAATTTTTATGCCTGTTTAGTTTTTGAAGTGAAACTAGTTTAGAATCGTTGTGATTTGAAAATTCGATGAAACGAAAAAGCGACACCAAAAAGAGACAAACATATTCATAATAGAATTTAGCCTGCGAGAGAATGAGATAGAATACAAGTTATATTTATCTCATTATCTCGTAGGCTACTTTTCTGAAGTTTCACTTCTGCCCTGTGTGAATTGCACACACACTTTTTTTTTGTTCAATATCTCGCGCTCGTATAATAATGGTCTGTGTTCAACATGATTTGTTGAAACACAGATGATGTTTGATGATGATATATAAAAAAGTCAATTCTACACAGAAAAGGTCAGGATAAAAACAAGTTATAATCATACTAATATTATAAATGCGGAAGTGTGTTTGTTTGTTGGTTTGTCCATCAATCACGCCGCGACGGAGCAACGGATTGACGTGATTTTTGGCATGGGTATAGTTGAGGACCTGGAGAGTGACATAGGCTACTTTTTATCCAGGAAAGTTAAAGAGTCCCGAGGGAATCAAAAACTTAAACCACACGGACGAAGTCGCGGGCATCAGCTAGTTATATATAGTACTTATAATTGTTTTACCCTAAAGTCGTAATAACCTGATGTCAGGTACTTGTTTAACACAGCAAAGCAACTCCGCGAAGACTCCAAGGTTTTACGTGATAGGTATTTTTTATTTGTTCAAGAGATAGGATAAGCCGGGCCGCGGATTCGGGATTACTTACAGGCAATTCCCGAGCTCTTAGGGCCACCTGTCACGTCCGCGCCCTACATTGCCTTACTTTGTTTATTTTTACTCAGCGCCCGCTTATATAAGGTGCGATTCCACCAGAGATTTGCTACGTTGCGATGCTGCGAATGTGTGTTAAACCCACCAACAGGAGCGCTTGATTTTCATAGCTTCGCTTAGCTTAGCTCTGGTGTAAAGTGGTTCACGAAGCTAAGTTTTTTACACACTAGTAGAACTTCTACCTACGCTTAGTCTCAGTTTTTATATTGCAAATTCGATTGATCGCAATCGAGCGTTCGATAACATTAGCATCAAAGTAAAATGAACCGTAACATCACTAACATAGACATTCATTTCGTTCACAGCCAGCAGCGCTCCAAACGGAAATTAAAATCGGTTGTACTGAATTTGTGACTTTAAATCAAGGGCTTTTGGGTCCATTTTACTTTGACACCATTGTAATCGAATGATATCAGTTTTCTATGGCGTCGCAATGAGCCGCGTCGAGTGGTATCGCTTCTGTCGCTCATTGACACTTCTTACCATCAAATATTGTACAACATTCTTTGCAAATAAATGATTTTTATTGAAGTAAAACTTCTTTACTTACGCTTGACTTGGGGAGTAAGCTGGTGAATGCGTGACGAGAGCGTTACGAAAAGTGCGAACGGAAGTTGGGAGGGAGATTAATAAGTTAGTGAAGATAGAAAGAGAGAGAGTTACGTTTCGTATATATTACTGCAGGGGCAAGAGAGAGAGGTGCAAGCACACATTTTTTTCTCTCTTTCTCTCATAGCCAGCCAGTTACTAAGTTTTACTTCAGTCGTGTGGTCTAAAGCACACTCGTTTTTTTATTTTATTTATTTAGGACAACGGGTTAGCTTTAACCTTGCTCACCGCTTAGCTACCTCGCACGTCTCTGGTGGAAAGCCAGCTTTACTCAACGCCCGCTTTTAATGTCGGCCTGCGCGGAATCTGTAAGCAGCTTTAAAAGCCCTAAATGAACTTAGAGGCAATGTTTTATTGGATTTTAACTTGGATACTGATTTAATGGAATGAAGGTTCCTTTTTACTTAAAACAGGGACACAAATATCACCATCCTAATGGTTTTAATTGACTAACAAGAGCAACTGCTGGTTTATTGTGGGTTCTTCTCTGTATCTGTTTTCCGAACCGGTGGTAGAGTCAAAACATGGCGTAACGTAAGATACACTTGTATGTCCTACATGGAATAAATGAATTGAGTATTGAGGTCAGATTGTTGTTTATGTATTTAACTGACTGAAGGAGTTCCTTGAGTAATGATTAAGCGTCTCTGAGTGTGACAAAGGCGTACTCTATACTTCAGTGTGACTTCAGTAGATTCAGCGTGATGCGTACAAACTCAAACTCACATTTTTTATTCAAAATATCTTATTAAAAGTGCTTTCGAATCTAATGCCTTTCCTACCGAGAAGAACCAACAAGAAACTTGGTGGTTTCTCTTTTTTTTTAAATGCACAGACAAAAGGATATTTCACCGTAAAATCAACTGATTTAATTGCTCATATTGCACATAACTCTGATACCTAAATGCCAGGAATCGAGCCCCGAAAATAAAAGGTCAGAGTCTTAACTACTTGGCAATATCCTTTGTTATGTAGATACACATAATATTAGGCAAGTATTTCATACAAAATCCCTCATTTAGCGCGCGTTTTGACGTTTGAAAAAAAGTTGTTTATTTGACTAGTTGGCTTTACCCTATTCCCACTCTACACAAACATAGAAAAAGATCGACCAAAAAGCAACTGGCAAAGTACCTTTCTATCCTATCTACTCGTATGTATGTAGCTAGATGTAAAGACCGCAGTGGGTGGGTAAAATAGACTTTTTTTTATTTTAAAAGCAGTAAAGCACTCAAATATCGGCAACTGCAATACTTGCTGACGTCACTGCTGAATTTCCCGCAGCGGTTTATAACTAGTGGGTCCGAAATAGAAACGTATTGATTTCTTTATTATAGTACCTATCAGCCTTATGCGATACATAGTGAAAGGCTTTTTGCCTCGAAAAAATACATTATGGTTTATATTTTTCTTTGAAACTAATCCTTTAGTTGAATGTTAATGAATACAATATCCATACTTCCATACAAATATCATAAACTAGACGATGCCCGCGACTTCGTCCGCGTGGAATAAGATTTTTTGATTCCCGCGGGAACGATGAATGAAGGCATCCAAGCAAGCAGATGGGCCGTAAAAGTGTAGCAGACAGACTGACAGACAGACAGACGGACGGACAGACAGACACACTTTCGCATTTATAATATTAGTATGGATGCGTCTATCTGCTACGCTTTCACGGATCATCCGTTCAACCGATTTTGATGTACAGAAGTGTGTCCTGAAGAAGGATATTTAATAATGCTTTTTAAGCGTAGCAGATTGATTTTTTAATAACAACATTTGTTGGCGGATTGGGTGGTGGGCATTTGGGTTCGATTAACTGCATCACGGCATAATGACGTCATCGATCAAGACAAGTTGACAGCTGCAGGCGACACTGATTCCATTACAAGATACCGACCTAGTTGGAAATTATGTGTTCTTTATCGTTTTATTAAGTTTTTAATGCAAAAAAGTTGTAGCTTTATTACTTACTTATAGCTGATGGCCGCGTGGTATAAGTTTTTTTTAATTCCCACGGGAACTCCTAAATTTCACGGGATAACAAGTAGCATAAGCCCCGGGTTAGAAATTATCCCTATACAAAATTTCATCAAAATCAGTTTAACAGATGGGCCGTGAAAGCGTAGCAGACAAACAGTCAGACATTGACGACTTCCGTGGCGCAGTGTTTAGCGCTGTTGTCTTAACGTGCAGAGGTCCCGGGTTCGATCCCCGGCAGGGTCTAATTGGGAATTTATAATTTCTGAATTTTCCCTGGTCTGGCCTGGTGGGAGGCTTCGGCCGTGGCTAGTTACCACCCTACCGGCAAAGACGTGCCGCCAAGCGATTTAGCATTCCGGTACGATGCCGTGTATTGTATAGAAACCAAATAGGGGTATGAGTTGAATATAACTGCCATGCCCCTAACAGGTCAGCCCGCTACCATCTTAGACTACATCGTCACTTACCATCAGGTGAGATAGCTCAAGGGCTATTACGTAGCGGATAAAAAAAAACAACTAACCCGCGTACTCATTATCCGTCACAGCCTTTTGACTTCCATACTAATTAATTATTAATGTTCCTCGTTAAAACGAAAATAAATCTGATTCAATTTTATAGTGCAGTTACGGTTCAGAACTGCGATTGGATTAAATAGCGTGGTCCTTTAAAATAACTTGATAAACCCCGATGCAGTGCCACCTGTATTCGTGTATAATTGCGTCAGACACGGTCGAGTGCCCTTGCTTTATTTATCAGCTTTTTCAGAGCCTGACCACAGAGTAATTAAGTTAATAGAGGACTACTTACTTATATAAATTACTAGATCATTCCCGCGAATTCATCCGCGTGGACTAAGTGTTTACGATTTCCCCTATGTCCGTCCCCGGGATATAACCTATCGCTGTACCAAATTTCGATTGGATTAAATAGCGTGGTCCTTTAAAATAACTTGATAAACCCCGATGCAGTGGCAACCTGTAATTCGTGTATAATTGCGTCAGACACGGTCGAGTCGCCTTAATTATATATAACTCCTTAATTTTCCGGGATAAAAAGTAGGCTATGTCACTCTCCAGGTCCTCAACTATACCCATGCCAAAAGTCATGTCGATCCGTTACTCCGTTGCGGCGTGATTGAAGGACAAACCAACAGACACACTTTCGCATTTATAATACTATTAGAATGATTTAAAAAAGATAACAAAAAGCAGGTTTGTTCTTTGTTCAATATTATATTTACTAATATTATAATTTTATGAGAAAGTGTGTTTATTGGTTTAATGGTTTGTTTTGTATAGCATTATTATTATAAATTAAACATATTGAACTATAATATTGTTTGAATTACAATGAGCGAGCAAAAGTTACCAATCACAAAAATTAACTGTAACACAATATCATTCTTTCGGTTATTTATTTATTAAAGAGTAATATTAAGTGTATTATAATTATTCGCTTTCATATAAAACAAAAACCGACTTCAAAACTATATCTATAAGTACCAACTTAAACTAAAAAGTAAAGTGTCTGGGTATATATTTAGTTTTTGTTGATTTTCTCAAAAAGTGCTAAATCAATTTCGATAAAATTTATATGGGACCACTTCTGAAGTATGATCTACCCAACAAAAAAATAATCATCATAATTGATTCATAATTGGCGGAATGATCGCGTAACATACATACAAAAAAAAACATAAAGTCGAATTTAGAACCTCCTCCTTTTTTGAAGTCGGTTAAATATAGGTAAATATCCACTACATCCACGTGCATATAAACTCACGGGAATCCCAAAAGAAATCTATTACCATACAAATGTGTTCGGGGTCATCCTATTGTCACGTATCGGGACCATCCGTCAGGGCCACTTAGATAGATGGAGTGGCCATCCCGGGCCACCCCGTATCAGCTCAGTTTACATTTGTAAATGGGGTTTAAAGGCGAGAGCGACCATTTTTCATACATTCGCTTCGACCGCGCGTCGATCTGTCTTTCAGGGCGTGGAGTAAAATATGTTGACTATCATTTACGTTACAGTGTTCACATAATATTGTTAGATCTAATCTATACTTTAATATCAAGTTAGAAATTGGCTGATTGATTGAGTAGCTTGGGTCTACAAATATACTTACGATTTTACATAATATGGATTTCATGACAAAGAAAGGGCAAACCTTTCTGTTTTCTTTTTGGTTTGGAATTTTAATATTCAAAAATTACTGCTTATAATAATTAAATTAATCGGGAGGTCTATCTTATTTTCCACTACTTAGATTTTTCTTATAGCGAATTTTTGAATAATAACGAGTTGCCGTGATTATTCTGAAAACAATAGACCAGACCCACTACTCAAGTCCAAGAATTTAAGAATTATAGTATAATTTATACTATAACTAGCTGATGCCCGCGACTTCGTCCGCGTGGATTGAGGTTTTTCGGTTCCCGCGGGAACTCTTTAATTTTCCGGTATAAGTAGGTAAGTAGCCTATGTGCTATTCCAGACTATAATCTATCTCTGTGCCAAATTCCATCCAGATCCGTTCAGCCGTTGGAGCGTGATTGAGTAACAAACATCCATACATCCATACATCCATACATCCATCCAAACTTTCGCATTTATAATATTTATTTGATTTATGTAATTCTTGGGGGTCATTTCATAGCATTTGAATTTCTCTACGATTCATAAGGGCTAACTTGTAGTGGATTAAAAAAGTGAGAAAGTGAAGAAGAGATAGATAAAATCTATCTTTCTCTCCTTCACCCTCTCACTCAGCACTAGGCAGAGCGGCCTCATCATCATCAATTAACGGCTTTCATACTCCATACATCTTCAGTTTCATACATCACCAACTGACGAGCTTCCGTTTTACTCTCTGGTGGCCAGCAGCCTGATACATTCGTGCAAGCGCCCACAGCTAACTTTTCTTTTTTATCCACTACAAGTTAGCCCTTGACTGCGATCTCATCTGATGGTAAGTGATGATGCAGCCTAAGATGGCAGCGGGCTAACCTGTTAGGGGCATGGCAGTTATATTATTAAACCCATACCCCTATTTGGTTTCTAGACGGTATCGTTCCGGACTGATCTAGCGCACAACTCAAACCACTTGACGGATCGGACTGAAAGGCACAGAGATAGCTATTATGAAGTAGACATCTTTTTTTTTCCTTACCATAAAGTTCCATTATAATGGCAACTTTATTGTCTACCACCATCTAGCCTATGGGCTAATAAGTAATATTATTCTAGCTTAAACATCTACTTATAATTAATTTCTACATCTAATTTACAGTCCAATAACTGTCCTTAGTTTATTCTAATGTACTTAATTACGTTTTGTGACCTAGACGTTGTAGACATCTGCTAGGAAAGAATTTTTGAAAATCCAATGCCTAACCTTCAATTTCAGGTTTTAAAGTTAGAATCATGAAGTATTAGCATAATTTTTTTGTAGTCCTCGCGGATATAGTCGCTAGCAAAAGCTAGTTATTCAAGAAAAAAAAATCGTAAAATAAGCTCCCGTATAAATCAAAATGACATTCAATAGCCCCCCGCGTCCGGAAAACCATCTCCGAAGGGCGAAAAAAATCTCAAGAAAGGATCCCTCGCTAATGCACGGTGCTATATGTGTTTGGATACAAAGGAAAGAGTGTGCTTGACCCCTGAATGTATTTCGGCCGGGTCACATTGGCCCAGGGTCCATGTTTGCGCATCACTCCCGTAGACAGCATAAATAAACTATAAAAGGGTATTACTTCCGAAAGAGCATCTTCTATTTTATCTGTAGTCTATCATTTTACCACAGAATACGGTATTTTTGTAATGCCTCTCTAAATCAATAATATTCTTATTATAAGTACATTTTAAAGTAAAATAAATAAATCAAACGAGTATTATATGTATATTATGTTTGTTCAAAATATTAGATTTTTCTCTTCGCTGGAGTCTTTTTTTTACTGGCTTCGCAGCTCTGGATTCCAGGCTATTTTTGTTTAGGTATTAGCTAGTGCCACAACAGTGACCCAATGAAAGTAGGTAAGTCAATGCTTTCAAAAATTGGGTTATTTCGCGTACTTTTACGTACACAAATAATTAATAGATTGTTTTTAAACAAAATTATATTCGCGACACGATAGGTAGCGTTATTGCACAAATTCCTAACAAAACGTAGTTTATTCCAGCTTCATTCATAATAATCGTAATCCGAAAACCAACGGAACGTATAATAACATAATGGCTGTGACAGCGCACACCTGTCAACGTCAAATCAACTGCCACTGCGCGGCTATTTTACTTTAAAATGCAGATAACATAACGAATCGGGGCGTAACGTGAGCCGTCCCAAGGCACCATAACTTGCTGATTTATTTCATACCCGATATGATTTTACCGCAATTGAGCGCTCTCTACCCACCCTAACGTTTACTTACGACCTGCACTACACTTAGTTAAACAACTACCCTCCACTTGCACGCGATTTCAACCCTTTTTACATTGGACAAGAGAGCGCTAATCGTTTACGTGGTTTTGTGTGTAGAAATAGAGTAGGGGGGTAACTACTGACATTCTTGCAGCAAACGTTGGCAAAAATCGTTATTTTAGTCAAAGTGAAGGCCTTCGCAAACCACAGACATATAATGAAATTATTTAGTTGAATCTGACAAAACTGACTGTAATTAGTCGGCCATTACATTGATTACTGCGTAGTTAGGTTACCTACGCTGACAGAGCAATTTTTGTTAAGGAGTGCTATTATATCAATAACATAATATTGTTTCATGTAACTCGATGGTGTTGATTTTCCGGGATAAAAAGGAGCCTATTTCCATCCCTGGGATACAATCTCAGAAGCTCAGAAAACTCGCAGCATATCTGTAACAAATTTCGTCAAAATCGGGTAAACAGATGGGCGTCAAAGCGAACAAGAAACACAAACGGACACAATTACACATTTATAACACTGGATATGTACACCTGAGCATAGACCACCTTTTTTTTTCTCTTGGAGGAGGAAAATCCTCCTCCGTCAGCTGGTATGCCCGACTTCACTGCAGGTGCTGTACAGTAACCTACGGACTAAAACTTTAACCTTCCTTTGAAAGGGAGGAGGTTCTCAATTGGGCTTGTATTTTTCATACAAATAAAGTTTTCGAAGTGCTTATGAATCTACCAATCGGGTAGAACAACAGATTTTGGTATCTACTGATTTTAAATTCGTCAATTTGCGCAAACCCTAAATCTTCTTACCAACAATCGACTAAAGTTCACTAAACTAGCGGCCGCTCAAGAGTTTGAAGTCTGCGGGGACTCTAAAGTTCACGGCCAATTAGGCGAAGACACTGCGAGCTTTTTTACTTCGTATAATAACCCTTGTCTACTGGCGCGAGTGAATGGCCCACTCAACTCAGTCGGTGTCGAATAGCCCTCCATATTGAAGATGTCGGGTACATCGCTGGTGATAAATGCACATCGTCGCGGTGAAACGCGGGGAATTTTGACATTGACAGGCCGCCATTTTTTATTTTTTTTTTCTTAATCGGGGGTGCGTTCCGAAATACACTGAGAGCACTGAAAGTCCCCAGTAAAGAGCACTGCCAGTGCTCGCAGTGCTTATAACGGAACACACACCAAGATTATTCCTCTGCGGGGTCTGTAGATTCTTTATTCAAAAATTTGCATGAAATGCTTTGTTACAATAATTATTATCAACAAGCTGATGCCCGCGACTTCGTCCTCGTGGAATAAGTTTATCTATTTAGAAATTAATACTTTCCGTGGGAATTATCCCAATTATTTCCGGGATAAAAAGTAGCCTAGGTCTTCAATTATACCCGTGCAAAAATCACGTTGATCCGTTGCTCTGTTGCTGCGTGATTGAAGGACAAACCAGCAAACAAACACACTTTCGTATTTACAATATTAGTAGGTATGATTGGTATGGACTTAATTCTTATTTTTTTTATCAAAGCAAACAAGGCAAGGCATTTGGGCTTGTTATCATTATTAATAGGTACTTAATTCTTAATTAAATAAAATCAAAGCAGACCAGGCAACTTTCAAACTCAATTACTTTGATGAATTTATAGAATAATAATTACTTTAGCTCAATTAAAAATTGGTGTAAGTAATTTAGGCCATTGTTGAATTGACAGCGTGAATAAAACATGCTACGTCATTAAACGTACGTTTTTGTTTGGGTGGCTTATATAATAATGCATTAATTAAAATAATAGCCGGGGCTATAACAAAACTAATTATATATAGGATATTATTGATAAATTATCGAGCTTTGTCCAACTATTTCGCTAACATTACAGCAGCATAAATAATATCGTCCGTCGACCGCATGCAGGCCGCTAAAATAAAACATTATAATAAAATTGAACGTTCAAATTTTAGCGTTAATTTTTAGGCTGCGCTTTCGGTGGGCAGCGGTGAGCGGAAGCGGATTAAATTAGTAGATAGTCCCACCAACTTGTGTCGCCCGTTGACCAAAATTGGAACTAATTTTTATGCCTGTTTGGGTTTTTTTTATTTTATTTTAATATTTACTAGTTACGTTAAGTTCGTGGGACTATACCTAGGTACGCAGCGTTCCGAAGTTGTGTTTTCGGTGATCGGTAGCGGAATACGCGAACCCATGTCGACTACCTTACATCACATGTAGAGCTTACATGATCAATAAACGCTAACTTATTTCCGGTTTCGCGATCCGCTAATAACACTCGCTCGTCTCACGGTGATTTTCGCTCGCCACTGAAACATTTCATACAAAATGTATTCATTTCACCTTACCCACTTTCAAGGAAAGCTGGAAGAAATTTCTATTCGAGAGATAAGCTTTACCTTAGTCCACTTATTTTCTGTTAGTTAAAAGACATAATCCGGAGAGAAATATCCTAATAGAGAGCTGGAGGAGGCCTTTGCTACGAGGCACACAGAGCTAAGGGACTTTTGTGATATAATTTATATAGAAACCAACAATGTGAACCTATGTAATAAAAGGCTATTTTATTTTATTTTATTCAAATGGCATATTTTATACATAAATATAGATAGATACATTCTTTATTGCCACACAAACATAAAGATATTAAAGTAGACAAGTATAGAAAACAAAGTGCGCAAGGGGGTCTTATCACTAAAAGTGATCTCCTCCAGACCACCTCTTTAAGATCATCTTTAAACGGATAAAAAAAGCAAGAATAGAAATTTTAAAAAAAATGGTGTGAGCGTATTACCTCAGATCCGCCACCGCGCCGCTGCCCACCGAAAACGCAGCCTAGGTTCGCATGAAATTTAGCGCGTAACCGCCGAAAATTAAGCGCAATTTGGCAATATGTATATAATAGGTATGATTGCGCAATTATTGCGCGCAATAACAAGCCGTTCCCTGCGGCTTTGTCCGTCGGAATGACGATTAGGAAGCGCGCTTCACTCGTACGTAGTTAGGTACAATACACAAATGCGGATAACATTTTCCATCTACACTAATATTGTAAAATGCGAAAATTTGGATGGATAGAAGTTTGTCATCTACTCGGACGAAGTCGCAGGCATTAGCTAGTGTTTTATAAGGTACTAGCTAATGCCCGCGACTTCGTTCGCGTGGATTGAGGTCTTTCGTTTCTCGCGGGAACTCTTTAATTTTATAAAAACTTGATAAAAATTTGCCTATGTGTTGTTCCATCTATCTCTGTGCCAAATTTCATCCAGATCCGTTCAGCCGTTGGGGCGTGATTGAGTAGCAAACATCCATCCATCCAAACTTTCGCATTAATAATATTAGTATAGAAGTATAGATTGGACGTTGTACCTAACTTGAATAAACAAATATTGAATATATAATATTTAGGTAAATAAAAAAAATTCACCCCACTATTGAAAAGATCAATTACTCTTCGCCACGTCAGGAGATTATCGCGGGTATTTATCCCGAAGAGAACGTCCATCACGGCAAATTTGGATATATGCGGGACCGCTATAGCCGGCGTAACCGCGTGAGCTGTTAGCCTGTTACCCGCTCACCCCCGATCGCCTCCGAGGGGAGACGCAGATCATCAATCTTCATCCGCACTGGTAGGTCAAATGACCTCCTGAGGACTTGAGAGAATGCGACGATATGCAAACTATTTTGACGACCTCCTTGGGGCAGTATTGAACGCTGTTGACTTTACGTAAAGTCTTGGATTAGATTCCCGGCAGGGTCCATTTGGGAATTTAAAATTTCTAAATTTTCTCTTGTCTGGTCTGGGAGTACTAAACCACCCTACCGGCAAAAACGTACCACTGTACGATGCCGTGTAGAAACCGACTAGGGGTATGGGTTTTATATAACTGCCATACCCCTAACAGGTTAGCCCGATACTCAAACTGCATCATCACTTACCATTAGGTGAGATTGCAGTCAAGGGCTAACTTGTAGTGGCGTAAAAAAAATCTTCGTGGTTGCCATGCGAGAAGCTATGATAGCTTAGTGGTCTAGACACCCGGCTTCCCATTCGGGTGGTCAGGGGATCGATTCCAGGCAAGCGCCTCTAACTTTTCGGTGTTATATGTGCGTTCTAAGAAATTAAATAGAACATACGAATACTTCAATGGTGATGGAAAACATAGTGAGGAAATAAACTTTTTTAGGTACTTCGAAAATCCATACTTAATATTATAATTGCGAAAATCTGTCTGTCTGTCTGTTACGCTCTCACGGCTCATCTATTCAACCGATTTTGATGAAATTTGGTACAGTTTATATCCCGGGGAAAGACATAGGCTACTTTATTCCGGAAAATTAAGGAGTTCCCGCGGGAATCGAAAAAAAATAACCCACGCGGACGGAGTCGCGGGCATCACCTAGTTTACTATAAATTAAAAAAATTTGGTGCTTCGAAAATATGTAAATATTGGAAACTCATTATGGAACTAACTGTGGTCCATACCTTTTAGATGTAACATACTTTCCTAAACAAGAAAGACACATTCCCAGGCCCCGCAGGCCACGTATGGAGACAACGAGACAAGCCTGCTATCTGACCGCCTATCAGCTCACTTTGTTTTTGTTTAACGTAATTAATGGTTTGGGGTAAAGGTTAATGAAGGCGAGCGTTATCGGCCATCTCGTGCCGCGCACCGAAAGCCTGCCCGAACGCCTAGAACATTGTAGTCTAGAAGCTGATGTTGAGCTGACACCAAGGAATTATCACACCGCGAAATAAGACGCCGTGCTAGTTTCGTTCCCAAGTTCGGTCGTGCTTGGAGTACTGCAGTCACCTTTATGATGGTTCTGCTAAGTATCGGCTGGCGGCTCTTGACGCCGTAGATCGTCAAGCTAGAAGATTAATTGGCGAAGATTCACCTCTTCTGGCGAAACTCCAAACTCTGGATCACCGCCGTAAGGTAGCTGGCCTATCGGTATTTTATAGGATATATTTCAGTGAGTGTGCTCAGGAGCTTTTCGACCATGTAGGTACCTCCCTCACCTTTCTACCATCGTACCGCAAGACGCCGTGCGAGTTTCCACCCCTATGTCGTCAACGTTCCATCCACACATACGAAGCGCTTTGCGTCTTTTCATTTCTTATTCGCATGGCTAGGGTCTGGAACACTCTACCAAAAACTGTGTTTCCCACCAATTACAATCCGGGTATCTTTAAATCAAGAGTGGATAGGTAGGTAACAAGATCTTCTAGGCAAGCGCGTCCCATCTCAGGCCGCATCATCACTTCCCATCAGGTGTGATTGTGGTCAAGCGCAAGCCTATAATGAATTTAAAGAAAAAACATAGGTAGTTACCCGTCTGAATAAAATCATACAGTTAATATAAATAGTATTCTACATTTGTTATCAATGCTAGATGATGGATTTAGGTTTTGTTTTAAAATCGTGTGAGTCCTCTTTGATTTTCCGAGATAAAAAACCGGGATGAATCTATAATATCTGAATCTTTAAACTAAATCGATTGAACAGATGGGCCGTTTAAGCGTAGCAGGTACACAGACTGACAGCCAGACAAATAGACACACTTACGTTAAATTAATTGATATAATATTAGTATGAATTGATAAATATGCAAAACATGTTCTATTACTGCGTGTATCGAAAGACATTTAAATGTTTTTTTTTAAATAATATACTCGTACCTTCAACAAAATTTCCGCCACCTCTCAGACTACAAGAACACCGAAGGTCATAACTCATAAGATACAGCACACGCAAATTGAAAACGTATCACATACACCGATAAATGGAAATCGCTAAGCAGAGACTGACAGAGTGGTGATTTTGGCATCTATCTATTCGAGGATCAGTGTTGTTTAGGGAGGTCGCCCACGGTGACTTTTTGCAGCGATACAATCGCGATACTGCCGCTAGTCGTATACCTTCACTTCATTCTACCTTCGCCCACATAACCACGATTTTGCGTGGACCTCCCTTGAGCCGCTGGAAACAAGCAGCACAAGACCACGTGTTCTGTGGAGATTCTTGGAGACCTTCGTCCAGCTGTGGACGCCTATAGGTTGAGACGACGACCTTACAGCATTGATACAGACGCGATGCAGCATCGGTACAAGCACGTCGTGTATAGTGTAGTGACTACTGGGACAACCCGCTCTACTTGGCCTGTTCCACTAGTCCCCACCAAGGTATCCCCCCTGGGGGGGAAGAGTGGATTTTTTTTCTTACCCAATGTCACCCGCAACAGTCGCGCGTTAGTAAAGCGATGCAGAAGTCACGTTGAATCGATTGTATCACTACTGATGACTGAATCGCTTTTGTATAGCGCATTGCAAATGCGACAAACGGCCAAAAGTCGCCGTGGGTGACCTCCCTTAGAAGCATATAGTTAATTATATAAATCGTGTAATATCCAGTTTCTTGTGATAGATGATCCTTAAACCCTATGGTTTTGCTTACCTTTAACGACCTCCCTGTCGGTTGGTGCAGTGTTTAGTGGTCTTATTTGTATATTGGGAGGTCCCGGTTTCGAACCCCGGCAGATGCAATTCAATTCATAATTTCCGAATTTACTCTCATCTACCATCCTACCAGCAAAGACACCATCCTATCGGCAAAGACGTGCTTCTTAGCGACTTAGCGTTCCGGTATGATGCCTTGTTGAAACCGATTAAGGGTATGGGTTTTTTGCCGGTAGGGTGGTATTGGTAACCATGGTCAACGCCTCCCACCAGACAAAATAACAATCTAATATATTATTGAAATTGTACCACTTTATTCAAAGAACTTGCTTGTTTTTGGTAGCATAATTTCACAAAACTGTAACGCCTTGCTCTATCGCTTTCTATTAATCTAGCTATCTCGCTGAACATATTTCTTTGTCGAAAACCATTAAATTAATTACGGCCATTCAAGGAGCGTTGTATTTATTACACTCGTTATCATTCATTGAATCTTCCGATAGTGGACGGGCCAGGGTTGCCAGGGGAACTGGAATATTTGGATACGGATTTAAACGATTTCAGGTTTTTTTTTTTTTAAATTGGACCAATCAGCGCCACTTGCACCGCTATGCAAAGTAGGTAATTGAAACACACTATAAGCAAAGTAATTGAAAGAAAGTAAGGTAATGTCCTCCCGATCAAATTTTGACCACGGCAGCCAATCTCCACAGAGATTAGCCATCTGCGCGGGAGATATTATAGTGAACAAGTGTGTGCGCATACACAGGTGCACTCTCTGTTTCTTTACTCGCATAGCCCGATGGGACGGAAGATTCGACACGACCGGAGAGAGATCAGGCGCAGGACCGACGGCTTAACGTGCTCTCCGAGGCACGGGGGTGAAACACCGCCAACTTCCTAACTCCGGGCTAGTAATGAGAATTTATTGTCAGACAACCCCATTTCTTGTTATGGCCCGACCCGTTACTCGAACCCGGGACCTCGTCGGCCGCAGTCGAACATGCTAACCACTAGACCAACGAGGCAGTCAAAGAAAGTTACCTTTATTTGGGGGTACAAATACAAAAAGTAAACAAACTAGTAATAAAGAAAAACATTGCCATTTGGCACAAGTCTGTATTCATTCATTTTTTAAAGAAAATTTAGCTTGACGACATTCATGCTTAGTGCAAAACAATGTTGAGGTCAAGGTTGGAATGCGCTTGTCTAGAAGATGCCTATCACTCCAATCTATCCTCACCCAGGTGCCTATCACCACCCAGTATACCTACTGGGCGGTACTTAAGTGGCAGGAAACATATGTGCGGTGGAAGTGCATTCCATATCTTAGGAGTTCGTATCAGATACGTAGGGCAAACCGTTTCGTGCGAAAACACGACCGATCTTCTTATTTTATCAGGATTGGAGACAAATCCTACAAGGTCAGGATAATCCAAAAAATCGCCGCAATCTGGTGACCCTAAGTGTCACCGGGGCGGCTGATGGATGCCAACGTTTCACGAAAACGGGGCCCAAATTAGCTGTCTTACGAAGAATGCAGTTGGATCCGTGACTGATTCCTGTCCTGATTTGAGGGGCGATCTGATAATAGCCGATAGCTTTTAGGGCGATCAAATTGGAAAATTCCATGAAAATACCTTACATTGTGCACGTCCACGTGCGACACAGCATAAAAACACACTAAGTAACTATAGCCACGGCTGAAGCATCCTACCAGATTAGAATTTAGACCAGAGACAATTCAGAAATTATAAATTTCCTTATTGACTCTACCGGGGATGCCGAGTCATTAAATTCTGCATTATTTGCAGTCATTAATGCATTTTGCGTGGTTATTCAAAGAATAAAGATAATTAAAAAAAAACCCGGCTGAGTTTGTTGTGGCTCTTCTCAGATCCGGGCGCGTTTGGAACCCTCGTAGCTTTAGTCTTAAGATACCGTCGTTAATTATCACCATCAACTCTTATTCTATAAAAACCTGACGTTCAGAAGGTGTACTTTGTAGGTACTTACCAATTTTGAATAAAGATGATTTGAGTTTGAGTTTATATTGAAGTACATATATTGATATTTCAGTCAGGATATATTTCGGAGAGTGTGCCCAAGAACTATTCGATCTGGTTCCTCCCGTCACCTTTTTATTATCGAACCGCAAGGCATCGACAAGGTCTGCACCCTTACGCAGTCGAAATTCCGCGGGCTCGTACGAACTTACGAAGCGATTTGCTTCCTCGTTTCTAATTTGAACCGCTAGGATATGGAATGCCTTTCCGGCTTCTGTTTTCCCCTCCTCTTTTAATACCTTCAAATCAAGAGTGAATAGGCATCTTCTAGGCAAGCGCGCTCCACCTTAGGCTGCATCACCACTTGCAAGCAAGTCTGATGGCAGCCAAGCCCTAACCTATATATTTTTTAAAAAAAGTCAGTTTATCCTATGGATCACAATATTTTTTTCTACTTCTCATTAGAGAGTTCAAAAGGTTCAGTTTTATAACTGGCGATCAAAAACTTCAAAGCAAAATAAACGTAGATTACAGAGTTGATAATAAGAATGGACGTCTAGTTAGGATGGCGGGAGCCTTCGTTAGAGCTTCCCGGGAAACGGGGAAATAGGGAGAAACAGGGAAAAATAGGCAAAAACGCGACCGGCTCCCGTTACCAAGTCTGCCGATACCCATGTCTGGCTTAAACAAACGGCTATATTTTATTAATTATTTATTATTTTTAATGAGCTGATAAAAAAATTCTACACTTTTTGTGATGGTGGGTGGTCCGATGGGTCGGCAATTCGACGCGACCGGAGAGGTTAGTCTCAAGACCAACGCTTTTGCGGAGAATTCCTTAGCACAAAACCCAATAACGTTTTTACACGCTACGGGACTTGAACCCGGTAACTGTACAACACGGATGAAGGTGGTGTCACAGAAGAAAAATGTTACATCTGATTCTAATATTATTGACCGAGCGAAGCGAAGGTCTCTGAGTCTACTTGGGTGAATTGGCACTTGTCCGTCCGTCCGTCTGTCAGAGCCTTATAACTTCTGAATTACTGAACGTAATTACTTCAAATTTAAATATACTGTGTAAACCGATGGCCTCCCGCCGAATATGGCTTAAAAAGTTATAAAAATCTTTATTTCAGGGGGGCTCTCATAGAAGGGGGGCTTTCAAAGTGGTGATTTTCTGACGTCCAAAGATGACCTCAGAACTCCCAATTTTCTGAAAGGCTGAGCCTGAAACTTGATTAATTATTTGAATTATATCTTGTACTTGAACAACAAATACTAAAATTAGATAAATATTATAAGGAAACGAAATTATTTAATTTTTAATGAGCACACGTATTTTTAACAAACTTCACAATGTTGTCAATAGATGGCGCTCTGTACAAATTTATTCGTTTGTGCTTAAAAAGAAAAGGCTGAGCCTGAAACTTGATCACTTATTTGAATTATATCCTGTACTTGAACAACAAATACTAAAATTAGATAAATATTCTAAGGAAAGGAAATTATTTAATTTTTAATGAGCTTCACTATGTTTAACAGAACTTCACATAGATGGCGCTCTGTAAGTTTATGGATACCGCGAGGTCTCAGTTCGGGGCGAACCACTAGTTATAATATTAAACTAGATAATGCCCGCGACTTTCATTAAATTAATTATTTAAATTTCTTAATTCCCGCTGGAACTCCTTAATTTTCCTTGATAAAAAGTAGCCTATGCCCTTCCTCGGGGTGCAACCCATCTCTACACCTAATTTCATCTAAATCGGTTAAAAAAATGGGCCGTGAAAGCGTAGCAGACAGACAGACAGACAGATGAACGGACAGACAGGCACACTTTCGCTATTGTATGTTTTGTCTGTAACACCACTGGCGATTAAATACCAACGTTTTCTTTCTTTCTATAAAGAAATAAACTAGGGCAGAGATTTAATAACATTGTGACGTGAGGTAGCCATATTTCATAAATCAATAATCGTATCGTTTCAGTTTAATTGCAAAACCGAGTTCTCAACGAGTCTCCGTGGAAGACTTGTTGAAACCACGCACGCGATATTGTTTCAGTATAAAAGTACGATAAAAGGTACCAATTGTAAGTGATTTATTAGTCTTAGTTGTTTTTAGTGTCTTTACAATCGTGCATTGTCGAGTCAACATCTCCTGAAGATGCTCCGATGTCGAAATGAAACGTACGTTGCGAATAATTTGGAAGATTTGTGTGGTGTGGTGAATATACACAGAGGTCGCTTTACGTTTTGTCGCGTTTGGCGCTCACGTTGGGTGTAGGACCTAAACGTTAACTCGCTGCGCGGCACGACTTTGCGGGTAGGGTGGTAACTATCCACCACCAAAGCCTCCTACTCCTCCTTCTCATATTTAGAATCAGTAATTGAACCTGCCTGGCATCGAATCTTCCATTTAAAAGACAATAACTCCCATTTTGCCAAGGATTAGATTTTTAGAAGAAAAAATATACCTAGCACAAACAACCAATTATCACTCCATGGCCTATGCTAATTCCGTGTCCCCTAACGGCTAACACATAGACATTACCATAGGCATAGACCATAGAGGACTATAAAAAAACCGCCTTGCAAGGTGGCGTCCATTTGCTTTATATCTCAAATCGCAACATAATTTAGTGCAGTGCTTGCGTGACGTACTGACTTAGCCAACGTCTCCTTATCGTACCGGATACTACCCGACCGAGCTTTATCCTCCAATCAAATACCAACTCTAATCTCATTACGGAAAGCCTGAATTCCCTTGACAAAGTCACTATTAAAATCGCTAGACTGTACTGATTTGAACTTTATTTGTTCAAGGATAAAGTCTAAATTTAATAAAACTAATTCAATAGCGGGATAAAACAAAGCAACATTGCCTGTATGTCGACATAAATAAAGCTGAGTGTCCTTTAACGAAGCAGACGTTGACGTTGCGATTCTATAAACAATGCATTTTTTAATTTCGACTCTAAGGTTTTGTTGTTAGAGCTTTATTCAGCTTGTAGTTGTATAGTAGTCGTATAGGGTAGTTATAAAGGCTCGTATTTAGTGGTAGTGATATGGGTGGACTTCCTTTGTCTAGTAATCTTATCACATCCAGGCGGCCGCGGTTTGACATGATACATTGCAGCGCGTATGGATTTACATGCTTTTAATTGTATTATATTTCATGATAGCAGTCTGCTTTACACTTAAAATTACGTTGGGCGAAATAAAAAGGTGTGATAACTAAAATGTATTCAAGAAACTATCTAATAAATTTTAGTAATTTACATGGTAGACTATTTGAAGATTTATGTAGTAAATGGGTTGGGGAAGAATTGGGGTAGAAAACCACTATTGTAGCTATTTCAACAAATACATTATATTATACTTATTTATTTTGAAAACGTTTTGCATATTTATGTGAAATACTTAGTTGGTTTTTCGGATACCTTCCATTCATAATATCTTATTAACTAAAATTATTGCTTAGCTTTTGTTTTTCATATTTAATTGCAAAATAGGCTTGCAAAAATGATATTCTTATAATAGAAAGAAAGAAAGATTGTAACACGTATCACACACACAACACACGTACCTATCTTTTTTATTATTCTTTAACTTTATTGGCGTTAAAAAAGTGTAAAGTGTACCTAATTTAAATAAATAAAAAATAAATATATCTCCCAAAAGTCTCTCTCCCATCCTAAAACTGACTCGGCTCGAAACGTTGCTTAACCAGCAGAACCGATTGATATGCACAAAGCCACTACCTCTGAATTAGTATAAGAAATTGTAATGTGTAAAATCTGCTTAAAGTTCTACAAGTATGTTCTTTGGCACCAATTAGCTTTATAACGGGATCTAAATTGGTCCTACACTTGTACAAGTTTCAGAAAAGGAACAAAACGACATTATTAAAGGTTCCTTTTCAACTCTTTGCTGTGGAACCCTGAATATGAAAGCGTTCTCAGTTTCTTTAATTAATTTCGGACGCCAAAGTCGGAGTGTTGTCGGGACTAACGATTTCTGCTCTATTTCCTGTGCCTTTGATATAAAATTAACCAACTTGGTGTTTTATTTCTTTTCATTTAAAAAATACATTTTTATTAAGAAATACGACCACGTTTTGCTTTATTTTTAGCGGTTTCTAAGAGCAGCCTTACACGGGCTCATGACTTCATGAGTCATGACTTATGATCGACCGCTAAATGCTGATAATATTATATCTTTCACTGTCATTTAATATGAAGCAGCTTGTACAGTGCACACTGCACAACAACTGCGCGAGCAGTTCAGAACGACTGCTCAAAATACCCATGTTTGGCCGCTCGCAGTTCTACCCAGCAGCAGGGGTCTTCTCCGGTTGATCCGTTAGGGCCAAGCGGGGCTACGGGCTTCAAGGCAGTTCTAACTCTACAGACTACAACACACCAACTTAAATATTTGAAACTAGATGTCGCTATGCAATATTTAACCGCGATAGAAACATTTTATTAGGCACTTTTTGACTTCGCTTTATAATATTCGTAAATGGATTTCAAATTTAATAAGTCAATAATCCGATAAACATAGACTACTCAGGAATACTTAAAAGCATAAAAGGGAATTTTAATAATCCGAAATGACCCAAAAAGTTAAGTACTTAACTTTCAATGGACACTCAAAGATATAGCTGCGCAAACATCGGGCTGAGACGATTAAATCGGCCAGGTATATTAATCACTTGAAACGATGATCAAAGACCTTTTAATCTTCGAGAATTCGGAAAATACCTCCGCCAACTTTTAAACACCGAGACTCGGTATTAATAAGGAATTCCGCAGCGTCAACGTAAAAAAATCTCTTTTTATGGTAGTAGAATTTTATCTTCCGTGTAAGCCGGTTTGATTAGTATCGTGACGATAGTATACCTATCGTATCATAAATGTATCGCAAAAATTACGTATAAAATTGTACAAAAACGCAAATTTTGCGTCTTTTCCTCTGGTCCTAAGGTCGTTTGAAGATGTGATAAGTTTTAACGACTTTTATGGTATTATAAATATTATTATTATATCAACGAAGTATATTAGGAAAGTATATTATCAACTCATAAAGTCGCAACTGCAACTTGTGATGTGATTAACACTTTTTTCCTATTTAGAGAAGGTTTTGTTTGAGATTTAAATATAGCTGCTTTCTGGGTCATTTTTATTTTTTTGTAATAATTTGCTATAGCTGTGTCGATCGCAATCTTCGTTGATAGTGTTACCAACTCTATTTTACTATTGATCAAAACTCAAAATTCAAAATCCATTGTTGCATAGTCGTTGTTGCAGCAAGAATACCATAAATTCAGGCAATCGCAACTATTGATATTGAAACATTGATTGATGCAGAGTAAAGCTACAATTCAACAGGAACGCAATAGCTGGTGCTTCTGCGATACGGCAAAACAGTCGTCACGACAAATTGGGAACTGGGTCAAACAGAGGAAAATCGCTCCGGCATAATGATATTACGCATGTAGGTATTTAATCGATGGCTTTCAGTTGGCCTGGTTTCGTTAAATATTTCGCCTTATCAGGACTGGGGCCGTTTTAACTCCCCCCTGAATAATGGGATTTGCGCGCGACAAATATCGCCCAAGTGCTTTCGAGTATTTTATAATCAGTAAATTAATATAATATCGAACAATTTACATTATCTTATATCCTTACAATTTGTAGCGCTACCTCACTTTGTCCTGTTTTATTTCTGTAAGTATTTCTCTTTCGTTAGCCGCTACATCACCAACCCATAAATGCTCCACTGCTGAGCATGATGTCTTCCATTGAGAATAAGTAGAGTTTAGATCATAGTTCACCACGCTGGCCAATTACGGATTAGCAGATTTTACACACTTTTGAGAATATATTACTTTGACTTTCCTTCACCGTTTAATCACGTGATATTTAATTGCATAACTCCGAGAAGTTAGTAGAGAAGGTGCGTGCCCATGAATCGAACCCCAGACCATCCGAATAGGAGGCCGAGTTCTGAACCACTAGACTATTATACATAATATATTTATCATATATTTTAGACGTTGCACTATCCCGCGCTCTTGTTTGTTAATCTCCTCTCCCCAAAGGTTGTCTGGAAGAGATTGCTTTAGCAATAAGACCGCCTTTGCACCCTTCTGTTGTATCTTTTAATATTTCTGTTTATTGTCCTTGTTCTAAGTGTGTGCAATAAAGAGTTTATCTATCTATCTATCAAAGCTCATGTGCTTGTATTTAAGTTTATTTATCGAGGAATTGGAGAAACATAAAACGGATTCATAAGCCAAGTAGGTAGGTATAGGTATGAATCCAAACCCTAGAATCTAAATATATTCCTCTTTAGAATTTCTTTCAAAACAATATTGCCGTCAGAAGATAAATCGTCCGGATAATTAATTACGAAGCAGTTTAAATACCCGGCCGTGCCGGGCCCACTTCTGATGACTTCACGTGAATGGACCTAAGAAATCGTTTGAATGGAAAATTTCCAAAGATAGATTGGTAGCATCGGGGGCCCGTGTTCTACAGAGGCCCAGCGATCTCATACAATCGCAAACTTTGAATACACCTCTTTCGACTATCGAAAAGTTCCCGATAATGGATTTGTTCGAGGACTCAATTGTTTCACGATGAATGGGCACTAATTAAAACGAAGTCACGACGACGCCGGACCAAGTTTCCGATTGTTTCCTAACTATAAATCGCAGCTCTGCACCCTTACTACAAGTTTTTGAATCCCATCGTCGTATTAGAACGTTCGAATACTTTGGCGTCAAAGTAAAATGAACCCAAATTTCCAATTAATTCAGTTAAAGAAACAAATTTTTGAAATTTCGAAACGTTATATATTAATAAAACGATATCAACTAAGAACACCTTCCTAAGTATGGGGCAATCTATGGAATAACCGGTCTTATCATAGATTGCCCGAGCATTGAAATCTGTTTTTATCTGATGTTGGTTCATTAATACAGAATACAGGCCTAAATCAATGCAGTTCATTTTACTTTGACGCTGTGTTCGATACGAATACGATCAAGTTAGGTATGATTTAAAAACTTGTGGTAAGGGTACTGCACCCTCATATAAATATTGCGTGTTCAGAACCAACTTTGGTGCTAAATTTAAAATTGGAGATCGGAGATCGCGCGGTGTGTGGTCGAAGTATGGAAAATTATAACTGGGTATGAATTAATGTTCGCATTTGCGCGCCGATTTACTTGTGTAAATCTGAAACTTTGACGGTATTACAATGCCAGTTAAAAGCGGTGTATGCAAAATTACATTTTGTGTAGATTGGCTATCTCTTCAGATTTTTGCGGATTATCCTGTAGCTATGGCATTACACATTATAGCATTCTTATATTCTTTATTATCAATAAAAAAGATACGACAGCCAGAATTTTTGGTTGAGGATACAAATCTAGGAGCTGATGTAATTAATAATGCCTACAAAATTATTTTAAAAAACCACTGTCCGCCTAATCATTTGTGATTGAACTGAGTTTTGAGCAAATGAGTTTCTTTCTTTATTTCCTGTTTCTCTTCTCAATGAAATCTCCTCTGTGGATTTGATCATTGATGCAAGCAAACCACTACAGTTTAATATATACTATCAGTTAGCAGTTATCGCTCATTGCCGGGTTTTCGTGGTTCTTTCTTTGATTCTTATCTCTTGAATGATTAAATGGAAAATCAGAGCTTTATATTTAACTTAAATTTACTGTCTGAGTATAATTAAATAAAAAATAGTCAAATTATCTAAGCTTCTTTAAGAAAACGTCGAAATTTATATATTTTTAATTTATACATTGCAATCAGGCCTGCTTGCAAGTTTAAAAAAGTTCTGTATTCGATAAAGGAGCAAGTGACTCTTCATATAATAGTAGTTTGTTGTGGGCTCTTCTCAGACCAGGGCGCGTTTGGAACTCTAGTAAGTAGTTTTAGGTTTAAGATACCATCGTTTATTATCATTTATCACCATTACGTCTTATCTATATATATAAAATTCAAAGTCCTGACTGACTGACTTATATATCAACGCACAGCCTAAACCGCTGTGGCTAGAAACTTGAAATTTTGACAGTAGGTTCCTTTTGTGACGTAGGCGCTCACTAAGGAAGGATTTTTCAAAATTCCACCCTTAAGGGGGTGAAATAGGGGTTTAAAGTTTGTATGAAAGTCCGTCATTTCTCAAGTTATATCAACGAAACTTGGTATTTTGGCTTTCAGTAAAAAATAAAGAAATACGTATTTCACAGTTTTTCGAAATTCCACCCCCAAAGGGCTGAAACAGGGGTTGAAAGTTTGTAGGAAAGTCCGTCATTTTTCAAGCTGTAGCCATGAAACTTGGTGTTTGGGATTTCGGTCTGAAATGAAAAAATACGTGATTCACAGTTTTTGAAAATTCTATCCCCAAGGACGTCAAATAGAGAGTTTATCCTTCAATCACGCCGAAATAGAGCAACGGATCAACGTGATTTTTTGCATGGGTATACTTAGTTGAGGACTTGGAGAGTGACATAGGCTTCTTTTTATCCCGGAAAATTAAGGAGTGCCTGTGGGAATTAAAAACTTATGCCACGCGAACGAAGTCGCGAGCATCCTCTAGTACTTTATATACTGTTCATTAAGTGTACTGTGTAAGTACAAACTTTGAATAAATATACTTTGACTTTGACTCTGAATAATATGTCCTGGTTCTATGTATTTTTGAATGGTGAATCTACACAAACGAGCTTAAGATAGTCGGCGCGTGGCAACGGCTCCGAAATTGCCTAAATGTATCCAGTTACACGACGCTGACGACTTCGGCGTGCAGCTTCATACATCAACGTCGCGCTGGGGAACGACTTGAAAGAGATATATACGTTTGACAGTTGGACTTTATGCGTGATTAATATGGGGTTCCTCTCACCTGTACAGTTTGACATGTACGGCAGGTTCTTACAAGTTTTACGTTTATGGATATAAATACTAACGTAGTCGTACATCTATGATGTTACCAGTACAGATCAAATTAACCAACGGCAAGGATACCGAATTCTGTGCAACTAACAGTGTCCAAGCGACCACTATCTCTCCTTATAGGTATCAAATTTCATCAATTTCGGTTTATCCTAGGCTAATTTGGCATTAGTTCAAACTCAAACTCAATTTTTTTTAACTCAAATAAACTTTTGCAAGTGCTTTTGAATCGTCGAGGGAATCTACCACTGGATCCGAATTCCATTCCTACCGAGAAGAATCATCAAGAATCTCGGTGGTTGCTCTTTTGAAGTTGGTCCAAGGATTAAGCGAATTAGACGTGAAAAGGTATCAGACTGAGACACACTTTTGCATTCATTAATATTATTAGACTACCTGATGGCCGCGACTTTGTCCGTGTGGAATAAGTTTTTCAATTCCCGCGGGATTTTCTTAATTTTCCGGGATAAAAGTAGCCTATATCACTCTCCAGGTCCTCAAATGTACCCATGCAAAAAGTTGCTCTGTTGCGGCGTGATTGAAGGACAAACCAACAAACAAACACACATTTGCATTTATAATATTAGTATGATGATGATGGGAGCGAACCAAGAACCTCTCGAATAAGAAATCAAATCGGCATCTGCGCTAGAGGACGTCGAATCGATAACAGTAGATTTTCCAGTCCCGGCTTCCGTCCATTTCACTCCCCATATCGTTTATTGGCGCGTCTCGCGTATGCTGCATAAAGCTGAATAACAATCACATTGATGCCACTATCCGAGCTCCGGTTCGTTTGTTTTTATGTTTCAGAGCCATGTGGCTCAGTGTCTGTTTTAGCTTGTAAAGCCTTATTGAAGAGTAGCTCTTTCCATAGCATGGTTGGCATTTATCGACTACGCCCAAGCCAAAAGAAAGGGCTACGATTTTAGCACTGGCAATAAAAAATTTAAAAAATTACCATCTGACATAAGATCAAGCACGACAAAGCACTTTTCATTGAAACTTAAATAAAAAATGGTTACAAGGGAAAATGTTTTACACCTTGGAAGAACTTTTCTTTTTTGTGACATTTTTACATTATTTTATTTTCATATATCTTTGACATTGATCTTGATTATTATTGCATTGTAAAATTAAACTCTAATTTAATTAAATATTCAGATTTAAAATTTCTGGACTAAAATCTAAAAAATATAACCTAAATCCGTGTACTTACTAATTTCTAATATTGTATTTTTAGCTGTGAGATTTCCAAATAAATGTAGTTTAAAGAGTCTTGTTGTAAAGTTGTAATATTATTATTGTAATTTTAACTAAATTCAAAAGGTATTTTGGTTTGACGAAAACTGAGCTTTACGCCGTACACCGGGAATAGGCATTACGCGATTCGGCATAAAAAAAGAGAAAAAAAAGTTTGTTCGATCGACAAATCCCAGGGCGGCATTCAAAATCCCGTTCCCCTTTAAAGTTGAGACGATTCGGTTAACGAGTGTCGAATTCCCGAATCCTCGCAGCCGGGGTCCCTTCCACAAGACGAAGTGTCCCCGGGAGGTGCCCCAGTAATTACCTCCCATTACACACAAAAGACACTCGTCCGATTAGCATAATTCCCACTCCCCGACGCTGTATAAATGGCCGCCATTTTGTTTTTGAACGCAGAGTGACGTGTGTATTAATGGGTGCACTTGTCCTCCTAAATTAGGTAGGACCTACTATGATCATTTAGAAATGTCCCAGTGTGTAGAGTGGATCTTGATGAAATTCAGCAGCTTTATAGGGGGTTCAGTGTTGGTTCAACTCTCCTAATAATGATTGTTTTTATCAGTGATCGCCTACTCTGATAATATTTAATGCTGATTGTTACCCAAAATGCCTCGTCAGTCTAGTGGTTAGCATGTTCGACTGCGGCTGACGAGGTCCCGGGTTCGAGTCGGGCCATAATTAATTATTGGGTTTTTCTGACTAGGAATTCTCATTACTAGCCCGGAGTTAGGAAGTTGGCAGTGTTTCACCCCCGTGCCTCGGAGAGTTCGTTAAGCCGTTGGTCCCGGTTATTATCACTAACATGATAATAGTCGTTACAGTCCGCAATTTGAGCAACGTGGTGGGTCTAAGCTTTAATTCCCTAATGAGAGTGGAGGTCTGTGCCCAGCCGTGGGACGTTAATGGGCTGTAGTGGTGGTGGTATCCCAAAATACATTTTAAGACTTTATGCGTAGGGTACATTCCTCAATTCACTTATATTAATCGCTTAAAAGATTGTTAACACATGTAAACTATCAAACTTTAACTGAGATATTTACTAGTTTTTCGTGTCCACTGTCATAACTTTCCACAGCTCATCCTCAAGCGGCTCGGTAAACAAATTGCGACGTCCCATCCCCGCTTAGATTAAACAGAGCTTGTTTAATGTATGCTAATCAGAATTTATGTAATAACAAACAAACAACCTACTAGTTAAGTTACAAGGCTCGCCTATTGTTTTTTGTAGTATGTTTTTGGTTTACGTAAGGGATTCATTTTGTACTTGAAAAAGGACTGTATACTATCATATCCTTTCGAGTGCCTGTAATCATAGGAAAAGAGATACTTATACCTGTTTTTAAACGACTTCCAAAAAGGAGGAGGTTCTCAATTCAGGGCGTTTTTTTTTTCTTATACGAGTAGCATCTGAATTAGGTTATATTATAAGGAATAGTTGCCGTTTTTATTTCACTTATTCATATATTATTATTATTCATTTATTCAATTTAGGTACACTGTAGGTACACTTAATGACGTCAGTTACGTATAAAACATGATGGTGATAGTCAGTTACGGTATCTTAAAACTAAAGCTACAAGGGTTCCAAACGCGCCCTGGTCTGAGAAGAGCCCACAACAAACTCAGCCCGGTTTTTTTTTATTATTATCTATCAACATCTTACAAAATTATGGAACTATCAGAGCCATTAGAGCAAACTTAACTTAACTTTTGATATTATTTTTGACGGTTATCATGGTAGTTAAGTTTTAACTGCAACGTAGGTAAAATACATTCATCGTAAAGCTTAGAACAAGAAGTGTGACGTTTCATTGCTAGTTACTTATTAGACACGCGAAAATATAAGGTAATTGAAAAATAGTTTAAACTGGCTGATGACCGCGACTCCGTCCGCGTGGTCTAAGTTCTTTTGATTCCCGGGGGAACTCCGGGATAAAAAGCTATATATAAAAAAAAGGATAGCCTATGTCACTCTCCAGGTCTTTAACTATACCCAAGGCAAAAATCATGTCGCTCCGTTGCGACGTGATTGAAGGACAAACCAACAAACCACAAGAATCACTGTTAAAGGATGATCCTTTCGATCAATCAAACAAATGTGAGAATCAGTCCAACTCTTCAACAGTAGATACTTGACAGCAAATAATGGTGTCGACAGAATGAGATTTTAATTTTCTTCTAAAAAACCTATGTAAACTGACTCAATGATCAGATTGTAGCTGCTACCAGCTGGTAAACAAATATCAGGCCTGCGGAGGCTATAGAAATGGATCAAAGATCGCGTGTTCCGGCAGTTAGTTAATAAAGGAAATATATTAGATCGTGAGCCATCGGAGCGGGCGCGGCCGCCTCTCCCATCGCTAATATAAGTTAATGGAAAATCGAAGCATTATCTACCCCACCACCCTGAGCTCGGATTAGCAAATGTACAGTTATGAGCCTTCACTGTAAGATTTATTTTTAAATTTAATTATAATTATAATTCCCTCTCTCCTATGAGAGTGGAGTCCTGTGCCCAGAAGTTGGGCGTTAATGGGTTGTAGTGCTACTGTAAGATTTCAATTTCTAGAATTAGAAGAAAAAATCCTTTCTTCCTTACTAATTCATACTACATTTATTATTAATGCGAAAGTGTGTCTGTCTGCTACGCTTTCACAGCTTTCACGCTTTCTTTTAACCGATTTTGACAAAATTTAGTACAGAGATAAGTTACATCTCGGGAAAGGACATAAGCTATTTATGCTTGAAAATTAAGGAGTTCCCCGAGATTTTTCAAATACCTAAAACCACCAGGTTGAAGTCACAGGCGTCATCTCGTATTGTTATAAATAAAGTGTTTGTTTGTTGATTTGTCCACAAAACTTAGCCCAGTAATTTTCCATAACTGGGCAAAAGACTCGTTATGGACCTAAACAACAAACCTTGATCTGTATTTGAAATATTGAAATGTTTAATAATCACGACTATCCAAGTCTTGATTGATTATAATAGTTGTCAAATATCCAATGTCTACACTGTATGCTCGCTAGACTGTGCCGCGAGTACGTATCTCCCGACCGCCAGCCAACTTTTGATCCCCGACAAATTTTAAGGATTCCTTCGAGCGTTAATTAATTTATTGTAGCGGCCGATGTAGCCGCAAGAAAACTCAATTAATTTTAAAAGGGTTTTTGTGTTTTTTTTTTCGGTGAATCGCGGAATGAAAGCTGGGTTCCGTAGGTACCCCACACAAAACTGGAGGTTCTTTGTAGCGGCCCCTTTTGATCGATTCGCCCCTGCACTGTGATTAGAGAGTAATGAATTTACCACCGCAGTTTCCTGAACGAAAATTCCTTGTTATGAACGATGTATTATTGAACGGCGCGGGCGTGGATGCAAAATAAACATTATTGTATAAAATATTCCTTAGAGTTTTTATATGCTTATCTACTTTTAGAAAAAGTAAAGTAAACCTTAATAATAGTTTTGTTTTTTGCCTCAATTATGCACTATTTAATTTCGTTGATTGTACTAAGTACATCGTACCGGAACGCTTAATCGCTTAGCGGCAACTCTTTGTCGGTAGGGTGGTAATAAGCCACGACTGAAGCCTCCCAGCAGAGCGGTCTGCTCTGCTGGGAGGCTTCAGTCAGCGTAATTCAGAAATCATAAATTCCCAATCTGATTCTGCCGGAGATCGAACCCAGGACCTACCGCTTATAAGACAACAGCGCTAATCGCTGTGCCCGGGAGGTCATCAAAATAATATATTGCATTATGTCACTGTTCTCTTTATTTCAATCATACAAAGTTACAAACAACAGAATTATAGAATAGATAAATTAAAAAACTACTACTAATTAAGTATATTTACAAAAAAATGCATTATATTATGTGGGTAAAATATATTATATGGTAATAATACATTCACACCATCCACATACACACTCACACACACACACACACACATTCAGTGATGTAAAGAGAAATAAGAAAATACTTAAGTATTTCCCTCTTCTTTCCAGGTTGTCTACTAGAAGGAGCCCGGCCGCCGCCCGATGTGCCGCCCCGCAACCCGACCATGTCCCGATTGAACGGCCGCATCACCGGCAACCCGGCCGACCTGGTCGACTTCGAACCCTCGTGTCTCGTGCGCACCCCGTCTGGAAACTTCTACGTGCCTTCGGGTAAGATTATTACAATACAATACAAAACTTTTTATTCCAGTAGACTTGAGCACTTTCATTGGTAGTTGGTACCTACTCAATAATAGAAAGAAAAAAGTAGACTTTTACGAGTGTTTTTGAACCGTCGAGTGAATCTATCACAGGTTCAGAATGCCTTTCCCACCGAGAAGAACCAGCAAGAAACTTGGTGGTTGCTCTTTTGAAAAAAATCAGAGCAATAAAGATGATGGCAACTCAATCAAATCGGCAACCATTTATCAAACTTAAAAACGCGCTTCTATTATGGAAGTCCGTATGATAGTTGTGACGTCATCAAATTTCAACGCACTTTTTTTAAATCGATAGTTTAAAATGATTATCAAACTTAAAACTAACCGAGGATGCGAATTTTAGGTCTTTTGGAAGACCCTCTATTTAATTACCAGTAAGAAATAATTTATTTTGGACATAGGCATCATCCCTATTCCACCATATTCTGTTTAACGGCCGAATAGTCCGTCTTCTATTGGCCAAAAGTGTGTCAATTTTCAGTAGAGCAAAACCTAACTAATAACTCTCATAAATTTTCAGGGGACTTACAAAAGAATCCGTCTATGGACTACAAATCAAATTCGTCGTGCAGTAGTCCAGGCAAACAAGAGAAAGGAACCTTAGAAAGGATGGACAGGAGTGACAGGCATCCCGCTTTCGGCGTGCCCGTGCCCGTCCTCCCAGTGAGGAACAACCTCAGGGCCACGCACTTCCCTCCCGCCGCATCCCGATTCCACTTCAGGAAGGGCCTCTCCTCGAGATGTTCCTGGAAGTGCACCGCCATCGTGTTTATAGTCTTATTTGTCCTCCTTTTATCTATTGCCTCTTATATGTCAGGTACGTAGATTTCTTTAGATTAATCCTTATTATCTGAATCTCTTTCTATATGATTTTGAGACTATCCCGATCTTATCAATGCACTGTGATCAATTAATGCAGTGTATTATTTTCTTGATACATTTTTATATCATTTCATAAAAACCTATACACAGTTATCGGGATTTTAATTTACAGACATAATACAATTTATCATGATAATCGGGTTTCTATTTATACCTTTAATTTATTTCTGTGACATGAAACCATTTGAATTGTTTAAACTCACTTTTTTTTCTTCCACAGCATCCTATTTTACTGACAACTGGTCATATCAAAACGCAAAACCCTGTTCAGTATTAGTTGGAGATACAACGGATAAGTTCCCAGCATCGAAAGCAACGACACTCGAGTCAGCTAACAAGTCTTTAGCGAGACCGCACCAAACCTCGACGTCGTCTGCCTCAGGTAAAGGGGAAAGTCACTCGCGCCCTCGTAGAAGTGTAGATGGGCATGCTTCTTCACCTTCTGTTTCTTCCACGGATTCTTTTACTGTAGATGTGCATGAATTAATCACTTCGCCTTCTGTGACCACTAGTAGCTTAGTGCATGGTGTGTCCACGGAGGAGACTGAACAGCAAACGGAAGTCACAATGGTTTCTAATGATGCTTCTGTGTCTAGCAGTGTTGGTATTTCGGTTAATACTGGTGATCTAACAATTAATAACACAACGCTTGTACAAATAACGACACCCTTGCAAAATAACGATAAAAATGAGACAACGCGGAATACTACTAAAACAACGACATCAACAACATCCAAATATGAATCCAAAATTAAAACAGAAAGAAAATTGGGGCAACCAATCGAAATTGAGTTGAAAAACAAAAATAAAATCGCTTATGATCCAGAAGATATGCAAGGCGATTCATTTCCTTCGATTTACGCATATGGCGTTCAAAAGCTTCGGTATTTAAAACTATTAACGAGACTAAACGAAATTAATGAGGAATTCCATATTTTTCCTAACGACTCCAATAAATGGTTAGCTGATCCTAAAAAATACCATTACGATAGAGATCGCAGTACTCCTATTAATATCGGGACAACTATTCCAACCACCTCTCCGCCAACTTTACATTTCACATCAGGGGTAGAACAAGTCACAAACTCGAGTTTTACCGAAAAAATAACAAATCCATCCACAGCAAGTCCAATTTTGTTTACCACACATAACGCTAATCCCAAAGACGAGCATGTTGTTGAAATAACACAGTCTTCACAGAGTGTCACTAACTCAACAAATATTGTAAATACTAGCACTGCAACTGAAACTACTACAACAAGTGAGCCTTCAACCGTAAATATTGCTACTGAATCAAAATCTTCAGAAACAGTACCAAGCGCTAAACATGTGTTGATTAATCTAACTATATCTTCAGATGATGATAACAATGAATCGTATAAGCCACTATATTCATTGACTGTAAAAGTTCCTACTATTGGCGATAGTAATGAAATCCCCACTGTAAAGATAACCCCAATGGAGACCGAACCAACTATGCCTACCAATTTTAATAAACCCGTGACAATTGAGAGTTCGGCAAAGACTACAAAGATCTTAGCAAATACAGAAAATTCGGGAGGAAGTTGCGAATGTTCATGCCCCGTATGTGACGCTATTGTTACTACGGATGACTTCTATTATGAATATGCGGAAAAAACAACTGCTACTAATAAACCATCACCTGGACTCATGGCAGAATCAACGCCAGCTTATAATAGCACAAACACAACATCAGATGTTCCAACAATGAGTACTACGGATGTCACCACAGCTCGAGAGCCTACGCAGACAACTGTAGATGATTCGTCAACGACAGAAAGTGCTACAGATTTTTCAACAAAATCAGGCATGGTTACAACTACAGATGAAACCACTCTAGATTCTTCAGAATCCAGTCATTTTGATGACTTGACAACAACAGGATCAAGTACTGATATATCTACAGAATCGGACAGTTGTACAACTACATTAGCTCCAAAATGCATATGCCCCAAAATAAAGCCTCCACCAATACTTATATTGGAAGGTGAGGTCTCAAAAATTTGCGTTCTGATAATTTACTAACGATCGCCAAACCATTTTCTTTCGGGTCTTCTCAAGCATTGGTGTCTAACTTACTAACCCGCATGCTCATCTAAAAACTTATAGAATCCTTTTAGTTACTGTATCTATACTTTGCATGTGCCTCCATTATAGTTTCTTATAATTTCGTCATATTTGCCTATAGGCTAAAATTAAATCAAGTCGTAGGTATGTATGTAGTTTTGCAAGTAGTCAATCTTACGAATGTATTGTTTTGCTACAACATAGAATCTAGGTCATCACATTGCATGGTTTGATACGAAAATATCGCTTCTAATATTTTTGTTACTTCCCCCTATTCGTGATGTTAATACAATTTTTATATTATAGGTGCGCGCACATTCCCCGCGCAATCGTTCCCTCCCGATGGGACGACGTTTAAACAAATTACTTTAGGTGAAAAATTATCAAAAGAAATCCCTCCATATAGTTACTGGAATATGCAATTTTATCAATCGGAAGCTGCTTACGTGAAATTCGACTACATGATACCCAGGGGGGCATCCATAGGTGTTTATGCAAGACGGAACGCTCTGCCGACGCATACTCAATATCACTTCTTAGAAGTCCTAAGCGGATTTAAAGCTCGAACTACGAGGGCTTCACATGTAAGTATTTGAGTCGTAGAAATAAATTCTGCTAATACCCACTGGATCGACGAATCGGACGTCGCTTTAAGCCTTTTGTTTGAAGTTACTTTTATGCAATTTCCGTTAATCTTTCTCGTCCCTCGTATGTTTCCGATATCTGAACAGGGCCTTTTTGTTATTTTGAAGCTATAGAATATACTAGAAGCTTGACAATTTCTTATTAAATGATGGTCTTATTAAATGATGGTCAAAAAGGAATCCGATGGTCTAACAGCACCCTATATTTCAAAAAGATGACTTAGATGTGGTCGCCCATACAGATTACAGTTTCCAAATCTTTGCTTTCTGTTAGATTTTAACTAGCCTGTACATTTTCAAACAGCCGTCCGTAAAGAAGGAAGTAACCCACTACATGGAGCAAGGTCACTGGTTTCTCTCTGTGTACAACGACGATGGAGATCCTCAGGAGATTTCCTTCATAGCCATGGTCGCTGATGACATGACGCACAACTGTCCCAACGGCTGCTCCGGGAAAGGGGAGTGTCTGATGGGACACTGTCAGTGTCAACCTGGTTTTGGAGGAGACGATTGCAGTGAGAGTGAGTATATTTGCCAGTTCTATCAAATTCAAATTCAAATTCAAATGTTTTTTATTCAAATAAACTTTTACAAGTACTTTTGAATCGTCAAGTGAATCTACCACTGGTTCGGAATGCCATTCGTACCGAGAAATACCACCAAGAAACTCGGTGGTTGCTCTTTTTAGATAATTAATTTACAATTATTATTACTCATATCAATGTGTACTTAAGTAACCGCTGTCCTAAGCATTGCTGGAGCGATCAAATCCAAGCTCCTCTATCATTTACATAATCTTCAACAGTATAATAATCTTTTTTCAGGAGCATACTTTTAATGGATTTCTTAAACTTGTGTATAGGCAAGTTTAAAATAGGTTGTGGTATTTTGTTATAGAAAAGAATGCTCATTCCCATGGATGACTTTCTGACTTTTTTGAGGCGGAGAGATGGAGTCAGGAGCCTATTACGGCCTCTAGTTTGCCTATCGTGCAGATCGCATTTTTTGTCTAGTATCTAGTAACTAGTATCATAAAACTGTAAAGTCCGACAAACTTATCTGCCCCGGTGACAGCGTCGATGAAAAATAAAATAAAAACAAAAACTAAACATGCATAAAAATTAGTTCCAATTTTGGCCACCGGGTCAGATAATATTGCGGGACTATAAAAACCCAACGAAAATAAAATGCGAGCTGAATGGAACCTCCTCCTTTTATTAAAAATCGGTTGAAAACAGAAAGAGCGTGTAAGAGACATAAAACTCCAATGTTTTTGAAGATCTAAAGTATACGAACATTGTTATTAAATTAATTAAAAGTACTTACATAAAAAAGAACTTGATACAATCCGTAATAATAAGTACTATTTTATTACGAATAATTGGACCAAGGTTTAACCCACAGGTTTAACCTTTACCCTTCTCTACAATGAGTTCTTACCTTTAGAAGGCAATTAATTCGTAGAGTTGCGTGGTAGTTGAAATTTACTAACAACAGTAATCCTTGAAAGTAATATTATATTATTATTTTGATATTACCTATTATGAATTATTTTCAAGAATTTTAGCTGCTATCAAATCTTTAAATGATATTAATATTTGCGCTTGATCTTGGAAGAATTTTGCTATAGGGAATTATATCTAATTGTAATATCATTGTCTACATGGAAATCGCGTTCTTATTTAGGTTAGAGGGATTATTTCATAGTTCCTAGCAATAATACGAATTGCCTTACATCATTTTCAGGTGTATGCCCAGTATTATGCAGCCAAAGAGGAGAGTACATCAACGGAGAATGCCAATGCAACCCCGGATGGAAAGGCAAGGAGTGTTCCTTACGTCACGACGAATGCGAAGTGCCCGACTGCAATGGACATGGCCACTGCGTCAACGGCAAATGCTCCTGCGTGAGAGGCTACAAAGGGAAGTTCTGCGAAGAAATCGACTGTCCCCACCCAACTTGTTCCGGCCACGGATTTTGTATTGAAGGAGCTTGTGTATGCAAGAAGGGATGGAAAGGTCTGGATTGTGCTACGATGGATAAAGATGCTCTCCAATGCTTACCCGATTGCTCAGGACATGGCACGTTCGATGTGGACACGCAAACTTGCACGTGCCACGCAAGGTGGTCTGGTGATGACTGTTCTAAAGGTGAGATTTCTATTTGCACAGTCTAGTAAACAAACTCAATTTTACTTCTGTGCATCTTCTTTTTCCTACTTTAGCCCTGGGGGCATACTACCATCGCTTAAATCCGTATTGTTTTAATATTGTTGATGTTCGTGTTTTAGAATTATAATCCTTATTTTAGGGGCGTCAAGGTGCGTGACATAAAACTGTGATTTTGAAATAATACTGCTTTAAGCAATTGTAGTAACCCCCCTGTAAAACTAGTTGAAGTTTAGTGTTTTCTACAACTATAATTATTATGGAGGTATAAGAAGTACGTGTTACATCCAACACAACATTTATGGGACTTAAACACTAGATTAGTGGAGAAATCGGAGCAAGGTGTCCTATCCTACCTCATCCTATGAGAATTATCTCATCCTAGGACCATATCAGGCTAAATTAGTATTGCCATTTTCTTACTGATGATGTTTAGAATTCATGGTTTTCGAATATTAGCGTTCCAGAGCCCGCAGTTTTTAAAAGCGTGTACTGTTTAAACAACTATATTGTTTTTTACAGAGGTATGCGATCTGGATTGCGGGCCACACGGCAGATGCGTCGGGGAATCCTGCGTTTGCGATTCAAGTTGGACAGGCGAATTTTGCACGTCCAAACTATGCGATGCGAGATGCAGCGACCACGGCCAATGTAAAAACGGCACTTGTCTCTGCGTGTCTGGTTGGAACGGACGACATTGCACACTGGAAGGTTGTCCAAGAGGATGTGCCGGGCACGGTCAATGCAGAGTGGCGAATGATGGACATTGGGAGTGTAAATGCTTCGATGGGTGGGACGGACCAGACTGCACTACGTTGAAAGAACAAGTTTGCGATGATTCCAAAGATAATGATAAAGGTGAGAAATTGAGAATAGGAGTTATTTAACAGTCTGAACTTAGATATCTAAAATTACGTTAAGAATGGAGTCATCAGTTCCTGATATCAATGAAAAATTTTGTGAAATACTCTTTGCTTTATTCTTATCTCATAAATAAGTACCAATTTTGTTTTACCTAAGTGGAAGATTTTCTTTCCATTCGATCGCGACAACGTTAACTACGATGTGTATGTCGTTTCGGTTTAATAATAATTGTCAAGGTTAATTCTTATATTAAAAACTTAAAATATTTTTGCACGCCAAGCTTGGCAGGATATGTAGATAATAGTTTTAATTTACACCACCTATGTAATTATATGTTGCATGTACCATATTCCTGCAAAATAAAAATTATTATGTGTGTGTTCCGTTATAAGCACTGCGAGCACTGGCAGTGCTCTTTACTGGGGACTTCCAGTGCTCTCAGTGTATTTCGGAACGCACCCTATGTTTATGCATAAGGAATTGTCAAGCGATTGATAGCTGACATTCGATCAATTCCATAAGTTGTCGCGATCGATGCGTAAAAACTCCCACTCGGCCTGCACATTATCTACTTCAATGGTATATCCGTTCTCCATTTCGCGAGATGATTTTCTAATGTGTTCTTATTCCTTCGTGTATAGACGGCTTAGTAGACTGTGAAGATCCAGAATGCTGTCAAAGCGCCGCTTGTAAGGGAAGCCAGCTCTGCGTCTCCTCACCGAAACCAACGGACATCCTCCTCAGGAAGCAGCCCCCAGCGATCACCGCGTCCTTCTTCGAAAGAATGAAATTCCTCATCGACGAGGGTAGCCTTCAAAATTACGCTAAACAGGAAACCTTTAACGAGAGGTACGCATTAAATGTTCGGTGTCAGATTAGACTTAAGGCGGCCATTAGACGATCAATTTAGCATTAAATCAGTCTATTAACCTGCCCCTAGATTGTGTAAGGGAATCGTAATCGTTTGCCAAACGGACAATTCGACCTGTTTAAGGAGTTCATAGATGCCTGCACGTCAAAAAGCATGAATGAACTCCTTAAACAGTTCGAGTAATACGTTTTAAGCTGTCAAATTATTACAATTTACTTAGACAATTGGCCTCTGACTGATCTTATAATGATTGACAATCGTATTAATCCAAGATCACGGATTAAGTTCATGCCGCATTGATCGTCTAATAACCGCCTATGATTATTGTTAAACGATCACTTGATGGTATTTCCTATCCATCAACTGATCCTCAATGTTATATGATTTTGAAACAAATAAATATCTATTATATTATAAGATACGCAATGTTGTGCCCCAGTCGATCCCTCGTTTTATTTATATAAGAGTGTTTTCACGTTATTTTCTGTTTTCCACACGTTCAAGATTAACGTTTATGTTTTAATGCCAATTGATAACTCGATTAATCACACAGATTCTGTTTGACACAATCTCTAAACTAAACTAAAATGACGGCTCTAAATCTAGTGCTGCCCCTTTCGACAGGAAGTATTATGAAAGGGATAGCAATAAAAATAGAGATGTTTTTAGTTTACTTTAGAGATGGTAAACAACAGAATTGGCTTCTATGGGGCTGATTCTGTAGTGCACAATCTCTAAACTAAACTAAAATTAGAGCATTACAAATATTGCTAACCCTTTCATAATACTCCCTACGGAAAGGGACGGAACTAGATTTAAAGCTGCCATTTTAGTTTAGTTTAGAGATTGTGTTATACAGAATCAGCCCCATTATCTACCTAATGTTGTATAACAAAAACAGGCACTTGCATGTTATTTTTGTTTAAGAATATCATTTTTGATCTTGATTACTAACATGTTCTAATTTATTAATTTCTTCTTCTGTAACAATGTCGTATCCAATGATACTCATTCTATGTAATTTCTCGTCTTTCCGCTGCGCAGTATGTTTTGGAATCACTTCAATACGAGGTAAGAAATAGAATGAAAATTAGGTAGGAGTGTGTGTGCCCATATCATATATATGTAGTTATACTTGTATTAGATATTCTTTATATTTGGGTATCTCTATATCCTAAAAATTACCGACATATTTGTACAAGTATAGTTGTGTGCATGATGTTTTACGTAGTATATTCGTTTATATATCTTGTCCTGTGAGTTTTGTGTTTCGCTTTTTATATAAATGTCCAAAATATCTTACATGTACATAGTATTTTAAATAAAGTCTTGGTAGTCTTCACAAAATTGTAGAAATAGTAATGGGTTTTTTGGGTTCATAATTTATTTAGATACGAGGACATGGTATACTTTTTTAATAACACAAAAACACACATATGTAGATATTATCAATTATCAACTATACACGTAACACAGTGTAACACAATTTATTTGATTCTACTTCTACACAAAATATTATACTTTTTTAAATTCATAGTACATAGACTTCCCTGTTTCTTAATTCATAGATAACGTCTACTTTTAAACCACTTTTTATATCCGAGTTTAACCCTTTTTTTAAACCTTTAAAATTATTATTAGTAGTAGTTTAACCGAATTCAATATTACCCAAATCTTTTCCTACTTTTCGTGTACCAACATCGACATCGTCTTTATCGAGTTTTATCCCATTTTCAGCCGTTCCGCGGTCTTAAGGGGTAGGGTGGTCACTTCCCTGGGTTCCGGTTTGGTCGGTGTAAGGGTGTCCACTTCTACGCCCTTGGAAGGGTTTACGTTAACGAGGGAGGACGGTTGGTTCGACCTGTTAGTTAACGGAGGAGGGGCTGTTACTCTTCACTTCGGAAGGGCGCCCTTCAAGCGATCTACGCAGGTTGTGTTCGTGCCTTGGAATGAGGTGAGTCTAAAAAGTTATATGACCCCTTTATTTGTTACCTTTAAACTGAACAGTGTACGATATACATTGGTACAGCTAGAGTTATGTACTACCGTTCTCATTCTGGGAGGAGATTCGTGCCCAGTAGTAGGTCGACGCAATGGGTGGATATGACGATCATGATGATAGTAGTGTCTATGACTACTATCATCATGATAAAAAAGCATGAAAAGTGCATTCTGCGACAGGCGAGCAAAAGACGTGCGATCGGCTTGCGTAATACGAATTCTAGTGACGTTTTGCGACCGATCGCATAGTGTTTGCTGTCGCATTGCTACTGCTGTCGCTACTGCAACATTTTACGTAATCAGACTGCCTGTGTCAGCGTCGCTAGCTTGTCGCTAGTATATATGAAAAATAAAATAAAAACCAAAACTAAACAGGCATAAAAATTAATGCCCGAAATTACCTATTTGACGTTACGCAGACTGCGAAATACAGTAGGTTTAAACTCGAAAGTATGCAAATTGGTTTTGCAAACTAGTACTGTTTTGAATCAACTTCGATTGGACGGTAACGAAACATTTTAAACGAAGCTATAACGAAGAAGAACTGAGTAAAAATCAAAATCTTTACTCAGTTATTTTGAATTTTGACTCATTCTTCGTCATAGCAAAGCAAATACTTGCCTCGCTATTAAGATGCCACAGATTCTGTCCTAAATAGCTCTTTGCTCAAACTCATATTTCTTTATTCAAATAAACTTATTAAAAATGCTTTTGAATCGTCGAGTGAATCTACCACTGGTTCGGAATGGCATTCCAACCGAGAAGAACCAACAAGATACTCTGTGGTTGCTCTTTTTAAAAAATTCATTCACAATTACATCAATGTGTTTAAAGAATGGTCCTATAGAATTGATAAGAAGTTGAACTAAGTAACTTACCTAATTTCTTTCCAAATTCCAAGTTTCTCAGAAGCTTCCTTCAAACTACCACGTCTTATTCGTGAATATATCCTCACTAAATTCATATTATTAAGTACGAAGGACAGTAGCCTTATTATGTTAAACTTGCATCAATCATTGCTTTAGTCTCAATTGATTATTGAATTTAATTCGGCCAATACCGATATTGTTAACCAGAGGTGATTGCAATCGTCATTCTGTTGCATTATTTTAACGTTAGAAGGCCCCTATTTCAGTTTCTCAAAATATCTGGTCTATATCGTAACAAAATTCCTTCCAGGTTGTGATAATCGATGAAGTAGTGATGACAACGTTAGACGACAAGGGCGGCATGGGGCCTCCTCAAGCTTGCCTCGCTCACGACTACGACGCCATGAAACCCGTGGTCCTGGCCACGTGGAAGCATGGCTTCCAGGGTGCTTGTCCTGATAAGAGCGCTATACTAGCTGAATCTCAGGTAAAGAAAGTAGAAAAAGTACATATTTGCCATTGATACAGACCTTGATACGGAGAAGTTTTGTATCGCATTGTCTCTATTTATAACGAGCAGAGCAGATATTTGCTGTTTAAGCCATTTCAACCTGTGAATTTGAGAAATCACCATTTTGCACTCATTGGTAACGAAATGCTGGTCATTTCGAAGCTCCAAAGCTTGGAACATAGGCGCAAAGTTGCCGGTATATTGGTATTCTACAGGATATATTTGGGAGAGTGTGGTCAAGAACTACTTATTCTATCCTTCAACACCTTACATTATCGTACCGCAAGGCATCGGCAACGTCTGCACCCTTACGTAGTCAAAATTCCATAGACACGTACAAACTTTTTAAACTACAAAGCGATTCGTTCCTTATTCGAACCGCTGGGATATGCAATGCCTTCAGGTCTGATTAAAGCCAAGCGCTAGCCTGTAAATTAAAAAAGTTTTAAAAGTGTGTAAAAAAAAAGTAAAGTCTGAACTGATACATTAAATTGTTAATTATTGAGACAATAATTTCTTTCAATATTAGTACCTATTCGTGTATTTAACCCTCCAAATTTTATCTTCCAGGTGGTCCAAGAAAGCCTCCAAATCCCAGGAACGGGACTCAACTTAGTGTATCACAGCTCAAGAGCAGCAGGATACCTCTCCACGATACAACTGCAACTTACTCCTGAGAAAGTTCCAGCTACTTTGGCTCTCATACATCTGAGGATTACCATCGAAGGCATTCTTTTCGAGAAGACATTTGAAGCAGATCCAGTTATCAAGTTCACATATCCATGGAATAGACTGAATGTTTATAGGCAAAGGGTATACGGTGTGACGACGGCGTTAGTAAAGGTTGGGTACCAGTACACAGACTGTAAGGACATTATCTGGAATGTGCAGACGACGAAATTGAGCGGCCACGACATGAGTATCTCTGATGTTGGTGGATGGAACCTGGATATACATCACAGATACAATTTCCATGAAGGTAAATGTTTTGACAGTAATGAATATTCATCAAAAAATCAATAGCCGAAATGTAGGTCCTCGCATTACTTCAGAACGGCTGAAACGATTCTGATGGATTTTTTTGTGTGTCACAATTGGACCCGGTAGGTGGCGCTGCAATCGGGTATAGGTTCAGGGCAGCACAACGTCTGCCGGGACGGCTAGTAAACAACTTTGAGGCAATTAATTCCTTGGCCACCATTCTCTGTATATTGAAATCCATTTTAAACACTTTTATTGCAGTAGTCGTCATTTATTAATTTTTACTGGTAATTTTCAAACACCATCATAAAATCGAAGAATGCAACTCTGCACAATATCAGTTAATTCATCTATTAGGTTAGTTGCCGTTTCACATGGCTTTTTCAAACTCAAACTCAAACTCAAACTGATATTTTTTTATTCAAATAAACTTATTAAAAGTGCTTTCGAATCGTCGAGTGAATCTACTACTAGTTCGGAATACCTTTCCTACCGAGAAGAACCAGCAAGAAACTTGGTGATTGCTCTTTCATCAAAAAAAAAATTGGTTGCCTGTAAAGTCGGTATACGGGCGAAAGTTTTACGTGACAACGACTTTGAGTGGTAAAATAATTTTAATGTGAATATTCATTCGTATAGTAGGAAGAAGGATGAAATCTCTCTCACTCTCTCTCTCTCGCTCTGTCTCTCTCGCTCTTAGGCGGGCTAACTGTGCTCGAGTGGAAGGGACGCGTGCCTTTCACTTTTTATGTCTGTCTCTCTCGCTCTTAGGCGGGCTAACCATGCCCGAGTGGAAGGGACGCGTGCCTCTCACTCGCTCTCATTGTGAGCGCATAACGTGAGCGGAGCGTAACGCAGTTTCTTGAAGTGTCACCCGGCAAACCAATTTATAAGACGTTGTCACGTCAAAAATCATATACAATTACCAATGTGTATAATCAATGTGTATAATATGATGCCCGCGACTTCGTCCGCGTGGATTAAGATTTTTTGATTCTCGCGGGAACTCTTTAATTTTCCGGGATAAAAACTTTGTCCTTTTCCAGGATACAACCTATCCCTGTACCAAATTTCATCAAAATCGGTTGAACAGATGGGCCGCGAAAGCGTAGCAGACAGACAGACAGACACAATTTCGCACTTATAATATTAGTATGGATTAGTATTTTTTTTTTTTTAATTTATTTCTTAAACAAGTTTACAATTAGGCTTACAAAATAACTTTTATCCTACAAAACTGTTTTCACAGTTTGACTGTAGGCATACAGTCAAACTGTGAAAACAGGATTTCATTTCATCTTATGGCAGTATTTTAACTTGTCCATCACCTGTATTTTCCATTTGCGTAAGCAAAATCCTTGAGGATTGATTGATGTTCTCCTTTCCTCCACCTTTATTCCAGGTATACTGCAAAAGGGTGACGGAACTAACATCTACCTCAAGCACAAGCCTCGCCTCATCATCACCGCCATGGGCGACGGGCGTCAGCGAGGACTCGACTGCGGGAACGATTGTTCTGGGCCTGCAGTCAAGCAGAGACTGCTTGCTCCAGTGGCACTGGTTTCAGCTCCTGATGGTTCCATCTTCGTGGGCGACTTCAACCTTGTTCGGAAGATCAATACTGATGGCACTGTCCGGACTGTTGTCAAATTGAAGTAAGTAGTTTTGTTTGATGTGACGCTAAGCTACGTTACGTCACGTGTTACGTGTAAATTACCAAGGCTATTTTATCAAGATACTGTCCGTTGAAGATACAAAGAACATGTAAAAGCCCGTTAGAATTTCAAGAATTTTCCTTCTTATTCTGAGAGGAGACTTTAGATTTCAGTGTTGAGCTGGCAATGGGTTGAAGTCATGATGACTGAGAATTGTTTTCATTCATTTCCGATTCATGAATCATAATCGAAGTCTCCGTCTCACACAACAGCGCCAATATCTACCTGTCTTATTTAACGATATACACATTCGAAATATAATGTTCATTCTTTCTTTTTGCAGTGCGACCCGTGTCTCCTACCGATACCACATGGCTCTGTCACCGCTGGACGGAACGCTTTACATCTCAGATCCTGAATCCCATCAAATCATAAAAGTTCGCAACACGGACGACTTTAGCGACCCCGAAAGGAACTGGGAAACCGTTGTAGGATCCGGTGAGAGATGTCTTCCTGGAGATGAAGCGCATTGTGGAGACGGAGCTTTGGCGAGAGACGCAAAATTAGCGTATCCTAAAGGTGTAGCTGTTTCCACAGATAATGTCTTATACTTTGCTGATGGTACAAATATAAGAATGGTAGACAGAGATGGAATAATCACAACAGTCATTGGAAATCATATGCATAGAGCTCATTGGAAGCCGATACCGTGTGAAGGAACGTTAAGCGTAGAAGAAGTTCATTTGAGATGGCCGACTGAACTCGCTATCAATCCACTCGATAACAGCTTGCATATAATCGACGACCACATGATTCTACAAATGGCGCCTGATGGAAGAGTTAAAGTCATTGCTGGCAGACCGCTTCACTGCCCATCACCTTTGACAGGCTATGATATGGAATTAGCCACTTACGCTACACTTGTTATGCCACAAAGTATTGGATTCGGTGCCGCTGGTGATTTGTATGTAGCGGAAAGTGATTCTCAAAGGATCAATAGAGTGAGGCTTATCACCACTGATGGAAAGATTTCTCTGTACGCCGGTGCTGAATCAAAATGCAATTGCTTAGAAAGAGGCTGTGATTGTTTCGAAGCAGACCACTTCTTAGCCTCCAACTCTAAATTCAACACTATTTCAGCAGTAACTGTGAGCCCCGACGGCATTGTGCACATAGCAGACCAAGCCAATTATAGGATTCGATCTGTCATGGCAAGCATTCCTGATGCAAGCGGTGTAAGAGAATACGAAATTTACGCACCAGACACGCAAGAAACTTACATATTCAATAGATTCGGTCAGCATGTTATGACCAAAAACATTCTCACCGGCGAAAATAACTACGTGTTCACGTATACAGTTAACACTAGTAATGGAAAACTAAGCACTGTCACTGACGCCGCTGGTAACAAAGTTTTCCTGTTACGTGACTACTCCAGCCTTGTGAATTCAATTGAGAACACCAAGGGTCAGAAATGTAGACTAAAAATGTCAAGAATGAAAATGCTCCAAGAATTGCGAACGCCTGACAACTTTAATATGACTTTCGATTATCATGGTACAACAGGACTGCTCAAAGCGAAGTACGACAGCACCGGTAGAAGTTATATTTACAAATACGATGAGTTTGGTAGATTGACTTCAGCGGTAACTCCTACTGGAAGAATAATCAATCTTACGTTCGATTTAAGTTTGAAAGGTGCCACTGTCCTTGTAAGTGAAAACAACAGGAAACCGGTTTCGATACTAATAAAGGGTTCATCAGTAAATACAAAGGTTGGAGAAGCCGAGACAAAGACTATAATCTCAACTGACGGAAGCATATCATCTAGCATGCCATGGGGTCATATTATATCAACCGATACCGTTCCATACACCATTCTTTCGGAAATTGATCCTATTTTAGGTGAAAGCTACCCTGTACCAGCTAAACAGAGAACTGAAGTTGGTGGTGATTTGGCAAACCGATTCGAGTGGCGCTACTTCTTACGAAGACTTCAATCAAATAAGGGAAAGAGCAGCAAAGCGGTCGCACAAATCGGTCGTAAACTACGAGTGAATGGAGAAAATCTACTAACCCTCGAATATGATAGAGACACGTCTACTGTTGCAGTGTTCATGGATGACAAAGTAGAACTCCTGAATGTCACCTACGACAGAATGGCAAGGCCGGTTAAATGGGGACCTAGAAGCGGCATTTTCGCTGAAGTGGAACTTGACTACGACAGATTCAATAGACTTACCAGTTGGCGTTGGGGTGAATTGAATGAGACGTATGGATACGATAGAGCTGGAAGATTGCACGAAATTCGTAACGGAGACGGTTCTTCTTTGGCTTACTCCTTCAGAGATATGTTCACAAGCTTGCCGCTAAAGGTTACAACTCCTAGAGGTAGTGACTATCTTCTCGATTATGATGACTCTGGCGCGCTCCAAAACCTCACTACACCGAGAGGTCACATCCATACGTTCGCTCTAATGACATCTTTAGGCTATTTCAAGTACCAGTACTTCTCACCAATGAATAGACATCCCTACGAAGTTTTGTATAACGACGACGGCCACATTTTAGCAAAAATATTCCCTCATCAATCTGGAAAAATCCTATATGTATACGATAGTACTGGAAAACTAGAGACCATACTCGCCGGAGCTTCAGCTATTCGATATGTCTACCACGAAAACACTCATCTTGTTAAAAATGTAGAAATATCCGACCCGGATTACGAACTGCGACAGGACTATAAGTACCATGCGGGTATTCTAAAAGACGAAAAGATGAAATTCAATTCCAAGAGTGGTCTCAACAACGCTCATTTCAAATATCAATACGATGGCAATGCACGGCTTTCTACAATCGATATGAACATCAATAGCAAGGAAATGCCACAACTAAGATTGAAGTACAACCAGAACCTGGGTATCCTGGAAGGTGTAAGCGATTTAAGAATCTACAGAAACACATTCAATCGTTCAGTAATGCAAGACACTAGCAAACAATACTTCACGATTACCGATTACGATGATCACGGCAGAATCAAAACTGTTCTGATGAACATCAAATCGTTCGACGTATTCCGTCTCGAACTGGAATATGATGTAAGGAATCGAATCAAATCGAAGAAGATGATGATAGGCGACACATCGTCCAACGAACGAGTCAGTTACAATTACGATGGACACCTCATGGAAGTGGTCGGATCCGAAGACGATTGGAAATACGTTTTCGATGAGAACGGCAACATCATAGGTATTATAGAGCATGGAGAGAAACGCTATCTCGGTTACGATATCGGAGATAGAGTTGTCCAATACGGCGACATTGAATTCAGCAGCTACGACGGCCGGGGTTTCGTTATAAGGCGAGGAGAACAAAAATACCGATACAATTCTCGGGGGCAATTCGTTCATGCATTTGAAAGGGATAAGTTCCAGATGTGGTACTATTATGACGATAGGAACAGACTGGTCGCTTGGAAGGACGATAAGGACAACATTACGCAATTCTTTTACACAAACCCTCAAACGCCTAATCTCATCACGCACATGCATTACCCGAAGACAGAAAAGACGATCCGATTCTTGTACGATCAAAGAGATTTCTTAACTTGCATAGAAACTGAGGATCAACGTTTCTATGTAGCTACAGATCATAACGGATCGCCTCTGGTCATATTTGACGTGAACGGTGAAATCATCAAAGAAATAAAACGCAGCCCATTCGGAAAGATCGTCAAAGATACAAACCCAGGGTTCTACTTACCCGTAGACTTCCAAGGCGGTACATTTGACTACAACACTAACTTAGTTTACTTAGAAAATCGTTTGTATGACCCGGTCGTTGGGCAATGGATGACTCCCAGCTGGGAACATTTAGCAACCAAGTTGACTATGCCTACAGACATTTTCATATACAGATTCAGAAATAATGACCCTATAAACCGAGAGCAGAATGTCCCATATATGACCAGTTTGTCCAGCTGGCTCCAATTGTACGGTTACGACTTGAACAAGATGATGGGAGCTAAATACATAACTGATATGATATTCCAACCGAAGACATCCGTGACGGCGCCTCAACTCGTTCCTGACTTTGGTGTTATGTCTGGTCTTCAATGTATCATTGAAAAGGTAAGACATTCGTTACCAATTTGTTATACAAATCAAATTACTTAGTTTTCACCTGAGAACATGAATTCTATATTTAATTCAATGAGTTCTTCATCCTCAACTACTTCTCCAAGCCTTTTTGCAAATGTTTTGCCCAATTTTACACTATTTTCGATCTCCAATTTACAAAAATGTTTTATCGTTTGTAGGTAAACGACAAACTATCAGACATCGAATTTGTCCCAACACCTCTACTAAAAATGGAACCAATTACAAGAAATCTTCTCCCAAGAGTCTCCTACAAACGAGGTGTTTTCGGCGAGGGTGTTCTTATATCCAGAGTGGATGGAAAAGCCTTCATAAGCGTAGCTGATGGCGCGAACAGCGTGGTAGAAGACGTCATAACAACCGTGTTCAACAATTCATACTTCTTGGATGTACACTTTAGTATACATGACCAAGATGTATTCTACTTTGTGAAAGATAATTCGCTGAAGATAAGAGACGATATGGAAGAGCTAAGACGATTGTCTGGGAAGTTCAACGTATCGCAAGATGAGACGAACGATCAAGGATTAGAGGTAAACAATATTTCATATGTGCGAGTTTTCCAAATTTTTTAAATACTTTAAAAATACCTTCATATTATATACTCGTCTCAATGTTTACAAGCTAAATATTCGTTTCATTATTTCAGGTTCGAGTTCATGCAGTCGGCAAAGGTTCTGCCCAAGCGGTGATAGTCTTGCGGTACGGAGTGGACCCGGCACAAGAACGAATCAAGCTCCTGAAGCACGCACACAAGCGCGCCGCCGCTCGAGCGTGGGAGAGAGAGAAGGCACTAGTAGCCGCCGGCTGGGAGGGCCGAGGGTCCTGGACTGAGGAGGAAAAGGAGGAACTCATTTCTCACGGCATAGTGGACGGATGGGCGGCCAGAGATGTCCACTCCGTGTCCAGATACCCTCAGTTGGCCGACGACCCTGCGAACATTGTGTTCGTCCGCGACGGCAGACGGAAACGGAGAAAGAGCGGCCGCGCGCGTCATCGCTCGTGACTTCGCTAATCGTGCCATTAGACCGCGCCATTTTACGTTTCGCGCCAAAACAAGATGGCGCTTGCGTTCGGATACGCGTAGGAAGTTTTATTTACTATTTTTATAGGACAGACGTTTTCTGGTGGACTATGTATGTGAAGTTCTTGTGATGGAAGTAGTGTAGATGCATTTAGGTTTCTATGGACTGATGAAAGGTTTCTACTGAGACGGAACTGCAAGCTTGGACTTGTGAGGCGGAAAAACGTTACATTTGAATCTCTAGGGAGTAGGACACTTTTGGTTCGCTTAATCTTAGTGAAACATACTCTTTTTAAAACCTTATGTTTATAATACACTCTCTTCGTCGATCTTTGAATCTCTCTTGAAATAACTTACGACAGGGTAACGAGTCATAAAAAACATTTAAAATAACGCTTAATAATGAACTGAGCATAATATTTTAAAAACTGAAAATACTCATTCTCGATCACAATTTACCTACGAATCAATTTTGATATTATTTTACATTTTTTTTAATCCTATATATACGTACGCTTAGATTAATGTAATTTTTCACAAAAAAAATCATGTATTCCTAACGTATTTTAGCCAAATATTTCTTTCGATCCCTACATTTAGGTATTTGTAAATAGGTAATATTTTATTCTTGTAGTTGTTCCTTTTGTATTGTTAGGCCTAAGGTCCTTCTATTACTTCGCAATACTATACCTACTTTTTAAGCAATAATTTTATATACTTTATCTAAGCATCTTATAATTGACCGAGCGAAGCGAAGGTCTCTGAGTCTACTTGGGTGAATTGGCACTTGTCCGTCCGTCCGTCCGTCCGTCCGTCCGTCCGTCCGTCCGTCCGTCCGTCTGTCAGAGCCTTATAACTTCTGAATTGCTGAACGTAATTACTTCAAGTTTAAATATAATATGTAAACCTATGGCCTCCCGCCGAATATGGCTTAAAAAGTTATAAAAATCTTTATTTCAGGGGGGCTCTCATAGAAGCGAATGCGAAGTAAAATATTTTTTATAGCATTACATAGGGTTGCGGTATACCATTTTAAAGATAATGAGGAACGGAGTCCAAAAATATTTTTTTTTTAATTTTTCCCCTAAAATTGACGAAATGGGGGGCTTTCAAAGTGGTGATTTTCTGACGTCCAAAGATGACCTCAGAACTCCCAATTTTCTGAAAGGCTGAGCCTGAAACTTGATTAATTATTTGAATTATATCCTGTACTTGAACAACAAATACTAAAATTAGATAAATATTATAAGGAAACGAAATTATTTAATTTTTAATGAGCACACGTATTTTTAACAAACTTCACAATGTTGTCAATAGATGGCGCTCTGTACAAATTTATTCGTTTGTGCTTAAAAAGAAAAGACTGAGCCTGAAACTTGATCACTTATTTGAATTATATCCTGTACTTGAACAACAAATACTAAAATTAGATAAATATTCTAAGGAAACGAAATTATTTAATTTTTAATGAGCTTCACTATGTTTAACAGAACTTCACATAGATGGCGCTCTGTAAGTTTATGGATACCGCGAGGTCTCAGTTCGGGGCGAACCACTAGTTATTCTATTGACCCAATATTTTTATTTTATTTATAGTTAGTATCTGTAATACTCAGAGAACTTTCCATAATCACAAAAGTAGAAATATCTAGAAAAAAAAATCACCTAAGCATTCAAGACGATAATATTATGAAATATTTCTTATTAAAATAGGTATTTAGGACAATTTTATCACAGCAAGAATTATAATTTTCAATTTTATTTATAGATTTTTGATGTTGTGTTGGATTTTTTATGATATTAAATTAAAATACACGATCGCTAGATAGAGCTTAAGCAATTTTTAATTTTTTTAAATTGCATAATAATTCGAAAATGAAATCTTTTTGCAAATAGTAAATATAAATAGGTACCTACCTTTATTCTATTTATTTACAAAAAAAACTTAAATATTTTTATCCAAGAAAATATAAAAAGTAAGTTATTATATTTTTTTCAGATTTTTTTGATTGCCAGTATGTTTTATGTACTTAGTTTTTGCTTAATGTAACCCCTAACCAGTAAGTCCTTAAATAAATAGGAAAGATAAAAATAATTAAAAAGTAACGTGAATACGTAACACTCTGCGTATGTTGTGCAATAAAAAACGAGCGGTAGTTTCCAGTTACCGACTAGGGTCAATACTTCTTGCTGACTTATCTCAGACTGTTTTTCCAGGTTTTTCCTACCTTTTTCCTATATTTATTATTTATCTGTGGTCATTGTGCGCTCTGAATACCTGAAAAAATATAGTATGTACAATATTATGAAAGTGTTTAATATAAAATAATATATTTAATTATAGTATTTGTAATATGTATGCAATTTACAGAGAATAATATTAAAAATTTAAAATAAAAAAGTACCTAACTCAATTATTGTATTGTAGTATTTACTTATCAACCGAAAAAAATATATCATTTTTTTTAAAACTAATAGGCGTCTGTGACCCCAATTTCTTTTGAATTATTGGTGTTTGTGCAAGTTGCTATAGTCGTAAGTCAGTAAGAAGAATATTATGTAAAAAAATGTAGATTTATTAGGGTATATTGTATGTCCATAAATGTGTCTCATTTAAATTGTGGTGTCTATTCCGTGTTAGAAGTATTAATTTAAATGCTAGATGACTGAGCGATTGGTGATAAGGCGTCGATATTTTTTACGAGGAGTTTATAAAATATAAAAAAAATCGGAATAAACTTTAATCTTCTACTCAGGGCCGAGGCGGCCGACGCATGGTGATATTTTTGCAAAATGTGACTAAACAAAGCAATACATTGTAATTTAATACGTCTTACCTTTTATTTAGAGACTGTAAGGTGTATTTTTAATTTAATGTTTAACTAAATATTAATATAATAATACAGTATATATTATAATAATTAACTATCTATATTGTGAATGTAGTTATTGATTTTGCGGTGATATATAATAGAGCATATAGTTATCTTTTTTATGATTGTATAAAGAATTCTAATTTGTAAATAGGTACTTAAATGATGTAACGTGTAAAAAAATATTGTACATATCTTTACGCTTGGTTTATTTATAAAGGAGTTAAGGTAATTCTAGCATACAGAATTAATTGTACTTTATATAACAGACGAGTCAAGCAGCTGTCGATGCTATAGAACATACTCTGATCGGTTAATTAACTAATTACTTATTCTATTTATTTTAAACCGAGAAAAACAAGCTGAATAAACATATAATATACAAAACAATTTTGTATATAACAATATACAAAACAAAATTTCAGATTTTTTAATATTTGAATGACTATTATTAATTTTTTAATTATTTAAACAATCGATCAGTAAACTCTCTTACGACTGAGTACAGACGTGATACTTAAAATTTAAGAGCTCGTTAAAAATTAACGGCCTGAATATTATAAGCATAATTAAGCGCTTGTTCAGTTAAACATAGCTTTGTCTTCTTCTTTCGAATGTCAAATTACTGATGACAGAAAGAAACAAATCGGTCTTAACTTTTCAATCACTCCAACGTTATGAAGGCCGTAGTTTGACAGAGAGAGCATGCCATTAACAGCAAAGGTTAAGGTGGGCTTAAGTTTTAAGTAGCGTGTCTGTATTTTGGCGTCAGACTTTTAGTATATAACATCAACAAACATACCATAGACTAAAATCTTCTAGACATTTTAGAGAGCTTCACGGATGCATGAAAACTGCATTTACATGTAGGAAAAATCTCCGCTGCATTTAATTTGTATTATTGTAGATAATGGTGATTAGACCCCAATACTCTGTGTAAGCATAGTTAGTGCGCATGAATACATACAGCATAGACAAACGACGTTTCAGAAATTAACTTAAGAATCCTATTCATTCTCAGCAAAAGTAAAAGTTAAGGAAAGCATGAATAATATACCTACTTACGTTCTTTCACGCGTCTAGACAAAGCGACGCTGCGGGGTGATAGGGACGTGGCGGAGGAAACTGGCAGAATTTTCAATACTAAATTATGTCACTCGTTATGTCAAATTTGTATGCAATTTCCTACCTCTTTCAACCATAGGTGGGAAGAGGCGCTACAACTGGGTATTTCACAACTATTCAAATAAATTATTTTTTAGTGATTATTAAATAGAGGATCTCCCAAAAGTCGTAATATCCACGTCCCCTGTTAGTTTTATGTTGAATAACTATTTTAAACCATGGATAAAAAAGTGCTTCGAACTTTGATGACGTCACTATTCAATATTTCACACAAAATCCTATACTAAGAACGCGTTTTGAATTTTGTTAAAAAATGTTGCTGATTTGACTAGTTGTCAAATACCCAACTGTCATGGTAGCCGGGTCTGTCATTTGTACGGCGTGGACCCACTGTATGAATACATACCTTTATATTAACTGGGTCTATTGGGTGTCTATATTGGCCATTCCGCTCTGTCCTATGTATATGCTGTGTGTATTAGGTGCAGTCTGTACGATCAACTAGGTCACGGCGTGCGTGCTATGGGCGGATGTAAGCATGTACAATAATAAATATAGAAAGTATTCTAATGGAATATGTAATAAAAAATAATTAAAAACCACCTTTGTTTCACTTTTATCCCCTTAAACCGTCAACTAATTTGGCACAAGAACTGTCTAATTTAGTGTTCACCTTGGGATAAATTGGGAGTGATTATACCTACTATGGCGTAACTAAAAAAATTTTAGTCCCACCAAGTCCCACAAAGTTATCTAACGGTGACAGCGGCGCTGTTATCATATTAAGTATTGTTATTAAATAAAAACTAAACAGTAAAAATTTTAGCCACCGGGGTGCGGGCCAAATAAGTTGGTGGGACTACATTATTAAATACAGCACCTTACTGCTTTTTTGCATAACCAATAGAAAGCAATAGATATATACAATAAACGGTATCGAAAGAGAACACTTATGAAAGTCACCCACGGCAACTTTTTGCAGCTATTCAATAGCGCTATTCGCTATACAATCGTTATTATTATTATTTTTAATCCACTACAAGTTACCCTTTGACTGCGATCTCACCTGATGGGAACTGATGATGCAGTCTAAGATGGTAGCGGGCTAACCTGTTAGAGGCATGGCAGTTATATTAAACCCATACCCCTATTCGGTTTATGTAAGTATGAAACAGAAGCTGAGGACGTATCTACGTGGCCTACGTTGTCGCGTAGATACGTCTGTCATTTTCTATTGCGTAGTATCGCGTCGTATCGCGTGGCGTCATTTCTGTCGCTCACCTAGGACAACGGGTTAGTACTAAGGCGCGACTGTTGCAGGCGACATCGGTTATAATAAAAACCGGCCAAGTGCGAGTCGGACTCGCGCACCGAGAGTTCCGTACAAACCTGTAGGTAACTAAAATTTTATGCCTACTTAGAGGTGCAAAATCGTAGTTACATGGGCGAAGGTATACGACCACGGAGAAGCGACTGCATCGCGGTCTTTTTGCGATTGTATCGCTCCTGAATCGCAGCAAAAAGTCACCGTGGGCGAGCTCCGTTGTATTGGGGTCGAGTGCCTATGAGTTGGGTCGTACTAGGAAAAAGGAAATACTAAGTAGAACAGCGACTGTGACTTCAAACAATTTGTGACAAAATACTAGGTTGAGCCAAGGACTCGATGCTCAGCCTTAGCTGTCCCTATCTCTCGAGTTTATAATTCATTTATTATGAGTGTGTGATAATAATTTAAGAGGAAAATAAATAAACCTATTTTGAAATAATAGGTGCATCGCTTTCTCTTTTATATAAAACGAAAGAGATGCCAGACTAGTTCACTAGTATTCTGAATCTCGCAACGCCATCTATTGAAGGTACAATAGTTTGATACTACTAACGCCATCTGTGATGTTCTTGATAAACTACGACGAAACTTGTCTTACCTGCATACTGCTTACAGCTCTATTACAATTGGATAAGGATGATATTTATTTGTTCAACCAGATCGAGAGTGAAATACTAGGTGTTTTAAAATCACAGGCATGGCTCAAACGCTCGCCGCGCGGAGCCAATAAATAAAAGAAGAAATCATAGGTGCTCCCTTTTCTCTTGTATGCCAAAAGAGATAGCATGTATGAGGATGGTATCAGGCTAATATTTTGGAATAAATACTCGTAGTAGCAAGTATTTGTTTGGTTTGTGTGATCAGGGAGCAGTGACAGGCCTTTGATTATATATTGTAGCAAAAATGCCATAATTGGTAGTAAAAACTACCAAGTATTTGTAGCTGTGACGATAAATACGCCTCCCCTCTAGTGCCTATTGCCTTGCACCCAACTTCACTGCAATACCTACTCATAAGTTTCAATCAAAGTATCTCATATTATTTAAGGGGAAATGGGTTCAAAATTTATAAAATGAAAGATTTAATCACGTAAAAATAATTTATTTTACTAATAAGTGCTCACATACAACTAGTGATATGTCTCAATGGAACATACATTTAGGATTTCATTAACAAAATACATTTATTATTTATAGCAATTTAAAATATCATAAAATATCATACATGTACACATTTTATGGACATTAATAAAGTATCACATAGGCACATGTTAAACAGACTTACGTCAAAAATTGGATGTTGTTATGCAACCTAGAACCAAAGTCCTATTATTAAAAAAATACATTATATGCAAACGGACATTAGACATATTTTGTGGGGACTTTATACGCAAAAAAGCACATCAGCCCCCCGATCATGTAAGAATGGCCGATCAAAATGTTAAAGTTCGTCGTCAAAGTTTATAAACCATAACAGCATTAAATTAGAGTTCAATTTCGTGTACCCATTCTTTTACGTTTAGGTATGTACGATACTCTAACGTATAAGAATGGATACATGATATGATACCAAAAGATGCGTGATATATCAAGGATCTTTTGATATTTTGATTAAAATAAAGTATAGAATAGTAAAATAAATGAACCTCCAACAAAAAATATCTGAAAATTATCATTAATTAAACTTAAATTATACAACTTTACTGGCTAAAGTCTAGACTAGATTACGTTCAGTTCATTTACACTACGACAGTTTTTACATTTGCCAATATTTACAGTTTATCGTAACAAAGGAACGCATATTTCATACATTTTATACTGTATGCTCCAATACCGGTCCAAGTTGTTAACATGTCACATTACAATAATTATGCTGTGGTAAATATTATAATAATTTCATACGATAAAGGTGGAAAGATGAAGAACATAACTGAAGAAAATATTAAAGTATACAATTTATATTATGTTACCTACAATCTTTCGGGCCTATTTGCCTGAATTTAATTAAATAAGTAAATCTAAATCGTGGGTTGGATTGCTATTGCATAACCTTGCATAACATCTTGAACATAATAATAATAAACTATAAAATTTCAAATATATACAAGCATATTATTAGAGATCACAATAAATATACAACAAGTACAAATAAAAAAAAATAAAAAATATATAATAAATTATTTAGCCTCATTTATTTTGATGCTTTAACAACAATAGCACCTTGACTAAAAAATCTCTTTTGGGCAATTTTTTGGCAATTTCTAGATACATATAATATTGCCTTGCTTGCTGCATTTTAATACAGTTATAAAATGTAAGTATTTTATAATCTCTCTCGATGTTCTAATTTAATAATAAATGCATTTAATTTGCGAGTAACAAAGTTTAAGTATTTTATTTTTCGAGATACAAATCGAAATTAGTCGAAGTTAAGTTAACCCTGAAATCTTCCCTGAATCCCTGAATACTTTGTGTTTGCTTAGGGTCTAGACAGATTACATTCGGACTGCACGCTGGCTGCGAACTTGCAGTTTCGAAGCAGGTTTTCTGCAGTTCTATTGCAATAGAACTGCATTTCAACTGCAATAGAACTGCAAACCGGACGGCGCAGTCGGTTTGCAATTTTGATGCAGTTATCCAACCACACCAGAGCTGCTATAAGACAGCAATTTTGCAGTCGACGTGCAATTCTTTAGTCCGTCTGTCTAGAGTCTAGACTCTGGACACTTATATGCTGAGATCTATTCTTATTAGTTTTTCATCAGTCAATTGATGTCAGAGACAAGACGTATGACCAAAGACAAAGTATGCTTTATAGATTAACTGTGTTATTATAACACTTAATATCTTAAATTAATTCTAACTAATCAAGCAAAAAAGGCAATTTTACGTTACATAGTTAATTTACACAACTTAATTTACTCATATTATAAAATGCGTTAAATAATTACACAACATACGTTACATAATTTACACAACTAAATTTACTCATATTATAAAATGCGTTACATAATTACACAACATACGTTACATAATTAACACAACTTAATTTACTCATGTTATAAAATGCGTTACATAATTACACAACATACGTTACATAATTTACTCATATTATAAAATGCGTTACATAATTACACAACATACGTTATATAATTTACACAACTTAATTTACTCATCTTATAAATACGAAATTATGTTTGTTTGTCCTTCAATCACGCCGCAATAGAGCAACAGGTCGATGCGATTTTTGCATGGGTATAGTTTAAGGCAGAGAATGGAACAGATCTCAGTCTACAATCTAGACAATTTCAAACGTTGGGTGTTCTAGCACTTATTAATTACAAAATATATAATCTCTAACAATCTTCAATGGGCCCATTGACTCAGTAACCATTCGGCCATCATTGTACTAACACCATTTTGTTATGGTATCCGATGTAACGAGTAAAGGAAACTTATTGGCTTTTCTGATGAATACAGCAAAAATTGGTGCTTCAAATGAGGTAAGTTTTGTAACGTTACTCAAATACTCACTTACTTACTCACTCACTTTTACATTTATAATATTAGTATGGATATCCATCCATCTGTCTGTCCGTCTGTCTGTCTGTCTGTCTGCTTCGCTTTCACGCCCCATCTTTTCAACCGATTTTAATGAAATTTGGTATAGGGATATTTTGTATCCCGGGGAAGGACATAGGCTACTTTTTATCGCGGAAAATTAAGAAGTTCCCGCGGGAATGAAAAAAGCTTAATTCACGCGGACGGAGTCGCGGGTATCATCTAGTTTTATAATAATTCACGAATTTATTAGGCGACGATTGCCTTGTCTATTATATTTCATGCTCATAATATTGCACATTTTATTTTTAAAAATATTGTATGAGGCGTTGGGAGTCCTATGTTTTCTTTTTGTCTACATAATAGAACAATTTTATTTTAATATAGTCCCTAGTAATCTTCAATGGGTCCGGTGACTCGCTTAGCAACGCGGTCCCACTCGGCCATCACATCCGCGTGTACAGTGTCTATGAGCCACTGCTGCGTGTTTGTGTCTGTGCACGGGCTGATGAACAGATCCCGCGACGAGGGATCCCAGTCTAGACAGTTATCGTTTGTGCTGTGTTTGAGGCGTTGGGAGTCCTGGAAAAGGTAGTAGTAGTATAAGTTTTTATTGTATCATAATTCAAATGTTTTTATTCAAATAAACTTTTACAAGTGCTTTTGAATCGTCGAGTGAATCTACCACTGGTACGGAATGCCATTCCTACCGAGAAGAACCAGCAAGAAACTCTACAAGAACACATGGGTACAAAATTATGCATACAAAACAAAATACAGGAAAGGAAGTGATCATTTAAAGGCAACCCGAGCGTACGAATGCTATTGTGCAAAACGTTTTTTGTTTATTACCAATTTTAAACCGATTTCTATGAATTTTGGGTATAGTCATCATACTACTATTATAAAAGCGAAAGTGTGTTTGTTTGTTGGTTTATTGGTTTGTTGGGTTGTCCTTCAATCACGCCGCAACGGAGCAACGGATCGACGTGATTTCTGGTAAGGGTATAGTTGAGGACCTGGAGATTAACATAGGCTACTTTTTATCCCGGAAGTTCCCGCGGGAATCAAAAAAACTTAAACCACGCGGATGAAGTCGCGGGCATCAAGTAGGTTATATCCCAAGGAAGGCCATATAGGCTCCTACTTTTTATTGCTCCGCGCACCCCGCGGGAACCAAAAAAACTTAAACCACGCGGACGACGAAGTCGCGGGTTTCAGCTACAGCCAGATAATATTAGCCATCTTAGCTCGACAAACAATTAGGTATGTGTTTGTCGAACTTCGGTCGTCCTGCCGTGCTTTTACACAACAGAACAGCCCCCCGATTATGTAAGAATTGTCGATCAAACGTAATGATTCAGCGTCAAAGTAATATAAACCATAACTGCATTGAATTAGAGCTCAATTTCATGTATCCATTCTTATACGTTAGAGTATCGTTCATACCTTAACGTATAAGAATGGGTACACGAAATTGAGCTCTAATTTAATGCTGTTATGGTTTATTTACTTTGAAGCAGAACTTTAACGATTTCATCGGCCATTCTTACATGATTGGGGGGCAGAACCAGAAAGAACAGTTTCTAGTACGTAAGTACAGATTTAGATTCATTTATTTGTGAATACAGCTGTTGTACATAGATGTTAGTTTAACAGAAAGTGTCATGTATTCTACCACAGTGTGGTGTACAAATAATATATTAACTTATTAAATTACAATTATTTATATTATTATTATTATTGTTCTTAATAAGTAACTTACATTATTAAAACGACATCCATAATGTCGCCTTTGCGTTCAAAATTAAAATACATATAAATAACATAATTAATAAATTTAAACAAAAACAAATATTACCAAAAATAATGTCAAACCAATTTAAACTGCCATTCATTTCAATTGGCAAAGAATTATTCAAAAAAAAAAACATGTCAAAACGTACTGACCCACCCACAGATATATTCCTCGGCAATCGTCCAAAGGTACCCTCTTAAGAGTAGAAACTTTAGCTATTGAAACTGACTTACCGGATGATACCTCCACAACTGATTGCCTCCTCCCAGATGGCACCCGTAAAGCAGCACCGGACTCTTCGGAGAGGAATCCGGTAAGTCCCAACACATGTTTCTATTCTTACACCTGTAAAACAATAGGGATGGTGACAACTCAATCAAATCAGCAACTCTTTATCCTTAAAAACGCGCTTCTAGTTTGGAAGTTTATATGAAATACATCGTGACGTCGTCAAATTCACTTTGTGAATTGAATGAATGTGAATGTCTTTGGAAGACCCTCTATTTAATAATTACTAAGAAATAATTTATTTTTGACATCAGCATTATCCCTATTGTCAATAGAACGCGTGTCACGCGGGCCCTATACACACATTTATACTAGAGGACGCATTTATACTAGATGATTCCCGCGACTTTGCCGGCATGGATTAAGGTTTTAATTTTCCGGGATAAAAAGCCTATATCCTTCCAAGGGCTACAATCTATCTCTGTGCCAAACATCAAAACCTTTAAAAAAATTGAGCCGTAAAAGCGTAACAGACAGACTGACAGACACACTTTCGCATTTATAATATTAGTATGAAGTATGTTAATATAGTAAGTATAACATTTTGAGAGTCAAAAATACGTACTTGATGTCTTTGTGCCAAGAGAGTATGAACTCCTGTTCCCCGGCCGCGGCGCTGGTGCAGGGCTTGAGCTGCAGTTTGTCCATCTGTTGGCCGTGGTGCGCGTCCACGCAGTACTGGGGGTGGCTCGCTGGACGTATCTAAGGATATGGGTTTTTTTTTAAATTCTTCTCATTCGTTCACTCTTGGTCTAACGGTTCTAACTGCCTCGTAGGTCTAGTGGTTATCATGTTCGACTGCGGCTGACGAGGTCCCGGGTTGGTCCATAATTAAGTGTTGGGTTTTTCTGATAAGAAATCCTCAGTACTAAGCCCAGAGTTAGGAAGTTGGCGGTGTATCACCCCCGTGCCTCGAAGAGCACGTTAAGCCGTCGGTCCCGGTTATTATCACTAACATGATAATAGTTGTTAAAGCCCGCCAGCCCGCATTGGAACAGCGTGGTGGGTCTAAGCTCTAATTCCCTCTCTCCTATGAGAGTGGAGGCAGCTGTGCCCAGCCACCACCACCCACCACCACTACAGCCCATTAACGGCCCAGTAACGTGGGACCTTAATAGGCTGTAGTGGTGGTGGTGGTTCACTCTTGGCAGAGTGGTCGTGGTTATGATTGGGCCTTCACAGCAGCTCTTGCGATCTCCTTCCATCGACTTCTGTTGGCGGCATCTCGGGAACACTCGGGGACAGATAAACTTGTAGCGGAACGGAATGAATATTCTGTCCACCTAGTAGGGCTTTCATCGCTTGTACAACTGCGAATCCTTAAGTTCTTTGGGCATATCACTAGGAAGACTGGTACGATAGAACAACTCGTTGTACAAGGTAGAGTTGAGGGCACTCGTCCACGTGGTCGCTCCCCTACTAGGTGGACGGATTCAAACCGTTCTACCACAAATTTATCCGTCTCCGAGTGTTCCCGTGATGCCGCCAACAGAAGTCGCTGGAGGGAGATCACAAGAGCTGCTGTGAAGGCCCATTCATAGCCACGACCACTCTGCCAAGAGTGAACGAATGAGAAGAAGAAGTAGGGGGAACGACCACGTGGAGGTGTGCTTTCAACTCGACCTTGTACAACGATGTGTTCTATCGTACCAGTCGTATTATGCCCAAAGAACTTAAGGATTCGCAGTTGTACAAGCGACGAAAGCCTTTGAGTTATATTAAGCTCTTTGAGTACGGAGACGTTTGTTTGATGCGCTGTCCAGCTTATTCCTAATAGGCGTCTCCAGCACCACATTTCCTTCAGTAATTTTGTGTAATACACCTTGAAATTTTAGTGGTAGGTTACCCGCTGCCTTCTTTAGTACTATCCACTATTCGAACATAGAGTTAAACTTAAAAATTAAGTGTTTTTGTTTTGAAATAATTATAAAAAGTCGCCTATGACAGTCACTAACCAATTTAAGGCCAAAACACACAGGGAGCGGGACAGAGCGGGTGACGCTGTGTGATGTCGTCCATATAAATACAAGGAATTCAACCCGCCGCGAACCCGACCCGACCCGCGCCCGACCCGCGCCCGCTCCCTGTGTGTTTTGGCCTAGGGAACAGCCATCAAACAAACACACTTTCGCATTTATAATATTAATATGATGTAAAATCAAAACATACAAAAAAGGCTGGTTGCCTTTTTGAGCACAACGTATTGACTTGATTATTTATAAAGTTGAAACAGAAAACTCACCTGTCCCGAAGCAAACGGATTCGGCTCCACTGGCGGGTATTTCGCCGTGAGATCGAATGCTACCTAAAAAAACAAAAATAAAGTATGTTACTGTACTTAATCCATTTGTGAAATTCAAAATATATATCCCTTATGCACCCTTTATGTGCGAGTTTAACTCACACATAAAGGCGACATGCCGAATAGCGACATGTTTAATTTGTTTATTATTATAATATGTGTATTTATTTATGCATTTAATCTTAAGTATGTCTATTTTTTTTTTGTTGTATATAATAGTGTATTTATATATTAGTATTTTATGATATTGGTTAGTTTATGTATCTATTAGTATTTAATTTTATTTTTATGCACCGCCTCCTACTGTCCATTTGCTCATTTTCTCCGTATCGATAAGGTTGTCTGGAAGAGATGGCTATTTAGCTATAAGACCGCCTTATTGTACATACGAGAACGTTTTAAGTTTTCATGTTTGTTGTCTGTTTCTTTTGTGTTTTTGTGGTGTACAATAAAGAATATACATACATAAAGGGTTCTATGTGCAGATAGTGCGAGCGTCGCTTGTATAGGAACAACGCGTATTCGTCCTGTCTTATATTCTGACCTGCGTCATGAACCAGCGGAAAGGCTTGCACTTGAGTCGCTCCCTCAGCGCCTTCTGCTCGGATATGTCGCCGGGGTCTATGCGCAGATAGTGCGAGCGTCGCTTGTATAGGAACGACGCGTATTCGTCCATCCACACTTCTGCGACCCTTCTATAATTCTGAAAATGCATAATAAACACACTTTCAATATTAACTCAATTTTTCAAAAAATGGCTTCCATGATTCTCAAAAAACTTCAGACTGAAAAATGTCTGATCTACAATTTCTGAAATTGTCAATTTTTAAATAATACTGATTTAAGCGATGACAGTTAGCATAAACTAGCCTTCACGGCCGCAAAATATTGCGGAATCAACCTCTAGTAGCCAATAGGCTACTAGAGGTTGATTTCGAGTTTTGATGTTCGCGATTGTAGTTCTGCAATTTCTTGTTTTTAATAACAAATAGATAACTACCAAGACAAAATCATTTAGCTGAGGGGAAAACAACCATTAAAATTTCAGCGTGTATGTCTCACGCGTCAAAGGGAAAATCTATAAGATTGTATTTTGATGCTGATTATTATGGTTCAGAATGTTGGGCGGTGAAAGGGATGGATGAAAGAAAAGTAAACTCGACCGAAATGCGAATGTTGAGATGGATGTGTGGTGTAACGAGAATGGATAAGATAAGGAATGAATATATAAGGGGAAGTTGCCAGTTACAGAAAAGATGAGGGGTAATAGGCTAGCGTGGTATGGGCATGTAATGCAGAGCAGAAGAATGTTAAATATGCATGTGGAAGGAAAAGAGGAAGACCAAAACAGAGATGAATGGATTGTGTGAAAGAGGATATGTGTGTAAAAGAGGTGGATACTACGTTGACGGATGACAGAAGTGAAAGGAAGAAGAAAACATGTTGTGCCGACTCTACATCATTATGTACAGACATTCTGGAAAATAAATGACTATTTATTTATTTATTTATTTATTTATTTACGTAGCGTGGGTTAAGGACAAGTAGAAGATACTCACGCGTCCCACGAAGTCCCCGTGTCCCGGGTTGGGGAAGGGCGCAAATTTACGGTAAATGTGTCCCACGCGTGAGCACGGCGCGTCCACCATCCGCCCGCCGCACTGCCAGATCTGTGACCAACGTTGAAGGTAATAAACCACAGATTATATTATAAATGTCAATATGTTGTATATGTACGTTTATTCAAAATTGGTACCAACACAGTACACTTTATGAACGTCAAGTATACAAAGCATAAGACGTGATGGTGATAGTTAACGACGGTATCTTAAAACTAAAGCTACGAGGGTTCCAAACGCGCCGGACTGATCTGAGAAGAGTCCACAACAAACTTAGCCAGTTTTTTTTATTATCACCATGTCATAAACATCGTAAAATTAATTACTTAGATCTATAATTATCAAGTATTAGGTTAATTAGCCGCTAAAACAATTAGTTCCCATGCTTTTTTATCATTTAAATATTCCTTTACATTGTAATAGGATTTTTCAATAAGTTTGCGTTTTATAAAAGCTTTGAACTTGTTCAGAGACATCTCCACAATATTATGTCTTCAGGGAGTTTATCATAAAAACGTATCCAGTTGTCGACAAATGAATTACTATGACACTTAATCTCCATATTAAATAAATATATTATGGACCTTACGTAGCTAGAGCTAAGGTTCAATTTAATTAATGTGAACAGCGCTCCAATTTGCACATTTATAACGTTGCAGGATTTTAGAATTTAATTATATCACCACTAAGTCCATTTACTCTGATATTATTGTCTCGACGCAACGAGTCCTGGGAAATCAACTGGCCTCTGGAGTGACGAACCGCGCTTCGAAAAAATCCCAAATTAATTTTATTCGTTTTTTTTTATTATACCCATCGCTGGCGCTACGGAACTCGGGGTCTCGTTTTAGAATGAGAAGGAAGTTCAGCCATAGTCCACTACGCTCTGTGGCGGTCTTCGCAGTCGGCACATAATCGAATAGATGGCATTACTAGTAGCACACGATGAACACGAAGAGCCCAACTCACGATTACGAAGTGTTCTCTGAATGAAGGGGCATGGCAGTTATATTAAACCCATACCCCTATTCGGTTTCTACACGGCATCGTACCGGAACACTAAATCGTATGGCGGCACGTCAAAAGAAAAAAACCACAAACACTAAAGAGTAAAAATAATTTATTATGTATACAAGAGTTAATGTAGTTCTATAATAACATTTTTTGGAGTCGGTACCAATTAGCCGCATGAACCGTCTACCTACTCTTCATTATTGTTGACGTGACTCCACATTGGCACCGACTCCAAAAAATGTTATTATAGAACTACATTAACTCTTGTATACATAATAAATTAAATTATTTTTTACTTTTTAGTATTTGTGGTTTTTGAAGTCGGTTTTTATTTATTTTTTGAAAATTTTGTATTTCACACATTTTAGTGGCCCCACTGTTTTAAAATACAGGATGTAACCAGAACGCTAGTAAAAACTTAGCGTTATTGTTAAACTACCTAAACACAATCCATATCGACTGAGACAGACGGACGGAGAAAGTCGCACCATAAGGGTTCCATTTTTACCATTTTGGTACGGAACCCTAAAAAAAAAAAGATGGTTAAAACATACTGTTTACAAAACTATCACACTGATCGCGAGCAATTTACTCTTATCCATTGAGGAGTTCCGTTCTCCATCTCCGGAGATATTCATCAGATCTTCACCAAATTAAAATGGGACCACCTCTGAAGTATGACCTACCAAACAAAAACAGAATTATCAAAATCGGTTCATAATTGGCGGAGAAATCGCGTAACAAACATACCAAAAAAAAAAAAAACATAATTGAGAACCTCCTCCTTTTTTTGAAGTCGGTTAAAAAGAAAGAGAAAGGCAAACCTTAAAGCTAAGTTCGTACTGCTCGCCGCCCCATATGTCGAGCCCCGGGTCATACCCGCCCAGCTCCCAGAAGAACACGCGCGATATCGCGAACAGCCCGCCGGCCATCACCGGACTCCTGTACACACATACCAAACATACGTATAGCAAGTACAATAAAGATGATGCCTATATTCAAAAATTCAAAAAAAAAAAATCAAATGTTTTTTATTCAAATAAGCTTTTACAAGCGCTTTTGAATCGTTATAATATGAATCTACCGCTGGTTCGGAATGCCATTCCTACCGAGAAGAGCCAGCAAGAAACTCGGTGGTTGCTCTTTTCCATCAAAACTTACAATCATCATAATGATACAAGTAACTGCAGTTCCACGCATAGCTGGAGCGAATCAAATCCACGCTGTTTTTTTTTTATCATTTACGTAATCTTCGATTGTATAGTAAGCTTTTTTCACGAGCATACAATATTCAATACACGCCAAGACTGGCAGACAGAGGCAGCCCCATTTCCGACGGTGGCACCCGTTCACGAGCATGACGCATGATCCAGCCATTGCTTCGCTCAACCATATTTGAGGGAACGTAACAACCCGCACCACACGACACCACCACAGAAACGTTAAAGTTAAAATATGTCAAAAATAAATTATGTCTTACTTATTATTAAATAGATGGTCTTCCAAAAGACCTATATTTCCCATCCTCTGCTGGTTTTAAGTTTGATAACCATTTTAAACTAAATATTAAAAGAAAAAAGTGCATTGAAATTTGGTCACAACTATGTATTTCATACAAACTTCCATACTAGAAGCGCGTTTTTAAGTTTGATCAAGAGTTGCTGATTTGATTGAGTTGTCACCACTCCTATTAACAACCGATAGCCGTGAGCGCCATTTTAACCGAAGTAACCGTAGTACCTGTGTTGGTGTCTCGACCTTGAGATTTTTGACGACCTCCGTGGCGCAGTGTTGAGCGCTGTTGCCTTAACGTGCGGAGGTCCCGGGTTCGATCACCGGCAGGGTTTGGAAATTTATAATTTCTGAATTTTCCCTGGTCTGGCCTGGTGGGAGGCTTCGGCCGTGGCTAGTTACCACCCTACCGACAAAGACGTGCCGCCAAGTGATTTAGCGTTCCGGTATGATGCCGTGTAGAAACCGATTATAGGGGTTATGGGTTATATAACTGCCATGCCCCTAACAGGTTAGCCCGCTACCATCTTAGACTGCATCATCACTTACCATCAGGTGAGATCGCAGTCAAGGGCTAAGTTGTAGTGGATATAAAAAAAAAAAAAAAAAAAAAAAAAAAAAAAAAAAAAAAAAAAAAAAAAAAGATGCCTGGTTTTTATTCTGCTATGCTAGATGGTGCTTTTCCATGATAATTTTATTTCAATTATCTGATCCGGTAGCCAAAATTGGAACTAGTTTTATGCCTGTTTAGTTTTTATTTTTATTTTATTTTTGATATATATCTACTAGTGACGCTGTCGGTCAGATAAGTTTGTCGTACTATCTGCGAACCACTATTACACAGTAAATCATTTCATTTTTACCCACGTCGTGGGTTTTTTAAAAATTTTAAATTTATGCATCATAGTTTGCGCTTCAGTTGTGATTATCATTAAGCTGCATTAGTAACATAAATATCTATTTAAATAACTTTGTATAACTCTTATTCTTATTTAAATTCATACTCACTCGAAAGGCTCGGGCATGTTTTCCTCATCTTTCGGCAAGACAGGCAGTCTCTTGTAAAAGAACTCCCAGTCGAAGGCGCCCCGAGCGCCCTCGTCTTGGGCGCGATACTCGAAAGTGTCGTATGCGACCACGTCTATGAACGGGCACACCACTGTGCGGTAGTTCAGGGCTATCGGTTCTGGAATTTCATAACATTATTTATTTGGTTAAGTGCTAATTATGTTACAATATAATTATAGTAGATTAGTAGCCAAGGGCTGTAAGGCATCAATTGCAGCCCGAGATATTTAGGCGCACGAGCACAGCGAGGGCGCCTATAGTTCGAGGGTGCAATTGATGCTTACACCCGAGCTAACTACTCTGCTTTACATCTCGATTGTGAGGTAAGTAGGTCCTTATTACCCCCAAATGGAGCTTGAAGGTGACCAATTAGCGCTCTAGGGTAATAATGTAGCTAGAAAAGCCCTAGGGCGGTAAGTTATTAAAAAAAAACTCTTCACTCTTTCAAAAAGTTCGCGTACATCTAACCATCATACTTTTTTTAATTACTTACCGCCCTAGGGCTTTTCTAGCTACATTATTACCCTAGAGCGCTAATTGGTCACCTACAAGCTCCATTTGGGGGTAATAAGGACCTACTTACCGAATATGAGAGATGTAAAATTAAAAAAGTATTGGTGATAACTGTTAGTTTCTCCTAAAAATCTAAATAATTATTGTAAAAGTATTTTTAATACAGTTGCTCAAAAAGTGGCGTATTGCAGGGACGTATAGCGTTCGGGATGTGGGCTATTACATACTCGTGCTTTTTTTTTTACCTTTCCCGAACTCGTGCGTTCTCTTTCCCAACTGTCAAAATAATGTCTATTAAAAAGAAAAACCAACCATGAAGTTTTTACTAAAAAAAATCATAGAAGTTTTTATGATTCATGCAAATACGTATATTTCTAAAAAGACGCTACTAATTTGTTTCAATATCAGATTTAATGATTTGATTGAATGAGTTTGGTTAGGTTTCATTTCATTTCATCTCATTAAATTTCATTTTCATTTCATATCAATAAAAAAAATCTACTGAAGACTTGGCTGTATGGGCATACCTAGTTCCCTTTGCCTACCAGAATGGGTGAAGAAAAAAAAACTCTGCTTATATTCTACTTCTATTCTAACATTTTACCGGAAAAGTCAAAAAGTCGCTACATATCTACATACGACGAATTTATTCAAGGTTTTCGATGATAAAAAGTATGCTGAAAATGCAACAAACTAGAAACTGGGAAAAAAATCACACACTCCATTAATTTAAGGTCCAGTCCGTCTCCTTCACATGTTGCAGAGAACGTTCGTCCATCTACCTTCGTTGATAATGATAATTCATCAGATCCAACTCCATCAACTAGCAAACGCCATTGTACTCGTATGACAAATATACATGAACAATCATACGAAATTAATAATAGTTTGTCTCAAACAGTAAATATGCAACCTAAAACTTCCCCAGTTAGTATAAAAAACTGTACCAATTTCAATGTAATATGTGAATTATAACTTTTATAAGAAATAAATGAGTTAGTTGAGTTTATTGTGTTTTTATTATTTTATTAAATTGCTTAATTTTTTCGCAACTGTATTAAAAATAGTCGTTCAGTACACGTGCGGAACCGTCATTGCAACTTGTTCCGACTGTCAACCCTCGCTTTCGGCTGCGCCTCGGCTCGGGTAGACATTTGTCGGAACTCTTTGCAATGACAGCCTTTCCACACTTGTAATGAAATATACTATAATATAATAAAATATCAAGTTTTGATGAAGTCACAGTTCAGTATTTCATACATCTCATACCAAGCGCGAGTTATGGCGTCTGAAAAAAAGTTGCTGATTTGACTAGTTTCAAATACCCAATTGCTAGGCATTTAGCGCAAACGGTCGGTCCCTGTATTTCTAATTTCACACATAAGACTCAAAGCATAGCTGTCTCCATCGCCCGCTAACTATCTTTGAGCTTTCTTAACGTGTTGATAGTTATCGAAATCGACCTTTGATTAAACTATCAATAGTATTATTACACCTTGTCTTGATAAACTAATGAATACATGTAAGTTTTAAGTCTATTTCGCTGTATATTCGGGTGAAACTGGGTCGAATATCACTTGAATCTATTCGCCCGAAAAATGAAATTAACACCTAATATACATACACAGACCTAGCAGTGGCGGTAACCAGTTGACATTGGCCTCCGTATGCGAATCCAGGAATATCAGCACATCCGCTGTGGCTTGCTTAGCTCCTGCCAAGCGTGCTGTTATTAGGCCACTTCTGCTCTTTAGTCGGATTACTTTGACCTTTGGAAGGTGCTTCGCTAAATAATCATCTAGTTTCTCTTTGAGGAATGCTGAAATGAAAAAATGAAAAATGTTTATTTACCAAAAACAACTATGACAATTTTTCCTTATGTCCTATGGTACCGTAGACTGAGTAAGATATATAGACGCCGCCATATCTCCTTTTCACTCCCACATGAAAGAGATGCAGTGTTGGGATGTTACACAAGATAGAATGAGAAAAAAATATGTGTTATTCTCTCCCTTTCTGCGTGTCACGGGGTTTGTGCCTATTGCATACTATTGTGCCAGACAAATTATGACGTTTGTATGACGTTTGGGAGGTGTTTCATAGTATTACCTATCCCTTTCGGTTACAGGCTGACCCTGATTCTAGAGGTTCCTTCTTCTAGGTATGGTACCCACACTAGGTGATCCTGTATCGTGGGTAGGTACCTATGTCGCATTAAACAAAGAAAGTTTCACATAACGTAATAGTCACTCGGTATCTTAACATAGAGATTTTTGTTGCATTTTTTTAAATAATATAACTTCTAATTAAAAATGATGAATGCCTTTATGTTAAACTGAAAATTTTTTCCGCTGCGTCGTAATCAAATCAAGCGAGCCATGGCATTGTATAAAATGTAATAAAAGGTATGGTTATAATGGTGCTTGCAGTTATTGTAATGAAATTATTTATTTCATGTGGGCCAACTTCTATTCTTGCTGCGAAAATAGATTTTGCCAATAGCGAAACAGTCACCCAATCGGAGATCATTGCGATCGTTACACTTTAGCATTCATTTTTACGTAATATAGCCCCAAAACTAACCACTTGTAAGTCCAAGACATTTGCTTATCCAAATCAATGGGTTTAAAAATTATGCCTCGTTTTCGCTGCATGTATAATGTTCTAAAAATGATGTTACTACTCTATAACTGGCGGGAAGCGGGTGGATGAGAAAGGCAGAGGACGGTGTTTGGTGGCGCGCTCTCGAAAAGGCCTATGTCCAGCAATGGATGTATACAGGCTGATGGATGGATGACTCATTTATAAAGTCATCCATCTATTCATCCAATAAAATATAACATATTATTTAACAATTTTGAGCAAAAGTTAAAAATGTACTTAAAAGTTATCAGCATAAGTATTGTATGTATCGTAATCTTAACGGTAGATTAAAATCTGACTACAACTTACATTAAGATTAATAAATATTTATCGTTCATAATATAATCATAAGAATAACAGATAAAATCTGAAAACATACGACTTACACTTAGTACTGGCATCGTCCACTAGAAATACTTCCTTGATCAAAAACTGTGGGGATCTATTGAGTACACTATATGCCGTCCTTAACAATGTGCTCCAGTGTTCATTATGAAAAGGTACAACCACACTGACTGTGGGTAATGACTCGATGTACAGCCTTTTATGACAGCCCATATGACGGATGTCCGGCAGGGAACGGTTTAGAGGTATTTTGTCACTCAGTGCTCCGTTGAAACCGTTTACAGAGTACAATTCCTTTTCTAGCTCAGCGTAATCGCTTGAAAGGTGGGCTGGGTGGCCTTGTTCACCGATACCTACAAAAAAACGGTCAAGCGAGATTCAAACCCGCGCATAAAGGATTCCATACCACCACACAAATATAAATTAGTTTAGTAAATAACAAGAATGATGTCATAACACATAATCAGCTGTGAAATAACTTGATTTATTGGTATACATGCAAAATATACGGCATAAATGGCGGTATCTTTTGATTGCGTATAAGAAAAGAACTTTTCTTATCCATGGCCTTTAGTACTGCGGTTTAATGGTCCGCAGTAATTCCGCCAGTGTCAACGTTAACTTGGAGACAACAATGTGTAAATTACTCGGTCCTTGAGATTCTTGAGAGACTTCTCCTTTGTTAGACCTAGACATCACCAGGATAACACATATATAATATAATTTTATATATATATAGATAATTAGTATAGTAGACTTAGAAGCTTGTTATTTTTACCGCTCCAAGTGACTGTAGACCTGAGTATTTGATATTAATTTCAACTTGATACCGTCACGCGTTTCCGAGAAAAAGGTAGTTGACAGACAGACAGATGGTCAACAAAGTGATCTCACCGAATCACTATTGAGCACAAGCCTCCTCACAAAAATTTCATATGACCTGCTAATCAAGACATTGTGCACAACTGAATTAGCATGACCATCATACTAATATTATAAATGCGAAAGTGTGTTTGTTTGTTGGTTTATTGGTTTGTCCTTCAATCACGCTGCAACGGAGCAACGGATCGACGTGATTTTTTTCATGGGTATAGTTGAGGACCTGGAGAGTGACATAGGCTACTTTTTATCTCGGAAAATTAAAGAGTTCCCGCGGGAATCAAAAAAACTTAAACCACGCGGACGAAGTCGCGGGCATCAGCTAGTTTCAAATAAATGTGCTCATTACAACTTGTTTGAAATATTGTATAGAAACAGGCGTTATTTTGCGGAACAATGATGATAAGAACTTGAAGTTTAATTTGCTATAATCCGCCAAAGTAGACAAATTTATGTAGTACAGCATGCAGCTTGAGATATTGCAATTGGCAATTTGCACCAGCACAACACCACACCACACAATTCTTCCAAATTATTCTCAACATACGTTTCACTCCAACACCGGAGCATCTTCAGGAGATGTTGACTCGACAATGCACAATTGTATTACAATCATTCCAGGAGATGTTGACTCGACAATGCACAATTGTATTACAATCATTCCAGGAGACATTGACTCGACAATGCACAATTATATTACAATCATTCCAGGAGATGTTGACGCGACAATGCACAATTGTAAAGACAATCTTAAACAAAAGCAAATTAAACTTCAACTTCTTTCATTGTTTGGAATACTTACTTAAATAAAAGTGAGACTCACCCACTCTCTGCCTTTCTTGTTGTATTTGCTGATAATTATGCCAGTCTATTTTCTGAAATGAACAACAATAGGTTTAGTCCAAATGGTACAAATCACACCTAATTTGCAAAATTATTTATTTATTTCACGTTGGACAACTTGTGTCACTTATGATACGTCAAGACTCAACTCTACCACCGGCTCAGAAAGCCTATCTACTGAGAAGAGCCAACAAGAAACTCAGCAGTTGCACTTTTCTCAAAACATTTAAGGGGCCGGCAAACACCACTCGCAATTTCTATTCAACCCGCAAATATAACTTTGCCGGTATATTGCTATCTCTATTTGGCTGATGACACATGATCGCGTGCAAGCGCGATAGCAATATGAGCGTTCAGAATTTGTTATACATTTAGTCTTGTTCCGTAAATACCAAAAATGATGAATGAAAACTTGTAGTGTTTTTAACTTCGTGATGTTATTCTGTAACTTGACAATATAAGCTATGTTCCTGATCAATTAGTACCTAAGATATCGTTGGTTTTAATATGAAACAAATAAGGATAAAACATGTCATTTATGTCGTAAAAATATGCAAAACGCAATACGCTTACATTTTATTTTGGGAAAGTATTTTGAAAACATTATTATCGAGGGACCTAGATAAACACAAGTTCAGTCTAAATAATTGCATCATATGGTGGAAATATTTTCGAATTACAAACTATATTGGTATTACGTTTGTATGGGCAATTCACCCTCCGCCGCCGTCTTAACAATAACATTTAATGGCTGAAGGTATCCAATAAATGTTATTCATATATATATTCCATGTTGTTCAACTCCATGTTTTCAATTTTTGGTTTTTTTATACAGGGTTTTCTTTGGAAAAAAGAGCAGGTTCGATTCCTGCATACAATAAGCTTTGAATGCAGTATTTATTTTCTTTAAAATCAAAAATGAGGTTCTTAAGAGCAAATTCCTGGATATATTATACTTTACTTTTCACTCTTGATCATTCCCAAAAAACATCCTAGCACATAAAGCCCAATCCAGATGCTATTAGGATAATGAAAATAGGTTTATCTCTTTTCCTCTTGTGGTAATCACTCGAGAGAAAAGGATAAAATGCTAACTGTCATCCTACTATTAGGATGACAGTTAGCATTGTATCATCTGGATATGAAAATACAAAAAATGGGCAACATAGTAGAACTTTAGCAGTGTGGAAAACATCCCAAGATAAAAAAAATTGGCAGTCATAGGGACTGCCGATAGAAGTGAAAACGAATATTTAAAAAAATTAAAACAAGAAAAAAAAAATTAAAATATAAACCTTAAAACTAAGGGATTAAAGTTTAATTAAGTACGAATGTAGTATATTTATATTTAAGACCTTTTGTTTTCGTAACAACGCGAGCATGGGGCAGCGAGGTGTCGGTGACGCGAATCCACAAGTTTACCCCCTACCAAAAAGTGCTCAACTCAGCTAAAGAAGTTTTCACTTCAAAAATGTTTTATTCTTTATGCAACAAATGGCAGTATTATTCTCACCTTCAAACTGGCTGGTACAAAATAGTCCTTATACAAAATCCTGTCAAGGGATGTGCGCACTGGCCTGGCGACATCATTTAAAGTCTTCACATCTGTCATTGTTCTGATTGCGTACAGTAACATCACTATTAGTGTGAATGTTAATATGTTACGCAGTCTAAACAGTCTTATAATAAACCGCCTCATTACGGATACCATTCTGTAAATGATATACATCACATTTATTAATCAACTAGATGATTCCCGCGGGAACTCCTTAACTTTCCAGGATAAAAAGTAGCCTAAGTCCTTTCCCAGGATTCAAACTATCCCTGTACCAAATTTCATCAAAATCGGTAGAACAGGCGGGCCATAAAAGAGTAACAAACAGACAGACAGACAGATGGACAGACAGGCACACTTTCACATTTATAATATTAGTATGGAAGTATGGAAGTATGGATTTGGTTTTAATTGTATCCATACATAAATCACAAATTCGAAAGTGTGTCTGATATACTCTTATGACTCATCTATTCAAACGATTTTAAACAAAATTTTATACAGAACCACCTTTTTATTCTGGAAAATCACAGAGTTCCCATGTGTTTTTCACAACATCTTGCACAGCCTCTAGGTGTAAATAAACAATCTATCTTATATATATATAAATCTCGTGTCACAATGTTTGTCCTCAATTGACTTCTAAGCCACTTAACCGATTATAATAAAATTCGCACACCATGTGCAGTTCAATCTAACTTGAGAGATAGGATAGTTTATATTATATAGATTAGGATTATTAGTGCTACCCGTGCGAAGCCGGGGCGGATCGCTAGTACTTAATGTAGATCCATGATAACACAATCCATGAAGATGTACCCTACTCGTATTTATGATGATGAAACCATTTAGACCACCCTTAAATATAGATTGCATACTGATAATCTAATTTACATCCTAACAAAGTTCGTTGAACAATCCATACTAATATTATAAATACGAAAGTGTGTCTGTCTGTCTGTCTGCTACGCTTTTACGGCCCAACCGTCCAACCGATTTTGATGCGGACGAAGTCGCAGGCATCATCTAGTTGAAAATAAATAAATTTTTGAGTAACTTTTTTTTTTTGTTATTTCAGTGCTATCTGCAATCTGTCATAATTGATTGGACTGTATGCAGATTTTTTGAGTAACTTAGTTATAGGATTGATTGGCAGTGTGATTGCAATCATCAAGATGCCCAATCCAAGCATTATTCCAGTGAAGAGTCCACAGTATTTGCAGCTTAATAGATAGTAATTTACTTACTGGAATTACATTCTAGTATAGCACAAATTCAAATGCTATTTATTCAAATAAACTTTTACAAGTGATTTTGATTTGTCAAGTGAATCTACCGATGGTTCGTAATACCATTCCAACCAAGAAGTGGAGTGAACTTACAGGATCCAGTGACAAGGGTAATGTGAACCAGTATTTTACATTATCATATGAATTATATCGTGTTAAGTTCTGTTTATATCAATTATGTACACTTTTGAGTTTACTATTACACTGTACAGGGAAAAGGCTGATAGTTCCAGGCTTATTATCGAACGTTAGATGATAAAAATATGTATTATTTTAAAATATTATTTATAGGATGTGACCAATTATTTTTGAGATAAGATAGTAACGAAGTACATTACGATTTTGATTTAAGATAGAAGTAAAGAAACAGATCAATATTATAAATATTATAAATTCACGGTCAGTTTATTTTATTTATTGATTCAAAAACACAAATAATATATTTTGTAAATTACCAGTTGCTTATCTTCATAAACAAAGTAACTTAAAACTTTTGAAGCTTTTAAATGCAAGCGGTTCAGAGAAAAATGCGAATGCACAAAAAAAAGCTGCTTGATAACTAGTTTTCAAGTCCACGAAATATTTTAATACTTCACATTCTCCCAGTTTTATATAAATTTTCAACAAACCAATTTATAAAACTACAAAATTGACCTTCCGGCTTCCACAAGCGTATCACACCACCGACCAGAAACAAAAGTAGCACACCTTGTCAGTTGTCACTGTCAGCAGCTTGTCTGTGTCACTGTCCAGAGATTATTGTAGTGTTACCAAACTGTATGAAAATAATTCGCTAGAAATGATAGAGTAATCTAGAGGGAGAATCTAAAACTCAGTTTTCAGCGACCCGGTTTTAACCGATTTCAGCGAGCACCATCTAGTGATAATTATTAAACTCTATGTGTGTGTGTGAGAGAGAGAGGGGGTATAGTTGTCATTCCATGAAAAACTTTTTGGAGTTTACCTCCTAGAATCAATTTGCATATAATATAAGCCCGGGGTATGAAAATGTATGGGAAGTAAAATCAAAATATATAGTGCTCGTTTGCTTTCTCACTATATATCTATATATTGCATTATTTTTTTATGTAACTATATAGCGAGCAAACGAGCAAGCGGGTCACCTGATGGTAAGTGGTTACCGCCGCCCATTTTGTAAAACAGCACATCCATAATTACAAAAAAATATGCGATCTGCACGATAGGCAAACTAGAGGTCGTAATAGGCTCGTGACTCCATCGCTCCGCCTGAAAAAAGTCAGAAGGTCATTCGTGGGAATGAGCATTCTTTTCTATAGCAAGATTCCACAACCTATTTTGGACTTGCCTATACACATATTTAAGAAATCCATTAAAAGTATGCTCCTGAAAAAAGCTTATTATACTGTTGAAGATTATGTAAATGAGGAGCTTGGATTTGATCGCTCCAGCAATGCTAATAGACCAGGGTCGATAATTTTTAAAACCAAAAAAAATAATAGTAGGATGAAACCCATTAGAAAAGGAGGGGAATATTATAAAAATGAAAGGAAAAATAATTTACGGGCGATCTGAGGTCGGGAAGGGGATGGGGGGAGGGGTTTAAGGGTAAAAAACGTTTTTTCTCGATTTCCGGCAAAACTAAAAGTCCTATCGAAAAAAGTCAAATGGCAAAGTTGTAGGTAATAAAAAGATCTAAAACTTTTGTATTTACACTTTTTTCACATAACCTCAAAATTTATGTGAAAAATTCAAAAAACCAAGTTTTTAATTTTTTATTTTTATCTTTTACAAATAATTTTTTTTTTTAACGAAATTTGGTGAAAACTTAGCTTTTTATGTCCCAAATACGCTGTAATTTATTTGAGTAAAAATATTTATTTTTTCACCTTATTTTGAATTAATATCGAAAAAGCACCCTAATTTTCAATCGAAAATTCACCCGTCAAAATATCAGCGTTTTTCAAAAAGTTGGTATGTTTTCTGTTCGTTGAAATCTCTACTTTCCGATGGTGAAAAAAAAAATATATGTTACTATAGTAAATCTTCTCAGAAAATGCAAAAATCGAAAATCGAAAACTCGAATTCGAAATTTTTTTTTAAATTATTATAAATAATTTTGAGCTATTTATTAAAATTTACACTTTAATTACTCGAAAAACGTTAGATTACATGTTAAATTGATAAACTTTTTATTACCTACAACTTTGCCATTTGACTTTTTTCGATAGGACTTTTAGTTTTGCCGGAAATCGAGAAAAACCGTTTTTTACCCTTAAAACCCCCCCCCCCATCCCCTTCCCGACCTCGGATCGCCCGTAAATTATTTTTCCTTTCATTTTTATAATATTCCCCTCCTTTTCTAATGGGTTTCATCCTACTATTATTTTTTTTCACTTTTTATTATTTTTAAAGGCTTCTACCCTGCCGAGCGATCGCGTAACTTCTGCATCAATCATTGTTACAGTATCAATTGTTGTAATTGGCTGAATTTATGGCATTCTTGCTGCGTCAATGGATTATGTCCAATAGTGGAAGAGTGTTAACCAATCAGAGGTGATTGCGATGTATCAATGATTGATGCAGAAGTTACGCGATCGCTCGGCTGGTCTGTAAGGACAGCGGTTACATAAGTACACATTGATATAATAATAATTGTAAATGAATTATTTTAAAAGAGCAACCACCGAGTTTCTTGCTGGTTATTCTCGGTAGGAATGGTATTCCGAACCAGTGGTTGATTCACTTGACGATTCATAAGTACTTGTGAAAGTTTATTTGAATAAAAAACATTTGAATTTGAACATTTGCAGCACCAGAGGAACCGCCAATGCGTTGCTGGCTTTTGAGATATACTTATTTTGTTTGAAGAAAAGGGCGGATAAACAAAATATATCCCCCTAATATTATAATCATGAGGGAACACAGAAGATGGAAGCTGATTCCATAATTTGCAGGTACGTTTTGTATCCACTCAAATGGAAGCAGCTGGTACTGGGGTGCTCCGGCTCAGAATATGGAGCTGAACTTGCGCTTTATACAGCAGAATCCTGTGCTTAAGCGCAAAGTATCTTTTTGCTTTGTTGAGCACCCCGAGTTTTTTAGAGGCTCGTTTGGCTTTACCTTCCAGATGCTCGCGGAACTGGACTTCGTTCGATATACTTACACCGAGGATCCCAATGCTGTTAGATGGAGAGAGGGTATAACCTCTATTCTCTTCCAGAACACTCCCCTTTTCCAAGGCGGTCATTTGTGCTGAAAACGCGCATATTGTGTCTCGGTGGGGTTGAAGTGTACAATATTTTGTGACCCACAAATAAAACGATTTCACAATTGAAACGAGACTCGATGTTCGACACAATTAGTGTACTTCTACACTCCTCCAGCTGAGCGCGAGAAAGCTGTGCACGACCTTTTATATATAAGGCATTGTTACCATACCATAAAAGATTTACAATAACAAATGGTAGATCTTTTTTGGGGAGTCGTAGTTTTCCTCCATTAAAAACTATGTACAACACTTATATACGTTTGTACTAACAGAAATAAGAAAAAGGAACAAAAAGTGGTCTGGTTGATTGATGATTTGAAATAGAATACAAAAGTAGATCGGGAGATGAGATGAGAAATTTAAAATCTCCCGTAAAAACGGGAGGTTTGGGAATGTCCAAAAAAATTCAAAATTCAAAATTCAAAAGTTTTTTATTCAAATAGACTTTTTACAAGTGCTTATGAATAGTCGAATGAATCTACCACTGGTTCGGAATGCCAAGTGTCAAATGCATGCCAATGTCAATTGTTTATGTTTGACGTAGGTATCAATCACATCATTAGAGTGATTAGAGCAAAGCTCGTAAATCTCCCTACAATTTCGCCAAGAATAGTCCAAAAACTTCAGAACCCTTGAATAGAAAATATTTTTTTTTACAAAATATTAAAATAAAATAATAAAAAATATCCCAAATAATGTCATTGGCTGCTACACGGCTGCTAGTAGCACAGCTGACAACTGTTTGCTTGCGATTGGCTGTCTCTTTAAGTCGCTGTCACAAGAATAACCAATGGGATTTACCGACAGACTATAAATATTCGGTATGATACAGTGGTCGCCAACTTTCAAAGTGAGAAAATCAGAAAATGTCAAACTCTTTTTGTCTATTACAAGAATTTATCTATTGCAAATTGCAATTCATTTCGTCGATTAAATTGATATTCTTTTGATTTTTTTAATACCTATGTGGATTGCAATAAGATAAATTATATTTCATTGTAGTGAAATTTGGCAAAGGTTGCAGTGGGAAATATCATTCATGATTAATTAGTGCGAACCCGAAAACAAGGTACGAAACAAGACCAAGAGTGATGCCGAGTGCCGACAAATTATGTTAGCTCGAAAAGCTTCTGATTGGATTGGTTTTAGTTTTATTTATTTTCATTGAGGATATCCGTTATCCGGCGACTGGTTTAGTGAGGGTTTAGAGAACTGCGGTCCTTTTATGTTTGTTTTTTTAAATTAAATTAAGGGTGTAAGTAGGTACATAGCGTGGTTCTCGATATTTTTTGTTTATGATCGAACACGTCTTCTATGAAGAGTTTTTAGTTGTAAATTTTTCAGATGGCTGCATATCGGCGAGTGTTGGTTAGTGCGGCTTTAGTGCTGTTGGTGTCTACATACGTGAGTGCTAAGGCCGAAGATACCGATGATGGAATCAGTATTGAGGTTAGTTTAAGTGTGACCTATTTTTGTAGAAACTAACTGATGCCCGTGATTTAAGAGTCTGTGAAACAAAATGCTTTAAGAGTTCTGATATTTATCAGAATTCCCTGAAATTTTCCAGGAAAAAAGTTACCTGTTTATTTCTGGGCATCACACTATCCTGATGCTGAATTTTCTCAGACACTTCTGTGGTTAAATCATAAAAAAGTAACTTGAATCCAATGAATATTATAAACAATGAAAGTGTGTCTGTCTGGCTGCTATGGTGTAATGGCCGGGTGGCCCATCATTTCAAGCGATTTTGCTGAAATTTGTATCCTTGGGAAAGAAGGGTTGTACCCCAGGGAAGGACATTGCATTCACGAGAAAATGGTGGTTGACAGATAGACAGACAGAAGGACAACAAAGTGATCCTATAAGGGGTCCTTTTTTCCTCTTGAGGTACGGAAACCTAAAAATAAATAAATTGAATACAATACTTAATCTTGTTGAAATGATAGACTGTGTGTGCACTTATTAGCAGCTATCTAAGTGTCACAATCAGATAACAAAGTTTACAATGTTCTTAACTTTTCAGACTTAACATATATAATAATAGTACTTACCTAAAAATAAAATATATCATTCCAAACTTGGCTGTACTCTCTGTACTGTAAATTATGCTACAATAAATTGAGTAGATGAAAAAAAGAAAAAGTAATCAATTGTAGTTAGCTTCTGGCTAAAATGTGTACAATACACACTTTGCACGGCGGGCTCCTACCTGTGTAGAGATCCTAAGTGTTTCAACATTACTGTGAATGTTGAAACACTATCTCGACTGTCTTGTATCTGAAATAATTCTGATACGAGAAAAAACCCAAACTCTTGAATGTCTAAAAGTACCCGGCTAAGGGCACTGCTTATGCATTTGCTGAACATTTCTGCGATTTCTTTACATGTTCTATACTCTAGGGAAAACTAAATTATACTCAATCAATCAATATTTATTTATTCAAATTAGTTACACTACACTTATTGATGTCCAATTTACTACCTTAGTGAAGTAAATGTACGACCTTAGTAATCTTAATATCAGACATTGCCCATTCCTTTTACAGACAGTTGAAGAAGAAGAAGAATACCAGAGTCCACAAGTGGACCCTAAGAAGATCTACCTGGCTGAACACTTTGATGATGAGGCCGCCTTCAAGAAGAAGTGGATCAAATCCGAGGCCAAGAAACAGGGAGTGGATGAAAACATTGCCAAATATGATGGCAAGTGGGAGGTAAGACATTTTCTGTATATTCTACTAGCAGATGCCCGCGACTTTGTCTGTGTGAAATAAGTTTTTTAAAATATAGCCTATGACTATACTTTCTATTGGTACCAGAATTTTCGAAATCGGTTTAGTAGATCCAGAGATTACCCCCTACAAACTCACAAACTTTACCACTTTATAATATTAGTATAGATTTACTTACAGTCCCACAAACTTATCTGACCCAGTGGCCAAAATTGGAACTAATTTTTATGACTGTATAGTTTTTGTTTTTATTTTATCTTTAATTTTTCGCGCGACAGGACTTTGTCACTGGGTCAGATAAGTATGTAGGACTATTACAAGATAATAAGAACAATTAATTGTGGACATCCTCCTTTTTGGATACCAGTTAAAACTTTTTTAGTTTTATTCCGCTACAAGTTAGCCCTTGACTGCAAACTTAACAGGTGGAAAGTGATGATGTGGTCTAAGGTGGTGGCTAACCTGGATAAATAATAAACACTGAACTTAATGCATTGCAGGCATGCTTCAGGCCAGTCGAGAAGTTGTTACTGATTGTTCTAATTAATTAAGGCTATGGATTTCCGTGGGTTGGCTTGGCATCGCGCCAACGTTTTTGTTTACAGATTGCACATCTGCAATCAAGTTTTGGCTTTGCATAACTTTGACTCGATTCAAATGACTTACCGGCAATGGTCAGATTTTGTATTCAGTATACTTAAATGTTATGAAGAAACTAGTTAAAAGTTGTGATGATCTTCTAGATCCAGTCCCCAGCGCGACGCATCCTCAAGAGCGACCAGGGCTTAGTCCTCACTACGGAGGCAAAGCATGCAGCCATATCTTCCCTGCTGGACCGACCCTTTGAGTTCAAGGACAAACCTTTGGTGGTGCAGTATGAAGTTACTATGCAGGTAGGTCATATAGCAATTAAACTAATCTCTATTCACTGAATTATTGATTTCTTTTGGGTTGATATTCCTTCGCAATACATTCCTTACCTTCCTTTATTTTGACGAAATTTGGTACAGGGATAGCTTGCATCCCCAAATGGACATATTATATTAAAAAAACTCACAGGAACTATCTTATAGTTATATTATAGTTCTTTTTTTTGGGATAAAAGTATTCTGGCCTTCCCCAGGGTACAACCTATTCCACATTAATTCATCAAAACTGGTTAAACAGATAGGCTGTGAAAGCGTAGCAGACAGACAAACAGACACACTTTCACATTAATAATTTTAAGATGGATTTTAAGATGTATCAGTATGCTGTACTAGCTGATGCCCGCGACTTCGTCCGCGTGGATTGAGGTTTTTTTTGGTTCCCGCGGGAACTCTTTATTTTTCTGGGATAAATAGTAGCTTATGTGTTATTCCAGACTATAATTTTCTCTGTGCCAAATTTCATCCAGATCCGTTCAGCCGTTCTGACGTGATTGAGTAACAAACATCCACCCATCCATCCATCCAAACTTTCGCATTTACAATATTAGTATGGATATAGAAGTATAGATGTAACTGTACCATTCATTATGTAAATGATGCAATACTGGCATGGGCTTTCAAAACCCAATAACTTCACATATTCAGCCTGAAAGGCAAAGCTGATAATCCAATTAGCGCCACTCTTTACTGCCTGCGCGCTACATTGTAAAACAACCATATTTTATGACTTATAGTTATGATTGCTTCACTTTTCCAGAACTTTCGTTCGTAACTAACTTAGGTAGTAGGTATAGTATAGTACATTACATAGTCACATACAAACTTTATGTTGTTTGTTTTTTTAGGGTTCCGTACCCAAAGGGTAAAAACGGGACCCTATTACTAAGACTCCGCTGTCTGTCTGTCTGTCTGTCTGTCTGTCTGTCTGTCTCCAGGCTGTATCTCATAAACCGTGATAGCTAGAAAGCTGAAATTTTCACAAATGATGTATTTCCGTTGCCGCTATAACAACAAATACTAAAAATTAAAAAAATATATATATTAAGGGGGGTCCCCATACAATAAACGTGTTTTTTTCGTATTTTTTTGCTCAATATTAAAAACGGTAACAGGTAGACGGTTCAAATTTTCACAGAATATTAACTTGTATATTACCTTTCAAAATAAATAATTAAATATCAATAAAGTAAATATTAAAGGGGGGCTCCCATACAACAAACGTAATTTTTATTTTTAATACGTCATAAAAATCGTAAAACTTACTACAGGTTTGTACGGAACCCTCGGTGCGCGAGTCCGACTCGCACTTGGCCGGTTTTTTTAAATTCTATGTATAGTATCCCTAGTAACGGTTCCCACTTTTCAAATACTTCACTATGACTGAAATTCACAAATATCGCCATCGAAGATGTAAAGCTTGTTTTTTTTTCAGACTTTTGTCTGTAAATTGAATCCCGTCATATTAAAATGGGCCTCTTTTATGTCCCTTTTACTCTACTACAACATACAAGTTAGCGTCTGCGATCGATCTCACCTGGGCCCCAATCATGTAAGAATGGCCGATCAAACGTTAAAGATTTTCCTTAAAGTAAAATAAACCATAACTGGATTGAATTAGAGCTCAATTTCGTCTGCCCATTCTTATACGTTTAGGTATGTACGATACCCTAAACGTATAAGAATGGGCAGACGAAATTGAGCTCTAATTCAATGCTGTCATGGCTTATTTTACTAAGACGAAAATCTTTAACGTTTGATCGACAATTCTTACGTAATCGGGGGGCAGGTTTTTAATGGTGCAGTCTAAAATGTCAATGGGCTAGCCTGTTAGGGATATGGTAGTCTCTTGGCACGTCTTTGCCGATAGGATGCGGTAACTAGCCACGATTAAAACCCTCAGAGAAAATTTCAGTACTTATGAATTCACTATTATATATACAAATCGGAAATCCTTTATAAAGGTAAGCAATTTACAAAAATATCACAAAGAAATTGCGCGAAACGTGAACTCTCGTTGGCTCGAGTCCAATATCAGTTTCGGAAGCGTTTTATGGGCTTTTGTGTATGTTTATTAATAGTTATTGCATGTCATTGCACTGTAGCCCTCTATGAGGTGTAAAGTTAGGTCACAAGAGTAACTGCAGGTCGCGCGGGAATTGAATGCACTCAAGCACTGAGTTAAATCGGTGGGAACCTCGCCCCGTCGTCGTCTGCAGGTTTACCTTAAACGCCTATAAAGTGATATCGTAGACATCTTTCTCACGCTTATCGATAAATATCGTAGCCCCGGAGTACACGGAAAGGTTTTCATCGATTTAACTCAGGGCCCGACTGCATACAATAGGGATGATGAAAAAACTCAATAAAATCAGCAACTCTTTATCACACTTAAGGTTGATTCACACATATCAGTGAACCCACAGTTCCGGCACAGTACCGCATCAGTGATAATTATTCTTTCAAACATTCTCTATGGATGTATTCACACTTGTCAGTGTCAGTGTCGTCTCAGTACCGTCAGTGTCAGTGCCGGCACCGGCCATCACGGACGTGATCGGCGACGACGATATTTTATCACGGATAGGAGAATATTAAAACAGCTTTTCGACATTTTAAAATATTCAAAATACTTTCTTTCGTCTTTAATTAATTCTTTGTATAATGTCACGAATTCTCCTTCAGATTCTCTTAACTTCCATGCTTCATGTACCCATTTTCTTTTTTTTTTCCTCGATTCTCTTCTTCTTCTTCGTCTAAAGCAATGGCTATCATAGCTAATTCTGTGTTATTGAAGAGTGCCATCAAAACAATCGACGTCAACGCTAGTCTGAAGGGAACGTCGTGCACGAAGACCCGCAGAGAACTGTACTGTGCCTGATATGTGTGAATTGAAGCACTGACGCACCACTGTAGCACGGATACGGAACTGAAACGGTACTGTGCCGGAACTGTGGGTTCACTGATATGTGTGAATCGACCTTTAAAACGCGCTTCTAGTATCGGAGTTTGTATGAAATACGTAGTTGTGACGTCATCAAATTTCAACGCAGTTTCTTTAATCTATAATTTAAAATGATTATCAAACTTAAAACTTTGAGGATGTGAATTTTTGATCTTTTGGAAGACCAGTAAGAAATAATTATTTATCTTTGACATAGGCATCATTCCTATTCGCGCACGTAGGTTCTTAACGCTGAAGGAGACCTTTATGCACACTAATTAGGTTTATCTACTCATGTGCTAAAGGCTCTCGTACTTTTTTTATCACACTTCGAAAGTCCGGGCACGGGGTTTTCATGTGACGAATAGAAATATAACTTAAATTAATAGTATGACAATAAAATTTAAATTTCAATGATGATCATCATAGGTACAAAAACACTTTAATATTTAGATTTTAGTATATTATTGTATAATATGTATTTGTTTAGTTGAGTTTATGGTTTAAACTATAATCTATATTATATACTAATATTATAAATCAGAAAGTTTGGATGGATGGGCGTTTGTTACTCAATCACGCCCCAACGGCTGTATGAATCTGGATGAAATTTGGCACAGAGATAGATTATAGACTGGAATAACACATAGGCCACTTTTTATCCCGGAAAATTAAAGAGTTCCCGCGGGAACCAATAAACCTCAATTCACGCGGACGAAGTCGCGGGCATTAGCTAGTTAATTTTTGACCGAGCGAAGCGAAGGTCTCTGAGTCTACTTGGGTGAATTGGCACTTGTCCGTCCGTCCGTCTGTCAGAGCCTTATAACTTCTGAATTACTGAACGTAATTACTTCAAATTTAAATATACTGTGTAAACCGATGGCCTCCCGCCGAATATGGCTTAAAAAGTTATAAAAATCTTTATTTCAGGGGGGCTCTCATAGAAGGGGGGCTTTCAAAGTGGTGATTTTCTGACGTCCAAAGATGACCTCAGAACTCCCAATTTTCTGAAAGGCTGAGCCTGAAACTTGATTAATTATTTGAATTATATCCTGTACTTGAACAACAAATACTAAAATTAGATAAATACTATAAGGAAACGAAGTTATTTAATTTTTAATGAGCTTACGTATTTTGAACAAACTTCACAATGTTGTCAATAGATGGCGCTCTGTACAAACTTATTCGTTTGTGCTTAAAAAGAAAAGGCTGAGCCTGAAACTTGATCACTTATTTGAATTATATCCTGTACTTGAACAACAAATACTAAAATTAGATAAATATTCTAAGGAAACGAAATTATTTAATTTTTAATGAGCTTCACTATTTTTAACAGAACTTCACATAGATGGCGCTCTGTAAGTTTATGGATACCGCGAGGTCTCAGTTCGGGGCGAACCACTAGTTTAATAAAGAAAGGTATTTTCATTTTAGAGTGTTCTTAGGTATGATTCAAGAAAATTGGTTCATGAAATTTCAACGATGATCATCGTAGGTACAAAAACACTTTAGGCACTAGTGGAATGATTTATAGGCATTGCAAACAGATGAACTAATTTTGATTTTGTATGAAAGGTGACTTTTTTTTTTTATACACTACAAGTTAGCCCTTGACTGCGATCTCACCTGATGGTAAGTGATGATGCAGTCTAAGATGGTAGCGGGCTAACCTGTTAGGCGCATGGCAGTTATATTAAACCCATACCCCTATTCGGTTTCTACACGGCATCGTACCGGAACGCTAAATCGCTTGGCGGCACGTCTTTTGCCGGTAGGGTGGTAACTAGCCACGGCCGAAGCCTCCCACCAGGCCAGACCAGGGAAAATTCAGAAACTATAAATTCCCAAATTGACCCTGCCGGGGATCGAACCCGGAACCTCCGCACGTTAAGACAACAGCGTTACACACTGCGCTACGGAGGTCGTCAAAAATACTTGCTCAAACGACTTGATCAAGCTCAGCCGTTTGAAGTTCATCAGTTATTTTCTAGTTGATAAAATTACCTGTTACCTACTTATTATGTGGGGCGTTATTTAAATTTTTCAATTTATACCTGTTTTGTAGGAAGGTCAGAACTGCGGCGGCGCGTATATCAAACTGCTGTCCAAAGGCGTTAGCACCAAGGCCGATCTGCGCCAGTTCCACGACCAAACTCCGTACACGATAATGTTCGGGCCCGACAAGTGCGGGAACGACAACAAGCTGCACTTCATCTTCCGACACAAGAACCCCAAGAATGGCACCGTCGAGGAGAAACACGCCAAGAAACCTACGTGAGTAAACCATCATCATTAATCCATCAGATCATTCATCATTGTTATCATCATTCATTCTTCATAAATAATAATATCATCTTTACTAATACATATTATGAATGCGAAAGTTTGGATGTATGTATGGATGTTTGTCAATCACGCCAGAACGGCTGAACGGATCTGGATAAAATTTGGCCCAGAGATATGAATTATAGTCTGGAATACATAGGCTACTTTTTATCCAGGAAAATGAAAGAGTTCCCGCGGGAAACAAAAACCTCAATCCACGCGGACGAAGCCGCGGGCATCAGCTAGTCTTAAATAAAATAAAATAAATTCAATTAATGTTGTGCTGCAAAGTTCAAATTTAAAATATTTTGAGCATGTTCATAGGTATAATATTTCTTTCATTAATTTATTGTTGTAAAATTCATTTAAAAATATTGTTTAATTTGTCACTCTAATTATTATAAGAGGGAAGGTCATGAAGCCTATAGCACAGGGTATGCTAAATTAGGCAGAAGAGACCGACCATTCCATGTGTCATTAGACCTAAGTCTTACTTTTGTAAACTATGGCATCGATAAAATAATTATTGTTTTTTTTTCAGTCAACGTCTAGACGACATCTACAAAGACAAAGAGCCGCATCTATACACGCTGATCGTCCGCCCCGACAACACATTCACCATACTAGTGGACAACAAGGAGGCCAACGCTGGCTCCCTACTGGAGGACTTCACTCCGCCCGTCAACCCACCGGAAGAGATCGACGACCCTGATGACAAGAAGCCCAACGACTGGGACGAGAGGGAGAAGGTGAGTGTGCTACCATTTTTATGTGTTGCTGTCAGACTAGTAGACAACAAGGAAGCCAACACCGGCTCCCTGCTGGAGGACTTCACTCCGCCCGTCAACCCTCCGGAAGAGATCGACGACCCTGATGACAAGAAGCCCAACGACTGGGACGAGAGGGAGAAGGTGAGTGTGCTACCATTTTTATGTGTTGCTGTCAGACTAGTAGACAACAAGGAAGCCAACACCGGCTCCCTGCTGGAGGACTTCACTCCGCCCGTCAACCCACCGGAAGAGATCGACGACCCTGATGACAAGAAGCCCAACGACTGGGACGAGAGGGAGAAGGTGAGTGTGCTACCATTTTTATGTGTTGCTGTCAGACTAGTAGACAACAAGGAAGCCAACACCGGCTCCCTGCTGGAGGACTTCACTCCGCCCGTCAACCCTCCGGAAGAGATCGACGACCCTGATGACAAGAAGCCCAACGACTGGGACGAGAGGGAGAAGGTGAGTGTGCTACCATTTTTATGTGTTGCTGTCAGACTAGTAGACAACAAGGAAGCCAACACCGGCTCCCTGCTGGAGGACTTCACTCCGCCCGTCAACCCACCGGAAGAGATCGACGACCCTGATGACAAGAAGCCCAACGACTGGGACGAGAGGGAGAAGGTGAGTGTGCTACCATTTTTATGTGTTGCTGTCAGACTAGTAGACAACAAGGAAGCCAACACCGGCTCCCTGCTGGAGGACTTCACTCCGCCCGTCAACCCACCGGAAGAGATCGACGACCCTGATGACAAGAAGCCCAACGACTGGGACGAGAGGGAGAAGGTGAGTGTGCTACCATTTTTATGTGTTGCTGTCAGACTAGTAGACAACAAGGAAGCCAACACCGGCTCCCTGCTGGAGGACTTCACTCCGCCCGTCAACCCACCGGAAGAGATCGACGACCCTGATGACAAGAAGCCCAACGACTGGGACGAGAGGGAGAAGGTGAGTGTGCTACCATTTTTATGTGTTGCTGTCAGACTAGTAGACAACAAGGAAGCCAACACCGGCTCCCTGCTGGAGGACTTCACTCCGCCCGTCAACCCACCGGAAGAGATCGACGACCCTGATGACAAGAAGCCCAACGACTGGGACGAGAGGGAGAAGGTGAGTGTGCTACCATTTTTATGTGTTGCTGTCAGACTAGTAGACAACAAGGAAGCCAACACCGGCTCCCTGCTGGAGGACTTCACTCCGCCCGTCAACCCACCGGAAGAGATCGACGACCCTGATGACAAGAAGCCCAACGACTGGGACGAGAGGGAGAAGGTGAGTGTGCTACCATTTTTATGTGTTGCTGTCAGACTAGTAGACAACAAGGAAGCCAACACCGGCTCCCTGCTGGAGGACTTCACTCCGCCCGTCAACCCACCGGAAGAGATCGACGACCCTGATGACAAGAAGCCCAACGACTTGGACGAGAGGGGAAAAAAACAATATGTTCACCAAAAAAAATTGTAATCTTTTCACTCTGCAACTTTTATAAATATATAAACTATGCGATCTGCACGATAGGCAAACTAGAGGCCGCAATAGGCTCGTGACTCCATCGCTCCGCCTCAAGAAAGTCAGAAGGTAAAGCAATTGTAGTCGGTTTTGTGGACTAAATAAATAAAAAATAAAAAAAAGAAGGTCATTTGTGGGAATGACCATTCTATAGAATAATAAAATTCCACAACCTTTATTATGTAAATGATAAAAGACCATGGATTTGACTCGCTCCAGCAATGCTAAGGACAGCGTTTATTTATGTATCTACAAATTGATTTATTTGTAAATGATTTCTTTAAAAAGAGCAACCATCTACTTTCTTGCTGGTTCTTCTCGGTAGGAATGGCATTCCGAACCAGTGGTAGATTCACTCGACGATTCAAAAGCACTTGCAATAAGTTTATTTAAATAAAAAAAATATGAGTTTAAGTTTGGGAAACATAATTTTTTAAACTGTGAACTTTAAAAAACAATGTATTCCAGATCGTGGACTCCACAGCAACCAAGCCCGATGACTGGGATGAAGACGCGCCCGCTACCATCGTGGACCCCAACGCTATCAAACCTGATGGCTGGCTTGATGATGAACCCGAGATGATACCAGGTACGTTTGCGTTGACAGATTTGATTAGACCGTAAGTTCTTTATGGCAAGATAAAACGTTCCCGACAGAAAACCCCCCTCCCTCCATCTACAATGTCGAAAATGTCAGCATCGAAGTTGTCCAGGAATACAACTACCTTGGTCACGTTATACAACTTGGTAGGAACAACTTCGACAAAGTAGCTGACAGAAGAATCCAGCCGGGCTGGGCAGCCTTTGCAAAACTTTGTCAGGTCTTCGACTCGTCGATACCCCAAAGCTTAAAGACAAAAGTCTTTAATGAGTGTGTCCAACTTGTGATGACGTATGGAGCGGAAACGTGGACACTGACAGCTGGCTGGAAATTTTAAGTCGCTCAGCGGGCTATGGAGCGGGCTATGTTGGATGTTTCTCTGAGGGATAGAATCCGTAACGAGGAAATCCGCCGGAGAACTAAGGTAACACATAGCCCAGAGAATTAGTAAGCTGAAGTGGCAGTGGGCAGGCCATGTCTGTCGCAGAACCGATGGCCGTTGGGGCAGACGCGTTCTGGAATGGAGACCGCGTACCGGTAAACGCAGTGTGGGACGACCTCCAGCCCGCAGGACCGACGACCTTAAAAGGGTAGCGGGAAGTGGGTGGATGAGGAATGGGCATACGAAATTGAGCTCTATTTCAATGCAGTTATGGTTTATTTTACTTTGATGAAAATCTTTAACGTTTGATCGGCCATTCTTACATGATTGGGGGGCTGATTTGACTTGTTGTCAAATACCCAATTATTGTATTTGTTCTCCTCAGACCCCGAAGCGAAGAAGCCGGAGGATTGGGACGAGGAGATGGACGGGGAATGGGAGGCGCCCCTCGTGGACAACCCTGCGTGCAGCGCGGCGCCCGGCTGCGGCGCGTGGACACCGCCCACCATCCCCAACCCCAACTATAAGGTACTACATGATGCCCGCAACTTCTCCTTTTAGTTTAGACGCACCCTTCGTCGTAGTTCGTCGTTTGGCCTGGTGGGAGGCTTCGGCCGTGGCTAGTTACCACCCTACCGGCAAAGACGTGCCGCCAAACGATTTAGCGTTCCGGTACGATGCTGTGTAGAAACCGAATAGGGATATGGGTTTAATATAACTGTCATGCCCTAACAGGTTAGCCCGCTACCATCTTAGACTGCATCATCACTTACCATCAGGTGAGATCGCAGTCAAGGGCTAACTTGTAGTGGATAAAAAAAAAAAAAAAAAATTTCATCCTCACTGTGGGAGATCTGTAGTGGAACTGTAGGCTGGTTGAGGTAAAACACGACTTGTGGTACAGTAATAGTTTTTTTGTTTTTAATAAGTTTTTGAGGTAAGAGAACCAGCCCCCCGATTGTCTAAAAGTTGCCGATCCGATGTATCCATTATTATCCGTTTAGGGTATCGTACATACCTAAACGTATGAGAATGGATACACGAAATTGAGCTCTAATTCAATGCTGTTATGGTTTATTTTACTTTGACGCCGAACTTTGATGATTTGACTGACCTCTGTTTTACATAATATCATGTGTCAGGGTGAATGAACTGTGAACGACATAGACTATAAACATTTTTATGTTGTGTTTCCAACACTCACCACCTGGATCCCTGGTCTTCTTCCATCTCCCGTTATTCCAGGTCATTCCTGCCTCGTACCTGCAAATTATGGAACCAGCTTCCATCTTCTGTGTTCACTCATGATTATAATATGGGGCTCTTCAAAGGGCCTATAAACAAATATCTCAAACGCCGGCAACGCATTGGCGGTTCCTTTGGTGCTGCAAATGTTCATGGGGCGGCGGTAATCACTTAACATCAGGTGAACCCGCCTGGGCCTGCTCGTTTGCTCGTTATAAATATTTAAAAAAAAAAAGTGGCGCCTGGGTTAAGTTTTTTGTAATCCCGCGGGAACTCTTTGATATTCCAGGATAAAAAAAGGCAATTTTTTTTAAATTCATTATAGGCTTACGCTTGACCACAATCACACCTGATGAGAAGTGATGATGTGGCCTAAGATGGGACGCGCTTGCCTAGAAGATGCATATTCACTCTTCATTTAAAGATACCCGGATTGTAATTGGTGGGAAACACCATTTTTGGTAGTGTTCCAGACCCTAGCCATGCGAATAAGGAATGAAGACGCAAAGCGTGTGGTTGGTGTGACGTGTGATTGGTTGACACGTCGACGAAATAGGGGTGAAAACCTTGTATATTATATTTTTGTTTGCAGGGTGTGTGGCGAGCGCCGCTGATACCGAACCCCAACTACAAAGGCAAGTGGACGCCGCGCCGCATCCCCAACCCTCACTTCTTCAACGACGACCACCCGTTCCGCATGACACCCATTGTGAGTGACACCCCTAACTCTAAGAATGCATCAGAATTTGCTAAAAAAAAAAGAGGTTCAAACCTCGCTTGAGGATATGAAAATATTTCGATTCGACATTAATTTTCTACTTTGCGCACTTGCAACATAATTAACTATTTACTCAAGTATCTATTTTATCAGAATCAGAGTTATACTTTGCTAGCCAATGCCCGCGACTTCGTCCGCGTGGAATAAGTTTTTTAATTCCCACGGGAACTCCTTAATTTTCCGGGATAAAAAGTAGCCTATGTCACTCCAAAACCACGCGGCGCGATTGAAGGACAAACCAACAAACGACCACACTTTCGCATTTATAATATTAATATGATTTGGTACACTGTACACTTCTTGAACGTCAATAATGTAAAGTATAAGATGTGATGGTGATAAAATAATTACATAGTTACTTTATCTGAACTATTATAACAACCTGTAAATTGGCGATGCTGAAACTACCTGTAAATTAAATTACTAGTGCCTGAGCCTTTTAACGTTGTGTATACCATACCTTCTTTATGTAATTCTGTTGGTAGTTAAATAAATTAAAACAAAAATAACTAAAGCTACAACGGTTACAAACGGGCCCTGGTCTGAGAACAGCCCAAAATTCAAAAATTCAAATGTTTTTTATTCAAATAAACTTTTACAAGTACTTTTGAATCGTCGAGTGAATCTACCACTTGTTCGGAATGCCATTCCTACCGAGAAGAACCAGCAAAAAACTCGATGGTTGCTCTTTTGAAAAAAAAAAATTACAATTTAATTAATTTGTAGATACAAAAGTAACCGCTGTCCTTAGCATTGCTGGGGGTCTACTCTCTTTCTCTAAAACGAAACTTCGCAAACAAACGAACGAAATTTCGTTAACTCCTCTCCTACATAATATTATCTCTATGCTTTTCTCTATTTCGTTTTCGTACACGCAGACGAAGTACGGATCCATAGAAAATTTTCGTGACCGATTGGATTGAACGATTTTGTGTGGGTCTATTAACCGACTAATTACGTTCGTTTGCGAAGTTTCGTTTTAGAGAAAGAGAGTAGACCCCCTGGAGCGAGTCAAATCCACGCTCTTTTGTCATTTACGTAATCTTCAACAGTATAATAAGCTATTTTCAGACGCATACTTCTTCAAATGGTTTTCTTAAACTTGTGTAAAGGCAAGTTTAAAATAGGTTGTGGAATTTTGTTGTAGAATAGAATGATACCATAACAAACTCAGCCAGGTTTAATAACAAAACTCGTGTCCTTTCCTTGCAGCACGCGGTAGGCTTCGAGCTTTGGTCGATGTCGCCACAGCTGCTGTTCGATAACCTCATCATTACCGACGACTATGCGGTGGCCGAGCAGTGGGCCGCGCAAACCTATGCGCTCAAGCGGGCCAAGATCAACAGCGATGCGGTAAGCGATACATTGCAGCACTAGTGTGATAACATGTTTAAAGAACTCGTTATAAATTAGGGTGTAGAATTATGAACTCGGTTGACCATTTTTGTCAGCTAGGGCTGTCGACCGAGTTATAACAATATGGCAATGATACAAAATATACCTAGTTAATCTTTTACTAATAGTAACTTACTTTATTAAATGCCTATTTACTCTTGCCTTGAAGGTACTTAAGTCAAAAGTAGCATGAAACACGGACGTCGGAAGGGCGTTCTAAACTGTAGTTTTAGGTGTACCAGACATGTTGAACAAAAACGTTTCGTACGAGATCATTGGACATCGATCACATAAAGATGCCAACGCTCACGGTTACTCGCGGTTCTACGTCAAATGGTGGAACTTTGAAGTTCGCGCGTAAACTGCACGACTCATGCGAGCGAAATTCGTTGCACGCGCGAGTCGGGAGTTTTGCGTACTACACGCGATTTACGCGCATATTTTAAATTCGTGCGTATGAATTGCGCGCGAGGCGATTCGCGGCGATTTGGATCCTTCTGGACAATATGTAATTTTTTTTTTTTAATTATTGTGAGATATGCAATCTCACAATAATTTTAAAAAAACGACAATCATGGTGCAAATCAATGATGAGGTTTAAGCTGGAGCCCGCTTGCCTAGAAGATGCCTATTCACTCAAAAATTCGGTTAAAAAATGCTCAAAAAACATCACGTGATTAATGGACGGCCCCTTAGGACGCGTTTTGACGTTTGAAAAAAAGTGACTGGTTTGACTATTTGTCAAATACCCAATTGGATCCTTCTGGACGAGGTGTATAACTATAACCAGCAAACGTGGTGGGGGCGCGTGTTGGCCGCCACGGGCTACCGGCCGGGCTGGTGGGCGCTGTACGCTCTGTACTGTTCCATTCCCGTCGCCGCCTACGTCACTTACCTGCTGCGGAGGGCGAAGGAGGTTGCGAACCGTGTTACACTGCCTAGTGTGTGTAGGCTAACTCTCGGCTAGCGGCAATGAGGCCTATGTTTGCCATTTATCCCGCTAGTTGCGCCAGTGTGCGTGGAGACCTGTCAAAGCGTTGATTTCTTTTTATTTCGAGTAGAATGGTGCTGATATGTTAAAAAGTCTTAATTATATAGTAATAATTTATGTAAAATACTCGAAATGAGGTATAAACAGGACAATCATAACCACAAAGAACATTTGACAGGTCTACACGCAAAGTGGCGCTGCCCAATCGGTTTACAGAAGAACTACTCAGATTAGACCTCATTCAATGCTAGAGTTACTGCTTTTTTGTTGCCATCGTTACATTATTTTTGAAAAAAAAAAACTCCTTTAGAATCGTTGTGATTTGAAAATACGATGAAACGAAAAAGGAAAGAAAAGTGTTAAAGAAAAGAGTTCGTTTTGTATTTAGTTTTTTTATTATGGTCTATTATTGGTTTGTCATAGTTTGTCACCTTGTCTAATATTGAAAAATTATTATAAATTGAATATGGTTGAACAATAAATTAAGCTTCAACAAAAAGCGACACCAAAAAGAGGCTACTTTTGTAAAGTTTCACTTCTGCCGTGTGAACTGCACACATACACTTTTTTTTTTTTATATATTTTTATACTATAAATAAATACTTGAGTATTTTAATAAATATTTAGAGTATTTTGTTTATATAAAACATTAAAAACAGTAATTCAACAAAAAAAATGAATAAAAAAATTGTAAATCATTGTCAACCTACACGGGTTTCAGAGTTTGCACGCGCGAGTTCGTTGAACAGAACGCAGACAGTTGTTGCGTGCATTGATCGCGGCGCTACTAAGAATGTCGTGCGTTTATGTAGTTTTATGGATATGATGAACTTTAGTAAACCACTGATATTAAATAAATAATACAGTGGGGCTGATTCTCTAGTACACAATCTCTAAACTAAAATGATATAATTAAAAATATCGCTAAACCTTTCTTATTACTCCCTGCGGAAAGGACAGAACTAGATTTTAAGCTGACATTTTTAGTTAGTTTAGTTTAGAGATTGCGTTATACAGAATTGGCCGCAGTATATACGTTATATTCCACTTACGTATTATGATATAAATTTTTCGAGATAAAAATTCGCACAGTATATAAAAATACTGTAGTTGTAGTATATAGCGCTAGTAGTATGTTGCCAAGTAGTACGCTATTGTGTCTAAGGAGTCGTTCGTGGAGCGCGCGCTGAAGTTCGCCGGAGAGAACCCGTGGGTGTACGCTGTGGTCATCATTGGATCCTTCATCCTCGTCGGCCTGCTCGCTTACATGTGCTGCGGACCGCGCGCGGTGAGTACTATATATAAATGAAATATTATAAATGCGAAAGTTTGGATGGATGTATGGATGGATGTTTGTTACTCAATCACGCTCCAACGGCTGAACGGATCTGGATGAAATTTGGCACAGAGATAGATTATAGTCTGGAATAACACATAGGCTACTTTTTATCCCGGAAAATTAAGGAGTTCCCGCGGGAAACGAAAAACCTCGATCCACGCGGACGAAGTCGCGGGCATCAGCTAGTAAATGATAAATGATTTATTTATTTCACGTAGGACAACTTATGTCACTTATGATACGTCAAGCCTTGGTCGAGACTCAGACTCTACTACCGGTTCGGAAAAATGATTCTACTGTGAAGAGCCGGCAAGAAACTCAGCAGTTGTTCATTTCTTCAAAAAAATGTTACAATCATCGATTTATATGTACTAGATAGGCTCTTTCATAGAAAAAAGTTGGGCGTCCGACTTGTAGGGCGTGCCCCTCACCTGTATAAGCCTGTCCTTGTCCCCGCTATAGCGCTATAGCGCTGTCCCGCTTTTCAGGCTAGATAGCGTTAGTAAAATAGGTCCACATTCTTTGTTTGACAGGGCCCGTCTATGTAAATTGAGGTCGTTGGTTACAATAAGTAAACAAGTGAATATAACTCAAAGAATTAAAAAATACGACTGCCATAGTTAAATGATATTTTTTGTGAATGATATTGAAATATAGTCTTATATATTTTTGGAATCTACTCATCATTTTCTTGATGATGACAATATAGTTAATCTCATGTTGGAAAAACAAATTCAACTTTAGTCTTTGATGCGGGACCATGGTCACCCTATCAATTTTTTTTTTAATTTTACTAGCCTATGTCATCCGGAATACGCTAAGGATTCTAACGATACCTCATTCATCAAAATCCGTTCAGGCGTATAGAAGTTATGGTGGAATATACAAAGTCACATACATACATACATACATATCATACATAGGCAGTCGTATAACAACACATACTTGTGGGCTACATGGATGCGAGGCCGGTTTTGAGGCATCAAGTTACAAGTGAGGCACAAACATAACTGACCCGGTGACAGCGTCTTTGTTATCACATTTAAAAGTAATAAACTCTAAAGACTTTAAGATTTTTTAAATATTATATTCCTCAACAATATGAAGAGTATAATAAGTAAACTTTTGTGTGATGAATATTGGTTCTTTGCCAGTAATTTAATGCATGAATTTATGTAGTTTTCGTTCGAATTGTTTAGAGTACAGAATTTAAAAAAAAAAAAAAAACATACGCGCCGTATTGAGAACCTCCTCCTTTTTTGGAAGTCGGTTAAAAATAGAGTTATATTCTATCTTTACTAATATTATAAATGCGAAAGTTTGGATGAATGGATGTTTGTTACTCAATCACGTTAGAACAGATTTGGATGAAATTTAGCACAGAGATAAATTATAGCCCGGAATAACACATAGACTACTTTTTTGTCCCGGAAAGTAGCCTATGCCCTTCCCCGGAATAGAACCTATCGCTGTACCAAATTTCATCAAAATCGGTTGAACAGGTGGGCCGTGAAAGCGTAGAAGATAGACAGACAGACACTTTCGCATTTATAATATTAAACTATGGATGTTATCAGTATTATTGTTTCGTCTATTATTGGCAAAAATTACTTTACAAATTATAATTTGTCACACAAACAATACGTTTTTTTTACGAGCTCTGGATTCCAGAGCTTGTCAATACTCATTCTGGACTACCCGTATTAAAATTCTTCTCCTGTGCATAGGACACTGACGCGGACGCCAAAAAGACGGACGCGCTAGTGGACGACGACCCGGAGCCACACCAATCGGAGGCCGAAGAGCGGGAGCAAGAGACGGCGGACAACGACGGGGAACAAGACAAGCCCAGCAAGGCGGACCTGGAGGGGCCCGCGCGAGCCGCCGAAACCGATGACGTGAGTTGATCTTCTTCTTCTTCTTCTTGTTGTTGAGGCTCCAGTTCCGTGCGACCTGTATCACTGCGACCGTCTCCGATCTATTGTGATCACCTCTACTTCATATTTCCTCGCCAATACTTGTTTCCGCCAGAAATAGCAGCGTTTTCTTGACTGGAATACGGGAAGCGTCCTTTAGGTCAATAATATGTTGGCCCAGATGGATACTTCGTTTGTGCATTAAAGCAGGACATTGGCAGATGATATGCAGCGGAGTCTCAGTGGATTTCTGGCATAATGCCACAATGACGTGAGTTGATACTTGTATCTCTCTCTCTCTCTGCGTCATATTCCTCATTAATGAAGGTCGTGGCCCCTTTCCATTAAACAAATCATGCAGTAGCGTGCACAGGGTTTGAAGCTAGTGCAGGCATTAGTTAGAATACCTATTTACTGACTGTAAGCAGTGCTTTTAAGCCTCAGTGAACTGCACGCCACTGAAATCATGGTAGGAGTTTTCTTGGGATAATAATGCTGTAGATTCCCACTTTCCACGTCCTTCCGCATAACAGTCGACTAAGAGTATTTAAACTCTTAGGTTTTTGTAACGATTATTATCTGATGTTAGTGATAATAACCGGGACCGACGGCTTAACGTACTCTCCGAGGCAAGGAGGAACGAGAAGGCCAAATTTGAACCTCCAAATTCGGTCACCCATCCAATTACCGACTTGGGTCAACGTTGCTTAACATTCGCAACCGACTGACATGCGTTGTCACAGCTAGGCCAGTCGTCCCTCAATTAGGCAAAAAAAGAATTTTTTTTTTCAATATAATGTTCATTTCCACAGACGACTCCACTCGTGGACACCGAGGGCGCGGGCGACGGCCAGCGGAAACGGAAGCCGCGCAAGGAGTGAGCGAGACGCGTATTGCGTCACTTTAGCTGCTAGAGCGAGAGGGATGCCTGGTGACGGATAGACCAATCTTCTCACTATGTGTTGCACTGTATGATTCTCTTCTGTTCTTGTATGTTTTCAACCAATATGCTGTGTATAGGACCATACTTTGACTAACTTCCCGAAAAATAAATGTTTCTATACAGCGGAAATTAAACAAAATATATGGTGTCGTGGGACACCAGATAGGAAATAAGTTCCTTATTACATACATATTAATTTCAAGTTCTAGTCGAGGTAAAAAGAAAATAATTATTCAGGTATAAATTTTTCATTATGATTTTTTTATCGATAAAAATCAAAAACTACTTTATAAAATTATCTTAACACTTTTATTTTATTCACAATGATTCATAAAAATATATAATATCGAACGATATAATAATAATAACAGTCGTCACGTAGACTATACATTAGACACTGTATAGCGAACATACATAAACTATACATAAAAATCTTACTCCACGCACTTTCGTTACGGACGTTTTTTGACTGCGAACGTTTTTTGAAGGGTACCCCTCCGCATTGTCCCATAAGGAACTTCGTTCCAAAATCCTTCGATATGAAAAACTGGTCCCCTCTTTGTATGTTCAAAGTTCTATATTATAATATGGTGTATTACAGTGAACTTCGTGTTCACGATTGAGGCTTCTGATACATTGATGTCGTATATCTGATAGCGCTAAATATCAAAATTAGTTTAGTAACTTACTAAATTATTTTGGCTAATAGCAATTTGAATTAACTGTAACCCAATAGTTGGTTAAAGAAAAACGATTTTCCAAGACAGTTGAATTTATAATAGAAATCTAATCACAACATCCAAAAACATCGATTTATTCGTCAAATTCAATAGATATTTCTTTCATCAACTAAATACGTTTTAATCTGTAATCAATACATATTTGAATCGAATTGAAACGATAATAATATTATCGTTATCGACATTTCATTGGACCATTTACGTCCATGGTACGGTCCTATACCTAGTGCTATAAATCTTGCTATATTTTAAACCTGTTAGTTCTCTGTTAGTAAATATTTTCTAGGAGTGTGTGTGATCGCTTTAGCGAATTGTTTTTATGGCTCCAGTACACATTAGCCCAATAATTTCGGCGAATGTTGGCCAACACGAAAGGCTGCTTGTAAATCGCGCCAACATGATCCTATGTTTGTCTGAAATCCCACAAAATTCGGCAAGCTGGTCAAATTACCCTATTTAAGTTTGCCAATTACATTGGTCGAGCGTATTAGGCTAATATGTACTAAGCTCTTTAGATTAATGTCGTGGTAATTACTAAAAGAGGCATTCAGAGCATTGAGAGTAAGTTTCCGTCAAGTCAAGTAGTCCGTCAATTTTATCTGACTTATCCGGTGTCAGCGTCGCTAGTATCTATTAAAAAAAAAAAAAAAACTTATCAGGCATAAAAATGCGTTCCAATTTTGGCCATCAGGCCAGATAACTTTTTCGGACTGTAGTTGGTATGAGTGCTCAAACGCCGTGTGCTCAAGGCACATTGAGGGAGAGTTGCAACGCGTCGCTCCTAACATGTTGCAAAATAAACAACTTTATTTCCACTATGTAATGTTTTTTTTTTGATATAACAGAACAAAAAAGCAAATAGACTCGCATATTTGCGCCTCGTTTCACTTTCATTTTACTTTACTCATTTTTCATTATGTAGCGGAAATAAAATTAGGTTTCTCTTGTCACAGTTTTACAAAAGTGTGCCTTAAACCTTTATTTGACATCTCACAATTTTAACAGTCGGTATTTTTCTCTACGAACTCTTGCATGCCGACTATTTTTTTCTCGTAATATACCGGATTTTGAGCATGTTTGAACGAAAAGCCGGCAACGACAACCTCTCTCTTTATCTCGTCGCGAGATATTTCGTTGTGCACATGCTAAGCCTGCCGAGAACTCATTTAGGTGGAAAATAGTCGTAGACCTTATTAAATTAGGTCTGCGACTATTTGCGTAGGCTATTATTCCGGAGTAGTGCACAAGAGCAATAATATAGGCCTCTATTTTGTATTAATTTGGTATAATATGTAAGAACTTTGTCATTGGTAATTTTTTAATTTAAATTAATAATTTCCACGGCATTATTGATAATGCGAAAATTAATATTAATTAAATAAATAATTATTAATTAGTTAAAGAAATTCACGCAGACTTCCCCTTTATTATTCACCAAAGAAACTCCCGAGAAGTCACACTTTATGCTTATAGCTTCGAACAAAGCGTTCGTTCTTTTATTCAGTTGTTTTTTATTTTATAAGGAAGACTTACGAATTTTATTATAATATAATAATAATTTATTGTAATAAATCAATATTCTCGTGGTTGTAAGATATTTCTTTGTTTATTTTCATTCGTATTATTCCTCGTGCATTTTACGTGTTATGTTATAATTAGGGTCAGCGCACATTGCGGCGATTCGCAATTTAACACATCAAAGTAGTTCATAAAAAAATATTTCTGTATCTAAACGACCACCCTGGGTCAGAGTTGTCTTGTCGTTTCGTGTCGTGTCGTATAAGTATTATTTCTTGATTGTCTCTGGCCATGTGGGAGGCTTTGGCCTTGACTTTATCAGCTATCACCTAACAACCTGTTACCTGTCAGCAAAGATAATAATATTATTCCCTTACTGTGCCGCGTATGGTAGAAACTGAGAGGAGTAAGGGTAAACTGTCAACTCCCTTCTGAGTCCCAGAACCTTGTCACAAAATTAAAAAAAAAATTAATCATGTTGAAACAATAGAATTTAGTAGCCGATTCTTTATCTGTCTGTTAACCTTTCTACCAGGGTTTTATTTAAACTCATTATAATATACCATACATTTTTGAGTTATGGTGCGACTCGCAGCAATGTGCGCGGGTGTTTAGAATAGAATGTGTGGAACATAATATTATAGAATTAATATATTATAAATACCAATAATAATAAAATATAATGATGTAGTTATACATTTGTGTTCAATATGTATAGTATTAAAATTGTATATGTTATAATAATAAATATTTACAGAATTTTTTAATAATTTTATATCAACTACATGACTTAAAAGCTGCATCTTTGACAGCATATCTATATTGATTGGTTGTTCCAGTCTATCTTTTGTGTTTATCTGTCTTTTTATATGTCTATCTTAATAATATATAATAATCTTATTTATTTATTTAACCTTTTGCTTTTGCCACCAAATCAATATTCAACCATTTACTCGTATTATGTAATTTAACACTAAATATTCCTTACGCGTAATATGAACGTATTAAGAGTGTTACCATATTTAAAAGAAAATAGGTAAATAAGGAGATGTAATTGAAAAAGAAAAAAAGTGTAGTGTGTATTTTCAAAAAGTTAGCAAACAGATCCTGTCATAGAATTCATGTCTAAATAACCGGCGACTGAACGACCAATGACGACGTCCAATTTGCCATATCCATCTATTAGTATTGGTTTTTTCTGTTTTAATTTCTTTTTATTGTGTAAGTAGGTACCATACAATAAAGTATGAAACCGAATAGGGGTATGGGTTTAATATAACTGCCATGCCCCTAACAGGTTAGCCCGCTGCCATCTTAGACTGCATCATCACTTACCATCAGGTGAGATCGCAGACCGCAGTCAAGGGCTAACTTGTAGTAGATAAAAAATCACTTTTATTTTGTATGTATTGCTATACCACTATTTTACATCTGTGCATACATTGGAGGCGCGTTCATTTTTAGGTTGGACGACTTGTACCGTATAAACATTTCTACAGACATACCGTGCGAATTGTGATACTTCATATGACTTATTATATAGTACAGGTGGCAACTTGCATGGCAAATAGTATTATTTTATTTAAATAGGTATATAATATATATTATTCGCGAGTCGGTGTTTATTTTATTATGGCAACCTATGTAAAGGGTACAAGCAACGGACTGTAATTTACATTGATAATAATAAAATAAATATTTCCTATACAATTGTTTTATTCATATTTTTATAGCACTAGTGACCTAAACCCGCTATAAGTAACGTAAGATAAACTATTCAATATCTTATGCATTTCAAAAAACCAAAATAATAATTGTCAAACGTTTAATAATTGTACCTATAAGATTAAAAAAAAACAGTCAAATATGCACCTAATGTAAAACCAAAAGTAATTAACCAGGTTAAAAAGTCTTGTCCTTCCCCGGGATGCAATCAATCCCTGTACCAAATTTCATTAAAATCGGTCCAACATATGGGCCGTGATAACGTAGCAGGGAGGGAGACAGACGGAGTTGCAATATTACCTATATAAAAGTACTAGCTGATGCCCGCGACTTCGTCCGCGCCGTGGTTTACGCGGGAACTCCTTAATTTTCCGGGGTAAAAAGTAGCCTATGTCACTTGATTTGACATCTGGATCAATCCCGCCGTTCTAGTGGGGAAAAATGATTGATTTCCGGAATAGGCGCGCTGAGAACATCGTCTTCACTCGCCTCGTTGGTAACGACTAACGAGTAGAGTGTATGGCTGTGTTCCGTTATAGACTGCGAGCACTGTTCAGTGCTCTTTACTGTGAAGAAATTCGTTCCGTTATAACTGACAGTAAACTGCTGCAGTATCCGAGGGAAATATATGACGTCATTAATCGACGCCATCTTTGTACTGTGAGCACTGGCGTTTTCGAGGTAAGGTGCTCTCAGTGTTTGTCTCAGTGCTGACAGCGTTCCGTTTTAAGCAGTAACCAGTATACCACTATAAAGGAACGGCTTCGCAGTGTACTAAAGTGACGTCACACCTTACAGTGCTCGCAGTGTATTTCGGAACACAGCCTTAGTAACGCGAGCCTATCAACAGCATAACGGCCGCGGCTGACATTGACACAGATACTAAACACTTAAACAGTCGGCAAATCTGCTGCGCCCGCGCAACTCATAGTTTTGGGACCATAATATACCTACCTTATATAAGTTTTGTACTTATATAAATTCATGTTACCGAAAAATAGAATATTTGTATCTTAAAATTGAATATTTTTAGATACTCGGATATGTTGTTAATTATTTTTAATCTAAGTCTCTTGCTTGTGGTGTGTGAGTGTCAGAAAATACCCCCAAATATTGTTTTGATTGTTGCAGATGATTTGGTAAGTGATACATATTTTATTTCGTAAGTATGAAAATTCAATTATTGGGAACTGGGAAATCAGATAAAACTTTTTAGAAGGATCTACTAACCACGTCCGAGAGGGACGCATTTTTTTTTTTTTTTTTTATTGGTTTGGCAATAAAATAAAAATAAAAATCGCATGGCCTATACTAGCTGTTGTGACAACGCATATCAGTCGATTGCGATTGTTAAGCAACATTGACCCAAGTCGGTAACTGGATGGGTGACCGAATTTGGAGGTTCAAATTTGGCCTTTTCGTTTCCTCCGTGCCTCGGAGGGCACGTTAAGCCGTCGGTCCCGGTTATTATCACTAACGTCTGATAATAATCGTTACAAAAGACGAGGGAACCCACCGCATTATTATCCCAAGAAAACTCCTACCATTGATTAATGGTTAAGTGGTATGTGATTAATGGAAAGGAGTCACGACCCTCAGTCTACGTAGTCAGTAGGAATACGACGCAAAGAGGTAGACTTAACCCGTCAGTAACACGTTCCTAACTCTATGATGTACCTGTGACAAAAAGGTAAAATATAGGCGAGAGGTCAGAAAACGTAAGTACTAATTTCAAATGTACGGATTGGAATTCAATATGAATTACACTTGGAAAGAACCTTAGAAATCGTCGCAGGGTCTTAACTCTTACGGCTACTTCTAGGTCTAGTACCTACCTAATAGATATATAGCTTCTCCCGAAACCTGTGCCCTAAATATGACGTAAAACCTGCATCAATCTGAAGAGAATACCTCTTGGTATTAAGTTCGCCTTTGTGTAGGTACCTATATTGTTTTTTGCAATAAAGAATTTAAAACAAACAAACAAAGTTTGACGACCTCCGTGGCGCAGTGTTGAGCGCTGTTACCTTACCGTGCGGAGGTCCCGGGTTCGATCCCCGGCAGGGTTTGGAAATTTATAATTTCTGAATTTTCCCTGGTCTGGCCTGGTGGGAGGCTTCGGCCGTGGCTAGTTACCACCCTACCGGTAAAGACGTAAAGACGTGCCGCCAAGCGATTTAGCGTTCCGGTACGATGCCGTTTAGAAACCGAATAGGGGTATGGGTTTAAAATAACTGCTATGCCCCTAACAGGTTAGCCCGCTACCATCTTAGACTGCATCATCACTTACCATCAGGTGAGATTGCAGTCAAGGGCTAACTTGTAGTCAATGTAGTGGATAAAAAAAAACATTGTTACCTACAGTCTCTTTCTTGCTGCGTCAATGGATTTTGGAGGAAGAGTGATAAAATCAGTGGTGATTGCGATCAACAGTGTAGCTGTCATCTTTACGTAATAAGGCCCCTGACAACCCCAGGGCCGCGCCGCCCCTGTGTGCGAAGTGTGCGGCGCACACAGGCGCCAAGGCAATAGGGGCGCCGCCAGAGGCGTGCAGATTTAATACTCAACTAATTTATATATAATTTGTACAATAAAGTAAAAAAGACAACTAGAATAAAATCGTAAAATCGCCATCTATTGTAAATCACAACACTTCTGCCAACCCTAGCTTCGAACCTAGTGCACGCCACTGGGCGCCGCCATCGAAATTATTTTGGTTACACACACAACAATATATTCTTTGAAGTGGAGTAGGTACCTATCGATAAGTAAGTAGGTACAATCGGCGCAACATATGCCTTGTAAATATACAAAAATTAATATAGGTAATATTGCGCTTATTGTACAAGTCTCCCAAGATAATATTAATGTTTGCGGTTTAATTTTACGCTTTGGGTTTTAGTTTACATTAATTACGAGCTCAGCGTTAAAATCAAAAGAACCGCCGTGAGTTTGTTTGAATGAGTTTATGAACGCAACCCGATGCTGCGTGCGATTCAAGTGGGGTGGGGTGGGGTCACGGGGAGGAGAGCCAAAACAAAACAATTTAATAATTATTCAATCGAAAGTGTGTGCAAGGTGCGCATTGATTTTTTATAAGAATAAGCTCTAGCAATAAAAACAATATATAGTTTGTGTGATTCTGATTGTTTTAACGTGTTTTCACGATGAGTGATACATAGTAGGTAGGTAATCAAGATAAAAAAAAGAAATTATCTAGTTACCACAACGAAAACAAATAACAACAACAACAATATATAATATAATAATAATATATATATTTGCAGGTCGGCTCAGGGCGCGATTCCCAGAGTGACGCAGGTTCAAATCCTGCCGGTTCCGAAAATTAATGATATGTATTTATGTGAGTTTTTAAGCCATATTCGGCTGGAGGCCATCGGTTTACATATTATATTATTTAAATTTGAAGTATTTACGTTCAGTAATTCAGAAGTTATAAGGCTCTGACAGGTAGGTACTAAAATTCTTCATCAATGGCTCTGACAGACGGACGGACGGACGGACAGACAAGTGCAGCCCCCCGATTATGTAAGAATTTTCGATCAAACGTAATCGTTTGGCGTCAATGTAAAATAATCCATAATAGCATTGAATTAGAGCTCAATTTCGTTTACCCATTCTTATACGTTTAGGTATGAACGATACTCGAACGTATAAGAATGGATACACGAAATTGAGCTCTAATTTAATGCTGTTATGGTTTATAAACTTTGACGACGAACTTTAACGTTTTGATCGGCGATTCTTACATGATTGGGGGGCAGATTCACTCAAGTAGACTCTCTGACTCTCCTTCGCTTCGCTCGGTCTGTTTGTAATGTCAAAATAAAAAAAAAACATATTTTTTTTAATTATATAAAATTAACAATTAATAATAAAAAAAAGTTAAAACATGAAGATTCGTGAAAAAAAGAGGCGCTTCATAGGTTTCGCACACAGGCGCTGTGGGGGGTCGGCGCGGCCCTGGACAACCCCATATTTGTCCACTCCGTAAAGATACAAAGGCACTGCTCATATTATTATAGGAGATAACTGCACTTTTGGTAACCATCGCCAGAAAAGCTGATTCAGTGTTAGGTGGATGTAGAGCTCTCCACTGATCACAAAAGTTGCAGTCTGCCTGCATTTGGATGGCCCTTTCGCTAAATATGGCCGTTCAAAGACGGTTTATTGTTACCAAAAATGAACGATAACTAGAAAAGCTGATTCTTGTACAGTATTAAAGTATGCGCAGTACCTATGTAAACAGCGTAAAAACTGACGCATTTGGATGGGACTTTTTCTAGATATCAGCTTTCAAAGACGTTATAAGTTATAACCTACACTTACTATGCGTTCGTGTAAAAAAATATTAGCAATTATTATGTCGTCCCGTTGATTGCTGTTAATAATTTTTAATAGCGATCAACGGCGACAAAGTTATTGCTAATATTTTTTTACAGGAACGCATAGTAAGTATAGCTTATAACTAGGGCTTCCAATACCGGGATCCCGGTATTGGCTAATACCGGGATCCCGGACTTTTTTCGCCGGTTTTCAATACCGGTATTGAAATGTCTAATACCGGGATACCGGTATTGGTGACACTATAAACGAAGCAGTGACTATTGCATATATTTCTTTTTTGATGCCACTGTTTTTTATTCGGCTAAGTTTAAAACTTGTATCTTAAGCATATTAGCTCAAAAAGAGCGCCTTTATTGCTTAAAACCAGTGAATAAAAGTTGTTTTTGTTCACTCAGAGGGAAAAATTAGTGTTTGAATTTAGAGCCCTGTGGCTTGGCATTTCTATTTCCTTGTCTCTCAATACGTTCAGAAATCTCATTTATAACTAATGTAAATTTTGTTATGATATATTTTCTTTTAAATAATACTATTGAATTTTAGATTAATTTGTGTTTTGACTAAATTATCGTTTTCTTCGACTTCGATCGACTTCTTACAAAAATATCGTTTATTACTCATTTAATAGTCACAATACATTTTACTATAGTGGTTTAGCGCTCAACGACATCAGCAGAGTTCCTCAACAGGTGGGCCTAAAAATGCATATGAGCAAGACAAAGATCATTTCTAATGCACACGTTCAGCCCCAACCTGTTTTAGTTGAGAACTCTGCACTCGAAATTGTTGATGAGTACATATACCTAGGACATACAGTCCAGTTAGGTAGGTCCAATTTCGAGAAAGAGGTTAACCGCCAAATCCAACTCGGCTGGGCAGGTTAGGGAAACTCCGCGACATCTTCTCGTCCAAAATTCCTCAGTGCCTGAAGACGAAAGTTTTCGAACAGTTCGTGTTGCCAGTGATGACTTACGGCTCCGAAAAATGGTCGCTAACTTTGGGCCTGATGAGAAGGCTCAGGGTCACTCAGCGGGCGATGGAAAGAGGTATTCTTTTAGTATCCCTCACTGCGTGATCAAATCAGATATGAGGAGATCCGTAGGCGAATCAGAGTAACCGACTTAGCTCGAAGAGTCCAAGCTTAAGTGGCAATTGGGTGGGGCACATAGTTGGTAGAACTGATAGGCGTTGGGTTCCTAAAATGCTTGAATGGCGGCCTCACACCGCGAAGCGCAGTGTTGGACGACCCCCCCACTAGGTGGATGGACTATCTCAAGCGTGTCGCTGGGAGCCGCTGGAAACAAGGGGCACAAGACCGTGCCTTGTGGCGATCCATGCAGGAGACCTACCTACCTCCAGCAGTGGATGTCTATAGGGTTATGTCATTATTTAAAATTTCCAGCCATATTTATTTAATTTTGTGTGTACGTTGAGAAAGTGCGTCACAAATATACTTTATACTAAAAGTTCAAAATTCAATGGAGGTTAAAAATATATATTTCGTAAGAATTCATCCGACAATAGTTCTATTTTAAAAATCATACCTACAGTTGATATTCTGATTTATATTAATAAGAAATTGATTATTTGATATTAATAAAAGTATTAATAAGATTGTATTTAAAATGATGTGATGGAGTTTCAGAACGTTACGTGCAAAAAAAATTCTCGCTGAGTGAAAAAAACGGCTTTTCTTCACTGAATTTACGCAGAAAAGGCAAAGTGCCTTTTCTGCATAAATTTGAGTTAATTTGGTAAAAATTTTTTTTATGAAAAAACTGTTTATGGTGCCGTTTGCTTCAGAAAAGACTAATTTCAAGTTGAAAAACATCTACCACATTTTAAATTTTTTCCGGTAGAAAAAAATGTTTCCGGTATTCATACCGGTATTGAGAAAAACCGGTATTCGAAAGCCCTTTATAACGTCTTTGAAAGCTGATAATATCTAGAAAAAGTCCCATCCAAATGCGTCAGTTTTTACGCTGTTTACATAGGTACTGCGCATACTTTAATACTGTACAAGAATCAGCTTTTCTAATTATCGTTCATTTTTGGTAACAATAATCCGTCTTTGAACGGCCATATTTAGCGAAAGGGCCATCCAAATGCAGGCAGACTGCAACTTTTGTGATCAGGGGAGAGCTCTACATCCATCTAACACTGAATCAGCCTTTCTGGCGATGGTTACCAAAATTGCAGTTATCTCTTAGTCTATATTATGTACTCTATCGATATATTTTAATTCCCAACGGCCAACCACTAGTGGGTGCACGGGTAAACAGAAATCTCCACTGGGGAGTGGTAGGTGCAGGTCGAACAAAGGATGAAGCCCGAGGGTAATATAACATTTTTAAGAAGTATTAAAATATTTTGGATAACTACGTGGATTTGTACCTAGTAGGTAGGTACCTACCTAAATACCAGGTCACTCTGTGCCAGTAAATATTATTTGTTGAAGACCTTATCTGAATGTTATGCTTTTGATAAAATTATTAAAAGCAAATGTTCCTGCTTTTGTTAGGTAACAATATTTTCTTTGATAAATACTTAGAAAAGTGATATAATTTCTGTATTAAATATAAAATAATTTAAATATCTAGCTAAGTACGTTTCGAGTGCTGATAAAAAGCCATTTCTAAATAGATAACGAACTCATTTGTTCATAGTTAGTAGTATAACCGTACAGAAATACTTAACTTGCAAATAAACGACTTTCGTTATCTATGATTATTGAGTAACGGTAAATTAATGTATGGATGTTAACGGCGCAATACCTCCGCATTCCTAAAATGTCTAAACAAAGGTAATATGAATCTCTATTTTAAATAATAGGTAACGGCCGTTTTCGCACAGGTTAGTTATTTTATTAAAAAAATAAAAATGTTATCAGTCTCATCTTCTTCGTGAAATTTTCCGAATGACAGTAAAACCCGTTTGGACGGTCGTTGTTGAGGTTAAAAATAACAAAATCTGTTGATGTTTACATAAGTAAGTAAATAGGTATAGTTCGCGCACGAGTTGAATGCAGAGCAAATGTATGGTGACAGATACCTACATTTACTCTGCATTCAACTCGCGCGCGAACTGTAGGTATATGTTCTAACCATTGACTTATATGTATGGTTCTAACTTGTATGTTTACCACCTCGTTTGTTAATCGAACCGCTAAGATATTAAAAAAAAACCGAGATTATCAAACAAATCACTGTCCATCTTAAACACTTTGTGAGACTTTTAAAGTCTCTTTTACTTAAGTGAAGGTTTGTGGGACCAATATAATCCATCTCCTAAATTTAGGGGACCCATAAGTCACTAAGAGACCCTTTAAAAATGGTGAAACGGAAACGATCCCCTAACTGGCCCCTAAACATGCTAAGGGGTCCCTTAAATCTTATGGGTCGTCGGTGAAAGTGGGCATTAACTAATGCCCTTCCGGCTTCCGTTGTCCGGCTTGTCCCCTATCGGTACGAGAATCTGAATTGGCGCAACCTCTAGGCAAGCTCGTCCCTCAGGCTGCATTGTACTACTTGCCAGCAAGTTAAATTAAACAAAAAAAAAGTCCTCTTTTGTTAGTTAAGTCTTCTTAGTAATCTAAACTATTGAAAATTCGATTAGCTGCCTATTGAAGTGAAACTTCTTTAGAATCGTTGTGATTTGAAAATTTAACGAAATGAAAAAGCGGCAAACATATATGCATAAATAGGATTTAAAGTCTGCGAGAGAATGAAATAGAATGAGTACAAGATAGGTTAAATCTCATTCTCTCGTAGGCTTTTCTGAAGTTTCACTTCTCCCCGGGTGTGTGAATTGGGTATTTGACTATCTACTATTCAAATAGGTAGGTACAATACTTAGTGATTATTAAATAAAGGAAAAAAGTCATAATATGCACGTCCCCTGACAGGTATACTTTTATGTTAAACTAGCTGATGCCCGCGACTTCGTCCGCGTGGATCGAGGTTTTTCGTTTCCCGCGGGAACTCCTTAATTTTCCGGGATAAAAAGTAGCCTATGTGTTATTCCAGACTATAATCTATCTCTGTGCCAAATTTCATCCAGATCCGTTCAGCCGTTGGGGCGTGATTGAGTAACAAACATCCATCCATACATCCATCCAAACTTTCGCATTTATAATATTTATTTGATAACCATTTTAAACAATCGATTAAAGTAAAAAAGTGCGTCGCACTTTAATGCCGTCACATTTTAGAATTTCATATATCCCATACTTAGGACGCGTTTTGACGTTTGAAAAAAAGTTGCTGGTTTGACTATTTGTCAAATACCCAATTGCACACACACACTTTTTTTTAATTTGCCCCTTTTTTTGCCCAGGGCTGGAACGATGTGGGTTTCCACGGCTCGAACCAGATCCCGACGCCGAACATCGACGCGCTGGCCGGTTCCGGCCTCCTGCTGCACAACTACTACGTCACGCCGATATGCACGCCCTCGCGCGCCGCGCTCATGACCGGCAAATACCCGATACACACAGGCGAGTATGAGTCGCGTCCCGTAAGTTGACCCAAAATGGCGGTCGTACAGTATTCCCAAATTAATAATGCGCATAGAAATCTTCGTCACTGTTCGGCAACGGTCGTATTCCCCGAGCATCGGAAGACGATATGTATATAGAGTGGTTAAGTGCATTTTCTTCATGCATAATTTAGTAGAATTATGTGTTTTGTGCTAAAAGAGATAAATATTTACTTATCAGTAACAAAATTTGATTCGATAATTCCATGTAAGTAAATAGCGAAGAAAACCACACGATTACGAATATGCTACAATCTTTGTAGAATTGATTTGAATTGATTGAAGGGTGTGTAATAGCAGCTCCATATAATTCCACACAGAGAGAACACGTGCAGTCAGTAGTCACCACCAATATATAAAGACGACTGATTTACCATTGACTGACCGGCGACCGCCGCCGACAGCCCGAATTGTTTTCGATTGTTTACACATGATATTGACTCCTATATCTTTCGAACAAGGTGCAAAATGCAAGTGCATTGTTTAGGGCTCTAACGATTCAATAATTCGGGTGTTTCCGGGAATACGACAATTAGCGAAGATCTGCATGTGCATTATTAATTTGGGAATACTGTACATTGTACTACAGGGCCGAGCGGAGCATGCGCGGGGAGCGAGGGGTATGGTAACGCGCGGCTCCACGGCGCACCTCATACCGCACTTCGTTTGACAACCGAAATGTGTTTCTGTGCATAGTTCAACTTACGCGGCGGCTATTAGTATAACAATTGATGCCGATATGCCCGGCTTAAACTTAAGCGCGTATCTGGAGCAGCTGCCGGCGCGGCGGCGCAAAATACTTCGTGTTGCTGTACAGCCGCTGAAAATAAGCCGAGTATAAAAAACCTCGCGTAAAAAAAGCAAGCTAGTGTGTTTATCGGTCAAATCGACGCAACTGGGCCCTTCCTGAAATTCCATCCGACTTGAAAAGAATGGAAATCCCTTGGTGGTGGAATCCCCAATAATCCTGAATTTTTAACAGCTGAACGGCCTAAATACCAAGTTTCATAAACCCTCAGTCCACACTCCACTTGGATCCACTTTCTGGATCCACCAGTGGTTTGGGAGGATCCTATAACACTTCAACTTCACTAGGATTCCTACCGGCTTCCGTTTTCCCCTCCTCTTTTAATATAGGTACCTTCAAATCAAGAGTGAATAGGCATCTTCTAGGCAAGCGCCAACCACCATCTGCATCACCACTTGCAAGCAAGTCTGATTGCAGCCAAGCGCTGGCCTATACATTAAAAAAAAAAAAAAGGGTTCACCGTCTGGCTCCACCAGTGGATCGAATAGGTATATATGTATGAAGATTGATATTCCTCTCATTTTAGGCATGCAACACACCGTGTTATTCGGCGCAGAGCCCCGTGGTCTGCCGCTGTCAGAGAAGCTTCTGCCGGAATACCTCAAGGACCTGGGGTATAAAACTCATTTGGTGGGCAAATGGCACCTCGGCTCCTACAAGAAGGAATACTTGCCTATGAATAGGGGGTGCGTAAATTATTGTCTATTTTATACTTATTATTATTCTAACTGCCTGCCTTGTCGGTCTAGTGGTTAGCATGTTCGACTGCGGCCGACGAGGTCCCGGGTTCGAGTCCCGGGTAGGGCCATAACATGCACCTACCTATTGCGTTTTTCTGACAAGAAATTCTCAGTAGTAGCCCGGAGTTAGGAAGTTGCCCGTGTTCCACTCCCGTGCCTCGGAGAGCACGTTAAGCCGTCGGTCCAGCGCCTGACCTCTCACCGGTCGTGTCGGATTTTCCGTCCCATCGGGCTATGAGAATTAAGGAACAAGAGAGTCCACCTGTGTTTGCGCACACACTTGTGCACTATAATGCATATATCTCCCACGCAGATGGTTAAATCTCTCTGGAGACAAAGAGTGTCTGTCTGTCTGCTAAGCTTTATCGGCTCATGTTTTCAACTGATTTTGGTATAGAGATAGGTTGCAAACCGGGGAAGGCAATAGGCTACTTTTTATACCTGAATAACGAGTTTCCGCGGAAATCCTACCGGCAAAGACGTGCCGCCAAGCGATTTAGCGTTCCGGTACGATGCCGTGTATAGAAACCGATTAGGGGTATGGAGGTTTATAGCCCGCTACCATCTTGGACAGTGGCGTGCACAGCTTTTTTCAACAGGGTAAGCAGTAGGCAAGCACTGATTCCTGAACCAGTATAAAATTAGGTAGGGCCGCAGTCAAAAGAAAATGTAAATTATTTATTAATTAACTCCTAAATCTATGCTACTATGTGTTATTATTAGCTTTGAATCAGTTACTTATCAGTTAACATTATTAGGTAGGTAGGTACTTACCTAGATTACAAAAAGTTTTGTGTAAGTAACAACTAAGTACTCTGTAAAAATGCGCCTGGAACTTTTAATTATCACCGTTTTTCATGTATGTTTTCGAATAAATTCATATTTTGACAATAATAAGGGCTTTCTTCTATTGCATTTACAATGATTAACAATCTATGTTTAAAACAAACACTCCAAGTATTGTTGCACGGCAATTTTTACATAATATAGTAGGTATGTAGGTGCTATCCCATTTCACATCAAATGGTTTACAAAAACACTAGCACAAAACTAATTTTCGTGAGTTTTATATCGATTTGTTATAATTTTAACTTAGAACATCGATAATTATGGGTAAATGTAATCAAAACAAACAACATTCAAATGACAAGTGACAAGCGCCAGTCTGACACTGACAATGATGATTGATGACATTTGTTGCATTTGACATTGGCATTCACCGCACAGACTAAAGAGCGACGTTCTAAGAGCCCTATTGGCTAATATTTTTTCTCGACGCTTGACTGATTGGCTAATTTTATAATAACTGCAGAAAGGCACTGCCTTTGTGCAGTCAATGTTACACTATGATGATACAGACTCACACATGCAAAATGCTTCACACACCTTCTTTATGTTAGGTTTATAATGCGTCTGTGTATGGTAATACGTATGTGTGAACTCGCAAAAAAAGCTGAAGCGATCGCTGCCTATCGCTAACGGGCCGATACTTTACAGAGCTTAGTACGAGTTACGCAACTGATGGCGTTGATATTTTTCTAAAGAGCTTAGTACGAGTTACGCGACCGATTGCGTAAATTCATTAGATATTTCAAACATTCGTGCGTACTTATGAATTACTTAATTAAAGCGTACTACTTAACCCATTTTAGTATGACGCTATTTAGGATTTTGTACTTATATTTTTCATGAATAAAATCTTTTTAATTATAAAAATCTCTTGGATACATTGGGGTAAGCAGTGCTTTTTTGCCTCTATGGACAGCACGCCACAGTAATGGACTGCATCATCACTTACCATCAGGTGAGATCGCAGTCAAGGGCTAACTTGTAGTGGATAAAAAAAAAGTACCTATAAAAAAAACTTAACGCAGACGAAGTCGCGGGCATTACGTAGTATTCTAATAGTCTGCATGGCATTAGGTAATATTACCTTTATGTTATGTATGTACCTATGTATGTTTATGTTAGGTTCGACAGCCACGTTGGATTTTGGACGGGCAAGATCGACATGTACGATCACACCAACCAAGAAAAGGGACAATGGGGATACGACTTCAGACGAGGTAGATTTGCTTAGATATACATAAGTTAATATTATCGCTAAGTAGCTGTCAAGTAAAATTCCACAACCGATGTAGGTATTTTAAACTTGCCTTTACACAAGTTTGAGAAATCCATTTAAAGTATGCTCTTAAAAAAGCTTATTATTATGTACTAGCTGATGCCCGCGACTTCATCCGCGTGGAATAAGTTTTTCAGTTAATTTTCCAGGATAAAAAGTAGCCTATATTACTATCCCACGGTATAATCCCCCTATAATGGTGAAACACGTACTTCTTCATATTTTAACGAAAGCCCAAATGCTGTTTCATGGCTATAACTTGAGAAATCAAGGATTTTCATACAAACTCTCAACCCCTATTTCACCCCTTCGGGGATGGAATTTTGAAAAACTGTGAAACACATGTTTTCATCTTCAACCCGCAGCTCATATATCAAGTTTCATGGCTATAACTTGAGAAATCAAGGATTTTCATACAAACTCTCAACCCCTATTTCACCCCTTCGGGGGTGGAATTTTGAAAAACTGTGAAACACATATGTTTTCATTTTCAACCCGCAGCTCATATATCAAATTTCATGGCTATAACTTGAGAAATTAAGGACTTTCATACAAACTTTCAACCCCTATTTCACCCCTTCGGGGGTAGAATTTCGGGATAAAAAGTATCCTATGTCCTACCTCGTAGTATGGGCTCAAATCGTGCCAAGTTTCGTTTGAATTCATTCAGTAGTTTCGGCGTGATGCGCGGCCAAGATACAGACAGACAGACAAAAATGAAAAAAAATACAGATTTGGCTTCAGTATCGAATAATCAGTGCCCTCCAAAAAAAATTTTCAAAATATCTTCAATGTACAGAATTGGACCTGTTACAGTTTTATTATAAGTATAGATAGTGTATACTGTTGAAGATTAACTATGTGTATGATAAAAGAGCATGGATTTGACTCGCTCCAGTAATGCTTAGGGCTGCGGTTGCTTATGTATCTACTAGTATTTTTTTTTTTTCGGTAGGTCGGTAGTCTGTACTAATGCAACAAATCATTGTATTTGCTATCTCATGAGTTTTAAATAATATTGGCTGTAACTCTTTGCAGGGTTTTCCGTAGCACATGATTTGTTCGGTGAATATGCAACCGATATCTTCACAAAGGAAGCTGTCAAGGTAACAATTTTCAGCAATTACCTAAGTTCCTAAGTTCCTACCTATATTTTGTTTGTAATTGGTGTAGCACGGTCTACACTCTAAGATTATCGTTCAGTACCAATTAACTACAGAAAATAGTTATGCTAAAATTGCAGCATGATAAAAATTACACCGAGTTTTGATACTTTATCGTAGGTACTAACTTTGGTAGGTACTTTAAAATAGGTACCTACCTTGTCAAAGACGAAACAGCTGTGGTTTGAATGGCAGCCATTAAATTAACGCACTAGTGCGAAAATAAATAGGTAGCTAATAACTGCGCGGTAATTACCCAAGAGTGGGAAAAGTCTACTTGAAAAGCTGTGCAATAAAAGCAACTTTACGAGTATAATATGTATTTTGCAAAATAAATGATTTACGATTTATTGTAAAGTTATTTCCAGGTGATAAATGGCCATAATAAAACGTCGCCACTATTTCTGATGGTGTCACACTCGGCGGTGCACAGCGGCAACCCTAGCGAGTTCATCCGCGCGCCGGACTCTCTGCTCGCTAACTTCACTCACATCGACAACTTTCAGAGACGGAAGTTTGCTGGTGAGCTGCTTGTTGCCACTGATATTTATGTTGTTGTTGTTGTTGTTGTTGTATAGAATATAGAGAGATACTAGCCGATGCCCACGCGTCCGCGTGGATTGAGGTTTTATTGGTTCTCGCGGAAAACCTTTAATTTTCCGGCATAAAAAGTAGCCTATGTGTAATTCCAAACTATAATCTAACTCTGTGCCAAATTTCATCCCAATTTGTTTAGCCGTTCTGTCGTGTTTAAGTAACAAACATCCATCCATCCAAACTTTCCAAGATAGAATATACCTACCTAACTCTATTAAAAATTCTGTATATACTGTAATGAATTTATGTGGTTTTAGTGTGAATTGTTTAATTCGAACTAAAACCACATAAATTCATGCGTTAAATTATACTGGCAAAGAACCAATAAATTCATCACACAAAAAATTTCAAACTAATATCATGTTTAGGAATATAATATTAAAAAAATCTTAAAGTACCTACCCATCTTTTAAATTGATTAGATTTTATCAAATTATGGCATAAATTATTAAATCTATCCAATATGCCATCCGAAACTAACGTGGCCTTATTATTTATTTCCCACTTACAGATTTTTTCCTACTACCTACATAACATTTGCGTGACTATTAACGCAATTTCGCAATTTGCAGCCGTATTGACGAAACTGGACGAGTCAGTGGGCAAAGTGGTGGCAGCCCTGGAAGCGAGAGGCCTGCTGGAGAACAGCGTCGTCATATTCACCACCGACAACGGCGGCCCCGCTGAGGGGTTCAATGATAACGCAGCTTCTAACTATCCTTTGAGAGGGGTAAGTGATTTTAAGGATCCGTGCCTAAAAAGGAAACAAGACGTAAAAAACGACTGCCATAGTTAAATGATATTTTTTGTGGAATCACTGGATATTGAAATATAGTCTTATATATTTTTGGAATGACAATATACTCGTAGTTAACACAGTTAATCACATTTTGGAAAAAAAAACAACTTTAGCCTTTGATGCGGGACCATGGTCACCATATCAATTTTTTTTTAAATTTTACTAGCCTATGTCACCCGGAATAAGCTAAGGATTCTAACGATACCTCATTCATAAAAATCCGTTCAGGCGTATAGAAGTTATGGTGGAATATACAAACTCACATATACATATACATAGATATGTATATACATATTACATACAGACATGAACCCTGAAAACAATATACTCCTTTTTTCAGGCAGTCTATACGACTGCTAAAAAGAAACACATATAGGATCACTTCCTTGTCCGTCAGTCTGTGTGTCTGTTAACAACATTTTTCTCGGTAAAGCGTGAAGGTATCAAGTTGAAATTAATATCAAATGCTAAGGTCTAAGGTCCCTTGGAGCTGTAAAATAATCAAGCTTCTATGTCAACGCAATCAAAAGATACGGCCGTATATGCTGCATATTTTGTCACTCGCCAATAAATCAAAATTCAAAACCTATAAGGTACTTCCCGTTGACCTATAGGTAATCATGAAATTTGTTAAGAAGCAAGGTCTGACAGTACAAGTATAGGAAAAACATCCGAAAATCGTGAATTAGAGTTCCGTATTCATAGGGTGTCGAATTGTTTGTCAGGTGCCGTTTAGGTGCAGTTTAGCGCCATATTAAACCTATTTCACAGCGGTGGTAAGTGAATGATTGGTTAACACTTCCACTATTGGCCAAAATCAATTGACGCAGCAAAATACCTTAAATTCAGCCAATGAAAACAATTGAGACTATAACATTGATTGATGCAGGTTTTACATAATCGCCTTGCTGGTCGAATTATAAGTAGGTACGTTGGACAAGCGATTACGATTACGATTTCCTTACACAATCGGGGGGCTGATATTAAGCTTCTCAAATTGTAGGTAAAGAACACGCTGTGGGAAGGTGGTGTGAGAGGCGCGGGGCTGCTGTGGAGTCCGCTGGTCGCGAAGAAGCCGCGCGTCGCCACACAGAGGTTCCATCTGGTGGACTGGCTGCCCACGCTTCTGAGTGCGGCGGGGGCTAATGTGAGGTAATCGCCTATTCCAAAAAGAATTTAGGTTTGTCCTTCGTCTTTATCGTCGTTATCAACCGACAACAGCTGGACATAGGTCTCCTGCTGGACATAAGGCATAATTGAGGTAGGTATTTTGGACGAGAAGACATCTCGAAGCTGCCCGAACTCTACTCAGCCGAGTTGGATTCGGCGGCTCACCGTTTTCTAGAAATTGGATCTACCTAGCTGAACCGTGTCCCAGGTACAAATTACAATAATATATTATCATATTATACTCGTCTACTATTTCGAGTGCAGAGTTCTCAACGATTACTGGTTATTTCTTACTAATTATTAACTAGAGGGACTACCAAAAGACCTAAAATCCTCGTCCACGGTTAAAGAATAAGCATGAAAAGGTTGAAAAACTACGGAAATAAAATGTAGCGTAGATGTCCACCCGGAATATAATGACGAATCGACTGATTCCATACCTAATTATAATTTTTTTTAAATCGGTATTGATAGAATGATTTTGTTTCTTTCAGCACACTGTCTGATATGGACGGAGTGGATCAATGGGAAACTCTAGCGAACGATCTCGAGCCGTGCAGGACGAGTATTGTGCATAACATAGACGACATTTTGGGAAGCGCTGCAATAACTGTCGGAAAATGGAAACTGCACAAAGGTATTACAGCTTTTGCTAATGCTATTTTGCCGATGTGTAAGTAATATAAGTAACCTACCAATTATAATAATAATTAATGTGAAAGTTTGGATGTTTGTTACACCTTCATGCCACAATGCCAGAACCGATTTGGCTAAAATTTTGAATGGAGATAGCTTAAAGCCTAAATTAACACTTAACCTACTTACAATTTATCCCGGAAAATTAGAGTTCCCGCGGAAATCAAAAACCTTGGATGAAGACATGTGCATCATATAGTACCTAATACCACATAAAGGAGAAGAATAATTCACATAAAAAGTTTCTCATGCAAGGTTTACGTTGAATTTTTCACTTTTTGTAATTTCAACCACAACTGAACTTGAAGCACTCTTGCTCTCTTACTTTTTTATAATTAAACTTGGGGCCATACTGCCAACGCTCAGCCGAGCGATCGCGTAACTTCTGCATCAATCATTGTTACAGTATCAATTGTTGTAATTGGCTGAATTTATGGCATTCTTGCTGCGTCAATGGATTATGTCCAATAGTGGAAGAGTGTTAACCAATCAGAGGTGATTGCGATGTATCAATGATTGATGCAGAAGTTACGCGATCGCTCAGCTGCAATATTACTCAAAATGACTGTTGTCACGTACCTTGACGATCCTAAAATAAAGATTACAATGTCTTTATAAAAACATGATAGTCAACAAAAATGAAAAATGGCAGTATGACCCCTGTAATGAGTAATCTGTGAAAGTGTTTTATGTTATGTATAATGGTGTGCAAATTGCAATAAAGCATTTTCATTGATATAATTTTTATATTTTCGTATATTTTTTTCCATCGAAGGCACCAATTACGGCGGTGCTTGGGACCACTGGTACGGGCCGAGCGGTCGCGAGGGCAGCTATGACGTCACTCTGGTACAGACCTCGCTTGCTGGCTGCGCGATCAGCAGAATTGGGCTCATGCCGAACGATGAGAAGATTTTGGAGCTCAGGTAATACGGCCTGTATTCGGCCCAATGCAGGAGATCCAATGTTGGGTTAGTCTTCACCGTTTTACCACAGAACTGCGAGAAACCGTGAACGTTCTTTGCATCTTTTTTGTGGTCGACGTTCAATACCTATACTAGATCGAGAGGCTTTACTAGACCTCAGCATGAGTGTCGTCAAGCGCAAGCCTATTTTATTACTATAAAAAGACACCAAAACGAAGTCGCATTTAAATATCCAATTGGGACCCTTTAAAATCATGAGATTACGTGTCTAGACAGCCATTTACTTAAATTAAATTTTTAAGGTAAAGGTTTAACCTACGTTTAAATGCAGCGCTGTTTAAGCTAAAAGCAGCTTTAACGCAGCTTGAGGCCCGGTAGCCACCAGAGTGGAAAAGGCTGGAGACGTGTTGAGGGGACCAATCAGTTTGTAGCTATAATTGACGTGATAATTTTTTCACGTCAAGTATCTTTAATCTGATTGGTCTAAACACATCAACGCCCATCTCCACTCTGGCGAATACCAGTTACGCAGTGCCTTTGTGCAGCACACTTTGATTTAATAGTCTTCGACTTCTGCATGTATGCGTTTATATGACGCTCAATTATTTAACAGGCAGGCAGCCACAATAAATTGCGACAGAAAGAATCAGATAGTCTGCAATGCTTTGAAAGCGCCGTGTTTATACAACATCGAGGACGATCCATGCGAGACCAAAAACCTTGCTGACGAGTAAGTTTTTGAATTTACTTTGAAAGATCTTTAAAATACATATACCTGATATAAATATAGCTTTAACTCCATGACTTAGCGAGGAAACCCGCTCGACGTCATTCTCGTCTGATGGTGAAATCAGTCCCGAGCACAGATTGGGTATTAGTTGAGTGTCACACCGCCAGTAGTCTAGAAAAGAAAGCTAGTGGACCCCAAGAGTAATTATCCCTCAGGAGACGATACTCCCACACGGCACACCGTTGTCACTGGTTGCCACTATTGCTGGCAATATCGTCGGCTCGTTTTCAGAGGGGTCCATCTAGTAAGCGCAATGATTTACGGTCATTGATGTAGGGGTAGGTATTTGAAAATCCCGTGGGACTTTTTCTGAATCTTCTATTTTTCTTAGTGGAAGTGTACAAACTAAAGAATACCTTCATGCAATATCTCAAGTTGCAACTTCTTGCAGAAAGGGACTTAGATTTAGAGTTTTTTGAATTTGTCAATTTAGTTTAGAGATTGTGTACAAAAGAATTAAACCACATATGATATAGTTATATTCAAATTTTTAATAGCACAATCTCCAAATATTTTAGCATTCCACGAAAAACCGTGAATGAGTAACGAGAAAAATATTCAACTATATCATGACTGTTTGTAAAAACTTTTCAGAGAACCTGCAGTGCTAGCACAACTACTCGAGGAACTGGACAAAGTGAACCGAACCGCCGTACCCCCCAACAACAAACCCCTAGACCCTATCGGTAACCCCATGTATTGGGGGTATGTATTCACCAATTTTGGCGATTACAAACACCCGACACTAAATGTCGAATATTGAGATATACCTACATTTTTCTAAGTCAATCGACTTACTTACATAAGCCATACTTACCTCGAGAAAGTTTGGATAAATAATAATTATTGTAATGTCGTCGAATTTTCGTCCTAGATAGTGGAATAAAATTCTGCCACCGATTCACTAAACAAGTGTAAATAATATATCAAATCAAATTATCGATAATAAAAGTTCACCAAATTCAACGACAAATATTTTATAAATATAATATTTTTAAAATGAAATTATTGTTGAGATTAGAAAAAGAAATGGTTGCATAAAAAGTCGAATTTTTTTTAGTAATTAACTTTATTGTTTATTTTTTTAGTCATAAATATAAGTAAGTACAAAAAAATAAATATTTTTAAGACTGCTCGTACTTTTTATTTCTTGCCCTACCTAACTCATGTACTGAATTTATATCAACAAAGATATGTTTTGCTTATAAATTAATTAATATTATTAGGAACTTTGCATATTATATTATTCAAGTATACTTTTCTTTAAATAAATAGGTACGTGGCAATAAGGGTTTTTGTTATTTTTTCTTAAGCCGAAGTCGACTTTTTTTATTTTCAACATCAGACGCAGCAGCTGCTTTTCTTTTACGCTCATAAGTTCTGCGAAGTGGATCTCTGACTATCTCTTCTAATAAAGCTTCCCTGTACTGATCCAAGATAGGATCCTCAACAACAGACTTTTCTTCACCCTTTTCTACAACCCGACCGTGGTTGGAAGTCTGACGAAGATCGTTTTTCTCCAAAGGAGTAAGTACCTCCTCAAGGAGGTTGAATTGACTTAAAGAGTCCTCAATTTCGCCGATGAGACGATTGGCTACGTCGTCTTCTCTTTTGTTTTTGAATTGTATTAATGCTTGTTTAAGGTTCTTTTCGTTTATATTCTGAAGTTTTTTAAAGCTGGAATAAATACAAGATTTACTTAGTGGTTATTCAGATTTAAAGCTATCACATATTGGTATCATATATTGACATGAGGGTCAACACAATATTTAAAGCGACATTGCGGCATGCCACAAGGCTGCATCATACTAATTACTATAAACGCGAAAGTATTTGTTCGTTGGCTTGTCCTTTAATCGCGCTGCAACGGAGAAACGTGTTTTATACATGGGTATAGTTGAAAACCTCGAGAGTGACATAGGCTACATTTTATCCCGGAAAAATAAGGAGTTCCCGTGAGAATTTCAAAAAAATATTCCACGCGGGCATCAGCTAGTAACACAGTATTTTAAAAACGTCCTAAAAATGCCGAAAAACCGTTACACTGTAATTCTACAATACAACGGTTTTTGGTCTCGGGATAGCGACGGGTCGACGAATGCTTTGAAGCACATTGCTCGTAGGTGTCGTTGAATACCCCTTTGGGTCATGGTAATGGTGCGGTGTTTTTGCATCTTTATCTTCCTGATGTTTCGCGTTTAGCGTGTCACAAATGCGTACTTTGCTTCACTGTTTTTAATACAAACGTAGAGCTTTATCTATCTGAATATTTTCAAATTCCATTCCATTTTGTAACAAAACATTATAGAAAAAAAGAAATATAGTCGACAAGGAAGCACTTATCTCTACAAGAGATATCTACCAGAGATTTTGGGCAGTGGGAAAGGTTATAAAAGAAGAAGAAAAAAAGTAAAAGTAGTAAAGGTGGAATAAATAAAAACACCTATGCTATTATGCTTATTAGTGATTATCTTCGTTTGTAGCATGCCGCATTGTCGCATGTTGTTGCTTCAGCGTAAAACAGCCTTAAGTTAAAAAAATGTTGGTCTTACTCGATTTCCGCACCATGGAGGATGATGCCACGCCGATGTAGCATCCGCATCAGACTGGAAGCGCTTGCGGATGACATACAAAAAGTCGCCGAGAGAATTTGCGCGTTTATGGTCTCGCGTTGAGAGCATAAGTGCAGGGCTCGACGTAATATGCAGAGACTCTGTTAAACAATAAATAAATAAACAAATAAAAACGATATTATTTTTACTTTTTTAATATCCCTTGAAAAAATATACTTATTTTCGATGGAAAGTTATCTGGCTGTTTGGATTTGTCAGCTCTTGCTCAGTTAAATTAGTCCACCAGCAGTTAGTACTTAATTTTTTATTATTTCATACTAGCCCTTGACTGAGTTCTCACCTGGAGGTAATTGATGATGCAGTCTAAGATGAAAGTGGACTAACGTGGAAAGGGTATGCCGACAGTTATAATTAAACTGATACCACAGCTGATAGCCCTTATTGGTTTATATGCAACATCATAGTGGAATGTTTAATCACTTGGCGGTACGGCAGAAGCTTCCTTCCAGTCAAATTAATACTAGTTAAATGTATAATAATAAAATCGAATAATTGGGTAACTATTTGACAACTATTCAAATCAGCAACTTTTTTTTAGTATGGGATTTTGTATGAAATACATATGGAACAGTGACGTCATCAAAATTCGACGCACTTTTTTACTTCAATCGACAGTTTAAAATGGTACTAAACATAAAACTTACAGGAAACTTGGATATCACGGTTTTTGGGAGATTCTCTATTTAATAATCACTATTTAAAATCGTGCCAGTGAATCAGTGCTTGTGATACTTAAGTGGTTCACAAAAACGTAGTGAACACTAAGTACCTACATTAGAATAAACTAAGGACAGTTATTGGACTGTAAATTAGATGTAGAAATTAATTTTAAGTAGAAGTTTAAGCAAAATTAATATTACTTATTAGCCCATAGGCTAGATGGTAGTACCTAGGTACACAATAAAGTTGCCATTATAATATTGTAATGGGACTTTATGGTAAAAAAAACTAAACTAGTGGTCCGCCCCGAACTGAGACCTCGCGGTATCCATAAAATTTACAGAGCGCCATCTATTGACATCATTGTGAAGTTCTGTTAAAAATGTACGCGGCGTGCGTAGATACGAGAGCGCGACTGTCGAATGACCCGGATTCTGACGTCATCGGCTAGTTAGCGCCCGCCCGCGTTTTTAAAAACCTTCGGCCGGAAATACGCACTTTGATCGTAAATATCTCAGCCATTATTTTTTAAGATATGAAAAAAGCAAAATTTTTTGTAAATTTATTTGGCATGTAAAGTAAAAAACGTTTGTCAGACCCATTGTAAATAAATTATTTAAAAAGAGCAACCACCGAGTTTCTTGCTGGTTCTTCTCGGTAGGAATAGCATTCCGAACCAGTGGTAGATTCACTTGACGATTCAAAAGTACTTGTAAAAGTTTAGTTGAATAAAAAACATTTGAATTTGGACGGACGGACGGGACAAGTGCAAATTCACTCAAGTAGACTCAGAGACCTTCGCTCGTGTACTCACAACTCTCTTGTGAGGCGAGTGGAGGTCAAGTTCGAGATCTGTGGGCGATCGCGCGGGGTCCGCGTCGCGACAGTCGGCGCAGCAGTGCCGCGACGGTCGCGGCGCGTCGCCGAACACGCCGAAACACGCCGCGTGCTGACGCGTGTTGCAGTAACTTGCGCAACAGAGTTGGATGTTAATAGACGTTGTAACTTTTTATACGACTGCCTGAAAAAAGGAGTGGGTATATTGTTTTCAGGGTTCATGTATGTATGTATGTGAGTTTGTATATTCCACCATAACTTCTATACGCCTGAACGTATTTTGATGAATGAGGTATCGTTAGAATCCTTAGCTTATTTATTTAATCGTATGGTGTTTAGTACATAATAAGCGTTTTTATATTAGACTATATTTCAATATCCAGTGATTCACAAAAAAATATCATATCATTTAACTATGGCAGTCGTATTTTTTAATTCTTTGAGTTATATTCACTTGTTAGTTTTTGGAATAAATATAGGCCAAATCATGTTTCTATTCATCAACAAATTAAGATAAAAGACACAAAAACCATACTATATTTTTGAGAGTTCGCTCGGCGCCCCACCAAGTGCCGCGTCGCCAAATAGGCCGAAACGTCGCCAAATAGGCCGAAACGTCGCCAAATAGGCCGAAACGTCGCCAAATAGGCCGAAACGTCGCCCGTGACATGTAGTTGTTTTAATTAAACTTAACTCGAAAATTGCTTAGGTCTTAATTCTTCTCAGTGAGTTAACTTAAGGATGGATTTTTGGTATTTAAACTAATCAAATCACAATAATCAACAACATGCGACAATGCGGCATGCTACATAATGCATTCTATTTTTAACTGTTGTGGCATGCCTCTATGACGCATTGAATTGTAACGTAAAATAGTCATAACTAAGCAACTAACTTATGAATAAGCTAATTAATCCATACTAATACTTATATTATAAATGCGAAAGTTTTAATGGAACTACTTTTTATCTCGGAAAATTAAAAAGTTCCCGCAGGAACCAAATACCCTGAATCCACGCCGACGACTTGCGACCATCTGCTTGTAGAAATATAATAATAGGAAGAATGTGTAAAATGCTTTGGTAAAATGAAACCTAATCAAGGTTTACTTATTAGTGTATGGAACATGGACTTACTAGCAAGTGAGAAGTTGGTCATCCCTGTGAGCACGGATTGTGAGCGGAGCTGTGTCTGTGTCGCACGGACACGACATCCGGGGCCGGGCGCTTGCTGGACGATCTTCCAGATCTAACAAGAACACCGGTCAGGTGCGAGTCAGACTCGCGGACAAAGGGTTCCGTACCACCACACAACATAAAGTCTTTTAGTAAAATATAACAATAAGTGTACGAGCACGAAATGAGCGGTAGCGGGGCGATGCGATTAGTCGGAGAGCTGGCGACGAATTTCGGGAACAATTTGAAAGAGGTCTGGTTATAATACTTAATAACCGACAAAAACATCTGGGATTTATTTTTTCGAATTCTATAAGTATAAATTTTAAAGATAAAAAAATCAAGTTGCCAAAAAAATGTTTTTTCGGATTTTTTTGCAAATGTTATATGCTGCGCACCGCAAACGCTCTACCAGGCTGACAGAACTGGATTCGCCAATGAACGAAATTATATTTTTCCACAATTTCAACTTGCCTAAAGGACCTTTCCGAAACTCGTCACCAGCTCTCGGATCCCATCGCCCCGCTGTCCCCGTCGCTCGGCCGTTTCGTTTCCTAAAGATTTCATTTCAAATCTGTGAAATAACTGGCTCACATATTATGGCGCTAAGCAGTAATAGACCGGGAGATGGTCGTAGGTGATAGTCTCCCATTTTCTACTGCATGCCTTTTTAAGAGTTGATAACTAACCCTAAAATATGAAAGATAGAGGGGTTACTAGCCCTTGCGCGCTTGCACTTCATAAACAAAATGGCTTCTCTTTGTGACAGAATTTTAGTTTTTGCCGTGACATTATACTGCATGCCTTTGTAATATAACGTAGTTGGAACAAATTTAAGCTATAATAATTGATGGCATGCAATTCGCAACGGCCGACGGGGCTCAAACGGTTACGTAGAAATGTAAAAAAAAATAGAACATTTCCGTGTTTACAAATTGCATGCCGTTGTAAAAAATTACTTTTTTTATCTCAAATATACTCTACGAAAATTGGCATGCACCCCTCGTATGACCAAGGGTGGAAAATATTAGGAAAATGTTGTGAAAATTCAATACAGCTTTTCCGTGATTTCAAACTGCATGCCATTTGAACAATACTTAGTTTTTATAATTACTTGACGTTAGCAAATTTGGCATGCACAACAGAAAGTTGTAAATTAGTGGCATGCATGACGAAAATTGCAAAAAACGCTGATATAATTTCCGTGACTTTATTTTGCATGCCATTCAATATTTCATTAAAAAACATTATTTTAAGTTGATAAAAAAAATGGCATGCATATTACACAAGCCTGACATAAAAAATGTGCAAAAATAAAATTAAAAAAAGGTTTTTTAACGAAAATTAAAAATAAAGAATATTTCCCTGTTTTTTTTTGCATGCCTTTTTGTACATTGTCTGTACTTAAATATTATTTTAAACTTCAATAACAAATGGCATGCATGTTTATTGATAAAAAATTACTTAAATAAACAAAAAAACCGCTGCCAATACATTGGTACGTGGCTTTCTGCAAACTGTCAAAGTTATTGTTTCTATTATTAAGTACTCGGGTATACTTTATTAAGGGCCGATTTTTCAATCCTCAGATAAACTACTGGTTAACTATCGTGAGAATAAAATTATCTGACAGTTTATCTAGGGATTATAATTTTACAATTTTTCAATCAATTTTTAACCAATGGATAGCAATCTATGGTATTTTCGAAGCAACTTCACACTAAATATTTGCAAGCGAGATAGACACATATATCATTCGATGCATATGACTGGGTAAGGACGTTGTTTATGTAATGACGTTTATCGCAAGAATTCATAACATAACCTCGAATTTGCGTAATTTTCATTTCGTTTTTGGTTTTGTGTTTATTTTATTTTAGACAGGTTCTCACTATAAGTGCTTTCTTAAAAATATGGAGCAAGTAAAGAAACGTGATAGTGCGTCAAAAGTCTGAAGTAAACTTATTAACCTAACTTGTAACGAAATACCGGTCCACATCTATACAATACCTACTATCTATACTTATAATAAAACTGTAACATGTCCAATTCTGTACATTGAAGATATTTTGAAAATTTTTTTTGGAGGGCACTCATTATTCGATACTGAAGCCAAATCTGTAATTTTTTTCATTTTTGTCTGTCTGTCTGTCTGTCTGTATCTTGGCCGCGCATCACGCCGAAACTACTGAATGAATTCAAACGAAACTTGGCACGATTTGAGCCCATACTACGAGGTAGGACATAGGATACTTTTTATTCCGAAATTCTACCCCCGAAGGGGTGAAATAGGGGTTGAAAGTTTGTATGAAAGTCCTTAATTTCTCAAGTTATAGCCATGAAACTTGATATATGAGCTGCGAGTTGAAAATGGAGACATATGTGTTTCACAGTTTTTCAAAATTCGACCCCCAAAAGGGTGAAATAGGGGATGAAAGTTGGTGTGAAAGTCCTTCGTTTCTCAAGGTATATCGATGAAACTTGGTATACAAGCTACCGGTTAAAAATGAAGAAATACGTGTTTCACAGTTCTCGCAAATTTTACCCCCGAAGGGGTGAAATAGGGGTTGAAAGTTTATATGAAAGTCCTTCATTTCTCAAGTTATATCCATGAAACTTGGTATATGAGCTGCGGGTTAAAAATGAAAACATACGTGTTTCACAGTTTTTCAAAATTCCACCCCCAAAGGGGTGAAATAGGGGTTGAAAGTTTGTATAAAAGTCCATCATTTCTCAAGTAATTTCGATGAATCTTGGTATATCCACGCGGACGAAGTCGCGGGCATCAGCTAGTTATATTATAAATGCGAAAGTTTTGATGGATGTATGTATGGATGGATGGATGGATGTTTGTTACTCAATCACGGCTGAACGGATCTGCATGAAATTTGGCACAGATATAGATTATAGTCTGCTAAGTATATAGAATAGCATAAAGGCTACTTTTATCCCTGAATATTAAGGAGTTCCCGCGGAAACGTGGCTAGGTAGGTGATGGGTTAGCGCCAAAATCCAAATCTCTGATCTCTGTTTCACACTGGAAATGGTTCACATATTTTATGAAACTTTCATTATTATTTAAAATATGACGGTGTTATTTAATACGCATGCCATTTTCGGTATATACTTAAAATAATATGTTTTTATGAAATACAAAACGGTATGCAAATTAAAAACACGGAAATGTTTCATATATTTTATGAAACTTTCATTATTATTTAAAATATGATGGTGTTATTTAATACGCATGCCATTTTCGATATATACTTAAAATAATATGTTTTTATGAAATGCAAAACGGCATGCAAATTAAAAACACGGAAATTTTTATTAAATTTTTGCAACTTTTGTTATTATATAAAATATAATGATCATGAGCAACATGCATGCCATTTGTATTTCAGAATTATTTGGTCATAAAATTAATGTTTATCTTTATTAGAAGTAGTTTGAAATCACGGAAAAGCTGTATTGAATTTTCACAACATTTTCCTAATATTTTCCACCCTTGGTCATACGAGGGGTGCATGCCAATTTTCGTAGAGTATATTCGAGATAAAAAAAAGTAATTTTTTACAACGGCATGCAATTTGTAAACACGGAAATGTTCTATTTTTTTTTACATTTCTACGTAACCGTTTGAGCCCCGTCGGCCGTTGCGAATTGCATGCCATCAATTATTATAGCTTAAATTTGTTCCAACTACGTTATATTACAAAGGCATGCAGTATAATGTCACGGCAAAAACTAAAATTCTGTCACAAAGAGAAGCCATTTTGTTTATGAAGTGCAAGCGCGCAAGGGCTAGTAACCCCTCTATCTTTCATATTTTAGGGTTAGTTATCAACTCTTAAAAAGGCATGCAGTAGAAAATGGGAGACTATCACCTACGACCATCTCCCGGTCTATAAACAGGTAGCGCTGGCGCCTGACGAACAATTCGACACCCTATGAGTACGGAACCCTAGTTATCAATTTTCGGATTTATGACCCTTCCACGATTTTATGTTATGGTTTTCCATCAGTTAACATACATGATTATGACCGGCGCATAGGTCTTTCTCACTAATGCTCATTAACAAGTCCACCGTCATTATAATCATAATAGGTACCTACATAAGTACCTACCTACCTAATTATAATGATAAATATTTGATAATTAAGAACTCAGAATATTATGTACCTAAGTATAAACATTAAGAACTTCGTACACTGTGTTAATCATAGACATAGAATTTTTTCGCTCCGGTGTTAATTACTCGATAAATAAGCGTGATAGAAATGAAACTCTCAAGAGCCAAGCAATGTTTCCTCAAGGACAGGTTTTCCAGGATTGATGTATTTGTGCAGATGTTATAGTCAGCTGATTGTTCTTTTTCTTCGAGATATTGGTTTAGCAACAATTTAACAAATTTTCAGGTAAGAGGCAATGATTGAAATTTTTATTTTTATTTTTTTCGTGCGTGGGAGACTACCGCCACTCATCCCCCCCACGGAACCGTGGATGACGTTCAGAAAGCTTTATGATACAACTCTCTGATGCATTCCACTTTGAGAGGAAATAATTGACCAAATTACCTGGCTCCCGGACCATAGTTACGACGACGGCGTGAGTGCGGACTGCGGCGACACCTCAGAGTACAATCAAGTATCAAGACCACTTACCCGATTCTTCAGAGTCATTCCATAGCATTGGGGGATTTTGTGATGGCTGAAAAGGCAATAGGTTGACGTTAGTACGTACCTACTTTTTTTTTTTCTCACCTGATGGTAAGTGATGATGCAGTCTAAGATGATAGCGGGCTAACTTGTTAGGGGCATGGCAGTTATATTAAACCCATACCCCTATTCGGTTTCTACACGGCATCGTATCGGAACGCTAAATCGCTTGGCGGCACGTCTTTGCCGGTAGGGTGGTAACTAGCCACGGCCGAAGCCTCCCACCAGGCCAGACCAGGGAAAATTCAGAAATTATAATGGACGTAATACGACCATGGGTCCTTCTATGATCTTCGATCTCACTTCGATAAAAGATAGCAGCCACTAATAGCCCGGGAGGTAGAGTTGCAAATACAAAAGTCATAGTAAGCCGGCTGATATTAACAACGATACTGTTGATCTTATATCACTGATAAGTGAAACGACCGTCAGCTGCTCAAGTCGCGGTGGGTTCGGTTGTGGGAGGCTGCGAAAGAGGTAAAAAAAAAAATATTAAGTAATAGTACGCCCGCGCCGGCTGAAAATGTTTCCCTAAATAGTTGTTATCATACTGAGCTGGAAAAAAATCGTCAGCTGCATCGTGGAGGGTGGATTAAGCGTCAGCTGCTCGCATAAACTTGTAAAAAAAAACGTAAAATAAAGTTATATTACGCCGAATGAAAGGGGATAGAACCGATCTGGCATAGCGACCTGCCGCCATTTTGATTTTTTTTCGAAATTGCGGCGCACAATGAAAGTGGTATGTATGGGTAGAGGACACATAGACGAACAAATAATGTCATGTAACATAGTACCCCAAAGTGTCACGTTACCGAGATATTTGGAGGTAAAGATAGAAATATGAGGACAACGACAATCATTAAAAATAGACTTATTACGTGTCTACAGGCGTCAGATTGTATCCAAATAGTCGTTTCTAGGTTGATTATTATTATTACTATATATTAGAAGAGAGTAGGTACATTACATACTACTAGGAGCACGAGAAAACTACTACATACCTACTATTATTAATTATTTATCTACCAAAACGCATCGCAATGAAACGCAGTCGACATGTCGCGTTGGTCGCATGTCACTTAGCTTAAAAACATTTTTTTAAGTAGGTAAGTATTGCAGCTAGTTAGATATGTAGACAAGCCAACACGCGCGCGCGATATACTTTGACATTATATAGCGTTTCATTGCGATGCGATGCGATTTAGTATAGGCAAATAATTAATTATTATACCTAGTAGTCGTTTTCTCGTGCTCCGAGTAGTATGTAATGTACCTACTCTCTTCTAATAAACAGTAATAATAATAATCAACTTTGGAACGAATATTTGGATACAATCTGACGCCTGCAGACACGTAATATGTCTATTTTTAATGATTGTCGTTGTCCTCATATGTCTATCTTTACCTCCAAATATCTCGGTAACGTGACACTTTGGGGTACTATGTTACTTGACATTATTTGTTCGTCTATGTGTCCTCTATCCATACATACCACTTCCATCATGCGCCGCGATTTCGAAAAAAAATCAAAATGGCGGCGGGTCGCTATGCCAGCTTCCATACAAAAAGGTTCGAACCCCTTTAACTACGTGATTCTTCAAATAATCAAGAGTACGAAAACAACAATCAGCTGCTTGTACAGCGGTGGAAAGACCGCGTGACTTGATTTTTTTTTTTTTTTTACTACTTCTGCAACCTCCCAATTCCAAACCCACCGCGGGTGCGCCAGCTGACTCGTGGTTCAGTTGTAAGTCATCTATCGAAAAACATGGCAAGCAATCGGCGTAAAATCACTGCCCAAAATGCAACGCTACCTCCCGGACTATAAAGGACCAATGTACAGAGATTGTTTGCATCCCTCAGACGGACATTGACCCCAGAAAATCAACCTACACCAATTTCCACCGAATTAAAAAAAAATCCATGCAGGTGATACTTATTTTAATGTATTGCTAAAATAATAAAATTTTATTGGAACAAATTATTTTAACAAAATAATAACAAGATAAGATTAAATCTAAAGTAAACACTTACGATAGCCTCTTGGCTCACTCTCAAGGCGTGTCCCTTGACGTAGGAGAGCACGCTAAGCTTGTGGTGAGAGGTTTGGACGCGACCCACTGTGAGGTCCTCGAGCGAGATGTGGTCCAAGTGGTCTGCGCCCGATTCCACGGTGAACCCTGGGGCGTGGTAGTCAGCCGGCGTATCTAATTGAAAGATCACCTTCCTTCAATAAAATTTTTGCCAGAATTATCAGCTTACTTTATCAGCGAGTAACGTAGGCTATATTTTAAATTGAAAGAAATTAGAGATCACTACGAAAAGTGCAATAATGTGCGTAATCGTCAAGCTTCCGTGGCGTGTGCTGTGTAAATAGTTCAAGTTACTCTCAAAAAGCTCTAAAAAAAGTCCGCAATAGCTTAAACCTACTCGTACCTATCCTAAGTTGTCTCACAAATATCCATCTTTATGATTTTCAAATTTGGTCTAAAACAATGCTTCATTTGCGAAGACGGTTTCAAAGACATAGTAGTCGTATTAATCCTTATTAAAATAAATATGTTAATTATCTCAAGTTTTTAATAAAGATAAAAATTGCCCTAGACACCATTTATTTTCGATGAATAGTTATCGGAGATATCATAGAAATTAAGTATCGTGCAACAGAAAATGGTGAGGGCGGGGCGTACTTAAGATATAATACCTATTATATCGCAGTGCTAAATGTAGAACCTGATTTACTGCCCACTGCCAACTGCCCACTGGCTATATTGGGTATGGACTATTGTGATAATTAGTTTATAATATAGGTACTCATAAACCTACCCGCTTAATAAAAAAGTCGCAGACTCAGTCCAAACGCTAAATTCTGGCAGAAGCTCATCAGAGCTAGACTTGAACGTATGAAATCGATCATCTACTGCCGAGCATTACTTGTATCCTCAAATACCTACCTGCATTATAATAGAGTCGCAGGCTCAGCCCGTAGGCCGTCGGAAGCGACTTCTGACAAGAGCTCATCAGAGCTAGACTAGCTCGTATGAAATCGATCATCTACTGCCGAGCATTAAGTATCCTCATATACCTACCTGCATTATAATAGAGTCGCAGGCTCAGCCCGTAGGCCGTCGGAAGCGACTTCTGACAAGAGCTCATCAGAGCTAGACTAGCTCGTATGAAATCGATCATCTACTGCCGAGCATTAAGTATCCTCATATACCTACCTGCATTATAATAGAGTCGCAGGCTCAGCCCGTAGGCCGTCGGAAGCGACTTCTGACAAGAGCTCATCAGAGCTACACTAGCTCGTATGAAATCGATCATCTACTGCCGAGCATTACCTAAGTATCCTCATATACCTACCTGCATTATAATAGAGTCGCAGGCTCAGCCCGTAGGCCGTCGGAAGCGACTTCTGACAAGAGCTCATCAGAGCTAGACTAGCTCGTATGAAGTCGATCATCTACTGCCGAGCATTACCTAAGTATCCTCATATACCTACCTGCATTATAATAGAGTCGCAGGCTCAGCCCGTAGGCCGTCGGAAGCGACTTCTGACAAGAGCTCATCAGAGCTACACTAGCTCGTATGAAATCGATCATCTACTGCCGAGCATTACCTAAGTATCCTCATATACCTACCTGCATTATAATAGAGTCGCAGGCTCAGCCCGTAGGCCGTCGGAAGCGACTTCTGACAAGAGCTCATCAGAGCTACACTAGCTCGTATGAAATCGATCATCTACTGCCGAGCATTACCTAAGTATCCTCATATACCTACCTGCATTATAATAGAGTCGCAGGCTCAGCCCGTAGGCCGTCGGAAGCGACTTCTGACAAGAGCTCATCAGAGCTACACTAGCTCGTATGAAATCGATCATCTACTGCCGAGCATTACCTAAGTATCCTCATATACCTACCTGCATTATAATAGAGTCGCAGGCTCAGCCCGTAGGCCGTCGGAAGCGACTTCTGACAAGAGCTCATCAGAGCTAGACTAGCTCGTATGAAGTCGATCATCTACTGCCGAGCATTACCTAAGTATCCTCATATACCTACCTGCATTATAATAGAGTCGCAGGCTCAGCCCGTAGGCCGTCGGAAGCGACTTCTGACAAGAGCTCATCAGAGCTAGACTAGCTCGTATGAAATCGACCGCCTGCTGGCGAATATTCTCGAAGGTATAGCTGGTTTGTTTGGACGTGTCCTTGTTTGTTGTCAACATATTAATGGACACTGCTTCATTGATGTAAATGTACTCGAAGACGTGGCTTTCGGTCACTTTGCCGAGCTTGCACTCGCCCTCGTACAAACATAATGCGAGTTTGTGGAGCTGGGAATATGAAAATAGTATTTAATTAGAATTAGATGATGCCCGCGATTTCGTCCGTGTGGATTAGGTACTAGTTGTTTTTATGTTCGGGAGAACTCTTTTCTGGGATAAATATGATTCTGGGTGATTCTTTGAAAGCGAGGGTAAATGACTAATTCGTCTGGTTTAAATTTATTTTTAGTATTAGATTCAAGTTTAAATATTAGTTTATCTAGGTCATTAAATGTATTTAACTTATTTATTATTTAAAACTGGCTCCGAGTAACTTATGATTTAGAGTAAGCTGATGAATTATCAGTCAGATGAATGATGAAAATGGCAGAAGAATGAGATTTTGCAGACTTTTTAACTAGATAAGGTATAAATGAGACTCTTTTAAATTATTTCAATCAACTTTATTGCATGCAGAAAAAGCAAGCAGGCAATACGCACCACCACAACACCACACCACACAAATCATCTATCAGCACTGTCAACGTATCATGCGTATTGCGGATTGCCTGCTTGGTTGCTTGCTTATATCCTGTATGTTTAGAAGCGCGAGAGAACGTTCTACCACATAAATTTGACTGTTTTAATTCTAATTCTAATTTTAATTGATGTGTTTTGAATTCATCTGGTCTTATGAGCCAGATAAATCCAGACTAATGAGGACCAGATTAATGAAGAATTTGAAGATGATCGAATCCTGACCAGTTAAATTTGTCAAATTTTAGAATCATAGGAGTAATTAACAGTAATATATAACCTGATAAGGGAAACTGATTCTTACAAAACATTAAAATACACTTGAATATTATTCATAAACAATGCCAGATTGATTATTCTACTTACCTTACAAATACCAGATCAAGCAGGTTGATATCGTAAATTTCGCCAAAATACGCGTCGTGAACGTGCGCTCCGTATGATAGACCGGCATTTCACTCGCGCGAAACATCAAGAGTCGGTTTACAATGGAAAAATTTAGAGTTAACGTTGAATTCCCTTGTAGACTTATTGGGCCAGATGAATGATTACTTTAGTCGCGGACAATTTTTTAAAGTACTATAATTTCAAGATTATTATTTTAGTTATTTTGTTTTTTATTTGGAAATATTAACTAATATTTATTGGAATATCGATATAACTTGCTAATTTTATTATATTGCGACAATTTATTGCAAAAAATAGTATAATTGAACACCAAAGCGTCATTCGGACGCGCCTGATTTTAACTATTTTCTGAAGGCTTAAATTTTTTATTTATTTAGAACTGCAATTAGTTACATCATGCCTCGATAGATATTTACCTTTAACATAAAATCTGAAATGTATGTCCAAAAAGAAGATTATTTTATTGAGTTCTTCAGCGAAAATCATGCCAAAACTGTGTTTCAAAGAATCACCCGCCTATGCATCGATATACCTAAATGTAGGCACTAGATGGGCTCTTTCATAGAAAAAAGTTGTAGGGCGTGCCCCTCACCTGTACAAGCCTGTCCTTGTCCCACCATAGCGCTGTCCCGCTTTTCAGACTAGATGGCGGTAAAATGAGTCCACGTAAGTTCTTTGTTTGAGGTCATTGAGCCAGTCCCTAACCGACTATAGTATGTTACTTATGTACCAAACATTAAAATCGGTTGAAATGATGGGCCGTTACAGAGGACAGACACACACTTTCACATTTATAATATTAGTATGGATTTCAGGTACCTACCTATCATTGGTAGAGTCTGTGTAGTGAAAGCTTAGACGGTTTTTTTCATTATTGCCGTAAACAAAATACAAGTAGATACAAGTAGGTACTTAGGTATACTTGTATATAGGTAAGTATAAAAAAATCTACTACATCTGGGGATGCCTAACCTTTAATTATTTAACCATTTTGCACTCTTCTCATCTCTGCTTTCCCAAAACCGACTCTACAAATATTAACAGATCAACAGATGGATCGTAAAAACGTAGCAGACAGACAGACAGACGAACACACTTTCGCATTAATAGCATCTATACTTAAAAATTAGTATAGCTAGATATCTCACATATTTTTTGTTCAACGCATCGAAGGCGTCCTCCAACGCTGCACTCAGGAACTTCGCTGCGTCATCGCCACATTTCTCTTTCAAAATCCATAAACTCATGCCGTCGAGAGCCACCTCCGTGAAACAGGTTCGCGGCAATGCGTCATTTGAATACATGATACAGCTAACGGCTATTTTAGTCAGTTGTTTTATACAATTCAAAGAACTGTTGTAATTATTGTCCGTACAAAGTCTCGGGAATGCTTTATTCCATTTTGATGATTCCTGTGTAGTAAGAATATTTATAATAATTATCAAAAGGTTCTTCACTGTTGTATGCCTAGAATAGGTTTAATAAAATATAATATTTACATTATGGGTGAGATTCATTATAAATTTTTATAATTTTTTTTCTCGTAGTACTTACTACAATAGCAAATAAATTATTTTAATACCAAATTAAATTTTTTATAATTTCACGTCCCACAACGTTCAGCCGAGCGATCGCGTAACTTCTGCATCAATCATTGTTACAGTATCAATTGTTGTAATTGGCTGAATTTATGGCATTCTTGCTGCGTCAATGGATTATGTCCAATAGTGGAAGAGTGTTAACCAATCAGAGGTGATTGCGATGTATCAATGATTGATGCAGAAGTTACGCGATCGCTCGGCCGCTCTCGGCTTTTGTGATTGTTTCAGATTTTTTCCCGCGCAATTTCATGGAACATAGACAGTAGAGTCCGTTTTTTTTATAACTCGCATCACGGCTCTGGGCTCTACATATAATTGGAATGGGGCTCTTTTAACCCCAGTCCCTGAGCCCAGTCCTCAGTTTTGCTGCAACCGTTGAATACAAACTTTTGCGATTGCATTTTTAAAAATATAGTAGGTACAGGTGGATAAATAATACTGTAATATGCAAAAATCAAAAAAACCTAGATGGAAATGTAATTTTTTTCTTAGGAGTCTCTATAACGGGCTTAAAATGTCTCAGAACAGGGAATCTGCTTATGCTTATTGTAATAGGGCTTCAACATTATGAATGGCTCTGGATTCTAGCCCTTCTTAGTTTCATCATAGAGACAAAGGTAGAGTGAAACGAAGTGAACGAAACATATTATTTTTGAAATGAGGTTTTATTCATAAAAAATAAATATCATTAATTTCCTTTTTTAATTTTGACATAATTTAACAAATGACGCATTTGTTTCGATTCTATGCAAAATAACTTAATTTGGATTTATTTATATTTAAAAAGTATTTTATAGTGTCTTGTTAAAAATATGTTGTGTCCAGAAGGTGCGCAGTTTCAAAATGAGACTATACCAAAAGAAGAAGAGGACACGTGTTGTAAGAAGAACAAAAAAGTACCCACAGAAGGCTCGGCTAATAATAATAATTTAGATATACATTCATACAAAAATCCAAAGACTTGGAAGAAATCAATTACAAACTTCTTTCGCAATCAACTTAGATCGACAAAATCGAATGATGTAAGGACCTCCCTTATTTTGCTTAACGCAGCTGTATAGTGTGAGCTAAATAAAAACGTTCGGACCTTGAGTAAGCGGTGAATGTCTACATTTAGCAGGCGTACGAGGGAGTTATGCGAATGCCGGAACGTACCTAAACACTGCTTTAACTCGGGGCCCGAAAACCTTCAATTCACGCACTGTACGGACGCATTCTTTTTTTTTAAATTCATTTTAAGTAGGTATAGGCTCACGCTTGACCACAGTCACACCTGATGGGAAGTGATGATGAACCCGCGCGCTGTGCGTGCTGTGGATGGGACGCGCTTGCCTAGAAGATTCTTGATTCTTTTATCTTTATTACTCCACCTTGGATGGACTGGGCGCTATTTTAAAAGCGCTTGAATTTTACTGAATTTTGGCCTAAATTCAGTCGTAATCTGATATGTCCTGGAATGTCCAGTAACCCGGACATTCGGTCTATCAGCTGCTTGTTATAGTGAGTTAATGAGAAATGCAAAAAATAAGTAATATTATTTTCAGGGTGATAGACCCTCGGGCAGCAATGAAAATTTCGAAGAAAAAGAAATAAGTCCAGAGCAAAAGTGGCAGTCTTTGGGCAAGGTGTTCCGTCGTCAAAGTTTTGCCGAACACTGGCCCAAGTCATCGAATCAGCAAGGCGAATCCTCCACTCAAAATAAACGCCACGCTGTTAGGAAAGTGATCTCGAGCTATTTCGGAAAATCTCAAAAATGTACGACTGATGCAAACGAAAAGTAGATTTTATCATTAATAAAACGCCGCTTTCAAAATGTCTTAATTTACTATCCCACATATTTGGTAGGTACCTACTACCTACCTACTCATTCATAAATCGACCTAATGGAGGCAGCAATGTTTTTCTCACACTTTCCTCGCCTTGGTATGCCATTGTAATCAATTCAAAAATAACTGGATAGGTACAACATAATATGTCTCAGAGAGGGTCATGTACAATCGGTTCACAGTTATTTTACCTCTGGCTGTTAGGCCACGATAACACACGCGAACTGATATGTAAATTACCTTACATTTGCAATACGCGACTGTACAAAACTGTTTACCTACTTATCGCTTAACTTATCGTAAGTTACCCGTTGTCCTAGGTGAGCGACAGAAGCGACGCCACGCGACGCGATGCGATGCGACGCCATAGAAAATGGCGACTTTCTCTGTCTACGTTACATAGACAGAGAAAGTCGCTATAATACCAGCTATGGTCGCTACGTTTTCGCCACAGACTTAAGTTTTCGCTGTGGTTTTCGCACTTACGAGTGTGGTACGCACAATGGGTACGAGGTTGGTACACTATGTCTGTGGGTTGGTACGAGTCATCGGCAGTCGTAATTCCTTCTTCCATGGTACGAGTATCCCACAGACATAATAATAGGCTTTGATTTTATTTAAAAAATCAAAGTTAAGAAGACTATCCAAGTAGTTAGGTACAACCACAGAGGGTACAAGACTCAAACTTACAGTAGAATTTAATGTGCTGGAGTCTGGACTCATAGGTTAGATGATGATGGAGGTGATGATGGATGTTGGTTGGATGTTGGTTGGATGCGCATGGAAAAGTGTTGAAGTAAAGGACTCTATACACGATCGAATTTGTGCGAATCAATCTGTGAAATCAATAATGAATAATCACTTGAAGCACATGCTTAGAGGTATAATAGGTTATATTATATAATCTCTATGAGCAAATGTGATTTTTTATCTTCAAGTATGGCAACTCCGCACAATACACCTGCCAATGTCAATATATTGACGTTTGAGTTTGACAGAAACGGTCTGAAATTCCGCAGGCCACTAGAAATGAAGGGAAATTAATTTTTGACTTTCTGTTCTATAAAATGTTTAGACTTAATAATTTATTTAATTTTTTTATATAACGGTGCAACAACTCAGTATTCTATGATTCGCATTTACTTCTACAGTCTTGTGCACTATTTTACCCGTGAAAACGCCCTTGAAAACAGTGATACAAAAAGTCTAAAGTCAGCATAGCAACAATACTTCAGTAGATTTAATTCGTATTTTCAGGAAGATTGCGGTCTAAAACAAGCAGCTGTGCCTTTAGGAGGTATGAAGTGTTAAAGATCATAATTGGATTGCATGTAAAAAAATCTTCACCATTGTATGTCTATGTACAAAGTAGTATAGTATACATGCCCCTTCTTAATATGCATACCTACTAACTACTTATATCGAATTTATACAGAGTACATGATCAGTTAACTACTACTTTTTGCTGTGGATAATTAATATTGCAGTTGAGTAACTTTATAAGGATATAATAAGAAGTTATTTTTCATAAGTTAATTTAAACACATTCGCAATGTTATACTTAATTTGATATGAATATCCATAATTATTCTACTCACTTGCAATACTTAATAGAAAACTCTTTTTACCCAACTACAGCAAAGCAAAAAGGAAGGGTTATGATTTTAGCAGTGTATGAAAGTATGTATTTATGTATGTTCCACCATAGCTCCAAATCTACTGAGCCGATTTTAATAAATGAGGTGCCAATCGACTTGTTATTATGGTCAGGGTGACATAGGCTACATTTTACTTGAACAAGATTGATACAATGGATGTTACATCCAAAAGAGTGGGGGTTTTTTAATTTTTGGTCCGTAGTTGAGTAACAGTTTTATAAACAACTACTTATCTGATGCCCACAACTTAGTCTGCTTGATTGAGGTTGTTTGGTTCTCGTGGGAACTCTTTAATTTACTGGGATAAAAATTTTGCCTATTATGTTATTCCAGACTATAATCTATCTCTGTGCCAAATTTAATCCAGATCCTTTTAGCCATTCTGGGGTGATTGAGTAACAAAACATCCATCCATCCATCCATCTATCCATCCATCCAAACTTTCGCATTTAAAATATTAGTACTTAGGAATAGATACTTCCTGCTTGTTTACTTAACATAGACATAATTATATTATATAGGTATACTAACTATTGCATTTATGCAGCACTAGTTAGTTTACTGTGCTGCATTCTCAGCTGTAATCAAATAAATATTATAAATGCGATGGTTTGGATGTATGGATGTATGTTTGTTACTCAATCACGCTCCAACGGATGAACGGATCTGGATGAAATTTGGCACAGAGATAGATGATAGTCTGGAATAGCACATAGGCTACTTTTTATCCCGGAAAATTAAAGAGTTCCCGCGGGAACCGGAAAACCTCAATCCACGCGGACGAAGTCGCGGGCATCAGCTAGTAATATAATATATACAACCTCAACACGCTCAAAATATATTGTAACAGAATCTCATCATTCATGTTAACATGTTTTCTACATGGAGAAAGAAAGAATGAATGTTTGAGACATTTTGATATTTATTTTAAAGTTGTGTTTTGTTTAGTTCTTTTATTGTTGATTGTACAGGAAAAAGTGAATCCTCACACAACCATTGAAAGGTTATTTGAGGTAAATCAATTGAAAGTGTGTTCAATATACTGAAATTATTAAAAAGTAGTTTCTTTCACTCTTAAACAGTTGGATGAAATGTTACTGAAAAAAAATAAAATTTAACTATGCACTGTCGTAGACTGTAAGGATACAAGTTTAATTTGAGTTCTGTTGGTTTTAAAAATTTGACAAACCAAACATGAACCATTTGACAGTCAGATCTCCAAAATTACAAACAGAAGCTGTGTTTTAAGATCTTTATGGGCATTAATAGTTCCATACTAATATTATAAATGCTGTTTAAATACAGTTATTATATAAATGCTACATTCTTATTGAGCTTATTATTCTTGAGGTATTGAGTTTTACTACTATATCTTACATTGTAGTAAATTGGAATTCATGGAGACACATTCCTTCTATTGCTGGGCTTGACTCTAAATTTAGACTCTGTTTAATTCTGGCATTCTAGAATCTCTTAACTATATTGTGTAACTATGAGCTGTGGTTTGATGCTTTTAAAATATATATTAGCTCAGAGCAAGACAATATTGAAGTGACATACCTTGTCTGAGATGTTGCACAGATTGCAGAGTAGTCAACATGCTAATTCATTATGATATCAGGGTAATCATTGTTATTACTTATTGTTCCATGCATAAGAAATCTCTTGCTGGCCAGATTCCTGCAAAAATCTCCACAGAACTCTGTCTAGTGCTACAGTAATGCAATAATTAATAGACTTTCAACTCTACACTGTTATGCCTGGAGCAAAGTGGCCTTACATTGTTCAATCTCTCTTACAGATGAGCGCTGAAGACTTATGGAGAGTTAAGCTAAAAGAAGACAAAACAATAATCTGATAATTATAGATTGAGTAAGTATTGAGTGGTGCTTTTGTTAGAATAAGATGATAACACGGCGATGGTTCCATCCGGCACTGAACGGGGTGGACGCAGAGAAGCTGCTGCTGGAGCGCGGCCGCGACGGCTACTTCCTCGCCCGACCCAGCATGAGCAACAAGGGGGATTTCACACTGTCGGTCCGCAGGGGCTCCGAGGTGACTCACATAAAAATCCAGAACAATGGCGAATTCCTCGACCTCTATGGGGGTGAAAAATTCGCGACGCTATCCGAGCTAGTGCAGTTCTACATGGACAATCAGGGCCAGTTACGCGAGAAAAACGGAAACATCATTCGGTTGAAGACACCTCTCAATTGCGCCGATCCCACGACCGAAAGGTGGTACCACGGGCAGCTCACCGCCAAGGAAGCGGAGCGGATCATGCTCGAGAACGGGAAGAACGGCTCGTTCCTCGTGAGAGAGTCGCAGAGGCAGCCCGGGGATTTCGTGCTGTCGGTGCGGATGCGGGACCGAGTGACGCACGTTATAATCAGACGGAAAGACAATAAATACGATGTCGGCGGCGGACTGCAATTCGATGACCTCGTCAGCCTCGTCGAGCACTATCGAAACTACCCCATGGTGGAGACCACGGGAGACGTGTTGCGCCTCATTCAGCCCTTCAACGCTACTCGCATCCAGGTGCAGCACTTCCACACGAGAGTCAAACAGCTGCAAAAGGAGAACGAGGGGCCCATCGAAAGCATGGCGTACAAACAGGGCTTCTGGGAAGAGTTCGAAACACTACAGATGATGGAGAACTTGCAACTCTTCGACAGGATGGAAGGCTCCAAACCAGAGAACATTAGAAAGAACAGATACAAAAACATCATTCCTTTCGATCACACGCGAGTTATCCTTCGGGATATCCCACCGGACGCCCCGCCGGGCTCCGATTATATTAACGCTAACTATATTCGATGCGACTTCATCGATTCCAATTCCGAGTCGCATGATTTAAACGGAAGCAACGAGAACAGTTCCCCGCATGCAAAAGACGGCACTTCTTCTAAAAACAAGGATAAATCCTCGCCGACACACACGAGCGTCATAATTATCGAGGAACAACCCAAAGAGCATTCGAAAGGTTACGGGAACGGCACTCATAAACTTTTACCGCCGTTCGAGCCGAGCGTGCTCCGCAGCAATCCGAACTACGTGAACACGACCATCCCTAAAACTGCGGAAACCTTAGAAAACGGAGGTCCGGATAAGGTGTACAACAAAATTTACATCGCGACCCAAGGTTGCCTCTCGACTACGATTTACCAGTTCTGGTCGATGATATGGCAGGAGGACGTGCGTATCATAATAATGACGACCAAGGAGATCGAGCGCGGCAAAGTGAAGTGCGAACGCTACTGGCCCGAGCTGAACAAGACAGAGGTTTTAAAGAAGTACACCATTTTTAACGAGTCGGAATCCTCGACGCAGGATTACACGCTGAGGCGGTTCATAGTGACGAAAAAGGACGAGCCGAACGTGAAGCGGACGATTTATCATTTCCACTTCACGGCGTGGCCGGACCACGGCGTGCCGTCGGAGCCGGGGCGCGTGCTCAACATCTTGCTGGACGTGAACTGCCGCCTGCAGCAGATCATGTCGGCGAGCGATGCGCCCGCGCAGGCCGTCGTGTGCGTGCACTGCTCGGCCGGCATCGGCCGCACGGGCACCTTCATCGTCATCGACATGATCCTCGACCAAATCCGCAAAGAGGGCTTCGATTGCGAGATAGACATCCACCGCACCGTGCAAATGGTCCGCGACCAACGCTCCGGAATGGTCCAGAACGAAGCCCAGTACAAGTTTATCTACATGGCCTTGCTAGAGTTCATCGAAACCGAAAAGCAGAGAGTTGGCTTGGTCGCTTTGAATCCGACCCAAGCTATGGAGTCCTTGCGAATTTGATTATCGACTTGTACATTTCGGGAAAGGAAAAATCTTTTTAAACGCTTTATAAATCTAAAATATTTTAGGCGGGTAGACGCAGGCCCCGCGAAACGATAGTGTAACGACTTGTTGATTTGTTAGGTGTAACTTTCGAATCTGTGCGGTTTAATATTTGGTTATCATAGATTCATTAATAATTGCAATACACAATATATTATATTTCTATTAAATATGTATATTATATTTGTGAGGTTTGAAAAAATATATTGACTGTATAATAGGATGTTATAAATAATCTCACAATTTTTTATTCAAGGAATAATATTTGATGAGTAGGACCTAGGAAAGAATTTTACTATGAAGACACTTTTATAGTTAGATTTTCACATTATTTTGCGTGACTGTCGGGATCACAGTAGTTGGATCCTGTGATGCAGCCCGAATAGCGTCCTTCGGGTCCTGGGCGGCGGGTTATCTTTCACATAGTACGATACAATTTAATTTCGCGGTGCTAAGATAACCAGGTAGTTAGGATCTTTTAAGACTGGCAAAGTGGGAGATGTATGCATTGTCAAGCGCTTGGTAATAAAAATAATTCCATATAAATGGTATTAAAAATACCCACAATGGAACTTAAAGCTAGCCTAACCTAATCTATACTTAACTATACTAATATTATAAATGCGAAAGTTTGGATGGATGGACAGATGTTTGTTACTCAATCACGCCAGAACGACTGAACAGATCTGGATGAAATTTGGCAGAGAGATAGATTACAATCTGGAATAACACACAGGCTACTTTTTATCCCGGAAGATCAAAGCGTTCCCGCTGGAATCAAAAATTCTCAATCCACGCGGACGAAGTCGCGGCATCAGCTAGTTAATATAAGTCACGTCTGCGTGGAATGGTGGCCGTGGCAAGAATGCAGGCTGCATTTCCACGCTGGACAGCCAAGCTGATCCTTAGCGCAAATAATGAGCCAGCCCTTCTGTAATGTAGTTAACTTTAACGCGATCGAATGGGTAAAACAATTCCCACTAGGCCTTCAGTGTACCACCAATCTGACCACTGGGAAACACCTCCAGTTCTTCACCGCCGAATGATTTCTTAGTTAAAACCAAGCAAGTGCAAAAGCGAGTTATGCTTTCGATGGACTGTACCATCCCGGGTTCCGAATTTTAATAGTGTACATAATTATTGATAATACTGATTATTTGATGCACTCGGTTTTTGTAACCTTTGGTGCATGCCATTGGTCTGAACCTTTAAAGATTGCATCTTAATATTCGAATACCTACCTACGTAGCGGGTTTATCGTGGTTTTAACTGTAACACAAGGATTTCACTAGTGTTGACTACACACACTACAACACTACATATTATACAAGACTATGCATATGTAAGACTAAGTACATTGCCTACGGAACGATACAATTACTTGTTCGTAAGAAGATTTCGTACCTAATTCGCTCCTTTTACATCGCAGTAAAATATAACTTGTTTAACAAAATATATCCCTTTTGAGATTAAAACTTATTTTTGTCTACAGAAAATGATCGTACCCTAGCGCCACCAATGTGAGTTTGCGATAAAAAAAAAAATGTATACCTATGAAACGCAGACCTGTTAAAAGTTTCAAATAGTTGCTTTAAAATTGTACTATACGAAGCCTGATAAAAGGAGAATAGGCTTCAAAGTGATCTCGAATCGATTTTGAATTAGACAGATTGTTTAATTACATTGTATTTTTTTTATTAGGGATCTATTTTAATGACGTCATACGTGAATCTTAATTAAAAGGCGTAAGAGCAGGACAGGCAAAGCTGATCACAGGTGGCGCCACCTATCGTTGGTAACTGTCAGGTTAATTGCAATATTGAAAACAATATTGTCTAAATATTTACAAGGGACAGAAACTCATCAGCACGTCTAAGTGGTCTCGCCGTAAAAATCGTCAGGTCAAAAGTGAGCGCTACATAACCTTGCCGATGAACTGGGTTTCCAATTTTTAAGCGCAAGGCTTTGACCCACAGGTTTCTTTTTACAGTTATTCAGTTTTAAATGCACAACATTATGAATAATAATTAATTAATTAATCTGAGAGTATTTACCTAATTATGCGTAAAAAAATGTATGGTGTTTGACACTATATTGATAGGTAAGCAACACCAGCGACGATACGACACCTAGCGGGATAAATTGCTAGTGTCTCTCCCCATTGAGGGTAGGATCATACATCTTTCAAATTGTCAGGACTTGTTATAGTAAGCGCCGAATTCGAATCGCATATATTATGTATTACCGTTTTTAATATAGAGCTGAAACAAAGAACTTTGAAAAAAAAACATCTATGATCAAGTTCTATTTTCTCAAGGTTTTAATTTTTTTAATGATTATTAAATATTAATTCGGTGCGGAACCATACGCATACAACACGAATCTATATCCGGGTTAGGCAATAGATTGTGTGACGTTAATAATGAATGGTCCTTTATGATTATGACATTTACTGCTATGGAAAAAGCAGTAAGACTTGAAAACAATTATTCATAGAAAACCAGAACAATGTTCAATAAATACACCGACAAATATTTCGCGTCATCAGACAAACTAATTAGGTATTAGGTTATAAAATTATAGTGGCGTAAATATTTTTCTATTTTAAATTGGTAGAATTTTGTTACAAATTTGGTAGGATATATTTGCAGCGGAGAACCCTATCCAATCATTATTATTAAATCTTTCGGCCACAATAGAATTAACTACCTCCAAATTAAATATTTTAATATTCTGATATCACAGATGTAGTACTAAACTACTACTACATCTGAGTCTGATATACTTAGTTAGATATACATAGTATTTCATTATGTCTACCATCAAGAGTTTTTTTTATAATGAAATCATTGAATCTACTTTAAATTTATCTATGTAATAAGTTTTTTTTTTATATTTTGCATATTATAAAATTGAGGTGCATAAATTATTAAATTTATATGAATTTGTCCCTGAATCGCCTTAGGCGTTGGTGCGGTATTTTTTAAGAAATTTATTTTCTATTTGAATAGATATGTAGAGGTTTGGACCATTTGAGCAATAACTTTTATAAATCAAGATAAATATAATACTATGTAAGTACCTACTTATATAAATTATATATATACTAAATTAAATTATTTGTATATACTTATTTTTTTTATATTATTTTATAACTAGTCCCTTGGGCCTGGTGATTTCGTGATTATGCATTCATGGATGATATTATACATTGTATGACGAAGATTTCTTTTTTATTGAGTTGACAAAATGCTTCTATGTCTAATTTCATTGCTCAAATGATTCAATACTATCTTACGTTGTTGGCATTTTATTTATAATATATTCCAATTTGTAAAGCTGAGCTTAAGTATATTGCATGGTCATAAATAGGGAGAACCAATTTGTTATCAGCAGAAGATATATGTTGTGTTATATAATATAATAATGAATAAAATGTGATATTGTACAAATTATGACCTATTTTTATTTGTATGTGCATTTGACAACTACCTTCGGAATTGTTAAAATATCAGAAATGCGAACACGAAACGCCCCCGTTCAAAACAACGAATCGCACATTGGATTTAGTATGATAGAGAACGCATAATACAGGGTTAATTCAAAAACACTAGTAACCTTCTGAGGGGTGAAGCCTCTGTACATAATCTTTTTAAGTACAACTTTTAAAGATTCTGAGTAAAAACATTTTTTTTATCATACAAAATTAAAAATGTATTTAAATTGGTTGCTCAAGGACAGCATAACTCCATGCAATGTGCGGTAGACGGGCGGCGGATCAGTTATCGCTCGACTAGTCGACTCTTTAAAGAGAGTCAACTAAGGCCTTCTGAAAACAGAGTTGGAGTGTCTTAGGGCGCCTTCAAATTTGCCGCAAAGTGCCGCGCGGAGGAGCGCGGCTGCAGCGCTGCGGTCGCGCTGCTTTGTAAATCCATATAAATAAACTAGTATGGCGCGTGGTTGCGCGGCCCGCTACAGCGGACCGCGTAGTGGACCGCGTGGTCCACTGTATACTTACTCGCTGTCCTACTATCCTGCCCCCCGATTATGTAAGAATTGTCGATCAAATCGTCAAAGTTCGGCGTCAAAGTAAAATAAACCATAACAGCATTAAATTAGAGCTCAATTTCGAAAAACGAAATTGAGCTCTAATTCAATGCTGTTATGGTTTATTTTACTTTGACGCCAAACTTTTACAATTTGATCGGCCATACTTACATAATCGAGCAGCTGGTTTACTGTCTACGTGTTCTGATCTGAACAACACACTGCTATGCTAGTGAGCACAGTGGAAGCGCCAGCACGCCAAGCGTCCGACGTAAAAGAAAATTCTCATAAAGGAAAAACATAAAACAAAGACCACCAACCCCCCGCCCCTCCCTTTTTGTTTGAGCAGCCCCTAAGTAGGTACCTATCTTTAATACCCTGACGGTGCTCCTCACCCATCATCCGAACCTTCGATCATCATCTCTTTCCATATTTTTTTCTCCGAACCATTCGTCAAAATGAGATTTCTTCCATAAAAACAAATCTTGAAAAGGAACCGTAGTCTTGCATAGTTCTACACTTGTAGCCTCTTCAATATTCGCCATACATTTTCTATGGAAAATAAATTCCGCCATCTTGAATTTTTTCCTGTTCATCAAGTAGACCTTCATGTTCTGATCATCTTTTGCCAAGAAACCACTCTTCAATCTTTTATACTCTCCGAGATAGACACCGACGAAATTTGTATGGCGGCCATCTTAAATCCGCCATATGAAAATTTTTTTCAGCTCACAGTCAATTGGATGAAGTATCGAGTGACATTTGTTCGAGTGACCTATCTTCAATACCCTTTTCTATGGAAAAATAAATTCCGCCATCTTGAATCTTTTTCCTGTTCATCAAGTAGACCCTCATGTCCTGATCATCTTTTGCCGAGAAACCACTCTTCCATCTTTTATACTCTCCGAGATAGACACCGTCGAAATTTGTATGGCGGCCATCTTAAATCCGCCATTTTGAATTTTTTTTCAGCTCACTGTCAATTGGATGAAGTTTCGAGTGACATTTGGTCGAGCACCCCCCACCTATCTTCGATACCCTGGCTGGTGCTCTTCGTCCGTCTTCGAAATCCTCAATCATCAGCTCTCTCTGTAGCAGCTAACAGCATTAAATTAGAGCTCAATTTCGAAAAACGAAATTGAGCTCTAATTCAATGCTGTTATGGTTTATTTTACTTTGACGCCAAACTTTTACAATTTGATCGGCCATACTTACATAATCGAGCAGCTGGTTTACTGTCTACGTGTTCTGATCTGAACAACACACTGCTATGCTAGTGAGCACAGTGGAAGCGCCAGCACGCCAAGCGTCCGACGTAAAAGAAAATTCTCATAAAGGAAAAACATAAAACAAAGACCACCAACCCCCCGCCCCTCCCTTTTTGTTTGAGCAGCCCCTAAGTAGGTACCTATCTTTAATACCCTGACGGTGCTCCTCACCCATCATCCGAACCTTCGATCATCATCTCTTTCCATATTTTTTTCTCCGAACCATTCGTCAAAATGAGATTTCTTCCATAAAAACAAATCTTGAAAAGGAACCGTAGTCTTGCATAGTTCTACACTTGTAGCCTCTTCAATATTCGCCATACATTTTCTATGGAAAATAAATTCCGCCATCTTGAATTTTTTCCTGTTCATCAAGTAGACCTTCATGTTCTGATCATCTTTTGCCAAGAAACCACTCTTCAATCTTTTATACTCTCCGAGATAGACACCGACGAAATTTGTATGGCGGCCATCTTAAATCCGCCATATGAAAATTTTTTTCAGCTCACAGTCAATTGGATGAAGTATCGAGTGACATTTGTTCGAGTGACCTATCTTCAATACCCTTTTCTATGGAAAAATAAATTCCGCCATCTTGAATCTTTTTCCTGTTCATCAAGTAGACCCTCATGTCCTGATCATCTTTTGCCGAGAAACCACTCTTCCATCTTTTATACTCTCCGAGATAGACACCGTCGAAATTTGTATGGCGGCCATCTTAAATCCGCCATTTTGAATTTTTTTTCAGCTCACTGTCAATTGGATGAAGTTTCGAGTGACATTTGGTCGAGCACCCCCCACCTATCTTCGATACCCTGGCTGGTGCTCTTCGTCCGTCTTCGAAATCCTCAATCATCAGCTCTCTCTGTATTTTTCCTCTTAATGAATTTTTGTCTTCTATACGAAACGATGAGTGAAAAAAAAAATGTTCATACAAAATTTTACAGGAGAGGTGATCAATCAGTGAATCAGCACGAGCAGCTATTATATATTAAAAACGCGCGACTGCAGCGCTACACCCGCGCTGCGGCCGCGCATCAGTTCATCGATCGACTAGTGACGGGTTGAACGAAAATTAGGTAGAAGAATTTATCGATAAGGTTGAGAGTCGTCCGGCAATAGATATGGGATTCGAAGTCCGACAAGTACAGCAATAAAATCGAAAAGAAAAAGGCTTGGGAAGAAATATGCATTTTATTGACAATTTCACAAACAAGACTCAAAGTGAATAAAAATGAAGTATGTAAGTATTATATTATGTATTGTTAACACAGCTTCTTTATATTTTCGTTGTTTCGTATTAATAGTAACACAGAGCAGTGGTTCTTCGTCAGAGTTCATCGTGAAAATAAATATAGGTAGGGTGGATGTTCTAAAAGTCGGCACTTTAAGGGTCGTGTCACATTAGAAAATTCGTAAATGCGTCATTCTAAGCAATTAAAATACGATGTTTTTTTTTCTAATACTTTATACTTTTGACTGTGCAAGCCAATTTTAAAAACCGAACTTATTTATGAAGAAGTATTTTTTTTTAATCATTTAAAAAAAAAGTACTAATTTGCCTAAGCTCGGCACTCATGTTCGTAAGTCCGGCTTTTGTGTTCGCAAAGTCGGCCCTCTCGTTATTCAATGGCGTCTGAAGGAAAACATGTAACACAGCCTGACTTTGCTTGCAGAATAAATGATTTAATTTAAATAATATTATGATTAAACTTAGCTTATGTATAAACGGATACTAAGTACTATTATAGTCTCCATGCACGTAATTACATAGTCTAAAAAATAAAAACAGTGTAAAAAGTTAAACAGTTTTAATTATTTTTACATAAAAAGCGATAAGTAGGAAATCAAATTATTTTCACATAAAAAATAAAAGTTAGGAACACTTTGAAAATACTCTCCGAAAAACATAAAATATACCTCAATTACGTTAGGCATAACAACATTCATTTAACAGTTTAATTAAAATATGTCTATAAGTTTCAAAAACAACACCCACTAGCAAATAGAATATAACAATATTTCTAGTTAAAATATACCTAATCTTTTCATTTCTAAATAATACTTTTATTATAACTATGATAGGTAGGGTAGTTATGAATAAAAAGAACTTACCTAAAATTTTGAATTTGTGTACAAAACTCAGTCTTGCTCAAAACTATTACGATTCTTAACAATTATACGAACATAATAATTATCTTTGGTAAATAAAAATAGGATCAGATTTATCTTTAGAACTAGTCCTTAAAATATAGGTACATACATTTGACATGATTGCTGTCTGAATGTATATTGTTAGCATTTAAAATATCATAAAAAAAACAAATATTGAGCAAATATTTGAACAATTAATCTTTATCAGTCTTACAATTACCTAAAAAGTTTGTGTTAAATTTAACACACATGGCATACAAATTTTTTAGAAGCGACTTCTGTATATGGCTTACCACGTAGAACTGTACACTTCAGATGGAACCAGCGAGGACATTGGTCGCGGCCAATGTTTTTTAAATCGTCATCTTCTACGTCACTTATTAAGTCTTCATCACAACCAACACATTTAATATGTGATACTGTTTCAGTTGGAGATTTGCATTTTTGGGGAGTGATAATTGACTTTTTAGTTTTTCTATTATTTGATGTTTTTTTCCTAGCTTCATCTCTTTTGATTGTTAATTCTGCTTTTTTCTTAGCTTTTTCGTCTTTGTTTTTTTGGATTCGAGTTTTTCTTAATTGTTTTGCATTTTCTTTATCTTCTTTTTCCCTTACTTTTTCTTGCATGTAATCACGCCAAGCTTTAGAAGATATAGCTGATGGAATAGTATCCTTTTTTTTCTGAGCTTTACCAAAGTCAAGGGACTTCGGTGAAAATAAATGAGTTCTAAAATAAGGCGATACACGATGTCTGCTAGTAGGAGTGCTAGAACCAGATCGCAAAGGCGGAGTCTTTGATGATGTGGCAATGTCTAAAATACTTGTCCTTGGTGATTGAATTAAGTTAATACTTATGTCACTACCAGTCTCTATTGCATTTTGTATTAGGCTCGTTGTGATGATGTCGTCTGAAACTTCGTTGAATCCCACAGTATATTCGCCAGTAAGAGTGTCGTCATAAAAACAGTTTTCTTTATTAGTGTTGTCTAGTATGATAGGCATTTTGTCGAGATCTAAAGTCAGATGATCCTCCAGGGACTTATTTTGGATGGCTTTTTGTGAAGTTGTGGATTCTTTTTGCATTATATTCTTTTCTGTATGAATTTCAGCACTAGTGATTACAATATTATAAGTTTCTTTTGGGTTTTCTTGATAACATGAATTTTGCTCATTATTTTGGACTGTGTTTGAGATTTCGGACATTATTTTTTGGTTTGTTGCATTAATAGCATTGACTTCTTTATTATTATTAATTTGTGCAGTTTTATAAGAATTCTGAATCATATTAACTAACAGATCGGTATCAATCCCTATTTCTTTCAGCCTTCCTTCCAAATTTCTTATAACTTTTATTGCTGTGTCAATTTCTTCATTGGTTACCTCTTCAAGATTATTCAGTTCATGGAAATTTTCTATAGTATTTTTTACACACTTCGTGTAATCCACGGCATCAGGATTAAATGGATATAATCCACATTTTCGGAATCCATTTTTTATGCTATTCGTCATGTCATTTTGTAAAACTTTTTCCAATAATGGACAAAATGTAGTTTTGTTTAAAGTTTTTTTCATGTTTTGCTCTTCTTTCTGCCACAGATTCACTGTTTTTCGCCACTCTACTTTAAGAGGGCGAAAAACGCTGACGTCGGCTGGCTGCATCATGTGGGTTGTATTCGCCGGCAGCGCATACAAAATAATATCATTTTTGTGGCAGAAATCGCTCAGTTCTAGTGTCATGTGGGATTTGTGTCCATCCACTAACAACAAAACAGGCTTTTTGACATTATTTTCTCTAAGCCAGGGACTTACTCCGTTAGCGATGTATTCGAAAAAAATCTCGCTGCGCATCCAACCGGTTTCAGACCGACCTAAAAACCAATTTGGATGCATGCTGTTAATAACTTCTTTCGGTGGGCGAATGTACGGAAAAACTACCATGGGAGTAAGTGTTTCTCCTGCAGCTGAGAATACCAGAAGTACGGTGATGGTCTCCTTTTCACTTCCGGACTTAATATCATAGACGTTTTTCGATCCAACGGGAGCTATAACAATTCCAGACTTGGGACACATGCTGAAACTGGTCTCATCTCCATTAAATATTCGTTGCGGGTCTTCTAAAATATCTAAAGCATTGACTTCCGTGAGATAGCTTTTTAGTTCTCTAAACCATTTCCTAATATATTCTTCGCTCACAACCGCCCTTGCTTTGGATATGGTTTCTGGAATCCGTTCCTTTAATTCAGGATGGCGTTTAATGAAAAGTTCATACCATTTACGCCCCGGTCTTTGGTTTTTAAAAGGACATGGTCTCTTATCCGCTTTTATAATGGCTTGGACTGAATTTAATAAATCGTCACGTTTTCTGGGGAATCCGCATTTAGCTAATTTTATTAACCATCTAACCAGGATAGTTTCTTCGTTTGGTGTTAGAATAGTCAATCTTCCCATTTTACAATTAATGGGAACTTTATTATGTACTCTGTCTTGTAGAGATGAGCGTGGAATATTATATTTTTCTGCAGCTGTTTTGATTTTTACACCTCTGTCCAATATATCTGCCATGGCATGTGCTATTTTATTCCTGTCGTAATTCATAAGAGGACGACGGCTCTTCGTTATCAAGTCATTTTTTTTCTTTTTTGGTTTAGCCATCTTGACTTTTATTAGTCAACTGTTTGATAAACCTTAAACAAAAATAATTAAGCTGATTTCAGAATAAAATAATTAGATTTCTCATTTTAGGTGTGTATTACTTTTTATTTAAGAAATTAATTGTTGAATTACCTAATTACCTTATTAAATATTCAAACATTTCATTAATTTAAGCGGTTGAACCACTTATAAGTAATGTATCGCATTACCTACCTGTCCTGTCCTGTATTTTTAAACGAACTATAAACAAACAATCAGACAGTTTTCCATATAGATAATACCAATTTATACTAAGGGGGCCGACCTTAGGAATAACCCAAATCCTTAAGTCGGCATCCCCTGCCGACTTAAGGTACTCCATACTACTGATTTTCCTAAGTCCGGCACCCCTGTTTTTTCTTCAAATGTGCAAAAAAATCGCCTAAAATAATTAAAAAACAATGTAATATATTACGTAGAATCAATAACATTGCAACAGCAGGTGCTAAGTACTATAATGTGTAATTTATTCCTTACCAACTGACGCTCGGAATTTCGCAATTTTGTAAACTATTCCGCGACGTACGAACTCTCGCTCGTTTAAACGGCAACTGGCGAAAAGCAGTGCAGCCCAGTGTTCCCATATTTGAAACTTTATTACCCATCGGTGCAAACTTTATAAAAAAAAATACCCATTATGCCTAAGTGGCAACAAAACACTAATATCGACAGAAATAGAACGCAGTGCCGACCTTTGGGGGGGGGCCGAGCTTAGGAGCGTTCACCCTACAACCCTATGATGTTCGAACCTCGCGACAGGACAGCGCGGCTGCAGCGCTGCGGCCGCGCTACGCTTTGCGGCAAATTTGAAGGCGCCCTTAGACTTGAAAGTGAAAAGTTGAGAGTGAAAAGTTTTAAACTATGTATGTATTTTTTAATGAATTTATTAAGTTTTTTTTTTTAATTTCTGTATGTACGTTGAGAAGTTGCCTTAATTGTTAAAAAAATAAATCTTAAAGATATTTGGCTAGATTTACATTATAATTTCAAAGACATTGAATATAATATTTTTTTTTATTGCATTATTTTTTTTCACTTACAAATAATTTTGTTTAATAAAATTAAAATCACAAGAAATCAAAACAATTACCTCGTAATGATTTCGTCTCAATTTCGTCTCATTCCATTTCTTCACATAAAAACTACCAGAACAATTTTTTTTCACATAAAGCTCTTTACAGCATAGCAAACAAACAATTCAGAAACATAAGAAAGCATAGCAATGACATGTTGGTGTGGCAGGTCAATATCAAATCTTTCATGCCATCAAATGTTAAAAAACAATATACTATCTTTCTGAACTGTATGGCTCTGATAAAGATTAACAAATTCTTAAAAGTTAATACTGAATTAATAATGTTATAAAATTAATTTAGTCATCATTATTGACTGGAATTTCTTCTATGCCTTCAGTTTCATTCACCAACGCTCTCTCTAAGATAACTCGGCCTTCTTTATACCTGAAAAGTAAGTTTTAAAAATATTAATACAATTTTATTCTAGATCCATTACAGTATAATATATATTTAGAAACTTCCAGCAGTTTGAGCTGTATCTGTATAAATATTGGGTATTTACTGGTTAGTTTCTCTATGTCTATAACATTGCAATTTAAGAAATTATTAATGAATACACAGACAATATACCTACCTACATTGTAAAATATTAAAAGAAAGTAATGAAGAAAATGATGAAATAGATCACCTTTGATTTTCCTCTGTAGCAAACTCATAGACCCAGCCGAGTTTGGTGCCACAGTTCTTGCAGGAGACGTCCCTCACCATATGCCTTCCTGTCAGCATCACTCGGTCCTGCACTTCAGAGTATACTAAGTTGACAACTTTATGAAACAGGAATGCACGACCTGGAATGGTGCAAGCCAATGAGTTAAAATTGAATCATGTAAGACTGTTCACTTTGAACTAGAGTGCAAGTGCTGCTCTAGTACCAAACTTGGCACTTGAAATTAACTAGCTGAACTACCTGGCCTTGCTTGTGTGAAGATTCTGAATATTGGTTCTTCTAAATATCAATTTCTTAACCCAGCTATTTGCTGACATTAATATTGATACGTCAGTCAGCCATTGTGCTAAAGGACTGAAATAACTTGCTAAAACTTTATTTTAGTCAAGAAATTGATTGTATGTAGATTGTATTGTAGAAGTAGGTATGGTGCGACTTGGGCACGCAACTTGTGACTTGAAATCAAATAATTGCCTTCTAAAAACACATATTTTACAACTTTTATTGGCTAATAAACGTAAGGTAAAGCTAGTTAGTAGTTGGTCCAAATGTGTGCTGAGAACAATACCTCAATGGCTAAGAACGATGTTATGACAAACAGCTGACTCAAATAAAGCAACATACCCGTGGCTCCAGTGAATCTTGTGCTAATCAGTTCAGAACGATTCGTCAGTACTACATCACAAGCAGCGCATGAGAATAGACGGGTTCCTCCAATATGGTCTAGGAATATTTTTCCCATTTCTTTATTTTCTTTGTTTTCCAAAATAGAACCAACCAACCAACCAACAAATGTCAAATGTAATTGACGTTGACAGATTAGTTTTTTTTTATTTAACTTTTTTAACGGCTCTGGATTCTAGTCCTTCTGAGTGTACAGATTAGAAAATTAAATAAAGTCCAAAAACGAATAAACACCACACTGACCTCTTGTAAATAAAATAAAAAAACTAATAATAGTCTCTTTATTAGAAAGAGATGTAAACTTCAACTTGCTGTGTTGAAAAATTATATAGATACATCTATAAAGAAGGTTTATAAATCAATGGACTTGCGATGGAAGATAGAAGCGTTACGTTCAAAATTTATTTAATTTAATTGAAATTACTACTGTTCATATGTACCAATAAAACGAAGTTGAAACCAAAGAGATTTTAAAATAGAATTCTACAATGTTGATGCGTTACCTCGGAAACAAAACTATTCTATTCCGCTATCATGTGAAGTATGAATTTTAAAGTAAAAATAAAAACGTAAACACAGTTATTTCTGTTAGAAATTATTAAATTAAATATACTTTTGTGATAATGGAAGACATAAAAGATGATGCTATACACCACACAGCCATGAAACTTGCAGAAGAAATTAAGAATCTTTCAATTTATAAATCATTTTACAGCGATGTACAAGTAAGTAATATATATGCCTTTTTGTTGAAACAATATTCATTGCGTACCTACTAAATAATGTCTCTTTTAAATGTTTATCAGTACTCAGTAGGTACTCAATTTATTTATTTCATATAGGACACAGATGTATCGTATGTTACGTCATGTCTTTACTCTACCACCGCGGGTGCTACAGCCGGCAAGAATGAAGAAACTCAGATGTTGTTCTTTTTTAAAAGCAAAACATTACATTATGTAGGTATATATATAAACAATAATGTAAGTTAATATGTGATTAATGTATGATATTGCTTCCAATAGAAACTGGTTTCTTCACCAAATGTTAAAAAAGAAGATTTCAAGCAAACTTTACAACAAGCTATGAAGGAAAAAGGTTTAGACACGAAGCTTAGGAATACAGTTTTTCACTGGGTCAGAACACAAAACAAAAATGTAAGTTTGAAACATTTCTGTTTAAATGAATTATAGCCGAAAATCACATATTTTTTAGGCCGAGTATACACTATTTTAATAACGACATTGTAATAACTACAAATTATTACAAAAATATTTTTTTTTTATTTTTTTTGTTAATGAATTACTATTCAATTTCAGAAACTCGATCCCCTAACGTCGTTGTCAAAAGCTAGTGCTCAATGGGAGAAAAGAATTCATAAATCGTTAAATTCGATGTGTTCAGATTTAGAAACCTCATTAGCTAAAATTAGACCACAAAACGAACAAGAGGAGCTTGCAGAAAAATGGAATGAACTTAGCACTTATAGTTTAGGTAATTCAGGTCTGCCTTTTCCCTCCTTTATTACTTTATACAAATTCTACCTTTTTCTGAAATAACTTAAGTGAGCATAATTTTTCTAGATTTGTCAAAATATAGACCAGTGTACGCACCAAAAGACTTTTTAGATGTTTTACTCACGTTATCCGGATATGTGCCATTTACGAGAGAGTGAGTATTCAGAGAACAAGAGCTATTTTTGCTTTGCTACTACCCATTTCAAGATTTGTGTTTATTCTTTCTTTTTATAGGGATGAACCTAAATGGGAGTTCGCGCACCTACCTCTTCAAGTAAAAAATTTGGACCAATTGGTATGGCTTTGATTTTACCCGCTCAACTCATTGAAGCTTAGCTTTTCCGCAGAAATTTGTCGGACTCAACCAGAGGATTAAAGAAAACACTGCATACCGCAATCTTCCGAGATCCACACAAAATATTTCACTTCTTCGTATTGACTGAGTTACTTACCAGCCTGGACCGAATCGACCTTTCGTAGAGCGTTGAAGCTTCGCTTCTGTTGGGACTCAGGAGTTCTGCAATGCCTGATTTATTTGACTATGCACACTTACATTTTTAGTTAAGTGGCTATATTTTTTATCCAAATCCCAACTATTCCAGCGAAAAACATACGCAGAATGGGCAAACGGCGAGCCACTATTAGGCGTCAATCCAAACATGCCAAGCACAGTGTCAGGGTTTGCCACCCTTGAAGCAGAACGGATTGGACTCGGCGAGAGAGTGGCGGCATTGGGCTATGCGCCGGTCATACAGGAGTATTTGAAGAAAGGCAGCCCACAATGCTTGAGGGCTAGACTTTGGTCGCAGGTTTTAGGAGCCGAAGTCAAACAACAGGTACGGGAAGCATATTGCAAGTTGAAAATGGTTTTTCAGCTCTAAGGACCAATATATGTTATTTTTTAATTTACTTACAGCAAATAACATACTTCAATCAACTGAAGAAAAGCGTTTTAGAAGTGGATTTGATGATCGACAAGCTGATATTCAAGGATGTGCAGTTGACAGCTTCTAACGACGACCAGTACTTTGTGTTTGAAGATTTACTCTATCAAGTAAGTTGGTTAATTCCACATTTACACTATTGTATCAGCCAATAAGGCTAATAAAAGAAATAGCTACTTATCTTTCGATGGCACCGACACATTATGTACCATTTGATTATGCGAGCATCCTGATTAACTTTGATAAGCTGAGACTCTTACTATTGACTAAAATGCAAAGTTAAATAAAAAAAGAAAATGAATGCTATAATATAAAGCTTGCATGCCACGTATCTTCTAGGAAAGAGTGAATCTTCTACCTAGGCAAGCGCGCTCCAACCTAGACCTCATCATTGCTTTCTAGGCGTGATCGTCATCAAGCACAAGCCTATACCTATTGCAATTTAAAAAATATACTGTTTCAGTCCAAAACGACAATAGGGTCCAGCCTATGCTAAAAATAAATTATTTCTTACTGATGATTGAATAGGTCTTCCAAAAGACCTAAAATTCACATCCTTGGTTAGCTCAAGTTTGATGCCCATTTTAAATTATCGAATAAAGAAAAAAGTGCGTTGAAATTTGATGTCGTCGCAACTATGTATCTCATTTAAACTTATACTAAAAGTAAGTTTTTGAGTTTGAAAGAGTTGCTGATTTGATAGAGGTGTCATCATCTCTATTACGATAAATACAATGAGATAATTACAGCTGCTAACCCCCAGGTAATGCTGTGCTTTTCTCGCGACTCCGAAGTGTTGAGCGCTGTGCGGTCCCTAGCAGGCGCAGCCCTAACTGTGGCTGTGAAAGGGCGACACGGGCCCGAATGTCTCACTGCCTTCCCACCCAGCGGGGTCATACCATTCCACGGGTTTACTATGTATGGTGAGTGAGATATCATTAATCAACCACTTCGTTCGGCTTTTAAAACCGCTTGTAAAACGACGACTTATCAGGGGGGTTACTACCATCGCATAGAGCAGTATTATTTCAAAATGACAGTTTTATGTCACGTACCTGGACGTCCCTAAAATAAGTGTACGGTCACGAAATGAGCGGTAAAGGGGCGAGACGGCGGTAGCGGGGCGATGCGATTAGTCGGAGAGCTGGCGACGAATTTCAGGAACAATTTGAAAGAGGTCTGGTAATACTTTATAACCGACAAAAGGTCTGGGATTTATTTTTTTGAATTCTTTAAGTAGTTATAAAATTTAAAGATAAAAAAATCAAGTTGCCAAAAAAATGATTTTTCGGATTTTTTTGCAAATGTTATATCCTGCGCAGTAACGAAATAGCCGCAAACGCTCTACCAAGTGGCAGAACTGGATTCGCCAATGAACGAAATTATATTTTTCCACAATTTCAGATTGCCTAAAGGACCTTCCATAAATTCTTCTCTCAGACCCCATCGCCTCGCTGTCGCCGTCGCTAGTTTCGTGTTATAAAACAATACGGCTCTAAGCGATGGTAGTACGGCCCCTGGTACTGCTAAATTCGTGATAAGTACCTAATGATGAAATGGGAGGTTTCACGGTACTCCATTTTCACCATCATTTTCACTCGGTTCCATTTTCACATTCGCGGTTTTTAGTACTGAACAAATAATTCTAAAAAGTACCTAAATATCTTGTTTCAGCAACTCCTTTTTGTTACTTGTACGACGAGCCAGTTCAGCTTTACTATATATTCCGCGCTTTCTATATGCGCTACTGGCATCGGTTACATTATATCTCCACTCATCCACAGGTAAGTCAAAGTAAGAATAGTGCTGGACCGACCTAGTATACAAGTTGTTACGGTTGGCCGACCGTAATTCGGTCATGATGTGGTCATGCTCATAACAGACTTATGGAGACTGCTGACTGGCTGTTGGCCGATAACGGAAAACGACCGACACATCTATGATGGTCACCGATCTAAAGTAAACAGGTCAATTGGGTATTTGACAACTAGTCAAATCAGTAACTTTTATTTCAAACGTCAATACACGTGCTTATTAAGGGATTTTGTATGAAATATTGAAAGTGACGTCATCAAAGTACGACGCACTTTTTTAACTTAATCGATAGTTTAAAATAGTTATTTAACATAAAACTAACATGGCATACTTATGGATATAACGACTTTTGGGAGATCCTCTAGTTAAGTATAGGTATAATCACAAAAAAATAATTTATTTGAATAGTTGTCAAATTCGGTGCCGCATTCGGTCACCACTCTCCAACCTAATGTTACCGCGCCAGCATGATGCACAGGCTTGTGGCAAAGTTTTATTTTGTTCAAAATATAATATATTTTAGAAATACGTCTGCCGTCTGTGTGTACTGAGCTTTACATTCTTCACATTTCGGAGTGGCTAACTAGCTGTCAAAAATTTAATTTTCAGGGTATTGTATCACTTTGCCTTCTTTACGAGAGGCTGCTCGAAGCCAATGAACCCCTACTTTGGATACATTTTAGGAACATCAACGTCAATCCGTAAGCATAATATTATAATATTTAGGTATATTGAACAAATTTTGAAAAAGAAAATCTAATAACTTGTTTACGGCAGTTTCTTAATTCTATCAAAATAGTACCTACCTATTATTTAAAACTGGATAACTAATGCCTGCGACTTTCCGTGGGAAATATTTGATTTTCCTGGATATATCCGTTCTCAAGATGCAACTTATCTCCCGTAGAAAAATAATGAATCTATCTCCCATTTTAAACGTCAAAATCGGTCGAATAGGCCGTGAAAGCGTAGCAAACAGACAGGCAGACACTCTCGTATTTAAACTAATATGGTAGGTATGGAATATAATATAATCATAGAAATAGTATGTATATTCATACAACTAGAAGGATCACTTATGTGTTTTTGTTAAACAAATTCACACCTTTTTCCTTAAATAATAAAGTTCAATTTAGATTACCTTTCACTCATAAGGAATTTCGGTCTCGACAAGGACTCACTTTTTCTTCGCGCGTCTCGTTCACTCTCGTGTTCACTATTGTGTCTCGTTCAATTAATAATAATTATGGTGTCATGCCAGTGTAGCGGTAAGAAAGAGACAACGCCCCTTAATATTAGCTCTCTTTTGGCTCGCGTTTCGTGCGTTAGTGATCCTTCTAGTTGTAATACATACTATTTCTATGAATATAATAATATATAGATTATCAAAATGGCGGCAAAACATACCACAGACAAATAACCTAAGAAAATACTGACGCGGGTAATTTAAAAATTGTTCTTTAATATTTTCAGCATCCGCGTGGTATTTAAGTGGCTGATGCGAGCGTTCAGTGGCCACCTACCCCCGGATCAGCTCTTACTACTTTGGGATGCGATCCTCGGCTACGATTGTCTAGAAATCCTTCCGCTCTTAGCCCTAGCGATACTTAGTTTTAGAAAAGAGAATATATTTCAAGTGAACACTTTACAGAATGTTGACGCTGTTTTGGCGGATTTGTCTACGATTTCCGTTATACCGCTGTTGCAGTTGGCACTCATGAAGCCGTAATACAAGGACTTTTTTTTAAATATACTTCCTTGTATTAGTTATTTATTGTTTACCAATCCTAGCCTTTACAATATTGACACCTATTGTTAGATGTTTTTTGTAGAGATATATTTTGCAAATGACAATTTGAGGCATCTTAAATGTGAAAACGTGGGTTTCTACACACTAATTTAAATATCTGGTTACAAAAGACGAAACAGCTGCGTCTAGCCGATATGAAGTCGCTTGGGTGCAGTTTTCGAGGCGTCGCATAATCTAAAACTGTCCTTTATTTTAATGGATCTTTATTTTAATGGATGGATAAAGTCGTTTTGAATCGCCAAATAATGGAATCAAGGAATTATTTCGGGTCTACAAGCCAGCAGTCTATTCAGCAATATTTCAACTTTCGTGACGCATCATCGGATAGGCTGTGCACCCCTACATCTGTGGTGCACCCATTATTATTTTCTAAAAAAAAAAAAAATATTGCCACACGCAAAATTGGTACGTATTGTTTAGACTTTAGGTCATAATAGAACCTAACAATTCGTTTATTGAAATTGAAAGATATTTCGTTTAAATAGTAAAAAAAAAAATATATTAAACCCACAAACTTGAAGGTTGCATTGAATTCCAAATTGATCTCAATAACTGTAGGTAAATATAAGTAAGTATTAATTTTTTTTTTTTATACACCTCACTTAGACCTAGGAAACTTTCATACTACCTATGTATTGATACCACAGTTTATTGTACTATTGTTACTTAATATTATATCACATATTGTTTTGTATAGAGTTTTTATAGCATTATTTTTCGTTTTGTAGAAGATTTATTGTAATAAAGTACAAAGCTGTTACGTTGGCTATATTGTTTTTTTTCTACTTGCAATTCAACAAACTTTGAACCTTAGCAGTCAGGAAGAGGAACGTATAAAACGTTTGGACTGGGTGGATCCATGATGGATCCTGTAAAACTTTACTTGCAGAACTTGACTTGTTTAACTTGTAGAATTGCGACTCCATTAGGAACCACCGTCCGGCTTATGCTGTCAAAGATTAGTATAGAATACTGCTGTCGTCTTTTTTTTTTAATTGGTGATAGGCTTGCGCTTGACGACAATCATGCTTAGTGCAAAGCAATGATGAGGTCTAGGTTGGAACGCGCTTGCCTAGAAAATGCCTATTTACTCTTGCCTTGAAGGTAGGTACTTAAGTTATCAAGTGGCAGGAAACACGTGCGCTGGGAGGGTTAACCATAGATGAATATGAATCACATAATATTAATCTATGGCCCGGCTCCGCTAATGGAGCGAATAGCTCTCTGGAAGTTTACTGTGATACCCTAGCGTTCTCGGTGGAGCCTGTAGCACTACAATAATATCTATTTCGAATTTCGATCCTTGACAGTTTATAATATCCTCAAAAACATCGCGAGGAAACTTGCATGCCCGAGAGTGCTTCATAATGTTCACTTGTAGTGGATAAAAAAAAGAAAAAAAAGGTGTGTAAAATCACTTCAGAACGACTGGACCGACTTTGATGGAATTTTTGTGCGTTTGATTTGGTCCCGGGATGGATTCACAGTTGGACCCGGTAGGGGGTGCTGCAATCAGGTTCTAGGGCAGGACAACATCTACCGGGTCCACTACACTAGTTAAAAATAAAATGCAATTTTTTCCCCCAACAACAATATAATTAGGCTTTTCTACAAACAACACACCAATTCCCCTCTTCATAAAAACTGTTCTCCACAACCAAATCGGGTAAATCACACAACTTATCCAACTCCCCCTCTTCAAATACATGGTAGTACCTCAATAACGTCGTATTCGACTGATTTTCCAGTTTATTTTCCTTGATTTTTCTTAATTTCCAAGGGACTAGTAAATCGTTATGTTTGAATTGCGTTCGGTTTTCGTGTATGGGCAAGTTGATTCCGTCTACGGTTAGGTGTAAGTTTGTCTCGTGGGTTTGCTTGTCTTTGCTGAGGTAGTTGGATTTGGTTTGGTCCTTTGCCCACACTGTGATGAGCGCTCGACCGCCCGGCCGGAGGAGGCGAGCTATTGTGGATATCGCTTCTAGTCTTCTCGCCTAGAAAAGAATATAAATATCGTTAACCAAAAGTTGTTAAATGAGGGTAGTCCTTTTAAATCCATACTTCCATACTAATATTATAAATGCGAAAGTGTGTCTGTCTGTCTGTCTGTCTGTCTGTCTGCTACGCTTTCCCGGCCCATCTTTTCAACCGATTTTGCTGAAATTTGGTATAGAGGTAGGTTATACCCCGGGGAAGGACATAGGCTTTTATCCCGGAAAATTAAGGAGTTCCCGCGGGAATGAAAAAACCTCAATCCACGCGGACGAAGTCGCGGGCATCATCTAGTATTAATTAATTATATAATAAGTACTAATAAATCAGTCCAATACCAACTCTCGGGTCGTTCGCTCATTTACATCACCTAGTTCCAACCTTAGATGGCGACGCCATGCGGACTCAGATAGGGGATATGCCCATACAGAAACATCGGATCAAGCCTCGAAAAATATTTATACAAAATATGCAAGTGACTTATCGTCAATGGCGAGCTTAAGCATTTTTGAAGTGAAAACTTCTTTAGCCGTGTTGAGCACTTTTTGTTAGGGGGTAAACTTGTGGATTCGCGTCACCGACATGCGACATGCTCCGCGCCGACATGCTCGCGTTGTTAAGACAAAAGGTTTTAAATACAAATATAAGTACCTACTAAGTACGTAATTAAACTTTAATACCTTAGTTTTAATTTTTTTTTTTATTTAAAAAAAAATATCAAAATAAATATAAAAAAAAGACGTGTGGCACTCGGAGACTGCCGCGGTAAAGCTATTGCATAGCATTTTTTTCAACTTATGTAATTATAATGGACCTACTTATGCAAAAAGGAACCAATCCACACACATACCAAAAATGAGATCTCATTTTTGGCATGTGAGTGGATTGGTTCCTTTTTGCATAAGTAGGTCCTATTCATCGAGTCGGAGCCGGTCGGAGTGGGGGGTGTTAGGTTATTTTCGTTACGGAATTTCTGGATTCGGTCTCCACGCTCAAGGCCCGCGATAGAAGCTATGCAATAGTTTAAAATAGTCAGATAGAATAAGAACAACAACTATAAAGAAATGTACAAACACAAAGGATGTTACAGTCACAATCAAGAGCCTTAAGTGGAAGTGGGAAGTGGGCGGTGCATACAATCAGGGGACAAGACAAATGGAGTAAAAAAGTTATGTATTGGTACACGGGTCACTTCAAGAGGAAAAGGGGACGACCAATGCATATATGGGTCGACGACATTCGAGCAGTGGCAGGTGGCATATGGTCCCGAACGGCAAGAGACTTAGTCTGCGGGCACGAAACTAGCGGTAGCGGGGCGACGGCGGTAGCGGGGCGATGCGACTAGTCGGAGAGCTGGCGACGAATTTCGGGAACAATTTGAAAGAGTTCTGGTAATACTTTATAATCGACAAAAACGTCTGGGATTTATTTTTTCGAAATCTTTAATCTATAAATATAAAATTAAGTATAAAATTTAAAGATAAAAAAATCAAGTTGCCAAAAAAAATGTTTTTTTGGATTTTTTTATTTGCAAATGTTATATGCTGCGGAGTAGCGAAATCGAAAGCGAGCCGTCGCTCATTTCGTGCCCGTACACAGAGAGGCGTGGAAAATGATGGAGAAGGCTTTGCCATCAGGCAAACGGACGGGGTTGTCGAGGCAGTACTAGCATATTAGTAGTTAAGAACAAGAACAGACATATTATGTTCAACTTTAAGCTCCGCGACACAGATGTGTGCAGGCTCTGCCGTGAGGCTGTAGAAACGCCTTTGCACATTATCTGCAACTGCCCCGCTTTAATGCATAAACGGAGCCTCCTCCTTGGGAAGCACCTAGTGGAACCGGAGGAGGCAAAGAATATCCCGGCCAAGAAGATGTTGCTGTTCCTAGCAGCAAGTAGTATTGGTCAGGAACTTTAGATAGTGGCGATCACAATAGATCGGCAACGGTCAAAATGATACCGGGTCTCGTTACAGAGCTCTGTAAAGCCGCATCAACAAGAAAGAAGGAAGAAAGAAAGAACAAGAAACTGTAAAAAAAAAAATCTCAGTGGTCTAACCTGGCTACTGAAGTGGTGTACAACCGCGATGCATACGACGCGGTCCGCGCACGCGTCCCTCAGCGGAGTCCGCAACAGGTCGAGCCGCAAGCAATCCGCGTGAGGCGCTGCTGATATGTACGCCTTGCACTCCTGCAGGAGACCCCAGCTTCTCTCGCCCGCCAGCTGATACACAGAATTTAACCAATCCTTATCTATTCTTATATTATAAACTAGCTGATGCCCGCAACTTCGTCCGCGTGGAATATCATACATAACTATTATAAATGCGAAACTGTGTTGGTTTGTTGATTTGTTGGTTTGTCCTTCAATCACGCCGCAACGGATCGGCATATCCAATTCGCCTTTTGACGACCTGCCTGGCGCAGTGTGTAGCGTGCGGAGGTCCCGGGTTTGATCCCCGGCAGGGTCAATTTAGGAATTTATAATTTCTGAATTTTCCCTGGTCTGGCCTGGTGGGAGGCTTCTGCTGTGGCTAGTTACCACCCTACCAGCAAAGACGTGTCGCCAAGCGATTTAGCGTTCCGGTACGATGCCGTGTAGAAACCGAATAGGGGTATGCCGTATGGGTTTAATATAACTGCCATGCCCCTAACAGGTTAGCCCGCTACCATCTTAGACTGCATCATCACTTACCATCAGGTGAGATCGCAGTCAAGCGCAAACTTGTAGTGGATTTTTAAAAAAAGGATCAATTTTCAAACTGTCTCACCTGCAATATATCGTTTCGTTTCAACACATTCTTGCCATTCCCCGCTCCTAAATCCAGCACGATATCTCCGGGCGACGCGTTCTGTAGGAATTCCACCACTTTGGGCCACGGCTTGTGGCGCGTCGAACTGAAGTGACCCGCGATTTGCTCGTATACCTACATAATGGATTAATTTCAAACAATATCATATTGTAAGTCATTTGACGGTAGGTAAGTCATTTGACTTAAGTCAAGCTATTTAAGTTAAACTTCTAGTTGGACTACAGTTCGAATCGGACTCTCCGAGTCTAGTAGTTCGAGCTTTAGGGCGCCTTCAAATTTGCCGCAAAGTGCCGCGCGGAAGCAGCGCGGCTGCAGCGCTGCGGTCGCGCTGCTTTGTAAATCCATATAAATAAAAAACGCGCGACTGCAGCGCTGCACCCGCGCTGCGGCCGCGCATCAGTTCATCGATCGACTAGTGACGGGACTGCGCACGTATTTTTGTTCAAGTCTAAACATGAACGAAAATCAGGTAGAAGAATTTATCGATGAGGTTGAGAGTCGTCCAGCAATATGGGATTCGAAGTCCGACAAGTACAGCAATAAAATCGAAAAGAAAAAGGCTTGGGAAGAAATATGCATTAAATTTATTGACAATTTCACAAACAAGACTCCAAGTGAAAAAAAATGAAGCATGTAAGTATAATATTATGTATTGTTAACACAACTACTTTATATTTACGTTGTTTCGTATTAATAGTAACACAGAGCAGTGTTTCTTCGTCAGAGTCCATCGTGAAAATAAATATACGAGTAGGTACAACCCACAGACATATAAATAGAAGCAGACACAACATAAATTTCACACCCACATAGACAAGTGTATGCGAATCAGTGTGACTTAGTGTGACCGTGTCCCTGCAAGCAAAAATGTGTATGTATTAATTTGCTGCAACACTGTGCTACACCAACGCACACATTGACAAAAATTCAATGCGTGGCAGTCATTATAAGACATCTATGAGACCTATGGCGTTTGTTTACATTGTGTTGTCTTGGGTGTCATAAGTTTTTTGTGAAATTTGGAGATTTATATGAATATTTACTGAAATAAAATGGTGAAGTCTTGTGTCCCCCTGTGTTACAACGCTTCGTACAGGAAAACCCCAGAAGTAACGTTCCATCGGTAAGTAAAATTCATGCTATCATGTAGCTTTGGAATGTTTTCGTATCGCATTGTATCAAGGTTAAGATATCTAATATTTTATAGTTGTTATGACGAAATATGTAGCCATGCATATATTAAAACTATAATATTATGGTTTTCTGTAGAAATACATGCTTTAAGTTGTTGAATAATCTTTTTTGACATTTTGAGAACTTTAACAAACTACAGGGCCGGACTCGACGACTCTTTTATTTTAAGTATATAACTTCGACTTTTAATTTCAGGTTTGCAAAGGATGAATACCTGAGAGACCTATGCATAAAAATATTAATAGAAAAGACTGGCAGACCAACTCATGGAGTGCTATATGCTCCAAGCATTTTACAGATAATCTAAGAACGTAATATATTCCGTACAATTCTATCTCCTGGTGCAATACCGACCATTTTCAAAGAAAAGTTAGTTGAGGTCTTATACTAAGTAGGTACCAATTTACCTTATCTTCCATTAGGTGGATGAATTTCATTAATTTTTATTGAAAACCTCAATACAGATTCTAAAGCACTAATTGTAAAGTTTATTTGAATAAAAAACATGTGAGTTTAAAACACCTGTTGTAATTTTTTATTTAACCTCTTTTTGGAATAACGATTCGATTCGATTGTTTAACAACATTTATTTGGCTTACTGCCAAGAAATTATTCTCAATAGGAACTTTGAGCTAAAATCTGGCGGTATTTACACGATATCCGTTGGTACTGTTCTTCTAAATAATATCCCCATCACCTGCGCGTCGACGCAGAGCGAGAACGACGCGAGAACCACTGGCCATGATACTGATGGAGTCCTCAGGATTTGAGTTGTAACAGGAGTTATAACTCCGCGCGCGACGGTGACGATATCACACGCAGCGCGGAGCTCACATCTATATTCACCACATTGACTAGGGTCCCGCACGTGGTGATGATTACCATTACTAGTGTTACTATATTGCAGTTGTGATCGCTTGTGATGAGGAAATTATAAAAGTACCAATAATAATTATTTTTAAAATCCTTACAAATTATAGCTTCCAAATGATAGGTGTCTTTAGGTCAATTTTTTTCACGCAACCTAACCCTACATATTAATATAATGTTTTATGCAGCAACAAGGTTCGGCCCTGAGTTTTGTGTATGTGTGCGTAATGTTTTCGTGTGTTTGTAATTGCCACGCTATTTTGTACGTTATCTTGCCTCTGCTTCTCTTTATAATTCTGTGGTACAACCCTATGATGTTCGAACCTCGCGACAGGAGCGCGGCCGCAGCGCTGCAGCCGCGCTGCGGCCGCGCTACGCTTTGCGGCAAATTTGAAGGCGCCCTAAGGGCGCCTTCAAATTTGCCGCAAAGCGTAGCGCGGTCATCATCATGCCGGAACATCATAGGGTTGTACCTATATTTATTTTCACGATGGACTCTGACGAAGAAACACTGCTCTGTGTTACTATTACTTATAACGAAAATATAAAGTAGTTGTGTTAACAATACATAATATTATACTTACATGCTTCATTTTTTATTTTCACTTGGAGTCATGTTTGTGAAATTGTCAATAAATTTAATGCATATTTCTTTCCAAGCCTTTTTCTTTTCGATTTTATTGCTGTACTTGTCGGACTTCGAATCCCATATTGCTGGACGACTCAACCTCAACGATAAATTCTTCTACCTGATTTTCGTTCATGTTTAGACTTGAACGAAATATGTGAGCAGTCCCGTCACTAGTCGATCGATGAACTGATGCGCGGCCGCAGCGCGGGTGCAGCGCTGCAGTCGCGTGTTTTTTATTTATATGGATTTACAAAGCAGCGCGACCGCAGCGCTGCAGCCGCGCTGCTTCCGCGCGGCACTTTACGGCAAATTTGAAGGCGCCCTTATTGTTGCACGATCCCCCTCCTTTTAAAGATTCATAATGGATGGGTTATCTGGAGGAGATCACTACTTTATATTAGTGATAAGACCACCCTTGCGCACTTTGTTTTCTGTACTTTTTAAGACTAAAAAAGTAGATATTAAAAACATCAAGTATAAATTAAAGGAATATTTTTTAACAAAGTAGATCGCTGAGTCTTTTGTGTCTATGTAGATTATATGATTATATAATTATTATATTAGTGCTAATCCTATTCACCTAAGAAACCTATAAACCTAGTAAACCTACTGACGATTACGTGTCACATAATTACTTGATTCTTCGCGTTCTACACCTACTGTTGCAGTACTTACCTACATTGTCTTACATCTGGATTATTTCTTATGTAATTAGTTAATACCAAATCGTTGCGGCTAGGCACTGAGGACAAACCTCTGTGGTTTTTTCGGTGTTTTTAGACTAAGCTTTTTGTATTGTATTTTGATTTGATAATAAATATAAAAAAATAAAAAAAATAAAGTGTTTAGTTTATATTTGTGTGGCAATAAAGAATTTATCTATCTATCTATCTATCCCCTATATCCTCTAACAACAGGTGTGCCTAATAAAATTCGCATTCTCACACTCCGCGCGGCTTGATTTCGCACTCTCAGACAAAATGTCATGACGCCAAATGACTTAAGGCTGTGGATTATGGTGGGCACAGAATTTCCGTGGATTCGGATTTCAAATTCCAAAAACTGGCTTTAAATCGTGACTTATCTTCAATGGTAAGTGTTATTATAGCGAAAGATGAGTGCAAAATGACAGGAATTAAAAAAAATGGTCAGTACCTCCAAAGTACTAGATTTTTTTAGTTCCATGATAAAAACCTACCTCTGTACAAAATTTCATCAAAATCGAATGAAAAGATGGGCTGGGAATCGTAGCAGACAGACAGATACACTTTTGCATTTATAATATTAGTATGGACAGTAAGGATTATTTTTAATCTACAAACCTGATGCACATGCAAATCTTCTAATTTGGAAGCGGTGTCCTCCTCAATAACGTCTGCCTTTCTATCACACAGCACGCTATACCCACACTTGCACTCCCCCTGCCTTGTTGACCTGAACGTCAGTGATATGCGAGTCTGTCTCTGTGTTACGTCGCTTGTTATTACTCTTACTGGTTTGTTTGTATCTGCTTGGGTGTGGACTTCTATGATTGGATCCCATGTTCTAGGTTGAATACCGTGCTGCCAGTCATATCTGGAAATATTTATAAACACACTAGCTGATGCCCGCGACTTCGTCCGCGTGGTTGAGGTTTTTTTGATTCCCGCGGGAACTTCTTAATTTTCCGGGATAAAAAGTAGCCTATGTGCTATTCCAGACTATAATCTATCTCTGTGCCAAATTTCATCCAGATCCGTTCATCCGTTGGAGCGTGATTGAGTAACAAACATACATCCATACATACATACATCCATCCATCCAAACTTTCGCATTTATAATATTTATATGGATATATATATAATATAAGATAAAAATGCTGTATCACATAGTATAAACAAAATATCTTGAACAGTCAGAGATAAGTGGCCTAGTTGTGACAACACATATCATAAATCAGTAACTGGATAGGTGCCTCTGTGCCCCAGTGAGGTTATTAAGCAGTCAGTCCCAGTTATTATCATTAATATTGGAAATTAATCGTTATAAACCTGAGTATACTCATTGATGTTGTATGTAGAGAGACCTGGGAATCCACCACATTGTTAGTCCCAAGAAAACTCCTACCATTATGTGATTACTATCAGATGCCCGCGTTTTCGTCCACGTGGATTGACCATTATCCGGGATTACAAGTAGCCTATATGTTATTCGAGACTATAATCTATCTCTGTACCTTTCATACAGATCCATCCAGCCGTTCTGGCGTGATTTAGTAACAAACATCCATCCATCCAAACTTTCTCATTTATAATATTAAGTATAGATTGGAAAGGAGAGAGAGAGAAATCAATGTACCTTGCTGCCCCCTGCATCACAAGAAGCGATCTAGCGGGCACCACTATGGGCACGTGTGAGCCTGTGTGGTGCCTCCACTCCATCACTACTGCGGAGCCGAGGGAGAGGGACAGGATCGTGTCGCCGAATGGACTGTGTCTGTCCACGTGAGACGGAATGCCTGGAACACAAGGCAATGCAAAGTGTACAATGAATCATACTAATATTATAAATGCGAAAGTGTTAGTTTGTTGGTTTGTCCTTCAATCACGCCGCAACGGAGCAACGGATCTACGTGATTTTTAGCATGGGTATAGTCGAGGACCTGGGGAGTGACATAGGCTACTTTTTATCTTGGAAAATTAAGGAGTTCCCGCGGGAATCAAAAAACTTTAACCACGCGGACGAAGCCGCGGGCATAAGCTAGTAAGATTTTAAAATAATTAAAGTTAAATTAAGATTACACTTTTTTTAATTTATATCATCCTTACATAATAAATTATAATTATAATTGTGATATTGTGTTAGTCTGCCTATCTGCTACACTTTCAGTTTCACGGCCCATCTTTGACCAACCTATGATCAACCAATTTTGATGAAATTTAGTACAGGCAGGTTATACTTTTTATCCCAGAAAACTAAGGAGGTAAGTACCTAAATACTGTGGGAACATAAAAACTTAATACATGTGGACAAAGTCACAGGCTACCATCTAGGTAGTTAATTATAAAACTTTATTGCACATTATATTAATATTATAAATGCAAAAGTGTGTTTGTTTGTTGGTTTATTGATTTGTTGGTTTGTCCTTCAATCACGACGCAACGGAGCAACGGATCGACGTGATTTTTGGTATGGGTATAGTTGAGAACCTGGAGAGTGACATAGGCTACTTTTTATCCTGGAAAATTAAGTAGTTCCCTCGGGAATTGAAAAACCTTAAACCACGCGGACCAAGTCGCAGGCATCAGCTAGTTATTAATAAATTTTTTAGTAAGTTGTAGTGACATTTGACTTTAAAAAAAACTGAGTTACTCTCAAAACACACCCTTACATATATTTCACTTTATGAACTTTATACCTTGTCCGGGACTATATTTATTGACAGTCAACTGATCTGGTATCCTGAAATCAATGCCATGACTCTTAAGCCTCGCCCACAACACATCACATTCTTCTGGAATCTTCTCTGTTAGAGGGGAAGTCAGATCCACATCATTACTGCCGTATCTGAACTCATAGCCATAGTGTTTCACTTGACGGTTCCTCAAGCTTGATTCGTCAATCCAGTCAAATATTCTTAGATACAATGTCTCTTCTTCTTCAGTTATGAAGTTTTCTATTATTTTCAAGCCATTGGGTTCTTCTGATGTACATACTACTTCATTGTTTGGCACTAGGAAAAAAGATCAAAATTGAACAGTTTTCAATCAAATTTCATCCCAGGTCAAATTAAATCTTATGTTTTTTGTGAGTCAATTTTAAATAAAACAGTATTTAAGTGAGAATTGTGTGTGTGAAGTGATTATTTGGTGGCAGCTTAGTGTTTGGTAGTATAGTGGAAATCCCAACACACAACTCTAAATTTTCAGTGATCAGCATTACAGTCAATTAAATATCATTAATTTCTTTGTGTTTGCAGGATGTAAGGAAACCTATCATGAGGATCCTTGTGTCAGAGTTCTACATTTAAGTGTGCAAAGTTGGCCAATCTCGGTCCACCCAGAGGTTGTTGGGATGATGACAATGATGATAAGATTTCTGAGGCACTGTGCACACGACATTAATTTATTTATTTATTTATTTATAAGCTTTTATCGGACAATAAAATATTTTTAAACAGTGAGTGTAATTATTCTATTCCCTAGTTCTAATTGCTAGTCCGCACAAGACATTAAAGTACTTGTGAAATACTTACTTACCACTATCTACATAGCTCATATAGATTGGTACACATGTATGTGCTTTTGTACCGATAAATGTATCATAGAATAATTGAGCACTTTCTGTGTTATTAAACACAACATACGAGTGAGATTCCCCTTTTTCAGCTATAAACTTCAAAAGTTTCACACTTTGCGGCATGGCTTCTAACATTTTAAGTATATTTCCTTTTTCGAAACCTGTTGCTTGGCCGACATTGCACAATACTATGCTCTGAAAATAAATAAATAATAATAATAATAACAATAGCGATAACACATTAGAACATCAACCTTTTCAAAAATAAATTTAAAAGCAGTTTATCTGTTCATTTTACATACAGGTCTCGAATGATGAGTGCACAATATTCCCTTAGAACTTTTAAGGCGGGCGGCAAATCGTTTCCTTTTTCGATCACATTTTCTTGTGTCTTCCATATTTATTTTATTTACATAAAATAAAAATAAAAAGATGCAAACCTAAACTTTCAAACTTGAAAAATCAACCAGAAACAAAAGGAACATAACCTAAAAAAGTTTTAACTTTGACGTTTCTTTTTTTTTTTTTAACTGGTTTTATGACTCTGGATTCAGCCCGTGTCTAGTAACCACAGCTAGTAACAGACGACACCACAAGACACACGAGAGAACACAGCCAGTGCACAGCCATATAAAGTAAAGCCAATATAAGCGTGGACAAAAGTTCATTGACGTAGGTATCTTCACTATGAAACCCTCACGAAACCAACTAACTACGCCACAACTATAACTGTCTCTTTCGCGCATAGTGATAGACTTACGCGCGACCATGGATGTAATAAGTACTTACGTACGTTGTGGTACGTAAGTAGGTACTTATTACATCCATGCGCGCGACGCGCTTACGTGCTCGACAGTGGATTTCATAATAAAAGTCGTGACGTCTCATCGGCGTAACATAGCGGTACCTAACATTTTACGCGTCGGTCTGCCATTTTCCGTTCACTCATTCCATTTCGGAACGCGCTCGCTGGATAAACTGTATTTGATATCGTTATTCATAGTGGAAGTTAAGGCGCCAGCGGAGGGTGGATTGCTCATACAAACGTAATACCAAAATAATTTGTAATTCGCGATTCCTCCATATTATGCGATTATTAAAATTGAACTTGTATTTATCTAGGTTCTTGGATAATTATTTTTTCTAAATACTTTCCCAAAATTAAATGTAAGCACATTGCGTTTTGCATGCTTTTACGACATAAACGACATGTTTTCTCCTTATTTGTTTCATATTAAAACCAACGATATCTCACGTACTAATTGATCAGGAACATAGCCTATATTGTCAAGTTACAGAATAAAAACACGAAGTTAAAAACACAACAATTTTTCATTCATCATTTTTGGTATTCACGGAACAAGACTAAATGTATGACAAATTCTGTACGCTCATATTGCTATCGCGCTTGCACGCGATCATGTGTCGTCAGCCAAATAGGGATAGCAATATACCGGCAAATTTATATTTGCGGTTTGAGTAGAAGTTGCGAGCGGTGTTCGCCGTCCTCTTAATGTTTGTTTGTTACTGTTGTTATATTTTGTTACTGTTGTTATATTTTGTTATTTTGTTACTGTTAAAAACTGTTGAATGATGGAGCCGCGACCAAGTACATCTAAGGACTTAGATTCGCCAAAGAAAAAGCGTCCAAAGGCAAGTGGTATACATTTTTATAACTACTGAAGTATTTATAGCATTCTTATTAATCTATCTATATATATAAAAATCAATTGCTGTTCGTTAGTCTCGCTAAAACTCGAGAACGGCTGGGCCGATTTAGCTGATTTTTGTTTTGAAATGTTTGTCGTAGTCCAGGGAAGGTTTAAAAGGTGAGAAATTATGGAAAAATTGCGAGAAAGATAGTAAAAACATAATAGTACTATATTAGTACTAACGTATGTAAATATGTATATTATGTACTTAGTAGTTCAGTAATCAACGATCAATTAATGTTGCGAATAATTACACAATTGCTATGTGAACCTTAATTTTGTGAAAAAAAAATTAATAAAAACATTAATAATTAGGTACCTACTTCATTTGTTTATTTTCTTTGCCTTTGAATTAAATATAATAAAATAATCATAAGTATCTATCGACTTTCCAAATCACAGTTGTTCAGACTGTAAGCAAAACTAAACCGAATTCTGCAACTAATGACTGAAAAATACTGTTTGTGTTTACTAAACTATTGCAACGATAAGTAAGATATAAGTAAGATAAGATTTCGTTAAGTAACCAACAAAAATTATCGGACGTTCGGAAAATCGTATTCGATTAAGTTGTTGTGAATAGCGTTTGCTAGAAGAAATCGACCGATATCTACGTAGGTTCGATTCGGTTTCGATATCGACAATTTCACTGTCGATAATACCTACATCACACATGGCACGCCACTGGCGCCCAAGTGGCGCGCAAACGGCGAGGCTGTGACGTGGCAGTGGGACGTACCTATTTGGGTCTTGGGACTTTAGTTTGATTTCGAAACGACGGCTGTATCCCACTACCTATTTCCATGGAAATACAAAATAGAAATAGTGGGACAAGCGATATTTTAAATTTTTATCCCATTATTTCTATTGCGACAAAAAAAACGCAATTAAGTTAGGTATTTAAACAATTTACCAATTTTAATGAATAGATTAAAATTAAAACATCGGTATTAAAAAAAAAACAAATACTCGTTTGAACGAAATTGAATGTCCCCAAATAACAAAAAAACATACTTATTTCATCACATAACACATTATTCATTAACACATTATTCATTGGGTACAAATAATTTTACGACAAAGTCATGGTAGTGACAATATAAGTCGCTTAAACTTATATAGGTATACAAATCTGTATAGTAATTGCTGAGCCTGCCGCACTTCATACAATTTCTTAAAATACGAATACTCTCCGCACTTGGTTCGCATACTAAATCCGGAAGAGAGTTTAAAAATATTTCTGTTCCTATACTCTATCCACGGAGACAAGTTAATAGGGAAGACATGGACTCGTTTGTGATTGGTCAGCGATAACCGTTAATGCAGTGTACAGACTACGTGTATATTTTAGTCTGATCGTGGTACCCGTACTGTGCAGACGCGCTCATATTTTATCCTTACCTATCGTTATTGTTCCGTGACCTGGCGTGTACCTTGGACTGTTGGTGCATTCATTGTGACTTGGGTTGTGTATTGGACTCTGTGATCGATTGCTTTCTGACAACTTGGCGCTTGTGTACTGGACTTTTCGATTGCATTTTACGGACTTCGTACATGTAAGAAGTGGACGAACCATGGCGGACAGTTCTATAACAGATTTTAATGCTCTTAAAAGAAAAAAACGTCCTTTTGGTAGTACCGAAAAAACTATGATATGGAATATGTATCAGTCCATGAGAAATGCAACACCTTCCGCTGCTTCATACAATGATATTTCGAAAGCTTATAATTTTGAAAATATATTTTGAATTATAATAACTACGTAAATTGTAAAAAAAAAACAAGGGGGTTGCATTTGAAATACGCATCTGGATGTATGGGGTGGGGGTGGAGGGGGGGGGGGTGAGGGGGGAGGGTAGGAACCCTCCCCACCATCCCCCGCGGCGCGGAAACCTATAATTTTTTTTTAATTTTATTTTTTTATTTTTTGATGTTGTGTTAACTTTATATAAGAATTTACGACTATAGCCTAAGAAAAAGTGGGGGACCTAGGAAAACTCCTTAGCCGTCACCCTCTTCCCCTCTAAGAGCATGTCGACGGAGCCCCGCTTCGCGGGGCTCCTGTTTCTGGGTGGTCAAAAAAGGAAAATAACCTTAAGCTAATTACCTATAGGTGCACCTTGTTATACGTTACTTTTTTTTTTACATTATATTTACCTATTAAAAATAATAATAAATAAAGAAAATTACTAAAAATAAGGGTAAAAAAGAATTTACGACTATAGCCTAAGAAAAAGTGGGGGACCTAGGAAAACTCCTTAGCCGTCACCCTCTTCCCCTCTAAGAGCATGTCGACGGAGCCCCGCTTCGCGGGGCTCCTATTTCTGGGTGGTCAAAAAAGGAAAATAACCTTAACCTAATTACCTATAGGTGCACCTTGTTATACGTTACTTTTTTTTTTACATTATATTTACCTATTAAAAATAATAATAAATAAAGAAAATTACTAAAAAGGGTTAAAATAACTTAAAAGTAATCACTATAACGCAAAATAACGTTCCGTTACACGTAACTTCAAACACAATAACGTTCCGTTACACGTAACTTCAAACACGTGTAAAAAAAAACCACGCATCTCCGCGGGATGGGGGGGGTGTCGATTGAAAGGGGTAACCTACCCCTATAAAAATCAACCCTTATCAAGTCCAAATTCCAGATGCGTATTTCAAATGCCAACCCAAAACAAGTGTAGTCGTGGGAAGAGCTAGTTTAATTTAATAGTAGCGCAGTGTGTACGTACATTCAGAATGGTTTACGCCCACTGACTTTTTTTGTCTTTGTCATTTGTATGGGATTACGTGACAGAGACAGCGCTATATTAACTAGTCTCCGTGGATAGAGTATAGTTTACTTTAGGTATTATATAAGGATTTGTTTTAAATTTATTTTATAGTTAGTTTAATATTTAGTTTTTAGCATTTTAATATTGTATTAAGTATTAATCTCATAATAAATTAAAGTTTACTGATTAAATTCAAACCATTAATGATGTCATTGAAATAAGTCTTGGTGATAATGCAGCGTTTTTTTGACGCAGCCGACAGCAATAGAAATAGTGGGACAATCAGTCTGAATCAGGCCCAGTATTTCTATCAATAGAAATACCTTATAGAAATAGTGGGATCCACCCGAAACGACAACATATTGGTCCAAGATCCCAGAGATATCACAGCGAAATTTCAAATTGAGTCTGGCGGATGTTTGGCCCATCAGATTAGTCTGGCTGCTTGCAAATAGTATTGAAACAGTTCCCTGAGTATCGTGTATGAAAATGAAGACTCAGAAAATAAGTAAAGTTAAGATGTTTTTTTCCGACCTTTAAAGAGTCTGGCAGAAATAACGGCCCACGGCATGAGTCTGGGAGTATTGATTATTAATTATTAACAATATTCTGTAAAACATACATAAAAATCAGCACTCAGAAACTAAGTAAAGTTAGCAACGTTTTTACGTACCTACCTTTAGTACCTTATAACTATAAATTGGCCGTCGCCCCAAATTTGCGAGTATGCGTACGTTAAATCTACGTACCAAAGCTACTATATTACACACATTTTGTTTCTCAGAAAAGAAGTAAGGTCTGGCGGCACTGAGATCTTGCTCTATATTGTCTTCTTCTTCAAATTTTCATTTGGGTAGGTACTTATCGGTTTTTGTCAAAAAGACAACGTCTAATAAAACGCATTAAATGATTGAAAGAAAAGAAAGAAAGAAAACACCTTTATTCCACAATGGTGACACAGACAAACATTTAACTTACAATTATTGTACTTACGAATATGTGACATGTGACACCACCCGGAATGGGTGTTCCTGTAGCTCAGGTTTGTGCCCAGCGTTATACCTACAAACTAAAAAAACTAGTCGTTTTTTTCCACTAACTGACAAAATCGATATTAACTAACAAGCAATGGCTTTTCGCCAGTGCGAGTCCTCATGTGCCTCAATAATTTACCGTTTTCTGTAGACTTGCACTTGCATAACTTACATGCATAAGGCTTTTCGCCAGTGTGAGTCCTCATGTGCTTCACTAAACTACTGTTTACTGTACACTTGTACTTGCATAGCTTACATGCAAAAGGCTTCTCGCCAGTGTGAGTCCTCATGTGAATCACTAAATGACTGTTTCGTGCACTTTTGTACTTGCATAGCTTACATGCATAAGGCTTTTCGCCAGTGTGAGTCCTCATGTGCGTCACTAAACTACTGTTTACTGTACACTTGTACTTGCATAACTTACAAGTAAAAGGCTTTTCGCCAGTGTGAGTCCTCACGTACTTCACTAAACTACTGTTTACTGTACACTTGTACTTGCATAACTAACAAGCAAAGGTTTTTCGCCAGTGTGAGTCCTCATGTGAATCACTAAATTACTGTTTTGTGCACTTTTGTACTTGCATAGCTTACATGCTATAAGGCTTTTCGCCAGTGTGAGTCCTCATGTGTTTCACTAAACTACTGTTTACTGTACACTTGTACTTGCATAACTTACATGCATAAGGCTTTTCGCCAGTGTGAGTCCTCATGTGAATCGCTAAACTACTGTTTTCTGTACACTTGTACTTGCATAACTTACAAGTAAACGGCTTTTCGCCAGTGTGAGTCCTCATGTGAATCGCTAAACGACTGTTTTCTGTACACTTGTACTTGCATAACTTACATGCAAAAGGCTTCTCCCCAGTGTGAGTCCTCATGTGAATCACTAAATGACTGTTTCGTGCACTTTTGTACTTGCATAACTTACATGCAAAAGGCTTCTCCCCAGTGTGAGTACTAATGTGTCTCATTAAATGACTATTTTGTGCACTTTTGTACTTGCATAACTTACATGCAAAAGGCTTCTCCCCAGTGTGAGTCCTAATGTGTTTCATTAAACTACTGTTTTTTGTACACTTGTACTTGCATAACTTACATGCAAAAGGCTTTTCGCCAGTGTGCGTCCTCATGTGAATCGCTAAACGACTGTTTTCTGTACACTGGTACTTGCATAACTTACATGCAAAAGGCTTCTCCCCAGTGTGAGTCCTCATGTGCCTCACTAAACGACTGTTTACTGTACACTTGTACTTGCATAACTTACATGCATAAGGCTTCTCGCCAGTGTGAGTCCTCGTGTGCGTCACTAAATGACTGTTGCATGTACATTTGTACTCGCATAACTCACAAGCAAAAGACTCTACAGTGCGCGTTGCCTTGGGACTCGATAACATATGATTTTGATTAAACTTGCACTCTCTTAACTTACTTGGTAAAGTTTTTGCGAAAGTGTGCACACTAATGTGGGAAACTAAGGCACCTTTTCGTTGAAATATCTTTTGGCAAACATCACAGATATACTGTATACAGTGGGTATGGTTTCCCAACTGTGTACCGAATATACCCAGGGGGGAAGGTTTACTTTGTTCGTTTTTGAAACGATCATCACGCCTCGCTGTTCGATAATCAATACTATCACTTATTTTTGCCATCGACTCCTTTGGTATTAGTGCACTGTCCTGAGATTTCCTTGGATCGGTGAGAACGTTTGCATGCTTTTCGAACGACAATATATCCCAATCGTCGCTTGAATCGGTCGGATGTTCTTCGTTTCCGGGATTGGTCGCAATAATCACAGGAGCTTCTGAAAAAAAAGAACATTATCACTATCACTACTTATAGACAGACTCAAAAACAGAAACGCCTCATACACCTCTAACGCCAAACGCATAGTCTATTGTAAATGCGAAAGTATGGATGAATGGATGGTTTGATGGATGATTGTCACTCAATCACGCAATAGCGGCTGAACGGATCTGGATGAAATTTAGCACAGAGATAGATTATAGTCTGGAATAACACATAGGCTTCTTTTTATCCCTGAAAATTAAATAGTTCCTGCGGGAACCGAAAAACCCCAATCCACGCGGAGCTAGTAATTTATACCTAAGTGCCGTACAATCCAAAACGGCAATAAGGCAGAGCAAGCATCACCATGATCCGAATCGTATCTACTAATATAACAAAATTGTGGATTTAAAAAAAGAAAAATGTCCTGGAAATTTTAATGGAGAAAATGTAATGTAAACTCATTTCACTATTTGTAATAATTAATCGCCTCACCAACTTGCACACAACTACGCCACAACGCCAACTTAAAAAAGTTCCAGTTGTAGTTGGCTAGTATAACATTAACAAATCTTCGTCCATTATTGCAACCTCCCTAACGCAATGTTGAGTGATGTTGTTGTAACGTGGGAGTTTCGTCCCAGGTTCAAATTCAAATGTTTTTTTTTATTCAAATAAACTTTAACAAGTGCTTTTGAATCGTATGAATCTACCGCTGGTTCGGAATGACATTCCTACCGAGAAGAAACTCGGTGGTTGCTATTTTGAAATAATTGATTTACAATTTCATCAATGTGTAAGTAACTGCTGTCCTTAGCGCTGGAGCGAGTGGAGCTCGATTCCCGGCAGGGTCAATGTGGGAAATTTTAATTTCTCAATTTTCTCTAAATCTGGTCTGGTGGAAGGTTTTGGCCGTGGCTAGTTACCACCCTACTGGCAAAGACGTAACGCCAAGCGATTAAGCGTTCCGGTACGATGCCGTGTAGATACCGATTAGAGGTATGGATTTGATATTACTGCCATACCCCTCCCTAACAGGTTTACAATCCTACCATAGACTGCATCATCACTTACAGGTGAGATAACAGTCAAAGGGTAACTTGTAGTCTTGTAATGGATAAAAAACCCTCTTGAGCCGCCTTGTCGCTACAACGGACCGCGACGCACTGCGGCCGCAAGCCAGGACGATCGAGGACGAGGCCTTAAGTGTTGACTTCAATTTTCTCGAGTCAGGAAAACTAAATACATCTGTGTCAAAATAGGATCTATTGCTCTTACCTGAAGCCTGATTGCGGTCTTTCGAAGACTCCGGCTCACTAGGAGGCCTGAAATGATATCATTTTATTCATTACTCTATGATTAGGTTCAAACCGTTACTATTCAATATTACTCAGATTATTGCCATAAATTGTCAACAATGTCAACCTAGAAGATGAATATTGGGTGTGTTCCGAAATACACTGCGAGCACTGTTCAGTGCTCTTACTGTGGAGAAATTCGCTCCGCTATGTACTGACAGTATACTGCCGCAGTATCCTAGGGAAATATATGACGTCATAAATCGTCGCCATTTTTGTACTGTAAGCACTGGCGTTTTCGAGGTAAGGTGCTCTCAGTGTGCTTCGGTTTTAAGCAGGAACCAGTATACCTAGCTATAAAGGAACGGCTTCGCAGTGTACTAAATTGACGTCACACCTTACAGTGCTCGCAGTGTATTTCAGAACATACCCTTTATATACATGTAAGTTTGAGGGTGACTTTGTAACTAACAAGCCATTTTGTTTGCTTATTCTATATGGAATTTTGACGTCGACCGTACGTACTCTCGCTTCATCGGCGTGTGTGTTTCGGCCGCGGCTGGCGTGTCCTCCAGAGCCTCGCAGTAGTCGTGTTCGCGCAACGCTCGCGCTGCCGTCGCTATGCTGTCTGCATCATATGCGCAGGCTACAGTGCCCGCATCTTCCCGGTGTTCGACTTCCCGTTTCACCGCGACTGCGACATCAGATGCGTCAGTCGCAGTCGCAGCCGCGACAGTCGCAGTCGCGTCCAGTGCTGTGTCCACGTCACAGCGGTCGGGCTCAATGTCAGACCGCAGCGGGTGCCTGTAGCGGCTTAGCGATGCCACATGGCGTCGCGTTATCTGAAACGAGTTCATTGTGGCCAATTCTGTATAACACAATCTCTAAACTAAACTAAAATGGCAGCTTTAATTAATCTAGTTCTGTTCCTTTCAGTAGGGAGTATTATGAAAGAGTTAGCAATATTTGTAATGCGCTAATTTAAGTTTAGTTTAGAGATTGTGCACTACAGAATCAGCCCCATTACCCTTCTAATTTTTAAACTTTCGAGCGTCGAAACACACGGGCGTTAGACTAACATGGACCTAAACAAATTAAACTCAGAGGTACTGAATTCGAGATACTAAATTCTTCTTAGACACAACTATAGACCGATCAGTCTTATGACAAATTTATACAAACTTTTTTCAAAAATTGTCTTAGGCAGGCTCACTAAACAATTAGACGCAGAACAACCAAGAGAACAGGCAGGTTTCAGGGCTGATTTCTCAACAGTAGATCACATACATGTAGTAAAACAAGTAATGGAAAAATATAATGAGTATGGAAAACCATACTATATTTCTTTTGTAGACTATAATAAGGCATTTGACTCCATTTCTCATAACTACTTATATAAAGCCTTGGTCAATCAAGGAATAGAAAAGAAATATATTAGACTTATAAAGAACATATACAGCAACTGCACTGCAAAAGTACAACTAGAAAGAATTGGAGAGAAATTTAAAATTCAAAAAGGAGTCAGACAAGGGGATCCTCTATCTCCCAAGCTCTTCCTGGCTGTGTTAGAGGAAATTTTCAGAAATCTACATTGGGAAGGGTGGGGAATAAACATTAATGGATGTAGGCTGTCGCACCTGCGATTTGCAGACGACCTGGTACTGTTTAGCGAGGACCCAGTCACCCTACAAGTAATGCTTGAACAATTAGCATCAGAGAGTCAAAAAGCAGGTCTGACAATGAATACAATTAAAACAAAGGTTATGACCAATAGACATCAACAAAAAATTAATGTTAAAAACCATGATATAGAGTATGTGAATGACTACATCTACTTAGGCCAAATAATTGCACCAAACTTGCAGATGGACAAAGAACTGCAAAGACGAGTAAATAACACCTGGGCTCGCTACTGGTCGCTGAAAGAAATATTGAAGAACAAAAACACTCCAATGCCAATTAAACGTAAAGTATTCAACACATGCATCCTACCAATACTTACTTACGGGTGCCAAACGTGGGGCCTGACGAAGACTCACGCTCAAAAACTAAAGGTATGCCAACAGGGGATAGAGAGAAGCATGCTGCACAAAAAAATGCTAGATAAATGGAGACTGACCAAAATTAGGAAAATAACAGGCGTGACAGATGTATCAAAGAAAATTAAGAAACTCAAATGGCGCTGGATTGGACATGTGGCTAGATCTCCGAAAGAAAAATGGACTAAAGAGGTCATATCATGGTACCCCAGAGATGGGAAGAGAGCAAGAGGACGGCCACAAAGAAGATGGGAAGATGACCTACCAAAGGGATGGCGTAGATTAGCACTCGACAGAGAAAAATGGCGAATTCTAGAGGAGGCCTATGTCAAAGGAGGACAACCTGATCAAAATATAAATTAGTGCTGGTGTTATTAATTTTAATTAATTATGTAGATTAAGTTAAATAGCATAAAATTAATTAATATTAGCATAGGAACTTAGTTTTAGGAACAATTGATCGGAGAATAAAGGCTATTTTTTTTTTTTTTTTTAATTCTTCTTTCTTCTGAGTGTAATGAGGGATTTAAAAGCACAAAAAACAAAAAAAGTTTGCTATTGTGTGATCATACAACTTTTCACTTCAATAGCGAGAATTTTCAAGACCGAAGAAAATTATTGGTACAGCAAAAACAATTAACCCTGCCTAGTTAGTAGCCTGTATTGTAGGTACTAAATCTTTGTAAATAAACAACATTTATTCACACATATACATGTCTCGTGGGGAACTCGGCCGTGTCTATAGAGTTTGTTTTGATGAGTTTGTGTGTTTCAATAAATTAAACGGGCTGTGACTCGGACAGAAGCATTTAAATGAAGCATTCCTCACCACTTCGTGAGTGTGAAGCAGCTCCGTCATCAGGCAGCGCGCTCGCAAGCTCTCGTCTCTGAATGTGCTAAAGTCCAGCAGTCTCTGCGCGCATTGCACACAAAGCGTTTGCTTGAGCCTGCCTCGACCGTACGGCTGCAATGGCGCGGAAATAATTCATTAGGATGTTGCTTTGGGAGCGGTGTGTGGCGAAATTATATTGTAACTAGCTGATGCCCGCGACATTGTCTGCGTGGAATAAGTTTTTTTATTCACATGGATAAAAAGTGGCCTATGTCACTCTCTAAGTCCTCAACTGCACCAATGCAAAAATCATGTTGATCCTTTGCTCTGTTGTGGCGTGATTAGAGGACAGACCAACAAACAAATACATTTTAGCATTTATAATTATTTATTAGTACATATAATGCGTTCAGTGTGGTTTTTTACAAGTTTCAGTTCAAATAACATTTACCAAATAGTTAAAAGAAAAAATAATGCATTCGAACTTCAAACTAACAACTCCTAGTCCTAGCTGATAATGGTCCTCAGCTTTGTCAAAGTATTTTACAATTTTTTCTCACAAATTGTAAAATATTGTATGACCGCCGTGCACATTGGAAATATGTAAAACAGATGGTATGTGAGAGAAGCAGACAGACACGACTTTCCATTTATAATATTAGTACATACTTACTTATTTAAAAAAAACACTGAATTAACAGCTAACACACTATGTAATATCTTTAAAATATAAATATAGAACTTACGGGGTGTCCCACTAAATGTTGATATGCTTGTTCCAACTTGTGTTCACTCCTCAGAAGCAGCTTTTTGCGGCTGTCCAGGCATATCAGGCAGATCTGTGCAAAATGTTGTAAGTATGTACACATTTACCCATGCCTTCTATAATAATCTACTTTTAATGTGACCCATATTTACCACAAAATAGATATAAACAGGATCTGCCAAATCCCTAACAGGTTAACTATAAACTAACCCGTTACCATCTTAGACTGCACAAAATTGCAGTGGAATATAATATAAAATAAATAAAATATACTATAATATGTTGTAAAGGTCATCTCAGAAACTCAGTTTGTATTTAAAGAAATTACCCCCATACAAATTGAATGAAATGTCATGAATTAAGTCAAATTGATAGCTATCGAAACGCCCGCCAACCCACATTGGAGTAGCGTGGTGGGTCTAAGCTCTAATTCCCTCTCTCCTATGAGAGTGGAGGCCTGTGCCGAGCAGTGGGACGTTATAATGGGCTGTTGTGGGTGGTTGGTTGGGGATAGCTAACGAAATAATAACCCTTACAATGTATAAAATAAGAATTGCTCATTCAAAGTATAGGATTCAGGGTAGACATCATTATAAAAGAGTTATCACTTACCAGCACTGTTGCGGGGACGGCACCAGTGCGGATCTGCCTCAAGCCACTTTCTGTTTCATGAATCTCATCATCCAGAAAATGCTGCGAGCAGACCACAGCGCCAGCTGGCACGAGAGCGTCTTGTTTGCCGAGGGCTCTGAGCCAAGCAGCACGGAGATGCACTTCTCTGGGGAACCTGAAATTATCTATTCTATTTTATTTATGGACCCATATAGTTTATGTTGTGATGCACTTTGGCCTCATGGTCATAATTTCACATTGTAGACTTAGGTACCTGCATTTTAAAAATTGTAATAAGAGCTGCCATACCACTTACACCTTACTCTCAGTGCATCAATTATTATATTGAGCAAGGAATATACTACTCTCTGATATTGAGAAAGCTTAGGCTGCCCATTATTCTAATAACTCTCTGGTAGGTTGGGCTTTAGTATACTGTCGGTGACGGAGGGGGGGGGGGGGGGGGGGGGGGGGGGGGGGGGGAGGGGATATACCCCCCCTCCAAGTAAGACGTTCCGAATTTTATTACTTTCCGAGATATTAATTTTTTTAAATTTTAAGGTTAGGTTCTCAAAATTCCTGCATAACTGATAGTTAAGATGGAGAGTAAAGTCGCCGCGAGGGGGGGGGAGGGGGGGTTGGGCTTTAGTATACTACCCGCGAGGGGGGGGGGGGGGGTCTACCCCCCCTCCAAGCCATACTTGTCGGAACCTAATAGTTTTCGAGATATTAATTTTTTTTAATTTTGAGGTTAGGTTCTTCGTTTTAGGTAGTGGAAAAGGTTAATTTCTGAAATGGAATGGGCTACGCCAGAAGACTCGCTTCGTCGCCCCTGAATGAAGCTTCGCCTACTCGACCTTCGTTTCGCTGCGGAGGTCGCCGGCTCGCTTCGCTCGCCACCTCCCCCCTTCGCTCCACTCGGCCTCGTAGGCTCGCTTCATTCAGGACCTCCTACGCGAGCTTCTGGCTTCGCGCTTACAAAAAACACTCTAGGGGCAGGGCAGACAAGACTGCGTGGAGTCGGGGCGAGCCGATTCGGTTTTGTGATCAAAAGTACCTAAATAAACATTTAATAACCTACCTTTATACCTTTTTATTTAATTTTATAACCTTTAAACTCTGTGTTTTATTCATGGAATTAGGAATTACCATAGAAATAGGAAGATAATTCCATGGGAATTACGACTATAGTCTTCCTATTTCTATGGTTTTATTCGAATGATTAGAAAAAAACGTCCATTAACGTCCATGGAACGGATTTTAATCACAGATTAGGTACTCAAACGCCAACGAGTCTTTAGTCTATGGTACAATCTACGGCAAATGTCGTAAGAAATAGCGAAAAGTGGTGAAGATTGCGAATTTTCAAAAAATTATTTCTCGAAAAGTATTAGTTTCCGACGTAAAATACTTAGTTTCCGACATAATATATCTAAGTGCAAAGCTTACCACATCAAGGTCTTTCTGTAAAAACAAATGTGAACGTCCAACTCAACCGACAGTATTCTAAAGCTGAGCCCTCTGGTATATATAGGTATTATCTATGCTAATAACCTACATAAGTACATATTATAAGTAGGTATGTAAAACCTGACGTTTCTTGGTAGGTACCTAGTAGGCAGCTAGAGCTACCAAATGAAAAAAAAGAGAAAATGGTTGAGAAATACTCACCCATGAAATGTTATGTCCTCTGATTCTGACGCGATCTCCGCAGTGGTTTTGCAGAAAGGCACACAGCACCGCATTTCCTAAGTTTTTAAACATGAAACTTTTGAACATGAAGCAGGATAGTACCACCGACCAGAAACAAAAGGGTATAAAAAGTACTCTGTGGTACGTAGGTAGGTACTCAAGATCAAAATCACGATACCTCATACACTATCCCACAGCCATAGAAATAGTATGTATATTCCTTCTCTTTATAACTCTGTGGTATATTCATACATCACTTATGTGTTTTTGTCTGTGGTTTTTGTTAAACAAATTCACAAATTTTTCATTGACAAATAAAGTTCAATTTAGATTACCTTTCACCACAGAGTTATAAAGAGAAGCAGAGTCAAGATAACGTACAAAATAGCGTGGCAATTACAAACACACGAAAACATTACGCACACATACACAAAACTCAGGGCCGAACCTTGTTGCTGCATAAAACATTATATTAATATGTAGGGTTAGGTTGCGTGAAAAAAATTGACCTAAAGACACCTATCATTTGGAAGCTATAATTTGTAAGGATTTTAAAAATAATTATTATTGGTACTTTTATAATTTCCTCATCACAAGCGATCACAACTGCAATATAGTAACACTAGTAATGGTAATCATCACCACGTGCGGGACCCTAGTCAATGTGGTGAATATAGATGTGAGCTCCGCGCTGCGTGTGATATCGTCACCGTCGCGCGCGGAGTTATAGTTCCTGTTACAACTCAAATCCTGAGGACTCCGTCAGTATCATGGCCAGTGGTTCTCGCGTCGTTCTCGCTCTGCGTCGACGCGCAGATGATGGGGATATTATTTAGAAGAACAGTACCAACGGATATCGTGTAAATACCGCCAGATTTTAGCTCAAAGTTCCTATTGACAATAATTTCTTGGCAGTAAGCCAAATAAATGTTGTTAAACAATCGAATCGAATCGTTATTCCAAAAACAGGTTAAATAGAAAATTACAACAGGTGTTTTAAACTCACATGTTTTTTATTCAAATAAACTTTACAATTAGTGCTTTAGAATCTGTATTGAGGTTTTCAATAAAAATTAATGAAATTCATCCACCTAATGGAAGATAAGGTAAATTGGTACCTACTTAGTATAAGACCTCAACTAACTTTTCTTTGAAAATGGTCGGTGTTGCACCAGGAGATAGAATTGTACGGAATATAATATTACGTTCTTAGATTATCTGTAAAATGCTTGGAGCATATAGCACTCCATGAGTTGGTCTGCCAGTCTTTTCTATTAATATTTTTATGCATAGGTCTCTCAGGTATTCATCCTTTGGAAACCTGAAATTAAAAGTCGAAGTTATATACTTAAAATAAAAGAGTCGTCGAGTCCGGCCCTGTAATTTGTTAAAGTTCTCAAATGTCAAAAAAGATTATTCAACAACTTAAAGCATGTATTTCTACAGAAAACCATAATATTATAGTTTTAATATATGCATGGCTACATATTTCGTCATAACAACTATAAAATATTAGATATCTTAGCCTTGATACGATGCGATACGAAAACATTCCAAAGCTACATGATAGCGTGAATTTTACTTACCGATGGAACGTTACTTCTGGGGTTTTCCTGTACGAAGCGTTGTAACACAGGGGGACACAACACTTCACCATTTTATTTCAGTAAATATTCATATAAATCTCCAAATTTCACAAAAAACTTATGACACCCAAGACAACACAATGTAAACAAACGCCATAGGTCTCATAGATGTCTTATAATGACTGCCACGCATTGAATTTTTGTCAATGTGTGCGTTGGTGTAGCACAGTGTTGCAGCAAATTAATACATACACATTTTTGCTTGCAGGGACACGGTCACACTAAGTCACACTGATTCGCATACACTTGTCTATGTGGGTGTGAAATTTATGTTGTGTCTGCTTCTATTTATATGTCTGTGCCTTTCACTCATAAGGAATTTCGGTCTCGACAAGGACTCACTTTTTCTTCGCGCGTCTCGTTCACTCTCGTGTTCAGTATTGTGTCTCGTTCAATTAATAATAATTATGGTGTCATGCCAGTGTAGCGGTAAGAAAGAGACAACGCCCCTTAATATTAGCTCTCTTTCGGCTCGCGTTTCGTGCGTTAGTGATCCTTCTAGTTGTAATACATACTATTTCTATGCCCACAGCACTATCCGTATATCACATATACGGAGTAGGTACTTTTTATATACGGGAACGTATATTCAATGTACTCTGTGGTATTTATATCGATTTTCACTCTGTGATTTTTTTGGTCTAGTCAAAGACCTTACAGTAAGGTCTTTGGGTCTAGTTCATAGACGGATAGACGGCAGTCGTAATTCCTAATTCCATGGTCTAGTTTATAATTATGAGTGATCTGTGGTTTGGAACTTTGGTGGTTTGGTTGGACTTGGACCATGTACTCTGTGGTTGGACCGTTGGATGACATATAGCTAGCTTGTAAACTGTAAAGTAGTAGGTAGCTAACAGGCCATCTCAACTCGAGGGCGAAGTAGATGCATCAGTCCATCCCTCTCGTTTTGTACCGGGGTCGCTTTTGTCTCGTTCTACCCGACTATGTACATTTGATTTGTATATAATGAGAGTATATATACTACATAATCGAATTTAATTGGTTCTTTTGAAATGCACGTAAAGTCTTATTGGCTATTTGCATTTGAATGAGCCAATAAGAAGCCACCACTATTTCGAATCAGCCAATAAATTAAGATTAAACGTAAAAAAAAACATGGCTGTTGTGTGTCATTTTCAATATTTTCATATTTTTTCACCGGTGTTTTTCACCTTTTGTTTCTGGTCGGTGTTTTTCACAACGATTTTTGTGGTGCGAGAAATGAGAATTTGAAAGATTGAAACCGGGTGCTTCGCTACAGTTTTAACAGGATCTTTTTATATTTACCTATTATTTCCTAATTCTTTAGTTTGTTTTGTGTAAGAGATGTACCTATAGTATGATTTACGCTTGGTATTCTGCTAAAATGTGATCTTAGGGCAATCATTTATTGCCTAAAGATAGCGTACCTAAACAGAATTTTTGTCCTCAAGTGCTAAAATTTATTCGCGATGAAGCAGTGTTGTGTTCCTGGGTGTAAAAACACCATCAATTTACGCATGGTACCGTTTACGAAGGTAACGTGGAAGGCATGGTTAATTCGATGTCCATTTCTTCGCAAATATTCCCGTAAGTCATTAGAGAATGTTAAGATTTGCGAACTTCATTTTTTACCTCAACATGTTAAATCTCACAAACTAACGTCAGATGCAATTCCTACATTGCATTTGCCTAAGCCAAATATAGCTACATCTTCTCGAAACGAGCAATTTTTGGAAGTATTTCCTCTTCAATCTGGCCAACCTCTCAATGTAAGAATTGTTAATCCATCAGTCTCTCTAATAGACACAGTTAATGTTCAAACTGACAATAAACAATCTATTTTTCCACCTACAAATGATCAAGTCCCATGTGTTCAAAGTACAGATATTACTGAACGTGATTTTGAACCTAACAATCAGAGTATTGTTCAACCAATTAATGAGCAAGTCCGGTGTGTGGCTTCTCAAATAAATAAAGAAACTACTGAACCTGATTTTTATGTACAGTCTGATTCTATGACAGATTCTATAAGTACAAATGTAGTACATTCCTGTAATACAAGTACAGCAACTCAAAACCAGTCTACAGAGCCAGAACTAACAGTTGGTCAACTGAGTCCTCTTCCATCTAATTCCATGCCTTCTGATGTTATATCTGCCATACAAAGAACTCCAGTACGTGTAAAATCACATTCTAGACGTCATAAGTCCCATATAAAGTCAGATTTAATTCCTAGAGTTCGTTTAGGTCAAAATGAGACCCCTCGTAAGCAAAAGCTACGTGTGGGGAATGAAATGTTAAAAATGAAGTTGCGAAATTTAACTTTGAGATTTAATAAATTAAAATCAAAGACACTGTCATGGTCTACTCAAGTAAAACTTTTTATCAAAAAGTATCCTCTACTGAGTAATTTTGGAAAAATATTGGTCGACTCACAATTAAGATTATCTGGTGTAAAAGGAAAAGGTTCTAGATACACAGACGATGAAAAAATTTTTGCACTTTCTTTGTATAAATTGAGTCCAAAATGTTACAGATTCTTGCAAAAAAACATAAGATTACCAAGTAAATCTACTATAGGATCTTTGTTAAATAACATCCCTTTGAGACCAGGTATTAATGAATTTATATTTCAGCATTTGGCAGATGCAGCTAAAAACAAAAATTCAATGGGATTGCAGTGTGTGTTGCTGTTTGATGAAATGGCAATTAATAAAAATTTGTTTTTTAATTTTCATACTGGGGTTATCGAGGGTTTTGAAGATCTAGGAGGTGGTGAACGCACTAATAATGTTGCTGACAAAGCTTTGGTTTTTATGTTGCGTGGTATATTTTCAAATTGGAAAATACCCATAGCTTTTTATTTTGTTCGTGATGGAATTAAAACATTTCATTTAAAAAAGATACTGAAAGAGCTGATTGCAGCAATATTTAAATCAGGATTTATTTTGAGATGTACTGTCTCAGATCAAGGCTCAGCCAATGTTGCAGCAATAAATTCATTAATAGCTGACACACGCGAAGATATTCTTCGTAGTGGTAATGATGACCCAAATATCTTTCATTATATGATAGACAAAAATAAATTATACCACATGTATGATGTTCCGCACCTACTAAAATGTTTTCGCAATAATTTCCAGAAGAAGGACTTGCTGATTGGAACCCAGCGTGCTCAATGGGACTACATCGAAATGGTGTATGCTTCAGATGGCGCACAGGGTCGTGCGAGAACTACCAAATTAACCGACAAGCATATTAAACCAAACTCTTATGACAAGATGAAGGTCAGTAAATATTTTATTTGTTTATAATCATCTTATCGCCAGCCCACTACTGAGTAGGCATGCATTCATGTTTCTTCACAATGTATTCCTTCACCTTTAAAGAAACCTTAATTGCCTAAAATGCACATAACGCCGAAAAGTTAGAGGTGTGTGTCTGAGATTGAACCTTGTACCCTCCGAATAAGAGGCTGTGATCTCAACCACTAGGCTATCACTGCTTATCATAGTATACATATATAAATTACTAGCAGTTGCCCTTGACTTCGTCCACGTACAATTTTTAGGGTTCCATACGTCAAAAGGAAAAACAGAACCCTTATAGGATCACTTTGTTGTCTGTCTGTCAAGAAACCTACGGTACCTTCCTGTTGACCTAGAATCATGAAATTTGGCAGGTAGGTAGGTCTTATAGCAGACATTCGGGGAAAAAAATCTGAAAACCGTAAAGTGGTTCATCATCATGATCAACCCATCACCGACTCACTACAGAGAGTGAGAAGTGTTTTGGCCATAGTCTACCACGCTGGCCATGTGCGGATTGGTAGACTTCACACACCTTTGAGAACATTATAAAGAACTCTCAGGCATGTAGGTTTAATCATCGGTTCGGTTTATCGGTTTAATATCGGTAATCGTCGGCATTAGGTCATAATCGCTACCCATATCATAAATGTGGAAGTATGTTTGTTTGTTGGTTGCGGCATTGCCACTAGTATTTTTAATTGTAATCATATTGCAACTTCTTCTTTTCTTCTCTATGGCTCTTTGTAATATTGCAACTTTCAACTTTACAGGTCAAATTTGCTGCACAAGTCTTCAGCAGAGAGGTGTTTGCAGCCTTACAGAACAGGATGAAGACATATGAAGATCTGCAATTAGAACATGATTATTGTGTTCCATCTGTGAACATTGATAATGGTTTCTTCACTGCTGAAATCATCTTATTCATAAACAATTTGTTTGACAGCCTGAACTGTGCTGGTCATACTAGAGGCGAACTATCTAACGCTTTGTCCTTGAATTCAACTCATTTAGAGTTTTGGAATAATGCATTGAAGAAACTACAATCAATGAAATTTGACGCAACAGACTCAAGAGAAAGTAAGCCTATATCGTTACGAAATTTTACTCATGACATAAAAACAGTAAAGCATCTTTGGGCGGATTTAAAAAAAATTGAAGGCGTTAAATTCTTAAGTCTCAAGCGTCTGAACCAGGACCCCCTGGAAATTTTTTTCTCTCAAATTAGAGGTCAAGGTGGTGCTAGCACACATCCTGACTGTCATAATTTTGTTGCATTATTCAAAACGTTGTTGATAAATAATATAACGACTGGACAATCTCTGTATGCCAATTGCACTTCCGATACTGACAAAATGCTGGGTACTCTCAGTAGTTTAATTAATAGACCAAAATTAGGCATTCAATATAATGACTTCACTACAGATGTTGAAAATTTAAATTTCATTGAAAATTCTATTCCTGCTGAAAACATTTTTCAAACCCAATCTGCTTCTTATATTGCTGGTGCAATTTGCAGACATATATTGCCAAAACTTGATTGTGGTGAATGCCAAAATTGTAAAAGTACACTATTGTCCAATGAAATTGAGCCATTTCATTCTTTGATAGCAACAAAAGAATATGACTCAAGTAATAAAAAATTATATTATCCATCACATGAACTTGTGGTTCTGGTTTGGCATTGTATATATATAATTGAAGAAACATTGCCAAAAATTTGTAAAGTATTCATTTACACAGACTTGGTCAGTAAATTAGAATGTCTAGATACATCTTTTATGACATGCCTTGAGCATAAATCAGATTTTTTGAAAGCTTTTTGGTTATATGTGATTAGAATGCAAGTTAGACAATGGTGTATCAACTTCAATAGAAGAATTCACAATGTAGATTCTAGAAAAAAGGGAAAGGAAATGGAAGATATGCTAACAACAAAGGTAACTAAGGGTGCTAGTTATAGAACTGCACGACGCCAAAGTCACTAATATTTCTGAACCAATTGCTTATCTGCATGATGTTTGTTTGTATGTTTGTCAATTTCCTTTTTTAGGGATCCGCACCTGAAAAGCAAAAAAGAAACCCTTATAAGATCACTTTGTCTGTCTGTCCGTCCGTCTGTCCGTGGTGTCGTCAAGAAAACCTATAGGGTACTTCCCGTTGACCTAGAATCATGAAATTTTGTAGATCTTATAGCACAAGTAAAGGAAAAAATCCGAATTTGTGGTTACATCACAAAAAGTAATAATAATTAGTTTACTTAAATCAATGTAGATGGCGCTTCCACGTTCCAACCCTTGTTTGTGAGTCCGACTCGCACTTGACCGGTTTTCTAATAAAACAAGTTAAATCACAAATTAGTTATTCATGCACATAGGTATTATTATTTAAAAATTTACTTTTTACTATGTGGCTCGTTAGTGAAGATAAACAATTGAGATGTTAAGTGAAATTCTTCTATTGAGATATATTGAGCTATTCGGTCACATTTTTACGGGTGACTGAATAGAGATTGTACTTATCTATGATTTGTCTATAATAATCGATTATTATTGTACATAGATTGCACTTAAGCAATAATTTCTTGTGTGTGTGTGTTTCGTTTAGGGGTTTTAGGGTTCCGTACCTCAAAAAGAAAAAGGAATCCTTATTGGAACACTTGGTTGTCTGTCAATTAGGGGTTATCATATAGCATAAATGCGAAAATCGTGAATTTGTAGGTTACATCACAAAAAAAATAATAAGGGTCCACGATAGTTACTCTAGTTTATACTTAATCACATCAAGATGGCGCTGTCCGTTATTAATTTCCATAAGTTTCCAAGTGCTAGGCCAATTTTCAAAAACTACTAAATCGTTTTAGATATAGTTGTCTGCAAATATCACTTCAATTTTGCTATATATTTTGTTTTGTATGAGTAAGTTTCGATCCTTTTTAGTACACACACATTAAAATACATTTTTACTTTTAATTATTTTACTTGTTAACATTGGCAATGCCTTGTTCTCACAGCTGAGATACTATTTTTTATTATAATGGCTATTTGTGTTAAAATAATTTACTAGCTTAATATGAAGAATTTGTAAAAGCTCAAAGCTGTGAAGAAGCTACTATTCCTAAGCTGTATTTTGAATCAATCTAATTTTTAAAGTGCCACCTGGAAATCGAATGAGCAAAAATACATAAGTATTATTGTTTTAAGCGAGGTTTAGATTAGCAACAAAACTTGCAGAAGTTGACTTCCGCATGCTATTTCTACCGTGTAAACAATCACGTCAAGCTCACTTGCCGCACGTCACAAATGTATGTACATGTAATGATGTACAATATTGCTCGTAGTGTTAACAATTCTGCAAGTACTTGCGGAATAACTTGCAAGAAGTTCTTGCTAGTCTAAACCTCGCTTTACCACCGCGTAGTTGTGTGGCATGACCCATTAGATAAAATCTTGTTTAATAATAACCAAAAATATCTTTTCAAATTCCTAATTGTTTTGGTTTTAAATACTTGTAAACTTTACATCATTGGTTGGTATAAAATACTGAAGTATCTTTCTGAAATTTGTAAAGAAAATATTTTTGTGTACCTAAAAAATATTTTGTACCTACATAAAAAATTGTATTAAAAAATATTTTGTACATTACAAATTTTATACAAAAAAAAAACAGCTGTTGAGTTTCTTGCCGGTTCTTCTCAGCAGACTGCATTCCGAACCGGTGGTAGTGTAAAAAGATTTTAAAGGAAAATACATTTTTTTCACTGAAATTTTGTTTTCTTTTTCACAAATTGTAATTATTTTAATATTATGGTTAATAGCATCCTAGAACAAAAACCGGTAGTTTTAAAAAACCGTAATGTATCGAAAAATCGATTATAGAGTTATCGTTTCGAGCTCATCTCTAGCATGGTCTGTAGTTTTACTACGTCACATCCTTTTCCGGCCTCCCACCCCACTGAACTCTCGTATAGTAGAATTGTAAGAAAGAGAAAGAACCGACCATCATTGAAAGCTCCATTGTTTGGCTATTGTATTTTATAGAGAGAGCGAGAAAAAAGATAAATTATATGAATGGGATCACGTGGGCACCACTTTATATACATTCCTCGCCTCCGCCCGCCATTAGTAAGCTATTTATAGTCTATGGACTAGTGCGTCTTCTTTTGTTTCTGGTCGGTGGTAGCTAATAAATAAAACATAGATTTAAAACGCTAACGCGAGCGCGGCGAGACTTTAAATCTATGAATTAAAATTCAAGGCAACATGAATAAAACAGCCCGAGAATTGTTATGATTCACACAAAACTGCAGTTATTACAACTGCAAATCGACAATGAACACTCAGACGGTTTGTTTATTACTTAGATTACTATACATACCGATTAGACCATTTGGGCTAAATATTTACAATTTTCTTTCTTACAGGAGTCGTCAAAGACCAGGAGAAGACATATAATATGCATGGCTTCAGATTTCTTCTACCCAAACACTGGTGGCGTAGAAGAGCACATTTACAATCTATCGCAATGTCTTATCAAACGGGGGCACAAAGTGATCGTGATAACGCACTGCTATGCCGATCGTGTTGGCATACGGTACTTAACCGGAGGTTTGAAGGTGTACTACCTGCCGATTAGAGTGTTCTACAACCAATGTGCATTGCCAACTATGATATGCAATATTGCAATTGTCCGCTACATTTTGATACGAGAATGTATACAAATAGTTCATGGCCATTCTGCATTCAGTGTATTAGCTCATGAGGTGTCAATGATAGGAAAATTAATGGGCTTAAAAACTGTATTCACTGACCATAGTTTGTTTGGTTTTGCTGATATGTCGGCTGTTTTAACTAATAAGTATTTACAACTATGTTTGTGCGAGTGTGATGCATGCATTTGTGTGTCTCACACAGGGAAGGAAAATACAGTATTGCGAGCTAAAGTTAAAGCTCACAAAGTGTCTGTAATTCCAAATGCAGTTGATGCATATGCATTCACACCAGATCCAAGCCAAAGAGATCCTAATGTAGTCACTATTGTTATAGTATCTAGATTAGTTTATAGGAAAGGTGTAGATTTAATGGCTGCAGTTATAGGTGATATGTGTCCACGGTACCCAAATATTAGATTTATAATAGGTGGAGATGGCCCAAAGATGTGGTTACTACAAGAAGTTAGGGAGCAAATGGGTTTTCAACACTGTGTAACATTATTAGGAAGCTTAAAACATTCTGAAGTTAGAAACGTTTTAGTTAAAGGTGACATATTTCTAAATACCTCACTAACTGAGGCATATTGTATGGCAATCGTCGAAGCAGCATCTTGTGGGTTGAAAGTTGTGTCAACCAAAGTTGGTGGCATACCAGAAGTGTTGCCTGAGAACATGATATATTTGACAGAACCTAATGTTACTAGCATAGTATCTGGTATAGAATCTGCTATGAAAGATTTGAAAGATGGCAAAATTCTGTGCCCATTTGAGTGTAATAAGATGGTGAGAAAAATGTACAACTGGATGGATATTACAAGACGGACTGAAATAGTTTACAATCGAATTTTATTGAATAAAAATAAAGTTTTAGGTCAGCAGTTACGAAGTTATCTCCGATGTGGTGTCTGGCCATTCCTCTTAGTTGTAAGTTTAATGTATTTGTTATTGCAATTCGCTGAGAGGATATATAAAAGAAAACATATAGATATAGCAAAGGATTTAAAGTTGTAGAATATATTAATAATATATATGTAATAATTATTAATCGTATAAACTAACTCATGTTAAGTTTGTAGAAGACAAGTTTATCTAATCAGTAGATAGTCAATTCTTCTAAGAGGCTCATCATTTCAACCCACTTCCAACCCAGTTCTGAGCATGAGTCTCCTCTCACAATGAGAAGGGTTGGGCCATAGTCTACCAGAGTGGCCTGTTGTTATTTAACCCTTTCCCCCAGTTAATTGAACTAACCTGTTGAAGTCAACATATTATAGTCCCACCAACAGCTTATCTAAGCCCGGTGGCCAAAATTGGAACAAATTTTTAAGCCTATTTATTTTATTTTTCACTAGCTGATGCCTGCGACTTTATCCGCGTGGATTGAGGTTTTTTGATTCCCGCAGGAACTCTTAAATTTTTTTCATACAAACCTTGTCCTGACTATAACAAACACAAAAAAAAATAATTATCCAATTTGGTGCAGTCGTTCGTTAGTTATGCGCTTAGCAAATTCATTTTTATTTATATAGATAAATACAAGCGACGCTGTCACACAGTCACCGGGTCATATAAGTTTGTGGGATAATACAGTAATACATACTATGCGCGAAAATATGCTATTGCGACTTGTCTTGCCGCTATTTAGTGGGCGCGAGCTATAGCTGTTATTGCGAGGCACCACCTTAGTCTTAACCTACCTTTTAATTTTACACCTGCATTGAGGCCTTAGGTACCTAAGTTTGTGATTATGTATTTGAAAATCTTTGAAGTTTGAATGCAGTTCACCATTAGGAACCATTCCTTAGACCAAATTCATATACTCTACACTTGGTTTTGCCTCATTTGTCTGGTCCCAAAAAAAATAACCTGTATGCACAAGATACTAGCTGATGCCCGCGACTTCTCCTCCTTCATTTGGATAAAAAGAAGCACTCCAGGTCCTTCTGCTGGAAGGACCTATACCCATGCAAAAAAATTACGTCACGTTACGTACACTTTCGCTTTTATAATATTAGTATGATTAAGATGGTTCTGACATGGTTTGGACATTAAAAAAACAAAACTACAATTTTGTGATTTTGGAATGATATTTATTTTAATATTAATTCAAATAAAAAATAGTATGCTAACCTCAATATAAAGCCAATATTGAAGAACATATAAATTTCAAATTCAACAGTTAAATGAGAGCTGTTATAATATTAGGCTAGCATCAAACTAGAGACTATTGTATAGTGGTATTATGTAGCGAAATATGACATCAGAATATGTGTTCATGGATGATGGATAAATCTTGAATAGTTCCTGTTGTGACTTAAGTCTGTAGTTGCTAGCCTTTCATAAGCACACTGTTATCACATTTAATAATAACAATCCCTATTAATATAATATTAATATAAATAATTAAGTTATTTAATAACACTGAGACTGATCTTAGGGTTACATTCAGGCTAATAACAATATTTCTTTCCTTAATGTACTCTTTATCCATTCAAGCCCTGTGAACAAAAGAAATGCATAGTATAATTTATTTTTTCATTAATGTAAGTATTTATAATTAATGATAATTTTAATTTTTCAATAAATAAATATTTTAACAAACATAAGTCTTTCAAATTGTCAACCAACTTCCAAAAAGTAGGTTTGTTGGATGGATGGACGTCAAAATGATTTTTCATCATACCTATTCGAAAAACGCATATTGCCTTCAGAGGATAGCGGGAGCAAAGTGTCACTTGTAGGCCCATGGGACTTTTCATTTCTCTCTTCTGATTGGTCCGAAGTCACGTCATCAATTTGTTGATCGAATATACGACTTTGCATTTCTCTGTTCTGATTGGTCCGAAGTCACGTGATCAATTTGTTGATCGGATATACGTCTTCACATTTTATTTAAACTTTAAATATACGTCTAAATAATGTCTATACAATTACATAGAAGGTCGATAGGAGTATCTTCTGATTGGTGCTTAAACGTATAGGTAATGTCCATACATAGTAGGTTGATACTCCTAGCTTTTTCTCATACGTAATGATGAAAAATAGTGTGTGTCACTCGGGGCCAAATTTTTTGTTCTCGGGCGGCGTATATTGAATTCCTCGCTACGTTCAGGATTCTACTTAAGAACCCCTCGCTACGCTCGGGATTCTACTATAGAATCCTTCACTTCGCTCTGAATTCAAAATAGCGCCCTCGGGGAACAAAAATTTTCTTTGGCCCCATGTAACACAAATAACTATTTAGTATCGTGCTTGTCAAGACCTCCTAGTTTGCAAACTCACGGTCAGCATCGCTTGATGCCATTGCGTAGAGATACGACCTCCGTGGCGCAGTGTTGAGCGCCGTTGCCTTAACGTGCGGAGGTCCCGGGTTCGATCCCCGGCAGGGTCAATTTGGGAATTTATAATTTCTGAATTTTCCCTGGTCTGGCCTGGTGGGAGGCTTCGGCCGTGGCTAGTTACCACCCTACCAGCAAAGACGTGCCGCCAAGCGATTTAGCGTTCCGGTACGATGCTGTGTAGAAACCGAATAGGGGTTTGGGTTAAATATAACTGCCATGCCCCTAACAGGTTAGCCCGCTACCATCTTAGACTGCATCTTCACTTACCATCAGGTGAGATCGCAGTCAAGGGCTAACTTGTAGTGTATAAAAAAAAAAAAAAAAAAGATTTCGCACTTACGGCCAATTGACTCCAGGCTGTGGATTATGGCGGGCACGGAATTTCCGTAGGTTGGCATCACACCAAAATTATCTTCAGATTTCACACTCGCAACCAAATTTCAATTCAATTCAAATGTTTTTTATCCAAATAAACTTTTACGAGTACTTTTGAATCTACTACTACTACTTGAATACTACTACTTGAATTTGGTAAAAGAAGATTATTCTAAAGAAGTGTTAGAAAAACGCAAGCAATTACAAGCCCAAGTGGAAGAGGAAAGAAAGAAAGGAAACATAGCTTTTCTAAAACATGACAAAATAATAGTAAAGAAATCATCAGGAATACATAGAGAAAAAAGAAAAAGAGAAGGCCACGACTCACCTAATTCGGCACCCCAGAAAAAAATCGACTTAAAAGGCAATCCAGCTTCTACATCAGCCAAGGGAAAAGAAATCCTAAAACCCAACATACTTAATTACGTTGAACGAGGAAGATCTGCTTCAATGTCAGAGATTCCAAAAAACCTGTAACGACCACCGGTACTCGAAATCTACTTAAAACAATTAATACCAAAAGTACACATACAACAACTGCAAAATGCACCCCAAGCCGGTTGGTCACCGTGGGGAAAGTAGACCACTACCCTTCAGCAAATGAAGCAAATGAAAAAGCAAATGAAATACCTAAAGAAAAAGAGAAACCTAACAACATACACATAGCCACCCTAAACACACTTTCATTGAGGACGGCAGAAAAACTTCTCGAATTAGAGATAGCTTTGGGTAATATTAAATGGGATATTCTTGGTATGAGTGAAGTAAGACGAATAGGAAACTGCATCGAAGAGTATGACGACTACATTCTGTACTATATCGGTGAAACCAAGGGTCAGTATGGAGTGGGATTTATGGTGAAAAAACATCTAAAGAAACAAATCATAGAGTTCAAAGGCATATCCGAAAGAATAGCTTTACTAAATATACAGCTACAAGGCTACAAAAACAAGTGGACTATAGTACAGATATACGCGCCAACAGAAGCAGCAGACGAAACAATAAAAGACGATTTCTACAACCAACTTACGACTACACTAGAAACTGCCCATAAAAACGTTATCGTCATGGGAGACTTCAATGGGAAAATAGGTAAACAAAAGCACGGTGAAGAGACAGTAATAGGAAATTATGGCATAGGAAAAAGAAGCAAGAACGGCAAGAGAATTGTAAATTTGGCTCTGGAGAATAACTTAACCATACTAAATAGCGTTTTCAAGAAAAGAAAAACCAAGAAGTGGACTTGGATATCGCCGGATGGAACTTACCGCAACGAAATCGACTTTATAACTAGTAATCAGCCCAAGTTTTTTCAAGATGTTAGCGTAATAAATAATCTCAATTTCAATAGCAACCATCGTATGGTCAGAGCAGTACTATTTCACAAACAACAAAAGAAACAACGAAAACACTTTCACCAGAGTAAAAATACTTGCACGACTGATACGACGTCTCAAAATATCATAACAACCGGAGAAATAGACAAAACACAAGAAATTTATAACATAGAAACAAACGATATTTATAGAAAGAACAAACCAATAAAAAACAAAAATACACTGAGCTCGAAAACAATAGATCTCATTCAAAAACGGAAAGAACTACTTAAAAATAGAAGAAATAAAACAACATTACACGAAATTACTAAACTAAGTAAGGAGATAAGTCGCAACATAAAAGAAGATAAGTCAAATAAAAGAATAAAATGTATCCAAAAACACATTACTAAGACAGGAGGTATCAACAAAGCACTTAAAGAATTAAAAGAAACGACGCTATGGGTCCCGAAAATGAGAAACAAAAACAACAAGGACGAAACAAGAAGACAGCCAATTTTAAAGATAGCGACAGACTATTATCGGAGATTATACTCTACCGAAAACACCTTAAAATTCAACATAAACCTTGAAGACAAAACAGAAGAAATCCCTCCGATTCTTGAAAAGGAAGTTCAGCATGCCATAGAAACACAGAAAAATGATAAAGCTCCTGGACCTGATCATATAACCAATGAGATGATGAAAGCTACATTGCCAGAAACAACAAAAAAACTTACTAACTTGTTTAATCTTATCCTAAACACAGAATCCATACCTTCACAGTGGACAATAAGTACTATAATACTCATCTTTAAGAAAGGGGATAGATCAGAAGTAGGAAACTATCGCCCAATAAGTCTCATGTCCAACATATACAAGGTGTTCTCAAAAATAATATTGAAACGCATCACCAAAAAACTTGAAGAACAACAATCAAGAGAACAGGCGGGGTTCCGATCAGGATTTGCAACAATTGACCACATACATGTGGTAAAACAGCTCATTGAAAAATGTCAAGAATACGATTATCCATTATACATGGCATTTGTGGATTATAACAAAGCGTTTGACTGCCTGGAACATCAGTACATTTGGGAAGCCCTGAAAAAACAAGGAATAGAAAATAAATATATAAGAATAATAAAAAATGTGTACTCCAACAGCAAAGCACGAGTCAAACTAGAAGCAGAGGGGGAAATTTTTCCAATACACAGGGGAGTGAGGCAGGGAGACCCACTCTCACCAAAACTTTTTTCATCCGTGCTAGAGGAAGTAATCAGGAAGATGGAATGGGACAACATAGGGATTAACATAAATGGAACACATTTAAATCATTTAAGATTTGCAGATGACATAATACTTATAACAGATAACCCGGAAAGCCTTAAAAGCATGCTCCAAGATTTATCATGTGAAAGCAAAAAGGTGGGATTAACAATAAACAAAACAAAGACAAAGATAATAACAAACAGATCCCAAATAAGTATCTCAGTAGATGAGGAGGAAATAGAATATGTGAATTCCTATGTATACTTAGGCCAACTTATCGCCTTCAACAACCAAATGGATTCAGAGGTTGATAGACGGGTAGCCAATGCCTGGAAGAGATTTTGGTCCCTCAAGGAAGTGCTAAAAGGCAACCAATATAATATTGCAATGAAAAGGAAAGTATACAATACATGCATATTACCAATCCTTACCTATGGGTGCCAGACGTGGGCAAACACACAAAAACAAAACCAAAAACTGATTACATGCCAAAGAGCCATGGAGAGGAGTCTACTGGGTTACACAATAAGAGATAGAAAGAGAGCTGTAGATCTAAGACAAATTACCAAAATTGAAGATGTAGTACTCAAAACTAGAAAACTCAAATGGAGGTGGGTAGGCCACATGATGAGAGAGAATAGAAATAAATGGACGAAAGATATAACAGAATGGACCCCGAGATACCAAACAAAAAGAAAACGAGGAAGACAAAGAAAACGTTGGTCGGATGACTTAAAAAAGTATGCAGGTGTAACATGGCACAGAACAACTGAATCAAGAGCAGAATGGAGAAAGCTGGAGGAGGCCTTCGTGTCGCAAAGACACGCCGACGAGACGCCCGATAACGACATACTTACCTAATAATACAATACCAACTAAGAATTACATACATAGTGATATTAATAATATATAATAGTAATTCAATAATGTTAATAATGAATTTAATACTAAGGTCAATTTTATATATGTTAATGATGATTTTATATATGTTGATGAAATGTGTAAATTATGTATACTGTGTTGGCAATAAAGGCTTAATAATAATAATAATAACACAAATAACTATTTAGTATCGTGCTTGTCAAGACCTCCTAGTTTGCAAACTCACGGTCAGCATCGCTTGATGCCATTGCGTAGAGATACGACCTCCGTGGCGCAGTGTTGAGCGCCGTTGCCTTAACGTGCGGAGGTCCCGGGTTCGATCCCCGGCAGGGTCAATTTGGGAATTTATAATTTCTGAATTTTCCCTGGTCTGGCCTGGTGGGAGGCTTCGGCCGTGGCTAGTTACCACCCTACCAGCAAAGACGTGCCGCCAAGCGATTTAGCGTTCCGGTACGATGCTGTGTAGAAACCGAATAGGGGTTTGGGTTAAATATAACTGCCATGCCCCTAACAGGTTAGCCCGCTACCATCTTAGACTGCATCTTCACTTACCATCAGGTGAGATCGCAGTCAAGGGCTAACTTGTAGTGTATAAAAAAAAAAAAAAAAAAGATTTCGCACTTACGGCCAATTGACTCCAGGCTGTGGATTATGGCGGGCACGGAATTTCCGTAGGTTGGCATCACACCAAAATTATCTTCAGATTTCACACTCGCAACCAAATTTCAATTCAATTCAAATGTTTTTTATCCAAATAAACTTTTACGAGTACTTTTGAATCGTCAAGTGAATCTACCACTGGTTCGGAATGCCATTCCTACCTAGAAGAACCAGCAAGAAACTCGGTGGTTGCTCTTTTTAAATAATTAATTTACAATTATTATTATATCGATGTGTACATAAGTAACCGCTGTCCTTAGCATTGCTGGACCGATCAAATCCAAGCTCCTCTATCATTTACATAATCTTTTCAACAGTATAATAAGCTTTTTTTCAGGAGCATACTTTTATATTTTTTATTATTCTATTTTTGCGTTAAGTCAAATGACCTACCGTTAATGGCAAGCTTAATAGAAGTTTTACCTCAAAAAGATTGGACGATCCCCCACTAGGTAGATGGAAGATATCAACAAACGCAACCTGTCTTGTGGAGATCCATGCAGGAGACCTCCGTCCAGCAGTGGACGTATATTGGTTGACAGCAATAAGCTCAAATAACAAGTTAGCCCGCTGCCATCCTAGACTGCATCATCACTTACCATCAGGTGAGATTGCAGTCAAGGGCTACCTTTTTGTTTTATCCACTACAAATTAGTCCTTGACATGCAGTCTAAGATGGTACCGGGCTAACCTGTTAGAGGCGTGGCAGTTAATTAAACCTATACCCCTATTCGGTTTCTACACGGCATCGTACCGGAACGCTAAATCGTTTGGCGGCACGTCTTTGCCGGTAGGGTGGTAACTAGCCACGGCCGAAGTCTCCCACCAGGCCAGAACAGGGAAAATTCAGAAATTATAAATTCCCAAATTGACCCTGCCGGGGATCAAACCCGGGACCTCCGCACGTTAAGGCAACAGCGCAACTTGTAGTTGATTAAAAAAATGGTTAAAGGCGCGATTCCATTAGGCATATCTTGCATGCAAGTATGACGTCACAGTTGCTTGCATTGGAAACATATTTTTGAGAGTGTGCTAATTGCATGCCGGTTTTACTCGCTTTTACACGGTTTTATAAGAATGTACAAGTTGCATGCAATTTGCAACTTGCAAACAAGTAACTTGCCTAATGGAATCGCGCCTTAAGATAAGGTGTTGCTCACACTGTAGTGGGGCGGGGCGGGTAGTGCGGGCGCACGCCGGCCTGCTTCAGCTGCAGCACGATGGAGCGCAGCCGCGCCACGTCGCGCCCGCGCCGCGGCCCGAAGTCGCACAGCTCGGACACGCGCGTCCACTCGTTGCCCTCCTCCGGGTCGCCCTCGGAGCCCCGCGCGAGTGCTTTCTCCGCGTTCCTGGTGACATTAGAATTGGGCATTTGACAAAAAGTCAAATCACCAACTTTTTTCAATCGCCAAAACGCGCGTTTTGTGTGGGATGTTGTAATCAAAATACGACGCACTTTTTTTTACTTAAAATGATGTTTGAACATAAAACTAACAGGGGACGTGGAATCAAAAAAATATTTGTATTTGAATAGTCATATCCATACTTCCATACTTACTAATATTATAAATGCGAAAGTGTGTCTGTCTGTCTGTCTGTCTGCCACGCTTTCACGGCCCATCTGCTCAACCGATTTTGATGAAATTTGGTACAGGGGTAGATTGTATCCCGGGAAAGGACATAGGCTACCTTTTATCCCGGAAAGTTAATGAGTTCCCGCGGGAATCAAAAAATCTTAATCCACGTGGACGAAGTCGCGGGAATCATCTAGTACCCAATAATTATTATCCGTACTAACTACTAACTATCTATACTTCAATATCTATATTTTATGCGAAAGTTTGGATACTACTCAATCACGCCTGAACGGCTGAACGGATCTTAATAAAATTTGGCACATAGATTATAGTCTGGAATAACACATAGGCTACTTTTTATCCTGGAAAATTAAAGAGTTGGAGCGTGAACTGGAAAACCTCAATCCACGCGAACAAAGTCGCGGGCATCAGCTAGTATGACATAATGCTAGAATGTGTCACAAAATATTCATTCAGAATTATTATTATGTTTTAAAAATGTCTATTGACAAATGAATATTAAATTCCCAGTTATAAAGACATTTAAACATAATGGACATGACCTATTAAACAACTAAATATTGCTAAAAAACCATGATATATATCCACCATAAGTTAGTAGCACCTTTGCCAAAAATGGTTAAGCTTTTATTTGTAATATACTCACTTAGCAGACTCCCTGCCAGCATTGAAAAGAAAACATACAAATTAATAAGGCAAATTTACATGCAAATAATATATTTATATGTATAAGTATCTACATGGCATTCTACTACAACTACAAAACTGCTACTTTTCAACTTAAATATTTCTAAGCTTGGAAAAATATAACACACCTACAGTACCAGGAATCTTAAAGCACAAAAAAATCAAAATCACAATTATTTCAAAGGACCACTACTAGGTTTATATAGCATAGCAAGTATTCCAACTAATTGTGGCATGGAACTCTTCCAAATCCTTAGCGGAAGCCAAAATATTTTTTAAACAAGCACTAATAGCAGGGTATTAAGTGTGTCCAATTGACTATAGCTCCATTTAGGGGATTCACTAACAATCTCTATGCATGTATATATTTAAGCATCTCTATTAATGACCAGTATAATATTAAGGTAGAGCTTCATAGAACACTATTTCAGTTCAGAATAGCTAATCTATAGCTATAATTCAATGGGTTGCACACATTCAATTTTCTTTTTATATTGCATTTATATTGCAAAGCATAATTTAATTATCTGTATCACTGTAGCACAGTAAACGTTACCTGTTTGCAGCCTTGGTCTTGGCAATTTGCTCTTCGTGAGTCTTGTACCAGTCTTCCAGCTCTTTCTTGGCCACTTTCAACATTTCCTGCTTTTTTCTTTCCTCCTCCTCATCTAAGGGAAAAATAATATTATTATTCACATTTCAATATTATAATATGATAAATAAATGTAAGTACTTAAAAATGATTTTTTTTTGAAGCAGAATCAGATTTCCTAATTAAGAATTTACCAACCTGGAAAGGGTAAACCAGTATTTTAAACACTTAAGAGACCAGCGAAAACTTATTGTGTTTTTCACTTTCTTGCTGTTAATATGTCACTTGATATTGTTGGGTTTAATATGAAACATAAGAAGAAAACATGTCATTTAGTGGCTGAATTATACTCACTGGTGGTTCATTTACCTTTCTCTTCCAATCTCTTCTTCTGCTCTTCCCTCCATATTTTGATCTTCTCTGGTTCCTCCCTCTCCTGCCTGAACACTGGTGTCACGGCCGGTGCAGGGGCGGGCGCCGGCGCAGAGGTCAGCTCGTCATCCATCAGGCCATTGGCTTCAAATGTAGCTGCACTTGGCACTTCTGTACACAATATTCCACTTGAAATCCACTTATAAAGATTTATAATTTCTAATTTGCTCTAATCTATTTTTATATGGTCATCTGGTCAATTGAAATGAAAATCAACTAATGCAAATCAGAAATTGCACTAGCCAAGTATTTAAAAAACATGTGTTTTATTTGAAGGACTAGTTATGGTATTTATTCATAGCTTTATTGCTTTTCGAAAGACCATTTATTTTAGTGATAGAAATTATCTTCAATGATTCATAGCTGTTAAGTTTAAAGTTATCATAAGAATGACTATTTTAACAAATTAAGTAGTTATGTAAGCCTCCAGTAGCTGAGGATGCCAGAAGCCTTTGCCAGAAGAACAGTTATGATGTTACCTGGTAGTAACGTCTTATTTGTCCCATGGTTCCACAATGGCATAGAGGTACCCACTCTATACCATTGTGGAATCGGAATTAGTTTGAAGGGACAAGAAATAGCAAATTATGGCAATGCTAATAATTTTGCAACAGAAATTATTGATTACGATATGCGTATCGTAGAGGTATCAAGAGGTAAACAAATACAAAAATCAAAATTACCAACGAAATCATCGAATCCATTAGATGACAGAGTGGCCACGGGGGGCGGAGCACTGGTTTCCAAATCATCCTCGAGGCCAGCTAGCTGGTTCTGTTCACGGGCTAAGAAGTCCGCAGCAGGGTCCACCTCGGGCTGCACGAAACTATCACCAAAATCATCCATTACGCTTATTTAAATTCCAATAATATCGAAGAAGACAAATTGCAAGTAAGGTTGACACTTGACCATAGATAAGTATTGTATAACCTGCACTTGACGTCGGTCGTCGGTTCCTGTGACCTGTATATAAAAAGTACTCTGTGGTCGTCGGTAAATAAATCATAGACAATGTAAATTGTAAAAATCGAGAAGGAAAACTGACAAGCACGTCAACCTTAAGTCAACAGTCAAAACATAAAATGCCGTTGACCTCAGATCAATAACCTATAGATAGACTAATGGTCTGCTCGGTCGTGAGACAGCAATATTCAAGTACATTATATACTGTCTTTTTAAGTTTGTTTGTCAAGTTGCTACGTCAAAATAGTGTTTGCCAAGCAATAAAATTGAACACGCCGACGGGGACAAAAAATAAGTATTTACTTACCTTTCATAAAAGGGCACTAAGCCATAAAGCTATATCTCGTTTTAGCATTGATAGTTTGGAATATGGTGAAATCTATAAATGTTATTAATCTGAGCCGTTGACACTTGACGTTGTTGCCATAATAAAAAATATATAATGACACTTTTCAGAACGTAGACTGAGTAAGATATATAGACGCCGCCATATCTCCTTCTCACTCCCACATGAAAGAGATGCAGTGTTGGGATGTGTGCAGTGTGACAAGATAGAATGAGAAAAAATGTGTTATTCTCTCCCTTTCTGCGTGTCACGGATTTTGTGCCTATTGCATACAAACAAACCATATCTTGTGCCGACGTTTGTATGATGTTTGGGAGGTGTTTCATAGTATTACCTATCCCTTTCGGTTACACGCTGACCCTGATTCTAGAGATTCCTTCTTCTATGTTTCAGAACGTACCGTACGAACGGACGATATCGTATCACTTAATGTGTAAACGTGTCTCGTAGTGATTTTATAGGAGATTATTATTATTACTCTTTGGTCTTGTCTTGTGTCTTGTTTCTAGGGTTTTAATATTCTGTGATTCTGTGTCCTACATAGAATTATGAAGACTCAGTCGTAATTCCTAACTCCATGGTGTCCTAAACCGCCGACATTTAAAAATTCTTTCAAAAAAACCGACTTCCAAAGCCACTGTAAAGTAAAAAATAATTTTGATTTCTACACAGTATGTTGAAGTCGGGCGAGCCTGACGCGTCAACTTTGCCTATCTTTGTTATACTCGCCCGACTTCAACATACAGTATGTATGTATGTAGTAGAAATCAAGTCTGATCAATGGGTTTGAGTATGAAGTCGTTGCTTGACACCTACAATATGAATTCAACATAAAAAATCCTAAATCGCTATTTTTCAGGAGCATTGGCGTATATAGGGGGGGGCCGGGTGGGCCGAGCCCACCCCAGAATGGTCTAGTGCCCACCCCAGGAATCCCAGGATGTTGGGTTACCGATTCGAAATTCTAGGCTGGACATAAGACGCGTAAGAAACATCACACAAAAATCATTGAAATCAAATAAATATCTACAACCGAGATATTAATATAATTAATGTACATGCTTAGTTTTTATAATTATATTGCAGCGACTTTTATATTGAATCCACACTTGGCAGGGAAGATTGGGTTGATTTACTATCTGACCAGTGAATATTGGAAAGTTAAAATTTATAATTCAGTTATTGATACTATAATAGTTAACATGAAATGCAGATTTGAAAGTATACCTCTAGCCCAATCGATTGATGCGTTTTTAAACATAGATCTCGAAAATGGCAAGGCTTTTATAGATAACTACGAAGAAATTCTTTAAATTGATGGGGCTCTTCTAGAAGCAGAGCGCTTAATTATTAAAAACGTAATAAAAGAAAAGAATATCAGTATCACAATTGAAGTCCTCAGGGAACACGTTAAACAAGATTTTTTCCCTAATCTTTTTAAATTAATTCAAGCTGCAATTGTGATCCCAGTCAGTTCAGCCGGATGCGAGCGCAGCTTTTCAGCAATATGGTGAATTAAGAGTGTCGTCTAATGACGAAACGCGACGCGAGTAGGTATTTTCAATAATGCTATCTGTTTCACAACGCTTCGCTGCCTTCTCCGTATCGTGCGATAGAGAGAGTTGCAAGTCCAGTAGGCCTACATTTTATTCTTGAAATATTGTTTCGGATGATAACATGATGTTTTACCCCCCCAAAGGTTTACAAAATTAGACAATTTTGGTCTCAATAGATTTAGTACATCTTAATCTAGGCTCGTACGTTTTATTTTTTTAGTATTTTAGTTTAGTTAAATTAAAAAAAAATTAAATACTCGAGGAAGTTTTTAGGTCAAAAATATGGATATTTAGACGCTAATAACGTTTAACATAAGCAATATTTCTTTAAAATTAAAACGTACGAGCATAGTTCTTCATTGTACGAGTATCTGCAATATTTCTAAAAAATATGAAAATTGGAAACATTTACGGGGAGAAAAACGTTATCGCTTTTTGTATGAAAATTTACAACTAGACGATCCTCTTAGGACGTGGCTGAGATCTACTATGGGAGAAGAGAGGTTCTCAAGCACTACTCTTCTTCATATAGAAAATGAGTAGGTAGGTATGTTATCAAATACGTTACGCCGGAAAAAGTTTTAAATGTTTTTGCAGAGAAGAAACGTAAATTAAAGTTGGTCTAATTAGCTAATCAATAAACATGATTAACGAACTGTTGTTTATTTTTTAATGTGACGCATAGTGTGACAGTAAATGTATAACTACCTACATAACAACAGTTTATTCCAAAAACAAATTTAACAGTGTAGGTAAAAAATTTGACTTGTGCTCTTCTATAAATTCTAACTGTAAAAGTAGATGTACTTAAACGAACAATACTGAGTTATCATGTTACTGTAGGACCATAGACTTTTGAGTTATAAATTTTCCTGTAGGTAATCTTTATGAAATCATTTTTTGGATGTTTTCAAAATCTTAGGTTCAGTAAGTAGGCTTTAGAGTTAAATAACTCTCTCTCTTGCGACTCTGCCTTGCGATCATCGACCATGGCATCTCAGGAACCAGGGCCTTACGGCAAGACTTCTATGCGGCAAGATGATGAATCTGCACCATTTGTTTCATGTTTTGACATAACCTCCGTAGGATAAATGTCAAAATACGAAACTAGAACTTCCAGTCTGTCATAGTTAGATTTTTTTTGTAGTAGTAGTGGGGCCCAGGCCCCCCCTGGAAAATAACCCTAGATACGCCAATGTTCAGGAGTTCTGTACCCTGAAGCATCAGGATTGAGGAGTTGGGACTCAGAGTTGAATCGAATACACGTGACTTGATACCTAGGTACTATATGAATTCACCATCGAAATTTCCTAACTCCCTAGTTTTGTGGATTTCATGTAGTATGGCACACCTACATGACCTACAGCATCAGGATTGAGGATTTGGAGTCAGAATTTTTTATGGGACCACCTCGGGAGCTTCCTTTAACCAATGAAAACTTTTTTTCAAATCGGTTAAGAAACCACGGAGATATGCACCGACATACATTAAAAAAAAAAACATACGCGCCGAACCTCTTCCTTTTTTGGAAGTCGGTTAAAAATGATAGATGATAGAGCCTAGAGGCACAGTATACAATACTAATTATCTATGGAGATTGGAGGTGTCAACTGTCAAATTATATGCTGTAGTACTCTGTAGACGGACTAGTTTATTAGTGATCTGTGCTGTAGACCTAACCCTAAAAAAATAAATAAGAAAGTTAATAAATAATAATAGCAGAAATATTTAATAAAAATGAATGTATGCGTGAGAACCAATTGGATACGGTCCAGCCTGATTAGCAATTTTCACCGTTACTCATCAACAGTGCCTGAGATCGAGCAGAATGAGCAAGTACTTATCGATGATACCGAAGACCTGCAGGCTAGAGAGGCCGAGATCGAAAAGAAGAGAAATAAGTCGAGATTATCAGCAGCTCATTACAATTTGGTTAATGGCAAACGGCCTTATGAAGAGCCTCATTGTTTAGCACATTTGACCGTCAAATATAATAGAAAAATGTACGGGAAGTATGGAATTGCCAGTGGAGTCAATCCAAGTAAGGAATCACTGTCGTATTCTTTACTAGCTGATGCCCGCGACTACGTTTGCGTGGTTTAAGTTTTTTGATTCCCGCGGGAACTCCTTAATTTTCCGGGATAAAAAGTAGCCTATGTCACTCTCCAGGTCCTCAACTATACACATACCAAAAATCACGTCGATCCGTTGCGGCGTGATTGAAGGACAAACCAACAAACAAACACACTTTCGCATTTATAATATTAGTAAAAGTAAATGATTGCTGAGGGTTGTGTCTCCTTTCCATCAACCATTTAAATGTTCTAACCATTTAAATTTTCTAGGTGGAGACCAGATTGCGTATGTAACTCCTACTTTTAACTTGCGTCACCATCTTCATATTATGTACCTTCTAGAATAATATTACGCTTACCCCACAGTCAATAGCTGATATCTGCTGTAGTTACAAGGCCCAACAAATACTCCTAGCTAAACTTAAAATTCACACAAGTGAAGCATAGGACATTTACTTAATATTAATTAATAGACCATCTATCAATTTTTTTTGGATTAAAAAAGCCTGTAAGTTCTTGACTACTTTATTATACTACACACATTCAATTTAATACTTATTAGAAGTGAATATCCCTGCAAAATAGCTATGTCCTAGGTGTGGACATCCTATTGCACCAGTTATTTTCAATGGTAAGTATATCTCTCAAATATCTCCAAAAGAATCTTATATTTTCACAGGTCTGTGCTGGCCAACAAAAAAAGAAATTGAAGAGAGGAAGGAATATGAAGCAGTAGCTTTCCCCTATACAATCCGGCAGGTGATGGATGCAGCTGCGGAGAAGAGAAGAGAAGAGCAGTTGAGAATAGAACAGAGGGACATAGAAGTAGCTGCTAAGTTTGCAAAGCTGGAGCAATGGAAGAAGGAATTGAATGATAAGATTGCTAAAAAGGCTGCTGAAGTGCAGGCGGCTAAGGTATTATGCTATTTTTTTTCTTCTGTTTCTGCAATCTATCTAGTAACATTGAGCAATGTGGTTGTGGCTGGCAGATTTGTATTTCAGAGCAAGGTATCCACTATCCGTCCACTAACGGAATGCCCTATTTGATGAAGATGATTATGTTAATTAATATATTTTGAAGTGGGTAGCAATGTACACTTTTTAAATGTCAATTGTCAAATTTACCACCTATTATACAGTAGTGATGTAATGGTAGTGGTTACACTATCTTAATACAAATGCCATGATGGTTTCAAACCCTCCCCTGTCTGAGACGAAGGCCTCAAAAAAGTCAGCCGTGTAATCTCTCCAATACCTTGCATTTAATTTTTGTAGCCCAAGAAAATTGAACAGTTCTGAAAAAACTGCAGCAAAGCTGCATTTTTGTATGACCACAGATATTGCAGTTCTATAAAAAATTACAAAAATACCCAAGTTCTGCTGCTTAAAATTGCAACAAATGGATTTCATGAGTTTGCTTGTGTAACAGATACTTAAACAAAAAAAATTATGTATTATCATAACGCAGGAAATAAAAGTACAGATTAAGAGAGGAAGTACATATAAATTATACTAAAACATTTCATGTTCTTTACAGCAAAAGAAAGAGCGTCTAGTAGAGGAAGTGAGAAGACACTTCGGCTTCACTCTTGACCCTAGAGATGAACGTTTCCAAGAAATGTTAGCTAAGAGGGAGAAAGAGCAGAAGAAGTTAGAGAAACAGGCGCGCATGGAAGCCAAAGAGAAGATGATGATTGCCAAGCTTCAGCAGAAGAGCAGCGAGATCAGTGAAAAGAGCTAAGTTTACAGTATTTTTATAGTTTAGGGTTAAGATTTATGGTAGTAATAAAGTTTTAATTTTATTCAGAGCTTGTGTGATTTCTTATCATCTCTGGCTTAGGGCTTTTTAGGGGCATTTCTTTCTGGTCCTACTATTTTGTCCTGCTAGAAGAACCACAAGGAATAGAGCGTCCTAATGGCACCACTATGGAGTTATAAGTTAACTCTGTACTCCGTAGTAGGGCCATGGTACCCTGGTACTAAGAGGTAAAGTTTGTAAGTTTGTGTTGTAGGGGGGTAATTTCTGGAGCTACTGAACCGATTTAGTAAATGCTGGTACCACTAGAAAGCCACATTATTTGTTAGTGTCATAGGCTATAGTATATTAACCCGAAAAATTAGATAGTTTTCGTGGGAATTTAAAAAACTTATTTCACGCGGACGAAGTCGCGGGCATCTGCTAGTACTCGTATAAGATAAAAACAAGAAATGAAAACAAAAGAATATATCAAAAAAACAAATTTTAATCTTGACACAAAAATAACAAATAAAGTCATTACAAAAGATCTTCGATCACGAGTCTTCGTCCGAGGAAGAATACATCGCGTCTCTGGGATTGAGGTTGATTCGCTGGGACTGGTGGTACATCACACTCTCGCGGCGAGGCGACTTGTATACAGTCTCGATGCAAGGCGGTTGGTATACACTGTCGCGGCAACTCGACTTTGGCGAGTAGACGAGAGTGTCGGAGGAATCGCTTATCGCGCTACTGCACGGACTTTCTGGTAGGGGTTTAGTCTGAAAATAATTATTGCAAATTAATTTTCCTTCTGGCAGGGGATTAGTCTCAAAATAATAATTGCAAATTAATTTTCCTTCTGGCAGAGGGGTTTAGTCTGAAAATAATTATTGCAAATTAATTTTCCTTCTGGCAGGGGTTTAGTCTCAAAATAATAATTGCAAATTAATTTTCCTTCTGGCAGAGGGGTTTAGTCTGAAACTAATTATTGCAAATTAATTTTCCGAATCGCTGAAAAAGGCCTGATCAGGCGCTTCCAAGCGGGCGGTTTTATAATTAAAACTGATGGCACCCAACAGAAGCAAAGCTTCTTACTAATAACTGGCACTCTGTCTCGCTCACTCATGTGGGCATATGCACTGTGCAGCCAATGAGATGCGTTTCATCTCCACCTTCATTAATTTCCCTTTTTTAATACTTAAATATTAACTCACTAAACAATACTCACTTTTAAGACAAATATAAAGCTAATTTCAAAACGGATATAGGTGTCATGTTATATATGTTATCAAGGACCACAATTCAAGCCCGAATTTCCTGATTACCTGAATACTTAGAAAAAAGAACCGGCCAAGTGCGAGTGGTACTCGCGCACCGAGGGTTCCGTACAAACCTGTAGGTATATACGTAAAAGTTATGGTATTTTTATTCCACTTATCTATTTTAATTTCAATTTAATACCTCTACGCGTCCATGAGGAAAGGGGTAGTAAGTTTAAAATTATTAAATTTTTTTTTATTACTAGTGGTTCGCCCCGGACTGAGACCTCGCGGTATCACAGAGCGCCATCTATTGACATAATTATGAAGCTCTGTTAAAAATAGTGAAGCTCATTATAAATTAAATAATTTCGTTTCCTTATAATATTTATCTAATTTTAGTATTTGTTGTTCAAGTACAGGATATAATTCAAATAATTGATAAGTTTCAGCCTCAGCCTTTCAGAAAATTGAGAGTTCTGAGGTCAACTTTGAACGTTAGAAAATCACCACTTTGAACACCCCCCATTTCGTCAATTTTAGAGGAAAAATTAAAAAATATATATGTTTGGACTCTATTCCTAATTATCTTTAAAATGATATACCACAACCCTATGTAACGCTATAAAAAATATTTTATTTCGCATTCGCTTCTATGAGAGCCCCTCTGAAATTAAGATTTTTATAAGTTTTTAAGCCATATTCGACGGGAGGCCATCGGTTTACATATTATATTTAAATTTGAAGTAATTACGTTCAGTAGTTCAGAAGTTATAAGGCTCTGACAGACGGACGGATGGACGGACAAGTGCCAATTCCCTCAAGTAGACTTCGCTTCGCTCGGTCAATAAGATGTAACTAAAAATTTATGCTTTTCGCAATTTTTCCTTTATCTGTGCTTTAAGACGTTGCTTCGTACCAAATTTCAAGATTCTGAAAATTTGCGAGTGTCGAAAATTTGCAGCATAAACGGCTGTATCTTTTGATTGTGTTGGCTTAGAAGTTTGATTTCACAGCTCCAAGGGACAGTAGACCTGAGTATTTGATATGAATTTCAGCTTGATACCTCCATGCGTTCCTGAGAAGAAGGGTCTTGACAGACAGACTGACAACAAAGTGATCCTATAAGACTTCCGTTTTTTCCTTTTGAGGTACGGAACCCTAAAAACTACTAGGTAATACTCATCAAGGAATCTGAGTACTTTATGATTAAAGTATTTGATTAACTTACCCTTTTACTATGTTTCTGTGCTGCAATCATTTCTTTTAAATTACACTGGTCGTCGCCGTGAGCGTTCATCGAGTCACCCATTTGTCTCTCGAGCATTTCAGGTTTCTAGATAAAGGAACCAAATATTTAATTTATGTAATTTTTTGCAAAATTATTATCATCTTACATTGAGATTGTGCCTTATTAATTTCTTAAATTCAACTGATTCGATTCGAATTTAAATTAACAAAAATGTAGACGTTCATTCATAAGATCCATCAGTTTTTGATCCTGCTCACGCCTACTGAGTACCAACTTGACCAACCCTAGCTTTGCTAAAGTACGATTTCTGAAAATACTTTCTTTTGATACGTTTTAAAGAAAACTTTAATACAATACTAGCGATCCGCCCCGGCTTCGCACGGGTAGCACTGATAATCCTAATCTATATAATATAAACTATCCTATCTCTCAAGTTAGATCGAACTGCACATGGTGTGCGAATTTTATTATAATCGGTTAAGTGGTTTAGAAGTCCATTGAGGACAAACATTGTGACACGAGATTTATATATATATATATAGATTATCTAGATTCTAGATCTATTGGTGGCGTTGATATGTTTTTTATTTCTTTTTTTTCTTTTTCAATCATCGAATTTGCCTGTCTGCACTATATTCTTCACCTAGTTTTTATGTCGGTAAAGGTTCGACTGTGTATAACCCCCAGATTGTGTAAGGAAATCGTATTCGTTTGTCAAACGGGTAATCCGACCTCCTTAAACAGTTCGAGTATTACGTTTTAAGCTGCCAAAATATAATTAAGTAGGTACGATTTGCTCAGACAACTGAGCCTCTGATTACTTATATACTGTCGAACCTTTAACATCAAGCCTTTCAATGAGTCACAGAGAAAAACCAGCAATAATTAAAGCGTTAAATCAGTTTACCAAAATAATTACCATTTCATTCTTCACAATATGCTGCTTATCGCCAAGCAAATGTGCGGACTTGGTCATCTTCTTCACCTTCACATTCTCTATCAGCTTCAAGTGCGTGCTCTGCGCTTTCTTAGGCACTATCTTCACGCGCAAATCTCTGCCCTCTATTTGTTCTACTTCAGTTATTTCTACCGGTTCTATTGCCTCTTTCTGTTGTGCTATGTCCTCTTTCGAATCTTCGACGAGACATTGGCTGTAAGTTATTTTTTGTTAAACGGTGTTTTAAAACTTGGAGAATAGAAAAAAAAACCCGGCTGAGGTGTGTGTTCTTCTCAGACCAGTATGGCTAGCATGCGCACTACTGGTAAAATTATGTCTACCCGTTATCTCTATCTGTCTACCGAAGCTAACATGGTTACTTGTCTCGTTACGTCAAAAGTAGAAATAAAAGTAATATTTCTTATCTGTGGTATTATTCTCTACGAACCTTTACATGCCGACTATTTTTTTTCTTGTAATATAGGTACCGCATTTTGTGCATTTTAGGGTAAATGAAAAATTTGCCGGCAACGACATCTCTCTCTCTCTCTCGTCGCGAGATAATCTCGTGCGCATGCTAAGCACACAGGGCGCATTTGGAACCCTCGTAGCTTTGGTTTTAACCGTAATTGATTATCACCATCATGATTTATAAGATACTAGCGGATAGCCGTGTGCTATATACTATGCTAAAAAATAAAAAAAAACACCATCACCACCATTGGCGCGTTCCAACCTAGACCTCATCATTGCTTTGCACTAAGCATGATTGTCGTCAAGCGCACGCCTATCACCAATTAAAAAAAAAAAAAAAAACATCGCATTATTGCCTTTCTAATGAAACCAGTTTGGGGCAAATCGGTTGGATGGTTTCAAAGTCTATAACGGACATAGGTAGAAACATGTTTTGTATTTTATATATTATATACAGATTGGACGTCAATTATAAGGTACAGTGTACCTAAGCGGCCGGCAGCAAAGATTATTTAGATAAATTCTAAACGAACTTCAGAGAACGCTCTCGTTACAAAGCTCGATGTGTAGTTTTAATTGCCGGGTACTGTAAACTGCCTCGTTGGTGTAGTGGTTAGCATGTTCGACAGCGACCGACGATGTCCCTGGCTCGAGCCCCGGGTCGGGTCACAACAAGTACTGGGTTTTTCTGACAATACATCCAGTACTAGCCCGGAGTTAGGAAGTTGGCGGTGTTGACCCCCGTGCCTCGGAGAGCACGTTAAGCCGTCGGTTCTGCGCCTGATATCGCTCCGGTCGTGTCGGATTTTCCGTCCCATCGGGCTATGAGAGTAAAGGAACAGAAAATGCACTCGCACACACTTTTGCACTATAAATATCTCCCGCGCAGATGGCTAATCTGTCTGGAGATTGGCCGCCGTGGCCGAAATACGGTCGGGAGGACATTATTACCTATCAATATTACTGTAAATACTTGTACATTTAAGGCTCGATATTTGTGGGTTTTTTTTTAAAACAAAAAGCATATCAGCTGTAGAAGTTAACATGGCAGTTGTCTCACCCCTGACACTGGTTGTTCTTAATAAACGCGTAGATATCCTTGAAAGCCTGCTGAATGTAGGACAGAGTGTTCTGGTCGATCGGCACCGAGCTCGTAGAACCAGAGCTGGTGGACAAACCTCCTGACCTGGAGCTGGCCTGGAACGACTGCTCTGAACCTGGAAACCATTAATCTGTTGGAATTTTTTCACTATTATTGGAGCCTCGCAACCTCACGGCCTGGTAGACTTAAAGTTAGCTTATTCTGCGCAATACATGAGGTTTTGGGTCGAGCCTAACCCGACTGAGTTTGTTGTGGGTTCTCAGACCAGAGCGCGTTTGGAACCCTCGTAGCTTTAGTTTTAAGATACTGTCATTAATTATCACCATCATCAAATAATCAAATAAATATTATAAATGCGAAAGTTTGGATGGATGTATGGATGTATGGATGGATGTTTGTTACTCAATCACGCCCCAACGGCTGAACGGATCTGGATGAAATTTGGCACAGAGATAGATTATAGTCTGGAATAGCACATAGGCTACTTTTTATCCCGGAAAATTAAAGAGTTCTGCGGGAACCGAAAAACCTCATCCACGCGGACGAAGTCGCGGGCATCAGCTAGTATCTGATAAAAAACCTATAAGAGTTGAAATACTCTTAGTCGAGTCGTATGCGGAAGGACGTGGGAACCCACCGCATTATCCCAAGAAAACTCCTACCGTTATGTGATTAATGGAGAGAGGTCACGACCCTCGGCAACGAGGAATACGACGTAGAGAGAGAGATGGCGATGAGGCGGTGTATGTATAGAGGGTGTGCGTTACTGGAGGAGGGCGAGTTCCGCCACAGCTGCATCTGCTGCCGCTTGAGCGCGCGCATCTGCTGCACGAGCCGCTCGTTCAGCTCCTCCAGCTGCCGCCGGTGCGACGTCTCGTCTTGCAGCTGCTCCTCCAGAGCCTCGGCGTAGTCCCTGACAACACATTATGTATCTGTAACTTACACCGACGTCGTCGTCGGCCTTTACGTCTTGACAGACGATTTACGCACTGTCTAGGCGACACTTTTTTCTATGGCTAAACAAGCCGATACGGGAGCGACACTTACACCGACACCTTGTGTTTTACTAGTTTTTGAACTTCCCCAAGAATCGGAGAATAAGTTTTTATTTAAAATGAAAAAGTTCCGAGGGGGTTTCTCTTTCATTTTAATCCGTTTTCCTAAAAGGACGAGGTTTCTTTTCTTCTGTTAGAGGAAGTGCGTGGTATTGTTCCCTTAACATTTCTTTACCAACTTATCGAAATCGATATCCCGAAGTCTTCATTTCAGGAAATTCAGGAAAAGTTGCTGGGAAATTGGTAGATAACTGACTTTATAATTACGGAACTACGACTTCCAACTCATCAATACTGATGCTGCAGGAAATATCAATCATAAAGTGTGGGAAATCAGGAACTGCTGATAGTACAAACTTCATCATGAAACTCCGGGTTCCAACTCGTTTAAATATTTGTGATTTATAAATGTTAATGCTGAATTGATATTGTGGGATCTGTCCAATTAAGGACCACGCCTCATTATTTAGTTCCGTTGGTTAGCATATTATTTAGATCTACTTTACTAAATTCTAAGTACGTAAAGGAAATATTGAAACTGGCACTTACTTCTCCTTCTTCACTATATTCGCTTTGGTGTTATATTTATTAGGTGCATTTCTAACATTAGACGGTCCTCGGTCTTTGCTCGTTGCGTTCCTGTAATCATCAACACAATAATTGGCATCAAATAATTTTTCATAACAATCGAATGAAATCAATCGATTACGACTCACTTGGAAGCGACTGCTTTTATCCTTCCCTCACTCGAGGAGTTACTAACTACACCGATCCAAGAATACTGAAAAATGTTAACAAAAGTTACAAGACATCAAGAAAGGGGTTGAGCTCATCATATTTTAAAGAATCGGCTTTAATAGTAGATTAGTAGCCAAGGGTTGTAAGGCATCAATTGCAGCCCGAGATATTTAGGCGCACGAGCGCAGGGAGGGCGCCTATAGTTCGAGGGTGCAATTGATGCTTACACCCGAGCTAACTACTCTGCTTTACATCTCGATTGTGAGGTAAAGTAGGTCCTTATTACCCCCAAATGGAGCTTGTAGGTGACCAATTAGCGCTCGAGGGTAATAATGTAGAGCTAGAGAAGCCCTAGGGCGGTAAGTAATTAAAAAAAAAAACTCTTCACTCTTTCAAAAAGTTCGCGTACATCTAACCATCATACTTTTTTTAATTACTTACCGCCCTAGGGCTTTTCTAGCTACATTATTACCCTAGAGCGCTAATTGGTCACCTACAAGCTCCATTTGGGGGTAATAAGGACCTACTTACCGAATATGAGAGATGTAAAAGACATTTATCTATTTCCCAGAAAAAAATCCGAACCTAACTTCAATAAAGCCTCTTTTCATTAGAGGACAAACGTCCCCGGGACATGTCGCGGGTCATTTTTAAGCATTTATAAGCACTATAAAAATATGGTTCAGACGTTTATTATTTAAAAGTGTCAACGAAACAAATTATTATTGTCGACATAATCGCTAGTGCAAAACTTATTGCTATACTTAGTATGATTAGTTACAGATTGGAAACTCAACAAATAAGAACATCACTGTTCCCACAAAAAAATAACTAAAAGATTCTCAGGAGTTACACTAAACTACAGCTGCCTATTTCTCAGCGACCTCTAAAATATCAGGGCTAAAAGTAATAAACAGTTCAATTACCTGTCCGTCGATACCCCGTTCGTTCTCCCTTAGTGCAGAACGGATTTTGGAGAGAGACTCGCTTGATAGAGGGTTATGCCTCAAGTCCAGGACTACTAGAGTAGTATTTGACGTCATCATCTGCAGCACGGCAGAAGCGCAGTCCTCCGTCAGTCCACAGTTTTGGATATCTAGTGCTAAAGGAGAAGTATACGTCAAATTAATATTATATTAGTATTAATTCGAAGAAGGTGTCAAAAAATAAGAAGCCCTCATTTCCTTCAAATATGAGATGCCCATCTTCAGACCCTGAGCGCATGTCACCAGCGCAGATAACTGTTAGAAACTCGAATAAAGCACTGCTTCAGAACTAGAGATCGGTCTACTCCTATTTAACTGAAGACATTCAAATATTCTGGATCTTTCAATACTCCATTTATTTATTGCATATGCATAGAGGACAGGTGTCTCTTATATTACGTCATGTTTTGACTCTACCACCGGTTCGCATAAAAAGATTCTACTGAAAAGAGCCGGCAAGAAACTCTGCAGTTGCTCTTTTTAAAAAGCAAGACATTACAATAAGTAGGTACATATATGATAATATAATTATAGTGTAAGTTATTTTATCTACTCCCATGCTATAAATCCTCTATAACAGATTCTGAAACAGTTAGCTAATTGCCAACATTAAAACACCATGTCCTAATAACCATTACATCATCCAAACGAGTGATGTAACGTTGTACTGAATTTCATTACAACACCCCTGCCACATCTGCTTGATGCGTGGTATCTGTACGAATTTCAAAAAAAGAACATTGTCATACACGCGCGTTTCACTACCAGAACGCCGCGCGCTGTAAAAAAAAGTTAACAAAAAAAAAAAAAATTTAAAAAAAAAAATTAAAAAAAAATTAAAAAAAATGAGCGATTCCAGTTTTGAGTTTTGATGATATTAGGTTACTAGGACTGGATGTTTTAATGTTAGCAGTAAGCTAACTATTTCAGAATCAGTTAAAGAGGATTCATATTATGAGTGTAGATAAAGTCTTGTATGCAACAGTTGATAATTAGGTATTAAAACACTCATATGATACTATTATCATACTCCGCTTCGCGTCGTATGATAAACCCACATTCGTGTTTTAATACCCCTTATTACACAACTGTTGCATAAATAACTAATACTATCCTGTTTGGACGAAGAATCTTCGAGGCGATCTCCTTATTGTTTTATTAAATGGCTCTCGAAAACATTCCTGATACTAACTCGTACTTACCTTTTATCCACAAATCATCAGCCAGGACGTCCAGCAATTTTTGGACGCCCGCGTCTCCCAGCTGTGGATTCCCACATAACGTGATCCTCCTCAAGCCGGCCATCATGTCTAAGTCCGGCAGCCGGTAGCGCAGCGTGTGCACCCAGTTTTCACTGTAGCGATGGATTTTTTGATACTGTACGAAACACATCGATTTTTTATTGAACTGCCAAAGATAGGTTGGTCTCGACTCTTGGCTGAGTGTATCCAAGAAAAGAGGCACCATCAAATTGGTTTGAGAAAGTTTTAAAATACCTCATCATTGCTTTGTAATAAGCATGATTGTCGTCAAGCGCAAGCCTATTCTTTGATAAAAAATAGTAGATTGTTACACAAGGGACGTAAGTAAGCTATTACAGAACAAGATCCAATTTGGCGCCAGTGCGAGCGCAGCTCGCATAGGGCGCTAATGGATCGCGTGCACCCGAGATATTTAGTCACACGAGCGAGCGCAGCGAGCGAGGGTGAATATAGTTCGAGGGTGTAATAGCTACTTGCAACCGAGGTAAGCATTCTACTTTATATCATTCTTGCGAGGTAAATAAAACATTGGTAATGCAAAATGAAATTAAATCACTTTACGAACAAACTTCACAAACTTTCAGATCAAATGAAATGCCGCCATTGCCATTTTTTTTTCGTAAATAGTTTTCCATTTTTTTTTTTACGGCTCTAAGTTCCAAGGAGTTTTGCATAGTTTGAAATGTTGAAATGTATGGAAATTAAATGCCGCCATTTTTTTTTTTTTTTTTTTTTTTTTTTTTTTTTTTTTTTTTTTTTATTTTATCCACTACAAGTTAGCCCTTGACTGCGATCTCACCTGATGGTAAGTGATGATGCAGTCTAAGATGGTAGCGGGCTAACCTGTTAGGGGCATGGCAGTTATATTAAACCCATACCCCTATTCGGTTTCTACACGGCATCGTACCGGAACGCTAAATCGCTTAGCGGCACGTCTTTGCCGGTAGGGTGGTAACTAGCCACGGCCGAAGCCTCCCACCAGGCCAGACCAGGGAAATTCAGAAATTATAAATTGCCGGGGATCGAACCCGGGACCTCCGCACGTTAAGGCAACAGCGCTCAACACTGCGCCACGGAGGTCGTCATGTTCAGTGTTTTTTTTTCAGTAAAATGTTTTCTTACCATTTTATAAGAAAAGAGATTGTTTACCAAGGAGTTTTGCATAGCTTGAACTGTAATGTGAACATTACAATTCAAGCATAGTGCGACGTAATGTTGCCTTGAATTGCAAACACCAACTTACAAGGAGACTTTCCACCATAGTAATCCCTAGTTACTGAGCAAGTATGATATAAAACCTATATAACTAGTTCAAAATGTAGTAGAGACTGTTCAGTCAAAAACCAAATCATTTGTTGAAGTGGTCTGATCACTGTAGGTACATTATACAACTTAAAAGCTCGGGATGAACACATGACTGTAAAATATTTCTTTGTCTCAGAATTTTTAAAACTCGCTTTGTCTTATGACAAAATGACCTCTAATTTTCAGGTTTACCTAGTGTGAATATTTCTTGCCGATCATGCTAGGGATCTGGTATATTAAGTACATCGTCGTCATCATCGTCAACCGATAGAGGTTCACTGAAAGACACCAGACAGGCATCGGTCGGTTTTCCAGTGCGTGATCATTCCAGCAATTTGGGACCCCTATATCTTGCAGTTCTTCGAACTATGTGGCTCGCCATTGCTACTTTAGCTTCGCAAATAGTCGAGCTTAAGTGTATGAGGGAATTTAAAGAAATAATTTGAATACTCAATACCTTAATTAAATCAGCTATGTACCCAGCTCCGAGTGGTGTAATTTCACAGCCACTTAGGTCCATAGTGAGGATGTTAGGCAGGCACCTGACCGCTTTGCAAATCGCTAAACAGCCCGCGTCGCCAATCAAGCACCTTGGTAAGTAAAGATGTTGGAGAGAACTGTTTCTTAACAATACCTGCAAGAAAGCCTCCTGAACGTGTATAAATTTGTGATTTAGTTAATTAGGTACTTACTTATATTAATATTTCAATTAAGTATTGCCAATAGGTACCTACTTCAGAAAAGCTTCATAAATTCTAAGGAAGAGGACGACAAAAATTCAAGGACTCGGACGCAGTGTAAACTTGAAAAAGACATCATATTATAAATGCGAAAGTGTGTTTGTCACAGGTGTTTGTTTGTTGGTTTATTGATTTGTCCTTCAATCACGCCGCAACAGCGACATGATTTTTTGAATGGGTAGGTATACTTAGTCGGGGACGAGGAGAGCGACATAGGCTACTTTTATCCCGGAAAATTAAGGAGTTCTCGTGGGAATTAAAAAAACTTATTCCACGCCGACGAAGTCGCGGGTATCAGCTTGTTGAATATATTTTTATCGACTTTTAATTTGATTAAATAAGTATTTGATTTTCTATGTAAGTATATATGTCTATCTATATTTCAGAAATCCTTAAAGTTACGTCCCTTCTATATGAGCTTTTGTCAAGCATTGAGACTTCAGTATCATGTGATGTTTCTATCAAATCAATGACACAAATTTTTACCTCGCTCAAAGGATTCAGATAGGGTATCTTCAGGGGCAATCCCTCGAGCTGAAGCGACGTCAGTAGCGTAGTGTTGGAGAGTAGCTGCGAGATCGCTTCCATCAGGTTGCTTAGCATGAAGTTTGTGAGGATGACAGATCGCTTGTTCACCGTTTTCGCAAGGCGCTCGCAGTCTATGTGTTCTAACACTAAATTGTAGGTACAAATACAAACTGGGTTAAGAGGTACTGTGTAGGTACTGGGGTAACTGGGTTAAGTTGGCTTCAGGGAAGAATTATGAGTCAGACGGAGTGATTGAAGAAGCGAAGATTCGAAAACCAGGGCAGTTGGTAATTTATCGAGCTATTTGGTTGTGCTATATTTTGGTTGTGCGATTCTGTTCCGCCACGCAAATGACAATGACTTCGTCAGACAATTTTTTGCTTCCTGCGTAGTAGGTATTTGCTAATATCTACTACCTAGGTAAGTATTATCTACCAAGTACAAACGCGTGACACTGACCCCTTTCTGAAAAAAAAAAAAATCCAATTTCTATGATGATGGTTAAAGTGTCGTAACCAAAAACTCATCTCCCACCATGTATCACGATGAGTCACCATGAGTTAGGACTCCTTAGCTAATAGAGTTCGTTTTACCCGTAGCCAAAGTTCAAAAGCGCAGCTGAAGTTAACTATCTCCTCTCCAAAATCACTGATTCGGAACTTTTTGCCCAGCGCAGGCAAGATGTGGTTCCAAACAAATAATTAATCTAAATGATCTGTTCATGCATGTCAATTATTATATTCTCAGCTTGTCCGGAAATCATTTAAATGCTATTCTGGCCTGAACCGATTTTAATTAATCTTTTTATTTTATTTAAAAAGGGTTCAACCTCTAGCCAGGTACCCTACCCATTTAAACGGCGAAGTATTTGAACATTGTATGCAGGTGCAGCTCTTAACACAAAATCTTACCAGTTTTGACTTGTTGACGACATCTTATAGAAACCGAATGCAAACTCAAGTCGCAACTTAGTGCGTTCAAGATGGGCGGCCAATCCACGTATTTGATCCTGTCCACGCAAAAATCTAGTATCTTCCCGTTACCAGAGGGAACCACGTTGTTTATCGGAGTCAAATTCTGGAGCTTGCAACATTTCAAATAGCATTGGGTGAATATACGACTGTTTTTGCTGTCACCTTTGCCGACCATATCTTAAAAAAGTAAATATATCCTCGAAAAAACCATCCGGTCGCTCTGAACGGCACAATTTTAATATAAATTGCGCAATTTAATATTTATTATTCGATAACAATTAATATAAAATATGATTGCTCTAAAAATGCAGTGACGAGACTCCTTTTTCGGAATTGGAATCGCTTTGACAATGACAATAATGTCACATTAACATTTTTTCAAGTGTATAAATAAGTGCAACCTCTACCTCTTCAACTCTGTTGGGAAAGTTTCTTTACTTGGAGCCTACTTGGAGCATTGGTTGATTTATCTGAGTTTCTACTTTTATTTTGACTCTTCTTGGCTAAGGGCCGGTGCATATCTAGCGAAGCACAGCGCAGAGTATTTTCACTGCCAAACTTCGGCTTTGCAAGCGTTGAAAATCAAAAGACAAAACCCCGAATAAAATTTAATCTCGAAGACGAGTGTGTCTGTTGATTTTCGATATTATTTCAACTGCAGCAAAGTCGATAATTGTTTGGCAGTGGGAAAACCTATGCGCTGCGCTTCGTTATTATAATATTATATGCGCTAACTGTAAGGGTGTCTCACCACTTAACCAGAGCGTTGCTCGTTGAGATGTTTTCTGTCGATCAATCTGGGATGACGTAATCTGAAAAGGTACCTATTTTTATGATGTTTCAGTTCCTAGGGCTTTAAAATAATATGTAGGTACGTCTTTCAAGGTAAATCTAGAAGAGAGACACAGAATACTATAATATAGTACATAGATATAAAGAAAAGGCAAATTCTTTTAGAAAAGTTTATTTCAAAATATACTTGTGACTTTCTTTTACAACAATAATATAACTGTGGCAACACTTTCATCAGGTATTAGGGGGAGACAGAACTTTCACTGAGAAATTACCAAATATGTAGTTAACAATAAATACTATCTTTTAAGTTATCAATACATATTTTCGTTCAAAATGCGATGTTATTTCATATACATGTTATTTCATATACATGTGTGTTAGTTAGTCTGAATTTTTTGGCATTTTTTCGGAAGACCGTAAGACAGACCAATGTTCACAAAATAAACTATTTTTTTTAATAAAATTGATAAGCTAAAGATACATCCACATTCAACTGTGATGCACCGAGGATGTCCGCGAGCCAGGATGTATATTATTCTGGTATACTTAATTATTATTATGACTATGCTCGAATTTCACTTACCAAACCATGGCCCTGTCACATTCCTGGAGACTGCACGGTCGTATGTGGACACACCCTAATTATATTTTGCCACATTAAAATACAACTTCTCCTAAAACAACACCTTCTGTAAAGTTAAATATAAACTGAATACTTACTTATAAAAAAAAATCTAAGTAAAATTACCGCTAAATAACTTGGTAATGTTGACATAGATAAGGTAACAATGATAATTTCAAAATATCTTATATTTAGAAATTCAAAACAAACAAACATTTAGTCAAGTCCTGTACATGTTTAAATCATTTTTTTTTGCAATTGACAGTTTATTTTTAAGTCTGTACACATAGGCCAACCCATAAAGTCACAGCGTAAAGCCACGTGTGTCCGACTTTAGGTCTTATGTCGGTTTTCTTCTGAATTTTGTAACAGCGTTTACCCATTGGCCATCGTGTACTGTAATATACCCTATAAAGGTTATATAAAAACAAAGAACTGGCTTTTAAACAAAGAATGTTATTATTTATTTCATTTATAACTTTCTCATTTACTTATAATATACGATGCCCGCTGTTTTTTTTATTCCCGCTGAAACTCTTTAATTTTCCGGGATAAAAAGAAGCATATGTCTGTGCCCAGGATGCACCCTATACCTATACCATTTTCATCAAAATAGATTTAAAAGATGGGCCGTTAAAGCGTAACATATAGATAGATAGATAGACAGACAGAGACTCTTTCGCATAATATCATATTAGTATGGATTCCATTCCATTCTAATATTAATGCGAAAGTGTGTCCATCTTTCTGTTACACGGACCTTCCGCTAAACTGATTTTGACGAAATTTGGTGCTGAAATAGCTTGTATTCCGGAGATGGACACAGGCTACTTTTTATGCCGGAAATGAAAGTTTCCACGGGATTTTAAAAAACCTAAATCCTAGGCTGACGAAGTCGCGGGCATTATCTAATTTTCCGTTAAACTTTTTAAAAATAATATTTATGTACTTAAACCTTAAAATAAAATATTATTTATGTAATTTTTCACAGTTCTTTGTTTTTAATCTAAAACAAATAGACTACAGAGAGCTATGGACTGGTTTATTTAGAGCATTTATTTTGTCACAGTCACTGTATAAGGTACAATTTATTGGTCTACAGTCTAGATGAATTTTTCTATACAGAGTTTTAGAGAATAGGAATTTAGAAAATGTAGGTAGACACAAAAAAATTATGATTCTTTTAAAAAGATGTTTTGATTCTTTATAATCTGAGGATATCATTGCGGCGGGTGTTTTTTAAATCTAAAATTAGAAGTAGTTAATAAACATAAAATCGTAGTATATATATAATTAGTTTTTCCTTAACATGGAAGTCCTAAATGATGAAAAAACAAGCTTTTATCGTCCGCCATACTGAATTTAGAATGACGTCACTTAGCTAACCTGGGTACCAATCAAGTAAGAATGTCCGATCAAAACGTTAAAGTTCGTCGTCAAAGTTTATAAACCATAACGGCATTAAATTAGAGCTCAATTTCGTGTATCCATTCTTATACGTTCGAGTATCGTTCATACCTAAACGTATAAGAATGGGCAGACGAAATTGAGCTCTAATTCAATGCAGTTATGGTTTATTTTACTTTGACAAAAATCTTAAACGTTTGATGAACAATTCTTACGTAATAGGGGGGCTTAATTGTCATCCAAACTAAACATGTATGCAAACTTTCAGTCCAATTTTTCAAGCTTGTAAAAAGTAAAACAATTAGTTGACGTCTCGCTAAAACGCGTTAGAGACGTGCTTTGCACGGTGGATAGGACGTTGTTACCGCGAAGTCACGATGAATTTGCGATACAAATTAAATGCCATTACGAGTTTCGCTATGGCTTTGTCCTATGTGAGCGACAAACGCGACAACGCGAATCGATACGACGCGACGCGACAGTATCAAGCAGTAGCTGACCATTCCAGTGGCCTAAGTTGTTACGTAGTTAAGTTTGCTATTTTTGAAGTGAAAACTTCTTTAGCCGCGTTGTGCACTTTTTGGTAGGGGAAAATCTTAAGGGTTCGCGTCACCGACATGCTGTGACGTATTGTACAACATTAGTGCTGTGTATATCTTTACAAGTAAAATTGAATGGATTTAGTAAAAAGTTTAATGTGTTTTTTTTTATACGCTACAAGTTAGCCTTTGACTGCGATCTCACCTGATGGTAAGTGATGATGCAGTCAAAGATGGTAGCGAGCTAACCTGTTAGGGGCATGGCAGTTATATTAAACCCATACCCCTATTCGGTTTCTACACATCATCGTACCGGAACGCTAAATCGCTTGGCGGCACGTCTTTGCCGGTAGGGTGGTAACTAGCCACGGCCGAAGCCTCCCACCAGGCAAACTATATACTGAACATTGTTCTAATAGTGTTTGAGTTTGATTATTAACAGTTTGATGTTGATAATTTTAATACTAAAATTCTCAGTTTCACTTCTATCGGCAGACTATCGGCCGGTTTCTGAATTGAGAATTTTACGTTGAGTCTGTCTCAAAGACCACATAAGTGTGAATTAAGTACTAATTAAGGAAATGTTTGTTTCTGAATTGATATTTTGTAAGGTTTGAGAATTGGAGCTTGAGAAATTTCAAATTTGACAGTTTCGAAACTTAAATCTCTGCTTAACAGCAAAATTGCGTTTCAGAGCGCTTTTTGCAGCGCTCAAAGTCCTCTAATCTCAAAGTTGAGTGCGTGATATTTAAGTAACGAATTTCGGCTACTTAAACTATATTCACACTAGATAATGCACGCGACTTGGTCCGTGGATTAAAGTTTTTTGAATTCCCGCGTGGTAACACTTTAATTTTCCCTATACCAAATTTCATCAAAATCGGTGAAACAAAGCGGCCGTGAAAGCGTAGCAGACAGACAGACAGACACACTCTCGAATTTATAATATTAGCATGTATTTGCGATTTCTAGTGAAGATTCTTCGTTGGCATCTTTTGACGCTCCCTGGCGCAGTGGCGATCGCTGTGGTGGCTGATTAAGGGAGTTCCCGGGTTCGATTTCCGGCAATTCGATTTGGGAATTTACAATTTCTGAATTGTGGGAGGCTTCCTTCATAGGTGTAGAAATGTATGAGTTTAATATAACTGCCATACCACTAACAATTTAGCCCGCCACCATCTTAGATTGCATCATCACTTATCATCAGGTGAGATCGCAGTTGGGCTAACTTGTAGTGGGATTTAAAAAATCTTTGGAGAAGCCTGAGGTAGATACAGATGCTTAAGTGGTACAAGATGATGAACTTGTTGAAGAACGAAATGATGTCCTGTCTTTGCCCCAAGCTCATTAGTAGAAAGTTATTTTACAAATAACTACATAACAATAAACTCCTGTAATAAATAATATTTTGTTAGAAATTAGGAACTCTTTGTTGGATTTTTTAATTTTGTTTTATTTTACAAATAACTCAGCATAATATAACATTTCTGGGTAATAAATATAATATGATATTATCACATTATCATCAGTTGTGGCGATAATTGACGATCCACCAGGCAGCTTTACTCTTCAGCTCTTGGTCCTGTGGCCTATAGGCTACATTGTATTGTTTAATTATTACAATCCGCTCTTCCTTCTTTTTTTGCAAGTAGAATGCCCCTGTCTTTTTGCATTCTATCACACCTTGTAATCTGTGGATAGAACATTTATTGATGACTTACATATAAAACACATAAATAATATGCCTTTTATCATTGATGTAGAATTTTAGTAGGTACCTATACCCTGTTATTCAAAGAAAACAATGACATTATTCGAAGTTCGTTGCCAGTTGGTTTGGTTATCTTGTGACTGGACAAATTTCTATTTCTAAGTAGAATTACATATACGAACTAACTACTAATTGTGGCCATGTAAAATTAACCCTAAAATATAGTACTGAACCAGGAGAAAAGCTGGCCTTCGAGTAAGGGGATGATATAAAGATTAGGTACTTACTTTGCTACCAGTGCGAGAAGGTTTTCTTTCCCCAAGTTAGTGAAGTTGGGATATTTTTTTTTCTTTTCTCTGTCCATTTTATAAATATTTGTAAGAATAATTACAAATAAAAACAGAAGTCAAGATTTGGAAAATTTTGTAAACAAAACCGTTTGTCAAACTTTTGACGCTTCTGACACAATGTTATGTCGTACGTTCCATTTCTCTTTCCCGGTTATTTGAAATCAAACGCACATCAGAGTTTTTTATGAGATAATAGCCTGAAATATTTGAAATTCATAATTTTCTAAATAAAATTCTATAAAATTTATTTTTTTGAATCATATTTAATAATAAAATTTAACAAAATTAGAAATAAATATTATTTTCGGTCAATACCGGTTTTTCTACGTGTAGCGAAACGCAAATGCAATGTTGGAGAATACTCAGGGACGACTGGAGAAATACTTAGCTAATTACAATTTGGGAAATTCTAATTTTATAGTGTGAAACACAAAAAACTGAAGTCTTACTCAAGTATTTGAACAAAACTTAGCTGATTTTTGCTTGAATGCTTAATTCAGAAACCGGCCCTTAGACTGCCAATTTTTTTATATAGAGTCGTATCGCGTTGCGTCGCGTCGCTATCATCCCTCATCTACTCGGATAAGGGGTCTGGTTTCTGGGATTTATTTAGCTCTCCAATGCTTTAAGTAAAACTAGATTATAAGGCAAAATGTGCATAAAAACGACTCTATTTTTCTAATTTAGTTCAAGTTATAAGGCATTGTCACGTCATCTAACACCCTGTATAGTAAAAAATCCTTTTAATTATATAACATAGTCGTTTAAGTCCTACTTTAGCATCTATATAGGCTTTAAACCTTAACGTAAAAAATCCTTTAACTTATATAAATTATAAATATTATAAAAATATTTAATCCATCATCAGTCCTCAGGTACCCAAGACAATATTAAATAATACATAGAGAAAAATAAAAAATAAAAATATTTTTCATAGACAAAAGTTTTACGTTTTTTTGGAAATTCAATTCACGATGGTTGTAATGTCACCATCACGATGCATGTGTTGTGATATCAAAATGAGCGTGTAACTTTTGCTTTATTAACATTTCCATAACATCCTAACTACTATCTCTTTCTAATGCGACTATTTACAATATAATCCTCAATTCTTTCTCTCTCAGCCAACTGTCAGCTGAGAAATTTATCGCCCATTTTAATATTTTTCCATATCCGGCAACAGATATTAAGTATTGAAACAGTTCCAATTTGAATTATTTTTGCCCCATGGGAATCGGAAAAAAATCGAATCATATAAAATTGAAGAATGTGGAGGGGTAGATGCAATGGGGGGTAGAAATACAGTGACAAATGGGCATACACCCTGTATTCTTCCATTAAAAATATGTCTCTTGGACTATGGTTTTCCAATTCCTATTCTCTATTTTAAATACGCGTCAATGATTAGAATGAGATAATAATTAGTAATAAGATAATATTATCTATCGTGACAAACATTTGTCCCTTTCACACACTCGTTATATGTACCTTTTTTTTTCTTTTTACATTTTTTTTAAGAAGTTCGCTTGCTGACCGATTTTAAGTAACGATTCAGTCTAAAAAACCCCTAAATTGAAGGGAATGATATTATATAGACCCATATATACGTCTTGTTGAAACTCTGTGTATTGTTAGTTCCTTTCATTCCAAAGTCAGCTGATATTAAAAATCAACGTATATTTTCATTCGTTTTAATATGTCCCTTTCACTTCTAAGTTGTTAAAACGAGATAGCTTTAACCTATTCAAATCTTTGGAGTTAGTCAGACGCGCGTTGCGATTTCCCTGTCTATTCTGTCATTCATCCCTCTCATTCTAAGGCTGTTAGAAAGAGACAGCCATTTCCTGTAAGTAACAAATTAAGCAATGGACACTATGAGTCCATTACATCCAACCAGCTAATCTCATCCAACCAGCCTATCATTCCTTTCTTTTACTCCAAAGAATTTAGAAAGTGACGGTCATATCAGACCCGTATTTGAATCTTTGGAGGAAGAACTGCTACTTATTCTTTTAACGCGCGGTGCGACTGTATCCCTGTATCTGTCATTCGTCCCTCTCATTCCAAGGCTGTAAGAAAGAGACTACTATTCCGCATACGTAACGTAAGACTGTTGTCTATCCGACTCGGGTTGGTCGCCATCGCTAAAGGAGTCGTTGGAGAAAGACTGCCGCCTCGTCCATTCGCTTTCGGGGTCAGAGAATACGTTGCGTTCCAGTTCATCTTCTTCAGCTTCTAAGTCCAATTCATCTGTAATGGATAATATGATACTTTATTTGGTATAATGTTATACAAAAGCTTCAAGCATTTAACTAACTGGTACTGGATTGAAGACGTGCCTACACCCTTGGAAAAAGTAAGACATTAGGAGGGCTTACTATAGTCTAAAAAGTGACAATAAACAAACTTTATTAGGACATAGAATTCCTTTTGTATTGCCAATAGATGTACGAAAATAAAGGACTTGTCCAAGATTGGGCCTTGAACATGAACCAAGATGATTTTAATACACGTGAATAGAGATCCTAAAATATGGCTTTTAGAATTATTTACACATTTTTAAAGGACCCCAATTTGGAGAAAAATATATTTTTATTTTGTGGCTTTTTTAGATCTTTGTCTGAATTTTATCAACAGTAAAAAAAAAAACTTGTTTTTTTTTGTCACGTATTGTCATTGGGTGATTGTCAAATGTCACTGTCAGTTTTGTTTATCTTAGTTTATTGGTGATTTATTGTTGTCTAATAATTATTTTACGAATGCCTCAAATACTCAATTATTATTTATTAATCTTATAATGTTGTATGTACTACCTATGTAGTGGAAAATGGGTAGTTTATCGAAATGGAATATTAATACTTAATCACAATTAATGCGCATTACCCAAGTTTTAGTGTTGCCATCCATCGAAAAATATTTTTTACAAACGATATTTTTCATAATTAATTTTTAAAAAAACGGGGTTTTTTAAAATTATTATTTAAATGGCGTTTAATGTTATATTTTTTTCTCTTTCACGTGATAACAGTTTGGTTCTGGTTCATTGACACTCAGAATAAAAAACCACCCTCCATACTGAACTGGGACATGTCCTTTCTACGAGTTGGTACTTGGTGTCCCTCTCGCACCTATGACCAGAAGCCACTGCCATAGATGAGAATATTAAAGATGAGCTGATAATGTACTTTGTCCGCTCTAGAACGTTTTAATCGTACTCGGGTTCTCAGCAATCATTTCCGATGCTTAATATACGAGCTTGTCACGTCATATATCTCCGTCACCTTTCTTCATTTGCCCCTAGACAGAGACACACTCACCATCGTCAGCCATCAGTTCCGCGGACCAGTCGTTGTCGAACTCCAGCTGCTTGTTGACATCGCGCTCAGTGGGAGACTGTACTGCATCCGTGTCAGCGTCTGTCACGTCATATATCTCCGTTATCTTCATCTGTTAACAAAGAGATATAGATTCTTTTATATGTATACCTATACATATGTATTTATGTTTTTTTTGGCGCCGTCCAAGCATATTGGCTTCACGGAAGATCAGCGCTATATCCCAACAGATATAGCACATGCTGAGTGAAGACCATTTTGGGGATCAAGTCACATTTCACGTTTCTTTTTCTTTATAAAGTCTTATTTTATTATTAGTTATTCTTTGTACTTGTATTATCACCAAATAAAGATTTTCTTTCTTTCTTTCTGTCTTTCTTTCTTTCTTTCTATACGTAACTAACTTGGATGCCTACATTCATACACGGCTCTCCAAAATAAATCATTATCTTTTGCCAGATTATCCATACTAATATTATAAATGCGAAAGTGTATCTGTCTGTCTGCTACGCTTTCACGGCCCACCGGACCGATAATAACCGGGACCGACGGCTTAACGTGCTCTCCGAGGCACGGGGGTGAAATACCGCCAACTTCCTAACTCCGGGCTAGTACTGAGAATTTCTAGTCGGAATAACCTAATAGGTACTTAATTATGGCGCGACCCTGGACTCGAACCAGGGACCTCGTCGGCCGCAGTCGCAGCATGCTAACCACTAGACCAACGAGGCAGTTCCCCCCAGATAAGTTTAGTAAAATATCGAATCTTTCACTAACCTGATCTACTCGTAGCAATTACATCAATTAAGTGGAAAAGATATTCACAATGTGTAAACACATTTCTCCCTTAAGCTTGTTATTGCCACAGTCATGTTAGTCATCTTTCAGTAAAAACAATTAAAGTAGGTATATTCGTATCGAATAACAACAAATTGGTGGCAGTAGCGTTTGGTTCACATGATGCAATTATGATTAAACGCGTATCGAGCACGTAATGTGTGATAGTGACACATCTGTGCACTGCACTGCGCAATGAGGGCAATGAGGTCCTAAGTATAGCTGGAAATTCGGTAAACTGCTGGGGCATCTGGAAGAAATCTCTTCAAGAGATAAGTTGTCCTTGCGCATGTCCTTTCAATGTACCTATATGTTTTAGTTTTTAAGTTTCTTATACTTTTGAAAAAAAAAACTTTTGTAAATAGTAAACACACAGGAACCAGGGACATACTAATAGCTGCAGTTCTTATGTATGTACTAATAGCTGTTCTTTCAGCCCGCTAATTTTGCACCTCTTTTCCTTAGCTCCGCTTTCAAAGCACAGAGCACTGACATTCATTGACACGTACTCGTATCTTACATCTTCCATAATTAATCCGGTGTTGATAAATATTCACAATATTAAAGAAATAATTACACCCCGCGATAAAAGCCGTGATAATATTTGACATTTCGGAGACCTCACTCTACACTAGCGCCTCTAGCGGCGAATATAAACGCGGTAGCCCCCATTGTCGTAAATTAGTGCTCAAATCAGACATGAGGAGAACCAGTGTTTCTGGCGTAAATCGATGAGTCGCAAAGTTGAAGAGGCAATGGGCGGTGCACACAGTTCGTAGAACCGACAGACGTTGAGGTTCCAAGGTGCTGGAATGGCGAGTGGCAACTTCCCACTGGAAAGCGTGGCAGACCCCCCCCACTAGGTGGACTGATGGAATCAGGCGAGTCACGGGGAGCCGCTGGATCCAGGCGGTGCAAGAGACATATGTTAGAGGTCAATCGGTTGATGATTTAGAAGAAGTGCTCAACCAACCCGACTTTTTGCCGTCGACAATTAATGTAAACTGTGGACTATCACTATTATTGTAGGGGGATTAGCTTTACTATAGTAGTATGTGGCAACGTAGTTAATACCAAGCTCTGAATTTTACTAGAGAACGTCTAGTGACAGCTTTGTGTGCAAAATGGCGGGAAATTAAAAATAGGTATAGTACCCCCAAATATGTTAAAAAGTCAAAGTATGGAAGGTCGTCCAAATCGTGATCGTCTGTGATTTTTATGCAATGGGTCTGAAAAAAGTTTTTTACTTTACATGCCAAATAAATCTACAAAAAATTACGAGAAAAACTGTGTTTTTACTTTTTTCATATCTTAAAAAAACCGGCCAAGTGCGAGTCGGACTCGCGCACCGAGGGTTCCGTACAAACCTATAGTAAGTTTTACGATTTATGACGTATTAAAAATAAAAATTACGTTTGTTGTATGGGAGCCCCCCTTTAATATTTACTTTATTGATATTTAATTATTTATTTTGAAAGGTAATATACAAGTTAATATTCTGTGAAAATTTGAACCGTCTACCTGTTACCGTTTTTAATATTGAGCAAAAAAATACGAAAAAAACACGTTTATTGTATGGGGACCCCCCTTAATATATATATATATTTTTAATTTTTAGTATTTGTTGTTATAGCGGCAACGGAAATACATCATTTGTGAAAATTTCAGCTTTCTAGCTATCACGGTTTATGAGATACAGCCTGGAGACAGACAGACAGACAGACAGACAGACAGACAGACAGACAGACAGACAGACAGACAGCGGAGTCTTAGTAATAGGGTCCCGTTTTTACCCTTTGGGTACGGAACCCTAATAAAAAATGGCAGATATTTACGATCAAAGTGCTTATTTTCAGCCGAAGGTTTTTAAAAAGGCGGGCGGGCGCTAACTAGCCGATGACGTCAGACTCCCAGTCGCTGCGCAGTAAAAATAAAAATTATAAAGTTCTCTGTGGTAAAAATGGAAAAAAAAATACTGTATTGTGCTTCAATTCAACAGTTAAAACACCTGATAAACTTTTTTTTTATGTGCCCGAGGACCCAAAAATGAGTCATAACCGTGGGTGTGACGACATAGTATGAGCGCGCGTAATCTCGGAAATTCCAAAAAGGGCTGAAACTTCTCGTCGTTGAAGTACCTACTCAAAGCTTGTAAACAACGGTGGGTCGACAAAGAAGCCGCTATCGATGCAGTGCGAAAGGTTGCGCTAATCATGGCAGTTCGTGGATAAAAACAAGGCAGCAAAGCAAAAATAGAAGACACGTTTTGTTTAGTACAATGTGATACTAATAATACTATAACTTGTTATGTACTTATAATATTATTTTATCTACAATTTATTCAGCCCTGGATTCTAATAAAATATTAAATGATCTCTGCAACAGTTTAACGTCTTTATGCTTATATTGTGATGAGCCATCAAACTGCACTAGCAAGTTTATAAACATCTATGTTTATAAGCAAATCTTGGTCAAATCCGTATTAATGAGAAAGTGTGTATAATATGACCTTTTCACATGACATGCCTTGATCCTGGATACAATATCTTGGAAAATCAATGTCCAGGGGATTTTTAACAACGTTAATACTTAATTAGGGCGGAGGTTCCAAAAAAAAAAAATATGGTCGAAGAAAATAATGGAGATAGGACATCCTATAGGACGTTATGGTCCCAAAAACTTATCCGACCCGGTGACAGCGTCGGTAGTTTAATATTAAAAATAAAATAAAAACTTAACACGCATAAAAATTAGTTCCAATTTTGGTAACCGGGCCAGATAAGTTGGTGGGGCTATAAATGTGACTAAAGTTCAATCTCATGAGATATTCAACGAACAGAGCGAACAGTTAATTAATATAGGTACAACTTAGTCTTTAAATATGAGAAGCTGTCTACATTCAACTAAAAATCTATGAGAAATTACATCCAAGTGACAGAAAATTTAAGTTGCATACAAAATATCGCTATCCAGATGTATATAAGTAGTTATCCACTATTCTTTTACAATTTACAATATTAACACAAGATTAACCTAAAAAACACCTCAAAATTAAAGAAACATAACCGAGATAACCTTTTATTTTGTTATAACAACAAAAATACTCATTTCACGTTAATTTTGCAATAAAAAAACGGTAATATTATAAATATTATTAAAAAGTACATACTAAAAGCATATAATAGTAACCCAAAACAATGGTTTTATGAAGTTATCAATTTTGCATTTACGTCATGATATTAAATTAATTTTGAACAACGAAAACACTTGCCAATACCTACATAAAAAGACCAACCGTTTTGATAACCCTATCAATATATGACATTATAGCACGTCCTCTGAAATATGTATCACATTATATTGGTAGATTCATTCGACTATTCATAGCACTTGTAAAAAGTCTATCTGAATAAAAAACTTTTGAATTTGAATTTATTATTCTATTGCCAAACTCTAAATTGTACGCAAAATTTTTCATGTCAGAACTTTCTTTAATTAGTACTTCAGAGGTCTTATTACGAAAAAAATGATTACTGTGTACCGATGGCGATAGAGATACTATGTTGTCTCTATTGACAATAATTAAAGCGAACTTGAAAGCTCTTATCGCAAATTGCTTTGACTCCTGCTATTAGGTACTACGTATTATCGATTTCAAAAACTCGTGTTGTGTAACGTGAGTGGTGTGATTTATATAATTATTATACCAATCATCAATAAATTACCATTAAGATTGCATTATCTAGTTTCTTTACTTAGATCACATTTCGATATATTTTTTCAAATATCACAACGCTATCTCAAAGCAAAATGGGCCTAAACGAATAAGTTTACAGATTCGAGTTCAACCATACTACTAGCGCTGCAAGCGGAAATATCGCAAAACTGAAAAAAACTCTTTTAAACTATCTACTTACTCAACTTTATACTATGTATTTACTAATCTTTGACGTTTTGATGTTGTGTCTACATTGTCGAAATGTGCGAGCAAAGATAAATTGCGCGATCATTTCTACAAGAAAGTGTCATATTATTGCCTTCGATTAATAAATTACACAAGACGAACTGCTGACGGACGTGTAAAAATATTACTCGCACCCACGATTGAGAGTATTTTATTTATTTCGAAATTAAAGCTCCCTGCGACTCGCTTGATGTCGTCCGGCCAACGATGCGCTTTCCGTTGCGAGATCGCCATCCAGCACCTTGTGACCCAACGCCTATCCATCCATCAGCCTGCATTCGTCCACTGCTGGACATAGGCCTTTTGGAGAGCGCGCCACCACAGACGGTCCTCCGCTTTTCTCATCCACCCACCTCCCGCTACCTTTTTAAGGTCGTCGGTTCTGCGGGCTGGAGGTCGTCCCACACTGCGTTTACCGGTACGCGGTCCCATTCCAGAACGCGTCTGCCCCAACGGCCATCGGTTCTGCGACAGACATGACCTGCCCACTGCCACTTCAGCTTACTAATTCTCTGGGCTATGTCAGTTACCTTAGTTCTCCGGCGGATTTCCTCGTTACGGAATACAACGTTACAACGCCTATCGGTTCTTCGAAATAATTGCTCCGCCCTCTCAATCCACTAGGATCCACTTTTTGGATCCACCAGTGGATCGAATAGGACTCTGGTATCCACTAGGATCCACCAATGGTCTGGGTGGATCCTTTAACACTTCAACTTCTTTAGGATCCACCGTCTGGCTCCACCAGTGGATCACTGGGAGTTCACTGTGATCCACCACTGTTCTTAGTGGAGCCTTCAGCCTGCAACACTTCAATGCCCATTTCGATCCTCTAACTAAGCTTTTTTGCTTACTGACTGTAAAAAACTTTTTAAAAAGCCAAATAACTTTTACGTGACCTTGATGTCACTTAATCGAAAAATATCAACTATTTTTGTAGAAAATACTTTAAAAATTCAGAAATTTCCTACTGCAATCAGCTATAAAATTGTCAAAAATAGACATAACTCAATTTTAAGAATCAAATTTTAAGTTCAGAAATTTCCGCCTTACCACCTTTGAAGTCCGATTTCTTACAATAATGCCCCCTAAAGTACCAAATTTTTTGACGAATAACGGAAGCCTAGGAACCCCAAAAGTTTTTAAAATTAGTTGTAAGTGACGTGGACAGGTTCAAGTATTTTTAATCTAAAATTGAAAATTCGACTCTACCTCTGTCGAACGTAAATTTTGCACTTACGACCTAAAATTTTCCGACTTGTGTTAATGTTAAGATAGTAAGTATTTTACGCAAAGTAAGGAACCTTCATAGCAAGCATGTTAACAAAAAAAAAACGGAAAAAACACTAAAGAAAAAGAAAAAAATTTATCACTCACTCTCTCAGAAATCTCTCGAAAACTATCAAAAATCGCTGAACATACATGGGGTATTTTCTGATAGGTCTAGGTACGAGTGATCAAATTATTTTCTTTGGACGCCACTATTTGGGTCACCCTGTATAGATTAGTAAATGAGGATATTTGAACGAATTTTTAATATTACTGAAAGCATGCTTGAAAGTATATCTTTACTAGTGGTTCGCCCCGAACGGAGACCTCGCGGTATCCATAAACTTGTACAGAGCGCCATCTATTGACGTAATTGTGAAGTTCTGTTAATAATACTGAAGCACATTAAAAATTAAATAATTTCGTTTCCTTATAATATTTATCTAATTTTAGTATTTGTTGTTCATGTACAGGATATAATTCAAGTAATTGATAAGTTTCAGACTCAGCCTTTCAGAAAATTGAGAGTTCTGAGGTCAACTTTGGACGTTAGAAAATCACCACTTTGAAAGCCCCCCATTTCGTCAATTTTAGGGGAAAAATTAAAAAAAATATATTTTTGGACTTTATTCCTAATTATCTTTAAAATGATATACCGCAACCCTATGTAACGCTATAAAAAATATTTTACTTCGCATTCGCTTCTATGAGAGCCCCCCTGAAATAAAGATTTTTATATCTTTTTAAGCCATATTCGGCGGGAGGCCATCGGTTTACATATTATATTTAAATTTGAAGTAATTGGGTTTAGCAATTCAGAAATTATAAGGCTCTGACAGACGGACGGACGGACGGACAAGTGCCATTTCACCCAAGTAGACTCAGAGACCTTCGCTTCGCTCGGTCAATTATTATCAAACTATTTATCACTTAGCTGGGTCTTAGAGGATCGAAATGGGCATTAAAGTGTTACAGGCTCCACTAAAGAGATTGGTGGATCACAGTGAACTTCCAGTGCCATTCGATCCACTGGTGGATCCAGACAGTGGATCCAAATGAAGTTGAAGTGTTATAGGATCCACCCAGACCAATGGTGGATCCTAGTGGACTCCAGAGTCCTATTCGATCCACTGGTGGATCCAAAAAGTGGATCCTAGTGGACAGTGCCGCTCCGCCCGATGCCACTTTAGCTTTACAAACTGTTAAGCCATGTTAATTAATATTCGATGTACCTATTCTAAACAGTTCGAGTAATACGTCAAATGTCAAATGATTACGATTTGCTTAGACTATTGGGCCTCTGATTTGTTTATTACGAAGAATCACTGGCAAAGGGGACGGAAAGATATCGGGGACGTAGCCTGATGGTCAGATCAAATCCGCACCGTTCTCGAAACCACAAAGCCCTGCATGTCGCAAAAAACCGAACCTCATGACGCGACATAGTCCATAAGAATATTGCTGGAAGGGGTCACGACCATAAGTAACGGGGTATAGGACGCAGACAAAGAGAGAGGGATAATGAAGAATAAGCCCTTTTCATTCTCCCGAGAGGAGACTCGGGCTTGACAGTGGGCCGAGGATGGTTTAAGTTAAGACTTAAGATGATTATGATTATGAAGATTCTGTAAGTGACTATGAATCTACATCTAGTGTAATTATAGATCGAAGTTAGTTGCGACAACCCGGAGGCCACAGCGTGCAAGCTCCTCGCACGATAATAACGTCACTTTCGACACGCCACACGGTTATTGGCGGGAGATAAAATGGTTGAATTGTGACGCGGGTAGGTATTATAGATACCCTGTTTGTTATTTACTTGTTTCCTATTTTCCGAGAAAGCATATCAAAATGTTTTCGCGAGCTTTAGAAAATAACACGCCTCATTGTGGCTAATTCTGTTTTGTGTTGGTTATGTTCTTTTACTGTCCCTCTTGTAATGTTCCCAGCAGAAAGAGACAGCACAAGATTTAATTTACACAACAAAACATCATTAGGCTTTTCACTTATAGTTATATGTTTTGATCGGGAGGGACAGAGGACTCCTTCGACCACGCACGACTCGATGTCTTACAGTTTTGCTTTTATAGGCGACTTTAGTCAAATGACTTCTTTATATTTATTACTAGCTGATGCCCGAGACTTCCGACGATTGAAGGACAAACTAACACACTTTCGCATTTATAATATTAGTATGATTAGATTCACAGCATTAAGGCGCCAGCGGAGAGTGAATTGCTCATACAAACGTAATACCAAAATAATTAGTAATTCGAGCATATTTCCTCCATATTATGCGATTATTAAGATTGAACTTGTATTTATCTAGGTCCCTGAATAATTATTTTTCCAAAATACTTTCCCAAAATTAAATGTAAGCACATTGCGTTTTGCATGTTTTTGCGACATAAACTACATGTTTTCTCCTTATTTGTTTCATATTAAAACCAACGATATCTCACGTACTAATTGATCAGGAACATAGCCTATATTGTCAAGTTACAGAATAACAACACGAAGTTTAAAACACAACAATTTTTCATTCATCATTTTTGGTATTCACGGAACAAGACTAAATGTATAACAAATTCTGTACGCTCATATTGCTATCGCGCTTGCACGCGATCATGTGTCTTCAGCCAAATATGGATAGCAATATACCGGCAAATTTATATTTGCGGTTCGAGTAGAAGTTGCGAGCGGCGGTCGCCGGTCCCTTAATCTTTGCCAAGGATCGCCTTTGCACTTGTTTTACCTTTTAGGTCTGTTCTCGGCAATGTGCACATGCAACTTGGACCTGCTGCCCTATTCTCTAACTCAATGATTAGAAAAGTTAAAGCCACTGACATTAATTATTTATCCATTGAAGATTTGCTATGAAATAAAAATAACATTTTCATAGCAAACCTTCAATGGATCTACATGCATACTAATATTATAAATGCGAAAGTGTGTTTGTTTGTTGGTTTGTCCTTCAATCACGCTGCAACAGAGCAACGGATCGACGTGATTTTTTTGCACGGGTATAGATGAGGAGCTGGAGAGTGACATAGGTTACTTTTTATCCCGGAAAATTAAGGAGTTCTCGTGGGAAACCAAAATTACTTAAACCACGCGGACGAAGTCGCGGGCATCAGCTAGTAAAAAATATATATGTCAGTGGCTTTCGTTTTATAGAATAGGGGGGATGCTTGTAAAAAGATTACTGATCAATACCTTGTTGTCGCTGTCGAGGTAGTAGTAGGCCAGCAGCGCATCATTGTGTGTGGTGACGTTGAGAATGTGCTCGAAGGCGTCAGCGTCTGCCGGCACGTCGCCGTATGTTAACCGCACCTCGCTCGCCCGCCTGCGAATTACACGCATTTTGTTAAACTATATTATTGTAAAGCAAAATATATCCGGGCTATGGGAACCTTTTAATACTAACAAAATTTCATTTAAAAAAGAAGTCGAACAGAGCTATGACCGAGTTACCAGCACCTCGCTCGCTTGCAAATATGTAGCACGCATTTTGTAAAACAATAGTATATTGTGATACAAGGGTGGAAAGTAGGTTATTGCAAACGAGCTGTCATTAATAAGCCCGAGCCGAAGGTGAGGGTTTTTAATGTCACGAGTTTGCAATAACCTTCACACCCGTGTATCACACGACGTTTTTCAATGCAGTTGTGGGAAATAGTAATAAACAAATCAAAGAATTACAAGTTTATTTCAACATACATACGTACATAGTAATTAATTCTAAAAATTGAGATAGTTTTTAACATGGAATAACTTGACCACAATGTAGATGGTTTATATTTTCCACTCAATTCATGAAAATAAGCTAACAAAACATTTTCTGAGAATGACTTAGTTTTATTATGTTTTTTCCATGAAATAAAATTATTGTAAGCCGTCATATATCTTTCTCGAGATTTTGGGGGCAAAATTCCATCTTGCGCAGTTTTCGCCTCAGATAAAATATCTGGTGGAGTTAATTCCATTTCATCATTAGTACTAGAACTCATAATAACAAAAATATAATCAATTTATCACATAAAAAATAAAAAATTTCAGCAAATGGCGCGTATTTACACCTGGACATATTTTTTTTTTTCAACGAAACTAGGCTACAGGTTCGTACCTACGCGTATACAGCCTATTCGATTTTTGTCAAATGTTGAAAATAATTAAATTAAAACTGGTAATTAAATATAATCAACAACCATTTAAAAGAATTTTGGAAATTCAATGCTAAAACGTACGGATTCATTCATTTTTCCTCGTAAAAAGCCTATCCGATTATATTCTATGTATGAAAACTCCTTGCTACTAAACTTTTTTAATTGACTTGGAAAATTTAAAACTAAATTGCAAAAGTAAGTGTCGAGCTTGTAAAAGTAAGTCACGACCGTGTAAAAGTAAGATGCCTATGCGAAAGATTCAATTTTCGAATCATAACTACAGCCTCTGAAAGTGCGCCATGTTTGACAACTGTATTGAAAACTATATTGTAAAGCAAAATATATCCCGGGTTTGGAACCTTTTAATATAGTCCATTCATTCTAGATTTCAATGTATGGGGAAAACGGCAAAATTAATAATTGTTTGGAACTACTGTTGTTTTATACCTATGAGTGAGTACATAAAACACAACTCTCCCCCCCCCCCCCCTCCGGTGGTGGCTTCCCCCCTCCCCGCCTTGAAAAGTGTGCCATTTTGCAGATTTCCTAGATTTTCAAGAAAACTATGCAAGCTAGGACAAAACTGTCAAAGAGAGTATTGTTCCTTAATAAATTACCTACAAATAAATTCCTAACATTTATTATGATAGGAGTTATAGTTTACAAGCTATGGTGCGTTAAAGTTGACTAAAATTCGCAGCTCAGTAAAATAAGCCTTAAATTAGTTCAAAAACACGCTTGGAATCTTTAAAACAAACCAATTGAGCCCATACTCGAGGGGCTTACTGATAATCATTGAAGAGTTCCCCTATCCACCTCCTGGTTCCATCATCAGATCAGCTCGATGCTGGAGCTGGTGACTTTGTAGTATGTATGGGCGAAAAAAGTTGTCTTTTTTCCAGTCCCAGATTTCTAGACTCAACACATTTCCTCGCCATTGTTGCACTTGTAGTCCAGTCATTTTAGCATAAAAAAACCGGCCAAGTGCGAGTCGGACTCGCGCACAGAATACATCTATTTACCAAGTTTCAACAGTACTTATAGTTCTTATAGTTTCGGAAAAAGTGGCTGTGACATACGGACGGACTGACATGACGACATGACGAATCCATAAGGGTTCCGTTTTTTGCCATTTGGCTACGGAACCCTAAAAAGGGGGCATTAGATAATATGTGTTTATTATATGCGAGTATCTTAAACTTTTTTAATTTATTCAAAGTTAAAATCAAAGCACAATCGGCGAGATGTTTGAGTGAGAAGGGGGGATTGGGGAGGAAGGAGGATCATTTGGGCCTAAAATAAAAAAAATGTTATTTATTTAGGGGTTAATTTCTATTCATTCCATACTATTATGCTAAGTCAACATGACTACCACCGGTTCTTACAAAATAGCAAGGTATATTTCAAAAACTATTTGTCCTATCAAAATAAACTAAACACTATTTTATAGGTAAATTAATTATCTTTGTCCTAAGTCCTGACAGCTTTTTTCCTAGCTCTAATACTTCTTCTTGAAATTACAAAAAACATTCACGGATTTTACAAGGGTTTCTTTTTTTATGCAAGTTAGACAGCCATATTTCCGAAACTATTAGTTCTGTCAAAATAAACTAAAAACTATTTTGGAGGTAATTTAATGAAGTTCATTTTTGCTTATGATATTTTTTTTCCTAGTTCTAATAGTTTCTGTGAAAATTAAAAAATATATACATGGTTTTTGAAAAAAAAAAAAATTCATGGAATAAAGGTAGGCATATTTTTCGAACTATTGGTCCTATCTAAATAAACCATAACATTTTTTTGTAGGTAATTTAATGAAATTAATTGATTTTTGAAGGATTTTTCCTAGCTTTAATAGTTTTTGTGCAAATTGCAAATAACACAGGATTCTAACAATTTTTTAATTTTTCTTGGTATACAATACGTGGATATATATGCGAAATTATTAGTCCTATCTTTATGAACTAAATATTTTTTTATAGGTCATTAAATGGTGTTTATTTTGACTTCTTACAGTTTTTGCCTAGCTCTAATAGTTTTCTAGAAATTACAGAATACGTGTTTTTAAACTAATTTAAGGCTTATTTTACTGAGCTGCGATTTTTAGTCAACTTTAACGCACCATAGCTTGTAAACTATAACTCCTATCATAATAAATGTTATGAACTTATTTGTAGGTAATTTATTAAGGAACAATGTTCTCTTTGACGGTTTTGTCCTAGCTTGAAGCTTGATTCTGGAAAATCTAGGAAATCTGCAAAATGGCACACTTTTCAAGGCGGGGAGGGGGGAAGCCACCACCGGAGGGGGGGGGGGGGGGAGTTGTGTTTTTTAATGTACTCACTCATAGGTATAAAACCACAGTGGTTTCAAAAAATTATAAATTTTGCCGCGAAAAAATCTAAAATGAATGGACTAATATAACTAACAACAGTTATAAAAAAGTCGACCAGAGCTATGATTGAATTCGAAGTTTGGGATGGGTCAAAGCCGGAATGGGTAGGCCAAGAGAACGCTGGATTATAAAGTAAAGGGAAGCCTGGAAAGTAGACGCCAGCGACAAAAGAAGCTCAAAAAAGACTCATCTGGAAACACTGAAAGTGACGCGCTGATCGCAAAGGATTACTAGTGACTACTGACTAGTAGGTACTAGCTTTTATAGAGTAGTTAATTTTAAGCTATATCTTGGTGGAGTTGTAGCCAATACGCAAAGAAAAGGGAATGAATAATTAATTATTGACCGAGCGAAGCGAAGGTCTCTGAGTCTACTTGGGTGAATTGGCACTTGTCCGTCCGTCCGTCCGTCCGTCCATCCGTCTGTCAGAGCCTTATAACTTCTGAATTGCTGAACGTAATTACTTCAAATTTAAATATAATATGTAAACCGATGGCCTCCCGCCGAATATGGCTTAAAAAGTTATAAAAATCTTTATTTCAGGGGGGCTCTCATAGAAGCGGATGCGAAGTAAAATATTTTTTATAGCGTTACATAGGGTTGCGGTATATCATTTTAAAGATAATTAGGAATAGAGTCCAAAAATATTTTTTTTTAATTTTTTCCCTAAAATTGACGAAATGGGGGGCTTTCAAAGTGGCTATTTTCTAACGTCCAAAGTTGACCTCAGAACTCTCAATTTTCTGAACTCTCAAGCCTGAAACTTGATCAATTATTTGAATTATATCCTGTACTTGAACAACAAATACTAAAATTAGATAAATATTATAAGGAAACGAAATTATTTAATTTTTAATGATGATGATATTTTTAACAGAACTTCACAATGATGTCAATAGATGGCGCTCTGTGATACCGCGAGGTCTCAGTTCGGGGCGAACCACTAGTTTAATGTAAGACAACTTATGCCACTTATGACATGTCAGGACTCTACCACCGGTATCAATGTATGAAGGATTGCGCACGAGATCCGAATTTTGGTTTCCGAATCCGAAAATCCGGATATATTGCGTAACCCCTCATACAAATAGTACTTTAGCAACTTCGGATCGTGAACTTTCCGATTCGGATCGGATGCAGTGCTTAAAGAGCCTTGAGAGTTGAGACCCCCTGTTAAGACCCCTCTGGTTATGTTCGGAAAAGAAGTGTGGACTATGAAATAGTTTTTATATAATTTCTCCAAGGTTTCCATTACGTAAGAGAAATGCGCAAAATTATTAAATTCGACCCAGATGTGTGTGCAGTCAGCTGTGTCGACATAATTGCTCATATCTGAAGAAACCGACGCTTTACGTCATATTCGTAAAACGTAATATTGTTCTTACCTAGGAGTATGATGTTCATTACTATCAAATATAATTGTTATTGTTACAATTGGTACGACTGAAACTGTGTATCTGATGATAAAATAAACAATGACTATTGTTTATTTATTATCAATTGAGGTCATTTTAGCTAAGTAGCTGCCTTTAGGACTTGAAAACTACAACAACATACATATTTATACTTAATGCAATTTCCCTAAAAACACTAATCGTAATGCTTAAACTTTATTGCTATCTCTAACTTCCTTAGAAGGAGATAGATGATAGATGAGTCGGAGATATTCGCATTACCCAAGCAAAGAATATATCTGAGACACAAACGCCACATGACTTTGAAATTGAGAAGATCTCTTCAAGATACCTTCGCGTAAACGTGGACGTCATTCGATTGAGATAAAGGAATTAATAAGGTAATAATAGCAGTTAGAAAGTTTCTGAATTAAAAACAAAATTAATGCGTATTAAAAATAAATAGCATAATGCAACAAGCGCTTATCGATTGCGATCGATTAATTGAATCGTACAATTAAGGTACTCAATACTCATAGGTCAGGAACTACTTTTGCTGTATGCGCCATTGCGATTTTCTTCAATTGCAATCAATGATAAACTAACTAATGTATCTTTGTTTGCATCATTACTTCCACCACCATCACTACAGCCCATTAACGTCCCACTCCGCTCGTCCTCGTCCGCTGGGCACATGCCTCCACTCTTATAGGAGAGAGCGAATTAGAGCTTAGACCCACCGGCCACCACGCTGCTCTAATGCGGGTTGGCAGGCTTTGACGACTATTATCAGGTTAGTGATAATAACCGGGACCGACGGCTTAACGTGCTCTCCAAGGCAAGGGGGTGAAACATCACCAACTTCCTAAATCCGGGTTAGTACCTACTGAGAATTTCTAGTCAGAAAAACTACTAACATACTAAACAATACTATTTAATATACTGATATTTCGACTTCATAAGTATCTATAACGTGTATCAAAATTCGTTTTTCCAAAACCCCAGAGAATTATGCTAAACGATATTTTATCTAGACAGATTTATGATCAGTTGCAAAAAAGAATTCAAAATCTCTGGTATTAAAAATGTTTAGATCCGACATGAACCCTTAAATCCTGGCTTATCTCATCAATCTTCATTTACATTTAATCATGCGTAATAAAAATGCACGTACGGCGTAACTACTACACTGATAAATTTGATACTCTTCAAGGACGAATGTAAAAATAACCCAAAAATTTGGCAACGCAATTTTACCTATTGACACACATTATCGCCAAAAAAATATCGTAGAAAATTCAATATCAGCGTGACGTCGCTACTCGTTACCAGTGGGGTATCAGCTATCAACAATATCGTAGATGTACCAAAAAGAATTTCACATAAAGTGCGCAGTATAAAATTTAGGCAGGCAAAAATATAGGTGATTTCTTTGTTTTAAGACTTAAAAAACAAGAGCAAATATAAAAATACGCAACGCTGCAATAATAAAATTGATAGTTTAGTTTAGTAATAAGTTCTATATCATACTTGCTCAGTAACTAGGGATTACTATGGTGGAAAGTCTCCTTGTAAGTTGGTGTTTGCAATTCAAGGCAACATTACGTCGCACTATGCTTGAATTGTAATGTTCACATTACAGTTCAAGCTATGCAAAACTCCTTGGTAAACAATCTCTTTTCTTATAAAATGGAAAGAAAACTTTTTACTGAAAAAAAACACTGAACATGGCGGCATTTAATTTCCATACATTTCAAACTATGCAAAACTGCTTGGAACTCAGAGCCGTAAAAAAAAAATGGAAAACTATTTACGAAAAAAAAATGGAAATGGCGGCATTTCATTTGATCTGAAAGTTTGTGAAGTTTGTTCGTAAAGTGATTTTGCATTACCAATGTTTTATTTACCTCGCAAGAATGATATAAAGTAGAATGCTTACCTCGGTTGCAAGTGGCTATTACACCCTCGAACTATATTCACCCTCGCTCGCTGCGCTCGCTCGTGTGACTAAATATCTCGGGTGCACGCGATCCATTAGCGCCCTATGCGAGCTGCGCTCGCACTGGCTTACTTACGTCCCTTGTGTAACAATCTAATATTACAACGTAAAACTTTGGCTTACTGGTTCTTCCGTGGATAAACATTCTGAACCAAGGGTTGATTGTTTTCATCAAACCTTTTGCGTTAAGTTCAAGAGATATTTTTACCACAAAACGCAACGTAAAATTTTTTATTCAATATTTGTTAAGTTTACAACATAATTTATGAAAGAAGAAATCTAGGTGACATATGTACTAATTTGTAAAGAGCTATGTCTTGAAAAGAAAATCGAAATAAACAATTGGTAGTACCAGTTACATTTTAAAAGTTATTCTCAATTATTGTAATGAATTAATAATGACTATTCCTCGAAACGCTGACCTGGGAAGTAGGCCAATGGATAACAGCGGAACGTTATCAGGACCCCAGCTGTTGTTTTTGTTAATTAATATTATTATCTGAATTTTAGAGAAAAATATTTCTTGAACACGATAATTGAATTGAGCTTGGCTCCATTAGAAAGCATGATGATCACGATGGATAATTTATTTTGATTATTCAAGTTATTCAGTTGTACAGCAAGAATTTAATTTAGACATTGGATTCTGCATCACAATTTCGTTAATCATGTCTGGTGTAGGCTTACCCAGATGTTTGTCATGCAAAAGCCAGTCATTAGACGATAGTTTATTCCTCAGTCACAGCAATGAATGTAGCAAAAGTAAGTTACAAAACCTTTCGTAATAAACGCCATAAGTTAACGGTTCGATTTGAATTAACCAGCGATATGGGCGGCGCGAATTGTAGGTTCACTTCATCACTGTCCAGCCTAAAAAGTAATGCCTTTGATGGCGTGTTGAACATAGGCCTTCGCTAAAGCGCGCGAGCATACCCGGTCCTCAGCCTTTGTCATGCAGACATTGCTCGCCACCCTCTTAAAATTATTGTCTTCTTCACATAGGAACTTTTCGGCTTTCAATCATGTCAACAATAGGTACTAAAAGCCTGTTGTGAGTTTATAACCGCGTAAAAGTGACGCCGTGTGCAAAAGTTCTAACTCCACTTCAATCACACGTAAAATATCTCAAAAGGTATAAGAGATAGGTATCCCGACAGGGATAGGGATCTACTTATTACTAAGCAATAGCAATAAGTAGTATAGTCATTTACCAAGTATAGTCTTCTCTGGCACCAAAAGAGTTCTTAGATTATCCATTGCATAAATTTATAGACTGTATGAAACAGCATTTACTAAACAAGAGGCTATTATATTATTGACTAGCTGATGCCCGCGACTTCGTCCGCGTGGACTAAGATTTTTCGATTCCCGCGGGAACTCATTAATTTTCCGGGATAAAAAGTAGCCTATGTATGTATGGATGTATGTATGTATATTCTTTAAAGCTGATGCCCGCGACTTCGTCCGCGTGGAATAAGTTTTTCAGTTAATTTTCCAGGATAAAAAGTAGCCTATATTACTATCCCACGGTATAATTCCCCTATTAAAATGGTGAAACACGTACCTACTTCTTCATATTTTAACGAAAGGACAAATGCTGTTTCATGGCTAAGTATAACTTGAGAAATTAAGGACTTTCATGCAAACTCTCAACCCCTATTTCACCCCTTCGGGGGTGGAATTTTGAAAAACTGTAAAACATATAGCCCGCCAACCCGCATTAGAGCAGCGTGGTGGGTCTAAGCTCTAATTCCCACTCTCCTATGAGAGTGGAGGCCTGTGCCCAGCAGTGGGACGTTAATGGGCTGTAGTGGTAGTGGTAAAACACATAAGTATGTTTTCATTTTCAACCCGCAGCTCATATACCAAGTTTCATGGCTATAACTTGAGAAATTAAGGATTTTCATACAAACTCTCAACCCCAATTTCACTTCTTCGGTGGTGGAATTTTGAAAAACTGTGAAACACATATGTTTTCATTTTCAACCCGCAGCTCATATATCAAGTTTCATGGCTATAACTTGAGAAATTAAGGATTTTCATACAAACTCTCACCCCCTATTTCACCCCTTCGGGGGTGGAATTTTGAGAAACTGTGAAACACATAAGTTTTCATTTTCAACCCGCAGCTCATATATCAAGTTTCATGGCTATAACTTGAGAAATTAAGGACTTTCATACAAACTTTCAACCCCTATTTCACCCCTTCGGGGGTAGAATTTCGGGATAAAAAGTATCCTATGTCCTACCTCGTAGTATGGGCTCAAATCGTGCCAAGTTTCGTTTGAATTCATTCAGTAGTTTCGGCGTGATGCGCGGCCAAGATACAGACAGACAGACAGACAGACAGACAGACAAAAATGAAAAAAATTACAGATTTGGCTTCAGTATCGAATAATGAGTGCCCTCCAAAAAACATTTTCAAAATATCTTCAATGTACAGAATTGGACCTGTTACAGTTTTATTATAAGTATAGATGAGAGAATTACTGAGACCACCACCGGCCCGGAGTTAGGAAGTTGGCGGTGTTTCACCCCGAGCCTCGGAGAGCACGTAAAGCCGTCGGTCCTGCGCCTGATCTCTCTCCGGTCGTGTCGGATTTTCCGTCCCATCGGGATATGAAAGTAAAGGAACAGAGAGTGCACCTGTGTTTGCGCACACACTTGTGCACTATAATATCTCCCGCGCAGATGGCTAATCTCTGTGGAGATTGGCCGCCGTGGCCGAAATTCTGTCGGGAGGACATTATTATTGATGAATTTCTTAGTGATAAAGTTACATGGAAGAAATTAGCTTCGCATTCGGCAGCCCACAAGTCTGCAGTGTAACCTTGTCACATTACGTATGTATTGTGTATCAGCTACATATTGGAATATTCTTTTTTTCTTTTTAAAAATAGCAACTGCTGAGTTTCTTGCTGGTTTTTCGCAATGAAATCTATTTTCCGAACCGGTAGTAGAGTCACGACATTTCATAAATGGCACAGTTATCCTACGTGAAATAAAACAAATCATTTCATTTCATTTGTCCTGTGGTTATCCCAGTCAATTCCGGGTACAAATAAAGTATACGATAATAATTATTATAGAAATAATACAAGTTGTCGACACTACTTATCTTCGGATTAACCGATACAGATTAAAAGCCAATAAACTTTCAAACAATACAGATAAGATTTATTTTTGAATGTCAACATTTGTTACTAGGTTGGCTCGGCGTTTGGACTTCGTTCCGGCTCATATTGTAATACGATAGGCAGAGGCGATATGTAATCGCGCCTATTTCTATTGTTCTATAATTAATTAAATACGATTCAGGTAATTTGTATTCAATATGCGATATAATGTTTGTTTAATGATCCTCGAATTAACATGACCTCCTTCTTAATGTTAGACTAATGAATAGAGTTTTACATATAAAAGAATCAATTTAGCTTTTGTTACTCGATGATATGCTAGCCTTGAACTATAAGATCTTCTCTAGAGTTTAGTAACAAAGGTTGAAGTGGGCTTTAAAACTTGGAAAGAACATGGCAGTTTAATTGTAATAATGATGGGGAGATATAATCGATTTTTACACGGCATCGTACCTAAAAAGAAATCGGTTGGCTATCCGCCGTTGCCATAGTTACCAAACTAGCCACGGTCGAAGACGATATTAATTAAATTTATAAAAAATTTTGTAGTTCCTCATGAAGACAATCTTGGGAGATATCATTATTCATTGCAGTAAAAGCTGATAAATTATTGACAACTGAAGGTCGTCAGATTAGATTGTAATATTAATAATCAGATTTGTGGATAGTGACAATCATGCACTACGTCATCTTCACCTGAGACCCGCAAACGTGGATGCTATGCTTGATGCGTTTCAATGTTTTAAAAACCTAGCTGAGTTTGGTGTAGGCACTTCTCAGACCACGGCGCATTCGGAACGTCTCATATTTTACTAGAAGTTTTTTGATTCCCGCGGGAACTTCTAAATTTTCCGGGATAAAAAGTAGCCTATGTCACTCTCCAGGTCCTCAACTATACCCATGCCAAAAATCACGGCGATCCGTTGCTCCGTTGCGGCGTGATTGAAGGACAAACCAACAAACAAACACACTTTCGCATTTATAATATTACTTAGTATGATTGACGGTCATAAAATTAACAGTGAACGGAATTTGATTAAAGTTCTTTTGATTGATTTATAGGCTTCGTCTTTCGACCTCATTATGTATTTACTAAACCGAGGAGAGTCGAATAGAGCACTTATTTCTTTGCAAAAACTCTTGTCACATTCAGGAAGGAGTAGGGTGCTGTCGACGAAGCAACGCACACGACAAAAGTAAACACTAGCGCACACACATCAAAGTACCTATAATGGATAAATATTGTAAATAAATAGTGAAAATTCTTTAGAATCGTTGTGATTTGAAAACTCAACGAACGATAAAATTAAACTTTTAGTTTAATTTTTTCCGAGCGACACCAAAAAGAGGAATCATATATGATATACAGGACTAGCTAATGCCCGCGACTCCGTCCGCGTGGTTTAAATTTTTTGATTCCCGCGGGAACTCCTTAATTTTCCGGGATGAAAAGTAGCCTATGTCACTCTCGTCCTCAACTATACCCATGCCAAAAATCATGTCGATCCGTTGCTCTGTTGCGGCGTGATTGAAGGACAAACCAACAAACAAACACACTTTCGCATTTATAATATTATGTAGTATGATTTAGCCTGCGAGAGAATGAGATGAGTCAAGTCATATTTATCTCATTCTTTCGTAGGCTGCTTTTCTGAACTGTGCAATTGACGACCTCCGTGGCGCAGCGTTGAGCGCTGTTGCCTTAACGTGCGGAGGTCCCGGGTTCGATCCCCGGCAGGGTTCGGAAATTTTTAACCTCTGAATTTCCCTGGTCTGGCCTGGTGGGAGGCTTCAGCCGTGGCTAGTTACCACCCTACCGGCAAAGACGTGCCGCCAAGCGATTTAGCGTTCCGGTACGATGCCGTGTAGAAACCGAATAGGGGTATGGGTTTAATATAACTGCCATGCCCCTAACAGGTTAGCCCGCTACTATCTTTGACTGCATCATCACTTACCATCAGGTGAGATCGCAGTCAAGGGCTGACACGTAGTGGATAAAAAAAACCGGCCAAGTGCGAGTCGGACTCGCGCACCGAGGGTTCCGTACAAACCTGTAGTAAGTTTTACGATTTATGACGTATTAAAAATAAAAATTACGTTTGTTGTATGGGAGCCCCCCTTTAATATTTACTTTATTGATATTTAATTATTTATTTTGAAAGGTAATATACAAGTTAATATTCTGTGAAAATTTGAACCGTCTACCTGTTACCGTTTTTAATATTGAGCAAAAAAATACGAAAAAAACACGTTTATTGTATGGGGACCCCCCTTATAATATATATATTTTTTTAATTTTTAGTATTTGTTGTTATAGCGGCAACGGAAATACATCATTTGTGAAAATTTCAGCTTTCTAGCTATCATGGTTTATGAGATACAGCCTGGAGACAGACAGACAGACAGACAGACAGACAGACAGACAGACAGACAGACAGACAGACAGACAGACAGACAGACAGACAGACAGACAGACAGACAGACAGACAGACAGACAGACAGCGGAGTCTTAGTAATAGGGTCCCGTTTTTACCCTTTGGGTACGGAACCCTAAAAATAAAAAAATTCACAGACGGCAGAAGTGAATTCCGCCGTCTGCAATTGCACACACACACACACTTGTTTTTGTATGTAGGTACAATAATTGCGATACGCATTTGCCAATAAAACATTCCAATTGTACCATAATCAGAAAATGTACAAAACATAATATTGTAACGGTATGAAATTTTGCGATATCGAACGGCCGATAAGAATCATTACTTCACTGTTCTTCGATAAGGAGCTAATAAAATGATTTAAAGTTTATTCCAACTCTATTCAGGTTGTTTTTTGGAACAAAGAACTAAATTACGCAATAAAATAATCAGAAATGATTCAAATTTAAATTATTTTTTTCAAAATATTTGTTAGACTTGCCTTTGAATCCAAAGATAATAATTATGTCAACTTTTAACTTTCTATGCAAAAACAAAATATTTCTCACACGTTATTATTCTTTTTAATATTTTATGCCTTGTAAATGACCGGTGGTAGAGTCCTGAACTCCTGAGTGAGACAAGACGTGTCTTACATGAATTTTTTTTAATTAATTTGTTATTTAAGCCCCATACCTTCCATCCAACCGATGGATTTGACTAATAGCATAAGATCAGAAGTGGGATAAAACAGCTAAAGCCCCATACCTTCTATCCAACCGATGGTGTTCGTCCCGATGCTCCATGGAGAGTTTGTAGTAAATGCGCGCAGCGTCAGAGCGGTCGTGCGCCGCGTATACAAACGCGTGCAGCTGACGTAGCAACTTCCAGCTCAGCTTCCACAGGGATTTGCTCATCTTTGGCGTGCACGACACAAATCTACGGAGGGGAACAATCACATTAGAGTTTACTGCCTGAAAACTGGCGTTACAGTACTAATTGCAACATTCTAAAGCTGATTTTTTTTAAGTTAAGTTTTGTTACAGTTCGCGTGCGAGCTGAATGCTTTCGGATTTGGGCCCTGGGGGCATACTGCCAACGCTTAAAGCCATTATTGTTTTATTATTGTCGACGTTCGTGTTTTAGGATTAAAGCGCTTTAAAGCGTTGACAGTAGCCCCCTGAGATATACCTAGTGCGTTTCTAGGGCAGGAGAAATTACGTTCATAAACACGAAAGTATTATGTTGAAAAATATAGATTGCAAAAAGGCCCATGCTGAGGTTTTGCAGACCGTACCAAATAGTACCATCGATTAAAATTTAATTTTTTTACTGTTCACCTAAATTGTTGTATTTGTAATCGCTGGTATACCTACATATTTTCAAGGTTTTCCATGTGTTTATTACACTGATTGTTTAATCTATTATTCATTTTAGGTATATACAAGCGCAATTGACTCATGATTTTACGTGAAACGTGCGTGTTATATTATCTTGAAGAGTTCGAAATTTATGTTCTGTTTGGAAACCTAAGTTGAACGTGTGTAAATGGTTCGTAACATATAATTTACTTATAACCGGTCAAGTTTCGCTTCCAATTATCCAAGCGTCCGTTTTCTTTACCGGCCTTACTTCAAGGAGAAAGTTAATAGTGGTTAGACGAGATGCTTCAATATTGTAAGAGTTAATAAGTATGTTTAATAAAAATAAATATAAAACTGGCTAAAAATATGATTGAGATAAAATCAAAAATTGCAATAATTTATAGATAGATATTTGCGATTAAATTTTTTTGATCTAATTTAGCGATCATATCGAATCTAAGTATGATGTTGATGATGATGAATGATGTATGAATTTTAGCAGAAGCAGATATTTGGATTATCTAAAATACACTCTATCAAACCTATTATGCTGATAAAAATAATCGATTTTGTGCCAATCTTGATATTGCAAATGAGGTATTGGCTTGATATTGAGGTAGAGCAGTATTTAATTAAGATAAAAAGGTTTAAAAAAACTTGCGTTTAGTAAAAATATTTTTTATAAAAAAAACGTTCTTCTTTAATATCAACAGTGACTAAGCGGTAGGTAGGTATAATAAAGCTTATGGCATCATCAACAATATAAATATGTACTTATATTATTATAATTATGATATCATATAAAATACATACTGAATACAATAGTGATCAAAACAGGAAATTCTAATACGTTATTATTTTAAAGGATATGTTATCAAATTACGTCAAATAATGGATAAAGTTATCGCTTCTATTTCTATAGGTTTTCATTGTGGTTTACAATGATATCCGGAGCTTTCGAGGTCGAAATCATATGGTTAGATATTATTAAATAAATGTCATTTTAAAACACCTAGAAAATTTTAAAGATTTACAAAAATAAAAGGTCCATAACGCTTCATGCAAAGGCAAGTTCTCATTTACAGCTTACCATAAAAATAAAATCTAACAAAAAGCCAAACCCACGACCCAATTAAATAATAAATACGAAAAACAAAACGAGCCATACAAAGATTTTTAGTGTGTATGAGCACCGCTTAAACAAAAAACAACTTTTACTCACACATATACCTACCTATCATGACATAGTACAAAACACCATAAACACCAACTGTCTAAAAAAACGATCCAGAACAGTCACGAAATATTGGCCTCCAAAATAACCTGTAACTTTTACAAAAGGAAACTTTCAACCCGCCACCAGCTTGATAAACAAAATAAAAGCACATGATCCAAGATACTCAATACGCAACACCAAAAATTTAAGTATCCAACTCAAAACACCAATTTTTCTTCGTGTTTCCTTAAAACTTCCTATTTGAAATGGGAATCCTGGGCGTTGATGAGTCAGTCAGTGAGTGAAAAAATGAGTCAGGAATTTTAATTTTACTGTTGATTAAACATTCTGCTGGTTTGACCATACTAAAACCCAAAGGCCAAAAGCAAAAGAAGAATCCACCACCACAAAAACGTATGAGCACTAACCTAGTCATGACGTTGTTGTGACGGATGCACCGCTTCCTACGAACGTGCAAGGTCCCAACCACCGCGTACTGAAGCGCGTGCTTCTCTACCTTACCACCGACATAACTAAAAAAGCGATGATATGGAGATTAGGGTGGAAGAGGATGCCTCTGTTTAAAAAAATGCGAAATTCTGTACAAAACCTCCTGCTTCACCCACCGTCCTACCATAGAACAGCAAAAATGAGCGTTGGCAAATTCACTCGCACGAAAATTTTTTGCTCAACGTTATTTTTATAAGATCCGCTCATATGTGAAACGATACGATTAAATAATATATAATGTATTCCTGGTGTTAATGTCTCCTGCTATTAAATATCTTTCTTTTTCATTCCGGTATTTTTTGGGGCTTTTATAGTAAGCCTATATGCTAGCCCCATCGTTACACACAAAATTACAGACTAATAATTATAATTAAATCGAAACTCAAATTTTGGTTGCGAACACATACATGCCAGTAGCAAGTGGACAACATCATCAACATCACCACATTCTTCACAATTGGGAGAGGGTTGTGTCGGTATAGACACAGAGAGTTTGAATCAAAATTAATATTAGGACAGTTTGAGATTTACAAAATCGCCAGAATTTCGCATTTTTTAATGTGTCAAGTCGTGGTTAGGTTAGGCGCGCAATTCGAAAAATTGATGAGGAAGAAGATATAACAAAAACTAAGTAGTTTAATTTAAAAAAGCGTGCACACCATTGTTTCTTGTGAGGAAAGTTAAGAAACCCTTAAAATTTAGTCCTGGTTACCACCTTTATACATGTGCGAATCAGTCTATGAGGTCAGTTCTTATATTGATGGTGAATGAAATACCTGGGCCAAATCTTTGCAGCTCTATGAGGACAAATTAAGTGCGTTGAATTTACAATGCATCATTATTCATAGGTTACCATAAAGCCGCAATTACACTTACATATTTATAAGGTGCAGACGATGCGTGACTTACAAGATTGTTTACATTTCGTAAGTTAAGTAAACTAAAAAAATGGCTTATCCAAAAGTGTTTTTATAGCGTTAATGATTTCTTAAATGAATAGACCTCAATAACATGATCTATTAAATAAAATATTAAATAGAATATAAAAATATGTAAATTATTATCACATGTTTTAAAATATTCTTAATTAGGTTTATTGTATAGGACCTATACAATAAATCTAATTAAGAATATATTACCTATACTGTAGGTATTACATCTATAATGTGCTAAATAAATTAATGATAATAATTAGATATAACTAACTAATAATAATATTAACATTTAGCAACGCCCTGACAGGGCCTCATGTCCATGCATGCTAACTGCTAATTAATTATATTAAGAATATTGTATTAGTATGTAAGACATGAAAGCTATTAATAAATAAATGACTAAATGACTAAGTACTCATGTATCGTCTTACTTGAGTAAAACTTACAAGTGTAATCGCAGCCTAAGGTGAGATCATGGTTAAGCGCAAACATGACATAATGATTAAAAATTACTCTAAATATCATAAACCAAAGATAGATAACGAGCGCTTGCATTTATTATACCTAATAATAAATTAATTTAATCAATTTGTTTATACCAATGAGCAAATAAATCTCATAATGTGTCTGTGAAAGTAAGTATTGCACAATTCGATTCAGATTTTGTACACGTACAAAACTAGTCTTTTATAAGGAGATGCACAATGCGTATTGCGTAGTGCGTACAGTTAAATAGACGCGTATATGTATCTCCATAAAAAAAAATTGGCAGTCATAGGGACTGCCGATAGAATTTTTTTTAAATGTTTTTAATTTTCCTTTTTAATTTACAATAAAAAAAAATTATATAATTAAAATATAACACTATGGCACTCAAGTTTAATTACGAATGTAGTATACTTATACTTAAGACCTTTTGTCTTCGTAACAACGCGAGCATGTCGGTGTTCGCGAGCATGTCGGTCACGCGAATCCACAAGTTTACCCCCTTCCAAAAAGTGCTCAACGCGGCTTAAGAAGTTTTCACTTCAAAAATGTCAGTTGACGACCTCCCTGGCGCAGTGGTGAGCCTGGCAAGGTCAATTTGTGAATTATAATAATTTCTGAATTTTCTGGTGGGAGGCTTTAGCCGTGGCTAGTTAACACCCTACTTACCGGTAAAGACGTGCCGCCAAGCGATTTGAAGTTTTGGTACGATACCGTATAGAAACTGCTGTATCCCTAACAGGTTAGCCCGCTACCACAGACTGCATCATCACTTACCGCGTCAGATTAGTCAAGGTCTAACTTGTGTCTTGTAGTGGATTAAAAAAGTTTTGTATCGACCTGAATCGATAAATGTAATGAGTCCCTAAACGCCAATCAATCATGAAGAGACCTGTCTCGACCCCTTCACACCCAGTGGCATTATCATAGCACTATCAATGTAAATAAATACACATCTACTCATACAAGTAGAATAATATCATCGTGTTATTAATGCTGTACTTTATATAATCGCCCTATGAAATCATCGCTTGTTTCAAGAGTTAACTGTAGGTATATTTTTTTACATAAATAACATAATAGGGATGGTGACAACTCAATTCAATATCAATAATCAAACTTAAAAACGCGTTTCTATGGATGTTTGTATGAAATACATAGTTGTGACATCATTAAATTTCAACGCACTTTTTTCTTTGCCGAGGATGTGAATTTTAGGTCTTGGAAGATCTATTTATTAATCAGTAAGAAATAATTTATTTTTGACATAGGCATCATCCGTTATCTTGAATTAATAAATTGTGTATGAGTTTATGCAAAATAAAGATCTCTATTGGAAAGATTAAAACGTAGAAACTTAAAAGTCCTGACCCTCATTAAAATTGATCTTTTTAAATGCGTTTCGTTAACCAAACTGGACCTGACCCAGAAAAAGAAATTTCGTTAATGGAATACCGTTCAGTAGGTATACAATTTCAATGGAAACAAATCAACACATTAAATAGAAATTACACATTATGTGTAACACGGTCTTGAATGGTAATCTTAATATATATGTATAAATCTCGTGTCACAATGTTTGTCCTCAATGGACTTCTAAACCACTTAACCGATTATAATAAAATTCGCACACCATGTGCAGTTCGATCTAACTTGAGAGATAGGATAGTTTAATATTATATAGATTAGGATTATTAGTGCTACCCGTGCGAAGCCGGGGCGGATCGCTAGTAGGTTATAACTTATAGGATACTGTGATCTGTTACGAGTATATCACAGTATCACTAATGAGAAGTATAGTTTGCGTCTGGTAAGTTTGTACCGCGAACCGAACCTGACTTTAGGCGATTCATAATGAGATGGTGATTGAGCCATAGCATCAGTAGGTATTTTAAAAGAAAACCCTATTTATATCAAATCTCAAAGTATTAATTTCAAAAGAATAATCTACAGAATAAAATGAAATAATTTTACATGCTGTGATGCTTCTGAAATAGAGTTGTTGGTGTACCTACGAGTATCTCCTAAGGCTTACAATAATTATGTCCTAATCCATAACAAAAAATATGGACAATATCATGTTGTATCGATAGGTAAATTTATTGACAGTCTGAACCTTGCCTATTAGCGTAGGTGCTTAAATAAACTTGAAAGATACGCGTATTTACACTTCTAGGCCACGAGTCCAGAAAACAACTGCATATTAATAGTGGACAATAAATTTATACGTGAGTTGATATTACGTTAAACGTATCAATATTTATTAGCATTTCATTATTATCTCTTGTTTTATTGGAAGGTTTGAGTAAACAATTACATACTTCAAGATCTAAGTATGCCTGCACTAATTGTAATTTAATTGCTGATGTTACGAATGACAATCATGTATGAAACAATTTTAATTTGGAATGATTCGGAATTTGGAAGAAATCGCAGATTGTTGCATCATGATGTTAGCATCGGTTTTGCTTATCTTAAAATTGATTAATATTTCGTTTGAAGTGATTAAAAGATAGGTCGGTCCTACTGGACAGGTGTCTGCGCTTAAAGTTCTTGTTTGAAGTCTTTTGTGGGTGTAAAAGATAGGTTATATTATGCAAAATTAAAAAAAATTATCCTATTCAGTCCACCTACATCAATTATGATCATCATCGTGCTCGTGAATATTACCATTAGATATGGAAACATTTCAATGTAAAATTAAAGTTATACAGATATTGGGGCTGATTCTGTAGTGCACAATCTCTAAACTAAAATTAGAGCATTACAAATATTGCTAACCCTTTCATAATACTCTCTACGGAAAGGGACAGAACTAGATTTAAAGCTGCCATTTCAGTTTAGTTTAGAGATTGTGTTATACAGAATCGGCACCACCGTAGGGAGTATTATGAAAGGGTTAGCAATATTTGTAATGCTAATTTTAGTTTAGTTAGAGATTGTGCACTACAGAATCAGCCCCAATGTTAAAGTATAAATCGCTTAGATTTCAACTAGTTTTTAACATCTATCAAATACCATGGACTTACTTGGTGATAGTTCTAAAGAGAAGTGAAGGTATGAAGTCAAAGATCCCATGGCCATACATCATACATACAAAAAAATCTCGGGGTAATCAGTAGACACAAATTTTAAACAAAACATATGCGCCAAATTCTGGTCCTTTTTGGGAGTTGGTCAAAAATGGATCCTTAATAGTGTTGCACCTAGAATTTATTTTGAAACAACATCGAGTATCGACTTACTTGGTGATAGTGGCGTACATAATATCGACGGGCACTCGGTACGGCAGCGTCAACAGCGACACACATCGCATGCCTCGCTGTCGCATCACCCAGTTCACTATCCCCGTGTTAGCAGAGTCTATGGCGTTCTGGAATATCGTCATCACCGTGTCCGGCAGGTCGTCTACCAGCGCGTCCTACAATGGAATACCTAGTGTTTATAAACGGAAAATAACCCTGTACGTTCCGCAGTCGGGTAAATAGGGGGCCTATTATATACCTGCGGGCTTCCTAGTTCCTTTTTTTTTTTTAGTTCTTACATAGCTAGCAGTATTATTTTGAAATTGACGTTTTATATTACGTAGGTAAAATAAGGATTATAATTCTGAAACAAGAGCGTCAATAAGATCAAAATCATACTGCTTTAAGCGACCCGAGATTCTTTGTAACATTCTCAATAATTCGAGCGTCGAAACACTTGTGTCATGATTTAAAATTTTGTGCTAAAGGCACATAGATGATTTAAACTCAATAAACTCAATTTATTACTATTTAATTATATTAGGTACGATTCTCAGTACGACCTAGAATGAAAGCAAACATTTGCATTATAATATTCCTCCAATTTGGCAGACTTCTCATAGCTTTGAGGACATGAAAAGATTTTCAGAAATTCCACCAGCTATTTCTGGATAGGTTGGGTTAGGTTCTCTTCAAAATCTACTATAAATGTTTAATCATTAACTGGCACACCATAAGCTTACCATAATAACCTTACCTGTCTATGCGTCTTGCATTCTTCACAGTCCGGGTCGAATTCATACGTGGTGTCGTCTAGAACATCCTGTAACTGGTACGTTGTCTGGACCGCGAGGCATCTAGCGACAACATGTGACGGATAAGAGGATGATAATATGGTGTACTTTAATAAATCATGAAATAAATTATTTTATTAGAGGGATTTCCAAAAGACCTTAAAATTCACATCCTCGGTACTACGGAACCTCAACGTCTGTCGGTTTCGCCTTTTCAATTTCGCGACTCATCGAGTTACGCCGCGAACACTGATTTGAGCACTAATTTACGACAATAAGGAAGTTGCCTATGTCAAAAAAAAAAATTTTCTGAGGCGACGACTCTAATTTGATGATGAATATTTCTCTAGGGATAAGAACTGGGTGAAGCATATTAAATTAATGCCCTCCTTAACTCACCTGGTACAAGTGATCATGTTGTTCCGATGCAGAAACCGTAGAGCGTCATCGAATCCTTGCTTGCACATGTTGCTGAGAACTTCCGGTTTGGGCGGGAACAGTATCCTCGCCAAGCGGTTTATGTTCTGCTTCGATAGTTCTATGCTGGTGTTCGCTAGGTTTACCTGTTAGATTATGAAACAACATGAAAAGCGAGTAAATTTTGCGTTTTACCCCCCTCGTTTACCTACTTACGATACTCGACTAAGAGTACTATTTCAACTCTTAGGTTTTTTTTTGTTTTTTTAATCTTTATTTTATTTGGAGGCTTTTGCCCTTTTGGACATGTCAGCCCCATCGTACAAAACAAAACAAACAAAAGAAAACATTACATAAATTCCATACCTAATATTAAAGACGGACTCACCAACTGTTTGTACCTACATCAAAAGTGCATCACTGATGAGCCGCAGCAACCAAATCATAGAATGCAATCGCAATTTCGGATGTGGGACTACTTATTGCACTTTGTGCAGTACCCACATCCCCATAACTCAAATTGTAGCGGCTCATCAGCGAATCCCTTTCCCCACTGTTCCGGATGCATTCCATTAGAAGATGTTGCACATCTTCCAGCTGTCCACAAACTTCACAATTCGGTGAATCCGTCTTTTTCATCAAATATGCAAATTTCTTGGTTGGATAATGTCCAGACCTAACTCTAAAAGCTAGCTTGGTATGAAACCTGCTTATTTTCTTGTGCTCAAACCAAGGCATCCGAAGCGGCTCGGACTGGACTGTTTTGTACCAAATTCCTTTTACTCTAGATTTTTCGTCAAAATACAATTTCCAAAGCGAGTATGCTAAATGATTGAACCTTGAAAGAACCTCAGAATAAAAAGGAATGGTACTGAAATCCGTTCCTGCCGTACTGCCTAATTTAGCAAGCCTGTCTGCCTCTTCATTTCCCTTAACGATTATTATCAGATGTTAGTGATAATAACCGGAACCGTCGGCTTAACGTGCTCTACGAGGCATGGAGGAAACGAAAAGGCCAAATCCAGACTTCCAAATTCGGTCACCCATCCAGTTACCGAGTTAGGTCAACGTTGCTTAACAATCGCAATCGACTGATATGCGCTGTTGCAAATAGGACACTTGTCCCTCAAATAGCAGTGGTATTGCATATAATATAACTTACTGTGCATTTTAATTTTCTTTTAAATTTTAAAATTTAAAAGAATCGCTTTTATTTACAGTAGGTACGATACGTTATGAACTCATCGCGAACGTGGTCATGAAAGTAAATATTTACCTAGGTCAGATAGGTACTGAGGTAAATCAGACGCATGTTTTGCAGTCATAATAATCGGTGTAATCTCTTGACCCAACCACGGTCGGCCTTGGCAGATTGTTTCATTTACCTATATCATTATACTTACGTTTCTACTTCCGATTTTGTAATGAGTATAATGAGTAATGACTCATAATTAGTTAAATAACATTTTTGACTGAGGTGAAAATAAAACTTTTGAGAATTTTTTGAGATTTTTTCGTTACGTTTAGCGGTAAAGAATTCAGAGTTCAGACCTGTAGAAACGCGTAAGTGAATAACGCGACTTTAACCGGCGCGGCGCTTTAAATATTCTAATTCAAGGATTCAATGTCACCAAGCCAATGGGGACAGCAATCCAATTCGACCAGAAAGGAATCAGGCGCTGGACCGACGGCTTTACATGTTCTCTGGACTCCGAGGCACAGGGACTAAATACTTGCCTACTTCCTAGCTCATGGTTAGTACCACAGATTACTTAATAGCTAGTACTGAGAATTTCTTGACAGAAAATCACTACATACGGAATATTTGTGGGGGTGCTCAGGGAAAATGGAAGACAATCCTAAGTTTTTACTGATCTGCGTAGTCTGTAATTTGATGAAGGATAAGGTTCTAGGACGAGACACCAAAACACGTGCTGCTCGAGTGCAGCGGTGTTTCCACCCAACGAGAAGCCTACATTGGCTCCCCAGCAACACTACCGGAAGTCCTCGCCGACCTGGGTGGCCTGCTTGGATTCTGGAGTGAGCTCGGCTGGCTGGAGTGATCCAGCGGGAAGTCGCACCAGCGGTTTCACGCACAGTGGACGCCTGCGCCCAAGTGCGGAAAAAAATCCCAGGATACAAAGAAAGAAAGACAAAAGAAGGTTCTAGGGTAAAGAACCGGGTGAAGCAAATTAAATTAGTGCACGCATAAGTTACTCACGTGAAACAGCTGCGAGCTGAGGTCTCTGGGGCATATGTCGCTCTCGCCGCAGAAGGGGCTCACTGTGATGGTATTCTCGTCCAGCACGGGCAGGTTGTCACTGAAGCCGCCGTCCATGTAGCGGATGCCGTGGAACCGCGGCGGGAGCATGCCAGAGAACACTGGCACGAAGCATGACGCGAGCAGCGCCTACGACGAATATCCGGATTCCGGTTACAAGGACCAAAACTTGTCTACTACGATATCTATCTTTCCGCGTTCTTTCTGGGGGAATTCCTTTATTTTCCGGGATCAAAAGTTTCATCAAAATCGGTTCAAAAGATGGGCCATTAAAGCGTCGGACAGGCACACTCTCGCATCCATACTAATATTATAAATGCGAAAGTGTGTCTGTCTGTCTGTCTGTCTGTCTGTCTGTCTGTCTGCTACGTTTTCCCGGCCCATCTTTTCAACCGATTTTGCTGAAATTTGGTATAGAGGTAGGTTATATCCCGGGGAAGGACATAGGCTACTTTTAATCCCGGAAAATTAAGGAGTTCCCGCGGGAATCAAAAAATCTTGATCCACGCAGACGAAGTCGCGGGCATCATCTAGTTTATAATATTAGCATGAATGTATATAACTATTTACTCACTTGCAATAAATCTTCTCTAGTCTCAAATTCAGATACAATGACATTATTGCCATCGTAAACTCTTGTTAGGGATATATGCAGCTTCCCGCTAACTGTCTTGTGTGCGTCGTGTGGAATGAACTTCTGCATTCCCTCCAGAAGGAGGTTCTGTATACTGAAGGACGGACTGAACGGCCCGAGGGACCCAGCCCTCGCTTCTCTAACAATACTAAGGACATCACTTGTAATTTCCCCTAAAAATAAAATGAAGATTTGTTTTATGTTGTATTTAGCTCTAATAATATATTGTAAAACCCTCATTGTTCATTGTAACAGTCTCAATTATTGTTGTAGTTGGAAATTATGGTATTCTTGCTGTGGATAGATACAATGGATTTTGACCAATAGGCTTAGCAGAAGAGTGTGAACCAATCATAGGTGATGTTAATTGTTACACTGTAGGAATAATTTTTGCATAATAAGGCCCACTCTAAAATCCTAAATATCCTAGATACAAGCCTAGATTGCTATAATCTAACAATATCGATCAAATATAGAATCGACGCAGGCTTTACTTTGCGGAAGTCCATGATAATGAATGAACCAGAAGTTTAATTCTCTGTGGCTGTGGCTGTGGCGGATTATAGCAAATTAAACTTCTGGTTCATTTAATATCGATCAACTCTGATTGGCGAACACTCTTTTGCTATTTCACTTTACTATTTTGCTTTTGCTTTGGATCTTTGTAACTCAATCACTCCAGAACGGCTGAACGGATCTGGATGAAATTTACCACGGAGATAGATTATAGTCTGGAATAACACATAGGCTACTTTTTATCCCTGGGAATCATCCTAAGCCAAGTATCCTAAACAGTGGCGTGCTCAGGGTTTGAAGCTAAGATAGGCATTAGTTAGTAAGAAAACCTATTTACTCGCTGTGTTGATGAAAAATGAGCATTGACGTATTACCAATTGGGTAAGCAGTTCTTTTATGCCTCTATGAACTGCACGCCACTGATTCTAAAATGTGGACTATTTCTAGATTGGATGGAAACATAACTACTACTACTAGATGATGATCTATCCTTTAGAATGCTTGAAATGAACTTTAAATTAATCAAGGAGCAAGAAACTTAATTAACTTTATTAAATGAGCTAAGTAAAACAGACACATTTATGTGGTAGAATGTGCAGCATGCAATATGCAGAGCCCACCCTCCTGCTTCTAAACATGCAGGAAAGGCAAGCAACCGAGCAAGCAATATGCATCGCCACAACACCACACCACACAAATCTTTTACAGCACTCTCTACATTTCACTCAACTTTGGATTTACTTAAGTATGCTATGATAATAATGATTGACACTTGGTTTAAATTTTAAAAATCCTCTCTCATCACAGTTTGGCATGGTCTGACACTGTGAAATTTTTAGAATGACATTTAACATTATGATAATGGCTACTTTGCAACATACAGCATGGCTACCTCAACATAATAGTATCTACAGACCTTACTGCCAAGGTTAATAAGTGTTAGATGTATTGTTGCTATTTTAATATCTATTGATATGTTCAGTATTATTATTTTTCCCTTGCAATGCATTGGAATCTTTAACACATCTTACAGAATATATTAATAGAATTTAAGCAAGGCTTTATAAAAAGTTGAAACAGCATCATATTTTTTATTATAAGTAATAATATACTTTATTATGATGTTACTAAGCAGATACCTATAGGTATTTTGTTTGTTAGTACATATTTCCTATTTACTATTCAAATCAGTTGAAAACATGATAAAATTATCAGCATTGACACAAATAATGATACTTTAGAAGAAGAAAAGTACCTAATAATTAATGTTTTAAGCAAATTTTCCAATAAATCTTATTATTTTACTTAGGTACTAATAAGTACTTAGTAGAAAAAAAATTAGATTTGAAAGAATTTACTTAAGTACAATACTTAATAAATACATATTTTCAAAAGTGAGTTGTTAAAATGTATCCTTATAAGAAAATAATATTTTATGTAATTTGATATATATTTCACAAAGATGTTCTACCTAAGTAAGTAGGTAATTATTTCAAAAAAGTCACAAATTTCTAGCAAAATGTGTAAAATTTGATAATGATCATTGTCATAGTGTAAAAATTAATTTTATTCTCTATAAAGTAAAAAGTACTTATTTCATTTCATATTCAGTCATGTAATGTAAAATGTACATATATGTATAATAACTACATAATGTTATCTACATTTTTGTATAACTATGTAATTATGGATGTAATAAGTACTTAATTTCAAAAGATAAACTTGCAATATCTAGCCGTTTTATGTAACATTTTATTACAACTTATCATTTATATCTATTCCTTCTAATTAATCTTTCATTACTCTGGTCTCTGATTATATATTTCCTGATAAATAGAACAAAGTACTTATCTAGTAATAATTACAGAAGGTCAGATGACTGATTTATTTGCCGGAATGTCAAATTTTATAAAATCCATGCAATATGCAAAAAAACAGTATGAAGGAACTTGCAATTTAACTTGCTATAATCCGCAACAGTAGGCAAATATATTACTTATATTTGCCTACTGTTGCGGATTATAGCAAATTAAATTTCAAGTTCCTTCATAATCATGGACTTCCGCAAAGTAACGCCTGCTTCTATCCAATAAAAAAACAGTAATTTGATTCAACTACATAACTTACCAATGGGAAGATCACATAGTAAACAACATGCAGAAATCGCCCCAAAGGAGGCTCCAGAAATCTTTCCTATAAGCAAGTGTGGAGCGTACTTTTTGAGACATACCGCAACACCAACATGGTAAATACCAAGAAACCCACAACCAGCAAACGATAAGTTCATTATTATGTGCGCATACACCTCAAACAGAATATTATTCAAAACTATGCAATTTAGATCACTAACAACCACACTGTCACAATAAAACCACTCAACAAAATCTAGAGAAATATTTATAACAAAATATTACAATTTTCAACATATTACAACAATGTAAAATCACAGGACGTCTGAGGAACAACAAAATTTATTTTTAGTAGCTAATACAACAAATAGTAAATAAAACGAAGCAATGAACAATCAGCTGGTGTGAGGTGTCGACACAGACTACAGCAGAGACTAGTAACCAGAGAGAGTGTCTAAACGGAGAGTGTCGACCACCCAAGAGAATATAACCACTACGTTTCGACCACAGTCGACTGTCGGAGTATGTGTTCCACAGATCACTCATAAACTAGTTCCACAGAACACAATATACTCAATGTGTTCTGACTACACCTATATTCAATGTACTCTGTGGTTCTGACTTCTGTCATGTGCTGCAATCAGCAAAGCCGCAGATCAAAAGCAATCAAGCAAGGACACTGTAGGGCGATTGTGTAATTCGTGCATCAATCATTGTTACAGTATCATTTGTTGTGATTGGCTGAATTTATGGTATTCTAGCTGCGTCATTGTTTATTATGTCCATGGCGTCAATGGATTTTGTCTAATAGTGAAAGAGTGATAACCAATCAGAGGTGATTGCGATCGTTACACTGTAGCTGTCATTTTAGCCGATTGCCCTGCAGAGCGATCGGCTATAAATTGTCGCAATATCACATCCAAAAATGTCCTAAAGGATATCCTTTGTTACAGTCCTTAAAGCCGGCTTCACGTAAGCTTTTTCAGGATTGTAGCAATGGGTCGCTAACCACAGATTACTAGTCACGAACTCTGTATATCGATATTTTGGTAGTGCAGACCTAATTATAATCCGACTAATTTGAATGTCTATGGTAATCATGTGGTAATCTAGCAATTTAAGTAGATATGACAGTCTTCCAAATTTAACTGCATTACCTATTTAACTAAGTTATATTTTCGAGTCTGTGGTTTCTTGTGATTTTCTATTTATTAATTGGCTTTGTTTTTTAATAAATATAATACAAAATACTTTTAATATAGGAAGCGATGCGCCTAAGTTAGTAGATTTTCTTTTTACGATGCAATCAAAGATACCATAAGCTAGAGATATCTCAAGATACCGAAATTGTCTATGGATATTTTTATTTTAATCACAGATTATAATTATTTATTGCGCAAAGGATCAGCCTGGGTGTCCAACGAGGAAATGCAGCCAGCATTCTTGCCACCATTCCACGCGGGCATGTTTCTAGCTTTAAGTTCTATTGTATTGTTTTCAATAAAGGTTTAAAAAAAGTAGTACATAAAGTTGTACTATGAAGGTACTAGGTACCTACTTAACTTTATTCTTTTTTACCGTTAATTTTAATTATAAATAACTAGATGATTCCCGCGACTTCGCCCTCGTGGATTAAGATTTTTTGATTCCCGCGGGAACTTTTTAATTTTCCGGGTAAAACTAGCCTATGTCCTTCCCCGGGATACAACCTACCCCTGTACCAAATTTCACCAAAATTGGTTGAACAGACGATCCATGAAAGTGTAGCAGACAGACAGGCAGACAGACACACTTTCGCATTTATAATATTAGTATGGATGTAATATTATTACGTCTTATTATTAATGAATAGCATTGGTAAGGTATTTGGTCGTACAATTTTTATATTTTTTTAATAGCGTGAGTTGGCAATACTGGGAATGAGAATATTTTATTAGCTAGACATAGGAATACACACGGTATACCTATTAAAATATACCTATATAGGTAGGTAAATTGTCAATAGAATGTCTTAAATTAAATAACATTTTGAAGCCATTCCAATACCTGCTTGCTTGAAATAATAGTATTTTCTATTTTTACCTAACAAACAATCTATTCGAGCTTTTTAATCCTTATATTATATTTATTTTAGATATAAAAGAGAATATATTCTATTAAAGAGTCGTAAAACGAATATTGGACACCTTATGTCATCGCTAAAAACACCTCCCACCATGTATCAATGAAAGCCTAGTTTGACGTGACGTTTGTCATGGTCCGTAAACGACATCTTACTTCAAAAGTCTTACGTGATACCAATTTTCAGCAATTAATTCTATCGATAGTTACTGCATCAATGTCAAAACATTTTTTTGTCCTCAACGGTCCTTTACGGACAGTCTCGTGATACGTGAAGCCAAAACCATGTTTTGACATTGATGCAGTCCTTTAATGATTGCGACAATTTATAGCCGATCGCTCTGCAGTGTGCCCAGCCGATGAAGGAAATAACGTAGGTAGAAATACATAGAAAAAGGAATCTCTAGATTCAGGGTCAGCGTGTAACCGAAATGGATAGGTAATACTATGAAACACCTCCCAAACGTCATACAAACGTCGGCACAATACATGGTTTGTTTGTATGCAATAGGCACAAAATCCGTGACACGCAGAAAGGGGGAGAAAAACACATATTTTTTTCTCATTCTATCTTGTGTAACATCCCAACACTGCATCTCTTTCATGTGGGAGTGAAAAGGAGATATGGCGGCGTCTATATATCTTACTCAGTCTACGCGTAGGTACCTACGAAAACGTCAACAAACGTCAAGCATGTTTGACATAAATCGGCTGGAGCTGGATCCTAGCTTATAGGTATGCCCAAGTTTGATTTAATCACAAGAAAATCACAGATGAATAACCTTGAAAAAACAATAGAGTACATAGAGCTATATTAAAGGGTATAATATTAAAGTAGGCACAGAAAAGGGCACAGACATATCTGTGAAAGTAGGTAATAGAGTATCTCTTTCTCTGTCTACGCAGCGGCAGAAGCACAGAGTACATTATATATACTGGTAGGCAGAAGCAAAGTCTGAGCAGTGTTTTGATTTGATGAAAATTATTTTATTTAGATACATAAAATTTGTGACTAAAATGACTCGACACGCTAGAAACTGTACCGCTGGAGCTGTATACACATATCATGAGAAGAAAAAGGATGCAGCGGCGTCAGGATACGGAACTCAAAGCGAAAGGGTCGGCAAGGATTCTGTAAAAAGTTTCGATTGCTGCAGTTTGACTTTGCAGCCTTGTAGGTACCCTGTTGTGACTAAAGAAGGCTTTTTATTCGACAAAGAAGCGATATTAGAATATATTATATCAAAGAAGAACGAGTACAATCGAAAACTAAAGCAATATGAGAAACAGCTGAAGAAGGAAGAAAATGAATTAAAGGAGCTATCTGCAGCTGAAAAAGAGGCTGATTTAATCAAATTCATGAGCAGGGAGAAGAATATTTCACATTCCAGTAAATCTGACAACAGCGCTCCTTCAACCTCTGTATCAAACCTTGCAAATGGTAAACACACAAAATTACCAAGTTTCTGGGTGCCATCTCAACTCCCAGATGCTAAAATCTCCAAAATCGAGAAGCCAGACCCTACAGTTTACTGCCCAATTAGTGGTAAACCTCTCAAAATGAAAGACTTGATTGAAGTCAAATGGACCTTGGTGAATGATCCTGATGACAAGAAATCTCTTATTGCAAAGGAGAACAGATACATGTGCCCTATCACACATGATATATTGGGTAATGCAGTGCCGTGTGCCATTATAAGGTAATAAATTTTTAACTAAATAATAATTCACTTTTACTTCAAAACATCTCAAGGCTTTATGTAACTTTGTGGATATGCAGTGAACCTTTATAAGAATTAAAATAATTATTAATCATTATTTTCTTTAGTGGTTACATTGTGACCTGTGTTGAAGGACACATAGGTACTCCAGATCTGTAACTATACTCATGCAAAAAATTATGTTGATCCATCACTGTGTTATGGGGTGATTGAAGGACAAACCAGCACCGATTTGTGTCAATTATGTGTAATGATTTAAGTTTTGTCATTTGTGTGGTCTGTAAAAGCAATACTGGAAAATGGCTCTTTCTTTATAGAATCAAGATGCTATCAATATTTGTCACAACTAATAGGTGTGCCACGTTTAATTTGTGGGCAAGACAGGTATTTTTAGAACTTACTGTATACCAAATTACAACATAGTTACTTCAGTTTGTCTCAAATCTTAATTCCAGAACAAGTGGTCACATCATAACCATGGAGTGTGTAGAGAAAATCATCAAGAAGGACTGGATCAACCCACTCACTGGTGAAAAGCTCAAAGAGAAAGACATCATTCCTCTGCAAAGAGGAGGTACCGGCTATGCTCTGACCAACCAGAACCTGGAGGGCAAGAATGAGAGACCTGTCTTACAGGCTTAGATTTAGCATTTTAGTCTAAATTAAAATAGGGTAATTTCATTTGTATAATAAATGTTAAGTTTTTGTATGTGCTGTCTTATTTTGTTGCAAGTTTTAATATTATCATTGTAATTTTTTGCATAATCATGTCATTGTACCCACATCAAACAACTTTTTGACTGTGTTCCTGCCTGCCTGCTCTCCTCTCAGAAAGATAGGCTATTGCCACTTCATGGCAGTTGTAGCGAGTATTATCTTTGAATATGGGCAACAACCTGGTTTTGATTCCTGGGTCAGGCCAATAATAGTTAGATTTTGGGTTTTTCTGTCAAGAAATTAGTACTAGTTCGAAGTGAGGAAGTGATTCACCTGTACTGTGGAGTGCAGGCAAAGTCGTCAGGTCTTAACAGGTTGTGGATAAGTTCAGTTCTGACCAATAAAGTACTCTGTGGTTCTGACACAACTGGACCGATCATCACAACACACTAGTGCACTCTACTCATACTCATGAGAGAGGGAAGAGTGCACTGGTCATGGTGTAAAGTAAAATATTTTTATCAAATTGTGTTTTGTGGTAAACTGTCATTATTTAATCTATGGTCTAGACTCTAGTGTAATTGCCTTGTTGGTCTAGTGGTTAGCATGTGCGACTGCGGCCGACGAAGTCCCGGGTCAGGCCATAATTAAGTATTGGGGTTTTCTGGTCTAACTTGTAGTGTATAAAAAAAAAGTGGTTTCACCCCTGTGCCTCGGAAGTCGGAGAGCATGTTAAGCCGTCGCGTCGGTGCCGGTTATTATCACTAAAATGATAATAGTTATTAAAGCCCGCCAACCTGCATTGGAGCAGGGTGGTGGGTCTTAGCTCTAATTCCCTCTCTCCTATGAGAGTGGAGGCCTGTGCCCAGCAGTGGGACGATAATGGGCTGTAGTGGTGGTGGTCTAGTGTAAAAAAAAACGTACAGAATATATCTATAATAACAAATATATTTTGTAAAATAAGTGTAAATCAAATTGTTCTATAAACATTATTACTAATAAGTCTATGAATTGTTGAATGAAAATAAATCTAATTGAAAATCTACATTATTTCTACTATCAGTCTCTGTATCAGTATAGGCTAATTCATTGCCTAGGGACTCCAGAAAGCTTATAATAGATTGACCTTGACTTGAATTTAAATCAACATCTATTTCATTGCTTTCTGTAACACTGGCTGTATTTTCAATATTTATATTACTTTGTGGTAAAGTCGGATTATAAACATTTGAAGACATAAAACTATCAACTTGATCTGCAAACTTATCTATTTGTGCATCTTGACTATGTATTAAAGCTGGTTCTATTAGAATGTTAGACTTCATAAAATCATGATTACTATTTGCAAATTCATCTATTACTTTACAATCTTGAGTATTTAATAAAGCTTCATCCATTAGTATATCGGATTTCATAAAATCATCACTGTCATTCTGATTAGAAAGCTTTTCAGTTTCTATGTCATGATCATTTCGAGTAAGTGTTAGTGGTTCTATTAAGATACTTGGTTTAGCGAAACGTGTCTGATTATTAACTGTATTTACTTGAGAGTCATGATTAACATGCATGTCTTTATTATATATATTAGAGTCCAATACACTATTATGTTTAGTTAATTCATTTGCTACTTTAGATTCGTTATTAATTTGATTTAATACTGATTCATTAGCTACTTTATTAGTGGCTCTGACGCCATTTTTAAAATGTAATAACGATGGTTCTATAACAGCATTGGACTTCATAAAGTTATCTGTATGACTGTTAATCAAATCATTTGGTTTCATAAAACTTGATGGATCTTCACACCAATTTTTATTAGACGCGTAATTCAAATTCTCAGATTCTTTACTAGTAATTACATTAGTATCACTGAAAATTTCTGGCGCGTTTATATCATTATCTATATTATTAGTCATTTCAACATCCTGCGCCAGTTGATTTAGTTGTATTGGTCGTACAATTTCGACATATTTTGTCATCTTTTCAGGATTTATTTGGAACTTTCTAAAAACGGTTGAAGTTGGTTTAATAGGTGACGATCTTATATCAAAATGTGCACTGTGGAATTGAATGTGTGGAGGTTTCTTCACTTTGTCAACTTTTGCAGGAACTGTGTCTTGTCTGAATTCTTTTTGAACATTTAATACTAATCTATCTATAACCTTTGATTCCTTATTATCAGTCTTTGCTGTATCACTTAAAAGAGCAACTAAATCATCTAATTCTATACTATTACTATTCTTATCTATACATATATCTTGGGAAGGCTTGATTTTCTTTCCATTAGCGTTAGGACTACGCTGTGTTAGCTTCTGCTTCCTACATTCTACTTTTCTAAGGATTTTGGGTCTTCGGTCTTGAAAATTAATCTTCAAAATATTATTTGGCCCTTTGGATACACCATTATCAGCATTTTCAAGCATTGTATGTGGTTTAATATTCTCTGCAACGGTTATTTGCGGCCGCGGATTGTGACTGCAGTAACCGTCTTTGTCTTTTTCACAACTGAGTGCTTTTATGTTCAAATTGTATTTGCCTGGGCTTATTCCAAATAATCTAAAAACAAAACAATAAAATGATCATATTAATTTCAATCAAGGTAAATAACTAATAACAAATGTTTGTGATAACTTTCAAAAGCTACTAAACATACTCTATAAAGAAAGAAAGGGAAATCAGCAGTTGGGCTCTCTTAATATTGGATGCCCATCCATTTGTTGAGTTGCATCAAATTCTATGTTTCTCTGATATAAAATATTTGGTGTACACTGTAAAATCTCTATACCCATCAAAATCGGCCAAATAGATGGGCCGTGAAACGGTAACCAACAAGTTACACACTCACAATCAAATGGCTTAATGTTGTGACTTTAGTAAGTGCTAAAACTTACTTGCTAACGTCATCAGTGATCTCACTCAGGGTTTCCGTCTTATTTCCCTTCAGCAAGCACGGGACACAAGCCCTCAGCCGTTCCATCAGTAACTTTAATTGCTGCAGCAGTATATTAGCTCGCTCAGCCTCGGAGCCAGCCGAGACCACGGCCATAAGACAGTGGAACAGATTGCTGTGAAGGTTACTCGGGGTATGGGTCGGGTGGTTCTCGTAGTGTCTGTGCAGGCGTTGGGGACTGCTGAATTTCTAAAATCAAAAGGTAGTTTACAAGGTCGGTTGATAAATTTCAGTGGATACACAGGGTTAATTATGTCCCATTAGATTAATAATTAATGACGACATCAAGAGAGTCGCAGGGAGTCGCTGGATCCAGGCGGCGCAAGACCGTGGCTTGTGGAGGACCCTACAGGAGACCTTTTTTTATTGTATTTAATAACTTATTTACTAACTAGCTGATGCCTGCAACTTCTTCCGGGATAATAAAATTTATACAAAAATCAAATTCATTATAGCTATTACAAACATTAGATAAATTATGTCAACAAAGTAATGAAATCTAATACTCGTAGTCAATGGGTCTAAAATCATACTAATATTATAAATGCGAAAGTGTGTTTGTTTGTTGGTTTGTCCTTCAATCACGCCGCAATGGACGTGATTTTTGGCATGGGTAAAGTGGAGAAAATGAGAGAGTTCCCGCGGTAACTGAAATATCTCAAACCACGCGGACGAAGCCGCGGGCATCAGCTAGTTTATAATATTTATAAGTTAACTCATAACTTATATTTTTTTATTCAAATAAACTTATTACAAGTACTTTTGAATCGTCAAATGAATCTACCACTGGTTCGGAATGCCATTCCTACAAGAAGAACCATCAAGAAACTCGGTGGTTGCTCTTTTTAAAAAATTTATTTACACTAATTATATCAATGTGTACATAAGTAACCGCTGTCCTTAGCAGATATAATTAGGATACTCACAGAGTTGCATTGTAGGCATGCAAATGTAGCGCTCAGGTGTTTCTTGGGTTTGGAGGGCGAGTCATCCACTATAATGTTCTTTGGTAGCTTCACCACTCTGCCACTGCGAGTCACTTTTGACTGCAAATAATACAAAATAGGACAAATTAGCATACACAGTTACTTTCGCATTTGTCATATAGTATTAAATTGGCTGATATTTTTGTACTTTAAATCATACTAATATTATATTATACGAAAGTGTGTTTGTTTGTTGGTTTATTGGTTTGTCCTTCAATCACGCCGCAACGGACCGACGTGATTTTTTGCATGGGTATAGTTGAGGACCTGAGTGACATATGCTACTTTTTATCCCGGAAAATTAATCACGCGGACGAAGTCGCGGGCATCAGCTAGTACAATATAATGTGCTTTTACCAAAATTATTCAAATAAATACAACCTTATCAACCAAATCAATTACCTATATTTTTAGCATTTTGTTCCATACCTCTATGATAAGTTTCTGTTCTTCCTCTTCTTCTTCAGTAATATCTGGTTCTTCAAGCTTGATCGGTTCTTTTTTTATTTCTGCTGTGATCTTTTTCGCCACTTTATTTTGTTCATTGAAATCCTTTTGTGAAATTACTCTGAAATACCACATATTATTTTAATTTGTCTAAAATAAATTTACAAGTGTATGTTATTAGTGGAATTGTTTTTCAGTTTTGACTAACACAATGGTTGACTACAAAAAAACATCTCAATTTGATGTTTTATCAACCTTGCTGAAAATGCAAATATAATATGTAACTATAACAATAAATCCAACTCACCAATTTTGACAAAAATTGGTAGAGAAATAGCTTTATGCTCTGAAATATGTTTCAATAATGAGCTATTCTGATAAGTAGGTATATATACTGGATATTTTGGCAGGAGGTCATTTCTAAAAATTGACCTATGGAAGCCATGCCATGAACAACCTGTAGATCTAACTTATCTGCATCGAGCACCTGACCACCCAAGCAGGCGTTGGATTGGAACCTGCGAGGTCAAAGAAAGAGTGGGCGGCCAAAACAAACTTGGTGGCGTATTATACTAGATGACGTGAATAAGATTGTTCTCACGTGGAGGGTACTGAAGCATAAGGTATCTGATAGATCGACTTTTAAAAGACTAGTGTTTGGCCTCTACCCCGAACGGGGGATAAAAGGACTTATAGACTAAGAGATAACTGCAATTTTGGTAACCATCGCCAGAAAGGCTGATTCAGTGTTAGGTGGATGTAGAGCTCTCCCCTGATCACAAAAGTTGCAGTCTGCCTGCATTTGGATGGCCCTTTCGCTAAATATGGCCGTTCAAAGACGGTTTATTGTTACCAAAAATGAACGATAATTAGAAAAGCTGATTCTTGTACAGTATTAAAGTATGCACAGTACCTATGTAAACAGCGTAAAAACTGACGCACGTGGATGGGACTTTTTCTAGATATCAGCTTTCAAAGACGTTATAAGCTATACTTACCATGCGTTACTGTAAAAAAATATTAGCAATTATTATGTCGTCCCGTTGATTGCTGTTAAACATTTTTAATAGCGATCAACGACGACAAATTCTCTTCTAATTATCGTTCATTTTCGGTAACAATAAACCGTCTTTGAACGGCTATATTTAGCGAAAGGCCCATCCAAATGCAGGCAGACTGCAACTTTTGTGATCAGTGGAGAGCTCTACATCCACCTAACACTGAATCAGCTTTTCTGGCGATGGTTTTTTTTTTTTTTTTTTTTTTTAATCCACTACAAGTTAGCCCTTGACTGCGATCTCACCTGATGGTAAGTGATGATGCAGTCTAAGATGGTAGCGGGCTAACCTGTTAGAGGCATGGCAGTTAATTAAACCCATACCCCTATTTGGTTTCTACACGGCATCGTACCGGAACGCTAAATCGCTTGGCGGCACGTCTTTGCCGGTAGGGTGGTAACTAGCCACGGCCGAAGCCTCCCACCAGGCCAGACCAGGGAAATTTCAGAAATTATATATTTCCAAACCCTGCCGGGGATCGAACCCGGGACCTCCGCACGTTAAGGCAACAGCCCTCAACACTACGCCACGGAGGTCGTCAAAAGGGTGATTGCCGAATTGAGAGGGTGGTTACCGAAAGTGCAGTTATCTCCTATAATATTAGCTATTATAGTCCTATAGTTATATCACTACTTACTTGTAAATGAACTTTGTATTGGTGGCTGGATCATACGCAGAATCTGGTGGATTGCTTTGAGTGTTTAACATTTTTAGCGCATGATTCACCATCTTCACCTGTTCAGTGCTTAGTTTGTTGAGACTAAAATATAAATAGTTTTCATGTTAAGTTAAAAATGCTTTAAAAAACTCAGCTGAGTTTGTGGTGGGCTCTTCTCACAAACCCTCATATAGAATAGAATAGAAAAATCTTTATTGGCAGCTATAAACACAAAATGTACAAAGTAAATCTCTATAGATGAATCTATATTTATGTTGTGGTCGATGGATAGTGTAATTAATTATCACAATCACATACAAAGTATTATTGATGTTCAAAAAGTGTACTGTGTACCAATTATACTAATATTATAAATGCGAAAGTGTTTGTTTGTTGGTTTGTCCTTCAATCACGCCGCAACGGAGCAACGGATCGACGTGATTTTTGGCATGGGTATAGTTGAGGACCTGGAGAGTGACATAGGCTACTTTTTATCCCGGAAAATTAAGGAGTTCCCGCGGGAATCAAGAACACTAAAACCACGCGGACGAAGTCGCGGGCATCAGCTAGTACCTGGAATATTTTTTCGGAATTTTAAATTTTAATAATAATGAGTTCCCACTGGATTTAACAAGCAGTAAGTTTTAATTAAAAACTGTAACAATACTCAGAAAAAATTCAGAGTCACCCACTTTTTCAGATGTAGCACCCATCATATTAATAATTTTTTCATGGAAAATGTAGCATATGTCACCTGGACCACAATAACAAATCGATTGACATCTCATTCATCAAAATCGGCTCAGTAGTTTAGTACAGTGGAACATACATAAATACTTAGACTGCTAATATCATAATCTTTCCTTTTGGCTTTGCCATTTGGGTAAAAAAAATAGGACCACATAAATGAGGTCGCAGGCATCAGCTAGTAATGTAATAATTACCTGTGGTATGTCTGACCAAACTTGACCAGCTGTACAGGTTGCACGGCTTGTACTGCCGTTTGCTTAGGCTTACTGGATGGGGAGCTGGAAAGATAAGAAGAGCTATCATATTGTTGATGATTAACTAAACAAAACAATGTTCATACACCATTTTAAAGCTTAAGTGATAAAGGTACTATTGAAGTACTGCAAACCTCTCGAAAAAAACTGGCAGGAAAGAACTTTGAATCTAGGCAAATACATAGTGCACCTCGAGACGTTAAAAATTATTGTTTGTTATTATATCTTTACTACTTATGTATTGTAGGATTTGTTATTTTATTTTTTTCATGTTAAAAGGTAGTATTTATAATAAGGCGCAAACGCATATGCAATGAGGTCAAACTTCTGTGGTTTTTCAATGTGTACTAAAATATAATTACGTGTAAAAGTACTTTGATAAATAAATTTTAAAAAACCTTTTTTTTATATCCCCATATAACTACCCCAGCCTTAAATGCTTGACTGGTAGCAACCATTATTTGTTAGGCACTTTGGATGGTAGCCAACACAATAGATTGACTATGGTCAATGTGATAGTGTCTGCACATACCTTGCATAGCCACAAAGAAGCAGACTGAATGTTTGATGTATTACAATAATGTATGTTGTTTGGTTTGATGCCCTCCCTGGCGCAGTGCTGAGCGCTGTTATCTTAACGTGGGTTCGATTCCCAGCAGGTTTTAACGATTTAGCATTCCGGTACGATGCCGTGTAGAAACCGAATAGGGGTATGGGTTTAATATAACTGCCATGCCCCTAACAGGTTAGCCTGCTACCATCTTAGACTGCATCATCACTTGACATCAGGTGAGATTGCAGTCAAGGGCTAACTTGTAGGAAATTTAAAAAAAAAAAGTCCTACTTACTTTTGTTTTGGTTTAATCTTTGGCCATATTTTTCCATTTTGAGATCGTACAATGTTTGGCAGGTCTTTCAGTTTCACAAGTCTACTGTTAACATCTATCTTAGGCAACTGATTTGGACTGTTTACATGATTTACACTGAGGTTGTCGGGCGCTATATACACCGGGTTTAAAACAACACTATTCACTGGAGTTATTACTGGTTTGCTGATTTCAGTTTTGGTTTCACATTTTGGCAAAAGGAAACTAGCTAGCTTCAGGTTATTCCCGACGACATTGGTGTCGTTTTTCCTAGTTATTTTCGGTTTTGTTGTGTTATCGGCGACTGTTAGGTTAGATTCCAGATTACCGCTATTTTCGTAGAATCTTTTCAAACTTTCGCTCACAGGTTTATCTACACTTTGGTTGTTGGGTGCTACAACGTAAGATCTTACCTGAAAGTTATCATATTATTAATGACTTACTCATAAAATAAGAAGAGATCATTGCAAATAAACAATACCTGACTCACACCAGGATTTTCGATGAAGTAAACGGGAGTATATTGAAAAGAGTCCAAAATGATATTGTCACCAGACATATTCATTAATGCGTAAATTTGTTTTTCTACAAAGAATTATTCATTTTGCTACGTATCAAAAAGATTTTCCAATGAAATTATTAGAAATTACGGCACGGGGGTTGGAGAACTCTTTTTTTTTGTTGTGATTTGTGACGTAAAGTTCGGAAATCGGAGTGGAAGGTTTGTAATTTACATACTATTTCTATGTGTATAGCATGGAACTAATAAGTACTACGTACAACTGGAATGAGCTCTTGCTAATAAAGTGTGCCGAGTGAGAGATACCATACTGACAGTTGTGTCCCTTTTCCACAAGAGTGACCACACTATTTTTGAATTTTGGGATACTTCAATATACGGGATATAAAATATATACCTCTATGAAGAAATAAAAATCAGCAAATAATTTTTAAATATTTATATTTATAATGATGTTGATTTATTTTATCATTATCTGTAAACGTACCTATTCAAGATAAAAATAAAATTGATCTTGCTTACCATAAGGAATCGTGAGGGAAGAGCATTTTCTTTTAAAACGGGCCGTGATAAATTAGGAATATAATCCTCTGGCATGAAATGTTTGCTGCATATTACAGAATTTTGGGTCACTTTTCTGTTACCACTAGGTATAATGCTTAACCACTTTTCACGCAATGTATAATTTTTTGGTAATTTTAAATATGAAAAAAATATCTATCCTGTTATAATTCGTGTTTCATAGTTTACGATTACGTATATAATATATAACTAGCGGTTCGCCCTGAACTGAGACCTCGCGGTATCCATAAACTTGTACAGAGCGCCATCTATTAAAATTACGGAAGCTCATTAAAAATTAAATAATTTCGTTTCCTTATAATATTTATCTAATTTTAGTATTTGTTGTTCAAGTACAGGATATAATTCAAATAATTGACCAAGTTTCTGACTTAGCCTTTCAGAAAATTGAGAGTTCTGAGGTCAACTTTGGACGTTAGAAAATCGCCACTTTGAAAGCCCCCCATTTCGTCAATTTTAGGGGAAAAATTTTAAAAAATATATTTTTGAACTCTATTCCCTGTGTCTATTCCTAATTATCTTTAAAAGTATATACCGCAACCCTATGTAACGCTATAAAAAATATTTTACTTCGCATTCGCTTCTATCAGAGCCCCCCTGAAATAAAGATTTTTATAACTTTTTAAACCATATTCGGTGGAAGGCCATCGGTTTACATATTATATTTAAATTTTAAGTAATTACGTTCTTTAATTCAGAAGTTACAAGGCCAGTTAAGGCAGGGCAGTTTAAGGTCCGTCTGACAGACGGACGGACGGACGGACGGACAAGTGCAAATTCACTCAAGTAGACTCAGAGACCTTCGCTTCGCTCGGTCAATAAAAATCAGCATCATTTTTTCAAAAGTATTCAACATGTACCTATTCAATTCCCGTCAAATTCCCGTATATACCTAAATTTATGTCACCCGAATTTCTGTAACATTCAAAACATAGTTAAACACTTACTTATGAAAAGATAACCCACAATCCGGATAATATTCACTTTTACAAGATTCCACGATGCATATTTTCACCATTTTTTACAGATAAATTCACGCAATCTTGAGAAATTTCGTCGATCGTAAGTTTCATCAAAATGGCCGTTTGTGTTGCAACCATCATAGTACATAATAATTCCATGGTTGCAACATTTTTATTTTTATTACTACTACGATTGCCGCCTTCAACACGAAAACAAATGAAATATAGACGTACTAATTTTCTAAATGCTTGAAATTTTAGTCGGAGGATAGGAGGTGACTAATTCGATAGTTTACATTTTTCAGATTTTTTTTATAAACATACCAAGTTTTTTTTTTTGAAGTATAATGTTAAATGTGAAATAGCAACACAAAGACCACTGTTAGAAAGGAACACCGCGGTATGTTGTCGCTGTCTCACTCGGATTCATTTTTATACTGCGTGCGTAGTGGTCCTTATGTCAGTGTCATAAGGATTAAATTTGGTTAAAAATAAGTTAAATAAGTTTGTAGTGCGCATTCCAGTTGTACGTAGTACTTATTAGTTCCATGGTGTATAGCTTTCATTAGGTAAAATTAAAAAAAAAGTGACAACTTCACCCTCGTTTACCCATAGACAACTGACAACCTAACCTTCTCTTTCTCAAAAACCAAGCGCTGTCAAGCTAAGGTGAATTACTTTTACAACGAATTAAAATTGTAAAATAATCCTAAATCGGTACGCTAAGCGTTAAATTAATTTTATCTTTGTTAAGTGTCTCATACAGTGGAGTTTAGGATTTATCGTTTATTAATTCTGATGTGATTAAGTTTCGGCCACGTGCGGTGTATCCTAGAAGATAATGTGTTCTTCTGTTTTCAGGCAAAATGACGAACTCCAAGGGTTATCGCCGCGGTACGAGGGACTTGTTCGCCCGCAGGTTCCGTACTCATGGAACTATCCCCCTTTCCACCTATATGAAAGTGTACAAAGTCGGCGATATCGTTGACATTAGGGTAAGCGGACACTGCTTATTATATTTTATACTAATTTAAATTTATATGCTGTAATGAAGACTCTAGGAAGATTCTTGTGATCGTCCTTGATTGTTTATCAGATTATGTTATCCTTGACTAAATAATATAGTCCTAGGTACATTGGGTTGTATTGCTGAAAGTGGCTCTTGGGTAAAGCTCAGGATCTATTCACCCAATTGGAAGGATTTGGCTGGTTAACATCCTATGAACAAAATCTGTTAAATAATTCAATATTTGTATAATATGATGACTACAAAACCTTTGAAAAATGTGTTATTTTCATAATCTTCCAGATTAGCTTTATAAAGTGATTTAGATGACATCAAACAATAATATGAAAAATATTTTTGTTAAATTTGTATTTTTTTTTCATTTCAGGGTAATGGTGCAGTTCAAAAGGGCATGCCACACAAAGTCTACCACGGCAAGACCGGACGTGTATACAACGTAACAGCACACGCTTTGGGCGTTATTGTAAACAAGAGGGTACGTGGCAGAATCATCCCCAAGAGAATAAACATCCGCATTGAGCACGTTAAGCACTCAAAATGCAGGGAGGACTTCCTCAAGAGGGTGAAGGAGAATGAGAGGCTCCTTAAAGAGGCTAAGGCCAACGGCAAAATTGTAAACCTCAAGAGGCAGCCACAGCCACCAAGGGCAGCGCACATTGTCAAGGGTACTGAGAAACCAGTGCTACTTGCGCCCATCCCATACGAGTTTGTAGCCTAAATGCAGAATACACTATTTTTAAGCTTTAGCTGTGTTTTATTACTGTTAATGCCCTTTACCAGTTTATTTTTTGTTTAGTTGAGCAAACTGCATTAAGAATTATGACAATTGTTGGTATGAGAACCAGTGTTGTTCATAGAAAAAAAATTATGCTTAATATCTAACTAACACAGTGTTAGTAACAAAAGAACATACTTATCTCCTTAGACGGCGCTAATAATTATCCATTCTAATATATTACTTAAATGTGAGTGTCAATCTGCAACGCTTTCACGACCCATTTGTTCGATATTGATGAAATTTAGAGGTAGGTTATATGGAGGGGCAGGACATAGGCTACTTTTTTACACTGGAAAATTAGAGCTCACTTCAAACCTTAATCCACGCGGACGAAGTCGCGGGCATCATATCTCTAGTACCTAATTTTTTTTTTTTTTTATCCACTACAAGTTAGCCCTTGACTGCGATCTCACCTGATGGTAAGTGATGATGCAATCTAAGATGGTAGCGGGCTAACCTGTTAGGGGCATGGCAGTTATATTAAACCAATACCCCTATTTCGGTTTCTACACGGCATCGTACCGGAACGCTAAATCGCTTGGCGGCACGTCTTTACCCACGGTACCTACCACGGTAGGGTGGTGGTAACTAGCCACGGCCGAAGCCTCCCACCAGGCCAGACCAGGGAAATTCAGAAAAATATAAATTTCCAAACCCTGCCGGGGATCGAACCCGGGACCTCCGCACGTTAAGGCAACAGCGCTCAACACTGCGCCACGGAGGTCGTCAAACGGGGGAGTAATAAAATATGTGAAGTGTTTTGAATGTCAGCATTGCTAGGCTACTCTTTCAAGGCCCATTTGTCAACTGATTTTGGCTATTAGGTACAGAGCCAGGTTGCCCCTGGGATGCATTTTTATATAAGCACCTGGATGCCTGCGGGGCGGGAAGACAGATTCCACTGTATAGTCCGTCAAACGTATCTGGCCCGGTGGCCAAAATTGGAGCCAACTAATTTTTATGCTGTTTAGATTTTATTTTTGTTTAATTTTTCATATCTACTAGCGACGCGGCCACCGTCAGATACGTTTGTGGGCCTAACGGGTGGTTTTACACTTACCTAGTTACCACACTATAGGAAATCCCATGCCACAAAGTCGTCAATATGGCGAATCCCACACTGCGACGCAGCCCGCGATAGATCGCGTGGGACGGTTGACCGTAAGTATATTATTTTATATGCAAAATACGCGTAGTACCAATACAATCAAATATAAATATTATAAATGCGAAAGTTTGGATGTATGGATGTATGTTTGTTACTCAATCACGCTCCAACGGATGAACGGATCTGGATGAAATTTGGCACAGAGATAGATTATAGTCTGGAATAGCACATAGGCTACTTTTTATCCCGGAAAATTAAAGAGTTCCCGCGGGAACCGAAAAACCTCAATCCACGCGGACGAAGTCGCGGGCATCAGCTAGTTAATAATACGTTTAAAAAGTACGCGCGTGGTAGTGCAGGAGCGTTCAGCGTTGCGTCGCAGTGCACAGTGTGAGATTCGCCTATTCGCCTATGTGGGATACCTAATTAGTTTTATTTGCAGTGAAATTAATCACTACACAATAGCAATTGAAACTCTAGACAGGCTTATCTTCAAAATAAAACCAAGTCGCAGAGAAAGATCACAATTTTTTTAATTTAAAATGAATATTATTTACAAATGAATGAAATCTATTAAGATGAATAATAATAATAGTTTTAATTCACTGATCGAAATCAAACAAATCTCAATAACATATGCCTTTCCAACTTTAACAATATGGCATATATTTTAAATATATAAATTACTATATTTAGTGAAACTTAACAACTAGCATCCCTAGATTGATAAAATAGTATATATCCTGTTTCAGATGATTTCTGTATATCAGAAGTTAGACCGTAGAAGTCTTCTATAGCAGAGGCATCAATTTTCTGGAAAAGAAAGAATAGTTATAACATTACCTCAACAGAGGTTTGAGTTTGAGCCCATGTGTTATTACATTATGTTGGTTTGGCCGTATTCAACTGCAGCCATAGGAGACTGAAAAGTCACAGACTAATATTGTAACTTAAATCAAGGGCAGATCCAGCATGCGGGTGAGGGGAGGAGGGGCTCATGACCCCCATGACCTCCCCCTCGATCCGCCCTTGCTAGTAATTTGGTTGGGTCAAAGCTCACTTGCGATGAACGACCTAGTATACAATTTATTGCGGTTGGCTGTATTTAGTCATAATGGACTTATGGAAAATTGCTAATTGGCAGAAAAACAAATAATGCTGACGCTAACAAGTAAATTTGATTAAACCCAACGCAGCCGACGTGAGATTACAGTCAAAGGCTAGTTTTAAAAAATAATTAAAAAATTGGCAGTCATAGGGACTGCCGATAGAAGTGAAAACGAATATTTAAAAAAAAAAATATTTATGACCCTATGTCCCTATGACTGCCAATTTTTTTATTTAAGACCTTTTGTCTTCGTAACAACACGAGCATGTCGGCGCGAAGCATGTCGCATGTCGGTGACGCGAATCCACAAGTTTATCCCCTACCAAAAAGTGCTCAACGCGGCTTTTCACTTAAAAAAATTATGAGTGTGTCCGTCAAAGGCTAGTTTTAAAAAATAATTAAAAAATTGGCAGTCATAGGGACGGCCGATAGAAGTGAAAACGAATATGTAAAAAAAAAAAAATTTATAACCCTATGTCCCTATGACTGCCAATTTTTTTTATTTAAGACCTTTTGTCTTCGTAACAACACGAGCATGTCGGCGCGAAGCATGTCGCATGTCGGTGACGCGAATCCACAAGTTTATCCCCTACCAAAAAGTGCTCAACGCGGCTTTTCACTTAAAAAAATTATGAGTGTGTCCGTCAAAGGCTAGTTTTAAAAAATAATTAAAAAATTGGCAGTCATAGGGACGGCCGATAGAAGTGAAAACGAATATGTAAAAAAAAAAAAATTTATAACCCTATGTCCCTATGACTGCCAATTTTTTTTATTTAAGACCTTTTGTCTTCGTAACAACACGAGCATGTCGGCGCGAAGCATGTCGCATGTCGGTGACGCGAATCCACAAGTTTATCCCCTACCAAAAAGTGCTCAACGCGGCTTTTCACTTAAAAAAATTATGAGTGTGTCCGTCAAAGGCTAGTTTTAAAAAATAATTAAAAAATTGGCAGTCATAGGGACGGCCGATAGAAGTGAAAACCAATATGTAAAAAAAAAAAAAATTATAACCCTATGTCCCTATGACTGCCAATTTTTTTATTTAAGACCTTTTGTCTTCGTAACAACACGAGCATGTCGGTGCTCGCGAGCATGTCGGTGACGCGAATCCACAAGTTTACCCCCTACCAAAAAGTGCTCAACGCGGCTTTTGACTTAAAAAAAATTATGATTGTGTCCGTACATCCACCATATCGTCGTCGAAGAGCAGCCAGAAGCCGTGGCTCTTGACGATGCTGATGTAGTGGCCGCGGTTGGGCCCGGAGCCACAGTGGACCACCACCGCCACTAGATCGTACAGTCGGTCTGGGTTCACCGCGTCGTCCGACTGGAAAACAATATCATAATCATAAATTGGCATGAAAGTGAGTGAGTGAAGCAAGTAGTTTTAGCAGTCGAAATTAGGGCAAGTGAATGCGAAAGTGTGTCTGTCTGTCTGCTACGTTTTTACGGCTCACCATTTCAACCGATGTTGATGAAATTTCGTACAGTGGTAGTTTGTATCCTGGGGAAGGACATAGGCTATTTTTTATCTCGTTAAATCAGAGAGTTCGCGTGGGAATCAAAAAAACCTTAATCCACGGGGACAAAATTGTGGGAATTATCTAGTATCATATAGCTTAAAGTTAGAGACAAAGTTAAATTCTGTTTTTTTGTCATTCATAGTGTACTAGCTGATGCCCACGACTTCGTCCGCGTGGATTAAGTTTTTTTTATTCCCGTGGAAACACCTTAATTTTTCGGGATAAAAAGTAGCCTATGTCACTCTTCAGGTCCTCAACTATAGCCATGCCAAAAATCACGTCGATCCGTTGCTCCGTTGCGGCGTGATTGAAGGACGAACCAACAAACAAACACACTCATTTATAATATTACATAGCATATGATATGATAAATGTTTATAAAATGATGACAACCATTTAGAAGCTAGATTCAACTGATCAGTGTCCCTTGATGATCTTGTGAAGTTGTGAGGTCAGTGACACATGACCCATGTTTTGAACTATACCTAATTGATACTGAAATCAACTTTAACACCTCATCGGATTAACTCATTTAGTCGAAAATTGGTTCATACATAACTTGCATCCCAGAGAAGGGGACATAGGTTACTTTTAATTTTTATGTAACTGGACGTCAATAAGTGTAGTGTGTCTACCTAAATTGAATAAATATTTATGACTATGACTATCTTACAAAATCATACAGAAGCCCTTAAGCTGTTCCAAAATCATAAATTCGTAAAAATGGACCTATTAGCACCAATTCTAGTCATAAAATACTTACCGTATTAAACAACCTCAACTCCAAAGGGAACACAACCCGATGCGACACTTTAATATGCCTGTTATACTGTTCCATATACTTGAACCGTTTGAGATGCAACGCCAGTATGAGCGGCAGCTTCTTGACTCGCATCCGTTTCTGCGCCTCTTGGTAGCTGCTGCAGTTGTCACATTTGAACTTGTTGTCGTTGCACAAGGTTTCTGTGTCGCTGAAGCATTTCAGACAGTGGGTTATGCTCGTGTTCTGGTCTACGTCCACCTGAAAAAGATATCACTACTATTTTTTTTTTTTATCCACTACAAGTTAGCCCTTGACTGCGATCTCACCTAATGGTAAGTGATGATGCAGTCTAAGATGGTAACGGGCTAACCTGTTAGGGGCATGGCAGTTATATTAAACCCATACCCCTATTCGGTTTCTACACGGCATCGTACCGGAACGCTAAATCGCTTGGCGGCACGTCTTTATCGGTAGGGTGGTAACTAGCCACGGCGGAAGCCTCCCACCAGGCAAAATAAGACACTATAATACGCAACACTCGTTCACACACGAAACACACACACCCCAAACAATCAACTTTATTTAGCAATTCACACGATTAAATAATACAGTCAGAGCAATTCCCGAGTCAACCAACCATAGATCCATCTATGGTCTAATAATTACAGAGTACCATACATTAATGAGTCGAGTGCAGACTCGACCAGTCACAGACAGCACTAACATTACTGTCTCTCTCATACTCAACCTAACACTACCATCATCCTATCGAAATGCATCCCATTGAAGCAAAGTGTTGAAATGATTTTCAACCCTTTGCTACGTTGAGTCTCTTCTTGGAATGAGAAGGGTTTAGTCATAGTCCACCAAACTGGCCAAGTGCGGACTACACATACCTTTACTCATATTTTTTTACTAGAGGTCACCCGCATACAATGTCTGATTTCCTATGAAATTTTGAAAATTTTCCGCTGAAAAAAGCCTATCTATAGAGGCTTTAAATAGCCTATGCAGGTTATTATTATTTAAAACTAATAACCTAAATGCTGATTTACATGTCTATACTTCAAAATAATAGAACTTTTATGTAACCATGACCAGCCCCCATGTCACCCCTTTTGGGGTCGATTTTCGTGAAATTGCTTATACAGGTTATTTTTATTTAAAACTAATAACCTAAATCCCGATTTTCAAGTCTGTAACTTCAAAAACATAGGACTTTCATACAAACTTCCAACCCCCTGTGGGGTGGATTTTCGTGAAATCGCTCATACAGTTGTGAGCGCCGCTCGATGACTACAGATGGCGCTGGACCTCTTGTGTGGCAAAGCAGTCGCGTGGTTTCCGCCAATCAGAGGAGCTTCTGCTATGTTTAACGGCGTGACGTCACAATACTGCTTTAGAATATTACATTATAGCAACTTCAGATTGTACTCTATTCACAAATAAATAAATTGATTGATTGATCAGATTAACCATTCGATACTCAGATTTGCCTCGAGTAGCAAGTGGTCTAGAAAGTAGACCTTACCTACGAGTATACCTTGGTTGCGAGTGGTTATGGATCTAGTTGTTGTTATATTGTTACATTGCAATTAATTTAATATATCTTATATGGTATTGTGTTTCGTCCTTAATAAATGACCGAGTCTGTGTATTACATATTGTTAGTTTGCATCTTAAAACCCTATCCATCACCATACACATGTAGGTCTACGACAGTTTATTTTAATTTAAAACTAATAATCTAAATGCCGATTTTCAAGTCTCTAACTTCAAAAACTTAGAACCTTTATTGCAAGCTTCCAACCCCTATTTCACCCCCTTTGGGGTGGATTTTCGTAAAACTGCTTATGGATATTTTTATTATTTAAATACTTAAACTTAAATGCCAAAATATGTACTTACTTGCAAATCAAAGAAATGCTCATCTTTACTGCTGACTGTTTCACAGTTTAGACACCTGGTCTCACTGGTAAGTGTTCCCTGGAATATCTCATGCACCCACGTTGGGTCTGTATTCTGACTCTGGGGCACTGTGCCATTGCACGTCACACCCTCTTTGTTTCCATCTGTCTTTTGCAGCTTCAAAGTGCTCTGATTTCTTTCAGCTGAAAAGATTAATATTGTTATATTTCCAGCTGTACTAAGCTGCTTTACTGTTTGATTGAAAGAGCAATAAAAATATCAATCAATCAATATTTATTTATACTTACTTAATTAATTAATTAATACTTATTGACGTCCGAAACTTATAAAACATGATATTGATACTAATCAATTACGGTACTTAAGCTAAGAGGGTTCCAAACACGCCCTATAGTGGCTAATTCTAGTGTATATTACAATCTCTAAACTAAAATGTCAGCACTAATTTTATTGTTTTCCCTTTAATAATACTCCCTGCAGAAAGGGACAGCAGTAGATTTATCCTATCTATTAAATTTAGTTCAGTAATCACGTACAACATTATTAAGTATAGAAAACTAATTAAGATACTTAAACTTGACCATTATTATTTTACTTGGAGCATAGAAATATAGAACATGCTTAAGAACAATCCTATTGACTTCAGTTTCGTAAAAAATAAAAATAGGGCAAAGAAAAGCTGTGAAAACTTACCTAAAATAATTTCATTTATATGATTTATAAGGAAATTAAGAAACTCGTGTGCATCCTGTTGCATGTAGTTATCAAACTCCTCTGTAAGAATAAATAAAACATAATCAAAATGAGTTTTGAAGAGCTGGATTTAACAACTCAATAGTAACAAGTGTACTGTAGTCTGTAGGTGTAGGACCCTTCATGTAGTATAAGCTTGTGCCAGTAATTTAGTCATGTTTGAAGTTGACTGCAAAACATGTCCCAATAGTCCTTGCAAACAAGCACTCTCATCTCAGCTCAGACCTATTTGATTGGTGCTAACTATACTAATATTTTTAATATAAAACTAGATGAATGATGATGCTTGTCACTCTCTGTGTGGATTGGATTATGGTTTTTGAAAATTTTGAATTTTCTGGGATAAAAAGTAGCCTATGCCCACCCCCATAGATGAAACATGTCTGTATTTCAAATTTTGTCAAAATCAGTTGGACAGGATTTGGGCCATGAAAGCATAGATGAAAGCATGCAGTCAGGCAGACACTATTTTGAATTTATTGGTATAGAAAGATATAGTATAACAAATATATATATGTAATAAGCCTATGCATTTTTTTTTACCATGTATGGTCAATTAGAGAGATATCTAAATAGGCACAGAATAAGAAAAACACCCTGTTTATTATTTTAATGCTCAAGAGGTAACTTTTACATATTATAAAACAAACAAACGATTCTGAAACTATAATTACTTAATTATTAAGTATAATATGTAAAGGTATAAATTAATTATACAAAGAATTTTCAAATTTTAAAATAATAACTAGTTTATAGAATCTTACTTACCTTTCTCTTTCCTCAATCTAGCAATAAATTTCTTAGGCGCTATAGATCCCACTTTTTTCTTTTGTGTGGCTATACTATAAAATAAGTCTGCGAGGCATGTTAGTAATGTTTCCTTGGTTCTCTTGTTCTTTGCCTTGTATTCCAGCACTTTCTCTCTGAACGGCCTACAGAAGTACAATGCTTGCAACACTGAATTACTGTAACAGGTGTTACCAAACTGAAAAAAAATTTAATTCAAGTATTATGTTTTTATTTTATCATTGTCTTACACCATTACATTTATATAATAAGCTAATAAGGTTTGCATTTCAAAAGTTGATCATATTATTGTCAATAATAATAATTTAGATTTAGTCTATGTCCATCAAAATCATCAAATTTCATTTCATCATGGGTTAAAAAGTTCCACAGTGAAAAGTTAACCAACAGACAAACTTGCATTTATAATACAATTTTTATAGATTATTTTTTATAGACTATTCTACATACTGGTGGGCGTAATTAGGATAAAAAATATGCCACCAAGAAAAAATGTTAGGTTACAAAATACTCACTAAAAGTATCACTTACATTAACTAAACCAAAATAATGTTCATTCGGCGGAAACTGCTCGGAGCCAATATCTCTCTCTAGTTGTGATATATTTGCGCCCTGCAACAAAAACATGACACCTCACACCACTATCTTCAGATCACTAGGCTAGATATTTCTGATTAGATATTTGTCATGTCTTTAAGGTTATATCCTAGCTCACATATCACTTATAGATAGCTGCCAGGAGTGGGAGGTGTTGCATCCTTAATATACTGTTTAAACGTGTTTATTTCTATTCCTATCGTAAAAAATATCGAGTTTTCATACCATTCTCTGTTGGAAGTTAAGGCCGAGATCCTGACATATTGACATTTGCAATCCTGTTGCGGCAACTTGCAAACGGAACACGCGTTTTTTTAGCCAAGCTTTAATTAATTTGAATACTATGCGGCTGTTTCTAGTTGCATACTTGGAATTTCGCGTTGCGTACGCAAAATAATAGCACAACACAAGTCAACTCACATCCATTACTTGACAGCAGACTTGACAGACATTGGCTGTGTTCCGTTATAGACTGCGAGCACTGTTCAGTGCTCTTACTGTGGAGAAATTCGTTCCGTTATAACTGACAGTAAACTGCTGCAGTACCTATCCTAGGGAAATATATGACGTCATTAATCGACGCCATCTTTGTACTGTGAGCACTGGCGTTTTCGAGGTAAGGTGCTCTCAGTGTTAGTCTCAGTGCTGACAGCGTTCCGTTTTAAGCAGTACCCAGTATACCTAACTATAAAGGAACGGCTTCGCAGTGTACTAAAGTGACGTCACACCTTACAGTGCTAGCAGTGTATTTCGGAACACAGCCTCTAATTTGACAAATTGACTGTTGAGTGTTGACACTGAAAACTCGTTTGGGAACGTTTTTGGCCATTTGTAAACCATAGATTTAAGAGAGTCTATGGTGCATAAGCTGCATCTATTGTCTATGAAAATGTACGATAGACAATAGACATGGACTCATGAGATATGTATCGTTAACATTTTAAATGAATTTGTGCTATGCAATAAAGTTCTGATAGTTTTAATAGTTATCTTGATAATTGTATAAAACGTTTTCGTGCTGTACCACGAATATTAAAGTTGCGTTGTTTCAAGAGGAAAAGAAGTCCTAAAAATAAAAAAACAACAACTAAATAAAAAACACAACGGCTTAATGGGGCTCAAGTTTGACCTACGGTCTAACAAACTAGAAGGCTATTTTGCTCTGAATAGGGTTTTAAAATTATTGTGAAAAGGACAAATTTTGTATATTTTCGATTAAAGAACTTACCTACTAAAAATTGTGTGATATTAGATTACACTAGCGGCACGCTATGATGGCCGGTTGACACATTACAATAGGTCAATTTATTCTCGAACAAAAAACAATTAAGTTTTTTTAAATTTATGAATCTCTGCACATCACTATCGTCATAGCTATCGTCAATAAAGTAATACAATTATTTCCTTCAAAGTCGTTATCAATTAATACGGAACGTTTGTCCAACCGGCCATCATAGCGTGCCGCTAGTGTAGTAAATGAGGGTAAATGAACGTATTTTTTTTACTGAAAGCATGCTTGATACACTTTAGAATAACTACATAATAGAAACCCAGTACACTCGCGGAATGTAAGCCGTTAAATTGGTGCCATAAATGGCACCGTCAAGTCCGAAAAAAGCTGCCGAGCGATCGCGTAACTTCTGCATCAATCATTGTTACAGTATCAATTGTTGTAATTGGCTGAATTTATGGCATTCTTGCTGCGTCAATGGATTATGTCCAATAGTGGAAGAGTGTTAACCAATCAGAGGTGATTGCGATGTATCAATGATTGATGCAGAAGTTACGCGATCGCTCGGCTGGTTAACTTAGTTTTTAGAAGCTACAATGCTACAAACAAACTAACCAATTACTTACCCAACTTTTAGGGGGAAAACATTTAAACTGGAAACATTATGTTTGTGTCTGTGTGCGTGACAAGGCAAGTAAACACAGCAAAAATAGCGAATTTGTAGCTTGCGTTTTGAGAAGGCGTTGTTTGGAAACATACCTTCTATATGTAGTTATTCTAAGTTGATACATTTATTTATATTAAAATAATTTATATTCATCAAAATACATTACATAGTCATGGAAACATAAATAAGTGTTACCATGGAAACATAAAGTCAATAACGTAACGCAGAAAGTTTCATTTTACTCCCCATACATTTTCATACTCCGGGCTTATGTATATTATTATGCAAATCGATTCTAAAGGAATGAAGTAGAAGTTTAATTCGCTATAATCCGCCACAGCAGAGAAAATATCTATGTGGTACAGTGCGTGTCTTTCACCAATAGCATGCGAACACCCACCACCCAGTAATTCGCACCAGCACAGCACCACACCACACAAATTCTCCAAATCACTCTCAACGTACGTTTCACTCCGAAACCGGAGCATCCTCAGGAGATGTTGACTCGACAATGCACGATTGTAAAGCCTTAGATTGTCTTTAGAATGCCTTAGATTTGTCTACTGGGGCGGACGGGGGGAATAAATGCTAAAATGTGTTTGTTTGTTGGTTTGTCCTTCAATCACGCTGCAACAGAGCAACGGATTGACGCGGACAGTTGGTGGGTGTTCGCATGCTATTGGTGAAAGACACACTGTACCACATAGATTTGTCTGCTGTGGCGGATTAAACTTCTACTTCATTCATTATCATGGACTTCCGCAAAGTAACGCCTGCTTCGATTTAAGATTCTAAAGGAAGTAAATTCCAATAACATGTGTATGTCACGACCCACGCTTAATGTTGCTCTTATGCTGCAGAATTAGTTGACCGAGCGAAGCGAAGGTCTCTGAGTCTACTTGGGTGAATTGGCACTTGTCCGTCCGTCCGTCCGTCCGTCTGTCAGAGCCTTATAACTTCTGAATTGCTGAACGTAATTACCTCAAATTTAAATATAATATGTAAACCGATGGCCTCCCGCCGAATATGGCTTAAAAAGTTATAAAAATCTTTATTTCAGGGGGTCTCTCATAGAAGCGAATGCAAAGTAAAATATTTTTTATAGCGTCACATAGGGTTGCGGTATATCATTTTAAAGATAATTAGGAATAGAGTCCAAAAGTATTTTTTTTTAATTTTTCCCCTAAAATTGACGAAATGGGGGGCTTTCAAAGTGGCGATTTTCTAACGTCCAAAGTTGACCTCAGAACTCTCAATTTTCTGAACTCTCAAGCCTGAAACTTGATCAATTATTTGAATTATATCCTGTACTTGAACAACAAATACTAAAATTAGATAAATATTATAAGGAAATGAAATTATTTAATTTTTAATGTGCTTCAGTATTAATGACAGAACTTCACAATTATGTCAATAGATGGCGCTCTGTACAAGTTTATGGATACCGCGAGGTCTCAGTTCGGGGCGAACCACTAGTATATATTATTGACCGAGCGAAGCGAAGGTCTCTGAGTCTACTTGGGTGAATTGGCACTTGTCCGTCCGTCCGTCCGTCCGTCCGTCTGTCAGAGCCTTAAAACTTCTGAATTGCTGAACGTAATTACTTCAAATTTAAATATAATATGTAAACCGATGGCCTCCCGCCGAATATGGCTTAAAAAGTTATAAAAATCTTTATTTCAGGGGGGCTCTCATAGAAGCGAATGCAAAGTAAAATATTTTTTATAGAGTTACATAGGGTTCCGGTATATCATTTTAAAGATAATTAGGAATAGAGTCCAAAAATATTTTTTTTTTAATTTTTCCCCTAAAATTGACGAAATGGGGGGCTTTCAAAGTGGCGATTTTCTAACGTCCAAAGTTGACCTCAGAACTCTTAATTTTCTGAACTCTCAAGCCTGAAACTTGATCAATTATTTGAATTATATCCTGTACTTGAACAACAAATACTAAAATAAGATAAATATTATAAGGAAACGAAATTATTTAATTTTTAATGTGCTTCAGTATTATTAACAGAACTTCACAATTATGTCAATAGATGGCGCTCTGTACAAGTTTATGGATACCGCGAGGTCTCAGTTCGGGGCGAACCACTAGTTGTATCACGTTTTTTCAAATCCAAGCTTTATTTTCATCCATGGTTATAGCGCTTCGACAGTTGTTCGACAGCTTCTAGGGCACGTTTAATTTTCCTTAATCAGATCTCTTTCAAGAATTAAAAATTACAGTGCTATATCCATTAAATAATCCAAATTCGAAACGTATAGAAACAACAACTAACAATAAATGTTTTCACTCTCTCCGGTAAAGTTGAAAATTTTGACTGAACAATTAACAAAAGCGACGAAAATAAAAGTGAAAATATACGACACAAATTATCGATCGAGCCCAGCCTTGGCCCAGCCCTACAGATCTCGGTTGTCACTTGTCAAATTTTCAACTGTCATATTTTCATTTCCCCGTTCGGCACTACCCCACTACTCAGTACTCGGCACTTAGTGATCTGTGCTCGGCACTCGGCAGGGGGCGGATTGTATTGTTCTATCGAGATAAATGACAGAGAATCCCTAATCCACTCTAATCGAAACGGGAATCGGGAACAAAGCGTTTAAAAATCTGTGTCAAGTTACGTGGAAGTTGTTGACGTGGTCATTTGCAGCAAGCCGGCGGCGGGCGGAAATATTATTAAAATACTGAAAGTACAATAAAAGGTAATAAATAAGGTACTTTATGCTTTAAAATAAGGTATGTTTTTTACAGTAGCTAAGATGATAAAGTTGCTGTTTGGGCGATATTTAAACTCCTTTACTATCGTAATATATCTCTGGTAGGAACGTACATTGAATATTCAAAATTTAGAAGTTTTTTATTCAAATAGACTTTTTTACAAGTGAACTGATTATGAATAGTCAAATGAATTTACCACTATGTTTGTGTCACGTCAAATAACAAATCATTTAGTTACTAATTTGAAAGTAAACGTTCATCATCCTTAATCTGCATTATCATAAATCATAATCCCTCCAAGCCCTTGGAGCCTATGCGGACAAAATCAGATTGGTAGACTTCACACATTATAAATGTGAAAGTGTGTTTGTTTGTTGGTTTGTCCTTCAATCACGCCGCAACGGAGCAACGGGTCGACGTGATTTTAGGCATGGGTATAGTTGAGTACCCAGGAGAGTGACATAGGGTACTTTTTATCTCGGAAATTTAAGGAGTTCCCGCGGGAATCAAAAAAACTTAAACCACGCGGTCGAAGTCGCGGGCATCAGCTAGTACATTATAAATGCGAAAGTGTGTTTGTTTGTTGGTTTGTCCTTCAATGAAGCCGCAATGGATCGACATGATTTTATGCACGGGCATAGTTGAGGAGCTTGAGAGTGACATAGGCTACTTTTTATCTTGGAAAATTAAGGAGTTCCTGCAAGAATCAAAAAAACTTAATCCACGCAGACGAAGTCATCATCAGCTAGTTGAGAATATTAAAGAGACCTCAACTGAAACTCAAGGAATGAAAATTTCCTTACAATGTTTTCTTTACCGTGATTCAATCAAAAAGTTATTTAGCTTAGAAAAAAGCACATAACTCTAAAGAGAGAGTTGCATGGAATGGGGGCAGCTTATACCCTGAATGAACACAAAAACTACATTTTATCCCAGAAAATTCAAAACTTTTGAATTTGATGAAGTTGGGGGAATCATCTAGTAATTCATAAATTAGATTTGTTTACGCAAAACATCCTAATTATCATTTTAATTCATTTACAGACAAAATGCTGACTACTGTATTCATAGCATTGGCCATAACAGCCGTGTTTGCCGGTGTACCCAACCCTGATGAGACCAAGCGTATGATGGACCACCTCTCCGATGCAGAGCATTACAGGAACGAGCATCACAACAAGCAGTTTGATCATGACGCCTTCCTCGGAGAAGACCAGGCCAAGACCTTCGACCAGCTGCCACCTGAAGAGAGTAAAAGAAGATTGGGGTAAGGAATTATGAATCCATACTAATATTATGAATTGAAAGTGTGTAGACTCAGTCTGTTACCTTTTCATAGCCCACCTATTTAACCCATTATGACGAAATTTGTTAGATCGTTTGCATCCTGGAGTGTATATTCCAGAAAATAAAAGAGATCCAAGGTTCTCAGGATTTTTTAAATACCTGAATCACAGTGGCAGACCAAACTACTGACTACAGAGTGTACAGACTAACAAAACACAGTAAATAAAACCATGACTAAGATATTTGACAAGCATTCATCTAAAGATAGATTATGGTATGAAAGAAGTGAAGAATAAGAATCATTCTCATAGTAATTGTGGTGTCCTTTATTTTTCAAAAGAAATTGTATTTGCTATTTAATTTCTATTGATGAATGAATAAGCAATGCTTTTTAGGCGTATTATAAAGCAAAAGAGTTTTTGTTTCCTTAAATCACGCTGCAACAAAGCAACTGATTGTCATGATTTTAAAGTATATAGTTAAAGACCTAAAGAGTGACATAAGCTTCTTTATATATATGTATGGTGCCTAAGGGAATTTCAAATACCAAAGTCCATGCAGATAAATTCTCATAATTTAGGCAAAAAATATATTAAAAGTATTAAATACTCTCTAAATTTAAATACTAGTTTTCCGTTTCCGGTGCTTAGAGTGTAAACACGTACGTCAAAGACCTCCTCGAGAAATAATTTAGAAACAGTGTATAATAGTGAAATCTTCTTACTGTTCTGTGAAATTACAACAAAGCTAAGTGTACTAAAAATACAGAAATAGTGATGACAGTGCGGGTGAAGAATTTCACGTGAAAATCTAAAAGTATTCGTCGTCATCATAACCTAAAAAAGCTAGTGTCAAGTCGCCATCATAGACAATAGATAGACTCGTGAGTCACGTAGTGCCAACCTCACGTCATTATTAGTGACACCAGCATTCCCGGTGTTGCCAGTACCAGATATAAAAGCTCCCACAATAGTGAAATAGTGTTGCCATAACAAAACCTAAAATTACCGTAATATTTAGTCAATATGGATAAAGATAATATGGAATTACTCCTGCGGAAGCTCGATGAGAAATAAGACCGACAAGCGGAACAGATAACGCAGTCGGTAACTAGAAACGTTACCGACTGCGATAGATAGATGAATAGATAGGTAGAAGCGATAGACGATAAATTGAATACAATAACCGAAGAAAACAAATACCTCAAAAACAAAATATCAGAACTTGAAACGAAAATTAAATCGTTAGAAACAGCGAAACGTAAGAACAACCTGGTTTTTTTCGGAGTAGAAGAAGAAGGAAAAACAGAGACAGAACTGGTGGATCATATCAAAGAAACCGTGGAGGGTACAGGAGTACATATGAACAGCCAAGAGATTAGTAACCTTTATAGAATTGGAAGAAAGAAGGAGAACAGAACCCGACCTGTCGTAGTTTCTTTAACAACAATCTGGAAGAAACATCTTATACTCAAAAACAAGTCTAACTTACCACCCAACATCTATGTAAAAGAGGACTATTCAAAGGAAACTTTAGAAAAACGAAAACAACTCCAACCTCAAGTAGAGGAAGAAAAAAAGAAGGGAAACATAGCATATATAAAACAGGACAAACTTATAGTGATCAAATCGAAAGACAATAATAGAGAAAAGAGGAAAAGAGAAACTTCAAGCTCACCCAACCAGTCGGCACAAAAGAAAGTCAGCATAAACAAGTTTTCGAAAAGTACAACCCAACCTCTTACGAAATCCCACAGGAACGAAATTATTAAACCAAACATACTAAATTATGTAGAGAAAGCGAGATCTGATCCCCAGCTACACAATCCAAAAAACTAATCAAGGCCCCGGAAAATCGGAAACAAACGAAAACTACTACAACTAGTTGCAAACAAAAACAACAAACAAATCGTCTCCCAACACGGCTGGTCCCCACGGGAGCACTAGACCAAAACCCTCCAGCAAAAAGAAGTGAAACATTCAACATAGCAACCCTCAATACGAGAACTCTTAGGAAACAAGAAAGCCTATTGGAACTAGACCAGGCGCTACAACACATAAAATATGACATCTTAGGCATAAGTGAAATGAGAAGACTAGAAGAGAAAATAGTGGAACACAATGATTACATACTATACCAAAAAGGAGAAACAGCAGGCCAAAAAGGGGTGGGCTTCTTAATCAGAAAGTCATTGAAAAACTACATACAAGAGCTGATAGGAATCTCAGAAAGATTAGCAATACTTAACATTAATATGCCAAGCTACAAAAAACCGTGGACAATCATGCAGGTATATGCACCTACTGAGGCAGCACCAGAATGCGAAAGCGAAGGATTTTACTCCATGCTGTCAGACATTATAAACAAATATCACAATAACTACCTCATAGTCATGGGTGATTTTAATGCACAGGTTGGTTGTAAGGAACCCGGCGAGGAACTAATAATGGGTAATTATGGGTATGGAAAGAGGAGTGTCAACGGTCATAGAATAATTGAACTTTTACTACAAAACAACCTAACACTACTTAATTCTATCTTCAAGAAAAAACCCAAAACTAAATGGACCTGGCTATCACCGGATGGAAAGTACAAAAACGAAATTGACTATATAATAACAAATAAACCCAAGTACTTCAATGATACACACGTAATACAGAAGTTAAACTTTAATACGGACCACCGTATGGTACGCTGCTGTCTGAAAAAGTTCCCAACTCAAAGAAGTAGATACAAAATAATCAATAAAACGTTGACATCACAACAAAATGGAAAATATGCTGATTCTTTGCTTTCCAAGCCATTGATAGAAGTATTGAACTCAGACAAAAATGTCACAGAAAAATATGACCATTTGAACGAACAACTATCAAAAATAAGAGCAGTAAAGGCAAATACATCTACAGACACAAAATTTAGCGAAAGGACAATAGAGCTCCTAGAAGAAAGAAAAGCGATAATGACTGACAAGTCAAAAAGAAAAGAAAATCGTAACACAATATCCAGACTGAGTAAACTGATTAGGGAAAATATAAGAAACGACAGGAAAACAAAGAGACTGAAAAAACTAGAATTCGAAATCCAAAAAACAGGAGGAGTAAGAAAAGCTTTTAAAGAATTAAGGGAGTACGGAATGGAATGGATAACTAAATTAAAAAGTAACAGATCGAAACAAGCAACAAAACGCAGAGAAATCCAGAAACTGGCTACAGATTACTACAGAACCCTTTACTCCTGTAATAACTCCGAACAAAAAAATAACACCTATAAGAATCCGGCCACGAGATATAAAGATGTCCCACCTATACTCGTGCAAGAAGTTCAGAAAGCCATCATGTCACAGAAGCTAGAAAAAGCTCCAGGACCCGACAGTATAACAAACGAGCTGATGAGAGGCAACGCAGAAGAAATAAGCCCAATTCTAACCAACCTATTTAATGATATTTTAACAACTGACACCGTCCCGAGACAATGGAGCGAATCCCATATCATTCTCCTACATAAAAAAGGAGATAAGGATAATATCGGCAACTATAGACCAATAAGCCTCATCTCAAATGTGTACAAGGTCTTTGCAAAAGTAATCCTGGAAAGAATAACAAAGGTTCTAGACGAAAACCAACCAATTGAGCAGGCGGGATTCAGGAAAAACTTCAGTACAATAGACCACATTCACACAATTAAACAGGTCTGGGAAAAATATAACGAATATCAGAAACCCCTATATATCTGCTTTATAGACTACTCCAAAGCTTTCGACAGCATAAACCATACATTTATCTGGCTGAGTCTGGAAGAACAAGGAGTGGATGAAGCCTATATACAAATAATCAAATCCATCTACAGAGAATGCAAAAGTCGCATAAAACTGGAAACAAAAGGAGACCCTTTTCCTATAAACAGAGGCGTAAGACAAGGAGATCCGCTCTCCCCCAAGCTGTTTAATGCTGTGCTGGAATACATATTTAGAAGATTAGATTGGGAAAACTATGGTATCAACATCAACGGTAGCCGCCTTAACCATTTGAGATTCGCGGACGACATTATCCTGCTGGAAGAAGACCCAAAAAAACTAGGACAAATGCTAAAAGCCTTAACAGAGAAAAGCAGAGATGTAGGATTAATAATAATGAATGCAAGCAAAACAAAGTTGATGACCAACTCCACAGAAGTCAGCATAGAGGTCTACGGAAAAGGGTTAGACTATGTGAAAGAGTATGTTTACCTGGGTCAAATTATAACTCCTGAGGACTATATGTCCAAGGAAATAAACAAAAGAATAACCTGCGGATGGAAAAAATACTGGTCCCTAAAAGAAGTAATGAAGAGTAAAGATTTAAGCATGCACATTAAAAGAAAGACTTTCAACACTTGCATCCTCCCATGTATGACATACGGCTGCGAATCATGGGCGTTAACAGACAAGCATAGAGAAAGACTAGCTCGTACACAAAGGGCAATGGAAAGGAGCATGATGGGTATCAGACTAAGTGACAAAATCAGAAACTCAGAAATAAGAAGAAAAACCAAGGTTGCAGATATAATAACTCGTATAGAGCATTTAAAATGGGGTTGGACTGGACATATGCTACGCTGCAAAATAAACAAATGGAGCAAACAAGTAACAGTATGGTACCCAAGAGAGGACACCAGAAGTAAGGGGCGCCCGAAAACAAGATGGAGAGACGACATCCGCCTAACCTTGGGGCCCTACTGGACCAGAGTTGCAGAAGACAGAGCTCAGTGGAGAGAGCTGGAGGAGGCCTATGCCAGGAGGCACGCCGAATTGCGAGACATTATATAGTAAATAAGACTGGGAAATATGTATTGCCAAACTAGTAGCAAATTCGGAATAAAAGGGCTTTATTATTATTATTATTAAATACACTGACACACAAAATTTCTTGTGACCTATTATAAACTTTTCATTTATGTCAGACTCTTTGACCTATGTATTGGTGCCTTAACTATGTTAAAACAATCAAGCAATGAGCTACACTTGATTAAGTAGGTATTATACAATAACTTCCTTCAGATTACCATCTTTCGCCGTACATTATCTCGCCTACACGGAATGTGGGTTAGCTAAAGTAGGCGACTCTACTGTGGGCAAATATGTACTCGGCTATTTATAAAATTGCTTTTAGAATTTTACTGCCTTGCATCTAGGCTTCGTTTATGAGTTTATTAAACCAATGTCGTAAATATGGCCAAGCGGTATATAGCGTTCTATTACGTTTCCGCGATTATTATTTTTCATAAATAAGTAATTCTTAAAATATAGATATACTAGCGGATTCCCGCAACTTCGTCCGCGTGGAATAAGTTTTTTTATAATTCCCAAAGGCACTCCTTAATTTTTCGGGATATAAAGTAGCCTATGTCATTTTCCAGGTCCTCAACTATACTCATGCAAAAAATCATGTCGATCCGTTGTTCTGTTGCGACGTGATTGAAGGACAAACCAACAAACAAACACACTTTCGCATTTATAATATTAGTATGATAAAACCTTTTCAGGTTTCGCTGCATCTTGTTAGGCAAAAGGTGAATATTAGTAGTAGGTATGCCTCAATAGCCCTTAATTTTTAAGCCGTTTAAAAGTGGGTAGGAATAAATCCACGCGTATGAAGTTGCCGGGGTCAGCTAGTAAAATAATGAATTAATAAGCTGACATGCATTTTTTTTATCAGGCCGACATGCGCAAGAGATTTGCAAACATTTTTATTCTATAAAGAATGCCTAACAATTAGCATGAATTCTATCTTACATAGAAACTTTTAAAAAAGTCACTGCGAGCATATCTAAAGTTCACCGACCTCCCTTATCACTATATGTAATTAACACGCGATACCAAATTAATATTAGGTATAACTTTTTCCAGAATAATCGTAGACAAGATAGATGCGGACAAGGATGGTTTTGTAACACTTGTGGAACTTAAAGACTGGATCCGGTACACGCAGAAGAGGTACATCGAGGAGGATGTGGATCGACACTGGAAGCAGCACAACCCTGATAATAAGGACCTTATTACGTGGGAGGTAGGTTCAGATTTGCATAACGATGGGCTTGTCTCACTTGTAGAGCTGAAGAATGGATCTTTTTACATGGGAGGTAGGTTCAGTTTCACATAAAAATGCTGTATGTAATAAAAAAACCGGCCAAGTGCGAGTCGGACTCGCGCACCGAGGGTTCCGTACAAACCTGTAGTAAGTTTTACGATTTATGACGTATTAAAAATAAAAATTACGTTTGTTGTATGGGAGCCCCCCTTTAATATTTACTTTATTGATATTTAATTATTTATTTTGAAAGGTAATATACAAGTTAATATTCTGTGAAAATTTGAACCGTCTTCCTGTTACCGTTTTTAATATTGAGCAAAAAAATACGAAAAAAACACGTTTATACAATAAACGTGTTTTTTTCGTATTTTTTTGCTGGGGACCCCCCTTAATATATATATTTTTTTAATTTTTAGTATTTGCTGTTATAGCGGCAACGGAAATACATCATTTGTGAAAATTTCAGCTTTCTAGCTATCACGGTTTATGAGATACAGCCTGGAGACAGACAGACAGACAGACAGACAGACAGACAGCGGAGTCTTAGTAATAGGGTCCCGTTTTTACCCTTTGGGTACGGAACCCTAAAAAGTATGTTGATTTTCCTAGATTAGGAGACAGACACCTTAAAGATGAAAGTATTGATAGAAGACTTAAGATGAAAAAGAAACCTCAATTCAAGACTCTTTTAGATAGAAGCTTAAAAGTACTAATCAAAATAAAAGTAATAAATAATAAAAGTATTCTATTACTTACTTGTGTATATCAAATCTAAAAAATCTTACTAGTAAGCGTTTTAATATCTAAGCGTTGTTAGACATTTTGATTTTGCTTGGTCTAAATTAGAGTTCATTGACTCATCAGTTACTCAACGCACCTCAATTGGTTGAAGGCAAATAAGTTTTCATTTAGATTTCTTGGAGATACTACTATGATACTACTCTGAACTGTAACATAGTAATTCATCATCATCTTTAGTACGTTGGAATTCAATTCGGAATGGAAATATCTTACGACTAAGTAGGACATCGGACATCGCTTAAAGCCGTATTATTTTAATATTGTTGACGTTCGTGTTTTAAAATTATAATTCTTATTATTATTATAGTCTAGTCTGCAACTTGACATTATTTTATTGTTCGTTTCATAATGCAGCGGGATGAAAGACATTAAACACGCGCGCGCGAGATACTTTGACATAATATAGCGTTTCATTGCGATGCGATGCGTTTTAGTAGATAAATAGTTAATTATAGTGGTAGTTTTCTCGTGCTCCTAGTAGTATGTAATGCTACCTACTCTCTTCTAATAAATAGTAATAATAATAATTAACCTCGAAACGATTATTTGGATACAATCTGACGCCTGTAGACACGTAATAAGTCTATTTTTAATGATTGTCGTTGTCCTCATAGGCATGTCTATCTTTACCTCCAAACAGATTTTTTTTAAATTGTGTTGTGAGATGCGTCAATGGCTGCTTAAAGGTCTTGAAAACAGCAAACTATTTTTACAAGCATACATTATGTGTTTATGTCTCCGCTTGATGGATACAATGCTTTGTGGCCTTAGTGGTCCGGTTTTTTTTTGTTTTTTTTATTTGTTTTTAAGTTTTAGAATTTGCCCTCACCTCATAAGGTTATAAGTATTTTCAAGTTAACCCAGTAGAATTCGGCGTAAAGTATATCAGTTGCTAAGAGTTGTTAATTGTATTTCAGACATACAAGAAGAATGTGTACGGGTTCATGAACGACATGAGTGAGAGTGAGCTGAGGAACACGGAGGGATTCACTTTCACCAACTTGCTCAAGAGGGACCGGAGGCGGTGGGTGTACGCTGGTATGTGATAATAGGGGTAGTTGACAACTACATACTTAAATCAGCAACTTTTTTCGAATGTGCGCTTAGTATAGGATTTTGTGTGAAATACTTGCTTGTGACGTCATCAAAATTCGCCACACTTTTTTAAATTTGATCTGTATTTTGAAATGGCTATTCAACATGAAACTAACATCTAACATAGAAGTTAAAATTAACGTCCACCAAACCAACCAAACCAATCAAACCAATCAAACCAACCAAAGTAACCAATCAAATTTGAAATTAACGTGAGGCTACCGCGGGCAAAAGCTAGAAGGGAATAGATTAATAATAGTATAATTAAGGTTCTAAGGGATATTTTTATGTAATTCTTTTGAATTTTTTTTTTTTGCACTAAACATGATCGTCGTTATTTATATTTATTAGTGCAAGCCTATCTCATAATAAAAAAAAGAACCTGCCATTTATCAACATGTTTTTTTTTGTAACTCTTGGAACAGACAGTGACCAAGACGACGCCCTCAACAGGACAGAATTCGCCGGCTTCCTTCACCCGGAAGACCACGGCAGCATGAGGGACGTGGTGGTACTAGAGACCCTTGAGGACATCGACAAAGACAAGGTGAGATGAATAGAGATAAAAAACGATAAGTTCATAAATGCAACATCGAATAAGATACGAAAAAACGTCATTACCGATGTTGATATATTTGTAGTTATAAATGAACCTTGGTTCCTTATTCTTCAATTTTGATCAAACTTAATATTTAGTATTGTGTCAGTAAAAAAATGGTTTCTCCAAGATACTGCTATATAGATACTGCTATATAGCTAGATATAAATACCGGAAATATCGAATAATCGACTTTAAAATGTTGAATGTTAGGTTCATTTATCGAGGATTTTTTTTGTTATAATTAACTAGCTGATGAGAGCAAGTTCGTTCGCGTGGATGGAGGTTTTACGGTTAACGAGGGATCTCTTTAATTTTCCGGGATAAAAAGTAGCCTAAGTCCTATTCTAGAACTAGAATTTATCTCTGTGCCCAATTTCATCCAGATCCGTTCAGCCGTTCATGCGTGATTGAGTAACAAAATCTATCCATACATCCATTCAAACCTTTGTATTTATAATATTAGTATAGATTTTTTGTTATATATGTCTTTGCAGGACGGCAAAGTATCTCTGGAAGAGTACATAGGGGATATGTTCAAGCCGGAGGAGGGCGAGAGTATCGACGACGAGCCTGACTGGGTCAAACAGGAGCGGGAACAGTTCACCGGATACAGGTAATTTTATAGGCGTCCTTACCACCACCACTTCAGCTCGTTAACGTCCCACTGCTGGGCACAGGCCTCCACTCTCAGGAGAGAGGGAGTTACAGCTTAGACCCACCACGCTGCTCCTGCGTGAGGGCTTTAACGACTGTCATGTTAGTGATAATAACCAGGCCCGACGGCTTAACATGCTCTCCGAGGCACGAAGGAAGCGAAAAGGCCAAATTTGAACCTCCAAATTCGGTCACCCATCCAATTACTGCCTTGGGTCAACGTTGCTTAACAAGCACAATCGACTGATATGCGTTGTCACAACTAGGCCACTCGTCCCTCATAAAAAGGAAAATAGTAAAGAGTCTAATAAAAATAAATATCTTTGTGTAAAAAAAGTAAAATGATATGAATAAATAAGAAAAATTAAGATATTTGTTCACCATACTGTGGTAGAACAAGAGCATTTTTATACTGATTCCACGTCTACACTATTCATAAATAAATAAATTGATTGATTGATTAATCTTAATATATAAAACAAAGTCGGGTTTGTTTGAACACTTATAACTCTAGAACGGCTGGACGGATCTGGATGAAATTCGGCACAGAGACAGATTATAGTCTGGAATAGCTACTTTTTATCCCGGAAAATTAAAGAGTTCCCGCTGGAACTAAAAAACCTCAATACACGCGGACGAAGTCGCGGGCATCAGCTACTTATTAAATAAACATTCAATTTGTGTACAGAGATTCGAACAAAGACGGGTTCATGGACGAGCACGAGGTGAAGGAGTGGATCGCGCCGCCGGAGTTCGACCACGCGGAGGCGGAGGCGCGCCACCTCGTGTTCGAGGCGGACGCGGACGCGGACGAGAAGCTCAGCAAGGCGGAGATACTGCACAAGTACGACCTCTTCGTGGGCTCGCAGGCGACCGACTTCGGCGAGGCGCTGGCGAGGCACGACGAGTTCTAGACTAAGGCCCACTTGCACGAGGACTCTTAAATTGATTTAAAGTTAAATATTTTAATGCTGTTCCTTTTTGGCAAATGCATATGGGACAGCGTTACAAAATTTAATAATAATTAAATTGTCATCTTACCACACTTGTAACATAACTATTATAACACTCGTGCGGTAATAGTAGATTATTCAACATGGGGGTAATGCAATGTCTTACGTCACGGGCGCCGGGATAAACCCCAAGCGCAACGAGGGATTTTAGAGACTCCCGAGCGTAGCGAGGGTGTTGCATCTAGAATCCTGAGTGTAGCGCGGGGCTTAGGAGCGCCCAAGACGCATTACAACTCCGCTAAGCCTACAGAATGTAATGACGTACTTTACATTTAGATAAAGATTTGAGATTTGGTCTTGTAATAAGGCATTGACGAGCGAGTGGTGTGAAATAGTTATTTGTGTTACATGGGGCCAAAGAAAATTTTTGTTCCCCGAGGGCGCTATTTTACGCCGCCCGAGAACAAAAAATTTGACCCCGAGTGACACACACTATTTTTCATCATTACGTATGAGAAAAAGCTAGGAGTATCAACCTACTATGTATGGACATTACCTATACGTTTAAGCACCAATCAGAAGATACTCCTATCAACCTTCTATGTAATTGTATAGACATTATTTAGACGTATATTTAAAGTTTATTTTAAATAAAATGTAAAGACGTATATCCGATCAACAAATTGATGACTTCGGACCAATCAGAACAGAGAAATGCAAAGTCGTATATCCGATCAACAAATTGATGACGTGACTTCGGACCAATCAGAAGAGAGAAATGAAAAGTCCTATGGGCCTACAAGTTACACTTTGCTCCCGCTATCCTCTGAAGCCAATATGCGTTTTTCGAATAGGTATGATGAAAAAGTTAATTTTAGCTTTGACCACCACTTCACGAGCGTATAAATTGAATTAAATGCGTTACTTATGCTATGTTTATAAAGTAGGTTGTTCAAATCAAATCAGTATAAAATAATTATAGGTAGTTGACCTACCTATAATTATTTTGTTCTAATTTGATTTTATTAGCTCCTTTGTTAATTCACCATAATGATAATTAACCATAATGATGGCGGTCCCGCGCTAAACCAGTGTTCAATAAAGTAGTGTTATAGATATTCTTTATCAATGCAGCTACAATAACGCGAGCGGAAAACGCGGAATTACCGCAATCGGACAAGATGCCGCGCGCATTTTTCCGCACGGTTGATGCGAAAGCTCGGTACTGGAACTCTGTTCGCATAACCGAAGCGAAATTTCCGCTCAAATTTGTCGCGATTGGAGCGGAGATTAGCTCACAAAATTCCGCGTTCCTAATTTGGGCAAGATCTGACCCTATGCCCCAAAATTCTCGTATTTTAAGAGGAAAATACAACCTGTGAGTGACAATAATTTTGGTTGGTTGTTCATGATGTATTCTTTCAATGTCTTATTATTTGCCATATTTCAATGTCTTTCTATTTGCCATATTAATTAATTCTACTTGGTAGCTTTTGTGTCTTAAATCGATACAAGTGAATCTTTATTTTTTTATAATACATACATATTTTTATCTTATTAAAAATGTACAAATAAAATTGTATTTCTATGTGAGGTAATTGTTTACATTTCTGTGTTGTTATTTTAATATCACCTACCTACGATGCCTACCTAGTAAGAAAACTGCCTTTTAAAATTCAATGCAATATATATGTGCAATAGTTATTAAATAAATTATTACTTACTAATTATATCGCAAAAATGTAAACAGTCTCAACTGAATCTCTTGTTATATATAAATTTAATAACAATTTACTTAATTTTTTAAATTAATTATGTAGCTAGCTAAGATTCCTAATTAGATACCAAAGTTTTTACTTCGCAACGAATGTTGTACCTAATATTAAAATAAAAATATTGTAAAAAATACGTATTTTTGTGACTTATAATGTTGATAATAATATTCAACATTGAATTCTGCTAATATTCCATATTACTTTATGCATTTATTATTATTAATAATGTAATAAATAATAATAGTTATTAGGTAGCTTAGGATAAGAAGACTAATTTTTTTAATGTATTTTTAACGAAGAATCTTCAAGAATATTGTGTATTTTTGAATATAAATAAAACTTGTGAAAACGTTAATCCATGGTTTTATTTAAAATTAAGATTAACTAGTTAATTTTAGTTTTTACTGATTATTTAAAGGATAAAAAAAATAATCTTTTTTGAGATAATTTTGAGATAAGTAGATTTATTACGTAAGTATATAGCGTAATTCAGTGAGGGTTGCATAATATTATACAAAGCAGGCACGTTTTCAAACTACTGTACGCCCCCGTCGTATGGGAATCGTTTTGTCCTGTCGCGGTAGTCTGTACAGCTCCAGGCGGGTTACCTACTACAAACTTAATTAACGGTTTTATGTCACTTAGCCTGACGTCCTTAAATATAATTCTAAAAAATATTAAAACAGTAGTATAGTTATGCCCCCTGGGCGAAAACACTAGGAGCAAAAAAAACCTTTTTGCAAGGGTGACAAAAGTCAACGAGCGCACATAACCATAGTACGCAGCTGCACAGATCAGCGCAACAAGACGAAACGTGTTTCGATACGACACCTACCTTATTTCCTTAATCGGTGTTATGAAATGAACTGAGTAACACAGAGTAAGAACCTAATCTTTTCTTAATTTTCTGGTAAATCTACTTATTCGTAGAAACTAGGGTTGTAACGGAACCTCGCCTCCGCTTCCGTAAGTGCGGAACTTTCGCAAGAAGTCGCAGGTACCTCCGCTTCCGCATCCGCCTCCGCCTTTTTTTGCGGAGTTGTAACGGAGGTTTATTTACGTTGACTTACAATGCGAGAGGTACAAAATATCGAAGCAGGTGACGTCTGTTACACCATTACAACAAGCAAAAATTTTCAAAAAATAAAATAAAAACCGACTTCAAAAACCACAAACACTAAAAAGTTAAAAATAATTTAATTTATTATGTATACAAGAGTTAATGTAGTTCTATAATAACATTTTTTGGAGTCGGTACCAATTAGCCGCATGAACCGTCTACCTACTCTTCATTATTGTTGACGTGACTCCACATTGGCATCGACTCAAACAAAAAAAGAATTATCAAAATCGGTTCATAAAATTGGCGGAGAAATCGCGTAACAAACATACAAAAAAAAAAAAAACAGTCGAATTGAGAACCTCCTCCTTTTTTTGAAGTCGGTTAAAAAGGCAACTGTCCTTAGAAGAATCCCCTTCACCTCCGCATCCGCCTCTACTTCCGCTCAGAACTCCTCCGTTACAACCCTAACAGAAACGACGAATTTGACGATAACCGCTCGTCTCAAATCAAAAGCTCTCGAGTACATGTGAACCCATACTTTAGTCCGCTCTAATACAAACACTCCATTGGAACTTCGCACGTGTTCGTACACATGACTTATTTTACACGCGAGTGCACATACTTTTTTGGCTTGAGACTATTGATGTAAACTGTAAAGTACCACGTACTTAGTATAAACTAGCAGATGCCCGCGACTTCGTCCGTGTGAAATAAGTTTTTTAAATTGCCACGGGAACTCCCTAATTTTTTGGGTTAATATAATATAGCCTGTGACACTCACAAATAATGTGGCTATTGGTACCTACCAGAATTTTCAAAATCGGTTCAGTAGATCCAGAGATTACCCCCTACAAACTCACAAACTTTACCTCTTTATAATATTAGTATAGAATATAGATAAACAAACATCGTTGCCAACAATGCCAAGCCAAAATGAAAAAACTTTCTGAAGCTTCTCAAAGCAAAATTCGTTATGTCCTATTTAAAATGACCATTAATTTAATAGGATTTTCCAATTAAAAGCATGGACATTGGACATGATATTGTTCTTTAATCGTTCGTTTGGACAGAAATCGATTATGATCAAACCATTAAGTTTTATCGTGATCACCGACAGGCGCCTAGCGAGCCTTTCTGGAATTAAAAAACTTTCTGAAGCTTCTAGAAACAAAATTCGTAACGTCCTAGGTATTTAAAATGTCCACTAATTTAATTGGATTTTCCAATTAAAAGCATGGACATTGGACATGATATTGTTCTTTAATCGTTCGTTTGGACAGAAATCGATTATGATCAAACCATTAAGTTTTATCGTGATCGCCTAGTACATAATACCTCAATGTGATCGCCGATTGGCGTCTAGCGAGCCTTTCGGAAATTCGATTCGGAACGGTCGCTTCACGCACTGGTCAGCACGTTTCTAATTTTCGGATATTGTTTGGAGGAAATTAGTGTTTGACGCCTTCCGAATGCAGCAAATCTCTATTGGACCAATTTGGTAAAGTCTGGCTGCCTTTCGTACCTAATAACTTTTGTTTCGCTTACGTAATTAAAAGGCAAGGTTAGGAAAGTTGGTATACCTACTTATATTATAGGAGATAACTGCATTTTTGGTAACCATCGCCAGAAAAGCTGATTCAGTGTTAGATAGATGTAGAGCTCTCCACTGATCACAAAAGTTGCAGTCTGCCTGCATTTGGATGGCCCTTTCGCTAAATATGGGCGTTCAAAGACGGTTTATTGTTACCAAAAATGAACGATAATTAGAAAAGCTGATTCTTGTACAGTATTAAAGTATGCGCAGTACCTATGTAAACAGCGTAAAAACTGACGCATTTGGATGGGACTTTTTCTAGATATCAGCTTTCAAAGACGTTATAACCTATACTTACTATGCGTTCCTGTAAAAAAATATTAGCAATAACTTTGTCGCCGTTGATCGCTATTAAAAATTATTAACAGCAATCAACGGGACGACATAATAATTGCTAATATTTTTTTACAGGAACGCATAGTAAGTATAGGTTATAACGTCTTTGAAAGCTGATATCTAGAAAAAGTCCCATCCAAATGCGTCAGTTTTTACGCTGTTTACATAGGTACTGCGCATACTTTAATACTGTACAAGAATCAGCTTTTCTAATTATCGTTCATTTTTAACCGACTTCCAAAAAAGGAGGAGGTTCTCAATTCGGCGCGTATGTTTTTTTTTTTTTTTTTTTTTTTTTTAATGTATGTCGGTGCATATCTCCGTGGTTTCTTAACCGATTTGAAAAATTTTTTTTTCATTGGTTAGAGGAAGCTCCCGAGGTGGTCCCATAAAAAATTCTGACTCCAAATCCTCAATCCTGATGCTGTAGGTGTACCATACTACATGAAATCCTCAAAACTAGGGAGTTAGGAAATTTCGATGGTAAATTCATATAGTAGGTATCAAGTCACGTGTATACGATTCAACTCTGAGTCCCAACTCCTCAACCCTGATGCTTCAGGGTACAGAACTCCCGAAAAATAGCGATTTAGGATTTTTTATGTTGAATTCATATTGTAGGTGTCAAGCAACGACTTCATACTTAAACCCAAGTCCCAACTCCTCAACTCTGATGCTGCAGGGTATTGCACTCCTAAGCCGTGCGGATTTAGAGTACACTAAAAAGTTAAAAATAAAAATTCTTTTTAACCGACTTCCAAAAAAGGAGGAGGTTCTCAATTCGGCGCGTATGTTTTTTTTTTTTTTTTTTTTTTTTTTTAATGTATGTCGGTGCATATCTCCGTGGTTTCTTAACCGATTTGAAAAATTTTTTTTTCATTGGTTAGAGGAAGCTCCCGAGGTGGTCCCATAAAAAATTCTGACTCCAAATCCTCAATCCTGATGCTGTAGGTGTACCATACTACATGAAATCCTCAAAACTAGGGAGTTAGGAAATTTCGATGGTAAATTCATATAGTAGGTATCAAGTCACGTGTATACGATTCAACTCTGAGTCCCAACTCCTCAACCCTGATGCTTCAGGGTACAGAACTCCCGAAAAATAGCGATTTAGGATTTTTTATGTTGAATTCATATTGTAGGTGTCAAGCAACGACTTCATACTTAAACCCAAGTCCCAACTCCTCAACTCTGATGCTGCAGGGTATTGCACTCCTAAGCCGTGCGGATTTAGAGTACACTAAAAAGTTAAAAATAAAAATTCTTTCCAAAAAACCGACTTCCAAAGCCACTGTAAAGTAAAAAATAATTTTGATTTCTACACACTATGTTGAAGTCGGGCGAGCCCGACGCGTCAACTTTGCCTATCTTTGTTATACTCGCCCGACTTCAATATAGTGTGTAGAAATCAAAATTATTTTTTACTTTACAGTGGCTTTGGAAGTCGGTTTTTTGGAAAGAATTTTTATTGGTAACAATAAACCGTCTTTGAACGCCCATATTTAGCTAAAGGGCCATCCAAATGCAGGCAGACTGCCACTTTTGAGATCAGTGGAGAGCTCTACACCCATCTAACACTGAATCAGCCTTTATGGCGATGGTTACCAAAATTGCAGTTATCTCTTAGTCTAATTAAAGATGGTTGTCTTGCCGATTATGAAGATATTGAAACTTGAAATAAAATATGTTCTAAGTATTAATGTTTTTAGTACGTACCTACTTGCTTAATGCTTACCTACGATAGGTACCTATTATATTAACTCTATGGCTATATATTACTATTATAATATATTCTGTACAGAATAGGTAATAATAGTATTTAGTTACGTTGCTATCTAAAGATGGTAGGTCCTCTTTAAAAATTAAGAGGAAGAGGACTAGATTAAGATTTTTAAAGAGGTAAGTACCTCTTTAAAAATCTTAATTTTCCCGTGATTTCTTCTGCGTAGAGCTACTGCAAAATTTCACAGGAATTTCCCAGGATGCATTTAATAATCTTTGTTCACCAAAATACGTAACATACCTACAGTCACTTTCGCATTTGAAATACTTTTATCGATGGTCGTCGTAGAGAAATTAAATTAGAAGAACAAGTACCTAATAATTTTTTTACTCAATTAAAATAATTAGTTAGTCGTAGGCAGTCGTAGGCATGCAACACTCATAGATTGGAACTAACTCACAGCAGGTTGTCTTCATTCCATAATTGGGATTCCAACTGTAAAATCTCCAAAAACAATTCGGCAAAAAGCTGTAACAAAAGCACAATTTCAGTCAATGCAAGCGAGATGCACCGAGAAGTTGCAATTCGATCGCAAGTTGCAACGTGGTCTTCGAGTTGCAAGTTGCAACACGGTCCATTTCCAGCGGGTTGGAATAATGGGAGTCTGTCTTAAAATGAAGTGCTGAAGGCAACTTTGATTTGATTTACTGCAGATTGAAGCCACGTTCTGTTGATTGCAGCGGAGCTCTGCAGTTGCGAGTAGCTTTATTATTGAAGTTCTCTGAATTCCGATTGTGTTTTTAAAAGAATAATTCTAAGTTAGTGAGTAGGTAGGTATATCTAATGATTTAAAGGACATAGAAGGCAAACATTGCATTTAACTATGACGTAGGTACCTACTAGGTAAGCCAGGTAAGATGTTGCTCGGGTGGGAATATTAAAAATGCTTTCTTTCTGTGAACATTATCTCAGTGAAAACATGCATATTCTCAAGTTTTTATAAATACTTCAGCTGCACGTTGGTATGTCAGTCAGTTAGTTTAATCTTTAAAATGTACTTCAGCACCTACCCGGTACCTACCTACTTATTTACAAAAAAAAGGAAATGACAGAAAGAGCAGCTGTTTATCGCATCTAGGCTATGCTGAATCGTCTCAGCTCTAAAAAGTATGTTTTTTGGTGTGATAAATGTGTAGGTAACTATAATATCTATGTCAAATTACAGCTTTCTTGTACCTACTTACAGTCGCTGAGCTAAGCCGCGGTTGGGCTGCACACGGACGGACGGGCAGATAGACGGACATGGCAAAACTATAAGGGTTCCTTGTTGACCATACGGAACCCTAAAAACCAAACCAAATCAGTATGTAGATATGTAACAATGATATACCTATCTACGCATGAATGTAACATCCCCACTTAGTTGCAAAGTGGCAATAACTCATACCGTTCATGAAAACAGAATCAAGGTCTCCGGAACGGACCGTTATGTGGAAACAGGAGCAAACAATCATTACACGGACCGCTTATTGCCCGACCCACGGCTTTGGCGAAATAAATTTAATTTAATTGCACATTCGGAACTACGCCTAGTTTTGTTTAGTTTATTCCACCCGCGCTCGTTTAATTTTTGACGACCTCCTGGCACACTGGTCAACGCTGTATCTTACAGTGGGAGGTCCTCGGCAGGGTTAATTTGAAAATTATTTATACTTAATTTCTGATTTTTTTCTGGTCTGTTCTGGTGGGCGACTTCGGCCGTGGCTAGTTACCAGTTACGCTACCGGCAAAGACGTACCGCCAAGCGATTTAGCGTTCCGGTACAATTTATTTATTTATTTTATTTATTTATTCTGTACAGAATACAAATTAAAACTAAACTTAAATATAGAAAGGACGTGTACAAGGACAATGTTGTGTATGACCGATTATGGGTTTAATTTATCTGCCGTTGTTAGATTAGGTACCCCTAACAGTTAAGCCCGCTACCATCTTAGACTGCATCATCACTTACCATCAGTTGAGATCGCAGTCAAGGGTGACTTGTAGTGGAATATGGAAAAAAACCTATTTGGTTCATGTAGTTTATTCCACCCGCGCTCGCTTAGTTGCCAACAATCGTACAAGTTCTATGAAATAAATAATTCGCTAAAGTCGGATAAAGTTGCTAACTTCTCATAGCTATTTAATAAAAAAAAATTGGAAAATAGAAGGAAACTCACAGACTCTTGGTCAAAGGTCTGCATTCAAAGATGATATGAGAAATATATTATGTGAAGTACCTACTTTTCATCATCATCAACGACATCATCTTAGACATGACTGGATTATAGACAGTTTTATACCTAAGACGGTCATCTCTCGATAATGAGAAGGCACTAAAATAAGATCCTATTTCCTCCTCACTCACTCATCAGTCATCTCCATAAAGTAATTACTACTATTACTTACTGCTTATAGCTAATTGAAGAGTTACCTATTAATAGGTAGGTTCTTATAGCTAACTGAAACTCTTTCTCTTCTTCTTCTTTCCCTTTTTCTTTTTCTTTCTTTTTTTTTTTTTTTTTTGAGTCTTTGACCTTCCACCTTACTTCCGTATCCATAGTATGCCACCGTAAGCAATTTCACTCTCATCAACTACTAGTAGCTACTTTTCCGGTCAGGGAGCATACTACCATAGCTTAAAGCTATATTGTTTTAATATTGTTGTCGATCGTGTTTTAGAATTTTAATCCTTATTTTAGAGATGTCAAGGTACGTGACATAAAACTGTCATTCTGAAATAATACTGCTAGCGATGGTAGTAACCCAGCAGGCTTTTAATCACTATTATTACTAAAACACATGGTTGAAAGTTCCTGAAAAGATAAGACTCTAATGGTAAGTACACAATGTCCACCGAACGAATTGAACGAACTCATTTAATGGTGCTCAGTATATAACAGAAGATTTCTGCCGGATACCGAAGTGTCTCTAGTTCTGGAGTGTTTTCCTAAAATTTCCTCTAAAATACAGAATCACATAACAACTAGCTAGACGATCCGCACTGTACCATCATAAGAGTATCTATAGGAGTATATTAGGTAGGTGATACGAACCGCTAGGGTGTGGAACACCCTCCCAGCGCACGTGTTTCCTGCCACATATTATATCTTAAGTGCAAGGCACGAGTGAATAGGTATCTTCTAGGCGAGCGCTTTCCAACCTAGACCTCATCATTGCTTTGCACTAAGCATGATTGTCGTCAAGCGCAAGCCTATCACGCAATAAAAAATTTAAAAAAAGTTATGTAATTAATTATGTAGATGTAGACACGGTGAGTGACCCCGTGCCGACTCGTGCTCGTGCTAATACACCAGCGATTTAAATGGAAAACCTTACAACGAAACTCCATTACTTTATTAACTATTAAGCTCATTCCAATTACGTATATATTAAGTAAGTGATAACTAGAGCAGCGTGACACTCCTTGTTGCTAGAAGTAGATACTTTTATCTTATCTTTTGTATCTTGAAACCGCTAAAACTGTAGGTAAGTATGGGGTCCATAAGATCTTAATACTTAAATGATAGAACAGAGATATTTTTTTGACGACCTCCGTGGCGCAGTGTTGAGCGCTGTTGTCTTAACGTGCGGAGGTCAGTTCAGAGGGTCAATTTGGGAATTTATAATTTCTGAATTTTCCTGGTCTGGCCTGGTGGGAGGGAGGCAAAGGCCTGCTGCCAAGCGATTTAGCGTTCCGGTACGTTGCTGTGTAGAAACCGAATAGGGGTATGGGTATAATAACTGCCATGCCCCTAACAGGTTAGCCCACTACCATCTTAGACTGTATCATCACTTACCATCAGGTGAGATTGCAGTCAAGGGCTAAACTTGTAGTGGATTAAAAAATCCAGATATGCAAACATCAATAGCTGTAGAGAAATTGACAGCAAACCCTATTTGCTTATCTGGTTTTTTGGAAAGCACTTTCAATTTTGACGCTTCGCGATTTCATCCAATATAAAAGGTTCTTGATTTCTTCGAATGTGTTTGTAGGCAAGCGTAGTTACGTTAAAAACGCTAAAAATACAAACGTCTTTTACTTGCTTTTATTGTATACGGGTTTTTTTACTCGTTTCCTATAAAAGAGCGTTTCATTACTTTCTAAATGCTTTTACAACATAACATTTAAAAGGCTGTGAAAAGCTTACGCGCCTATGAAGTTTATCTCAAAGGCGCCTTTTCTCGTTACTCGGGAGGCCTTTTAATCCAATCTTCGGGGAGTTCCGAACTTACACAAAGAGGCAGGTTGTATGGGGTTGAATAAATTAATATCGAGCGAGAATTTCACGTAACATTGCACTTCAGTTAGGATCATTTTTAATCTAAATTCCATCGAAGCCCTTCCTTTGTGCGCAAGAAATTGCTCCAACATCTGATCACGGAGCAACACATTATTGGAACGGATGGATCCGTTACGCGCGAATGGCTACGGATATATTTGTAGTTATTTGTTTACTATCCTCAAACTATTTATTTGCTTATCCAATAACCGATGTTCTACGAAGGATGCCTTTATGTTAGTTTGAATTTCAAGAATATTTTCTCCAACAAGTGAATTTCGCCATTACTAGATACATGATATATTTTTCTTCAAACTTACGCATACAGTCTTTTCTTAACTAGTCAACGAGTACTCTCTCTTCATATCAACAGCTAGAGACCAGAAGAATGACGATCATCTTTTCCTCTAAAAATGCATCAAGCCTCCCATCCAATCAATATTGACTATTCATAATAATATATTTTAAATGCGAAAGTGTGTAAACAAACGTAAGTAGATATTTGTCTGTTAGATTTTACTGACCTAACTATCCGTTTTGCAATTTTGGCGAAGGTACTGCGATACCTGGGGATCTACTCTTCTTCTCTAAAACGAAACTTCGCAAACAAACGAACAAAATTTCGTTAACTCCTCTCTTACTTATTATTATCTCTATGCTCCTCTCTATTTCGTTTTCGTACACGCAGACGAAGTACGGATCCATAGAAAATTTTCGTGACCGATTGGATTGAACGATTTTGTATGGGTCTAATAACCGACTAATTACGTTCGTTTCGTTTGAGAGAAAGAGAGTAGACCCCCTGTGATAGCTTGCATTCTGGAAACCGACATAAGTAGAGCATTATTTTCCGGAAAATTATAGTTTCTGCATGCATTGGACTTTTGAATAACCTATAAATCCACGCGAACGAAGACGTGTGAATCCTTAATTTACGATCTTTTGTAGCGTCTGACTCTGATATTTCAGTATATGCAAATTGCGATTGAGTTGAAATCGAACAGCGAGTTAATTTATCGTAGCGTATGGCGATGCATATCGGGAGTAATACCACAGAATAGGTAATAGTAGTAAGTAATACCGCTGTTTCCCAGTACCGTTGGTCCTAGTTTTTAAATTACACCTTCGTAGATCATATACGAGCGTTAGAACACACTGGCGTCAAAGTAAAATGTATTCAAAAGCTCTTGATTTAAAGTTACTTATTAAGTACATGCTCTTTTACACTTAAGCCTCTTACCCGATTGTTACGTTTTCGCGGTACAACGCCGTCAGAATTAGTTCCGTATTGCACTCTGATACGGCTCAATGCTTCTCATCATTTATAGTTCGGTAATCTAAATATTTGATCAGAGTTCAGACCAAAAGGTTTCCGAGCTACGAACTTGAGCCTCTTTTGATTGTGTTCCTTATAAATGCATATCTATTACAAGGAATTTTCTCTACCATACTTATTCGGAATGGTTTTTTACTGTACCTCTTAAAATTTTATATGAATGAATATACTTTCAGGCATGCGAGTTTCTTAGCATTGAATCACTCAAGTTGCGACCATAACCAGGTGCCTTACCTTACCTTTACGCTGGAACAAACATTTTTCGGAATTTGAAAAAATCTCTCTCATTGATTTTCTTGGCATAATACCATTGATGTAGAATTTTAGTACCCATAATACTTACCTAACTAGGAGCTCCCAGATACCTACCAATAAAAATGTCGTACAATTATTATACTCGCAAAATTATTTTCTTCAATACGAGTATAGTATTATACCTTCCAAAAATATAAATACGGGTATAAGTTGGTATATTTATGTAGATGCAAAAAGGAATATAAGAAAATATGAAGCGTGAGAAAGCGGGGCCGGAGGAAACATTCGCACATCAATTGATGTGGCAATAATTCACAGGGCATTACGAGTCGCGGCTCCACGCACATTCCTAGTTACCGCATATTTACTGATATTGATATAGGCCGCCGAGATGACAATTACGAGCACCACGGACGTCGGGCAACTGGAAATGCTGAAATAGAACTATATCAAATAAAGATTATAAATGCGAAAGTTAGGATGGATGTATGGATGTTTGTTACTCAATTACGCCCCAACGGCTGAACGGATCTGGATGAAATTTGGCACAGCGATAGATTATAGTCTGGAATAACTCATAGGCTACTTTTTATCCTGGAAAATTAAGGAGTTCCCGCGGGAACCGAAAAACTTCGATCCACGCGGACGAAGTCGCGGGAATCAGCTAGTCAAATAAATATTATAAATGCGAAAGTTTGGATGGATGTATGGATGGATGTTTGTTACTCAATCACGCCCCAACGGCTGAACGGATCTGGATGAAATTTGGCACAGAGATAGATTATAGTCTGGAATAACACATTGGCTACTTTTTATCCCGGAAAATTAAGGAGTTCCCGCGGTAATCAAAAAAACTTAATCCACGCGGACGAAGTCGCGGGCATCATCTAGTACTATATAAATACGAAAGTTTAGATGTTTGTTACTCAATCACGCGAGAACGGCTGAACGGATCTAGATGAAATAGATGGCACAGAAATAGATTATAGTCTGCAATAACACATAGGCTACTTTTTATCCCGAAAAATAAAGATTCTTTATCGCATATTTACTAATATCTATTGATTTCTAGGTCGCCTAGGTGACAATTACGAGCATCACGGACCTCGGGTAACTGGAAATGCTAGCCCTTGGTTGTAATTTCACCTGGTGGTAACTGGTAAGTGATGATGCTGTCCAAGATGGTGGCGGGCTAACCTGTTAGAGGTATAGCAGTTATACCCATAAACGATTTGTACACGGCATCGTGACGGAAAGCTACATCGCTTGGCGGCACGTCTTTGCCGGTAAGGTGGAGCTACGATACCACAGACAGATACACAGACATCTTCAAACGGCTGAACAGATTTTCATGAAACATGCCTAAGAACACTCGGGATAAAATTATCTATGACACAAAAGAAACTAAACGAAAATCGGTTCATCCGTTTGGGTGCTACGATACCACCTGACATCTCCTGATGGTAAGTGATGATGCAGTCTAAGCATCGGTCTAGGCATTGGTGTGCGGTAAAACTCAATTGAATTTATGTTTACACTAAAAAAAAATAACTCTGTAGGTATATATGTATATAACAAGGTATAACAAGGTATAACAAGGTATCAACTCATGTTTAAATTTGCATGTCAGTAATGACGAAACATGTTTGGTCAAATTTTGTATGTGTTATCTTTTAATTGTACCATGTTTCAAGCAAATAAACGATTTATTTATTTATTTATTTAAAAAAAAAAGATGGTAGCGGGCTAACCTGTCCGGGGCATGGCAGTTTTAATAAACCCATACCCCTTCGGTTTCTACATGACATCGTACCGGAACGCTAAATCGCTTGGCGGCACGTCTGCCGGTAGGGTGGTAACTAGCCACGGCCGAAGCCTCCCACCAGGCAACCAGCAACCAGCTGAATTAAATCAAGTGACACTTCCAGCAAATCACAAAACGCCGTGTTCCCAATAATACTTGCGACAAGCAGGAATTTCCCCGGAGCGCCATCCACAACAAGCCACGACGAAGAATAACGCAAGTGAATGCAAAATGAAAATTATCATACAAATTCCCTTTCTTATATCAGCCGAGCAGTTACCGTCGAGTGTCGAGTATGAGATGCAAAAATATGAACTCCTTTGCCTTTCAGATGCTAACGTAAATATACAGTATACACCGCGGATATATCGACTGCGCGATTTGCGTAAACAATTTGGAAACTTGTTTTCGAGGGGAAGGAAACCTTTTTATATAATTCGCAAATGTACGAATATATGACGAGTACGTGTTTATTTTTTCGTTAAATTAATATAGTACTTGTTTTAAAATTAAATTTTTTATATTAATTTTAAAGGGCTACAATTATTTTTTGAATGCGGATCTATACTTAATATTAAAGTTGTTCGTAATAAAAAGAGTAGGTAGGTACTTTTAGTTGCAAAATGTTCCTTGTTCAAGTTCATATTGCAACTGCGTAAAACAGCGTTGCAACTTGCAAAAACATATGAATGACAGTTTTGTTGCGAAGTGAACAGTTTTACAACTAAGTTCCTAAAACTCTAGAATCTTTGATTATAAACCTGTGTATTGCAATAATTTGTTTATGATATTGTGTTCATTATAATTTTTTTTTAATTCCGCGTGCAAAGGAATCTATGTATTCCCTTGCCCACGGAATTAAAAAAAATCACGGGCATTACCTAGCTTATTATTACTGGCTTTGTGCCTGGTAGTAGGTACCTATTCTTACAACATGCGTTTCGAATCACCATTAATTTTTCATTTTCTATGTTATTTTGATAAAAAGTCTAAGTAGTATCAGTTAATTTATTTAGGTTCAAAAATCATCACAAAAGCTGCAGAAACTAGAACAATTTATCTGATAAGATCGACAGGCTTCTGAAGAGCTATTGAAATCAACCAAACGGAAATTTCTATCTATTCTTTAGTTACTAGAAAATCCTGAAGACAATGGTATTGGAAAAGTTGATAACAAAACTGCAAGATTTTCTTCGATATCTGAAATTTTCCTTATTGAACACCTATACTGTAAAAAACCCAGGTATTTTTACGATTTCTTCGCTAGACCCGGCAGCCTCTTAGATTCTTAACTTTTAACTACAGATGTAAAGAAACTGAGCTATAACTACTAGCAGTACTTTGTGATATTTTATGAGCGGTAAGTAGGTTTTTACAAACGAGATGGCGCTTGTAGGCCCGTGCCAAGGCGATGGTTTCCCATCGTCACTAGTTTGTTAAAACCCCGCCCGTGTATCACACGTTTTGGAATACATTGGTGACCAAACATGCAAATTAAACTAGATTAGGTAGGTGGATTATTTTTGAAATAATTGTGTGCCAATTCGGAGGCCAAGAATTTTTTTTCGCACCTACGCATGGCTACGGAACACATATGAATTTCTTTTGGCGAAAATGATTTTATAGATAAAAAAAATATTTAACTTAATTTCTTTTTAATTCAATAACTACGCAAAAATTAATTATCATTTTACCATGGCAAAAATGTAAATTAACCACCGAAACTTCAACCGCCTTACTTAAGAAATGGTTGTAATAAAAAACAACTTTGTCCAAGTTTTAATTCCTGTAAGCATGCTTAGCTGGGTAAACAGAGGGCGAGTCCGGCGAACTTTGTCCGGGACACGGCGACAGCGGAAGCCGGATAATGTGGACACAGAATATCTTGTCATTGGACAAAGGGAAAATAAAATGTCCTAATGAACAGTCGTTTATAAAACATCTATTTGTCTAAAAGTATTAAGTTTATTTTAAGTCCTTTCTTAGCCTAGGCGCAATGCCACAGATAAGAGAATCAAGGTTGATTCTCTGATCTGTGCGCAATGCTCATGTATAGAGTAGTGTTGTCTGGTCGCGTCAGTGTCAGTGTCAGTTCAAACTTATCTGACCCGGTGACAGCGTCACTAGTTTAATTATGTGAAAACCATACTAATATTATAAATGCGAAAGTGTGTCTGTCTGTCTGTCTGTCTGCTACGCTTTCCCGGCCCATCTTTTCAACCGATTTCGCTAAAATTTGGTATAGAGGTAGGTTATATCCCGGGGAAGGACATAGGCTACTTTTTATCCCGGAAAATTAAGGAGTTCCCGCGGGAATCAAAAAACCTTAATCCACGCGGACGAAGTCGCGGGCATCATCTAGTGTTTATTATATATGAAAAATAAAATAGAAACAAAAACTAAACTAGCATAAAAATTCCAATTTTGGCCACCGAGTCATATTTAATAGTGGGTCTATAGGTATTGGTAAGTCACAGGGGACTATACAATATAGGCATTACTTTGACAAAGCGGTGACGACGCGACTATTTAAAGCGTCTCCTCCGTGTCTCGTTTTCATCATACTACCTAATGTCAAGGAATAGATTTCAATGAAAAAGTGCCAATAAACACGGTCCTGCGCCTTTCTTATCCACCCGCTTCCCGGCAACTTCTTCAGTTCATTGGTCCAGCAGATTGGAGGTCTATACTGCGACCAATGAAAGGTCATATTATTATTTCCTTATGAGGGTCAATTAAAATACATTTTACTGTACTATAAGTATTATTTAATTGTTGTCACTTCAATAAATATTTCAAATTTTACCTTTCAGACAGTTTCTAGGCGCGCATTGTTCTGTGCACGTCAGCGACCGTTTAACATGGAAGCGGCGAAGTTTTTCACAATTTTTGGCGTAATCTTACAAAGGAGGAAAGTTCGGAACTCATTAGACCGAGAGGAAATGTTTACGGAACACGAGCGTAAAATTTAATTTGATTCGGGTTGGTCGCCCACCATCGCCCTCGCGCGACAAGTGTGTGCCTGACAGAATACCTTGAAATGATCACTCGAAAAAAAATAATTACGCAATCTCATTTCCACGGGGAAAATAATTCTAACTCGAACTCGGGGTACTCGAACGCATTTTTTTAAACTAAAATAAAATATTTCATAGACAGCTTCTTTTAAATTAAATCCTGAAACAAGTATTTGAGTAAAATTTTTGTAGAAACTGGCTATCTGACAAGTGAAATTTTCGGCTAGCATTAAAATCATTTAATTCTGCTTATAAGTCAAAAATCTTAATAATTCATTATTAGGAAGTATATTAATTAGTAGGTAGTAAAAACATGTCATCAGATAATAAATAGAAGCTTGTAATAGCGGACAATAAAACGAAACCGCAATAAAATTTGTTAAATGAAAAAAAAAGATTGCAATTCCATCATCAAACGAGTTGCAATTCCATCTTTGCAAGGCAAGAGACCCGTAATAAGAACAGTTGCATGAAACTTTGATTAGATTGAGCGGAGGATGAAGCTTCGTTCTGTTTATTACAACTGAGCTTATCTACGCTCGCTTTTGCAGGAGTAACGAACCTTTTTAGTTGATTTAAAACATTTTTAACATTGTCTGTGGATTTATTTTCTTGGAGCCTCATTAAAGCAATATAATTTTCAAAAGACAAAATATTCACGATATGCAAACTATAGATCGCAATAGGCTCGTGATTCCTTCGCTCCACCTCAACAAAGGCCGCAGGTTGTTTGTGGTACTGGTAATTGAGCGTACTCAAGTACTCTTTTATATTTAAACTTAATGACGCTGGCGACTTCGGCTGCGTGGATTTAGGTGTTTTATTCCGCGGGAAATGCCTCGTTGGTCTAGTGGTTCGCATGTTTGATTGCGGCCGACGAGGTCCCGGGTTCGAGTCCCGGGTCGGGCCATATTATTGAGTATTGGGTTTTTCTCAGTACTAGCCCGGAGTTAGGAAGTTGACGGTGTTTCACCCCCGTGCCTCGGAGAGCACGTTAAGCCGTCGGTCCCGGTTATTAACACTAACATAATAATAGTCGTTAGAGCCCACCAACCCGCATTGGAGCAGCGTGGTGGGTCTAAGTTCTAATTCCCTCTCTCCTATGAGAGTGGAGGCCTGTGCCAGCAGTGGGATGTTAATGGGCTGTAGCGGATTCCGCGGGAACTCTTTGGTTTTTTCGGATAAAAAGTCTCTGAGATGAGAACTATCTCTATAGGTACCAAATTTCATCAAAATCGGTAATATCACTCTGTTTTTCCCATTATATTATCGTTTAAAATATGTTATAAAAAGGATTTGACTCGATCAAGCGCAAAACGGGTAAAAATATTTGAAAAGAGCATCCCACGAGTTTCTTTCTGGTTCCTACTACTATTATTATTTACTAGATACTGTTTAGGCATTCCTAAACAGTATCTATTAAATTCACTTGACGATTCAATGATGCATAGTAGTGCTCTACGGCCGACGGTATCATGAAGCTCTAGTTTCATAATAATTGTCAGGAAGGTCAGGAGTATACTGTTGATCATAACTCAAGTCATAATACATTCTCCATAGCTTTCTATCAACACGACCCCATACTAGGATAACAATTTTAGCGACCCCTGCATGAATGAAGCAATTTTCACGAGAATTCGTGTTGGATTCGTCGCACAATTCGTACCTTTTTGTGTTATACGTATAAAAATACTCGTTTATTTACAATTCTGGACCCTTTGGGCGACGGTGTTTCTTAAATATTTTCACGGAGGGACCGGTCGCGTGGGGAAAGGGCCCGTAACTTGTTTATTTACCAAACGTGTGCGCTAACGTGAAGTTTTTATTTGTTGTATTGCAGATTGTACCCCAAACGGGGGTGGAAAACTGTACCGACTATTTTCGATCTGGTTTACGTGGTTTAAATGGAGGCAGGAAAGAATTGGTCCGTCATACACAGTAAATTACTAATCTTTGGATCTTCAAAGCTGAACAGCTTATTTTTAAACGACTTCCAAAAAAGGAGGAGGTTGTTAATTCGGCGCGTATCTTTTTTTTTTTGCCTCAAAACGAACGACCTCTCTGGCGCAGTGGTGACTGGTGAGCGCTGTGAACTTATAAGTTCTTCTCAGTCCAGGGTGCGTTTGGAACCCTTGTAGCTTTAGTTTTAAGATACCATCACTTATTTATATTATATTGACGTTCAAAAAGTATACAGTGTACTAATCTGTACTAATATTATAAAGAGGTAAAGTTTGTGAGTTTGTGAGGTTGTACTTGTAGGGGGTAATCTCTGGATCTACTGAACCGATTTTAAAAATTCTGGTACCAATAGAAAGCCACATTATTTGTGAGTGTCATAGGCTATATTATATTAACCAAGAATATATATAATCCACGCGCACGAAGTCGCGGGAATCTGCTAGTTTTGAATAAAGAGCTTTGAACTTTGAGTGGGAGGGCCCGGGTTTGCAATTTGGAAAATTATAAGTTCTGGAGATTGCAAGGGCTAACTTGCGGGGGAACAGAAAAACATCGGCTAATTCGATTTAAAATTATTAAACTAGTTAGGTAAGTATCAGTACGTAAAAGTTAAAAAAATTTAAAGGATGCCACACTTCTCAATATCATACTAATATCAAAAATGAGAAAGTGTGTTTGTTTCAAAAAAAAAATCTAAATTATTTATTTGCAGAAACATTTTTTACAATGAGATGTTATTTGTTAGTTTTCTAGTAGAAATGTTTCACCTTATAATCAGGCATGCAAAATTACATTTGTTTATATTATCTATTATTTAAAATTTAAAAATTGTGTGTGTTTGGTTTGTCCTTAAATCACGCCGCAATGATTCGACGTGATTTTTGGCATGGGTATAGTTGAGGACCTGGAGAGTGACATAGGCTACTTTTTAACCCGGAAAATTAAATAAGTTCCTGCGGGAACCGAAAGTCGAGGGCATAAGCTAGTTAAACATGAATAAAAATGGTTGTTAGAGAATCGCTACGACGCTAAGGGTGCATAGACGATGAGGGCGCTTTAATCAATCGCTTCGGGTAGGCTTTTAAGGGGCGGCTAATATTTGCTTACAGGCCGAAGACAACGGGCCCCTTTGTGCATATCTTATCACTTGATGAGCGGTTACAGACGTCCAATCTACGAGCAAAGCATGTTGAACTAGAATTAGCCACTTATTGATAGTTTATTCTGTCTTTATTTACCTACTTTATACGAATAGATCCAAAGAAAATTATTGCTTTTTGTTATTCAGCTATAAGAACTTTTTTTGTATTCCACTACATAAGGTAGACCTTGATTATGATCACAAATAGTGTTAACGTGATGTTGCAGCCCAAGATGTAAGTGGGCTAAAATGAAATGAAAATACCCTTTTCGTACCACTTGCTCAAAAAAGTGACATTCTATGCCACAAAAAGCGAACATAACAATAGTCATTTTTAATCTGTTAAAAACAGGGAAAGAAAATTGTACTGAATTTCATTCATCCTCTAGGGGGAGAATGTGATTTAAATTTGGAATACTTACCGAAATTTATACTAAATTACATCTGTGTTTACACCATTGAGTTTGTATATAAAGCAACATCTTTTTGAAAAAGGAATACGCATTTATTATGCAGTTATGATTATTAAATAAAATGACGAAACCCGACGAGGCCGTATGAGCTTGATGCCTTTGCTTTTCCGACAAAAAAATATTAGTCTAAAAATTTGCCGCGTTTTTGTTTTCTTCAAATACATAAACGTTAAGTTTATTTTAATTTATTTTTATAAATAAGTTAATGTTCTAAAAATACGTTACGATGTTAAATCAAACAGTGACAGTGAATTGTCGGATTCCATCAGTGCATATGCTGCCGCAATTATGAATAATTTGCTTCCAACAAAATCCAAGGAAAATTATTTAAAAACTATAAATGTACCAAACAAAAATGTCACTCTCTCTATCAATAATTGGACCAATGTTTCGAATGTTAACTTTTACTTTTAAAATTGTCATTATTTTTAATAAATGCTTATCTCATATTATTATTGTGTTAATTTTTTCGCAAATGGTACGAAAAGTAGAGTATTTTCCTCGGTGATAAAGCTGTCTTAGTCTTGGGTGAACTTAAATCCCTCGCTACACTCAGGACTCGTCTTAAATCCCTCGCTTCGCTCGTGATTTAAGTTTTTAACACCCTCGCTACGCTCGGGAGTAAACCTCGAGTCCTTCGTTACGCTCGCGATTTAAATCGTCACCCGCGACAGAAGACACTGCTTTATCCCCTTGGTTAATAATCTACTATTATTGTACACCAAACTAGAACCGGAACAGAAGAACATAGACACTATACATAAAGGGAAGAAGCTGTACAATAGGCGACCTTATCGCTAAGAAGCGATCTCTTCCAGGCAACCTAAATGGGAAAATATAATAATAGAAATTCTGGATGAGGGTGTACACTAAAAATAATAAAGGATGAAATGATAAACAGGTACAGTCAATAGCTTAAAACTAAAAACTATACATCTAACTAGGGCTGTTAAGGGTACGCCAGTAATATTAAACCCATATGCCATAATCGGTTTTCTACACAGCATTGTAGCGGAAAGTTAAATCGCTTGGCGGTACGTCTTTGCCTGTATAGGGCGGTAACTGGTAACTAGCCACAGTCGAAGCCTATTTCGAAGAAAATTCAGAAATTATTAATTCCCAAATTGAAATCAAGCCGCGATCCAACTAGAACTAGAACTTGTTAGATCACAGCACAATAGTGTGATGGTTAACCCAAATATAATATGTAAGTAAGTATATATATATCACTTGTTTTCATAAAATTTTAATAAATAACGTATGTAGGTCATACTTTATTTATAGCAGAATCACTTCCAATTTGTTTGAGAAAAATCCAACGCTGTCATCGTTTAATCCGGGCCGTTTTGATAACATTGAATGGGGCTCCACTCTCCGCGCTGCTGCGGCCCTGAAAAAAGAAAATATCACGCAGTACATACAAGTTGCTATATTCAGGTATAGGCATAGGCATAGCTGCTACGTAACGTGTCCTACTGACATGGATTTCAATGGCACTCATTATTCGATACTGAAGCCAAATCTGTAATTTTTTTCATTTTTGTCTGTCTGTCTGTCTGTATCTTGGCCGCGCATCACGCCGAAAGTACTGAATGAATTTAAACGAAACTTGGCATGATTTGAGCCCATACTACGAGGTAGGACATAGAATACTTTTTATCCCGAAATTCTACCCCCGAAGGGGTGAAATAGGGGTTGAAAGTTTGTATGAAAGTCCTTAATTTCTCAAGTTATAGCCATGAAACTTGATATATGAGCTGCGGGTTGAAAATGAAAATATTATATGTGTTTCACAGTTTTTCAAAATTCCACCCCCGAAGGGATGAAATAGGGGTTGAGAGTTTGTATAAAAATCCTTAATTTCTCAAGTTATAGCCATGAAACATGATATATGAGCTGCGGGTTGAAAATGAAAACATAATATGTGTTTCACAGTATTTCAAAATTCCACCCCCGAAGGGGTGAAATAGGTGTTGAGAGTTTGTATGAAAGTCCTTAATTTCTCGAGTTATAGCCATGAAACTTGATATATGAGCTGCGGGTTGAAAATGAAAACATATGTGTTTCACTGTTTAATATGTAAGATTTTTTTATTCCTGCGGAAACTCCTAGATTTTCCAGGATAAATAGTTACCATATGTCCTTGCCCAAGATGCACCATATATTGTCAACTAAATTTCATCAAAATTGGTTGAAAAGATGGGCTGTGAAAGCGTAGGAGACAGACAGACATACTTTCGCATTTATTGACGACGTCTAGCGACTACTCTAATGTCTTATCAATGTAGTCGTTATTTCAATTTGGTATGTAGGTAGGTAGGTACTTATAGGTACAAGAAAACACTCATAGCTGGCTAACCTGTTAGGGGCATGGCAGTTATATTAAACCCATGCCCCTATTCGGTTTCTACACGGTTAAACTTTCTCTTACTACCTACTTCTATGACTTGTCAGAGTTCTGTGGTCCTTAAATACCATATTATAAAATAACACAATACGGTAGCAGAGAAGAAATAAGAGAGAACAATGTTTGTCGTAGATAATAAGAAGGCAAATTCGGTCGACTTATGGAAATTTCGGTGGGCAAAAGTTGCGAAAGAATAAACAAGATACCGCGCGCGAGCTATTGAAATTACCAAGTAATTTAATAAAACGGACGATAACTCTAACAAGCGCGTCCCTGCGGTGGCTAGATAAAAGGAAATAAGTTTAACGAGAAAACTTCGCGCTATCTTGAGCGCGGGGCGGCAAGGGATGAGCGCGGGACGCGGGCGGGACAGGAAATGTCAAGCGTTTATTTTTTTTCACATTTTTTAATCGCATTTCAATAGAGTTACTCTCCAAATAACATTAATACAGCTTAGAAGCATCTGCTTAATACAGATTCAAATTCAAATCTTTTTTTAAAATTCAAGTTGAACTTTTTTAATCGCATTTCAATGGAGTTACTCTCCAAATAACATTTACAGCCGTATACTCGCCATCGGTCAATTTTGGAATCTGTAGGTATACCGCACAGTAGACCGTTAGTCTGCACTCATACATAGACGACATAGGCCAGTAAAGATACTTTGATACTTTGCGTAGTCAAGTTCGTACGTACGTGCGGTCGTACGATCTGCAGTACCGTTTTACACGTGAATTTGATCAGACTTTGATAATATTTTTTGGTCATATAGGTATTTTATAGAACTTTATTTTTACACAATTTGTGTTATATAAATACTAAACATTCATGGTAAATTTTATTTTATCAGTAATTTCGTCAAACTTTTAAGAAATACAGGTTATTGTGACGCGTAAATTTTGATAAATCGTGCACACTGATTTGATTTTTTTATTAACTAATTTTGTATAGAACGTATAAAAACGAATTGCAACAGTCCAATTTTAGTAGCGTGTTTATCATATTAGTATTTTTTATAAGTCATTTATTATAATTTTTCGTGGATTTATACGGGTGAAAAGTGTCACCCAAAAGTGCAAAAATGGTAAACGTATTCTGCAAGAATGAGAATTTCACTATTATATTTCAATAAAATGAAATTTTTATTTGCAACAGTCTACTAAGGAGGGATTAATCTTTAATGTTTTAATTTTCTTTTTGTTATAATACTAATATCCCATGCAAATAGCTCATCAAAAGTTCTTAAAATGTCGGTTTACGGGTTTACGGACTGTTAATACTGTACATCTGTTTATGGATACCGCGAGGTCTCAGTTCGGGGCGAACCACTAGTTAATTGCTATTTATCACTTAGAAAAGTTATATATATATATAAGTATGTGATAGTATGTGCGAATATTATACCGTTATGGCAACGAATTTTCATGAGGAAAATACCCTGAACATTAGCACTAATGATGTTAGTAAAACTTAAGCCGTGTTGGATAAACCGTGAGATGATGCACTAAAAACTAAGTATCTAACGAGTACGCGTATGAAAATTCTCATGTTACAAACTTGCCCCGAAGTATCGAGTGTTGCAAAAGTTGGGAGTAGTTATAACGCTATAAATTATGACTACGAAGTTACGGAGTTGCGTTAATAATAAATAGTTCGGGAGAGTCGCGCCTTGAGACCGCTAACTTGGGAAGAGCTGTTAATTCTAATATACGTTTGCGTACTGGCGTCTGCTCGCGGGATTAAGACAATTATTTTGGCAAAAGTAGAAGATAGATGAGGAGACACACTTAGTTCGGAGAGCCGATAGACGTTAAGGTCCCAAGGTGCTGGAATGGCGACCCCGGAATGCAAACTTGGAAGACGTAGCGTTGGTAGACCCCCCCTACTAGGTGTACCGATGACATGAGGCGAGTCGTGTGGTTTCAGACTCTACCGTGGAATCTCTACAAGAAACCTATGCCCAGCCGTGGGATTTCTAACGGTTGAAGACAACGACGATGAGAAGATAGACTCCATGGTGATTGTAAAGGTATAATCATTTTGATTTTATGGATATTTTGATACTTATTTTTAACTGCCAATCTATACAAAAAAAACAAATTGATTAGGTAAATATTTAAAGTTTTTTTTTTTAATTTTTTTACAAGTTAGCCCTTGTAAAGTGAAGTAGATACTGGATGTCAAATGGATTGAATATTCAAAGTTTAACATGTACGTATATGACATCTGAGAAATATTAAAATCATAAGGTAAGATCTCTGGTAGTTTTTAGAAGCACTCTACCTACTGGAGTAGAAAATCTAAGACGGAAAAAACAAGTAGGTAGGTACGAGTATATTTACTTAGTAAGTATCTCATAAGAAAAACATTAAAAGAGAAACAAAACAAGACGTTAATTAGCTTCACAATAGGGATATCTCAGAAGACTATAATCTATGTCTGTTTGTATTTAAAAACAGATTCTGTTGGAGAGGCTTTGATCTCGTCGAAGCTTACCTTCACTTCACGGTCCGTCTGTTTCCTTTGAATGTTCATATTTGCGCAACCCTGGCGCGATTTGACAAAGAAACGCGGCACAAAACAGGACCGGGTATGGAATATGTTAGCTACTGACATAGAAAAGGCAAAGATTAGATTTTAGATTTTAATTTATTTCTTAGTTTTATTTAAAATAAAATGCCTAGCCTTAGTTTCATGGAATAAATAATAATCGATAGAGTAAAAAAAAAGGCAAAGATATACCTAGGTACAGAAATGGGGCCTTATTATGTAAAAATGATCGCTACACGATCGCAATCACTTCTTGGTTAACGCTCTGCCCCTAAATTGACCAAATTCCATTGTCGCATCAAGAATACCATAAATTCAGCCAATCACAACTATTGACTAAAACGATGATTGGTCATTGCATTATTAGATTGGTGCGGGTTTTACTTATGGCTACCCTATTAGCAAGAAAGTTGGCTACCCAACAATCAGAATTTCAAAGATTTTTTGCTGCAATCTGTAACTGTGTCATGTTTAAGTATTTCAGCCTGCAGAAGTCCACTGGTAAACTGCCTTTTCTAAAGAGCGTCACCACGACATCCAGCCCCCCTATTACGTAAGAATTGTTCATCAAACGTTTAAGATTTTTGTCAAAGTAAAATAAACCATAACTGCATTGAATTAGAGCTCAATTTCGTCTGCCCATTCTTATACGTTTAGGTATGAACGATACTCGAACGTATAAGAATGGATACACGAAATTGAGCTCTAATTTAATGCCGTTATGGTTTATAAACTTTGACGACGAACTTAAACGTTTTGATCGGACATTCTTACATGATTGGTACCCTGATCTGGGCCTTCATCATCCAGCCACTTTTCGCCTTTCTCTTTATATCATAAGTCGGCGCGACGGTCCATCATTCTGACAGGCGCACCACATTACGTACGCGGTTTTCAGTCTAGAACTTTCCAGCTGCAACTCCAACTGTTTATTTAAATTAAAAGTGAGGGTTATTGCGATGAGCTGTAGCTGCGATGATATCGCTAAGGATCTAGCGTTTTTGACACCGACATAAAAATCTCTATGAAAAGAGACCTACCTTGTTTCGTTAGACAATCGCCGCCGACAATCACCCGCTATTCGAAAAGTATAGCTTCAGATGACAAAGTAACCTTTTCAAAATGTTTGCCATATTCTTCAGACGTCGATTTTTTAATAATACTAATGTTCTATGGACTTTAGAGAAATAAGAAATTCTATTATTTTTCAGAATTCATTTCATATCAAATAATATGATATTTCGCCATATTCCGACACTTGTTCCCACGAGACTACGATATCTTGAATTTTTTTGTATCATCGAAGTTAGCAGCTGTACCTCCTTAACTCTTTGAACCCTTATGTTTGCTTAACAAAGTTGTTCGTGTATGTTCGAAAACATTAACTTTGGAATATTATTCGAAACATCTTAGAAACGAACAAGTTGTGTTTATTTTAATCGAAAGGAATTTTTATGATTTTCACATATAGCTCATTATATGTACAGCTCATCTTAATTTTATTTCTAACTAGACTGATGCCCGCGACAGACGGATACATTTTCGCATTTATCACATTAAATAAAGTAGATATATGGATAAAGTATATAGATATGATTTTTTTTATTTAATCTTTACTGACGCCTATCAGTTGAGACGACGATGACGAATAGACGATGAACTACGACGAGGACGAAAGTCAAGTTCATGTTTATGATGAAATCTAAAAAAACTCCACAATGCCAGCAATGTTTCATGAAAACATTTCACGGAACAAATACATCCTACTATTTTCCAGTGCCGGACGTGAATTTCACTTCATTTTTACGAAATCTTACTTCCCTTTGTTAAATCACAAGGATTTCTCCGAATATGAGCACTGAGCATTCAAAGGAGTTCAAAGTTTGCAATATTCCCGACCTCGAGTGGAAAGTCGATGAGCAACGTGCTTACGAGAGGACGTACGCTCTTGACTGAATTAAAAAGTTCTGCGGGCTTAACTCATGCTAGTTTGTTAACTCCTGTACCTGTACCAATTGCAAAAAAAGTGACCTTTATTGCTGGTCATTATAAAAAGAACCTCTGTGCAAAATTTCAGCTTTAGGCTTGAAACTTGAATAAGTTTGTCAGTGAGTGAGTCAGGGATCATTCATCATACTATTTTCTGAATGAGATTTCAGTTATGTGGACATGTCTTTTAGTTGTTTAAAATGCACTGCGTTAAAATTTAGACACCATGACTTTCATTGTTTATTAATGAGATTTAGTGCTTTTTTTGAAGATTATGCCCGCAACTAAGATTGGTAGATAGATAAAATCGAGTGGTAACTCTTTGATTTTCTGGGATTTCGCCGGGGTGGAACATACCTCTGTTGTAAATTATTCGAAATACCCTACTGCGAATTGTGCGAATTAGTCTGGTACTTTGGCAGAAAGGTATGTTGCATATTGCGCCTCCCTCAAAGATGAGCCGCGTTGCTTTATGGATTAAAGTATTGAAAAGGCAGTTTCTTGTAAGAAAATCTTTAATTGAAACAAACATCCCATTTCCATCCCTTGTAGGGCTGGGTGCGCATTACAGATTTTATCGTGCGTTGAAATGTCAAGTGTCGTCTTTACTGCTGTCACGAAAGTATTCTCGCAAGTAATATTTTGCGGTTTGCTCCCTTTGGTTAAATGTGTTATGCAAATTTTTCTATTTACGTTGCCTTTTATTTACTTTGCAAAGTATATTTTACACTAAAAAATCTTCATTATCATGACGGTGATGATCATTTCAATGCATCGCCGGCTGGCTCACTACTGAGCACCAGCCTCCTCTCAGAATGAGAAGGGTTAGGGCTAGGCCATCATTTCAAACTCAAACTCATATATTTTTATTCAAATAAACTTATTAAAAGTGCTTTTGAATCGTCGAGCGAATCTACCACTGGTTCCTACCGAGAAGAACCAGAAAGAAACTCGGTGGTTTCTCTTTAAAAAAAAAAATTATATACAATTACATCATACAAAAATTCATTTAAGTACAATTAGTTCCATCATGCTGGCCAAGTGAAGATTGACAGAAATCACATTTCTTTGAGAATATTATATTATGATGACATGGAGAACGTTATCTCGGGCTTGAAGGTTTCTTTATGATATTTTCCTTCATAGTTTTAGAAACTATACGTAACTGCTTAAAGTTGTGATGGAAAGCGAAAGTGGTGACAGTAAAGACGTTCGACCTCAGGAGACCTGAGATCGGGGTTTGATTCCCGAAAAAAGGACTCAGGTATCTGATTAGGTATATATAACAAGCTACAATTCATTAAAAAAAACAAGGCTGCCCTCCAAAATTAAAAAAAAAATGAATGATGTAAGGTTTCCAACGATACCCCATACGTCCAAATCTGCTCAGGAATTAAGAAGTTATGATGGAATAAAGAAACTCGAAACCATATTATATAATATACATGAACCCTGAAAATATTACATTCCTTTTTTTGGGCAGTCTTGTACACAAAACATTTTTTGATCCACATCCGTAAATTAAACAAACAAAACATTCCATTAATCAAACATTTTGTGACGAAATTCCAGACTAAAATAGGGAAATTCTCATCAAATAAACCAAAACTAATAATAATTCTATTCCCTACTCTAAAATAATAAGGCCGTTACACACTCTGCAGTAATTACTATGGGTTCAACAAGATCGTATTATAATATACAATTACGTAATGAGTACACACTCAAGCCGCGAACGCGCGGTGGCGCTTAATTAATCGCCTAAACGATGCATGTGTACACCGCCTTATGTATTAAGGTTCAGGGGGGTTACTACCATAGCATAAAGCAGTCTTATTTTAAAATGACAGTTTTACGTCACGTACCTTGACGTCCCTAAAATAAGGATTATAATTCTACACCACGAACGTCAACAATATTAAAACAATACGGATTTAAGCGATGGTAGTACACCCCCAGATACTCAAACTAAGTATAGTTAATTGAAAACGCTTCAGGTATATATTGAACCATTTTATAAACAACTAGCTGATGCCCGCGACTTCGTCCGCGTGGTTTTAGTTTTTAGATTCCCGCGGGAACTCGTTAATTTTCCGGGATAAAAAGTAGCCTATGCCACTTTCCAGGTCCTCATCTATACCCATACCAAAAACCACGTCGATCCGTTGCTCCGTTGCGGCGTGATTGAAGGACAAACCAACAAACAAACACACTTTCGCATTTATAATGTTAGTATGATATACTATTTGGGGACCTCACTGGCGCGACGAGCGCTGTAGTTTTATGAGTTTGAATCATTGAATTATATGTACAAGTACATAATACCTCAATGGTTTGAATCCGCGGGTTCGATTTCCGGCAGGTGCCATTTGAAAACTTATAATTATTACTTATTTAAATTGTGTCTACTCTCCCAAAATCACTCTAAGCGAGTTTACGTTATTCAATTTTTTTTCAGTGATTTTAATACCATCTACTTTAAACTGGAAGGTACTGCTTTAGTGGTGATGGAAAACATCGTGTTTAAACCTGCATGGCCGAGAACTCTTGAATATGTTCATAAATTCGAGAAATAAATAAAGAAAATAAAATCTAAAATATATTATTAAAAGGAGTTTTAAAGGCAAGGTTCCAACTTCCGAAGATACTAGCAGCGTCCCCCCTTTCAATAGCTAGACTAATTCTTTGTCCTAGCCTCTAGGTAGCTGCCAGCTCTTCGGTCAATAAAGAAATAATATGTGTGAAGTCTGCCAATTCGCACTTGGCCTGCAAGGTGGACTATGACCAAATTATTTCTTGTGTGAGATGACACGTTCTCAGTAGTTGTAATGGGGGTGGTGGTAGAAACCAATTAAGAGTGTGGGTTTAATTTAACTGCCCTACCCCTACCAGGTTAGCCCGCTTCCATGTTAGACTCGCTGCGAGTTATAGCATAGAAGATGTAAACAAATCGCAGAAACCTTCTTGACGTTCTTGAGTCAGCCCCCTTAGCCAAGTATTCTCTTTTTATAATCGTTAACGCTTTAGCGAAGAGCAAAAAATAAGTGAATTCTATGGTAAGCTCGCTTTCGCTTAAGCGTTAACGATTAAAGAAAGAGAAAAGACATGAAAGTTGAAACGTATGTTTGCGGTAACAACATCCGTATAGTGATAAAGCGCGTCTTTTACGCGTTTCAGCGAATCTAAATAAATATTTTATTTTATATTGGGGCTCTTCAAAGGGCGGATAAACAAATATCACAAAAGCCGGCAACGCATTGGCGGTTCCTCTGTGCTGCAAATGTTCATGGGCCGCGGTAATCTCTTAACATCAGGCGACCCGCCTGCTCGTTTGCTCGCTATACTATATACCTACTCAGTCCGCGCACGAGCTCCGAGGAATCGGGGTCTGAACTCTGAAGCGACGGCTGTACGCCACCCCCGATCGTCACAACATATCCAGCTCGCTCCCAGCACTAGTTTCGAGCTTGACGCGTGTAATTTTGCGATATTAGTATTGTTTTATGCTTTATATAATAGGTCATTACTTTAATATTCCATAGGAATCCTCGGAGCTTGCGTACGGACTAGATATTATAGAACAGGTAGTTACTTCAAAGTTATAATAACCCCATGTAATAACACGAAGGAAGTTAACTAAATTATTAATTACACGCATCCACTTGAAATTCCGAGCTTGTCAGAACACAAGTTGTTGCTGAGACTGTAAGGTGTGCGGTAGAAGCGCAATCTAAGTAAGGTAATTAACAAAGTGCCAATTTGTATTACTTAGTGTGTAGGTACTATGCATATGCTTCGTAAACTAACTATACACATTTACTATAAACTAATTATACACATTTACTTAGCACATTTTGATAGTTCCGTACATCTCAATAGAAAAAAATTGTTCCTATAGTTTTGTCGTCGTCACCGATAGACGTTCACTGTTGGACATCGGTTCCTGCTAGAAACGCCACGGTCTTGCGCCGCATGGATTTAGCGGCTCCCTCGATTGATGTCGTCCGTCCTCCAAATTGCAGTGAGGGGTCGCCAATCCAGCACCTTGGGACCCCAGTCCCCAACGTCTATCGGTTATTCGAGCTACGTACCCTGCCCATTGCCACTTCAGCTTCGCAACACTACATCCATACTAATAGGTATTATAATTGTGAAAGTGTGTCTGTCTGATTGTCTGTCTGTCTGTCTGTCCGTGCGCCTGTCTTTCTGTCTGCTACTCTTTCACGGCCCATCTTTACAACCGATTTTGATAGTTTTGCTATAGAGATAGGTTGCATCCCGGGGAAGGACATAAGCTACTTTTTTTCCCGGAAAATTAAAGAGTTCCCGCGGGAATCAAAAAACTCAATCCACGCGGACGTAGTCGCGGGCATCATCTAGTATTATTATGAGAAAAAACAGACTTTAAGGAGTAATAACAAATCATTTACCATTAAAAAACCACACTACTTATTATAATTATGCGAAAGTATGTCTATTTATTTGTTTTCTGTCAGTCTGTAAGTCTGGCACTACGTTTTCACGGCCCAACCAATTTTATACCAATTTTGATGAAATTTCGTACAGTTTTAGGTTCCGTCCCAGGCTATTTTTTACCCCTTTAAAATTAAAGAGTTCCCGCAGGACACCCTCTGTGTAAAATTTCAGCCTATTCCATTTTAGTTTGAAAAAGGAGAACCTATAAATTAAGCAATCGTTATCTTTATCCAGTGGCCGAGCCGGGTGTCTGTGTAATCAGTATCTCGTAGTGACGCTAATCCGGTGCTCGGGTTTAGTGTCTCTATCTATCTCTAGCTCTCCTAACACATGAACTAATACAATAATAATATAAGGGAATACGTTGTTTGATTTTCTTTCAATTAATTTCAGATACTTTTTGAAGTGAAAACTCCTCTAGCCGCGTTGAGCACTTTTTGGTAAGGGGTAAACTTGTGGATTCGCGTCACCGACACCTCGCTCCGACATGCTCGCGAACACCGACATGTTCGAGTTGTTACGAAGGAAAAATGTCTTAAATATAAATATACTAATTCGTAATTAAACGTTAATGCCTTAGTTTTAAGGTTTGATTATTTTTGATTTTTAAAAAAAAAAATTTTTTTTTCACTTCTATCGCTTTTTTTTTTTTACTGCCGGAAATTCGAAACCTGGACTCGCCAAATAGAAAAAGAAAATGTTTTTATTTGATCACAATAATTAAGAAATAATCAAGATAATAATAAAAATATATATATAGCGACAAAGTTGTGTGACCAAATACAGGTCTCCAGCTCAGCATCATGCTACAGTAGTGCAATTATGGTCCAAGCCGAGTCATTAAACTTAACTTTTTATTGGTTTTCCGGGATAAAAACTAGCATAAGTCCTTCCCCGGGATACGTCATACCTACAACCTATCTCTGCATCACATGAAAGCGTAGCAGACAGACAAACACATTTTTGCATTTTATTAGTTATTGAGTTGACGAAACGTATAAAATTTCGGGCTTAGCTTTATTTGACAAACTGTTAATTCTATTATTTAAACTGTTTTTGCTATTTTTTATCCTAAACAGGAATGTGTATAGCGGATTTATTATTTATTTAAAAAAAAATCCTTCTGTTTTAGATTTTCAGTTACATGAATTATGTTAGTGGATAGTACCAGTTAAAATGGCGCTATAAAATTAAGATAGGAAACAATTCATACAGCGAACGAGAGTCGCGGGAGCTATGTACGTGAAGTTAGTGCTAATAAAGATTCCGCGCGTCGTAGGCGGCGGAATTTAGTGTGATTTGTGCGGACATTAGCGCACGGATGTGAAACTCTGCGCAATCACTCCCGGTACACTTTTTCTGTATCCATCTTGCCATAAAATAAGCTCATAACGTAGCAGTGAAATAATTAAAGTTTAGGAAAGAAAATAAAGTTTCAGGGTTTCACTTAGTATGGTTTTAGCATGAAAACTTTTGTACCTACGTATTATTTTAGTAATTTTGGCCGTGGAGTGTTTAGTGTCAAAAATTTTATGCGAGATATTTCACCGCGGTTGATTGCCTCATCTGGTGACAGAAGGGCTGGCTCCTTTATTGAGGAAAGGATCAGCCTGGCTGTCCAGCGAGGAAATGCAGCCATCTTTCTTGCCACCATTACACGCGGGCATGATTTATATAGTAATTAGGTTAGGCTAGCTTTAAGTTCTATTGTCATTTAAGTACCTACGTAAAATTCTGTGTATGAACTTTGAATTATTCTGGTATCTGAATAACGAAACGGATATAGAAAAATTGACAAAACAAAATAAATTACGTCTAATTTATCACTCTAGTCTTGATATAATTTTATATGTATTTTTTAGGTATATTAGTCTTTCATAGAGCGATCAAGTGTTGTAGGGCTCATACACGGGATGTAAGTAGGTACTTACTAATAAAGATTTCGCGCGTTGCAAGCAGCGGAATTTAGCGTTATTTGTGCTTACGTCAGTACCCTTACTCTGAGATTGATCGAATTTAAAATACGGTCTCACTAGGTGAGGTGAATCACATTTGAGTCAAACTAAAATGGACCCAAAGACTCTTGATTTAAAGCCACAAATTCAGTGCAACCGATTCAAATTTCGAAACGTATCGTTTGGAGCGCTAGCTGTGAATGCATACACGAAATTGAGCTCTAAATTAATAAGATTAAGATTCATTTTAGTTTGATGCATATGTAATTCACCTCACTTAGTGAGACCGTATTTTAAATTCGATCAATCTCAGAGTAAGGGTACTGAGTGCATGTGAAAAATGCTCATGATATCGTAAAAGTGAAATATTTTTTTAAATTAAGTTATAACTACGTCACACCTAAATAGAGAATTTTGCATTATTGTAGGATGCAGGTTTTTAAGTAGGAAGGTTGATTAATTTTAATGGCTTATGTACAGTTAATGAGAGCCACGGGAGCTCTGCACAGCAAGTTAGCGGTAATAAAGATTTCGCGCTTCGCGGGCACGACTATTAGTGTGATTTGTGTGGACGAAACCGCGCGTGGAAACTATGCAAAACTTGGGGAATTATTCCACGTACATTTTTTACAGTAGCTATAAAACTATTTTAATTATTATGTAGCAGCGAAATTACCTTAACAACTTTGTATTCGGAGATACGAAATAAGAAGCAGAAGTTTTGAGAACAGTTTCTACATTTAATTATTAACATGACATTTTGATAGTGTTTTTTTTATCTCACGGCTAAAGCAGCGTTTTCCAAATAACCCTAACTAACGGGCACCAAAATTTTACCGCCATTTTCAGCCACTGTTCTTTATAACCTAATTCGGATGCTATTTGCATAATATAAATAGGTTTATCTCTTTTCCTCCTATGATTACAGTCACTCGAGGGAAAAGAACAGAATGCTAACTGGCATCCTAATAATATCATCTTGATTTGATAGTACACGTAAACCTTCTCGAAGAATGCGTCTATCCAATGGTGAAAACCGTATGAAAATCCTGTAGGATTAGGTAGGGTAGGTTCTAAGATGATAGCAAACTGGGAGACAAACTAAGCGTTTTTTTAATAATTGTGGATTTTTAAGCTTTTAGAGATTGAACGAGAGTCGAGGGAGCCATGCAAATGAAGTTAGCGCGAATAAAGATTTCGCGCGTCGCGGGCGCGGAATTCGGCGTGATTTGTGCGGACATAAGCGCGCGATGTGAAAACTTTGGGAAATCACACCCGATACATTTTTTAAAAGCACTCATAAAAAACTTGCGATGCTTCCTTATAAACTTTTATCTTGACGTAAAGTATTTGAAAAACTTTAATATTATGTAAGAGTATATAGAGAATAAATAGGCCTAATTTTTATTAACCTCTAAGATTACCATCATCCCTCATGTCCTGGAGTGTACACCATCCATTTCTGAAAAGCGGAAGGCCTATAACACTATATCATACCCCCTTGTGGTTGCCACTATTTCAAAACTAGTACATCCTATATACGAACCTTATACCGCAAATTTAAACCTTATTTCGTACACATGTATGTTCATGTTCCTTGAAATGTAAAAAGTTTTTAAGACCTATTGATGCTCGGTAAATAGAGTAGGCAGTATACGGAATGTACTCGGAGTGAATCATTGTTGATGACTCCATATTTATTAGGAGTTACGATATACTGCGATATTGTTTTAGGCATCGGCTATAAATCTAAAGCAGCTTTGGTCTAAGAAATCCTGCTTGGAAGACATTTTACAGTACTTATCTTGCGAAGGAATATTGATTTGGGAAAATATTTAGGTTGCTTTGCAAGAAAAGGGTGACAAAATAACATAAATAACTTAAATGGATTAAGGTATTTTTGGTTCCCGCGGGAACTCTTTAATTTTGCGGGATAGTAGCCTATGTGTTTTTCGAGACTATTCCTATAGTCTGTGCCAGATCCGTTCAGCCGTTCTGGCGTGATTGAGTAACAAACATCCATTCATCCATCCATCCATCCATCCAAACTTTCGCATTAAAATTCGCAATAATTAATGGGGGATTCATAATTGTCTTCAAATCCATAAGTATCGGCGCATCGGTTTTGCCTTAGTAGGTATGTACAACTTCATTTTAAAATAATTATTTAAAAATTATCCCCGCTTCCCGTGTGGTCTGGAAGGATGGTAGTTGGTACATATCCATCCAGTTTCAACACATTACAACACAACACATGGGACTCGTCCTACTGTAGTACGCTCCTAATGGACGGTCGAGTCGACGTCGCATCGTGGTCCGATGCACGGTACGACGTCGTGTCGTGAATACGCCGTTGCTGTTTTCATACTTTTACCCTAATAATCTTGTTCTGTTTTGTAGTATAGCACGGGACGCTCTTCCACCAGGGATATTAAAATATCGTTCTTGATTATTTAACATAGCGAATGCGACGTCGTGTTGTGATTTTTTATAAGGATGCACGTTGTAGATTTCCACGACACGACATCACATCACGACACGACGCAACGTGCCTCCATGCGACTTCATATCGTGTGTATGTATTCTAGCCCTTCCAGCTACCGCTGGGACTCGAAAATTGATAGTTTTAAGACCCTTAGGATCTAGATCACACTCCGAAAAGATTCTCATTCCTCACCCCGATCTGACCCGACCCGAGTGACGCCGGGTGCGTCAGCTAGTTAAAATTAAATAATTTTACATCCTACCTTGACGGTATCCTAATTATATTATATCAAGGTCCAAGGAGCTAAACCAAAGGTCGAAATCTGAGAAGTAATGTATTAACTATGTAAACAGAGGCTATAACTTAATTTAAGGGGTTTGTGCGCTGATGAAAATTTATTGAACCGAATTCCCGCTCGCCGGACCAATTATATCCGTAGATACTTGAACATACTATACTATTGCCACAGTCTAAAGAGATACGTTATTTCCTATCAGTCGTTCGACGGCGGCGCGGCGCGGCGTCTAGACTACAAGTTAATATTTCACAATCGCCAAGTTTTTTTTTTTTTTTTTTTTATCCACTACAACTTAGCCCTTGACTGCGTTCTCACCTGATAGTAAGTGAAGATGCAGTCTAAGATGGTAACAGGCTAGCCTGTTAGGGGCATGGCAGCTATATTGAAATTAAACCCATAAGTACCCCTAATCGATTCCTATCAAGACATCGTACCAGAACGCTAAATTGCTTGGCGGTACGTTTTGCCGGTAGAGCGGTACTGGTAACTACTAACTAGCCACAGGCGGTGCCTCCCACCAGACAAGACCAGAGAAAATTCTGAAATTATGAATTCCCTAATTGACCCATGGCGGGCATCGAACTCGGGAGCATGTAAGACAACTGTAGCGCTAACCATTGCGCCAGGAGGCCGTCGAGAGTGTACAGTAAAGGTCTAGGCCTACTGCAAAGTTATTAAGTATTGTTTGTATGAGGTCGTATTAAGCTGGGCCCGCTTAAGCGACGCGGCACGGAGAAGCACTGCGCGACGCGGCCCCGTACAAACTCATACAAATAATATTTGCCGCTACGTGCCGCGCCGCTCCATGCATCTTAAATGGGGCTAGACCTTTAACATGCTCTACGCATACCCCTCACAAGCCCATGTTTATTGAGTGACTTATTAATAAACATTGCGTAAATTTTCCACTTGCGATGAAGTTACGAACGGGCTCTTGAGTGCTCAAGAGGGGAATAACAGCTAATAGCTACTATAATTTTATAGTCATAGTTGAGGAAGAGAGGGAAACAATCCATTTGGAAACAATTTCGTACGTGAAATTCTCTCTAATGTATTCCGAACTAAATTCGATGGATACAATGTTATCGGTTTGCAATTAATTTTATTATTTTGCAGTGACTGATTATTTCAGGTTAGTACCTAAGTTTACTGCTAAACTAAAACCTCATGAATCTTTTTTCTATCATATTTCATTTAGGTATACTTTATTTACTTAAGTACATATGGGCCATACTGCCAACGCTTAAAGCCATATTGTTTCAATATTGTTGATTTTACGTGTTTAAGAATTAAAATCCTTGTCCGACAAGCATACTCGTACGTCCAGGTACGTGTCATCAGACTGACATTTTGAGTAATATTGCTTATGCTTTAAGCATTCTGTATACTAATATTACTCTTGGGATTCTATACAAGAGCTTTTCTTGTGGTCTAGGTACATTTGTTAGAAGATAAGGTCGACATTATTCAAATCACATTCTTCTTCCATTTTTTTATTGGGATTTGAGTGATGGAATTCTGTGAGTCAGCATTCAGCCCCTGTTAGCTGCTAAATTATTGAGGGTTTCTTTTGACTATGAATTGCATAAAGGTTGAATTCGACACATCACACGTGAACCGTCTCTGAGGGGAGCCCCTATATTAAACTATGAATTCCATTGTATGTCATTGTCAACTGAAACAAGTTACAGAGTTACAGGCGTTTGAAGGTTGAATAAAATTAAAAAAAAAAACACAAATTAACCGCCGTCGTTGATCAAAATGTTAAACTACATACACGCGTCTGTACATTTGATAAACAAACATCAAGAACGTGTCAGACAATGTTTGCGTCCATGCAATGACCGTACAGAATACTACATTTAGCAAACATTGAATTAGCATATCGCATCTATTCGTACAGTGCACAACCACATTACACCCACACATCAAAGTACCACGCCAAATTAATTCCTGGACCTTACACATCAAGGAATAAATTCCCATGTACATGGGAATTTATCAGTCAGCGTCAAAATTGCATATAGAATAAGCAAATAAGTTGCTTTGCATGCGGTCGGACACCCACACACTTATACTAGTATAATATAAGTCATTCAGCTTGTAGGTATTGTAATAGCTGCGTAATATCGATAATTTCACACCCCAAGTAAGTGAGCTCAATGGCGAGGCGTGGAACTACTCAGACTGCGCAACGCAACTGTTGTAGGTTCAAATCTCGACCCCGTGTAAGCTGTTTTTACTGTTTTTATTTGATGAGTGATATTTTTATACCAGTAATAGCATATGCGGGTAGTATAAAATATCACTGAACAGATATGGTCACTGAGTACTGACGGACGGAAGATTTGACAATCGTTAGTCGTTACTAGCAAATACTACAAAATTATTATAATTTACAAAGTTTTGCTGTTTCTTATCTTCAACAATAATGCAGGCTAATATTAATATGCAGAAGAGGATGCATATTATTAATGAGCTAAATAATATCGAATACAATATAGCTCAAATTTGCAATGAAACTGGTTTCACCGTGAGTAACTATTGTTTTTATTGTTAAAAAATGTGTGTTCATAAACTTAGGATTTGTTACATAACGTTTTATAAGTAAATAACTATTAAATTTAGGCAAGATACTTAGTAGTTTCAAAAGTGGTTATTTTAATCTCGCTGTTTGGTTTTTAGTGGACAACCAAGTTGGGTGTCGCATCCCGACGAAGAGAGTAATGCTTCACAACGAAGACATAATATTATGGATAAACAATATGAGAACAATAGCTTCATACCAACTGTCGAGTTCGCGAACATGTTCGATACTTAAACACCAGCGCCAAAGCTGCACATTATAAGACATGGAAGTGTTGTCCAGCTGTTGATGTGCCACAACTATCATTTTGTGCATGATAATTGTTGTCCTGTGCATCGAGCACATATAGTGCGTAATTGGTTTAATCAAAACCCAGACAACAGTTATTCCCTGGCCAGTAAGATCACCAAACTTAAATCCTATTGAATATTATGAGGTTTGATGGTGCAAAGGTGGGATAATATGCGAAATGAAAGGACTGCAGAGGAAACGGAGGCTCACTGTTGGAAGTATGGGAGAATATATTTAGGGGAACGGATATCTGTCCCAATATTACAAACGGATTAACCCGGCGGCGCTTGCTTGCTGTTATTGAAAAAAGTGGAGGTTCTATTGAATAGTAATACTTTTAAAGCTATATAAAATTTAATTTTTAAGTCTTTAAATATGAAACATAACGTATTTTATTATTATTAATAATTATTATTAGTATATCTTATCAAAATTAACAGACAAAAAAGCAGCGCCGCCCATTGGTTACTAGATTTTTAAGGTTTAGCTTCAATTTTCTTTTCTTTATGAAAACGATTACTTAAGCTATAACCTTAAAAAATTATAGAAAAAGTAGCTGAAGTTATTTATTACTTTTGAGAAAATGTAACATGATAACAATGAAAATAAAGTCGATTATCTAATAAAAAGTGTTTCATCCAATTTATTTTGTTTGTTTTATTAATTAACACCACTAACATAGTTACAAATAGTAAGTAACGTTTATAAATGGATGTTATGTCTGTAAATAAAGATCTATTATAATAAATAATAACAAACAGTCATTTATTCAAAACAAAATAAAAACTGCAATAAGAGATTCGAACCTAGGTCATATGATGCCTCGTATATCAATTTCCAACTATATTACCACGACACTGGGAGTGGTTACTGATAAAGCGATGAAATAAACAATCACAATAGACAAGTTTATTGAATATAAATGTTTTGAACCTAATGCTAATGTCTTAAGGTTGATATTGTTGACAGTTTATGGTAATATGCAGGTAGTATTGAAGTGAAATCGTTTGAACCTTATGTTGTTGAATTAAGGTTGATAATATTATTGACAGTTTATGTTTATCAGTGTGAGTGACCACGTGAGTGATTCACAGCATTGCTTGCAGGCGGTTTTAGCCTTAGAGCTATGTATGCAATTATGCCGTCGACTGTACATATTGAATGTGGGTTTTGGTGTATGAATGCGTGCATCATTCGATTATCTTCGCTGGGATTATATCCTCACATTCGATGGACTTTGACTGTCGTGGAATGTTTGCGAATAGTTATTGTTTGGAAAATTGAAACGATATAAGCGCGAACAGCTAGGTATTTCGGGTCCATACATTTTCAGATGCAATCTATTTCGCTGTGAGAGCTTTATCCTACCTCAAATTGTTTCATTATTTTATTGACTAGCTTTTTTTTTATCCACTACATGTTAGCCCTTGACAGCCATCTCACCTGATGGTAAGTGATGATGCAGTCTAAGATGGTAGCGGGCTAACCTGTTAGAGGCATGGCAGTTAATTAAACCCATACCCCTATTCGGTTTCTACACGGCATCGTACCGGAACGCTAAACGTGCCTCCCACCAGGCTAGACCAGGGAAAATTCAGAAATAATACATTTCCAAACCCTGCCGGGGATCGAACCCGGGAACAGCGCTCAACACTGCGCCACGGAGGTCGTCAAGCTGATGCCCGTGACTTCGTCGTGGAATAAGTTTTTTTGATTCCCACGGGAACTTCTTCTTTTCCGCGATAAAAAGTAGCCTATGACACTCTTCTTACTATGCCCATGCAAAATACAACGTCGATCCGTTGCTCTGTTGCAGCGTGATTGAAGGACAAGCCAACAAACAAACACATTTTAGCATTTATTCCCCCCATCCGATCCAGTAGACAAATCTAAGGCAATCTAAAGACAATCTAAGGCTTTACAATCGTGCATTGTCGAGTCAACATCTCCTGAAGATGCTCCGGTGTCGGAGTGAAACGTACGTTGAGAATAATTTGGAAGATTTAGGTATGTGGTGTGGTGCTGTGCCGGTGCGAATTGCTGGCTTACTGGGTTGTGAATATCACAAGCTGCAAGTGCAAGATACACACTCTACAACATAGATTTGTTTACTGTGGCGGATTATAGCGAATTTAACTTCTAATTCATTTACTGTAGATTCATTTGACGATTCAGTAGCACTTGTGAAAGTTTATTTGAAAACATTATTTGTATTTGAATTTGTTCATACATAAAAACATCAACTGTTACACGCCAAAGTCTCCTTCAGCCATACGTAATTTTTTAATTGTGTTTTACATACGTACATAAAAATGGCGAAAATATAAAAATACATAAAAACATAGCGCTAAGAGACAATTTACATATTTTACGAGACACGAAGTAGAAAATAAATGCCATAAAAACTTTTGCGAGTCGCATTCATATTAAAGTTTAGTTATTTTTTGCGATTTTAGACGTTATTTCGGGAAAGTTAATTTGCAGTCGCTCATGTGTGAAATAACTTTTCAACAAGTAATTTTTTATTATATGAACTGACATTGCGTAATTATAATTGACTTTCGAAAGTGATATCAAATGGAAATCAAACTACATATTGTGCTCGAACTTTAAATATGCAGGGATATGTATAGTTTCATGTTTATACTAAAATAAATTGCTCTAATTGTGACAATAACAGCTTCGTGAAATGAAACTCTAAATACATTATCTTTTTGTTCTAAATTGTATTGTGACGACATAGCTGCGCAAATTTTTAATTTATCCGGTTGTATTGAAATCTTTCGATCGACACCACCGTATGGTCTGTGGTCGACACCGAAATTGTACCTATACAATATACATATTATACATTAAATTATAATATGTACGTACGATGTGACAATTTAAACAATTTATTTATACAAAAAAAGGTAGAAACACACATAGGTAGAAAAACCAAAAAGATTTTGTGTTATTTTCTCATTTTATCAAAAAAACCCCATATTTGATCAAACACGGATACAGTTTCTCTCTCTGCGTCGTATTCCTCATTGCTGAGGGTCGTGACCCCATTCCATTAATCACATAATGGCAGGGATTTTCTTGGGATAATAATGGGTTTCCACTTTCCAGGTCCTTCCGCACAGTGATACGGTGCTATGTACACAAATGAAATGTTACAAATTTAATATTCGAGCCGTGAAGGCATCATCGAGATTAATTAAAGTATTTCCAATTTGCACGCCCGACACCGATTTATCCGCTCCCCTTAATTAAAATAAAATATTATTACTTTTCAAATGTGATAGGTATTTTTGAAGTGTTTTTATTTAATTTGCGATCCGCCTCTGTTAATAAAGTCAATAACAGGTACCTCTCTCGGTATCTACCTCAGACATATTATACATTTAATTATTTACTTGAAGCTTCTATTTAAAATTTAAAGACTGATACTGAATTAATTCTACAATTAAGTATTATAAGATAAAATGTTGCGTGTAACATTTGACATTGTATTGTTTTTTTCTAACGGAGGGTTCAATTTACGCATTTTTTTTGTCTGGCATACAAACGGCCGTCATATCCTATTCTTCGCCAAACGGAAAAGTTGTGCTACGTTGGCTATCCCGTTCCACTCCCGAACTCCTGTTTCTAAGCCACAACTTTCTTCTTCTACCGACACTCCTCTTTCCCTCAATTTTGCCCATCATAATGGTCGGAGCATTACAGTTCTGGTTAATTATTCTCCACGAAATAATTTGTGCCTGCTCGTTACCGTGGATCGCAATATTACGGGTGAAATCAACGGCCATATTTGTTGATCTTACCGGAGGGCGAGTTGCCGGCCAAATTATTTTCCCAAATGACGTTTCGGCGGCAAAACGCCGGAAACGCGGGTAATTGCCCTCTCGCGGTATAAATTGGCTGAGTGTGTGTGGGAAGGGCTAAAACCTACTAATGTTTCTCGATAATATTATGCTCCTAGACGTAGACCACATGACGTATGTCCTCACGATCAGACCGGATTGACATTAGACTATAGCGCGTTTAAACTTACAGCCATATTGTTTCATTATTGTTGACTTTCGTGTTTTAGAATTATAATCCTTATTTTTGGAACGTCAAGGTACGGACAAATCCGGTTTTGATAATACCAGATTTGTCCGCTTTTGATTGAAAATTTGTCAAAGATATGAATGCGAAAGGGACTAGTCCGCTCTAGAATGAAAAATGGATACAATCGAATTTTTAACATCTTTAGTAATTTTATAGGAATAATCAGATTTCGTTTGAAAACGCACCTTTTAAACAATTTTGTCCTCCTTAGAGTCGGTTTAGATTGAAAATTATTACTTACAGGGATCGATGCAACTGGATCAAGACATCTCGATTCGAAAAAAAAAAGTGTTCGAATTATAGTGGACTTATCCGGTTCTGTTCGTCAGCTCCTCATTTCAGTTGCAAGTTTTGACCTACACAAACATTAAAAGTTAAATAAAAGCTTGTTAAAACCCGAATCCTAGTCCAAATCGAGTACTTCTAGTAGTGACCACGTTTTGTAAACAAGGTTAGGCGAAACGCCCCGCCCCGCAACCGCGACGTTACCGTGGGGCGGCCGGCGACAGCGTCGGCATTTGTGCATGACGCACCCCTGACTTCCAGACTCGAGACAATCGAGTTACAAACCCTGCCACCTGCCAAGTGACGCCCAAATAACCTCGCCTCGCGTTTCCTCTTAAAAAATAAACCTAGTTTTACATACAAAAATACGCAATTTACGAGAAGTACTCTTAAAAGTTATCTATCACACTACTTACTAAAATAAAGTTACGCGCCGAATTGAGAACCTCCTCATTTTTTGGTAGTCAGTTAAAAACGACGAAGCATAGCCCTGAGCGGGCGATGTATTCTCGTCCACTCTTCGAGCGTGTGTCACATTTTTCTTGCAGATCAATCCTTTCATCCATCAGCCTGCATTCGTCCACTGCTGGACATAGGCCTTTTGAAGAGCGTGCCATCACACACGGTCCTCCGCCTTCCTCATCCACCCACTTCCCGCCACCTTTTTAAGGTCGTCGGTCCCGCGGGCTGGAGGTCGTCCCACACTGCGTTTACCGATACGCGGTCTCCACTCCTGAACGCGTCTGTCCCAAGTCCCAACGGCCATCGGTTCTGCGACAGACATGGCCTGCCCACTGCCACTTCAGCTTACTAATTCTCTGGGCTATGTCAGTTACCTAGACCAATCCTTATAATATGCGATTAGCCTTATATGCAACATGTCAAAGTTCAGTCGCGAGCTATTCCCTGGTTGTACTTTAATTAATATAGCTAAACGATAGAGCCGGGTGATGAAACGGGATATCTAATTGCCTGGTGTCTGTTGCTCAGAGCAACAATGAATGAAACACCTGCCTCCAGTTCCCGAGCGACGCTATATCATGCTATCACAAGATATTGCTTACTGCTTAGTAAATGTAGCTAAACAATAGAGCCGCCGCAGTGACAAGGGGTAATTGCTTGCTTTCGGATGATCTACTCAGAGGAACAATGAAACAATGAGGAAACTAAAGGCTTGCTTCCTACCCCAAAGCAACGCTATACCATGATATCACAAAATATAACTAAACGGGTAACGGTGACACGGGTATGGTTACCTGATGTCTAATAATTAATTAATTAATTGTTCAGAGCAACAATGAAGCGCCATTGATAGAACTCAACACTTGCCTTTTATTCCGCTGCGCTATTCCATGCTTCGCAAGATATTGTGGCCAATTATGTTTAATACAATCTCTAAACTCATCGTCTAAACTAAACTAAAATGACAACTCTAAATCTAGTGCAGCCCCTTTCCACAGGGAGTATTATGAAAGGAGTAGCAATAAAAATAGAGCTTTAATTTTAGTCTAGTTTAGAGATGGGGTACATCAGTATTGGCCACACTGTTTAGTAAATATAGCTAAACGATATGTATGTATGTATGTATATACATTATTGTACATCACAAATATACAAAGAAGCATGTTACAAACAAGATAACAACAATAAGTAGGCACAATAAGGCGGTCTTATCGCTAAATAGCGATCTCTTCCAGACAACCTTAACGCTAGGGAGAAAATTAAGAAGAGGATAAAGGGAGGTGGTGTAAAAATTATAATAAACTTAAATACTAATAGCTAAATAAAGTAACCCTAAATAAATATGGTACCTTGCCCGCTTTTCTTTATCTCAGAACAATGATAGAGCTAAAGGCCTGTTTCCAATTCCAAAGTAATGCTATCCCATGCTATCACATTTCACAAGATATTGTTTAGTAAATATAGCTAAACGATAGAACTACCGCGGCAGTGAGACGGGGTAATTGCCGGGTCTCTGTTTCTCATAATAACAATGAAGCGTCGTTGATAGAACTAAGCACCTGCCTCCATTCTCAAAGCGACGCTATACGCTATACTATGCCATCACAGGATATTGTGTCAAGTAATATAAGCTAATCAATCGAAATGGGTTAATTTCTCTGGTAAGCACAGACCGTACAACCAACTACTCGGTGCTGGTAAGCAACGATGAAGCGCCGATATAATAGAACTATTGACCTGTATTGACCGTATCAATTATTCTGTTTCTGGTTTCTACCACTCAAAAACCGTTGATTATTAAGCAATTAATGAACGGAGTTTATATCTTCTTAATAAAGCTGATGAAGTCACTTTGCTTAGAAGATGTTCGATAGAAGCAGGCGTTACTTTGCGGAAGTCCATGATATTGAAAAACCGGCCAAGTGCGAGTCGGACTCGCGCACCGAGGGTTCCGTACAAACCTGTAGTAAGTTTTACGATTTATGACGTATTAAAAACAAGACGAAATGAACCGCAAAACTAACTTTGTTTGTAGAGGTTTATTGTTAAGATCAAAAAATTACGTTTGTTGTATGGGAGCCCCCCTTTAATATTTACTTTATTGATATTTAATTATTTATTTTGAAAGGTAATATAAAGTTAATATTCTGTGAAAATTTGAACCGTCTACCTGTTACCGTTTTTAATATTGAGCAAAAAAATACGAAAAAAACACGTTTATTGTATGGGGACCCCCTTAATATATATATTTTTTTAATTTTTAGTATTTGTTGTTATAGCGGCAACGGAAATACATCATTTGTGAAAATTTCAGCTTTCTAGCTATCACGGTTTATGAGATACAGCCTGGAGACAGACAGACAGTGGAGTCTTAGTAATAGGGTCCCGTTTTTACCCTTTGGGTACGGAACCCTAAAAACTAGAAGTTTAATTCGCTATAATCCGCCACAGAAGGTAAATCTATGTGGTACAGTGCGTATCTTGAACTGGCAGCCCGCGATATTCTCCACACCACATAAATCTTCCAAAATAACCTCAACGTACGTTTCACTCCGACACCGGAGCATCTTCAGGAGATGTTGTCTGGCAAAGATGTTACCAAACTTGCCACAAACCACTCCTGAGTTACAAAAACTAAAAACAAAATTGGTAATTTATAATTTTCCGTTGGAAAGTTTGCAAATAATTTGAAAATGGGTTATAGATCAAAAAATTATCTTTTTTTTCACACATAAAAAATTACATTTAATTTTTGCTAACAATTAAGAAAACTGTCAAACAATAGTAAACAAGAAAAATATGTCTACTATAACATAGCTAAAACTGGAACTAGAAGTTTTAATTGTTTTCTAACTGATGCTAATTAATTTCTAAACAATACAATGTTTTATTAACGGTAATGTTTCTTATAACAACTTGGTTTATTTTTCTTATTATGTATAGCCTACATAGATAGGATTTAAGCCAATAGCGGAAAAGTGTTAACTAATCAGCCCTCCGATTGTGTAAGGAAATCGTAATCGTAATCGTTTGTCAAACGTATAATTCGACCTGTTAAGGAGGTCATAGGTGCCTGCACGTCTAAAAGCATGTATGAACTCCTTACAAAGTTTGAGTATACGTTATGAGCTGTCAAACACTACGAATATGTTTGCTTGTGCGAGTCCATTGAGAGAAATAATTGTGCCGAACACTGGTCAAATCGGTTATACAATATACATATTACATACGATCGTGAAAATGTTACGTCCATAGTAAAAGTCCTCCGTGGCGCAGTGTTGAGCGCTGTTGTCTTATCGTGCGGAGGTCCCGGGTTCGATCCCCGGCAGGGTCAATTTGGGCATTTATAATTTATGAATTTTCCCTGGTCTGACCTGGTGGGAGGCTTCGGCCGTGGCTAGTTACCACCCTACCGGTAAAGACGTGCCGACAAGCGATTTAGCGTTCCCGTACGATGCCGTGTAGAAACCGAATAGGGGTATGGGTTTAATATTGCCTCTAACAGGTTAGCCCGCTACCATCTTAGACTGCATCATCACTTACCATCAGGTGAGATCGTAAGTGATGGGCTAACTTGTAGTGGATAAAAAAGGCTTTTACGTCGAAATATCAAACGTCATGAGTTGTGTAGTACAGTAATCCCTCCTTAATCTCAAACCATGGCTAGTTAGTTAACTGAAACGCAAGCAACTGTAGCCATAGCCGAGCTAGGACATGTCCGATGAACCAATCGACATGCTTGAACAGGTTTCGACGTGGATAGTAGCATTCTGACGGACGTCACTGGAATTGTATTTGATCTACGAACACGTAGCTACGGCCTACATCTTCATATATCTCGAGTTTATTGATGGGCATTCCGCATTCGATTGGCGTTGTAATCGATTTACTGAGGTAAAGGTTGCAACGTTAGTCGGATGGGTCAGAAGATCTCAATTAAAGTCTCTATTAAAATCTCTATTCAGTCCGTTACTAGACCAAGTAAAATTTGGCCAAAGACACGAAATTGAGAATATTAAGTTCGAACAATATTGCATGTAAAAAAAAATTAAGACATAAAGTTGGGGATATAATTACAACTTACCTACTAAAGTTCACTTCAAAATTCTTACATTGTTTGTTGAAAAGTTGTAATTAATAGAGTTGAATTATGTACAATACGAATTGAGTATAAAAATTCTTTCCAAAAAACCGACTTCCAAAGCCACTGTAAAGTAAAAAATAATTTTGATTTCTACACACTATGTTGAAGTCGGGCGAGCCTGACGCGTCAACTTTGCCTATCTTTGTTATACTCGCCCGACTTCAACATAGTGTGTAGAAATCAAAATTATTTTTTACTTTACAGTGGCTTTGGAAGTCGGTTTTTTTGGAAAGAATTTTTATTTTTAACTTTTTAGTGTACTCTAAATCCGCACGGCTTAGGAGTGCAGTACCCTGCAGCATCAGAGTTGAGGAGTTGGGACTTGGGTTTAAGTATGAAGTCGTTGCTTGACACCTACAATATGAATTCAACATAAAAAATCCTAAATCGCTATTTTGCAGGAGTTCTGTACCCTAAAGCATCAGGGTTGAGGAGTTGGGACTCAGAGTTGAATCGTATACACGTGACTTGATACCTACTATATGAATTCACCGTCAAAATTTCCTAACTCCCTAGTTTTGAGGATTTCATGTAGTATGGTACACCTACAGCATCAGGATTGAGGATTTGGAGTCAGAATTTTTTATGGGACCACCTCGGGAGCTTCCTCTAACCAATGAAAAAAACAATTTTTCAAATCGGTTCAGAAACCACGGAGATATGCACCGACATACATTAAAAAAAAAAAAAAACATACGCGCTGAATTGAGAACCTCCTCCTTTTTTGGAAGTCGGTTAAAAATAGTTTTTAACGGATTGAATATACTTGCCTATAATATCAGGCTTTTTGTTCCGGAATATAAGAAGAATTGGTATAGTAGTGATCTCCATTTTGAAATTCTGGGTCAGGATTTGGTAAATAAAAACGTTAACCCTATCCACAAATTGCTCAGTTCTTCAGCTCCATTCATTATTCACAGACAGGCTCCGAGTGCCCTGTAGGGTAAGTATAAGATTTTTACATTTCACTAACGTTGATAGAATTCGAGCGTCGAGATACTTTAACGACCCTCAAATGGACCTCAACAGCGTTGTTTTAAATCTCAAGTAAGTTAGTAGTCTAATGGGTGAATGGCTACATTAAAGTACCCGTAGTCCCATCAATGGGTCGAACCAGTGGGACCACGGGTTCACATATTAGTGACAGCTATCGCTCTTGCAAAATTAACATCAGTAGGACTGAGTTATCGACTTTTTATAAGGACATTTAGGTTCAGCTGTCCGAACCGGTGGTACATCCTTGAGTCTTGACGTATCATTATTTACACAAGTTGTCCTACGTGAAATAAATAAATTATTTATTTCATTATTTATCAAATGCTCTGAAAGTATCGTGTTTCGTCGCTCGCTTGCGAGATGTGCAATCTCATAATAACCGTATTGGTGGAGCGATAGTAGCTCGTAGCTGTAATGAAAGTGGGATTTTACAAATTCAACCTAATTGGGGTGCCGAACGCACGGGGGTTACAAAGCTGGAGGGAACGGTCAAAATAGTCTATGCTCACTGCGGTGTAGTTGTAACAATGTGGTTTCACCCTCATGCACCTATAATACGTAAAAGATCGGAATATTATTTTAAAGTACTTGTAAAAGTTTATTTGAATAAAAAACATTTGAAAAAAAAACATTTGAATTGAATTGAATTGAATTGAATTGGATCAGAAAGCTCAATATCATAAGTATTTTAGTGAGTACTTACAGATTAATAAAAAGATGTGATGCCAAATCCATAGAATTAAATATTCTGTGGCTAAATACTTCACACAGTAGTGTGAAGAGACTACACTTTCGTCGTCTAAGTTCGTCCGTGCAGCCAGATGTTTGGAAATCGTCGCCGAAGATTTAATTAAAGAAAGTTTCGGTTCAGCCTACAACAAAGTTACTGCTTAAATATTTTGTTTGTCGCCCGCCCCCAGAAAGTAACGCGGCCGCTTTTCTCAAGTAGATCGAAGAATCATTAGGCAAATTTCTTCCTGCCAAGCAATAGGACCATTGGGTCCAGAAAATATTGGAAGTTACACGTCGTTGCAGTGCGTGGGATATGTACATTGAGTCATTAGATGCGGGTATTTGATTACAGTGTTCACGCGAGTCTGATGTCAGAGTATGTAATATAGGACAATGTCGTCTTCTAAAGTCTACTGCTAGACATAAGTATCTTGTAGGATGTGTGTCTGATTTGCTAGATATCGTCCGTCCACCTAAGGGCGTGCCTGTTACCGCTATCACAGCGCTTCGGGTCTGAAATGATTTTCAATGGGTCTATCGGTCTTCGAAGTATGTGCCTAGCCCATTGCCAATACAGCTTTAAAATGACAATTGGTAGGCAAAGTAATTCCTGCGCCAAAACCGCTACGCCGCGCCGTACTGTTTGGATTGGAGTTGTCCGATCTCAGAGCTGTGTTATACCTTCTCCTGAGCGTATTTCTTAATGAATAAGAATTAAGCAGGGAATGTGACGTTTCAATTCGGTGGCGAAACGCGAAAGTGAGTTCGCACTTGATCTGGGTACAAGCTGCGGCGTTTAGAATTAGAAACTTGAATTCTTGTTCTCAATACATTTATTTGAGCGAATTTTAAAGCAATTTCGCAGTTTTCAACTTGATGGAATTCCCAATGCGGCAATAGTAAATTGCTTCTATCTATCTTCTTTCTTTCCAATCCATAGGAAATGCCAAGTGAGATTCGGCCACAGAATATTTTGTTCTGTGGATTATTCGTCGAAAAACAAAAGTGACCGTCATAGCTCAAAGGATCAGCAAGCTGACATTGCAGTGGGTAGGTATTGGGCAGGCCATATCTTAGTTTGAATATGTTTTGATTTAGCCACAATGCATTATCTTTTAAAGTTTTTGGAAAACAGTTGAACATGCTGCTTGTCTCGTCAGTCATCACTAGTACTGTCGCTCTGCATATTTCCACCCCGGCACAACAACTCATATAATTTTTGCCTGTTTTTGTGTAATTCATTTGTAGCCCGCTAAAAACTATTGCATCAGTAGTTACGACCGTTTTACTTTGAATTTCTCTGAACATATTAAATAATAGGTATGTACCTATATAATATATAGTTTGTGCGCGAGTTGAATGCAGAGCTTATGTATGTGTCACCATAAATAAGCTCTGCATTAAACTCGCGCGCGAACTATACCTACATTATGTTTTATCGGTCGCAGAACCGACGGCCGATGGGGCATACGTGTTCTGGGGGTCTACTCTCTTTCTCTCAAACGAAACTTCGCAAACGAACTTAATTAGTCGGTTATTAGACCCACACAAAATCGTTCAATCCAATCGGTCACGAAAATTTTCTATGGATCCGTACTTCGTCTGCGTGTACGAAAACGAAATAGAGAGGAGCATAGAGATAATATTATGTAGGAGATGAGTTAACGAAATTTCGTTCGTTTGTTTGCGAAGTTTCGTTTTATAGAAAGAGAGTAGACCCCCTGGAGCGGAGACCGCGTAAGGGTAAGCGCAGTGTAGGACGAACTCCAGCTCTTAAGACGACCTAAAGAAAGTGGCGAGATGGATGAGTAGCTATTAAGTTAAAGTTTAAACTGATTGCAGATAGAGTAGGTACAAATAACAAAAAAAAAACTAAAAGTACATTAATGTCCATACGGCGAAATATCAAACGAAGTAATTACTTACCATACTTACTGATTTCAGCTTTTTGAGTCATACTGATTTCAGTTATTAAGGCTTTCAATACAGAGGGACGATTGAAACTGCATGGGTCATAATCAAAGCGAAAATCTCTTTGGAATGCATCTGATCGTGACAGCCTGCGTCGAGCTTTCTGCAACAAAAGTCAACAAGCTCCCCATATTGAAACCGCCATGCGTAGTTCAAAGGATTTTTTATGATCACTCTGGCATAGTACTGTACTGACCATTGACCATGCTACATTTACTACAGATATCACAACCCACCCCATATTATAGATGGCAAAGGTGAGTTTGTTTGTTCTTCAATCATACCGCTACGGAGCAATGGATTGACATGATATTTTTTTGCATGTATATTGATAAATACTTACGAGAGTGACATAGGCTTTTATTCCGGCAGACGATGCAGACGCTCATAATATTATCGTGATACGATACGCCGGACTAGTTTTGGACCCATCTGCAGACCTTACCTATACTTAATCTCGAAAACCAAATCTGTATTTGTCTTTTATAGGTATCTATACTAATACTAAAAATGCGAAAGTTTGGATGGATAGATGGATGTTTGTTACTCAATCACGCCAGAACGGCTGAACGGATCTGCATGAAATTGGGCACAGAGATACATTATAGTCTGGATTAGCACATAGGCTACTTTTTATACCGGAAAATTAAGGATTTCCCGCAGGAAACAAAATACCTCAATCTACGTGGACAAAGTCGCGGGCGTCAGCTAGTATAGCTATAAATTATATTATCGAGCAAACAGACAGTCGACGCTTAACGCATCATCATTTTAATTATATCGTGTAAAGTCAACAGTCTATTTAATTTCCTACATTGGCATTCGCCTCTTTCGACTTGTACCAACATAAAAATCAGAGTGCGTAATACGTCGACAAAGACGCCTGAGGTCACGTCATGAGCCCCACTTGATTAAGGGACAAAGGTCAAAGGGTCGTGCGTGAGGACACACTCATACGAGGTGGACCCCTTTATTATTGCCCCTTACATCACAATCAGAGCTTGATATTTGTTGAGTGGATAATTAAAGGGAATTCTATCTCTTTTTTGTAACAACCTATTTTCTTTTTGTTTTGGTTTCTATGTAATCTGGAAAGCATGTTGAATCGATCTGCAGTGTCTTAAGGTCTAGCCCCTCTACATAGGCGCAGCGCGTCACGTAGCGGCAAGTATTCTTTGTATGAGACCCACTAAAGCGACGCGGCACGGAGATGCACTGCGCGACGCTGCCCTGAACCATTGAACAAACTCATGCAAGTAATATTTGCCGCTACGTGCCGCGCCGCTCCGTGCATCTCAACTGGGGCTAGACCTTATTGATGACTACCTTCCGAACTTCAATTCGCCTATTGATTTAGCGTAATCCATTATTTTACTTTTTTCATTGGCCTCTATTTACGATTTACTTTCACTTATGGGTGTCAACGTAAATTATTTATAGAAGGTTAATAAGAAAATCTCGACAAAAAATTGAAAATTTTAGTTTATAGAAAAAAAAATCTTATTGATTTAGCGTAATCCATTATGTTACTTTTGTCATTGGCCTCTATTTACTATTTAGTTTCACTTATGGGTGTCAACGTAAATTATTTAAACAAGGTTTGTAAGAAAATCTCGACAAAAAATTGAAAATTAACAGAACTAATTATTATTAGAAGAATTAATTATTATTAGAACAGTTTAAATTATTTAATCTAAATACATATAATCTTAGAATAACTACATATAGAAGGTATGTTTCCAAACAACGCCTTCTCAAAACGCAAGCTACAAATTCGCCATTTTTGCTGTGTTTACTTGCCTTGTCACGCACACAGACACAAACATACCTAATGTTTCCAGTTTAAATGTTTTCCCCCTAAAAGTTGGGTAAGTAATTGGTTAGTATGTTTGTAGCATTGTAGCTTCTAAAAACTAAGCTAACCAGCTTTTTTCGGACTTGACGGTGCCATTTATGGCACCAATTTAACGGCTTACATTTCGCGAGTGTACTGGGTTTCTATAGGTAGTTATTCTAAGCATATAATACATATAATATTTCAGAAATGAATAGTAGATAGTATAATAGCAAGATCAACGAATTATCAATTCATAGGAGTGTAGGGGTTCAAAGTTACTTAATTTGGGGTTATTTTTGAACGTACCTACTCAAATAAAAACTGATGGTTTTTGGACGAGAAATATGCATCCGGTTTATTAAGCTAACAACTCCTTCAGTGAAACTTTAGACCAGTTAACAAACTTGACGCTACTCACTAGTTTATTATCATTAACATTCACGAAAAGCATCCCACAGTAGAGATAATACACGTTTTCGGTTGAGGCTACTGAACTAGCGGAAAAATACGAGCAATGCAAACGAGATGTTGTGGGGAACCTAATTTTATACCTAGTATGATTCCTAGTATTTGTTTTCCTAGTACAATTTTACGAGTAAACTGAACATAAGTGGAAAGAATTTTACATTCTATTTCTGCATCCTAGATTATTAGGTATTTCCGCGTAGTAATAGGAAGGAACCCAAAAAGTAGGATAACCTCTTATAGTTTTAGAAATACAAGCGTCTATTCAAATCTTTCCAATCTTCAATTGGCTACATCATCACATCGTCCATCTTGCATCACTCGGAGTCGGGAATCGATCTCAGACCCCGGCATCCTCATTTACATATACGACGGTGATGCAACTGTGAGGCTATCCTCAATTGATGTATTATGCCCTTTAGACCTCAGAATGTTTCAAAGGTTGTTTTGAATGTTGTTGTTGTTTCACTTATTTAGGCTGTGTTCCGAAATACACTGCGAGCACTGTAAGGTGTGACGTCACTTTAGTACAGTGCGAAGCCGTTCCTTTATAGTTAGGTATACTGGGTACTGCTTAAAACGGAACGCTGTCAGCACTGAGACAAACACTGAGAGCACCTTACCTCGAAAACGCCAGTGCTCACAGTACAAAGATGGCGTCCATTAATGACGTCATATATTTCCCTAGGATACTGCAGCAGTTTACTGTCAGTTATAACGGAACGAATTTCTCTACAGTAAAGAGCACTGAACAGTGCTCGCAGTCTATAACGGAACACAGCCTTAAGCTATTAGAATACAGGAAACTCAAATATATAGCTCAATTGGTTATTTGACAACTAGTCAAATCAGCAACTGTATTTCAAACGTCGAAACGCATGAAATATTAAATTTGTGCTTTTTGAATATGTATGCCATAGATGTATGCATAATATTGTGTGTAGGTACCAAAATTCTACATCAATGGTGTGTTTTAAAGCCTGCTATTTTCGAGGCCCCAAAGTCATGCAAATGCAGTAAGTAGTTTGCATGCTGGCAGCGAAGATTTGTTGCGCGGCCTACGTCATGTTTGGGAATTATGACAGGGGCGCACGCCGGGAATATTTAATCCCACATCCCGCGGATGCGACGCGTGTAACGAATCCCGCCTTGATCCCATAAATAAGTCCCGTCTTCAAATAATTTTATATGCCTACTTAAGCTAAACTGTGCTTGTTTTGGAAGGGCTTGATCATAAATGATATCATCATTTTGACGACCTCCGTGGCGCAGTGTGTAGCGCTGTTGTTTTAACGTGCGGAGGTCCCGGGTTCGAACCCCGGCAGGGTAAATTTGGGAATTTATAATTTCTGAATTTTCCCTGGTCTGGCCTGGTGGACGGCTTCGGCTGTGGCTAGTTACCATCCTATGATCCTACCGGCAAAGACGTGCCACCAAACGATTTAGCGTTCCGGTACGATGCCGTGTAGAAACCGAATAGTTTCACCGTTGCGGTAGTTGCCGTGTAGGAACCGTAGTTTAGTTTAGTAGACCGGGTTTAATATAACTGCCATGCCCCTAACAGGTTAGCCCGCTACCATCTTAGACTGCATCATCACTTACATCATCAGTTGAGATCGCAGGCTAACTTGAAGTGGATAAAAAAATATCAGTAAATTTTAGGTAATCATACTAAAATTATAAATGCGAAACTGTTTTTGTTTGTTGGTTTGCCCTTCAATCACGCCGCAACAGAGCAACAGATTGACGTGATTTTTTTCATTGGTATAGTTGAGGACCTTATCCCGGAAAATTAAGGAATTTCCGCAAGGCCAAGCATTTGAAAATTTGATGAAATTTGAGAAGTCGCACATAAGGTGGTATTAGATTGAATAAATCTTCAGAATTTAGTTTAGTTTTAAGATTGTGTACTTACAAGGCTACAACATAATTGATCTCATAGTTACAGATCTGGACAATACCTAACATGGCCTCCTTTTATCCCGGAACAAGAATTATTGCTATAACCTCCTATAAATAAAGATAACAAAGTACAATACGCATACTATGCTATCCACCACCACCACCACTACAGCCCATTAACGTCCCACTGCTGGGCACAGGCCTCCACTCTCATAGGAGAGTGGGAATTAGAGCTTAGACCCACCACGCTGCTCCAATGCGGGTTGGCGGGCTTTAACGACTATTATCATGTTAGTGATAATAACCGGGACCGACGGCTTAACGTGCTCTCCGAGGCACGGGGGTGAAACACCACCAACTTCCTAACTCCGGGCTAGTATTGAGAATTTCTAGACCGAAAAACCCAATACTTAATTATGGCCCGACCCGGGACTCGAACCCGCGACCTCGTCGGCTGCAGTTGAACATGCTAACCACTAGACCAACGAGGCAGTTCTATAGTACACTGTAAGTACGCAAGTTTCTCAATAGGTATATGCACATACTATCTAGTAGTGGAGTTTGGAGATAGTGTCATGATCGAATAGGCAAAGACCGCGAATAATATATTATCGTAATTTACAATAACCCATTTACAATTAACAATAAATTATGTCAGGAGGAAATTAATTACAGAAATCAATTCCAAGTTGCCTTCACGCGGGACTGTTTGGAATGGATCCCGATTTAAGGCGCGTTCACATTAGGTCGGTTACCGAACGTGTCACCCGCATTCGGTTTAACCGGATTCGTTAACCGAATTGGCCAGTTTACATTAGGTCGGTGACTAAATGCGTCGCATCGGCCGTATTTAGTTTACGGCCAACAGCAAGATTACATAAGTTTCTTAAGCTTATGACCGAATACGGCCAATTGTAACAACTTTTACACTATTTTAGTCACCGCAAATGGGCTGTGAATGATTTTTTTTTCTTTCCATAAAGTTCCATTACTATGATATAATGGCAACTTTATTGTCTACTACCTATGGCCTAATAAGTATTTTTTTTTTATCTACTACAAGTTGCCCTTGACTGCGATCTCACCTGATTTATTTTAGCTTAAACTTCTAGTTATAATTAATTTCTACATCTTATTGACAGTCCAATAACTGTCCCTAGTATATTCTAATGTACTTAATGTATTGTGAATGAATGCGGTCAACGAATTACAGTTTAACATTAGTTGGTGACCGAAAACAGCCAAACCGACTTGATGTAAACGCGCCAGTTCGCGTAATTAATTCGAGAATGTTCCCGAACGAGGCCAAATGCTCCCAAGTTTAGTTATCTTACAAGATCTCACTGATTACACGCGTCACAGTTTTACGAATTGTGGTTTAAGTTTAGACTGACGAAACGCTACTTTCCCGTTATTACAAGTAACATACTTTTAATATGAATATCCATGAATTTACGGAAAGAAAGGTTCAGGATGTGAGTTAAGGCCCGACATTAGGTAAGAACAGGTTATCAAGTAGGTAATCAATCTATACTTACCTAATACCGGCCTTTTTTTTTTTCCATTACAAGTCAGCCCTTGACTGCGATTTCACTTGATGGTAAGTGATGATGCAGTCTAAGATGGTAGCGGACTAACCTGTTAGGGGCATAGCAGTTATATTAATCCCATATCCCTATTCGGTTTCTACACGGCATCGTACCGGAACACTAAATCGCTTGGCGGCACGTCTTTGCCGGTAGGGGCGGCGGTAACTAGCCACGGCCGAAGCCTCCCACCAGGCCAGACCAGGGAAATTCAGAAATTATAAATTTCCGAACCCTGCCGGGGACCGAACCCGGGACCGCCGCACGTTAAGGCAACAGAGCTCAACACTGCGCCACGGAGGTCGTCAAATGGAGGTCTTTACCATTGAATGACCGATACAGGATAGTTTAGAACGTGTTCTTGGCTGATTTCAGTTTGTTAATAAAGGCCTAAATTGCTTTGTCGTATCGACTTCATCCGCGTGGATCGAGGTTTTTTGTTTCCCGCGGATACTTTGATTTTCCGGGGTAAAAAGTAGCCTAAGTATGTGCTATTCCAGACTATAATCTATCGGCGTGATTGGATAACAAACATCATCCATACATTCATCCATCCATCCAAACATTCGCATTTATAATATTACTAGCTGGTGCCCGCGACTTCGTCGGCGTGGTTTAAGTTTTTTTTTATTCCCGCAGGAACTATGTTACTCGCTGCTAAAGTAGCTTTCAAGCGCTCAACCAACAAGCAAGCAAGGAATTTAGGATTCATTTCATTTCATTTATTTATTTGTGTTTTGATGACATTTAGATGTTTTTAGGGTTCCGTACCAAAATGGTAAAAATGGAACCCTTATGGTGCGAATTTCTCCGTCCGTCCGTCTGTCACAGTCGATTATTTCAGTAACTATTAAAGCTATCGACATGAAATTTGGAATAGTTGTGTATAATAGTGGTCTCACATCATTTAAATAAAAAAAAATCGAAAATTATTTTTAGTTTAATTAAAAAAGGGGGAAAATCGGGGGTTTGAAATTTCAAAGTATGATAACTATACTGAGTGGGATATCATATGAAAGGGCTATACTACTACATTCTAAAACAGATTTTTATTTATTTTTATGCATAATAGTTTTTGATTTATCGGGCAAAATGTCGAAAAAAATACCGTTCCCCCCCCTTATCTCCGAAGTTTACCAATCGAAAAAATCTGAAATAATTATGGTCAATAGAAGCTTATGTATATTTTTTTACAGGAAAATAAAACCAACGCTCAAACTAGCATAGTTTTTTTATATCAACAATAAACCTCTACAAACAAAGTTAATTTTGCGGTTCATTAAATTCATTAATCGTAAAGCTTACTACAGGTTTGTAGCTGTCCCTCCCTCGCCCTCGGTGCGCGAGTCCGACTCGCACTTGGCCGGTTTTATTTAATCCTAATACCTAATACCTATTAAATTGCGACTCTACTAGCTCTATGTTCATAACATCGAGAAGTTTCGCTGTAACTTTGCTGCTCACATTAAACGTAGTGTAGCAGCAGATTGAATTCCGCGGGTGTCACCTGCACCCATATGAGTTTCTGTTGCCGCCACTTGACTCCGACCCTACACGCACTGGGGTTTCTGCGATTTATTTACAGACAAGATGATCAACTATTCTTAAAATTCAGCATCATTGATAGAAGTAGTTGATACGTTGGCAGCATCCCACCTACCGGCTCGGATGCAGCTGCCGAATCTGCTCAGTTGCTTAAGCGCCGCAAATACTCAGCCATTACTAAGGACTATGTTTTTGCGGCGCTTGCTTTTGAGACTCTGGGCCCATGGTCATCGGACACGAAAAATTTTATAAATGTCGTGTCCAAAAAACTGATCCACGCCTCTGGTGACCAAAGACTGGCGCTTATTTAGCCCAACGGCTTAGCCTTGCCATTCAACGAGGTAATAGCCCCAGTGTTTTGGGCACCATGCCCATTAACGATCACTTGGACGGTGTGTATTTTTTGTAAATATAATTAGTTTTTAATTTAGATTTTAATTTATTTCTTAGTTTTGCAATTCACATTATCATTTTGGCTAAATTAAATAAATAATCATGTAATTAACCGATAAAAAAAAAAAAACTCAGCATCATGTAGATTTTCATAATAATTGGTAAATAATAAAACCAGCGATTAATTTACTCAATACTCAATTTATTTCATACATACAGGTGTCTCTCATGTTACGTCATGTTTTGACTCTACCACTGGCTCGGAAAAAAGAGTTCCACTGAGAAGAGCCGGCGCGAAACTCAGCAGTTGTTCCTTTTTATAAAAGAAGATATTACAATACGTAAAAGTGATGACACAATGGATACCACAACAGAAACGACCCAAAGGAAGACCTCGAAAAAGATGGATCCATTGTGTAGAAGACGACCTGCAGAAACTTGGAAAGCTCCCTTTATGGAAGAAGGAGGCCAAGGACAGAGCCAGGTGGAGAGAAATTGTGGAGGAGGCCAACACCCACAATAGGGTTGTAACGCCGCGCCGGAGGAAGTAAGAAAGTAAGTAGGTGAGTACAATACCTACGTGTATAAATTAAATACCGAAGCGTAAGTTATTATAGTTACTATCCTGTGGGGCGCTGGACCCAAAGTCGATTGTTTATTATCAATGGGATGTGTGGAATACTTAAAAAAGGTTGAAAACAATTAATGCAAAAGTGTCTGCCCGTCTTGCTGTCTGCTCGTCTGTAATTATTACACGTCTTTTCATCTTAATTTATTTCGACGAAACTTCGTACGAATATAACACGCACGGAGAAGAATATAGGTTACTTTTATCCCGGTAAATAAGGAGTTCCCACAGTATTTTAAAGAAACCTAAATCAACGCGGATCTTCGACACTTCAACCTAGACCTGTTGGCGAGCGCATTGACTATTATGTGAAAAAATTATGCAGCTCCTTATCAACTATGTTTTTAAAATCCTAGAAAGCTTTATTTATCGCTAGTACATACTAATTTTTACAGGATATTTTCCCAGACACCTTTTGAAATTAATTATTTCCATAAACCTTTTGTCTCCTCTCCGTAGTGCGCTCGACCCCTTCCCCGCGCTTTCTTTAAAGCAGACCCCAAAGCATCTCGGAGGCAGTCGTTTGTATAAAACTTTGCTCATATTATTTCCCGTTTGCTTCATAGTCTGGGGTCCCACTGCTATAAACTTACCTCATTTAAAATACAAGGAAGTAAGTAGCACATAGTGAAAGTAAGTACTTTATCGATCAATCAATATTTATTTATTCAATTTAGGTACACTGTACACTTATTGAAGTCCAATAACTTATATGACATGATGGCGATAATTAGTTACGGTATCTTAAAACTAAAGCTACGAGGGTTCTACACGCGCCCTGGCCTGAGAAGAGCCCACAACAAACTCATCCGGTTTTCTTCTAATTATCACCATCTCACAAATCAACTAACATCGACGTTAGAGCAAATCATTGCCAATTTACTGAATGGTTGCCATTCCGTAACTTGGAAAAACCGTGAAAAAATAATTTTGTACACTTCGATTTTAATCCCAGAAGTAATAATAATATTAGTATGATTCATCAATAATATTTATCAATCAGGGAGGCAATACGCGATCTAAACTTAGTGAAGGAGACTCTATGGGGACCACAATCAGCTAAAGTTGACACAAGCTTTGGCACGTTCCTCAGTCAGCCATGTTCAATGGTGCCATATTAGGCACATTATTTTTTACCTTTTACATGAACGAAACCAGTGCAGTGTCCAATCTGACCCGGTGACAGTGACACCGTCGATAGTATATAAATATGAAAACAAAAAAAAAAAAAAACTAAACAGGCATAAAAATTCGTTCCAAATTTGGCCACCGGGTCAGATAAGTTTGTGGGACTATACTTTCAATGTATGCAAGTCCCCTTCATGTATCTACGAGTAGTGCGGTAAGTTTTTATGCAGCGGGAGCCCGGACTATCCCGGTATATTCCGCTGTAATGTGCGGCTGACAGGCTATCCGGGAGGCCATTAGTGCCACACTTTAATAAATATCATTTCCTGTCTCCTTTTGTCCTTTGTCTTTGCAAGAGTAATAGAATCGATATTGCATTAAAGGAACTCGATGCTATTAATTTCTATGCTGATAAAAGTACTTTGACAAGAAGTAAGAAAGTTAATTTCATGAAAGATGTTGCCGGAATATTTCTCAGATTCTATAGGAGTTTCTAGCACTTCTAGTTCAGGTATTCGTCCTGGTGGATTAAGGATTATGATTCCCGCAGGAATTCTGAAGTTTTCCAGAATAAAAAGTAGCCTAACTTCCTATATAATTTGCAACCTATCTATTTACCAGAATATAATATCTGAACCGGTTCAATAGGTGGACTGTGAAAGCGTAGATACATAGACAGACACATTTTCGCATTTATAATCCGCCACGATGAGCTAAAGGGACGGGGCACTACCTACCTTTTCTGGAAACGTTTCGTCTTATTTTCGAACCGTCATAGGTTCCTTCCGGGTGACGCTAGAAAGCTGAAATTTTCATGATAATATTATAAGCTTTTTATTCCTTAGTAATTGGTTGTTTACTATTGAAGGGGTAGTGTACATTATACGTACGTACAGATCCGATTTTAATTCCTGTTTACAATAAAAATCAGTGCCCGGTAGCGGTGAAGTTGGTTTAAAAGTTAAATCGCTAACAGCTCATGATGTATCGCCGGCCGTTATCTCGGTGATGGATTGATCAACTGCGCATTTTGGTGTAGCCATTTCGGATATCTGTTGTTGAGCTTGTAGATTGGTGAAACTTTACAAACTTAGTTTATGTTATGTTTACAGCAATTCGATGTCAAGTCAGCGCTTGTCTGCTAATTTTTTTAGTGATTATATATTATTAATAAGTTTAAATAGAGGATCTCCCAAAAAACGTAATATCCACGTCCATAGTTTTATGTTGGATAACCATTTTTTAAATTTCACAATTTAGTATTTCATACAAAATCTTATACTAAGCGTGCGTTTAGACGTTTGAAAAAGTTGCTGATTTGACTAGAAACGGTTATTATAAAGAATAACTGGGCTACGTGTGGTTGTGTCTTTTTACTAACAAAACTTGTAACTACTGCGCTTGAATATTTCTATATTTCAACAGTTTTTGCGTATTTCGTAGTTTTTGCCGAATGAAATCTAAAAATCCTAGTTTGCTTTTAGAAATGTCTACAAAACACAGCTATTTGCAGTGTAACCAAACGAAATGATTTTAAAATGTTCACGATATAAAAGAATAATCCAATGGTTTATGAATTTAGTTGAGTTTGAAACTTGTGGTTCACTATTTTTTTAAGTAAAACTGTACTAAAATTTTGATTGCTTACCTACCCGTTGGCAATTTTTGCTAAAATATACTCGTAAGTTTTTATGTAATTAAGTACTTACGTTAGTAACCTATACAAGTAACTATTGTAAACTGTACGTGACTTACGAGACTGTTTACATATGCGACTTAGGGCAAAGCACACAGGGAACGGGCGCGGGTCGGGCACGGACCGGGTCGGGTGCACGGCGGGTGTAATTCCTTGTATTTATATGGACGACATCACACAGAACGCGGGCGCGGCTCGGGCGCGTGGCGGGTGACGCTGTGTGATGTCGTCCATATAAATAATAAAAAATAAAAAAAAATTTGTTCAAACAAACTGTACAATAATTTCCTTAAATTACCCTGGATCCCCAAACTAGGATTGGGGATCAGTCCCTTCCAAATAGCTATTCTAAAGTAACAAAAATACAAGGATTTACACCCGCCGTGCACCCGACCCGGCCCGCGCCCGACCCGCGCCAGTTCAATTTGTGTTTTGCCCTTTGATTGAAACTTACATGTGTAAGACTGCCATTACACTCACAAGTTTGGCCTCCGCACTTCTTAAGCGTGTTGGACTATGACCTAAACCCTCTTAACCAACTACAGAGCACAAGTTTCCTCTCAGAAGAAGAAGAAAAATCCCGAACCCGAAGTTAACCACAAGACTATCGCGAAGTTTTAAACTAAAAATAGGTATTATGAAGTCTAACTACTCGAAGTTTCTACATGACATCATAATGGATCGCGGCAACGTGAAAAATTGTGAAAAGACTTTTCTCGGATAAAAATGAAATGTTCCTATAAGTATTTTCAGCTATTTCTAGATTGAACGGACAAAATTGCGCGGAAAGAGATTTTTAAAGTGTCCCTATAAAAGAATTTGTAACGTTTTATGAATACAGAAGTCGCGATCACAGAGATATTATCGAGGCGACGATCTTTGGACTTGAGTTTGAACTTTGATAATAAAATGATAGATATTATCTAGTCGAAGTGTCGAACCAGCATTTAAGAAGGAAACTATAAGTACAGTACTTTGTCCATACTTATACTATTATAAATGCGAACGCGTGTTTGTTTTACGTTTTCTCTGTCTTTCTCTTCGATGTGGATGAAATTTGTTACAGAGATATGTTTCATCCCGGGGAAGCCGTCGACAACTTTTTTATCCCGAAAATCAAAGCGTAACCTATAATCGCAATTCGCAACCAATAAGAAGATTATAGCTAATACAATTTCTTGATCACGTTTAGTACCTACATAATATTTAGACATTATTATATGATTAAACATGGAGGAATGTGCAGTGATCAGACAAGCCGTCGAGCGCTTACGAGCACGCAGAAACCAACTTCTACATATTTTTATTTGTGAAATAAAGAAAGAAATGTGATCCTTGGTTATTGGACTTTCACAAAGTAATGCCTGATTCTGTCCAACGGGAACCACCACCACCACTACAGCCTATTAACGTCCCACTGCTGGGCACAGGCCTCCACTCTCATAGGAGAGAGGGAATTAGAGCTTAGACCCACCACGCTGCTCCAATGCGGGTTGGCGGGCTTTATCGACTAGTATTATCATGTTAGAAAGAGCTTTTATAGCTCAAAAGAAGTGCATTCGAGCTATTTTTGGTGTTGGCCCTCTCGTAAGTTGTAGGCCGCTATTTAAAGATTTAAAAGTTTTGCCACTACCGAGCATGTACATTAAAGAAATATGTATTTTAGTAAAAAAATACCCTAATTATTTCAAACTCAACAGTGAAATAAATAGAAGTACAAGGTATCCTTATAAAATTTTTGCGCCCAGGTGTAATAAAGATATATACCGAAGAAATGCGTCTTATATGGCCATAAAGATATATAATAATCTACCTCAAACAATACAGGCCATGCCTCTACGAACTTTTAAAGGCAAACTTCGAGACTGGCTAATGGAGAAATGTTTCTATAGTGTGAATGAATATATGACATAACTATTGACATTATTATTTTGTTGAATTAATTATTAATTGTAAGTCGGATGTAATATTATGCAGTGATGTATTACCTATAATAATTTGCACACTAATGAAATAGTTGAATGTGTCAGCGCTAAATAATTTTAAGACCTAATAATTGTACCACATTCTTGCAAATAAATTATTCTATTTTATTCTATTCTATTCTATTCTATTCTATTCTTAGTGATAATAACCGGGACCGACGGCTTAACGTGCTCTCCGAGGCACGGGGGTAAAACACCGCCAACTTCCTAACTCCGGGATAGTACTGAGAATTTCTAATCAGAAAAACCCAACACTTAATAATTATGGCCCGACCCGGGACTCGAACCCGGGACAACGGTAACATTTGAGTTTAATATAGGTAACATATTCTGGTGATTGTTTTGATGTGGTTAAGAACTCAGATTGAAACGAGTCTGTTCTTAATTCGATACGAGCGAAGTCTCGTAGAAGAGATAGACTGAACATAAGCCGCGGCCGAAGAACTCTGAAACTGTCGTAAAATAGCAAGATAATGTGCGCTGATGTCACAAACGTCTTAGCGGGCGAAAGAAACTCGCTTCTTTTAAAAACTTTACTTTTTCCCTTACTATTTGTCGCTCTAATACGAGTGCAAAATTATTGCTAGTTCTTACGCTATAATTCCGAAACCAATTTTTTTATATTTTATTTTATTTATTTGGCAACCAATACAGATTACAATAAATTTTGCTCTAACCTAAAGTCTTAACAATAGTCAAAATCTGTTACAACGACATCGAAGGGACTACTCATATTTAGTCGTAAAAACCGATAGTTGTAACAACCGGTGACAGGTATTAATAGGAAAGATAATATGTATATTCATGTAGGAAATTAAACCGCATCGCAACATGTTACAATTTTCACAGTTAACTCAACAATATGTTTTGGTGCATCTTGTGTAAAGATAAGTAACAAACTGACTTAAGAGATATGACGAAGCGGGCCTTGAGGCTACGGCATGCATGTGCTTTGTTTCTAAGAATTATAAAAGACCCTAAACTTTGTTTACTTTTACGATAATAGCCATTGACCTGTTACTGTGCCAGATGTGGATACTGTTACCTATTCAAATTGTTTACAATACAGCTGAACCGGTCGTTCTACAGATGTAATTCTCCGAAAACATTAACCAAATGTGGTCGCTTAATGCGTAGTAAACAATGTCGTAAAAACCAATGTTTTCCGATAAGGCGGTCATATAGCATTCAGCCAGGACCTTTGATTTTGGTCAATTTAACCGGTATGTTGTTCTAAACGATGTCGCCATAAACGGTTTTGACTGTAATAACATTTTGATCTTATCATAATCCTAGAGGGTCGCACTACATGAATTAGATTCTTATGGAAATAATAATAGGCGCGCATAACCAATTCTACAATTCCATGGTTTCTACGTTCAATACAAAATGCAATACAAATGTTCAATACAAATGTTTTTTGCATGGATAATAAGCAAAATACCTACAGAGCCTAACCTATGGGCTACTTTTTATCGGGACAAAATCAAAAAGTTCCATCTGATTTTTAACGCGGACAAAGTGGCGGGCGTCATCTAATGAATAATATTCATACGATAGGTCTCAAAGGAGTAAGCATTATAATTATTCCTCTTTTAAAGCTAGTTATTATTGATAGACTCCGCATACCTATAGGTAACTTTTAATCTTAAGCCTGACACTTTTTTTGTTTTGACTCTGACAAAGGAACACGAGTGTCAGTATAATTCTACCAATCAGTAACGTATAAAAAAAAAACACCGCTCACAAAATAATATTAAATATATATACTTATTTATATTATTTATTTGAATACCATTAATTGTATAAAAAAAAAAAATTACAACACTTTACGACCATCGTGAGTGGCACCTAATTCAGAGCAAAACTCGCATTAAAAAAAAGATTCCGACGAATTGAGAACCTCCTCCTTTTTTGAAGTCGGTTAAAAAGGTCTCTGACATCATGTCAGAGGAGAGAAGGAAAGACCGAAAGAAGTGAGATACGAGATAAAATAGAGAAAGAAACTTCGAGTTTCATTAGTAGCGACCTGTTTATACCATCCAGTACCAAATCCGCGGATAACGGTCTTAAAAAGAGACAAAAGGTTATAATTCCCGAAACTCGGTAGCCTCCGTACATAATACATTTTTCGTGGAGCTTATCTTTAGGATGGACCGCTAATACCTCCCAGTACTAACGAGCTGGTATGGGATAATGAAAGAAAGGGATGCTGCTGCTTTCAGAGCCTTTTATGTTTTCCGGGAGGCTTGTACGGGTCCCATTATAAGAATGGAAAGACAATGCTGAATTATTACTAGCTGAATTCTATTTTTGTAACCATAACTGTGGCCTCACCTGACTGTAAGCAAGAATCACACAGCATAAATCATACTAATACCGAGCGAAGTGAAGGTCTTTGAGTCTACTTGAGTGAATTTGCACTTGTCCGTCCGTCCGTCCGTCTGTCAGAGCCTTATAACTTCAGGGGGTCTACTCTCTTTCTCTCAAACGAAACTTCGCAAACGAACGAACGAAATTTCGTTAACTCCTCTCCTACATAATATTATTTCTATGCTCCTCTCTATTTCGTTTTCGTGCACGCAGACGAAGTACGGATCCATAGACAATTTTTGTGACCGATTGGATTGAACGATTTTGTGTGGGTCTAATAACCGACAAATTACGTACGTTTGCGAAGTTTCGTTTGAGAGAAAGAGAGTAGACCCCCTGAATCTGAACGTAATTACTTCAAAGAGCAACGGCGAACTTCCATACATCAATATTATTGAGAAAAAATAATTATGTACACGTGTGAAAAAAATATGTTTTTTAAGCGTCGAATATGAAGCTCAGAGCAGCTAGAATTTTTTTTTATGAGCCTAGAAAAAAAAGATATTTCGTTTTAAAGTTTTGTAGGTTATGTGGCAATGTCACTTCTAAAAATGACAACCGGAAGAAAGCCACAAAAACAAAGACAGATGACAACCACAGACCAGTAAAACATTCGGCACAACCACAAACAATCAGCATCAGTGCTGCCATAATATTCATTCAATTTTTACCTTTCTGTTAGAGATTATTAAATAATGTATGCAAGAAAATTCACTTAAATAATATAAAATACACTAAAAAAAGAGCAATACTATTATTTATGCAAACATTAATCAGACGAAATAATTACAAGTTTTAAAACGATACAAAATAATCTACTAATTCAGATTTATTCTAGCTACTAGGTAGATTATGCATAAAATGGTAACACTAAACTGAGAAACGGGAACTAAATAATCAAAAAAGATTCCCTAAATATCTTATTTTTTTACCTAGGTTCAATTAATTAAGGTGAATACTAGATAAAAATTTAAAAAATACGCAAATTAGTTTCGTCTTTACCTTACTTGTGTACAATCAAGATTTAGTAAATGTGTTCAATAATAATTTCGCCGTTGCTATTTAAATATAATATGTAAACCGATGGCCTCCAGCCGAATATGGCATATAAAACTATAAAAATCTTTATTTCAGGGGGGCTCTCATAGAAGCGAATGCGAAGTAAAATAAGAACCACTAGTATTATAAATGCGAAAGTGTTTGTTTGTAGGTTTGTTGGTTTGTCCTTCAATCACGCCGCAACAGGCAACGGGTCTCCGTGATTTTATGCATGGGCAATGGGCGTAGATAAGGACCTAGAGAGTGACATATGCTACTTTTTATCCCGGAAAATTAAGGAGTGCCCGTGGGAATTAAAAATAATAATTATGCCACGCAAACGAAGTAGCGGGCATCAGCTAGTTACAAAATAAATGAATTGAATTGAGCAAAGTCACAGTGAGCGAGTGAGTTTTTCCTATAGTGATCAAAATACTTATTTAAGAAACTTGACGATGCCTGCGACTTTGTCCGCGTGGACTAAGGCTATTGGAAAACTCCGCGGGAAATCTTGGATTTTCCGGGTAACTGCAAATGTTCATGGGCGGTGATAATCACTTACCATCAGGTGACCCGCCCGCTCGATTGCTCGCTATATAGGTATTAAAAAAAACTGTGTCCTTTTTTATTTATTTCACGTAGGATAACTTGTCCCAATTATGATAAGTCAAGACTCTACCACTGTTTCGGAAAACTGTTATACTGAGAAGAGCCGGCGAATGTATTTAAGAATAGTTTAGAAACTTCCGTAGTATGAGAAACACAAAATAATAAAACCGGCCAAGTGCGAGTCGGACTCGCGCACCGAGGGTTCCGTACAATCCTGTAGTAAGTTTTACGATTAATGAATTATATGAACCGCAAAACTAACTTTGTTTGTAGAAGTTTATTGTTAATATCAAAAAAACTAAGCTAGTTATAGCGTTGGTTTTATTTTTCCTGTAAAATATACATAAGCTTCTATTGACCATAATTATTTCAGATTTTTCAATTGGTAAACTTCGGAGATAAGGGGGGACGGGGGGGGGGACGACGGTATTTTTTTCGACATTTTGCCCGATAAATCAAAAACTATTATGCATAAAAATAAATAAAAATCTGTTTTAGAATGTAGAAGTATAGCCCTTTCATATGATATCCCACTCAGTATAGTTATCATACTTTGAAATTTCAAACCCCCGATTTTCCTCCTTTTTTAATTAAACTAAAAATAATTTTCGATTTTTTTTTTATTTTAATGATGTTAGGCCACTATTATATACACAACTATTCCAAATTTCATGTCGATAGCTTTAATAAATACTGAAATAATCGACTGTGACAGACGGACGGACGGACGGACGGACGGAGAAAGTCGCACCATAAGGGTTCCATTTTTACCATTTTGGTACGGAACCCTAATTATTAAAAAACCATAAATAGTTTTTTAACCTTGTTGCTAAGTTTTCGCACCATTGAGCTAGAGCAGGTAGCTTGAGAGAGGGCGTCAAGATTAATATGTACAAAGTACAAAGCTTTAGTATTACGATAGGAATGTATTAAGATCACGTATTCAATATTAGTAGCGAGCGCGAAGACCAAAGGCGCGCTGCGTGCAATGCGCAATAATATGTGAGTACGCCGGCAGTGCAGAGTTAGCGGAGGATTCCTATGAGGTCGACTTTGAATACATCTTGCGCTTGTAACACTTTATACTAGCTTTGACGACCTCCGTGACTCAGTGTGTAGCGCTGTTTTCTTAACGTGCGGAAGTCCCGGGTTCGATCCCCGGCAGGGTCAATTTGGGAATTTATAATTTCTGAATTTTCCCTGGTCTGGTCTGGTGGGAGGCTTCGGCCGTGGCTAGTTACCACCCTACCGGCAAAGACGTGCCGCCAAGCGATTTAGCGTTCCGGTACGATGCCGTGTAGAAACCGAATAGGGGTATGCGTTTAATATAACTGCCATACCCCTAACAGGTTAGCCCGCTACCAACTTAGACTGCATCATCACTTACCATCAGGTGAGATCGCAGTCAATGGCTAACTTGTAGAAGATTAAAAAAGTAGCTAGTATCACAGCGTAAGTATATATTCATACAGTGGGTCAACGCCCATACGTATATGATAGACCCGGTTGCCCTGACACCTAGAGGTACGTTCAAGTGGGTACGTTATTCTTGTCACCTATGGTTGAGGGAAAGAGGAAACTGCATATAAAGTTGACACTAGAGTGGCAAGTCTAGACCAGGGATCCCGAAACTATTTTGGGCTAGAGACCCCTTTTCCAAAATGAACCGATACTTTAGACCCCCATAGCCAAATATCTTTAAAATCCTATCTCTATTTTTTTCCTATTGATACAAAATAATTAGACATCATTTTCTGATCAAAAATTAACAAAATAAATAGACATAAAATTCAGTAAATATGAAGTGTAATTAATAATTATTAATACAAATTACGTAAAATACTTAAGTAGGTAATCGTCGACCTCCAAAATCAGTTTTCGTTTATGTCGACCTCTGGGAAACCGATATTGACCCCAAGGGGTCGACTACTTTGGAAATCCCTGGTCTAGACGCATCCGTTGAACGACTGATAGGAATGAACGTATAGACTGTGCTAGTATTCAGATCTGCATCTTATTTAAACCTCCCCCTTCCCTTGCCTTCCTCAATGTTGAAATTAAAGGAATAATTCGAGCTATGTAGTTGTGTAGGTTACAGAGATACTACTTATAATCTACTGTGACAGTATACCTAATACCTACCTGCAGTTTAAAAGAAATAAAGCACACATGTTACTAATTTGTGGGAGTAGTATGCGACAGAGAAATAAATATGTTAATTTTTAGAGCTTTCCACGCAAAATGTCATCTCGTGGTCATCCCTCTCTGCGTCGTATTTCTCATTACGGGGAGTCGTGACCCCTTTCCATTAATCAACTAATGGTAGGAGTTTTCTTGGGATGATAATGCGGTGGGTTCCCACGTCCTTCCGCATACGAGTCGACTAAGCGTTAACTTAGGTTTTTGTAACGATTATTATCAGATATTAGTGATAATAACCGGGACCGACGGCTTAACGTGGTCTCCGAGGCACGGAGGAATCGAAAAGGCCAGATAATGAAAAAAAAACAACGTTGCTTAACAATCGTAATCGACTGATATGCGTTGTCACAACTAGGCCACTCGTCCCTTCGTATGCAAAATGTCATACATAACCCCTGCACATTTCAATGTCACAAACGTTTCCAAATAATTCCTCTTTACTGAAATGCATTGCAGATTTCTAGATTTCTATGCAACTATCAACAATTGATGTTAGTAACATAAATATTTAGGAATCGGAGTGTCGCCTCAGAAATTGAAAACGTGCGGCGACTATGTATACGCCCGCCGCGCGCCCGCCATTGTCAACAATCGCCGCTGGCCACTGCTTGGCGCCATACCGCCAACGCAAAGCCATATTGTTTCATTATTGTTGACCTTCGTGTTTTAGAATTGTAATCCTTATTTTAGGAACGTCAAGGTATGTGACATCAAACTGGCACTTTGAGTAATATTGCTTAAATATTGCTTTATGAGTTGGCAGTGTGCCCCTGATTGCATTCTACACACTTCATACCGTACCATGATTCCCTATCTTTTTTTTATTCCTCTACAGTCTATAAGTGAGCCCTTGACTACGATCTCACCTGATGGTAAATGATAATGCAGTCTAAAATGGTAGCAGGCTAACTTGATGGTTTTTTTTTTAATGTATAGGCCAGTGCTTGGCTGCAATCAGACTTGCTTGCAAGTGGTGATGCAGCCTAAAGTGGAGCGCGCTTGCCTAGAAGATGCCTATTCACTCTTGATTTGAAGGTACCTAGGTATATTAAAAGAGGAGGGGAAAACGGAAGCCGGAAGGGCATGGTTAGCCCGCTACCATCTTAGAGGTATGGCGGTAATATTAAAACCATACCCCTAATCGGTTTCTTTACGGTATCGTAACGCTTAATCGTTTGGTGGTAGGTAAGTCATTACCGGTAACTAGCCACAGCTGAAGAAGGCTGCCACAAGACCAGACCCAAGATAATTCAGAAATTATAAATTCTCACATTGACCCTGCCAGTATTTGAACCCGGGAACTACCATTTAAAACAACAGCGCTCACTACTACCTCTCCATTGTAGGTCCAAAGCACAGACCTAACAACTCGGTGGTCCAAAGTAGGTGATGCCAGCGACTTTAGATTACTTACATTATAATAAATCATTTTACTCACAGACATGACATCCATTACAAATACTCTATACTACTTAACGTTACCTAATGTTAGTTATGTAAGTACCAGAAAACACTTAGAACTATGTTAGAACATTATGCAAAATATCTCCGTATCTCCCTTTCATCAAAATCGGTCGAACAAATGGGGTGTGAAAACGTAGCAGACAGACAAATTATCCTCGTTTTCTGATCTGTGCAGATAATATTGGTAGGTATTACTTCCGCGCTCATAATATTTGGATGGAAATTATGAAATATTTATAATAATAATGTATGTATAAGAATTTTACTCCGCATGTAGTACGGCTTGAATACTGTTCTAAATAGGTCAGCTAGAATCTTAGATCCAGCTTTAGTCGAATTTAACGCGAGCCTAGAGCTGAAAAGCTAGACCAAATCCTAAAAACTTTTGCATGGAAAATACGACTTTCGTACAATTAGGAGCTTGAAACACTTTTAAAATATTCGACGTATATTTCCCTGGCATAGTCGTGTGCGCTGTGGCCTTATAATTGAGAGGTGCCAGGTTCGATTCTTCGCAGCGGCAATACGGAAATTTACAATTAATTCTAAATTGGCACTGGTCTGGCCTGGTCTGGTGGGCATGGCCGAAGTTACCACCCCACCAGCAAATCCGTGCCGCCAAGCGATTTAGCGCTCCGGTACGACGCCGCGTAGAAAGCATATTGTGACCACTGACCACCATACCACCTCCTGGGTTCGCCCGCTACCACCAATTACCACCAGGTCACACCACAGTTAAGGGTTAAATTGTATCTGAAATCTGAATCCATACTAATCCATACATCTATTACTTACAATTGGGAAAATGTGTCTGTCTATTTGCCCGTCTGTTACTTTTTCATGTTTAAACCGATTTTGATGAAATTGGATACAAAGATAGGATGCATCCCGAGGACGGATATAGCATACTTTTAATCCCGGAAAAGCAAAGAGTTCCCACGGGACGGGACGCTTCAAAAATGTCGACGAAATAGGTACATGCGGATGAAGTCACGGGTATCCCTCGTAGTACGTGGTAGTACTAAATTATGACGAGGTTTAACTATGCGGGTAGGGCGAACAAAACTGTGTGAACAGCAACATCCTTTAATTTAAAACATATTATGTGTTTTAAACTTAACAACAACACAAGGAATAAGTGAAGTTTCTCGAATCACAAACACGAGGCATGCGAGTGGGAAAATAATTTGCATAGAGTAGGCTGCTGTAGAGTGTTTTATTCGATAAGTAGATACTGCTCGACTGATATCTTAAATGATAGTTAGGGGCCTGTTCCACTAACCCCTACAAACGTATCCCCCCTGGTGGGTAAGAGTGGATTGTTTCCACATAATATCGCTAGTGGTTGGAAATCAGGATGATGGGAAAATTATTTACATCAATCCTTACCGAGTAGTATGTGGGCCGTTTTAGATAATACTAAAAAAAAAACTCTTCACTCTTTCAAAAAGTTCGCGTACATCTAACCATCATACTTTTTTTAATTACTTACCGCCCTAGGGCTTTTCTAGCTACATTATTACCCTAGAGCGCTAATTGGTCACCTACAAGCTCCATTTGGGGGTAATAAGGACCTACTTACCGAATATGAGAGATGTAAAATTATTTTTTAGTGATTATTAAATAGAGGTTCTCCCAAAAGTCCTAATATCCTCGCTCTCTGTTAGTTTTATGTTGAATTTAAATTTCAAACTATCGATTAAAGTAAAAAGAGCGTCGAATTTTTATGACGTCATAATTCAGTATTTCATACAAAATCCCATACAGTTTAATACTACTAAGCGCGCGTTTTGACGTGTGAAAAAAAGCTGCTGATTTGACTAGTTGTCAAATACCCAATAGTATAGTATCTAGCATTCTATTGTAGTAGTAGTATACTATCTAGTATCAGCAATCAGCATCAAGCGAGTCACAGGGAGCCAGCAGGGAGTGGATCCGTGCGGCGCAAGACTTCCGTGTGGAAGTCCCTACCAGGATTCTGTAATAAATTGTCTATGTTGTAAGTGTTCTATGCTCATTGAAGAAATTCGAAACAAAGCGTCAAGTTTCAAAGCAACAGATGTTAAGGCCCGGCATAATGAAATAAGGAGCGGACCGCGCTCGCAAAGGGCTCCAGCGTGAGGGCTGCTATACACATAGTCGGCTTGGCTCTACTGGGCAGTCCGGTCCATATATTATGTAGAAAAATCATACTAATAATATAAATGCGAAAGTGGGTTTGTTGGTTTATTGGTTTGTTCTTCAATCACGCCGCAGCAAAGCAATCGGATTAAATTGATTTTTTGCATAGGTATAGTTGAGGACCTGGAGGACCTATGCTACTTTTATCCCAGAAAATTAAGGAGTTCACGTGGGAATTAAAAATCTTATTTCACGCGCACGAAGTCGCGGGCATCAGCTAGTATCCATACAAATATTATAAATGCGAAAGTGTGTAAGTCTGCCTATCTGCTACGCTTTCATGGCTCAACCGTTCAACCGACTTTGATGAAATTTGGTACAAGGATAGGTTGTATCACGGAGAAGGACATAGGCTACTTTTTATCCCGGAAAATCAAGGAGTTCCCGCGGCAATCAAAAAAACTTAGTTCACGCGGACGAAGTCGCGGACATCATCTAGTTCCACTTAAATGCACACTGCCAGCGTAGCCCGTTTACCCGAATACGAATTAGCTAAGAGTATTTCAACTATTAGTTTTGATATTTTGTTTTTGTTGTGAGCTCTTCTCAGACCAGGGCGCGTTTGGTACCCTCATAGCTTTATGAAAATGAAAATGAAAATGATTTATTTCATGTAGGACAACTTGTGCCACTTATGATAAGTCGTAAGAATCTACCACCAGTTCAGAAAGCTGATTAGAACCGGCAAGAAACTCAGCAGTTGCTCTTTTAAAAATCAGAAAAATGTAACAATTTGTATATAATATAAAATGCATACGCTAGTAGTTTAGTTTTAAGATACCGTAGTTAATTATCACCATCACGTCTTATACTTTTGTAAGCATGACGTTCAGAAGGTGTACTTAGTAGGTAGGTACTTACCTAGTCTACCTATTTTGAATAAGTAAATATGTTTTGAATTGAATGGAATTGAAAATTGAATACTAACCGGGGCCGAAGGCTTCGACGGCAGGGAAAAAACGAAAATGCAAATTTTGAACTTCCAAATTTGGTCAACCATCCGGTTACCGACTTGCCGAACCGAATGCGCCGGCAATGTGTGTAGCAACCCTGAGGGCTCAAAAGAAAATAACTCCATTACGTATTCAAAGGGTTTGAAAAATCATATTTCACGTCTCTCTAATCCGACAGAATTTAGCCCATTTTACCTTCATTCCTGTTCTGTACCTTATGATATTAACATTGATATTCGGTTGAAGGTTGGGATAGGATTTCTAAACGATTAATTTTTTATTTTACCGTCGAGTGATATAAAATCGAAGGTAAAAAATTAGGGCATATTAGGGATCTTCACAAATAAGGCTAGCTTAGCGGTTACATACCATCTTGGGCACGGTTTAGGAAAACAAATATTTTGTGCCCTCTTTGGAATTATGTTACCTACACTTAATGTTTGGGACCATAGAGATGTCTTCTCGTACAAAATTCCTCAGTGCCTAAAGGTGAAGACCAGTCTTCCAACAGTGCGTGTTGCCAGTAATGATCGATGACAGACGGATCCAAGACATGGTCACTCAATTAGTATGGTCAATAGTCACTATGGGTGGGCGTCATATATTAAACTCGCGGCGAACTCGCCAACAAACTACGTGTGTAGTTTGGCGAGAAACAAAATTTTGTATTTGTTTGTGCATTTTATAAAATAAATAAATTAAAAAAAAAAAAAAAGTTCGGAGTTACTTAGCGGGCTATGGAAAGAGCTATGCTGGGTGGCACTGGTGAACAGAAAACATCGGCGAATCGTAAGGTACCGCTGGGTTCCAGGCGGTGGTGCAAGACCTCGGCCTGTAGAAAACTTAGAACATGTCTAGCAGGCCGAGTGGGAGGTTTTTTACGTGTTCGATCGCGACAACGATAAGTACCATTTGTATGGAATTGATCGAACGCCAGCTTTGACAGCAGCGCTTGACAATTCCATACAAATCGAAGAAAATCTCCCACTTGGGCCTAGTGAAGTGACTAGGCACACAGTAGTTGACGTCTATACCGGTTTAATGTTATTACGGAAATAAAGAAGACATTAAAACTACGAACTAGGACTACACAGTATGCAAAGTTGTTACGATAATTTTCCAAAAAAATAGTTGTTTTCGCGTCCATGAACTTGAAACATGCACAAAATATTCGCTATCAACACAAATAGGTAGGTAATTGTATATCTGAGTAATGTAAGTATAACTAGTCAGCTTGTATCTTGTTTATGTACTTACCCTTTCTTTATTTAAGTAGTTGTTTAGAAGCACTACGAGCACTATTCAGGTGGCTTTTAGACAAGTCATAAAAGTATCGTGCAACATAAATATTGCTGTTATGTCTTGTATATTGCTTCTACAAGACAATTACGTGAATCGACACACAAACAAATCAGAAACTGCTGTGTTTATTCTATAAACAAACAAACAAACAGACGGCCGCCGCAGCCTCAACAATTTGGCCTCCGTTCCGAAATGTTTACTTACAAAACTACAAACATGTATGTACCTCTCACAAATCCTTATTACCCTATATTAGAGTTCATTTTCTAAATATCGTACGCAATTGTAATTGTTAGAAATTAAGCCAACATAACTTTTCATTTCTAAACATCTCTATTTTTCGCTTCATAGCGCTCAAAATATGAATTATTGGTTTAATAAGAAGAGTTGTTTATTGTATTAACGTATTGTTTGAGGCTTGGTTCAACCGTTTTATAGTTATTTATGCAACAGTTGTGTAATAAGGGGTATTAAAAAACGAATGTGGGTTTATCATACGACGCGAAGCGGAGTATGATAATAGTATCATATGAGTGATTTAATACCTAATTATCAACTGTTGCATACAAGACTTTATCTACACCCATAATATGAATCCTCTATAACAGATTCTGAAATAGTTAGCTTACTGCTAACATTAAAACATCCAGTCCTAGTAACCTAATATCATCGAAACTCAAAACATGAATCGCTCATTTTTTTTTAATTTGTTTTTTTAAATTTTTTTTTTTAAATTTAATTTTTTTAAATTTTTTTTTTGTAATTTTTTTTGTAATTTTTTTTTTATAATTTTTATTTTTATTTATTTTTAATTTTTTAATTTTTTTTTAATTTAATTTTTTTTTAATTTTTTTTTTTTTAATTTTTTTTTTGTTCACTTTTTTTTACAGCGCGCGGCGTTCTGGTAGTGAAACGCGCGTGTATGACAATGTTCTTTTTTTGAAATTCGTACAGATGTTCTTTTTTTGTAATTCATACAGATACCACGCATCGAGCAGATGTGGCAGGGGAGTTGTAATGAAATTCAGTACAACATTACATCACCCGTTTGGATGATGTAATGGTTATTAGGACATTGGGTGTTTTAATGTTGGCAATTAGCTAACTGTTTCAGAACCTGTTATAGAGGATTTATAGCATGAGAGTAGATAATAGTACATTATGGTACAAGTGTGTAATGTTGGTGATTGCCGCTGAGGCGCCATTGAGACACGAGCCGTTAGGTGAGGGTCTTAAGATAGCCGAGGACGGTAATCATCAATACACACGTGTATCATACGACGTTTTTCAACACACTTGTGAAGAAAATAATACTAAAAAATAATTTTATTTAGTAGATAAAAAGTTTATTTAGACAAACAATTCTTAGCAATCTCATAGAATGGACCGTGTATAGTGAATGACCTCGGTATTTTATTTTTCGTGATAGGTATCTTCACTAAAAGCATCGGGCCATGGTTCTCTACGTCTTTTATTTACAGTTATATTTGTTAATTCTTGTATCCTACTAGAACCAGTTACACTAAATATTAAAGCAACCTGGAAAAAAGAAACAATAATTAAGTTCAACAGACAACACAGGCTGAAGTCGCGTAGATATTTAAAATTATTTTAACTAACCTTAGTAGCCAGATATCGGTTATCTGGAGCATCTTTTATAAATTTTTCAATATCGTCAGACGATAAAACCTTTGATTTCTTGCTTCTAAATCCATCGGATAATCTCTTTAGATATAAGCTGACAAATTAGAGTATGTTTTTAAGTCCACTCCATTATTTGTTCGGCCTTTACTTTTTAACATTGAGTATATACACCACAAAGAGCTATTTTGAACTTAGAAGATAATTCTTTAAAGTACGCCATGAACACATTTTCTGAAAAAGACTGCGTATTCTTGTTGTTTTGCCATTGTATGAAATTTTGGTACGCTAATAGATATTTTTCCTTGGAGTTTTCAGGTAGTAATCACATCTTATATCGGGCGGTGTACAACTTAAATAATTTTCTTCATAAATAATTAGTATGACATTTTAATTAATAAATAACTGTAATTTCAACAGTGAAAACGAGTTGTGAAAAAAATTTCGCAATGGCGGGAATAATTAAAAAGTTTTCCTATGCGCGCGCATCTTACAATGGCGATCGGCCATAGACTAAAAGATGAGGTTTCTTTTTTTTTGGGTTTTCGCGTTTAGCCACGTACATTAAGGGGAATTTTAAGTTTTCTTTAGATATTACAGAAAAAACAAAAGTTATATTTGAGTGAAAGTTTTATTTAGTAAACACGTACAAGTTGAAATTATCTATTTAAATACGAAGTTGCATGAAATGAGCAAGCAATAGGTAGGTACATAAATTTATTTGTACTATTGAACGATATTTTTTGTATCGAAACTTTTTTAAGAACAAAGCAACTCAACCAATAAAATAAAAAAAAAACTCTATAACTCACTCTGTGAATAATAGTAATGAAAAAGTCACAGTTTGATTATAGGTGTCATTAAGTGCCTAATTGCGGTGAACTTAGAGCCACTTTATGAGCAAGTGTGTTGAAAAGGTACTTATAACATCTTTATATTTTGTTTGAAAAACTAATACATATCTACAGCAATAGTTTGTTCAGGTTGAAATACTATTCCATGCAAGCATTGATGTAGAATTTTAGTATGCATGCAAGTAATAAAATAATTTTCAAGTAAACAAAGGATAAATCTGACCGCACATTTGGAATGAAATTGAATTGATTCTTAAAAAAAACCTGCATATTTAACTGAAATTTGTTTAAATGACGCGTCAAAATTACGTACCTAGGTATTTAACCAATCCATACTAATATTATAAATGCGAAAGTGTGTCTGTCTGTTTGTTTGTCTGTCTGTCTGTCTGTCTGCTACACTTTCAAGGCCCATCTGTTCAACCGATTTTGGTACAGATGTAGATTGTATCCCGGGAAGGACATAGGCTACTTTTTATCCCGGAAAATTATAGAGTTCCCGCGGGAATCAAAAATGTAATAACATAACTCATAAAATGTATAACTTTATGTACAGCTCTAGAGTACGCCAACAAATTTCCCTCTGCCGTATAAATATAAGGTGACGCGATCCAATATCAGGAGGCTGTCCCATTGGCCGGAACTATGATACCTACTCGACTGCAATTAACATCTCTTCCGCCGCCCCGGGCTGCCGACAAATCACTTTTCAGCCAGCAGATATCTAGTAGCGATCTATATCAACGGCGAACGGGTCATAGAGTATATTAACTTGCATTATTAAATGAAAGGTTTTAAATAAAACGGCTATAAAATACCATTATTAGAAGTGGGATCCAAATCATTTTGTACTGATACGAGTATTTTTCGTCATCGTGATTATTACTGGTACAAATTCAATCCAAATCCTTTCACTAGGAGCACTTTCCTTTCACTTTCATCTGGCGAGCGAGGCACACAGGCACAGATCACGGAAACAAGGGATCTGTGGTAGGGTAAGTTGTGTTTTTTTGTCTGCGGTTGTTACGTTTTTGTGATTGATTATTTTAATTTTTTTAATTTTTGTAGGTATCATATGCGATATTTCATCCGTACACTAGTACTTACACAATATTATATTGAACATAAATTTTATGTTTTAACAAAAATCTAGCTGACAAAATCTACTAGATATGAATGATTTAAATAAGTACTTAATTAGAGCATTGTAGGTAATTATATGCCAGAAGACACAGAAAAACAAGCGAAATGGGAAAGAAGATAGAGTTCAAAACCAAAGTCGGCTAAAATCATTGACTAACATTCTGCACTATTGTTAAAAAGTGAGCATCTGTCTTATATTCTTTGGCACGTCGAGTAGGGTGACCAAATTAGACGGAGCGGAGACCCTACGTGGGGTAACATCCATAAAATTACTTATGAGAGGGTTCGGTGGGCAGTTATTGAATCACTATGGAATGCATAGGATATTTTGCGCCTCGTGGAACGGTGTCTCAATCAATTGCGAGTTTGAGGGTATAAACGGCCGAATGGTGGATTTATACAGCAAAAGGAAGTTGGCGGTGTTTCTACCCCGTGCCTCGGAGAGCACGTAAAGCCGTCGGTCCCGGTTATTATCACTAACATGATAATAGTCGTTAAAGCCCGCCAACCCATATTGGCGCAGCGTGGTGGGTCTAAGCTCTAATTCCCTCTCTCCTATGAGAGTGTAGGTCTGTGCCCAGCAGTGGGATGTTAATGGGCTGTAGTGGTGGTGGTGGTAGTGGTATTAATACAAGCAAGTATTTACTTACTAGACAAAATCTTCTAAAGCGGCAGGTTTCCAAGACATAAACTATCAAAGCTGTGCTGGTGGAGCCATCATCAAGTAGACAACTTTAAAGACATCGCTTTGCAGTGAAAAAAGCTGAGTTTTGAATCGGATTATATTTAGTCAGGTGGTCGATGTCCGGTCGTTTCGTCCGCCATTTTGTCGTAATGGCTTTTGTCCGTCGTATTGGCGTGCAGCGAGCATTCCGGTACACTCGACAGCGTTCAAAGGTATTCGTTCTTTTGACACTTTTAAACATTTTATTCCGTTTTACTGAAAATACAAACCTGCATTTCTGCTAACAAAAGTCTTAAAATGTTATATTTATTGAAACCCTACTTATTGTAACACAATAATATTATAGTCATCCATATAAAGTGAAATATCGTTATATATATCCATAGTCCGGCAAAGCCGTACCGTCCGCCAAGCGATTTAGCGTTCCGGCACAGAATAGGTAATAGTTCCGGTACGATGCCGTGTAGAAACCGACTAGGGTTATGGGATTGCCATACGCCTAACAGGTTAACCCGCTACCATCTTAGACTGCATCATCACTTACCATCAGGTGAGATCGCATTCAAGGGCTAACTAGTAGTGGAATAAAAAAAAATAGTATAAAAAGCTTTGAAGTAACAAGATACTAAATTTCGAATCGATTAGACCTGTAGAAGTCAAGCGCCTTTCAACCAGAAAAGAGCTGATGATATTTAAACGATACGAACGAACTGATTTTCTTGAATCATAGTTTAGAACCCTCTCGATCAAGTCGCCTTTCAAACAAAAACACTAAATCAAAATCGGTTCATCCGTTTGGGAGCTACGATGCCACAGATAGATACAATACATTTATTTGCATAGGCGTCGGGCAAATGTTACCCGTTGTTGTAAGGAAGGACAGCGACGCGACAGCGACTCCATAGAAAATGACAAACAATTATCTACGCGACAACGTAGGCGGTGAAGGTTCATCTTTACCTACAATTTGATACTGTCGCGTCGTGGCGTATCAAATCGCGTTGTCGCGTTTGTCGCTCACGTAGGAGATTAGTTTTAAGATATCGTCGTTAATTATCACCATCTCGTCTTAAACTTTGTAAAATGGACGTTCAAAAAGTGTACTGTGTAGGTACCAATCCACACTAATAACATAAATGCGAAAGTGTGTCTGTATGTCTGCTACGCTTTCACGGCCCAGCTGTTCAACCGATTTTGATGAAATTTTGTACAGGGATAGGTTGCATCCTGGGGAAGGACGCGTTCCCGCGGGTACCAAAAACCTCAATCCACGCGGATGAAGTCGCGGGCATCAGCTGGTTTTGAATAAATATACTTTGACTTTACTTATTATATCTCGGTAGGAATGGAATTCCGAACCATTGGTATAAGTTTAGTCGTAGATTCACTCGACGACTCAAAAGTAATTAGGTACTTGTAATAAAAATAAAAAAAAAAGTTTATTTGAATAAAAAAATATGAGAGTTATGAGACTCGTATATATACACTGTGGTAAAGCGATGTGTTAACGAAGGTGAACAGTAGGGCTGATTCTGCAGTGCACAATATCTAAACTAAACTAAAATGAATTATTGCTAACCCTTTCATAATAGTCTCTTCGGAAAGGGACAGAACTAGTTTAAAAGCTGTAATTTTAGTTTAGTTTAGAGATTGTGCACTACAGAATCAGCTCCAGTAGCTGCAAATTGTATATCCAGCTAAATAGAACTGCGTGCCAAGTCTGCGTCAGCACTGCCTGAGATACCCTCCACTGGGGAAATTCCCCACTTTGATAACTGCCTCATATTCTACGAGCCGTGCATGTAAGATAAACTTGCTTTAGCATTTTGTTTCCTTGCATTCGAATAATATTTCTATGTAGGTATAGTGTTTCTGATGCGAACCGCTAAGGGTTCAAGCAGTGGTTATTGAAGTGAAAACTTCTTTAGGGCCGTTTTGAGCACTTTTTAGTAGGGGGTAAACTTGTAGATTCGAGTCACCGACACCATGCGTTGTTACGAAGACAAAAGGTCTTAAATATACTACATTCGTAATTAAACTTTAATACCTTAGTTTTAAGGTTTATATTTTAATTTTTTTTTAAATTATTTTAAACTAGCTGATGCCTGCGACTTCGTCCGCGTGGTTTAAGTTTTTTTTTATTCCCGCGGGATATCCTTAATTTTCCGGGATAAAATGTAGCCTATGTCACTCAAATTTCAAAAACTGTGAAACACATATATCTAAATTTATACCCGTAGCTTGTAAACCAAGTTTCATGGATATAACTTGAGAAATGACGGAGTTTCATACAAACTTTCAACCCCTATTTCAACCTCTTAGGGGTGGAATTTTCAAAAATCCTTTCTTAGCGGATGCCTACGTTATAATAGAAATCTGAGTGCAAAATTTCAGCCCGATCCGACCAGTGGTTAGAGCTGTGCGTTGATAGATCAGTCATTTAGACCTTTGCCTTTTATATATTTAAGAAGATATTTCGGTGAGTGTGCTCAGGAGTTTTTCGACCTTGTATTTCCCTCACCTTTCTACCATCGTACCGCAAGACACCGTGCGAGTTTCCACCCCTATGTCGTCTACGTTCCATCCACACAAACGAAACGCTTTGCGTCTTCATTCCTCATTCGCATGGCTAGGGTCTGGAACACTCTACCAAAAACTGTGTTTCCCACCAATTACAATCCGGGTATCTTTAAATCAAGAGTGAATAGGCATCTTCTAGGCAAGCGCGTCCCATCTTAGGCCGCATCATCACTTCCCATCAGGTGTGAAGCGTAAGCCAATAATAATTAAATTAAAAAATTTGCTATAGACTTATTACTTATTTATGAGGGCAATTTATGAGGGCAAATCCATGCAAACAATATTCATTATACCATTACATCACTAGAATAAAATATGTCTAGTATTAGTAATACCAACTTACTAGACATATCCTATATTATGAGTTTTATCATCACGTATTCAATATTAGTAACGGAGCAGGCTTCAAAGGTCCGCGCTACGTGGCCAATATGTCGAACTTGCGATTCGATTCTTCGGATATCCCTTTGAATACATATGTAGGCATTTCTGTCGAGTAAGATTCGCGATTTGAATAAGTATTTTCTTCTATCTTTACCTCTACGGTCTAGTGGTTATCATGTTCTATGAAAATAATTAATCAAGTAGATGAGGTTTTAGATTTAATTTAATTTAATTTACTTAGTTTTAATTTAATAGTGTTTGTAATATTAGTTTTAATTTAGATTTCATTTATAGTTTGTTTATTTCCTAGTTGTAATTAAATAAAATTTTAATAATTGGGTATCAAGTAGATAATAGCAAGCAATAAACAATCGTAATTTTTTCCAGCTAAGTCAAGTTTGCTCTGTTTTTAGTTCTGCACAAATTAATCTGTATCTATACTAATACTAGATGATGCTCGCGACTTCGTCCGCGTGGATTTAGGTTTTTCGGTTCCCGCGGGTACTCTTTAATTTTCCGGGATAAAAAGTAGCCTATGTGCTATTCCAGATCATAATCTATCTCTGTGCCAAATTTCATCCAGATCCGTTCAGCCGTTGGAGCGTGATTGAGTAACAAACATACATCCATACATCCAAACTTTCGCATTTATAATATTTATTTGATTATAAATGCGAAAATTTGGATGGATGGATGGATTGATGGATGGATGTTTATTACTCTATCACGCCAGAACGGCTGAACGGATCTGAATGAAATTTGGCACAGAGATAGTCTAGAATAACACATAGGCTACTTTTTATCCCGGAGTTCCCGCGGGAACCAAAAAACCTCAATCCACGCGGACGAAGTCGCGGGCTTCAGCTAGTAGGCAATAAATAGGTAAACTTAATGTTGTTGTAACTTTATTGTCTGAATGTAACATACACATTTTTGGTTAAAAATTAAGATTAGGGTTTCGTGTGATTAATATGGTATGTAAGTGTACGGTAATAGTGCAGGAATCAATATAGCGTATAGTTAGCGTTATGAACTCAAATGCAATCAAGTACGAACCGGCAACTGTTTACAGCGAGAGAACGGCGGCAAATATGACCTACCCTTACTATGAGTTGATATAATTACATCATATCTCGTTAATGTTAATAGATTAATTCAAAAATCTCGGATCAAAGACCGGTTCGCAGCGGCATATTTTATCGACACGACGTTCAAAAGTATTCAGTGCTACCAGTTTTGAATAAAATTGACTTGTATGCACTTTATTTTCTAGTCCCATACTCTTATATAGTCCGTTGGAACGGCAATTCGGCATGATTTGAGAGAGATCGGGCGTTGGGCAAACGGCTTTATACGTCGCTATAACATCGCCAACGGCACCAACATCCTAACTCTGAGCTGGTAATGAGAATTTCTTGATAAGAACCCAGTAATTTCTTGCTCGACCTGGGACCTGAACCCGTATGTCAAAGTAAAATGATCCTACAGCTCCTTGTTTTCAACTCGTTCATTCAGTAATATCGATTTCACCTGGAGGTGCTAGCTGATAAGTGATAATCCATAGACGATCTCGAGTCATTTTATAATCAGGTTCATTTCTTCCTAATTTCATCCAATCTATCAACGTTTTCGAATGTGCGAACTCGTACTAGCTCCACAGAGCGCGGCGCGGCACGTTTTCAATTTGTGAGGCGACACTATTTGCTAAATATTAATATTTTTGATGCGACCCAGTTGCAACGTGCGTTATGAAAACTACGGTCAGCAAAAACGTCAAATTGTCTGTAACAAATAAGTATTATACTTAGCTATAATACCTACTTATTTGTTAGTAGGTATATAAGGATTTTTTTAATTTATTTTATAGTTAGTTTAATATCTTGATTTTAGCATTTTAATCATACTAATATTATAAATGCGAAAGTGTGTTTGTTTGTTGGTTCATTGGTTTGTTGGTTTGTCGTTCAATCACGCCGCAACGGAGCAACGGATCGACGTAATTTTTGGCATGGGTATAGTTGAGGACGGAGAGTGACATAGGCTTCTTTTTATCCCGGAAAATTAAGGAGTTCCCGTGGGAATAAAAAAAACTTAAACCACGCAAATGAAGTCGCGGGCATCAGCTAGTGTATAATATTTGTTTATTTTAGTTTTAAAAGTAAGGAAATTAAACATATAAATATCGCGTAGATATAATACTAGATAAATAATGAACTATATTGGTTAATTTCAACTTTTCAATAAACTTTGAGAGGTTTTAAGTGGTTGCAAATTTGATGATCTATAAATTTTGTATTCCAAATTTTACCGCACTATCCATATTTTTCAATTTTAATGGAGAGGTATAATACTTTTGAGTCTATGCTCTAAGTTTCCATTGCCTTAAAAACGTTACTTTGAAAAAATGGCGGCACAGCAAGTTGCAACACGTCCTTATTTCGTTTCACTGTACCCAATGTAAATTGTGTATTCAATGTTATCTATGACCCAATGTCAACGGCCTAACAGTAATACTGCATTCCGTTTGTGCTGCCCCTCTTAGCTACCTACTGTACTTCTTAGCTCTAAGAATGCTGTTGTCGTGCAACTTATCCATTGCAGAGTTCCAACACACGTTGTGTTTTCTCGAGTACACCCATCAACCCTTATATTTTTTATATCACTGGCTTCTCCTATGAACTTAGTGTAAGTTTTTGCTGTCTGTACATAGCAATGATACCTACTGGTAGTGCTCGATTGATTTAGCGTAATTGAAATTGTAGCCCATAGATTTTATTCGTATTTGTGTATCATCAACAACAACTAGGTACTTACTAAATATAAATCTAAAAATAGCGAACGGCAAAATCGACTAACTTTCGAAGTCCAATATAGGTCGGAATTACGATACGACGTGAGAAATAACACATTATACAGCAAAAAAAACGCTTTTTTATTATTTGTTGCTATAGCGGCAATAGAAATACACACTATGAAAATTTCAACTGTGTAGCTATTATGGTTTATGAGGTATAGCTCGCTGATGGACAGACAGACGGACTTCTATAATATTATAAGGGTTCGTATAATAGGATTCCGTTGGCACCGTTTGATCACGGAATCCTTAAAACCAGTTATAGAAAGGATACAGGATACAGTTAGATACAGGACGCAGGAAAAAGAATCGATATTTACTATCTGAATTTAAATTTATTACTATTAATGCCTGAATGTTTTAAAAAAACCTAATTATTTTTGTCCGACCCAAAATTTAACTTCGGTAACCGCAGTCGAACATGCTAACCAGACGACCATTGAAAATGAGGCCATTAGTTGTTACGATTTGAAAGTTTTCTCAAAATATATTCCTACATATGCTTGGATGAAACAATTTGCATATAATTTGATTCGAAAGCACTCGAAATAAGTAGTTATCTTTTGATTTTAACTTTGAGTACTATGAGTTTCCTGTAGACCGTATCGCACCTTCCCTACGGAAAGTAGAAAACCATGTCAAATTAAAAAGTTGTTTTAACAAATTAAATATTCAAAAGTGCTCTAAAGTATCGGTAAACTAACAGAATATGGAGTTGAGGACGCCGCAAGGAACCCGTTGTACATTAATGATCAGCTGCTAATAGCTTATCCCTAAACAATACAGCACATTACCGATTCCCTGCCGGCTACCATAATGTTTACCTACCTTCAATCCGCCACAATCTATTGAATGATAATTTTATCTTGCCAATATTATAAATGCGAAAGTGTGTCTGCCTGTCTGCTACGCTTTTTTCGGCCCATCTATTCAACCGATTTTAATGAAATTTGGTATAGCGGTAGTTATAGGTAGTTTATCCCGGGAAAGGACATAGGCTACTTTTTATCCCGGAAAATTAAGGAGTTCCCCCGGGAATCAAACAAACTTAATCTATACGGATGAAGTCGTACAGGCATCTTCTAGTTATGAAAGAAACCGCAAGTTTGTTTTATTCTAGCATTCTGGATTTGTGTTGACCTACGAGTATGTTGTTGACATGATAACTTGATAATCTTAACTGCATCATCAAAACACAAATATAAAGTAAGTAGATGGTTAAATTAAAATAATCCTTGTTACTGTTAGTTTGCGAAGTGAGTTAATGCAAAGTACTAAAGCGGGATTTAAATGATCTCATCTTATAAAATTACGATGTTTTCGACGCCACCGAGAGAGCGATTCAGAAAAATGTTTGCATAAGCTAATAAGGCTGACGACTGAAAATCACTTTCATAACATTAGAGCTGAATAAAATCACGATTCACTGCCATTTAAGAGTCGAATAATACTAGACTGAGAGCTGGTGGATGAAAACAAAGTCACAGCTAGCCAGGGTAAGATTATATTGAAAACGTCTCGATATATTATTTCATACGTCATCGTCGCTTGTCAAAGAATTAAGTGCTCCGCAAATACTTTGTTTTAAAAATAACAATAATTGCTATATAGTGACTGTCGTACGTTATATAGATCCAAAATAGTGTGATTAATGTGTACAAAAGTTATCTAAGTATAAAGTGCATAAATAGCTGTAAAAACTCCTATAATAATTTCAGGCCTAACGGTTGTCAATCCGAACAACAACTGGTGTAAAACATATGTAAAATTGATTAAATCATAAACAAAGTGTATATAATCTACGGTATGAACGGTTTATTTAGTTTTATTCACGCATTAAATGCGTAATAACTGTAAAAATAAGTAAGTTTGCCAAACAAACAACTAGTTTTCATGAACAATCAAAACAGTGAAGGTATATTTTGTTTACCAGTTTACTTACATTATATTAACAAAGAAAGTGACAATAAACGAAGTATCAACCTAAATTCTAAGTGAATAATAATAATTTAATAATAAATTAGTGAACATTATAACTTGTGCAATTGCGGGTGTTTTGACATCAATACATTGGACAAATTCCATCTAGTTGACTGTGTACGCCGTTACGCTATGGTTAGCTCACATAATTCGTCATCAACGTGAAATCTTGATTGGCTCCGTGCGAAGTGCGATTGGCTTGTTGATGGGTGCGCGCTGTGTTCGAATCTCAATCAAGGACTAAGAAGACTACTTTTATTTTTTCTTTAGTTTTTTTTTTTTTATGAATGAAATAATGAACTATTAACGTGTAATATTATTTGGAACTAGGTGGAAGAGTACAGTATCGTTACAGAGGACTTTTTCTTTTTTTGTAAATTCAAGAATGAATTGTGGCGCTTGTAATTCTGGCATTTCGGTTACTCAAAAACGCGTGAAGTGCTCTCGCAGCGACTGCTTGCTCCTTTACCACTCGGATTGCGTTAATTACGACGAAAACACTACTCACCGATCTAAGTGGATATGTCCAGCGTGTATTGCCAGCCGACCCAAAGAGGGCAATAGCAATACTCCAATACCTAACAAAGGGAAAAGAATGCAGCCTGCCGAGGAAGTTGCTATCTCACCTACGTCTGACTCATCTGACTCGTCCCTGAATTCCTTAATGAGAGAAATACGTAGTTTCCGTACAGAGATGTGTAATAAATTGGAATCTCAGCAATCTACGCTGGACAACTTCAACGGAACACTTCGAAAATTGCAAGAGGAAGTCAAAGGCGTTATCTCGAAATTTACGTCTATACAGGCTGAATTAAATGAGGCAATTAAATCCGTCACTTATCTGGCTGAATTTCATGATGACCAATTAGTCTTGAATAAAAAATTAACAGAAAGAATATCAAAACTTGAGTCTGAAAACTCGGAATTGCGCTCCAAATCATCTGAAATTGATTTCAAGATATCTCAAATGGAGCAACAATCGCGTGAGTGTAATTTAGAAATTCAATGTGTTCCCGAGCATCGCTCAGAAAACTTACTGACTATCATAAATCAAATGGCTAAGGTTGTGAACTTTGATGTGGGGGTCAGCGACATAGTCAACTTTCATCGAGTTGCAAAAATGAATGCTGAGTCTAAACGCCCACGCAGTATTATTGTTAAATTATCAAGTCCACTTAAACGAGATAATTTTCTGGCAGCTGTAAGAAAGTTTAATAAAAACCATGCTAGTGACAAACTCAACACTTCGCATTTGGGTATAGCAGGAAGTAAACAGCAAGTTTATGTCACTGAACATTTATCTCCAAATAATAAACGGTTACATGCGGCAACTAGAATAGCCGCTAAAGATAAAAAATATAATTACGTATGGGTACGTGGAGGTCGTATTTTTGTGCGCCGAAATGATGAGTCCCCGTCGATTCTGATTAAGAGTGTAGACGCGTTGAGCGCAATGTGATTTTAGTTTCCCTTGATTTTTTCTTTATATACATTTTAAGCATGCACTCACATGTTATTTATTTTTTTAACATTCAATCTTAGTGTATTTTACCAAAATGTTAGAGGTTTAAGAACGAAAACGGATGAATTATATCAATCTATATTACAATCTGATTATGATGCAATTGTTTTTACTGAAACGTGGCTAAATGAACCGGTTTTCGATCACGAATTTGTAGATGATAGGTATATTGTTTTTCGCCGGGATCGTGCGTCTACTTCATCGTCCCTGAACAAAAAAGACGGTGGCGGCGTGTTAATGGCGATCAACAAGAAATACCAAGCACACAGAAGATTGGAGCTTGAATCTTCATGTGAAGAATTATGGGTTTCTGTCGATCTTGGTAGAAATAAGAGCTTGTATATTTGCGCTGTTTATATTCCACCACCGATTGATTCTAACTACATGGACATTTTCTTAAATAACTTAACAAATGCATGCCAAAAAACAGTAGTAACTTCGCATCTACTACTTATAGGGGATTTTAACTTACCGCACCTATCTTGGAGCTTAATACCCGGAAGTCACTCTCTTGTCCCTCAGTCTTCCAATCAGGCAATCATTAATAATTTTCTTGATACTTTATCATTTTGTAATTTGCGGCAGTATAATCCTGTCTTAAATGATGGTGGACGGATGCTCGACCTTGTTATATCTAACCATTCATCATTTTCTGTGACGAAAGCTATCTCCCCGTTACTCCCTATTGATCCCCACCACCCAGCTTTAGTAATAGATTTCGAGATCTGCAGCGAGCGGTTACTCAATAGTCATTCAGCTGCCTCCCTTAATTTTAAATTGTGTGACTTCGATTCAATAAATAGCGATCTTTCTCAAATTGACTGGAAAAAAATTCTTAAATCCAGTGAGTCTGTTGATAATGTTGTGGATATATTTTATGAAACTCTAATGACAATAATTTACTTACATACTCCGCTTACCAAATGCAAATCAAACAAGTATCCTATTTGGTTTTCACGAAGCCTAATAAAAGCTCTAAATGAGAAAGCCAAATATCATTATAGATATAAAAAATACAAAAACGAAAGAGATAAACTTGCCTTTGAAAGAATTAGACACCGCTGTGATATACTGATACCCGAATGTTATAAAAAGTTCAAAACTTCCGCCGCAGATCATCTACGTAAGAATCCGAAATATTTCTGGCGATTTTGTAATCATAAAAGGACGAATAGCACTCCGATCCCAAATAAAATGGTTTTTGGTAATGAATCCGCAAAAGGTGGTCAAGAAATATGTAATTTATTTTCAGAATACTTTCAATCAGTGTACAGGGATCGGACCTCTACTTCGTTAACTTCTCAACCTTATAATGATTGTTATAGTTATCATAACGAAACAGTGTCAGCATCCCTTGTCGCTATAAGTTTGGAAGAGGTACGCAAATACTTACTTTCTATTAATGTCAATAAAGGTAGTGGACCAGACCTGATCCCTCCAATTCTACTTAAGAAATGTGCAGAACATCTAGCTTATCCCCTCACGTTTATATTTAATTTATCATTAAGAACAGGTGTATTTCCAACCAGATGGAAAATAGCTCATGTTACTCCGATACACAAGGCTGGTGCTTTAGACAACGTTTGTAATTATAGGCCAATCTCAATATTGTCACCTAGTGCCAAAGTTTTTGAAGCACTCATACAGCAGAAATTACTTTATCTGTTAAGAAAATACATTAACCCCAATCAACACGGTTTTCTGCCACGTAGATCCACGACCACCAACTTAATTGGCTTTGTCACCGATATAGCCGAAGCATTAGATAATAATGTTGAAGTACATGCAGTTTATACCGATTTCAAAAAAGCTTTTGATTTAGTGAATCACGATCTATTACTAGTTAAGCTAAATCAGATGGGAATACACGGTTCTCTTTTAAGATGGTGTGAATCTTATTTAAGAAATCGTTCTCAATTAGTGTCTCTCTTCGGTTTTAAATCTGACATTAAGTCCATTCCTTCCGGTGTTCCTCAAGGATCTCACCTAGGTCCTCTGCTATTTTTGATTTTTATTAACGACCTCAGTATAGCTCTTACATCGAATTTTAAATTTTACGCGGATGACCTAAAGATTTATCGTACCATTTTCAATGATAGTGATTCTGTTTTACTTCAGAATGATATTAATAATGTTATTGATTGGTGCAAAAATAATGAAATGGCTTTAAATCTGGATAAATGCATGCTTATTAAATTCACTAGAAAAAAGTCTAAAACCGATTGTCTTTATTATGCTCATAACGTTCCGTTGAGGGAAGTTGATGTTGTCCGAGATTTGGGCATCTTCATAGACTCCTCACTTTCCTTTCGCCATCATTTTGACGCTATTGCAAAAAAGTCATCTAAATTATCTGGTTTTATATCGCGTCAGATGAAACTGTTCCGCGATCCGAATCTGTCCGTTACTATTTATAACTCTCTCGTGCGGAGTATTCTAGAATACTGTAGCCCAGTCTGGAGCCCAACGTATATTGTTCATTGTGACAGATTGGAACGTACACAGAAGCGCTTTATTTACCACCTAACCTACAAAAATAACAAATGTCGAGAGTTAGACTCGTATGATTTGCGATTACGATCATATAATCTTATATCACTTAGGGACAGACGTAAAATGCTGGACATGGTTTTCTTTTATAAAATCATCAATGGCTATATTGACTCACCGGAGATATTAGAGCGCCTAAAGTTCTGTGTGCCGCGGTCTTGTAGTCGCCTGCAGAATCGCAAGCCTTTTCATTTGCCATCATGTCGTACCAAGGCAGGCCAACATGCGCCTGTCTACCGCATTTGCACTTTTATCAATGCTTACAGAAATAGTTGCGACATATTTACTAGTTCTTTGACCTCATTTAAAAAACAGCTAATGCATAGTTTTAAGTAATCTGTAGTTAGTTATCTTTTTATTACTATCACTATTGAGCGAGTTATATTAATATTTTGTTTTTCTTTTGTTATTAGTTTATTTATATTAGTATAGCGACAGCATTATTTTGCATGTTGTGGACATATCGAGAAGGTGCAATCGCATGTTTTTTACTTAAGCCTAATAATAATTTTAAGTTAAGTTAAATGATTGTAACCAGTTTTATGGCCCAAATAAAAAAAAAAAAAAAAAAAAAAAAAAAAAAAGCTTTCCTTAAAGTAGGTAAAAACATTGAGACAAAAGTGTAATTATGCACAAGTTTTGTGATAGTTCATCCAAAAAACGAATTCATTGCATTTTAATCATACTTCATACTTACTTAATATTATAAATGAGAAAGTGAGTTTGTTTGTTGGTTTATTGGTTTGTTGGTTTGTCCTTCAATCACGCCGCAATGGAGCAACGGATCGACATGATTTTTGGTATGGATATAGTTGAGGACCTGGAGAGTGATATAGGCTACTTTTATCCCGGAAAATTCATGAGTTAGGTACTGCGGGAATCAAAAAAACTTGAACCATGCGGACGAAGTCGCGGGCATTAGCATGATAGCCTACTTTGCAGCTCAAAAAAGTGTGATGCAACGACCTCTATGTTATAACTTCGCCATAGGCTGGTTATTAAAAAAAAAATATTTGCGGGCCGCAAGTTGCAACTCTCTATTGCTTGTACTTTTCAATCAGTCACCAGGTTGTTTAAAAAATTGAACATTTTTTATTCTTTATTTGGGCAACAAACAGTCATTTAACTTACAAAACGCAATAGGCAAACAGTGCCGAACATGTATTTTATTCAAATAAACTTTTACTTTTAATACTTTTGAGTGGTCAAGCGATCTCTGTACCAAGTTTCGTCAAAATCGTTTAAACAAGGAAAAGAACATATTTTATTTCGACGTTGAGCTCTTGTACTTTTAGTATTTCGTATCCGTATGCATAAATGGACCTCATTTGAGAATGTTACAACAATGGCAAATTCTCTCCAGACAAGGGATTCTTTATTTTCCCAACTCCGACTCTGTTCCGCCTCCAATTTAACTTGCAAATGCAGAGTTCTTTATGAATTTACCGCGACCGTAGGAGAGAGGTCCCGCTAAATCAGACTCGTGCAAATATTTGTTGGACGAATTTTATTCTACTTAGTTTTTTACACTCTTTATAATTCAGCTTTGCCTCTTACTTCGTAATATAACCATGATCTAAGGAGATATATACGTTATTCTCTAGACGTTTAGACAGAGCAACGCGGGGTGACAGGGGCAAGACGGGAATTTTATCAAGTTGTAAGAATTTTCAGTACAAAGTTCAGTCATTCAAAAACAAAGACAGTATGCAGCTTGGTATATTAGGGTTCCGTAGCCAAATGGCAAAAAACGGAACCCTTATAGATTCGTCATGTCTGTCTGTCTGTCTGTCTGTCTGTCCGTCCGTATGTCACAGCTACTTTTTTCCGAAACTATAAGAACTATACTGTTGAAACTTTGTAAGTAGATGTATTCTGTTAACCGCATTAAGATTTTCAGACAAAAATAGAAAAAAAAACATTTTTTTCATCAAACCCATACGTGTGTATCTATGGATAGGTCTTCAAAAATGATATTGAGGTTTCTAATATCATTTTTTTCTAAACTGAATAGTTTGCGCGAGAGACACTTCTAAAGTGGTAAAATGTCCCCCCCCCCTGTAACTTCTAAATTATGAGAATGATAAAACTAAAAAAAATATATGATGGACATTACCATGCAAACTTCCACCGAAAATTGGTTTGAACGAGATCTAGTAAGTAGTTTTTTTTTTAATAATTTTAAACTAACTACAGGTTTGTACGGAACCCTCGGTGCGCGAATCCGACTCGCACTTGGCCGGTTTTTATATAAGGAGGTGTTGGTAGGAGTAGTAGATGAGCCAGTGGTCTGCAATTCGTATTAACATCGATTCACTGTAGGATATAGTATATTACTGCAGCGGCCATCAAAACAGGCATTGAAGGACGAACGTGTAAATGTGGGCCGAGGCGAAGCCGAGGCACACATACGTAAGTCCATCAATGCCTAGTTGTGGCCAAGGCTTGTATAGTGCTTTTCTCAAATAATGCGCGGAAATTAAAACTAAGTGTTCATCACACTCATTGTCTTCACTTGAACTCATTTTGTCAAAAACATTTCAAAATCAATGACGAACAACGAACAACAATAATTTTTCCCGCGTCAAAGTGTTCATTTGTTTTTTTTTCAATAAACAGCTTTCTATTTGCAAGCTAGTTCGAAATTTAAATAAAACCTTTGATAAGTTACCTCCTTGGTTGCCATGTTTCGGAGTAAAAGATCGTTCCACTTTTATACTACACGACAGATATGAATTTAGTATGTAATTTATTTGGCCGCTAAACCACGACAGATATGGATTTTCATACAACTTTAGAAGGCCGCTGCTCGCATGTATTTGGCCAGTACAGCAATTTCAATTTATCTCGAAGAAGGTTGTCAAAATAATGCTCAAATTTCCAAGCATGTTTGAGAAAACATAATTTGTACTTACGCTGTAATGTAACTATGCAAGGGAATTTAACAACTTGCATTTACTAGCCCCCGACTAGGAGGACGGACGATCTCAAGCGAGTAGGTGGGAGCTTTTGTAAGCAAGCGGTACGAGACTGGGTCCTGTGGAATTCCATGCAGGAGACCATCGTCCAGCTGTGGACGTCTCCCGGTTTAGACGACGATGAAGATTTTAATGTCGAAGTTTAGTCGTGCATGTCTTAGTGATCTAATCATATTAACAGTCACCTAGTCAGGAAAGGCTTTACAGAGTAAAGGAGATGTATGTTTTAGCATTTTATTGTCTTTAAAATTTTAACTAGCTATAAAGTAAGTGTCCACCCAACTGCTTGCGCTAGTCCTGAGGCGAGCGAAGTTGCTCTGAAAGAGATTTTAAAAGTTTGCCCATAAAGGAATTTGTAGCGTTTTATGAATACCGAAGCTGCGATTATCGGAATCATGCTTGGCAAAAGATAGTAGAAGCTAAGTAATAAAATAGCTATTTTATAGAAAGTTTATTCTCTTTGTGTGTGGAATAGTGAGAACTTTATTCTGACAATAATTGCGTCTTTGTTCACGCACAAGTTGAATGCAGAGCAAATGTTCGGTGACACATACATTTACTCTGCAGTCAACTCGCGCGCAAACTGTAAGTACTTATTCGTCGTAGCAGATTGAGAAGATGACGTGCACTGCACATGTAACGATAGAATACAGCCACAGAATACAGCTACAGTGTGACTACAGTCCGTGAAGTAGCCAGCAAATTAGCCAGTGATTTTCAGTAGGTATGTCATGTAATTAGTAAGATATATTATAGTCTTCATTTTTGTGTAAAGATACATTTAAAAGTTTGCTATTATATCTAATACTAGCTGATGCCCGCGACTTCGTCCGCGTGGTTGAGGTTTTTTTGATTCCCGCGGGAACTTCTTAATTTTCCGGGATAAAAAGTAGCCTATGTGCTATTCCAGACTATAATCTATCTCTGTGCCAAATTTCATCCAGATCCGTTCATCCGTTGGAGCGTGATTGAGTAACAAACATACATCCATACATACATACATCCATCCATCCAAACTTTCGCATTTATAATATTTATATGGATGATACTTGATATAAAATGTATCAAAACAGCGAAAAAAAAGCTCGCCATTCAGAACCTCCTCCAGTTTTAACCGGTTTATTGCTAAAAAGCAAGCTACCTTATCGCAAAAAAGTATTTTGAGACATTTCGTGTATGCTCACTGGAGCTGGGCACAAATAGGCCCCACGTGTGATTTGTCGCGCCGCACCGGGGGCAGTTAGCAGCGACGAGACGCGGGCGGAACGCTGCAACTTGCCAGCGCAAATAGTCATCTTGTAATGGATTCTGCAGCAACTGTGAACTTCACACATTTGCCTTTTTTTCAAATTTTGTTTAGCCCTTTTGTTAGCCATTGATCGCGATCTCATTTGGTAGAAAGTGATGCAGTCTAAGATAGCTTGCTAACCTGTTAGGTATATAAGGGCAGTCATATTAAACACATACCCCCAATAGTTTTGGGGACTCCAGCGTGCAAGTCATTTTAGGATTGTCCACGAGTCGAACTGCCCGCTTTTGTATCCGGTAAAATGGAAAAAGCTGGTACTGGGGTGCTCCGGCCCAAAGGTACTCCATGTGGGGCCGAACTTGCGCTTTACATAGCAAAAGCCTAAGCAAAGTACCTTTTCGCTCTGTTAAGCACCCTGAGTTTTTCTTAGCATAATTTAGTGCCTGAAGACCAAAGTCTTCAAACAGTGCGTGTTACCAGATGGGTTCATGACATACGGATCCGAAAAATGGCCTAATAAGAAAGCTCGGAGTCACTCGGCTGGCGATGGTCGAAGCTGTACTCGTAGTGTTTCTACGTGATCAAAGCAGAACTGAGGAGATCCGTACTAAAACTAGAGTAACCAACATGGTTCAACAAATAGAGAAGCTGAAGTAGAAATAGGCAGAATAGTTGATTAACCAAGTCTCCTTTTTATTCCTAACAATGTATCTATTAAAATTAATAAGCTTGATTTCTTAGTGTATGTGTTTGCTTCATAACACGTCGCGCAGGGCAGAGAAGAGAAGGCGGCCACGTGTCCCGACTACGACGCGGATCTAATTTCCTAAAGCATTGTCTCGATGTTATTCAGCGCCGGACGGCGCGATACCGGGCGTTACAACTGCTCACACATTCCTCACGTAACCCCGGAGATTCCCTCGCTATTCCCGGGAACGGAAGGTGTGCTCTGTGTTAGAAAGACAGTTTAAATTAGCTACTTTATACGTTAGTTTTCTTAAAGACGACCGGTGTATCTATGAGTCGTTTTTATTCCCACATCGCTGTCCAAAATAAGGAAAATATAACCTACTAGATGATTCCCGCGACTTCGTCCGCGTGGATTAAGATTTTTTGATTCCCGCGGGAACTCTTTAATTTTCCGGGATAAAAAGTAGCCTATGTCCTTCCTCGGGATAAAATCTACCCCTGTACCAAATTTCAGCAAAATCGGTTGAAAAGATGAACCGGGAAAGCGTAGCAGACAGACAGACAGACAGACAGACAGACACACTTTCGCATTTATAATATTAAGTATGGATATGGATTTTGGACAGCTTACTTTTTAGGCTTCGTAGCAAGCGTAATGTTTCGATGTTATTCAGCGCCCGATGGTGTTATACCACAGAATAGGTATGGTTATACATTAATTGCGCACACATTCCTCACGTCAACCCGGAGATTCCGTCGCTATTCCCGGGAACGAAAGGTGTCTTCTGCATTATAAATAATACAATCGGTGTCTATCTATGACTATTTTTTATTTCCACATGGCTGTCGTGTGAAAACGTTCCGATTTTGAACAGCCTGCTTCCGTACCAAAATGATAAAAAAGAACCCTTGTAATGTGACTAGGTATGGTTGTGTGCCTGTCTGAGATGTTGGCCTAGTCTGTCCCAATTTATGCTAATCCATGCAGCATCTTGGCAAGTTTATTAATGTTTACCAAATCTATTGAACAATCGTACATATACTCGTAGATCTTTAATTGACACATATTGGTGTATTTATGGGTGGCATCAAATAAATTAATAGCCGAATCCCGACTTCCTCATCCATCAAACACGGTCTCTGTGATGAGCTTAGGCGACTAACTTTTGTCGACTTCCCTGATACATTGGGAAGCGCTGTGATCTAAATGGGATAATATTTTGCGTTTAGGTTATGTATAGGGGTTTAAATCTTTTTTTAGGAGTTTTTTGACGACCTCCCTGGCGCAGTGTTGAGCGCTGTTGTCTTAACGAGTGGAGGTCCCGGGTTCGATCCCCCACTTTGGATTTGGGAATATATGATTTTTGGTCAGGCCTGGAGGGAGGCTTCGGCCGTGGCTAGTTACCAGACTATCGGCAAATACGTGCCGCCAAGCGATTTGACATTCCGGTACGATACAGAGGTATGGGTTTAATATAACTGCCATGCCCCTAACTGGTTAGCCCGCTACCATTTTAGACTGCATCAACATTTACCATCAGGTGAGATCGCAGTCAAAAGCTAACTTGTAGTAGATAAAAAAAACATGATAGTGTTCCTTCCTCGAGTCAAAATTTGCCTGTAGATCCCACACATCCTTATTTTCCAGTTATTAAATAGTAAATTTATTGATCATCTAATTACACCATTTGTAAAAGTTTAAATTCGCTTTCGCCCCTGACTAGAGCTTAACCACAAATCTATACAACCATCAAAGCGATCGCGCAAGATAACTGAACTTAAGGGCCTTTGGACCATTTTGGGTTGTATCAGATTAATTACGCGTACATTGTATCGATTCAGAGCAGTCGACCAAAGCGGGCCACTTGTAATTGATTTCTGTAATTAATTTCAGCTTGACATAATTTATTGTTCCCTTTAAACACGGGTTTTGCGATTTGATATATTACTTTGTCTAAAATAACGTTTGTCGTCATCAACCCATAGACGTCCACTGCAAGATAGAGGTTTCTGGTTGGAATGACGACTACATGCCGGGGTCTTGAACTCAGTGACTCCCTGTGAATCCTTGATGTTCTCCTTCCACTGAACCGTCCTATTGGATGGCCAACGCTGCGCATTTCGGTACTAGGTCACAATTCCAGCACGTTAGGACCATGTGCCATCTTCCATTGCCACTTCAGCTTCGCAACCTGTTGAGATTTTCTCCGGATCTTCTTATCGCTGCACGACCCTGAGGTGGTCAGTGGTGAGATCATTATGAGGTTCGCGTCCATTTACCTTACTTATGGAACAATAGTAATTATTATTCTCATCATAGAATCTTGGAGCATATAAAGAAAGTGACGAGTAACAACTTTTTTTAACCAGAAACATCCTAAGGTGCCGAATTGATTGCGATCAAGCAATCAGCTGGAATTTCAGATTCAAGTGGCTAACAAGTGGCAGTGTCAAATTCCATTTGAAGATTGATTTGAAGTATCGAATTTCTAGCATGCAGGGAATTAGCTACTGTGGAAGAAATTTTAAAAGTAAACTTCTTTTTTATATTAATTTCTGGAATTTTTATACTTAAGCCGTCTTGAAATTTTACAAAATCAGTTTTGCCAGTGCTGTACTGGCAAAACTGATTTTGTAAAATTTTGAGACGCTGCCACTTTTTGGTCAATATAGAAAATTTACTCATCTAAAACAATTTTAACGGCTTTGACAACACAAAATACCCTCCTTCCGGTGCAGTCGGGTAAAAATTAGACTAAATGATAATAGTAGTTTATGCAACTGTCATATAATGAAGGGTATTAAAACACGAGTGTGAGTTTATGAAACGAGCGCAGCGAGTTTCATAATAGTAACGAGTGTTTTAATACCCGTGTTATATGCAGTTGCATACACTACTTTATCTTCACTAATGCAATTTATCAAACAACAAGAGTAAAAGCTGACAATACAAAACACATTGCGAAACATTAAATTCACGCGTACGTGTATTGTCACAGTGAACTTGCCGCCATTAAAATCTAACCAATGAGAGCGCAGCTGCGCGCGCAGGGCCAATCAGGAGCGAGCGCGCGCTGTTCGTTTTTTATTTAATTGGCACAAGATCTTACCAAAGAGTTTTGTGTATGTAAGTTTAGTAGTTTCGACGAAGTTTTCACGTATAACCCAACTGTTTTCAAAAGCCAGCCTAATATCAAAATTTTATACAACTTGTATGAGGATTTTGACATAAGGCTCGCCAGGTTAATTGGTCGCGTTTTATTGATGTTATAATGAGATTTTACGATATCGATGTGGATATTATACCATCATGTGAAATTGCTTAAATTGAGTGTTTTGTTATCTGCGCTATAACAGTAGTAATTATAAGTCAAGTATTGGAAACATAAGTAGAATGTTATAACATTAGTGTAGATAAAATGATAAATGATTTATTTATTTCACGTAGGATAACTTGTGTCACAGAGGATACGACTCAATACTCTTTAGAACTCAAGACTTTAAAACTTTAATTAATTCATTGTTTTAACCATATTTTAACCTACAAAGTTAACTTTATTACTGAGATCGCCGCAGGGCTACTGAGAGCAACATAAATTAGATTCAGGGTTCTAATGAGTAAAGTTTTGAGAATTATTATTATTCGTATAAAACGGTATTGAATTTAAGCTGGTTTACAAAGTTGTGTTTATTATTTTGGTTGCGCAAAACATTTAGAAAGTAAACTGGTTGACTGGCCCTCGGAGCTCAGATTGCTTAAGGGTAAAATTTATTTTGTACCTAATAATAAGAGAAGAGTAATAAATATGTTAGACTAGCTGATGCCCGCGACTTCGTCCGTGTGGATTGAGATTTTTTGGTTTCCGCGTAGGCAATGCATGTTATTCCAGACTATAATCTACCTTTGCGCCGAATTTCGTCCAGATCCATTCAGCCGTTCTGGCGTGTTTGATTAACAAACATCCATCCATCTATTCATCTAACCATCCATCCATCCAAACTTTTGCATTTATAATATTAGGTGTAGGTATAGATGATGCCCGCAACTTCGTCCGCGTGAATTTCTGTTTTAAAAATCCCGGGAAAACTCTCTAATGTCCTGGGTTGAAAATAATATGTCACTTTATAATTACAACTTGCTGCTGTTGATGTGTTACGGCGTGATGAAAGGACAAACCAATTATTGTCACACATTTTGGTATTTTATAACATTAGTATAGTTACTAACTCTACTCAGTAGAAGTTGACACGAGTTGTCCTACGTGAATAGAAATGAATAAATCATTTCATTTCATTTTATAAGGACCATAGTCTATACTATGGAGTTGGACACCTATGGACACCATCAAGATTCAAAATTCAAATGGTTTTTATTCAAATAAACTTTTACAAGTACTTTTGAATTGTCAAGTGAATCTACCACTGGTTCGGAATACCATTCTAATCAAGTATCGTTTGATTTGCATACCGTATTAAGTATCGGTTGATGGTGTGCTTTACACTCATCTTTAGCTATGCATCCTTATTCTTTGCACATCCTTAGTTGAAAGGAACCTTTAAACCTTACACTTAATTTAATGATCAGAATTTACAAAAAATATACGTTTTTAGGTTTTTTTGTTTGTATTCTCAAAAAATATGTTCTTAGGTTTTTTTGTTTGTATTCTTTGTGCCATAAAAAAAAAGATAAATCCAACTCGTAGTAAACAAAATCGAGATATGCGATCTGGAACTACTTAATCGCGTGCACAGCAAAGATGTTATCAATTCGCAAAATGTCAAACTACTCCGGAAGATACCAGCAAACTCTACAGCGATCCAATCGAAGGAAAACATTCCTTATCGTATTGCAATAAGGGCAAATAAAGTGGTAAGATTATTTTGGTAAAACTTCTGAGTTCGAGGAGGAATATCGTTCGGTGTCATGCTCCACGCCCCCGTGTAATGCTTTGGTGACAAAGATTAAAAAAATAAAACCGAAGAGCTTCCTCATATTATATTTTTTATTTGAACGTTCTGCCGTATAGATCCGTGTCGTGTGATATCGGATAAATAGGATTAGCTGTCTGTATCAAGGCATTATCGACATAGGAACGGGGACTGATGTGTGACTGCAAATATGGATTTAAGCCAATAGAGAGTGAGCGAGCCAAGTGCAGTAAAATAACTGCACGTATAAGAAGTTTTAATCGATTTCACACATTGATATTTATTTTTACCCTAGCGTTTAATTGACTAGTATATTAATGTATGTATTAAAATAAATCGTTTACATATAAAAAACAGTAAGTACAGTTATAAATGTAATGTGAATCGGGCAGGTCATAAAAAACATCTATCGCCAAAGATGTGTAGTGCAAGGACAAGCTGGCGCTAGCAACGTATGATAAATCTATGGTACCTATACGAGTTACGAAATCTCGGATAAAAGGGATCGTCGCTTCACTATTGTAAAAAAATCTGCGTCTATGAACTATTGTCTTTCTTTGTCTTTGGTTGCCTGTCAATAATTATGGAACTTCATAGGCGTGCTTATGTCAAAAGTGAGATAAATGGTTGGACTAGTCGGCCTAACACATCTCCGCTGGACAACCACCCGCCACAGCGTCACCCGCCACGCGCCCGATTCGCGCCCGCGTTCTATGTGATGTCGTCCATATAAATACAAGGAATTACACCCGCCGTGCACCCGACCCGACCCGAGGTGTGTTTTGCGCCTTGGGCATGACCTTTTTACGAATGTTGGTACGTCGCAGGGAAGTCACGTTTCACCGTCGCATTAATTATTTCAGTTCAGGACCTTTCAGTTCGTACCTAGACATCTAAGGCTTCTATAATCTTTGACAAAGACAGTCAACGAGCGCTGCACCGACCACCACCACAGCCTTTGCTAAGTACGTAATTTAGCCGTGTCCCCGTATGACAGTTGACCATGTCATGGTCACAGTCTAATAGGTATTTATAGGTACGTTCTCACAGTCTACGGAGATGTTTACGTTCTTTCCTGCCAGTTGTTCGGTGGAGACGTTTGAATCTAGCAACGCTGCAGGGTGACTTGGACGTGACGAGGTAACTGCCAGAATTTTGTATTGAAAATACAAAATGTAAAATTTACTCTAATGTCAAATTTGTATGCAGTCCTCTAAAGTCTGTCAAACTTATTTAACCCAGTGGACAAAATTGGAACTTTAATGCCTGCTTTTTTTTACTATTTTTTTATGATAGATTCTTACGACTTATCTTAAGTGGCACAAGTTGTCCTACATGAAATAAATCATTTCTAATTCTATTTCTATTTCTATTTCCATATCTACTAGCGACGCTGTCACCGGATCAGCTAAGTTTGTGGGATTATTACCTCTGATATAGGTGAGAGAACAATACCGTGCCTCTAGGTCCTACAAGTGTCATGGTAGCCGGGTCTGTCATCTATTCTGTGCTGTCATTTGTATGGGCGTCGACCCACTGTATGAACATGTACTTACGCTGTACCACGGCGAATGTAGGGCGAAGTAATAACTAGCGACGGCCCAACGAGGCAACCGAGGAATAGGACTAACCGGAACACTGGCGTAATATAAAACCTAGGTTTAGTATCTGTTTACTCGAGCTCTACGCCTATAGCCTGCTCGTATTATTGCAACGGTTGACAATCTCCAATAATAAGTATCTAAGTGACCCAGTTTTCAACGAAATGTATTTTTAACCGACTTCAAAAAAAGGTTCTCAATTCGACTGTATGTTTTTTTTTGTATGTTTGTTACGCGATTTCTCCGTCAATTATGAACCGATTTTGATAATTCTTTTTTTGTTTGGTAGGCCATACTTCAGAGGTAGTCCCATTTTAATTTGGTGAAGATCTGATGAATATCTCCGGAGATGGAGAACGGAACTCCTCAATGGATAAGAGTAAATTGCTCGCGATCAGTGTGATAGTTTTGTAAACAGTATGTTTTAACCATGCATAGCATATCTCGTTCTGGTTACACCCTGTATTTTAAAACAGTGGGGCCACCAAAAATTGTGAAATAAAAATTTTTCAAAATAAAATAAATTATGTATACAAGAGTTAATGTAGTTCTATAGGTAATAACATTTTTTGGAGTCGGTGCCAATGTGGAGTCACGTCAACAATAATGAAGAGTAGGTAGACGGTTCTTGCGGCTAATTGGTACCGACTCCAAAAAATGTTATTAAAGAAGTACATTAACTCTTGTATAAATAATAAATTAAATTATTTTTTACTTTTTCTGTTAAATGATGCCCATTGATTATGGTGTTCCGATTTATTCGAGAACTCTTAAATTTTCCGGGATTAAAATTTTTTTTTTATCCACTACAAGTTAGCCCTTGACTGCGATCTCACCTGGTGGTAAGTGATGATGCAATCTAAGATGGTAGCGGGCTAACCTGTTAGAGGCATGGCAGTTATATTAAACCCATACCCCTATTCGGCCTATAAGATAGGGGCATATATATGCCCCTATCTTATGCCTATGTCCTTCTCCGGTATAGAACCTATCTCTGTACTAAATTTCGATCAAATCGGTTGAACAGATGGACCGTGAAAGCGTAGTAGATAGACATACAGGCAAACTTTCGCATTTATAATATTAGTACGGATGTAATGTAAAGTATTAGATTCTTCTTTCTTTTGTTAACTTTAAAACGTAGGCTACGTTGCAATAATGCTTAAAATATTCACTTTAGAACCCAATTAAATTATCCTAATTTTTTATTATACTGCAATTCTCAGAGCTCGTAACAGCGTCGCGTTACGGCGCTTGTGCGAAGTGCAGAGAGATGTTACTGCCACTATTATGGCCTCTTTATTTCCTTAAAGTGGAAGTTATAAAGATGCATCATCTAGACACATTGTGGTGAAGTCATATCATTCACTTGTATCTAAATTGAAATTAACGTAATATTTTTATCTTTTACATATAAGTATCTTACATATAAAGCTATGTTTCAGCCATATGACCCAGTATTTTTACAATCAATCACACTTGCTGGGAAAAACATAGTATCGCAGATTTTGGCAATATTGAATTTCATCCCAATTATCACTCACACTATGATAGAAATTCAATACTGCTAAAATATGAGATACGAGCTGATGCCCGCGACTTCGTCCGCGTGAATTGAGATTTTTTGATTCCCGCGGGAACTTTTTAATTTCCCGGGATAAAAAGTAGCCATGTGTCATTTCAGACTATAGTCTATCTCTGTGCCGAATTCCATCCAGATCCGTTCAGCCGTTCTGGCGTGATTGAGTAACAAACATCCATCCATCCAAACTTTCGCATTTATAGTATTATTAATAAAGCATAGATAATTTTTTTTTCCTTGCATTAACTATCTAGCCGTAGGGATTATATTTTGTGTATTTGCACTAAATTACATTATTTTACACGGTATAATGTCAAAGCGCGTTTTATCATCATTCATCATCATTACAACTCATTACAGACAGGCCCACTGCTGAGCACGAGTCTCTTCTCAGAATGAAAAGGGTTTGACCTTAGTCCACCACGCTGGCCAAGAGCAGATTGACAGACTTCATTCACTTTACACACCTTTGAGATCCATAGGAAAACCAGAGTAACCAACATAGCAACCAACATAGTTCGGAGGGTTGCAAAATGGCAATGGGAGTGCATTTAGTTCAAGGAACCAGCATACGTTGGAGTCCCAAGGTGCTAGAATGGTGAACACAAAATAGTAGTTGAAATTTCGCCTCACTCCCCTCCGTCCTTTATTAATCAAGTATTTGAAAAATTGGATAAGGGTATGTCGAATTTGACCCCCAGTACTCTCCTAAAGCCATCCAGTTTTAAAGTTTTGCGACGTACTTACTTATCTAGTTACCGCATAAAGTTACCGGTTACCGTCTTGGGACAACTTAGCAACGATCAACTTACAAACGATGCGGCTACCGCAGTAACCAAACTTTCTACTTTGTACATAAGACTAAAATAATACTTCTATGACTTGTACAATCTATTTTTCTTAGAAAGAAAAACTATTTATTCTCACCATTGTGCCACACATTACAATACCTTAAGGTAAATGTTACCATGGCACCTCCAGCACTTGAGAATTAAACTCATGATGAAGTCCTAAAGGCACCCTGATAACGCTTCTCGTGTGTGGCACAACCTGAAAGAAGGCGTCAGCTCAGCATAATGCAGAATGCCTTGCAATAAATTACAAGAGCATTCATTGATTTTCAGCTGGAGCCCTACTCCAGGTGACGCCACGGCTTCGAATCGTAAACCAGAAGAAAGTGGTAGACATTTTGTTCTCTATTTACCGGGGTCATATGACGTTATAGTCCGTCAAATTTTCTGACCCGGTCGCCTAAATTGGAATAAATTTTTATGCCTGTTAAGTTTTTTTTTTTTCATATCTACTAAAAAAAAAACTGACCTATAGTCTAGGTAAGACTATCTAGGTAAGATAAGTTTGTGGTACTAGTGTGTGGCCTAGGTAATCCCACAGAATAGGTAATAGTATGGTAATCCTCGGAAATCAGATACGGCAGCGCGGGCGGGCGGCATACTCTACTAACGCCTTGTGATTTCAATACAATTCCAACCGTATGTCAAAGGCTGTTATCACAATGGCTCGTAGACACTCCATTCCACCTTTATGCTTTTGCCATAAGGTTAGGTAGATAGAAATGTTATTTATGTAAGTAAGGCCCACTACCGACTACTACCTACCGAATATTTAGATTTGCCTGAAAACTACTCAGACAATGTATGTATTTTGGAATATAGTCTGGAGAAGCTGATTGTTATGGAGTGCTGCTCCGCTAGGGTTAACGTTAATTTGGTATTTGTAGGACGATCCTTAAAATTAATTTGTGTACATAAGAAGTATGTATAAAGTATGCCGATTAAGTGAGAGAAAAAAAAACATCAAAATCAGTTCATTTGTTTCTGAGTAAATCGCGAGCAAACATGCACAAACATATGAGTCGAACATCCTTCACATCCTTTTTAGGGTTCCGTACCCAAAGGGTAAAAACGGGACCCTATTACTAAGACTCCGCTGTCTGTCTGTCTGTCTGTCTCCAGGCTGTATCTCATAAACCGTGATAGCTAGAAAGCTGAAATTTTCACAAATGATGTATTTCCGTTGCCGCTATAACAACAAATACTAAAAATTAAAAAAAAATATATATTAAGGGGGGTCCCCATACAATAAACGTGTTTTTTTCGTATTTTTTCGCTCAATATTAAAAACGGTAACAGGTAGACGGTTCAAATTTTCACAGAATATATACTTGTATATTACCTTTCAAAATAAATAATTAAATATCAATAAAGTAAATATTAAAGGGGGGCTCCCATACAACAAACGTAATTTTTTGATATTAACAATAAACCTCTACAAACAAAGTTAGTTTTGCGGTTCATTTCGTCTTGTTTTTAATACGTCATAAATCGTAAAACTTACTACAGGTTTGTACGGAACCCTCGGTGCGCGAGCCCGACTCGCACTTGGCCGGTTTTTTTGAAGTCTCATTCGTTATTCATAGATAGAAGCAACGAGAACGCGAGTGAAACAAGACCAACTTCGGGCCCTAATCAAAGTAGAATTTAACAAATTCAACATAATTTAATTCAACAAATTTATTAAGTGAGGAGTTTCGTAATATTGGTGACATAGGTGCACATTTATGGATATTTCTTCGTGTATAAAAAGGATATGTAAGTGTATTACATACTCAAACTTTTCTGAAAGTATGTAGATTACGTGGGAGAAAAAATAAACGAAATCGGTTTAGTGGTTCCCGAGTAAATCGCGAACAAACATACATACATACATATGGGTAGAATATAGAAGATCTTTTTTTGAAGTCATTCATAGACTAGCTGATGCCCGCGACTTCGTCCGCGTGGTTTCGATTCCCGCGGAAACTTAGCCTATAATATGTTCTACCCCGGGACACAAAGTATGTCTGTACCAAATTTCATGAAAGTCGGTTGAAAAGATGGGCCGTGAAAGCGTAACAAACAAATAAACAAACAAACCCTCAGTCACATTTATACTATTAGTTAGAGGTGGCGAGAGGACGAGTAAAACAAAAGTTACTCCGGGCCCTAATCAAAGTGGGATTTAACAAATTCAACTTAATTGGGGTTCGAAAGGCTGCGGGATTTATAAAGTGAGGACAGTTTAAACGAGCGCGCACTTTGTCGAACAGTGAGACGCCTTGACAAAGTTGGTTGCCGTCTTAATGGCTGGGGCTGTTAAATAAACTACAAGCAATCCACTTGTTTCCGTTATCTGAAGGTTAAAGGTATTTATTATCTACCTAGGGAAACAAATAGATGGATAAATTCCTATTGCCATAAAAGATGACCTCTCTTGCGAAGTGGTTAGCGCAGTTCTCTTATATGCTTATGCTTTGATAGGTATAGTGAAATAAAGATTTGTTAATTGTTGTTAATGTTTATAGAGGTATTCACATCCGTTGGCTGTGATGTCACCCGGGTCACAGCTGAAAATCAGCGTCCGGCGTCATGCATGCATTTGTCACAGACAAATATAATATTTTTGTGTATTGTGTACAACTATGTATGACAGATGTTTGTCTGCAACTTTGATTTTGTATTACATAATCAAAGGTCTGCAACACCACTTTTGAATAAATGCATTTTATTTATTTCTTTCTTAGGTAATCTGGGCAGGTCCCGGGTTCGATCCGGCAGGGTCAATTTGGGATTGAATTCTGAATTTTCTGTGGTCAGCCCCCATATTCTCTAACTCAGTGGCTATCAAAAAATGAAGGCCACTGACATATATTTTTTATCCATTGAAGGTTTGCTCTGAAATGTTATTTTTATCTCCATAGCAAACCTTCAATGGATAAAAAATACATGTCTGTGGCTCTCATTTTTGATAGCCACTGAGTTAGAGAATAGGGGGGCAGGGTCTGTAGATTGCAGGCTTCGGCCGTGGCTAGGTACCACCCTACCGGCGAAGACTACGCCAAGCGCATTCCGGTATGATATTAATATATCTGCCATATACTTAATAAGTTAGCCCGCTACCATCTTAGACTGCAAAGGTTTTTCATATGTTATAACCGAGCGAAGCCAGAGTGTGTCAGTAACTTACGTAACTACGTAAGGATTTTAATACATAAAGATTGCTGGAATAAGGGCAAATATTTATTTGGAAGGGCTGTGTTCTACGAGTGTACCCTTACGCATCACCCTTTTGACCTTAGTCCCTTAATGAAGTAGGGCTTTTGCGGCCGCAGGCGTCTTTGTCAATATATTACACCCTTCGATTTGTGTAGTGCAAGTAACAAGCGGCTAAATAATTTTATACCGGGGTTTCCACTGCATTTTTTTTCAAAGTAATGAGCGAGAAATAGCTACGCGGAACGGACTCCATGTAGGCAAAACAGGCTTACACTTCCTTTTCCTTTCTCTTTTGAATCGTTTGAGTCTCATCGCGTCCCTGTTACCCCGCCCCGCGTACACGCACACGGCTACAATACGTACCTACAAAAGTGAACATAACTCAAAGAATTAAAAATGCGACTGCCATAGTTAAAGGTTATTTTTGTCTTGTATATTTTTGGAATCTACTCATCATTTTGTTGATGATGACAATATAGTTAATCTCATTTTGGAAAAAAAAATCAACTTTAGTCTTTGATGCGGGACCATGGTCACCCTATCAATTTTTTTAAAATTTTACTAGCCTATGTCACCCGGAATAAGCTAAGGATTCTAACGATACCTCATTCATCAAAATCCGTTCAGGCGTATAGAAGTTATGGTGGAATATACAAACTCACATACATACATACATACATGCACCCTGAAAACTCCTGTTTTCAGACAGTCGTATAAAAATACACATGCAGTTTTACCGGCTGGCACCGAGCGGGAAGCTTGCAGTCCCGGCGCCGGCGACGGCACCGGTGGGAGCCATCGCAGTGCCGTTGCCGGCACCGGTAAGTGGAAAAACGTGCAATATAATTACATACATTTTTGCTTCCCCGGCTGACGGGCCAGTGCCGGCGCCGGCCAGTGGAATAACGCCCAATGACGGCGACGGGAATAAGCTTTGATTGCAGGTGACCGAGATCATGTCGTTATGTGGACTGCGTGTCATTCCCTCTGTTTGTACGTGACCTGCCGAGCGATCGCGTAACTTCTGCATCAAACATTGTTGTAATTGGCTGAATTTATGGCATTCTTGTTGCGTCAATGGATTATGTCCAATAGTGGAAGAGTGTTAACCAATCAGAGGTGATTGCGATGTATCAATGATTGATGCAGAAGTTACGCGATCGCTCGGCTGTACAGAGAAGTATGACAGTTAGTTGTCTTATTTTGTAGATTAATTCTAGTAAACATTTTTGAAGTTATTAGGTAGCACGCTATTCTCTTATAACTTGTAGTATAGCAATCACGAGTACCCTCATCGGGGTGCTAATGACGGCGACGGGAATGAGCTTTGATTGCAGGTGACCGAGATCATGTCACTATGTGGAGTGCGTGTCATTCCCTCTGTTTTTACTTGGTCTGTACAGCGAAGCGTGACCATTTCACTGACTGTTGATTTTACAGGACAATAATAATTATTAATGGGCGGTCGCAATCAGGACGGTTCTTTTTTTTGTTTTGCTGATCACTTGTTAACTGACGTTCTCTTTTTAGGGTTCCGTAGCCAAATTTGGCAATTACGGAACCCTTATAGATTCGTCATGTCTGTCTGTCTGTCTGTCTGTCTGTCTGTCTGTGTGTCCGTCCGTATGTCACAGCCACTTTTTTCCGAAACTATAAGAACTATACTGTTGAAACTTGGTAAGTAGATGTATTCTGTGAACCGCATTAAGATTTTCACACAAAACTAGAAAAAAAACAATAAATTTTGGGGGTCCCCATACTTAAAACTGAAACTCAAAAAATGTTTTTTCATCAAACCCATACGTGTGGGGAGATATGGATAGGTCTTCAAAAATGATATTGAGGTTTCTAATATAATTTTTTTCTAAACTGAATAGTTTGCGCGAGAGACACTTCCAAAGTGGTAAAATGTGGGTTCCCCCCCTCTGTAACTTCTAAAATAAGAGAATGATAAAACTAAAAAAAATATGTGATTTACATTACCATGCAAACTTCCACCGAAAATTGGTTTGAACGAGATCTAGTAAGTAGTTTTTTTTTAATAATTTAAATTTACTACAGGTTTGTACGGAACCCTCGGTGCGCGAGTCTGACTCGCACTTGGCCGGTTTTATTTTAAGTACAGGTAAATGCATAATGGCTAAAATAGATGAATAATGATACTGTTCGTGGAATAAAAACTCTTTCCAATTTTTTGCGAGATATTTCACCGCGGTTGATTGCCTCATCTGGTGACAGAAGGGCTGGCTCATTTTTTGCGCAAAGGATCAGCCTGGCTGTCCAGCGCGGAAATGCAGCCAGCATTCTCGCCACCATTCCACGTGGGCATGATTTATATAGTAGTTAGGTTAGGCTAGCTAGCTTTAATTTCTATTGCAAGTATTGTTTTCAATAAAAAAAAAAAAAAAATCTATTGTAATTTATAATAGATAATGCCCGCGATTTTGTCTGTGTAGAATATGGTTTCAAAGAGTTACCGGAGGATGGGAGCTCTTTGATTTTACAGGATAAAAAGTAGCCTATGTTCTTTCCCGGGATTCGCACCATCTCTGAACAAATATCGTTAAAATCGGTTGAACAGATGGGTCTTAAAAGCGTAGCAGACCAGTAAATGCCCAATGTCCGTAAGAAAACTAAATTACACTTTTATCTAGGGATCCTTACATACAAGCGCGTGGACAAAACATGGTAATGAATGAGCGAGAAATTTAATTCGCTATAATCCGCCACAGTAGACAAATCTATGTGGTAAATTGTGTGTATTGTAAAGTCTTTACAATCGTGCATTGTCGAGTCAACATCTCCTGAAGATGCTCCGGTTTCGGAGTGAAACGTACGTTGAGAGTGATTTGGAAGATTGGTGTGGTGTGGTGCTGTGCCGGTGCGAATTGCTGGGTGGTGGGTGTTCGCATACTATTGATGAAGGACACGCACCCACATAGATTTGTCTACTGTGGCGGATTATAGCGAATTAAATTTCTCGTTCATTCATTATCATGCACTTCCGCAAAGTAACGCCTGCTTCGATTCAATAAACAAAACATGGTTATAACTTCGATGGGGACGTTTCGTCCTGTCTGGTTTTGTAGTGGGCTTTCGCTTTTCGACAAGGTGTTGAATTTGCACAACAATACTCAGGTACAGTTTTTGTGTTTTCATCTCCTCACATCTTCCCAGCACCTATTCTATGGAATGTATATTTACACTCAAAATAGTACGTTTTAATATAAACAAAATAACATCCAATCCACTATAAAATATTGTAATATTACTTTTAATTAACAGACGTCTCTGTATAATTTCCCTCAATATGCAATTTTGTTTCAATTTTAATAGACTCTGTCATCACGAGGACTATTTGCGCCGGCCATAATGACTTCACTGTTAAATTTATTTATTCGTGCCAAACTAATTTCAACCTTAACACATGAACTGTAAAGTATAACTTCGAAACGCAGGCAGTTAATTGTAATTGCAAAAGGCAGGCGAAAATGTACTAGTATCTACCTAAGGTTTGAAAGTTAAAATTTGATAATAATTTGGTTATATCTAGCGGTGTACCACTGCTTACATTTAATTATATCTATAACTAGTATGGCGCGTGGCTGCGCGGCCCGCTAAAGCGGACCACGTAGTGGAGCGCGTGGTCCACTGACTACTTACTCGCTGTCCTACTATCCTGCCCCCCGATTATGTAAGAATGGCCGATCAAATCGTAAAAGTTCGGCGTCAAAGTAAAATAAACCATAACAGCATTAAATTAGAGCTCAATTTCGAAACACGAAATTGAGCTCTATTTCAATGCTGTTATGGTTTATTTTACGTTGACGCCGAACTTTTACGATTTGATCGACAATTCTTACATAATCGGGCAGCTGGTTTACTGTCTACGTGTTCTGATCTGATCAACACACTGCTATGCTAGTGAGCACAGTGGAAGCGCCAGCACGCCAAGCGTCCGATGTAATAGAAAATTCTCATAAAGGAAAAAAAAACAAAGACCACCAACCCCCCGCCCCTCCCTTTTTATTTGAGCAGCCCCTAAGTAGGTACCTATCTTTAATACCCTGACCGTGCTCCTCACCCATCATCCAAACCTTCGATCATCATCTCTCTCCATATTTTTTTCTCCGAACCATTCGTCAAAATGAGATTTCTTGCATAAAAACAAATCTTGAAAAGGAACCGTAGCCTCTTCAATATTCGCCATACATTAACTATGGAAAAATAAATTCCGCCATCTTGAATTTTTTTCCTATCATCAAGTAGACCCTCATGTCCTGATCATCTTTTGCCAAGAAACCATTCTTCCATCTTTTATACTCTCCGAGATAGACACCGGCGAAATTTGTATGGCGGCCATCTTAAATCCGCCATTTTGAATTTTTTTTTCAGCTCACTGTCAATTGGACGAAGTTTCGAGTGACATTTGTTCGAGCACCCCCCACCTATCTTCAATACCCTTTTCTATGGAAAAATTAATTCCGCCATCTTGAATTTGTTTCCTGTTCATCAAGTAGACCCTCATGTCCTGATCATCTTTTGCCAAGAAACCACTCTTCCATCTTTTATACTCTCGGAGATAAACACCGTCGAAATTTGTATGGCGGCCATCTTAAATCCGCCATTTTGAAATTTTTTTCAGCTCACTGTCAATCGGATGAAGTTTCGAGTGACATTTGGTCGAGCACCCCCCACCTATCTTCGATACCCTGGCTGGTGCTCTTCATCCGTCTTCGAAATCCTCAATCATCAGCTCTCTCTGTATTTTTCCTCTTAATGAATTTTTGTCTTCTATACGAAACGATGAGTGAAAAAAAAAATGTTCATACAAAATTTTACAGGAGAGGTGATCAATGAGTCAGTCAGCACGAGCAGCTATATATATATTAACTAGTGTTTCGCTTTGTGCGCGAGCTGCTAAAGCAGCTCACGAGGTGTGGTTAGCCCTAAATATCGATTTTGAAAGAAATCGGTCGATAAACAAATAATTACAAAATGGCGCTGATTTTTTAAAACTTTGGTATCAGTTTCCTGTTTTGTGATCCCAGGGAGCCCTAAATATCGATTTTGAATGAACACGGTAAATTAACAAATAATTTCAAAACGGCGCTGATTTTTTAAAGCTTTGGTATCAGTTTCCTGTTTTGTGATCCCAGGGAGCCCTAAATATCGATTTTGAACGAAATCAGTCAATTAACAAAGAATTTCAAAATGGCGCTGATTTTTTAAAACTTTGGTATTAGTTTCCTGTTTTGTGATCCCAGGGAGCCCTAAATTTCGATTTTGAACGAAATCGGCAAATTAACAAAGAATTTCAAAATGGCGCTGATATTTTAAAATTTTGGTACCAGTTTCCTGTTTTGTGATCCCAGGGAGTCCTAAATATCGATTTTGAACGAAATCGTTCAATTAACAAAGAATTTCAAAATGGCGCTGCTTTTTTAAAACTTTGGTAGGTATCAGTTTCCTGTTTTGTAATCTCAGGGAGCCCTAAATATGGATTTTTTCCGAAATGTCATAATTTTTCCCTACTCCCATCCCACACTCAAACATACTATCTCTTAGACATGAACCACCCCGTTTCGGATCTGTGGCGCCGCGGTTCGAGGTCGAAAAATCAAAAATTTTAAAACACTACAGCTCGGCCGCCATCTTTTTTTTCCAATTTTTTTCACTTTTTCTATTGATCGCTTACTAATTTCTTCAATAATTGCGAGTTGTAACGAAATCGGTTAAAAAACAAAAGAGTTGCAAGAATCACGTCGGCCGCCTTCTTGTTTTTCCAAAATGTCATAATTTATCCCCACTCGAATCCCGCACCCGAACACATCTCCCGTACATCATTGTATCGTTTTCTGTCTCTTTCTAAGAGAACAATGACGTCTTTTATAGTTCCTAATCGCCATATAATTTGGTATGAAAAAAAATATTCCGCCATCTTGATTTTTTTTCATTTCGTTAAATAGACCTCCTCGTCCTGGGCCCCAATCATGTAAGAATGGTCGATCAAACGTTAGAGATTTTCGTCAAAGTAAAATAAACCATGACAGCATTGAATTAGAGCTCAATTTCGTCTGCCCATTCTTATACGTTTAGGGTATCGTACATACCCTGATCATCTTTTGCCAATAAACCACTCTTCCATCTTTTATACTTTCTGAGATAGACGCCAAATAAATTGGTATGGCAGCCATCTTAAATCCGCCATTTTGAATTTTTTTTCAGCTCATTGTCTATTGGATGAAGTTTGGAATAACATTTGGTCGAGCACCCCCACCTATCTTCTATGCTTCGATCGGTTCATTTCGGCAAATCAGCCGCCATCTTGTTTTCCCGAAATGTCATAATTTTTCCCTACTCCCATCCCACACCCAAACATAATATCTCTTAGACATGAACTACCTCGTTTCGGATCTGTGGCGCCGGGGTTCGAGGTCGAAAAATCAAAAATTTGAAAACAATACAGCTCGGCCACCATCTTATTTTTCGAATTTTTTCTATTTTTTTTATTGATAATTTATTAATTTGTTAAGTAATTGCGAGTTGTAACGAAATTGGTTGGAAAACAAAAGAGCTGCAAGAATCACGTCAGCCGCCATTTTGTTTTTCCGAAATGTCATAATTTTTCCCAACTCGAATCCCGCACTCGAACACATCTCCCCTACATCATTGTATCGTTTTTTGTCTCTTTCTAGGAGAACAATGACGTCTTTTATAGTTCCTAATCGCCATTTAATTTGGTATGAAAAAAAATATTCCGCCATCTTGAAATTTTTTCATTTCGCTAAATAGACCTCCTCGTCCTGATTATCTCTTGCCGAGAAACCACAATTCCATCTCTAATACTCTCCGAGACAGACACTGATGAAATTTGTATGGCGGCCATCTTGAATCCGCCATTTTGGAGATTTTTCAACTCACCGCCAATTGGATGAGGTTTCGAGTGACATTTGTTTGAGAACCCCCCCACCTATCTTCAATACCTTGGCCGTGCTCTTTACCCGTCTCCGAAATCCTCGATCATCAGCTGTCTCCTGCCTGTCATATTTTTCTTCAAGTTATATTTTCTGATTTATATACGAAGCCATCAGTGAAAAAAAAATTTGTCATGCAAAATTTTACAGGAGGGAGTTTTTGGGGAAAATCTCGAAAACTACCCCAAATGTGGCAACACTGTTTAGATATCTCGATACTGCCGGTTGAGTTACACAATCGATCCATACATGTCAACTTTCCCAAATGTTGCCAATTGCCTCAAAAACGTGATCGAAGTTTTCAAAAACACAAAAAGAATACAAAATGGCCGCCACCTGGTTTCACAGAAACATTTTACATAGTTTTATAATGTTCCCGTGAACTACAGGATATACCGCTTCTGATGACGTTTCAATTTTTCATCTCGCTCGCACCCAGCCGAAATGATCGCCCCTGAAAAAAGACCATTTCAGAAAGAAAATAAAATCACTTTTACTTTGATAAATTATGTCATTCGCACAAGTGAGACACGTGGTTGCTCGTACTCAAATTTTGCAAAAAGTCCGTATTTCGATTTTTTTATTTTTGGGGTAAATCTTGAAAAGGAGAAGGTTTACCTTTGGAGCACTCTTTGTACACTCTACCATGAATAGAGGAAAATACATAGATTGTATTAAAAATATAATAATTTAGAATATTAAAGTAATTAACGCGAAATAAAATAAAATGTATTTCAAGTTTTCGATACGTTTCCAAGATGGCAACCTTTAGCCATAGCACAGAGGCCATAGAGATGGCAGTAGGCGCGAAATGTATCAAATGTCATTTCTGACAGTCAAAAACAAAACCGTACCGTACCTAGGTAGGTACCACTTCACACTTAGGCATCTCTGCTAACGTGTTTTCCTAGTTTGTTTTATACATTAGTTTTCCTACTTAAGCATTTCAATTAACAAAGGCTGCTAAAATAATAATTAATAACTAATCATAGCAATAAATAAATACCAAACTTCCCGATCAATGACATCATAATATTTGACACTTTACAGAAAACGTCAAAAAATATGAATCCGCCATTGTTACCCACTCGTGTTCAGTGTTACTTATCGTGGAAAGATTAAATAATTACACCGCTGAAATTACGACGAATTCGTAGATTTGAATGATCAAAACTGGTTTAGTATTTTTTTTTCTTTCATTTCTCTACTTGTAAAAGGACTGGACCAACGCTCCATACAAATCTGGACCGTCTCCTTTCCCGAGAAATGGGGTAATTTTTTTTCCCCAATCCATACCTCGAGTCTGTACACACAATCGAAATAAGAAGTCGAAACGCTCCGACGTTGCCAACTGTGAGAAATTTAAATTTTAAAATTGCGTTTTTGCGTACCTTAAACAAAAAGGCCGCCGCGACAGCCGCCATCTTGAATTTTTAAAAACCACTCCCATTCTGTCAAAATACAGGTTAATTGCAGGCGAAAAAAGAAAAAATTATCATGCTCGACCACGCCGTTTCGGATATGTGGCGCCGCGGTTCGGGGTCGAAAAATCAAAAATTTGAAAAGACTACAGCTCGGCCGCCATCTTGTTTTTCCAATTTTTTCCACTTTTTCTATTGATCATTTCTTAATTTCTTCAATCGTTGCGAGTTGTAACTAAATCGGTTGGAAAACTAAAGAGTTGCAAGAATCACGTCAGCCGCCATCTTGTTTTTCTGAAATGTCATAAATTTTCCCTACTCCCATCCCGCACTCGAAAACATCTCCCATACATCATTGTATCATTTTCTGTCTCTTTCTAGGAGAACATTAAATTATGTCAATGAGTCCTAATCGCCATATAATTTGGTATGAAAAAAAACATTCCGCCATCTTGAATTTTTTTTCTTTTAGCTAAAAAGATCTTCTCGTCCTGATCATCTTTGGCCGAGAAACCACTCTTTCATCTTTTATACTTTCTGAGATGGACACCAAATAAATTTGTATGGCGGCCATCTTAAATCCGCCATTTTGAATTTTTTTTTAGCTCATTGTCTTTTGGATGAAGTTTCGTATGACATTTGGTCGAGCACCCCCCACCTATCTTCAATACCTCGGCCGTGCTCTTTACCCGTCTCCGAAATCCTCAATCATCAGCTATCTCCATATTTTTGATCAAGTTTAATTTTTTGACGTGTATACGAAGCCATCAGTGAAAAAAAAATTTTCATACAAAATTTTACAGGAGGACATTTTTGGGAAAATCTCGAAAACTACCCCAAATGTGGCAACACTGTTTAGATATCTCGATACCGCTGGTCGAGTTGTACAATCGCTCCATACATGTCGACTTTCCCAAATGTTGCCTAGTGCCTCAAAAACGTGATCAAAATTTTGAAAAACACAAGAAGAATACAAAATGGCCGCCACCTCGTTCCACAGAAACATTTTACATAGTTTCATAATTTTCCCGTAAACTACAGGATATACCGCTCCTGATGACGTTTAAATTTTTCATCTCGCTCGCACCCAGCCGAAATGATCGCCCCTGAAAAAAGACCATGTCGAAAATCACTTTTACTTTGATAAATTCCAGTGTTGCCAGACCTCGGCGACGAAAATACCCAAATGTCATTCGTACAAGTGGGACACGTGGTTGCTCGTACTCGAATTTTGCAAAAAGTCCGTATTTCGATTTTTTTATTTTTGGGGTAAATCTTGAAAATTTCCCGAGAAATGGGGTAATTTTTTTCCCCAAATCCATACCTCGAGTCTGTACGCACAATCGCCCCGTAGAAGTCGAAACGCTCCGACGTTGCCAACTGTGAGAAAATTGAATTTTAAAATTGCGTTTTTTCGTACCTCAAACAAAAAGGCCGCCGCGATAGCCGCCATCTTGAATTTTTAAAAACCACTCCCATTCTGTCAAAATACAGGATAATTGTAGTCGAAAAAAGAAAAAATTATCATGCTCGACCACGCCGTTTCGGATCTGTGGCGCCGCGGTTCGGGGTCAAAAAATCAAAAATTTTAAAGCACTACAGCTCGGCCGCCATCTTGTTTTTCCAATTTTTTCCACTTTTTCTATTGATCGTTTCCTAATTTCTTCAATAATTGCGAGTTGTAACGAAATCGGTTGGAAAACAAAAGAGTTACAAGAATCACGTCGGCCGCCATCTTGTTTTTCCGAAATGTCATAATTTTTCCCCACTCGAATCCCGCACTCGAACACATCTCCCCTACATCATTATATCGTTTTCTGTCTCTTTCTAGGAGAACAATTATGTCAATGAGTGAGTCAGTCAGTGAGTGGTAATCGAGCTATATATAGTATAACTAGTGTTTCGCTCTGTGCGCGAGCTGCTAAAGCAGCTCACGAGATGTGGTTAGACGTTAGTACTAAGTAGTACAGACTTGACGTCTTTATTGTATTAAACCGAATTTATTTACTTAGATACACAATTCCCCTTTAAATAGAAAGATTTTAAAAATGGCGCTGATTTTTTAAAACTTTAGTATCACTTTCCTGTTTTGTAATCCCAGGGAACCCTAATATCGATTTTGAACGAAATCGGTCAATTAACAAAGAATTTCAGATTGGTGCTGATTTTTTAAAACTTTGGTATCAGTTTCCTGTTTTGTGATCCCAGGGAGCCCTAAATATCAATTTTGAACGAAATCGGTCAATAACAAAGAATTTCAAAATGGCGCTGATTTTTTAAAACTATGGTATCAGTTTCCTGTTTTGTGATCCCAGGGAGTACTAAATATCGATTTTGAACGAAATCGGTCAATTAACAAATAATTTCAACATGGCGCGGATTTTTTTAAACTTTGGCTTCAGTTTTCTGTTTTGTAATCCCAAGGAGCCCTAAATATAGATTTTGAACGAAATCGGTCAATTAACAAAGAATTTCAACATGGCGCTGATTTTTTTAAACTTTGGTATCAGTTTCCTGTTTTGTGATCCCAGGGAGTCCTAAATATCGATTTTGAACGAAATCGGTCAATTAACAAAGAATTTCAAAATGGCGCTGATTATTTAAAACTGGTATCAGTTTCCTGTTTTGTGATCCCAGGGAGCCCTAAATATCGATTTTGAACGAAATCGGTCAATAACAAAGAATTTCAAAATGGCGCTGATTTTTTAAAACTATGGTATCAGTTTCCTGTTTTGTGATCCCAGGGAGTACTAAATATCGATTTTGAACGAAATCGGTCAATTAACAAATAATTTCAAACTGGCGCTGATTTTTTTAAACTTTGGCATCAGTTTACTGTTTTGTAATCCCAAGGAGCCCTAAATATAGATTTTGAACGAAATCGGTCAATTAACAAAGAATTTCAGATTGGCGCTGTTTTTTTTAAACTTTGGTATCAGTTTCCTGTTTTGTGATCCCAGGGAGTCCTAAATATCGATTTTGAACGAAATCAGTCAATTAACAAAGAATTTCAAAATGGCGCTGATTATTTAAAACTGGTATCAGTTTTCTGTTTTGTAATCCCAAGGAGCCCTAAATATAGATTTCGAACGAAATCGGTCAATTAACATAGAATTTCAAAATGGCGCTGATTTTTTAAAACTTTGGCATCAGTTTCCTGTTTTGTCCTGTTTTGTCCAGGGAGCCCTGGGCATGGGTAAAACGGAACCGTATCAAAATCTTGCATAGCTGTTCTACACGTCTTGTAGTCTCTTCAATATTCGCCATAATAGATTTTCTATGAAAAAATAAATTCCGCCATCTTGAATTTTTTCCTGTTTATCAAGTAGACCTTCAGGTCTTGATCATCTTTTGCCAAGAAACCACTCTTCCATCTTTTATACTTTCTGAGATAGACAACAAATAAAATTGTATGGGTAGTCGGGTATGTCACACTCTCTTTAACGTTTCTGTGGTGGTGTCGTGTGGTGCGGGTTGTTACGTTCCCTCAAATATGGTTGAGCGAAGCAATGGCTGGATCATGCGTCATGCTCGTGAACGGGTGCCACCGTCGGAAATGGGGCTGCCTCTGTCTGCCAGTCTTGGCGTGTATTGAGTATTGTAGGTATGCTCGTGAAAAAAGCTTACTATACAATCGAAGATTACGTAAATGATAAAAAAAAACAGCGTGGATTTGATTCGCTCCAGCTATGCGTGGGACTGCAGTTACTTGTATCATTATGATGATTGTAAGTTTTGATGGAAAAGAGCAACCACCGAGTTTCTTGCTGGCTCTTCTCGGTAGGAATGGCATTCCGAACCAGCGGTAGATTCATATTATAACGATTCAAAAGCGCTTGTAAAAGCTTATTTGATTAAATACATTTTGAATTTTGAATTTTGTATGGGAGCCATATTAAATCCGCCATTTTAAATTTTATTTCAGCTCATTGTCTTTTGGATGAAGTTTCGAATGACATTTGTAAGAGCACCCCCCACCTATCTTCAATACCTTGGCCGTGCTCTTTACCCGTCTCCGAAATCCTCAATCATCAGCTGTCTCCATATTTTTGTTCAAGTTTAATTTTCTCACGTGTATACGAAGCCATCAGTGAAAAAAAAAAATTTTCATACAAAATTTTACAGGAGAACATTTTTGGGAATAATCTCGAAAACTACCCCAAATGTGGCAACACTGTTTAGATATCTCGATACTGCCGGTCGAGTTACACAATCGATCCATACATGTCAACTTTCCCAAATGTTGCCAACTGCCTCAAAAACATGATCGAAATTTTGAAAAACACAAAAAGAATACAAAATGGCCGCCACCTCGTTGCACAAAAACATTTTACATAGTTTTATAATTTTCCCGTGAACTACAGGATATACCGCTCCTGATGGCGTTTCAATTTTTTGTCTCGCTCGCACCCAGCCGAAATGATCGCCCCTGAAAAAAGACCATGTCGAAAATCACTTTTACTTTGATAAATTCCAGTGTTGCCAGACCTCGGCGACGAAAATACCCAAATGTCATTCGTACAAATAGGACACGTGGTTGCTTGTAATCGAATTTTGCAAAAAATACATTTTTCGATTTTTTTATGTTTGGGGTATATCATGAAAATTTCCCGAGAAATGGGGTAATTTTTTTCCCCCAGTCCATACCTCGAGTCTGTACACACAATCGCCCCGTAGAAGTCGAAACGCTCCGACGGTGCCAACTGTGAGAAATTTAAATTTTAAAATTACGTTTTTTCGTACCTCAAGCCGAACGGCGGCCGCGACAGCCGAAATCTTGAATTTTTAAAAACCACTCCCATTCTGTCAAAATACAGGATAATTGTAGGCAAAAAAAGAAAAAATTAGCATGCTACTCCACGCCGTTTCGGATCTGTGGCGCAACGGTTCAGGGTCGAAAAATCAAAAATTTGAAAACACTGCAGCTCGGCCGCCATCTTGTTTTTCCAATTTTTTCCACTTTTTCTATTGATCGTTTACGAATTTCTTTAATAATTGCGAGTTGCAACGAAATCGGTTGGAAAACAAAAGAGTTGCAAGAATCACGTCGGCCGCCATCTTGTTTTTCCGAAATGTCATAATTTTTCCCTACTCGAATCCCATACCCGAACACATCTCCTTTACATCATTGTATCGTTTTCTGTCTCTTTCTAGGAGAACAATAAATTATGTCAATGAGTCCTAATCGCCATATAATTTGGTATGAAAAAAAATATTCCGCCATCTTGAATTATTTTTCTTTTCGCTAAATAGATCTTCTCGTCCTGATCATCTTTGGCCGAGAAACCACTCTTTCATCTTTTATACTTTCTGAGATGGACACCAAATAAATTTGTATGGCGGCCATTTTAAATCCGCCATTTTGAATTTTTTTTCAGCTCATTGTCTTTTGGATGAAGTTTCGAATGACATTTGGTCGAGCACCCCCCACCTATCTTCAATACCTCGGCCGTGCTCTTTACCCGTCTCCGAAATCCTCAATCATCAGGTGTCTCCATATTTTTGTTCAAGTTTAATTTTCTGACGTGTATACGAAGCCATCAGTGAAAAAAAAAATTTTCATACAAAATTTTACAGGAGAACATTTTTGGAAAAATCTCAAAAACTACCCCAAATGTGGCAACACTGTTTAGATATCTCGATACCGCTGGTTGAGTTACACAATCGACTTATACATGTCAACTTTCCCAAATGTTGCCAACTGCTTCAAAAACGTGTTCGAAATTTTCAAAAACACAAAAAGAATACAAAATGGCCGCCACCTCGTTGCACAGACTAATTTTACATAGTTTCATAATTTTCCCGTAAATTACAGGATATACCGCTCCTGATGACGTTTAAATTTTTCATCTCGCTCGCACCCAGCCGAAATGATCGCCCCTGAAAAAAGACCATGTCGAAAATCACTTTTACTTTGATAAATTCCAGTGTTGCCAGACCTCGGCGACGAAAATACCCAAATATCATTTGCACAAGTGCAACACGTGGTTGCTCGTATTCAAATTTTGCAAAAAGTCCGTATTTCGACTTTTTTATTTTTGGGGTAAATCTTGAAATTTTCCCGAGAAATGGGGTAATTTTTTTCCCCAATCCATACCTCGAGACCGTACACACAATCGCCCGATAGAAGTCGAAACGCTCCGACGTTGCGAACTGTGAGAAATTTGAATTTTAAAATTGCGTTTTTTCGTACCTCAAACAAAAAGGCCGCCGCAACAGCCGCCATCTTGAATTTATTAAAACCACTCCCATTCTGTCAAAATACAGGATAATTGTAGTCGAAAAAAGAAAAAATTATCATGCTCGACCACGCCGTTTCGGATCTGTGGCGCCGCGGTTCGGGGTCGAAAAATCAAAAATTTGAAAATACTACAGCTCGGCCGCCATCTTGTTTTTCCAATTTTTTCCACTTTTTCTATTGATCGTTTACTAATTTCTTCAATCGTTGCGAGTTTGAACGAAATCGGTTGGAAAACAAAAGAGTTACAAGAATCACGTCGGCCGCCATCTTGTTTTTCCGAAATGTCATAATTTTTCCCCACTCGAATCGCACACCCGAACACATCTCCCGTACATCATTGTATCGTTTTCGGTCTCTTTCTAGGAGAACAATTATGTCAATGAGTGAGTGAGTCAGTGGTAATCGAGCTATATATAGTATAACTAGTGTTTCGCTCTGTGCGCGAGCTGCTAAAGCAGCTCGCGGGCCGTGTTAGTCTCTAATTTTGAAGGATGGGTGGTGGTGTTTCAGCTTTATGAAAAAAATATGGGATTAGAAAAGGAAAATTAAAAAAGGGAAGATCACAAACATAACTTTCTTTGAAAGGAGTGGAGATTAGCTACTTTATAATATTTTTTTAAAGATATACCTACTATTTTTTAAAGAAGTAGGTATATATTATGTGAATAATTATTTGCCTGGTGGGAGGCTTTGGCCGTGGCTAGTTACGACCAACGGCGCAGATTTTTTAAAATTTTGGTAACAGTTTCCTGTATTGTAATCCCAGGGAACCCTAAATATTGATTTTGAACGAAATCGGTCAATTAACAAAGAACTTCAAAATGGCGCTGATTTTTTTAAATTTTGGTACAAGAACAGTTTCCTGTATTGAAATCCCAGGGAGCCCAAAATATCTATTTTGAATGAAATCGGTAATTAATAAATAATTTCAAAATGGCGCTGACATTTAAAAATTTTGGTACCAGTTTCCTGTTTTGTAATCGCAGGGAGCCTTAAATATCGATTTTTAATGAAATCGGTTAATTAACAAAATTTTTTAAAATGGCGCTGATTTTTTAAAACTTTTGTATCGGTTTCCTGTATTGTAATCCCAGGGAACCCTAAATATTGATTTTGAACGAAATCGGTCAATTAACAAAGAACTTCAAAATGGCGCTGATTTTTTTTAAATTTTGGTACAAGAACAGTGCCCTGTATTGAAATCCCAGGGAGCCCAAAATATCGATACTGAATGAAATCGGTAATTAATAAATAATTTCAAAATGGCGCTGACATTTTAAAATTTTGGTACCAGTTTCCTGTTTTGTAATCGCAGGGAGCCTTAAATGTCGATTTTGAACGAAATCGGTTAATTAACAAATAATTTCAAAATGGCGCTGATTTTTAAAACGTTTGTATCGGTTTCCTGTATTGTAATCCCAGGGAACCCTAAATATTGATTTTGAACGAAATCGGTCAATTAACAAAGAATTTCAAAATGGCGCTGATTTTTTAAAATTTTGGTACAATAACAGTTTCCTGTATTGAAATCCCAGGGAGCCCAAAATATCGATACTGAATGAAATCGGTAATTAATAAATAATTTCAAAATGGCGCTGACATTTAAAAATTTTGGTACCAGTTTCCTGTTTTATAATCGCAGGGAGCCTTAAATATCGATTTTGAACGAAATCGGTTAATTAACAAATAATTTCAAAATGGCGCTGATTTTTTAAAACGTTTGTATCGGTTTCCTGTTTTGTGATCCCAGGGAGCCCTAAATATCGATTTTGAACGAAATCGGTCAATTAACAAATAATTTCAAAATGGCGCTGATTTTTTAAAACTTTGGTATCAGTTTCCTGCTTCGTGATCCCAGAGAGCCATAAATATCGATTTTGAACGAAATCGGTCAATTAACAAATAATTTCAAAATGGCACTGATTTTTTACAACTTTGGTTTCAGTTACCTGTTTTGTAATCCCAGGAAGACCTAAATATCGATTTTGAACGAAATCGGTCAATTAACAAAGAATTTCAAAATGGCGCTGATTTTTTACAACTTTGGTTTCAGTTTCCTGTTTTGTAATCCCAGGAAGTCCTTAATATCGATTTTGAACGAAATCGGTCAATTAAAAAAAAATAATTTCAAAATGGCGCTGATTTTTTAAAACTTTGGTATCAGTTTCCTGCTTTGTGATCCAGAGCCATAAATATCGATTTTGAACGAAATCGGTCAATTAACAAAGAATTTCAAAATGGCGCTGATTTTTTACAACTTTGGTTTCAGTTTCCTGTTTTGTAATCCCAGGAAGTCCTAAATATCGATTTTGAATGAAATCGGCCAATTAACAAAGAACTTCAAAATGGCGCTGATTTTTTAAGACTGTGGTATCAGTTTCCTGTTTTGTGATCCCAGGGAGTCCTAAATATCGATTTTGAACGAAATCGGTCAATAAACAAAAAAATTCAAAATGGCGCTGATTTTTTAAAACTTTGGTATCAGTTTCCTGTTTTGCAATCCCAGGTTGCCCTAAGTATCGATTTTGAACGAAATCGATAAATTAACAAATAATTTTAAAATGGCGCTGATTTTTTAAAATTTTGGTAGGTACCAGTTTCCTGCTTTGTAATCCCAGGGAGCCCTAAATATCGATTTTGAACTAAATCGGTCAATAATTAACAAAGAATTTCAAAATGGCACTGATTTTTTTAAATTTTGGTACCAGTTTCCTGTTTTGTAATCCCAGGGAGCCCCGTCGTGGGCAAAACGGAACCGTATCAAAATCTTGCAAAGTTCTGCACTTCTAGTGACTACAGTCTCTTCAATATTCGCCATATATTTTCTATGAAAAAATAAATTCCGCCAGCTTGAATTTTTTTCCTGTTCATCAAGTAAACCTTCAGGTCCTGATCATCTTTTGCCACAAAACCACTCTTCCATCTTTTATACTTTCTGAGATAGACACCAAATAAATTTGTATGGCAGCCATCTTAAATCCGCCATTTTGAATTTTTTTTCAGCTCATTCTATTGGATGAAGTTTCGAATGACATTTGGTCGAGCACCTATCTTCAATGCTTCGATTGGTTCATTTCGGCAAATCGGCCGCCATCTTGTTTTTCCGAAATGTCATAATTTTTCCCTACTCCTATCCCGCACCCAAACATATCTCCTTTACATGAACTACCCCGTTTCGGATCTGTGGCGCCGCGGTTCAGGGTCAAAAAATCAAAAATTTTAAAACACTACAGCTCGGCCGCCATCTTTTTTTCCAATTTATTCCACTATTTCTATTGATCGTTTCTTAATTTCTTCAATTGTTGCGAGTTTTAACGAAGTCGGTTGGAAAACAAAAGAGTTGCAAGAATCACGTCGGCCGCCATCTTGTTTTTCCGAAATGTCATGATTTTTCCATACTCCCATCCCGCACCCGAACACATCTCCAGTACATCATTGTATCGTTTTCTGTCTTTTTCTAGGAGAACAATAAATTATGTCAATGAGTTAGAATCGCCATATAATTTGGAATGAACAAAAATATTCCGCCATCTTGAATTTTTTTTCATTTAGCTAAATAGACCTTCTCGTCCTGATTATCTCTTGCCAAGTAACCACACTTCCATCTCTTATACTCTCCGAGATAGACACCAAATAAATTTGTATGGCGGCCATCTTAAATCCACCATTTTGAAATTTTTTCCAGCTCACTGTCAATTGGATGAAGTTTTGAATGACATTTGGTCGAGCACCCCCCACCCTCAATTCCTCGGCCGTGCTCTTTACCCGTCTCCGAAATCCTCAATCATTAGCTATCTCCATATTTTTCTTCCAGTTTAATTTTCTTACTTGTATATGAAGCCATCAGTGAAAAAAAAAATTTTTATACAAAATTTTACATGAGGAAATTTTTGGGGAAAATCTCGAAAACTACCCCAAATGTGGCAACACTGTTTAGATATCTCGTAACTGCCGGTTGAGTTACACAGTCGATCCATACATGTCAACTTTCCCAAATGTTGCCAAGTGCCTCAAAAACGTGATCGAAATTTTGAAAAGCACAAAAAGAATACAAAATGGCCGCTACCTCGTTTCACGAAAACATTTTACATAGTTTTATAATTTTCCCGTAAACTACAGGATATACCGCTCCTGATGACGTTTCAATTTTTCATCTCGCTCGCACCCAGCCGAAATGATCGCCCCTGAAAAAAGACCATGTCGAAAATCACTTTTACTTTGATAAATTCCAGTGTTGCCAGACCTCGGCGACGAAAATACCCAAATGTCATTCGTACAAGTGGGACACGTGGTTGCTCGTACTCGAATTTTGCAAAAAGTCCGTATTTCGATTTTTTATTTTTTAAATCTTGAAAATTTCCCGAGAAAGGGGGTAATTTTTTTTCCCCACTCCATACGTCGTGTCTGTACGCACAATCGCGCCTTAGAAGTCGAAACGCTCCGACGTTGCTAACTGTGAGAAATTTGAATTTTAAAATTGCGTTTTTTCGTACCTCAAACCGAACGGCCGCTGCGACAGCCGCCATCTTGAATTTTTAAAAATTACTCCCATTCTGTCAAAATACAGGATAATTGTAGGCGTGAAAAGAAAAAAATATCATGCTCGACCACGCCGTTTCGGATCTGCGGCGCCGCGGTTCGGGGTCGAAAAATCAAAAATTTGAAAACACTACAGCTCAGCCGCCATCTTGGTTTTCCTATTTTTTCTACTTTTTCTATTTATCGTTTCCTAATTTCTTTAATAATTGTGAGTTGTAACGAAATCGGTTAAAAAACAAAAGAGTTACAAGAATCACGTCGGCCGCCATCTTGTTTTTCCGAAATGTCATAATTTTTCCCTACTCGAATCTCACACCCGAACACATTTCCCGTACATCATTGTATCGTTTTCTGTCTCTTTCTATGAGAACAATTATGTATGTCCTAATCGCCATATAATTTGGTATGAAAAAAAATATTCCGCCATCTTGAATTTTTTTTCAATTCGCTACATAGACCTCCTCATTCTGATCATCTCTTGCCAAGAAACCACTCTTCCATCTTTTATATTTTTTGAGATAGACACCAAATAAATTTGTATGGCGGCCATCTTAAATCCGCCATTTTGATTTTTTTTTCAGCTCATCGTCTATTGGATGGAGTTTCGAATGACATTTGGTCGAGCACCCCCCACCTATCTTCAATACCTTGACCGTGCTCTTTACCCGTCTCCGAAATCCTCAATCATCAGCTGTCTCCATATTTTTCTTCAAGTTGAATTTTCTGACGTGTATACGAAGCCATCAGTGAAAAAAAAATTTTTCATACAAAATTTTACAGGAGGACATTTTTAGGAAATTCTCGAAAACTACCCCAAATGTGGCAACACTGTTTAGATATCTCGATACTGCCAGTCGAGTTACACAATCGATCTATACAAATCAACTTTCCCAAATGTTGCCAACTGCCTCAAAAACGTGATCGAAATTTTGAAAAACACAAACAGAATACAAAATGGCCGCCACCTCGTTTCACAGAAATATTTTACATAGTTTCATAATTTTCCCGTAAACTACAGGATATACCGCTCCTGATGACGTTTCAATTTTTCATCTCGCTCGCACCCAGCCGAAATGATCACCCCTGAAAAAAGACCATGTCGAAAATCACTTTTACTTTGATAAATTCCAGTGTTGCCAGACCTCGGCGACGAAAATACCCAAATGTCATCTGTACAAGTGGGAGACGTGGTTGCTCGTACTCGAATTTTGCAAAAAGTCCGTATTTCGATTTTTTTATTTTTGGGGTAAATCTTGAAAATTTCCCGAGAAATGGGGTAATTTTTTTCCCCCAATCCATACTTCGAGTCTGTACACACAATCGCCCCGTAGAAATCGAAACGCTCCGACGTTGCCAACTGTGAGAAATGTGAATTTTAAAATTGCGTTTTTTCGTACCTCAAACAAAAAGGCCGCCGCGACAGCCGCCATCTTGAATTTTTAAAAACCACTCCCGTTCTGTCAAAATACAGGATAATTGTAGGCGAAAAAAGAAAAAATTATTATGCTCGACCACGCCGTTTCGAATCTATGGCGCCGCGGTTCGGGGTCGAAAAATCAAAAATTTTAAAACACTACAGCTCGGCCGCCATCTTGTATTTCCAGTTTTTTCCACTTTTTCTATTGATCGTTTCCTAATTTCTTCAATCGTTGCGAGTTGTAACGAAATCGGTTGGAAAACAAAAGAGTTACAAGAATCACGTCGGCCGCCATCTTGTTTTTCCGAAATGTCATAATTTTTCCCCACTCGAATCCCGCACCCGAACACATCTCCCCTACATCATTATATCGTTTTCTGTCTCTTTCTAGGAGAACAATTATGTCAATGAGTCAGTGAGTGAGTGGTAATTGAGCTATATATAGTATAACTAGTGTTTCGCTCTGTGCGCGAGCTGCTAAAGCAGCTCGCGGGCCGTGTTAGTCTCAAATTTTGAAGGATGGGTGGTGGTGTTTCAGCTTTATGCAAAAAATATGGGATTAGAAAAGGAAAATTAAAAAAGGGAAGATCACAAACATAAGTTCTTTGAAAGGAGTCGCATGCATGAGCTACTTTATAATATTTTTTTAAAGATATACTATTTTTTAAAGAAACAGTCGGTATACATTATGTGAAATTAAACAAAAATTGTTATTTTTTTTAAATCAGCCACGTATTTAAATATTTATAATTTTAACCAGGAGTAGAACATTAAAGATAATGTATATTGAAGATTATTAAATGGCAACAAAACGGTTTTTTTTTAGTTCAAGCCTGTATTTAAATTCCTTCTTGTAAATAATTTAAAGCTACGTGAAAAATCATTCATTCATTGTTCAATGGAAATTATTTTATCTACTCCAGCATCGAAAAGTTCCAACGAAACCGGTCAATCTCAAAATGACGCTGATTTTATAAATTTTGGTAACAGTTTCCTGTTTTGTGATATTAGGGATCCTCAGATATCGAATTTGAACGAAATCGCTACAATAACAAAGAATATCTAAATGGCGCTGATTTAAATTTTGGTAACAGTTTCCTGTATTGAAACCCCAGGGAGTCCTAAATATCGATTTTGAACGAAATCGGTTAATTATAATAAATACATAATTTCAAAATGGCGCAGATTTTCTAAAATTGTTGTACCAGTTTCCTGTTTTGTGACATTAGGGATCCTCAGATATCTATATAGATTATAGATCAGATATAATATAGATTTTGAAAAAATCGGTAAATTAACAAATAATTCCAAAATGGCGCTGATTTTTTAAAATTTTGGTAACAGTTTCCTGCATTGAAATCCCAGGGAGCCCAAAATATCGATTTTGAACCAAATCGCTCAATTAACAAAGAGTTTTAAAATGGCGCTGATTTTGTACAACTTTGGTATCAGATTCAGTTTTGTAAACCCAGGGAACCCTAACTATCGATTTTGAACGAAATCAGTCAATTAACAAAGAATTTCAACATGGCGCTGATTTTTTAAAACTTTTGCATCAGTTTTGTGATCCCAGGGAGCCCTAAATATCGATTTTGATCGAAATCGGTCAATTAACAAAGAATTTCAAAATGGCGCTGATTTTTTAAAACTTTGGTAGCAGTTTTCTGTTTTGTAATCTCAGGGAACCCTAAATATCGATTTTGAACGAAATCGGTTATTAACAAAGAATTTCAAAATGGCGCCGATTTTTTAAACTTTGGTATCGGTTTCCTGTTTTGTAATCCCAGGGAGTCATATGTATCGATTTTGAACGAAATCGGTCAATTAACAAAGCATTTCAAAATGGCGCTGGTTTTTTAAAACTTTGGTATCAGTTTCCTGTTTTGTAATCCCAGGGAGCCCTAAATATCGATTTTGAACGAAATCGGTCAATTAACAAGGAATTTCAAAATGGCGCTGGTTTTTTAAACTTTGGTATCAGTTTCCTGTTTGTAATCCCAGGGAGCCCTAAGTATCGATTTTGAACGAAATCGGTCAATTAACAAAGAATTTCAAAATGGAGCCGATTTTTTAAAACTTTGGTATCAGTTTCCTGTTTTGTAATCGCAGGGAGTCCTAAGTATCGATTTTGAACGAAATCGGCCAATTGACAAGGAATTTCAAAATGGCGCTGATTTAAATTTTGGTAACAGTTTCCTGTATTAAAATCCCAGGGAGCCCTAAATATCGATTTGGAACGAAATCGGTTAATTAATAAATAATTTTAAAATGGCGCTGATGTTTTAAAATTTTGGTACCGGTTTTCTGTTTTGTAATCCCAGGGATCCTACAATATCGATTTTGAACGAAATCGGTCAATTAACAAAGTATTTCAAAATGGCGCTGATTTTTTACAACTTTGGTATCAGTTTCTTGTTTTATAACCCCAGGGAGCCCTAAATATCGATTTCGATCGAAATCGGTAAATTAACAAAGAAGTTCAAAATGGTGCCGATTTTTTTTAAACTTTGGTATCAGTTTCCTGTTCTGTAATCCCAGGGAGTCCTAAATATCGATTTTGAACGAAATCGGTTATATTAAATAATTTCAAAATGGCGCTGATTTTTTTAAAATTTTGGTACCAGTTTCCTGTTTTGTAATCCCAGGGAGCCCTAAGTATCGATTTTGAATGAAATCGGTCAATTAACAAATAATTTCAAAATGGCGCTGATTTTTAAAGTTTGGTATCAGTTTCCTGTTTTGTAACCCCAGGGAGCCCTAAGTATCGATTTTGGATGAAATCGGTCAATTAACAAATAATTTCACAATGGCGCTGATTTTTAAACTTTGGTATCAGTTTCCTGTTTTGTAACCCCAGGGAGCCCTAATTATCGTTTTTGAACGAAATCAGTCAATTATCAAAGAATTTCAAAATGGCGCTGATTTTTTATAACTTTGGTATCAGTTTCCTATTTTGTGACCCCAGGGAGCCCTAAATATCGATTTTGAACGAAATCGGTCAATTAACAAAGAATTTCAAAATGGCGCTGATTTTTTTTACTTTGGTATCAGTTTTCTGTTTTGTAATCCCAGAGAGACCTAAATTATATCGAATATGAAAGAAATCGGTACATTATCAAAGAATTTCAAAATGGCGCTGGTTCACTTTTTCATTAAAATCAACAGATCTTATAATGTAACGGAAAATCGACGTCATTAAAATTGCAGGATGTGTGCTATTTGGGGTGTACGTACGGGTTTGTTGGTAGGTGGGTATGTCGGTTGGCGGGTATGTCGGTAGGCGGGTATGATGGTAGGCGGGTATGTTGGTAGGCGGGTAAGCAGGTAGGCGGGTATGCAGGTAGGCTGGTATTCAGGTAGGCGGGTATGTTGTTAGTTTTATGTTTTTTTTTTCATGCCCTTGGTCGAACTCTTTCTTCAATACCCTGGCCGTGCTCTTCACCCGTCTCCGAAATCCTCAATCAACTCGCTTCACATTTTTGCTCCCAAAGATTCGTTAGAATGAGAGTACTATAATTAAAACAAAGTTTGAAAAGGAACTACAAGTACCCAGTCTTTTATAGTTCCTAATCGCCATTTAATTTGGTATGAAAAAAAAAATTCCGCCATCTTAAAAATTTTTTATTTCGCTAAATAGACCTCCTCGTCCTGATCATCTCTTGCCAAGAAACCACACTTCCATCACTTATACTCTCCGAGATAGACACTGACGAAATTTTTTGGCGGCCATCTTGAATCCACCTTTTTAGAGTTTTTTTAAACTCACCGCCAATTGGATGAGGTTTCGAGTGACATTTGTTCGAGCACCTATCTTCAATACCTTGGCCGTGCTCTTTACCCGTCTCCGAAATCCTCAATCATCAGCTGACTCCATATTTTTCTTCAAGTTTAATTTTCTGACTTGTATTTGAAGCCATTAGTGAAAAAAACATTAGTGAAAAAAACATACATGTCAACTTTCCCAAATGTTGCCAACTGCCTCAAAAACGTGATCGAAATTTTGAAAAACACAAAAGGAATACAAAATGGCCGCCACCTCGTTTCACAGAAACATTTTACATAGTTTTATAATTTTCCCGTAAACTACAGGATATACCGCTCCTGATGACGTTTCAAATTTTCATCTCGCTCGCACCCAGCCGAAATGATCGCCCCTGAAAAAAGACCATGTCGAAAATCACTTTTACTTTGATAAATTCCAGTGTTGCAGACCTGGGCGACGAAATTACCCAAATGTAATTCATACAAGTGAGACACGTGGTTGCTCGTACTCGAATCTTGCAAAAAGTCCGTATTTAGATTTTTTTATTTTTGGGGTAAATCTTGAAAATTTCCCGAGAAATGGGGTAATTTTTTTTCCCCCAATCCATACCTCGAGTCTGTACACACAATCGCCCCGTAGAAGTCGAAACGCTCCGACGTTGCCAACTGTGAGAAATTGGAATTTTAAAATTGCGATTTTTCGTACCTCAAACCGAACGGTCGCCGCGATAGCCGCCATCTTGAATTTTTAAAAACCACTCCCATTCTGTCAAAATACAGGATAATTGTAGGCGAAAAAAAGAAAAATCATGCTCGACCACGCCGTTTCGGATCTGCGGCGCCGCAGTTCGGGGTCGAAAAATCAAAAATTTGAAAACACTATAGCTCGGCCGCCATCTTGTTTTTCCAATTTTTTCCACTTTTTCTATTGATCGTTTACTAATTTCTTCAATAATTGCGAGTTGTAACGAAATCGGTTAGAACACAAAAGAGTTGCAAGAATCACGTCTGCCGCCATCTTGTTTTTCCGAAATGTCATAATTTTTCCCTACTCCCATCCCGCACCCGAACACATCTCCCATACATCATTGTATCGTTTTCTGTCTCTTTCTTGGAGAACAATAAATTATGCTAATGAGTCCTAATCGCCATATAATTTGGTATGAAAAAAAATATTCCGCCATCTTGAATTTTTTTTCTTTTCGCTAAATAGATCTTCTCGACCTGATCATCTTTGGCCGAGAAACTACTCTTTCATCTTTTATACTTTCTGAGATGGACACCAAATAAATTTGTATGGCGGCCATCTTAAATCCGCCATTTTGAATTTTTTTTCAGCTCATTGTCTTTTGGATGAAGTTTCGAATGACATTTGGTCGAGCACCCCCCACCTATCTTCAATACCTCGGCCGTGCTCTTTACCCGTCTCCGAAATCCTCAATCATCAGCTGTCTCCATATTTTTGTTCAAGTTTAATTTTCTGACGTGTATACGAAGCCATCAGTGAAAAAAAAATTTTTCATACAAAATTTTACAGGAGGACATTTTTGGGAAAATCTCGAAAACTACCCCAAATGTGGCAACACTGTTTAGATATCTCGATACTGCCGGTCAAGCTACACAATCGATCCATACATATCAACTTTCCCAAATGTTGCCAACGGCCTCAAAAACGTGATCGAAATTTTGAAAAACACAAAAAGAATACAAAATGGCCGCCACCTCGTTTCACGGAAACATTTTACATAGTTTCATAATTTTCCCGTAAAGTGCAGGATATACCGCTCCTGATGACGTTTCAATTTTTCATCTCGCTCGCACCCAGCCGAAATGATCGCCCCTGAAAAACGACCATGTCGAAAATCACTTTTACTTTGATAAATTCCAGTGTTGCCAGACCTCGGCGACGAAAATACCCAAATGTCATTCGCACAAGTGGGACACGTGGTTGCTCGTACTCAAATTTTGCAAAAAGTCCGTATTTCGATTTTTTTATTTTTGGGGTAAATCTTGAAAATTTCCCGAAAAATGGGGTAATTTTTTTCACCCAATCCATACCTCGAGTCTGTACACACAATCGCCCCGTAGAAGTCGAAACGCTCCGACGTTGCCAACTGTGAGAAATTTGAATTTTAAAATTGCGTTTTTTCGTACCTCAAACAAAACGGCCGCCGCGACAGCCGCCATCTTGAATTTTTAAAAACCACTCCCATTCTGTCAAAATACAGGATAATTGTAGGCGAAAAAAGAAAAAAATATTATGCTCGACCAACCCGTTTCGAATCTGTGGCGCCGCGGTTCGGGGTCGAAAAATCAAAAATTTGAAAACACTACAGCTCGGCCGCCATCTTGTTTTTCAAATTTTTTCCACTTTTTCTATTGATCGTTTCCTAATTTCTTCAATAATTGCGAGTTGTAACAAAATCGGTTGGAAAACAAAAAAGTTACAAGAATCACGTCGGCCGCCATCTTGTTTTTCCGAAATGTCATAATTTTTCCCCACTCGAATCCCGCACCCGAACACATCTCCCCTACATCATTATATCGTTTTCTGTCTCTTTCTAGGAGAACAATTATGTCAATGAGTGAGTCAGTCAGTCAGTGAGTGGTAATCGAGCTATATATGGTATAATTAAACAAAAATTGTTATTTTTTTTAAATCAGCCACGTATTTAAATATTTATAATTTTAGCCAGGAGTAGAACATTAAAGATAATGTATATTGAAGATTATTAAATGGCAACAAAACGGTTTTTTTTTTAGTTCAAGCCTGTATTTAAATTCCTTCTTGTAAATAATTTAAGCTACGTGAAAAATCATTCATTCATTGTTCATTGGAAATTATTTTATCTACTCCAGCATCGAAAAGTTCCAACGAAACCGGTCAATTTCAAAATGACGCTGATTTTATAAATTTTGGTAACAGTTTCCTGTTTTGTGATATTAGGGATCCTCAGATATCGAATTTGAACGAAATCGCTACAATAACAAAGAATATCTAAATGGCGCTGATTTAAATTTTGGTAACAGTTTCCTGTATTGAAATCCCAGGGAGTCCAAAATATCGATTTTGAACCAAATCGCTCAATTAACAAAGAGTTTTAAAATGGCGCTGATTTTGTACAACTTTGGTATCAGATTCAGTTTTGTAATCCCAGGGAACCCTAAATATCGATTTTGAACGAAATCAGTCAATTAACAAAGAATTTCAACATGGCGCTGATTTTTTAAAACTTTTGTATCAGTTTTGTGATCCCAGGGAGCCCTAAATATCGATTTTGAACGAAATCAGTCAATTAACAAAGAATTTCAACATGGCGCTGATTTTTTAAAACTTTTGTATCAGTTTCCTGTTTTGTGATCCCAGGGAACCCTAAATATCGATTTTGAACGAAATCGGTCAATTAACAAATAATTTTAAAATGGCGCTGATTTTTTTAAAACTTTGGTATCATTTTCCTGTTTAGTGATCCCAGGGAACCCTAAATATCGATTTTGAACGAAATCGGTCAATTATTAAAGAATTTCAAAATGGCGCTGATTTTTTAAAACTTTTGTATCAGTTTTGTGATCCCAGGGAGCCCTAAATATCGATTTTGATCGAAATCGGTCAATTTACAAAGAATTTCAAAATGGCGCTGATTTTTTTTAACTTTGGTAGCAGTTTTCTGTTTTGTAATCCCAGGGAACCCTAAATATCGATTTTGAACGAAATCGGTCCATTACCAAAGAATTTCAAAATGGCGCTGATTTTTTAAAATTTTGGTACCAGTTTCCTGTTCTGTAATCCCAGGGAGTCCTAAATATCGATTTTGAACGAAATCGGTTAGTAGCAAAGAATTTCAAAATGGCGCCGATTTTTTAAACTTTGGTATCGGTTTCCTGTTTTGTAATCCCAGGGAGTCATATGTATCGATTTTGAACGAAATCGGTCAATTAACAAAGCATTTCAAAATGGCGCTGATTTTTTAAAACTTTGGTATCAATTTCCTGTTTTGTAATCCCAGAGAGACCTAAATTATATCGAATATGAAAGAAATCGGTACATTATCAAAGTATTTCAAAATGGCGCTGGTTCACTTTTTCATTAAAATCAACAGATCTTATAATGTAACGGAAAATCGACGACATTAAAATTGCAGGATGTGTGCTATTTGGGGTGTACGTACGGGTTTGTTGGTAGGTGGGTATGTCGGTTGGCGGGTATGTCGGTAGGCGGGTATGATGGTAGGCGGGTAAGCAGGTAGGCGGGTATGCAGGTAGGCTGGTATTCAGGTAGGCGGGTATGTTGGTGGTTTTATGTTTTTTTTTTCATGCCTTTGGTCGAACTCTTTCTTCAATACCCTGGCCGTGCTCTTCATCCGTCTCCGAAATCCTCAATCATCAGTTCGCTTCACATTTTTGCTCCCAAAGATTCGTTAGAATGAGAGTCCTATAATTAAAACAAAGTTTGAAAAGGAACTACAAGTACCCAGTCTTTTATAGTTCCTAATCGCCATATAATTTGGTATGAAAAAAAAAATCCGCCATCTTAAAATTTTTTTATTTCGCTAAATATACCTCCTCGTCCTGATCATCTCTAGCCAAGAAACCACACTTCCATCTCTTAAACTCTCCGAGATAGACACTGACGAAATTTTTTGGCGGCCATCTTGAATCCACCTTTTTGGAGTTTTTTTAAACTCACCGCCAATTGGATGAGGTTTCGAGTGACATTTGTTCGAGCACCTATCTTCAATACCTTGGCCGTACTCTTTACCCGTCCTTGAAATCCTCAATCATCAGGTGTCTCCATATTTTTCTTCAAGTTTAATTTTCTGACTTGTGTATGAAGCCATCAGTGAAAAAAAAAATTTCTTACAAAATTTTACAGGAGGAAATTTTTGGGGAAATTCTTGAAAACTACCCCAAATGTGGCAACACTGTTTAGATATCTCGATACTACCGGTCGAGTTACACAATCGATCCATACATGTCAACTTTCCCAAATGTTGCCAACTGCGTCAAAAACGTGATCAAAATTTTGAAAAACAAAAAAAGAATACAAAATGGCCGCCACCTCGTCTCACAGAAACATTTTACATAGTTTTATAATTTTCCGTGATTTTTTTTACCGCTATACCGCTCCTGATGACGTTTCAAATTTTCATCTCGCTCGCACCCAGCCAAAATGATCGCCCCTGAAACAAGACCATATCGAAAATTACTTTTACTTTGATTAATTCCAGTGTTGCCAGACCTCGGCGACGAAAATACCCAAATGTAATTCGTACAAGTAGGTCAAGTGGTTGCTCGTACTCGAATTTTGCAAAAAATACGTATTTCGATTTTTTAATTTTTGGGGTAAATCTTGAAAATATCTCGAGAAATGGGGTAATTTTTTCCCCAATCCATACCTCGAGTCTGTACACACAATCGCCCAGTACAAGTCGAAACGATCTGACGTTACCAAATGTGAGAAATTTGAATTTTAAAATTGCGTTTTTTCGTACCTCAAACCAAACGGCCGCCGCGACAGCCGCCATCTTGAATTTTTAAAAACCATTCCCATTCTGTCAAAATACAGGATAATTGTAGTTGAAAAAAGAAAAACTTGTTATGCTCGACCACGCCGTTTCGGATCTGCGGAGCCGCGGTTCGGGGTCGAAAAATCAAAAATTTGAAAACACTACAGCTCAGCCGCCATCTTGTTTTTCCAATTTTTTCCACTATTTCTATTGATCGTTTCCTAATTTCTTCAATAATTGTGAGTTGTAACGAAATCGGTTGGAAAACAAAAAAGTTACAAAAAGCACTATGGCCGCCATCTTATTTTTCCGAAATGTCATAATTTTTCCCTACTCGAATCCCGTACTCGAACACATCTCCCGCATATCATTGTATCGTTTTCTGTCTCTTTCTAGGAGAACAATTAATTATGTCAATGAGTCCTAATCGCCATATTATAATTTGGTATGAAAAAAAAACGCCATCTTGAATTTTTTTTCTTTTCGCTAAATAGATCTTCTCGTCCTGATCATATTTGGCCGAGAAACCACTCTTTCATCTTTTATACTTTCTGAGATGGACACCAAATAAATTTGTATGGCGGCCATCTTAAATCCGCCATTTTGAATTTTTTTTCAGCTCATTGTCTTTTGGATGAAGTTTCGAATGACATTTGGTCGAGCACCCCCCACCTATCTTCAATACCTCGGCCGTGCTCTTTACCCGTCTCCGAAATCCTCAATCATCAGCTGTCTCCATATTTTTGTTCAAGTTTAATTTCCTGACGTGTATACGAAGCCATCAGTGAAAAAAAAATTTTTCATACAAAATTTTACAGGAGGACATTTTTGGGAAAATCTCGAAAACTACCCCAAATGTGGCAACACTGTTTAGATATCTCGATACCGCTGGTCGAGTTACACAATCGATTTATACATATTGTCAACTTTCCCAAATGTTGCCAACTGCCTCAAAAACGTGTTCGAAATTTTCAAAAACACAAAAAGAATACAAAATGGCCGCCACCTCGTTGCACAGAAACATTTTACATAGTTTCATAATTTTCCCGAAAACTACAAGATATACCGCTCCTGATGACGTTTAAATTTTTCATCTCGCTCGCACCCAGCCGAAATGATCGCCCCTGAAAAAAGACCATGTCGAAAATCACTTTTACTTTGATAAATTCCAGTGTTGCCAGACCTCGGCGACGAAAATACCCAAATGTCATTCGCACAAGTGAGACACGTGGTTGCTCGTACTCAAATTTTGCAAAAAGTCCGTATTTCGATTTTTTTATTTTTGGGGTAAATCTTGAAAATTTCCCAAAAAATGGGGTAATTTTTTCGCCCCAATCCATACCTCGAGTCTGTACACACAATCGCCCCGTAGAAGTTGAAACGCTCCAACGTTGCCAACTGTGAGAAATTTGAATTTTAAAATTACGTTTTTTTGTACCTCAAACAAAAAGGCCGCCGCGACAGCCGCCATCTTGAATTTTTAAAAACCATTTGCATTCTGTCAAAATACAGGATAATTGTAGGCGAATAAAGAAAAAAATATCATGCTCGACCACGCCGTTTCGGATCTGCAGCGCCGCGGGTCGGGGTCGAAAAATCAAAAATTTGAAAACACTACAGCTCGGCCGCCATCTTGTTTTTCCAACTTTTTCCACTTTTTCTGTTGATCGTTTCCTAATTTCTTCAATAATTGCGAGTTGTAACGAAATCGGTTGGAAAACAAAAGAGTTGCAAGAGTCACGTCGGCCGCCATCTTGTTTTTCCGAAATGTCATAATTTTTCCCCACTCGAATCCCGCACCCGAACACATCTCCCCTACATCATTATATCGTTTTCTGTCTCTTTCTAGGAGAACAATTATGTCAATGAGTCAGTCAGTCAGTCAGTGAGTGAGTGAGTGGTAATCGAGCTATATATAGTATAACTAGTATGGCGCGTGGCTGCGCGGCCCGCTGAAGCGGACCGCGTAGTGGACCGCTCGGTCCACTGTTTACTTACTCGCTGTCATACTATCCTGGTTTACTGTCTACGTGTTCTGAACTGAACAACACACTGCTATGCTAGTGAGCACAGTGGAAGCGCCAGCACGCCAAGCGTCCGACGTAAAAGAAAATTCTCATAAAGGAAAAAACATAAAACAAAGACCACCAACCCCCCGCCCCTCACCCCCTTGTATACCTTTGGGTGCCACCGAACTTCGGCAACTTGGCTTTCGTAATGGCGAACCGACAATAATTATTCTTCCATAAAGAACAAATCTTGTAAAAAAAACATTTCAAAATCATGCATATTTCACTTCTTCTACTCTCTTCAATGTTCTTAGATTGTGTTTTTCGGGTGGAAAATTATCAGGGCTTGAAAGTCTACTTGATGAGCAAAAAATTAAGATGGCAGAATCTGCCATCTTAATTTTTTCTGCTCATCAAGTAGACTTTCAGGCCCTGATAATTTTCTACCCAAAAACCACTCTTCCATCTTTTAAATACTGTCTGAGATGGCCGCCATCTTGAATCCGCCATTTTGGATTTTTTTCAGCTCACTGCCAATTGTATGAAGTTTCGAGTATTTTATGTTTGAGCAGCCCCTACCTATCTTTAATACCCTGACCGTGCTCCTCACCCATCATCCGAACCTTCGATTATCATCTCTCTCCATATTTTTTTCTCCGAACGATTCGTCAAAATGAGAATTCTTCCATAAAAACAAATTTTTAAAAGGAACCGTACACTTGTAGCCTCTTCAATATTCGCCATACCTAAATTTTCTATGGAAAAATAAATTCCGCCATCTTGATTTTTTCCTGTTCATCAAGTAGATCTTCATGTCCTGATCATCTTTTGCCAAGAAACCACTCTTCCATCTTTTATACTCTCCGAGATAGACACCGCCGAAATTTGTATGGCGGCCATCTTAAATCCGCCATTTTGAATTTTTTCTCGTGAGCTGCTAAAGCAGTCTCTATATTTTTCTACAAGTTAAATTTTTTGACTTCTATACGAAGCCATCAGTGAAAAAAAAAATATTCATACAAAATTTTACAACAGGAAATTTTTGGGGAAAATCTCGAAAACTACCCCAAATGTGGTAACACTGTTTAGATATCTCGATACTGCCAGTCGCATCACACAATCGATCCATACATGTCAACTTTCCCAAATGTTGCCAACTGCCTCAAAAACGTGATCGAAATTTTCAAAAACACAAAAAGAATACAAAATGGCCGCCACCTCGTTTCACAGAAACATTTTACATAGTTTTATAATTTTCCCGTGAACTACAGGATATGCCACTCCTGATGACATTTTAATTTTTCATCTCGCTCGCACCCAGCCGCAACGATCGCCTCTGAAAATGGACCATGTCGAAAATTACTTTTACCTTAATAAATTCCAGTGCTGCCAGACCTCGGCGGCGAAAATACCCAAATGTCACTCGTACAAGTGAGACGCGTGGTTGTGCTCATACTCGAATTTTGCAAAAAATTCGTATTACTATTTTTTTATTTTTGGGGTAAATCTTGAAAATTTCTCGAGAAATGGGGTAATTTTTTTCCCCAATCCATACCTCAAATTTGTACACACAATCGCCCCGTAGAAGTCGAAACGATCCGACGTTGCCAACTATGAGAAATTTGAATTTTTCGTACCTCAAACCGAACGGCCTCCGCTACAGCCACCATCTTGAATTTTTAAAAACCACTCCCATTTTGTCAAAAAACAGGATAATTGTAGGCGAAAAAAGAAAAAAACCCTATGCTCGACCACGCCGTTTCGGATCTGTGGCGCCGCGGTTCGGGGTCGAAAAATGAAAAATTTGAAACCACTACAGCTCGGCCGCCATCTTGTTTTTCCAATTTTTTCCACTTTATCTATTTATCGTTTACAAATTTCTTCAATAATTGCGAGTTGTAACGAAATCGGTTAGAAAACAAAAGAGTTGCAAGAATCACGTTGGCCGCCAGATTGTCTTTCCGAAATGTCATAATTTTTCCCTACTTGGATCCCGCACCCGAATACATCTCTCGTACATCATTGTATCGTTTTCTGTCTCTTTCTAGGAGAACAATGATGTCTTTTATAGTTCCTAATCGCCATATAATTTGGTATGAAAAAAAATATTCCGCCATCTTGGATTTTTTTTTATTTCGCTAAATAGACCTCCTCGTCCTGATCATCTTTTGCCAAGAAACCACTCTTCCATCTTTTATACTTTCGGAGATAGGTAAGTACACCAAATAAATTTGTATGGCAGCCATCTTAAATCCGCCATTTTGAATTTTTTTTCAGCTCTTTGTCTATTGGATGAAGTTTCGAATGACATTTGGTCTAGCACCCCCCGCTTATCTTCAATGCTTCGGCAATTCGGCCGCCATCTTGATTTTCCGAAATGTCATAATTTTTCTCTACTCCTATCCCGCACCCGAACATAATATATCCAAGACATGAACTACTCCGTTTCGGATCTGTGGCGCCGCGGTTCGGGGTCGAAAAATCAAAAATTTTAAAACACTACAGCTCAGCCGCCATCTTGTTTTTCCAATTTTTTCCACTTTTCCTATTGATCGTTTACTAATTTCTTCAATCCTTGCGAGTTTTAACGAAATCGGTTAAAAACCAAAAGAGTTGCAAGAATCACGTCGGCCGCCATCTTGTTTTTCTGAAATGGCATAATTTTTCCGTACTCCCATCTCGCACCCGAACACATCTTCCGTACATCATTGTATCGTTTTCTGTCTCTTTCTAGGAAAACAATAAATTACGTTAATGAGTCCTAATCGCCATATAATTTGGTATGAAAAAAAAAAATCCGCCATCTTGAATTTTTTTCTTTTCGCTAAATAGATCTTCTCGCCCTGATCATCTTTGGCCGAGAAACCACTCTTTCATCTTTTATACTTTCTGAGATGGACACCAAATAAATTTGTATGGCGGCCATCTTAAATCCGCCATTTTGAATTTTTTTTCAGCTCATTGTCTTTTGGATGAAGTTTTGAATGACATTTGGTCGAGCACCCCCCACCTATCTTCAATACCTCGGCCGTGCTCTTTACCCGTCTCCGAAATCCTCAATCATCAGCTGTCTCCATATTTTTGTTCAAGTTTAATTTTCTAACGTGTATACGAAGCCATCAGTGAAAAAAAAAATTTCATACAAAATTTTACAGGAGGACATTTTTGGGAAAATCTCGAAAACTACCCCAAATGTGGCAACACTGTTGAGATATCTCGATACCGCTGGTTGAGTTACACAATCGATTTATACATGTCAACTTTCCCAAATGTTGCCAACTGCCTCAAAAACGTGTTCGAAATTTTCAAAAACACAAAAAGAATACAAAATGGCCGCCACCTCGTTGGACAGAAACATTTTACACAGTTTCATAATTTTCCCGTAAACTACAGGATATACCGCTCCTGATGACGTTCAAATTTTTCATCTCGCTCGCACCTAGCCGAAATGATCGCCCCTGAAAAAAGACCATGTCGAAAATCACTTTTACTTTGATAAATTCCAGTGTTGCCAGACCTCGGCGACGAAAATACCCAAATGTCATTCGCACAAGTGAGACACGTGGTTGCTCGTACTCAAATTTTGCAAAAAGTCCGTATTTCGATTTTTTTATTTTTGGGGTAAATCTTGAAAATTTCCCGAGAAATGGGGTATTTTTTTTCCCCAATCCATACCTCAAGTCTGTACACACAATCGCCCCATAAAAGTCGAAACGCTCCGACGTTGCCAACTGTGAGAAATTTGAATTTTAAAATTAAGTTTTTTCGTACCTCAAACAAAAAGGCCGCCGCGACAGCCGCCATCTTGAATTTCTAAAAACCACTCCCATTCTGTCAAAATACAGGATAATTGTCGGCGGAAAGAGAAAAAATAATCATGCTCGACCTCGCCGTTTCGGATCTGCGGCGCCTCGGTTCAGGGTCGAAAAATCAAAAATTTGAAAATACTACAGCTCGGCCGCCATCTTGTTTTTCCAATTTTTTCCACTTTTTATATTGATCGTTTACTAATTTCTTCAATCGTTGCGAGTTGTAACAAAATCGGTTGGAAAACAAAAGAGTTACAAGAATCACGTCGGCCGCCATCTTGTTTTTCCGAAATGTCATAATTTTTCCCCACTCGAATCCCGCACCCGAACACATCTCCCATACATCATTATATCGTTTTCTGTCTCTTTCTAGGAGAACAATAAATTATGTCATTGAGTCCTAATCGCCTTATTAATATAACTAGTGTTTCGCTCTGTGCGCGAGCTGCTAAAGCAGCTCGCGGGCCGTGTTAGTCTCAAATTTTGAAGGATGGGTGGTGGTGTTTCAGCTTTATGCAAAAAATATGGGATTAGAAAAGGAAAATTAAAAAAGGGAAGATCACAAACATAAGTTCTTTAAAAGGAGTCGCATGCATGAGCTACTTTATAATATTTTTTTAAAGATATACTATTTTTTAAAGAAACAGTAGGTATAGATTATGTGAAATTAAACAAAAAATTGTTATTTTTTTTAAATCAGCCACGTATTTAAATATTTATAATTTTAGCCAGGAGTAGAACGTTAAAGATAATGTATATTGAAGATTATTAAATGGCACAAAACGGTTTTTTTTTAGTTTAAGCCTGTATTTAAATTCCTTATTGTCAATAATTTAAGCTACGTGAAAAATCATTCATTCATTGTTCATTGGAAATTATTTTATCTATTCCAGCATCGAAAAGTTCCAACGAAACCGGTCAATTTCAAAATGACGCTGATTTTATAAATTTTGGTAACAGTTTCCTGTTTTGTGATATTAGGGATCCTCAGATATCGAATTTGAACGAAATCGCTACAATAACAAAGAATATCTAAATGGCGCTGATTTAAATTTTGGTAACAGTTTCCTGTATTGAAATCCCAGGGAGTCCTAAATATCGATTTTGAACGAAATCGGTTAATTTTAATACATAATTTCAAAATTGGCGCAGATTTTCTAAAATTTTTGTACCAGTTTCCTGTTTTGTGATATTAGGGATCCTCAGATATCGTTTTTGAAAAAAATCGGTAAATTAACAAATAATTCCAAAATGGCGCTGATTTTTTAAAATTTTGGTAACAGTTTCCTGTATTGAAATCCCAGGGAGCCCAAAATATCGATTTTGAACCAAATCGCTCAATTAACAAAGAGTTTTAAAATGGCGCTGATTGTGTACAACTTTGGTATCAGATTCAGTTTTGTAATCCCAGGGAACCCTAAATATCGATTTTGAACGAAATCAGTCAATTAACAAAGAATTTCTACATGGCGCTGATTTTTTAAAACTTTTGTATCAGTTTTGTGATCCCAGGGAGCCCTAAATATCGATTTTGAACGAAATCAGTCAATTAACAAAGAATTTCAACATGGCGCTGATTTTTCAAAACTTTTGTATCAGTTTCCTGTTTCGTGATCCCAGGGAACACTAAATATCGATTTTGAACGAAATCGGTCAATTAACAAAGAATTTTAAAATGGCGCTGATTTTTTAAAATTTTGGTATCAGTTTCCTGTTTAGTGATCCCAGGGAACCCTAAATTTTGATTTTGAACGAAATCGGTCAATTATTAAAGAATTTCAAAATGGCGCTGATTTTTTAAAACTTTTGTATCAGTTTTGTGATCCCAGGGAGCCCTAAGTATCGATTTTGAATGAAATCGGTCAATTAACAAATAATTTCAAAATGGCGCTGATTTTTAAACTTTGGTATCAGTTTCCTGTTTTGTAACCCCAGGGAGCCCTAAATATCGTTTTTGAACGAAATCGGTCATTTAACACAGAATTTCAAAATGGCGCTGATTTTTTACAACTTTGGTATCAGTTTTCTATTTTGTGACCCCAGGGAGCCCTAAATATCGATTTTGAACGAAATCGGTCAATTAACAAATAATTTCAAAATGGCGCTGATTTTTTTTACTTTGGTATCAGTTTTCGGTTTTGTAATCCCAGAGAGACCTAAATTATATCGAATATGAAAGAAATCGGTACATTATCAAAGAATTTCAAAATGGCGCTGGTTCACTTTTTCATTAAAATTAACAGATCTTATAATGTAACGGAAAATCGACGACATTAAAATTGCAGGATGTGTGCAATTTGGGGTGTACGTACGGGTTTGTTGGTAGGTGGGTATGTCGGTTGGCGGGTATGTCGGTAGGCGGGTATGATGGTAGGCGGGTATGTTGGTAGGCGGGTAAGCAGGTAGGCGGGTAAGCAGGTAGGCGGGTATGCAGGTAGGCTGGTATCCAGGTAGGCGGGTAAGTATGTTGGTAGTTTTATGTTTTATTTTTTTCATGCCTTTGGTCGAACTCTTTCTTCAATACCTTGGCCGTGCTCTTTACCCGTCCTCGAAATCCTCAATCATCAGGTGTCGCCATATTTTTCTTCAAGTTTAATTTTCTGACTTGTATATGAAGCCAGCAGTGAAAAAAAAAATTTCTTACAAAATTTTACAGGAGGAAATATTTGGGGAAATTCTTGAAAACTACCCCAAATGTGGCAACACTGGTTAGATATCTCGATACTGCCGGTCGAGTTACACAATCGATCCATACATGTCAACTTTCCCAAATGTTGCCAACTGCCTCAAAAACGTGATCGAAATTTTGAAAAACACAAAAATAATACAAAATGGCCGCCACCTCTTTTCACAGAAACATTTTATATAGTTTTATAATTTTCCCGTAAACTACAGGATATACCGCTCCCGATGACGTTTCAATTTTTCATCTCGCTCGTACCCAGCCGAAATGATCGCTCCTGAAAAAAGACCAAGTCGAAAATCACTTTTACTTTTACTTTGCCAGACCTCGGCGACGAAAACACCCAAATGTCATTTGTACAAGTGAGACACGTAGTTGCTCATACTCGAATTTTGCAAAAAGTGCGTATTTCGATTTTTTAATTTTTAGGGTAAATCTTGAAATTTTACCGAGAAATGGGGTAATTTCTTTTCCTCAATCCATACCTCGAGTCCGTACACACAATCGTTCCATAGAAGTCGAAACGCTCCGACGTTGCCAACTGTGAGAAATTTGAATTTTAAAATTGAGTTTTTTCGTACCTCAAACCGAACGGCCGCCGCGACAGCCGCTTATCGTGAATTTTTAAAAACCATTCCCATTATGTCAAAATATAGGATAATTGTAGGCGAAAAAAGAAAAAAATATCATGCTCGACCACGGCGTTTCGGATCTGCGGCGCCGCGGTTCGGGGTCGAAAAATCAAAAATTTGAAAACACTACAGCTCAGCCGCCATCTTGGTTTTCCAATTTTTTCCACTTTTTCTATTGATCGTTTCCTAATTTCTACAATAATTGTGAGTTGTAACTAAATCGGTTGGAAAACAAAAGAGTTACAAAAAGCACTACGGCCGCCATCTTGTTTTTCCGATATATCATATTTTTTTCCTACTCCCATCCTGCACCCGAACACATCTCCCATACATCATTGTATCGTTTTCTGTCTCTTTCTTGGAGAACAATAAATTATGTCAATGAGTCCTAATCGCCATATAATTTGGTATGACAATAAAAAACCGCCATCTTGAATTTTTTTTCATTTCGCTAAATAGACCTCCTCGTCCTGATCATCTCTTGCCAAGAAACCACTCTTCCATCTTTTATACTTTCTGAGATAGACACCAAATAAATTTGTATGGCGGCCATCTTAAATCCGCCATTTTGATTTTTTTTTTAGCCTATTGTCTATTGGATGAAATTTCGAATGACATTTGGTCGAGCACCCCCGCCTATCTTCAATGCTTCGACCGGTTCATTTCGGCAAATCGGCCGCCATCTTGATTTTCCGAAATGTCATTATTATTCCCTACTCCCATTCCGCACCCGAACATATCTCCTGTACATAAACTACCCCGTTTCGGATCTGTGGTGCCGCGGTTCGGAGTCGAAAAATCAAAAATTTGAAAACACTACAGCTCGGCCGCCATCTTGTTTCTCCAATTTTTTTTTACTTTTTCTATTTATCGTTTACTAAGTTCTTCATTAATTGCGAGTTGTAACGAAATCGGTTGGAAAACAAAAAAGTTACCAAAAGCACTACGGCCGCCATCTTGTTTTTCCGAAATATCATAATTTTTCCCTCCTCCCATCCCGCACCTGTACACATCTCCCATACATCATTGTATCGTTTTCTGTCTCTTTCTAGGAAAACAATAAATTATGCTAATGAGTCCTAATCGCCATATAATTTGGTATGAAAAAAAATATTCCGCCATCTTGAATTTTTTTTCTTTTCGCTAAATAGATCTTCTCGTCCTGATCATCTTTGGCCGAGAAACCACTCTTCTATCTTTTATACTTTCTGAGATAGACACCAAATAAATTTGTATGGCGGCCATCTTAAATCCGCCATTTTGAAATTTTTTTCAGCTCACTGTCAATTGGATGAAGTTTCGAATGACATTTGGTAGAGCACCCCCCACCTATCTTCAATACCTGGACCGTGCTCTTTACCCGTCTCCAAAATCCTCGATCATCAGCTGTCTCCATATTTTCTTCAAGTTTAATTTTCTGACTTGTACACGATGCCATCAGTGAAAAAAAAATTTTTCATACAAAATTTTACAGGAGGAGTTTTTGGGGAAAATCTCGAAAACTACCCCAAATGTGGCAACACGGTTTAGATATCTCGATACTGCCGGTCGAGTTACACAATCGATCCATACATGTCAACTTTCCCAAATGTTGCCAACTATCTCAAAAACGTGATCGAAATTTTGAAAAACACAAAAAGAATACAAAATGGCCGCCACCTCGTTCCACAGAAACATTTTACATAGTTTCATAATTTTCCCGTAAACAACAGGATATACCGCTCCTGATGACTTTTAAATTTTTCATCTCGCTCACACTCAGCCGAAATGATCGCCCCTGAAAAAAGACCATGTCGAAAATCACTTTTACTTTGATAAATTCCAGTGTTGCTAGACCTCGGCAACGAAAATACCCAAATGTCATTCGTACAAGTGGGACACGTGGTTGCTCGTACTCGAATTTTGCAAAAAGTCCGTATTTCGATTTTTTTATTTTTGGGGTAAATCTTGAAAATTTCCCGAGAAATGGGGTAATTTTTTTCCCCAATCCATACCTCGAGTCTGTACACACAATCGCCCCCACGAAGTCGAAACGCTCCGACGTTGCCAACTGTGAGAAATTTGAATTTTAAAATTGCGTTTTTTCGTACCTCAAACAAAAAGGCCGCCGCGACAGCCGCCATCTTGAATTTTTAAAAACCACTCCCAGTCAGTCAAAACACAGGATAATTGCAGGCGAAAAAAGGAAAAAATATCATGCTCGACCACGCCGTTTCAGATCTGCGGCGCCACGGTTCGGAGTCGAAAAATCAAAAATTTGAAAACACTACAGCTCAGCCGCCATCTTGGTTTTCCAATTTTTTCTTCTTTTTCTATTGATCGTTTCCTAATTTCTTTAATAATTGTGAGTTGTAACTAAATCGGTTGGAAAACAAAAAAGTTACAAAAAGCACTACGGCCGCCATCTTGTTTTTCCGAAATATCATATTTTTTCCCTACTCCCATCCTGCACCCGAACACATCTCTTTTACATCATTGTATCGTTTTCTGTCTCTTTCTTGGAGAACAATAAATTATGCTAATGAGTCCTAATCGCCATATAATTTGGTATGAAAAAAAATATTCCGCCATCTTGAATTTTTTTCTTTTTGCTAAATAGATCTTCTCGTCCTGATCATCTTTGGCCGCGAAACCAGTCTTTCATCTTTTATACTTTCTGAGATGGACACCAAATAAATTTGTATGGCGGCCATCTTAAATCCGCCATTTTGATTTTTTTTTCAGCTCATTGTCTTTTGGATGAAGTTTCGAATGACATTTGGTCAAGCACCTCCCACCTATCTTCAATACCTCGGCCGTGCTCTTTACCCGTCTCCGAAATCCTCAATCATCAGCTGTCTCCATATTTTTGTTCAAGTTTAATTTTCTGACGTGTATACGAAGCCATCAGTAAAAAAAAAATTTTCATACAAAATTTTACAGGAGGACATTTTTGGGAAAATCTCGAAAACTACCCCAAATGTGGCAACACTGTTTAGATATCTCGATACTTCCGGTCGAGATACACAATCGATTTATACATGTCAACTTTCCCAAATGTTGCCAACTGCCTCAAAAACGTGTTCGAAATTTTCAAAAACACAAAAAGAATACAAAATGGCCGCCACCTCGTTGCACAGAAACATTTTACATAGTTTCATAATTTTCCCGTAAACTACAGGATATACCGCTCCTGGTGACGTTTAAATTTTTTATCTCGCTCGCACCCAGCCGAAATGGTCGCCCCTGAAAAAAGACCATGTCGAAAATCACTTTTACTTTGATAAATTCCAGTGTTGCCAGACCTCGGCGACGAAAATACCCAAATGTCATTTGTACAAGTAGGACACGTGGTTGCTCGTACTCGAATTTTGCAAAAAGTCCGTATTTCGATTTTTTTATTTTTGGGGTAAATCTTGAAAATTTCCCGAGAAATGGGGTAATTTTTTTTCCCCAATCCATACCTCGAGTCGATACACACAATCGCCCCGTACAAGTCGAAACGCTCCGACGTTGCCAACTGTGAGAAATTTGAATTTTAAAATTGCGTTTTTTCGTACCTCAAACAAAAAGGCCGCCGCGACAGCCGCCATCTTGAATTTTTAAAAAACATTCACATTCTGTGAAAATACAGGATAATTGTGGGCGAAAAAAGAAAAAATTATCATATTCGACCACGCCGTTTCGGATCTGTGGCGCCGCGGTTCGGGGTCGAAAAATCAAAAATTTTAAAGCACTACAGCTCGGCCGCCATCTTGTTTTTCCAATTTTTTCCACTTTTTCTATTGATCGTTTCCTAATTTCTTTAATAATTGCGAGTTGTAACGAAATCGGTTGGAAAACAAAAGAGTTACAAGAATCACGTCGGCCGCCATCTTGTTTTTCCGAAATGTCATAATTTTTCCCCACTCGAATCCCGCACCCGAACACATCTCCCCTACATCATTATATCGTTTTCTGTCTCTTTCTAGGAGAACAATTATGTCAATGAGTGAGTCAGTCAGTGGTAATCGAGCTATATATAGTATAATATAATTTGGTATGAAAAAAAATATTCCGCCATCTTGAAATTGTTTTCATTTCGCTAAATAGACCTCCTTGCTCTGATCAGCTCGTGCCAAGAAACCACACTTCCATCTCTTATACTCTCCGAGATAGACACTGACGAAATTTGTATGGCGGCCATCTTGAATGCACCATTTTGGAGTTTTTTTTAAACTCATCGCCAATTGGACGAGGTTTCGAGTGACATTTGTTCTAGCACCCCCCACCTATCTTCAATACCTTGGCCGTGCTCTTTACCCGTCTACGAAATCCTCAATCATCAGCTGTCTCCATATTTTTCTTCTAATTTAATTTTCTGACTTGAATACGAAGCCATCAGTGAAAAAAAAATTATTCATACAAAATTTTACGGAAATTTGTGGGGAAAATCTCGAAAACTACCCCAAATGTGGCAACCCTGTTTAGATATCTCGATACTGCCGGTCCAGTCACACAATCGATCCATACACGTCAACTTTCCCAAATGTTGACAAATGCCTCAAAAATGTGATCGAAATTTTGAAAAACACAAAAATAATACAAAATGGCCACCACCTCGTTTCACAGAAACATTTTGCATAGTTTCATAATTTTCCCGTATACTACAGGATATACCGCTCCTGATGACGTTTCAATTTTTCATCTCGCTCGCACCCAGCCGAAACGATCGCCCCTGAAAATAGGCCATGTCGAAAATCACTTTTACGTTAATAAATTCCAGTGTTGCCAGACCTCGGCGGCGAAAATACCCAAATGTCATTCGTACAAGTAAGACGCGTGGTTGCTCGTACACGAATTTTGCAAAAAATACGTATTTCTATTTTTTTATTTTTGGGGTAAATCTTGAAAATTTCTCGAGAAATGGGGTAAATTTTTTCTCCAATCCATACCTCGAGTCTGTACACACAATCGCCCCGTAGAAATCGAAACGATCCGACGTTGTGAACTGTGAGAAATTTGAATTTTTAAATGGCGTTTGTTCGTACCTCAAACCGAACGGCCGTCGCTACAGCGGCCATCTTGAATTCTTAAAACTACTCCCATTCTGTCAAAATACAGGATAATTGTAGGTGAAAAAAGAAAAAAATACTATGCTCGACCATGCCGTTTCGGAACTGTGGCGCCGCGGTTCGGGGTCGAAAAATAAAAAATTTGAAAACACTACGGCTCAGCCGCTATCTTGTTTTTCCAATTTTTTCCACTTTTTCTATTTATCGTTTACTAATTTCTTCAATAATTGCGAGTTGTAACGAAATCGGTTGGAAAACAAAAGAGTTGCAAGAATCACATCGGCCGCTATCTTGTTTTTCCGAAATTTCATAATTTTTCCCCACTCGAATCCCGCACCCGAACACATCTCCCATACATCATTATATCGTTTTCTGTCTCTTTCTAGGAGAACAATTATGTCAATGAGTCAGTCAGTCAGTGAGTGAGTGGTAATCGAGCTATATATAGTATAACTAGTGTTTCGCTCTGTGCGCGAGCTGCTAAAGCAGCTCACGAGATGTGGTTAGCCCTTAATATCGATTTTGAATGAAATCGGTCAATTAACAAAGAATTTCAAAATGGCGCTGTTTTTTTAAAACTTTGGTATCAGGTTCCTGTTTTGTGATCCCAGGGAGTCCTAAATATCGATTTTGAACGAAATCAGTCAATTAACAAATAATTTCAAAATGGCGCTGATTTTTTATAATTCTGGTATCAGTTTCCTGTTTTGTTATCCCAGGGATCCTCAGATATCGATTTTGAACGAAATCGGTCAATAAGTAAAGAATTTCAAAATGGCGCTGATTTTTTAAAACTTTGGTACCTATCAGTTTCGTTTTGTATTCCCAGGTAGCCCTAAATATCGATTTTGAACGAAATCGGTCAATTGACAAAGAATTTCAAAATAGTGCTGATTTTTTAAAACTTTGGTATCAGTTTCGTTTTGTAATCCCAGGTAGCCCTAAATATCGATTTTGAACAATAAAATCAGCGCCATTTTGAAATGATTTGATAAAAATATTTTCAAAATGGCGCTGATTTTTTAAAATTTTGGTACCAGTTTCCTGTTTTGTAATCCCAGGCAGCCCTAAATATCGATTTTGAACGAAATCGGTCAATAAACAAAGGATTTCAAAATGGCGCAGATTTTTTTAAGCTTTGGTATCAGTTTCCTGTTTTGTAATCTCAGGGATCCTCAGATATCGGTTTTGAACGAAATCGGTGAATTAACAAATAATTTCAAAATGGCGCTGATTTTTTAAAACTTTGGTATCAGTTTCCTGTTTTGTACTCTCAAGGAGCCCCGTCGTGGGTAAAACGGAACCGTATCAAAATCTTGAAAAATCTTGGAAAAATAAATTCCGCTATCTTGAATTTTTTCCTGTTCATCAATTAGACCTTCAGGTCCATCATCTTTTGCCAAGAAACCACTCATCCATCTTACTTTCTGAGATAGACAGACACCAAAATATAAATTTGTATGGCAGCCTGAACATGAACTACACCGTTTCGGATCTGTAGCGCCGCGATTCGGGGTCGAAAAATCAAAAATTTGAAAACACTACAGCTCGGCCGCCATCTTGTTTTTCCAATTTTTTCCACTTTTTCTATTGATCGTTTACTAATTTCTTCAATAATTGCGAGTTGTAACGAAATCGGTTGGAAAACAAAAGAGTTGCAAGAAACACGTCAGCCGCCATCTTGTTTTTCCGAAATGTCATAATTTTTCCCTACTCGAATCCCGCACCCGAACACATCTGCCTCACATCATTGTATCGTTTTCTGGCTCTTTCTAGGAGAACAATAAATTATGTCATTGAGTCCTAATCGCCTTATTAATATAACTAGTGTTTCGCTCTGTGCGCGAGCTGCTAAAGCAGCTCGCGGGCCGTGTTAGTCTCAAATTTTGAAGGATGGGTGGTGGTGTTTCAGCTTTATGCAAAAAATATGGGATTAGAAAAGGAAAATTAAAAAAGGGAAGATCACAAACATAAGTTCTTTAAAAGGAGTCGCATGCATGAGCTACTTTATAATATTTTTTTAAAGATATACTATTTTTTAAAGAAACAGTAGGTATAGATTATGTGAAATTAAACAAAAAATTGTTATTTTTTTTAAATCAGCCACGTATTTAAATATTTATAATTTTAGCCAGGAGTAGAACGTTAAAGATAATGTATATTGAAGATTATTAAATGGCACAAAACGGTTTTTTTTTAGTTTAAGCCTGTATTTAAATTCCTTATTGTCAATAATTTAAGCTACGTGAAAAATCATTCATTCATTGTTCATTGGAAATTATTTTATCTATTCCAGCATCGAAAAGTTCCAACGAAACCGGTCAATTTCAAAATGACGCTGATTTTATAAATTTTGGTAACAGTTTCCTGTTTTGTGATATTAGGGATCCTCAGATATCGAATTTGAACGAAATCGCTACAATAACAAAGAATATCTAAATGGCGCTGATTTAAATTTTGGTAACAGTTTCCTGTATTGAAATCCCAGGGAGTCCTAAATATCGATTTTGAACGAAATCGGTTAATTTTAATACATAATTTCAAAATTGGCGCAGATTTTCTAAAATTTTTGTACCAGTTTCCTGTTTTGTGATATTAGGGATCCTCAGATATCGTTTTTGAAAAAAATCGGTAAATTAACAAATAATTCCAAAATGGCGCTGATTTTTTAAAATTTTGGTAACAGTTTCCTGTATTGAAATCCCAGGGAGCCCAAAATATCGATTTTGAACCAAATCGCTCAATTAACAAAGAGTTTTAAAATGGCGCTGATTGTGTACAACTTTGGTATCAGATTCAGTTTTGTAATCCCAGGGAACCCTAAATATCGATTTTGAACGAAATCAGTCAATTAACAAAGAATTTCTACATGGCGCTGATTTTTTAAAACTTTTGTATCAGTTTTGTGATCCCAGGGAGCCCTAAATATCGATTTTGAACGAAATCAGTCAATTAACAAAGAATTTCAACATGGCGCTGATTTTTCAAAACTTTTGTATCAGTTTCCTGTTTCGTGATCCCAGGGAACACTAAATATCGATTTTGAACGAAATCGGTCAATTAACAAAGAATTTTAAAATGGCGCTGATTTTTTAAAATTTTGGTATCAGTTTCCTGTTTAGTGATCCCAGGGAACCCTAAATTTTGATTTTGAACGAAATCGGTCAATTATTAAAGAATTTCAAAATGGCGCTGATTTTTTAAAACTTTTGTATCAGTTTTGTGATCCCAGGGAGCCCTAAGTATCGATTTTGAATGAAATCGGTCAATTAACAAATAATTTCAAAATGGCGCTGATTTTTAAACTTTGGTATCAGTTTCCTGTTTTGTAACCCCAGGGAGCCCTAAATATCGTTTTTGAACGAAATCGGTCATTTAACACAGAATTTCAAAATGGCGCTGATTTTTTACAACTTTGGTATCAGTTTTCTATTTTGTGACCCCAGGGAGCCCTAAATATCGATTTTGAACGAAATCGGTCAATTAACAAATAATTTCAAAATGGCACTGATTTTTTTAAATTTTGGTACCAGTTTCCTGTTTTGTAATCCCAGGGAGCCCCGTCGTGAGCAAAACGGAATCGTATCAAAATCTTGCAAAGTTCTGCACTTCTAGTGACTATAATTCTTTATATTCTATTCTCTTCAATATTCGCCATATATTTTCTATGGAAAAATAAATTCCGCCAGCTTGAATTTTTTTCCTGTTCATCAAGTAGACCTTCAGGTCCTGATCATCTTTTGCCACAAAACCACTCTTCCATCTTTTATACTTTCTGAGATAGACACCAAATAAATTTGTATGGCAGCCATCTTAAATCCGCCATTTTGAATTTTTTTTCAGCTCATTCTATTGGATGAAGTTTCGAATGACATTTGGTCGAGCACCTATATTCAATGCTTCGATTGGTTCATTTCGGCAAATCGGCCGCCATCTTGTTTTTCCGAAATGTCATAATTTTTCCCTACTCCTATCCCGCACCCAAACATATCTCCTTTACATGAACTACCCCGTTTCGGATCTGTGGCGCTGCGGTTCGGGGTCAAAAAATCAAAAATTTCAAAACACTACAGCACGGCCGCCATCTTCTTTTTCCAATTTTTTCCACTTTTTCTATTGATCGTTTCTTAATTTCTTCAATCGTTGCGAGTTTTAACGAAATCGGTTAGAAAACAAAAGAGTTGCAAGAATCACGTCGGCCGCCATCTTGTTTTTCCGAAATGTCATGATTTTTCCATACTCCCATCCTGCACCCGAACACATCTCCCGTACATCATTGTATCGTTTTCTGTCTTTTTCTAGGAGAACAATAAATTATGTCAATGAGTTAGAATCGCCATATAATTTGGAATGAACAAAAATATTCCGCCATCTTGAATTTTTTTTCATTTAGCTAAATAGACCTTCTCGTCCTGATTATCTCTTGCCAAGTAACCACACTTCCATCTCATAAACTCTCCGAGATAGACACTATGGCGGCCATCTTAAATCCACCATTTTGAAATTTTTTCCAGCTCACTGTCAATTGGATGAAGTTTTGAATGACATTTGGTCGAGCACCCCCAACCCTCAATTCCTCGGCCGTGCTCTTTACCCGTCTCCGAAATCCTCAATCATTAGCTATCTCCAGATTTTTCTTCCAGTTTAATTTTCTGACTTGTATATGAAGCCATCAGTGAAAAAAAAATTTTTATACAAAATTTTACAGGAAGAAATTTTTGGGGAAAATCTCGAAAACTACCCCAAATGTGGCAATACTGTTTAGATATCTCGTTACTGCCGGTTGAGTTACACAGTCGATCCATACATGTCAACTTTCCCAAATGTTGCCAACTGCCTCAAAAACGTGATCGAAATTTTGAAAAACACAAAAAGAATACAAAATGGCCGCCACCTCGTTTCACGAAAACATTTTACATAGTTTTATAATTTTCCCGTAAACTACAGGATATACCGCTCCTGATGACGTTTCAATTTTTCATCTCGCTTGCACCCAGCCGAAATGATCGCCCCTGAAAAAAGACCATGTCGAAAATCACTTTTACTTTGATAAATTCCAGTGTTGCCAGACCTCGGCGACGAAAATACCCAAATGTCATACGCATAAGTGAGACACGTGGTTGCTCGTACTCGAATTTTGCAAAAAGTCCGTATTTCGATTTTTTATTTTTGGGGTATATCTTGAAAATTTCCCGAGAAATGGGGTAATTTTTTTCCCCACTCCATACGTCGTGTCTGTACGCACAATCGCGCCTTAGAAGTCGAAACGCTCCGACGTTGCTAACTGTGAGAAATTTGAATTTTAAAATTGCGTTTTTTCGTACCTCAAACCGAACGGCCGCTGCGACAGCCGCCATCTTGAATTTTTAAAAATTACTCCCTTTGTGTCAAAATATAGGATAATTGTAGGCGTGAAAAGAAAAAAATAGCATGCTCGACCACGCCGTTTCGGATCTGCGGCGCCGCGGTTCGGGGTCGAAAAATCAAAAATTTGATAACACTACAGCTCGGCCGCCATCTTGTTTTTTCAATTTTTTCCACTTTTTCTATTGATCGTTTCCTAATTTCTTCAATAATTGCGAGTTGTAACGTAATCGGTTGGAAAACAAAAGAGTTGCGAGAATCACGTCGGCCGCCATCTTGTTTTTCCGAAATGTCATAATTTTTCCCCACTCGAATCCCGCACCCGAACACATCTCCCCTACATCATTATATCGTTTTCTGTCTCTTTCTAGGAGAACAATTATGTCAATGAGTGAGTGAGTGAGTGGTAATTGAGCTATATATAGTATAATAATAACTAGTGTTTCGCTCTGTGCGCGAGCTGCTAAAGCAGCTCACGAGATGTGGTTAGACGTTAGTACTAAGTAGTACAGACTTGACGTCTTTATTGTATTAAACCGAATTTATTTACTTAGATACACAATTCACTTTTAAGTAGAAAGATTATAAAAATGGCGCTGATTTTTTAAAATTTTAGTATCACTTTCCTGTTTTGTAATCCCAGGGAGCCCTAATATCGATTTTGAACGAAATCGGTCAATTCACAAAGAATTTCAGATTGGCGCTGATTTTATAAAACTTTGGTAACAGTTTCCTGTTTTGTGATTCCAGGGAGCCCTAAATATCGATTTTGAACGAAATCGGTCAATAACAAAGAATTTCAAAATGGCGCTGATTTTTTAAAACTTTGGTATCAGTTTCCTGTTTTGTAATCCCATCCCCAGGTAGCCCTTAATATCGATTTTGAACGAAATCGGTCAATTAACAAAGTATTTCAAAAAGGGCGTTTATTTTTTAAAACTTTGGTATCAGTTTCCTCTTTTGTAATCCCAGGGAGCCCTAAATATAGATTTTGAATGAAATCGGTCAATTAACAATGAATTTCAAAATGTAGGCCATTTTTAAAAATTTTGGTACCAGTTTCCTGTTTTGTAATCCCAGGGAGCCCTAATATCGATTTTGAACGAAATCGGTCAATTAACAAAGAATTTCAGATTGGCGCTGATTTTTTTAAACTTTGGTATCAGTTTCCCGTTTTGTAATCCCAGGGAGCCCTAAATATCGTTTTTGAACGAAATCGGTCAATTAACAAAGAATTTCAAAATGGCGCTGATTTTTTTAAACTTTGGTATCCTTTTCCTCTTTTGTAATCCCAGGGAGCCCTAAATATAGATTTTGAATGAAATCGGTCAATTAACAAAGAATTTCAAAATCGCGCTGATTTTTAAAAATTTTGGTACCAGTTTCCTGTTTTGTAATCCCAGGGAGCCCTAATATCGATTTTGAACGAAATCGGTCAATTAACAAAGAATTTCAGATTGGCGCTGATTTTTTTAAACTTTGGTATCAGTTTCCTGTTTTGTAATCCCAGGGAGCCCTAAATATCGTTTTTGAACGAAATTGGTCAATTAACAAAGAATTTCAAAATCTCGTATACTTTTTATCCCGGAAAATTAAAGAGTTCCCGCGGGAACCGAAAAACCTCAATCCACGCGGACGAAGTCGCGGGCATCAGCTAGTAAATAAATAAATAAAAACGTTGAATAACGGAGGATAAATAGTCCCCCGAGTCCCCGTGAAATGTCAAACGGTGATAAACTTCTCCTCTCCCTTATTGCCGTGCTCTGAGGGGTGGATAAGTTAATTTTATCTCTTGTCAGTGGATACAATCGGGGGATAAATTTTTTATCTCCGGCCCATGCTAGCCCTGCTGGTAGCGTAAATATCAATTTTGAACGAAATCGGTAAATTAACAAAGAATTTTAAAATGGCGCTGATTTTTTAAAACTTTGGTATCAGTTTCCTGTTTTGAAATCCCAGGGATCCCTAAATATCGATTTTGAACGAAATCGGTCAATTAAAAAAGGATTTCAAAATGGCGCTGATTTTTTAAGACTTTGGTATCAGTTTCCTGTTTTGTAATCCCAGGGAGCCCTAAATATCGATTTTGAACGAAATCGGTCAATTAACAAAGAATTTCAAAATGGCGCTGAATTTTTAAAACTTTGGTATCAGTTTCCTGTTTTGTAATACCAGGGAGCCATAAATATCGATTTTGAACGAAATCGGTCAATTTTCAAAGAATTTCAAAATGGCGCTCATTTTTTAAAACTTTGGTATCAGTTTCCTGTTTTGTAATCCCAGGGAGCCCTAAATATCGATTTTGAACACAAAAAGAATACAAAATGGCCGCCACCTCGTTTCACAGAAATATTTAACATAGTTTTATAATTTTCCCGTAAACTACAGGATATACCGCTCCTGATGACGTTTCAATTTTTCATCTCGCTCGCACGCAGCCGAAATGATCGCCCCTGAAAAAAGACCATGTCGAAAATCACTTTTACTTTGATAAATTCCAGTGTTGCCAGACCTCGGCGACGAAAATACCCAAATGTCATTCATACAAGTGAGACACGACGTGGTTACTCGTACTCAAATTTTGCAACAAATACGTATTTCAATTTTTTTATTTTTGGGGTAGGTGAATCTTGAAAATTTCCCGAGAAATGGGGTAATTTTTTTTTCCCCAATCCATACCTCGAGTCTGTACACACAATCGCCCTCTAGAAGTCGAAACGCTCCGACGTTGCCAACTGTGAGAAATTTGAATTTTAAAATTGCGTTTTTTCGCACTTCAAACCGAACGGCCGCCGCGACAGCCGCCATCTTGAATTTTTAAAAACCACTTCCATTCTGTCAAAAAACAGGATAATTGTAGGCGAAAAAAGAAAAAATTATCATGCTCGACCACGCCGTTTCGGATCTGCGGCGCCGCGGTTCGGGGTCGAAAAATCAAAAATTTTAAAACACTACAGCTCAGCTGCCATCTTGGTTTTTCAATTTTTTCCACTTTTTCTATTGGTCGTTTCCTAATTTCTTCAATCGTTGCGAGTTGTAACGAAATCGGTTGGAAAACAAAAGAGTTGCAAGAATCACGTCGGCCGCCATCTTGTTTTTCCGAAATATCATATTTTTTTCCCTACTCCCATCCTGCACCCGAACACATCTCCCATACATCATTGTATCGTTTTCTGTCTCTTTCTTGGAGAACAATAAATTATGCTAATGAGTCCTAATCGCCATATAATTTGGTATGAAAAAAAATATTCCGCCATCTTGAATTTTTTTTCTTTTCGCTAAATAGATCTTCTCGTCCTGATCATATTTGGCCGAGAAACCACTCTTCCATCTTTTATACTTTCTGAGATAGACACCAAATAAATTTGTATGGCGGCCATCTTAAATCCGCCATTTTGAAATTTTTTTCAGCTCACTGTCGATTGGCTGAAGTTTCGAATGACATTTGGTCGAGCACCCGCCACCTATCTTCAATACCTGGACCGTGCTCTTTACCCGTCTCCGAAATCCTCAATCATCAGCTGTCTCCATATTTTCTTCAAGTTTAATTTTCTGACTTGTACACGAAGCCATCAGTGAAAAAAAAAATTTTCATACAAAATTTTACAGGAGGAGATTTTGGGGAAAATCTCGCAAACTACCCCAAATGTGGCAACACTGTTTAGATATCTCGATACTGCCTTTTGAGTTACACAATCGATCCATACATGTCAACTTTCCCAAATGTTGCCAACTGCCTCAAAAACGTGTTCGAAATTTTCAAAAACACAAAAAGAATACAAAATGGCCGCCACCTCGTTCCACAGAAACATTTTACATAGTTTCATAATTTTCCCGTAAACTACAGGATATACCGCTCCTGATGACGTTTAAATTTTTCATCTCGCTCGCACTCAGCCGAAATGATCGCCTCTGAAAAAAGACCATGTCGAAAATCACTTTTACTTTGATAAATTCCAGTGTTGCCAGACCTCGGCGACGAAAACACCCAAATGTCATTCGTACCAGTGCGACACGTGGTTGCTCATACTCGAATTTTGCAAAAAGTGCGTATTTCGATTTTTTAATTTTTGGGGTAAATCTTGAAAATTTCCCGAGAAATGGGGTATTTTTTTTTCCCCAATCCATACCTCGAGTCTGTACACACAATCGCACCTTACAAGTCGAAACGCTCCGACGTTGCCAACTGTGAGAAATTTGAATTTTAAAATTGCGTTTTTTCGTACCTCAAACAAAAAGGCCGCCGCGACAGCCGCCATCTTGAATTTTTAAAAACCACTCCCATTCTGTCAAAATACAGGATAATTGTAGGCGAGAAAAGAAAAAAATATCATGCTCGACCACGCCGTTTCGGATCTGTGGCGACGCGGTTCGGGGTCGAAAAATCAAAAATTTGAAAACACTACAGCTCGGCCGCCATCTTGTTTTTCCAACTTTTTCCACTTTTTCTATTGATCGTTTCCTAATTTCTTCAATAGTTGCGAGTTTTAACGAAATCGGTTGGAAAACAAAAGAGTTACAAGAATCACGTCGGCCGCCATCTTGTTTTTCCGAAATGTCATAATTTTTCCCCACTCGAATCCCGCACCCGAACACATCTCCCGTACATCATTATATCGTTTTCTGTCTCTTTCTAGGAGAACAATTATGTCAATGAGTGAGTCAGTCAGTGGTAATCGAGCTATATATAGTATAACTAGTGTTTCGCTCTGTGCGCGAGCTGCTAAAGCAGCTCACGAGATGTGGTTAGACGTTAGTACTAAGTAGTACAGACTTGACGTCTTTATTGTATTAAACCGAATTTATTTACTTAGATACACAATTCACCTTAAAGTAAAGAAAATTTAAAAATGGCGCTGATTTTTTAAAACTTTAGTATCACTTTCCTGTTTTGTAATCCCAGGGAGCCCTAATATCGATTTTGAACGAAATCGGTCAATTAACAAAGAATTTCAGATTGGCGCTGATTTTTTAAAACTTTGGTATCAGTTTCCTGTTTTGTGATCCCAGGGAGCCCTAAATATCGATTTTGAACGAAATCGGTCAATAACAAAGAATTTCAAAATGGCGCTGATTTTTTAAAACTTTGCTATCGATTTCCTGTTTTGTGATCCCAGGGAGTCCTAAATATCGATTTTGAACGAAATCGGTCAATTAACAAAGAATTATTTCAAAAAGGGCGCAGATTTTTTTAAATTTCTGTAACAGTTTCCTGTTTTGTAATCCCAGGGAGCCCTAATATCGATTTTGAACGAAATCTGTCAATTAACAAAGAGTTTCAGATTGGCGCTGTTTTTTTTAAACTTTGGTATCAGTTTCCTGTTTAGTGATCCCAGGGAGTCCTAAATATCGATTTTGAACGAAATCGGTCAATTAACAAAGAATTTCAAAATGGCGCTGATTATTTAAAACTTTGGTATCAGTTTCCTGTTTTGTGATCCCAGGGAGCCCTAAATATCGATTTTGAACGAAATCGGTCAATTAACAAAGAATTTCAAAATGGCGCTGATTTTTTAAAACTATGGTATCAGTTTCCTGTTTTGTGATCCCAGGGAGTACTAAATATCGATATTGAACGAAATCGGTCAAAATGGTGCTTATTTTCTACTTTAAAACTTTGGTATCAGTTTCCTGTTTTGTGATCCCAGGGAGTCCTAAATTTCGATTTTGAACGAAATCGGTCAATTAACAAAGAATTTCAAAATGACGCTGATTTTTTAAAACTTTGGTAACAGTTTCCTTTCAGGTAATCCCAGGGAGCCCCGTCGTGGGTAAAACGGAACCGTATCAAAAACTTGCATAATTCTACACTTGTAGTCTCTTCAATATTCGCCAAATTATATTTTCTATGGCAAAAAAAATCCGCAACCATGAATTTTGTCCTATTCATCAAGTAGACCTTCAGGTCCTGATCATCTTTTGCCAAGAAACCACTCTTCCTATTTTATACTTTCTGAGATAGACACCAAATAAATTTGTATGGCAGACATCTTAAATCCGCCATTTTGAGTTTTTTTAGCTCATTGTCTTTGGATGAAGTTTCGAATGACATTTGGTCGAGCACCCCCCGCCTATCTTCAATCCTTCGATCGGTTCATTTCGGCAAATCGGCCGCCATCTTGTTTTTCCGAAATGTCATTTTTTTTCCCTACTTCCATCCCGCACCCGAACATATCTCCTATACATGAACTACCCCGTTTCGGATCTGTGGCGCCGCGGTTTGAGGTCGAAAAATCAAAAATTTGAAAACACTACAGCTCGGCCGCCATCTTGGTTTTCCAATTTTTCCACTTTTTCTATTGACCGTTTCCTAATTTCTTCAATAATTGTGAGTTGTAACGAAATCGGTTGGAAAACAAAAAAGTTACAAAAAGCACTACGGCCGCCATCTTGTTTTTCCGAAATATCATAATTTTTCCCTACTCCCATTGCGCACCTGAACACATCTCCCATACATCATTGTATCGTTTTCTGTCTCTTTCTAGGAGAACAATTACGTCTTTTATAGTTCCTAATCGCCTTAATATACTCGTAATTTGGTATAAAAAAATATTTCGCCATCTTGAATTTTTTTTCATTTCGCTTAATAAATCTGCTCGTGCTGATCATCTTTTGCCAAGAAACCACTCTTCCATCTTTTATACTTTCTGAGATAGACACCAAATAAATTTGTAGTGCAGCCATCTTAAATCCGCCATTTTGAATTTTTTTTCAGCTCATTGTCTATTGGATGAAGTTTCGAATGACATTTGGTCGAGCACCCCGCACCTATTTCAACATCTTTACACGTCTCCGAAATCCTCAATCAACAGCTGTCTCCATATTTTTCTTCAAGTTTAATTTTCTGACTTGTATACGAAGACATCAGTGAAAAAAAAATTTTCATACAAAATTTTACAGGAGGAAATTTTTGGGGAAAATGTCGAAAACTACCCCAAATGTAGCATCACTGTTTATATATACTGCCGGTCGAGTTGTACAATCGATTCATACATGTCGACTTTCCCAAATGTTGCCTACTGCCTCAAAAACGTGATCGAAATTTTCAAAAACACAAAAAGAATACAAAATGGCCGCCACCTCGTTTCACAGAAACATTATACATAGTTTTATAATTTTCCCGTAAACTACAGGATATACCGCTCCTGATGACATTTCAATCTTTCATCTTGCTCACACCCAGCCGAAATGATCGCCCCTGAAACAAGACCATGTCGAAAATTACTTTTACTTTGATAAATTCCAGTGTTGCCAGACCTCGGCGACGAAAATACCCAAATGTCATTCGTACAAGTAGGTCAAGTGGTTGCTCGTACTCGTATTTTGCAAAAAATACGTATTACGATTTTTTAATTTTTGGGGTAAATCTTGAAAATATCCTGAGAAATGGGGTAACTTTTTCCCCAATCCATACCTCGAGTCTGTACACACAATCGCCCAGTACAAGTCGAAACGATCCGACGTTGCCAACTGTGAGAAATTTGAATTTTAAAATTGCGTTTTTTCGTACCTCAAACCGAACGGCCGCCGCGACAGCCGCCATATTGAATTTTTAAAAACCACTTCCAAAAAAAGAAAAAATTGTTATGCTCGACCACGCCGTTTCGGATCTGCGGCGCCGCGGTTCGGGGTCGAAAAATCTAAAATTTGAAAACACTACAGCTCGGCCGCCATCTTGGTTTTCCAATTTTTTCCATTTTTTCTATTGATCGTTTCCTAATTTCTTCAATAATTGCGAGTTGTAACGAAATCGGTTGGAAAACAAAAGAGTTGTAAGAATCAAGTCGGCCGCCATCTTGTTTTTCCGAAATGTCATAATTTTTCCCTACTCCCATCCCGCACCCGAACACATCTCCCGTACATCATTATATCGTTTTCTGTCTCTTTCTAGGAGAACAATAAATTATGCTAATGAGTCCTAATCGCGATATAATTTGGTATGAAAAAAAAAATCCGCCATCTAGAAATTTTTTTCATATGCTCGACCACGCCGTTTCGGATCTGCGGCGCCGCGGTTCGGGGTCGAAAAATCAAAAATTTGAAAACACTACAGCTCAGCCGCCATCTTGGTTTTCCAATTTTTTCCACTTTTTCTATTGATCGTTTCCTAATTTCTTCAATAATTGTGAGTTGTAACTAAATCGGTTGGAAAACAAAAAAGTTACAAAAAGCACTACGGCCGCCATCTTGTTTTTCCGAAAAATCATATTTTTTCCCTACTCCCATCCTGCACCCGATCACATCTCCCGTACATCATTGTATCGTTTTCTGTCTCTTTCTAGGAGAACAATAAATTATGCTAATGAGTCCTAATCGCCATATAATTTGGTATGAAAAAAAAAAATCCGCCATCTTGAATTTTTTTTCTTTTCGCTAAATAGATCTTCTCGTCCTGATCATATTTGGCCGACAAACCACTCTTCCATCTTTTATACTTTCTGAGATAGACACCAAATAAATTTGTATGACGGCCATCTTAAATCCGCCATTTTGAAATTTTTTTCAGCTCACTGTCAATTGGCTGAAGTTCCGAATGACATTTGGTCGAGCACCCCCCACCTATCTTCAATACCTGGACCGTGCTCTTTACCCGTCTCCGAAATCCTCAATCATCAGCTGTCTCCATATTTTCTTCAAGTTTAATTTTCTGACTTGTACACGAAGCCATCAGTGAAAAAAAAATTTTTCATACAAAATTTTACAGGAGGAGTTTTTGGGGAAAATCTCGAAAACTACCCCAAATGTGGCAACACTGTTTAGATATCTCGATACTGCCGGTCGAGTTACACAATCGATCCATACATGTTAACTTTCCCAAATGTTGCCAACTGCCTCAAAAACGTGATCGAAATTTTGAAAAACACAAAAAGAATACAAAATGGCCGCCACCTCGTTCCACAGAAACATTTTACATAGTTTCATAATTTTCCCGTAAACTACAGGATATACCGCTCCTGATGACGTTTAAATTTTTCATCTCGCTCGCACTCAGCCGAAATGATCGCCCCTGAAAAAAGACCATGTCGAAAATCACTTTTACTTTGATCAATTCCAGTGTTGCCAGACCTCGGCAACGAAAACACCCAAATGTCATTCGTACCAGTGCGACACGTGGTTGCTCATACTCGAATTTTGCAAAAAGTGCGTATTTCGATTTTTTAATTTTTGGGGTAAATCTTGAAAATTTCCCGAGAAATGGGGTAATTTTTTTCCCCAATCCATACCTTGAGTCTGTACACACAATCGCACCTTACAAGTCGAAACCCTCCGACGTTGCCAACTGTGAGAAATTTGAATTTTAAAATTGCGTTTTTTCGTACCTCAAACAAAAAAGCCGCCGCGACAGCCGCCATCTTGAATTTTTAAAAACCACTCCCATTCTGTTAAAATACAGGATAGTTGTAGATGAAAAAAGAAAAAAATATCATGTTCGACCACGCCGTTTCGGATCTGTGGCGCCGCGGTTCGGGGTCGAAAAATGAAAAATTTGAAAACACTACAGCTTAGCCGCCATCTTGTTTTTCCAATTTTTTCTACTTTTTCTGTGGATCGTTTACTAATTTCTTCAATAATTGCGAGTTGTAACGAAATCGGTTGGAAAACAAAAGAGTTACGAGAATCACGTCGGCCGCCATCTTGTTTTTCCGAAATGTCATAATTTTTCCCTACTCGAATCCCGCACCCGAACACATCTCCCGTACATCATTGTATCGTTTTCTGTCTCTTTCTAGGAGAACAATTATGTCAATGAGTGAGTCAGTCAGTCAGTGAATGAGTGGTAATTGAGCTATATATAGTATAACTAGTGTTTCGCTCTGTGCGCGAGCTGCTAAAGCAGCTCACGAGATGTGGTTAGCCCTAAATATCGATTTTGAACAAAATCGGTCAATTAACAAATAATTTCAAAATGACGCTGATTTTTTAAAACTTTGGTAAGAGTTTCCTGTTTTGTGATCCCAGGGAGTCCTCAATATCGCGTTTAAATGAAATCGGTAAATTAACCAAGAATTTCAAAATGGCGCTGATTTTTTAAAACTTTGGTATCAGGTTCCTGTTTTGTGATCCCAGGGAGCCCTAAATATCGATTTTGTACGAAATCGGTCAATTAACAAATAATTTCAAAATGATATTTTATAATTCTGGTATCAGTTTCCTGTTTTGTAATCCCAAGTAGCCTTAAATATCGATTTTGAACGAAATCGATAAATTAACAAATAATTTCAAAATGGCGCTGATTTTTTGTAACTTTGGTATCAGTTTCCTGTTTTGTAATCCCAGGGAGCCCTAAATATTGATTTTGAACGAAATCGGTCAATTAAGTAAGAATTTCAAAATGGCGCTGATTTTTTAAAACTTTGGTACCAGTTTCCTGTTTTGTTATCCCAGGGATCCTCAGATATCGATTTTGAACGAAATCGGTAAATTAACAAATAATTTCAAAAAGGCGCTGATTTTTTAAAATTTTGGTACCATTTTCCTGTTTTGTAATCCCAGGGAGCCCTAAATATCGACTTTGAACGAAATCGGTCAATTGATAAATAATTTCAAAATGGCGCTGATTTTTTAAAATTTTGGTACCAGTTTCCTGTTTTGTAATCCCAGGGATCCTCAGATATCGGTTTTGAACGAAATCGGTAAATTAACAAATAATTTCAAAATGGCGCTGATTTATTAAAATTTTGGTACCAGTTTCCTGTTTTGTAATCCCAGGGAGCCCTAAATATCGACTTTGAACGAAATCGGTAAATTTACAAATAATTTCAAAATGGCGCTGATTTTTTAAAATTCTATTACCAGTTTCCTGTTTTGTAATCCCAGGGAGCCCTAAATATCGATTTTGAACGAAATCGGTCAATAAACAAAGGATTTCAAAATGGCACAGATTTTTTTAAGCTTTGGTATCAGTTTCCTGTTTTGTGATCCCAGGGAGAACTAAATATCGATTTTGAACGAAATCGGTCAATTAACAAAGAATTTCCAAATGGCGCTGATTTTTTAAAACTTTGGTATCAGTTTCCTGTTTTGTAATCCCAGGGAGCCCTAAATGTCGATTTTGAACGAAATCGGTCAATTAGTAAGAATTTAAAAATGGCGCTGATTTTTTAAAATTTTGGTACCAGTTTCCTGTTTTGTAATCCCAGGGATCCTCAGATATCGGTTTTGAACGAAATCGGTAAATGAACAAATAATTTTAAAATGGCGCAGATTTTTTTAAGCTTTGGTATCAGTTTCCTGTTTTGTGATCCCAGGGAGCCCTAAATATCGATTTTGAACGAAATCGGTCAATTAACAAAGAATTACAAAATGGCGCTGATTTTTTAAAACTTTGGTATCAGTTTCCTGTTTTGTAATATCAAGGAACCCCGTCGTGGGTAAAACGGAACCGTATCAAAATCTTGCATAGAGAAACACTTGGAGTCTCTTCAAAATTCGCTATATATTTTCTATGGAAAAATAAATTCCGCCATCTTAAATTTTTTTCCTGTTCATCAATTAGACCTTCAGGTCCAGCAATCATGTAAGAATGGCCGATGAAATCGTTAAAGTTCTGCGGCAAAGTAAATAAACCATAACCGCATTAAATTAGAGCTCAATTTCGTGTACCCATTCTTATACGTTTAGGTATGTTCGTACATCTCAAACGTATAAGAATGGATAGACGAAATTGAGCTGTAATTCAATGCTGTTATGATTTATATAACTTTGACGCTGAACCTTTACCATTTGATCGAACATTCTTACATAATCGCATTCTTACATAATCATCTTTTGACAAGAAACCACTCATCCATCTTACTTTCTGAGATAGACAGACACCAAAATATAAATTTGTATGGCAGCCATCTTAAACCCGCCATTTTAAATTTTTTTTCAGCTCATTGTCTATTAGATGAAGTTTCGAATGACATTTGGTAGAGCACCCCCACCTATCTTCAATGCTTCGATAGGTTCATTTCGGCATATCGACCACCATCTTGTTTTTCCGAAATGTCATAATTTTTCCCTACTCCCATCCCGCACCCGAACATATCTCCTATACATGAACTACACCGTTTCGGATCTGTGGCGCCGCGATTCGGGGTCGAAAAATCAAAAATTTGAAAACACTACAGCTCGGCCGCCATCTTGTTTTTCCAATTTTTCCACTTTTTCTATTGATCGTTTCCTAATTTCTTCAATAATTGCGAGTTGTAACGAAATCGGTCGGAAAACAAAAGAGTAGCAAGAATCACGTCGGCCGCCATCTTGTTTTTCCGAAATGTCCTAATTTCTCCCTACTCCCATCCCGCACCCGAACACATCTCCCGTACATCATAGTATCGTTTTCTGTGTCTTTCTAGGAGAACAATAAATTATGTCAATGAGTCCTAATCGCCATATAATTTGGTATGAAAAAAAAATTCCGCCATCTTGAAATTTTTTTCACTTCGCTGAATAGACCTACTCGTCCTGATCATCTCTTGCCAAGAAACCACACTTCCATCTCTTATACTCTCCGAACAAATTTGTATGGCGGCCATCTTAAATCCGCCATTTTGAAATTTTTTTCAGCTCACTGTCAATTGGATGAAGTTTCGAATGACATTTGGTCGAGCACCCCCCACCTATCTTCCATACCTTGGCCATGCTCTTTGCCCGTCTCCGAAATCCTCAATCATCAGCGGTCTCCAAACTTTTGTTCAAGTTTAATGTTCTGACGTGTGTACGAAGCCATCAGTGAAAAAAAAATTTTTCAAACAAAATTTTACAGGAGGACATTTTTGGGAAAATCTCGAAAACTACCCCAAATGTGGCAACACTGTTTAGATATCTCGATACTACCGGTCAAGTTACACAACCGATCCATACATGTCGACTTTCCCAAATGTTACCAACTGCCTCAAAAACGTGATCGAAATTTTAAAAAAACACAAAAGGAATACAAAATGGCCGCCACCTCGTTCCACAGAAACATTTTACATAGTTTCATAATTTTCCCGTAAACTACAGGATATACCGCTCCTGATGACGTTTAAATTTTTCATCTCGCTCGCACCCAGCCGAAATGATCGCCCCTGAAAAAAGACCATGTCGAATATCACTTTTACTTTGATGAATTCCAGTGTTGCCAGACCTCGGCGACGAAAATACCCAAATGTCATTCGTACAAGTGAGACACGTGGTTGCTCATACTCGAATTTTGCAAAAAGTCCGTATTTCGATTTTTTTATTTTTGGGGTAAATCTAGAAACTTTCCCGAAAAATGGGGTATTTTTTTTCCCTAATCCATACCTCGACTCTGTACACACAATCGCACCGTACAAGTCGAAACGCTCTGACGTTGCGAACTGTGAGAAAATTGTTTTTTAAAATTGCGTTTTTTCGTACCTCAAACAAAAAGGCCGCCGCGACAGCCGCCATCTTGAATTTTTAAAAACCACTCCCATTTTGTCAAAATACAGGATAATTGTAGTCGAAAATAGAAAAATCATCATGCTCGACCACGCCGTTTCGGATCTGTGGCACCGCGGTTCGGGGTCGAAAAATCAAAAATTTGAAAACACTATAGCTTGGCCGCCATCTTGTTTTTCCAATTTTTTCCACTTTTTCTATTAATCGTTTGCTAATTTCTTCAATCGTTGCAAGTTTTAATGAAATCGGTTGGAAAACAAAAGAGTTGCAATAATCACGTCGGCCGCCATCTTGTTTTTCCGAAATGTCATAATTTTACCCTACTCGAATCCTACACCCGAACACATTTCCCATACATCATTGTATCGTTTTCTGTCTCTTTCTATGAGAACAATTATGTATGTCCTAATCGCCATATAATTTGGTATGAAAAAAAATATTCCGCCATCTTGTACTTTTTTTCATTTCGCTAAATAGAATTCCTCGTCCTGATCATCTTTTGCCAAGAAACCACTCTTCCATCTTTTATACTTTCTGAGATAGATACCAAATAAATTTGTATGGCGGCCATCTTAAATCCGCCATTTTGAATTTTTTTTCAGCTCACTGTCAGTTGGATGAAGTTTCGAATGACATTTGGTCGAGCACCCCCCACCTAACTTCAATACCTCGGCCGTGCTCTTTACCCGTCTCCGAAATCCTCAATCATCAGCTGTCTCCATATTTTTGTTCAAGTTTAATTTTCTGTCATGTATACGAATCGAAAAGTGAAAAAAAAATTTTCATACAAAATTTTACAGGAGGACATTTTTGGGAAAATCTCGGAAACTACCCCAAATGTGGCAACACTGTTTAGATATCTCGATACCGCTGGTTGATTTACACAATCGGTTTATACATGTCAACTTTCCCAAATGTTGCCAACTGCCTCAAAGACGTGTTCGAAATTTTCAAAAACACAAAAAGAATACAAAATGGCCGCCACCTCGTTGCACAGAAACATTTTACATAGTTTCATAATTTTCCCGTAAACTACAGGATATACCGCTCCTGATGACGTTTAAATTTTTCATCTCGCTCGCACCCAGCCGAAATGATAGCCCCTGAAAAAAGACCATGTCGAAAATCACTTTTACTTTGATAAATTCCAGTGTTGCCAGACCTCGGCGACACAAATACCCAAATGTCATTTGCACAAGTGAGACACGTGGTTTCTCATACTCAAATTTTGCAAAAAGACCGTATTTCGAATTTTTTATTTTTGGGGTAAAGCTTGAAAATTTCCCGAGAAATGGGGTAATTTTTTTTCCCCAATCCATACCTCGAGTCTGTACACACAATCGCTCCCTCGAAGTCGAAACGCTCCAACGTTGCCAACTGTGAGAAATTTGAATTTTAAAATTGCGTTTTTTCGTACCTCAAACAAATGGGCCGCCGCGACAGCCGCCATCTTGAATTTTTAAAAACCACTCCCATTCTGTCAAAATACAGGATAATTGTAAGCGAAAAAAGAAAAAAATATCATGCTCGACCACGCCGTTTCGGATCTGTGGCGCCGCGGTTCGGGGTCGAAAAATCAAAAATTTGAAAACACTACAGCTCGGCCGCCATCTTGTTTTTCCAATTTTTTCCACTTTTTCTATTGATCGTTTACTAATTTCTTCAATAGTTGCGAGTTTGAACGAAATCGGTTGGAAAACAAAAGAGTTACAAGAATCACGTCGGCCGCCATCTTGTTTTTCCGAAATGTCATAATTTTTCCCCACTCGAATCCCGCACCCGAACACATCTCCCGTACATCATTATATCGTTTTCTGTCTCTTTCTAGGAGAACAATTATGTCAATGAGTCAGTGAGTGAGTGGTAATTGAGCTATATATAGTATAACTAGTTTTTCGCTCTGTGCGCGAGCTGCTAAAGCAGCTCACGGGATGTGGTTTGCCCTAAATATCGATTTTGAACGAAATCGGTCAATTAACAAAGAATTTAAAAATAGCGCTGATTTTTTAAAACTTTGTTATCAGTTTCCTGTTTTGTGATCCCATTGAGTCCTAAATATCGATTTTGAACAAAATCGGTCAATTAACAAAGGATTTCAAAATGACGCTGATATTTTAAAACTTTGGTATCCGTTTCCTGTTTTGTAATCCCTGGTAGCCATAAATATCGATTTTGAACGAAATCGGTATATTAACAAATACTTATTTCAAAATGGCGTTGATTTTTTAAAATTTTGGTAGGTACCAGTTTCCTGTTTTGTAATCCCAGCGAGCCCTAAATATCGATTTTGAACGAAATCGGTCAATAAACAAAGAATTGCAAAATGGCGCTGATTTTTTTTATTTTGGTACCAGTTTCCTGTTTTGTGATCCCATTGAGTCCTAAATATCGATTTTGAACAAAATCGGTCAATTAACAAAGGATTTCAAAATGACGCTGATATTTTAAAACTTTGGTATCCGTTTCCTGTTTTTTAATCCCTGGTAGCCATAAATATCGATTTTGAACGAAATCGGTAAATTAACAAATACTTATTTCAAAATGGCGTTGATTTTTTAAAATTTTGGTAGGTACCAGTTTCCTGTTTTGTAATCCCAGCGAGCCCTAAATATCAATTTTGAACGAAATTGGTCAATTAACAAAGAATTTCAAAATGGCGCTGGATTTTTTTAAATTTAGGTAACATTTTTCTGTTTTGTAACCCCAGGGAGTCATAAATATCAATAATTTTGAACGAAATCGGTCAATTATCAAAGAATTTCAAAATGGCGTTGATTTTTTAAAACGTTGGTATCAGTTTCCTGTTTTGTAATCACAGGTAGCCCTAAATATCGCTTTTGAACGAAATCAGTAAATTAACAAATAATTATTTAAAAATGGCGCTGAGTTCTTAAAATTTTGGTAGGTACCAGTTTCCTGTTTTGTAATCCCAGGGAGCCCTAAATATCGATGTTGAACGAAATCGGTAAATTAACAAAGAATTGCAAAATGGCGCTGATTTTTTTAAATTTTGGTACCAGTTTCTTGTTTTGTAAATTGTAATTGCAGGAAGTCATCGATTTTGAACGAAATCGGTAAATTATCAAAGAATTTCAAAATGGCGCTGATTTTTTAAAATTTTTGGAACAGTTTCCTGTTTTGTAATCCCAGGGAGCCCCGCCGTGGGTAAAACGGAACCGTATCAAAATCTTTCATAGCTTCTACACTTGTAGTCTCCCCCCCCCCCCCCCTATCTTCAATGCTTCGATCGATTCATTTCGGCAAATCGGCCGCCATCTTGTTTTTCCGAAATGTCATAATTTTTCCCTACTCATATCCCGCACCCGAACATATCTCGTTTACATGAACTACCCCATTTCGGATCTGTGGCGCCGCGGTTCGAGGTCGAAAAAATATAAAATTTGAAAACACTACAGCTCAGCCGCCATCCTGTTTTTCTAATGTTTTCCACTTTTTCTATTGATCGTTTACTAATTTCTTCAATAATTGCGAGTTGTAACGAAATCGGTTGGAAAACAAAAGAGTTACATGAATCACGTCAGCCGCCATCTTGTTTTTCCGAAATGTCATAATTTTTTCCTACTTGAATCCCGAATTCGAACACATCTCCCGTACATCATTGTATCGTTTTCTGTCTCTTTCTAGGAGAACAATGACGTCTTTTATAGTTCCTAATCGACATAATTTGGTATGAAAAAAAATATTCCGCCATCTTGTAATTTTTTTCATTTCCTTAAATAGACCTTCAAGTCTTGATCATCTTTTGCCCTGAAACCACTCTTCCATCTTTTATACTTTCTGAGATAGACACCAAATAAATTTGTATGGCAGCCATCATAAATCCGCCATTTTGAATTTTTTTCCAGCTCATTGTCTATTGGATGAAGTTTCGAATAACATTTGGTCGAGCACTCCCCACCTATCTTCCATACCTTGGCCTTGCTTTTTACCCGTCTCCGAAATCCTCAATCATCAGCTGTCTCCATATTTTTCTTCAAGTTATATTTTCTGATTTGTATACGAAGCTATCAGTGAAAAAAAAAATTTTAGTACAATATTTTACAGGAGGAAATTGATGGGAAAAATCTCGAAACTACCCCAAATGTGGCAACACTGTTTAGATATCTTAATACTGCCGGTCGAGTTTAACAATCGATCAATACATGTCAACTTTCCCAAATGTTGCCAACTGCCTCAAAAACGTGATCGAACGTACAAGTGAGACGCGTGGTTGCTCGTACTCGAATTTTCCAAAAAATACGTATTTCGACTTTTTTATTTTTGGGGTAAATCTTGAAAATTTCCCAAGAAATGGAATAATTTTTTTCCCCAATCCTTACGTCGGGTCTTTACACACAATCGCCCCGTAGAAGTCGAAACGATCCGACGTTGCCAACTGTGAGAAATTTGAATTTTAAAATTGCGTTTTTTTGTACCTCAAATCGAACGGCCAAACACTACAACTCGGCCGCAATCTTTTTTTCCACTTTTTCTATTGATCGTTTACTATTTCTTCAATCATTGCGAGTTTTAACGAAATTGGTTGGAAAACAAAAAAGTTACAAAAAGCACCTCGGTCGCCATCTTGTTTTTCCGAAATGTCATAATTTTTCCCTACTCCCATCCCGCACCCGAACACATCTCCCTTACATCATTGTATCGTTTTCTGTCTCTTTCTAGGAGAACAATGACGTCATTTATAGTTCCTAATCGCCATTTAATTTGGCATTAAAAAAAATATTCCGCCACCTTGAAATTGTTTTCATTTCCCTAAAAAGACCTCCTTTTTCTGATCATCTCGTGCCAAGAAACCACACTTCCATCTCTTATACTCTCCGAGATAGACACTGACGAAATTTGTATGGCGGCCATCTTGAATGCACCATTTTGGAGATATTTTTAAACTCATCGCCAATTGGATGAGGTTTCGAGTGACATTTGTTCGAGCATACCTATCTTCAATACCTTGGCCGTGCTTTTTACCCGTCTCCGAAATCCTCAATCATGAGCTGTCTCCATATTTTTCTTCAAGTTATATTTTCTGACTTGTATACGAAGCCATCAGTGAAAAAAAAATTATTCATACAAAATTTTACAAAAGGAAATTTTTGGGGAAAATCTCGAAAACGACCCCAAATGTGGCGACACTGTTGAGATATCTCGATATTGCTGGTCGAGTCACACAATAGATCCATACATGACGTCAACTTTCCCAAATGTTGCCAACTGTCTCAAAAACATGATCGAAATTTTGAAAACCACAAAAATAATACAAAATGGCAGCCACCTCGTTTTACAGAAACATTTGACATAGTTTTATAATATTCCCATAAACTACAGGATATACCGCTCCTGATGACGTTTCAATTTTTCATCTCGCTTGCACCCAGCCGAAATGATCGCCCCTGAAAAAAGACCATGTCGAAAATCACTTTTACTTTGATAAATTCCAGTGTTGCCAGACCTCGGCGACGAAAATACCCAAATTTCATTCGTACAAGTGGGACACGTGGTTGCTCGTACTCGAATTTAACAAAAAGTCTGTATTTCGATTTTTTATTTTTGGGGTAAATCTTGAAAATTTCCCGAGAAATGGGGTAATTTTTTTTCCCCACTCCATACGTCGTGTCTGTACGCACAATCGCGCCTTAGAAGTCGAAACGCTCCGACGTTGTTAACTGTGAGAAATTTGAATTTTAAAATTGCATTTTTTCGTACCTCAAACCGAACGGCCGCTGCGACAACCGCCATCTTGAATTTTTAAAAATTACTCCCATTCTGTCAAAATACAGGATAATTGTAGGCGTGAGAAGAAAATAATATCATGCTCGACCACGCCGTTTCGGATCTGCGGCGCCGCGGTTCGGGGTCGAAAAATCAAAAATTTGAAAACACTACAGCTCAGCCGCCATCTTGATTTTCCAATTTTTTCTACTTTTTCTATTGATCGTTTCCTAATTTCTTCAATAATTGTGAGTTGTAACTAAATCGGTTGGAAAACAAAAAAGTTACAAAAAGCACTACGGCCGCCATCTTGTTTTTCCGAAATATCATATTTTTTCCCTACTCCCATCCTGCACCCGAACACATCTCCCATACATCATTGTATCGTTTTCTGTCTCTTTCTTGGAGAACAATAAATTATGCTAATGAGTCCTAATCGCCATATAATTTGGTATGAAAAAAAATATTCCGCCATCTTGAAATTTTTTTCATTTCGCTAAATAGACCTCCTCGTCCTGATCATCTCTTGCCAAGAAACCACACTTCCATCTCTTATACTCTCCGAGATAGACACCAAATAAATTTGTATGGCGGCCATCTTAAATCCGCCATTTTGAATTTTTTTTCAGCACATTGTCTATTGGATGAAGTTACGAATGACATTTGGTCGAGCACCCCCCACCTATCTTCAATACCTTGACCGTGCCTTTACCCGTCTCCGAAATCCTCAATCATCAGACGTCTCCATATTTTTCTTCAAGTTTAATTTTCTGACTTGTGTACGAAGCCATCAGTGAAAAAAAAATTTTTCATACAAAATTTTACAGGAGGACATTTATGGGAAAATCTCGAAAACTACCCCAAATGTCGCAACACTGTTTAGATATCTCGATACCGCTGGTTGAGTTACACAATCGATTTATACATGTCAACTTTCCCAAATGTTGCCAACTGCCTCAAAAACGTGTTCGAAATTTTCAAAAACACAAAAAGAATACAAAATGGCCGCCACCTCGTTCCACAGAAATATTTTACATAGTTTTATAATTTTTCCGTAAACTACAGGATATACCGCTCCTGTTGACGTTTAAATTTTTCATCTCGCTCGCACCCAGCCGAAATGATCGCCCCTGAAAAAAGACCATGTCGAAAATCACTTTTACTTTGATAAATTCCAGTGTTGCCAGACCTCGGCGACGAAAATACCCAAATGTCATTTGTTCAAGTGGGACACGTGGTTGCTCGTACTCGAATTTTGCAAATAGCCCGTATTTCGATTTTTTTATTTTTGGGGTAAATCTTGAAAATTTCCCGAAAAATGGGGTAATTTTTTTCCCCAATCTATACCTCAAGTCTGTACACACAATCGCACCGTACAAGTCGAAACGCTCCGACGTTGCTAACTGTGAGAAAATTGAATTTTAAAATTGCGTTTTTTCGTACCTCAAACAAAAAGGCCGCCGCAACAGCCGCCATCTTGAATTTTTAAAAACCACTCCCATTCTGTCAAAATACAGGATAATTGTAGTCGAAGAAACAAAAAATTATCATGCTCGACCACGCCGTTTCGGATCTGTGGCGCCGCGGTTCGGGGTCGAAAAATCAAAAATTTTAAAGCACTACAGCTCGGCCGCCATCTTGTTTTTCCAGTTTTTTCCACTTTTTCTATTGATCGTTTCCTAATTTCTTCAATCCTTGCGAGTTTTAACGAAATCGGTTGGAAAACCAAAGAGTTGCAAGAATCACGTCGGCCGCCATCTTGTTTTTCCGAAATGTCATAATTTTTCCCCACTCGAATCCCGCACCCAAACACATCTCCCCTACATCATTATATCGTTTTCTGTCTCTTTCTAGGAGAACAATTGTGTCAATGAGTCAGTGGTAATCGAGCTATATATAGTATAATAACTAGTGTTTCGCTCTGTGCGCGAGCTGCTAAAGCAGCTCGCGGGCCGTGTTAGTCTCAAATTTTGAAGGATGGGTGGTGGTGTTTCAGCTTTATGCAAAAAATATGGGATTAGAAAAGGAAAATTAAAAAAGGGAAGATCACAAATATAAGTTCTTTGAAAGGAGTCGCATGCATGAGCTACTTTATAATATTTTTTTAAAGATATATTATTTTTTAAAGAAACAGTAATACACATTATGTGAAATTAAACAAAAATTGTTATTTTTTTTTAAATCAGCCACGTATTTAAATATTTATAATTTTAGCCAGGAGTAGAACATTAAAGATAATGTATATTGAAGATTATTAAATGGCAACAAAACGGTTGTTTTTCAGTTCAAGCCTGTATTTAAATTCCTTCTTGTAAATAACTTAAGCTACGTGAAAAATCATTCATTCATTGTTCATTGGAAATTATTTTATCTACTCCAGCATCGAAAAGTTTGAACGAAACCGGTCAATTTCAAAATGACGCTGATTTTATAAATTTTGGTAACAGTTTCCTGTTTTGTGATATTAGGGATCCTCAGATATCGAATTTGAACGAAATCGCTACAATAACAAAGAATATCTAAATGGCGCTGATTTAAATATTGGTAACAGTTTCCTGTATTGAAATCCCAGGGAGCCCAAAATATCGATTTTGAACCAAATCGCTCAATTAACAAAGAGTTTTAAAATGGCGCTGATTTTGTACAACTTTGGTATCAGATTCAGTTTTGTAATGCCAGGGAACCCTAAATATCGATTTTGAACGAAATCAGTCAATTAACAAAGAATTTCAACATGGCGCTGATTTTTTAAAACTTTTGTATCAGTTTCCTGTTTTGTGATCCCAGGGAACCCTAAATATCGATTTTTAACGAAATCGGTCAATTAACAAAGAATTTTAAAATGGCGATGATTTTTTAAAACTTTGGTATCAGTTTCCTGTTTAGTGATCCCAGGGAACCCTAAATATCGATTTTGAACGAAATCGGTCAATTATTAAAGAATTTCAAAATGGCGCTGATTTTTTAAAACTTTTGTATCAGTTTTGTGATCCCAGGGAGCCCTAAATATCGATTTTGATCGAAATCGGTCAATTAACAAAGAATTTCAAAATGGCGCTGATTTTTTAAAACTTTGGTAGCAGTTTTCTGTTTTGTAATCCCAGGGAACCCTAAATATCGATATTGAACGTAATCGGTCCATTAACAAAGAATTTCAAAATGGCGCTGATTTTTTAAAATTTTGGTACCAGTTTCCTGTTCTGTAATCCCAGGGAGTCCTAAATATAGATTTTGAACGAAATCGGTTATTAACAAAGAATTTCAAAATGGCGCCGATTTTTTAAACTTTGGTATCGGTTTCCTGTTTTGTAATCCCAGGGAGTCCTAAATATCGATTTTGAACAAAATCGGTCAATTAACAAAGAATTTCAAAATGGCGCTGATTTTTTAAAATTTTGGTACCAGTTTCCTGTTTTGTAATCCCAGGGAGCCCTAAGTATCGATTTGGAACGAAATCGGTTAATTAATAAATAATTTCAAAATGGCGCTGATATTTTAAAATTTTGGTACCGGTTTTCTGTTTTGTAATCCCAGGGATCCTAAAATATCGATTTTGAACGAAATCGGTCAATTAACAAAGAATTTCGAAATGGCGCTGATTTTTTACAACTTTGGTATCAGTTTCTTGTTTTATAACCCCAGGGAGCCCTAAATATCGATTTTGATCGAAATCGGTAAATTAACAAAGAAGTTCAAAATGGTGCCGATTTTTGTAAAACTTTGGTATCAGTTTCCTGTTCTGTAATCCCAGGGAGTCCTAAATATCGATTTTGAACGAAATCGGTTATATTAAATAATTTCAAAATGGCGCTGATTTTTTTAAAATTTTGGTACCAGTTTCCTGTTTTGTAATCCCAGGGAGCCCTAAGTATCGATTTTGAATGAAATCGGTCAATTAACAAATAATTTCAAAATGGCGCTGATTTTTAAGCTTTGGTATCAGTTTCCTGTTTTGTAACCCCAGGGAGCCTTAAATATCGTTTTTGAACGAAATCGGTCAATTAACAAAGAATTTCAAAATGGCGCTGATTTTTTACAACTTTGGTATCAGTTTCCTATTTTGTGACCCCAGGGAGCCCTAAATATCGATTTTGAACGAAATCGGTCAATTAACAAAGAATTTCAAAATGGCGCTGATTTTTTTTACTTTGGTATCAGTTTTCTGTTATGTAATCCCAGAGAGACCTAAATTATATCGAATATGAAAGAAATCGGTACATTATCAAAGAATTTCAAAATGGCGCTGGTTCACTTTTTCATTAAAATCAACAGATCTTATAATGTAACGGAAAATCGACGACATTAAAATTGCAGGATGTGTGCTATTTGGGGTGTACGTACGGGTTTGTTGGTAGGTGGGTATGTCGGTTGGCGGGTATGTCGGTAGGCGGGTATGATGGTAGGCGGGTATGTTGGTAGGCGGGTAAGCAGGTAGGCGGGTATGCAGGTAGGCTGGTATTCAGGTAGGCGGGTATGTTTGTAGTTTTATGTTTTTTTTTTCATGCCTTTGGTCGAACTCTTTCTTCAATACCCTGGCCGTGCTCTTCACCCGTCTCCGAAATCCTCAATCATCAACTCGCTTCACATTTTTGCTCCCAAAGATTCGTTAGAATGAGAGTCCTATAATTAAAAGAAAGTTTGAAAAGGAACTACAAGTACCCAGTCTCTTATAGTTCCTAATCGCCATATAATTTGGTATGAAAAAAAAAATTCCGCCATCTTAAATTTTTTTTATATATAATAGACCTCCTCGTCCTGATCATCTCTTGCCAAGAAACCACACTTCCATCTCTTATACTCTCCGAGATAGACAATGACGAAATTTTTTGGCGGCCATCTTGAATCCACCTTTTTGGAGTTTTTTTAAACTCACCGCCAATTGGATGAGGTTTCGAGTGACATTTGTTCGAGCACCTATCTTCAATACCGTGGCCGTGCTCTTTACCCGTCCTCGAAATCCTCAATCATCAGGTGTCTCCATGTTTTTCTTCAAGTTTAATTTTCTGACTTGTATATGAAGCTATCAGTAAAAAAAAAATTTCTTACAAAATTTTACAGGAGGAAATTTTTGGGGAAATTCTTGAAAACTACCCCAAATGTGGCAACACTGTTTAGATATCTTGATACTGCCGGTCGAGTTACACAATCGATCCATACATGTCAACTTTCCCAAATGTTGCCAACTGCTTCAAAAACGTGATCGAAATTTTGAAAAACACAAAAAGAATACAAAATGGCCGCCACCTCGTTTCACAGAAACAGTTTACATAGTTTTATAGTTTTTCCGTAAACTACAGGATATACCGCTCCTGACGACGTTTTAAATTTTCATCTCGCTCGCACCCAGCCGAAATGATCGCCCCTGAAAAAAGACCATGTCGAAAATCACTTTTACTTTGATAAATTCCAGTGTTGCCAGACACGTGGTTGCTCGTACTCGAATCTTGCAAAAAGTCCGTATTTAGATTTATATATTTTTGGGGTAAATCTTGAAAATTTCCCGAGAAATGGGGTAATTTTTTTCCCCCAATCCATACCTCGAGTCTGTACACACAATCGCCCCCTAGAAGTCGAAACGCTCCGACGTAGCCAACTGTGAGAAATTGGAATTTTAAAATTGCGATTTTTCGTACCTCAAACCGAACGGCCGCCGCGACAGCCGCCATCTTGAATTTTTAAAAACCACTCCCATTCTGTCAAAATACAGGATAATTGTAGGCGAAAAAAAGAAAAAATCATGCTCGACTACGCCGTTTCAGATCTGTGGCTCCGCGGTTCGGGGTCGAAAAATCAAAAATTTGAAAACAATACCGCTCAGCCGCCATCTTGGTTTTCCAATTTTTTCCACTTTTTCTATTGATCGTTTCCTAATTTCTTCAATAATTGTGAGTTGTAACTAAATCGGTTGGAAAACAAAAAAGTTACAAAAGGCACTACGGCCGCCATCTTGTTTTTCCGAAATATCATATTTTTTCCCCGCTCCCATCCTGCACCCGAAAACATCTCCCATACATCATTGTATCGTTTTCTGTCTCTTTCTTGGAGAACAATAAATTATGCTAATGAGTCCTAATCGCCATATAATTTGGCATGAAAAAAAATATTCCGCCATCTTGAATTTTTTTTCTTTTCGCTAAATAGATCTTCTCGCCCTGATCATCTTTGGCCGAGAAACCATTCTTTCATCTTTTATACTTTTTGAGATGGACACCAAATAAATTTGTATGGCGGCCATCTTAAATCCGCCATTTTGAATTTTTTTCAGCTCATTGTCTTTTGGATGAAGTTTCGAATGACATTTGGTCGAGCACCCCCCACCTATCTTCAATACCTCGGCCGTGCTCTTTACCCGTCTCCGAAATCCTCAATCATCAGCTGTCTCCATATTTTTGTTCAAGTTTAATTTTCTGACGTGTATACGAAGTCATCAGTGAAAAAAAAATTTTTCATACAAAATTTTACAGGAGGACATTGTTGGGAAAATCTCGAAAACTACCCCAAATGTGGCAACATTGTTTAGATATCTCGATACTGCCGGTCGAGTTACACAATCGATCCATACATGTCAACTTTCCCAAATGTTGCCAACTGCCTCAAAAACGTGATCGAAATTTTGAAAAACACAAATGGAATACAAAATAGCCGCCACCTCGTTCCACAGAAACATTTTACATAGTTTCATAATTTTCCCGTAAACTACAGGATATACCGCTCCTGATGACGTTTAAATTTTTCATCTCGCTCGCACCCAGCCGAAATGATCGCCCCTGAAAAAAGACCATGTCGAAAATCACTTTTACTTTGATAAATTCCAGTGTTGCCAGACCTCGGCGACGAAAATACCCAAATGTCATCTGTACAAGTGGGAGACGTGGTCGCTCGTACTCGAATTTTGCAAAAAGTCTGTATTTAGATTTTTTTATTTTTGGGGTAAATCTTGAAAATTTCCCGAGAAATGGGGTAATTTTTTTTCCCCAATCCATACCTCGAGTCTGTACACACAATCGCCCCGTAGAAGTTGAAACGCTCCGATATTGTAAACTGTGAGAAATTTGAATTTTAAAATTGCGTTTTTTCGTACCTCAAACAAAAAGGCCGCCGGGACAGCCGCCATCTTGAATTTTTAAAAACCACTCCCGTTTTGACAAAATACAGGATAATTGTAGGCGAAAAAAGAAAAAATTATCATGCTCGACCACGCCGTTTCGGATCTATGGCGCCGCGGTTCGGGATCGAAAAATCAAAAATTTGAAAACACTACAGCTCAGCCGCCATCTTGTTTTTCCAACTTTTACCACTTTTTCTATTGATCGTTTCCTAATTTCTTCAATCGTTGCGAGTTGTAACGAAATCGGTTGGAAAACTAAAGAGTTGCAAGAATCACGTCGGCCGCCATCTTGTTTTTCTGAAATGTCATAATTTTTCCCTACTCCCATCCCGCACCCGAACACATCTCCCATACATCATTGTATCATTTTCTGTCACTTTCTAGGAGAACAATAAATTATGTCAATGAGTCCTAATCGCCATATAATTTGGTATGAAAAAAAATATTCCGCCATCTTGAATTTTTTTTTATTTCGCTACATAGACCTCCTCGTTCTGATCATCTTTTGCCAAGAAACCACTCTTCCATCTTTTATACTTTCTGAGATAGACACCAAATAAATTTGTATGGCGGCCATCTTAAATCCGCCATTTTGAAATTATTTTCAGCTCACTGTCAATTGGATGAAGTTTCGAATGACATTTGGTCGAGCACCCCCTACCTATCTTCAATATCTCGGCCGTGCTCTTTACCCGTCTCCGAAATCCTCAATCATCAGCTGCATCCATATTTTTCTTCTAGTTTAATTTTCTGACTTGTACACGAAGCCATCAGTGGAAAAACAAATTTTCATACAAAATTTTACAGGAGGAAACTTTTGGGGTAAATCTCGAAAACTACCCCAAATGTGGCAACACTGTTTAGATATCTCGATACTGCCGGCCCAGTTAGACAATCGATCCATACATGTCAACTTTCCCAAATGTTGCCAACTGCCTCAAAAACGTGATCGAAATTTTGAAATACACAAAAAGAATACAAAATGGCCGCCACCTCGTTCCACAGAAACATTTTACATAGTTTCATAATTTTCCCGTAAACTACAGGATATACCGCTCCTGATGACGTTTAAATTTTTCATCTCGCTCGCACTCAGCCGAAATGATCGCCCCTGAAATAAGACCATGTCGAAAATCACTTTTACTTTGATAAATTCCAGTGTTGCCAGACCTCGGCGACGAAAATACCCAAATGTCATTCGTACAAGTGGAACGCGTGGTTGCTCGTACTCGAATTTTGCAAAAAGTCCGTATTTCGATTTTTTTATTTTTGGGGTAAATCTTGAAAATTTCCCGAGAAATGGGGTAATTTTTTTCCCCCAATCCATACCTCGAGTCTGTACACACAATCGCCCCGTAGAAGTCGAAACGCTCCGACGTTGCCAACTGTGAGAAATTTGAATTTTAAAATTGCGTTTTTTCGTACCTCAAACAAAAAGGCCGCCGCGACAGCCGCCATCTTGAATTTCTAAAAACCAATCCCATTCTGTCAAAATACAGGATAATTTCAAGCGAAAAAAGAAAAAAATATCATGCTCGACCACACCGTTTCGGATCTGTGGCACCGCGGTTCGGGGTCGAAAAATCAAAAATTTGAAAACACTACAGCTCGGCCGCCATCTTGTTTTTTCAACTTTTTCCACTTTTTCTATAATTCGTTTCTTAATTTCTTCAATCGTTGCGAGTTTTAACGAAATCGGTTGGAAAACAAAAGAGTTGCAAGAATCACGTCGGCCGCCATCTTGGTTTTCCGAAATGTCATAATTTTTCCCTACTCGAATCCCGCACCCAAACACATCTCCCCTACATCATTATATCGTTTTCTGTCTCTTTCTAGGAGAACAATTATGTCAATGAGTCAGTGAGTCAGTGGTAATTGAGCTATATATAGTATAATATAATATAATAGCTACCTTTAATTAATATAATATTATCCTTGCCTAACTTTAGCGATTTATATTTAAGTAAGATAAGTAGATATAACGACTTCCCGGGTGCAGTGGTTAGCAATATTGCTTTGTTCCATTAAGAGACAGACCGTAGGTATTTATTTTTAAGCTGTTGTAGAAACAACGTCCGCGTGAAATGAAGTTTATTTTATTTTCTATATTTGAATAAAAAAGGGATATTATTTTAGCGGTTTCACCCTAGATAACAAACATTAGACAAAGGAAAAAATATATAAAAAGTTCAATTATGAGAATTATTTTTAAATACGCCTTTTTGAATTACTCCAACTGAAAACACGAAACAAAGCATAAAAGTATCTCAAGCATCGACTTCCTTTTCCACCTAGTGATCGCGAACAATACGATGTTTTACCAATTTCAGATGGTCTTCGAAGTTTCTTTTCATACTTTGAGAGCTCAAGCGATGTTGTAGATCAACTTAAATTGGTGGTTAAAGCAAGACGCGGAATTCGAAAAATTCAATTTCCTAACTGTGAATTTAGAGGAGAATGTAAGAAATAACCGGTTCCCATTCGGAGCTCTCTCCCGGGATCGGCAAGAATGTAAAACATAGGGAATGGAGTAAAATTACATCTACTCCTATTCGTACGAGTATGCGTCTAGCTAGATTTAGTGTTTGCGATATGTCGTGAAGTCGTTAGTCGTATGATCGCCTAAATAGCCTTGCGACATCAATAGCAATAATAATTTATCCATTAAAAAAATCCATAAAAAAATGCTCCTGAAAAAAGCTTATTATACTGTCGAAGATTATTTAAATGATAAAAGCGCATGGATTTGACTCGCTCCGGCAATGTTCAGGACTGCGGTTACTTATTGTATCTTTACATTAAGGTAATTTTACATATTTTTGATGATTTTTCAAAAGAGCAACCACCGAGATTCTTGCTGGTTCTTTTCGGTAGAAACGGCATTCCAAACCAGTGGTAGATTCATTCGGCTATTCATAAGCACTTGTAAAAAGTCTATTTGAATAAAAAACTCTTGAATTAAATTGAATTATTATCGTTAAAGTTCAGAAAAATTATTGCTGAAAACATGATCTGAATCTCTATGTGGCTTAATTTGCGGTCAGGTCCTTTACATTTCTCAAAAGTCACTGCCAATATTTAAGAAACTAAGACTCATTGAGTTGAGTTATATATTTATTTCAGCCAGATTGTAGAATTCACCGTATTACTGTATGATTCTGGAGTTTGAGATATGGTAATTTTACACTAAAATTTAAAATACAGCATTTCAGTTCATGTTGTTTTACAAATAGGCCATGATCCGCCTAATGTTATTACGACTGGCCGTTTTGAAGAACAGATACAGTGTAACCGTACTTTGTTCAGCCTTATTACAAAAAAAAAAAAAAATTTAGAATTAAAAATTTTAGAATTTTGCTGCGTCCTGCGATATATTATAATATTAAGAATATTCAAATAAAAAAAACGTGTCGTAATCGTAATATGTAAATCTTTCTTCTGAAAGGAGTGAAAACAGAAGGGTGTCAATGGAGGGTAACCGATCCGGAACAAAAGATAAAGAGCCCACCTACCCGCTGCGCTCGCTTGAAATAGTAAAGAATTTATGGTAATTGAATTTTTTGAGCGCTTAACGCCTTTGTTCTCAATATTACCTATAATTTAATAATTCTACATGAGGGTGTGTGAACGTACGGGGTTTTTGCATATCGATGATTTCTTTTTATTTTGTTACTATCTTTGGTAAGGGAAATTGTTGATGTTATTGAATGATGAGATCGTTTCTTCTAGGCAAATGCGCTTAAACACAGACCACGTCATTGCTTTGCATTTAGCATTATTGTCGTCATGCGAAAGCCTATTTTGCAAATCAAAAATCAAATGAAATTTGTTGAAATAGTTACTTAAAGTAAATCGTTTTTTTAGAAACACTATTTCATGCCGCTAGGCGTAAAAATATTGGTCTTAAACTTATGATTATACAAAAATAATTAATTTTAGCAACAACAAAAAAAATTTTAGGTTTAGGCTATAAAAACGTATCTATTATAGTAGAAATTTTAGCATGTGCCGGCCATTTCCAAGGAAAACGAGAAAACTGCTTGTATTCAAACATTGTTACACTCTCTATTCCCTCACTCTTCTTAGCATGCTTTCCGAGGCATGGAACTGAAATATAGCTAAATCCAGGCTTATTAAGAAATTTTCGTTACAACTAAAACCTAAATATTTGGATTTTTGCCTGATTATGGAATCGAACCCTGGACCTCATCATCCGCAGTCGTGCATGCTCACAGTCTCTTCTCAAAATGAGAAGGGTTTGGGCGATAGTCCACCACGCTGGCCAAGTATGGATTGGCAGACTTCCCACATCTTGAGAACATTATAACGAACTCTCGGGCATGCAAGTTTCCTCACGATGTTTTTCTTCACCATTAAAGCAAGTGGGTCATATATACTAATATTATAAACGCGAAACTTTCGCATTTATAATAGACTAGCTGATGCCCGCGACTTCGTCCGCGTGGATTGAGGTTTTTCGGTTCCCGCGGGAACTCTTTAATTTTCCGGGATAAAAAGTAGCCTATGTGCTATTCCAGACTATAATCTATCTCTGTGCCAAATTTCATCCAGATCCGTTCATCCGTTGGAGCGTGATTGAGTAACAAACATACATCCATACATCCAAACTTTCGCATTTATAATATTTATATTTGATGGAATGATGTTTGTTATTCAATTATGCCAGAACGGCTGTACGGATTTGGATGAAATTTGGCACAGAGATGGATTATAGTCTGAAATAATACAGTTTCTGCGAGAACCAAAAAAACCTCAATCCACGCAGACGAAGCCGCGGGCATCAGCTAGTAGCTACGAAAACTTACAGGTGCATGCCTGGGGATATAATCCCGGATAGAGGAGTCTTCCAACGCTGCGCTTTCCGGTGCGGTGTCATTCCAGCTATTTGGGACCCCAACGTCAAGGCGTAATGTTTATTGTTTCACTAGCTGATACCCGCGACTTCGTCCGCGTGGTTTAAGTTTTTTTGATTCCCGCGGGAACTCCTTTATTTTCCGGAATAAACCTATGTCACTCTCCAGGTCCTCAACTATACCCATGCCAAAAAATCACGTCGATCCGTTGCTCCGTTGCGGCGTGATTGAAGGGCAAACCGACAAACCAATAAACCAACAAACTAGCACACTTTCGCATTTATAATATTAGTATGAAGTATGATGGTACGAAGATTTCGTATTAATTTACCGGATTTCGTGTACCTACCTATATAGGATAAATTAACAGTACCCGAAGTGATTCTTGTTACTCTTTCCTGTATTCGCGCGTTGGAAATAATTAACGAATTCGCTGAAATTAAATTTAATTTGCAGGGAAACAAATAATTAACAATTAGGGAAATAATTAACATTTAACTTTTGTAAATATTAATTGATAGAGCGTCGATTTTCCTCTTTCAGTTAGTCCTAATTTAATTAGATTTATTAATCGAAATCGTTTTTACACAAATCACACACATCTTCCAAATTATTCTCAACGCACGTTTCACTTCGACACTGGAGCATCTTCAGGTAATGTTGACTCTACAATGCACGATTGTAAAGATGTGCATGTATATGAGAATAGGTCTTTGCAATCGTGCATTGTCGAGCCAACATCTCCTGAAGATTATAGCTAATTAAACTTTTAGTTCGTTCGCCTCGCTTGTTTATTTACTAAAGTAATAAAAGAAAGCACATAATATTAAATCTTGTACGCTGATTGAACCGATCGCATGTGATCCCAACTCGCACTTGGCCGGTTATCTTTTTTTTTATTTTGCTTAGTATGTCCTCCTCCCGGCTGAATTTCGGCGGTCTATCTCCAGAGAGATTAGCCATCTGCGCGGGAGATATTATAGTGCACGAGTGTGTGCGCATACACAGGTGCACTCTCTGTTCCTTTACTCTCATAGCCCGATGGGACGAAAAATCCGACACGACCGGAGAGAGATCAGGCGCAGGACCGGCGGCTTTACGTGCTCTCCGAGACACGGGGGTGAAACACCACCAACTTCCTAACTCCGGGCTAGTGCTGAGAATTTTTGTCAGAAAAACCCAACACTTGTTACGGCCCGACCCGGGACACGAACCCCGGACCTCGTTGGCCGCAGTCGAACATGCTAACCACTAGACCAACGAGACAGTTGTTTGCTTAGTATAAATTGTATGGTTCTAAGCAAAAATTGGTCAATTTATAAAAACTAAAACTAGGTCATGGATCTACACCACTTCACCTCGCTCAGTTAAAAAGGCATTAATTTTAAACCATGCAATGATACTAGTTCCACAGAACCGTTGTTAACCATAATATAATTACATACACGGTACATTAAAATGTGAGCTACATTAAAACATCGCTGAATTCCAATAATTTATTCGCCTCAAAGCCGCGAATTATAATATTTAGTAGGTATATCGTTTGTGTCGGTTCTAATTATGTGATGTATACGAGAGTAGGCCTGACCGGGTATTACAATATGGTGGTTAGGAAATATGTCACATTTTAATATTTCAAATCCATACTAATAATTATTATAAACAAGATGATGTCCGCGTGGATCAAGGTTTTTTGATTCCCGCGGGAACTCCTTAAATTTCCGGGATAGAAAATAGTCCTATATCCTTCCCCGGGGTATAACATACCTCTATACCAAATTTCAGCAAAATCGGTTGAAAAGATAGGCCGGTAAAGCGTAGCAGACAGACACACATTCGCATTTATAATATTAGTATGGATAAGGATATGAAAGTGTGTATGTCTGTCTGCTGCGCTTTCAGGGCCCATTTGTTCAACAATTTTTAAAGAAAGTTGGTACAGGGATAGGTTGTATTCCGAGGAAGGACACTGGCTTTTATCTTTTACTTTTAATCCCGAAAAATTTAAATGTTCCCGCCAGAATCAGAGACCATAATCCATGCGGATGAAATCGCGTTCATTATCTAGTAATCATATATTATTATTAATTAGTTATAATTGCAACCGTTACACTATAGCAATCATTTTACGTAATGAGCTATGCAAAGTAAACATAAATAATTAATTTATTTTAACTCCCAAGTAGGATTCTAGACGTCTAATTCCCTTTTAACTACTAACGGATTAAAGAATGATTAGCTCTCAGAGGGTAGCAGGTTTTATGATTAGCAAGTAACTAGTAAATAACAATGTTATTCAGCATTGTTTCTTTCTAAGTCAAAGCTGTTTGTATTGGCCGTAAAATATAATGGGTCATTAAGACAGGCACTATCCGAGCGCGTTACTGTTATGTTCACATTAGCTGACACCCTACTGAATACGCAAGGAGCCAACGTTCAGGTGATGCATGTAAAAAGGCATCGATCCCACTTCTGATTTTTGTAAATATTAGTTTGTATGGGTTAAGAGAAGCACTATCCGAGCGACTTCCTACTTCGCCAGGAGCTAACGATCAAAATATTATGTTGTATGTAAAACTACAAAAATGAGAAAATCAGAAGAGGGATTCACTTATGATTTTTGGCCCAAGTATCTAAGGTCCTTATGAATGTTATGGGTTTAGGTAGGGTTATGTTATGGTTATGTTATGGGTTCTTTCCGCTTATTCTGCTCGCAAGGGTAGTATTTATATTAATACGAAAAATTGCATCGTTTTACTACCTACTTAAATTCTTTATTCAAGCCATTTACATTACTAGATTGCATAATATTATCATACATCACTATATTACCTACTACCTGAATATGTTTCCTCTTTCCCCAACTTCTCTTTATATTATACCTACGCACTGTCTTTCAACCCTGCCCCCACTACCAAAGGTTAACTGGAAGAGAATACTTCTAGGTATTAAGTGTACATTGTATTTTATGCGCATATTTATATATGCAAAGACTTTTAAACAAACAAACAAAACTTGAAAACTTTTTTTGAAGATTGAAATAGCATAGTAAAAGATCGCGAGCTCCTAAACTTCTTAGAACACCGTAGCTCGCAAGAAAGCTATAACATTTAAGTATTCTTCTCAGGTTATGTCAACTTAAGATCGTTAGTAATAATAGGAGACTCAATAACAACGTCTCTCACACTATACGGAACCCTGTTGCTCGCCGTAATGTCTGCTATTGGTTCAGCCGATAGCGCCGGGCCACTATTTATACTGTCAACTAATGTTAACGACAACACATTGGTTTAATTACCTGTTTGAGTAAGAAAGTTCCTTTTTTCCATTTTAGTACAATTCGAAATAGTTTTAGACAACAATCCGTCCCAGTAGATGTCTGATAGTCTTCTTCTTCTTCTTCTTCGTGGTATCGATCTTGTCAGAGCGGTTGTGGTCGTCACTTTGGTGTTACTGTTGTGGCACGCTTAACGATCCGTCTCCGCTCTTCTCTGATAGCAGCCTTGCGAGTGCATTCGTGTAAGGGGACGTCCACCGCAGCCCTCACTTGGTCTGTCCACCTCATGGGGGATCTGCCACGGGCCCTGGTGCCCTATACTCTTCCTTGAACAGCCAGACGCTCAATGGAGATGTTATCGTCGCGTCTAGTAACGTGACCAAAGAAAGTGAGAATACGAGCCTGTACAATGGAGGAGAGACGCTGCTTGATGCCGAGTTCTTCAAGCAGCTCGGTAGTTCTGATAGTCTTACAGTCCGTCATTTCCGTCCGTTTGTCTGTCTGTTTGTCGGTCAGTCTATGTGTCGATTTTAAAAAGCTCAGAACTACCTATTAAGAAGCATTCAAAATGTAGGTAACTCTCAAAAAATTTCAAAACTAACTAAAATATAATAACATACTACAGTTACATACCGATCAGTCTACGGGCTCTCTCAAATATGGGTCCCTTACGCCACATCAAAACACCCAACATCGAAGCTCATAAGATCGAACTAGAGGGAGAGAAACAGAATTTAACGCTTTTTTTGTCACGTACGATTTTTCCAACAAAGTACCTCTCGTTTTATCCTGCCAAAAATAGCTATGTTCTATCATTTTACTAAAGTAGCTTGGCAGAGTAAGTGGGTAGGTACTTGAATACGCCAGCATTTGTGATAAATACGTTGGGTTTAATAAAAAGCGGTCCGCGCGGTACGTTCGGAGCCTGGGGGGTTACTATCAATGTCTGAAGCAGTATTATTTTAATATTGTTGACGCTCTTGTTGCAGAAACATAATCCTTATTTTTAGGACATCAAGGTACGTCATTTAATTCTGACATTTATAAACAATGCTGCTTTATGCGATGGTAGTTTGGCCCCTGAGCCAATATTGCCTGCGTGTCGAACACGCAATGAATACCAACCGTACGCACATATTACATACATATTTGTCACGCTCGAGATTATTACAGCGTTTACACTTTACACGTACATATTAGATTGAAATTCTTTGCGTATTGTATCTTAGATTCTGATTCCACGTATGTAGGTAATCGTATTATCGTACGAGGATTTCGTTTCTATCGAAGCCCGATAGTGATAACTTAAAAGCCTTAAGTATCTGTGCCTTAAGTAGCCTTTAAACTCAAATTAAAAAAAAATATGTGTGTGTCAGCTCCGACGCACGACTGGAGTATACTGTTTACGAACGATTATAAAATATATAGATTAGTAAATGAGGGTAAATGAACGCATTTTTTATATTACTGAAAGCATGCTTGATACATTTATTTATATTAATTGTATACTTAACTTATATTCATCAAAATACATTACGTCATGGAAACATAAACAAGTGTTACCATGGAAACATGTACATACAGTATACGTAACAGAGAATGTTTGATTTTTACTCCCCATAAATTTTCATACCCCGGGCTTATATATATATGAAAATCGATTCAAGAGGTAAACTCCAATAAGAGTTATTTGTTATACAAGAGTGAAAAGTTGTTTTTTAACCACGTGCTCAATTTTGCGAGGGAATCAAAAGAGCACGAGGTGAAAAATCTTTTCACTCGAGTGCAACACGTAACATTTCATCCCACCTCAGCGAGGAAATGACTAAATGCAAAAAAAATCACAAGATTCTGTTAATTGTCAATTCTGTTAATTTCTTCGTCACTAGAATCACTCATTTTAGGTTTTTCACTTATTTTCAATTTTCTTGTTTTTAATCGATTTAATTTTAAACAATATGTCGTGAAAGAAAATGGTGCGCGCAAAGCAAATTAAAAAAGTACACCAAGAAGGTTACGAGTGTGAGTTTTTAACAAATTAAAAACGATTGTATGGAAATTCGGCACTATAGAAGTACAAGTAAATAGGTTTTAATGATGTTTTGAATTCACAAACTTCATAGACGAGTGATATTTACTAACGTGCACACGATGTTCTAAATTCAATTTACTTTATCCTCTAGAGGATAATAACGGCTTTTACCTTCAGATATCGAGGAGTAAAAATACTCTTTCCGAGATGGTGGGATGAAAAATAAGTTTTTATCTTATGAATATTTCACGGAGTAGAAAATAGAGCCTACGTAAAAAATTTATAACTACTTTTATTTGGAATTTTCGAAGACTTGGTAAAAAAAAAGAAAGACTTGGTACAGCCTGGATAAAAGATGGCAACTTCTAAACAGCTGTTGGGTTGTCGAACGGGACAGGGATATTCAGCGCGAATCACTGGAATTGAAGAGGAACGAAGTATTATCCTGTCGTGGCAGGCTTTGCATCCATACTATACTTACTATATTACTATATACTATACTATACTACTATACTACTATACTATACTATATACTATACTATACTATACTTACTATACTTAGGTACTATACTATATTATAAATGCGAAAGTGTGTCTGTCTGTCTGTCTGTCTGCTACGCTTTCAGGGCCCATCTATTCAACCGATTTTGATGAAATTTGGTATAAGGGTAGTTTGTATCCCGGGGAAGGGCATAGGCTGCTTTTTATCTCGGAAAATTGAAGAGTTCCCGTGGAAATGAAAAAACCTAAATCCACGCGGATGAAGTTACAGGCATCATCTAGTCTATAAATAAACATTTTATCCTGTCCTGTCCGTAGTGTGTTCTCGCACTAACACGCTATTATTTAATTCATAAACAAGACAATGTAATTATACCGATAATATCTAGAAGCGAACGAACTCAACTAATTGTCGGATAATAATTACTGTCGTCGTCAATATTCATGCCGCGTTCAAAGACTTTCGCGTAATATGGACGTTATGTGTTCCTACTTCCACGTACTAATGAAAACGTATGCGTAATAATTGTATGTTCTGGCGTGTTATGACGTGAAAATTACTTATTCTATTACTTAACTAGTTACTTAAAATATAATTTAGGCAATGAAATGTTTCTGAAATATAATAATGATTTTGAAGTAAGAATAATTTTTTAACCGACTTCCAAAAAAGGAGGAGGTTCTCAATTCGGCGCGTATGTTTTTTTTTTTTTTAGGTTTTTAAGGATCCTATTGGAACTCATCGATTTCTCAGGAAGACATGGAGGGATCGATTTGAAATTAATGAGGACTACCGGTCCCTAGGTGTTGAAAAGAAATCAAGTTTCTAAGCCAAAGCAAATAAAAAATGTGGTCGAAACATACTTATAACTATACCTACTAATATTATAAATGCGAAAGTTTGGATGGATGGATGTACGGATGGGTGTTAGTTACTCAATCACGTCAGAACGGCTTAACGGATCTGGATGAAATTTCGCACAAAGGAAAATAAAAGAGTTCCTGCGTCAACCAACAAACATCAATCCACGCGACGAAGTCGCGCGCATCAGCTAGTAGATAATATTTTATAAAGAACATCGATAAAATATAAGTTATTTGGAAAGAAGTGTCCAATAGAAACTGCAGATTGAAAGCGCGCCGCGAGTCGATAACTTCTTAAGCTTTTTCAACTTTTGCCGTCTTCATACGCGACTCGTTTGAACTCTTTGGAACGTATTTCAACATCACACCGAACTTTGTTTTTCATCAATGCAAGGTAATAGAGTTTGATTTACTAGTCAAATTCGAAGTCAAAATGAATTTGACTAGTAACGCAATAACTTTAATGGGGCATGAAAATTAAAAAAAAAAAAAACAAGTATCTGCATCAGTAATAGGTTTCTATACGTGACTACGTAACTAATAATAACTAGTGGTTCGCCCCGAACTGAGACCTCGCGGTATCCATAAACTTGTACAGAGCGCCATCTATTGACATCATTGTGAAGTTCTGTTAAAAATGCGGAAGCTCATTAAATAATGAGGCCAGGCCTCGAAGCCCGTACCCCCGCTTGGCCCTCACGGGCCAACCGGAGAAGACCCCTGCTGCTGCTCATTAAATATTAAATAATTTCGTTTCCTTATAATATTTATCTAATTTTAGTATTTGTTGTTCAAGTACAGGATATAATTCAAATAATTGATCAAGTTTCAGGCTCAGCCTTTCAGAAAATTGAGAGTTCTGAGGTCAACTTTGGACGTTAGAAAATCTCCACTTTGTAAGCCCCCCATAATTATATTTAAAATGATATACCGCAACCCTATGTAACGTTATAAAAAATATTTTACTTCGCATTCGCTTCTATGAGAGCCCCCCTGAAATAAAGATTTTTATAACTTTTTAAGCCATATTCGGCGGGATGTCACCGGTTTACATATTATATTTAAATTTGAAGTAATTACGTTCAGTAATTCAGAAGTTATAAGGCTCTGACAGACGGACGGACGGACGGACGGACGGACTCAAGTAGACTCAGAGACCTTCGCTTCGCTCGGTCAATAAGAAACCCTATTGGGTTTGGTAGGTTAGCTGTGGTTGGTTTTGGTAAACAGCCACAGAATTGATGCAATGATACCTCTTACTGGTTAATCAACAGATAATGTGAAAAATATGAACAATTGTACAAACTTGGAATCAATCTCAGTGATGGCAGCATAATGTTGTACCTAAGCAAGTTGGTACGTGGGTGGGTACAGTTGCTTTGTAGGCTGAGGTCCAGGTTTCATTCCCTGTCTTCTAATCAACTGAATACTTTCTTGCCGTTGTGGTAGTGCTAACTTTAAACTTACAACTTTCACAAGTTAGCTCTCACATGGACTCATGCACGTTCACATAAAGTCATTTCGTAGGGAGTAGCCCGACAAAAAATAAGACCTTCTTATTTTATTTTTTTATAATGTGTTCCTTCCTTTTTTCCTTCGACATGGCGATCGGAGACTGTTCTAGGTCGGTACTCTGAATGGCTTTTTTTTGCCTTTCTTTTTACTCTAAATGAATAGGTCCTGCTACACATAAGTGCAGACCTTCTTATTTATGTAACTAAATTAACTATCTTATAATATGTAGGTACACATATTATGCAAATAAAGTATCACATATTCAGCTGTTTATCGGTAATATTATTGCCTATCTCGAAGATGCTTCCTAAAGCCTCACGTACATAGGTAGTTAACGCACGGCGTACAAATGTCGATCGTGTGTGGTGATAGCGCCTTATCCGTGACTCGTTGGATATCGTTAGGAACTATTAAACTGGGAAAATTAGCCGTCGAACAAACTTCCCCACGCTACACCCTTATGCTCCATTATACAATGTACATGTACCCAGACATAAAGTTTACGGAAGACCCATTATGCATTTTTTCAGGTAGGTACACACAAATATTGAAATAGAAAATAGTCTATGTCACTCTCCCAGGTCCTCAACTATATCTATGCAAAAAATCACGTCAATCCGTTGCTTTGTTGCGGCGCGATTGAAGGACAAGCCAACAAACAAACACACTTTCGCATTTCCTAGGAACCTAAAGCTAAAGAAGCCAGAAAATTCAGTTGGTAAGTACGAGTAATTTCCAAATTACAAGCGTCGCCGTCCAGAATGGCGAATTTAAAATTGTAGAAACGTTCAGCTATATCTGCTTGGGACACAAGTAAGAGTAACCCAATGGTGGGACTAAGAGCCCGCGCGCACGCAACTTTTACTAGCCCATGTGCGTGGTTCCTAAGTGTAATTGGAGTAAGCCTGGGCCAGATGTCCAAAATGGCGAATTAGAATTTGTGGACCAAACATCGAATTCTCTAGCTTCTCGAGTATGTGCTTAGGACTAGGGGATAAATTTGAGCTAAAGGAGCAAGTGAAATTGGAGTAAGCCTTTCCGCATTACAAACTCATCAATGTCCACAAGTGAATTTGAATGTGTGGAACGTGAAATGGTACCATTTACTTGTTCGAGGATAGCACAACTTGATGGAGCGATCAAGTGAAATCAGAGCAAGCCTTTCCAGATTTCAAACCACAATAGCGAATTTGAATGCGTGGAACGTGGAATGCCAACTTGATCTAAAGGAGCGACCAAGTGAAATTGGAGCGTGCCACTTCCAGGAAGCGAGTATCCATGTCCACACTGTAGCTTTAAGTTGGTCAATGTTAGTGAGTAGTTAGCGCGACGTCCGGATCCGTTATCCGAGAATTAGGCGCAACTTGAGAGTAAAGTTTCAGAACTAAGCTATTAGCCAGCCATGCGGCTCCAATACCTACTTGGGTCAGGGTAGAGAACGTATTGTGAGCGTAAATATTTCATAACAAAAGGAATAAAACTATAAACTTACTACGGAAAAAACCTCTACTTTTTTGGATGTAACATCCGTCATATCGATTTTGTTTATGTAAAATATAGTCTACTAGCGGTCGCCCGCGGCTCCGTCCGCGTACAAGTTCTGATTACCTAAGCGATTATGAAAATTTCCCACTGCAAGAGGTCTATCTATAGTGGCTATACAGTATACATAGCTTATACAGGTTTTTATTATGAAAACATAGGACTTTCATATAAACTTCCAACCCCCATTTCACCCCCTTTGGGGCGGATGCCACCTGGGCCATAGCAACAAATCGATTAACACCGTTGCCACCTCAATAATAATCAAAATCGTACAGTAGTTTAGACTGGAAATAAAGCAATTCATGGCTGAGTAATATTGGAAGGACGAGGCGAAGCCGAGGAATTCCTAAGTGATTTAAAAAGAACGAACTCTCCGTTTACTACAGATGGAGACATCGGTAATGGAGGGAGAGTTACAGACTTTAACGAATTTTTGTCACGCACTATTTTTCCAAGCTAGGTCAAGCTTAATTAAGTAAGCTTTAAGCTATTAAGTAAGCTTTAAGCGGTAAGCTTTAAGCGGTAAGCTTTATTTTTAACTAAAAATAAAGCTTATCTTAAGTGTTCTAGTTTATCTATGTCAGTGTAGTAAACGCGGGCCCAAGTCGGTCAGTGTCTGCTAGTTAACAGACACTGCGGTTCACTACTAGCTAGTTAGATGGCAGCCTCGGGTCTGAGGTGGGGCTAACTGGCGCTACGCTTGTATGTAAGCAATTCACGGCTGAGTAATATTGGAAGGACGAGGCGAAGCCGAGGAGTTCCCAAGTGATTTTAAAAGGATGAGGCGAATTTTCCCTCTACGACGGATGAAGAGAGACTTTAGCGATTTTTCCACTGGTCACCGCTTTTCGTCCTGCCAAAAATAACTAGGTTAACTAAAAATAAAGCATATCTTAAGTGTTCTAGTTTCTCTATGTCAGTGTAGTAAACGCGGGCCCAAGTCGGTCAGTGTCTGCTAGTTAACAGACACTGCGGCTCACTACTAGCGAGTTAGTTGGCAGCCTCGGGTCTGAGGTGGGGCTAACTGGTGCTACGCTTGTATTGCCCCTTATCTCAGAACTGTGCAGACAGACGAGATGAAACTTTGAAATTCACCTATTCTACACGTTTGACTTGCGTTTGACCGACGAAGTTTGCCAGGATCGTTGAAGCTAACGCATTTCATAAATAAATCGTTTATATGCTGGAAACATTGTACAATAAAGATGACACATACCAAATTTGACCAAACATGTTTCGTCATTACTGACATGCAAATTTAAACACGAGTTGAAATTATCAAATCTATCTCTATCTATCTATGGCTATCTCTTCTCTAAAAAGATAAAAACTAAAAATAGTTTGCATGCGTGCATAATACTTATAGGTCAGACTTGATACATTCACTTCAACCCATTGCCGGGCCACTACTGAGCACAAATCTCCTCTCAGAATGGTTTTCGACTCAGTCCACCATGCTGGCCAATTGCGGATTCACACACCTTTGAGGACATTATGAAAAGCTTTCGGATATGCAGGTTTCCTCACGATGCATTATGCAGTTTTCCTCATGATGTTTTCCTTCACCGTAAAAGCAAGTGATATTTAATTTCTTATAATGCACATACCTAACTACGTAAAGTTAGGGATGCGTGTTCGGGTATCGAATCCCAACCCTTCAAATAGGAAGCTGGCTATCTAAGCTCCTATAGGCTATTGCCGTTTTAAGATAAAATGAGACAGTTAATAATAAAATGAGTAGGCACAGAGACTTGCATGGAGAAGGACATAGGCTATTTTTTAGTCTGAGTACCTAATTACCGCGGAGCTCCCACAGGACGTCTAAAAAGTTTCATTCACCTAAATCCACATCCTAAATAAGCAGCAAATAATAATATCTAATTCGTAGCTAAGCAAGTTACCAAGTTAATGCCAGTGTCAGCTGAAACTAAAGTTACGCAAGAAGTCAAGATAGATGTACACTGCGGGACAAATAAAGTGTCAAATTAATTCATTTTTATAATTTAAGCACCACTTAAATTCATAAGCAAGCACAAAGAAGATAAGACTGCTTATGCTAACTGAATAATGTTTTTCTCGGTATAATATTATGTTGAAAGGATCATTAGTCTAGACTTTAAATAGAGGTGGAAATCACAGATGCTTCTAAATATATATTTTTTTGTATTTGTTATACATACAGGCATCATACATGTACAGGTTACTATAACAATATCTTGTTTGTTTTTCTACGTCACAAGATGTCAAAATTAAGTCGAGGCATATTAGAATTTAGATACCGGCTGGTCATGTACTAACCATGTTAAAAAAAAATTTCAATGACAAATGTAACAAAAAATAACAATCAAACAATATTCTAAAAATAATATTTTTTTTATATTCATCATTTTATCGACATTTCGACTTACAAAATTGACATACTCCTACATATAATTGACAATAATAATAACTTTAATCTGTTCTGTACTAAAATTCTACATCAATGGTTCTTAATAATTATTATAATCTGTTGACCAATTACTAATTGTTTGAAACAAATATAAATATTATGACTTAATGCTAAATTAACTGCTCTAAGCTTCCTATATCGCATGCCTGTTAGAAGTAGACTGGTTCCGACTATGTAAAAGTATTACTATTTTAAGAACTTCAACTATGTAACAGTCAAACGATTTTAATAAATGAAATGAAATGTAATTAAAATAAGGGTGTGTCCATGATTTTGCAATGAAGTGTAAACAGCATGTTAACGGAGGGCCCGCTCGAACAATTTCACAATAAACTGGTCCGACCAGTACACGGTGTTTGACACCGGCCACTGGGCACTTACATTCCCTTACCTATTCAGCCGTGAAGCCTAATGCGACATTTCTTATTTCGCGCACACATGGTTCAGGGTCTCCTTTCTACTAGATTCAAGATTCAATTCATTTATTCAACATAGGTACACTGTGGGTACACTTATTGACGTTAAAAATTACTTACTTGTAAAACATGATGGTGATAATCAGTTACGGTATCTTAAAACTAAAGCTACGAGGATTCCAAACGCGCCCTGGTCTGAGAAGAGCCCACAGCAAACTCAGCCGGGGTTTTTTTTTTATTATGACCATCTCACAAATCAATTACATATATCTATCTCAAAACTAATTACATATATCTAGATATATAGCAGTACTTTGTCTTTTTTAGTGTCTATTGTAAACGGTTTATATTTTACGAAACCGATCCGATTTTATAAAAACGTCTTTATTATTTTTACAGCCTTATAAAGATAAACCTTACGTTTTTTATTATTTTTAAAGCCTTATAAAGATAAGCTTTACGTTTTGATAAAATCTGTATTCAAAATCTCAAGAATCGTCGTTTGGCTGTGCGTTGATAATAATATGTATGGCACTTAATTTTGTCCCTTTGAATGAAATCTAGCGAAAATATGAATATTTTTAAAATTTCAAAGCTGATAACTCTTAACTGACGCACTGATCTATCAACGCAAAGCTCAAACTACTGAACAGATCGAGCTGAAATTTGGCGTACAGAAAGCAAGCTATTGTGACGTAGGCCTTCACTGAGAAAAAATTTTTGAAAATTCCATCTGTTATAGAGGGTAATATCAGGGTTTGAAACTTGTTGGAAAATTGAACTTTTAACGTGAGCGAAGCCGCAAGTTTTATTACCTAGCAAAAGCTAGTTTTATTACCTTCTGAGCCTTCTGAGCTCTAAAATATTAGCAAACGCTAATATTTTAGAGCTCAGCTTATGATGGCTATAATGAGTCCGCAAGTCCCTCACATACAACAATTAGAAAGGCTTTGACCAATCAGGCTACGAGTTATTGCAAACAAGACTGTTGCGAAATACGCGTCTTGCCAAAAAACTGATAATAACAGCCTAACAACCAACATTTTAAGGTAACCAATTAGGTAAGTTCTGAACCTTTTCCTGCTAAGAATTCCATAAACACTATCTTTAAAAGATAAAAAAAAAGATAAAAAAAAGATAAAAGATCTCAAAAACAAGTATTCATTTAAACTACAACTTAAAAAATTCCTTCTCGGTAAACAATTAGAATACCAGGATCATGTGGCGGAGTTTTCTTTTCTTTAGCTTTAACTGTAATTATATGGTGTATTTTATTTTATTAAATATAGTATAAATATTGAAGTATCTGGTGATTGGGTTTTTATTTTTATTTTTAACTAGCCTCACTATATAAGTAGTATATTATATGCATATTATATTATAAATGTATACTTATTTATTATTTATTTATTTAGTACCTAAAGCCTTAACTAGAGATTGTTTAGTTTTAATTAGTATAGTTACGTAGCCGTGGTGTCACCTGGAGGAGGGCTTGCTGAAGCCCTCCTCCAGGTGACACCACGATGAGCCACCTGAGCTGATGCCTTTTTTCAGGTTGTGCCACACACCACAAGTGTTATCATGGTGCTTCTATGACTTGATCATGAGTCTAATGCTCAGGTACTGGAAGCGCCATGGTAACATTTACGCGGTTCCTGCAGCCTAAGATTCAGAAGTCCTAAAGAAATCAGTACATACACAAAGAAAAACGTATGTTTTCGCAGAATTGAGAACCTCCTTTCTGTGAAAAAAAGTACGAAACAAAATCCAAACTACTCTTCACGGGTTCCACCCGTTTAACTGATTTTGACATAATGCTAAGAACAAGAAGTCACAGAGATCGTTTATATTAAGTATGCATCTTGGGGATGGATAATATATCGTACTTTTTCTTCCGCAAAAACAAAGACAGGGAGAATAAATCAACGCAGATGAAGTCGCGGTTATCATCTAGTTAATTTATATATAAGTTTCTTTGATTTAAGGGTCAAGATACGAGTATATTATTTAAAAGTTCTTAAATTAATCTTTTGCTTTGCGCCATACATATAAGTCAATGTTTGCGCCATATAAATCAATGCTCGATATATATTTTCTTAAATAAAATAAAAATGTTTTAAATAAAATAAAAATCTATTTACTATGGCTTAGTGGGCTTAGAGGCTTACCTACTCCAAAACCACTGATAGATATACCTAAAGCTCACCTTTCGATGGAAACGTAAATTTATCCTTCGTGTAAGCTTCTAGAGATTCGTGTGGAACCTATAGCCTATACAAATTGGATAACACCATTTAAGCTTAGTTTGGCTTTATGAAAGTAGAGAAAAGTGTATAGATCAAAGTAAGTTCAAAAGATATACTAATTTTATTCAAAATTTGTGAATGTCACTGAAATATTAGACGCTAAGTTGATAAAATTAAAGACGCAAGAGAATCTTAAAACAAAAGCTACGAGGGCTCTAAATGTGCCCAGGTCTGAGAAGAGCTCACAACAAACTCAGCCGGGTTTTTTTTTCATTAAGTAGGTACTTATCTACTTATCAAAATCAGTTCAAAATCAAAATTAGTTCAGTATCTCAAAAGTCATCTTAATCAACAGGAAGGTTCAATAGTGGATACGATGAGGCTGATTGATTGATCTAGGATCTATTCGTAAAACCAGAGTGTACGTAACCTTGATTTGACTTTGATGCGTAGTAAGTTAAATCATTACAATCTAACCTCCAAACATTTTACGCAAAAAAAGAAACGAATCACACAAAGCGAACTGATAAATGATAATTACTATAATTAACAACAAAATATTACTTCTAACTACCTGCTAGGTATTTTAATATGAAGTTTTGATAGATGATTCCATACTATAATATTTTAAACGCAAAACTGTGTCTGTTTGCAACGCTTTAACGGCCCATTTTCTTACTGATTTTGACGAAATTTAAGTATAGTAATAGGTTGCATCTAGCCATAATATCTATTATTATGATTTTTATTCCTTTAAGACTTTTTATCCCGAAAAATCAAAAAGTTACTAAGGGAGTCGCATGCATCATCTAGTATTATAATAATTAAATAAATAATAATTTATTTGCCAGAATATTTGTAGTATAATGATGGGGAAACTCAATACAGTCTGTTCATTAGATACATTAATAGTGTGCAAATATTAGGTACATGAGAGACGTCAAAATGAAATGAAAAATTAGTAGGTAAATAAAATTCAATTACAATTTCAATTAATCCAATGTAAAATAAACAATATCAAATAAATCAATTTGGATAAATGCCCTATTATTTTAGGTTAATACGATTCATTACGTTCTAGAAACTAGGTAATTATGATCGCTTCTACGTTCACGGCTCGTTGGCGCCGGATACTCTACGTGTAGCGGAGACCGCCTTCCGGGACGATTTCACAGAGCCTTGCTCCTCTGCGTCAGCTACATTTGTGGCTTAGTGATGGGCGACTCGAGTCCTTTTACTTGAGTAACTCGACTCACTACGCTGACTCGTTAAATTGATCCGGAGAGTCGACTCGGTCGAGCACAAAGTGATTCGTCAACGATGACTAAACGACAATATTATCTTTGCTGTCACCGTCACCAAACTGCATAAAAACTAACAGAAATGCTGCCTGCTGTTAATTAGCTTGTTATCTTACTCATACAAGTGCCTAATTAGCAAGCATATATAATTAAAATCACATCTACGTTCACGGATCGTTGCCGGCGGATCCGTCAGCTACATTTGTATACTCGGCACTACGCATACTTGTTAACTCAAGACACTTTTGTCTAGATTTGAGTCTTCATCACAACGTCAACATTACAATGGATGATGTTAGATGGTAGAGGGCTAACCAAATAATGGCATGGCAGTCATATTAAACCCATACCTTTAATCGGTTTTAATTCGGCATCGTACCGGAACGGTAAATCGCTTGCCGGTAGGATGGTAACTAGCCACGGCACAAGCCTCCCACCATGCCAGACCAGACAACATAATAAATTCCCAAATTGACCCTGCGGGGGATCGAACCGGGGATCTTCCACATATCTTAACACCTTAATTCCTTTATCCTTAACACAGATCTAAAAAATCTAGCTAGGATAGCCAGTTCTTGATCTTGCAACATTTTTTCTACATTTTTTGATGTAAGCACAATAATATTGTTAACTACAAATAGGTTCAAGATCTATCACAATGTAACACAAAATGATTGAAAATAAACGATTTATTTATTTATTTATTTAAAGGAGATGCGCATACACCACTGCACCACAGCGCTCAGCACTGCGCCAGGGAGGTCGTCGAACATTCGAGACAAACGAGTCGAGCTGTAGAGTTGCGATAGCCGGTGTCTGGTATCTACCTGTCACAACTCGAGCCTCAAGTCTAAGCCGCGACTCGAGTTTGGACCCGTAACCTGAACCGAGTCGACTCGGGTCCAGTTCCGACTCATCCGAGTAGACTTGAGTAACTCGAGTTGACGATTATAGGGACGTCCCATCACTATTGTGGCTAGATGGAACTGGGGATAGAACTAACTATTGTAGCTACAGGGTTTTATGGATCACAAGACTTGTTTTGCTTCATCTCTATTTAAATCATACTAAGCGCGCTTTCTGCCGCAAGTGCCTAATACATCATAGTACGTACTAGTAGTTAGACCAACACAGCTCGACAAGTTGCGAAACTGAAGTGGCGATGGGCAGGGTACATAGCTCGAACCGATAGATACGCTTTGGTCTCCCAAGGTGGTGAAATGGCGACCCCGCACTGGAGAGCGCAGTGTTGGCAGACCCCCTAGGAGGACAGGACACAACAAATAAGTCGAGTCGCTGGATTCAGGCAGCGGCAACCCGCAAAATACCTTTCAAGACACCTACAAAAGACTTTTGACCAGCTGTGTGTGGATCTATGAAAAATGTAGGACGTTTTGTGCTACTTATGATATGATACAAACTATCATACTAATATTATAAATGCCGAAGTATGTTTGTTTGTTGGTTTGTCCTTCAATCACGCCAACGGATCGACGTGATTATGGCATAGGTATAGTCGAGGACCTGGAGAGTGACATAGGCTACCTCTTATCCCGGAAAATTAATTAGTTTCTGCGGGAAAAAATTAAATCTTAAACCACGCGGACAAAGTCGCGGGCATCAGCTAGTTTTGTTATTTGAACCAAATAAACTCATCCAAGTTAGTGCAAAAATAACAGTTACGGAAGAGACTATATTGAAAAATTATATCATAAGTTTTAACGCTTAAATGGTCGTAATAATAATTACCTAATAAGCGATTTCTTGGTGGGGCCTTACCCTACCAATTCACGACCCTTCTTTCCTTGCATAGCTCTGCAAGTGGGGGCCTTTTACACTCGCAGTCTTAGCTTGACCAGTGTAGTGTGGATTAGTCACAGAGATTGACAAAAATACGTTAGACAGCTTGTATTACAGAGTAATAAAGTAGAGAGAGTAAAGTTGTAAAGTCAAGATGTGTGGAGAAATGGGAAAGGCTGTCCTGCGGGCTCTGACGGGAGCGCTGCTCTTTAGTTTGGTGTCGGATGCTGCCTATTTACAGGTTAGTCAAATTAAAAAAAAAACTTTAGCCAAACAAAATTGCAAGTGTACGAATACTAATTAAACTTTAACTTAGTATTAAAATTACATTGTGAAAGAGTGAGTGAGAGAGAGAGAGAGAGTGAAAGAAAGAAAATGTTAAAGTTAATTTTTACTTTTGCAATAATAAGTCCATAAAATTATTTCAATGTTGTTTGTTTTCTGTCCAATAAGGTGAAAACAATAATATTATGTCTCCATGATTATGTTATTTTCCATTCCTAGAATTTTTTAATTGGTCCTGAATTTGACGGAATGGGAATGTAAAAAAACTCATAAAGCAATAGCAGGAGTTGTGTGTGGTCCACCGCGTTCATTAAAAAGTATAGTAAGCGTACCTTGTTATCATTAAAGCAGATAGTCTACCGACAGACGTAATATATACATTAGTGAAAACTTTGAGTAGGTTTTATATATTACCATACTTCCATACTAATATTATAAACGCGAAAGTGTGTCGGTCTGTCTGTCCGTCTGTCTGTCTGCTACGCTTTTACGGTCCACCTGTTCAACCGATTTTGATGAAATTTGGTATAGATATTGGTTGTATCCCGGGGAAGGACTTAGGCTTAATTTTCCGGCATAAAAAGTTATCCCGTAAAATTAAGGAGTTCCCGCGGGAATCAAAAAACTTAAACAACGCGGATGAAGTCGCGGGCATCATCTAGTATTATACAGAGTGGTCCAAATAGTGACGTCCAAAGAAAAAACACTCAAATTTAACACTCAGAAATCTCACGATAAAACTAAAGAAATTATAACTCGAAAACTACCAAAAATCGCTGAACATACATGGGGTATTTTCTGATAGAATCTAATTTTGTCTTTGGACGTCACTATTTGGACCACCCTGTATATCAGGCTGTCTGCCTGTAAAAGAATAAAACAACTCAAACGCAACAAAAGCAAGCTAAAACTGCGACTATGTTCATATGTTAAGCCTTTTTTTGTTTTCCCCAACTTTGGCAGTTTGTACAAATTGAACCAGCTTTCCTGATTGACTTTTTGAGTTGTGCCGCTTGTTTTTTGGTGCTTGAACAATAACACATTTTTTAGAAAATGTGAGTTACGAGTTTGGACTATGTGGCCGATACTGGTTATAAAAATACAAAAAATAAGTTCGCTGTCACTGAACATTATAAAAACTAGTAGAAATGGTATCTGCTGGCTAATTTACTCATACAAATATTATAAAATTGGTAAGAAGTTATTATCTCTAGCTTACAAAGCAACGTAACTGTAAAAGTTACGTAGTCTAGCCCCACTAGAGAGGCACGGCGCGACACGTAGCGGCAAGTAGTCTTTGTATGAGGTTGTATGGAGCTTTGCCCACTTAACGACGCAGTACGGAGATGCACTACGCGACGCGGCCCCGTACTAACTCATACAAGAAATATTTGCCGCTACGTGTCGCGCCGCTCCGTGCATTTCAAGTAGGGTAGGTAAGTAGGTAGGCCTTTATGATTGCCCACTATTTCGAAAAAAAATGGCGGGACGGTAGGTGGATCAAAATTTTCAAATCGCAATTTTGTCTGTGCAATAAAATAACTGTTATAAGGTCATGTTAGCCCCTTTAATGCCACTGCCACTTTGCCACACTTTGCCACTGTTGCATGTTGTTGCTTCGCATGATTGCGCGGTTCTCACGCTCTTTTTGCATTTCTATGCCTATTTCAAATTCTGTGCTTGCAGTAAAGGTCAACATAAATTGCAAAGTATAAGTTTTGGTTCGGTTTGATTAGACTTTTTCACTCAAATTCAGAAACCAGTTGTTGGTTTTTATTTATGCAGGCATTTACATCTAAGGTAAATCTTATTCTCAGCTCTAAAAAGCTTTTGTCCTCCCTCGGGATACAACCTATCTCTGTAACAAATTTCATCAAAATCGGTTGAAAAGATGGCCCAGGAAAGTGTAACAGTCAGACAGACACACTTTCGCATTTATAATATTAGTAAGGATTATATTATTAACGATAGATTTATTATAATAGCATTTTTTTGGTAACTGAGTGGTGTATTGAATTGTATTATTTGACGTGTATCGGAAGGAGATAACAAGAGATATTGGCATATGGCAGCTATATAAGATTTATTGGAGGCTGGAGCCAATGAAGCTTGACATTTAGATCAGATGAAGTTAAACTAAGAATCGATATGCGAATAATATTAACACAATATTATATTAGTATTATATTATTTTAAAAGTTGTTACGGTAATTCACAATTTTGTTTTTTCTAGAGAATACAATATTTTTTGTACTAAAAGGTATCTGAAAGGTTTTCTTTTACGTGAATTTCATTTCATATATTTCATAGATTTTATCATAACCGAATTTTCATACCTTTTGTAAAAAATAATGTTTGTGTAATGTTAAAATAATATTTGTTAAAATAATGTTTGGTTTTGATTTCATTTGTGTCAAAAATTAAGAATACAAGTCATGTTAAATTTTATCAAATGATTTCTAGGTATAAGTAGGTACTCCAATAATCTATGCTTGTGTGAAGGTTTCTGACGTTGGTCCAAAGTACCTACATAGCATGGAAACGCTAATCGGCCATAATATTATGTTAGATTCCATAATATTTACTTATACGTTTGTTAAAAAAAGTTTGTCGTTGGCTCTTCTCAGGATAGGGCGCGTTTGGAACCCTCGTAGCTTCAGGTTTAAGGTCGTAGTTATTATCGCCATCACGTCTCATTTTTTGTTGATGTTCAAAAAGTGTACTGTGCGGGTACCTATTTTGAATAAACAGTTTTGAGTATTGACTATTGTTACTATACTGGGGGTCTACTCTCTTTCTCTAAAACGAAACTTCGCAAACAAACGAACGAAATTTCGTTAACTCCTCTCCTACATAATATTATCTCAATGCTCCTCTCTATTTCGTTTTCGTACACGCAGACGAAGTACGGATCCATAGAAAATTTTCGTGACCGATTGGATTGAACGATTTTGTGTGGGTCTAATAACCGACTAATTACGTTCGTTTGCGAAGTTTCGTTTTAGAGAAAGAGAGTAGACCCCCTGGTTAGTGTCATATAAAAATATCGGAAAGTGTAGAAACGAGGAGAAAAAGACTGGACAAAGGAAACTCTCAACTGAAAAAAAGGGCACAGGCCCGTCCAGTTACAGAGGTGCGAATTCGCGAGAACACCTCTGAATACCAATTTGACGGGCGCCGAGTTTCAAACAATTTACACTTTGAGTGCTTTGATCAAAGAAATGAAACTAAAAAGCAGGCCCAATGAAAATAAGGCCAAATTTAACCAACAGTAATTCCCCTTTGAAGGGCTCAGGAGAAAACGTGAAGGAAAATTGCAAAAGTTAGTTTGCCCTCATGAGCACAAGTTATGGCAGAAGGTGCCCCGAAAATGGCCCGCGCCCATTTTATTGCCATAATTTCTGGTTCAAACGCCAATTATATCAAAACTTCTGGCGCGTGAAATACGCACCGGTTCGCGGGAACTTTAAAAATTATTGTGATCTTTATCATTCTGGAATTTACGGCTGCTAAATCTTTTTGTTCAAATCAAAGGGAGTGTTACGTAAGATTTCTCTAAGTATCACTTTTGTTTCATACCAAAGGAACGAAAAATTGATCCACATCCATAAATACCTATTACTATCATTAATGTGAGAGTGTGAAAAAAGCTTGCATCCTAGAGAAGCATAAAAAATTTATCCCGAAAGCAGAATTTTATGAAGCATTTTATCCCGGGAATTTTTTTTTTTTAAAATTACATTATTATGTGATGTTATCATAAATTCATACGAATTTTACTGTAAACCACGGTGCCGCTGACGATAGGCGGTTTCGATTAGTAGATTTTGGAAAGTAATTCAATGTTAGTAAATAGGTAAATATGATAGAATTTTGTAGAATTTTCATCAATCAAACAAAGCAATCAAGAAAACATAAATAATAGAAAGTTTATAAATAACAATTCGGAGAAAAATACATAAAGACGTATTGAAAAATATGATTGAAGCAGTGAACTTATTTCACGGCAAATAACTTTCAGCATTGGATTAAACGAAAAGAATGACTATCAACTTTTGTTACCCATATTTTATTTTAGGGCGCAAAAATTGGAAAACTATTAAGCGAGAAATAAGAAAAGTTAAGTCGCAAAACTAATAAAATTCTCCAGTTAAAAGTTTCTGTCCAACTGTTTGTTGAGCGTAAGTTGTAACTACGGAACTGTGTGCTCAGTACCTGCGTCCCCTCGCGTTCATACTTCTCTATCTAGTTCTATAATCTCATTGAAAAATTTGTGTTTGTTTAGGATTACATAAGTATACTTACTAAACTTATATAATATGAGATGATGCCCGCGACTTCATCCGCCTGGAATAAGTTTCATTATTTCCGCAGCCTATGTCCTTCCCCAGGATACAATCTACCTCTATACCAAATTTCATTAAAATAGGTTGAAAGGATAGGTCGTGAAAGCGTAGCAGACAGACTGACATACTTTCGCATTAATAATATTTGTGTGGATTAGTATGGATAAAAATCTAAATGAGCAATTCTTAATATGAATGCCAGAATATTTCATAGGTACTGTAATCGCATTATAGCGAATAAATTTACACTAGCTTTTACCCTGGCCTTTGTTTTCTTTCCGTCTCAATTAATAACTAAGTATTGATGCGTGTGCGTGTGTGTAATTATCTATGTGTTTTTTTAAATTTATTATTATTCCAGCATTTGTTTTGTAATACGGTGGCTGATTCCTTTTTAGATAATCTCTAAGCTAAACTAAATTGATAGGACTGAATCTAGTGCTGTTCTTTTCCGCAGGGAGCTTAATGAAAGGGAATGTAATACAATTGTTAGTCCTAACATGTTAGTAGATTAGATAAAATGTGAAACAGAACTTCACTAGACATAGTGTCGTCACACTTTTTAACTTAAAATTTTATTGCAATGAATTTGTTTTCGTTATAATATTATCATTGTTCTTTAAATAAAAGGTAGTTACACGATATAATAGGGATGATGACAACTCAATCAAATCAGCAACTCTTTATCAGACTTAAAAACGCACTTCTAGTATGGAAGTTGTATGAAATTCACAGTAGTGACGTCATAAAATTTCAACGCAATTTTATTCTTTAATCTATATTTTTTAATGGTTATTAGACTTATAACTAACCGAGGATGTGAATTTTAGGTTTTTTGGAAGACCCTCTATTTAATAATCAGTTAGAAATAATTTATTTTTGATATCAGGTATCATGCCTATTATTATGGGACTGCTGTATTATGCTGTATAAGAACCGTAAAATGAGTTTCACCGTAACAATAGGGAACGTTGGCTTGTATTAAGACCAATTCTGTTGTATTTTGGAATTTAATTAATTGCTTAATAACACGAAAACGACAAGCCTAATTATTCTTTGCCACAAGTACCAAACGTCCTTGCAAATCGAAGGTGACATAGCCTTTCCAAGAAAGGAGAAGTCAGTCCCTAAACCGGGTAGCTCGTAGCCCAGATACGCGAGTGCAATGGTCGCCAGTCACGGCTCACGGCCGCCCGGCGCTTGCGCAGCGCGTTTCCTAATCGCTTGATTAGCTAGGAATTTCCTCAAAGGGCTTGTGGGGAATTGAGAAATTGGTTATTCCAAGTATAATTATGCTGCGAAAATGAAAGAAGTGGCTATAGCCAAGTGGTTCAGACACTCAGATAAAAAGTCTAGCCTTATCCTTCCCCGGGAAACAAACTGTCCCTGTACCAAATTTCATCAAAATCGGTTGATCAGTTGGTCGGTTGACACTTTCGCATATGTAATATTAATATGGATTAAATATCACTAGCTTCATACGGTGAAGGAAACCATCGTGAGGAAACCTGCTTGCCTGCTGCTGCTGTTGCCTGCTGCTAGAGAGTTCTTCATAATGTTCTCGAAGCTGGGTGAAGCTGCAAATCCGCACTTAGCCAGCTTGGTAGACTACGGTCAAATCTTTTTCATTCCGAGAGGCGACTCGTGCTCAGTAGTGAGCTGGCAATGGGTTGAAATGATGATCATGAAGAAGCCATATTCTGCGTTAAACTGCGTTCTAGGTTATCCCGAATGGGGTTCTTATACAATAAAAACCGTGGTAAACTTTTCTTTGCTCAGCCTTGGCCTCAGCTATTTTAGGATCATTTCTTTTAAAAGTCGAAGGTTACTTAAACTGATTTGAAATGTTTAATAGACAAGCACTAAAAGCTGTTGCGCAAACTAAAAATTAGGGTCAACGTATATTTTTTTTTTTTTTTTTTTTTTTTTTTTTTTTTCCACTACAAGTTAGCCCTTGACTGCGATCTCACCTGATGGTAAGTGATGATGCAGTCTAAGATGGTAGCGGGCTAACCTGTTAGGGGCATGGCAGTTATATTAAACCCATACCCCTATTCGGTTTCTACACGGCATCGTACCGGAACGCTAAATCGCTTGGCGGCACGTCTTTGCCGGTAGGGTGGTAACTAGCCACGGCCGAAGCCTCCCACCAGGCCAGACCAGGGAAAATTCAGAAATTATAAATTCCCAAATTGACCCTGCCGGGGATCGAACCCGGGACCTCCGCACGTTAAGACAACAGCGCTACACACTGCGCCACGGAGGTCGTCAAAATATCAATGCATTGAATGTGTTTCGCACACGCAAAAAGTATTTGTGTTCAAACTCATATCAATTAATAGTAGGACAGTTACTACGTTAAATCTGTCTATCATTTCTTTGACTGGTTCAGTACAACATTTGCTCACTGCGTCTCGTTTCTTTATCAACTTTTAGTATCAAATTACCTCACGATCGCCTTTCCTCTTTCTCTGGTATCCCAGTCACTTCACTTTTCTGCCTCATTTCTTGACTACATATCAAAAAGCCCTTTCAATATTTCTAAGCTCTTTCTTAATGGAAGGTTGATAAGGCTGCCTATCCATCTAAGCAGAGCTAATTAGTTGTGTGTTGTGCTTTAAAGTTATCACTTCATCTCATCTAGTTATATCCGTTTGACGCACCTATAAACCCACGAACTTTTTCACGAAGCAAAACAAGCAAACAACTTTCAGTTGGTTCAGGCATGATATTGCCTCTCCTGAATCCGGCTTCCGTTTTCCCCTCCTCTTTTAATATAGGTACCTTCAAATCAATAGTGAATAGGTATCTTCTAGGCAAGTGCGCTCCACCTTAGGCTGCATCAGGTTTGCTGGCAACCTAACTCATATGAATATTAACTATGAAATCACAGAAAGCATACAATTTTTTTTGATTAAAAAACTTTGCTCTCATTTCTATGGCTTTTAATATAATATAAATTTATTGTTTAAGCAATACAAATTCTCAAAATATTTTACCAATAAAATGGTCTATTATTTTTCACAAAGTTAAATAAAAGGTTTCAAACTTTTTTCACTGAACTCCAATAAATAATAGCTATAACACAGTCAAGGTTGTCCACATCATAAAACATTATATAACAGTGGGCTGATTATCTGTTACGGGCCTTTCACTCAAGGTGGGCTCGATTTGCCAACATAATCGTGACATTTCACTGCCCTCGATCTTAGCATGGATACATTTCACTTAATTTACGATCTTATCCCTTCCTACATAGAGTTCATTACAGCAAATCTTATTTTGCTCTTGGTTTAAGCTGAGCTTTTCGCAACTTGCATGTTTTTTTTGTAATGCAATCGACAAGTTTGTTTTCTGTTATCTACGTCTAATTTACCTTTTGCGAATGTTTTATGCGAAATATTGCGATAAATATCTTGCTATGTTTGTTTCAACGATGATATTGTTTGTAGGTTTTTATTGTAATGAAGATACCTAGCTTTTGCAAGAAAAAAATGGCGAGGAAAATCACGTTGTTTTGGCCATTGGGCACTATCAAAAATTAGGTAAATGATAGTGAAAATACTTCGTAAATTTCGACTTCGTCCGCGTGGATTGAGGTGCTTCGGTAAGTCTATTTTTGTGCAAAATTTCATCCAGATCCGTTCTGTCGTTCTGGCGTGATTGAGTAACAAACAGCCACCCAACCATCTATCTTAACATTCGCATAGATGTCCGTAATGTCATAGTCAAGTTTCTTGCTGGTTCTTCTCGGTAGGAATGTTATTCCGAGCCAGTGGTAGATTCACTCGACGATTTAAAATTACTTGTCAAAGTTTATTTGAATAAAACCTTTGAATTTTGAATTTCAAGAATTTGGTTTGGCGAATTTTGTCAAACGTATATTGAGACCACATTTGTGTAACAAACATGACAAACATAAAAAAACTTAACAAGTACTTTATCTTTGTTTCTAGAGCTACGAACCGTATCCATTCCAAATCGCTCAAGCCCCGCAAGCCGTCCACCGCAAGCCTCTGAGGGAACACGAGAAGCCTCAAGACCTCAGGAACGTGCCAGGCTCGCCAGGGGTTGACTATCCCATCTACCACGCTGTTCCAGAAACCAGCTTCTCCTGCGCCCATGTGCCAGTCCACCCTGGAATGTATGCCAATGTCGAAACTGGATGCCAGGTAAATACCAAGACCTTACTTAATACTTTACTTTTACTTTCAACCTTTTTTTTAAATCTTAATTTATTATAGAGGGTTTGTTCAACATTGAATGAACATGTCACCCTCATGGGAACAAAATTATCATTTTACTTCCTACCACCACCACCACTACAGCCCATTAATGTCCCACTGCTGGGCACAGGCCTCCACTCTCATAGGAGAGAGGGAATTAGAGCTTAGACCCACCACGCTGCTCCAATGCGGGTTGGCGAGCTTTAACGACTATTATCATGTTAGTGATAATAACCGGGACCGACGGCTTAACGTGCTCTCCGAGGCATGGGGGTGAAACACCGCCAACTTCCTAACTCCAGGCTAGTATTGAGAATTTCTAGTCAGAAAACCCAACACTTAATTAGTGCCCGACCCGGGTTACGTCGGCCGCAGTCGAACGTGGTAACCACTAGACCAACGAGACAGTCACTTCAATTGCAGTACTTCCTACGCTTAACATATAACTTATAAATCTCGTACAGAGCTCTGGCCTCCTCAGATAAGGGGTAAGCCAGGGCACTGTTGCTTACAGACAGTTCACGCAAATCTATGTTGAACCTATTCTTAAAATAAAATCTTTCCAATTCATTTCGGACACATTCGATCAAAACGTGATATACATCCTCGATTACGTCATATTCTGTACATTTCGTTAGATTTACCAACCGTTCGTTCGTAGCTACTTACTAACCTACCGGTCAAGACGTGCCGCCAAGAGCAGCTTATTTAGGCTAGCTTTCCATTATGATGCCGTGTAGAAACCGATTAGGGGTATGGGTTAAATTTAACTGCCGTACCCAACAGGTAAGCCCGCTACTATCTTAGACTGCATCATCACTTATTACCAGGTGAAATTGCAGCCAAAGGCTAACTTGTAGTGGAAAAGGGAAACAAGAAGTCTAGTTTTTAGGGTTCCGTACCCAAAGGGTAAAAACGGGACCCTATTACTAAGACTCCGCTGTCTGTCTGTCTGTCTGTCTGTCTGTCTGTCTGTCTCCAGGCTGTATCTCATAAACCGTGATAGCTAGAAAGCTGAAATTTTCACAAATGATGTATTTCCGTTGCCGCTATAACAACAAATACTAAAAATTAAAAAAATATATATATTAAGGGGGGTCCCCATACAATAAACGTGTTTTTTTCGTATTTTTTTGCTCAATATTAAAAACGGTAACAGGTAGACGGTTCAAATTTTCACAGAATATTAACTTGTATATTACCTTTCAAAATAAATAATTAAATATCAATAAAGTAAATATTAAAGGGGGGCTCCCATACAACAAACGTAATTTTTATTTTTAATACGTCATAAATCGTAAAACTTACTACAGGTTTGTACGGAACCCTCGGTGCGCGAGTCCGACTCGCACTTGGCCGGTTTTTAAAAGAGACAAATGTATGTAAGTCAATATAAACTTTGTCGAATAATAGAGGGAGGCTTAAGGATTCCCAAAAACATTCCATTGCTCAATTGCCCCTTTGATAATGGAGGTCCTGGGGAAAACAGTTATGGAAGCGAAATAATTATTAGAGTTATCAAATTGTTTAGAGTTACCCTTTGATGTATGAAAAAGTACCCTCCGAAAAGGCAAAGCCTGAAGCGATCGGTAATAGTCTGGAATTGACCGAGTCCTTTACGCGCCCTCGGCTTTCCTTTAATTGCGTTTGTCTTTGTAAATACCAGTGAGAGCTCTTTACCAATTTGTTCGAGTTATTCGTACTTCTTTACCTGTTAATTAATTTTTTTTAAAGGGATTTGTGTGTACGTTCAAAAAGATAATTAGTATAAACAGTGTTTGGTTGTGCAGAAAATGCAACCTAACCTCGTATTCATTATTATTTACATTATTAGGAGGTAAGTATTTTAATGTTTAAACTATCGTGAGTGATATTCATTTTAACTATATATAACTAGCGAATAAACTCACGTGTTATGTCGGAAAATGCCCGACTATAGTTTAGACTAGTAGGTAAGTAGACAAAAATAGCGGCACATTTTTCTTTAGTGCATTTCGCTTATGTCAGTCAGTAAGTATTTCGTTTATGTATTTGTCAGTCTTATTATCCTCCTTTAAATCCACTCCTTTTGAAGTAGAAATCGAAATAGAATTGTAGGTAGCCGAACAATATTATGTGACAGTAAAGTAACCTTTTTATATTAATTTTGATATAAACTCAAATTCAAATAAACCCACAGGAATAAAGGGTTGAAATCCTAATTCAAGCTCATTCCTTTTACAAGTTTAATTTTCCCTTTAGTGTCCCTTTCACGAATTGATTCTTTTGAAAGTGTGACTTAATTAATTTCCTAGAAATAACGCGATTGAAATTATAATTTCGGACTAGGTACGAAGTTGGTGAGTCATGCCCGCTAACAATGTCTTCAAACTTATTCAATTTGGGCCAAATTGGTTCGCCATAGTAATTTTGTGACGTGGAAACTGGATTTAGAACATGATTATTTACAGTTCGCTTCTACCGCTACCGATCATTTGATAAGGGGTGGGTTGTAAATAGAATCCAATTGGGATTTTAATCTATGGAGTAAACTATGTGTGTATTGAATTTTAAAGAAAATATTAACTTCGTTTATTTAGATTTATTTACTTGTGTTTCCAATAATGTATACAGATTCCTACGAGTACTGGACTTATTCCATACTACTTAGCTGATACCTGTAACTTTGTCGGTGGGAACTCTTTAATTTTTTGGGATAAAAAGTAGCCTATGTGTTATACCAGACTATATCTATCTCTGTGCCAAATTTCATCCAGATCCGTTGTGGCGTAATTGAGTCAATGACAAACATCCATCCATCCATTCAAACTTTCGCATTTATTAAGTTAACGTAAGTCAAGTTATAAGTTATTTAAGTCAACAATAGTTAAACAATAAGGCTTTAAGCGTCGCGTCGGAATTATGGCCTCTGTTCAGGGTATAGAAGGGTATAGAGCAACCGTACAGAACAAACTACAGGAAAGTTAAGAAAAATATTGGTTGTCTGTAAAGTCGGTTTCAGGACGATAGTTTTACGTGATAACTAGAAGTTCTCGAAGAAGCTCGCGTGGCGGCGTTGCAGTAGCAGAACTATTCGAACTGCTAGCTTTGACGTCACGCGAGAAGAGAGATAAACGTGCCACAAGCCAACGCCGATCGTGCCTTTGCTTGTTCCGCGCTCTCACTTGCACGCTCAGGCTAAGGCGGAACGTGACACAGGACACTTTTTCGTGCGTGCAGCCGGTGTTCATCGATTTATAAGACGTTATCACTTATCACGTCAAAAGGGACTATATTAAAAGGTTCTGATATCTTTTCAGGCTTACCACGTCTGCCACGACGGTCGTGAAGGCCACCAGGGCGCATCGTTCCTGTGTACCAACGGTACTTTGTTCGACCAGGCCAAGTTTGCTTGCGACTGGTGGTACAACGTCGACTGTTCGCAGGCCATTGAACACTATAAGTATGTATTGAATTGATATAACAAGTGGCTTGTAACCAGCGCTGGCCCGAGCATTCTTGGCGCCCTAGACGAAAGGCGAAAGGTTTTAAAAAAATTCGTGACGAATAATGTCATTAAACAGATAGTGTATAATTTTTAATTTGAATAAAAATAGTACCTTTTTTTCATAAAGGAGAGTGTAATACACCTTTTTAATTCACGAAAGAAATTTTCACGCAAGTGCCAACAACAACTGTACAAAGTTTCTACAATCCATGAACGCAAATACACAAACACTGATTTTAACTAATAAGATTTGATAAGATAGGTAGAGGTAACCATGTCCCAATAATTTCAGGTTGAACGCGGACCCTCTCAAGAACCCATATGTGCCAAAACCCAAGCCTGAAGAACAACTGGTGGAAGAGGAACCTCAGGGTGTCTACTATAGAAAGAAACACTACTAGATTCGTAGGTTGTATCGCCATCATGCCAAATAACACGTCCACTGAAATGAAAAATTACTTAGAAAAAAGTAAAAAATATTTGACACAATTTATATGGACAAAATGTAATATACTCGTAGGTACGTGAAATCAGATATACAGATAGCTCAAAGGTCTTGTATGGACTTCTATAATATAATGCCGTAGGTCTCGCTCTCGACTGCAAAAGAAACTGCATTGTTATAATAATTAGCAAACATGTATTGCACAGCTGCAGTGGAGTATCACAAAAGGTACAAATCTGATTTACCAAGTTTCCCAATACAATGCTGGTTTTCAATAACCGCCTTTGTTTATGCAAACGTCACCGACGTAGTCTAAACAAATGTTAGTGTCCAATTTTTCTTAATGAAGATATTAAGAAGCCTCTTTAATATTCTATATAATATTATAAATACGATTAATTAAGGTTTTATAATATGTGCCTGCAGTGCACATTATAAAGTCTGAAAATCTAGAAAGAGAATACGCTAATTTGCGTAAGGCTACACAGAAGTATTTTTTATTAGTATATATTATAATTGACATCAGATTATTATTAAATGGCATGATTATGGCGGCATTTCCTTCTCATTATTTATTTATAATGCTCAAATGCTATCATTCATAATATAACAAATCATTATTATACTTCTCATTACTATTGAAATCACATCACTTCGATACCTATTTATTATTTTAACTATTGTAACTAGATGTAAATAGTTCTACTGTATTTTGATAGAAAGCTTTTTTTATTCTTAAAAAGAATACATTTTTTATTTACCTTTTTTACACCATAGAATAAATGAATTTTAGATTAGAAGAACGCTTTTTATCCGTATTTTATTGCATTTTTTAAGAATGTTCGTTATATTTTTATGTGTGAAAATTTTCGGATAAAATATACATAGATGTTTGCGAAATCTAGTAAATCAATTTATTCAGAAAATTACAAAGTAGAATCATTTTCATATAATGTCTGATCACTGAAAGCTAGATAAAAATTCTAGTGTTAAGAAGCCATTAAAATAGTTATCTAAAACGTTGTTTTATTTAATGCGATCGTAATAGCAAGACTTTTCAATTTATAATATTGAGCACCTTTGCGCACAACGACATGTTTATCTCATGGATTAAATTTTTTTAATTCCCGGGGTAACTCAATTCCGGGTATAGCCTATGTCTTTCTAATATGTATCTCTGTATCAAATTTCATCTGAAAACATAGGCTGTGAAAGCGTAGTAGACAGCTGACAGGCAGACAGACATACATTCACATTTACCTATAATATTGGTATGGATGACAACACAATATTAATTATACTGCAAAAACAATATTGCTAAGTATAAAAACTCGTACAAAATAGTGGCAAAAAGTTGTGCATGCAATATTTTCCAACAAGCAAAACCCGCAATATTGTACACCAACCCAATTGCTACGTTCAGTATTACAGCTGGAGAACTGGTGGGCAGATTGAAGTTTTTTATTTATTAACTAGCTGATGCCCGCGACTTCGTCCGCGTGGACTAAGTTTTTTCGATTCCCGCGGGAACTCATTAATTTTCCGGGATAAAAAGTAGCCTATGTATGTATGTATGTATATTCTTTATAGCGGATGCCCGCGACTTCGTCCGCGTGGAATAAGTTTTTCAGTTAATTTTCCAGGATAAAAAGTAGCCTATATTACTATCCCACGGTATAATCCCCCTATAATGGTGAAACACGTACTTCTTCATATTTTAACGAAAGCCCAAATGCTGTTTCATGGCTATAACTTGAGAAATTAAGGACTTTCATACAAACTCTCAACCCCTATTTCACCCCTTCGGGGGTTGAATTTTGAAAAACTGTGAAACACATATGTTTTCATTTTCAACCCGCAGCTCATATATCAAGTTTCATGGCTATAACTAGAGAAATTAAGGACTTTCATACAAACTCTCAACCCCTATTTCACCCCTTCGGGGGTGGAATTTTGAAAAACTGTGAAACACATATGTTTTCGTTTTCAACCCGCAGCTCATATATCAAGTGTCATGGCTATAACTTGAGAAATTAAGGACTTTCATACAAACTTTCAACCCCTATTTCACCCCTTCGGGGGTCGAATTTCGGAATAGAAAGTATCCTTTGTCCTACCTCGTAGTATGGGCTCAATTCGTGCCAAGTTTCGTTTGAATTCATTCAGTAGTTTCGGCGTGATGCGCGGCCAAGATACAGACAGACAGACAGACAGACAGACAGACAGACAAAAATGAAATAAATTACAGATTGGCTTCAGTATCGAATAATGAGTACCCTCCAAAAAAATTTTCAAAATATCTTCAATGTACAGAATTGGACCTGTTACAGATTTATTATAAGTAGGTATATAGATTATTGCAAAAAAGTACCTAATTAAAAAAGGAACAAAAAACCCGACAGCTTCGATACCAAAAAGTATAAAACAAGATGTAAACTGACGTATTTCATTATTATTATAAATAGTTTAATACTATTAATTAAATAATGATTCACTAAATATAGCAAGATACTCTCGTATCATACGTTTTAAAAAAAACCCTCTTAAATAATTTTGTAATTGTTAAAAATTATCAAGACGCAATCGCACATCCAATAGCTTAAATTAACGTGAGACTAATCGGTTCTAATCGTGTCTACACAGCTTCGTACCGTAACGCTAAATCGGTTGGTTGATCCTGCCTCAGACCAGACCAGAGAAAATTCAGAAATTATAAACTTTTAAATTGACCCTGCCGGGGATCATCATACAAAGCCCACGAGACTTACGTCAGACACTTGTGGTTTTTGTTTTTTTAATTAACCAGCTAAAAGCTTATTGATACCTCACTTATGTTTAATAAGAGCCTAGGGAAGGAAGCCTATAAAGATTAAAACTTTCAGCTTTATCAAAACACCTGTAAATATTTCCCACCAGCTCTCGGAATACCTCGCGCCCGCTTCAACGGTGCATTGTGTCAGTGTCAATTATCGGACGTACGCGGAAAATGGACAAAGGCGAATTTCGCCGTTACAATTTGCGCGTTCCAAACATCGGGCCGAGTAATTGAGTATTGAGCAGTAGAGTTAGTATGAGATTTCACATCTCGCCAACGTTGATAGAATTCGAGCGTCAAAACTCGATGTCAAAGTAGAATGGAAATAATCATTTTTGATTTAATGTCAAATTATAAATAACTAGCTGATGCCTGCAACTTCGCCCGCGTGTATTGAGCTTTTTTGGTTCCCGCGAGAACTCTTTAAGTTACTGGGATAAAAAGTAACCTACGTGGTACTCCAGACTATATTATATCTCTGTGCCAAATCAGACAATCTGGCGTGATTGAGTAACAAACATCCATCCATCTATCCATCCAAACTTTCACATTTTATTAGTATTGCGTAGATATCTATACTAAATAGATAGTGTGGAGATGCAATAGACGTTGGGGGTCTCAAATTGCTGGAATGTGAATGCCCCGCACTGACCCTCCACTAGGTGGACGCATGACATTTTTTTTTATTGTGAGGTAGGCTTGCGCTTGACGACAATCATGCTTAGTGCAAAGCAATGAAATCTAGGTTGGAGCGCGCTTGCCTAGAAGATGCCTATTCACTCTTGCCTTGAAGGTACCTAAGGTACATCAATCTAGTTCTATAAGGATCTACTGGATCCAGGCGGCGGAAGACCGCAAAGCCGCGGCGAGTGAAAGTCCGTGCAAGATATCTATGTCCAGCTGTGAACATCTATCGGTTGACGACGACGACGATGAAAATCTTATACTAACCCTGTAACTAGTGAAGAAAATGCTTGCGAGGCATATTGGTTTTATCGTAGGGGCTAATGGGTCGTGGTGTTTGGTTAACTTTGGAAGGTACGGTCTATTGAGCCGTGTATAGGTGAAAACCAATTTAGGATCAAGTCGAATGCCTCTGAGCTTACCTTTGTACTGTAAGTGATATTTTCAACAGATCACTACTGAGCACTAATTAAAATAAAACTAAGTGTTTCCACCGAGTTTGTCTGCCTGTTAGCGGTTATTTTAGAAACAAGACGAAATAGAAGAATGCCTAGAAAATATTAGGTAAGTATTTAAAGGTTTCGTGTGAAATGGCTGAACTATGATGAATTTGAAATGAATGATTTGTTTATTCCATGTAGAACCACTTGTGCCACTTATGATATATTAAGACTCTACCACCGGTTCGGAAAGCCAAAATGGTCGAAGAAAATCGAGCAATTTGAGAACTTCTCAATAATATCATATAGATTGAAAAAAAAAGTTCGGGCTGTATCTCATGTACTGTAATAGATAGTTGAAATGTTCATGGAGTGTATATATATCTATAGCCGCTATAACAACAATTTATAATAAAAATAAAATAAACAAGAAATAACAAATAATAAAATATACAAGAAATGTGATTTTTGAGAGTATTCAAAAAGTTTATTTTAATTTTTATCTACTACAAGTAAAGAAATAGTAACGAATTTGCCGTAATGAAGTAGTCCGACTTGCATTTGGCTAATTTTAATTTTTACTTCTTAGTACGATACACTAAAAATCGCGTGCCAAGGAAAAAGATTCATAACATCAAGATTTTATTTACCAAACAACAAAATAAAATTAGGTAAAATTACACAAGAAAAGTAACAAACGACAGGATGAAAACGAAAATTTCGTAATGATATTATCATAATAATATTTTTTTGTGTACCTCCTCTTGGTAGATTTTTATATTATCTCCACTTGGCAACAAATCAAAGCAATCGGGTATGTAAGGAGGTACGAGGTTCTTTATACTGTGCTCCAAATTAATTTTATGTAAGATAAAAAATTACGGATTTAACTCTATTTATTAGCGGTTGGAAGGTTCCGTATCTAAAGCTTTATAAGCTTCAACTTAATATTATAAATGCGAAAGTATGTCTGTCTGCTACGCTTTCCCGGCCCATCTTTTTAACTGTGACGACATTTGGTTAAGTGGTTGGTTGCATTCCGGGGAACACCTAAGCTACTATTTATCCCGGAAAATTAAGGAGTTCCCGCGGGAACCGAAAATCCTTAACACACGCGGACGAAATCGCGGGCATCATCTCTTAATATAATCTGGACGGACTTAAATCCAGTAGGTATCCAGTAGGTTAAGTAACAAAACTTGGATGGGGAAAGTGTCTGTCTGTTCAAACTTTTCACATATCTATTTTCCCAATCTCGATATATAAAAACACTAAATACATGCGAACGAAGTCACTAAATCAAATAGTAGTATATCATAATATTATCTATTTTCTTAAGTACCTAGTGCAAAAAATAGACTTATATTTACTAGCGAAAAACATTCAATTTTAAAGATCAAATATAATATACCTAGATAATTAATTTGCGTGCCGGGGACTACAATAGGCTCATTTTTATTCCGGAAAATCAAAGAGTTGCCAGGGCTTTTTAAAACCTAATACCACTTTATTTATGTTTATTTTAAACTAGCTGATGCCCGCGACTTCGTCCGCGTGGTTTAAGTTTTTTTGATTCCCGCGGGAACTCCTCAATTTTCCGGGATAAAAAGTAACCTATGTGTTATTCCAGACTATAATCTATCTCTGTGCCAAATTTCATCCAGATCCGTTCAGCCGTTCGGGCGTGATTGAGTAACAAACATCCATACATCCATACATCCATACATCCATACATCCATACATCCATACATCCATACATCCACACATCCATACATCCATCCAAACTTTCGCATTTATAATATTTATTTGATTCTAGTAGCAATAATATATAATAGTAATGCGGAGGGAAGAAAGGCATATTACGAGAAGAATGATAGACATGCATGTGGAAGGAAAAAAGAGTAGAGGGAGACCAAAGAAAAGATGGATGGATTGTGTAAAAGAAGATATGCGTATAAAAGGGGTGAATGAGAGATTGACGGACAACAGAAGTGAGTGGAAGAAGAAAACATGTTGTGTCGACCCCACATAGCGTGGGAAAAAAGGGCAAGAAGAAGATTTTTAATTCTAGTAGCAGATTTTTAAATGAAAAGATAACTACAAATAAAATAACTATATATCGCTAATAATTTCTCGTTCGAAAAGTCATGAACTAAATTGAGCAATAAAAATGAAATAGATAGGTTTATTCTACGGAATTTGAAATAATAGAGAGAATAATTTAATAGCAACGCAAAAACCTCTTCTATCAATACTATTCTAGAGCGCTCTTCTTCGACGCAGATTCAATTAATTGAAATATTAACTTAGTTTGAAAGTTCATCTTCTACTAATAAAGTAAAATCGCTGTATGTACCTACGAAGTGTAGACTTAATTCAGCTCGCAGTATTCGTCTTTTTAGGGTTCCGTAGTGAAACATGGAGACCTTAGGTATAGTTTCGTTAAGTCCGTCTGCCCATCAGTCCGTCTGTCTTCTTCTATGTCACTGTGACCAGTAGTTATTTAATTTTTGTAATTTTATTATAGTGCTTCTCACCCTAGGAAAGTACCTAAACTTACTTAAATACATATCAAAAATTGCAGAACCGGCAGGATTTGAACCTGCGTGTGATGGCACTGACGGGTAAGTGAACGGTGGCCTAGCGTTCAAAGGCGTTCCATGTGCGATTCCCAGAGAGACGCAGGTTCAAATCCTGCCGGTTCCGCAATTTTTGATATGTATATTATTGACCGAGCGAAGCGAAGGTCTCTGAGTCTACTTGAGTGAATTGGCACTTGTCCGTCCGTCCGTCCGTCCGTCCGTCTGTCAGAGCCTTATAACTTCTGAATTACTGAACGTAATTACTTCAAATTTAAATATAATATGTAAACTGATGGCCTCCCGCCTAATATGGCTTAAAAAGTTATAAAAATCTTTATTTCAGGGGGGCTCTCATAGAAGCGAATGCGAAGTAAAATATTTTTTATAGCGTTACGTAGGGTTGCGGTATATCATTTTAAAGATAATTAGGAATAGAGTCCAAAAATATATTTTTTTAATTTTTCCCCTAAAATTGACGAAATGGGGGGCTTTCAAAGTGGAGATTTTCTAACGTCCATAGTTGACCTCAGAACTCTCAATTTTCTGAAAGGCTGAGCCTGAAACTTGATCAATTATTTGAATTATATCCTGTATTTGAACAACAAATACTAACATTAGATAAATATTATAAGGAAACGAAATTATTTAATTTTTAATGAGCTTCATTATTTTTAGCAGAACTTCACAATGATGTCAATAGATGGCGCTCTGTGATACCGCGAGGTCTCAGTTCGGGGCGAACCACTAGTGTAAGTTTAGTAGTTATTTATCTATAAACGTTTTCATTCATTTATCCGTTTAACTGAACTCATTTTCTTTAAGTTTTTTACAGAATTCCAAAAAAGGAGGAGGTTCTCAAATCAAAATTCTTGGGCAATGCCTAACTGTGCAAAGTCAGGACGTGTAATTTGATGAGTTAATTTTATTTTTGTGCCGTTTTTAACGGCCTTAATAGTAAGCCCTAAAAACATTTTATTCAAGACACCCTAAATGTAAATATTTTTCTTTTACAAATATTTTTTGCAAAGCAATTCGTTAAAACTTTATGTAAATTTGAATTTGTTAGTTGAATATTAGACTAGGTACTTTTCCATCTACCTAACAAGTTTTACGTGATAGATTAAAATGGGCTGTGTTATGAATTTTTAAAAGACAACACTGGAACATTTTAAAAATGCAGCAGTTTTCGTACTATGAAAGCGAAATTATCAAGTTTTATGATGGACTTGGACGACCTCCGTGGCGCAGTGTTAACGCTGTTGTCTTAACGTGCGGATGTCCCGGGTTCGATCCCCGGCAGGGTCAATGTGGGATATGTATAGTATAGAAGAATATAAGTTAAGTAGGTACGTAGTTACACACTGGCCCAAAAAAGTCATATGCAGTCTTTTGCTCCGGATTCATGAAATTATGTAACTCCCATTACTGAAGCAGCAATGGCCCTTTATTTTAATGGATAATTGCACGAAATGCGATTATTGAGTTTAAATACAAAACAGAAGCGATTTCACTTAAATTGATTTACGTCAGCCATCACGGATCACGGGAGCGCTCTGACCATTGTCTCTGCACGTTTAATTAAAATAATTGCGAATCTTTTAAATTAAGCACAGTAACGCGAAATACAGAACGAACAATGCGTAGCGAGAGTCGACATAGCGTCTTGTCTGATAAAAAAATTAAGACTTTTCGTGTGCGGAGAATATTGCTAATATCCATGTCTAATCATCCTGTTTTTCACAGTGCTACCCACAGAACATTTAATAAGAGGTGTGCTACCCACCAAAGTTGTGTCGATTTTTATTGTGATAATTAAAAAAAAAAAAAATTATATTAAGCAAAAAACCTGTTCATTGCTTGGTAGCTCGGTCAGTATACACCGGTAAACAGGCGTCCAAAATATTATTAATTATCTTCGCGATGATGCTTTTTTATTGAAATTAGACCCCTCCATGGCACGGGTGTGGTGTGATGTTTTACTTACATACTTCCGAAATTAAATTACCTATACTATTCCAACTTTGAAGAACCCGTTCAGTAATAGTACAACCTAGCAACCGGCGTGTCCTAATCAAGAGAGGTGCCAAACGGAAAATAACCTAATAGCACAGAATAGGTAATAGCTAATAGCTAACAGGCACTCTCATATTACAGAAAATTTTGCATTGTGTCTTTATCTACTATTCAGATTTCTAGATTCTCACTTGCGAAAGTACTAGACCCATTGGTCTAGCACTTAAGTAGATAGGAACGTTGCGTAAAGCTCCTCCTTTTTAAAAGGAGGATTTGGTTTGCTTTTCAGAAAAATCCCCACATCGGTCCGCCCGTCAAGTACTCTTCGCACGTCGAAGTATTTCAATTAATTGAATAAATTTTTGCAATATATCGATGGGCGCCCCCGAAGTGAGTTTCACTCGTAAGCGTTCAATAAACATGGGATGGGAAAATGCGAAGTAATTTCGTAGATGGACTTGCTATATTATTATTATGCGCAAAATAAAAAAGTGAAGCACTTGAATTCAAATATCAGTCGTCAATTTTGCATTGCCTGCGTTACTCTAGTCTTTTCCCTATGTAAATGTTTTCCAATTCGATTTTCAAGTGGTAAAGTCATTGTAGTTTGTGAATCGTTCGTTACTACGATACAAGTTTACTACTATAATGTTTGTTTGTTTGTTGGTCTGTCGCCGCAACAAAGCAACGGCTTACGGACGACATTACTTTTTTGCATGCTTTGTGACATGAAGAGTGAAGTAGACCACTTTTTTTATTCCGGAAAATCAACGATTTACGAAATCGCGAGAATCACCAAGTTTTGTTTTTTATCCACTACTCTAAGTTAGCCCTTGACTGCGATCTCAACTGATGGTAAGCGATGATGCAGTTTAAGATGGTAGCGGGCTAACCTGTTAGGGGCATGGCAGTTAATTAAACCCATACCCCTATTCGGATTCTACACGTCAGCGTACCGGAACGCTAAATCGCTTGGCGGCACGTCTTTGCCGGTAGGGTGGTAACTAGCAACGGCCGAAGCCTCCCACCAGGCCAGACCAGGGAAAATTCAGAAATTATAAATTCCGAAACTGACCCTGCCGGGAATCGAACCCGGGACCTCAGCGCTCCTTAAGACAACAGCGATGCACACTGCACCACGGAGGTCGTCAAGTAATTATAATAATATGATACCCTCTAGTGCAGTTTTTCATTCGCAGCGATTGTTCTAGTTTAGGCTCTCTTTGTGTTGCCGCGCTGAACATTGAACAGCTCTTGTGGAATAAGGTCAAAAAATTTTAATTATAAAAAAAAATCTTCAACAATTCTAATTGTGTCAGTGCAGTTTCATATTTTTCAAGTTTTGGATCCCCTTTAATTTTATAAAGTCTGTCTCGGTGGTATATGTATGTATAGACCGGGATATTTTAACTTGATTTAATCGCATTTAAAATTAAAGTGTATTAAATTTTTGAATTAATGATTGCTTGAGTGGCAGATTTTTAGCCGCTGAAACTTACATGAGGCAGCTAAGTGAGAATGGCGTGTGTAATGGGAATAATTTGGGCATTTTTTAAGTTGCTATTGAGATCGCCATTGACACTGGCCGCAAATTAGCTTCTATCTCTTAAAAACGAACGATCGCCTATGCTTCTAAAAATGATGGTTACTTTATCATTTAATATTAGAAGTTCAAGCTACTAACACTAAGGAGAATTTAGGTATACTGAGTGCAGTTTTCATTTGGACCATCATCCTCTATAGTCAGTCTAGATAGGCGAATGTTACTAATGTGCACATGGAACTACTCGCATTATAATGACCGCTCGCAAATTAGTTACAAATATAATAAAGAGAGACGACATAACTGCTCCACGGGGTGTTGTAAGCCCGCCATTATGAGTCTCAAATCCAGCTCGAATTACGCGCGTAAATTAAATATGGAGCCCCGACCATACGTGTGTGTTTCCACTATTCAGCGATAATTCTGCTAGGACGAAGACACACTATTATATAGATCTTGGATAGGATAAGACGTCTTCTGGGAACGACGTTTTGTCCTGTCGTGCTACTGTGTGGTCCATATAAAATCGAGTCATTGTCCGTAGTGTCGTTTCGCTCCTATGAGCGAATTATGGAACTAATTCCATAATTTGGAGCTCATTTTTTAAATAATCTAAAGGAATCAATTCTGATGTTTTAAGTTTTTAGAGTTTCGTTATATCTACTCGTATCTGTCTTTCAGTTCGTCCATATGTTTGTCACGGGAAATTTTAAAAAATAATGAGAAATTCATCATCTTTTAGATCATAATAGGTAAAGTCTGCACGTAGTGTATGAATGATATGGTAGCAGAATGAATTTATCAGAAACCAACATCGCATTTGGCCGTTCCTTTTTTCCCACTACAAGTTAGCCCTTGACGGCGATCTCATCTGGAGGTAAGTGATGATGCAGTGTAAGATGGTATGGTAGGACGTTTCTTTGGAGTTGCAAAGGTTTTGGACGTTTTATCTGCTATATTTAAAAAACTAAATACTGAATTGGATTTTGATTGACGTATTATTTAATATTTAATTAAGTATTTAAAGTAGCGCATAGCGTAGCGTATACTACTACATTTGTATGCATTTCATCAGTCGACGTATTGTCGTATAATGGAACCCCGTTCCAACCCAGTATTAGTTTTGCGATTAAAACATAACAAGTACTCGTGTACATCATATTTAGCCCGATGTAAATTCGCCGCTATTAGCATCCAGGGATAACCTATTAACGATCGTGTGCACCGCTTAATAGTGGCGTAAAAGCCAACTGTTTTGAATGCGGACTTAATCAACGTTTAGGCGCGAATGAAATTAGAAATTGATTGCTGGCTCTGGCGTTAGGGAAATTGGCAGAAAGCTATATGAATAGACCAAGAGTTTCTATCCAAATAGTAATTTCGTCCTTGAATGTCGCGCGCGTTAACTTTAAAGCATAGCAACCCTGACTCTAAAATACTTTTCATAGGTAATACTTTATAATAAATATTTACTTTTTATAGTTTATTAACAAGATATTTAGGTTGACCATCTAAAAAGCCATTTTGGGTTGCAAAATTCAGACGAAGCAAAATAAATGTGCGTGCAGCCTTATTAGGGCTGAATGTACTCACGAAGGTACCATTGTAAGGTAGTCTTATTCTTTTGAGAAATCCTACTCAAATAAATTATATTATATTATATTGTGTATATTAATTGTTGGTTTGTACCTACATCAATCAAGCTGGAATGGAGCAACATATCGACCTGTTTTTATCCCGGAAAATCAAAAAATGGCAATTTTAAACACCTACTCGTATATCCATACGATAAAGTAATGGGAAATTATCTAGTTATTTATAATTTTTAAAGATAATTAATTACCTTTATGCGAATTTATTTAAATGAAAATTGTGAATATAATCCATACTAATGTTATGAATGCGAAAGTGTCTATTTGTCTGCTACGCTTTCCTGGCCCATCTTTTCAACCGATTTTGATGAGATTTGTTATAAAGATGCAGTTGCATCCCGGGGAAGGACAAGGGCTACTTTTTATCCTGGAAAATGTAGGAGTTCCCGTGAGAATCAAAAAACCTAATCCACGCGGATGAAGTTGCGGGCGTCATCTAGTGACAAATAATGGAATTTTTATGGTTGTTTAAGCAAAGTCAAGTTAAAAGCTGTTTATTGAAATTAGGTAGATATCTAATACTGTATCTACACTCTTTGAATCAATTAAATTAGACGTGGCGGTGATAATTGATTACAGTATCTTAAAACAAAGTGCTACGGGGGTTACAAACGCGCCCTGGTCTCAGAAGAGCCCACAACAAACATTGCCTGAGGCAATATGCAAATACGACACAACATAAAATGTTCCGCAAATAAAAGAAATGTTCAGCCCGGGGGCCGTAAATTTCACTACATGTTCCCGTGGGTTTATTGGGAATATTACTTGACAGTATTTATTTTGCCATAAATACAGCCTAGCTTTGCGTTCCTTCTATCCATATAAGATCAATATTTTGATATGGTGGGCTTTCTACGTTCTCTTGTATCTATTGTGTGTGAAAACGTATTTGAGTTACATTGCAGAGTTTTTAACGGGGTTTCCACTGCTAAAGGGTAATGATCATCCCGCTCATGGCTAAGCGGAACGGACTCCGAAAAGAAATAATTGGGTATTTATCAACTATTCAAGTAAATTATTTTTTAGTGATTATTAAATAGAGGATCTCCCAAAAGTCGTAATATCCATGTCCCCTGTTAGTTTTATGTTGAATAACTATTTTAAACTATCGATTAAAGTAAAAAAGTGCGTCGAAGTTAGATAACGTCACTATTCATACAAAATCCCATACTAAGCACGCGTTTTGGTGTTTGCTGATTTCACTAGTTGTCAAAACATACCCAATTAGTTTACACTTCGAGTAACAATATTTATTTGTTCAACAAGATAGCAAAGTTCGTTTCTGTTACGAGTGCCTAGTTAAGTTTGAATCCCGAGCAAGTGAAAGGTTATATAATAGAATTACGATAGTAGCGAGTGATTCTAACTTAGAATCATGAGTGTAATGAGGGATTTAAAGGCACAAGAACAAAAATCGTTGCTATCGTGTGATACATACAACTTTTCACCTCCATAGCGAGAAAATACGAACTGATTCTGAATGTTTCGTGGACTATGTAAAGAAATGCTCAATCCTCAGCGTTCTAAATTCAAAAATCCTTTTTCTCACTGAGTGAGCAAAAACAAGTTTGTCTCACTCAAATTGTTATTGCACCCTTCTTAAAACCCGTGAGCAAAAACGAGTTTTGCTTACTAGTTTTAATCAGTAAAGGTTAGGTAGCGCGTTTTCTGAGGCAGAGAGGTGAAAAAAGTTTTCACGATGATGACACAGTGTAAATGTACGATTTTTTTTTTTTTACGCCACTACAAGTTAGCCCTTGACTTCGCATCTCACCTGATGGTAAGTGATGATGCAGTCTAAGATGGTAGCGGGCTAACCTGTTAGGGGTATATGGCAGTTATTATTAAACCCATACCCCTAGTCGGTTTCTACACGGCATCGTACCGGAACGATAAATCACTTGGCGGTACGTTTTTACCAGTAGGGTGGTAACTAGCCACGGTCCCCGGTCCCTACTCCATTCCTAAGACCGGGTCCCCGGTCCCCGGTCTCCGGTCCCGGGCTTCATTGCTGAGTAATTTAGTAATTAGTAGTACTAGTGTAGGACCTTCTGTAATTTAGGTGTAAAACAACAAAAAAAAAAAAAAAAAAAAAAAAAAAAAAAAAAAAAAAAAAAAAAAAAAAAAAAAAAAAAAAAAAAAAAAAAAAAGTTTATATATATATGTGTGTGCATTGGTATATTAAAAAAAAAAAAAAAAAAAAAAAAAAAAAAAAAAAAAAAAAAAAAAAAAAAAAAAAAAAAAAAAAAAGTGTGAAACATTTATATAGTTATTTAATAGTTTTACACCTAATTCATACATAAAATAGTTTATACATAAATAGTTGTACTTAAATAGTTAACTTTATGCATAAGTTCAAAATGAAATGAAATGAAATGAAATGATGACTTATTTCATGTAATTCACCCAAATAGTTCATAAATAAATATGGCGCGTAACTAATAGTTTGGAAATCACAGTAAATTTGTAATGCTGCAAAGTTGTTGCACAATAAATAGCAACAGTATGGTAGGACCGCTGGTTGGTTTTTAGTGGGTAGTCCGGGAAACCGGGAGTCCCACATACCCACTCGGAACCTGCGCGGCCGCCTTATGCGAGCGTGCAGCTTCCGAGGGGGATGCGTAAAGGCATTTTCCACCAGCGGGATACAAATAAAAAAAAAAAAAAAAAAAAAAAACTAGCCACGGCCGAAGCCTCCCACCAGACCAGACGAGAGAAAATTCAGAAATTATAAATTCCCAAATGGACCCTGCCGGGAATCGAATCCAGGACCTCTCACGTTAAGACATAAGCGCTCAACACTATGCCAGGGAGGTCGTCGAATTATGTAGTATAGATGGAAATACATTCACATATCAAATCAAATATAAATATTATAAATGCGAAAGTTTGGATGTATGGATGTATGTTTGTTACTCAATCACGCTCCAACGGATGAACGGATCTGGATGAAATTTGGCACAGAGATAGATTATAGTCTGGAATAGCACATAGGCTACTTTTTATCCCGGAAAATTAAAGAGTTCCCGCGGGAACCGAAAACCCTCAATCCACGCGGACGAAGTCGCGGGCATCAGCTAGTAAATATTATAAATGCGAAAGTTTGGATGTATGGATGTATGTTTGTTACTCAATCACGCTCCAACGAATGAACGGATCTGGATGAAATTTGGCACAGAGATAGATTATAGTCTGGAATAGCACATAGGCTACTTTTTATCCCGGAAAATTAAAGAGTTCCCGCGGGAACCGAAAAACCTCAATCCACGCGGACGAAGTCGCAGGCATCAGCTAGTATAATCTAACTATGGATTCATCAGTCATCAGCAAAGGAAAACAAAGCGATGATACCGGCATACTAAACTCATCTCGCGTATATGTTACTATGCCAACAATCCAGTTAAATTAAACTTATAATTAATGCCCTTCTCACGTCGTGTCAATGCATAAATAACGCAATCACGGGTGTTTGTCTGTCAGCTGGTAACTAATTAACCGAGAGTCATACACGCCGCGGTGTGCTACGGAATATTAAATTGACTAAACGTGCTCCGTTGGTTTTGTAAACAAAACTAATGTTTTATGCAGGGCCAACATTTCGGAAGTAAATCACATTGAATTAAATGTAATAAGCAATTATTTATTCCGAACAAAAATCCTGGCCTATTAAACGCTGTCAAATTTTTTTTTTGAAGTGATAACTTCCGTAGCCGCGTTGAGCACTTTTTGGTAGGGGGCAAACTTGTGGATTCGCGTCACCGACATGCTCGCGTTGTTACGAAGACAAAGGTCTTAAATATAAAATATATACTACATTCGTAATTAAACTTTAATGCCTTAGTTTTAAGGTTTATATTTTAATTATTTTAAATATTCGTTTTCACTTCTATCGGCAGTACCTATGACTTTTAATTATTTTTTTATTCCATTAGATACAAGTTAACGCGTGACTGCGATCACACCTGATGGAAAGTGATGATGCATTCTAAGATGGTATTAAACCCCCGGGGAACAAACCCTCGCCCACCTGAATAGAAAGTCAACTGTCTAAACAACTATACACAAAAAAGTTTACGAAAACAAGTTACACTATTTCTGCCATTTTCTAAGACCTTATGTTACATTACATTTCCACGCGGGCATGATTTATATAGTAATTAGCTAGTTTTAAGTTCTATTGTATTGTTTTCAATAATTAAAAAAAAAGCATTTAATATTATATTAGATACATTTCTGCATTATGTTTCCGTGAAAATAGAGAGTTAAATGTACTTAAGTACCTTTACCTACTCTTACAAAATAAGTAATTGAAATTCTACCTTTGCAGGAGCACTTAACCGTGAGATCCAGCATTTTTTTATCTAGCTGTATTTAATTTAAAAGATTCGGAGTGTTTTAATTAAAAGAGTGGCGGCAGGTATTCGTCCGTCATGCGCCATTCCGACCATTGGCTTTTATGAATTGCAGCACACTTTTATTCTGTTTTGACATTATTGTTTATTTTAAAACTAGCTGATGCCCTCGACTTCGTCCGCGTGGTTTTTTATCTTTTTGATTGCCGCCGGAACTCCTTAATTTTCGGGATAAAAAGTAGCCTATGTCACTCTCCGTCCTCAACTATACCCATGGCAAAAATCACGTCGAACCGTTGCCCCGTTGCAGCGTGCTGCGTGATTGAAGGACAAATCAACAAACCAACAAACAAACCCACTTTCGAATTTATAATATTAGTATGATATGAAGTATGATAATATGATATGATGATGTATTAGCAACGAAATGATGCTCGCGACTTCGTCCACGTGGAATAAGGCTTTTTTAATTATCGCGGGACTCTTTAAATTCCCGATATAAAAAGTAACTTATGACCTTCTCCGGAATGCAATCTATCCCTGTAAAAAAATCATCCCAATCAGTTGAATAGATGGCCGGGCCGTGAAAGCGTAGCAGACCGGCCGCTGCAGACAGAAACAGTTTCGCATTTATAATATTACCCGTTATTCAGAATGCCTTTGCATATGACTGGTAGCTACGCCCAAATATTACGTAAAAATAAAAGAGATTTACTACAAAATTATGCTGTAATTTAGATAACAGCAGGGAGCAAGCAAATAATTCTTAGAAAGGATAATAATAGTGCGTCTTGTGTGTGCCCAGCGGAGCCCATAAATACGGAGGCCGCAATAGCGGTAGATAAGCGTGGATGTACGGCGCTTATACAGCGAGCGAGCGAAGAGCCTCGCGGCGAGATTTATGGTGCACCTGTGGGAGCACTTAACGGAGAGACGACTGAAATCTTACGTTAGTTAGCGATTGAGGAAGGTTAACTTATCCTTTTTTAAAGTAATCAGCTCTTAATATTATAAACTAGATGATGTAAGCGACTTCGTCCGCGTCCAATAAGGTTTTTTTAATTCTCATAGGAACTCTTTAAATATCTGAGATAAAAAGTAACCTATAACCTTTCCCGGGATGCAACCTATCTCTGTAACAAATTTCATCACAATCAGTTGAATAGATGGGCCGTGAAAGCGTAGCTGACAGAGTGACAGCGAGCGAGCGAGGAGTCTCGCGGCGAGATCTATGGTGCACCTGTGGGAGCACTAAACGGAGAGACGACTGACGTCTTACGTTAGTTAGCGGTTGAGGAAGGTTTACTTATCCTTTTTTAAAGTAATCAGCTCTTAATATTATAGCGTGTATGTACGGCGCTTATACAGTGAGCGAGCGAGGAGCCTCGCGGCGAGATATATGGAGCACCTGTGGGAGCACTTAACGGAGACAGGGCTGAAGTCTTACGTTAGTTAGCGGTTGAGGATGGTTTACTTATCCCTTTAGTAATTAGCTCATAGTATTGTAAATACGAAAGTGTGTCTGTCTGCTACGCTTTCACGGCCTATTATCCATACTAATATTATAAATGCGAAAGTGTGTCTGTAACACATAGGTTGCATCCCGGGCAAGGTCACAAGTTCCTTCTTCCTGAATGACTGATCTATCAACATGACATGGCAACTAGTTTGAAATGGTAAGAAACATAAAATGACAAGTACCTTTTACTTTAGGCATTCACTAAGAAAACAATTTTGAAAAATCCACTCCTTAAATTCGGATTAAACGAACTTAACCGACTTCAAAGAAGAATTTAACAGTTCGATTCATCCGGCAAGCCAAAGACAGAAATATCTTAGCAATTCAAATGGCTTTTCCGGTATTCCATTAGCATGAATAAAACAGCGCCAATGCGTAATAAAGAACCGCCAACTAACACGCTCATCCCAAGGGCGCTATAAACATGCGTTAGACGAAACAACGAATTGTATAGTTCACGATATTCAGTAAGGCACTATATCACGTCCCTATCCGGACTCAGTTACACCCCGTTCAAATAGATCTAATCATTTTCTTGGTGACATCACGCTAAGTCCGTACTAATAGTATAATTGCGAAAGTGTCTGGCCCATATTTTTAACCAATTTTGATGAAATGTGGTACAGAGATAAGTTGTAATACGGGGCAGGACATAGGCGACTATCTATCTCGGAAAAATTAAGGAGTTCCCGCGGAAATAAAAAAAACTAAATCAACGAGGACGAGGCACCCAAGACTTTTAGGTTGTATTCTTGGTACTACGAGTATAAACATGCGTTAGGAGATACAACAAATTATATTAAAGTACAGAGGCACTATATCACCTCCCAATCCCGGTCTTAGTCACTCCCCGTGTAATTTAATTAGAACTAATCATTCTGTTGGTGGCGTCACGCTAAGTTGATAATGCTTCGCACTTGAGCCGCCTCATTCCTTATTAGATCAGAGGAGGCTGCGGTTTGAAGCCTGAAATAGATAGAACCTACCACATTAAAGCACTTTATCAACTATCTATACATCCATACTAATACTAGTGGTTCGCCCCGAACTGAGACCCCGCGGTATCCATAAACTTGTACAGAGCGCCATCTATTGACATCATTGTGAAGTTCTGTTAAAAATACGGAAGCTCAATAAAAATTAAATAATTTCGTTTCCTTATAATATTTATCTAATTTTAGTATTTGTTGTTCAAGTACAGGATATAATTCAAGTAATTGATACGTTTCAGGCTCAGCCTTTCAGAAAATTGAGAGTTCTGAGGTCAACTTTGGACGTTAGAAAATCTCCACTTTGAAAACCCCCCCATTTCGTCAATTTTAGGGGAAAAATTCAAAAAAATATATCTTTGGACTTTATTCCCAATTATCTTTAAAACGATATACCGCAACCCTATGTAACGCTATAAAAAATATTTTACTCCGCATTCGCTTCTATGAGAGCCCCCCTGAAATAAAGATTTTTATAACTTTTTAAGCCATATTCGGCGGGAGGCCATCGGTTTACATATTATATTTAAATTTGAAGTAATTACGTTCAGTAATTCAGAAGTAATAAGGCTCTGACAGACGGACGGACGGACGGACGGACATACGGACGGACGGACGGACAAGTGCAAATTCACTCAAGTAGATTTAGAGACCTTCGCTTCGCTCGGTCAATAATAAATGCGAAAGTGTGTCTGTCTGTCTGTCCATCTGTCCGTCTTTCACGGCCCATCTTTTCAACCAATAGTTCCCGCGGGAATTAAAAATCTTTATCTATCGAAGAAGATAAGAATTAATCATCATCTAGTAAACTTATAAGATGATGCCCGCGATTTCGTTTACGTGGAATAAGGTTTTTCGATTCCCGCGGGAACTCTTCAATTATCCGTGAAAGCGTAGCAGACAGACACACTTTCGCATTTATAATAGGTATTAGTATGGATATGGATTAGTATGGATATGGATTAGTATGGATATGGATATTCCTATAGTCGGTTTCTACACGGCATTGTACTTTAACTCTAAAACTCTAAGTCACAGCCGAAGCCTCCCACCAGACTTGACCAGAGTAATTTCAGACATTATAATTTACCAAATTTATTCTGCCGGGGTTCGAACCCGGGACCTCCCACTTATAAGAACACAGCACTCACCACTGCGGCAGAGAGATCGTCAATAGGAGGGAGAGAGAGGGATTTAATATTGTTTTTTCTCGGTTAGTAGAGAAATGTGAGAGAAATGTCAAGTATTGAAGCATTGCAGAGTTAAAATTCACGGTTTATAACAAGGGGTGTATTTCGGAGAGGCAATAATAATTATGTGCTTTTGTTGCTTTCTTTTCACGTACAATAATTATTGTTCTACTTTCCCCTTTGTTATTGTGGTAAGTATTTTATGAAGCGACTGCCATAAAGGAGGTCGAAAACTTGGGTATGAAATTCTATTGTGTCATCTTTCACTAGAAGATGCCTGCGACTTCGGCCGTGGATCCTGCTTCATGTTTGACACATTAGCATCATTGCATTTGATATATTGACATTCATCAAAGAATATCGTGTAGCTCGTATACTCGTGACCCGCTCCGTCCACCATTTTCATATTTCAACCAATTTACACAAACCATTAATTAATTATACACATAAACCTTCCTTTTGAATCACTCCGTCCATTGACGGTAGTTTTTGAGTTTATCGCGGTAGATGCGGCAGGGGGACTTTATTTTATAAATGCCCGCGACGACCATGCGTGAAATAAGTTTTTTCAATTCCCACGGGAACTCCTTAATTTTCCGGGATAAAAAGTAGCCTATGTCACTCTCCAGGTCCTCGACTATACTCGTGCAAAAAATCACGTCGATCCGCTGCTCCGTTACGGCGTGATTGAAGGACAAACCAGCAAACAAACACACTTTCGCATTTATAATATTAAGTTTTATAATATACAGTAGTGAAGTTATCTAAATAAGTTTATCCTTTTTCTCTTATGATTACAGCCACTCGAGGGAAATTTGAAGCTTTCAGAATTTTCAAGAGAGTAATTTCAAGCTTTTTCACAGATTCCACCTCATATTTTGTTATACCTATTCCTTGTTCAACCACTTTGTTGTACAATCTTTCCCACTGCCAAGGATCACTGGTACAGATCTCTTGTAGAGAAGTGCTTCCTTGTGCACTATGTTTCTGTTTCCTACGTATTTTATAACTTTTTTTTGTGCAAAATAAATTTAAAAAACCGGCCAAGTGCGAGTCGGACTCGCGCACCGAGGGTTCCGTACAAACCTGTAGTAAGTTTTACGATTTACGACGTATTAAAAATAAAAATTACGTTTGTTGTATGGGAGCCCCCCTTTAATATTTAATATTCTGTGAAAATTTGAACCGTCTACCTGTTACCGTTTTTAATATTGAGCAAAAAAATACGAAAAAAACACGTTTATTGTATGGGGACCCCTCCTTAATATATATATTTTTTTAATTTTTAGTATTTGTTGTTATAGCGGCAACGGAAATACATCATTTGTGAAAATTTCAGCTTTCTAGCTATCACGGTTTATGAGATACAGCCTGGAGACAGACAGACAGACAGACAGACAGACAGACAGCGGAGTCTTAGTAATAGGGTCCCGTTTTTACCCTTTGGGTACGGAACCCTAAAAAAGGGTAGAATGCTAACTGTCCATCCTGATAGCATTTGGATATTATAGTAGTATATTTCCCAAATCTTATCTCGAAGCTTCGAAAATGTGTTAAAAAGTTGCCGATCGTGCTAGCGGGGCTCGAGCTTGTTACCAACTTGTGAATTGATTGAAACGCCGACGCCTGATAATTACTTTATAGTTTTCTTGTTAATGCTAGTGGGAAGTTCGTAGACAGGTACTGCTAAGTTTTGCTTGTTTTTCGTGATTTGGGAGTTGAGGGAGTTCTTTCTTGATGTACCCAATTTATATTAGACTAGTTAATGCCCGCGACTTCGTCCGTGTGAACTAAGTTTTTTCAATCCCGCGAACTCCTTAATTTTCCGGGATAATCGGTTGAACAGGGGGGTGTAAGCGTAGCAGACAGACATACAGACAGACTCACTTTCGCATTTATAATTTTAGTATGGATACGAAACCATGATATAGATTTTTAATATGTGTAGTTATAGCTGCCATGCTTTTCCAAGAAGGCGGGACTGATCGAAACTCTACGTCATTTAATCTAAATAAATATAGAAGAAAAAAGTGACTGAAATGATGACTTGACTATGACTTGACGGATCGGGTTGAGATCATTAAATGCCGTAGGTACAGATAGCTATTGTGACGTAGGCATCCGCGAAGCAAGGATTTTTGAAATTTACCCCTGAGGGGCTATAAATTTACTAAACCCAGATAAAATTAATTTGCTGCTATTGCAATTTTACTTATACAATGAGATTAAAGTCTGACTAATACACCATCGATTTAAAATAATAACATATTATGTGTCTTAACATAGATATCTCTTAATCTTGTCTGATGTTGAAAATGTCACAATATGTTTGTTTTATAAAGTTTTAACGTACAGATAAGGTAGGTACAGTATTAAATTCTACACTAAGTAAAGATCACACTATCCAGGTACAATAATTTACAGTGCAACTTAACTTTTACGGAGCCACCCACGTACGCGCAATCTCTATAACCGTATGTTAGTTTTAGAATCCTCTAAAATAGTTTCGAATTACACTAATAAAAATAATCGTTTGGAGTTTTAAAATTTTTATATTTCTCTATATGTGGTGATATAGACATGGAAAATCCCTAGATATACAGAGTTTCTCTGAAAATGAAAATCATATTATTATGTGCTTGTACTACGAACGATAAGTTAATTATACCAATACCAAGTTCCTATGTTTGAACCGCGCAAAGACAAGACGTAAAATCTCAATCAAAATATCAAATCAGTACGTTGTATTATTATTTATATCTAGGTCTTAAAATTCCCGTAGAAATTCTTTAATTTTCCATAATAAAAGTACTTCGTATCAGTACGTGCGTCTCCGGGATAAATAATCATCAAAATCGCATCGTTTGCATTGCATTTTTAATACAATTCAGTATGGATTTAGCACGAGTTATAAAATAAAACAAGAATACGTTGCAAGAAAAGACGGGACATTTAATCAGATTAATATCGCTGAATCAAAGTAGTTTTTTATCTTGTTTTTTTTGTTATAATAAATGCTTTTATTGTTTCAAGAAATCGTATATCTTTGGTTGCTGCATCATCGTTGCACTCCAGTCTTTTTATTAGACAATAATGGGCAATGGAACTCACAGCTTTTGCGCGAGTGGACATTTTCGCATATTTGATGGCCTCGGAATGGAGTTTACTCGTTGCCTTTTAGTTGAAGACTCTTTATGTGGCGCAGTCGCTGGAATTAACAAAAACAATTTCTAACTGTTGGACGATAGGGAATTTTAAACAATTTCTCAGGGTAATTTAAGCTTAGTTTCTATTAGAGTAGCATTAGTCAGCAGTCTATCTGATTATACAGCTAGTTGAGAGTAATATAGTTATTTTTAAATCCATTACACGTTAGCCCTTAACTGCGATCTCACCTGGTGGTAAGTGCTTGTATTTACTGTGATGTTTTACGTAAATAGGTACTGGAAGACAGACAGAACTGCTTGCCCAAGTCGAGGCTTAGAAGGTTTGGTATGATAATACTATTTTATTTCATAGTAACCTTATAAATGGATAAAAATATATGTCAGAGGCTTTCATTTTTTCATAGCCACTGAGTATGAAAATAAAAAGGGCAAAAGCAAAATAAGACATATAATAAGAGACACTTATATGTCAACATGAAATAAACTAATTATTTACAAAGCTTAGTACTGAAGCTGCTCATATTCTAAAAGAAATCTAAAACGTTTACAAAAATATACACTAAGAAAGTTCCATAAAATCGAACTGAAATGCGAAAGGAAATTCAGGTTTCTTGCTCAATATGTTCCATAACCCTGTATATAGAAGTTTAATAGAAATAATAGCGAGATTATACTCTAGCGAGCGACTAAACGGCGCATGTATTCAAAACAGGTGCGAGATAAAAGATAATTTGAAATCCCTCCGGAGGGAGCTAAGCGATAAAGGTGTTCACGTGGGGCCGTGCTTTAAATAAAAATAAGATTTGTTAAATGAATATTTGGCGAGATTTTTACTCAGAGTGTGACAATTAGCATGGACAGACAATTTTTAAAAAACGAAGTCTATGGCAAGTGGCGTAGTGTGGATGTGATGGAAATGTAACGTGATCGTGGAAAAATGCCTCGTGTCTGTCGTATAAACCTCCTCCTTGACGCAGTGTTGAACGCTGTTGTCTTAACGTGCGGAGGTCCCGGGTTTGATCCACGGCACGGTGAATTTGGGAATTTATAATTTCCCTGCTATGGCCAGGAAAAATTCGGTGTCGGCCTTTGGCCGTTAGTTACCAACCTACCGGCAAAGACGTGCCGCCAAGCGATTCAGCGTTCCGTTTCCCTGTCGCGTAGAAACGGATAAGGGGTATGGGTTTAATATAACTGCAATGCCCCTAACAGCCCGCTACTATCTTTTTTTACTGCATCATCACTTACCATCATGTGAGATCACAGTCAAGGGCTAACTCTTAGTGGATAAAAAAAGGAGTCATGTTCCATGAAATAAGAGTAATACAAACATCTTTTAAACCGACTTCTAAAAAAGGAAGAGGTTCTCGTGGCGATCAAAGCCGGTTAAGCAGGTTTAACTGCAATTTGTTTACATCTTCTATACTCTAAAGAAAACTAGACTACAACTTATCATAGAACCTAAACGAAAAAAAATAACCTTTGTTCGATACAGAAAATGAAAAAGAATACATAATTTTTATCATTCACGGGCTTATTATAATACTGTTAAGTTAAACATATCCTTCCCGTTTGGGATCCAGATCCAAACGATCGCCTTTATCGATTAGCTCCTTTCGAAAGAACATCGAATTATCGTCCGAATCGCACCCGCTTTGAATATTTGTACTTGAACCGTTTAGCTGTCCCGTTACGAGATCCCAATCTCGGTATTGTTTCTATTAAACTCCAATACAAGGGATCGAGCTACTAAGCAAATTCTAGTTTACTTAACTATACTTCTATACGTATGATACGAGTATTATAATTGCGAAAGTTTGGTATGATTGGATCGATGGATGGATGTATGTTTGTTACTCAATCACACGGCTGAATGGATCTAGATGAAATTTGGCACTGAGATAGATTATAGTCTGGAATAACACATAAGCTACTTTTTATCCCGGAAAATTTGAGTTCCCGCGGGAACCATAAAACCTCAATCTGGATGGATGGATGGATGGAAGTCTAATTTGTTATACTATCTTATTAGATATTTTGTGTTTTTTAGCTGCAGGAATATAGTGATGGATATGTTCTTAATCGGCAAATGCCGGAATAATAGTACATTATGGTACAAGTGTGTAATGTTGGTGATTGCCGCTGAGGCGCCATTGAGACACGAGCCGTTAGGTGAGGGTCTTAAGATAGCCGAGGACGGTAATCATCAATACACACGTGTATCATACGACGTTTTTCAACACACTTGTGAAGAAAATAATACTAAAAAAATAATTTTATTTAGTAGATAAAAAGTTTATTTAGAGAAACAATTCTTAGCAATCTCTTAGAATGGACCGTGTATAGTGAATGACCTCGGTATTTTATTTTTCGTGATAGGTATCTTCACTAAAAGCATCGGGCCATGGTTCTCTACGTCTTTCACAGTTATATTTGTTAATTCTTGTATCCTACTAGCACCAGTTACACTAAATATTAAAGCAACCTGGAAAAAAGAAACAATATTATTAAGTTCAACACACAGCACAGGCTGAAGTCGCGTAGATATTTAAAATTATTTTAACTAACCTTAGTAGCCAGATATTGGTTATCTGGAGCATCTTTTATAAATTTTTCAATATCGTCAGACGATAAAACCTTTGATTTCTTGCTTCTAAATCCATCGGATAATCTCTTTAGATATAAGCTGACAAATTAGAGTATGTTTTTAAGTCCACTCCATTCTTTGTTCGGCCTTTACTTTTTAACATTGAGTATATACACCACAAAGAGCTATTTTGAACTTAGAAGATAATTCTTTAAAGTACGCCATGAACACATTTTTTGAAAAAGACTGCGTATTCTTGTTGTTTTGCCATTGTATGAAATTTTGGTACGCTAATAGATATTTTTCCTTGGAGTTTTCAGGTAGTAATCACATCTTATATCGGGCGGTGTACAACTTAAATAATTTTCTTCATAAATAATTAGTATGTACTTGTAGACATTTTAATTAATAAATAACTGTAATTTCAACAGTGAAAACGAGTTGTGAAAAAATTTTCGTAATGGCGGGAATAATTAAAAAGTTTTCCTACAATGGCGATCGGCCATAGACTAAAAGATGAGGTTTCTTTTTTTTTGGGTTTTCGCGGATAGCGTTTTAGCCACGTACATTAAGGGGAATTTTAAGTTTTCTTTAGATATTACAGAAAAAACAAAAGTTATATTTGAGTGAAAGTTTTATTTAGTAAACACGTACAAGTTGAAATTATCTATTTAAGTACGAAGTTGCATGAAATGAGCAAGCAATAGGTAGGTACATTAATTTATTTGTACTATTGAACGATCTTTTTTGTATCGAAACTTTTTTAAGAACAAAGCAACTCAACCAATAAAATTAAAAAAAACTCTATAACTCACTTGTGGATAATAGTAATGAAAAAGTCACAGTTTGATTATAGGTGTCATTATGTGCCTAATTGCGGTGAACTTAGAGCCACTTTATGAGCAAGTGTGTTGAAATAGTAGATTGTATTATAAGGGAGCAAAATAATATTTTTACGGCGAGGGCGCTTTTTTGAATCTAGAATGAAGTGAGGGATTCTAGAGTAGAATCCTGAGCGTAGCGAGGGATTCTTTAGTAGAATCCTGAACGTAGCGAGGGATTCAAAGTACGTCGCCCGAGCCAAAAATATATTTGCGCCCGAATGATACACTCTACTTTTCATCACCCTGTATGAGAAAATTTGGTTCCCGCGGGTACTCTTTAATTTCCCGGGATAAAAAGCATATGTGCTATTTCCAGACTATAATCTTTTTTTTTTTTTAAATCTATCTCTGTGCCAAATTTTATCCAGATCCGTTCAGCCGTTCGGGCGTAATTGAGTAACACACATCCATACCACCATACATCCACACATCCATCCAAACTATCGCCTTTATAATAATATTTATTTAATTATAATTTTTTTTTTTTAAATATGTATATCCATATTGCCCTTTCGTTAGTTAAAATTCAGAAATTATAAATTCCTAAATTGACCCTGCCGGGGATCGAACCCTGGACCTCCGCAAGTTAAGACAGCAGCGCTCAACACTGCGCCACGGAGGTCGTCAATTTGCGTTGGCGCTGAACACTAAGATGTTCCAAATTCAATAAGTGCGCGGCAAAGATAATTGCGGCGCACTTACGAGTATAAAGAGGATTAAAAACTCATTACTGCCCGCTAAAAGTTTCTTATAGAAAACACCACCTTTGGGCGCACATAAAGGCGAACCAAGTCGTCCTTTTCGAGTACATGGGATGAAAAAGAATTTTAATTTTTTTTAATAAAACAGCAATTCATATTACCAAATTCCTAACAAACTCAGATCGAATATCAGTCGTCGAATCGATATCAAGCCCTTAACGACGGTATTTAATCTCGCCAAACTGTTCCACAATATATTTCGATGCTCAAATAGAATAAACGAGATTATTTTCAATTACAGAGCGAATTGGAAACCTTTGAAATCGTTCATCGCGGAGCGAATTCAAAAGATTTCCGAAAGCTCGCCAGCTGAGTGTACTTACTTGTATTTAGTTTTAAAGTGGTCTTTAAAATTAAACGTGTATCCAGAGTTAAGCTTATTTTAGTCTTGGAGGTCATCTTGTAGCATGCAGAACATCTTTAGGATTGTTTTTCTTAAGATTTAAAGAAAATTGGTAAATTTCTTTATTTCAATCTAATAGGTAATCTGAAAGTCGAAGTTTATTTATTTTACTATTTACTAAGTATTATTATTGAGCCCTTAATTACTTTTTTATACCGATTCAAAAGTGAGTATTTATTTATTTAAAGTGAGGTTTAACACGCTTCAAATAAGAGGTTCTGATTTCGTATGTCCGAGATTTTCTCAGGAAGCAATCAACCGATTTTGATGTTTGATGTATTTAAAACTAATACCCACTGCTTTCTAAGCAGCTACCAGACAAGAAAATAATCAATTAATAATTCTGCACCTGTTGGAAATCAAACCTGAAGGAATGTCCCTGATTCCTAGATTACCGCTAAGTTTATTTACTTCCTTCACATTATTTCTAAGAAAATATAATAGGTTAGGCTGATTTAAAAAAAATCTTGTCAAAAGCATTCCGCAAAATAATTCACGATAAGAAAACAGTATCGCCGTAAACGACACGATTTGACCCCAATCTCGGATCAAGCTCGGGGCGTCATCCGGATCGCGATGCAAAGGTCAATCCCGACCCGACCCGTATTAGCCCCGACCGGCAAAGAGAATGGGACAAAATCTTCGTTAAGCGCGCTATTGATCTCAAGAGTGCTAAAAATACTATAAAAAATGCATCTGTAGAACTTAACTTTTAAAATATTGCTAGTTTCCGGGTCACCACTGCGTCATGGAGGTCGTCGATATGAGAGTCGACGACCATGAGAGTAGGATGGTAGGTAGGGTGGTAGGATGGTAGAAGGTGATAATAGGTCGATTGGTAGTTTAAAACAACCTTTATACTTATCCATTTGTAAAATATAATGCGTGCTAGCTAATGCCCGTGACTTTGTTCGCGTAGAATATTTTTTTTAATTCCCACGGGAACTGCCTAATTTTCGGGGATAAAAAGTATCCTATGCCACTCTCCAGGTCCTCAACTAAACCCATGCAAAAACTCACGTCGATCCGATGCTCTGTTGCGGCGTAATTGAAGGACAAACCAACAAACAAATACACTTTCGTATTTATAATATTACTATGATTATGAAACACAATAAATAAAAGACAATACACAGCAAGATATTAGTAATTTAGTAATATGTCCTATTTTTAGTTTTATTCCCATGTTATGTTGTTATTTTTTATGTTTTAAAAATAAAATAAAATAAAATATCTTATTTTATTTTATTTATTACCTTTATTACCGAACCTTAGGTTTACTATAAGCTTGCTGTACGCTGCTGCCCTAATGGACCGTTTGACCTCGACTCGGTCCGGCTAGCGATGCAAAGGTCAATCTTGAACCCTCCCACATTGACCTCGTTTCTTATACGAGTATCATACTTGACTGTACTTTAGAATATCATGTACGAGATTTCTGTTCATAATAAATGTTTAGTTTATTTTCTGTTTTTAAAACTATTATAATTATCATTTCAAATGAATAAAACCCAATTAGTTTTTTGGCATTTGTTTCGTGACGGAAAAGATACGAGTTTTTGATTTTGGGTTTGTTTGTTTTATGGTTGTGTTTATGTGTTATCATTTAGATGGGATTTTCATTGTGATTTTTACATTGCATTGCCATCACCTCATAACAGGGCCAACACATTTTTGTATGGTGGACAATTAATAGCCCGCGTAACTATTGTATGAAGCATTAGCGGGACACGATACAACGTTTCTCTGAGCAGACCTTGATCTATCTCTACTAATATTATTAATTCGGAAGTTTGGATGGATGGATGGATGGAAGTTTGTTACTAAATCACGGCAGAACGGCTGAACGGATCTGGATGAAATTTGGTACAGGGATAGATTATAGTCTGGAGCACATAGGCTACTTTTTATCCCGGAAAATTAAAGAGTTCCCGTGGGAATCAAAAAACCTCAATCCACGCGGACGAAATCGCGGGCATCAGTTAGTGTCTAATAATTGAGCTAGACTAATTAAAATAGAAATTTTCCTAGTCTCAGTTCAACCAACTCACTAGGTACCCCTACATAGTTACATAATAGGGTCTAAACAATAAACAAAACAGTTAATCTAAACATCAACTGAACACAAACTCCATTAACCTTTTCGAGAAAGCCCGCATCGAGTTTATCAAACTCCTCAATATTACACTCACCATAATCCCGACTTCTAAACTTCAGAAGCCGCCGCCATTGATACTGGAGGCAAACATTGGCGCCCGATTGTTTCACGCCACGACATACATATTAATTTCAGCTTCATTTCAATATCAACAAGCAAAGCCGAACATCTGAATAGCTTTGCTTACAGAGTGAGGTGTGCCCGCGTGACTTTATAATACAATATGTCCTAAGTTATAAGCTTTTCGATTGGTTATTTACCTATCAGATGGAATTCAGTGTTTGACTGTTAGTAAACCAGACGAGATATTGTGATGATACAGATGGTTATGCGTGAGTATTAATGTTATCTTCGTTTCAATATCAACAAGCAAAGCCGAACATCTGAATAGCTTTGCTTACAGAGTGAGGTGTGCCCGCGTGACTTTATAATACGGTATGCCCTAAGTTATAAGCTTTTTGATGGTTTAAGGGCAAAACACACAGGGAACGGGCGCGGTTCGGGCGCGGGGCGGGTGACGCTGTGTGATGTCGTCCACATAAATACGAAATACAAGGAATTCAACCCGCCGTTCACCCGACCCGGCCCGCACCCGACCCGCGCCCGTTCCCTGTGTGTTTTGCGCTTTATCTACAGCGGCGTGCACAGGTATTGAAGCTAGGGTAGCCACTAGTCAGAATATCTATTTACTGACTGTCATGATGAAAAATGAGCATTGGCGTAATTTCTATTTCGGTAAGCGGTGCTTTTATGCTTCTATGAACTGCACGCCACTGTTTATCTACCTATTAGTTGGAATATAATGATTGACTGTAAACCAGACGAGATGTTATGATACAGCGGGCTATTAATGTAATATTTATTTCAATATCAACTAGCGAAACCAAAAAGATTACTAGTTTTGCTTACAGACTGAGGTGTGCCCGCATGACATTATAATACCTACGATATGCTTCAAATTACTTAGCTTATTTCATATACTCAATGATAAAGACAAAAATATAAAATCGTGGACAAGGTGTAAAATAAGGAATACGATGTAGCAAGTATGTTAAGGTGTTAATTCTTCTGAGTCATTCAATGAATGATGATAATAAGCATCATCCTCATAATATTATTTTGTTACATACAGTGTCATTTTTTTAATAAGAGTACAGTTCAAAAACGGAGCTGAGTTTTGTTGAAATTGATCATCTTGAAATTTTCCCTTGTCATCTGTAGAAGATTCTATTATCAAATCAAATAAATATTATAAATGCGAAAGTTTGGATGGATGTATGGATGGATGTTTGTTACTCAATCACGCCCCAACGGCTGAACGGATCTGGATGAAATTTGGCGCAGAGATAGATTATAGTCTGGAATAACACATAGGCTACTTTTTATCCCGGAAAATTAAGGAGTTCCCGCGGGAAACGAAAAACCTCGATCCACGCGGACGAAGTCGCGGGCATCAGCTAGTTTATAATATGATTGGTGGCTCAGCATAATTTCCACGCGCTTTAGTGGAGCGACGCACCTTGGTGCCCTGTTTAGGATTTCCCGCGTCCGCTTATATCTTGCACCGCACTCACGACGACAGGTAGTCTCATGTCACACACAGGCGTCGATAATTTTATGCATGAAATTCGCTCAAGAGATATACGTTATAGTTTAAACATGCGGCACTCGCGTATAACTTTACCATCTTGTTTAATTTAGGGCCAATCCACACATGATACTTTTAGTATAGGTACCTAAGCGATCAGCGATTTTGCAAATAGCCAATCGCCGATGCTAAAGTTATGTGTGTTTTATACAAAGACAAGTTTTTTAACTATAATCTCACTTGGCAGTGACCCGTTCTCCCGACCCGTTTCTGACCCGTTGTTCTAGATGAGCGACGCATGGGACGCGACGCCATAAAAAATGTCAAACTCGTCTACGCGACAACGTAGGCCACGTGAAGGGTCACGTTACGACAACAGCGCTCAACACTGCGCCAGGGTGGTAGCCAAATCCCTTAACAGCCATCTGCGCGAACTAAAACGTTTACTTAGTGCAATGCTCGATTAGGAGGAAAAGCTTCAATCGGCGATACTAAAGTAATTAGTGTGTGGTGGCCCTTATATAGCATTTTGCCTCACATCATAATGTGGGTTGTTTATTCTTAAACGTTATTCAAAATTAGAGAACCCTTTTGAGTAGCTACTTATAAGAGTTCCTTACTTATTTGTTTTGTAGACGTAGAGTTACAAGTTTGCAAGTTTCGTTTGTTCGTTTAAGATAGGAAATTATTTATCCTGTATCCACTACTGTACTGTATACTAATATAAAAAATGCGAAAGTATGTCTGTCGGTCTGCTACTCTTTAACGACCTGTCTTTTTAACAGATTTTGATGTAATTTGGTGTAGAGCTAGGTTACATCCCGGGGAAAGACATATAAAAAGACTCAAATAAATATAATAGTATCAATAAAAAGGTAAGGGTGAAATCTCTAAGGACATCTTTTAACGTTTAATGGAGCTTTGCAGACAGCCATAAAGTGTTTCAATCAATCAATCAATATTTATTTATTCAATTTAGGTACCTTGTACACTGTAAACTTATTGACGTCCAAAACATAAAAAAAACGTGAGGGTAACAATCATTACGGTTTCATAAAATTAAAGTTACGAGGGTTACAAACGCGCCCTGGTCTGAGAAGAACCCACAAAAAACTCGGCCGGGTTTTTTTTATCACCTTAACACAAACATCGTATATTTAATAGAACTCTCTTCACAGGTCACTTTCATACGGATTAGTGTTTGCATTGTGTTTTTGTTCCAGCTTCGCAGGTGTAATTAACAGAACTGCTAATACAACCATGACTAACACATGCCTACGACGGTAGCGTCGTAGGCATCGTAGGATGCCGTAGCGCAAATCAGGCGGGCTAAAGCCGGCTGAAGATGCATTTAGCCGGAATTGGCTCGCTTGATCTGCCGCCAGCGCGCGGCTAATGCGTGCTTCATGCAAATCTGATACTCTCATTTGCGCCGCTCGCTCGATAGCGTTCAATCATGGTGGTATAAAGTTGTTCTGTTTAGTATTTTTTATTACTAACATAATAATTATGTTAATATACTCAAAGGTGTGTGAAGTCTTCCGATCTAGTAAAAGATCAAACCCCTATCGATATAAAAATAGTCAAGGAGCCACAGGCCACGGCCAGAAGCTCGCATAGAAAAAGAGACTCAAAGCAATTATTATACTAATCAATATTATGTAGATAACAAAAGTATGTACCTACCCAAAAGTAGGGGCGTAAGGGCGAAAACCCTCTACGAAGTGAGCATTTCACGCGAATGTGCTATTCTGTCCTGTCCGTAATGTGTTATTGCCTTAGCTTCGTAGGTGTAATTACAGAGCTGCTAATACAACCATGACTAACGCATGCCTACGCCGCTACGATGCCGTAGCGCAAATCAGGCGGGCTAATGCCGGCTGAAGATGCATTTAGCCGGAATTGGCTCGCTTGATCTGCCGCCAGCGCGCGGCTAATGCGTGCTTCATGCAAATCTGATACTCTCATTTGCGCCGCTCGCTCGATAGCGTTCAATCATGGCGTTATTAACTACTCTGGATAGTTAAAAAATAGTTTGCTTTATATGGAGAATGTATCATTGTTTTTTAAAAGACTGCAGTCTTTTAAAAAATAGCCTCAAGATACAACATTAGAACATTACAACATTAGAACATTAGAACATTAGAACATTAGAACATTATATGAATATATTTTGTTTTTCAATTATCTTTAGTTTGTTAAAAATATTATGTTTAAGAATGCCGAGGAGGAAGAGCGGGGACCCCGAGATACAGGCTTTTTAAAGAACTTACTTCAGGGTTCCCAAAAAATTGTTAAACAATGCATATTTAAAAAAAAAACAGTATTAAAAAAAATGACTATTCAAAAAAATATTTTTGCTGACTGAAATAACCATAATCGCAGTCAATGACTAACTTGTACCTAGTGGAGTAAAAAAAAAACAATATGAGCAGGGGTTTTGCCACCGTAGCATATAATTCAGGTAGACTAAATCCGGGGTATTAGGTGTTTGTAGAATTATTCTTTGTCTATTAATGCTCGTGGCCTCTTCCGCGTGGATTTAGAATTTTAAATATGATGGGTAATCGTTGTATCGTTGTATGGGTAACTTTTGATTTTCCAGGATAAAAAGTAGCCTAGGTCACTTCAAGTCTTCAACTATATCCATGCAAAAAAATACGTCAACCATTGCAGTGTGACTGAAGGACAAACCAACAATAAAATACACTTTCGCACTTAGATCTATTATATGACGTTCAACATTTTTTTCAAAATTGGTCAGCAATTACTATTGTAGCAAGATAGCGGCATCTTTACTGCAATTATCCATTTTGATCATCAGCAACAATCAAACAAATCATTTCGTTTATACACTAACTAATGTACGTGTTCACCAATTTTATTAAAATTGGTCAGCAATTACTATCATTGCAAGAATAGCGGCATCTTCACTGCAATTAGCCATCCTCATCAACGGCAACAATCAAACCAATCATTTCGATTGTTCACTGATTCACATGTTCATTAATTTTATAAAAATTGGTCAGCAATTGCCATGATAGCAAGATAACAGCATCTTCACTGTGATTAGGCATCCTGATCATCAGCAACAATCAAACAAATCAATTCGTTTATACACTAAGTAATGCACGTGTTCACCAATTTCATCAAAATTGGTCAGCAATTACTATGATTGCAAGAATAGCGGCATCTTCACTGTGATTAGGCATCCTGATCATCAGCAACAATCAAACAAATCATTTCGTTTATACACTAAGTAATGTACGTGTTCACCAATTTCATCAAAATTGGTCAGCAATTACTATGATTGCAAGAATAGCGGCATCTTCAATGTGATTAGGCATCCTGATCATCAGCAACAATCAAACAAATCATTTCGTTTATACACTAACTAATGCACGTGTTCACCAATTTCATCAAAATTGGTCAGCAATTATTACTATGATTGCAAGAATAGCGGCATCTTCACTGTGATTAGTCATCCTGATCATCAGCAACAATCAAACAAATCATTTCGTTTATACACTAAGTAATGCACGTGTTCACCAATTTCATCAAAATTGGTCAGCAATTACTATGATTGCAAGAATAGCGGCATCTTCACTGTAATTAGGCATCCTGATCATCGGTCAGCCATCCGGCTAATGCTCGCTACATGCAAATCCAATCCTCTAATTTGGACCAATGGGCACATTAATAATGACCATCTACGACACATATTATACGTTATACATGAGGCATTATCGATTTTGTACTGTAGTTCACCTAATAGGCGTTTTGTATCCATATTCATATTATAAACTAGCTGATGCCCGCGACTTGAATCGACCGCGAATTACTTAATTTTCCGGGATAAAAAGTAGCCTATGTCATTCTCCAGGTCCTCAACTATACCCATGCCAAAAATTACGTCGATCCGTTGCTCCGTTGCAGCGTGATTGAAGGACAAACCAACAAACCAACTCACTTTCGCATTTATAATATTAAGAAGAACGTGTCTGTCTGTTTATTTATAACTGCCTCGTTGGTCTAGTGGTTGGCATGTTCGACTGCGGCTGACGAGGTCCCGGGTTCGAGTCCCGGGTCGGGCCTTGAGTATTGCGTTTTTCTGACTAGAAATTCTCAGTACTAGCCCGGAGTTATGAAGTTGGCGCTGTTTCACTACCGTGCCTCGGTGAGCACGTTAAGCCGTCGGTCCTGGTTATTATCACTAACATGATCCATTTTAAGCGTTTTAGTCGTTAAAGGCCGCCAACCCGCATTGGAGCAGCGTGGTGGGTCTAAGCTCTAATTCCCTCTCTCCTATGAGAGTGGAGGCCTGTGCCCAGCAGTGGGACGTTAATGGGCTGTTGTGGTGGTGGTGGTGGTGGTGGTGGTGGTGGTGGTTTATTTATCTGTCACCTTTAGTGCCGATTTCACCAACTCCGAGTAACGTTTAACCTAGGCATAACTTTAATCCGGAAAAAGTTTCAAATTTATTCAAAGGTTAAACGTTATGGTGAAATCATAAGGCCCGGACTCCACCAAAGCAGATATTATGTACGGAGTTCGGGCAGATATTCGCACGTAGTAGTTGGGCAAACATGGCCACTCGCCACAGTGACCGCTATGAAAATGTTATTATTTATTATGCCTATTTTGAGTTGTCATCAAAAATGTGCCACGCCTTGGCTCCACTCACTCATCCCAGGCATGGGCTTTGCTTGGAATGTTCAAAATAGACATAAAGGGCTTGTTGCCCTTGAGTTTACTATTTCAAAGTTAAAATTGCGAGCATTATTATTCAAACGAGAGGTGTTTCTCGAACATTTTGCATCCGAACGTCCTTTCATGTAATTTCAATCCGCTTTGCTGCACACAAATGTTATACAACACTGAAAAAACACCAAACGAGAAAACGCTAGAATGTAAAATGTGTATTTCATTTGAGTTTAATCTGAATCCACTACAGAGTTAACAACTGCAGGCGTTGAATCAAAAGTTTTAAGTAGAAACCGGCGGCGCAAAGTGTTCATTCCATTGTAATAAAACTTGTAAGTAGTTTTGTTGTAAGTAGATCTGGCCTTTATAAGTCTTTATTTGTGGACAAGGGTTACAGATCACTTAACAATTAAGAGTGCCTGATTTTGGATCAAAGCTTGTTGCTTGCTGTCCCAATATCGCCAGGTTTTGCCCTTCCTGCATCATTATTTCCCGTCACTTATAACTTACCTACATCGATATATAGGTATCGATAGGTAGGAACTACATGGGCCCTTTCATAGAAAAAAATTGGGCGTCCGACCTTTGGAGCGCGCTCCACACCTGTCTAAGCCTGTCCTTGTCCCTGCCATAGCGCTATCCCGCTTTTCAGACTAGATGGCGTTAGTAAAATACGCCCACATTCTTTGTTTTATAGGGCCCGTCTATGTAAATTGAGGTCGTTGCTTACCTAAGTACCTTCAAGGCATGACTGAATAGGCATTTTTTAGGCAAGCGTACCCAGACCTCATCATAGCTTTTCATACACACAAATGTCATCAAGCATCGCAATAAAACTCACTGCTGAGCACGAGTCTCCTCTAGGAATGAGAATGGTTTGGTCATAGTCCACCACGCTGGTCAATTGTGGATTGGCAGACTTCACACCCGCCCGCCAACCCGCATTGGAGCAGCGTGGTGGGTCTAATCTCTAATTCCCTCTCTCTCCTGAGAGTGGAGGCCTGTGCCCAGCAGTGGGACGCTAATGGGCTGTAGTGGTAGACTTCACACACATCTGAGAGCATTATGAAGAACTTTGGATGTTTTCCTTTACCGTTTGAAGCAACATATATTTCATCATTCACCATCATTTCAACCTGCGGACGTCCACTGCTGCACATAAGCCTTTCCCAGAGAACGCCACCACACCCGGTCCTCAGCCTTCCTCATCCAGCCACTTCCCGCCACCCTCTTAATGTCGTCGGTCCATCGTGCTGGAGGGCGCCCCACACTACGCTTACTTGTACGCGGTCTCCACTCCAAGACTTTCCGGCTCCAGCGGCCATCGCTCCTTCGACAGGCATGGCCTGCCCACATAATTTCATAAAACGCACATAACTCCGAAATAATTATCGGATCGGGGATCGAACCCGCGACCCTGTACAGGAGGTCGGGTGTCTAAACCACTAGGCTATCACCACTTCAGAAACCTATAATCTATCCATACTAGACAGAAAAATAGTACAGACAATATCCACTGTAAATGGCACAGTAATAATGAAATAAAGGTACACTATATCTCAGAGAACTGAGAAGCAAATTGAATCAAAATGGTAAATGCGGTCCTTTCATCTAGAGCTTCCTTCGACTTAAATAAATTAGATAATGGATACATAAAACCATGTATATAGCATTATGTAGTGGTGTAATGGCAGTCTCGGAGACGTACGGTATACGTACATGAAGTTCGCAACCGATGAATACTAATAACTGAGACCGGAGCTGCACGTGTTCGCTATTAGGTTTGTGTTTGGTCCAAGTTGTGTTAGCTAAAAATCTATACTATCCGTGCTAATGTCAGTACTAATATTATAAATGTGAAAGAATGTCTGTCTACCCGTCTGTTAGTCAGTCTGTCTGTCTGTCTGCTACGTATTCACATATCGTCGGTCGAATCATGAAGGGGCGTATGTGAATTTTGTCAATTTTACAGTAGAGCGGTTTTCAATAAAGTGCACCGTGATACAACGTCGTAACTTTATATGTAAAAGTACTACGAAGTTTACAGGACCGTTGTTTAGTTTGATAACTAGTCCTCTTTTGATATTAAATTATTTTTTTAGTTTACTTTAGTTATTTATAGATATATTAGCTTTCTTTTGAAAAAAAATTTACTTACGCCCTTTTGTGATGTGCAAATATTTCAAAATACCATTTACGTCCAGCCATCTTAACTATAAAATAAATAAAAGACTATAAAATAAAACACTATTTAATGAAGAAAGGCTGTAATATTAATTAATAGAACATTATTTTATTGATGTGGTAGGTTTTCATAATAAATTTGATGTTCCCGGCATCTTATCAAAGGGGTGTCTCCCCTACACATTGATATTAGATTATTATATTTTTCTTTAGATATCTCATTAGGAGATTTATTTAAATCTTCAACCTCATTCCTCAGCCATTGAACATCTTGTCTCTTTAACGATATCGACCTGTATTCTTGTTCCTTGACTCGTTTTAAAAAACAGAATAGTTGGTTTGTTTGTTGAAACTTTTAACTCCATAACATCTGTCCATTTAAACGAGTCGCCTGTCTGGTTATCTTTTTTTAATTGTAGCAACCTTAACTTTAGGGCAAGATCTTTAAAATTCTTAAAATCATTGTAATTGAGAACCTTCACTTCGTATGGATTTTTGCGTGCCAATCGTATGATCGGCTCCAATTGGCACGGAACAAAGACGTTTCCAGCCTGCGCCATTGCAAATGCTACTGCGCTATGGACAGAATCGCCCTCGCTTTCCCCATGGAAGGAACAGAAGTATCGTAAACTAATTTCTTCAATCGATTCACAATTATTAATTAAATATTATAAAAGCATAGCCGCTATCACGGAATTTTTATTCTGCCCTGAGCAGCCATCACAAAACAGGAATACTTCTTTCTATCACAATTTGTAAAGAAATAATAAACAAAAGTAGAAATTTCAGATGCACCTCTTCTACTGATTGTCTCGTTCTATAAGTTGCATATGCAGTCTTTGGAGGCTAAATCGTAAATTGAGAAATTATAATCAATCGAGCAATACAATATTTTGTATTGCTCGATTCTTGCATTCGTTTTTAATTCGTCGTACTTCTTCTTTCTCTATAATATGTGTATCATATTTATTCTGCAGCTTCTCTTGCACCTCGCTTGTACCTTCTCTGTATGTAATGCATAAACCACAATGGTCTTTTTTTGGTTTATGGAACGATAAATTCATGCTTTTAAATACATTTCTATAAAGTGTCATACTTACGGGTTGGTTATACTCTTTTTTAGAACATACCAAACATTTTTTTCAAAGATAAATTATGGTGGAGATACTTCCACCATGATTGAGATTTGTCCAAAAAACAAATAAAAGTAACTCTTTAAATAAGTACCAATTCATTCACTTTAAAGACAGAATTTTACTAATTTTAACTCCCGTTAACAAACTATGCAGATTAGTAATTTCCAACTAACAAATGACTGCGTAACAAGTCTACCTGTCGTTGTTTCACTCGCGTATTTCACGTTAGATATTAGGTTACGCCTCTTCGTGAAAAAGAGATATTACATGGGAACAGGTAAGAATAGGCGTAACTGGTGGATACGACTATTCGTGATTTTTTAAATTGGGATGAATAGCAGATAGGGCTTTTCGTAATTGTTTGTAAATCTGTATCCAGTATGATTTAAATTACGCCCTTTCGTGACACGATAAATCTTGTCTTATAGATTACGATGGTGGAGTTAACTAAAAATCGAATATTTGTGGGATACGCCCCTTCGTGATTCGACCGACGATATATGGGCCGGCCGTTCAAACGGTTTTAAGAACTTTGGTATAATAGGTGAAGGACATAGACTACTTTTTATCTTTAACACATAAAAAAATGTATTTAGTCAAAATCACGTTGATCCACAGCTCTGTTGCAGCATGATTGAAGGACAAACCAACAAACACTTTTGCATTCTTAATATCAGTACGGAAAACTAACTATTTCAACGATCTCTTCATAAATGACTTATTTATTTCACATAGTGCCACTTATTATAAATCAAGACACCAACGGTTCGGAAAGCTGATTTTCACAGAATCTTGCAAGGATTTTCGCAGAATTTGGTTTTGTATCACTTGTGCCCAGTTTAGGGATCGTTTGCAATCGTGCAAGTTCCGTTCATGAACAGTGCAGATAATATATTAATCAATCTTTACTCCAAACATATTTTAATCCTAAGGTGCAACGCAAATAATATGCCACATGATATACCTACCGGTTCTCTTTATTTCATTCTCGAGGTATCGCTTTTCCTAATTAAGTAGCCAAACGCCAAAAATATATTGCCGATGATAAAAATTACAAATGTCACATCTAAATATTCTATAGGTATGGTTTTAATACGAATTTAAATTGGTTTCAGACTGGAGCACACCTGAATAACGGTCATAAACCAAATCGCAAATTATTTAATTTCATAAACGCTACCTAATTATTCCACACCACGCACCCTGCGTGCCGCCACAAAACCAAAAAGTGTAAAATGTTCGCGCATTAATATTTGTGTTCGGCTTAAAATGGATCATTTTATTGTGCGGTTGATTATTTCGTGTTGTCAGCTCGGCCGTTACAATGTTTTATCGAAAAATATGCGGTACAATTTTTCGGGACTGATCATTACATAATTTTTCATTACTCATACAGGGAAAGTAGGTTTGAAGTTGCCTGAGAAGCGGGTTGAAAGTAATACTTTTCAGCCCTAGGGAGAATCGTTTTCAACTGAATTTTTATTGGAGTTCAAATGAAACACGACTTTGTTTTTTTTTTTTTTTTTTTTTTTTTTTTTTTTTTATACCCGAGTGCATCCATCATCCATAGACAAGAAGAAAGATAGACTTTATTCATAAAGTAAAGACAACTGATTCATACACTTTTTATTTTGACTTTCCTTATATTCGTAATGAAAAGCACAGTGTTTACCTCGGGATGAAAGACTTATTTACTCCCTCGAACTATAGGCCCCCTCGCTACGCTCGGGCGCCAAACCCCGTCTCGGGACTAAATAAGTTACTTTCATCCATATGGTAACAATGTACTATTACTGCTGTAACTGCTTATTCTAATTGTTAACTTCACGCGGATTTAACACTGTTAAAGTTTTAAGCTTGACACTTATTTTTAACCAACTTCTGTCACTACAAAATTCATACTAATATTTTAAAATACGCGAAAGTGTTCATCTGTCTGTTGATTTGTCTGCTACGCTCTCTCGGCTGATCTGTTCAACCTGTTTTGTTTTTTTGACGAAATTTGATACAGAACTAGTTGGATCCAGCGGAAGTTAAATCCAAGCTCTATGATATTTCGGGATATAAATATTCTATGTCAATCTCGGTCGTCAACTATATCGCAGCGATCCGTTGCTCGGTTGCGACATGATTGAAGGACCAACTAATACACCAACAAACAACCACAGTTCCCCATAACATACCATAGATATTCAAGACAAGACGATGATAGTTCCGGCTAATTTCCTCTAACTTGGGCCACACTACTATAGTCATATTGTATTAGCATGATTGCGTCGGTTATTAGCATTTATTTAGGGAAGCCTCGTTAAGCCACGCCGTTGTAGATGAATATTTTATTTATATTATATTACAAGGTATGAATCTGGGATACTCGGATGTTTTCGTAATGAAGGCAAATTATACAAATTATACAACTATTTTGGGGTACCTACTGTGATTGGTGAGGGAAACAGAAACGTGGGTCTTTTCAATAAAATCTTTGAAATCCATACTAATATTATAAATGCGAAAGCGTGTCTGTCTGTCTGTCCGTCTGTCTGTCTGTCTGCTACGCTTTCACGGCCCATCTTTTCAACCGATTTGGATGAAATTTGGTATAGAGATAGGTTGCATCCCGGGGAAGGACATTGGCATTTTTTCGGCTTTCGAGCATTTTAATCCTGGAAAATTAAGGAGTTCCCGCGGGAATCAAAAAAAACTTAATCCACGCGTACGAAGTCGCGGGCATCATCTAGTAAAGAAATAAATAATAACAGTTTATTCACTAGTGGTGAATAAACTGTTATTATTTGTAAATGTAACAATTTCGTCTCTAATACCGCCCAGTAAGGGTATACAACTCAGCATTTTCCCCTGCTTCTTATTATACCCATAAATGCATACAAAGCATGGCCCGTACATAAAATATGTGTACTCAGTACACATCTTGTGCCGAGTGGATTGACGTGAAACGATCGTGTACAGAGTGGATTTTCTGTCAATCCAACGTCAATCCACTCTGTACACCATCAATCAGGATCGCGATCCAGATTGGCTTTATACCGGGCGCCTTTGAAAGATTCATTACAAATAAATTTTAAAACAATAGGCTGGCTTGAGTCGGTGACTCTGCTTCTCCTATGAATCTCCTCATTTGAAAGAGACAGTACCTTTGACTAATTATTTGAGTTAGTTTTTAACGACCTCCGTGGCGCAGTATTGAGCGCTGTTGTAACGTGCGGTGGTCTCAGGTTCAATCCCCGGCAGGGTTTGCAAATTTAAAATTTCTGAATTTCCCTGGTCTAGCCTGGTGGGAGGCTTCAGCCGTGACTAGTTACCACCCTGCCAGCAAAGACGTGCCGCCAAGCGATTTAGCGTTCCGCTACGATGCCGTGTAGAAACCGAATAGGGTTATGGGTTTAATATAACTGCCATGCCCCTAACAGGCTAGTCCGCTACCATCTTAGACTGCATCATCACTTACCATCAGGTGAGATCACAGTCAAGGGCTAACTTGTAGTGGAATAAAAAAAAAGGTTAATAAGCCGGAAAAGATCTGCGTCGTAAGCAAGATGTCGCGGGTTCGAATCTAACTCTGTTTTTTAAAGAATAGCGAAAGCTATTATGTTCTGACGGGGTATCCAACAACACCACATAGGTTGTTTTCTATGAAATGTCGATCTCCTATAAACAAAACTCATTATTATTATAACGTGATTCCAATAATTACCCGAAAATTATTAGTTTCCTAACAACGTCGGAAAATTTTCAAGTCCCTTTAGTTTTGAATCCGCCCTTTTGACCTTTAAAAGCTTTGATTTAAAAGTTAAAAATTAATTGACTTCACACCACCCGTCGGGGATTATAGGAATATTCCGAAAATCGTAATGGACCTTCCGTGTTCCTGTTACACGTGGTATCAGATATGTTGAATTAGCATTTCAACGGTCTACTGGGATGAAACTTTAGAATACATTTTTAATGTTGCGTTTGTGTACCTATGTTTTGAACTATCTAAATTATTTCACGTTTCAGGCACAGTGTCTGTGCGTATAACATACGCCGTGTGCATCTATCTATACTAATCTATATCTATACTAATATTATAAATGCGAAAGTTTGTATGGATGGATGATTGTTACTCAATCACACCAGAACGACCTAACGGATCCGGATGAAATTTGGTACAAAGATAGATTATAGTCTGGAATAACACATAGTCTTCTTTTTATCCCAGAAAATTGAAGAGTTCCCGCGGGGACCAAAAAACCCTCAACCCACGCGGACAAAGTCGCGAGCGTCAGCTAGTGTAAAATAATAATGTCTCTCTCTCTGCGTCGTATTCCTCATTGCTGACAGTCATGACCCCTACTTCGTCGGGGTTTCATGGGTTAAAAATAATAATATGCTGATGGAAATTTTTCAATCTTTCCCCAAATTCGAGAAGCCAATTTCATAGATTCCCCCACCAATACAAATCTCAACCCTGGAAATGATGAGGTGCGATTTGATTCATACCCGGATATGAAGGTGTGACAGAGTCGTTAAGAATTGGAAATGAAATGTTCGCTTGTGATGATCCCTATTATGCAAAGGGATTGGTTAGTGGAGAAATGGCTGCAAATTTTACAAGATTTTTGCTTGTGGGTTTGTTTAGGTCAAATCTTTTAGATTTTTTTTCTTATTTATTGTTATTGTTTAAATGTATTTCTCCTATATTTTGGTGTACAATAAAGCATATTTCATTAATACATTCATCTTGCAATTATTGTAATTTAAGACAGTTATCCTTAGCTCACATAATGGTAGGGGGTTTCTCGGGTTAAAAATAATAATATGCGAATGGAAATTTTTCAATCTTTCCCTAAATTCGAGAAGCCAATTTCATAGATTCCCCCACCAACAAATCTCAACCCGGAAAATGAGGAGGTGCGATTTGATTCATACCCGGATATGAAGGTGTGACAGAGTCGTTAAGAATTGGAAATGAAACATTCGCTTGTGATGATCCTCATAATGCGAAGGGATTGGTTAGTGGAGAAATGGCTGCAAAGGACTTGACCAGCGCAACTATGGGAGCTTGCCTAGATATCAAAAATTAATGTGCAGCAATGAACTCTTTATTATTGTAATTTTTATATTTTATAGTTTTCAGATAAAAAAGTTTCAGGAATCTGAAGGCTCTGAAAACTGAGAAAATAAATAAAATAAGTTTCACCAAAAAACTGCTTTCCCACACTAGATGGCACTAGTTGTTGTGGTGAGCGAGTCTAAAAAAATATTTTAAGTATTGCTAACCACGTTTCTCAGGAAAATAATTAATCTTTGCATTATTTGGGCATGGATGAGGATAATAGTGGAATAATAAAACTATCATTTGCAAGAATTATGTAATTCCTTTAAAAATCACGCTACATTGTACTGCTGCCACACAAGATGGCGCTAGCGAGTCTTTTCAACTATTCGACAACAGATGGCGCTAAACGTTTTGGTTAGGGAGTTTGTTTAACTATTCGACCACAGATGGCAGACAGATGCAATGCCAGAGGGCGTTACGTTCCTTTAAACGCAGCGGTTATTTGAAAATGCTTTGTTCGTTTGAGGCTTGACAACTAACAAAAATAATAAAAACAAAACATACATTTCCTTTTCATTACTATTTAATTGATCAAAAATAAATCACTCATAATATAGTGACTAAGGTACCTACTTATATGGTATTCATGTAGGGTAACAAGATAGGCATGGATAAAACGGAACGTCAAAATGGAGTAGTGCCTAAAGAGGAAACCGGACGCTCAAGATTTAAACAATAAACGTATTGTTTTTATAGACATTTTAACCTTGACCTTATTCGGAATAATAAATCCATAGTAATTTCGGTTTTAATTTTTAAACCTTACTGTAAAAACGGAAATCCTGCACATTGCCCCGAATCGGAGGGCAGTTACTGGTCATGTCCTTTCACAAGATTTTTTGCTTGTGGGCTTGTTTAGGTCAAATCTTTTAGATTTTTTTTTTCTTATTTATTGTTATTGTTTATATATGTTATATACAATAAAGCATATTTCATTAATACATTCATCTTGTAATTGAAATTTAAAACAGTTATCCTTAACCGATTGATTGTGACGTCATTTCAAATGATAATAGGATTCTAAAAGAATGATTATATGATGTAATGGGATGAACTTCTGATTGACTACAAAACAGAATGACAGGGCTTCACAGCGGTTAGTGACCTCATCTGGTGTCAGAAGGACTATTTCATTTTTTTGCGCAAAGAATCAGTCTGGCTGTTCAGTGCGGTGATGCCGCTTCAGACTGACTACAAAACAATGACAGCGCTTCAACGCGGTTAATGGCTTCATCTGGTGTCAGAATGACTGCAGGTTCATTTTTTGCGCAAAGAGTCAGCCAGGCTGTTCAGTACAGTGCTACCGACAGTATTCTTGCCACCTGTCCTTGCAGGCATGTTTTGACAAATACACCGGATTCGGCTAATGTGCTTACTAGCGCAAAGTCAAAATTAGGGTTGTCAAGGAGGCGTTCTTAGCGGAAGCAGAAGCGGATGCGGAGGTCAACGGAGGCGGAAGCGGAGGTGGATTTCTCCGATCACATCGTCCATTTTCTGTGCTTTAGGATGCGATGAATCCTACATTTGATTTTTGTAGGATTCGCATTGTAAGTCAACGTAAATAAACCTCCGTTACAACTCCGCAAAAAAAATGGCGGAGGTGGATGCGGAAGCGGAGGTACAATTTCTTGAGAAAGTTCCGCACTTACGGAGGCGGAGGCGAGGTTCCGTTACAACCCTAAGTCAAATGTTTGGCCACTTTGATGAGTCGGTCGTCGAGGGACGGACGCCAATTAACTCTCCGCCGACTCAGCTGTGATTAATTTACCACAGGTGACCACAGGAGACCACAGGTGACCACAGGTGACCGAGGATGCTGAGGTTCGGTGATTATTGACCACCTTAGGTTAAATGCATGTCGCCGATTTATTCACAACTTGACGACCTCCGTGGCGCAGTGTGTAGCGCTGTTGTCTTAGCGTGTGGAGGTCCTGGGTTCAATCCCCGGCAGGGTCAATTTGGGAATCTATAATTTCTGAATTTTCCCTGGTCTGGTTTGGTCTGGTGGGAGGCTTCGGCCGTGGCTAGTTACCACCCTACGAGGTACGATGCCGTGTAGAAACCGAATAGGGGTATGAGTTTAATATAACTGCCATGCCCCTAACAGGTTTGCCCCCTTAGACTGCATCATCACTTACCATCAGGTGAGATCGCAGTCAAGGGCTAATTTGTAGTGGATACAAAAAAAAAAAAAACTAGTTGACCCCGGCGTCGCACCGATGGCTTACCTTAAGTAGGTACTGCAGCATTTACTTATGTATTAAACAGTATGTTTAAAACTCTATATTAATTTATTAAGCTGCTAAACCAATTGCAATTGATTTACATGTGGTGCTGTACCCTGCCTAAGAGGTCAGGGTTACAGCAAATCAATTGCAGATCATTTGGACTCTATAGGTCTTTTTTAAATTTCCTTAAGAACTCTTTACTTTCCGGGATAAAATGTAGGACAAATGTCACAATTATTTCCCCGGGACACATTGTACCTAATTTGACCAAAATCTTTTGAAAACATGGGCCTTGAAAGCATAACAAACAATCAAATAAACAAACAAAGAAACTCAGATTTGTATTATAAATTAGTAGGGATGGGTGGGAAGCGACAAAGGTTCCTCGTCGCATAAATGTTTTACAGTAGCAAGTAAACATTTCTCGTTTAGTTTGTTTCTCTTTACTTCAAGTGAATCAAGAATCCAATTTAGTTTGCCTTTCTGCAAACCTATTCAGAGTTTTACATGGACTTGTTCAGGCGAATGCTCACAGTGGATACGGTTTAATTGGATTCTTGCAGTGCCACCGTTTATTTTAATTTGTCGTTTTACGTTTTTTAGGATTCCGTACTATAACAAGGAATTTTTATTTGCCCAATCAGTCCGCGAATCTAAAAAACAGTAAGACATTTCAGTCATGCAAACCGGTTACCAATGCACAATGGTTTAATTACTTTGAAGATTAGGTACAACTTTTTTGAAGATTATCTTTTCAAACTTGTTGTCCAAAATTTTTTTGGTTAAACCTAAACCAAAATATTTTTTGGACAACGCATCGAGCGATGCCTCGGTGAATAGATGCGTTAAAATTATTATGGGGTTTAATATACAGTTAAACAGAAAACCTACCATTTAAGAAATAATTACCGCCAAAATTTTCAGCATCTTGCATGACTACGGAACACCTTACGCGTGTTCTTGCACGCGCTTGACCAGTTATTTTTTTGCCGAATACGGAAGTGTATTTTAAGAGTGTACGTTTGTTTTTTACTGCAAATCCAACATGGTGGACGTGATTAAAAATACGCCAAGAATCTTTGTGGTGGGACACAAAAATTGGAGAGACAAACAAGAACATATTATAAATGCGAAAATGTGTTTGTTTGTTGGTTTGTTGGTTTGTTGGTTTGTCCTTCAATCACGCTGTACCATTTATGCCATGGGTATAGTCGAGGACCTGGAGAGTGACATAGGCTACTTTTTATCCCGGAAAATTAAGAAGTTCCCGCGGGAATCACAAAAAGCTTAAACCACGCGGACGAAGTCGCGGGCATCAGCTAGTATTATATATAGCTGCCTCTATAACTATACTCAATGGGTAACAAGGCACTTACGTTGAATGTCAAAATTTGCCAGATTAAATCGTCTTTTTTGGGTCCAAAATTTAGAGAAAATCCTTATATGGTAAATTCAACTAACTAAATAAACATTCACAAAACTTAACCATAATAAATAGCCCAAAACATACCAATCGAAAGAGCCAGAAATGTTCGGATTTATAATCTCCAGTATCAATTCGCCTTAAGATAAAATTGGGAGTAGATAAACACGAACTTTGCTAACATCCGAATGGGAAAGTTGGTTATTTAATCACAGTGCAGTTCGCAATAACAATGGTCTGAACTTTGCGAGATGAAAAGAAAACTCGCTCTCTGCTTTAAAACTACCTACTTACTTTAATTCTCATTAGATTCAGTTCAATAAGCAAAGCTTACGAAAACAAAATCCTATGAAAAGATGCTACCAACTAGGTTTTTATTATTGTCAGGTGGTCGCAGTCAAGGGCTAACTTGTCGTGGATAAAAAAAAGTTATCAATCTATTTTAGTAAGAACTTAGGCCGAAAACATTGAGGTATTATGCACTTACTTGTACATATAATTCAATGGCCGAAAACATAGTAGGGGCTGACAGTACAAAACCATCGTGAAAAACCACCCCGTTATCCACTTTTATATAGAGTACACACACTAGGCAACAGGATAAAATGCCATTCTCCTTCAACGCTAAAGTTTTGTCTTGTCAAGATCCTAGTGTATTATTGTCCTTAGATACAATGGTTGTCTGACCTGGGGGTATGACTAGTAGACTATATAGCGGACTTAACTGTTATGGGTAAGAAGGAGGCTGCTGAGCGGATTCGCGAGCGCAACGATCCCGCTCGGAGACGAGGCCAACGAGGTGGCGCTAGCCGCCGCCCAGATCCATCCATTCATCCATCCGTTCACTAGTCCCAGGTGAAGGGACTTCAGGCCCATGACCGATCTGGAGTGGGGCTCAAATCGGTCACTATGTAGGGCGTTATTGACTTCCTCGCCTGCTACAAACAACTACCTAGTTAGGATTCACTTCCTAAGTGTAGGCGTTGAAATGATACACTCGATAATGATTATAATAACGACTTATTGTCGTTAAAAATAAATGTCGTTAATAATATGTCGTTTTTATATTATGGTAAAAGAAAGGTGGGCCTAGCAGCGCTGCTAGACGGCCACGCTCGTTCGCGTCTCTCGAGTGAATAATCCACCGGCCGTTCGACGTTGTTTTCTGCCAATCAGCGATTCGATATTCGAACTTCAATACATAGCTGGCAGACGTATGCACTGGCCGGTGCGAAGCAAAGAGGTCAGCTAGCGGAGCACCACAACTATACCATCTTTAGGGCTCTGGGAAGTCAGCTGTTTGTTGTTAGGGACGAGCCCAAGTGGTGTCGCGCAAGAGAGGCTCCGATTGCGTTCATTTGAGATCTCGGAGCTTCCCGACATGTAATAAATAAATATTATTGGCGTGTAGGATGGCCACCGAGGGGGTTTTAGTGAGTAGAAATCTCACATAACCTGGCTTTCAACCCCAAAAAGCCAGGTATCTTTTGAAGATTTCCCCCTCGTAAAAAAAAAGAACGACGATGCAGTTTTTAGTGGTAACGCGTGGTGATGAACTGTGATAACGCGAGATTTTCAGCTGCCGGGCGATTGGTTTGCCAGTCAGCCTTTCGCTAGTGCAACATAATACGTTTTTTTACTTTAACACAAAATCTAACCAGCGTTTCATTATTCATTCACAATAGGCGATTGCTTGGAAATGTCCGGGAATACGGGAAAAAATCCTATCCGGGCAATTTATACCGCGTCTAACCAGAACACGGAACGGCCATTACCGACACATTCTCGCATTATCACTACCAATGTATTTAAATTATACTATTTATATCTTAACGCTTCCGCAAACAATTTATTTTATAGAGAAACCTATACAACAGATACACCAATGTCCCGTAGGTTTAGTATAATATTATTTTACAGTTACTTCACCGCTAAAAAATTATAAAGGAGACTTTCATTCATTTTTTCACTAGTGCGGTAATACAACTTGTGAAGTACGGGCCTCGAGGTATAGCTTCCTTGCTCGGGTACGGGGTGCGGGATACTTCCCGGAGACGTGCTTTTAGTTGGTTTTTCACCGGCCATAAACACAGGCAGGTAGGAGGGCACTTAGCATAGTGCCTCTTGGTTTTTAGTCAGTCTAATGGTGTTCTTCGCATTTCGGGCGATAGGTTCAGTGCTGCGCGTAAAGATAAGGTCAAGCCACTAGTACCAATAGTCCGAGTTTTAAAATAGTAACATGATATGGGTCCTGCACGCGACGGTGACGACGTCACCCGCAGTGCGAACCAAACACCGAAGACGACATCAGCACAGAGTACTACCTCGTGTGACATCAGGCCTAGAGGCCCGTAGCTTTTAAGGCAGGCCCTAGCCGACACTCGGCTAGAAGATAATCACCGGGGTATATAATTACCCCGCGTCCCACCCGGGTAAAGAGGCCAGACCTTGAAGGGCCAAGCGGGGCTCTCGCAGGCCAAACGGAGAAGACCCTCGCAACAAATAGCAATTTCGATTGATAGTATTCGAGCGTTTGAACAAATTGGCCTAAAAATGTGTTCGAGCGCTCGAATACGATCCGATTGATCAATCGAAATTGCACTGTTAAAACTCGGACTATACAGATGGAACTGAGGACCGTAGTTCTTCTTTTCTTAAAATTGAAAAATCCCATCAAAACAACATAGACCTATTAGAACTCCAAAGCAAAAGCAAACGTATTAAGTTCTAACATCCCTAAAACCCTCTAGACTCTTAAATTGGAAGCTATGAACACACTTATTAGACTCAAACAAGGTTAGCGCATCAAATCACATCTCAGTCGCATTCCAGCCACATTGCCTGGTGGAATATGATTTGTCTCTGGCAAACGTAATAACGGACGGCTAATCTAGTAAAACACCGCAAATCGATGTTCTAACATGTTTTCTAACCCTCGCGTGTCACCCCAAAATTCCATCGCTCATCCACCACGGCTTGTAAGAGACTGTTTGCATTGTCTCACGGACCGATATTTTTGACGTACTATGATTTCACTTGTGGTGCATGGATAATTAATTCATTGCAATATCAAAGCGGCATCCTTGAAACGTTATGTTTAGTGATTGAGCAAGATTTCTTATTTCACTTTAGTTTACTGCTGTTCATTGTTTACCCTCTAGCCACACGTTATTCCAAGTCTTTTCTGTCATGTACCTGTAAATTATGGAACCAGCTTCCATCTGCTGTGAAAACTACAACATTATTATAATTTTCTGGCTATTCAAGGGGATAAACATATTCGTAGCTACAGGTTCGTAGCATTGGTGGTTGTCTGGTAATGCGAATATTCATTGGGTAGCGGTAATCACTAAATATAAGTGACGCGCCTGCTCGTTGGCTAAAAAAACATTTATCCTAGTGGAGTCCAGGGTAATTTATGAAACATTTTACTATTTCTTGTGGAAACTAAGAATTCTTTAATTTTTTATGTAGCTATTTGTTTTAAAACATTTTTTTTGTGATAAAAGTGACCATAGATATTTCAAAACAAGGCAAACGGATTTAGGAACTTTAAGAACTGAGGAATCCAAATAAAGATTTTATTTAATAACTAGCAGATGCCCGCGACTTCGTCCTCGTGAAATAAGTTTTTTAAATTCCCAAGGGAACTCCCTAATTTTTCGGGTTAATATAGCCTATGACACTCACAAATAATGTGGATTTCTATTTGTAACAGAATTTTCAAAATTGGTTCAGCAGATCCAGATGTTACCCCCTACAACCTCACAAACTCACAATCTTTACCTCTTTATAATATTAGTATAGATAAAACCGTCGTAATATTAAGGAAACGCGCAAATTCCAACGTATAAAATCGGGGTCTGTAATCGATTCGGCAGCGATTTTCTTCTTGACAGACCAATCACAGCGCCACCGACAGGAGAGCGTGTATCGCTGTTTTGATGAGCTCGACACTTGATGTGTCTATCTGCAAGCGGTGATTCGTGTTTAGTGGGGAGATTACTCTATAACCTTGGATTTTTTTCTTGATAATGCAGTCACAGCGTGATTTCCAGGGAGAGCATATTGTATCGCTGTTTTGATGAGCTCGACACTTGATGTGTCTATCTGCAAGCAGTGATTCGTGTTTAGTGGGGAGATTACTCAATGACCTTGATTTTTTTTCTCTACAGTGCAGTCACAATGTGATTGTCAGGAGAGCGTGTATCGCTGTTTTGATGAGCTGGACACTTGATGTGTCTATCTGCATACGGTGATTCGTATTTAGTGGGGAGATTACTCTATGACCTTGGATTTTTTCTCGACAGTACAGTTACAGGGTGATAGCCAGGAGAGCGTTTATCGCTTTAATGTCAGCGTGGTGAACTAAAGCTATAATAGCTTAAACCCTTCTCATTCTAAGAGGAGACCTGTGCATATGTAATAGTGGTTGAGAAACATGGTAGAGTCTACACATGACGTAACATAAGAAACATGGAATAAATAAATTGAGTATTGAGATGAGGACGATGAAATAGGTTAACAAGTTAAGAAAAGAAACGAAACAGGTACCGAATTAAAAGTAACTTTGTAACACTAGAGCACCTCAATTAATTACTGTTACAAAACTCCGATATTATTTAATGAGGACCATAATTTAATATTAAGAAACTTTGGAACCATAAAGTCTGGCGTGAAACGGTCCAAAATTCATCAGACGAGGAATTTAAATTGGGAATTAATTTTATTAAATTTAAGGTGGAAGTGAAAATTTTAATTATAAACAGTCATTATTTTGTGTTTTATCTGTTTTAGATTTTTGACTGACTACAATCTCTAAAGGTAGGTTCATATTATTATGTCGGGGTGTGGGCGCTATCTTTGGTGTCCAAAGTTCCAAAAAATGACTTTGGAGTTATATACGGTAGTGCTGCCAAAATGGAGAGATGACAATTAATCACAACGTTACATACGAGTAGATTTACCTGAATCTGAAATTTAGATGAAATCATGGGTAGGAAGTAGGAACATGGGTGGGAAGATGTATGAATGCGCGATAAACATTTCTGTCATATCAAAAACCACATATTTTTAGTGGTATGCTTAGAATTACTTACTCGTAACTAATTATTCTTTGATAAATTCATTTTTCACTTACAACGAACTGTGTCTGACCCGTTGGACCAAAATAAAATTGTAAGCCGTATGTTGACACATTTTGTTACTCCTAGTATTGGCCACGGACACGGAAACCCTACAAGGAACAAATGAAATGTAATATAGCAAAAGTGTACTAACACATTACTGAAAAAAAACCTTTTCAGCATTAAAACTTATTTGCTGTCGGCATTGCAAGCACTTCTTAGTATAAATTATAAAAATACAAATAAAATTAAAACAAAATCAAATTCAATGCCTTCAGGAGCATTAATGAAAATCCCGCTCGATCTGAAAGCAATGGACGCTTCGAGAAACTTCAGTAAGGAGCAATAAAAAACTACTTAGAAATAATGAAATCAACGCTTTCTCAGACGCATCTAAAAAGAACCCGGGAATATATTAATTAAGCTAGGAATTTTAGCGCTAAATTGCTGCAGGATCTCTTATTTCTACTTGAGACTAAAAAGCAAAACGATGGACAAAGCAATGAGCAATGTTCTCCTCTGCCAGAGTATAAGACCACTGGGTCAAAAAATGTTTGATTGTCTATGTCGTTGTGAATTATAGAGGCAACATTTCCTGAGAATTAAGAGCGTATTTTAGAGATTTGTGTGTGGCTCTGCACAAAATTAAGTAGTTGCGACACAGCGTTCTGCTGTATTTGTTTTATTGGAGGAATGAGGAGTCTAGTCAAGTCTTAAATTGACTATCATTTTCTTAAAACTTGACTTATCAGTTTATTAAAACTCACCAATTTGGGTGTTACTGAATGACAAAGTTTCAACATCGTTTCCTACAATTAGTCAGACGGCTTTATGTTTTGTACTCAGTAGTTTTTATAGGTACATAATATAATATTATGAGTCTCATCCTCAGCGTGTTGCTTGATGCTCAGGACTATTTGAGATTGCTTCAGCGAATTTTAATGTTGTAATGCAAATAGGACTTTCTTGGGTGTAGTACTATATCTAGATTGCAGGTAGAACAAGAGCTGTGTTAATAGTCTAGTCTTAAGACACTAAGAGAAGCGTCGCGTCGTCGTAATATAACACGATGGCAATCTTTACAAGTTTGCGAGGGTTTTGGTTATTCTAAATTTCTGAGAACATTCCTAACTAGGTATTATTATAAATTATTAAAATTTGAGTTTGAGTTGTTTGTTACGCTTTCACGCTTTTACGCCATCGATTTTGATCAAATATATGGCACTTTTTATTTCGGAAAGTTAAGGAGTTCCCGCGTAAATAAGAAACCTTTTAAACCACGCGGGCATCAACTAGTATATATATTACATGCAACATAACGTCGACATTTTGCTCAAATTATTTGTTCTGTCCAGTATATGACTAGTGTGTTTTCACCCTAATAACATCAATATGCAATATCAGAAATTTCTGGTCAACAACTTGACCACTTGAACTTGATGCTTGTTCTGGTGGTCCAAAATCCTAACCAGATTCATGCAGATATGTCTCAAGAATATTTTTGAAGTGCGTTAAATAAATTTCACTTTCTTGTTGGACTCTCGTGCGAATGAGTCATAACTCAAAAGTAGTTCAAGTCGAGATAAGCGTGATCTTTACGTTTTCATAAGCGAATGAAACTTTTCTCATTCCAACTTATTCTTTTTTATCGGGTCGATCTGCAGCAGGCTTTACTACTCGATGATTCTATAAAGGCGGTCTCACACAGAAAGGAAGGTTGCTTATACCTTAACCTTGACGTTCCTAAAATAAGGATTATAATTCTAAAACAGGAAAGTCAACAATAATGAAACAATATGGCTTTAAGCGTTGGCAGTATGGCTTCAGAGATAGCCTGCTTCTCGGAGACGGCTGTAAGCTTATTAGGCATCTTTTCATCCTGGAATCTAAGAAATGAATGAATTCCACATCAAATGTGTATATAGAAACTAGAGAGGACAGTATAATCCATCCATCAAATCAAGACAATTTCCGCACTAAATAAAAATACGTATAAAAGTGAAATATTTTTTGAGCATAATGAAACGAGTCGTATAATTGAGTCATCCATCACACTACATCGATACATCTCAACCAAATAGATCGACACATCTCATACGGTGCCAAATAGATTGATGAACGACACGAACAAGATGTGTGTCGATCAGGGCAGTAATATTTCAAAATGTCAGTTTGATGTCACGTACTTTGACGTCCCTAAAATAAGGGTTATAATTCTAAAACACAAAACCAATATTAAAATAATACGATGGTAGTATGGCCCCAGGAACTGACAGGAATCTCAGCATGTGAGTGACGGGATGACAGTAATATTATTGTATTACGTCTTGATAGGCTTTATTGGGGTCCTAATGTGTTTGAATGGCGGGAAAGTGCAGCGTTGGGCGACCCCCCAAGATTCCTCGACCCGTGTAGCTGGGGAGCCGCTGGAAGCAAGCGGTACAAGATCGTGTTCTGTGGAGATCCATGCAGGAGATCATGTTACAGAAGTGAACGTCTATTGATTGAGACGACGACTGCGAGGTCGTCAAAAAGTTGCAATAGCATAGTAGTTTAGACAGCTTCCTATTCGGGTGGTATGGGGTTCATTACTTGATCCTCTAATTTTCCGGAGTTATAGCTACCTATTCTGTGGTTATAGCACAGGTTATAGTGCGTTTTCAGATATTAAATATTAAACTTTAACGGAGCCCACTTTTGCCCCACTACAGAGGCGCGGTCTGGCGCGGCACCTAGCGGCAAGTATTATTTGTATGAGGTTGTATGGAGCTGGGGCCACTTAAAACGACGCGGCACGGATATGCACTGCGCGACGCGGCCCTATACAAACTCATACGAATAATATTTGCCGCTACGTGCCGCGCCGATACGTGCATCTCAAGTGGGGCTTAACTGTAAACATCGTAATGAAACCTGCAAGTTCGAGAGCTCTATTTTATTTATTTTTTATATATTTTAGTGATCAAAATCTCTTAGCACTTGTAAAAGCACAGTCGTGCTTTAAGTAAGCCCATGCCTTATTTTGGTAATGTATTTCGTCTTACGAAAATGAGTTCTACATTTTGAAATATAGCGATGTTTTATGCTGTACGTAAAAAGAAAACACTATGGCATTTTCGTAAAATCTCTTAAAAATATTAACTCGAAAATATTTTAGAGTGTAGGTAAAGAGTCTAGGAATGACGAAATCTAAATCACTTTGTTCGCAAAAATTCTACACGAATTTTTCCAGAATTTTCTTATTCACAACATCGTTATTTTGGTAACACTTTCCACCTGCAAAAAAGTTAATGTCGTAAAAAAGTTGTGGACCATACAGTTTTTGTATAAAAAAGCCAGTGAAAATACGGCGGTTTTTAGAACTTCAATAATGACAAGTCTCGTCGGATTTTGAGCCATGCTCTAGGAGCTATTAAATGAGGATGTCTCTACAAGGCGAAGAACATACCTATCTGGAATAATTATAATTGATATTTCTGCTCATTATTTTCGCAGTGTGTAGCGCTGTTGTCATAACGTGCGGAGGTCCCGGGTTCGATCCCCAGCAGGGTCAATTTGGTAACTTATAATTTCTGAATTTCTCTGGTCTGGCCTGGTGGGAGGCTGCGGCCGTGGCTAGTTACCGCCCTACCGGCAAAGACGTGCCGCCAAGCGATTTAGTGTTCCGGTACGATGCCGTGTAGAAACCGAATAGTGGTATGGGATTAATATAACTGCCATGCCCCTAACAGTTTAGCCCGCTACCATCTTAGACTGCATCATCACTTACCATCAGGTGAGATCGCAATCAAGGGCTAACTTGTAGTGGATAAAAAAAAGCTCACCTAGTAAACTCATAGATGGAAAAAAGTTTATTTCTAATAAACCACCAGTGTGAGTAGACGGATACATTGAATTTTTAACAGCACGATGCAGCATCTCTACCGTTGGGTGAAAATTTTTAAAACCTCGTCCCGTTTGTATACGTGACTCCATTACCAGACCGCGATCACAGCGCCGCGCAATATTTATGAGGAAACTTGTTTTAAGGTTTTATGTAATAAAACATACGTCTATTTTCCTCCAAACTAGGCTATGTCGTAGCTTTTGCGACGTATGAGGCTGGGTTTATAGCAGTTGCAGGTTTACAGGTCTTGGTGACTTCCCCTTTTTTTGTTTTACTATTGTAGGGTTGTGAATTTTAAATAACTGAAAAGAGTTTCCGATGTTCAACATATATATTTATTTCGATATGACTACAATTTGTGGTAATTTCAAAGGGGGTGAAATAGGGGTTGGAAGGTTAAATAATAAAAATCTTAATAACCTATAAATAGTCTGTATAAGTAGGCCTTTTGAAGCGGGATAATTTCATAACCTCTTATGAAATCAGAAATTGTACGCGGACGAAGTCGCAGGCGACCGCTGTCTGTCGTTTTAGAGTATTTTTTTAAAAACGGCTATCGGCTATAGTAAAACTAATTGGCAGTTTACGTTTGAATATTTTATGTTTATATAGGCTGTCTGGTAAGATAGCTATAGGTATCTCAGGTGACCTATCTATTCTAATGTTACTTAAACTAACAGCTAATATTCTTTGCTTATACAATGATTACTTTTACTATACTACTTACAAGGTAGCTAATCGGTTCCTACACTGCATTATGCCTAAACGCTAAATCACTTGGCGGAACCACCACCAGACCAGCCCCCCGATTACGTAAGAATTGTCGATCAAACGTTAAAGATTTTCGTCAAAGTAAAATAAACCATGACAGCATTGAATTAGAGCTCAATTTCGTCTGCCCATTCTTATACGTTTAGGGTATCGTACATACCTAAACGTATAAGAATGGACAATTTGGAAATGTATACACATTTCCAAATTGTCCCCGGGGATAGAATCAACGAGCTCGAGACCTACTAATAAGACCACAGCGCTCAACAGCTATAATATCGATAGCAATCTTAGCTAGCTATCTTAGCTAGCTATCTAAGATAGCTAGCTATCTTAGCTAGCTATCTAAGATAGCTAGGTATCTCAGAAGATCTATCTAATCCCCTCTAAGCTGCACTATGATTTGCGACGCGCCGTTGAAGCGAGCGAATTCCTCACAAATTGTGACTTACAATCAGACCCCAATTCAGTGCGAGGCGCATGACGGATTGAATACTGAGGATTACACTCCAAGTTCAACTACTAGTAGCTTCTATTTAACTAGGGACTTTTTTTTCTTTATTTATTAACATTATAAATTATATAATTTATATTTAACTAGCTGATGCCCGCGACTTCGTCCGCGTGGATTGAGGTTTTTCGGTTCCCGCGGGAACTCTTTAATTTTCCGGGATAAAAAGTAGCCTATGTGCTATTCCAGACTATAATCTATCTCTGTGCCAATTTCATCCAGATCCGTTCATCCGTTGGAGCGTGATTGAGTAACAGACATACATCCATACATCCAAACTTTCGCATTTATAATATTTATATGATATATGATTACATGTCAGCCCCATTATAATCTTATACATAAAACTAAAAACAAAATGGGTATTACAAAATAAGAAAACAAATAACACTAAAAGAACATCAAAATCAAACAAAATAAAAAAATAAACAATGCTCAAGAAATCTGATTATCCCTCCCAGATTGAAATCGGACACCTTCACTCAATAAGTGTTGGACAACTAGGGAATTTGTTACAAAGCTCTATACATATAGTAGGTAAGTACGCCTCTCTCATCGGGAGTCATATTATTTGTATACCGCTTGCCGTGGAGACCCTGGGGTCATGGGGTTTTAATGCCAAAATTTTCCCAAAGTGGTTAATCCTAGGATTTCAATTTAAAAAATCTTTATAAGGGACTTATATCGCTCCGATACGATGCAACATGAAACTTAGGGTTTCATAAAAGTGCAATACATTTCTCATGCTTGTTTCCATAGTTTTTTTTTAATATTCGACAAGGGCTCACTTGTCAAATATGAAAAAAACAATCCATGGAGATATAAAATCACGTGTAAACAGGATATTACTATAGGGAAAACTCGTAATTAATACTTACTCAAGTCCTTCATGTAAGTTGAGTCAACATCCCGTCTAATAGGGCGCCGGTTTACATTTACCCCGTCCTTGGGTCGGGCGACTCCGCAAACACGATCCCGGAAGAGCCGGAATTACCCCACTTGACCAAATTCCCACCGCCTTGTCCCATTACTTTTGATACTATTGACGGACGGAATCAATTTTATGTGTAGGGAATAAGTAAACATCTCTATGCAGTCATCTTAACCAGTTTTTCCTCCTGTATACTAGATGATGCCCGCGACTTCGTCCGCGTGTATTAAAGGTTTTTGATTCCCACGGGAACTCTTTAATTTTCCGGGATAAAAATCTGTAAATTCCCCGGGCTGCAACCTTCCTCTGTACCAAATTTCATTAAAATCGGTTAAAATGATGGACCGTTAAAGCGTAGCAGAAGACAGACAGACACTGCTACGCTTGCACGGCCCAAATACTCAACCGATTTTGATGAAATTTGGTACAGAGACAGGTTACATACTTTTTATCCCGGAAAATTGAAGAGTTCCCACGGGAATTAAAAAAAATGTGATCCACGCGGACGAAGTCGCGGGCATCATCTAGTTTATAATGTAAGTATGGATTATGTGTAGTATCATAGTTTCATAGAATGTAACTAAGACGTATTCAGATGCACGTAAAGTTTTGTCTCTCTGAAAGATGATCTTAAAGCGGGAGTTTCTCAAGGCGATTAAATGAACTCAAGAGGCGTAAAGACGTTAAACTAAAGACCTCTGATGTCAAAGTGCAGTTTGTCTATGGACTTGAGCTGTTGAGAGAAAGTGACACCGAAGTGCAGTGATGTTTGTAATAATTAGTATGTCTTTATTTATCGTCCTAGGACCGACCACCAACACTAACAACTAAACTATTACTTTTTTACTCTACTACTAGTTAGCGAAACGTTAGCGAAACTTTTTCTCTACTGCAATCTCATCAGGTTATGATGCAAGTGAGTGATGAAGTAAGGCGTGTTTTATAAATTAAGAATAAAAGAATGATGCAGAGATCGTAGCGGGATGGTAACATGTATGGGGTATAGCACTTACCCATACTCCTACTGCACTACAGGTGGGTACGAACGCCTAACAGTTAGGTACTACACAGCATCGAACCGGAACTCTAAATCGCTTGGCGGCGCATTGTCGGTAGACTATAAACTAGGAATGGCCGAAGCCTCCCACCAGACAAGGACAGAGAAAAATCAGAAACTATAAATGACCGAATTGCCCATTCACGGGGATCAACCCGGGACCTCCCACTTCCACAGTACTCACCGCTGTGCCAGGGTAACCACCACTATAACCACCACTACCACCACCACTATAACCAGGTATATCCACAGCTATAACTTTCAAAGAGAAGACTGGAAGACGGTAGAAAGGAAAAAATATGACTTGCTTAAGTATTACGGGTGGGATTAAAGATTAAGTCAGGAAGGTCTAAAAAATGAGTTTACCCTAACTAAGTAAGTACGTTTCATCATAAAAAGGTTTAGATAAAGTAATATTTTTATGCTCTTTCCGACGGAAGGCCACGTCGCGTCGCCTTGTCTGTTTATTGAGATCGTAAAATCTTCTGTTGTTTAAGAATCGCTGAATTGACTCTTTTAATCCTTAAATTTTTACGGTGCTCCAAGTCGTGCAGTTCTATAGATGAATGTGAATTTATTTTATCTTAAAGGAAATTCAGTGATAAGGTGTAAAAATCGGACTTCACTTATTTTAAAGTAAACTATAACATAGTATTCAAAGTAACTAATAAATGAATAACATAACTTCTTAAATCTGTGTTGTACCTAAATCTCAGAACAATAAAAAACTTCGTTCTTCTTTTTGTGCTCTTATAGTCTCGCCAACTTATCTGGCCCGATGGCCAATATTAGAACTAATTTTTATGACGGTTTAGTTTTTGATAATAAGGCATGGAACTAGTAATCTGCTTATTAGATAATAGGAACACTAAATTTGATAACAGAGACGCTGTCACGGGGTCAAATTTGTGGGACTATATGTAATTAGCTGATGCCCGCGACTTCGTCCAGCGAGGTTTTTTGGTTCCGGTTCTGGACTATTCAGCCTTTACTTTTTTCATTTATAAAACTTAAAACAATTTTAATTAATTATATCAAATACAATTTTTAATTTCATGAATTGATTTCATCAATCTACATCTAAATGTTATTATTTTTTAGGTTTTTTTACTTACAAAGTCAATATCATGCATGAGGGCAGTAAATTCTGCAAATTTACCGCACGAGGGCAGTAAATTTAACTTACAAGTCCTGTTTACTGCCTCTGTAAGTGCATTTTTCGAGCAAGTGTATTGAAAAATAATTTAAATATCTCCAATAAAAGGGCAGACATCCCAACAAATAAGTACAGTCAATCCCAAATTGTTTGTTGTTCCGGGAGCCGCATCATTATATTCCCGCGATTTTCAGAATGAACCGCGACGTTGGTCGGATTAATCAACTTTTTCATCTCCTGAACGCTTATAGCGCGATGGAAACATCGAAAATTTTAAATTGCAAGTTTCCTTCGGAGCTCAGCTGCGGGAGGAAAATTAGATTCATCATTTCACCGAACTAATCCTCTTCCGTCATATTTCTCAATTTATTATTTTTCACGGTGCCTGTTTGAGGAACAAAACAGAATTATTAAGGTAGGTTTTTTTTTGTTTTGGGTTGCAAGCCGGAGTGCGATATCTTACTAATATTATAAATGCGAAAGTGTGCTTGTTTGTTGGTTTGTCCTTCAATCACCCCACAACAAAAGCAAGATTTTTTGCATGGGTGTAGTCGAGGACCTGGAAAGTGACAACAAGCTACTTTTTATCCTGGAAAATTAAGGAGTTCCCGTGGAAATCGAATAAAATTATTCCAGTCGCGGACATCGGCTTATGACGTGTGGTTTCGAAAAGCGTTCCTGTCAAGCTTTGTAGAATTCGCGAAAAATATAAAGAACGCAAGTACAGTAGAAACACACACAGGAGTACAGTATCTTAGATGATCACGCCAGTAGAAAAAGTATTTTTGTTTCTTCGTTGGAAAAAAATAATTTAATTTACACATTCCGCACAAAGCGGGTATTAGGGTCGTACAGAAATGCAGAATACCCACAACACAATACCAGCGGCACAGTCCGTGTATGGAGTCATGCGCCACAGGGTCCCGACTCGGGACTCGAGTATAGGATGCCACTGAGACGTCCCGACGCTAGCCCAATTTGAGATGCACGGAGCGGTGCGGTACGTAGCGGCACATATAGTTTGTATGAGTTCGTACTGGTACGGGGCCGCGTCGCGCAATGCTTCTCCGTGCCGGTGGGCCAAGCTCCTTATAACCTCACCAAATAATAAGTGCCGCGCCGCGCCTCGCCTCTGTAGTGAGACTTAACCTTAACCCGGCATAATAAACACTGAAATTATAACAATTTTTCACTGTGGTGGGAGAATCCATCACAGCAGGTACATAGCTCAGTGCGCGTATCCAAATAAAAATCCTGACTCAGCCTTTATTTGAATACAAATTACCACAGCACTAATCTTGTTAAGACAATTTTGTTCATCGCTTCTTATACTATCCTTCAATTTCTGAAAGGCTGAAAAAACAAAAAAAAACAATTGTATCCAAAACAAACAGTATAGTTTCTGTGACACGGACCCCTTACACTTTTTTCTAAATGCCATCAAAGAAATGCTGAATGAAAGAATTAGTCGCCCTGGTCACGCGCCGAGCGTTTGCCAGCCTTGATGACTTCATGCCCGTGCCTTGATTACATAACTTCCTCTTCCGGAGTTTTATCGTTTTCACGTACAACGCTCTTCTTTGCTTGTTGACATAAGTGGACTTTATTAGCACCATCTTATTGAGCGAGTAATGTATCACGATTAGGTATTAAAGACAATCTCTTTTAAAGTGATCACGGCAATGAAAGTTTCGTTTAATTAACAGATTTAGTTTTTTTTTGTTAGCGAAATTTCTGTGTTCGGTGGTTTAAAAAAACACAGTTCACCACTTTACCAGAAGCAAAACATTCACATTCTCTACAAGATTTAGTAATTTTAGGTAAGACTGGGTATATCTTGGTCAGTCGAAGCAATTACCGTCACCTTCGTAGGTAAAATTTCGTTTAGTGGTTCGGGGGCTATCCCATCGCTTAAAGCTATATTGTTTTAATATTGTTGACGTTCGTGGTGTAGAATTATAATCCTTAAAAGCGTCAAGGTAGATGACAAAAACTGTCAATTTTAAATAATACTCTGGAAGTAACACCCCTGCTAGTTTTTAAATTAAAAAAAAATATCGGGTTTCCTATCTTGCAGTACTACGAGTAGAAACTACGAATATAATTACATAATGAAAAAAAAGTACTAAAGAAGTATGAAATAAAAAGGAGTGAAGTAAAATCGGTGGGTATTGGATTTATGGGAGTGTTTGCGAGGCGCCCGATGGAGACCATAAAACGATATCGAACCGAAAGAAAGCTTAGAACCAATAAACGGATTAACTTTCCAGGACGGCGCTTTTTCTCAGATTTCACTGTTTATGTTGTTTTGTTGATGATTAATAATCTTATTTACAAGCTTTTATTTAACTTGTAATGTTTGTGGGCTTGTTTAGGTCAAATCTTGCAACTGAATTTTAAAATCCTCTCAACCGATTGAGACGTATAGTTAGGATGACAATGCATGGTTAGCTAAGTGACGTCATTCTAAATCTGATATGGCGGACCACCAAAGATGGTGGACTAGTTATTCTATGCACCCCCATGATATGGGTATCAATTAAAAGGGTTTCAAGAGAAGAATACGAAAAATAAAATACGTCACACTAAATTCAACATGGCGGACGTTAAAAAATCAAGCTTTGATGATTTAAGACATATTACTTTTAAGGATCTATAAATGCCCGAGAATGCGTCCGCGTGTTTATGATTGGTTTTTAAAAATCTTTTCTTATAATATAGACCGATATCTATAGATCACACTCGTACTCAAACGGGCCATATCAAGATGTATAAATTATGCAATAACTTTGGTAATTCAATTAAAGTTGATTTTTGGGTCATTACTTAATCTAAATTAAATTAATTAAATATGGCAGAAACACAATTGGCTTAAATTTTTTCGAAACAAATATTTTTTTCAGAACACTGAATGCCAGTTGGCCGTGGCTTGTTACCACTCTACCGGCAAAGACGTGCCGCCAAGCGATTAATTGTTCCGGTACGATGCCATGTAGAAATCGATTAGGAGTATGGGTTTAATAATATAACTGCCAGGTCCCTAACAGGTTAGCCCGCTACCATTTTAGACTGCATCATCAAGTACCATCAGGTGAGATCGCAGTCAAGGCACAGAATAGGTAATAGTAGTAAGTCAAGGCCTAACTTGTAGTGGATAAAAAAAACCCAATGTCACCTTAGGCTGACATTGGGATGGGTGGGAGGTCGGTTGAACTAGACTAGTCCGTACGCCCCCGAGGCTGTGGTGTGAGTCCACGTTAGGGTAAAGTAACAATTAGGAAAGTACGATTATTAATCTATGGAATTGTCAATGAAAACGTAAAAAGTAGGCCACAGTAGTTTTATCAAGATACGAGACATGAAGTCATCAAGAACGCCGAATGCCCTGCACGTGACCTGACCGAATAATTCTTTCATTTAGTAACAGAACACTTCCTTGATATTGTTTTGAAAAATGTATAGGAGAAACTTTACTGTCCTCTAACCTTTTATTGCTGAAACTTAAATATAAAGTATTCAAGCCGGATATTTGACCATATTTTGTAACTTCACGAAAGGTTGACTGAGGAACCAAAGGCGTAACGGAACAGAGACTTTGTAAACACATAATGTAATATAAAAGATCTTTGCTTTGTAAATCATAAATTGCACTGAGTCCTTCGTGAAGTCTATCCGATGAGACTCTACCAAGGTTAAATCGGTTGAATCCCAGGGAAGGACATAGGTTGTTTTTAATCCTGGAAAGTTAAGAAGTTCCCGCTGGAATTTAAAATAAAAACTAAATTCGCGCCTTAGAATAATTACCTATTATTCTAAGATTTGCGCAGACGAAGTCGCAGGCATCTTCTTGTATCACATAGTTATCTTTTGAGAACTTTGTATACGCTTCTGCCTATAGTTCAGGTCGAGTGGTTACTCCGAAATAAGCTGTGTACAAAAATACAGTAAGGCCTATAGTCACATTAATAAGGTTTACCTCAAAACTGGAGTTGAAATACAGCGGCCACACGTTATCGCAAGCCTCCTCGCCACCTGCGCCAGCCTGACTTGATATTTAATTAACATTGAACATGGGTTTGCAGTGCTGGATATGACATAGTATTTGACGACCTCCCGGGCGCAGCGTTGAGCGCTGTTGTCTTAACGCGGGATTCGCGGCAGGGTTAATTTTGGGAATTTATAATTTCTGATTTTTCTTTGGTCTTGCCTGATAGGAGGCTTCGGTCGTGGCTAGTTACCACCAGGTAACGGCCAAGACGTGCCGCCAAGCGATTGAGCGTTCCGGTACGAGGCTGTGTAGAAACCGACTATGTATGGGGTTTAATATAACTGCCGTACCCCTAGCAGGTTAGTTCGCTACCATCTTAGACTGCATCATCACTTACCATCAGGTTAGATCTCAGTTAAGGGCTAACTTGTAGAGAAATAAATAAAAAATAAAATCTAGACTCTTGGCCTTGGGAATCATTGTTTCTTTCTCAACGTTCTTCCCTGATTCTTTCTATGATCATGTCCACAAAGCTTAGAATAGCATGTTGTAGAGTATGGACTTGGAGTTGTCGATTCAAGGCAACAATTGATTGATCGGTAAAATAATAGCTACAGTGTAACTATCACAATCACTGGCTAACACTCTTTCGATATAATGCCGTAGGAACAATACCATAAATTCAGCCAATAATGAATATAAATACCTTAAATGCGAAAGTGTGTCTGTCTGTCTGCCATCTTTCAAACGCATCATCTAGCCATTTGCTAAATAAAAGTGTCTCTTCCATAAAACTAGCATCGTTGTTGAAGCATACGGAGTACCGGCAATCTTAGCTCCGCTCCCTTAATTGTATTTAGTCAATTAGCATACGAAATTTCATTTACAAGACTAGTAATTTCTCGTTCACTTAGTACCTACGTTATTATATTATAGGAGATAACTGCACTTTTGGTAACCATCGCTTGAAAGGCTGATAAAAGACCCATCCCCATGCGTAAGTTTTTATTCTGTTTACATAGGTACTGCGCATACTTTAATACTGTACAAGAATCAGCTTTTCTATTTATCGTTCATTTTTGGTAACAATAAACCGTCTTTGAACGGCCATATCTAGCGAAAGACCCATCCACATGCAGGCAGACTGCAACTTTTGTGATCAGTGGAGAGATCTACATCCACCTAACACTGAATCAGCCTTTCAGGCGATGGTTACCAAAAGTGCAGTTATCTCTTAGTCTATTAGTTTGACCATAAGTATCTAGTTGATCTACATTATACTTTATTACATTAACAAAATATTGATAAAATGGTAGAGAAGTATGCTCATAAAGAAAGAATATCCTAATAATTATAAATGCGAAAGTATGTCTGTCTGTCTGCTACACTTTCACAGCCCATCTGTTCAACCGATTTTGATGAAATTTGTTTTAGAGATAGTTTGCATCCCGGGGAAGGACATAGGCTATTTTATACCGGAAAAATGAAGGGCTCCCGGGGGAATCATAATACCTTAATCCACTGACGAAGTCGAGGGCATCATCTAGTCCATACTTCCATACTAATATTATAAATGCGAAAGTGTGTCTGTCTGTCTGTCTGTCTGTCTGTCTGTCTGCGACGCTTTCCCGGCCCATCTTTTCAACCGATTTTGATGAAATTTGGTACAGGGGTAGATTGTGTCCGGGGGAAGGACATAGGCTACTTTTTATCCCGGAAAATTAAAGAGTTCCCGCGGGAATCAAAAAATCTTAATCCATGCGGACGAAGTCGCGGGAATCATCTAGTTAGAACATAAGTTTTTTTGGCAGGATAAAACGCGGGGACCCTGGGTTGGAAAATTCATAGGTACGCGAGAAAAAAGCTTGAAAACTTTCTCTCCCTACTTATAGTATAGATAGAGACAGAGTACCTGTATGTAATTATTTTAGTTAGTGTTCATTTTGAACATTTCTATAAGAAGTTCTCAGTGGCTCAGTCGAATACGAGCCGTGTTGAAAGATAAATGTTGTAGGTTCGAATCCCACTAATAAAATTTGGATTTTGTTACCAGTTTTTGCCTCGCTTTTGCCTCGTTTTTGACTGCCTCGTTGGTCTAGTGGTTGGCATGTTCGACTGCGGCCGACGAGGTCCCGGGTTCGAGTCCCGGGTCGGGCCATAACAAGTTTTGGGTTTTTCTGACTAGAAATTCTCAGTACTACGTGGTACTACCCCGGAGTTAGGAAGTTGGCGGTGTTTCACCCCCGTGCTTCGGAGAGCACGTTAAGCCGTCGGTCCCGTTTATTATCACTAACATGATAATAGTCGTTAAAGCCCGCCAACCCGCATTGGAGCAGCGTGGTGGGTCTAAGCTCTAATTCCCTCTCTCCTATAAGAGTGGATACCTGTGCCCAGCAGTGGGACGTTAATCGGCTGTAGTGGATACCAGTTTTTACACCGCAGAGAGTTCTTCATAATGTTCTCAAAGGTGGGCGGATTGGTGAGCGTGGTGGCCTAAGAAGACTCGTGCTCAGGGCTGGCGATGGTTTGAAATGATGATTTGTACACATGAAACTCAAAAGCCTACGTTATTCAATAACAATTAGCGATAAATTCCCAAGACCCGAGAGCTAAATGACTGTCGCACTAATTGGATCTCAGTCAGTGAAATATATGAGGTCGCGGCCGACCCGGGGTACGTATATTTACTTTGTAAACGACACACTCCACTATCATAACTACGGGTTACCAGCCTAATGTAATTTATAGTTGGTTTTAAGTGGTGGTTACTGTTAGCGGTTGTATTTCACTTAGTGATCTCTAACTGAAAATTATGTCCACTCTCATATTATGGGTTAGGTTTAATTTCTAACACTGATTAAAGCTGGCTTTAGAACCCTATTTTAGGGTAAGGATAGACGTACCGAGTAAAACTAGGAACATATTTTATAGTTTTGTGTACGTAGAATGACACATTCCTATCATAAGCATAACTACTGGTTACCAGCCTAATGTAATTTATAGTTAATTTTAAGTGGTGGTTACGGTTAGCGGTTGTATTTCAGTTAGTGCTTTCTAACATGTTTCTAACTGATAATTATGTCCACTGTCATATGGGTTACTTTAATATGGGTTAGGTTTAATTCCTAACACTGATTAATGCTGACTTTAGAACCCTAATTTAGGTTAAGGTGAAAATATGTACCTAGTAAAACAAGGAACATATATTTTATAGTTTTGTGTACGTAGTGTTTACTTTATAATATGACACACTCATAACTACTACTTACTACGGTAGGTATATCGGCCTAATGCAATTTATAGTTGATTTTAGTGGCTAGCGGTTGTATTCAAATAAGTGCTCTATAACTGAAGCCTACTTTCACATGGTTGTTTGTTTAGTTTTTAACACAGGTGACTTTAGCGCCTTTTTTAGGGTATGAAACGTAGAAGACATTAAAATATTTTATTGTTTTTTTTTGTAGATACGTATAATAGAAAACGTAGTTTTAATCACCGTCAGTCGGTAAAATCTAATAGTCCATAGTGAGCGCTATAACAACCAGTCCTCAACTTTTCTCATCCAGCCATTTTCTACCACCCTCTTTATTTTGCCTACAGCATCCAGCAAAAGGAACTGCCTATTGTGATCAAGGGTGACCACTCAAAGACTTTTCGGCTCCAACGTCCATCGCGGTTACGACAACCCCACTGACACTTGCAAAAGTAACAATTTTCATCATACCTAACGATTATTGTATCATTGAAGTTATGACCTTGATTCTTATGCTGAAGTCTTGATTCCGAAACCTATCTCTGAAGGAAACCACTAACGTACTTCTAAGTACGTCAGTACGTATATTTTGGTGATTATTTTGCAAAATATTAATTGTAATAACGTTAATCAACTATGTTCTTATTTTAATCTTCATCAATATAATACGGATTACCAAAATGCAAACCAAAAACGGTCACTGAAAATCAGCGTTGGGACACCTGGCACCTCAGACGCGAGTCCTGGCGGCATCGCCAGTTTTAAGTCGAGGCCAGGAGCCCCAACACAAGCTGAGTGACTCACCTGTTGGTAGCGTTGCACTGCTGTACAAACTTATATTTTCTATTATGTATGTAACTCATTTTTAATTTTGATTTATTTTGAGCATCTGTGTTTATTGCTGCCAATAAAGATTTTTCTATTCTAGTCTATTCTATTCAATATATAAAGCTCCATCAAAAATCAAATTGCTTCTATAGTTTTATTGAAAATGTTAAAATGCTGAATTACCATGCACTCTCATTTAAATAACATGCCGGCTCGAGCTCCGCAGACGGATCATTCACGTAGTAACTGACAGTATATTTCCCGAGCACGTCGTCTTTGAGGATACCAAAAAGAAATTACTTCAACAACGAACAATTTATAGATTGAACGATTATGTCAGGTAAATGATTTAAACTAACAATAACTTTCAAAGTAAAATAATATACTCGTATATCTGTAGAAAGTACTCGTATGACGATTTCAGCATCTGTAAAAAAATCCTTAATTTAGTTTTATAAAACTAACATGACCCTTTAACCCATAGAGATATAATAATATTACCTCTATGCTTTAACCCTTTTTAACGTTAGCTTTAAGGTTGTCTGGAAGAGATCGCTATTTAGCGATAGGACCGCCTTGTTGTACCTACTTATCGTTGTTTTCTGATTTGTAACGTGTTTTTCTGTATATCTGTTGGCTGGGCGGTTATTCGAATTTCCAAAATCGTTTTCGGCTTTGGAGTTCGCGACAAGGTATTTGTTTTATTTTTGATCTAATAGAGGACTGTATTTCTAATGATAAATTGCTCAAGTGGGAATATATCCAGGAGTTAAAGGAAAACAATGGAAATCGGCAAACGTACCTTGAATTTCGGTGTGCGCTGACGGCGTAATCCCTTTCGACCAATTCGCTCCTGGATCAGCTAATTTTCACAGGTCTCAAGCACTTATCACTTGCGGTTTACTGTTCGGGATATAATTGCACTGTAATCGCTCATGTAGTATTTTGCGTTGCGGTTTTTGGAGATTTTTATGCGGAGCGGTGTCTTAATGCAAGCTGGGTGACGCCATGTTGATGCAGTATAATGCGGCAAAAATGTCTTCTGATTTGGTAGGCTTATTTCTCCAAATCGAACTGTCTTGGAGACTCATAACGCCCTCTGTTAGCGTGCGATGCGAGGTTTGCCGATATGGATCGGGATTTTCATGGATAAATCAAGGAACCAGGGAAGGGTTTGAGCAATTTAATCATTTAATATAAATTATTGTTTAATGCGTAATCCGCGCAACCATTCCCCCGGGCTTGAAGCGTTGTCTTCAAAAAAAAGAAGAAAAGCGATGCGGAACTTATATGAAATTAAACTAAACTAACTAACGCGGACCCTAACCTAAACTAAATATTAAGCTATGAAACTATTCTTTAGGTAGGGGACAAAGACGTACTACAGGACGCAAATAAGATCCTGTAGCAGTGCGAATACGAACAACGCGCGTAACACCGTTCGATCCAGGGAAGACTTCCTCGACTAATCCTAGCGGCCAGTGAAGCGGCGGTGCGTTATCGATTTTAAGTATTACAACATCACCTTTCGCAATTGGGTTAGTCGGCGTGTTCCATTTGTTTCGCGTCTGCAGTGTATGCAAATAATTGGCCTTCCAGCGCTTCCAGAACGACTGGACAAGTTTGTCTATAAGTTCTTGACGCGTAAGCAAATGTAACGGACCTTCTTCTATATCCCTAGCTGGAAGATATTTTAAAGGCGTAAGTGTTAAAAAGTGAGCCGGTGTTAACGCGAGAGGCTCCGACGGATCATTGGATAGCGTACGGCACAAAGGCCGAGAGTTCATTACTGCCTCGATCTGGGCAAGCACAGTACTGAACTCTTCGAACGTCAGAACTTGGTCACCTACAACGCGGTATAAATGAGTTTTAAGACTCTTAACGTTTGTTTCGGTATTTCCATTAAAATGGCTGGCGGATGGGACATTTAACGCCCAATCGATGCGGTTTTCAGCTAGTATGTGGCCAAATTCCGTTTTAAAGTGTTTTGACAGTAAAAAGTTGTGTAATTCTGAAAGCATACGCTTAGCGCAAACGTAATTAGTGCCGTTATCTGAGTACACGCGAGAAACTGGACCACGCCGAGACAGAAAACGCTTAAACGCTCCTAGAAAACTAGCAGCGCTTAAATCGCTAGCAACCTCTATGTGCACAGCGCGGGTAGTTAAGCACACGAAAAGGCACACGTATGCCTTTGTCGAGCGGATACCGCGACCACGAGAAAGCGTCACTTTAAAAGGGCCGGCGTAATCCGTGCCCGTGTATATAAACGGTTTCGCGGTCGGAGTAACACGACAGGAGCGGTGATCTGCCATTTCTGGGAAATTTGGTTTAGCGTTTAGTCGGAAGCAGGGTAGACACTTGTGAACCCGACTCCGAATTAAGTTACGAGCGGACAGAATCCAGTATTTCTGGCGCAATATAGACATCAACAAATCTGGACCTGCATGGCAGTTTACTTTGTGATGATAATCGACCAACAGATTTAAAATATGACCTTTTCGCGGAAGTATAATCGGATGTTTGTTGTCGAAGCTTATATCGGAATTTCTCAAACGCCCTCCGACTCTGATAAGATTATCTTGTAGAAAGGGCTTGAGGCGCTGAAACACTGGGCTACAGCTCTTGCCTGCCCGTAGGTTTGATATTTCGTCCGCGAAGTGAGAGCGCTGAAGTTCACGTATTATTAAATTTTCTGCATAATCCAAATCGGATGCGATTATCGCGTCACGACGTGGTAAGAGTTTTGCGAAACGACAAACGAAAACTACACAACGTGCAAGCTTCGACCACGATGAAAAGCGGTTGGCGAGTGAAATAATTAAGTTTATTTCGTTTTTCGCAGCGGTGAGAAGAACATGTTTCTTTTCTTCCGGAGGCTGTGCCACCGTGGAAGGATTGAAAGCGGTAACAGGCCAAAGATTTGGATCTGATAGAATCCATTCAGGACCACAGAACCAAAGCGGGTGATCGATTATTTGTGCGGGACTAAGTCCTCGCGACAAACAATCAGCGGGATTTTCAGTGCCAGGCACATGATAAAAGGTTTGTGCGGGAAATTCATTTTGAATTTTAGTCACTCTGTTGGCCACGAAGGTGTCCCAACGGTGAGGCGAGGAATGCACCCAACATAACGCCACTGTTGAGTCCGAAAATGCGAAAACGCGGTCGATATTTATGCGGTTATTGCAGGCTTCGATCACCTTTGTAATTAAGTTGCTCAGTATGAGAATTGCACAAAGTTCTAATCGCGCGAGCGATATAACTTTACGCGGCGAAACCTTAGACTTAGCGGTTATTAGGTGCAACTCATTATTGCGAAGACCACTGCTGTCCTTGACATGAAAGTATACCACGCCACCATAGGCCCTTTCGCTAGCGTCAGCAAACCCCACTATGGTAATTATATCGCCAGTCACGATGCCTACGTGCCGTGGGATCTTGATTTTGCCAAGCAAAGGGAGTTCTTCCTTGAAGCGGGACCAGAGTTGAACAATGTGTTCGGGTGGTACTTCATCCCAATCACAATCGCACAACCAAAGTTGTTTGATAATAAGTTTCGCGTATAGGACTACGGGAGCAACAAACCCCATGACGTCCCATATTCTGGCGATACAAGACAAAATGGTGCGCTTTGTGCAAGACTCAGCGGGCGTACTGATTTTGAGACTAAAATTGTCTGTAGCGGGTGACCAACATAAGCCGAGTACCTTATGTGATTCAGAATCATCGAACTCCTTAACAGCAGAGAGACGATGTGAAGGCGGAATAGAATCTAATACCTCTTGTGAATTACTTGTCCATTTTACAAGGTCGAACTGACCTGCTTTCATGAGAGCAATCACTTCGGCAGCGGTGGAAATAGCATCGTCTTCACTGTCGATGCTATAGACGAAGTCGTCCATGTATAAGCCTGTATCCACAGTTTCTTTCGCTCGAGGGTATGAAGCGCCTTCGTCTGAGAGAAGCTGTTTCACAGTGCGAAGAGCGTGAAATGGACTGGACTTAAGTCCGAAACAAACTCTGTTGAATTCATAAACCTTTAAAGGCTCTTGCGGGGAAAAACGATATAAAATGCGTTGGAATCTGCGATCAGAATTCCGAACGCCAATACAAAGAAACATTTGACGAATGTCAGCGGAAAGGGCGATGCGGTATAAGCGAAAATTTACGATAATATGAAATAAGTTTCCCTGCAAGTTCTGGCCACTATGCAAAATGTCATTGAGGGAAACTTGCGTAGTCGTTTTAGAACTTGCGTCTAACACGACGCGCAATTTAGAGGTCAACTTATCCTCTCGTATGACCCCATGATGAGAGATCGTATACGAGGGCAAATTCTGCGTTGTGTCCGTATCTGGAGGTGCGGGGGAAATGTGGCCCTTGTCTAAATATTCAAGGATGACATTATCGTAGGCCTCCTTAAGTTTAGGTGAAGCTAACATTTTACGCTCCAGGCAAAGAAAGCGGGTTTTCGCCTTTTGAAAAGAATCGCCTAGCGAAAATACATCTCCCTTAAATGGGAGCGCGACTTCGTATCGTCCATCTGCCTCGCGGGTAGTCGTATTGTTATAAATTTCTTCGCACGCCGCGTCATCTGGACTTAATGCATGCGGAGCGTCAATTTCTTCAATCTGCCAGAATTTACGCACGGCGGCGTCTAGCGGATCAGCGGCACAACAATACGAAACCGACGTACAATTAGCATCGCGAGAGGGAGCAGAACCGACGATAACATAGCCTAGAACTGTTTCTAAAGCTATCGGCGAAGGACTATCAGACTGACCTTGAACCTTGCGGGACAATAAGAGATGAGGAAAGATTGAAGCTCCAATCAACAAATCAATGTCTCCCGGGGTGGCATACGTGTCATCAGCCAAAGGTAAATTATTGAAATTAATTAAAGCCGAAGCATCGATTGACACGGTGGGTAAACGTTCCGTTATCTTGTCTACCACGAGCGAGTTCATGTTAAAGCAGACAGCAAGGTCGAATCTTGAAAATAATTTTATTGAAACCGAACTTTTTACTGGTTTCGAAGTGCCTCCAATGCCTTTGACCACGGAACAAATGGGATTTGCTTCCCAACCCAACCGTTGGCAAAGACTGCGACTGGCGAAGTTGCTTTGCGAAGCACTGTCCAATAGTGCGCGCACACTATGCTCCTTACCCTGCGAATCAAAAACGACGACGCGTGCGGTTGCGAGTAACACCGTATTAGGTGTACGAGGGATATTACAACTTGATAAAGAACACAGCGCAACATCATCGGAGCGTGCGGGTGTGGTCGTAGACTTTGGACTATTGCTAGCAGCAAAACTAGACGAAGCGGCAGAACGCACGGCAGCAGCTGACTCCGTTCGTGGCGTAGTGTCACCGGACGCGGAATTAGCTGATGCGGAATTTGCGGATGCGGAATTTGCGAGTGCGGAATTTGCGGAATTCTCGAAGTGAAGCAGCGTGTGATGTGCGGAATTACACCGGCGGCACCGTGCGGAAGATCCGCACGCGGATAACCTGTGATTTCCGAGGCAATTCACACAGTAACTGTTCGCCTTAACGAATTTAAAACGGTCATTAACCGACAGATTATGAAATGCGGAACATTTATATAAATGTTCATGTTGCGAATTGCAAAGTGAACACAGAGGTTGCGGAAGCGTAGTTGCGGTATTTAAATAAGTATGCGTCGGTTTGGAGAATTTCGATGATTTCGATGCCGCGTCCGATTTCTTTTCCGTACTCTTCGGAACTTCTTGTTTTCCGGAAGTGCGTTGTAATATTTTTATGTGTTCGCGAAGAAAGCAAATTAAATCGTCGTATGACGGAATCTCCGTTCCGCGCCTACTTAGTTCGAATAGGCGGACTGTTTCGGGGTCCAGCTTCTTCTGCGCCATATAAAGGAATATGAAGTCGGCAAGATTATTTAACTTTAAATTCTTAAGAGCGGCGGTTGATGAAGCAATCGTATCTAGAAAATTCTCTAAGTTATTAGAAGTAGCGGTGGACATCGCCTTAATATTGTAAATTTGATCTAAGTACGATGTAGCTAAATGACGTTTATCTTCAAATTTATCAACAAGCGTTTTAAAGATTAGTTCGTAATTTTCAGGACACGGCGTAATGCCGGCACAGGCTAATTTGGCCTTACCTGACAATTTTCCTAATAAGTAATAAAGTTTTTCAGCGTCCGTAAGGGACTTATTTTCGTGTATAATAGTTCTAAAATTAGCGTAAAATAGACTCCACGATTTTAAGTCTGAACCATCGAAAGAGACCAATTGTATAGGCGGTAGATATGGCTTAAGTCGACGCGGTTCGTCGCTGTTATTGACTTTATTCTCGTCAGAATATTGTGTGACCAGACGTTTAACACGACTATAAAGACGTTCGAACGAAATTAGACACTTGAGCTCTGGCGTCGCTTTCGGATTTAACGATAATAAGCGGTTGTTGTAATCGTCAACTATCTTGCTAAATTCGGAGCGCAATGTATCGATGTTGCTACTGGCGTCGAGAAAGTCTTCTCTACTCGACGAGTTTATATCTATGGTTTTTGACAAATCATAAATTTCTTGTAAACAACCGAATATCGTATTACGTCGTTGTTCCATTAAGAACAGTTTGATATCAACATTATCTTCCGATTCTACTACCGTTTTATCACTCTTAGGCATTTTTAACGAATGTAAAACTAATTATATTGAGAGAATTTGATGCACAAATAGGCAATAACAAGATGCAAGGATGCGAGCGGGCGGCCGTTGACCGCTGAAGGTCGGGCGTCTTATCTATTGTTTTCAAGGTAAAACTGCAATACGCCAGACTTTAACTTGATTGTAATAACTACAACGCGGAATAAACAATTAAATAAATTGCGGTGAATATATTGTCACCTGTATGTTGTGACACGTGTATATGTCTATATAATTCTATTTCCTAAGCAATGCGGGGTAAACGAAACTATATTTGCTTAAGTAATAAGAGATTATAATGCGGGATATTAATTATTAGCGAATTATTGGTAAATACGTATAAGTGGAGAGCGATTACGTATTCAAATCCGGGTTCGAATGGAACCACAAAATGGCTGGGCGGTTATTCGAATTTCCAAAATCGTTTTCGGCTTTGGAGTTCGCGACAAGGTATTTGTTTTATTTTTGATCTAATAGAGGACTGTATTTCTAATGATAAATTGCTCAAGTGGGAATATATCCAGGAGTTAAAGGAAAACAATGGAAATCGGCAAACGTACCTTGAATTTCGGTGTGCGCTGACGGCGTAATCCCTTTCGACCAATTCGCTCCTGGATCAGCTAATTTTCACAGGTCTCAAGCACTTATCACTTGCGGTTTACTGTTCGGGATATAATTGCACTGTAATCGCTCATGTAGTATTTTGCGTTGCGGTTTTTGGAGATTTTTATGCGGAGCGGTGTCTTAATGCAAGCTGGGTGACGCCATGTTGATGCAGTATAATGCGGCAAAAATGTCTTCTGATTTGGTAGGCTTATTTCTCCAAATCGAACTGTCTTGGAGACTCATAACGCCCTCTGTTAGCGTGCGATGCGAGGTTTGCCGATATGGATCGGGATTTTCATGGATAAATCAAGGAACCAGGGAAGGGTTTGAGCAATTTAATCATTTAATATAAATTATTGTTTAATGCGTAATCCGCGCAACCATCTGTGGTGTACAATAAAGTATATACATACATACATACATGAATTAATAATGCATTTATTGTCAATGTTCAATATCAAATAATCTATACGAATATTTTAAATGCGATTTCAGGGCCCTAACGGTAAAGAGATATCTAGGTTATGTCTTGGGGACGGACATAGGCGAATAATAATTTGCGGGCATCAACCAGTTACAATATGTTTCGAGGGTAGCTGGTAAGTTTCTTGTTGGCTCTTCTAATATCAGCCGGTAAGTCAAGTATGTTACAGGAAATAAAACGCTTACACATTCATGTCGTTTAATAAAAATTCTAAAGGAGCCATAGTAATGACAACTCCCTTTACCGTGCTTGGTAATAAGTATCAGTGACTACTGCGCAACGTATCACTTATTATTACTACGTATCACATATTATTACCACGTGAGTATTCCGGAATATTACAAAATATTTCCACGCAAGATTTTCCTGGAAACGATGCGCAAGGATTGTCTCACAAATGGTACAATGTGAATTAGGGGATACGGCGACACAGCCGCGGGTATCATTGGGCGTGTGTATTCAAATACCTACATAAAGCCGCTACGATACGTGCTGGGTGATCGTTTGTAAGAATTTAGAGTGTTGAATGTTCAAGGGAATCCTTTTGTGGTATGTTTATACTTTATTTAAATCCCCTGAAAGTATTATATTTATGTTTTTATTTGTTTTTTGCAAGGAAAGGAAACAAGAAAGAGGTATAGAGCTGAAAGGGTTACAGCGAAGAAGAAATGTGAAGCAACCAGGAAAAGAAGAGTGGAATATATTGTGAAGGGTTAAGTGAGGAAAAAGGCGAATAGCTGGAAAACGCTAGAATGGTGAAGAATAGTGAAAAAAGCGAGTAAATAACCGAGTGTAGTATTGATGAGAAATAATTTAATCATCAATTTAAAAATAGTAAAGATAAAACATAAAAACACTAACTTAAAATTGTAAACAGTAAAACTTGATAACAAATATTATTGTTTGTATACCTAACAAAGCAGGTAGTAAGTAAAAGCAGCCTTCTCCAAATTCATTAGAAAGAACTTCTCAAAACTTCATAAAATATGCAAAATTCTGTAACATCTGAGGTCACTACACTATTTATTCAGTAAAAATTGGAGTTGAAAACCAGCCAAGCAACTGCGAAATTCAAGAAGTCGATATTTCTTATCATGCATACATACGCGTAGTATGGGATTTACATTCAACTGTGGCTGATACAATCCTATTGGAATTAGATTGAAATACAATTTTATTCCTAAGTTAATATAACGTAAATATCTATAGAATTTTGTATTCAAAGATGTGCATAACAACCATTGAATGCATGAATTCTTGGATGTATGAAGCCAGAAAAATAGATGCAATTACTTTGCTGCTTGGCTATTCATAAAAGAGTCTCATTTTTCACAGTTCTGTATTCCTTGTGAGGGATTCATAGATTGGATTATTCGTCGTCGATAGCTAGCGTAAGCGTTGTTAAATATCATTAGCGTAGATAACGTCTTTAATATTAGAAAACGTTAAAACAGACACCTTCAATAAAAAAATGATCGTTTTTTTCAATAGGTTTATTATTTCTTACTGATTTTTAAATAGAGGATGTGTATTTTTTAGATCTTCCAAAATACCTCGGTTAGTTTTAATTTTGTTAACCATTTTAAAATACAGGTTAAAAAAAGTGCGTTGAAATTTGATGATGTCACAAGTCACAACTATAGTATTTCGTACAAACATCTGGACTACATACGTTTTTAAGTTAGAGTTGCTGATTTGATTGATTTGATTGAGTTGTGATCACTCATCATCCTTATATAAAATCATTATACTTCAAATAAATATTATAAATGCGAAAGTTTGGATGTATGGATGTATGTTTGTTACTCAATCACGCTCCAACGGCTGAACGGATCTGGATGAAATTTGGCACAGAGATAGATTATGGTCTGGAATAGCACATAGGCTACTTTTTATCCCGGAAAATTAAAGAGTTCCCGCGGGAACCGAAAAACCTAAATCCACGCGGACGAAGTTGCGAGCATCAGCTAGTAATATTATAAATGCGAAAATATGTTTGTTTGTTGGTTTATCCTTCAATCATGTTGCAGCAGAGCAACGGATCGAGGTGATTTTTTGCATGGGCCTATTGAGGACATGGAAAGTGACACGACTTTTTATCCCGGAAAATTAATTATTTTCCGTGGGAGTTAAAAAAAACTTATAACGCGCAGACGAAGTCGCGGGCATCAGCTAGTAATTTACAAAAAAAAAGTCTATAAGTAGACGGTGTGGCCAATTATGTTTTTCACCATCTCTAAACCAAACTATTAATATGACAGCCCTATTTTTTTATTGCTATCCCTTTCATAATACTCCCTGCTTAAAGGGGCATCACTAGATTTAGAGTTTAGTTTAGAGATTGTGTTAAACAGAATTGGCCACATTAATTCAAGCAAATCAAAAGACCGTCAAAACAAAAAAGTAAAATCTAGACCCTGTCATGAACAGGGAATTTGTTCGCGAATCATTTATAAAAGAGTAAAAGGAAATTTAATCGGATTCTGATAAGTTCTTATATAAAGATGTGACAGAATTTGAAATGAATACCCAAATTGGATATTCAATTCAACTGCTGTCACGAAAACTTGCTTTTTTAGGTTTCCGTAATTCATATTTGTAGAAACGCTGTGACGGCCCATTTTTTCATCAGATTTCGACGTTTGGTAGGTACAGAGATAGATAGGTTGCATCCCGGGGATGGTCATCCTGGAAAATCAAAGAGTTTCCAGGGACTTTTAAAAAACTAAATCCAAGCGGACGAGGTCGCGAGCATTACTTACCTAGTTTTAAATGATTCCTAGAAATACACCTACCACTCGGACACGGGTGCAAAATGAATCAGGTTGCGAGGTGCCGAATGGAAAACCTCTTTTCTTTTTGGATAAAATATAAGTGCAGCTATCACTAAAGGTCTAGCCTCATTTGAGATGCACGCAGCGGCGCGGCACGTAGCGGCAAATATTATTTGTATGAGTGTGTACGAGGCCGCGTCGCGCAGTACATCTCCGTGCCGCGTCCCCTAAGTGAGCCTAGCTCTATAAAACCTAAAACAAAGAATACTTGCCGCTACGTGCCGCGTCTCTTTAGTGGGGCTATACACCTTAACAGTGACAGGTGTGGTTCTAGTTTCCATTTCACACGGATGTGTGGAGACCGAAAGGATTGCACGACATACTCGTAAAACGTAGCTATCGGAAAAAATACCACTCATTGTAATGCGTGACGACCGAAACTTCCGAACACGTGAAAAAACATTCCGCGTCGGCGGTTTTTGGTTTAAAACTACATTTTAACGTAACTTTTTGGTTTGCCAGAAGGATTTCTAGGGTTTTGTACTGAATAGGTAAAAATGGAACCCTTTTTATGCGACCATGTTCCTCTTTCAATCTGTCATGTTTATGCACCGGTAAAATAAAACAAGTTATAATAACTAGCACTAAAATAACTGGTTTTTGAGAAAGCTAAGCGAAGAAATTTAACCAAATAATTAATTTTATTAAAAGGTTTATTTCCAAGCTACGGTTGGTTTAGTTTTGATGACTTCACGGTTACGGTCGTATGTGCTTAGTTTTATAGATATATATTTTCATCTCAAATGGATCAGTTTGTGAAACTAGTTCGTCCTATAGGGCATTTATAGAGCTGGTCGAAAAAACGGAGGACTATTAATATTAAGTATAAAGACTAACTTGTTCTATAACGTGCCTATTTTCAACAATTTTAGTTAAGATTTAAGCTGCTGTAAATTTGATTACCTACGTCCTATACACCGTTCGTCTTCAAATTTCAACCATGCAATCTATATTTTTCGAATGAAATTGAACACAATAATTTCATATCTATGAACGAAATCCCACGTGTATTACAAAAGGAATAAGAAACGAAAATAGCTAAAGCTTATTTACAGGTTAAATATTAGTACTTTAATCCTTCCCCCTTCCGCCCCTGTGAAAACGCTCGCTTCGTTGACAAGCTGTAATGAAGCTATGGTATGCAGTGTCTCTTCAGGCGATGTCGATACTATAAATTAAATTTTATCATTGCATTAGGCAAGGAGTTAGAACAAACAACCAAACCAACGCACCCTGTAATTGGCAATCAGCTATGCACACACTCGGATGATAGAATCAATCTCAAATGCATAGAATGGCTGCTGGCAGCGCCTCGGGGATCAGCGTTTATTGGCGAGAGCAGTGCACTATTGCGTAGCTATCGAGTTAGTTTTTTACCAAATTATCGGATTAAAGAGGTCCTGTGTGGCTAGCATGCGCACTACGATTAAAATTATGTCTACCCATTATCTCTATTTGTCTACCGAAGCTAACATGGTTACTTGTCTCGTTACGTCAAAAGTAAAGTAATATTCCTTATCTGTGGTATTTTTCTCTACGAACCTTTACATGTCAAGATAAGGTGAGATCGCAGTCAAGGGCTAACTTGTAGGGGATAAAAAAAAATGTCGACTATTTTTTTCTTGTAATATACCGCATTTTGTGCATGTTAGGGTAAATGAAAAATTTGCCGGCAACGACAACATCTCTCTCTCTCGTCGCGAGATATTATCGTTGTGCGCATGCTAAGCACACTGGTTTCAAGTCCTGCGAAGTTCCTGGGAAGTAGATTAGAAATTACAAATTTCATTTTGCATTTTGCAGCTCATGATTCTGCGTTGAGGTTACATCCATCGCTTAAAGCAGTATTACTTCAAAATGACAGTTTTATGTCACGTACCTTGACGTCCCTAAATTAAGGATTATAATTCTAATACCTATACGAACGTCAACCATAATAATAAAACATGGTAGTATGCTCCTAGTGCGGAAATGCAGCCAGCCAATTCTTCTTCAAGCCAATGCTTGCCATCATTCTACGCAGGCATGATTTTTATAGTAATTATGTTAGGCTAGCTAGCTTTAATTTATATTGTATTGTTTTCAATAAAGCTTTTAAGAAATGAAAGTGTGTAGTCTATTTCACGTCAGCCCATCCATCCATTTAAATTATTCAAGTACATCAAAAGGCCGTCAAAAAAACTAAACATGCCCAAGAACAAAAAGTTAAATTTAGACCGAAGATAACCCGCAGTCCCTCAGAATTATAGACTGATAATCATCTCGGAAAAGGGAAAATCACAGTTTCATAGACATTATTAGACAAAAAGTATATAAAATCTATGATATTAAGATATAAAAATGTTAAGAAATTTTCCCTTTCAAATTCAAAACAGGTAAATAATAATAATCTGTCAAAGAAGATGATATTGTAAGCAATATCATCCGTGGATCTGAAGGCTTACAGGAATATATTTTCATACTAATTCTGCAGTAGATAGAAATGGGACATCGACGGCACATTACAGAGGCTTAGGATCGTCTACCGCGTCCAAATTTCCCAAGAGATGCGTATTTTACGTCGGCCGAGACAGCCGAGATGCTGTATGATGCTGAAATGTCGTGGGAAATATGGTTTTTTAAAATTTTATGATCAGCCGCTTTGCATATTAGATTCTAGAGAAGTTTAGTGGATTTCACAAATTCGTAAAAAGATCGAGAAGAAGAAGTTGATGCCCGCGATTTCGATTTCGATTTTTTTAAATCAAGTATTATTTAGAGTCTTTCATAATATGGAATAACGTAGCGTTTGTCTCTCTTCGGCACCGAGTAGTAAACCTTGGTTGTATGGCCTGTGCTCTTCGGGATGCAAGTTAAATAGATTTGGTCGGGTACAGACATACATTCTGTCAAAAAAGTACCAGGAATTCATCATTTGTTTCTAATTCCAAATTCAATTCAAAAATTCTTTTTTGTCGCTAAGTTGGCACAACTGTCGTCTATATTGCCGCGAAGTTTGAGCGTCAATTGTTATTTACTTTGTTTACAGTGCGCCATTTTGTCAGTTCATCTCAATAGTGTTTTGCGATTTTTACAATGATTAAAAATATCGAACAAAGAGTTTGTCTCAAATTTTGCATCGCAAATGGAATTTCGTGTTCAGAGTCGCTGGAAATGTTGCAGAAAGCTTACGGGGAATCGATTTTATCAAAAACACGTGCATACCATGCATTCAAAAGTGGTCGAGATGTGGTGGAAGATTTGCCTCGCTCTGGTCGGCCATCAACGTCTTCAACTAAAGTTAACATCGCTAATGTGAAAGAAATGGTGACTGAAAATCCTCATTCAAGTTTGAGAGAGATAGCTGCTGAACTTTCTGTGTCTCAAGAATCGATTCGTATCATTTTAAACGACGATGAAGGCCAGATTTGTGGAAAGAAAATTCTTGGATGCACCACGACAATGCGCCATCGCACAAGGCCATCATTGTGAATGAATTTTTGACCAAAAACTCAACAAATACCATCGAACAACCACCGTATTCACCGGATATGGCTCCGGCCGACTTTTTTCTCTTTCCAAAACTCAAATTACCACTTTGTGGCACCCGTTTTCAATCGATAGAAGACATAAAAGAGAATTCGCGGCAAGAACTGAAGTCGATTCCGAAAAATGCCTTTAAAAAATGCTTTGAAAATTGGATTATTCGTTGGCTTAAGTGTATTATTTCCGAAGGGGCCTACTTTGAAGGAGATACAATAAATTTGGAATAATAATTAACATTTTGTGTATTATACACCTTTTCCCGATACTTTCTTGACAGAGTAGTACCTTATTTCATCCAAATATATTTAATTGTTGACTGTGTCATACGTGACAGACAGACGGACACATTTTCGCATTTACAATAATAATTTAGTGATATTCCTAGATTTATTTTGTATCGAAGTAAGTAGTAGGTAGGTACACTTATAGATATAGGTTTCTTTGTACCCACATATTGTTCTGTTATTATATTGTTTATTTTTATTATTATTGTTAAGGAAGAGCGGAGTCTTCTGCCACAGGGGAAATTTTACTCTTAAAAGAAGACTCCAACCTTTTACGTGTTAAAATAATCTTGTTGGAGAAAAATAAACTTTTTTCTTTTAATAGAGTTATCATTTACCATCAGATGAGATTACGGTCAAGAGCTAACTCGTAGTGGTATAGTAAAAAAAAACGTCCACCTAAAACGAAATCTATAAAGGTAAATGTCTGTCTGTCAGTCTATCTGTCTGCCTGTCTGTCTGCTACGCTTTCCCGGCCCATCTTTTCAACCGAATTTGATGAAATTTGGTACAGAGGTAGATTGCATCCCGGGGAAGGACATAGGGTTACTTTCTATCCTGGAAAACTAAGGAGTTCCCTCGGGAATCAAAAAACCTTAGTCCACTCGGACGAAGTCGCGGGCATCAACCAGTACTAAATAAGGCACCATAAAATGTGTCTTCTGGCGCAGGAAATGTAGATAAAAGGAACCAATAAAACATAATATTATAATCTACATACCTACTCGAATTTCAATTAGGTCTACCGAGACAAATCTAAGGGATCAGCAAATATAATTAGGGAAAGGTTGAAGGTCCGGAAATAAATATGCGTGGGTCCGATTTATTTAGTGAAATTCGGAAAGATTGGTTCTTAAATATAAAATTAGTGAATCTTAAAGTTTTTTAATTACCTACTTATAAATTTTATAATTATTTTGACATTAACCTAATTTTAATTATTTTTTCTTCAATTTTAATCACTGGGCAAATCGGGCGGAAAGGCTTGACATTCGCTTAGAAAGGATTTTTGAAAATTCAACCCCTAAGGGGGTAAAATAGGGGTTTGAAATTTCCGTAGTCCACGCGGACGAAGTCGCAGGCAAAAGCTAGTTTGCTAATAATTTTAGGCATCGCTCTAGACAGTTTAGATTCCAAAATAGTCGATTTAAGTTTTGATTCCCGCAGGACAAGTTATCCTTGCACGTATTTCCGATCAGTGTGCGAGTCCGTATCTTCACTAATCCCGGGCGCCGTTTCAATGGCATTGTATCCAATAAAAATGTTAAGCTGCCGTTCGTTTCAATCTGTATCGAGTAGCGCGGCCCCGGGCAGATTTACATGCATATAGAGGGCTTCGCTATTTGCTTTATCCCAATATACCGTACCCGATGCATCGGGCCGGCTCTTTTGAGTTGCAAACACCGCATCATGCGCGTATCTTCCGCGTCTTTTGTTTCCGAGATTACCTATCGGAATGTTTGATGGAGGCTCTGGGGCTGTTTATGTAATACGGTACACGTATTCTATTCCACAAAGTGTATCAAAATGAAAGAATGGCTGAAGGTGAATCTAATACGTTTGCTTGCCACAGAGGCTGTTTACACATTCTGGCAGATGTATTCCACAAAGCTTATCATTGTTTGGAAACGTTTCATTTGTTTTGCATCCAATATTTTGCTCTCACAGCAAAACGTCTTTTGTTTTCCAGATTACCTTTCGGCTTGTTTGATAGAGGCTTTCGGCTGTTTATGTATTACAGTAGACGTATTTTATTCTACAAACCATATCAATGCTTGGAGTTATAACAGAAACAGAAGCCGTCGGTCCCGGTTATTATCACTAACATCCCATAACATGATGATAACATCATCATTAGTCGTTAAAGCCCGCTAACCCGAATTGGAGCACCGTGGTGGGTCTAAGCTCGAATTTCTCTCCTATGAGAGTGGAGGCCTGTGCCCAGCAGTGGGACGTTAATGGGCTGTAGTGGAACAGAAACAGGCTATTTACACATTCCGGTAGATGTATTCTACAAAGTGCATAATTGTCTGGTAGCGTTTTATTAGTTTTGTATCCAATATTGTACTCATAATATAAATTAGCATTTTTTGCGATGCTGACTTATGATTTAGTCTTTGGGGCTGCTTATGTATTACACTAGACTACACAAATAAAAGGACACAATAAAACTTGCATAAAAAAGGGACAAACTAGATTTAGAACTATCAATCTACTATTTCACCTCTCATGCTCTAAAACGATGTCATTATAGCTTAGCGTAGGCGGACTAAAGTTAGCATTTAGGGTCTAGGGATTAAAGTAAATTTTTTTTAATAATGGCTGGCGTTATTTTTTTTTTAATAATTGCTGGGATTATAGGTAGTAAATGGGTAGTAAAAAATTATAGTCTACTAGCTGATGCCCGCGACTTCGTCCGCGTGGATTGAGGTTTTTCGGTTCCCGCGGGAACTCTTTAATTTTCCGGGATAAAAAGTAGCCTATGTGCTATTCCAGACTATAAGCTATCTCTGTGCCAAATTTCATCCAGATCCGTTCAGCCGTTGGAGCGTGATTGAGTAACAAACATCCATACATCCACACATCCATACATCCATCCAAACTTTCGCATTTATAATATTTATGTGATATTTGATGGTTAATATCAACAGCCCAAACTAATGTCACAGACACAGTCTAATAAGATACGTTCTTTCCTACCAGTAGTTCAACGAAGGCATCTAGACAAAGCAAAGCGGCGGGGTGATAGGGGCGTAACGAATGAAACTAGCAGAATTTTTTTAATACAAAGTTCTATCACTCTAATGTCTTTTATGCAGTACCGTACATCTAGGACTGCTAAAACTGTCATGGTATGATGGTAGTCAGGTCTCACATTTGTGTGAGCGTCGACCCACTGTATGAAATGAATAAATAGTTATATATTAATACGATCCACATAGAATCTACTTTTTTCATGTTCCATTTTTGAAATAATTTGCACACAATCCTTTGTTGAATGTAAGTATGCGTCAATGTGCTAATACATACCCATCGTCACCTACACGTACGTGCGTACAGCTCAATGTCTATAGTTCTTAATGCATGTTTTTTTTAAATTCGTTCTTGTTAACAATAAGGAGAAAAATAAAATTGGTATTGCGGATTGCCGCAAAATCTCTAATATTTTTATTATAATTAATACATTTATTTATAGGGATGTTTATTTAATCCATTTCGGATTTCGATGCACAATACGTCAAGGTGAAGGCATAGGTTAAAGTGAATGTGACTATTTATTTGTTAATATCATCTAGTGAAAATAAAGATCTTACTCCTACCTACTATTAAAATGTAACAATAGAATGGCAAAAAAATAATTAAAATTCGATATTTATTTTATTTTCTCGCAATCGAAGTGAAAAGTAGATTGTTTACCACGGGACTAAAAGTCATTCTACTCGACACTATAGCATACCTCGCTACGCTCGGGTAGCTAAACATCTCGTATGAAATGGCTCATTTTAGTCCCTTGATGAACAATCTACTATTAATTTAAGTTTATAGAATCTGTACGACAGAATTAGTCACAATGGTTGGACACATTTCATTTTTCTTTGCTAAAATAATATGCCGCATGGAAAAGTTGAATTTTGCCTTTCGGTAAGCGATATAAACTATAGCTAAACTCAAAATAGTCCTGATAAATCCTTTGGAGAGTGTTTGAATTTAATATTATGCTGTATACTGTAGTTCAAAATTATTTTATTTAAGAACTAAGTTTAAACCAGTGCAGAGTCTAGACAAGCTCAAAATAGCTCCAACCTAAGTGCAATTGTAAATCAAAGTGACCGCAAGTTCAAAACTGTGGCCTGCAGTAGCCGTAATTGAAAACAGAAATATTTTTTTTTGCTTAGTTTGGTTACTTAGATTTTTCTACTCGACTTGGCACACGATAAAATTGGGTCTACATACCAAACAAGCAGTAGATCTAGTAAAATTTTTTGAGTCCCAATCAGCGCAAGGATAAATTTGATTCCTTAATGTGTTATGTGCACCCAAACATCTGAACTAGCTAACCAGACTTCCTAGCATAAGTAGTGTGACATAATGTGCTTTGTCGTGAAAAGAGGGGCGAGAAAGCATAGTAGTACCACAGAATAGGTAATAGTCGGTAGTACGTTCGAGATATTTGGTTGCTTGATAAAATATATGTCAAGTTCTAACTTTATGATCAGTTAAATCTGTAAAGTGTCTTGGGACACCCGACGAAAGCAAAGCTTCATTTTATATTAAATCTTGTTATCTAATATCTCGATCACTTGAGAGAAGAACTATACGTGCTGCCCAGCTTTTTCTTTCCTTTTGTGCAAGTAGATCTCAGCTTTTGTAGAAGCAGGTCTTCATCTCAAACGTTTCACTTCTAAAACTTTTTTACGACAAAAGTTTGCTTTTGACTGCATTTTCATCAGCTGTTGGTGTAATTTGATGCAGTTAATGGAATGGTAACCTGGCAGATAGTACTTTTAATCAGGTTAATCCCTTATCGGTTAACAAATCCCTAGTGAGACCTTACGGTAACAAGTATAGAGCTAGGCCATTACTCATTATTGAGGCTGCGTTAACAGAAACAAGGTTAATCCCGTTTCAGCAGCAAATGGTTAGTTTACAGTGAAATATGAGCAAACAAAATACATTAAAACTTTGTTGCGAACTATTACTCTATCAACATTAATACGGCCTCGGCCATTAGTCGACCACGCTGCATAATTAATTTCAATTCGTACGTTGCGGATGAGTTAAGTGGCTATTCCTGTTATAGATTCTCTGTTAGTTTGGAGTTTTGGTCAGCTGGAGTTGAGAATACTCTGGTTGCATCCTACATCCATATTAATATTTCACTTCATTTCATTTCATTTATTAAATCGTTTGACTGTTACATAGTTGAAGATCTTAAAATAATTTATATATTATAAACTAGCTGATGTCCGCGACTAGCCTGTGTTATTCCAGAGAATATGTGCCATATTTCATCCAGATACGTTTAGCTGTTCTGGCCTGATTGAGTTACAAACCCATCCATCCATCCATTCAAACTCTCCTATTTATAATATTAGTATAGATACCATTGCCTTACTACCTTGCCTTTACACAAGTTTAAGAAATCCATTAAAAGTATGCTTTTGAAAAAAGCTTATTATACTGTGGAAGATTACGTAAATGACAAAAGTGCATTTCTATGATAATATATTCATTTAAACGATAAACTAAAACATGAAGATCAATATTTTTCTACAATTTTTTCCGACTAGCTGTTGCCCGCGGCTCCGCTCGCGTGAATTTTGGTTTTCACAAATTGTGTAAAGTTAATGATCCATGGATTTTTCCACGATAAAGAGTAGCCTATGTGTTAATCTAGGGTATAATCTACATCCATTCCAAATTTCAGCCAAATCGGTTAAGTAGTTGCCGCGTGAAGGAGTAACAAACATACACACATACAAACTTTAATATTATTATTGCCGATAGGTGGCGATTTGCACCCTTAAACAGTATTCAATTCTATGCCTTGATATGGGTAGTCGGGTATGTTACACTCTCTTTAACGTTTCTGTGGTGGTGTCGTGTGGTGCGGGTTGTTACGTTCCCTCAAATATGGTTGAGCGAAGCAATGGCTGGATCATGCGTCATGCTCGTGAACGGGTGCCACCGTCGGAAATGGGGCTGCCTCTGTCTGCCAGTCTTGGCGTGTATTGAATATTGTAGGTATGCTCGTGAAAAAAGCTTACTATACAATCGAAGATTACGTAAATGATAAAAAAAACAGCGTGGATTTGATTCGCTCCAGCTATGCGTGGGACTGCAGTTACTTGTATCATTATGATGATTGTAAGTTTTGATGGAAAAGAGCAACCACCGAGTTTCTTGCTGGCTCTTCTCGGTAGGAATGGCATTCCGAACCAGCGGTAGATTCATATTATAACGATTCAAAAGCGCTTGTAAAAGCTTATTTGAATAAAAAACATTTTGAATTTTGAATTTTGAATTTTTTACCCAAGCTTAAGAATTCGATTTAGTAAATTGTGCTCTTGAAAATACGATTCAAAAGTACCTACTTGTAAAAGTTTAAGTACTTGTTTAGTTGTTAATGAAAATTTACTTTAAAAACGAATATTCACTGGGGGATTATGTAAATTACAACTAATTGTTTGGGCATATAAAACTACGAGTACGACTGCTATTTTATTTATACGCTCACCAATTGCGACTCTATAACGACGCATCGTAATAATATTACAGGATTTGATTACTTTGCAGAATACTGCTAACATAGGCTGAGAGCCCGTGGGAAATTTTGAGGATGCGTTTGATAAAAGCTTAAAGAGACGTTGCCTAATTACGACAAACAAGTAACATTACACAAACCAGCTAGCCTAGTAGCTTGTAAGTGGCGGGTGCTCTCTTTTTGATAATTAAAGTAGAAAGCTAGGCACTGTGTGTCGTATAATTTTAGGGATGAATTCGGAGCTGTATTTTTTTTCTAGTTGTGTTTTTTTATCAGAATTTAATCTTAAGCACTGCTGCTTATTACTATTAATTACTTGTTTTTATTTTCACTGAGATAGTTTTATTTATTCATTACAACGAGAGTGTACTCTGACCACGATTATATCTAAAGGAATGAGAGTGTGTTAATCAAATAAATATTATAAACGCGAAAGTTTGGATGGATGTATGGATGGATGTTTGTTACTCAATCACGCCCGAACGGCTGAACGGATCTGGATGAAATTTGGCACAGAGATAGATTATAGCCTGGAATAACACATAGGCTACTTTTTATCCCGGAAAATTAAGGAGTTCCCGCGGGAATAAAAAAAAACATAACCACGTGGACGGAGTCACGGGCATCAGCTAGTACAATGATAAAGCAGAAGGACCACCTCACAAAGTTTAAGGTTTAGTTTATCATAATAAAATGTATCAAAGTGCTTACGCGAAAACTGAATACGCTTTTAGCAAGCACCGTTTCAGACTTGGCTAAGAGTTCGCGGACTATTCCGAAAATCGTTAGCCCGTTAATATAATTTTGGGCATATTATTATGGCTGTTTATCAAGCTCCTCGGTTTAAGGTCCTGCGAACTCTCGGGCTAGTGTGTGTTTTCAAAATGGAAGTGCAGCTATCACTGCCAGCAGCAGGTGCAGTCTAGTTTCCAATTCACGCGAATGTGTCGATACCGAGGATTGGATTGGATGTTGTTTGAAAAAGTAGCACTCATTGTAATGCGTGGGAACCGGCCAACAGGGTCTTATTAATTTTATCACTCTGTACGTTTTACTACTACGTAAAATGACAGTAATTTAATGTAATTTGGTCTGGAAGGAGGCTTAAGCCGTGGCTAGTTACCACTTACCACCCTACAGGCAAACACGTGCCGCCAAGCGATTTAGGGTTCCGATACGATGCCTTGTAGAAACCGATCAGAGATATGGGTATAAAAATGCCATACAGGCTAGCCCGGTATCAATTTAGACTGTATCTTCACTTATAACACACTTCACTTAGTACAGATATGTATGACAGATGTTTGTCTGCAACACCATTTTTGAATAAATGTATGTATTTTCTTATTAGGTTTCAGGGGCCATACTGCAAATGCTTAAAGCCATATTGTTTCATTATTGATGACTTTCGTGTTTTACAATTATTATAATCCTTATTTTAGGAATGTCAAAGTACGTGACATTAAACTCTCATTTTTAAGTAATACTGCTTTAAACGATGGCAGTAACCCCCCAGGTTAGAACGCAGTCATGGGCTAACTTGTAGTAAAAAAAAAATTGTCGATGCCGAGAATAGGATTGGATAATGTTTAAAAAAGCAGCATTCTTTGTAATGCGTGTGAACTGGTCAGCGGTTTATTTATGTTATTTCTCTGTTCGTTTTACTTAGTACTTTAGTAAAAGGATAGTGCTCTGTGAGTGGAAAATGGAACGTATTTGCTATTCTAACAACCTCTCTGCAGCACTGTTACAATGGTCTTTCTAATGTTCGGTGTTTCAGCGATTTAAGTACAGTTAGGCCACAATTAAACTTGTAAGTTTTTACGTAAGTAGCGTACGTACCTGCTTCTCACAGAACTAACATTTGCATACGATTCGCGACATACAGACTATTTACATTTCGTAAGTTACTAATTTAAGCGATTTACGTGAGTAAATCTTACTAGTGTAATCGTGGCCTTACGAAAGAAATTCAAAAACTTTAGCCAGCATGTTAGATCATAGTCAGACTCGGTCTGAAAAGAGACTCGTGCTTTTTGAAGTGAAAACTTCTTTAGCCGCGTTGAGCAATTTTTGGTAGGGGGTAATCTTGTGGATTAAACCCATATCTACCCCTATCGGTTTCTACACGACATCGTACCGGAACGCTAAATCGCGTGGCGGTACGTCTTTGCGAGTAGGGTGGTAACTAGCTACGGCCGAAGCCTCCCACCAGGCCAGACCAGCGAAAATTCAGAAATTATAAATTCACGAATTGAGCCTGCCGGGGATCGAACCCGGGACCTCCCCACGTTAAGACAACAGCGCTCATCACTGCGCCAGGGAGGCCGTCAAAGTCTTAATAGTGAGCCAGCAAATAATTTAAACTGATGATAACTCTTCATTATTCCTTCATCATGAAGGAATAATGAAGAGTTAGAACAATCGAAGACTCATTGAGTCACCAACGTCAGTCCGCGTGATATCAGGAAAAGTGGCAGATTTTATTAAACCGTCTCGAATTTTTAGCACTTTTCTTCCTCTTGCAAAAGTTTTTATGTCATGTCTTAAAGGAAATCGAGTCTCTCATTGTCGTGAGAAGATTTTCATTTAAATAGATAAAGTTTGTTAGCATGGAAACTAAGAAAGTTTGCGCGTAATTTTCTGCTAAGCTTCATGAAGGATAATATTATCCGTTTTATTATTTCGCTGGTAGGATGCATCGATTGTGGTTATCCATTCAAAGTAAGGCCGTTTGCAATTAGGATTTCCGATACTATGCAAACCAATCTAACACGTCATTTCTTTGGTGGTTGGATGGAAACTAGCCAGGCCACGGCCGAAGCCTGCCCTCAGGCCGGCTCAAAACCGCCGCCAAGCGATTTAGCGTTCCGTTACGATGCCGTGTAGAAACCGATTAGATGTAAGTATGGGCTTAATATAACCGCCGTACCCTTAACATCTTGGACATCAGCATCACTTACCATGAAGTGCTCGGATTTAAGGGCTAACTTGTAGTGGAATAAAAAAAAGAGCAAGAAAAAAATCTCAAAACTACGCTAGGGGGAGATCGTCGGATCTTTGAAGTTAAAAATTACTTCAGCTTTAAGTCTAATATGGTTTACATGACAAAAATATGGAATACTTTTATACTCCACGATATTTCAGCATCATACGGGTCTTGGTTCCCCGGCCAATGTAAAATACGCGTCTCTTGGGAAATTCGCCCGCGATAGACGACCCTAAGCTGCCATAATGGGCCAGCGATGTCCCATTCCTTCGATGGAATTAGTGAAAAATGTATGTAACCCGGTCACAAACTTAGACTTGCGTAATATCGCTTTCTGATTTATGAAATAATAATTGATGCTCGCGACTGCGCCCGCGTGGATTATTTTTCTATTCCCGCGGTAACTCCTTAATTTCCGGGATAAAAAGTAGCCTATATCCTTCCCCAGGAAGGACATCATCTAGTAATAATATATAGTTTTTAATCTTTGCGAGTCTATCCCCGACGCTACTTGTGCAAACATTCTAACTGTGCTGAATAATCAGCCTCCGCTATTTTGGTTTGCAGATTTGTCGGAAAATACAATAAAAAAACTATTAGTCGAAGAGTTAGTGGAGTATTTTCGTCCGCGTGGATTTAGGTTTTGGGAAAATCTCGTGGGTGCTCCTTGATTTTCCGCGATGCAACCTATCCCAACAACAAGCAATTCTTGCTTGTAATGATGAGCCAGATAAAAAGACACACAGACTGACGTATTATAATATTAATTCGAATCTTTGTCGGCTAAAACAAAACCTTATTATAATTATGTATTATCACATACTAGCTAAATATAGAGAAAGAAACTGTAGAAGAACAGGAATGAGGTGTTATTTCTAAATCCTATGCTTATGTTCACTCTAAGTTTTTTACCTCGTATATTCATGCATAAAATCACGTTGATCCGTTATTTCCGTCACGTTGTTATGGCGTGTTTGAAGTGACAAGCTACAAACAAACATACTTTCGCATTAATAATAATAATATATTAGGGGTAGTGATTTTACAATTTGAAAAACAATATGTAGAGATTGTAAAACAGTGGTGACTCTGTCAACGTGCTATAATAATAATTATTTTTTGTGAAATAAATTTGTTTGGGATGAAAAATTCGAATAAATAGATCACTGGCTCTGAGCTTACAACGAGTAACGAAATCAACGACTGTTATTGCTACAAAATGTCGAGTTTATTTTCCAATACCGGTTTTTCAAAGCAAAAATAAAGGCTAAAACTTAGTTTAGCAATCATGCAGTTAGGAAACGGCTTTACGTGACTGCGGCCTGCACTCTATATCCAACAGAATAGGTATATATCGTTACAAAGTATAATGCATAATAATGATAAGTATTCACTTAGACTTGCCTTACTAATGATAAAAAATGCGACAGTTGAAATTGTTTGTCTGTGTTTGTTGTTTGTTATTTACTAAAATAATTTATATGGTGTGGTAGTATGGAACCCTTTGTGCACGAGTCTGACTCGCACTTGACCGGTTTCTTAATAACAAAAATTCTTTTAATTAAACTAAATAATAAAGAAATTTTAAGATTAAGAATTTAAAAGTTTTACTGACAAAATTATTAAAAAAAAGTGTGTGTGTGCAATTCACACATGGCAGAAATGTAACTTCAGAAAAGTAGCCTTCGAGAGAATGAGATAAATATAACTTGTATTCTATCTCATTCTCTCGCAGGCTAAATCCTATTTTTGAATATATTTATCTCTTTTTAGTGTCGCTTTTTCGTTTCATCGAATTTTCAAATCACAACGATTCTACAGAAGTTTCACTTCAAAAATTGAGTAACTTGGAGGGTCGCAATTCTATCTCGTACCCTATTATAGTTAAACCCGTGACATTCAACAATACGAGTATCAATCAACTCGTTGCCAAATACCAACAAGCTTAACAAAACACGATAGGGTCAGATTAATTCGACCCAAGCCTCTCAAGAGTGCTTAACTATAACAATGTTAGCTTCACACGTAGCTTACTCGACCTTAGTTGTAGGTACCTACTTTGTCTATGATATGGTTAGTCTACATCATTCAAGTTGGTCTGCTAAGACAGTGAACTGGATCCAGTTTATAGAACTAGACTTCTGGGGTTACGTAAAAATTACTGCTACAGGGTAATGATCACAATCAGCTCTGATTGGCTAAACCTCTTCCACTATTGGCCAAAATCAATTGTCACAGCAAGAACACCTTTAGTATTCCGATGCGATGCCGTTAAGGAACTGAAAATATTACTGCTATACCCGTACCAACATAGTTAGCTCACTACCATCTTAGGCTGCATCATTATTCACTGCCTCGTTGGTCTAGTGGTTAGTATGTTCGACTGCAGCCGACGAGGTCCCGGGTTCGAGTCCCGGGTCGGGCCTTAATAAGTATTGGGTTTTTCTGACAAGAAATTCTCAGTACTAGCCCGGAGTTAGGAAGTTGGCGGTGTTTCACCCCCGTGCCTCGGAGAGCACGTTAAGCCGTCGGTCCTGCGCCTGATCTCTCTCTGGTCGTGTCGGATTTTCCGTCCCATCGGGCTATGAGAGTAAAGGAACAGAGAGTGCACCTGTGTATGCGCACACACTTGTGCACTATAATATCTCCCGCGCAGATGGCTAATCTCTCTGGAGATTGTCCGCCGTGGCCGAAATTCGGTCGGGAGGACATTATTATCATTATTCACCACCAGGTAAAATCGCAGTCAAGGGCTAACTTGTAGTGGAATAACAAAAACAATAAAAATTGATGATTTTATTAATTTTCTTCCAATAATCCATGATTAGATGAATCACGAATGTACTGCTTCAACTCGAAAATAAAAACAGTGGAGCCCTTCCATAATATACTCCGGAACATCCATATAAAATTCCCTAACTGAATTACTCGACCCAGTTACTGTCTTAGTATAAAGTAGTCCAAGGAATAGAACTGGTAATTTCATTACTTTTATTATCAAACTTTCTACTTTAGTTAGGAACTATAGCAGCTGTCCATAAGATAATTTTATCAGAATCTTTATAATTGTGAAATTTTCAAAGGATTTGAAATAAAAGACTTGAGACATGATTTCAATAGAATTTATTAATTTAAGACTAGTGATAAGATCTTTGGAAAATTAATATTTATTTTTTTCCATGAATTTGGTGAATTATTTTTGGTCTTGGATTTATAACCCTATTTAATGTTTGCATAGATTAAAGTTAAAAGATAGACGGAGCTTCCTTGAGCACAACATTAATTTATATTACTGTAGTAAAAAACTGGAACATCTTAAACCTAACCATCCAATTTGAATATCACTGTAATATGGGAGGCTTATTTTTTAGCCAGTTTTAAATTCTGGCGTACCGTCTATCTTGTCCATTTAGTCTATTGATAACTGATATACTATACTATACTATTATTCATTAAATATTCAAATATTGTTACCAATAGAATAAAGATAAACCCTACCAGTACAAAAATAAATGGAATGTAGTATTTTCTATTATATTATTTACTATATGTATTAATATTATGTTGTCCGATTGTTAAAACTAATATTTAATTTAATATATTAGATATAGCTTATAATATTTCGCTGTATATTTACACTTATACCTATCTACATCTATTTCACAACGTACATAATATATCCTTTCTTGTTGTTAATGCAATTGCAATGCAATATCACGTTATTTTCAAGCAGTAGTACAATGCTATACAGGATATCAGGACGAGCATTGGACTTGAGTTACTGGTATGACCTGCAAAGAAAAATACAAACAATTAGAAAATATAACAATAAAATGTGTCAGCTTAAAATACTGTGACCTAAGTATTAAGACATCCCACTACCAGAACACGAATGTTTTCTCAGAACAAGAAGGCTTTTGACCAAAGTCGACCATGCTGTCTAAATGCAAATTGGCATACTTTAGTCATTTTTCATAAAGTTCATCCTTTAGTAAAAGATAGCAGTGTGAGGAAACCTGCATACACGAGAGCTCTTCATAATGTTCTCGAAGGTACACACCTTCGAGACCAAGCTTGGATTAGCGGACTTCACACGAAGTCCGCTAATCCACACTTGGCCAACGTCTGGACTATGGCCAAATCCTTCTCCTTTCAAGAGGAGACTCGTGCTCAATACCACTTCCCATCAGGTGAGATCGCAGTCAAGGGCTAACTTGTAGTGGATAAAAAAAATAAAAAAATATTGAGCCGGCATTAGGTTGAAATTATGAGATAGGTACATACCATGATCACGCGCAGTGTGTGCGTTTATGACAGCCGGTCCCTGGTCGATGGCCGAGGGATCTGTAAACGAAACAATAATAAAATGTTATTTCACTGAGCTATTCATTATAGTAATAGTGTGGCCGGCCATGTCTAGTTACCACCCTACCGGTAAAGACGTACCGCCAAGAGATTTAGTGTACTGGTAGCGAATAGGGGTATGGGTTTAATATCACTGCCTAACAGGTTAGCCCGCTGCCATCTTAGACTGCATCATCACTTACCATCAGGTGAGATCGCAGTCAAGGGCTAACTTGTAATGGATAAAAAAAAATAGTAAAACTGGAACTAGACGACTCCTACATTCTATATTTTTTGAAAATTTTAATTGGACAAAGCTTTGTTTATCAATACAGCCCTAAACAGTAATTTTTAGGGTTCCGTACCCAAAGGGTAAAAACGGGACCCTATTACTAAGACTCCGCTGTCTGTCTGTCTGTCTGTCTCCAGGCTGTATCTCATAAACCGTGATAGCTAGAAAGCTGAAATTTTCACAAATGATGTATTTCCGTTGCCGCTATAACAACAAATACTAAAAATTAAAAAAATATATATATTAAGGGGGGTCCCCATACAATAAACGTGTTTTTTTCGTATTTTTTTGCTCACGATTAAAAACGGTAACAGGTAGACGGTTCAAATTTTCACAGAATATTAACTTGTATATTACCTTTCAAAATAAATAATTAAATATCAATAAAGTAAATATTAAAGGGGGGCTCCCATACAACAAACGTAATTTTTTGATATTAACAATAAACCTCTACAAACAAAGTTAGTTTTGCGGTTCATTTCGTCTTGTTTTTAATACGTCATAAATCGTAAAACTTACTACAGGTTTGTACGGAACCCTCGGTGCGCGAGTCCGACTCGCACTTGGCCGGTTTTTTATCTTTCTGTTAAAAGTACTAAATGCAACTCGGTATATCATTTCTTGACATATTTGACAATTAAGTTTATCCATATAATGATTGCTTTACAGCGCTTCGTATATACTTCTAGAATATTTTAATCCCGAAAAACAATTCATCACGCTCAATCAAGTTCGTTCGGGATAGGCGATGAAAGTGTTGAAATATTTTACTCCCTAATTCCGTCAAATCTGAACCGATTTTGACAAATCTTATTTCATTACAAAATTCACGCTATCAGGTTAATGCCACGTAAATTTCGTGAAGAGATGATGAATAGTTTAGAGATGGCAAGCAGAAACAATCAATCGCGATCAACGATAGCTTTATGAAAAAGCGGTCTGTTTCAACCGATTTTAATAAAATTTTGTGCAGTAATTGATTGCATCCTGGGAAGGTTATAGGCTAAATTTTTATGCCAGAAAATTAAAAAGTTCTAACGGGACCACACAAACTTATTCTACGCGGATGAAGTCGCGGCAAAATCTAGTTATTAAATACGGTGGGCCCACCCGTGCGAAACCCTAGTGCGGGTTGCTAGTAAATAAATAAAAATACCATTCCACTTTATTTTACTTTGTTGTTATAGTATTTTAAATGTTTGCCTTCACAATCAAGTGCAGGGTGAAATTGCATCTGTTTTCGTTGCTAGTGATTTTCTGTTGTTTTTGCACTAACAAACACAAAGCTTGACCAAACAATCAACTGTATATTTTGATGCATACTATACACTACACTATGGAATGTTTCAACTGGAAATGTTTTACGGGTCTGTCATATCTTGTATGGACGTTGACCCTAGTTAGGTACCACCCTGCCGGCAAAGACACGCCGTGAACAAACCGATAAGGGTCTAATAAACTATAACCTCTAGGTAAAGGTTCTAATAAGAAAATCCTTTCTTTACCTAAATTGTAGTGGATAAAAAAAACCTTCTTACCTCTATAAAATATATCTCTCTTCCTGCTGAAGTAGTTAGCGAGGAGTATGTTCATATCGCATAGTATTTCCACAGTGGGAGGCAGGGAGTCAATTTTGACCACTGCACTCGTCAGCGCCGTGTATCGCCCTTCGATGATCTTGATTGTTGACTTTGCGTTCAGTGGCCTGAAACAATAATAAAGGGTCTTGACTCTTGAGTTAAATATAACTTAGTTAGGTTACTTGTTAGTCTAGTTTGTAAACCTCCCTGGCGCAATGGCATCATATAAGCGGGAGGTCCAGGGCTCGATTCCCGGCAGGGTCAACTTGCGAATTTATAATTTCTCAAGTTTCTTTGGTCTGATCTGATGGGAGGCTTCGGCGGTGGCTAGTTCCCTAATGGGAAAAAAGTGTCGTCAAGCAATGGGTACCTACCTAACTATGAGTTAAATATAACTGCTATATCAGATTAGCCCGCTACTATCTTAGAGTGCATCATCACTTACCACCAGGCGAGTGCTATTCTACTATTTCAGTCAAGGGCTAACCTGTAGTATAAAGAAAAAGGTTTTCCTTGGAGTAGGTATAGAAGTGGTAAACAAAGGTTTTCTTTTGGAAAAAAAAACATACGCGCCGAATTGAGAACCTCCTCCTTTTTTGGAAGTCGGTTAAAAATAAGTGAATAAGAGAAAATAAGAGAAAAATAAGAGAAAATTCAAAACTTCTGTCTAATACGTGTCTAATAGCCCACTAAGCAATAACAAAGTGTCCCCTACGAGCTACGTTCTAGAAGCGAGGTGCAAATACCTGGGGGACAAACTAAATCCGGCAGCGAGCATGCACCGACAGCGCAGTTAGTAAACTCGCGAACATCCGAATTATTTAGTCCGTAACTCTAAGGTATTGGAGACCTACGAGCCAATATTGGGGAAACGAACGCAACTTTTAAATAACCGCTCAAGCGTTAATTTAAGCGATCCTAATTATAAGATCATTGGAAGTTTGTGGGTTCTTTTACCACAGCTGTAGTTAGTTAAAATATGTCCCTTACGAGTTGCGTAGCTTTTCCGCAGCAAGCAAATACCTGGGGGACAAACTAAATCCGGCAGCGAGCTTGCACCGACAGACGACGGGGGTGGTTGGCAAACTCGCGAACATCCGAATTATTTAGTCCGTAACTCTGAGGTATTGGAGACATACGAGCCAATATTGGGGAAACGAACGCTAATTTTAAATAACCACTTAAGCATTAATTTACATGATCCTCATCAAGCAATCTTTGCCATTTTGCGGGTTCTTTTACCATGGTTGAAGTTAAATATTAATTAGTTTTACTACTACAATAAATTACTATTACTCGTACAATTTATCCCCTACGCAGCGAGAAAATACCTGGGGACAAACAAAAGACGGCAGTGGACATGCATCGGCAGACGGCGGGGGTTGTTAGCAAACTTGCGAACATCCCAATTATTTAGTCCGTAACTCTAAGCCAGGTATTGGAGACATACGAGCCAATATCGAGGAAACGAATGCTTCTTCTAAATATCCACTTAAGCGTTGCCATAATAGAGCCTAATATCACACGATCAGAGCAATTCCGCGGATTATTTTACCAGGGGTGTAGGTAGTTAGATACATACATAACTTGTACCTACGCTGGTGTCATTTTTTGCTGAACATAATATACATATTTTAACAAAACTAAATTGACCAATCATAATAATAAATGCTTTACTTTTCAGCAAAATACTAATTGATAAAAGATGAACTATAGTTGCCTGGAAGAGATACGAGTAGCTACTTAAGCGATAAGGCCGCCTATTGTGTCATATGCATTAAATTATTATTTTGGTTGTATGTATTTTTATGGTGTACAATAAAGTATATTTTACTTTTACTTTTACTTAAAGTTAGAGCCCTCCGTTTTATATATTACATAATTTAAAATTTTACAAATAAAAGTAGCTACCAATGTGTTCCCTGGGAGTGTACGTTTAATTTCAATGATTCTAGTTTTGATTCTTAGATATGTAAAGTTTTTGACACCCACATTTTAAATTTAAGGAATTTTTGAGACCGTGAAAGATGGAATATAGTGTGAAACAAGTGTTCCCACATGAAAAATAATAATTTAAGTCCACTAGTTGGTCTTTCTTCTCAACGATAAATAAAGCTGTTTATGCTAAGTTATGCAGCCGTATGTTTTCACAGACTAAGGAACATCCAAGTGAGTGAGTGTTCAAGTATTATTCGAAGAGCGATTTGGGACGCCTGGGAAGTTTTCCAAGTCTACTCGCAGATTGTTAGAATCGATGAATATAAAACTAGATAATACGACTTGAAGTCATATTATTAGTTGCTCTTGCTGTATTTCTGCAAGAAATGTACTGATATAATACTTCAAAGTTTTATCTTACACCGCGACTTCGTCCGCGTGGATTTAGGTTTTTCGGTTCCCGCGGGAACTCTTTAATTTTCCGGGATGAAAAGTAGCCTATGTGCTATTCCGGACTATAATCTATCTCTGTGCCAAATTTCATCCAGATCCGTTCAGCCATTGGAACGTGATTGAGTAACAAACATCCATACATCCACACATCCATACATCCATACATCCATACATCCATATATCCATCCAAACTTTCGCATTTATAATATTATTTATTATTATATTATTATTATATTATTTGACTAGCAGATGCCCGCGACTTTGTCCGCGTGAAACAATTTTTTTAAATTCCCATGGGAATTTTTCGGGTTAATATGTAGGGGCACACATACCTACATGGATGACGTAACATGACGCGGCCACGTTAGCCAATCACGTGCCGCCGCCTGAATCACGATTACGAAGTAATTTCAGAATTGAACAGATATAGAACTTTCAACCTACAACAGTCGGCCCAGCTGGCAGCCCCGAGCATGACACCGGATCGGAGGAAGATCTTCCTATTGCATCGGTCGAGCACAACATACGCTCCCGACAAATATATTATACCTAGGACACTCACAAATAATGTGGCTTTCTATTGGTACCCGAATTTTCAAAATCAGTTCAGTAGATCCAGAGATTACCCCCTACAACCTCAAACTTTACCTGTTTATAATATTATAAGTATAGATTTTAAGCATATTGTTATACACTGTTATATGGTGATAGGTATGTAAAAAAACGTATTCAATGAGTTATGTAAGTACTAAAAATATTTTGCTGAGTGACCGGCATCAGTTAAGAATAGGTTATCAAGTATACTTAAGAATGTGTTCTTTTCTGATGTCGGTTCTTGCCGGTTATTACACGACTGTAAAAAAGGGGTGTAATGTTTTCAGGGTTCAAGTATATGTGTAAGTTTCTTTATTCCACCATAATTTCTAAATATATGAACAGATTTGGATGGGGTATCGTTAGAATTCTTACACAAGTCCCGAGTGACATTAGCTATAAATTGTTTTGAAAAAAAAACAATACAGCAGGGCAGTCGTGTTTTCAATTTTTTTAATTAAGTTCACTTGTTATTAGTCAGTAGAGTCAAAGCAAGCAGTCCCATCATACTAATATTATAAATGCGAAAGTGTGTTTGTTTGTTCGTTTATTGGTTTGTTGGTATGTCCTCCGCAACGGAGCAACGGATCGACATGATTTACGGCATGGGTATAGTTGAGGGCCTGGAGAGTAACATAGGCTATCCCGGAAAATTAAGGAGTTCCCACGGGAATCAAAATAACTTAAACCACGCAGAATAAGTCGCGGGCATCCGCTAGTATAAAAAAAATGAGAGACAAAAATAAAGCTTTGATAATTTAAATGTATTCATATCCGAGCTAAATACTTTTATGCCCAGCCTCGTACAATGTTAATAATTCAAAAATAATGGTACCCCTGGCTCCTATAACACAGCTTTGACGTTTGCCCCGGGGAACATAATTACCAGATAATTTATTATTGACAGTTAAAATTAATACAAATATATTTTGTTTGAACCGGTAGTAAATATTCGAACAATTTTGGTCATAGACTTATTGTAATATTAATGCGTATTTTGGTATATTATATTTTTTTAAACTTACTTAATAAATTCATAGGTATCGAAAATTGCGGAACCGGCAGGATTATTAGTAAATATTTTTTTACCCGTTTTTAAGCTCCCTGTGTGAAGTAGGTATCTAAAGAGTCAGTACAGTACAGAAAAAACAAATCTATGTCGTATAGCTACGCCTAATATATAAATTTGCGTATTATTTTTATAATAATATACACTTTCCATTTATTGTAATGAATAAATGACTTCTACACTTCAAATTACGACAGGTATTATAGCACCTCGGGCCGCAACTCGATACTCGTTATATCGCATGTTAATTACGCAGTTGGGGCACAGTCTCACTAGGACACCAGTGGCGGTGCAACCAATCGCGCTACCAACGAAATGTATACTCTCTCTCTATGATGGAGGGTACCAGGTGGCGCAACCAATTTGTTGGCGGCGACCGGGATCATACGCTGGTGGCGCAACCACTAATTAGTATAGAGCTATTTGGCGTCTCACTCACTCAACCCACCAACTACCAGGGACGTACCTCGCGCACTGCTTGTGCGTGACGATGTCATTCGCACGTGTGCACTATTGATCGATCGATCGTGTCAAACTCCTGTCCTGGTGTAACTCTGGTATTGCTCATTTGGTAGCTCAAGACGTCACGGACGCGCGAGCATTGGTGCCACCATGGTGTCCCAGTGATATATTGGCCTAGTGTGGGAGAATTTTAATTACAGCATAACAA